>OY728163.1:1655528694-1660328694 GCA_963277665.1 Viscum album
ACTCCGATCTTCGTATCGATCTTCGTATCGAGGGCTTACCCTGGTGTGAGTAAGACAGACTTGCTTGATAGTATAAATCAAGGGACCTTTATCCAAGTTTGTTGGATACCCTTCTCTTTGGGTTAAAAGACTTATATCTTGATACTAGTAGTTCTACTACTTGTTTTTATTCCGATGTATTCTGTATTATAAGGAAAGTATAACTTTCTTATACTTCCTTACTTGTACTCTGATTAATTTAGATTCTATACGCTTTAAGGTTGAATCTCATATTGTAAATTTTTGTTAAGTTTCATTTTCTGGAACCATATTTCCGGAACCTACTTTCAGAATCTTTTTCCAAGTTTACATTCGGTGTTAGAGGTGTTGTGAATTTGCTTAGTTTAACTTTGTTAAGCTTAGCCTTTTCCTTTGCTTAAGGAAAACATAGTTATTCTTAAATAACTTTAAAGGTTCCCAAGGAATTTTTAAAGTATACAATTCACCCCCCCCCCTCTTGTATATTGAGCATCTACATCACTATTTCGATCCTACAGTAGGGCACGACATCCTTTTCAAAGGATGTACCTTGGTACCAGTCGCTTTACGAGAGGAGGTGCTGAGAGAGTTTCACACTTCTCCTCTGGCGGTACATCCTGGAGTGGCGAAGATGTACCAGGACCTCAGACGACAGCACTGGTGGCCAAGCATGAAAACGGCTGTGGTAGAGTTCATTTCACGGTGCCTCACCTGCTAGCAGGTGAAGGCAGAGCATCAGGTACCAGCAGGCTTGGTACATCCCTTGGAGGTCCCGGAGTGGATGTGGGACGGGATATCTATGGACTTTGTGACTGGACTTCCACGCACTTTTAGAGGTCACGACTCCATTTGGGTGATTGTTGACCGACTCACCAAGTCGGCACACTTCTTACCCATCAGAGACCAGGGATCAGTGGAGAGCTTGGGGCGTCTCTACGTTCAGGAGATTGTAAGGCTTCACGGTGTCCCATCGACTATCGTCTCCGATCGGGATGCTCGTTTTACTTCCCGGCTTTGGAAGGGATTGCATGAGGCGTTCGGGACGTGGCTACGTCTGAGCACCACCTTTCACCCTCAGACGGATGGTCAGACGGAGAGGACCATTCAGACTCTCAAGGACATGCTCCGCGCATGTGTCCTCGACTTTGGTCGCAGCTGGGAGGACCACATGCCCTTGGTGGAGTTCGCGTACAAAAACAACTACCACTCCACCATTGGGATGGCACCATACGAGGAATTGTACGGCAGGCCTTGCAGGTCTCCTTTGTGCTGGACAGACCCTAGGGAGTCAGCACTCGTGGGACCAGAGATGGTCCGAGCCACGACAGGGAAGGTCCAGGTCATCCAGGAGCGGATGAGGATAGCTCAGAGCCGGCAGAAGTCATATGCTGACAGGAGGCGGAGGACACTAGAGTTCAAGTATGGAGACCACGTCTTCTTGCGTGTCTCACCTCGACGTGGTTTGCGGAGATTTGGCCGAGGCGGAAAGTTGTATCCACGCTTCATCGGACCTTTCCAGGTCCTCAACAGGATTGGAGAGGTGGCTTATCGCCTGGCTCTGCCACCTCAGTTGCACCGGGTGCACAACGCCTTCCACGTATCTCAGCTGAGTAGATACGTGCACGACCCGACGCACATCATTGACTATGGGGAGATAGACGTGGATGATGGGGAGACTTTTGTGGAGGTCCCAGTGGAGATAGATGATCGACAGGAGTGGGTCCTACGTGGGCGATCGATTCCTCTTGTGCACATCAGATGGAAGCACAGGAACCTCCAGGAGAGCACTTGGGAGCGGGAGGCTCAGAAGCGTGCTCAGTACCCACATTTGTTTCCCTAGTTTTTGATGTATCTTTACGGGGACGTAAATCCCTGAGGTGGGAGTAATGTAAAGATCCGTAAATTTCAAGGAAATTTTTTTCTTAATTTTCTTTGAAATTTAACAAGAATGCAGTTTCTGACGGCACCTGATTCCGAGGCCCGGTGTGCCCGGAATCATTTTCTGAAGTTTGGCTCGGGTACGTTCAGTGAACGGATGAGCGGGTTTTTCTAACTTTTGAACTAGTTCCCGGAATCGAATTCTGAGGGCACCGATGAAATCGCAGCGCCGGTATTTGTTTAGAAATTCCTTTTCCGGAGTTACGTTTGCTTGGGTGTGGTTTTTAATTTTTGGCCTTAAAGTTAAGAAATAAAATAAAATGTTCGACAAACTTTATTTTATTTCACTTAAGCCACTTGAAGCCACTTGAAAGCCACTTAAACTGAGTTGAAGTGGATAGGATACTATCCAAAAATATCCTACCCTCTTGGTAGGATATTTGTGAGGTGGGGGCCGCACGAGCCCCGCCGTTTCTTTTCCGCTAAGTAACGCACCCGCGAAAACCCATCATTATGAAAGTCAACTGACACTTTTTCTTAAATTCTTAACACACCATTTAATTGGGCGGTTTATTTCGTGAATTAAATGGGAAGTTTATTTCGTTGAATTAATTCTACGGATTAATGGGTCGTTACATACCTCTTTTCGTTTGTTGGCGTAATAATAAAATAAGACCAACACAACATTTGGAGGATTACACGTTGAAGGGTTCTGACAGAAGTTCTTGATCCTTCATCCTCCTTCGCGAAGAATGCGAAGAACGTGAAGAACGCGAAGAATGCCATCACCCTCGGAGTTTGACGACGCTTCATCCTTGACGTTCTTCCCCGCCCCAATCTCCGATCACCAACTACTTGAGGTAAGAGATCTCGGGTTTCTTTTTAAACTTCCTTGTGGTTTATAACAACACACAGATTTAATTATTTACAATTAAATCTGTTGTCTCTTGGTCCGTTGAGTTCGTCGACGCAACTCCGAATTCCGCGATGACGCGACGCCCTTCCGCGACAACGCGACGCCCTTCCGCGACGACGTGACGCCTTCCGTGACACGACGAACCCCTCCTTCCGCGACGAGCAATTCCGCGAAGAATGCTCACGCGCGACGACTTGTCGAGGTAGAGATTTTGTTTTGGAAATTCCCTTATTCCCATGAACGTTTATTTAAATTAAAGAACAGGATTTCTCATGAACAATTTTAGTTAATTAAAATTGTTGTTTCATGTGCTGGATTATTTCTCCCGTTGTTTATCTCTAACGCGGAGGGTGCGGGCCAAACGAACACGGCCCGACAACACTCTGCCGTTCTTCGTTGTTGTGCGGATTTGACGGGTGACGACAGAACGTGCCACAGTGGAACGTGCCGCAACGGAAATTTGATGATTCCGCAGTGAAGAGCGAGTCCCAGGAGGAGCAGCGGCGTAGACGGGAACAAAATCGAACCACCGGAGCGACTCCGGTGGCCCGAGGAAGCCGCCGGCGGCGCCCCGGCGCCCCGCCGGACAGGGCCGCCGTGGCTGAAGCCGCGTCCTTTGATCCAGCGCGGCTCCACGCCGGGGGCCGCGACACCTCCAGACCGCGGGGGCAGCGCCCCGCGGCGGACTGCCGTTCGGCCGCTCGGCCGAACCGAGCCAGGCCGGGCCGCCCCCCGGCCGGACCAGACCGGGTCGGACTGGGTCGGGTCAACCCGGTTCGACCGACCCAGGGGGGTCGGGCCGGGTCGGCCCGGGCCCGGACCACCCCGTCTTCGGACCGTTTTCAGTCAAATGCCCGTAACATGAGCTATGGGCCTCCAAACGACGCGCCGTCAGCGGAAAAGCGATCCTTGGATCGAGCCGGTCGTTTCGGTATATCGCACTCAAGGTTTCAGAATACTTTGAGTTCAACCTGGTTGGTTCGTACACGAAACCAACCGGGCCCTCAGACCGGAAACACTCATATCTTGAGCTACGGATGTCCGATTGACGTGCCGTTGACTTCGTTGAATTCCTCTAAGTGAGAAAGATCATTTGGAATACTCCTCCCGAGGTTTGGACACAGGTGGAGTACGGTCGGGTTGGTTTTTCCTTAAAAACCAACCGGGCCCCTGGGACGAAAAAGCCAATAACTCTCAGACCGGGCGTCCGATTGACACGCCGTCTGCGACATTGAGTTCCTGTTGACGATACAGAACTTTTGGATACATCAACTTTGGACTTTGTGTCAGTTGATGTATCGGCCTCTCGGCTAATGGAGCGGACCCTCCCGAACGAGCTTGCTGTGTACGGGAACCCTAGAGATGGCTGCGACTGCTACTGCGACAACGACCGCGCAGAGATCCTCAGTGGACTGCGGCGACGGCTGTGCAGAGATCCTTAGTGGACTACGACGAAGACTGTGCAGAGATCCTTAGTGGAATGTGTCCACTACAATACTCAGCGATCCTACATGGATCAGTGCAACAAGTCTGGTGTGGGCCCGATAATGTGTGGGTTTGATCCTGTGTGGGTCAGTGCTCAGCGGTTCTGTGTGAGCCAGCGCCTACAAGTCATGTGTGGGCCCGATCTTGTGTGGGTCATTGCGGGGGTTAGTTACCTATCGATCCTTTGTGGGTCCGACGACTTAGATAGATCAGTGATCATCTTTATCGTCATCCGAAGAAGTATACCTGTGTGAGCTAAATCTTGAGTTACTCTCCTTTGTGGATTGCGTTGAGCTATCCTATGTGGATTTACTGTTTACTCTCCTTTGTGGATTGTGTTGAGCTATCCTGTGTGGATTTACTGTTTACTCTCCTTTGTAGATTGTGTTGAGCTATCCTTTGTGGGTAATTGTTTACTCTCCTTTGTGGATGGTGTTGAGCTATCCTGTGTGTATTTACTGTTTACTCTCCTTTGTGGATTGTGTTGAGCTATCCTATATGGGTTACTGTTTACTCTCCTTTGTGGATTGTGTTGTGCTATCCTGTGTGGGTATATGTTTTGCTTCCTGTGTGGATAGGGTTGTGCTTGGGCTCGGACGTTTGAGCCGAATGAGAATTGATGACTTAGGTATATGTATGGTCATATACCTAAGCAGTGTCAGTTGTTACTTCGTGATTGTATCTTTCCTTTTTGTATTATCCTTTGTGGATTTCAGGAGACCTTTGGGGGTCTCGGGGTCCCTACTGAGTAGCTTATACTCACCCCTTCATGGGATATGCCCGCACTTCGTTGTGTTGGTTGCAGACGACGGACAGCGCTGATCGTGGTGGAGGCGTGCGGAGCAGGACGGTACCTGGAGGTGGACCACTGGGCGGGACGCACTCGGAGCGGATAGCTGGACCGAGGAGCTGTGGAGGATATCGGTACCCACCCTTCAGGTGGAACTTATAGAGGACAGCTCGACGCTGCGGCTTTTCTTTTCAGTTGCTGTTTTTCCCTTTCAGTTGTATTTTACAGTTGGGATTGTATTTCCGGCCCCTTTTTACTTTCAGCATATCTTTTTATAGTTTTACTTATTGTTTACTTTTCCGCTTGCTTACTCTGTGGTGCTAGTTTACTTTTCAAAGGCAATGCCTTCCCTTTTATTGGGATTTACTCCTTGGTGCTAGTCGCCAGCCCCTGGCCTATGGAAGGCGGGCTTGGGGTAGTCACGAAGCGGGCCCCGAGGACGGGTCGTGACAATATCTATCATAATTAAAGGATCCCCAGAGGGATACATCAAGTGATCATGAGGGTTGATTCAAGGAGACCCCCTATCTTACATTTGTTTTTGTAATCATATAATATTACATTAGAATACTCTTTCACCATATGGAAGAAAATGGTGAATTGAAAGCCGTCATGGCATCACATGGTTTCTCAGCCCCTTAGGATCACTTTTTGATGATGACATAAATTTTTTAATCAGGGTGACAGGTGGAATATCAATAACCAAAAAAGGTCCCTTCAACATTACGAAAGGATATCAGGCCAGGAAGTCAGTTTGGTAAAATACCTCATTTACGTTTGAAAAAATATTCCATGCTTCAGAGAAATTACTATGATAAATGAATTGGGAATAAGTTAGGTATCATTTTTCTTTATATACTGGGGGGTTCCTATGTTTTGGGTAATAACCTACGCTCCTTATGTCATCAATACAATGAGTCATATTTGAAGAGCTCTAGCTTCTTGGAATGGTAAATCTATCTCAATAGCTAGAAGGGATTGTATTGTCAAGCATATGATAGTCTGAAAATGGTTTATTCTCATATTTCCTCGGTCATCAATGATATCAAAAATTTTATGTGATTTTTAGAGCAGATGTACACATGAATGAAATATTATGATAGTATCGTGGAATCAATTATTTATTCCTTGTGTCCTTGGAGGTCTAGGAATGAAATATTTGGACATATTCAATTAGTCACTACAAGAACAATTCATTTGAAAACTTCTCAATAATAATCCAGTCTCATAGAGTTATCATAGATCTAGATTGATTGAAAAAATGAAATAATTATCTAAATGCTTCATTGAATACTCAAAATGGCATCGTCTTAAGACCTTCTTCCATAAAATTCTTATTCAACCCCACTGGTTGGTCGGTGCCAACTCATATATCATATTGTAGTATCATAATTATGATAGAACCCCTCTCATGGATAGAATTGACATCATGGATCAAACCATTGACCTTGAAAACTCCATCAAGGATTAAATGAACAACCTGAATATTCAGCCAAGGATATTCAACAAATAGTTTCCAAATGTACCATGCTAAGTCAAGAGGAAATACTGATTTGGGAACCAACTCTGACTGGGAAACTTGACTCTAATTCCATCTATATACACCTTGTTCTGGGTCCCTCACAAATTTGATGGAGATCTCATCAATAATTAGTTCCCCCCTCTAGATTCGCTATATTCAAGAGTCTTTCATTCAAATAAATTCCAATGGAAGCAAATCAGTAGACATTTTGTATTTAACTTTTCCCATGATGTGTGCTCTATTAACAACACTATAAAGATGTGGATCAATTATTTCTCTCCTACCAAACAACCTCGTATCTTTGGAAATCTATATTTAACCTATTTTATGTTCTCCTTCCTCAAGATAATGCTATAATGTATTTCCTCCCCATATTTCTTAACAATAAACTATCAAAAAACCTCTCTAATATATTCATGGATTCTTTTTCCAAATAGGTGAACTCCATATAGAGAGGATGTAAAAATTGTACTCATGAGTAGGCCCAATTCAAAATCCAAGTATCTCTTGGTGAAACCATTTTAGAGGTTCAAAATGCAATTGTGCTAAATGTTAATCACTACAGAAACTCATTGAACGATCTGTCTATACTAAGATACCTAAGTACTCCCTATAATTATCCTCATCCACACTAAACTATCAAAGTATTATTGTATCCCCTATTTACTGGATAGATGAAATTTAATTCTAATGGGGCCTTTAATGGAAATCTTAGGAAAGTAGGTTATGTGATTATTTTTACGAAATTTGATGGTGATTTCGTTGGGCATCAATTTGGACCTTGAGGAATTAATTCAACTATGGAAGCATAAATGACTGGGTGAATTAGTGTAGTGAATATTGAATTGCAGATAAACGTGAATAACATCTCGTATGAATGTTACTCCATGACCATTGTCCATGCTGTTATAAATAGGAAAGATCATCTTTCATGGAAAATGAGAGGGAACAAGATTACATGTCTTGATTATCTCACTTCAATGAGCTATATCATCATGAATTCTGACCGCAAAGCAAGTACTATTGTAGATTCACTCACAAACAGGGGTTGAAAAAAGTGTGTTTCACTTTTTCTAACACTCTCCCTGATGATTTATTATTTATTTTACATAATGATAAATTTATGATGCCCACTTTTAGGCAGGTGTAACTTCTATTTTACTTAATTTAGGATCCAATGTGCTCAATTTTATCATAAAATATATGTTAAATTATATTTTAGGAATTTTTTTTATGAAATTATTATTAATTTGAAAAATATTCATAAAATTTAATTATCTACCAAGGGATAATAAAAATTATTTTTAAAGTCACATAACTTTTGGATACAGTATATATATAAATATGATTATGAGAATTCTTACTACAATATAAATTCATGATTTCTAAATTCATGACAATTTTACACTTTTAATGAAATTTTAAAACATCATGTATTTATGTAACAAAACTATACAATTTATAATGATGTATAAATATATATATATAAGTTTTCACATAATTATTACCTAATGATTATGAATTTATACAAAATGGTCTTATAACAAATAAGAATCCCATATCCCTTATATTATAATTCGGAAATAGTCTTTTTTGTGCATCATGTTTTTGGATAATGTCGTTGTGCTCTATTTTTAATTCAATATATCTTATATTTCGATGCTCACAAATCACTTATCTATTTCCCTAATAAATCTAATTTAACTTAATATCAGGTTATCAATTTATATATACAATGAGGTTCTAAATATATTTCTATGTTGTTATATTTTAGTTGGAATTTCTTCTAATTATTGTATGTTATGAATATAGATGTACTTTTTATGTATTCCATGGAAACAAGAAAAAATACATTATAAAAAATTTCAAAATATAATACTTTGTGAACATAATGGAATATTTAAATTATCCATAAGTATTGGATATTTTAAAAAGGTAAAAAATTTAAAAAAATAATCTGGATAAGTATAAAATATTACATAACTAGATGAAGTCACAAAAAAACCAAACATTTCAATATTTTTCAAATTTTGAAATCTTACACATTAATAAATGGTCATTTTTCCTCAATGGAGTCACTTATGCATTGAAGGAATAATATAATGCAATAATTTAATGATCTTAAGAGTTAATGTAATGATCATATAAATTGAATTCTAATATTGTTCTCTTATGTTAAAGGATGAATCTCATACCTATGATAAATATATAGAAGAAAATATTACATGTGGAGTAAAAAAATTAAATTGTAATATATTTTCAGGGAAATATGATCATTTTTATTTTAATAAGAAGACTAATAAACTCTAAGTTGTTCTTTTTTAATGGAATTATTTCAATAATATTCATTGGGTATATATTGAAATTTTATTTTTGGAAAGATGCTTTAAATTGATAAAAGATTTTTCATTTTCTAGGAGAAGACCACCAATTGGATGAATGAATTAAATTTGGTGTTACTAAATTTTTATCATGGAAATATGGTATGAAAAAACTATAATAAAAACACATATAAATGAATATATAAATTTAATCCTTTGAAAAAAAATATTACTAATTTTACATGAACATATACATAACTATATCCAAATAATTTATTATTTCATTATGTAATTATTGTATTTAAATCTTATTTTTGCAATTAAAATGGAAAAAGAAATGAAGATAATTCTTATGATACAATTTAGTTTATAGGATTTTAACAATTGGAGTGGATACTTCAGAGCTACACTTCAGAGACATACCAGTTTTTATAAAAGGTGATTCTGTTATATTTGTTGACCTTTGACAACAACATTATGATATAATTATTTTCAATTTATATATCCATTATTTTCATCATTTAAGGGAAAAAAATATTGTTACATGTATGGAAGTATGACTAAGATTAGTCCTTAGAGTGAGATACCAATGAAATAAATTATAACCTATACATATCAAGTTTCAAAAACATTCACCATGTTATGAGATCCCTATGAAAAAAGAAATAAAAATAACATATCAAAATTGGGTGATTTTGGATTGGACTATGATAAGTTATTTATAGCCTAAAAAAACTATAAAACCCATGTTTTCTTTATTATTTATTTTCATTCATCCAAATACATATATTATTATAAAATAATATAAATATTAAATATTTTTAATAGCGGAAGTAAAAATGATTAAAAAAATTAATAGTGAAATTAACGAACATAGTTCAACACCTTAGTATTTATCAATAATCAAACTGGGGAAACATTTTTTTGACATTCATCTCTTACAGAGGTTATATCTAATCAATTATAATTATATCTAACATATAAAAATATTAGAGAATTAATTTTTTCATTATAATGGTAGATCCATGAAAAGGTATGTATGTTGTAATAGTATATTAATATAATTCTGAAAATTATATATTGCATAAAACCATAATAATTATCTATATAATGAATCATGGAATAAAAGTTTACATATAGGTGGTTAAACTTGAAAATGTTTCTTCTAGTGAACCTGAACATTTGAGTGTCGTTAAAGAGGAAGATCATGATCAAAAATAAAAAACAATTAATGATTTTTTATATAAATTCAGTCTAAATGAGTTAAAATAGGATTATTAATGTTCTACTATATATGATATGTGGGAAATAATTGATATTTTAAATAAAGGTACTAATAATGTATGAAAATTAAGTTACAAAATGAAAAATTGATGTTCGATACTACTAAAATGTTTGCTGGAAAAAATAAATATTAGTTGAATATGATATTAATATAGAAAGTAAATATTGATGTTGATTTGGGAGATAAAATATCAACATTATACCACTACATGAAAATTTAATGTGTTCTACTTACAAAATAGAGATTTATCTCAACTACACTTAGATAATAATCAAATCTAAAATAGATGAAAATGAAAAACTGATTTGAATGCTCATGATATATAAATTTTAATTCCATCAAGAAGATAATGATCATATGTTTGTAAAGAAGGATGATATTTATTTTAAAGTTACTTCTTTAAAGTATTAGAAAAATAATGACGAAATGATTTTTGACCCATATGATGAATATGAATCTAGTGGTTCAAATTATATAAATGAACATGTTAAAATGGATGGAAAATTCAATATGTTTTATAAAATATTAATATTATTCCAGAAAAACATTTTTAAAATTCAAAAATAATGATGGAAATATAAATGAATCTAGACTCTATGAATGAAAGAAGCTAGGAAATATCATGCATTACTTCCCAAAACTAAAAGATAAGGAAAAACATGACGAAATGTTTTTTTGAAAATCATAATACCAAACTAAAGTTAAAATATTATATAATTTCTATATGGTGTACTTTTAGGGATCCATGTAAAAAATTAATTCTAATGTCAATGAATATTAAAACAAGTTAACATGTTTTATTTGGCTCAAACTGAAGTGTAATAATAATTGTACAAACATATTACTAAATTTAAAAATTCATGTTTTTAATGATATTATTTTTTATTGTTCTGTGTTTTAAGATAAAAATGAATCATCAAACCAAAAAATAAATATCTTAATAAATTTGATTATTTTTTAAAAAATACCTTTTCTAACTAACTTATTTAATTTAAGTATAAATAATATAATGTTAAATCGTCATATATTATGCATGGTAGTATAATTAATTATTTATTACCTAAAATTGATACGTTGAAACTAGTTTCAAGTATGCTTACACATGGGATAAAATATTGAATCATATCATTGGTAGTCAATGGTTTACTAAATAAAACCATTGATTAGAAATTGATTGTTATTATCCTTTACTTTATGTATATTTTTTGTTCTAAGATCAAATAGAAAAATTAGGTCAAATTATATATGTTTTTAATATGGTGGTAAAATAAATTATTATGATAATTTCTATATTACTGTTCTAAAAATAACTGTTATTAATAATGCAAAATATTTTAATAAACTATCAATTGTTAAATTTAGAATTTATAAATGAATAAAATTGAATTGGTTACCTATTTTTTTAATTTTTAACTCAACTAGACCAAAAAGTACATGTATAGAGAAACATTTATTTATTTGATTTTTTATAGGCAATGAGTCATAAAAATAATATAATTATTGTTTCTACTGAATACAAATGAGTACATATTTATAAAATTTTCATTCTTTATCAAACAATATTGGGATCAATATTTCTTTTCTAGATAATTTAATAGGAAATATTACATTATTTTGATCTATTAAAAATAAATATTTTTTCTCATTAAATAATTATTATGGGTTGATGGTTTAATGAATTTATGTTATGAATTTTACAAAAAAATTATGATTGTTAATAATTTTTTTTTAAATAATAAATGTTATATTTTTAAGTATGAAATGCTGGATTTAAAACACCCAGAACTAAAAATGTCTACACCATCGATCAAGATTCATTACGTAGGAAAAATATATTCTCTTTTAATGTTCAAATAATCGAATCTTGGATTTATAGTAGAAGAATTCAATATTATAATTTTTATCTTTTACAATATTTATCTAAAAATAACTCCATTTAATATGTATATTATCTAATGTTTTATGAAAATAGGAGACATGGTTAATGTAAAACGGGTAAGAAATATAGATCTCCATTTAGATCAATCAATGTGGTTTCAACTTAAAGGCCTTTGGAACTTAACCATAATTTTTTTGACCTTCATTAAAAACAGATTTGGTGGAATGAATTATTTTTTTTGTTGATGATTTCTATAGATTAAAGTTGGTTTAATTTCTATGTTGTAAAAATGATGATTGTTTTATAGTCAATAATTTCCTCAAACTAGTTCAAAATGAAAAAATTTCAAAATTATTTATTTGACAAGTGACCATCGAGAAAAATTTGAAATTAAAAAGTTAAAATCATTTATTTCAAATCACGGTATTAAATATAAATTATCTACCCCTATAATATGTTACTATAATTTATTTTTTTGAATGAGAAATTGTATATTGTAAGATATTTGTAGAACCATTTTATGTGAATATAGTTTTCTTCCTCAATTTTTTGATGATGCTATAAGTTCAACCTACCCTATCATTGATATTGTTCTAATTTTACATATTTTAATGAAAAATACCTATGTGTTATCGAATAATAATAAACTATTGGTTGGATACATTTATGAATTTTCATATAAGTATATATATATATATAACGCTAAAGATAATCTTGGTAATTATGATCATAGTGATGATAAATGAGTATTTCTTGGTTATTCTACCACTTATAATGTTTATATAATTTTAAATAAAAATACATCGGTAGATAACGAATCAATTCACGTGATTTTTGATGAATGTGGCCCATTCTATCATAGGAAAACTCAAATCGGTAACCATCACGATTCAATAAAAAACATGATACTATATAGTCTTATAAACTCTACAAATGATGATGAGAATGAATATATTCCAATAATAATGAATCCTAAATAGTTAGAATATGAGTGCATGATACCGAGATAGACTGTAACTTAAAATAAAATCCCTTATAAATTTTATTTGTATAGATAAAGGTATTTTAAATAATGAATGTACATTAAATATTACTATGTTTTTTATTTTCTATCTTAAATTTAACCTAAAAATATTGAGTAATCCTCTAGTAATGTTGGGTTTTTCCTATGTAAAAAAAATCAAACAACATTTAGAGAAATAAGGAATATGAAATAGATTATGTACAAAATAAATATCCAGTTATTGGAACTAAATTGGATTATATAAATAATTAATATGACTAATGATTTATAACTATGATTAAGGCCAAATTGGTGGCTAAAGGTTATATAAGGCCCCGGCCTTAAACCTTACTTAATCTTGAGTTATTACAAGATTACACATTGAGGATCTTTTCGGGTTTAGAGTTTTAGGGAATTAGATCATAAAACTTGCATTACATTCCACATATAAACAAAGTGGTTACAGAAAGATAGTATTCTTCATTCCCATCAATGGAAACACATTTAAAATAAAACATGGATTATTTCTTGACACATCCTTGACTCTATCATCTTATCATGTACCTTTCCCTTGACCTGTGAAAAACATTTCAAAAACTTGGGATGAGCATAAAAACTCAGTATGGGTTATAAAAAAAACATGGAAAGGAAACATGAGTTCATATATACATAAGAATGATATCATACTTTACCCATAAAACATAGACACTTTAACATACCTCATAAAATCATGAATAAATCATAGAAATCATAAGACATAAAGGTAACTGGAGGCATTCATAACATTCTTACGTAGGGAGTAACCCTCTTGGTTACGTTTGGAATACCCATCACAGTATATTCCCTAAAATCTCTTCGGAGAAACCTTAACGTTTCACTCCTTCACGTTACCCAATGAATTGGAGAGCTATAACGGTCTCACCCGCCCTTAGTTTATCACGGAACCACCCGTCTTCATAATAATGCCCAAGAACCATAACATAATCATATCACATAAAACATGCATAAGGGAAACATAACATTTCCACATTTCAATCACGAGATGTCAATACAACACATTGATATAATAAAAACATTATGAAAACCATTTTCATTACCAAAGTAAAACATGGTATTTATTTTTCGTTTTAAAAAAAAGGTATGCCTTGTAGAGGAAGCCGAAACTCAAATAACGGTCACGACGGCGGAGAAGTCATTGTCGCCGCATACGTACGAAAAAAACATTCCCTTTTGTCGTTTAGTAAACGCTTCGTATAAAAAAGATTCCTTTTGAATAAACGTAAAAGTCAAAGGGGTTTATACACCGTATAAAAGAAAGTTTTGTATAAAATAAAATATGCCTCAATGAAAGGAGATTGAGACGAAGTCCCATACCTCGTATCCGACTTGACCCGACCGTTCTTTAATCTCCTGAATTATAAACTTTAGTTAATCTCTACTTGCTTATGAATCTTTTTCAAGTACATTATTCCTTTTATACCATGTTATGAACATCATGTAATCAGTTAAGTTAATAATGTTCATTTTGTCGGAATTTGGTTCTTAAGTCAAAAATAGACTTCTTACACTTACATGTTGTTAATTTGGTCATAGGTTCGTTATATCCAGAATTATATTAATGATTTGGATAACATATATATCATATACATGTATTTATAATATTACATCACCTTTAGAGGTAAGAAATGAAATGCACCATTCATGGAGACGGTAAGTCGTACGTACGCATGAACGCTACTTCCATTTCTATTTCATATTTTCTGGAATGGAATCATAATGATATAAGAGTATATTATAATTCCAGTATAATAACATATATAATATCATTAACTTTATCCTTTACACATCCCACATATGGTATTAACGAATCAAATAACTTTCAGGGGGCGGTAGTCTGCACTTCCTAAAGTGAAGATATCGTGTTTACCTATAATGGAAACCATAAAGGTATGCCCAAAATGAAAAAAACAGAAGCTTAAGGAAAACATAAACATATTATATATCATATATAAAAATAGTGACATCATAATGGCCACCTTTTAAGGTGTTAAATGAGTATTGAACAATCATCGTTTCGGGAGGCAGAATTTCGCCATCCACGGAAACCGTATGTTCTTTAACCATTTGATGTAGTTATGTGAGAGTGTAGCTCAAATAAATATTATAACAACTTCCTTGTATATTTAATATACTGGTGTTGTTACAAAATAAGTAAATAAAAAGAGTTTAGGGGGTTGGAGAAGCAAAATAAAACAAATGAACATGAGAGAATGAATTACCTTTAAAAGTGTAACTCCTTTTGATTTGAGCCTAAAGGCTTCCTTTGAAAGGATTCTGCCCAAAGGGAATCCTCTAGGATGAGGAGAGGGATGTGGAGAGAGTAAATGGGCAGGTTTTGGCCGAGACAAAGGCTTGAGGAGTGTGTGAAATGAGGTAGAGGTGGGGGCCTTTTATAAGAGGAGAGGAGGGGCACTTTTGGAATGTAAAGAAATATTACTTTATTTGAAAATGTGTTTCGGTTTTAAAAGGTCCCACATTGATATAATTCGTGGATAAGGTGATATGGGTTCGAAATCCACTCATCCAATTGGTTTTGGCCATGTTTAGTTCATAGAGTTTACATTGACTTTCCATTTTATTTTAATTGTCAAATAATGATGTCATCGCTGCATCATTATTATGTCATAAATAATTTAATTTATTTAATGTCTAAAAATCATAAAAAAATACTATGATGTAGGAAATATTTTTATATTTCCAATGACTATTTCTAATCAAATATCGGATCTCTATAACCCCATGTAAAAATTGTTTTCGTAAAACATATTATGTTTGTGTCATTTTTACTTTTACATTAAATAAAAAGTTATTTATGTCATTTCCCAACCAAAATGTCTCCATGGGGTCCCCAAGTTGACCCATGGCTTGTCTTGGTCGGCCATGACACAACCAATACGGTTGGGACATGTGTCTAGGTCATTTCATATTATTAAAGCATTATTTATACCTTAAACTACACTAATTACCACTAATCGTGATTAAAAACTTAATAAGTTACTATTCACCAAAAATTTATTTTAATCTCATTGAACCACATTTTACTTCTTAATGACAACCATGTATGTCGGATTTTCAAAATTAAATACACATTAGTGGTAAGCTTTCATTTAACTGAAAAATCAGTTTGCTTGATTACCACTTAGTGGTTTCACTATTCATCAAAAATTGAAGTTTTTCAGAAAATTACCAAAAATTCACCCTAAGCTATATTTGATATTCCGAATTCAAAAATGAAGTCTATTTTACAAAATTCAAATCATATAAGTCACATTAATTAATTTAATAATTAATTCCCGCTGCCAGAGCAAATAGCGTGTTTTTACAAAACAATAAGTATCAAAAGATTGACACCAGTTTAAGTCTAATTTCAAAGTGAAATTGATTCCAATGACCACCATTGGATAAAATGGTAAAATTATATTCTAATTTCACTTCAAAACCAATTCAAAACATAATCTAATCATATAAATAAATTAGATTAAAAAGCAGTTTTGATGTAAAATGCAGTATGTTTCACTATTCATTAAAAAATGAACATTGTCAGAAAAATACCAAAAATTCACACAGGGTAAATTTTGATGTCCCAATCATAAATGATAAATTTATTTTGACAAAAATATTTTATAAAATTGTCAAAATATAGATTCAAAAATGGTTTTCCATCAAAAGGCAGTAAAACAATCTTTTAAGAATATTAGTGTATTCCATGCATAAGATTGTATTTATTTTCATTTTAAGCCTCTATAACACTATCTTAATCATTAATATAAATAGATAAAAATATCTATTATTCATTACTTACTTGGGATGTTACATCCTTCCCCCCTTTAGAAAATTGTGTCCCCGCAATTTATTTACTTATCGAATAAATGAGGGTACATATCCCTCATTGCATTTTCAGATTCCCATGTTGCCTCTTCAATCATGTGGTTTTTCCCCAAAACCTTTACCTGGTGAATCACCTTATTCTGTAACACTTGCTCCCTGTGGTCAAGAATCTGGACCGGCTGTTCCTCGTAAGATAGGTTCTCTTCCAGCTGAACTACCTCTGGACTCAAAACATGAGATGGATCTGGCATATACTTTCTCAACATCGAAATGTGAAAAAAATTGTGTACCTGAGATAAACTCGGAGGTAAAGCCACTCGGTATGCAACTGATCCAACTCCCTCTAGAATTTCGTATGGTCCAGCAAACCTTGGACTCAACTTTCCTTTCTTACCAAATCTCATCACGCTTTTCCAAGGAGAAACCTTGATAAAAACATGATCACCTACCTCGAAAGATAGATCCTTCCTCCGGTTATCCGCATAACTCTTCTTCCTGCTCTGAGCTGTCCTCATGTGTTTCTGAATCTGCTGAACTTTTTCTACCATCTCTTCTACCAATTCTGGTCCCATCAACTTCCTTTCACCCACTTCATCCCAGAAAGCTGGAGTTCGACACTGCTTCCCATATAATGCCTGAAATGGTGCCATCTGTATACTGGAATGAAAACTGTTATTATATGAAAACTCAACCAAAGAAATATGTTGGTCCCAACTTCCCTGATAATCCATAGAACAAGCTCGTAGCATATCCTCCAATGTCTGAATTGTTCGTTCTGACTGCCCATCTGATTGAGGATGAAAAGCTGTACTAAAATTTAATTCAGTACCCAACGACTTCTGAAGGCCTTTCCAAAAGATAGAAGTAAACCTGGGATCACGATCTGATACAATGTAGAGAGGAACTCCATGTAACCTGAATATCTCTTTAAGATACAAACTGGAAAGTTGATCAAGAGAGAAAGTATCTTGTATAGCAAGGAAATGAGAAGATTTGGTCAAGCGATCAACAATAACCCAGATTGCATTATTACCTCGAGATGTCTTCGGTAATCCAACAACAAAGTCCATGGATATATTCTCCCATTTCCACTCTGGCACTGGTAAAGGCTGAAGCATCCCTTTAGGTAACTGCCGCTCTGCTTTAATCTGCTGACAAGTCAAACACTTCACGGTAAAGTCAGCAATATCTCTTTTCATTCCATCCCACCAGTAATACTCCCGCAGATCTCTATACATCTTAGTACTGCCCGGATGAACTGAAAACGGAGAACTATGAGCTTCACATAACAAATCTCTCTTAAACTATGAATCACAAGGCACACACAGACTCTTCCCAAATCTCAAAACACAATCATTATCAATGTTGAATTCAGGCAACTTACCTTTCTGAACCAGCTCTACCTTTTTTTGCAACTCACTATCTTGCTTCTCTACTTGCTTGATTCTATCTGATAGAGATGATCTCACTGATACCTGAAACAAAACAGAAGGACTTCCTGCACCAACAACTTCTATGCCAAAGTTCATCAAATCGTTAACCAAAGGATCACGTTCCAACCGCAACATTGTTAATGAAACATTACTTTTTCGACTCAAAGCATCATCCACTTTATTTGCTTTTCCTAGATGGTAATGAATTGTACAATAATAATCCTTGATTAATTCTAGCCATCTCCTCTGTCTCATGTTTAACTCTTTCTGAGTGAATATATACTTCAAACATTTCTGATCGGTATATATTTCACACTTTACTCCATAAAAATGATGCCTCCAAATTTTTAAAGCAAAAACAACAGCAGCTAGTTCCAAATCATGTGTAGGGTAATTTACCTCATGAGTTTTCAACTGTCGTGTAGCATAAGAAATTACCTGATCATTCTGCATTAGGACGCAACCAAGTCCTTTCAATGAAGCATCACTGTATATAACAAACTCACCATTCCTGGAAGGTAGTTCCAAAACTGGAGCATTCACCAATCTTCTTTTCAATTCCTGAAAACAATCATCACATTATTTTGTCCAGATAAACTTAACACCCTTCCGAGTTAGCTTAGTCATTGGACTAGATAACCGTGAAAAATTTCTAACAAACCTTCGGTAATAGCCCGCCAAACCAAGGAAGCTACGAATCTCAGTTACATTTGTGGGTCTTGGCCATTCTTCCACAACTTTTGTTTTTACAGGATCAACATTTATTCCATCTTTAGAAACAATGTGACCAAGGAAAGATATTTGTTGCAACCAAAACTCACACTTGCTGAATTTCCCATACAATTTCTTTTCTTTTAAGGTTTGCAAGATAACCCTTAAATGTCTTTCATGCTCCTCTTTACTTCTAGAAAACACAAAAATATCATCAATGAAAACCACCACAAACTTATCCAAGAACTCATGGAAAATTCTATTCATTAAGTCTATGAATACAGCAGGTGCATTGGTTAGCCCAAAAGGCATTACTACAAATTCATAATGGCCATATCTCGTACGGAACGCGGTCTTCGGAATATCTGCCACCTTTACCTTCAGCTGATGGTACCCCGATCTCAGGTCAATCTTTGAAAAAAACTGAGCTCCCTGGAGCTGATCAAACAAATCATCGATATGAGGCAAAGGATATTTGTTCTTAACAGTGATATTATTCAAGGCTCTATAATCAATGAAAAGTCTCATAGAACCATCTTTCTTTTTAAGAAATAAAACAGGAGCACCCCATGGTGATGTGCTAGATTTAATGAAACCTTTCTCTAATAAATCTTGCAATTGCTCCTTCAACTCTAAAAGTTCAATTTGTGCCATTCGATAAGGGGGTTTTGAAATTGGCTTAGCATCAGGAACTAAGTAAACAGTAAACTCAACTTCCCGATCTGGTATTATTCCAGGCAAATCATCAGGAAAAACATCAGGATACTCATTTACCACTGGCACAACATTAATCTGAACAGTTCCTTTATTTTCAACGACGTGTGGAAGGTAACATTCATTTCCATCTTTTACAAGTTTCTCGACCTCTTGATATGTTATCAAAAGTAAGGGTTCATTCTTGTAAACGAACTGAACGTCTTTCTGAAAAGAAACTTCTTTATCTCTACAGTCAATCTTAGCATGGTAAATAGAGAGCCAATCCATACCCAGGATAACATCAAACTCTACTAGAGGTAGAACAATAAGGTTTTCAAGTAGGTTCTTTCCACAGATAAGGATAGGAAGATTCTTATAAATTCTTTTTGCCTCAACATTCCCCCCAGGTGCTTTTACCAAAAGTTCAGGAGTCATTTCTTGAGATGGTATTCCCATTTTACTAGAAAAGGTTTCAGAGATGAAAGAATGTGTAGACCCCGAATCAAACAACCCACTGGCATAATCTGAAAAAACAAAAAAAGTACCTGATACAACTTCATTTGATGGCCCGATATCTGCTGAAGTAGTTGAAAAGGATTTCACCACCCCTTTCTGCATGCAGTCTAACTGCTTCCCATCACTCAAGCTCCACGTCGGACACTCGTTTGCATAGTGACCTATCTCATTGCACTTATAACATTTCACTAACTGTAAATAAAATTTGTTCTTACCTTCACCTTGATCCTTTTCAGTGCAATCACGAGCCTTATGTCCCATCTTACCACATCAGTAGCACTTCCCAGAATTCAGAAGACATTCCCCAGCATGCCTTTTTCCACATTTATCACAAACTGGAAACTTAGTTCTCTTACCATCAGACTTTTTTGAAAAAATTATTACCTTTATCCTGCCACCTCGGTCTCTTCTTATGCTGGTTGTTATAGAAAACTTGGTCATCGGCAAACTCCATTTCCACCTTCTCAACACATCGAACAATCTTTTCATAACTTTTAAACTCACGAGAAGCTAATTCCATTCGATATTTTGGCTTTAATCCTGAGTAAAAACGATTGATTTTACTATGAAGGTCCCGGATAAAATTTGGAGCATACCTTGCCAATCGAGTGAACCTTTCTTCATAGGCAGCCACTGATTCTTCCTCTTGCCTCAATTGCAAGAATTTCTTTTCCATCCTAAGTCGAACAACCTTAGGAAAATACTTCTCAAGAAACATACCTTTGAATTCATCCCAGTCAAGAGAATCAATCTCATCGGCGTCCCTGATATTTTTAACCATAGACCACCACTGATCTACTTCACCCTCCAAAAGGTAAATAGAAAGACTAACCTTTTGATTGTATGAACACCCCATGACATCAAAAATCTTCTCCTGTGCTTTAATCCACCCTTCAACTAGCACAGGGTCAGATGATCCTCTGAATGATGGTGGATGTTGCCTCATGAAATGTTCCACCACTGACATGTTCCTCTGCGGTTGATCTGGCTGATCTCGTGCATGGATACCACCGCCATTTATCGCTTGAGTCAACTGCGCCATTACTGCAACAAACTGTTCAGTTCCAATTCCGACCATTTATGGATGCTGATTCGGAAGGTTATTTCCCTCTGTATGCCTTTCTAGCACTGCTTCCCTATTTCCTCTGCGGAAAACCATTCTGAACAAACATGTCTTAGATGAAGCAACATGGTAATCTTTAAATGCTATATCATTTCGAAAAAAAATATTTTTGGATAATAATTTAATAGAATTCTAACTCCTAAAGTTATCTAAACCGACATTTGATACCAACTATAAGGCCCCGGCCTTAAACCTTACTTAATCTTGAGTTATTACAAGATTACACATTGAGGATCTTTTCGGGTTTAGAGTTTTAGAGAATTAGATCATAAAACTTGCATTACATTCCACATATAAACAAAGTGGTTACAGAAAGATAGTATTCTTCATTCCCATCAATGGAAACACATTTAAAATAAAACATGGATTATTTCTTGACACATCCTTGACTCTATCATCTTATCTTGTACCTTTCCCTTGACCTGTGAAAAACATTTCAAAAACATGGGATGAGCATAAAAACTCAGTATGGGTTATAAAAAAAACATGGAAAGGAAACATGAGTTCAAATATACATAAGAATGAAATCATACTTTACCCATAAAACATAGGCACTTTAACATACCTCATAAAATCATGAATAAATCATAGAAATCATAAGACATAAAGGTAACTTGAGGCATTCATAACATTCTTATGTAGGGAGTGACCCTCTTGGTTACGTTTGGAATACCCATCACAGTATATTCCCTAAAATCTCTTCGAAGAAACATTAACGTTTCACTCCTTCGCGTTACCCAATGCATTGGAGAGTTATAATGGGCTCACCCGCCCTTAGTTTATCACGGAACCACCCGTCTTCATAATAATGCCCAAGAAACATAACATAATCATATCACATAAAACATGCATAAAGGAAACATAACATTTCCACATTTCAATCACGAGATATCAATACAACACATTGATATAATAAAAACATTATGAAAACCATTTTCATTACCAAAGTAAAACATGGTATTTATTTTTCGTTTTAAAAAAAAGGTATGGCTTGTATAGGAAGCCGAAACTCAAATTACGGTCACGACGGCGGAGAAGTCATTGTCGCCGCATACGTACGACAAAAACATTCCCTTTTGTCGTTTAGTAAACGCTTCGTATAAAAAAGATTCCTTTTGAATAAACGTAAAATTAAAAGGGGTTTATACACCGTATAAATTAATGTTGTGTATAAAATAAAATATGCCTCAATGAAAGGAGATTGAGACGAAGTCCCATACCTCATATCCGACTTGACCCGACCGTTCTTTAATCTCCTGAATAATAAACTTTAGTTAATATCTACTTGCTTATGAATCTTTTACAAGTTCATTATTCCTTTTATACCATGTTATGAACATCATGTAATCAGTTAAGTTAATAATGTTCATTTTGTCGGAATTTGGTTCTTAAGTCAAAAATAGACTTCTTGCACTTACATGTTGTTAATTTGGTCATAGGTTCATTATATCCAGAATGATATTAATTATTTGGATAACATATATATCATATATATTCATCATATACATGTATTTATAATATTACATCACCTTTATAGGTAAGAAATGAAATGCACCATTCATGGAGACGGAAAGCCGTACGTACGCATGAACGCTACCTCCATTTCTATTTCATATTTTCTGGAATGGAATCATAATGATATAAGAGTATATTATAATTCCAGTATAATAACATATATAATATCATTAACTTTATCCTTTACACATCCCACATATGGTATTAATGAATCAAATCACTTTCAGGGGGTGGTAGTCCGCACTTCCTAAAGTGAAGATATCGTGTTTACCAATAATGGAAAGCATAAAGGTATGCCCAAAATGAAAAAAACAGAATCTTAAGGAAAACATAAACATATTATATATCATATATAAAAATAGTGACATCATAATGGCCACCTTTGAAGGTGTTAAATGAGTATTGAACAATCATCATTTCGGGAGGCAGAATTTCGCCATCCATGGAAACCGTATGTTCTTTACCCTTTTGATGTAGTTGTGTGAGATTGTATCTCAAATAAATATTATAACAACTTCCTTGTATATTGAAGATACTGGTGTTGTTACAAAATAAGTAAATAAAAAGAGTTTAGGGGGTTGGAGAAGCAAAATAAAACAAATGAACATGAGAGAATGAATTACCTTTAAAAGTGCAACTCCTTTTGATTTGAGCCTAAAGGCTTCCTTTGAAAGTATTATGCCCAAAGGGAATCCTCTAGGATGAGGAGAGGGATGTGGAGAGAGTAAATGGGTAGGGTTTGGCCGAGACAAAGGCTTGAAAAGTGTGTGCAATGAGGTAGAGGTGGGGGCCTTTTATAAGAGGAGAGGAGGGGCACTTTTGGAAAGTAAAGAAATATTACTTTATTTGAAAATGTGTTTCGGTTTTAAAAGGTCTCACATTGATATAATTCGTGGATAAGGTGATAAAGGTTCGAAATCCACTCATCCAATTGGTTTTTTCCATGTGTAGTTCATAGATTTTACATTGTCTTTCCATTTTATTTTAATCGTCAAATAATGATTTCATCGCTGCATCATTATTATGTCATAAATACTTTAATTTATTTAATGTCTAAAAATCATAAAAAAATACTATGATGTAGGAAATATTTTTAGATTTCCAATTACTATTTGTAATCAAATATCTGATCTTTATAACCCCATGTAAAAATTGTTTTCGTAAAACATATTATGTTTGTGTCATTTTTACTTTTACATTAAATAAAAAGTTATTTATGTCATTTCCCAACCAAAATGTCTCCATGGGGTCCCCAAGTTGACCCATGGATTGTCTTTGTCTGCCATGACACAACCAATAAGGTTGGGACATGTGTCTAGGTCATTTCATATTATTAAAGCATTATTTATACCTTAAACTACACTAATTACCACTAATCGCGATTAAAAACTTAATAAGTTACTATTCACCAAAAAATTATTTTAATCTCATTGAACCACATTTTACTTCTTAATGACAACCATGTATGTTGAATTTTCAAAATTAAATACAAATTAGTGGTAAACTTTCATTTAACTGAAAAATCAGTTTGCTTGATTACCACTTAGTGGTTTCACTATTCATCAAAAATTGAAGTTTTTCAGAAAATTACCAAAAATTCACCCTAAGCTATATTTGATATTACGAATTCAAAAAAGAAGTCTATTTTACAAAATTCAAATCATATAAGTCACATTAATTAATTTAATAATTAATTCTCGCTGCCAGAGCAAATATCGTGTTTTTACAAAACAATAAGTATCGAAAGATTGACACCAGTATAAGTCTAATTTCAAAGTGAAATTGATTCCAATGACCACCATTGGATAAAATGGTAAAAATATATTCTAATTTCACTTCAAAACCAATTCAAAACATAATATAATCGTATAAATAAATTATATTAAAAAGCAGTTTTGATGTAAAATGCAGTATTTTTCACTATTCATTAAAAAATGAACATTGTCAGAAAAATACAAAAAATTCACACAATGTAAATTTTGATTTCCCAATAATAAAGGATAAGTTTATTTTGACAAATATATTTTATAAAATTGTCAAAATATAGATTCAAAAATGGTTTGCCATCAAAAGGCAGTAAAACAATCTTTTAAGAATATTAGTGTATTCCATGCATAAGATTGTATTTATTTTCATTTTAAGCCTCTATAACACTATCTTAATCATTAATAGACATAGATAAAAATATCTATTATTCATTACTTACTTGGGATGTTACATGTTAGGAACCCGAGTAATGTATATATTTCAAATCGCTCTTTACACCAATAGAAATATTATAATCCAACATAATTATCTTAACCTATACATCACATAGTAATTTTATAATTTTTTTATTGATATTAAATATAATTTTTTATATGCTTTAATTTTGGTTGAATTTTATATTAAACAAAAACTTATTTTTTTGAATCATATTTCTTTAAATTCAATTATTAATACATACAAAATATTAATATGGTTCTAAATAAGCATGTAGAGTGTAATAGAGTGAGTTTTTATGAATTATTTGTTTGAATATATTAAATTTCTATGAAATCTGGAACTGAAATCTACACCAATTTAAAAATTCATTATATATAAAAACAAGTTAATCTTACAATATATGAAACATCCACTTAACATTCATTAAATCCAACACTGAGTTTCTATGAAAGAGAATATTATTATTTTAAACAAGATAGTTATAACGTATCCATAAAACATAGTAATATGAAAAATAATATCTAATTTTTAAATATCACTGTTAATTGATTCATATAGATAAAACATATTTATATTTATATATATATTTTTTTAAAATGATTATATGTTCTGAAAAAAATTATATTTTCTCAAAAGAATTCTTTTTTTATGCCCTTCTATGAACAAAATTAAAATTTATTTGAAAAAATTATAGAAATTGGGTTTGATAAAATAAAAATAATTTTTGAATTCATAATGACAAACTTACCTAAGGGTGAATTTTCGAAATATTTCTGATATATTTTTTTTCATGAATAGTAAACAATAGTGAATTTTAATTAAAAACATCTTTTTTATCTAATTTATTTTT
Organism: Viscum album; assembly: GCA_963277665.1. Classification (NCBI taxonomy): domain Eukaryota; kingdom Viridiplantae; phylum Streptophyta; class Magnoliopsida; order Santalales; family Viscaceae; genus Viscum; species Viscum album. The sequence goes on from OY728163.1 coordinate 1,655,554,729, forward strand.
AGAGTTAATTCATATAAAAATTTTATTTTAATGTTTATTCACTTCCATTATACATAAATTAATCTAATTTAAGTCATTGAAACCTATTTTAAATTGAAATTTGATATAAAAATAGTTCGACCTTTTAAACTTTTTCCCTTAAAAAATATTCTGTATCACAATGGATATGCCATTAATTTTTAATTGATTTTAGAAACATTGTTGAAATGAATTTTTTTTAAATGTTTATTGGTATTTTGAATTATTATTAATTTTTTGGTCTAATAGAATCAACATAATTTTTTGACTAGAATGATTAGTAAACACATTTAAAATTAATTACAATGATTAAGGTAAGACTAAGTATACATAAAGATTAATATTGGAATATAAGGAGTATACATTACCCAACACCTTTCCAAACCCCATTTTCTAGACATATTTTGACCCTCAACACCTTATTCATAATAATTATGAGTTAGTAGGAAATTATTGCATGAATTTAAACTATATAATAAGATTAGGGAAAAGAAAAAAAGGAACCCCCTTACCTTTAACATTTATAAAGCATTGATATATAGACCAAAAACCACAGTAGTTAGACTATACACATTATATTTAATGATAAAGGAGAAATAATAAAAATATTAATTTATAATTACTTTTCATAGATTAATTAGTTATATTCTGATCTTTAGGAAGGCCAAAAGTGATATTTAGTTAATTAATATTTAACTATCATAAATGATACCAAAAATATTAAAATTGACATAAATTTATTAAATAATTTTTTAATTTATTTTTTATGGATATATCATATTATAAAGGTGTGAACTTAATATATTCAAATTCCTCATTATACTGATTTTTTAAATTTTAAATTAAAAAAATAATGTCAAAATTGACATTAATGTTATTTTATAATAAATTATTTTTATTAAAATATTTAAAATTGAATAAAAATCATATATTTTGCCAAATGATATTAAAATATCAATAAATAAAAAATATGGTATACTTTTGGACCAATTATTCATTTGTAATAAAGATATTGTTTATTATATAGTAAAATCATCGTTATCACAGTTCAGGTTAAAGAAGTATTTTTGCGTGTTACATGCCCCGTGTTTAAAATTAATTTACAATATATATTATAATTTTTTTAAATCTGATATCATATTTATAATTTAGTGGTTCTATATTCTATAATAAATCTCACTCTAATTTAGTATTAATGTGTAAATTACCATGGTTAGAAAACTAGTTACCTTAATAAAAACCAAAATGATAAAAGTTGGGAGATATATAAGGTAAGAAAAAAATTACAAAAATGAACTTCTTTAGATGTGGTGGAGGTTTTTATCAACCATAATTGCACATTACTCAATTATTTGTACATTTGTAAACCTCAAGAGTTATGGGAAATCACTCAATAGTGTTTAACTTTTGGTATTTACAAAATACCACTCCTCCTCCTCTATAAAAATGTATTCACTTTTTCACTTCCTCAAACCTATAGAGAAACATTGGTATAATAACCCAAACTATTACAAATAAAATTCACCTTTTATTTTAATTAAAAGTTTTATTATGTAATATGGTTATAGAAAAAAATTGAAATTGTTTTGTTTTGTTATATCCAAATGGATTTAAAATACTGTTATGTATCATTATCAATGGTAATATAACGGCTAAATAGTGATCACATGATTAGTATAAATATAGGGTTTTACCAAATCCAATTGACATAGTAAAAAATTAAAGTGATGGTGTTAATAAGTAGGATTATACCCTATGAAGCCCATTTAGCTTAGATTCCAAGGGAGATAGAATATATGGTATTTAAACTTGAGAAATCCCTATATGAGATCTAATAACTTAAGGATGATAGAAAATGTTCACATGAGAGGATTATTCTCATCGAGATCATGAGCCAAACCATGTTCACTAAACAACCCATTTAATGTCTCGCTATCACACACCTTACTCTTAGGGTGTTTTCTACAATATTAATGAGACACGTATAAAGATCCTAGAAATATGAGTATGCACAATATTTTTGTAGAATAATTTATGTATTTTCATACAATTATTATTATTTTATAAAAATATTTTCTTTTTGATTATGAAATAATAAGTACAAAATTGTATATTGAGTAATATTCAAATTTAATTAAGAAATTTATTTTTATAAATTAATATATTTTATAAATAAATGATAATAAAACAAGTATTATTAAATAATTTTTGTTAAATATAAATTATGAAGTAATTTTTTTGTATTAATATGTAATTTTTAGAAGGGTTTGAAAAATTTTATGGTTAAAAAACCTAGGATTTCTTAATAACTATAAATTTTATTTTAAAAGTAAAAATTCCAATATATATAAAATTATTAAGATAAAATTAATATTATTTTTGGATTCATGACATCAAAATTATCCAATAGTGATTTGTTCATATTTTTCTAAGATCAAAAATATTTATTTAATATTTAAATATCATTTAATTATTCGTTGTGTATTATGAAATCATAATGACCAAAAATTGAGGTAATAAATAAAATAAAAGGTATACATGACCAAGTATTTATTTTCTCTTCCAAATAATGAGATCTTAAATTTATTGTTTCAATTTTATAAAGCCAAAACAAATCCTCCAAAATAGTTAATATATTTTATGGTTTTAAAATCATTTATTGAAGAGTGTGAATCAACTCAACATAAACAAGTGCATTGTTTTATTTTGTTTAGAAAATGGAATTATAACATAGTTATAACCACTCCACTTTTTTAGAAACCATAGGAAAAAAAATCAAGGTATGGTTTTTGGATTGGGATAATTTATTATATAGAGTCCAAAACTTAATTAATAAAGAAATCTATCTCAATTCCAACATAAAACCACAAAATTTACCATTAATATTCACTAAAACTCCTATTATAACGTCCATTCCTACACACTCTAGTGTCTTCCCTTGGCACCCCAAGCTCTCACGAATCCCCTCTCAAGAATCTGGGGTCACACACTAAAGTACGGGATCCCCACCTACTCAACATTATTCATGTTTATTTATTATATTATGCATTTTATTTCCAATTCCAAATATTTTAATATATCTTTCCATTTATCTATTAATTCCCATTTTATGTTCAAATTATGAGATAACCATTTCTCTCTCATTAACATGTTTTATAAATTTTAAGTGACATCATTATGCTGTCGAAATGTCATTGCTATTTTCTATTCGAAAAAAAAATTTAGTGAGTAGAATACACGTTTCCTATCAAGGGAAATCACATTTATATAGTTATAATTATTTGACATGGTGAATACATGTATTTATTAAATACTCCTTAATCAGGGAATAAAATATAATTATAATTGAATCCATGTTGTATAATCTATGTGGCACACTTAAGCATGAGACTGAAATGAAAGTTATAGGTGTTACCAAAATTATAAAGTGTTTAATGAATTGATTAATGTTTTATATCATTAGACATCATTTTGTTATTGTGAGTGAAACTGATTCTTTATGGTACTTTTTTTATTATGAATTTTTGATTGTTATCTTTGACCAAGGATTGTGAAGTAGTGTTTTATGTTGTTCCACATTTCCCATAATATGATTATCACACTACATAATTATTTATTATTAATGTTCCTTTTATTCCCCATTAATATGCTTATTGTATAACATGAATTACCTTATTCCATGGTTATTCCCTTACTAGTATATATAGATAACCCATTTCTTATGTATGTCCCCCGGATATCTCACGATGTTTTATGTGCCAGCATGTTTAGGACGTTTTCAATAAAGAAGTTATTTTTCCTATATTAAATTATAATATAATGTACCTAATTACCAAATACAGTAAACTTAATGATCATAAGAATTGTGTTAAAGGTAATATTATGTAATAAATCATTTATCAATATGAAGTATTTTTTAGGGTTGTTATAGTTTGTATTAGAGGAAAATTTACGTTATTTTTCGGATTAAGATTAGAAAAATCTAGTGAGATCCTATGGTGTAAAGAAATATTAGAAAACATCCCTAAATTTTGGTATGTATGTGTAAGTGGTTTATCAAGAAAATAAATCCTCGTCTATATAATACAAGTGTATATGGTTCGAAAATAGATGTAACTAGGGGTAACAAATCTGACATGGTGTATCGAGCATGACTCGACGTAACCCCATATAAAAAATGGGCCTTACTACTCACATGGATTGACACCCCTTTAGGGATATACTTTTTAAAATTAATAATATCATTATAAACCATTTTTATGGGAACAAAAAAATACCATAAGAGTATATGTTAGGAAATATATCATGAATAACATTGAATGAAGCCTTGAAATTCATATGTTAAGAAATAAATGTAATTTATAAGTTATCCATTTATTTTCATTAGATCCCCCCTTTATGAGTTTAATATTAGAAAAATAATCCTCCTTAATTTTCTATTTATTCTATAAAATGGCCAAAAATATGATGAATTGGGTAAAAACCAAATAGAAGGAAAATGTGATGAATGCTCCAATGAGATGCCCAAGCCAATGTGAGTGGGAATGTTGAACTTCTAAAAAGATACTATCTCACCTAACTCATGATATGAATATATTTATAGATCAAGATCAGTGCTCAAATCCCTCTAAGAAATAATAGGTTTCAATTGAGTCCCTTATGTGATAAAGGCCCTTTCCATTCAATGGATAATCTGATTCCTTAATCGCAGAAGAATGTATAAACACCATTGAAATTACATTCTCTATCCTTAAATGTTACGAAAAAGAGATGTTTATATTAGATGTTTATCTTATGGAGGGAGAAGATGATCAGTGATGGGAATGGATTATGAATATGAATATTAAGGACGATATCAAGTGACATAGTGGAAAGAATTTTGGAAATTTTTTTGATAAATACTTTCCTTCAACCCTATGACTTAAAATAGAATGGAATTTACATTCCCTCGAGAAAAAATAAAATGAATCTATTGGGGTGTATGAGGAACACTTTCCAAGACATTAATGATATTACTAGATCTTTTACTTACCCCCAAATTCAAGGTTGGATAATTATTTGGTTGGTTAAAACCTAATCTATGAAAATCCCTGGTGATTCGTGACTTTGATGGCTGGGAGGAAATTTTCTGATGTTCCCTTGAAGTCAAAATGGAGGTCGTATAAATTCATGGGTATCATAGGTAAAAGAAGAAAATTATAGATTTTAATTCTAAAAATATAATGGTGAAATATAATGGTTCCATAAAATTTCAAAAACCCACAAGTCCAATGTGAGAAAAAAAGCACCGCATATATTGCCTATGAGGAACTGGGAAGTGAATTAGGTTCTAAATGGAAGAGAAACTACTTAATTATTTTCTATTGGAGAAACCCACTCATGTGATGGGTGAAAATTATTCTCCCTTAAAACCATATTGCATTGTTCATTGCTTCAACGTCAACGAACCATGTCAATTTGTAAACCAATACACTAAGAAAAGGTTTTTTGGAGACAACCATCAACATCTAAGGTAGTAAGGGATGGTTATTTCTATCAGAACCACTATGGTGGATATAAAAAAATGAATTGGAGATAAGTTTGAGTGTTTTTCATTCATGATTAGATTAAATTATTATTTATTCTACTTCCACACATTCCATTATTTCAAAAATGTTTATTAGAACTATTAAAACACCACCAAAAGCATGGAAGTAGATTTTTCAGTTAAATGGAAATTATGGAAATTATTACCTCCCAAATATATAACTCCTCCCATGTAAATGTTTTTTGTATGAAAATCTTAGTGGAACATTTATTAAAGACGTTTGTGGAATTGGATGATATTCTATTCAGTGATTGGATTTCAATTTATAGCGAAAACATAAATTTATTTGAGAAGGACATCACTCTCTGTATTGATAATCAACCCCTGATTCTGTATAAGTGAATGAAGGACAATTAACCTTAATTAGAATCATCATATCATGCATGGATGTTATTTCCTTATAATAAATCATATCAATATCAAATTATTTAGTTTAAGGTACCAATCATCATTGAAGACCTTCCCATTGCGAGGTAATACACTAATGTGTTTCCCAAGGAATTTCATGGTCTTCCTCCTAACTGAGAGGTTTAATTTTCAATCGAGATTATACCTGGGGAATTACTATTATCTATGAATCCTTATATAATGGTTATTATAGAACTTGAGGATCTGAATAAAAACTATAATATATTCTGTATGAAGGGTTTACATGACCATATGCTTCACCAGGGGGTGCAATAGTCTTCGTTATCAAGAAGAAAGATAGGACAATTATCTTATTAATTTATTATTATGAAATGAATAATATTATGATAAGTAACATGTATACTCTAACACGTATCGGTGATTGTTATACTAGCTATGTGAAGAACAATAAATCTCTAAGGTGGATATTCAGTCGGGATTTTATCAAGTAAGGGTGAAGATGGAAGATATCCCCATAGTGGCTTTTCCTACAAGGTACGAGAACTATGATTTCATAATAATGCCTTCTAGACTAACTAATTCCATAGAAATAATTATGGAATTGATGAATATAATATTTATAGATTACATAAACAAATTTTGTATGTGATTGTAGTTGAAATACTAAAATACTTTAAATGAAAGGAGGATCATGAGGAGCATCTTAGAGCTATGCTAAAGACCCTAAAATATGAATAGTTTTATTCCAAATATAGAAAATGTGAGCTATGGTTGAAGGAAGCCTCTTTGTTGGGGAATATCATCAAAACAAATGCGATATTCATACACCCTTCAATGACAGAAGCAGTTGAAGGGTGGTCAAGGATAACATATTTGATAGATATCTATATTTTACATGGGTTAGTTGGGTATTATCATCGATTTTTGAGAACATACAGATGATTTTCAAAACCAATTACCATGAAAAACCAGAAGGGGGTCATGTTTTATTAGAATTATGTATGCAAAGAGAGATTCGAGGATTTAAACAAGATGGATTATCATTGAACTTGTACTCACAATACCTAATAATAGAGAAATTATCGTGCAATTCAACAATTTTTCGAAGAAGTGCTTGGGATGTGTGTTAATAAGTAATTACAAAGTCATAGCCTATTATTCAAGGTATTTGATTGTTTACGAATAAAACTACCCAACATATGATCTGGTGTTGAATTTAGTGATATTTTCTTTGAAAATGTATTATAATTATCTATTTGGGGAGATGTTTGAAATATAAATGGAATAAAAAATCCCCAAGTATATTTTCACACTAAAAGAGAGGAATATGCATCAATGAAGATGGTTGTAGGTGATCAGGGATAATGAATATTCAATCGGCTACCATCCATTGTAATGTGAATAAATTAAAATATGTGTTATGAAGAAAGGATCCATGATTTCTATCATTGATTAGAATTTAGAGGGATTTGATCTTCCTAAATTTGAAAAGTACGGAAATGGGGATCATAAATGAAGAAAAAACATCAATCCTTTAACAAATTATTTCTCAACCTTATCTTCTAGAATATATATAATATTATCAAATAAATGATGTGGGAATTTAGACAAAAGTGGAAACTATAAGTGTAACACCCCGAGATTTTATGAATAATATTTTTTTAATATCATTGATGTATTCTGTTTTACACTACACCAATATTATCTTCGGCTATTCCCAACACCGTATTAGCATTCAGTATACACAACCCTGACTTGGCTTGCATTACACGCAATCACGACCTTCCTCGATAGTGTGTGTTGTACGCAATACCATGTTTCACTAAACGATGATATATGGTTATAATATTATTATGAACTAGCCTTTATGAATATTATTAACTACATTTTGAATGTTATAACATTATTATTTAATCTTAAACATTTTCTAGAACATGGTATTTGAACAAAATAAATATTTCGGGTAAAATGAGTATTTTTCACAAAATACAATTTTGTCGCCTTTTGATGGCGCAACCACTTTAAATCTAGTTTTGACATGTTTATTAGTTCAATTTGACAAAATAAAATTCTTCTTTGGCATCCGGATATAAAAATTTACTTTGGATAAATTTTTCATATTATTCTGATAACTTTCATATTTTAATGAATAGTAAAAACATGCTATATTTTAATTAAAAACAACTTTTTTCGTCGTAATAATTTATATGGTTAAGTTATAATATTGAATGATTTTAAAGTATAAATAGAATATATTTTTACCATTTAATATAATATATGTTATTAGCATTTATTTTACATTGAATTCATCGGTAAAATCATTTCAATATTTTGCAACGTTATAACTTTTAAAACCTGTTTTCTTAATAGAGGAATTAATTTTAAATTAATTACTGAAACTACTGTGTTTTGAATTTTTAAAAATGGATTCCATATTTGGAATAAGTAGGTAAAAATTATGTTAATAAGCTACTTTTTATTTTTGGACAATGAATAGTAAATACGGTAATTTTTATTTACATCAGTTAAAGATAAATCTGGTAATTAAGGGTAAAACTAAGATTATAAAATTACTCTAACACATTCCAAAATTATATTGGATGACTAAAAGTCTACCCATATCAGATAAGGGTTGGGTTAGATTCATTTTATGAACTTTTGACCATGAAAATAATTTAATTATTATTAAAACCAAATAAAGTGACAACATGTCACTCTCTTAAATCTTATAAGTATAATAATTTTAATTTAGTGATAAACTTCATGAAACTTTGAACATGAATAGTCTCCAGAAATCTAAAAAATGTATATACATCATGAGAATTTATTTAGAAATTTTAGGGATTAAATAATTATCAATAATGGTGTCACAATAGTGATGCCGAAATTGTTTATTTAGTGAAAAATCAATAATATAGTTTTTATTAAAATAGAATTACCTATAAAAATGACCAGAAACATGACCAAACATTATTGGTCGGGTATATATATACCCTAATCATCCAAGGGTAGATTTTGGGACCATTCAAATCCTTATAAAACCGATTATGACATTTATATTAGTTTATTTTAAATGATGTCAAAGATGTGACCTTGATAATTTTATAAATATAAAAATTCAAATATTGTGATTTTAAGATGATAAATTCAATTATTAATATTATTATGAATGATATTATATTTATATTCATCATAGGAATTTATTTTAAATTTTTATTCAACAAATAAGTATATTAAATAATTATACAAAAATGTTCTAGTAATTATTTTATTAAGAGATATACCAAATAAAAGGTTTTAAAAATATTAAAATAAATATTATATGAACTATTTGATGTGCTACACTAATTTTATAGATAATTATGACATGTTATGAATCTATTAATGCTTTTAGTTCGAACATATCTTCTATGAGGATTTTATTTAAATTAAAATAAATGAATAGTGTCCAAATTGACACTATTGTTATTTTATAAAAATTAAATATTATAATATTGTTTAAAAATAAAAAGAAAATATTGAAAATTCAAAATTAATTTTTTTATTTTCTACAATTTAATAAATAATACAATTATGGACTATTCAAAACATATAAGTAATTATTTATAATGATTTAAAATTTATAATATTATTACCACAAATAAAATTAAATAGATTATATAAGGATAAATCAAGTTGATAATGGTTAAAATAAATTCTCAACCTGTCTAAATTTTATTGGTTGATTATATTACAACCCTATGTCATCTAGTCTTCAGATTTTTGTAATTTTGTATTTTTTAAGTGGGGTTGTAATTTATTAAAAATTAATATTTCTTATATTTCCAAAGGTGCCCCTCTCCTCCCTAATAAAAGGGAACCTCCTCCCTCTCCTCCTCACACATTGTTGAGCCTTCAAGCTCGGCCAAACCCTGACCATTTCCCTTATAATTCTCCTTATAAACATTCTATAGGTAGCGGTATTTTTCAAAGATCAATTTTAGTGCCCTAAGAGGAGGTTTCAAAGAGGCGTGTCGAAGAAGAGGTAATATCCGTTACCGATTCTTTCAAATTTATATCTTATTCTACTTCTTCTTCATTAGTTGTTTCATTATGAATTAATAAAATAACTATCACTCGTATACTGATATGCTATTATAAATATGAAACAACCCTATTTCACCTTCTATCTATCCTAAGAAAAACGAAATCACCGCATGTGCGTATGTACGGAATACCGTCTCCACGTCGTGGTGTAATCTGTTTTTCCACCACCACCTTACTTGGATGGGTATAATGGTGTAAAGAATAACTAAATATGATTATTATAACATTATTATGATTTTATGATATTATATCATTCACTCCAATTCCATTCAATAAATATGGGAATGATATCATTGCTCGTGCGTACGTACGGATTACCATCTCCACAACGCGCTGAGATTCATTTTCCATGTTAACAATTCAAGAATGATTATAAAGTATATATAATAAGTAATCATGAAATATATGAAATAAAAAATATATTGGATTTATGTATATATATGTGTATGTCTTCTACTTAATTCCATTCAATTCAATAAGGAAACGAAAACAGCGTTCATGCACACGTACGACCTACGGTCTCCATGAACGGTGTATTTATTTTCATTTATCTATCTATATATATATATATATTATGAAAATATATTATATATAAATCATGTTTTATATTCTGTAATTAATTAATCATTATATATTTAATCTTTTTAATAATTATAAGTCAAAACACGGACGATAAATGAAATGATTTTACCCAAAATGATGCTTCAACCTGGAATTTACAAAAGAACGGGTAATATAAAGTCAGAAGTGAACCATATATGATATCATAACAATGAATATGATTCTTTAATAAGTCAATGACATTATTTAAATCATTATAATGGATTTTCTGATACGTACAATGCATATCAGACATAAGGTAAGGGATAATGTTGCAATCTCAATTATTTTCTATCCGAGATTGCTTATACATATGTATTTACTGGGGTTATATTTATCATCAATTTCCATGTTTTAAAAAATGTTTTCAAGTATTTTTAAAGTCCTTTTTACCCATTTTTGACTTTTACTACATTGTATGTAAGGATTATTTTTTTGTTTACCATATGAGGTACTTTTTGGCTTTTTCGGTAAAATTACAAGAAGAATGTTTTTAACTTATACGGCATGAGCAGATATTTACGGTTTCATAACGCCTTATTTTAATGAAGCTTCCTCTACAAGATTTCATGATTATTTTCAACAAAATACATTTCTTTTAAAATTTAATGGCATTTTGTGAAAAGAAAATGATTTTGAATAAGAAAGGATATTTTCCTCAAGAATTCATTTCAAGTGTTTTATCAAAACCATTTTATATCTAAGATGAGATTATTTCATATGTGTATGTTACTAGTATAATGCCTCTATGATATAAATGGTTTCAATTTTCTTATGATGATATGATATCCATTTGTTTTATATGGATTATTTTATGATGAGGTGATGTTTATGAAACCCATTTTATTCTTTGGGTTATGATAAATGATTTATGTTTATGTTCTGGAACACATAATAATGATTTCATTATGAGATGGGTGGTACTTGTATCTCCCTACAATGAATTGGGTAAATATTTATATCTAATGAGATAGACATGGCTAGAACGACAAGTAAATCTGATTCAGTAATACAGGGCTGGAACGGCAAGTAAACCCAGTTCAGTAAGGGACTTTGTCCACTAAGATGGTCTTGGCAGTAATGCCTTGGCTACTATGGAAATCATAACATGTGATTAATGGCTTACACAATTACATGTTTTATTCCCATTCCATTTTATCATGATTGATGTTCCATTATGATCTATGCCTTTTGTACTGCCATGTTTTATGTTATTGCTCAAGAATTTGATGTTTAAATATTATGTTCATGGTATGAAGTTCCAATGTATATGGTTTTTTTATTTTCTCTATAAATACCCTTACTGAGCATTTGAGCACACCCTTTATCTGTTTTATTTTCCTCAGGATATAAAGAAAGGTTTTAGGTAAGAAAAAAAAGGGGAAGTTCTTTATGAGAGATGTTGCAGATCTTTCACCAATATTATAAGATTATGTTTCATGTTTCCAAAGATACTAAACTATTACGGTCCTTGTGTGTCTGTTTTTGTTATGTATTAAGTATTCCACAAAAGTAATGTAATTTCCATGTACGTCAAGATTTGGGTCTCTACAGTTGCTATTAGAGGAAATGTTTAGTTAACCTTTGAAAACTAAGATGTGAAAACTTTAGTGAAATCCTTAGAGATATTTCTAAGGTATGACTAGGGATGTCACTAAGGATAAGTATTTGTATAGGTTATAGTCCTAGAATTATAGTAATGATCTTAGAATTAATCCTAAGATGTTATATATTGAAGGTACTCCCCATTTATTATGTTATTTTCCAAACATTATTTTTCCCTCCCATACTGTTCTTTTTGGGTTTTAGAAAATGGCCGGAAACATGAATATTCATGATAATGGAGGATATGATGGACAATGGAATGATATTCTTCATGAGGAACCAAATGAAATAGGATTTGGAAGTCAAAACATCATTATTTTCCCTAATCAGTAATCTCACAATATGATCAATAATCTTATCTTTGGTAAGTAACCCAACTCCTCTAATAAGAGAAAGATGGAGTTTCATGATAATCATAGAAGAAAGAAAGTTTAATTTCCCTCATGTAAATCATCTGTTAAGAGGCATCAAGGAGAATATTTCAAAAGAACTGGTAGATGATGTGAGTGTGGAATGGAAGGACACAAATCCAGTAATTTCAAAGGAAAATGTTTAGTTGACCCCATGGACAAGGATAATGGTATTTCTACGATATCAACAATGATTAAATGTTTTAAATGTGGAATGTATGAGAATAAGGCAAACCAATTCCCTTAGGAAAAGTATCGTGAAGAGAATCAGCATAGTCATATGGGTAATATTTATATTGATGATGATAAAGAGACTACAAATGGTAGGTGAGATGAAAGAATTTTTCAAGATCGGTCAATGGTTTAAGAATGTAGTGGAATTATTACATGTTTATCAAGAGTAATGTTGTATAAGTAATCTCATGGTACTATCGAATAATGAGACATCTAAGGATTGTTACACTATTGTTTTTTCTTATATTTTTTTAAGTATATTTTGAATGGTACCGCTAAAACATAAAAGGTTATTTAGTCTTTTTTTGGAAAGAAGATGATATGCCCATAATGAAGGGATAAGGAGAAAATAATATATTTGATAGTATTCATGAGCTCATGGAAGATAAAAGGACAAAGTGGTATCATGATTTGAGTTTACAGATTTGTTTGGAATTTTGTTATGTGGAAAGAGAAATTTTTTGACAGAATTCATGTTTTTGCTAAGGTTCTATGGTAATTCATGTTTCAAAAGAATACATGATTAAGGTATTCACATGTTTGGAATGTGACCAACAAGATATATCTTATGACATATGGGGGAAAATTGAAGGAATTCAAATGCTCGGTAGATGAAATTTCATGTAATTGGACAGAAGTATTTTTGATAAGCCTAATGGTTGGAATGGACATAATATAGTATTGGTTAAGGATATAACTTATTTATTTATGAAATGTTATGATAGTATATTTTTCGAAAAAGGATAACCTGCAGAACGGATGACAACCCGTCGTGTCGGGAAAGGTTGCGGGAATCGAACCCACAACTGAAGTGCGACAGGCCTTTATTGCCTATCATTGGCCTACATGAAGTCCCTGGTTAGTAGAAACTTGTTTTATTATATTAAGAAGTATGACAGATGAAGTATAAGTCCATTTTTGGAATCATATACGACTAACCTCACCATTGATGGACTTATGTATATTTGATAACTTTTTCTAACCTTTTGTTTGATACATATGGAGTGACCCATCATTCTATCACATAACCTGCTAACACCTCACGAATGAAAAATTCAACTTCATTTCATTAAGAGTTGAAGTGGAAATTTTTCAAGGCACGAACAACAGTGAGATTATACCAAAATAAAGTAAGTATTTCTTCTAATTTAAATTCTTCAACTTTAGGGGAATGATCTTGAAAACCAAAAATGTTGTCCTAGTGCCCTTATATCCAATGAATCAGATGGTACCTTAAATCATCACAAATTTATGTCTTTGTGATTGTTGTTTTTTTTATATCCATGTTCTGTACCACTCACCACCAGAACATGATGGTTTTATTTCTCTTCCATATCCATATTTCACATATGTTCTCATATGTGGAAACCCAGTGATTAGTTAATTTGGGTTACCGTTAAGTTTAATACTTTGGTTTTTAAAGACATGTTTTGGCATTCCTTTTTACGATGTGGGTTTCAATTAAAAAACCTTTCGAGTAGTAAACCATTTATAACCCTGACGAATATTGAGGGAGAAATTCATTTTATGGGGGGTAGAATGTAACGCCCCTAGATTTTATAAAAATATTCTTTTTAATTTCATAGATGTCTTCTATTGTACGCTACACCAAGATTATCTTTCACTATACGCAACACTGTATTAGCTTGTAGTATATGCAACCCTGACTTGGCTTGCATTACACGCAATCGCGACCTTCCTCGATAGCGTGTGTTGTACGCAATACCGGGTTTCACTAAACAACGATATATGGTTATACTATTATTATGAACTAGCCATTATGAATAGTATTAACTACAATTTGAATTTTATAACATTATTATTTCATCTTACACATTTTCGAGAACATGGTATGTGAACAAAATAAATGTTTTGGGTAAAATGAGTATTTTAAAAAAAATGCAGTTTTGACGCCTTTTGATGGGGCACCCACATTAAATATAGATTTTGACATGTTTATAAGTTCAATTAAAAAAATAAAATTCTTCTTTGGAATCAGGATAAAAAAATTTACTTTGGATAAATTTTTCATATTATCCTCATAACTTTCATCTTTTATTGAATAGTAAAAACATGTTATATTTTAATTAAAAACAACTTTTTTCATCATAATAATTTATATGGATAAATTATAATATTGAATGATTTTAAAGTATAAATTGAATATATTTCTAGAAATTAATATAATGTATGTCATTAGCATTTATTATACATTGAATTCATAGGTAAAATCAATTCTATCTTTTGCAATGTTTTAATGTTTAAAACTCATTTTCTTAATAAAAATATTAATTTATAATGAATTACTGCAACTAATGTGTTTTGAATTTTGAAAAATGGATTCCATATTTGGAATCACTAGGTCCAAATTATGTTAATAGGCTACGTTTTGTTTTTGGACTATGAATAGTTACTATGGTAATTTTTATTTACATCAGTTAAAGATAAATCTGGAAATTAAGGGTAAACCTAATATTATAAAATTACCCTAACATAGGCCAAAATTATATTGGATGACTAAAATTCGAAGGATATCACCAAAGGGTTAGATTAGATTCATTTTATGGACTTTTTATTATGAAAATAATTTAATTATTATTAAAACCAAAGAAAGTGACAACATTCCACTCTCTTAAATCTTATAAGTATAATAATTTTAATTTAGAGATATACTTAATCAAACTTCGAACATGAATAGTCTCCAGTGAGATAACAAAATTATATACATCATGATAATTTATTTAGAATTTTTAGGGATTAAATAATTATCATTAATGGTGACACAATAGTGATGTAGAAATTGATTATTTAGTGAAAATCAATAATATAGTTTTTATTAAAATAACAATACTTATCAAAAGGACCAGAAACTTGACCAAAAATTATTGGTAGATTATATATATACCCTAAACATCCAAGGGTCGATTTATGGTCTATTTTAAGCCTTATAAAAATGATTATGATATTTATACTATTTTATTTTAAATGATGTCACTGATGTCACCTTCATAATTTAATAAATTTAACAATTTAAACGTTGTAATTTTTAGATGATAAATTCATGTAAGAATATTATTATTAAAGTTATTATATTTATATTCATCATAGGATTTTATTTTAAATTTTTATGAAAAAAAATAATTATATTAAATAATTATACAAAAATGTTGTAGTAATTATTTTATTAAGAGATATACCAAATAAATGGTTTTAAAAATATTAAAATAAATATTATATGAACTATTTAATGGGATCCACTAATTTTATAGATATATATGACATTTCATGAATCTATTAAAGCTTTTAGGTTGAATATATCTTCTGTGAGGATTTTATTTAAATTCAAATAAATGAATAGTGTCAAAGTTGACAGTATTGTTATTTTATAAAAATTTGATATTATAAAATTGATTAAAAATAAAAAAAATATTTAAAAATTATAAATTAAAATTTATATGGTCGACAATTTAATAAATCATACAATATGGACAATTCAAAACATATAATTAATTATTTATAATGATTTAAAATTTAGAATATTATTACCATAGATAAAATTAAATAGATTATATAAGGATAAATCAAGATGATAATGATTAAAATAAATTCAAAACTTGTCTAAATTTTTTTGGTTGATGATATTACAACCCTATCTCATCTAATATTCCTATTTGTGTAATTTTGGAGGTTTTTAACTGGGGTTGAAATTTATTATAAATTAATATTTCTTATAATTCCAAAGGTGCCCCTCTCCTCCCTTATAAAAGGGCACCTCCTCCCTCTCCTCCTCACACCTTTTGAGACTTCAAACTCGTCCAAACCCTACCCATTTCCCTTATAAACCTCTTTATAAAGATTATATAGGTCCTGGTCTTCTTCAAAGTCCAAATTTAGTGCCCTAAGAGGAGGTTTCAAAGAGGCATGTCGAAGAAGAAGTAATATCTGTTTCCAATTCTTTCAAATTTATTTCTTCTTCTAATTATTCTTCATTAGTTGTTTAATTATGAATTAATAACATCAGTATCACTCATTTATGGATATGTTATTATAAATATGAAACAACCATATTTCTCCTTCTATCCATCCTAAGGAAAACGAAATCACCGCGTGTGCGTACGTACAGAATACCGTCTCTACACCATGGTGTAATCTGTTTTTCCACCAACGCCTTACTTTGATGGGTATAGTGGTGTAAATAATTAATAAATATGATTATTATAACATCATAATGATTCTATGATATTATATCATTCACTCCAATTCTATTCAATAAATATGTGAACGATATCATCGCTTGTGCGTACGTACGGATTATTGTCTCCACGATGCGATGAGATTCATTTTCCTTGTTAACAATTCAAGAATGATTATAAAGTATATATGTTAAGTAATAATGAAATATATGAAATAATAATGCTACTGGATTTATGTATATATATATGTATTTCATCTACATAATTCCATTCAATTCAGTAAGGAAACGAAAACGACATTCATGCGTACGTACAGCCTACCGTCTCCATGAACGATGTATTTATTTCCATTTATCAATATAATATATATATATTCTGATTATATATTATATTTAAATAATTTTTAATATTCTAGAACTAAGTAATAATGATCTATGTAATCATATTAATAATGACAAGTCAAAATACGGACAATTAGAGAAACGATTTTACCCAAAACGCTGCTTTAACATGGAATTTACAAAAGAACGGGTAATATAAAGTCATAAGTGAACCATATATGATATCATAATGGTGAATATGATTCTGTAATAAGTCAATGACATTATTTAAATCATTATATAGGAGGTTCAGATACATACAAAGCATATCAGACATAAGGTAAGGGATAATGTTGCAATCTCAATTGTTTTCTATCTGAGATTGCTTATACGTAAGTATTTACTGGGGTTATATTTATCATCCATGTCCAAGTATTATAATTTTTTTTATGTATGTTTAATGTCCTTTTTATCCATTTTTTACTTTTACTACATGGTATGTAAGAAATCTATTTTTTGTTTACTATACGAGGTACTTTTTGACTTTTTCGGCAAATGTACGAGAAGAATGTTTTTTTAACTTATACGATGTGAACATATTTTTACGGTTTCATAATGCCTTATTTTCATGAAGCTTCCTCTACAAGATTTCATGATTATTTTCAACAAAATACATTTCTTTTAAAATTTGATGGAATTTTGTGAAAAGAAAATGATTTTGAATAAGAAAGGATATTTTCCTCATGAATTCATTTCAAGTGTTTTATCAAAACCATTTTCCATATAAGATGACATTATTTCATATGTGTTTGTTTCAAGTATAATGCCTATATTATTTACATGGTTTCAATTTTCTTATGATGAAATGACATCCATTTGTTGTATATGGATTATGTTATAATGGGATGATGTTTATGAAACCCATTTTATTCTTTGGGTTGTGATGAATGATTTATGTTTATGTTGTGGAACACGTAAGAATGATTTAATTATGAGATGGGTGGGACCTATATCCCCCTCCAATGAATTGGGTGAAGATTTATATCTCATGAGGTAGACATGGCTGGAACGACAAGTAAATCCGGTTCAGTAATACAGGGCTGGAACTGCAAGTAAACCTAGTTCAGTAAGGGACTTTGTCCACTAAGATAGTCTTGGCAGCAATGCCTTGGCTACTATGGAAATCATAACATGTGCTTAATGGTTTCCAAAGTTACATGTTTTATTCCCTTGCAATTTTGTCATGATTGATGTTCCATTATGATCTATGTCTTATGTACTGCCATGTTTTATGTAACTGCTCATGAATTTGATGTTTAAATATAATGTTCATGTTTTGAAGTTCAAATGTATATGGTTTGTTTTATTTTCTCCATACATACCCTTAATGAGCATTTGAGCTCACCCTTTATATGTTTTATTTTCCCAAGGATATAAAGAAAGGTTTTAGGTATAAAAAATGGGGATGATCTTTATGGGAGATGTTGAAGATCTTTCACCAAGATTAGAAGATTATGTTCCAAGATTCCAAAGACAGTAAACTATTACTGTCCTTGTGTGTCTGTTTTTTTATGTATTATGTATTTTGAAAAAGTAATGTAATTTCCATGTACGTCAATCTTTGGTTCTCTACAATAAGAAAATGGAAATCCTCATAGTTCATTATTAATGAAAAAGTTTTTGTAATATTTGGGTCAAGAATATATGTACAATCAAATACTGAGTTAAAGGAGTTATTAGATGATGCACATAGATCAACCTTCTCAATCCATCCGGGAAGAACAAAGATATATATAGATATCAAGGAGATATATCAGTGTGCCAGTTTGAATAAGGAGATCACTGACTATACATCAATGTTTGTTTCAGTAAGCGAATGTTGAATAGAAAAGGTCTAATGGGATGATGCAGCCATTACATATACCAATATGGGAATGGGAAAATATCCCAAAGGATTTTGACACCAGACATTCGAAGAAATCTAGTGGAAACAGTGATTTTTGGGTTTTTGTAGGTTGTAATACAAATATTGTACACTTTATTGCAATTTGATAGGAATTATCACTGGATCAACATTCATGGGGTATACTTAAGTGACGTGGTAAGTCTATATTGAGTACCACTAATAATTGTATCTGATCAAGTTCCCAGATTCACCTCCATGTTTGAAGAAAGTCTTCAACATGATTTAAATATTGTGCTGAAATTCAATACGGCCTATCATCCACAAACTGATGAAAAATATGAGCGGACTATCAAGATACATTGGGGACATGTTGAGAACATTGTCAATTGAATTCAAATAAAGATTGGATCTAAATCTACCACTATAAAATTTCTCTTATAAAAATAGTTTCCACTTGAGAATCCAAATAGATACCTATGAATCTATTTATGGGAAGATGTGAATAACACCATCATGTTGGTTTGAATTTTGAAACATAAACTTCTAGGTCCAAAAATGATTGTGGAAATAGTGTAGAAAGCTAAGAAAAATAATAAACACATCAATATTTCTCAGAGTAGACAGAACATAAATAATGAAAATCATCAATGAGACCTAGAGTTTAATGCTGGTGACACTGTATTCCATTACATATCTCTATGAAATATATTTATGAAACATGGTATCAAGGTAAATCTTATTTCAAGATAAATTGTCCACTATGAGATCCTTAATTTCATCGGAGTGGTGGCCTACTGACTTAGACTCCCACATAACCTATATCAAGTACATGACATATTCCATAAATCCCTATTGAGGATGTATATACTAGACCCCTTAAGTCTACCCAATATAGAGTTGTTACTATTGGATAATGATCTTTCCTATGAAGATCATTGGATGAAAATCATAGATCAGAGAGAAAATTTTATAATAAATAAGACAATTAACCTTATCAATGTGCTATCGATAAACAAAAATTTTGAAGTAGTGATGTGGGAACTGGAGGAAGAAATTTATGAAGGGGGAAGATTTTAATAACATGAGATATTATAAATAAATTCCCCATTTTGATTTAATTAATTTCTTTATTATTTAATATGGATATAGAAAACAATTGAACTTATTAAGATTCATTATATCCTATTTGATTTAAAAGATAGTTAAATATCATTACCATTTAAAAAATATCTGTTGAACCAGGATCCCATGATTAACAAAAATTTAGGTTTTTAACAAGTCCAATTGACACAGACAAAGAAAAGTGACGGCCACAACCATTAGGACCATACTCTAGGAATCTCATTTATTTGTGCTTATAAGGGAGATATCATATCTAGCATTTTACCATGACTAAGAACAACCTAAGATCAAATAAATTAAACATTATTGAAACCATTTATAGAATATTTTTATGTTGATAAAGATCATGAACCAAACCACGTTCATCAAACCATCCCATGAATGTATCTGCATCACACACCTTACTCATAGGGAGTTTGTTGGTGTATTAAATGGATATGTGTCAAGACCCTAGAAATATGATTTTGTACAATATTTTCTAAATAATAAAAAATATATTTTCATCTTATTTTGTTTACATTATAAATGATTTTCATTTTGATTCTGATACAATAATTCATAAATTTTATTTTCCGTAATAATCAAATTAAATTAAGGAATTTATTTTGATGAATTAATGTATTTTTTAAGTAAATAATATTTAAATAATATTTAATGTTAAATTATTTTTATTATATATAAATGATCCTATAATGTTGTTTAATTCAAAAGAAATTTTGGTAAGGATTGGAAAAATGTTATTGTAAACAAAACACAGTATTTCTTAATAAATATTGATTTTATTTTAAAATTAAAATTTCAAATATATATATAAAGATTTTTAGATTAAATGAATATTATTTATTTAATCAGAACATCAAAACTGTCCATTGATGAAATTTTTAGAATTTTATGACATAGTCAAATTTTCAGCAAAAAATTAAATACCGTATAAATTTACCTTGTTTATTATGATATCATAATGATCCAAAATTATGTAATTAATACAATTAAATGAATCAATGAAAAGATACTTTTTTCATTTACAATAATGTGGATTTAATTTAATTTTATTTATATTAATCCATTATGAATCCCCCAAATCCATTAATTTTTTTTTTGGGTTTTTTAATCATTTCATTAAGAGTGTTACTCACATATACTTGATAAATGTAATTATTTTATTCTGTTAGGACGTTATCCTTATATAATAATTTGAAATACTATCATTTGGTTGAATAAATGGTAAAAGACCATCAGATTGGCTGTGTTTTGGATTCATTTATTATGTAGAGTCCAAAACTAAAATAATAAAGAAATTCCATGTATTTATTATATATACCCACTAAATATAACATTTACCATCACTAAAACTCCATTTATCATGTCCATAACACTCCATCAACTCTCAAGATTCCTCCTAAGGTGCATCCAAGCTCTATATAAGCACCTCTAAAAACATTGGAGTTAGACGCTCACTTAATGGATTCTCTCCTTCTACTCTTTTTTAAACATTCGTTATTATCTAAGGACATTTATTTCTTATTAATAATGTTGGGATATATATTTCCATTTCCCAATTAGTTACCATTTTATTTCCAAATTATGTGATACCCCTTTCTATGTCATCAAACAGTTTTATGATTTTCTATGTAACATCATTATACTTTGAAATTTCACCATGATTTTCATTGACAAAAAAATGTATCGAATACCATTATCATTTCATATAAATTATATTAAACATTATCCCCTTATAATTATTTGAATTTGGTCTTACTTGTATGTATTACACACTCCATAATCGTGGAATAAAATATGATAATGAATGAATCAATGTTGTAATATATTTGTGGAAATCATAAGCATTAGAATGAAATAAATGTAACGGGTGATCCCAAAATTATATGGAACTCTAATGTATTGGTTAATGTTTAGTCTCATGTGACATAATTGTGGGATGGAGAGTGACCCTAATTTCATTATGGAACTTTTTCTATTATTATTTCATGGTTGTTATCCTTTCCATATGTTTATGATGAAGTGTTTTAAGTCATTTTCACATTTCACATGTTATGATTATCATGTTTTACCATGCTTTATTATTCATGTTCCTTTTATTCACCATTGATATGCCTATTTTTTACATGTATTTACTCATTCCATGTTTATTCCCTTACCAAGGTTTATTTCTCATTGCTTTCATATGTATGTCCCAAAGTAATCCCATGTAGTTTTATGTGCGAGAATATTAATGAAATTTTCAATAAAGATGATG
Organism: Viscum album; assembly: GCA_963277665.1. Lineage (NCBI taxonomy): Eukaryota > Viridiplantae > Streptophyta > Magnoliopsida > Santalales > Viscaceae > Viscum > Viscum album. Next base: position 1,655,577,436 of record OY728163.1, read on the forward strand.
TTTTTCCTATATGAATTTTTTATATAATGTAACTATTTTCCAAAGGCACTATACTTCTCGATCATCTAAGCCTTTTTAAGTTTATTCTTATGTAAAAAATAAATTATCTATGTGTAATAAAGATTAGGTTTGTTGTATTTTTCTCAACCAATATAATCCCAAATAATCTCTTAATATTCCTCCTTTCATCCTAGAATCCTTAATTTTGGATAAAAGACAAACAAGGAAGACCTTTATGTTATTCCAAAAGTTGTTACATGACAAAGATGTAATGTCATTCAATGTACATTTATGTATTATTTATTTATCCACCCATTTAGTTCCTCTTATTCATTGATTATATAATAACATCAGTATCCCAAATATACTCTGATTTGTTTCTACTAAGGGTTCTACCTACACCTACACAAAACATCATCAAACGGGTAATGAACTTACCATTCATGTTAGCAGTAGACTACTACCTCACGGTATGATTTCATTCATTTTTCCTTCACAACCACTCATGGTCGGCAATAATGATGTATGTAATATATTTATTTGCTATATGATATTTATAATTTATTTATGCTTCGTGAATTATTATATAATTGATACTTTCATGATTTCTATTTTGTGTAAATATGATAACTTAGTTTGTGGATGTGTGGACTACTGCTTCCTAAAAGTAATGTAATTCGTGGAACATGTTAATAATGGGTTTAAAAAATATATGATAATTATCAAATAATAATTATAATCGAAATATATTATATATATAGACATATATTCCATTTAGTTTCTTTTTTCAATATTAAAAGAAAACATAAACAATGTTCATGCAGATGTTTGGCCTACCGTCTCCATGAACGGTGTATCCCATTTAATATTTATATCAATTATATATTATTATAAATATATATATACTAAACATATATGATATTTTTATCATGTCTTAAAGTCTATAAATAATTAAATCATGATATAGGTAAAATATTAATAATAACATGTCAAAACATATAAAAAATCAATGCAATTATTACCCAAAACATATCATTAATATGAAATTTTTAATAAAATGGTAATATAATGTCTTAATAAATTCATATACTGTGTGAAATAGAATAATATGGTTTCTTTTATATGTACAAAAACATATAAACAATACACATTTTGTTTAGCATGTATGGATAATGTCAAAATATAAGGTAAGGGTTTTCACATCTCACTTTTATTTCTGTGAGATATATAGAATTTTCCCCATTTATTCATATTATGTTGTGTGTATAATACCCAAATAATTTTTATATCATCACATTCATTTGTGTCATGATATTAAAACATTAGATTTATTTTATTAATTCATTGGTTTTATGGTTAAAATGTAACTAAATCAGTAATGTAATTTTGTCTCAATTTTCCTTCTTTGAGACAAATGTTATGTTATGAACCTATTGTCTTTTATGAGGTGGATATACAGACCATTGGTATGTAATATCATGAATATATTTATTTTAATTAAATTTTAATATTTATGTAATGTAATTATTTCATGGGGATTATAATTAAAAATTTTAAAAATGGTTTGGGACACTTTGAAATGTTTATAAGTTAATTACCTTAAGAAATGGTTTCAATGATTATTCAAAATAATTTTCCATCTAAAATGGAATCATATTTTTAGCTTATAATTTACTTAGGTTATGGTCCAAGGGTAACATTATTATTATATCTATCAATGTCTTAGGCATTTTATGTCATTTTGTTTATAAGTACAGTTTCTATTCCATAGTTTATAACATGATAAAATGCATATGAAACCAAATTATATTCATGGGGTATTCTACGATGAAATTATTATGAAGTCTATCTCTTTTCTGAAGTCTACTATAGGATGATGTTTTCATAATATCCATTTAATTTCATGGGTTATAATATGATACTTATTAAACCGATCTTTCTTATGGGTCACGATATGATGAATTTTTTATTATTTTGTGGGACATAGATGTTTGATTTTATTATGTGATCTGTCGGACCTATATATCCATCCAGTGAATTGGGTAACGATAAATTTTCAATGAGATAAAAGGGTACCTATGAGGGTGATACAAATCCCATAACATTAGGGTACATAGTAATGAATCCCATGCTTGTAATAAGAGGGTAAATGGGAGTGAAACCCATAATTGTAACTAGAGGGTACACAGAAGAGCATCCCAAGTTCAAATCAAGAGGGTAAACGGGGGGGGGACCAAATACCATAACATGAGGGTTCAATGTAGAGAATATGAAGGCCTTAAATATAGGTTAAATGGGAGGGAATCCCAATCCTATAACAAGAGGGTAAACAGAAGGACATCCCAATCCCTTAACAACAGGGTAAAAATGTGGTCATCCCATGTTCATAACAAAAGTGTACACAGGGGGGGATCCATATCTTGAAACAAGAGGGTACATGATAAGAAATACCAATCCTAAATTAGATACATATTTGATTATCCCATGACTAACATGTTATGAAGGTCTCTGTAGATATCCTTTAGATAAGGGTGCCCATACATATCTGTATGCCATATGTTCCATGTCATATTTTTATTTTAGGATCTCTTGTATTATTTAATTGATTGTTTATGATTCATGCCTTATAAAATGACAATCTTTATCCCATGAAGGGATAGAGTATCAACCAAGGATTTATATAGTAATTTTTCGAATGGCTTTGTCCTCAAATTTCCCTTAGGTATTCAATATCACCCAAAAGTAGAAGAATAACCCAAGGGAAAGTCCTTGATTGGAGAGCCTAAAACATTGCATTCCTGACACATTGTGTTGTATCCTATCGAGCATTGAGAGCCCAATTATGGGTTCTTAATACGGGACCTAGGTTCTCCCCCAAGTCTAAGTTTATTTAAAACATATATATCCATATATATATATAATTGAGAAACATTCCTTATTTCTTCCTTCTAATTAATCATTAAATTCCATAGTTTCAAATTATTCAATCCCAACATTCACAACTAATAATATTAACACAATATTAAACAAAACTGGAACTTATCATTGAAATAAAATGAAAGGATATTTAATAATGAAAAAATAGAAAAAGACTTATAGAAAAAAATAGGTATCATCGTAAATGAAAAAAATTCAAGGTTTATGGTTCTTCCTGAATAATTTCTTCAATTTAAAAGATGAAACCCAATTATTTCACATAGACATGTAATTAATAATTTAAAAACTCAAGAAATAAGTTTATATATGAAAATTATTTCAACACACCCAAGGTGGTTTCTAATGACTTGGAAAAAACCTAAGAAGGGGTTTCTCTTTAAACAAGGGTTACATGGATCAAGGAAATCAATTTAATTACCTTAATACATATTATTTCGGATTCATTAGTTTGAACTGAATAGCTGTACAGTGGTTTGAATTGAAAAAAGAAAAAAAATGATGGGAAATAATAAAGGCAACTTTCCTCATAGTCATAATATATCATATGCCAGGTGAAAACCTTTTATTTATCCTAAAATTTAATAAATAATAGGATTTTAGAACAACACTAATATTGGTTAAAAACATAGGTTAAAGATAAATCAATAGAGAGTGGATGAAACTCAATATTTATTTGTGTTGATTATTAGACTTTCTGAGAGGTTCACAATTCTTCTAATGGTGTTGAAAATAGAGAAGATAAGGAGGTGCAATGGGAATTCTATGTGGTGAAGGAGGGTAGCTCACAACCTAAAATAGAGGGGGGTCGATGTAGAGAATAGATGAAGAGAATATTGTATGAAATAAAAAAATAAAATAAAATAAATAAGAGAGAGGAATAAACGATAAAGAGGAAAATGAAAAAATAAAATAAAATAAAATAAAAAAAAAGGGAAAATAGAAAAATAAGAAAAATGTGTTTATCCCATTTTTAATTATTTTCATTTTTCTCATGAACACTTTTTATTTTATTATTTACCATCACTCATTTTTTATTTTTTTCTTTATTATAATTTTTTATTAGTTTTAATCTTTTTAATTCTATTAAACCTGAGTCATTTCACTAGGGTGTGATGAATAAATTTGAATAATCCCATGCAACGATTAAAAAGAATATTAATTACTATTGGGGACTTTCAATAGACCGTGTGGGAATTCACCCTTGGTTTCTTTCAAAAATTGGACATTAAATTCCAAAAAAAATTGTTTATACCATGGTTAAATCCAAGAGGTCACATCCTCCCATCTTCCTGAAAGCTCATCCCCATGATTCCCTTCTGAGGGTAGGGGAACGTCGTTAGAGAAATGTTATGGCCATTGGTCATGCACATCAGTCTCCCAATACAAGGTCTCGTCTTGAAATCATACACGTTGACATAACACCCAGAACAATGGAACATACCTTCCTCAGAGAACCATCATGAAATGATTGATGATAAAAATCAGATGTTCTTCAAAGGATGGAGCTGCTTCATGCTCAATGTCATCTGGACTAAATAATTGAGATGAGTCTAGAAGATATTGTCAAAGATGAGAGATGTGAAAGAAATTATGTAAGGCACTATACCAATGTGAAAAAATAACAGGTTGGCCATCATACCAACTCTCTCCACTATCTTGATAAACCAAAATATCTCAAAAATCACTTTCTCTGTCACTTGACTCACTTATAACCCAACCTCGGTGAAACACGTAGAAAAACCCAAGGTCCCACCTCAAACTCCAAGGGTTTATGAAGAAGATTAGTATAAAAAATTTATTTGCACTGAGCTATAAACATAATTTTTGAGTTATTTGGACATATTAAGAAGTCTTGTCAATGATATGAGGATCCAAAAGAGATTCCTTGCCTTCATTAAGCCCGTATAGAGGCGAACAAAATAGTTTACCATAGAGGGAATCATATAGATCCATTTTAATTATTTCCCAAAAGATATTATATTATGAAAACTCAACTAGAGTAATATATTTATCCCAAGAACCTCCAAAATCATTGATACATGTCCACAAGATATCATATAACACCAAATGGTCCACACTGACTTTCCATTAGTCTGGGGATGATATGCAGTACTCAAAAGCACCAATGAACCTTATTACTTCTACATCCCTTTCTAGAATCGTGATGTGAAATAGGAATCTCAGTATGACATGATAGAATGGGAAGTTCATGATTTGCAACTATATACTAAATTTAAAGACTCCCTAAATCATAAATTGAGAAGGTCTCCTGAATAAATGGATGTGTCTGACTTGTTTCAACCTATCAATTATTAAACACATTTCATCACTGCCTCGAGGAGATCTCAAGATTCCTATAATGAAATACATAGTAATGTTGTTCCATTTCTATTTAGGAATGTATAGAGGTTGTAGGAGCCTAGATTGTCACTGGTGCACTACACTCACTAGCTAAAAGGTGGAGCACCTGGTAATGAAACATGCTCTTATATTCATCATATCATCGCACAAATATTAACGATTCATATCTATGTACATATTCATATGTGAAGGATGAAAGACCCAAATAGTGGCATGAGATTCCAATATCATCTCTTCACGAATATTTCAATAGACCTATACACAGAAATGATAGATTAGAGTTTCACAGCATTCAACAACCGAACCAAGGGGTGGGTTCTCTCTAGTAAAGATTTCATAGTAAAAGAACCTCTCTGGATCAGATAAATATCACATTCGGACCTCCCCCAGAAGAGAGGATTTCACAACAAGAGTGGCTAGAACTGGTTTTCTATGATATTCTTCAACATCCAGATGCATCTAAGGAAAAAATCCATCATTTTCCACTCAGTACTAGCTACCTAGATGTCTTTTGTTTATGTCTTTTGACTCAAAGTGTCGTCCATGATATTCACCTTTCTAGGGGTATTTGAAATCTCAATGTTGAATGAATTTCAGATTAAACACACATACACTGCCTAAAATTTAAGTCTCACCACATAGAGATAAATTTCATAATTTTATTTTCTATGTAAACAATGAACCTTTATCCCAATAGGTAGTGTATCCAATAGTGCAGAGCACGAACCCAAAATTTTAATTCAAGGTCGTGCATAGTATAGTTTTACTTATGATGCCTCAGCTGGCGGGATCCATAATCCATGACTCAACCACCCTATATTAGGACTACACCATGTCTAAATCGTGAAGTATCCTAGTAAATAGTATAACATCTTCCTGCCTCAAGAAGAATCAGGATCAGAGCTATTTTAAGTCATTCATTTAACTCTTGAAAAATATTTCTCACAAATTTCTGACCAGATGAATTGCACACTCTTCATAGTGAAGACCATAAGACGAATTTTTATAGAGGATAAATTTTTGATGAAACGCTTGTAATAGCAAACCAACCATAATAACATACCTTTTGAAAATAAATTTTTTTGGATTCTATGAGGAAAATATTACACTCACGTTTTATAGGTCAACTAATATGCCTGTTTCAGATATTATATAACCCCTGATGTGAATCTTATTGATCTAAAAGTGCAATTTACTATTCTTCAGATATATTAGGTGCTCCAAAACTGTACCAAACATAATATCAAGATGGTTTTCAATGCCATTTCTTGAGTGTGAATACAAAGAGATGTTTTCAATAAATACTACCACGAAGGAATCAAATTATAGGTGGAAAAGCCAATTCATCAGAGTTTTTAAAACTGTTGGTGAGTTTGTTATACTGAACAACATAACCAAGAACGCATTAAAGTTGTACATTCTTCAGAAATCTATATGTGGTATATCAGATATTTGGAAACCCACATGATGATATCCTAACCTTAGATAGATCATGGATAAAACATCTTCTCCTTGGAGCTAGTCGAAGAAGTCATTTATTTGAGGTAAGGGATATATATTCTTTTTATTAAGCTGGTTGAGTTGACGATAATCCACACAAAATCTAAGGGTACCACATACCTTCTTTTCAAAAAGGACTGGTTGTTAGAAATTGGTTCTTATTCTTGAGGTAAGGGTTTCTTGTTTTATTTTTTCCTTATGTGTTTTTGAGAAAACAAAGAAAATGTGGGAAAACATTCCAAATTTATGGGTACATGTCATGTACTTTTTTACACACGTTGTGTACTTCGGCTGTAGGTGATGAGAAGGATGGGTGCGTATGTTTGTCAATAAAAAAACTAAACACCGTGTACATCCATATACACACCGTGAACTTTGGTTGTGTGGGAGGAAAACATAGGGCGTGTATAATTTTCAATGATTTAGGATGTTATAACTATCTACACGCCGGGTACTTAGTATTACACGTCGTGTAATTAGTCGGCAATTGAATAGGCTGGCGTTGAAAAGTAGCCTCTATAGGAACAGTTAAAAATGAAAGTACATGCCGTGTAAATTCAAAGTACACTCCATGTAGTCATGAAATTTCTCTTAAAACTACCAGTAGCCTCCTCATTCGGCAGAAGAGGCAGAACACTCATTTGGAGCTCTAGAGAGATGGCCGAAGCTTGGAGGAGCTCCTGACCGCACACCGGGAATCAGATTCATCTTTCGTCGATCACGTTTGAACTGCACAGGTGAGTTCTTCCTTCTCCATGAGTCTTTCTTGCAAATTCTTCCTCTAAAGTATTTATTTAAGTTAGAACATGAAATCTTTTATCCCAGATGTACACCCTTTTTGGTTATTTTGGGAGGCATCGGTCGCTTATATCGATCATTGGAGATTGAGGTAGGTGGTCTTGTGTTTTATTACAAAATTCGAGTAGAATTTGTGTACTGTTATGGAACTCACCAACGGTCTCGGTGTTATATAATTGAGGCTTTGTTTGTTTGGATACCTAGAATTACTTATGTGGTCTAAAGATTAAATATGTACTGTTGTTTGGGATAATTGCTTGGATCCAGGGCCACCCTATGGGTTCGTTCCCCCTTTTTAGCCGTTTGGCCAGGACACCCGAGGGTATGCCATATCTATTACATGTTTTAAGTTTTATTTAGATGATCTTATATGTATTTCTTACTATGAAATGCGCTCGGCTCAGTTTTTTCTTATCCTGAGGGTAGTGTCGTGTTTAGCCTATGGGCAGTGTTCGTTAGCCTGAGGGTAACGTTACTTATGCTTGTGGGAATTACCTTCCGTGCCAACGGGCAATATCTCGTATGACTTTAGGCACTATTAATTATGTCTGGGGGCAGTCACCTATGAGTTTTGATTCTATTTTCCGGAGGGTAAGGATATGCATGTCTGAGGACAATGTTTACCTTGAATATTCACTAAAGTGATTTGACTTGTTGTACTTTCCAAGATAAAGCTCAGTCTTGGAAGTGATAAATAATTATTAAAATGGAAATGGAACTGGTAAAGATAGTTAATTTTTAGTACTTTCTAGTTTACTGCATTTTATTATTACACCCTGCAGTTGCACACTTTCATTAACAGTTAGGCACGGGCCTTTGGTGGTTTCCTACTAGGATTTATTTCTCACACCTTGTTTAGGTCATGTATTTGGCCCAAACAGATTATATTTCTACAGGTGTTGATAAGGGAAAGAGTCTATCTATAGGTTCTTTATTATTTCATAGGAGTAGGAAATCGTGGTACTGATCATAGGCTTGTGATGCTACTGAGTTCCTACAACACTATTTTGTTTTCCTTTGTTGTACTTGTACATTGTAAAGGATTAATATAGATTTCTATGTATCCTATTTTGGATACTTTCCTAGACATAGATACATAATTCATTATCATATCTATATAACTGTAGTTATCTTTTACTTCAGTTTGATATGAATTTCATTTGGTTATTGTTTACTATTTCTATTTTCATGCTTATATATTTAATTCCACTGTGCTACACTTTGACAAATGGGGGCAGAGTTTCCCCACTATCAGTCCTTGTCCCTCACTGCTAGTCGGCAGCCTTTGGAGTCTGGGGAAATGCGCTTGAGGTCATGTGACCAACCGGGTTTGGGGCAATAATTGAGTGGAAACATGATCTGAGACATTCCACAGTGGCATCAGAAGAGATTTATTTTCTTTGACTTACAGTTTGGAGCCTATAGTCAGGGATAAGATGGAATTGGTAATTGTTAATAAGTTGTTCTTGGGTATAGCTGACCCATGTACAATGAAAAGCCACTCTACCTCATTAAATCTCAATTATTTTTCTTTTTAAATTTTACAGTTGACCTGATTTCCACCAATGGGTGACGCACTTGTGGTGTGCTGTTTATATTTTATACTTGGGTTCTATTTGGTTACAACCTGATATGATGACGGTATGACATCTCATGAATCATTTATGAACATGTTATAATCACATTCCATGAATAGTTTCCATGCCATGTAGGTGCATTAGAAATTGTATATTGTTGTGATAGATTTTATGTTATCAAATGCATGCTGTTGTGATAGATACCTTGTTAGAAATACCTGATATTTTATAGGGTATTGGTACATATTATGGTTGAGTTTTTGGATGCTAAATTTCTGTTCCTAAGAAGTATGGGCTCTCTTGGACTGGAATTTTGTGGATCATGATACATACTTTTGTTGTGTTTTGTACTATATAGTGAAAGGTAGGGTGTTAAACATTGATTCAAAGGGAATATGGCCCCCCACGGATCGGAATTTAGCATACTGACACTTGAAATTAATGGAAAAAGGGGCTCCGAAGTAGTTTCTGAGGTGTTCTATCTAGAAACCCAAAAAAAACGGTGTGTGGATCTAGGAACACATGCCCTGTAATCATCTGTTATTCAAGAAATGATAAAAAATTAAGTACACGTTGTGTGCTGTAAGTACATTTTTTGTAGTCTCTAACTGGGTCATAGGCTGTGTGGGCAGAGACATGAGATAGGGAACATCTTGTGGGACACGCCGTGTATACATTGAACACGCTATGTAGTGTCAGCCGAGTAGCCGGTCGTGTTGCAAACAACATGGGTCGGTTGGGGCTTCATAGTACATGCCATGTCTGTCTGGAACACACCGTGTAGTGTAACCTGGGTATACAGGCTGTGTCACTAACAAACATGGGCCAGTTAAGCCTGACTAGTACACACTGTGTACCTGTGGGACACACTGTGTAGTTTTGACCAGGGAGAGACTATGTGGATTTGGCAGTGTGCCTAGGGGAAACAATGTGGTGTACATGCTGTGTTCGGGTGTAACACGCCATGTATTTAGGGTTGAGACACACCAAGACCGACATCAGAACACGACCATGTATGGTTTTAAGGGTACACATCATATGGACCTTATACATGCTGTGTAGTCTCTTTTTTCATGTTTTTGTGTTTTCTTTCCCTTTTTGTGTGGTAAATTTTAAAGGGAAAAATGAACATCGACCGCAAATTAAACTAAGGTGTGTGTAAGACTATGTAGAGTCATGCTGTCGAGACAACCATGAGTTGTACGCCAAGAGAGCGGCAATGATTATACTCCATAGATGGTAGGCCATGGGCTACCGATGGATCCTCCAGTAGAGCCAGATGTGGTTCCAGCAATTATACAAGATGCAGGGGTGGATGCACTGTTTCATGAAGGCTTTATGCGGTTTATGCAGACCTTCCAGGGAGCTCTGTCGGCAGCCACATCTATGGCAGAGCTGACTCCTATATTCCAGCAGCCGCATTCGCCTTCATTTTTTGGGGATGGAGGAATAAATTATGTGGAGTCTTGGTTGGTTTCAATTCAGACTATCTTCGAGCAACTAGAGATTCCCCTGGGGCATATGGTCAAGCTCACTACATACATGTTGTGTGATTCCGCCAAGAGGTGGTGGGATGTCACCATCGGGACTGAGCATCACTAATACATGGTGTGTGAATTTTTCAGGGAGTCTTTTAAGAATTTTTCTTTCCAGGTATGCTAAGGGAAGATCGATGTCAAGAGTTCATGAACTTTTTCAGTTTTCTTAGAGTGCATGCATTTATAAAACATGCACTGATTACTATGTGGAACCTATAGGAAGCTAGTGGTGCCTGTTAGGGAAGTTCTGCCCCGGTTTCTAGAACTATTTCTACCAGTAAGTGGAAGAGATAGATGGATTCCAATCATAGAGGTAGTACTAGACAGAAGATTTCTTCAGGTGTCCAGGTCATGTGCTACTAGTTTTGTAGAGAGGGTCACAAAAGACCTCAGTGTCCATGTGACCTAGTGGAGTGCTGAGTTTGTGGCAGGATTGGTTGTCTTCAATGATTGTGCAGAGCTTTTCCACCAGTGGCTAGTGAGAGCGGTTCTCTACAGACTCCACATGTGATAGCAGGGCTAGAAACTTCTTACCAGTCAGGGAATTGGAATACGTCAGAATGCTCAGGCCGATGTGGTGGTCGTGGTCATGTTAACCAGACACCAGGATCTCATAGACAGCAGGGTGGGTTAGCTCAGGGTAGCCATGCTGTATCGTAGGACCGTGACACTGGGCAGACATATGCAGTGCAACAGACCCAACAGGAGCAGGATCTCAGACCTTCTACTATCACAGGTATAATTATAGTTTCTTATGTTTCGTCTTCAGTAATTTTTCATACTTGTGCTACACATAGCTTTATATTTGTGGCCATTGTGGAGAGCCTTGGGCTCTGTGTTTCGACATCTTTTGATTTTATGATGCTAGACACTCCGTTAGGGATTAGAACAACATGTGTGTGTCAGTGTAGGGAGTTCCCCTAGAGGTTTGAGGATGTCACTTTCTATGGGACCTCTATGTCTTAGAGATTACAAGCTATGATGTCATTCTCAGTATGGACTGCTTGGTACCCTTTCGAGCCTTTCTAGATTTCTATCATCACAGGGTGAGTTTCACGTCACCATAGGGCAGGGAGTTTCTACAAAAGGGTGAATGGGATGTTCATTCATGATGGGTTGGACACGAGCATCTTGGGTGAGGTGGAGTGATAGCCCATATTGCGAGTTTATATCTGGATGACTAGGGAAGTTGTCAGAAGGATGTCCCTCCAGTAGTTGATCATTTTAGGGATGTCTTCTCAGATGTCATCTCAGGTCTTAATCTTAAGAGAGAGGTGTATTTCTATATTAGGCAAGGGCTAGGAGTAGCACCGATGTCCGTTAATCCTTATAGGATGGATACACTTGAGTTGTAGGAGCTCAAGATGTAGTTAGAGGAGTTGCAGGCAAAGGGTTTCATCTGATCGATTACTTCTCCTTGGGGTTCGCCTGTCCTATTTGCTATGAAGGCAGATGATACCCTCAGACTATTTGTGGATTATCAGAAGCTGAACCAGTTTCTGGTCAAGAACTGATATCCCTTACAAGGGATTGATGATCTTTTTGATCAACTTTGAGGAACAAGAGTGTTCTCAAAGATACACTTGAGATCTGGATATCATCAGTTGCGTGTTAGACTATCAGACAAACCGCTTACAGCGTTTCAGAGTAGATATGGTCTATACCAGTACTTGGTCATGCCATTTGGACTCACGAATGTGCCATCAGTTTTCATGGCTCAGATGAATCGGATGTTCCAACCATTTTAATATTCTTTTGTGGTAGTCATCGTGGATTATATCCTAGTGTACTCTCACACTCGACACAACCATGCTACCCATCTTTAGATTATTTTGAGTATGCTGAGAGAGGATCAACTATATGCTAAGCTCTCAAAGTGCTACTTTGGGATAGACCAAATATACTTTCTTGGCTCTATCATCTTAGAGGAAAGAGTTGTGGTAGACCCAGAGAAAGTGAGAGTGTTATTTTATTATAAGAATCCTAAGAACGTGTTTGAGATATAGAGTTTCTTGGGGTTGGCTGGTTACTACCGGAACTTTATACAGGAATTCTCCCACTTAGCAGTGTCGTTTACGGGTTTGACTAAGAAGTGTGTGATGTTCGTTTGTTCAGAAGCATGTGAGACAAAATTTCAGGAGCTAAAGGGAACTTTGACATCAACACAAGTCTTGATACATCTAGAGTAAGGGATGAGCTGTACAGTTTACTGTGATGCATCAGGTATTGGGCTGGGAGCAGTGTTGATGCAGGGCGATCAAGTAATTGCATATGGGTCTCGACAGTTGAGGCCACATGGGAGGAATTACCCGTTGCGTTATCTCATGTTGGCTGTAGTTGTTCATGTGTTATGCTATTGGAGACATTATCTCTTAGGAAAGCATTTTGCGGTGTTTAAGGACCAGAAAATTCTGAAATATATTTTTACCTAGCATGACTTGAATTTTTGATAGTGAAGGTGGTTTGAATACCTTCCTTCCTTTGACTTCTAGATTGCATATACACCTATTAAGGGTAATCCAGTTGGTGATGCACTGAGTAGGAGGACTCAGTTACAGGAAGCGCAGGAGGCCAGCAGTGAGTGGAAGCTCATGGATTTATTCTCTGAGATGCAATGGGAGGTGCACGACAGTCAGGGGGGAGCCTATATTTCTTCCTTTTCTATGACTTATACCCTCCTGTGTAGAGTGAGGATAGGACGACTATCAGATTTGGAAGGCCTGGTCCTACGGGAGTTGGTGGTAAGTGAGGACACTCTTCCTAGTTGGACAATAGGCGATGACAAGGTACTGTGTATCCATGGACGAGTGTGGGTTCCATGGGATATATGCGAGGAGTTGATGCGGTAATTTCATGATTCAGCTTGGGTAGTGCATCCTGGGGTTTTCAAAATATACCATGACTTGAGATGTATGTATTGATGGTCGGGTTTGAAATGAGAGGTGGATGTTTGTGTTAAGAGATGTTCCACCTGTCAGTAGGTGAAGACAGAGCATCAGAGGCAAGCTGGACTGTTAAAACGGTTACCCATTCTGGAGTAAAAATGAGATGATTTCAAGATGGACTTCGTGAGTAGGTTGTCGAGGTCACCATGAGGTAGTGATGTCGTGTGGGTTTTTGTTGACAGTCTTTCAAAGGTTTCACAATTTTTTCCAGTCAAGGAGAACTTTGGTTTTGAAGTGCTTGGAATGTTGTATATCTGAGAGTTGGTACATATTCATGGGGTCCATCAATCTATCATTTCAGGTAGGGAAACCCTCTTTATGTCTCATTTCTAGCAGGGTTTTTAGAGGGCACTGGGTACACAGGTGCTTCTGCTCACAACATACCACCCTCAGACCGATGTCCAGTCAGAGCGTATGATAGAGGTTTAAGATTACTTGTTGTGTGCATGCGTCCAAGACTTTGAGGGATCATGGGAGAAGCACATACCCCTAGTCGAGTTTTCCTATAATAATTGTTTCCAGGAAACTATTGAGATGGCACCCTATGAGGATCTATATGGTAGGACACACCAATCACCTTTCTGTTAGTTGTAGGCAGGTGAGACATCATTACTGGGACCACGTCTCATGTAGGAGACTTTATATCAGGTCAAGTTGATTCAGAAGCGGATGATTACCGCAAAGTCTGATCATAAATCTTATTCTGATCACCACAGATGACCATTACAGTTTGTGGTTGGGGTTCAAGTTATCTTGCGTGTTTCACTATGGTTGGGACATAGGCAGATCATGAGATAGGGTAAAATTTCACCAAGGTATGTGGGGTCGTTTTAGATTATGGAGAGAGTCCGGGCAGTTTCCTATCGACTATTGTTACCAAAAAGGTCTTGGGACATGCACGACGTCTTCCATGTATCTCAGTTGCACAGTTATCACTCAGACCGATCTCATGTTTTTAGCCTGAGGAGGTCGAACATTAGGTCAATTCATCCTTTTAGGAGCATCTGATTCATATTATTGATAAGAGAACGAAGGTTCTCTGAGGATGGTCAGTTCCTCTCTTACAGGTGCTATGGCAGCATGGCCGAGTGCAAGGTGAAACCTGGGAGCGGAGACCGACGTACATGCTTTGTGGCCAGAATTGTTCACAGCTTTATCTTCACCACCCTTGGATGGGCAATTTGGGGATGAATTTCCTTATGGGGGAGTTTTTAAGAACTCGGTTCTTATTCTTAAGGTACAGGTTTCTTATTTTCCTTATGTGTTTTTGAGAAAAAAGGGAAAATGGGGAAAAATATCAAATTTATGGGTACACACCTTGTACTTTTGTACACACGCCGTATACTTCTGTTGTGGGAGATGAGAGGGCAGGGTGCGTAGGTTTGTTAGTAAAAACAAACTACAAGTCATGTACATCCATATACATGTCGTGTAATTTGGTCATGTGGGAAGAAAACATAGGGCTTGTACACTTGTTGGTGATTCAGGATGTAACAACTATCTTCATTCCATGTACCTAGTATTACACATTGTGTAATCAGTCGGCAGATGAACAGGGTGGTAGTGAAAAGTAGCTTCCAGAGGAACAGTTAAAAAGGAAAGTACACGTTGGGTGCTTTCAAAGTACATGCCTTGTTGTCATGAAATTTTTCTAAAAACAGGAACTAGCCACCTCATTCGTCAGAGGAGGAAGAATGCTCATTTGGTGCTCGGGATAGAAGGTCGAATCTTGGAGGAGCTCCCGACTGCACGCTGCGAATCTGATTCTTCCGATGTCGATCACGTTTAAACAATGCTGGTGAGTTCTTCCCCCTCTGTGAGTCTTTATTTCCAATCCTTCCTCTAAAATATTTTATTTGAGTTTGAACAAGAAATATTTTATCCCAGATCTATGTCATTCATGGTTGTTTCGGGTAGCGCCGTTTGCGTATATCGATTAGGGGAGATCGAGGTAGGTGGTCATATGTTTTATTACAACTGTCCAGTAGAATTTGTGTACTATTGTGTCACTCTCCCATGTTTAGGGTGTGGTATAGATGATGCTTTTCCTGTTTAGATACCTATAATTGCATAGATAGTCTAATGATTAAATATAAATTACTGTTTTGGATCATTGTGTGGATCCAGGGCCACCCTGTGAGTGAATTCCCCTTGTTTAGCCGTTTGGACAGGATACCCGAAGGTATGCCATATCTATTACATGGATTAAGTTTTCATAAGAGGAACTTATATGTATTGCTTTCTATGCATTGGGCTCAGCCCGGTTTCTTGCTTAGCCTGAGGTTCGTGTTGTTTTTAGCCTATGGGCAGTATTCGTTAGCCTCAGGGTAACATTTCTTATGCTTATGGGCAGTACCTTCCGTGCATGTGAGAAATATATCATATGCATGTGGGCACTATTCTTTATACCTGGGGGTAGTCACCTGCAGGTTTCGATTCTGTTTACCTGAGGGTAAGGATATGCATGTCTGAGGAAAATGTTTACCTTGAATATTCACTGTGATGATTTCACTTTTTGTACTTGGCAAGCTAAATCTCGGGCTTGTATGTAATAAATAATTGATAAAATGGAAATGGAACTGGTAGAGATAGTTACTTTTGAGTACTACCTAGTTTACTGCATTTTATTATTGCACGCTTTTGTTTCACACTTTCACTGATAGTTGGGCACAAACCTTTGGCGGTTGCCTATGGGGATTTATTTCTCGCACCCTATTTGGGTCATGTCTTGGGCCCAACCATATTATATTGCTGCAGGTGTTGATATGGGAAAGAGTCCCTATACAGGTACTTGATTACTGCAAAGGAGTAGTAGAGAATGGGAGTGAGCTTAGGCTTGCGATTCTACTGATTTCCTGCTACACTATTTTTCTTTTCTTTGCTATACATGTACTTTGTAATGGATTATTCTACATTGCAGTGTATCCGGTTTTGGCCACATTCCTAGCCTTAGAGACATAATGCATCATCATATCTATATGACTGTTGTTATTGTTTTCTTCAGTTACGTTATCCATTTTAGTTGGGTACTATTTACTATTTCCGCTTGCATTTTTATTTTTTTTAATCCATTGCACTAAACTTTGAAATATAAGGGAATAGTTTCCCCACTATCAGTCCTTGGACCTCGCTGCTAGTCGGTAGCCTCTGGAGTTTGGGGAAATGCTCTTGAGGTCATGTGACCAACTAGGTTCGTGGTACCCATTGAGTGGCAACTGGACCTGGGACATTACACTGGTGAACCCCACAATGAAGTACTGAGACTAATGAAACCCTCTGCCTCAATATCATGTTTCTTCTTCTTATGTTCTTGTAGCTCTATTTGTTCCATATTATAAGTAATAATGTACACTAGTGCCACACGTAGAACATTCTTGATAGTGAACTCAACTTCCTTGACAGAAGGTAATCTGGAAAAATCATAATGGAATATATCCCTAAAAGATCCACAACAGGAAGGAATGTTATGGACGGTAGTCCCTTATCACCCATAAAGACACATTCTATCTAAGATATCACTTTACCCAGCCTAGAATTCATAGGCCCAGCTTGATCCTCTTGGATATCACTTTCTCTTTTGTTTATATACATGATACCCTTGGGTGTTGTGAATGATACTCGATTGTGATATAAATATACTTGGGAAAGATAAAGAACAAGCTAGTCCACACTATGAATGAAATCAACACCAGTCATCTTGTGGATGAAGAAATTATAGAAGAAACGATACCTTCATATCTTAAGGGGACCACCTGGAACTGGAATATTCCCTTTGTTTGGACTCCCAAATAAGTATCAAGAGACATAATTATGAAAAAATAATTGATGTAATGATCAAAACTCTCAATAGTAATATCTGATATAAAACATTTTCAAACAGTGATATGAAAAGGAGAAGAAACAAATGTAGAGACACCAAAGGTATCACCAATAACTATATATTTCCCTGGACACTAATCCACTAATGTTGGCTAAACTACATACATATGGCCAGATCCTTAGCCCTATGGTATCACCTAAGTAGTCTGAGCAGGCCCAATCTATTGATTCTGGTGTTCTAGAACAAAAATTCCTTGATCATGGCATCCACTAGGTTGGCTTCATAGGCTTGTGGAATATATACTCTTATCTAGATCTATATCCATAGATCCCATACCTAATAGAGGCTATAGCACATATCCTCTTTCATTGGATGATGAAGAAAATAATGGTAGAAATGGTTGAGGTGATTCATCTTGCTTCAAGCTCGGCACTCCATTAGGTTCCTCATGCAATGGGGTTTTTATGGTCAATCTGGTCACACTGATGACATATAGAAGCGATGTTATTACATATCTTTTTCTGAATTACCCCCATATGAACCCTAGAAATGACGCTTCTTACATCCTGAAAGACTATTACCCTACTTTAGAGTTGAGATTCCATGGATAAATGGATCATCATCCCTCATATTTCATTCCATAATTTGGAATTGATTCATGATCTATTTAACATTTAAAAAATGACATCCACTTATGAGTGAATAGGATATCCCAGTGCATTTTTAATGTGTCATGTAGTATTCATTGGATCAGTTGTTACAGATGGAGAAAAATGTTTATGCTCGGTTAAAAGAGTAGAATTATCTAACACTATCATATATCCCTACAAATTATTTAATAACTCTCTTTAATTATCTTCTATTAGAGTATGCATGAAGAAGTGATCATAAAAAGTTGTTAAAAGTATTCCCAAACCATGTCTCTAAGTTAATTTATGTGAGAAATGACATCCCACCATTGCTAGGTGGAGTCACAAAGCATAAATTCATCAAGTTAAGAACTTTTCTCTAGATGGATCTCAATATTATTGAAGATGTATTTCATGGACTCTATCCATGACCCTACATCATTGGGACCACCATCCCCAGAGAAAGTTGGTGGATGTTTCCATAGAAAGTCTCGCGTATGCTCTTCCAGTGTTGGGGTAGGCCTAAGAACACTCTGAACATTCTATATGAACCTGGGAAGATTATCCCTGAACTGGAAATCATTGCCCAAAGGGAGATTAAGAGGAGGTTCCATTGAAGTCACTATAGGAGGCAGAATAGGTGGTTCTATAGGAATCACTACAGGTGGTTCCAGACCCACCAACATTGGAATGTTATCTTAGCTACTCTCCTAGTGTATGAAATAAATATTTCAGGATGGAATTTCTCTACAACATTAAAAAACACACCATAAAATATATTCTATTACAGAAGAGGTAAACAAGTAAAGGTGAAATAGGGAAAAAGGTAGGTACAAGGCCTCCCTAAAAAAGGAATAGAATGTAATAAAATAAAATAAAAGAAGAGGGTAGGTACATGGTCTTCCTCTGAGTTTTACACAACAGACATCCCACTCCAAGAGTTCGGTCTAGATATAAAGATAATTGGTCTTAGAAGTACCACTAAGACACATACACACTTTACATTTATATCCAAAATACTTGATGATATTAAAACTTAACAAAATAGAACACAAATGAAAATAGGATGATGAATGCTGAATGTGTATATGACATGGAAATATGCATGTCATTTTAATCCATATGGTTCCTAATATGATGCATGTAAATGAAATTACTACCTATCATTAGGTTTCAATGTCCAGAATCATCATATCAATAATAAAAATACTAGTAATAGCATAATTCAAGTGTGTCACCCAATGGTGAAGACATGTCGACAATAAATGACATAATAAATAACTGAAATCCCAACCTAAGAAATTTGGGTTTCCCAAGTACATGGGTTAGCTACGCCCAAGAACATGGTAAATTTTAAATAATTATGTCCACTAAACTTTTCTAACCCAAAGAGTAATAAAAAAAATACTTTGATACAACTTTGTAGTGTCTCGCCCTGAGTACGACTAAACTGGTTACTGAGAGGATGGGAAACATGACCTCAAGCACATCTCCCCAAATTCTAGAGACTAATGACTAATAGTGAGGGCATTGGATAAGTCTATGGGGAGACTATTCCCTCATATAATAAGATATAACACAGTGAAAAACAATATATGTAACATGTAGAGGAATCATAGAGAGAAAGAATAAACCAACATAAGTGGATAAATGACCCAATATAATAAACAATAACTATAGAAGATGAATAGTCATTAAAGATAACATGATGTTGTCAATGTTTGATTCCAACGTAAATAAAACTAAAGGGATATGGGGTACAATCATAGACTGCATTCTAAGGAGACTACCAAAAGACCAATTAGAAACTGAGACATAATATCTCTATAAAGGCTCGGTCCACTACCTTGAAGATTCATCTAAAGAGGAAAAACCATCATGCCTCGGAAGTGTCATGCTTCACAGAATTCGTACATGTGAATATCAATTCTTCTCAGGTACCAAATGATTCCCAAAAAGGGTGATAGATATAATTTCAGTAGTTTAAAACCCATGGTGTCTAGATCTATCAATTTTGTGTTGTAGAAAAATATCAGTGTGCCATTTTTATAATAAATACATGAAACATAAATAAAGAAAAAAAATTAAATGTAATTTGCTTCGGGATCCCAAGGAGACACCCATCCCATACAACCTGCTTCGGAATAATCTTAATTCATTAATGAGATACCTGCTAAAGATATATATATATATATATATATTTAAATATTATGTCAATAGAAATATTACAGAACAATGAAAAGGGCATACCCCCACGATTGTGCTTTGGCTTGGGTTCTAATCCACATGTCCAAAACAGTCACACTAAAATCACATGAGAAGTATCAAAATTGTATTGAAACATGATAAAGTATTAATAAAAATATCTCACACATTTATAATAAAACTCGAAACAATAAAGGTGGAGTCTGAGCTTGTCATGAAGGTTTTGCTACGGTACATCCAATCAATTATATCCAATGCCATGATCCCAGTCAAGACAATCCTTTCAAAATTCCACGTATCGCTTATTGATGGTGACTATGAGTCCATCCTTGGTATTGCACGTAAGGGGCAAGTATCAACTGAGGCATGAGCGTAGCTATTTTTCCAATGGTTCTCTCCACATTTTTCCCATAGGGAACTAGTATCACCAAATATTATAATAATATTCCTAGAAAAATCACTCTCTTAGAGATCATTAAAAATTTCATTCCTGGCACGTTGTGTTGCAACCAATCATGTAAGAAGTGTCGAATTGTGTGTCTTAATACAGGATCCACATTCTCTCCCCGACCTATGTTTATTTAAAACAATATGAGAGGGATACATATATATATGTGTGTATATATATATCATAAGGAAACATAAATGATTGAAGCCATATAATTATCCATTTAACGCCACTCTTACAAAATTTTCAAGACTAACACTCATGGAAAAAAATATAGTTGCACAATATTAAACAAATCTAACAGCTACCAATGAAAATATATGCAATGATATTTAATAATGATAAAATAAGAAAATTATTATAGAAAAAATTATTTAGGAAAAAAAATACAAAGAAAATCTAATTCATTGTTTATGATTTATTCTAAATAATTTATTCAATTTAAAACATGAACCCAAATTATTACACTTGCACACATAATTAGTAATTTTATGACTGTGGTCCAAAGTTAAAATATTCCAATTATTTTGGCACACCCAAAGTGGTTTCCAGAAATATAGAAACAACCTAAAAATAGGTTTATCCTTAAATAAGGGCCATAAGGATCAAGACAAACAATTTAATAAAATTTACATGAATTATTACGGATTCACTGGTAGGCACCGACGAGTGGCACAATAGTGAAAATTGAAAAATGAAACAAAAAGGAGGGAAATAATAAAGGACCCCTACCGCATAGACATAGAACATACCACACCCCATAGAATCCTTTTATTTGACATAAAACGGATGAAATAAGAGAATTTATGAAAACCCCCAATTTTGGGGAAAACCCTTCCATAATAGATAATGTAATAGAGAGTGGATGAAACTGAAATATTCTTGGAGAAAAAGATTAGTCTTACCAAGAGGTTCACAACACTTCTAAAAATGTAGAAAATGGTGAAGAGATAGAGGTGCATCGGGCATTCGATGTGGTGAATAGGGATAGAACACCACATTGAGCAGAGGGGGTGTGACACATATAGTAGATGGAGAGAAGATATGAGAGAAAAAATATAAAATTAAAGGAATGTAACGAGGGATTGAAAAAAAAAAGAAAAATAAAAGGAAGAAAAATGAAATGAAATGAAATAAAATATTAATAATAATAATAATAATAAGGGGATGGGAAAAGAAAAAAACTATAAAAATGGGTTAAGACCATTTTTAATGATTATTATATTTCTCCTGAACACATTTTATTTCATTATTTATTTTTATTCCCATTCATTTCATTTTAATAAATTATTTTTTTTCTTTTTAAACATTATCCTTATTTTTAACCCAAAACATTGTGCTAGGGAGAAATGAATTATTTGGTATAGTCCAAAAGAATGTTTAAAAAAATTAATTTCTATTATGGTCCTCTAACATACCACACAAGCATTCATCATGGGTTACATTAATGAATTGGAATTTAAATTAAAAATATAAATGGTCCGTACCATGGTTAAAGACATGACGTTAAACTCAACTAATAGGATCATATGCTATTAATAAAATTTATCATAGATTTTTAAGGATATAAAATCACTCTAGTTTTCCCTTAACCATGACCATGATAAGATCCAAAAACATATGTATAAGTGAAATCATTTATGGGAGAAGTACAAACTCTTTGAGATCGTGACCCAAACCTTATACGCCGAACCACCCCAAGGATGTCTCACTATCACACACATTACTCTACAAGTATCATCTTGTGTATTAAATAAAAATGTGTCAAGACCCTAGAAATATGAGAATTTACATCGTTTTTTTGTAGAATAATGAATATTTTTTCATCATATTATTGTTACTTTATAAATATTTTTATTTTTATAAAATAAAATAAAAAATAGGTTTTTTGGTAATACTCAAATTCAATTGATTAATTTATTTTTGATGAATTAATGTATTTTTGATATAAATAATATTATAATATAATTATACTATTCAATTATTTTTATAAATATAAATGATCATATAATTTTTGAATGTCAAATATAATTTTTATAAGGGTACGAAAAATGTTGATGTAAAAAAACCCAACATTTCACAATAAATATTGATTCATATTTTAAAATTGAGGAATTGCATATTTATAAAATTATTTTGAGAAAATGTATATTATTTTTGTAATTATAATATCAAAATTATCCAATAGTTAAATTTTAATCATTTTCTCAGATAGTTTAATTTTCGGTTAAAAATTAGATACTCTATAAATATTCATTGTGGCATCATAATGACCCAAAATTATTGCCCTAAATATTATAAAGGGTATCCATAACCAAATATATGTTTTATCTCAAAATAATATGATTTTATAATTATTTATTTACTTTTATAAATCATTTTTGAATCCTCCAAAACCATTATTATATTTTAATGTTGTAAAATCATTTTTTTAAGTGTATGACACACTTCTCGATAATAAATGTTATTATTTTAGTATTCTCAGCCATTTTACATATAAAATATTTAAAACCAGTCTCATTTGAGAGAATCCATGAGAAACAAATGGGAAATTTTTTGATTTTGGTTATTTTCTTATATAGACTCCAAAACCTATGTTTGAGAAATAATAAAGAATTTATACTCATTTCCTATAGAAACCCACCCATACTCCCATTTCACTTCACTGAAAATCCTTGTATCAAATACTTACTATATTCTCCTCTCTCAATAGTTCTCTTAAGGCACCACCAATCTCTCAAGAAGCTCTACCCAAACATTTGGTGTCACACACTCAAGTAAGGGATCCTTACCTTATCTTCTTTATTCACGTTTTTATTGTCTTGTGAATTATATTTTGAATTCCTAATGTTTAGTTATGCCTTTACATGTCCCTATTACTGAAAAAATTATTTCCCAATTATTAGATACCCCTTTATCCCTCACCAACCCATTTTTATATTTTTATTTAACTCTATTATGATGCCAAAATTTGACCACAATATTCCAGATCAAAACAATTTTGTAGTGAATAAAATACCCATTTTCTGTCAAGGGTGATTACCTTTAACAAAATATACGTATTTTATTTATGACTCACATTTATTTCTTCCACACTCCATGATCATGTAACAACATTTTATGGAAAATTATTCCATGTTTTATGATATATGTGGTAGACTTAATAATGATAATGAAATGAAAGTGACAGGTGCGCCCATTATTATATATCACTCCAATGGCTTGGGTATTATATAATCTCATGATAATTCATGTTGGGATGGGGAGTAAAAATTATTCCTTTATGGTACATGGTTTATCATGATGTCTTGAATGTTAACACTGACCTTTGTATATAATGTAGTGTTTTATGATTTTGAAAAATTTCTCATGTTCCCTTTATGATTATCATGACATATCATGTATCATTGTTCATGTTTATGATTATCAATCCTTTTATACCCCATTTATATTACAATTATATAATATCTATTACATGACTCCATGTTTATTCCCTTACTGAGCTATATAGATCACCCATTTCTTATGTATTTTTTTAAGTTATCCAATGTAGTTTTATAATCCATGTAATTTTAAAATCATATTAAAGATGATTTTGATAATGTTATTATATCCCATGTTCAAGATGTTATGTTGTGTACCTAATTACATTTTATAAAAGACATATCCATCATTCAGGTTGAATTATTTGAAAATTTATGTACTAAATCATGAATTAATGTGTAATAAAATGATGGGTTTTTATAGTTGGCATCAAAGGAAATGTTTAGTTTTTTTATTGGGATTAGAATACTCTCAAAAATCCATAAGGATAAACCTAGATATAATAAAAAACCCCTATATTTTGGTAAATATATATTAAGTGGATTATGATTAATATATATCTCTTTTGAGATACTACAAGTAGATTTCATTGGAGCATAGATTTACATAGTGGTAAACCCTGAAAACACATTATTGAGTTAGACCTGACTTGAAAATGGTGCGTGAAACTAGACCACATTACCCACCTAGTTTGACACTCTCTATGTATATGATTTTGTAAATTCATAATCTCTTTATAAACCCTTATTAATAGAACAATAAATTTCCATAAGAATATATGTTAGGAATAAAATCATAGATACCATAGATTAAACACAAGAAATTTATAAGTTTATAAAATACAAGTAATTAAAAAAATGTCATTAATGTCATTGGATTACCTCATATTAAATTACTAGAATAAAATCATCATCCATAATTTTTCCTTTATTCCATCCAATGACAAAAAATTGGTGGAATTAGGAAAACAATCAATTTGAAGGGAAATGTTATGTCTTCTTCAATAAGATTCTCAACATAATGTGAGTGGGATTCACAGACTTTATAATGATACTATCTCATCATACTGAGGTTCTGAATATAATACTATATTAAGAGGAATGTCAAATACCCATAATAAAGTAAAAATTTCAATTGAGGGATTTATTGGACAAATGACTTCGACTTTCCACAGATCATCATATCCTTGAATCATAGAGCAATAGATCAACCCGATGGATAATATATTCTATATACATAAATCCTCTGAGAAATAGAAGGTTCTACAGGATGTTTATTGTATAGAGGGTGAATATGATCATTGGAGTACATTTAAGAAGAATATGAAGCATCTGGAAGTGTTCTAAGCGATGGGGTGGAAGGAATTTTGGAAAAAATTACAATAAAATTTCTCCTCAAATATTTGGATTAAAATGGAAGGGGATTTACTTTCCCTCAAGAAATAATGATGACAAATATATCAGGACATGTCAGGAAACTATCAAAATAAATTTATGATACACCTCCACCTTTGTCATTTCCCATAAATGCAAGGTTTACAACTTATCTGGTGGGCTATAACATAGTCTAAAATAATCCCTAAGGATATGATTCGTTGAATATTATGATGAATTTTTTTTATGTTCCCTCAATGTTTAATGGAATATTGGTGAATTTCAATGTTATAATGTGTCTAAATAGTGTACATTGTAATGTAATTATGGTGTTTCAATGGATAAATCTAATGGTGACAATAAATTTAAACATCCCAATAGTCAATTGAGTGGAATGAAGAACAATGTAAATTACCTATGGGGGATTGGGAAATTATTTATATGTGGTATGGTAGGAAAACTAGAGAGAGATTGTCGACAACAGAAAACCACTAATGTGTTTAAGGAGACAAATGATCTGATAAACCCTCGATGTATTGTTCATTGTTTGATGTTTATGGAAGCAAGTAAATTTTCAAACTAATAAACATATGAAAGGTTTTTTTTAGACAACAAAAAACCTTCATGGTGTTAAGTTTGAGATTTTTCCATCACAACTATTTTATTGGATCCCAATAATGGAATAGTGAAAGCTATATAAGTTATTCATTCAAAAATTATGAACATACTTTTTGATTTTGGTTCTATGTATTCCATTATATCATGAATGATTATAATAAAAATTCAAACACAACCAAAAATCATGGAAGTAGGTATATTGGTAAGAACATCAAATGGGGAAATTATATCATCCCTAGAATATAACTCCTCCACTTTAAAATTTTGTGTCTTGAACATCCCAGTGAACATTTTCATACTCCCTTTAGTGGAATTTTATACAAATATGGTTATGGATCAGCTTTCTATATACAAAGTCATCATAAATAGCTCTGAGAATGAAATCACTCATTGCATCATGATCGAACCCTCAATTATGTACATGTACATGGAGGAAGAGGAATCTTATTTAGAACCAAAATCTCAGGCATGGATGTTACTTCACTATGATAATGAGTATATAGCTCAAATGATTGATTATAAAGAATGAATCATCATTGAATACATTCCCATAATGAGGGAATATTTTTATTTGTTTCCTGAGAAATATTCTAGTCTTCCTTCTAGTTGGGTGGTTGAATTTTCAATCCATCATATACTTAGGGCATTACCATTATCTAAGACTCCATATTGAATGGCCATTTTGGATCTTTAGGAGACAAATACACAACAATATGAGAATCTATATAAAGAGTTCATAAGCCATATTATCTTCACTATGGGGTTATTATGATCTTAATCTTGAAGAAGGACGATTCAATTCACCTTTTCATTGATTATCATGCGATAAAAATGATCATGATAATAAAAAAGTAACATCTTCCATAGATTGATGACTTCTTCAATCAGCTATGTGGAGAAAAATAATTCTCCAAAGTGGATCAGTGGTTGGTATATTATAATGTTACGGTGAAAAAGTAGGATATCCAAAAGATTGATTGTCATACATGGTATGAGAACTATGAATTCATAGTAATTCCATTCATACTCAGTAATTATCCATTAATATTTATAGATGTGGTGAATAGGTTCATTAGAGACTACATCAACAAATTTGTGGTGGTATTTATAGATTATATTCTAATATAATCCAAAAAAATAGTAGATCATGAGGAGCATCTAAAAACTATTCTATAAACCATACGAATGGATAAGATATATACAGAGTAAAAAAATGTGTGTTATAGTCGAATGATGTCTCATTCTTGGGTAATATCATAAAATAAATGGTATATCTTTGGAACAATCACAAAAAGAATCAATTTATTAATGGTCATGAATAACATCTGTGACAGATATCCATAGATTCCTTAGATTAGATGGTTACTATCACTGATTTGTGAGAAATTTCTTGTGATTGACAATTCCTCTAATGAAGCTAGCTTGAAAGGGATTCATGTTTTCTTCGAATAATGAATGTTAAGGGGGATTTATGGAGTTGAAAATGAGGCTTATCACTACCCGTGTGCTCAAACTACCAACATGTGAATAACTTTTTATGGTATTAAGTGATGCATTGAAGAAGGTATTGGGATGTGTGTTAATGTAGAATGAAAGTGTCAGTGCCTAGTTTTCAAGCCAATTGATAGTCCCCAAACAAAACTACCCTACACATAAGATGTATTTGGAATCAATGGTCTTCTCTCTATAAATATAGAAGAATTATATCTTGGGGGATAAGTGTGAAATATATAAGTATCACAAAATACTAAAGTATATATTGACATAAAAATAGATGAATATGAACCAAGGAAGATGGTTTGAGTTGATAAAAGACTATAAATTCTCAATCCACTACCATCATGGTAAAAATAATAAATTGGATAATTATATAATTAGATAAGATCGAAAAAATTTATCATTGATGAAAATTTAGAGGGATATGATCTTCTTATATTTTAAATGGATAGACATTGGAATCATAAAATAAGGAACATCATCACTCATTTCACAAATTATTTCTAAATTTTTCCTTAGGTAAGGGATAATGAATTCTCAAAGGAATGATTTTGAAATTCAAAAAAAAGTATAAACTCTATGAAAAGGGAAATCCTCAAAGATCAATGTTAGTAAAAGTGTTGTGAGACTTTGGTCAGAACTATGTTTATAATTAAATCCTAATTTAAAGAATTATTTGTTTTATGATTCACATAACTCTAACTTCATCGTACACCTAAAAAGAACAATAATGTATCAAGATCTCTAAGAACATGATTAGTGTGAAAATATGGATAATTAGATCATGGAATATACATAAATATATCTTGTATTTCAGAAAGTGAGAGAAGAAATGAAAAAAATACAAGGGGATGGTGAAACCATTAACCAAAACTACATATAAATGTGAAAACATCACCATTGAAATTTTCACTGGTCTTACAAATAAATCAATAGGGAATAATGATACATAGGGTTTTGGTAGATCATCTTCAAAATAATTCACACTTCATTGTGATTCTAGTTGATTTCTCACATTATAAACTTGAAAGGTTATACATTAGAGAATTCGTAAGGCTTCATGGATCACCATTATGGATTGTGTCTATTTATGACCATATATTCCCCTTTATATTATTGAAGTGTCTCTTACACACCCTAAATACTTTTTTTATATTTATCATGACTTTCCACCCACAAATAGATGACTAATCTGAGTGGAATATCTAGATACTTGAGGACATTATGAGAACTTGCTCAATTGACTTTTAAAGAGGATGGGATCAGTATGTTGCCCTGTTTGAGTTCTCATATAATAACAGTTTCCACTATTGCATCCAAATGGATCTCTATGTATCCCTTTATTGTAATTTGGAAATAACAACAACATACTAGGATGAATTTGGGGAATACAAACAGCTAGGCCAAAAATGGTCGGGGAAACGGTGGAAAAGGTTTAGACCATTTACCAGCACATTAAGGATAATCAGAGTCGATATAAGATCTATATTGACAATTTCTAATGGGAGATATGGTTTTATGTTGGATACATGGTATTACTCTACATATATATATATTTAATAAATTCATGATATTTGGGAAATAAGGGAAATCATAGTCAAAAATACAACAGTCACTTTGAGATCCTTGATCTCATCAGAGTGATGACCTATTGACTAAAAATCCCACAAAAACATTCTCAAGTACCTAATATATTCCATTTATCCATCTTCAGGATGTTCATAATGTACCCATTACATTTAATCAATCCAGTAGCGGTTCTATTAGAGAATGATGTTTCCTATGAAAAGAATTTTGTGACAATCATAGACCGTACTGAAAAAGATCAAGGAAAATAGACAATGCACCTGGTCAAAGTGATATGGAGAAAATACATGTTTGAAGAAGCAATATGGAAACTATATGAGGTGAAGAAATAGAGTCATTTTAATCTATTTAGTTTGTTAATGTAAATTTTTGATGGATAAATTTCTGAAGGATGGAATATTGTAATGACCAGAACTGTTTGAAATAAAATTTCCCTTATTATTAAATTAAATGTGCTAATATATAATATGGTTATTGAAAAAGATATACAATTATTTTTTTATTATATACAATCATATTTAAAAGAATATTAAGAATAATTACCATTGATAATATAGACATTGAATAGTGATCACATGAATAGTATAAATATAGGGTTTTAATAAATCCAATTGGCACAGAAAAAAAAAGTGGTGACCTCAACCGGTAGGATCATACCCGATAAATCCCATTTATAAAATATTTTTAGGGAGATATAATCTTTATTATTTGACCATGACCAACCACAATTTTAAATTCAAGAATTTAAGCATGATTGAATCTATTTATGGGATATCTTTGAGCTCATCCAGATCACGACCCAAACCATGTATGTCGAATGACCCCCAAAAAGTCTCACCATCGCACACCATACTCTTAAAGAATTTATTGCTGTAGTAAAGTTATATGTATCATTAACCTATATTTTTTAGTATATACATTATTTTATATTGAATAGCTAATATATTTTAATCTCATTATTGTTACTTTATAAATGATTTTTATCTTGATATAATAAGAAGGAAATAGTATTTTTTTGTGTAATATTCAAATTAAATTATTGAATTAATTTTGATTGATTAATTTATTTTCTAAATAAATAATATTTTGATAAATTATTTTTATTAAATATAAATGATAAAATAATTTTAGTGATGTCAAATGTAATTTTTATACTTGTTTAAAAAATATTGTCATAAAAAACCCTACATTTCTTAATAAATGTTTATTCATATATTAAAACTATGAATGAAAATATTTCTAAAATTATTTAGATATAATGAATATTATTTGTGGAATAATAATGTTTAAATTATCCAATGGTGAGTTTTTCATAATTTTATAAGATATGTGGATTTTTGGGTAAAAAATTAAATACCATATAAATATACACAGTGACACGATGATGACCCAAAATTGATGTAATAAATAATATCATGGGAATAAAATTTCAAATATATGTTTTGCCTTTAAAATAATGTGATTCTATATTTATTTTATTATTTTTATAAGGTGTTTATGAATCATCCAAAACAATTAATATTTTTTGTGTTTTTAAACTCATGTCATTAAGAGTATACATCACTTCCACATAAGAAAGAATATTATTTTATTTTTTATATACTATGGAAAAATAAAATAATTAAAACTACTACCATTTAGTAGAAACCAAAAGAAAAACCATGGTATGTTTTGTCGTTTGATAATATTATTACATCGAGTGTGAAACCTATGTTGGAGAAATGATAAACAATTACCCACTCATTTCTAATATAAACCCACCGAATATCCCAATTCACTTCACTCAAAATCCTTTGATTATGTATTTAATCTTTCATACGCTCTCTAGTGTTCTCCCAAGGCAGCCCTAGCTCTTAGGAAGCTCTTCGCAAGCATTTGGAGTCACTCACTGAAGTAAGGGATCCCCACCTTCTCTTCTTAATTATTGTTTAATTATTATCTTATGGATTCTATTTCTAATTACAAATGTTTTTATTTGTCTATAAATTTCCCTATTACATCCCATTAAATTTCCAAATGATGGGAGGATCATTATCTCTCATCAACCCATTTTATGTATTTAAAAGTGATGTTGTTATGATGTCGATATTTCACCATGATTTTCCAAAACAAAAAAATTGTGTATTGAATACCACACCCATTTATTATCATGTTTGTTCACCTGTATACACTTATACTTATTTTATTTGGTATATATATGTGTGTATTCCACACTCCTTGAATTTGGAATAAATTGCGATGAAAAATGATTCCACCCTTTACGATTTATATGGCACACTTGGCCATGAGAATGAAAAGAATGTGACAAGTGAACCCAAAATTAAATAGCACTACAATGATGTGGGTAATTTTTAGTATCATGAGTTTTCATGTTGGTACATATAGTAAACATGACTCCATTATGAGACTTTTTCAATCATGATGTCTTATAATTTATCCTTGACCTACATTAATAATGTAGTGTTTTATCATTTTTTTATATTTCCAAGGTTTCCATTATGATTATCATGCCTTTTCATGTATGATTGTACATGTTTATTATTTTCCATTCATTTATTACAAATTGGTATTCATGTTTTCTAACAGGTATTACTTCATTCCATGTTTATTACCTTACTATGATTTATAGTTTTCCCATTTCTTATGTAGTTCTATAGGTCGTCTCATGAAAATTGAAAATACACGTAATTTTATAACCATGTTAAAGAAGATTTAAATATTGTTTTTTATCCCATGTTCAAGATGTTTTGATATGTACCTAATTCCCTAAGATAATAAATTTCTTGATCTTCTGAGTTGTATTATTTGTACTTTTATGTAATAGATCATGAATTAATGTGTAATAAAGAGATGAGTTGCTATACATTGACTCATAAATCCATGGAATAAATAATCACCCAAGATCCCTCATATCATACTAGAAGCATCAATTTGGGCATAAATTCAACCATGCAATCCCCTTAGTGAAAAACAAAATGAGTTACCTGAAAAAGAGGTAATTTTATCCATCTTTGATCTCTGTTTTATTTCTTCCTCCACCCATTATGTTTTTATTATTACATGATTATATAATAAAATATTTTTCCTGAATATAATTATATGTTTTTATTATAAGGCTTTATGTAAAACCGACACACACTTCCATAAAATGGGTAACAAACTTAATATCTGTGTGTATAGATGACTACCGCCTCTCATTGTTGAGTCAATAAGGTTTTCCTTATGACTTTTTCATTCCTTCTTATTTTGAAAATCACAAACACCTTACCTTTAGGAAAATTGCTTTTATAAGAAAAATTGCTTTTATAAGGAAAATTGCTTTTATAAGAAAAATTGCTTTTATAAGGAAAATTGCTTTCTTAAGGAATGTTGCTTTTATAAGCAAAATCGCTTTTATAAGAAAAATTATCCTTATCTTATTTTCATCCATATTTTTATTAAGTATGAGATTTGGATTCATTTCTATTTTTTCGGAATCGTTGAAACTTTGATATGAAGCATTCTGTTTTAGGATTTGGATTCTAGATAAGAACTATAACGAAGTTTCATTCCAAATTCCGGATATGAACTCTGACTAAGTTCTATTCCAGATTCAGGATACGAATTCTTATGGTGTTCGATAACGAATTCTCAATACGAATTCTAATGATTAATTCTCATTACGAATTCGGATGACGAATTCCCATTCCGAATTCTCATTTCGAATTCACCTATTAAACAGAATCTGATTATCTTTGTTTTATACACTATTAAATAATTCAGACTAAGAAAAATATTTTGGTTAGACTCCGAACATTTATTTTACTTACACTTCTATAATTTGGCTACTCTTTATTATTTTCATTAGACTCCGAACATTTACTCCGAAACATTCATTCCGAACTTTTGAGTTAACATTAAAACGATGTCGTACTTTCAGTTACACATGTTTTGTTATAAAACGATGTCGTCTATTTTGTTATAAAATAACTGTTGTCTAAGTGACACGTGTATAGGTCCGTCCGATCTTTAAGGAAAATATGACCGTTGGAGAAGGAGCTAACCTTACCTATAAATAGGAGCTCATTTGAAAGAGCTCGATACTGATGACAGATGAACAACTTGGTTTTGTGCATACATGTTGTGGAAGTGATTTCTAGAGAGAGAGGCTCTTATTAACTCTCAAAGCTTCATGCGACTCCGAATGTTGGTGATCACATTCGAGGGCTTCCGGAGATAGGAAGACAGAGGTGCCGACTACGTTGAAGTTCGAGGGCTTCCTTGCTGAGGAAGACAGAGGTCGCCAACTACCATGAAGTTGAGGGCTTGCGGGGATAGCAAGACAGAGACTCCGATCTTTGTATCGAGGGCTTACTCTGGTGTGGGTAAGACAGTCTTTCTTGAAAGTATAAATCAAGGGACCTTTATCCAAGGTTGTTGGATACCCTTCTCTTTGGGTTAAAAAACATATATCTTGTTACTTGTAGTTTAACTACTTGTTTAATTTCCACTGCATTTTGTACTATAAGGAAAGTATAACTTTCTTATACTTCCTTACTTGTACTATGATTCATTTAGATTCTATACGCTTTAAGGTAGAATCTCACTTTGTAATCTTTCATTAAGTTTCATTTTCCGGAACCATATTTCTGGAACCCACTTCCGGAATCTCATTCCAAGTTTGCATTCGGTGTTAGAGGTGTTGTGAATTCTCTTAGTTTAACTTTGTTAAACTTAGTCCTTTCCTTTTCTTAAGGAAAACATAGTTAATCGTAACTAACTTTAATGGTTCCAAAGGAATTTTTAAAGTATACAATTTACCCCCCCTCTTGTATATTGAGCATCTACATCATTATTTTGATCCTACAATTGGTATCAGAGGAGGTTTCTGAAATACTTATACTCTCGAATAAGTTTTTCTGGCTCATTTTCTCATTTCGAACTATCTTATTATGACTTTTCCCATTCCGAACTTGTCCATTCCGAACTTTTTTTTACGAATCTTTTGCTACTAACAAGTTTGTGTGCCAAAGATTATTTTAAGTATGGCAGGAATTAATGTTGGTTCGATTGATAATCTAAATCCTACATGACCACAAATCTATGATGGTAATGACTATGAGTACTGGAGAGATCGAATGAAGACTTTTGTTATCAACACTGGAGTAGATAACTTTTTTATGCTTACTGGTGATTATAAAATTCCTAACAAGGAAGTTAGAAATTCCACTAACCAGGAAAAGAAAGAATATCAACTCAATTATATGGTACGCAATACTCTACTATGTTCAATGAACAGAAATATATATAGCCAAATTTCTTCTTGTGAAGCAGCTAACTGTATCTGGAAGAAGTTAGAGGTTACACACTTTGGGACTTCTAAAGTGATTGAGACTAGAAGAGCCATGCTTAGAGCTGAGTATCATGGCTTCAATTTTCCTTATGGTGAACCTATCTGTAAAGTTCAACAGAGATTTATGACTATCGTCAACAGTCTACAGTCTATGGGAGAAAAAGGTTTAGATGATGAAGCTCCTGTGGACAAGATAATTGATATTATGCCCAATGAGTGGGAATACAAGAGAACAGCTATAGATGAGAACTGGAAGGTCACTCAAATTACTCTTGATGAATTATTTGGAACTCTTCTACAACATGAGACTAGAATGAAGAGAGATGCTGACAACATCAAGAAGAAGAATGGAAATGGTAATGTTGCTTTTACAACAACTTCAAATCAAATGAAAGCAAATACTCTTGAGAGAGTAAACAGATCCAAGTCTAAGAAAGTTATTTTCCAATCCGAATCTAGTGAGAGTGAAGTCTCAGAAAATGAACTAGAAAATCTTGCTCGAAGGATGAACAAGATAGCTGGCCAAAGGAATTTCCAATCCAAGTATAAGAAAAAGGACAGGAAAGATAAGAAAGATGGAGAAGTTACTTGTTAGGAATGCAAAAGAGCTGGACATATTAGACCAGATTGCACTATGCTCAAAAAGAAAGGAAATAAAGGCATTCAGACAGGAAAAGAAAAAGGTATTACAAAGCTAAAGCTAAGAAAGTTTTGAAAGTAAATGACTCCTGGAGTGCCAGTGGTGGTGACTCTTCAGATGAATCTTTTGATTATGAATCTTCAGGACAGAAGAATCCTGGTCTTATAGCAAGATTACCTATTGATAATCATTGTTTTATGTCTAAGGTATGAAATGCTGAATCATTGACCAATGTTTCTTTAAATTCTAATGATAGTAAGTATTATAACTCTTCTGATGAAGAATCATCTTCTAATGAGGAAAATACTTTACCTACTTATGATGAAGTCTCTAGGTTTGCTGAACTTCTAGAGATTGAGAATTCCAAACTCAATAAGAAACTTGATAAGGAAAACTCTAGGAATTATATTCTTACAAAAGAGATATCAGATCTTTCTAAAGATCTTAATAAGAAAAATGCTGATTTTGAAAGTATTTCAAAAAATCTTGAGGAAGTAAGTTCTGAGAAGAACAAACTTTCTAAAGAGTTATAAAAAGTAATTTCTAAGAAAAATGTTTTCGAGCCAAACTCTAGTTCAAAAACTAATTATTTTGAGGATAAAAACTTGGTTGTAAAACTCAAGTCCGAAATTTTTTCCTTAAAGAAGTGTTTATCAAACATTACCCATGGTAAGGAAAATTTTGATAAGATGTATTCCCAAATACGACCTTTAATAAATAAATCCAGATTTGGTTATACCCATGCAAAACCTATTTTCAGTAACAATTATTTTGTTCCTCAAAGCGCCCCATTTTTTACCAAGTGTCAATGCGGTGGTCATTGGGTAAAGAATTGTTCCTTAAACGAAACCCAATCTCTATGATTTCACAAAGCTTACTTTTCTAAGAAGATGTGGGTTCCTAAAATTTTATTGTCTGGAAATCTCAGATCCAAACAAGTTTGGATTCCAAAAATCTAATTTTCTTTTTGATTTTAGGAAAACAAAGAGAGTACCAGAAACAATACATGGTACATGGATAGTGGATGTTCCCGGCACATGACTGGTAACAAAAGATTTTTCGAAAAGATTATCAAAACGAAAGGAGGAAAGGTAAATTTCAGAGATAATGCTAAGGGAGATATTTTTGGTATTGGTAATATTGTTCTTCTTGGTAAAACCTTGATTTCAAATTTTCTTTTTTTAAAGGTATTAAGCACAACCTCATTAGCATAAGTCAGTTATGTGATGATGGTTACCTTGTGAATTTTAGGAATGACAAGTGCTTAGTTCACAATTCCAAGGAATAATTTATTCTCTCAGCCAATAGGTAAGAGAATGTTTACACTCTGAATTTAGAAGACCTCAGAAGCCATGATTTACCTTGCCTAAGTGCAATGGAAGATCATTCATGGTTATGGCATAGAAGACTAGGTCACTGTAACCTTATGAACCTATGTAAACTCTCTAAGAAGAAACTAGTTAAGGATCTACCAGAGCGTAGATTTGATTCTTCTAAAGTTTTTGATCCTTGTCAATATGGCAACCAACATAAATCTAGTTTTAAATCAATCGGTGAAGTCTCAAAAACCTATGCATTACAGTTAGTGCACATGGATTATTTTGGTCCAACACAAACTGGAAGTATTGGAGGCAAATACTATTTGTTTGTTCTAGTTGATGATTACACTAGATTTACTTGGGTCTATTTTCTAGAAAAGAAATCTGAAGCTTTTTCCTATTTTAAAAGTTTTAGAGCTCAAGTTAAAAATGAGAAAAACCTTCCATTGAAAACTATTCATAGTGATCATGGAGGAGAATTTCAAAATTCTGATTTTGAAACTTTTTGTAGTAAGAAAGGTATTACTGACAATTTTTCAGCACCTAGCACTCCTCAACAGAATGGTGTAGTTGAAAGAAGAAATAGAATTCTTCAAGAGATAACTAGAACCATGTTAAGTGAATATTCTATTGCTAGAAATTTTTGGGCTGAAGCTGTAAGTACTGCTTACTATACTATAAATCGAGTTTTGATCAGACCTTTTCTTAATAAAACTCCTTATGAGTTATGGAATGGTAGAAAACCAAGACTTTCCTACTTCAATGTTTTTGGTTGCAAAGTATTCATTTTGAATACTAAAGATAACTTACATAAATTCACACCAAAATCTGATAAAGGAATTTTCTTAGGATATTCCACAACCTCTAAGGCTTATAGAGTTTTTAATAAAAATACTTGTACTGTTGAAGAAACAGTACATGTAAGATTTGATGAGTCAGATCCTTTTATTTTTAAACCATCCCTACCTTCTTCCTCGGATTTGTTTTCAAAAACTGATTGTCAACCTTTGATAGAAAAAACTTATGATAAGGATGACGTTCCAGAAGATACTTCTGAAACATTTACCCCAGAAGACTTTCTACCCTATGTTGATGAACAAGTTTTACAAAACCCAAATTAGGTGTTTCTTAAGAATCATCCCAGTGATAGTATCATGGGTGATGTAAATCAACCTGTAAGGACTAGAAGTAACTTAAGAAATCAAGTAGAACATCTAGCATTTCTTTCCCAATTAGAACCTAAAGCACTAATGAAGCTTTAGAGGATGATGATTGGATTAAAGCCATGCAAGATGAACTAAATGAATTCGAAAGGAATAAAGTCTGGACCTTGGTTGAAAGACCTAAGGAAACTTCTGTTATTGGAGTAAAATGGGTTTTCAGAAATAAATGTGATGAAAATGGAATCATAGTAAGAAATAAAGCTAGACTTGTTGCTAAAGGCTATAATCAACAAGATGGAATAGACTATGAAGCAACCTATGCTCCAGTAGCTAGACTTGAATCTATCTGTATTCTACTTGCCTTTGCAGCATTCTTTAATTTCAAACTTTTCCAAATGGATGTGAAATGTGCTTTTCTTAACGATTATGGTCAAGAGGAAGTTTTTGTTGAACAACCTCCTGGTTTTGAAGATACAAAACATCCTGATCATGTTTTTAGACTTACCAAAGCTTTGTATGGTCTTAAACAAGCCCCACGAGCATGGTATGATAGACTTACTGGATTTTTGATTCAAAATAACTATGTTAAGGGAAATGCAGATCCAAACCTTTTTATAAAGAAAGATAAGAGAAATGTTTTGATTGTTAAAATTTATGTTGATGACATCATATTTGGATCAACTCAACAATCTTTGACCGACTCTTTCGCAAGTCTAATGAAATCTGAGTTTGAAATGAGTATGATGGGTGAGTTAACTTTTTTCCTTGGTTTTCAAATTTCTCAAAAACCAGAGGGAACCTACATATCTCAACATAAGTATATTAAAGATCTTCTTAAAAAGTATGGTTATGACAATACTAAGAGTATAAGTACTCCTATTGGTACCTCAAACTCTTTAGATCTTGATAAAGCTGGGAAACCAGTAGCTCAAACATCTTTTAGAGGTATGATAGGAAGTTTACTTTACTTAACAGCCAGTCGACCAGACTTAATGTTTTCAGTATGCTTATGTGCAATATATCAATCCAATCCTAAGGAATCTCACTTAAAGGAAGTAAAAAGAATTTTTCGCTACCTTAAGGGAACCATGGATCTAGGATTATTTTATACTTCTGGAAATGATTTTGTTCTTAAAAGCTTTTCTGATGCTGACATTGGTGGATGTAGAATGGATAAAAAAAGTACATCCGGAACTTGTCACTTCTTAGGAGATTCATTAGTTTCTTGGTCCTGCAAGAAGCAACATTTTGTAGCACTTTCCACTACTAAAGCTGAATATCTAGCAGCTGGAAGTTGTTGTGCTCAAGTGTTGTGGATGCAACACACACTCACAGACTATGGATTGAGTTTTACTAAAACTCAAATTTTGTGTGATAACACAACTTCCATTGCCCTTAGTAAGAACCCTGCACAACACTCCCGTGCAAAACACATAGATATTAGGCATCACTTTATTAGGGATCACACACTAAAAGGAGATATTATTCTTCAGTTTATTGGAACGCAAGATGAACTTGCTGATATTTTCACAAAATCTTTGCCTTATGATATATTTGAATACATTAAACAGAAGATAGGGATGATAACCGTAAGGTAATCTTTCTTAATTAACTTTCTGTTGAAAAAGTCTCCTTACAGTAATAAACTCCTTTTCATAGGGGAAGTACATTTGTTTGATAGAATAACAAAGTTTTTCAAAGTTTGTTTTCAAAATTTTCGGAACGAAGATTTCCGGAATGGAATCTCCGGAACTACAATTTTCCAGAACGAACATTTTCGTACATAACACTTCTGGAATGGAAGTATTTATATTTAAAATTTCCGGAATGAAAATTTTCATACTGGTATTTTCATAATGAGATTTTCGTACCGAATCATCCTTACTAAGTTATTTCCTTACTAGTTTTTTTTTCGTAATGAATATTCCGAAATGAGTGTTCCGTAATGAGTTTTTCGTACTAAGCTTATTTTCCGAAGCAATGTTTTTGTGAAATCTGTCTTCTCATAATAAAGTTTTTTTTTGGTTGTCTTTGTTATATTACCCATTACAAATAATCCTCCTAATCCAATCTGAAAGGTATGATTACTTTACTCATGTTTTCGTATTCATATTTTACTTGCTGGCATTTTCATGTATTGTGTTTTCGGATTACAGTTTTCTTAATTCCTTGTTTGAATAAAAACCTCAAAAAGATCGGATTCAAGTTTTCAACCGTCAGATCTGATCTCAGCTTCTCCCAACCGTTAGATCAACCGTAAAAGTTGAACCGTCATCTCATTGCCTATATAAAGGGGACCCAAATACTCATCCCACATCGATCTCAAGCTCTTGCGTCCCGAATCTCTGCCTCTCTTTTTTAAAGCTGTTCCGAACATCAGATTTCTCCGTTCCGAACTTCCCAGAGGACTTCAGATCCAAATGTCTGCGGAGTTAGCGTCTCAAGAAATGTCCTCCACTAAGACTATTTCACAATGGTTAGTTTACAGAGAAAGGTTAGTCCATCCGGATTTCTTCAACAACTATTATTATCTTATTTCAAAGAATATTAAGTTGAATGGCTGGGAAAATGTTGTTGTATCCAAACCGGGGAATCAAGATGATGTCTATTTGGAGTTTCTTGTTGAGTTCTATGAATCAGTTTCTTTCTTTCAGGAAGATAATAGGGAGAAATTTTCTTTTAAGTCTTATGGTAAGACTTACAAACTTTCTTATACCTAGGTAGAAAGCTTGGTAGGGTTGTCCTATGAAGGAGAAGCCGAGTTTATATCTCATGTGTTGCCAGACTCTAAGGGTAGCTTCAACAAGGAAAAAGCCTTAGAAACTCTCAGACTGGCTGATGACAAGTCTCCGAAGATTGCAAGTTTATCCACAAATTTCCGGATTCTACAGTTGTGGGTGAAAGGGCTTATCGTACCGAGGAAAGGTGATAAAGACAGCTTGAAGAAGAGTGAGATCTACATCTTAGATTTCCTGATAAATCTAAGGAAGTTTAACTTCATGAGGCACATTCTTATAACCATTGAGAATCTTAATAAAGGAAATCTCAGAACGCAGATCGTAATGTAACCATCAATTTTATCGAGATTGATAGTTCGGTGCCTTGAATCTTTCAGGGAAGCTTGCAGATCTTAGCCAAGGGTTTGCAAAATTTTGTTGGTCAGTGATGATACCCTTAAGAGGATGGATGTGGCCTTCAACAAGGATACTGGTGAGTTCTCCGATCTGCCTAATCAAGAAGAAGTGGCTACGAAGGCTGCTGAACCAGAATCATCTAAACCAGTAAAGAAAATAAAGTTGAAGGAAGTTGGAGCTGAAGTTGAAGATCCTAAATCTAAGGAAGCTCAAACCGCACCTCCCAAACCAACGAAGAAAGCCTTCCCTGATGAGGTTGTTGCGAAGTGGAGAGCATATAAAGAGAAAAGGAAAGAAGGGGATCCGTTGTTCTGATTGGACCCTGTGGGAGCTAAGGAATTAAAGGAGAGAACTGCTGATGAGCTTCAAAAACAAGTAAAGGAAAAGAATCTCAAGAAGAAGATGTCAGAAGCTGAGGCAGTCCAAGCGTTGTTAATGTTTAATGAGATGGTATCCGGAAGCATTCCAGTTCCGAGATCTTTCTCCTTGGAATCTCTACCTGAGACTCCAGGAAGAAACCTTGATTTTCCGGAAGAGGTTACAATCGAACATGTTGAGAAACTCGAGCAGGTTCAACATGTGCAAGAGGAAGAACAAGTTGCTGAAGCAAGTGGTGAAACAAGAGACTTATTGAAAGAAGTAGATGAGTATAAGGGGTCACCTTCGGAACACCTGTCACTCCGAACTTCAGAGGCTGAATCCTCTAAGTTAGTAACTCCAGAGAAGGATAAGAATGAGGAAGATGTTGTTTAAAAAGTAGTTGATTATATTGTTCAAGTGTCTACTGGTGAGCAGAAAACCCCTGATCAAGAATCGATTCCGAAAAAAGACAAGGGAAAGAAACTCCTTGTTGAGACTCCAAAATCAGTGGCTAGCAAGAAAAGAGAATATGGTGATTCGTCTAAAAGGAAGTTGGAGCTTATTGAGGAAGAAAACTCTGCAAGAAAAGTTTCAGATTCGGAGTCATCCTCTGTGGGGATGACTTTGTTGTCCAGTCTTTAAAGAAGTTGGTGGGATCCATTCCAACATTCTCTACTATTGATTCATGATGTCAGATGATCCAACATGCTTTAAATCAGAAAACTGACTCCGTATCTATGGTTATGGACAAGTGCATTGAGATTGAGGCTCAGTTCAAAACCTTCTTTGTTGGCTACAAAGCTCATAGAAAATCTTGCAAGAGGATGACAAATTGGTCGAAGAAGACTGTTGAAGAGATGAGGTTATTCGATGAGTTTCATGACAATGTTAAATATGATTTCGAGACTGAGGACAGGAAGATAAATGAGCTGACTTCCTCCTTTGAAGAAAAGCTGACAGATGAAAAGAACTTCCAGATTCAAGAAGTCAGATATCTGAATGGGAAGTTGAATTCTGTTTCTCAGAACTGGAAATTTGAAAGGGATCATCGGATTGAGTTTGATCAGAAGATGAAGGCTCATGAAGAGAAGATGAAGGTCAAGAAGAAAAGATCTAGGATCAGGAAGAAAAGCTGAAAGCCCAGGAAGAAAAGATTGAAGCTCAATCCGCAAGAATAGTTGTCTTAGAGAAGCAAGCTGAAGAATATCATAAAGACCTGAAGAAGATCAAGA
This sequence comes from Viscum album, assembly GCA_963277665.1. Taxonomy (NCBI): domain Eukaryota; kingdom Viridiplantae; phylum Streptophyta; class Magnoliopsida; order Santalales; family Viscaceae; genus Viscum; species Viscum album. Next base: position 1,655,619,773 of record OY728163.1, read on the forward strand.
CTATTCTTAAAGGGCTCATTTTGAAGGAAAAATATCCAAAAAAACCAAATCCGATCTTTTTGTTGTAATATTTTCTTTGTTGTAGAGATTTCAAACCAAATGCAAATTGTGCCTATTGTTTCTTTTGTTGTCATTACTAATATTTCAGGTACTTTTTTTTCCATTCCCTCGATTTCTTTTTGAAAATCACAAAGGGGGAAGAAGGAAATGATTCTTAAGAAAAAGAATAACTCCAATGAGACTCTATCTAAGGGGGAGTTTTTCATTAAACAAGACTTTATTTTTCGTAATGAAATGTCACTCCGGAAATCTAGAATATGATCCTTAGTGTTTCAAAGCCTAAGGGGGAGTTAGTCGTATTCATCAATTTCCTTAAAGCTAAGGGAGATAAGCCTTAATGTTTTTTTCTTCTTAGAATTTCTTTTTCGTAAGGATGTTTGTGCTTTCCAAAAAGGGGGAGATTGTTGAGTCAATAAGGTTTTCCTTATGACTTTTTCATTCCATCTTATTTTGAAAAATCACAAACACCTTACCTTTAGGAAAATTGCTTTTATAAGGAAAATTGCTTTCTTAAGGAAAGTTGCTTTTATAAGAAAAATCGCTTTTGTAAGAAAAATTATCCTTATCTTATTTTCATCCATATTTTTCTTAAGTATGAGATTTGGATTCATTTCTATTTTATTGGAATCGTTGAAACTTTGATATGAAGCATTCTGTTTTAGGATTCAGATTCTGGATAAGAACTATAAGGAAGTTTCATTCCGAATTCCGGATATGAACTCTGACTAAGTTCTATTCCAGATTCAGGATACAAATTCTTATGAAGTTCGATAAATAATTCTCAATACGAATTCTAATGATTAATTCTCATTATGAATTCTGATGACGAATTCCCATTCCGAATTCTCATTCCGAAATCACATATTAAACAGAATCTGATTATCTTTGTTTTATACACTCTGAATTAATTCAGACTCCGAAAAATATTTTGGTTAGACTCCAAACTTTTATTTTACTTACACTTCTATAATTTGTCTACTCTTTATTATTTTCATTACACTCCTAACATTTACTCCGATGCATTCATTCCGAACTTTTGTGTTAAAATTAAAACGATGTCGTACTTTCAGTTACACTTGTTTTGTTATAAAACGATGTCATCTATTTTGTTATAAACTAACCGTTGTCTATGTGACACGTGTACAGGTCCCTCCTATATTTAAGGAAAATATGACCATTGGATAAGGAGCCAACCATACCTATAAATAGGAGCTCATTTGAAAGAGCTCGATACTGATGACAGATGAACAACTTGGTTTTGTGCATACATGCTGTTGAAGTGATTTCTAGAGAGAGAGGCTCTTATTAACTCTCAATGCTTTGTGCGACTCTGAATGTTGGTGATTATATTCGAGGGCTTCCGGGGATACGAAGACAGAGGTGCCGACTACCTTGAAGTTTGAGGGCTTCCTTGCTGAGGAAGACAGAGGTCGCCAACTACCTTGAAGTTGAGGGCTTGCGGGGATAGCAAGACAGAGACTCCGATCTTTGTATCGAGGGCTTGCTCTGGTGTGGGTAAGACATACTTTCTTGAAAGTATAAATCAAGGGACCTTTATCCAAGGTTGTTGGATACCCTTCTCTTTCGGTTAAAAGACTTATATCTTGTTATTTGTAGTTTAACTATTTGTTTTATTTCCGCTGCATTTTGTATTATAAGGAAAGTATAACTTTCTTATACTTCCTTACTTGTACTCAAATTTATTTAGATTCTATACGCTTTAAGGTAGAATCTCACTTTGTAATCTTTCATTAAGTTTCATTCTCCGGAACCATATTTCCGAAACCCACTTTCGGAATCTCATTCCATGTTTGCATTCGGTGTTAGAGGTGTTGTGAATTTCCTTAGTTTAACTTTGTTAAACATAGTCCTTTCCTTTTCTTAAGGAAAACATAGTTAATCTTAACTAACTTTAAAGGGTCCAAAGGAATTTTTAAATTATACAATTCACCCCCCTTTTGTATATTGAGAATCTACATCATTATTTCGATCCTACACTCATAACTATGTCGTTTATTTTCCCTTTACCACATCACATGGTTGTATATTATTTAATAAATACTATATTTTTTTGATATATATTATATTTATTAGGTAATTATGAATCTATTATTATTATGTAACACAAACCTTCCTACATTCCATTATGTGCAAATACGATCACTTAGTTCGTGGACATGTGGATTACCGCATGTCAGAGCGATGTGATTCTTTCAAACATTCCATGGAAAGTATAATGGATGGGTTTAAAAAAATTATATGATATATATTACATAAAAATTTTATTTTAATTTTATTTAACTTAAAAATATATATTTTATATACTTAATTTCATTCAATTAGACATGGAAATAGAAACAACATTCATGTTAATGTACGACCTACCATCTCTATAAATGATATATATCATTTCATATTTGTATAATATTTAGAGTGTTATAAATATTTATATACATAACATGTATTATATTTAAATAATTTTTAAATCATAAAATAAATAAATAATGATATAAGTAGGAGGATCAGGAATAACATGTCAAAACCTATACGAAAAATGAAGCGATTATTTCAGAAAATGTAACATTAACATAAAATTGTTAATAAATGGGAAATATAAATTAATAATGAAATTATATGTTGTATGATATACAAGAATATGGTTATTTTGATGATTTATATTTATCTTATAATTATTATACCAGAGTTTTAATGTATATGATGAATATCAAGACTTAATGTAAGGGTTTTCTCATCTCACTTTTATTTTTGTGAGATATAATCTATATTCACCAATTATTCTTGTTATGTGGTGTATATACATCCATATGAAATGTTATATCATTATTTTCATTTTTTTATGATATTAAATTGTTAAATTGATGGTATTATTTCATGGGGTTTATTGTTCAAAAGTTACAAAAGATGTAATGTAATTTTTTTCTCAATTTTTATTATTTGAGACACATGTTATGATATGAACCTATAGTATTTTATTAGGTGTATATACCACCCAATAACATGTCATATAATTAATATTATTATTTTAATGATATTATAAGCTTCATGTAATGTTATTATTTCTAGGGGATGATGATTCAAATGTTTCAATGTGGTATGGGACTCATTGAAATGTTTAAAGATTATTTTCCACACGAATTGTTTTAAACAGTCAGTAAAAATTATTTTTCATCTAAGATGAATTATATTGATTTACTTTGTTATTTTCTATGGTTATTATCAACGGGTTATATTATTATTATTTTAGTATTGGTTTAAGAATTTTATGACATGTTGTTAATATGACACATTTCTCTTCTATGGGTTACACGATCTTAAAACGTTTATTAAACCCACAAATTTTCATGAGTTATTCTATGATAAAATTATTGTCAATACAATCTATTTTACCCAATTTATTATAGGATTAGGTGTTCAAAACAACAATTTCATTTCATTAGTTATGATATGATTCTTATGAAACCCATATTTGTTTATGGGTAATGATATTGTAGAGACCCAAAGCATTACATACATGGACATTACATTAATTTTGTGGAATACTTATTATATGACAAAAATAGAGGCCCAAAGACTATATTAGTTTAGTGTCTTTGGAAACATGGAATGTTTTCCTCTAATTATGGTGAAAGATATTTAACATCTCCCATAAGGATCTTCCCCCTTTGGTTTCCTTACCTAAAACACTTATTTATATCTTGGGGAAAAGAAAACATAAAAAGGGTGATCTCAAATGCTCAGTAAAGGTTAACAAAGAGAAAATAAAACAACCCATAAACATTTGAATGCAAAAACATGAACATAAAATCTAAACATCAAAATATTGAACAAAGACATGAATATTGGAAGTACGTAAGGCATATATCATAAGGGAAAATCAATCATGACAAAATAGCATGGGAATAAAACATGTAATTGTGGAAAACCATTAAGCACATTATATGATTTCCATAGTATCCAAGGCATTGCTACCAAGGCCATCTTAGTGGACAATGTCCCTTTTTGAATCGTGTTCACTCCTCGTTCCAGTCCTGTATCACTAAACTAGATTAAATTACCGTTCGAGCCATATCTATCTTATGAGATATAAATATTTACCCAATGCATTGGAGGGAGATATAGGTCCCACCCATCTCATAATAAAATCATTCTTACTTCTGCCACAAAATAAACTTAAAAAATTCATCTTAACCCAAAGAATAAAATGGATTTCAAAAACATCATCCCATCATCACATTATCCATATAAAACAAATGGATATTTCATCATAAGAAAAGTGAAAACATTTAAATCATAGGGACATTATACTTGAAACATACACATATAAAATAATGTCATCTTAGATTTAAAATGGTTTTTATAAAACACTTGAAATGAATTTTTGAGTAAAATAACATTTCTTCTTCAAAATCATTTTCTTTTCAAAAAATTCCATGAAATTTTAAAATAAAATTATTTTGTTTAAAATAGTCATAAAATCTTGTAGTGTAAGATTAATGAAAATGAGTAATTATGAAACTGTAAAAATCCATTCACGACGTATAAGTTAAAAATAAAATTATTCTCGTACATTTGTCAGAAATGTCCAAAAGTTCCCCATGTGGTAAAAAAAGAAAGATTCCTTTCATAACATGTGGTAAATTTAAAAAATGGGTAAAAAGGGATTTAAAAGTACATGATTTTTTTTTAAAAAAACATGGGCATGGATGATAACAATAACCCCAGTAAATACTTACGAATATCAATTTCGGATAAGAATGAGATTAGAATAGTTATCCCTTACCTTAGGTCTGATATGCTTTGTATGTATCTGAACCTCCTATATAATGATTAAAATAATTTCACTGACTTATTATAGAATCATATTCATTGTTATGATATCATATATGGTTCAGTGATGACTTTATATTACCTGTTCTTATGTAAATTCCATGTCAAAGCAGCGTTTTGGGTAAAATCATTTCATTTATCGTACGTGTTTCGACATGTTGATCTTGATATTATTACTTATCTACTATCTTAGTTAATTCCATAATGTAAAACATGATTTATATATAATATATATTCAGTATATAAATATATATGATAGATCGATAAATGGAATGAAATACACCGTTTATGGAGACGGTAGGTCGTGCGTACGCGTGAACGCTGTTTTCATTTCCTTATTTAATTAAATGGAATTACGTAAATGAAACATATATGTACATAAATACAGTATCCTTATTATTTAATATGTTTCATGATTATTGATTATATATACATTATAATCATACTTCAATGGTTAATCATGGAAAATGAATCTCATCGCGTTCGTGGAGACGGTAGTCCGTACGTACGCACGAGCGATGATATCATTCCCATGATCATGGAATTGTATTCAAGTGTAAGTATAATATTTCAGATTAAATATCAATTTACCATAATAATATATAGTTATTTATTTACACCATTATAATCATCCCAGAAAGGTGGTGGTGGAAAACAGATTACACCACGGCGTGGAGACGGTATTTCGTATGTACGCACGCGCGGTGATTTTGTTTTCCGTAGGATGGATAAAAGGTGAAATGAGGTTGTTTTTTAATTATAATAACATATCAGTATACATGTAATACTGATGTTATTACTTTATAATGAAACAACTAATGAAGAGGAAGTAGAAGAAGAATGAAACATGAAACAGTCGGTAGAATAGATTTCCTCTTCCTCGACGCACCTCCTTTAAAATTATTCTTAGGGCACCAGAGATGGTCTTTTGAGAATACAATGACCACTATAATGTAACTAGAGAGTTTTATAAGAGTAATTGGTAGGGTTTTTGCGAGAATCAAGGCTCGGAAGGGTGTGATGAGAAGAGGGAAGGGGTGCCCATTTTATAAGGGAGGAGAGGGGCACCTTTGGAAAAACTTAAAATATTATTTTATAATAAATTAATATTTGGATTATAATAGCTCCAAATTGATTTATTTAGAATATGAAGTGGGGATGGATCTAAATCCTCTCAACCAATAGGTTTTATACAAGTTTAGGTTACTATTTTAACCATATCATTTAGATTGAACTCTAAGTTAAATAATTTAACTTTTATCGTGTCTTCTTGTTTTCTTTCACTACATGGTTAATAAACATACAATAACAAGAAAAAATAACCCCAAGTGGTTAATTATTAATATATATAACCTTATATAAGTCATTTTACCGAATCTTATATTTTTAGTAATATAATAACAACTTATAAAATAATATTTGTTTTAAAATCTATTTAATGTCAATTTTGACAAAATTTGGTAATTGATTTTTCTGAAAATCATAACAGCATGATTAGTTCTCAAAAAGTTAATTAAATAAAAACTAACATGTCATATTAACCTATATAATTAGTGTAATTCATAAAAAGTCTAAAATTACATTTATTTGGGTATTTATATCATCATTTATGTTAATATTTCATTAATAAGGTAATTACAACATCATCATTGTGTCATAAATAAATTAAATTATTTAATATCTAACATTTATAAATAAAATACCATTATGTAGAAAATATTTTTAGCTTTCTAATGATTATTTATAGTGTAATTTATTTTATGTATAACCCTGTATTAGAAATGTTTTAGTTATTAAACATTGTTTTTAACAATTTTAATTCTTCTTTAAATAAAATAATAATAAATGTCCCAATCTAATCCAAATGGACCTAAAGGGTAATATTTTATCCCTAATGTTGTTTTTGGTCGAAATAAAATTATAAAATACAATTAGGACATATGTTAGGGTAATAATAATATCATTTTTACCCTTAATTACCATATTTACTTTAAACTATGGTAAATAAAAGTATAAAGTTACTATTCACCAAAAAATTATTTTTATCTTATTGAGCCAAATTTTACTCCTTCATATTAACCGTGTCTCTCGGATTTTTGAAATTCCACTCACAGAAGAGGTAAAATTAATTTTTATGTAAATTTTCAAACTCTCCAAGGAGGTGGGTAAAAGACGGTAAAAAGTTCAATAAAATTTTATACATCTAAAATTATTATAAAATGACTTCAAGGAATTACATTGAACTTATATAGGTATTATGTATCTATTTTTACCTAAAATAAATTTAAATATTATTTATAATTATTTAAATAAAATGTCGATTTTTAAATAGTAACATAGTGTTTTCACTATTCATCAATAATTGAAAGTTTTCTGAAAAATACCAAAAATTCACCATAGGCTAATTTCGATATTCTGAATCCAAAAATGATGTCCATTTTGAAAAATAAAATTTCAAAAAGTGGGTATTACTAATCATAACGACTATTTTTTATAACATATTGTTGTTTAGTGAAACTCGGTATTGCGTACAACATACGCTATCATGGAAGGTGGCGATTTCGTGTAATGCAAGCCAAGTCATAGATACGTGTAGTGAAAGTTGCTTCTGGTGTAGCGTACAAAAGAAGACATCAATGAAATTAAAAAGAATATTTTTTATAAAATCATTGGGTTTTACATTTTACCACCCTAAAAATGAATTTCGCCATCGAAATCCGTCGGGGTTATAAATGGTTTACTAATATAAAGTTTCAATAGAACCCCACATCGTAAAAAGGAATACCAAAACATGTCTTTAAAAAATAATGTATGAAACATAACGGTTACCCAAATTAACTAATCACTGGGTTTCCACATAGGAGAACATAGGTGAAAATATGGATATAGAAGAGAAATCTAACCATCATGTTCTGATGGAGAATGGTAGAGAACCTGGCTATAGAAATCCATCAATCACAAAGCCATAAATTTTTCATGATCTAAGGTACCATCTAATTCATCGGATATAAGGGCACTAGGACAAAATTTTTGGTTTTCAAGACCATTTTCCTAATGTTGAAGAATTTGAATTAGAAGAAATACTTACTTTATTTTGGTATAATCTCACCGTTGTTCATGCCTTGAAAAATTTACACTTCATCTCTTAAAGAAATGCAGTTTTATTTTTCATTTTGGAAGTGTTTGCAGATCATGTGATAGAATGATGGGTCATTCCATATGTCTCAAACAAAAGGTTAGCAATAGTTATCAAATATACATAAATCCATATATGGTGAGGTTAATCATATATGATTCCAAAAATGGACTTATAATACATCTATCATGCTACTTAATAAAACAAGTTTCTACTAACCAGGGACTTCCTGTAGGTTAGTGGTAGGAAATAATGGCCTGCCACACTTCGGTTGTGGGTTCGATTTCCACAGCCTTGTCCGACACAACGAGTTTTCTCTCCTCCTGCAGGTTGTCCTTTTTCTAAAACTGTATTATTATAAAATTCCATCAATAATATTGAAAAATTTATATCCTTATACAATACTAACTTATGTCCAACATAATCCATTCCAATATTAAGGCTTATCCAAAATACTTCTATCTAAGATCATAGTATAAAGAAAACAATTACTAGAAATGTCATCGTCCAAGCATGTGAATACAATCATTTATCCCCCATATATCAGACGATATATATTGTTGGTCACATTCCAAACATGTGAATACCTTAATCATAAATTCTTTTGAAACATGAATTACCATAGAACCTTAGTGAAGTCATCAATGCTGTTAATAGTTAACTCTTTCCACATACCAAAATCCCAAAAATTCTATATACTCAAACCATTATATCACTTAGTCCTTATATCAATCATGAACTCATGAATACTATCAAAAATATTATTCCTTATGCGCATATAATCTACATTCCAATAATATTTGAATCTCTTTTCATGGTTACCGATGCCTTATTCTTATGGAAAACCAAAATCGACCAATACATAGATATTCCAATATATCATAAAAGTATCTCAGCAACGTTATTCTTGAATACCAATAAATAAACATGTTAATCCATCTTCTTCAATTATTTCCATGAAATATGTATTTCCTTGATTGATAAGTAACCTCTTAGGTTAGGGCATTGAGTTGGGTAATGGCCATGTTCTCCATAGACAAGACATTGGACTCCATAATACTATGTCACTCTATGACCCATTTCTCTACCAAGATAACATCTTCACCTCCATTTGAGGTATTCCTCAAGGTTCTTCTTCCCTTCTTTATAAATCTTAATATTCCTTTCTATATGCTCCTCACCATAAGAAACATGCATAATATTCCATCTTCCTCTTATTCGATGACTTAAGAATACAACTAAATTCACCTTGTTAATCATATATCAAGATGAATGATTCAACATAATCACAATATCTTTCTCTCTAGGAATTACCAAATTTCATTGATCATTGTCACCAATTTGTCCATTGGAATCAATGTTTACTGAATTCCTTCTCGTTCCCTACATGACTAAGACCAGAAACCATAGTGTAAGAAACAGTTAAAATAACGAGGAACCACATAATCATAAAAAGTCACTTATAAGATGGATAACTTATAAAAAATTCTTTAATCCTGACACCTTCAGTTCACCGTAGTTTATTCATGATCTTCGACATATTTCTAGTACTCTAACCTATACATATACTTAACCTTAGGGACATCCCTAGCAATACCTTAGAAATATCTTTAGGGATCTCACTAAAGTTTTCGCATCCTAGTTTCCAAAGGTTCACTAAACCTTTTCTCTGATACCAAATGTGGATAACCAAAGATTGGCATACATCGAAATTACATTAGTTTTTTTAAATACGTAATACATGACAAAAAACAAATACCCAAAGACCGTATTAGTTTAGTGTCTTTGGAAACTCGAAACGTAATCTTCTAATCATGGTGAAAGATCTTTAACATCTTCCATAAAGATCTTCCCACTTTGGTTTCCTTACCTAAAACCTTTCTTTATATTCTAGGGAAAAGAAAACATAAAAAGGGTGATCTAAAATTCTTAGTAAGGGTAAACATAGAGAACATAAAACAACCCATAAAAATTTGAATGCAAAAACTTGGACCTAAAATCTAAATATGAAAATATTGAGCAAATACATAAATCGTGGAAGTATGTAAGGCATATATCATAAGGGAACATCAATCATGATAAAATAGCAAGGGAATAAAACATTTAATTGTGTAAAAACATTAAGCACATGATATGATTTCCATACTAGCCAAGGCATTGCTGCCAAGGCCATCTTATTGGACAATGTCCCTTTTTGAATCGAGTTCACTCCTCGTTCCAGTTGTGTATCACTGAACCGGATTAACTTACCATTCCAGCCATGTCTATCTCATGAGATATAATTCTTTACCCAATGCATTTGAGGGAGATATAGGTCCCACCCATCTCATAATTAAATCATTCTTACTTGTGCCACACAATAAACAGAAAACATTCATCATAACCCAAAGAATAAAATGTGTATTAAAAAAAATCATCCCATCATCACATAATCCATATAAAACAAATGAATATTTCATCATAATAAAAGTGAAACCATGTAAATCATAGAGACATTATACTTGAAACATACACATATGAAATAATGTCATCTTAGATGGAAAATGGTTTTGATAAAACACTTGAAATGAATTCTTGAGGAAAAATATCCTTTCTTATTCAAAATCATTTTCTTTTCACAAAATTCAATGTAATTTTAGAAGAAAATTATTTTGTTGAGAATAGTCATAAAATATTGTAGATTAATCATCATGAAAATGAGGCGTTATGAAACCGTAAAAAACCGTTCACACCGTATAAGTTAAAAATAACATTCTTCTCGTACTTTTCCCGAAAAAGTAAAAAAGTTCCCCATGTGGTAAAAAAATGAAAGATTACTTTCATAACATGTGGTAAATTTCAAAAATGGGTAAAAATGACCTTAAAAGTACATGAAAACATTTTTAGAAAACATGGGCATGTATGATAACAATAACCCTAGTAAATACTTACGAATAACAATATCGGATAAGAAAGGGATTGAAATAGTTATCCCTTAACTTAGGCCCGATATGCTTCGTACGTATCCCAAACTCATGCATAATGATTTAAATAATGTCATTTACTTATTATAGAATCATATTCATTGTTATTATATCATATATGGTTCACTTATGAATTTATATTACCCGTTTTTATGTAAATTCCATGTTAAAGCAGCGTTTTAGGTAAAATCATTTCATTTATCGTATGTGTTTTGGCATGTTATTCTTGATATTATTACTTATATATTATTTTAGTTAATTCTAGAATTTGACACATGATTTATATAAAATATATATTCTGTATATAAATATATATGATAGATCGATAAATGGAATGAAATACACCATTCATGGATGGGTAGGCCATGCGTACGCATGAACGCTATTTTCATTTCCTTATTGAATTAAATGGAATTAAGTAAATGAAACATATATGTACATAAATCAAGAATCATTATTATGTAATATATTTCATGACTATTTATTATATATACTTTATAATCATACTTTAATGGTTAATCATGGAAAATGATTCTCATCGCGTTGGTGGAGACGGTAGTCCGTACGTACGCACGAGCGATGATATCATTCCCATGACCGTGGAATTGTATTGAAGTGTATGTATAATATTTCAGAGTCAATATAACTTTACAATATTCATATATTGTTATTTATTTACACCATTATACCCATCCAAGTAAGCCGGTGGTGGAAAACAGATTACACCACGGCGTAGAGACGGTATTCCGTACGTACGCACGCGCGGTGATTTTATTTTCCGTATGATGGATAGAAGGTGAAATGGGGTTGTTTATTATTTATAATAACGTATCAGTATATAATTAATAGTGATGTTATTACTTTATAATGATACAACTAAATAATAGTATGTAGAGGAAGAAAGAATCATGGAAGAGTCAGTAGAAGAGATTACCTCTTCCTCGACGCACCTCCTTTAAACTTCTTCTTAGGGCACTAGAGTTAGTCTTTTGAGAAGACCAGAACTTCTATTATGTAACTAGAGATTTTTAGAAGAGGAATTTTCAGGGGTTGGAAGATCTTAAAGGAACAAAATGGTGTGAAGAGAATAGGGAAGGGGTGACCTTTTTATAAGGGAGGAGAGGGGCACCTTTGGAAAAACTTAAAATATTATTTTATAATAAAGTAGTATTCGGTTTATAATTGCTCCAAATTAATTTATTTCGAAGATAAAGTGGGTATGGGTAGAAATAATCTCAACCATTATGTTTTATACAAGTTTAGGTTACTATTTAACCTTATCATTTAGATTTAACTCTACGTTAAATAATTTATCTTTTACCGTGTCTTCTTGTTTTCTTACACTACATGGTTAATAAACATACAATAACAAGACAAAAGAAACCCAAGTGGTTCATTATTAATATATATAACCTTATATAAGTCATTTGAACAAACCTTATATTTTTAGGAATATAATAATAATTAATAATATAATATTTGTTTTAAAAACTATTTTATGTCAATTTTGACAATATTTGGTAATTGATTTTTGTGAAAATCATAACAGCATGATTAGTTCTCAAAATGTTTATTAAATCCATACTAACATTTCATATTAACCTATAAAATTAGTGTAATTCATAAAAATTCTAAAATTACATTGTTTGTGTATTTATAACATCATTTATATTAATATTTCATTAATAAGGTAATTACAACACCATCATTGTGTCATAAATAAATTAAATTATTTAAATTTTAAAAATTATAAATAAAATACCATTATGTAGAGAATAATTTAATATTTATAATAAATATTTATAGTCTAATTTATCTTATGTATAACCTTATATTAAAAATGTTTTAGTTATTAAACATTGATTTTAACTATTTTAATTCGTTTTTAAATAAAATAATAATAAATGTCCAAATCTAATCCAAGTGGACATAAAGAGTAATATTTTATCCCTAAGGTTGTTTTTGGTCAAAATAAACCTATCAAATAGAATTATAAAATGTGTTAGGGTAATAATAATATCATTTTTACCCTTAATTGCCCTATTTACTTTTAACCGTCGTAAATAAAAGGAAAAAGTTACTATTCACCAAAATTTATTTTTATCTTATTGAACCATATTTTAGTCCTTGATATTAACTGTGTTTCTTGGATTTTCTAAATTCCACTAACAGAAGTGGTAAAATTAAGTTTTATATAATTTTCAAACTCTCCTAGGAGGTGTGTAAAAGACGGTGAAAAGTTCAATAAAATTTTTATATGTCTAAAATTATTATAAAATGACTCAAATGAATTACAATGAACTAATATAGGTATTATGTTTCTATTTTGAGATAAAATAAATTTAAATAAGACAAATAATTATTTAATTAAACATTCGGTTTTTAAATTGTAATCTAGTTTTTTCACTATTCATAAAAAATTGAAAGTTTTCTGAAAAATACCAAAACTTCACCATAGGCTAATTTCGATATTATGAATCCAAAAATTAAGACCATTTTGATAAATAAAATTTCAAAAAGAGGGTATCACTATTCATAACAGGTAGTTTATATAACATACCGTTGTTTAGTGAAACTCGGTATTGCGTACAACAAGCGCTATCATGGAAGGTCGCGATTACGTGTAATGCTATCCAAGTCAGGGATACGTGTAGTGCAAGCTCCTTTTGGTGTAATGTACAACATAAGACATCAATTAAATTAAAAAGAATATTTTTTATAAGAACTCGGGGTGTTACAAATATGATGAAAGTTTTATTATATTTTGGCATATGGATGTATGATTTTATTTTTAGATGGGTGGGACCTATATCTCTCTCTAATTAAATAGGTAATGATAAATTATCATTGTGATTAATGGTTAAAAATAAGGGAATACCAAACCCATGACAAGGGGGTATGAAGAAGAGCATCCCATGACCGTAACAAGAGGGTAAATGGGAGGGAATCCCAACCCTATAACAAGAGGGTACAAAGGAGAGAATCCAAAGATCATAACAAGCTTGTAAGTATGAGGTAATCCATGCTCGTAACAAAATACTCATAAGAGATAATCCTAATACGGTAACAAGAGGATAAACGTGAGGTCATCCCAAGCCAGTAACAAGAGACTAAATGGGGGGATATCCAAAACCCCCAATAGAAGGGTAAACATGAGGGAATCCCAAGTCCATAACAATAGGGTACATGGGAGGGAATCCCAAACATGAAACGAGAGGATATGTGGGATGAAATAACAATATTTAAAGAGGTAATAATATTATTATCCCAATACTAACATGTTATAAAGGTCTTGGAATATTTCATTGACATAAGAGTTTCTATTCTTATGTGTATACCATAAATTTCCAGTATTATTATTATTTTAGGATCTCTTGGATTATGCTATTAATTTCTTTATGATTCATGTCTTATAAACTACCTATATTTCTTCCTCAACTCATGATTATGATATTGGATATTTAGGGTATGATATTTTAATGTTATGATCATGTTCTCATACAATTTTTATGATGTTATGCTTCTATATTACCCTTTTTTACCCTTACTAAGCATCTCATCTCACACCATTCTTCTATTAACTTCCACCTAGTTGTGGAGAAAGGTTTAAGTAAAAATATTAAAAGATTGATATATTTTAGGGACATGTTGAATATATTTCACCAAGTTAGATTATTAGTTTTACCTGTTTCCAAATACACTAAAATATTATGGTCCTCAGGCATGTATTTTTGTAACTAAATGAATATTAAACTAAAATGATGTATTATCCTTGTTTTTAAGCTTGGTCCACTATATATAGATTGTTAGGAAGGTATTAGTTCGTTTATTTTATTAATTTCTTTTGTAGTGTTGGTAGATCATACATTTTTTAATAAAATTTCATTATCACATATTTTTATAGGCCATGAAATATGTTTATAATGTCATTATTGGTTCAAAACTCCAGAAATAATGTAACAAATTTCATAAAATCATGAAAAAAGAGTTTGAAATGTGCATGATGGTTGAAATTATTTTATTTCTTGGTAGTCAAATATTTAAAAAATACTTTGGTAATAAGATAAATTAATAAAAATAAATATATTACTTAGTGGAATATTTTGATCATAATAATAGTTAATATTATGAAACTCTTAGAAATTATAATATTAAAAAATATGTGGATAAAGAAAGGAAAACCATGTACAATACGTTATATTGAGTAATAATTTAAATCTTTATATATCTAACTACCCATATACTAATAATATTATTTTTTATTTATCTATACTATATATTTATAAAAATATAGGGATTATCATCTAAAATATGAACGAATGTTTGTAAGACATCTTTAAGGTTCTATTTTTAAGTCATATTTTTCTAAAAACCAATAAATTTGATTTAATTTCATATCCTTATAATGATATTGAAGGTTATAGTTTTGATATGTATACTACCTTAGGAACCTACCATTTATTGGAAAAACCATTGGTTTCAAGGGATAATAAGATATAATATTTTATTTTCCTATCAACTAATGATGTTGTGTATGTTATATTTGATAGTCTTTTAGATCATGTTTTGTGGATGGAACATAATTTAATGGATTTATATTTTAATTTTGGACATATAATAATCAAATATAATAGAATTAGTGTTTTATTTTTTAAGAAAACAATTTATAAGCCTTTTGATAATAAAATATTGACATAATAAATAATTTTAGGAAAGATCACTATAAAAAAGTTTTTATATCACATGAGTTTATTAACATTGAAGAATAGTTAGTTGATATATTTCCAAATACATTTACCACTAACAATTTTGATATTATTTAAAGTGATTTAGGGTTATTTTATTTTAATTCAATTTGTATTTGTTATTATTATTTTTGTATAGCCAGTGGGTATATGCTGAATTTTTCATTAATATGATTCACTAGATGCATATTGTTTTCATGTAACTAGCATGTATATCATTATTATTTCATTCTGTGGAACATTGGCCTCATTTATAATCAATGCAACTTTTATTATTTCTTTCTCTATATATTTAGAATACATGACATGTGCTAATATGATTATATTTAATTAATTAAATATATTTTATTATTATCATGAATATCTATTATGTATTTTGTTTGAATAAAAAGGCTTCGTTTAAGGGGGAGTTTTTTTTTAAATTTACTATCTAGTATTCTTGTTTTATTCATTTTCTTTATTCATGTGGAATTATTTAGTTAAGGGTTGTTACAATATTTAATTATATTTTAGAGAGATTAAGTTTTTTTTCTTTAATGGATAACAAAAGTAAATTCCAAATTAAAATTCAATTCATTATTATATTCTTACACTTAAATATTAATATTCTATATGAGCCATGTTGTTTCATCGCTTAATAATTCTTTATAATAACAAAAAATGGGGGTATTATTTGGAACCCATACAAAATTTTACATTTTCCGTATTGTCAGTGACAAATATAATTGCTCCATTTGAAATAATGTTGTCATATTCTCTATTTGGAATGTTTTTAGAAATATTTTTTTATTAAAAATTCCCAAAAATACTTTCATTGTGACATCTCCATCCAATAGTTATTGAACAACTAACTCCTTGCATGATAGTGAAAATTACACTAGAATATACATTCTTATCGTGGTCCTTATCTCATCTAGAGTCCACAATAAGTCAAAATACTGGTTTTTCAACTCATCCAAATGGGTACATCCTTAGGTCTAGAATCATAATGATTCATCAGTTGATTCTAGTTTACAAAGTATAATATAAAATTTACATAATGATGTTTTATTGTCTAAGGTCCCGTATAAACAACATGAAAGGCCTTCACTATACTCTAAACAAAAACATAGTTTACTAGTAGACCTAGTGAAACCATGTTATCAATTTATCCGACATATTGAATTATGAATCTCCATAATAGTGTAATTTTGATTCTACAAACCATTTCACAAATAAAAAAATTATCTATTTTTATTGTTTATTTTGTCATTGTTATATAATATATAGAAATACAATTATCATAATATCACAAAATAAAAAACATATAACCAATAAAAAATTCATTTTTATTTGTAAATCTTTTTGCTAATGCATATTAACTAGAACCCAACAACCAATCCAATGAGAATTAATTGAAAAAATGCCTAAATGTGTGTTAGAACACTCCTTGTACCCGTACTGCAATTGTAAGTTAATGTTCAACATAACATGGTTCACTATGTATTTTAATTGTATATATTTAAGTTTTAACATTCCTATAACCTTTCTACCATCCATATTTATAAGCTAACAAGATTGGTATCATTTGTAACATACTTACTTAACTCATTATCTTGCGAGGAAGCATAAATTTTCATTAACATAGGTGATTTTCCCCAAACACCGAAGGATGGTTATAAATACTTTGGATTTAAACATAAGATACATGGGAGAATGACTTAGGCATTAATAAACACACATACATTACACACACACATATATATATAAAATAATTATAAGAAAATACATCTATATAATTATTCAATCTCTAAAAAAACAGTAATAAATGTGACTAATCCATTAATAAATAGTGAAAATAGGACGAACATCTGAGTAATGGTTGAAAATAAGAGAGGGAAAATAAAACTACAATGTATAAAACAACCAATGAACCAAAGTAGAACCACTCATAACTAAGGTACAAATACACTCTAAGATCTAACTCCACCAACTATGACAGTGAAATCATGGATAACTACAAGAAATGTAAGAAATCAGACTATTTCCAATATAAAAAACTACAATTTCATACATACTAAAGGAAATACATAGGGGGTGAGTATTCATAGACATTAGAAAACCCCAAATAGTCTTTCCCTATAAGAAACATTGAATATAAACATGTCAGTTCATAGGATAAAAAACAGGACCAAATAATATCAAACTGGTAAATAGATTTCATAATATAATATATTTAAAATGACTAGGTTTTATAAAAGAAGATTAACCAAAACAGTTTCTATTTCTAGAATAATATGTAGTTAACAATTCTTATTTTGGTGTACGAAAATAGTATTCTCCCACACATAGACCCATTCATGCTGAATGAAACCCCTATTTGTAGGGGTAGTGATATGTCCCCCACAAAATCTTGAATTTGTTGCATGTTTCCCATATACATTTCTAGATTGCGTTGAGGTCCAAATCCATTTCAATAGGGCCTCATACAATGTATTTATGAACACACACAAAACCATTACTCTCCAGATGACCACTCAACCTATCATGCTAACAGTATGAGTCAAAAACATCAATCATTTAAGAAGAAACTTTTTATCAATTTACCAATCTATTGTGGCTGACACCCACAATATGAATTCAAATACAACTAGTAATAGAATTATAAGAAGGAATTTAAAATGGGAAAACCATAAAAATCATAGTATGAAACCATTTAGAAACCTAAAATTCCTTGACATACAATAAATATGGAAAGAGAGAAAACCTATTTACCTCAAGTTCATTGGTATGATGGATCATAGAAAATTCTATAGACATAATCGATTCCTTCCATCATGATATTAAGATATAATAATATCACAAGAAAACATATCCAAACTCATAGATCGATGTATTACAACACTAACGCCTGTTTCTATTTAAGAGAGTTAGAGGTGATCCATGGTAATATTGAAGAAAGAGATTCTAACCATTGATTTCTAAAATTTAATTCTCAAATATCTATCAGAATCAGAGTCTAAATATTGAATATAATTTTAAATAACCTAGTATTTTCTTGGAAAACAAGATAAAATTAAATGTAACCAAATATTTATTGAAAACCACGGGCTAGACTAAAATAGTCTACACCTAGAATATTCATGGTGTGAATTACAAATTAATATTGTGATTAGTCGAGTGGTTGTATATGATAAAAGATTCAAAACCTTATGTTAAAACTATGGTATTCAATTTACATGATTAATGGTGTTCACATCATGAATGGTCTTAGAAATCCACATAATTAAACCCATTCATTCAATGAAAAAGACCAGTAATATTTAGATATATTAAATATCCACATCCAATATAACTAATTTGTGGCGTGAATATTAACTATATCTAGATTCTAGACTCTATTTGGTCTGACCCTCCATATCTTTTAGAAAATTATTTGAAAGTACTCCACCCATATAAACCCATAAAATTAAAACAGACACAAAATTAGGGATAATACATTCTCCAAATCATTCATATTTTTTTCTCCATGAAGCTTTATGTTTTTGTTTCCCTTGAATTGATTAGGATATTACTACCATGTAAAATTCTATCATTTACATGTTTCCCCTCGAACCCGGCCAGGTAACCATATAACTCACACCAAGTAAATAATTACCCCTCTCTAGGACATTCTCGATCTTTCTAGAATCTAAAATGGTTCGTGGATAATGTTGCATCAGACTTAAGATTAACATGATCCCAACTGATCAGATGACTTAAATCCAACTAATATTTCTATAATTGAGAGACATATAACTCGTTATAAGTAACACTAAACCTCATTGGTCAGGTTATCATATACACACAATTTTCAATTTGTTCCACAGTCTAAAACATTCTAATATACTATACTGAAAATTCCCATTTCAACCAAAAATGATGATAACCAGGTTTTAGGGACACATTAGAGAAGACCTAGTCACCCACAAAGAAATATGAGTGTTTTTCGGAGTGGACACTCAAGAGGGGGGGGTGAATTGAGTTCCAATTGAAATTTCTGTTAAAAAAATTATGATTAAAATCCCCCATATTAAATAAAAATTAAACTGTAGTGAATTTATAAATATTGTAAGTATATAATTAGTTTCTCAAGAGATTTATTATTTCTCAGTTAACTCAAACGGAAGATTAGTCAAATTTTTAAACTAACTTACTAACTAAAAAAAGTTATAAACACTTTATAGTTCAACTATCAATGTTATTTTAAAATAGATTTATATTTAAAGTACTTATCAGTGGAATATTCAATATAGTTTAAAACAAAATAAATAAGCACATCTGATATAACCAAGAGGTTTAGTGTCAAGCCAAGACATACTCCTCTCAAATCGTTTATATAAATATTGATCCACACCCTGGATCGGGGTTAACAATAGTACAAAGACTTTCCAGGTCCTAATAACTCTACCATAGTTCTACGTGGGAAACAAAACAATAACCCATAGGCTATCCAGGTCACACTTGACCACTACCACTATCCACAGTGGGATATAAGAGTATAGGAAAAATATTGTGTGAGGATTTAGAAATCCTTTAGTTTAGCACAAGAGACAGTGTGTGTATGGAATATACAAAGTATACACACTGCTCAAAAAATAAGTAAAAGAATCACTAAGAGAGAGTAGATAAGAGTTTTATAATGCTCTAGTGTTTTGAAGTGCAGCTCTGAACTCATTTTGATTAATCATAAATGCTTCTGAGTCCTTCTATGGTTTTTCTCTAGAAAAAAAGTGTCATTGTCTTCCTTTACTTTCAGGTTCAGTTTGACCAGCTTGAGTGCATAAAAATATTGTTGTAGTTCTTCACTCCTTGACTAATGTTCATCTTGTGTTCTATTCTTGTATGAATTGCCTCGTGTATGTCCAGTGTTCTTCAAGTAAGAGAGAGTACGAATGTAGCCTCTCTATTGTATATATGCATATAATTTCTTACGGCTTTTGAGGTTCGCTTTTATATCTTCAGCTCTGGCATTGGGGATGATTACCTTTTTACAGGTACGTGGTATGGTTCCTGAAATTCCAACCACTATCATTATTTAATAGCAGGTACATTAAAATCCTAAAATATGATCGTTACTAAATAAAAAAATAGAAATAGAGTTTAGAGAAATGGTGACTGGTTTCCATAAGTAGCTCTTAGTATTAGTGAGCTTGTATCAATAGTTCTTCTATATCGGTTCCATTATCCTTTATAATGGTATCTCTAAATATCAGTAGCTCTTTCTATCAGTAGATCTTTAATATTGGTGGACTATGTATCAGCAGACTTGTATCAGTAGACTTTGTATTTCTGTATCGGTGGAATTCCTATCAGTAGGTGTCTGTCAGTCTGTTTGTATCGGTAGATTGTATCGGTAACTATGTACCAGTGACCTTCTGTCCTAGGAAGCTTGGTCTATCAGTGATCTTTACTTATCGGTAGACTATGTACAGGTAGGTCTGTATCAATCGATTTCTGCATACCATTAGACTTATTCTATTAGTAGCTCTTCTTCTATTGGTAGCTGTTATGCATATCGGTGACCTTATCCATATCATTAGACTTCTGTATCGGTTTCCTTAGCTTTATCAGTAGTTGTGTATCTATTTGTCTGTATCCGTAGCTATGTGCATACCAGTGGACTAAACACTTATTTGTTCTATGTAAAACATATCCAGATTGAGTTATAATTATTTCAAAGTATGTATAAACATAGATAAACATTGATTAACATGTTACAATGATTATTTCAATATTTTTATCAACTTAATAGTTGCATGTCATAGATTTAAAGAATTAATATATAAATAAACATTATTTTTGGATTATAAAAGCATATTAGAGCATCATTGGAATTATCAAAATAGGTGAGGTCAATAATCACTCCCTTTTTTCTAATCACAACTTATGGTATTGTAATTCAAAATAATCATTAATGTATGAGTATAAAATAAAATGGTTTTTATTCCTTAGTGTGATTATTGACATTTTTAAATGTGATATTTTAAATGTATCAGAGGATATATTAATATATTCTATTGTATCAGAGGTAATAATAAAAACAATGTTCTAGAGTTACAAAAAAAATGTTTTAGAGAATAGATTATTAGATGAAAATGTATTATAGGTATGAAACAATGGTATCATAGATATAATTTTTTTTATCAAAGATAAAAATATAAAACAAATGTACCATAGGCAAATGTATTATGATCATAAAATATAGTGATTCTTCAGTTTTCCCCCATTAAAATATTTCTCCCCGATTAGAATATTTCTCCCTTAGTTATCCTTATTATATATTATGTCTGCCCCGTTGTGATTAGAAAAAAGTTGGATAGAAAGGAAATACAAGGAAAAAGAAGTAACAAAATGTAAAAGATAGAATGAATGCATTTATTTATTACATGAGGAGAAAATAAATATAAATACAGATGTTAACCAAAATAATACGAGTGACTCCCATCAAAGTTCATAGCCACTAATCAATCCACCTCTTGAATGTAAACTTCGGATTTGGGTTTGGGTTCGGAGGTAGACTTAGGCTAGCTAGTTTAAGTAGAGGGCTTGGAAAGTCCAGAAAGCAGGACTGGTGGTTGAGCAATTGAGACTGCCCCGGGTCTGTAGTGGGTAGCTCTATGTGTGATCAGAGGTGTGAGGCTCCAGATTTCTTAAACTCGAGTCATCTATGGAATGGAGGTAGACTAAGCAGAGGTAGGCATGGATGGAGGTTCGGTGATAGGAGTACTACCTACATGCAAAAATGGAAGCAACATATTCTTAATGTCTATAATTATTTCTAATCCTCATTCCATAGCAGAAATAAATTCATCCTTCTTTTCCATAAACATCTCTAGAGCTGGAGTCAACTCCCTGAGGTTGCTGAGTTTTTCTTTGAAAGCATGAGTGACTGGGGGTAGCTTCATGTTTTCTAACATAATCTTGAAATGGTTGTTGAGATTATGCTTGGTATAAACCCTTTGGAAGTAGTAATCAACTTTGTCCATTACTTATTTCTGAGAAGCAGTGGCGTCTCTCATAAAATCCTGAACATTTTTCATTATATCACTAGTGGTATTCACCACATGGGTCAACACAGTAGAATCTATAGAGCCACTAGTAGAATACTATCCTAGCTATTCTCTCATCACTGTGCAAAACAGATCAACATATACAGAAGCACCAGATGAAGCAAGAGGTTTGATAGTGATTGCAACAGTCTCCTTGAATGATTGGGTTAAGTTACTTATCATCTTATGGACATCCAAATCCTGAGTGCTCACATTCTCTTTGACCAAATTCTTAAAAGCTTCAAAGACATCCACAAATTTTCATACTATGCCATTAATTTAATTGAAATCATCATTCATTTGAACTTGATAACTACTCAAGGAAGTCAGAGAAGCAACAGAGTACTTCAAGGAAACAACGGATTCTGTCCAGCTCTCAATCTGAGTATGATATACTCTGATCTCATTCATCATCTTTGTCATAGTGGTTGACACAATACATCTAAGAGAGAGTTCAAAAGATCCTTCCATTTTGGTTACCTCTTCAACAAAATAGCTCTTTAAATCAGCAACAGATGCAGTTCAAGTCTCCTTCAACTCGGCCTTTAAAGACTCAAGATCAGCCTTAGTAACCAGATTGTCAGGCACAACTAGAGGTGTTTTTTATGACACAATACTAGACACACATTCATTTATAACAGATTGAATGGATAATATCAATGAGGTTTCCATTCATCTTATTTATTCCACAAATGAGGTCATTAGATCAGACTTCAACTGGTCTAGATCTGCTTTACTTACCACATCCTCAGGTAAAAACTCAAAAAAGATATAATAGTTAACTAGCGGTTTATTCATGGGTGTCTCATATTCTGAATCAGGATATTCAAACCCACAAACAATAAAACCTAGGTCTTTTGCCCAATATTTAATTCCATTAGCTACTGAAACATTTCCAAGTCTACTTGGATGCTCCCCCTCAATTTGTGAATTCCCCTGTATATGTAAGGAAATATCACCCTCACCATCTCAATATTCTTCAGAAGAGTCTTCCATAACCATATCCATATCTCCATGAGTAAGAGGCTCCTCAGGAATAGGTGTAGGTCTATCTACTTCATCAAGAACAGCCTATAGCACAACAGTACATTCAATCAAAAGACTCAAACTCCAGGTGGCAGAAGCAGATGCTTCAGTTTCATATTATTCTTCTTCCTCATTTTCTGGGGTAGTCTGGTCTTCCTCATCAATATGTTATTTGTCATTTCACTCTTCCAAGACTGTTTCCTTTCCAGATGATAAAATTTCAGCAACAGGACATAGAGGCATGTTCGGATCCCTTCTATCAGCAACAGAGCTATCCTCTTCATCAGTATCATTACTATACTGAGGTTCCTCTTCATCAGTTCCTAGGCCTAGTTCCCTCACATCCTTAGGCCTAGAAGAATGATCCATAGGACTAAACATATCATATAGATTGTAGAGACCTGAAGCTTGACATACATGGACATTACATTACTTTAGCAGAATACTTAATACATAACAAAAACAGACACACAAGGACCGTAATAGTTTAGTGTCTTTGGAAACATGGAACGTAATCTTCTAATCTTGGTGAAAGATCTTCAACATCTCCCATAAAGATCTTTCCCTTTTTTTCTTACCTAAAACCTTTATTTATATCCTGGGGAAAAGAAAACATAAAAAGGGTGACCTCAAATGCTCAGTAAGGGTAAGCAGGGATAAAATAAAACATACCATATACATTTAAACTTAAAAACATGAACATAATGTTTAAACATGAAAATCTTGAGAAATGACATAAAACATGGAAGTACGTAAGGCATAGATCATAAAGAAACATTAAGAATGACCAAATAGCATGGGAATAAAACATGTAATTGTGGCATCCATTAAGCACATGTAATGATTTCCATAGTAGCCAAGACATTTCTGCCAAGACCATCTTAGTGGACAAAGTCCCATTCTGAATCGAGTTCACTCCTCGTTTCAGTCCTGTAACACTGAACCAGATTAACTTACTGTTCCAGCCATGTCTATCTCATGAGATATAAAATCTTTACCCAATGCATTGGAGGGAGATATAGGTCCCACCCATATCATAATGATACCATTCTAATGTGTGCCAAAAAATCCTAAACCATACATCATAACATAACCCATGTAATAAAAATGTGATTCTTAAACAACATGACATCATAAAACAATTCATATAAGATAAAGTAATTCATAAAAATATTTCCATCAGAACATAATCAAATCCATGTAATAATAGGGATAGAAACAGAAACCTTTATTATCTTAAATGGAAAATAATTTTGATAAAACACTTAAACTCCATTCTTGAGGAAAATATCCTTTCAACTTCAAAAACACTTTTCCTTTCTTAACATGTCATAAAATTATATCTAAAAGAAGTTTATTAAAAATAAAATTGAAAACTTGTAAAGGAAGCTTCTTTGAAATAATTTTTTAAAAATCCATTCATGCCGTATGAGTTAAAAAATCATTCTTCGTACTTTTGTCAGAAAAGTCAAAAAGTACCTCGTACGAAAAACGACAAAATATTCCTTTCATATCCTTTACTAAAAACTCACCGAAGGGTAAAATTGGATTTAAAAAATTGTAGGTGGATGTAAATAATATTACATATTGAGGAAACATGGATTTGGATTATAAAATACACCCCAGTAAATACTAAAGTATAAACAATCTCGGATAAAAATGATATTTTGATATTTCCCTTACCTTAGGTCCAATTTGCCTCGTAAGTGTTCGAACCACCTGTATAATGATTTAAATAATGTTATTGACTTATTCTAGAATCATATTTATTTTTATGATATCATATATGGTCATATTCTTAGCTTCTTGTTGGTAATATTTCATTATTACTTGTTATTCGGGTGTTTATTACTTTTTGTTCTTATGCGTGTTTTGTCGAATAAATTCTTATTTTTCTTTTTAGGTTGTAGATACCTCATTTACAGAATGGTAATAGGGTAATATATATCATATTAATTCATTCAATTCATTTATATAATCATTATGCAATGAAGATCATTTAGAATGAGTCGCATCACATCATGGAGACGGTATTCCGTACGTACGCACGAGCGATGATATCATTCCCATGATTGTGGAAATATATTGGAGTATATATATACTATTTCAGAAACAATATCACCTTACAATAATCATATATAGTCATTATTTACACCATTATACCCATCCAAGTATGGTGGTGGTGGAAAATAGATTACACCACGGCGTGGAGACAGTATTCTGTACGTACGCATGCGCGGTGATTTCGTTTTCCGTAGGATGGATAGATGGTGAAATATAGTTGTTTCATACTTATAATAACATATAAGTATATGGGTGATACTGATTTTATTACAACATAATGAAACAACTAAAGAATAAGAAGTGGAAGAAGAAATGAAGATGAAAGAATCGGTAACAGACATTACCTCTTCTTTGAAGCGCTTCTTTGAGACCTCCTTTTAGGGCACTAAAATTGGTCTTTGAAGAAGACCAGGACCTCTAGGATGTCTCTAGGGAAGTGGGAAGGAGAAATTTTCAGGGTTTGGCCGAGCTTGAAGGCTCAAAGTGTTGTGAGGAAGAGAGGGAGGAAGTGCCCTTTTATAAGGGAGGAGAGGGGCACCTTTTGAATAACTAGAAATATTATTTTATTATAAAGTCAAATTCGGTTTTTAATAGCTCCAAATTGATATCTTTCGAAGCTAAGGTGGGTAGGGGTCAAAGGAATCTCATAAAATAGAATTTATACAAGTTTATGTATCAATTTTAACCTTATCATTTAGATTTAACTTTAAGTTAGATAATTTAACTTTTACCGTGTCTTTTTGTGTTCTTATACTATAAGGTTAATAAACATAAAATAAAAAGCTAAACGAACCAAAATTTGTTTATTATTAATATATATAACCCTATCTAAGTCATTTGGCCGAACCTTAGATTTTTAGGGATAAAATAACAATTAATAATATAATATTTGTTTTAAAAACTATTTTATGTCAATTTTGACACTATTTGGTAATTGATTTTTGTAAAAATCATAACAGAATGATTAGTTCGAAAAAAGTTAATAACATCAACAATAACATGTCATATTAAAATATAATTTTTTTTAATTCATAAAAAGTCTCAAATAACATTCATTTGGGTATTTATAACATCAATTATGTCATTATTTCATTAATAAGATATTTACTGCATCATCATTGTGTCATAAATAACATAAACTATTTAAAGTCTAAAAATTACAAATAAATTATCATTATGTAGGAAATCTTTTTATCTTTCTAATGAATATTTATAGTTGAATTTAGATTATGTATAACCATATATTAAAAATGATTTACTTATTAAACATTGATTTTAACTATTTTAACCCTTCTTTAAATAAATTAATAATAAATGTCCTAATCTAATCCAAGTGGGACTAAATGGTCATATTCTATTCCTAAGGTTGTTTTTGGTCGAATTACACTTATCCAATAGAATTAAGACATGTGTTTGGGTAATAATAATATCATTTTTACCCTTAATTACCCTATTTACTTTTAACCGTGGTAAAAAAAAGTAAAAAGTTACTATTCATCAAAAAATTATTTTCATCTCATTGAACCAAATTTTAGTCCTTGATATTAACCATGTCTCGGATTTTCGAAATTCCACTCACAGAAGCGGTAAAATTAAGTTTTATGAAAAATTCAGTTTTTTAACTACCACTTAGTGGTTTCACTATTCATCAAAAAATGAATGTTTCCAGAAAAATACCAAAAATTAGGCCTAAGCTATATTTGATATTATGAATTCAAAAATTATGTCTATTTTATTAAATTCAAAACATATCAGTTACATTAACTAATTTAAAAATTAATTCCCATCGTCAAAACAAATAGCGTGTTTTTAGAAGATAATAACTATCAAAAGATTGACACTTGTTTATATCTAGTTTAAATGTGAAATTACATCCAATGACCAACATTGTATTAAATTGTAAAAATATATTTTAAATATACTTTAAAACCACTCAAATAAATAATATATCAATATTAATTATTTCGATTAAAAAAGTTGTTTTTAATTAAAATTTTGTAATTTCACTATTCATCAGAATATGAAAGTTATCTGAAAAGTACCAAATTTTCACCCTAAGCTAATTTCGATATTCCGAATACAAAAATGAAGTCCATTTTGAAAAGTAAAATTTACAAAATTTCAATAAGTGGTTATTACTATTCATATCTGCTAGTTTTAATATTTTAATAGCAAATCGTTGTTTAGTGAAACTCGGTATTGCATACTACACACGCTATCGAGGAAGGTCGTGATTGCGTGTAATGCAAGGCAAGTCAAAGATGTGTGTTGTGAAAGCTCCTTTTGGTGTAGCGTACAACAAAATACATTAATGAAATTAAAAAGAATATTTTTCATAAAATCTCGGGGTGTTACATTCTACCCCCCTTAAAATTAATTTCGCCCTCAAAATTCGTCGGGGTTATAAATGGTTTACTACTCGAAAGTTTCTTTAATAGAAACCCACATCGTAAAAAGGAATACCAAAACCAATATTTAAAAACAAAAGTATGAAACGTAATGGTTACCCAAATAAACTAATCACTCGGTTTCCACATAGGTGAAAATATGGATATGGAAGAGAAATCTAACCATCATGTTCTGATGGAGAGTGGTAGAGAACATTGCTATGGAAAATCCAGCAATCACAAAGCCATAAATTTGTGACGATCTATGGTACCATCTAATTCATCAAATATAAGAGCACTAGGACCACATTTTTGGTTTTCAAGATCATTTCCCTAAAGTTGATGAAATTGGAATTAGAAGAAATACTTTCGTTATTTTGGTATAGTCTCACCGTTGGTCGTTCTTTGGACAATTTCCATTTCATCTCTTAAAGAAATGAAGTTGAATTTGTCATTCGTGATGTGTTAGCAGATCATGTGATAGAATGATGGGTCATTCCATCTGTCTCAAACAAAAGGTTAGAAAAGTTATCCAAAAAATACATAAGTCCATATATAGTGAGATTAATCATATATGGTTCCTAAATGGACTTATACTTCATATATCATACTGCTTAATATAATAAAAGTAGTTTATACTAAACAGGGACTTCCTGTAGGTCAGTGGTAGGCGATAAAGGCCAGTCGCACTTCGGTTGTGGGTTAGATTCCCATAGCCTTGTCCGACGCGATGGGTTGTCGCCCATCCTGCAGGTTTTCCTTTTTCTAAAACTACATTACTATAACATCCCATCAATAATATCGAAAAAAGTTCTATCCTTTAAAAATACTAACTTATGTCCAACATAATCATTTCCAATCTTCAGGTTTATCCAAAATACTGTTGTCCAATATCATATTATAGTGAAAAATATTACCAAAGAGTTCATATAACAAGCTTGTTAATACCATAATTGATCCCCATATATCATGAGATATGTCTTGTTGGTCACATTCCAAACATTTGAAGGCCTTAATCATGTATTCTCTTAAAAAATGGATACCCATTGAATAATAGTGAAAACATGAGTGCTATCAAAAGTTAACTCTTTTCACATACCAAAACCTCAAACCATGATATAACTATTTCATTATATCAGTCATGTGCTCATGAATACTGATAAACATTTCATTTTCTCGTTTTCCCTTCATTATGCGCATATCATCTTTTTTTCCAAAAATATCTCAATCACTTTCCATGGTTACCGGTACCATTAAATTATTGAAAACCACAATAGACCAATACATAAATATTCCAATATTCCACGATACTATATACAACATTATTTTGGAATCCCATTACATAAACACTTAATCATTCCACCACATCGTTGTCATATTCAACATCGCCAATGGTGATCGCATGTGACTTCCCTTTATCCTTTTCCTTAAGTGGTTTCTCATGTCGATCTTCACTAACCCTTGGATTAGGGCATTTATTAGCATAATGGACCATTTCCTTGTACTTGAAGCATTGAAGTGTTGGTGGTGTGTTCTCTGTAGTCTTTTCTTTATTCACATCATTAGAAACCCTTTTTCCATTACTTCGACACTCAGCTTCTCGATGCCCTTCTTTTCCACACTGAAAACATTTTCTAGTCCCTTTAAGACAATCTCCACCATGCTTCTTTCCAAACTTTGAGCATAAGGAAACATTCATCTTCTTTTCACCATTATTCTGAGATTTCTCCTTGAACTCCATATTTAGTTTCTTGTCAAAACTACTAGATGGATAAGTAACACCAACTTCCATTTCTACCTTGATAGCACAACGCACAATTTCTTCATAGATACTGAAGTCTCTTATAGCTAATTCCCTTCAAAGATTTGGTTTTAAGCCACTGAAGAATCGATCAACTTTACTTTCAGGATGGATGATAAAGCCAGATGCATACCTTTCAAGCCTTGTAAAATTTGCTTCGTATACACCAACAGATTCATCCTCCTTTTGCATTAGTTCAAGAAACTCCTTCTCCATCTTTGTTCGATGAATACTAAGGAAGTACTTATTGAAAAATAAGTTCTTGAACTCGTCCCATATCTTGGCCTTGTATTCTTGATATGATTCCACCATTGATCAGCTTCACCATCCAAATGATATACTGCAAAGATGACTTTATCATGTTCTGAACATTGAAGAACTGAAAATATCTTTTCCGTGGTACTGATCCATTGTTTAGCAACAACTGGATCAGAAGGCCCACTGAAAGAAGGTGGACGTTGCCTCGTGAAGGACTCAATAGAATATTGTTCCCTTATCTGCTCATTTGGAAGTCTAGAATGATTCATATCTTGTGTAAGTATAGCAATAAGATTTTTCTCTCCATCTCCCATAACATTTGTTTGTTTAGGAGGACAATCATTGCATTGTCCATTGCATTTATCAACACGGTTCCTTTGGGTTCCAGCCATCGTCTAAAACCCAAAAAGAATAGTGTGAGAGGCAAAAATCATGCTAGGGAAAACAACATAATAAAGGGGGAGTACCATCAATATCTAAAATCTTAGGTTTAATTCTATGATCGTTAGCGTAAATCTAGGACTATGACCTATACGTATACTTAACCTTAAGGACATCCCTAGACATACCTTAGAAATATCTCTAGGGATCTCACTAAAGTTCTCACATCCTAGTTTCCAAAGGTTGAGTAAACCTTTCCTCTGATACCAACTATAGAGACCTGAAGCTTGACATACATGGATATTAAATTACTTTAACAGAATAATTAATACATAACGAAAACAGACACACAAGGACCGTAATAGTTTAGTGTCTTTGGAAACATGGAATGTAATCTTCTAATCGTGGTGAAAGATCTTCAACATCTCCAATAAATATCTTTCCCTTTTTTATCTTACCTAAAACCTTTCTTTATAACCTGGGGAAAAGAAAACATAAAAAGGGTGACCTCAAATGCTCAGTAAGGGTAAGCATGGATAAAATAAAACATAACATATACTTTTGAACATAAAAACATGAACATAATGTTTAAACATCAAAATCTTGGGAAATGACATAAAACATGGAAGTACGCAAGGCATATATCATAAAGAAACATTAATAATGACAAAATAGAATGCGAATAAAACATGTAATTTTTGAATCCATTAAGCACGTGTAATGATTTCCATAGTAGCCAAGGCATTGCTGCCAAGACCATCTTAGTGGACAAAGTCGCATTCTGAATCGAGTTCACTCCTCGTTTCAGTCCTGTAACACTGAAGTGGATTAACTTACCATTCCAGCCATGTCTATCTAATGAGATATAATATCTTTACCCAATGCATTGGAGGGAGATATAGGTCCCACCCATCTCATAATGATACCATTCTTATGTGTGCCACAAAATCATAAACCATACATCATAGCATAACCCATGTAAAAAAATGGGATTCTTAAACAACATGACCTCATAAAACAATTCATATAAGATAAAAGAATTCATAAAAATATTTCCATCACAACATAATCAAATCCATGTAATAATAGGGATATAAACAGAACCCTTTATTATCTTAGATGTAAAATAATTTTGATAAAACACGTGAACTCCATTATTGAGGAAAATATCCTTTCAACTTCAAAAACACTTTACCTTTCTTAATATGTCATAAAATTCTAGATAAAATATTTTGATTAAAAATAAACATGAAAACTTGTTAAGGAATCTTCTTGGAAATAATGTTTTAAAAATCCATTAATGCCATATAAGTTAAAAAAACATTCTTCGTACTTTTGTCGGAAAAGTCGAAAAGTACCTCGTACGAAAAATGACAAAAGATTCATTTCATATCCTTTATTAAAAACTCACCGAAGGGTAAAATTGGATTTAAACAATTTTAGGTGGACGTAAATAATATTACATATTGAGGAAACATGGATTTGGATGATAAAATACACCCCAGTAAATACTAAAGTATAAACAATCTCGGATAAAAATGAAATTGTGATATTTCCCTTCCCTTAGGTCCAATTTGCTCTGTAAGTGTCCGAACCTCCTTTATAATGATTTAAATAATGTTATTGGCTTATTCCAGAATCACACGTGTATTTATTATATCATATATGGTCATATTCTTAGCTTCTTATTGGTAATATTTCATTATTACTTATTATTCGGGTGTTTATTACTTTTTGTTCTTATGCGTGTTTTGTTGAATAAATTATTATTTTTCTTTTTAGGTTATAGATACCTCATTTACAGAATGTTATTAGGGTAATATATATCATATTAATTCATTCAATTCATTTATATAATCATTATGCGATGAAGATCATGTAGAACGAGTCGCATCACATCGTGGAGACGGTATTCCGTACGTACGCACGAGCGATGATATCGTTCCCATGACTGTGGAATTGTATTGGAGTATATATATACTATTTCAGAAACCATATCACTTTAAAATAATCATATATAGTCATTATTTAGACCATTATACCCATCCATGTAAGGTGGTGGTGGAAAATAGATTACACCACGGCGTGGAGACGGTATTCCGTACGTACGCACGCGTGGTGATTTCGTTTTCCGTAGGATGGATAGATGGTGAAATAGGGTTGTTTCATACTTGTAATAACATATCAGTATATGGGTGATACTGATGTTATTACTCCATAATGATGAAACTAATGAATAAGAAGTGGAAGAAGAAATGAAGATGGAAGAATCGGTAACAGACATTACCTCTTCTTTGAAGCGCTTCTTTGAGACCTCCTTTTAGGGCATAAAAAATGGTCTTTGAAGACGACCAGGACCTCTAGGATATCTCTAGGGAAGTGGAGAGGATAAATGGGCAGGGTTTGGCCAAGCTTGAATGCTCAATGTGGTGTGAGGAAGAGAGGGAGGAAGTGCCCTTTTATAAGGGAGGAGAGGGGCACCTTTAGAAAAACTAAAAATATTATTTTATTATAAAGTCAAATTCGGTTTTTAATAGATCCAAATTGATATATTTAGAATATAAGGTGGGTAGGGTTAAAAAGCCTCTCATCCAATAGAATTTAGAAAAGTTTAGGTATCAATTTTAACCTTATCATTTAGATTTAACTTTAAGTTAGATAATTTAACGTTTAACGTGTCTTTTTGTGTTCTTATACTATAAGGTTAATAAACATACTATAACAAGACAAAAGAACCCCAATTTGTTTATTATTAATATATATAACCTTATCTATGTCATATGGCGGAACCTTAGATTTTTAGGAATATAATAACAATTAATAATATAATATTTGTTTTAAAAACTATTTTATGTCAATTTTGACACTATTTGGTAATTGATTTTTTTAAAAATCATAACAGAATGATTAGTTCGAAAAAAGTTAATACAATCAACAATAACATGTCATATTAACATATAAATTTTTTGGAATTCATAAAAAGTCTCAAATTACATTTAATTGGGTATTTATAACATCAATTATGTCAATATTTCATTAAAAAGATATTTACTGCATCATCATTGTGTCATAAATAACATAAATTATTTAAAGTCTAAAAATTACAAATAAAATATAATTATGTGGGAATGATTTTAATATTTCTAATTAATATTTATAGTCTATTTTATCTTATTTATAACCCTATATTAAAAATGATTTACTTATTAAACTTTGATTTTAACTATTTTAACCCTTCTTTAAATAAAATAATAATAAATGTCCTAATCTAATCCATGTGTGCTTAAATGGTCATATTTTATTCCTAAGGTTTTTTTTCGTCGAATTAAGCTTATCCAATAGAATTTGGACATGTGTTAGGGTAATAATAATATCATTTTTACCCTTAATTACCCTATTTACTTTTAACCGTGGTAAAAAAAGTAAAAAGTTACTGTTTACCAAAAAATTATTTTCATCTCATTGAACCACATTTTAGTCCTTGATATTAACCGTGTCTCTTGGATTTTCGAAATTCCACTCATAGAAGCGGTAAAATTAGGTTTTATGAAAAATTCAGTTATTTAACTACTACTTAGTGGTTTCACTATTCATCAAAAAATGAAAGTTTCCAGAAAAATACAAAAAATTAGGCCTATTCTATATATGATATTATGAATTCAAAAATGATGTCTATTTTATCAAATTCAAAAAATATCAGTTACATTAACTAATTAACAAATTAATTCCCATCATCAAAACAAATAGCGTGTTTTTAGGAGATAATAACTATCAAAAGATTGACACTTGTTTATATCTGGTTTAAATGTGAAATTACATCCAATGACCAACATTGTATTAAATTGTAAAAATATATTCTAAATATACTTTAAAACCACTCAAATTAATAATTTATCACTATTAATTATTTGGATTAAAAAAGTTTTTTTAATTAAAATTTAGTAATTTTCACTATTTATCAGAATATGAAAGTTATTTGAAAAGTACCAAATTTTTACCCTAAGCTAATTTCGATATTCCAAATCCAAAAATGAAGTCCATTTTGAAAAATAAAATTTACATAATTTCAAAAAGTGGTTATTACTATTCATAACGGCTAGTTTTAATATTTTAATAGCATATCGTTGTTTAGTAAAACTCGGTATTGCATACTACACATGCTATCGAGGAAGGTCGTGATTGCGTGTAATGCAAGGAAAGTCAAAGATGCATGTTGTGAAAGCTCATTTTGGTGTAGCGTACAATACAAGACATTAATGCAATTAAAAAGAATATTTTTCTTAAAATCTTGGGGTGTTACATATATTCTCATCATCACTGACCCATTCTCCTTTCCATGGTTTCCAATTGATCTTCATGTATTTACAAACAGTGGTATTGATGTAAAAGTTGTTCCATACTACTACTGTCTCATCTTGAGACTCAGCTACTCCCTTCACTTTGATCACAAGTGAAATTAACTTTTCAAAGAATAAAGCATTGGACTTTGATTTGGTCCTGGTCATATCCTAAATCTAAGTCATTAAAAGTCTATACATATTCACCTTAACACCATGTATTAATAGATACAACAAATATATATCATGATATTTCAGATTTGAAAAGTCCCCTCTTCTTGGAATTACCACATGCTGAATGATCTTGAATAGTAATCGGTTCTCTCCATCCATTTCTGCAGGAACAACTTTTCTTGGTGTACCATCTCTTGTAAATTCTTCAAAATCAACTTCATATTCAATGATTTCACTTGTAGGAGGTACTGATTTAGTGAAATACCCAAACTCTTCTTCATGTAGAACTTTCAGGCACCCAGCCCACTCAATATAAGAGAAGGATATTTCCTTTCTATTCACAACTGAAACAATTTTTTTCTCATCTTCTGACTTTTCAAAACTAACAAAATCGTAAAATTATTTTACCATCTTTAGATAATAGGGTCCATTGTTGTTTTAGAATCATTCTACCCATTTTTTATCTTCCATTACATTCAGAACTAAAGATTTATTGGACATCAACCATTTCGCACAATGCTCCTTCTCAACTACTATTTCCCTTTGAACGAGATGCAGATTTTCTGGTTTGTTTAATTCACTTCCACCAATAGGCTCTCCTTTGAGTCTCTTGGAATTCGGCTCATCATCCTTCTCGCTGACTAATGGTCTTTTTACTCATTCCATTTTGCGAATCGCGAGGCATAGGGTTCGAAGATTTTGGAGCTAAAGCATGAAGGTAAAGGGTTCGAGGTGGATTGAGAGAGGTTGGATCATATGTTTTATCATTTAAGAATAACAAAATAAATAAATAAAACATAATACGTAAAATATAAATGATACAAATTATGGCGGCTAAAGTTACAAATGTTTTAAAAAATCTCAATCCTAACGGTATGGTATACAGGTGAAGATTCCTAACGCTGAGGTCCACTAACAGTGAGGTATAGTGGTGAGGTTTGTACAAGTGAGGTATAATAGTGTGGTTCATAGCAGTGAGCTAAAACAGTGAGTTTTCTAATGGTGAGTTTTCTACCAGTGAGGTTTCTAATATTGAGGTTTCTAATGGTGAGGTTTCTAACGGTGGGGTTTCTAATGGTGAGATTTCTATCCGTGAGGTTTCTAAGGGTGAGGTTTCTTACTATGAGGATTTTAATGGTGAGGTTTCTAAAGGTGAGGTTTCTAACAATGAGGTTTCTAAAACTGAGGGTTCTAATGGTGTGGTTTCTAACGGCGAGGTTTCTAATGGCGAGGTTTCTAACGGTGAGGTTTTTATCAGTGAGGTTTCTAATAGTGAGGTTTATAACGGTGAGGTTTCTAATAATGAGTATTGACTAAATAGAGTCTATCATTCCTAACTCATGTCTAATGTAACTTAACCTATCTGAACATAAATGTTTGGTGAAAATGGTAGCTAATTGATGTTCAGTACTAATAATTTCAAGAGTATTATCACCCTTTTGGTAATGATCTCTCAGGAAGTGGTGCCTTACATCAATGTGTTTAGTCCTAGAGTGAGACACGGGATGCTTAGAGATATTAATAGCACCAGTGTTATCACAATTTATAGGGACATGTCTAAATTGATATTCATAGTCCAACAAAGTATGTTTCATCCCTAGAATTTGTTCACAACAACTACCAGCAGCACTATACTCTGCATTAGCCATAGACAATTTAACAAAGTTCTTCTTTTTTACTACACCAAGATACTAGGGACTTACCAAGAATATGGCATGTTCCAAATGTGTTTTTTCTATCTAACTTGCAAATAGAAAAGTCAGCATCTAAATAACTTATTAAACCAAAAGATTTTTCTTTTGGATAAAATATTCCTAAGTTAGTATTATGTATAAGATATTTGAAAATTATTTTAGCAGCAAGAAAGTGTAACTATATCGGATTATCTTGAAATCTTGCACACATACACACACTGAACATAATATCCGGTTGACTAGAAGTAAGATAAAGCAGACTCTCTATCATAACTCTATAGTTGGTTTGATCCACTGGTTTTCCAGTTTCATCAGCATCCAACTTATAAACAGTACTCATAGGTGTATCACTTTCCTTAATACTATCTAAACCAAAACATTTTAAAAGATCCTTTGTATATCTACTTTGATTTAAAATAATACCATTTTCATTGTGAAAACCTTGAAATCCAAGGATGTATTTGATTTCTCCCATTAAACTCATTTCAAATTCATTTTTCATACTCTTTGAAAAATCAATACACAAAGCATTTTTAGAAGATCAAAAAATAATATCATCAACATAGATTTTCACTATCAAATCATCTTTTGAAAATTATTTTAATAAAGAGAGTTGGATCATAATTCCCTTTATAAAAACCTTTTGAAATATGAAAATTACCAAGTCTATCATACCAAGATCATGGGGCTTGTTTCCAACCATATAAAGCTTTAGAGATCTTAAAAAAATGATTTGGAAGATGGGGTTTAATGAATCCAGTTTTTTGTTCAGCAAAAACATCTTTAACTATAAAACCATTTAGAAAATCAGTTTTAAAATCCATTTGATATAACTTAAAATTTAGATGAGCAGCATATTCAAGCAGAATCATAATAGCTTCTAATCTTGCTACAGGTGCAAAGGATTCCTCATGGTCAAGTCCTTCCTATTGACTATAAACTTGTGCAACTAGCATTTCTTTGTTTCTAACTATGTTTCCAAACACATCAACCTTATTTCTAAACACCCATTTAGTGCCAATGGTCAAGGTGTCCTTAGGTCTGTTAACTAATTCCCAAACATTGTTTCTTTCAAATTGATTTAATTCTTCTTGTATATCCATTACCCAAAATTCATCAATGATTTTATCATTGATATTGTTAGGTTCTAACTATGAAAGAAAGGCCGTATGTTCAACCTAATATCTTAGAGAAGCTATAGTTTATGTCCCACTATCAAGATTACCAACCACAACATCTATATGATGATTCTATAGAATCCTAGTTGATCTAGAAAAGGTAGGACTAGAATTTTTAGGTTCTTTTCTAGGTTTGGGTTCACAAAAAGTAGATTCTGTAATATGTTCGGAAATGGTTGTCTTTATAATAGGTTCATTGATTTTGTCATTAAGGTCTAGAATAAACAGATCTTCTTCATGATTTTCAAGAGAAGGCTTAGTTTCATGAGGATCAGTTTCATCAAATTTTATGTGAACATATTCTTCCACACATTTGGTTCTTTTATTAAAGACTCAATAATATTTATAGGTTATAGTGTAACCTAAAAATATTCCCTCAACACTTTTAGAAGAAAACTTGTCAAGATTAT
This sequence comes from Viscum album, assembly GCA_963277665.1. NCBI lineage: Eukaryota > Viridiplantae > Streptophyta > Magnoliopsida > Santalales > Viscaceae > Viscum > Viscum album. The sequence goes on from OY728163.1 coordinate 1,655,658,305, forward strand.
CCTTATTATTAAGAATAAATACTTTTCAACCAAAAATCTGAAGTAACTAACTTTAGGAATTCTATTATTCCACAATTCATAGGGGGTATTTTTAAGAACAGATATAATGAAGACTCTTTTTATAATATAACAAACTATATTCACAGCATCATCCAAGAAATAATTAGATAAATCATACTCATTATGCATAGTCCAAGAAATTTCTTAAAGGGTTCTATTCCTTCTTTCTACTACACCATTCTGTTGAGGTGTCCTAAGGGTAGAAAATTTATTACTATAGCCATTGTGTGAGTAGTAAGATTCAAACTCATGATTTTCAAACTCAACGTCGTGATCACTTCTCAAGGTCTTAATCTTACATCCACTAAAGTACTATACAGACTTTGAGTATTTAGTAAAATAATAACAGGCTTCACTTTTGTGAGAAAGAAAGTATACCCACGTGTATCTAAAAAAGTCATCTACTAGGACATAGACATAGTGCTTCTCTTTTAAACTATAAACTCTAGAAGGTCCAAACATGTCCATGTAGACCAACTTGAGTGGTTGAGAAGTTGAATCTTCTTTCTTTAATTTGAATGAAACTTTATGTTTCTTTCCATTTTGATAGGGAGTACAAACATTGTCTGATGGAAGTTTTAGTTGAGGTAGGTCTCTAACTAAATTATTCCTAGTCAATTTAATAAGAGAATGAATATTGAAATGTCCTAATCTTCTGTGGCATAGCCAAGATTCTTTATGAAAATTATTTAAATAAGTAACATTTTGTTTGTCTAAATAATTCAAATCAACTACATAGACCTTTTCATTTCTTAAGGCAGTAAATACTAAAATATTTTTATAATTAAAATAATTACAAGAATAGGTTTCAAATTTAACCTCGAAACCATCATCACACAATTGATAAATACTTAAAAATTATATTTATGACCATCAACAAATAATACATTGGAAATTAAAACTGAATCAATGTTACCAATTTTGCCTAAGCCGGTGATTTTTCCTTTTGAATTATCACCAAAGGTGACATGTCATCCACATATCATGATTAAACTATTGAAGCATGAGTAAGTTTCGGTCATATGTCTTGAACATCCACTATCCAAGTACCATATCTTCTTACAGAATCTCTTTAATCATGTTTTCTATAAATCAGGTTTTAAAAAAATTATTTTGGTACCCAGATCTTCTTGGGTCAAGAGAGGATATCAAGAAAAACTTTTGGTACCCAGATTCATCTAATGGGTTTCATATAATCAATAGATTCAGTAGAATTTGAAAGATAAACTTTGTTTGATCTATAACCATTTGAATAACTAGTTGATGCATATGAATATAAAGAACTATAACTAACAACATTCCGTCCAGATTTAGGAATAAATCTGGTTTTAGTAATCTGTCTCTATCCAGGCTGATAGCCTATTCCAGTGGTATATTTTGGTTCAACTTGAATTCCTAGAATTTGAGTAAGAGTGTTCTTTACATTAATGGACTTTTTAAGTCCTTTCTAAGTTAATCATTGGATAGTTTTAGTTCAATATTTTCTTTATGTAATTGATAATTCTTTTCCATTTCTATATCAAGTACAGATTCAACAGAGGTGGTCAAAGCATGTTGTTTCTTCAAGGTCTTATACTTTTCCTTCAATTGACTACAAGTTTCTTCTAGAATATTACAATATTCAAATAATTATTCAGTAGACATATATTCAGATTCAGAATCATCTCCAGAATAACTATAATTTAAATTAATTGTATCAAATTTTACCTCAGATGTGTTTGTCATGAAACACATGTTGGCATGATTCTTTTCAGAATCAGAAATCTTAGATTAAATTGTGTTGTCTCCTAAATCACTCCATGTTTCGTTCATGGATTTCTTATATTTTCTGTCCTTATAGTTTTATTTCTTCTTGAACATTAACTTTTGACAGTCAAACTTAATGTGTCCTTTCATTTTGCATTCACAACACACTATCTCACCATCCTTGTCATCTTTCTTCCAATTTTTCATCCAATTACCTCACTGATCATAACTTCCATTGTATTTTTATTTTCTTAAGAATTTCTTCTTCCTGTATAATTTCTTAAATTTCATGGCTATCTAATCGATCTCTTCATCACTATAAGAATCTGAACCTTCACGTGTTGAGATTTTAGTCGGTATGCGATCTTTCTCATTGTCCTTTCTCTTTGAGGTAGTAGACCTAAATGCCACTGAATTCCTCTTTGTTTCATCATAATCCTCCTTGTTTACCTTCATTTCTTCTTCATACATAACCAGCTTACCAATTAGATCATTAACAGGTAGTGAACTTATGTCAAATGATTCTCTTGTTGAGACTAATTTTCCTCTCCATCTTTTGGGCAGACATCTTAGTGTCCTCATCATTTTCTCTTTTGCAGGAACAACTTTTCCTAGTGAGCTCATTGTATTTACAATTTTATTGAACCTGAGATACAGCTTAGAAATTGGTTCATCAAGATTCATTCTAAAATTATCATATTTAATAGTTTAGGTGTTCAATATCATTTCTTTAACATTGGTTGTTCCCTCATGGGAAATATCCAAAGTATCCCAAATTTTGTAAGCAGTTTTACAAGCAGATATTCGATTAAATTATATCTCCTAAAGCACAATACATGGATTAATTGATTTAAAATTTTTATTGTAAGCTGTTTTTGTAGGTTCATCCCAAGTAGTTTTTTCAGTTTTTGAAATCTTATACTGAGTCTCTATTGCATCCCTGATATCAAATCCCATACTTTCTAAATTAATTTCCAATTTCAGTTTCCATTGAGCATAATTAACACCAGTAAATAATGGTGGCATGTTGGTAGCAGCAACTTCTAGTCAATTATCAATAATTAGATATTAGAAATTATATTTAAAGAGATAAAAATTAGAACTAGTAGAAATTTAAGATATTTAAGATACAACTAATATCACAGTTGAAAAATAGAGTATTTGGAAATAATTTATTAATAAACAAACCTTCCTATGATACCAAATGTTGGTTGGTGTGGATACTCATGAGAGGGGTGAATTGAGTTCCAATTAAAATTTCTTTTGAAAACTATATGATTAAAATCTCCCAAATTAAATAAAAATTAAACTATAGAGAATTTATAAAGATTGTATGTTTTCATTTAGTTTCTCAAGAGATTGATTATTTCTTAGTTAACTCAATCTGAAGATTATTTAACTTTTGAAACTAACTTACTGACTAAAAAAAGTTATACACACCTGCTAGTTCAACTATCACAGTTACTTTAAAATAGATTTATATTTAATGTACTTAGCAGCGAAATATCCAATATAGTCTAAAACAAAATAAATAGGCACAGTAGATATAACCAAGAGGTTTAGTCTCAAGCCAAGACTTACTCCTATCAAATAGTTTATATAAAATTTTATCCACACCATGGATTGGGGTTAACTATAGTACGAAGACTATCCAGGTCCTCTGACATATAACATAGTTCTATGTGGGAAACCAAACAATAGCATACAGGCTATCAAGGTCTCACTTGACCTCTACCACTATCCATAGTGGGATACAGGAGTATAGGGAAAAGATTGTGTGAGGATTTAGAAATCCTTTATTTTAGCACATGATACTGTGTGTGTATGGAATATATAGAGTATACACACTGCTCAAAATGTAATTAAAATAATCACTAAGAGAGATTAGATATGAGTTTTATAATGCTCTAGTTTTTTGAAGTGCAGCTCTAGACTCCTTTAGATTATTCAGAAATGCTTCTGAATCTTTCTCTGGTTTTTCTCTAAAAATAGAGTTTTGTTTTCTTCCTTGACTCTCAGGTTCAGTTTGATCATCTTTAGTGCATGAAAAGATCGTTGTAGTTCTTCACTCCTTGACTAAAGATCATCTTGTGATATATTCTTGTATGAATGGCCTCATGTGTGTCAATTTTTCTTCATGTAAGAGAGAGTAAGGATGTATCCTCTCTATGTATATATGTGTATATTTTTTGGTTTCATCCGAGGTTCCCTTTTATATCTTCAAATCAGGCAATATGGATGATTCCCTTTTTAGAAGTACGAAGTACAGTTCTTGAAATTCCATTCACTATCATTAATTAATAGAAGGTGTATTAAAATCATTAAATATGATCACTGCTAAATAAACTAATAGAAATAGTGTTTAGAGAAATGGTGAATGGTTTCCATCGGTAGCTCTTAGTATTAGTGATATTGTATGAGAATTTCTTCTATATTGGTAGTTTTTACCCTTTATAACGGTAACTCTATGTATTGGTACCTCTTTCTATTGGTATGTCTTTAATATCATTGGAATATGTATCGGTAGACTTGTATCAGTAGGTATTGTCTTTCTCTATCGGTGGACTTCATATCGGTAGCTGTCAATCAGTATATTTGTATAATTAGATTGTATCGGTAACCATGTACCAGTGACCTTGTGTCATAGGAAGCTTGGTCTATCAACGATCTTTACTTCTTGGTAGACTATGTACCGATAGGTCTGTATCAGTCGACTTGTGCATACCAGTAGACTTATTCTATCAGTAGCTCTTCTTCTATTTGTAGCTGTTATGCATATTAGTGACATTATCCATATCAGTAGACTTATGTACTGGTGTACTTAGCTTTATCAGTAGTTGTGTCTCTATTTTTCTGTATCAGTAGCTATGTGTATACCGGTCGACTTATGCATACCAGTGGACTTAACACTTATCTGTTCTATGAAAAACATATCCAGATTGAGTTATAATTATTTAAAAGTATGTATAAACATTTATTAACATATTCCAATGATTATCTTGATATTCTTATCAAATTTAATAGTAGGATGTCATAGATTGAAATAATTAATATATATATATATAAACATTATTTGGGATTATCAAATCATATTAAAGCATAATTGTAATTATCAAAACAGGTGAGGTCAACAATAAGGCTCAGTGATAATTACTTACATACATTTTTTATTTACTCTAAGACATAGGAACCATCTTCAAGATCATTTGACTATTTTATTGAGACTCATGAATAATTTTTGGTCCAATAAATGGAATCAATCCTATTTCCATCCAATATAATGGAACCTGGAAACGAAAACCATGAAATTCCTTGAATTATGCTGTATGTATATTCATTTGATGTATTTTATTATAGGAGAACTTCACCAAATGATTATGATATTCCCATGTTCAAAAAATATCCATTACAAATTCTTTGTGATTATCATTGAATTGTATAATTGTGCATTCCAACTTACCATTATATATGATTGATATGGAATTCTCATGGTCAGTTTAGTGCCATGATCAATCTACAACGACAAACATAATTGGGAAGTGAATTAATGATTTTTATTAGATACTATTGAAACTATAACTTTGTGAATATTAAAAACCTCTTTAATATGAAAATTGTATAAGTTCTCTAGCATGTTAGACTCTCTAATTGGGATAACTTGTGGTGAAATTTTTATTCAACACACAATCATCAAAACAATATCAGTATTCTACAACATTATTAGTAGGTCTATGAACATTTCGGTGGAAATATACTTCAGAATCCATAAAATTATTGTCCCAGATTGAAGCATAACATTTTATTGTTTATGATAATGCTTTACCCAATAATAATTTAGACATTTCATCATAGAACCGGATATATTATGTTCTATACCTACACTCAAAAAGGATTTTTCATCACCCTATAGATCATTCAATAGAATATATTAATATTTCCTTTTGAATGGTGATAAAATGAAAAAATTTGTTTTTAGAAATACTAATATACAAAAATTTGATTCTAAACATGTAAAAATGAGTCTTCACACTCTTTTTATCCATTAAAAGCCTCCCCTCCATTTATGTTTGATATAATAGTGATATAATTAGGGTTTGATATTTGAGGCTCTTGGAAAAATTCCATCAATTATAGAACAAGGATAGATCCAAATAAATTTACATGGTCATCATATTTAGTACAATTCAAGTTCATGTCATCAATCAATATCATTACTTTCCATTGGTCACATGATTCGTTGAAAAAATTTTAATACAATAATAGAATCGAAACATATGCAACATAATTCCATAAAAAAGGTGTTTATTCCATGTCAAAATAAAACTTCTCAAGGTACACCATCCATATTTGTTTTATCAAGTTCATGTCTCACTGTGAGGAATATGTATTTCAAACTATTGTGGTCAGGTAAAAATGTAAAATTTTATCTAAATAGGTAATGTATCTTAGAAATTATGGAAGGGATAACTATATATTTTTCCATTTCATGTAACATATTGTTCTTCTCATGAATTCAGAACATCCATGGACTTTAGGATACATCATAGTATCTATGCATGTGAACACAACCAAGAATTGATCTAGATGCATGATAATATGGAACATAACAATTACCTGTTTATGGAAAATCAGGATTGGTACCAAGGTGAGAAATTACTTAATATCTAGAAATAATTTTCAATAACCATCATTCCATATGAATATAATATCCTTCTATAGTATAAGGGATATGGAAGAAAAGAGACATCAGAAATATCAAAAAATAGTTATAATATCCTATTTATCCCAGAAATTTTTGAATCTCTATAACATTCTTTGGTTGCTACAAAGAGGTAACTACATTGATCTTTTAAGGATCCAATGATATTCCATATTAATAAATGACTATATAGAGTAAATAGAATTATTGAATATAGATGTTTGACATAGAAAACATATCATATAATTTTCTATCCTATAATATACTCAATACATTCTCTAAGTTAACTTCTTGTTTATAACTACTTCAAAAGTTAAGTAGAATATCAGCAACAGATGCCATTCTAAATGAATTAAGCTAACTATGGATGTTACAATTCATTAAGTCCATGAAAATTGTAGGTTAAATCATCAGTCCAATGGGAGTATCATAATTTTCTGGATGGAAATATAGACTTTGAAATATTATCATTGGAATATCCTCTATTGAAATGATAAGAGGATCATATCCGAATTTTAGATCAATTTTGGATAACCTTTTATCTCCCTTTAATTTATCAATTAGGTCCTAGATTCATGGGAGAGGATATTTATTTTTTATTTTTACATGATTCAACATACAATAATCAATACATAAGCAGATATTACCATATGCCATCATTTTGAATGACACTAGAGCGACTCAAAGTGATGTAATACATTTGACAAATCCGTATCATACTAATTCTCCTAGTTACACCATTATCTATCATTAATATACAATATCTATTCTATTAGATAATAATGAAATAGGTCTTGTTCCTTGAATTAAATGGATATAAAAAAAATTCATTCATCGGTGGCAACCCAATGACATAGTTTTGAAAGAAATTTGGCTATCGATCCACTGTGGTAATAATAACATAATTTTATATTTAATTAGTAGTGTCTATGTTTATTATTGCTAATTGGATAGAGATGGTTCCCTCCACTATCAGTAATGATCTTGACCTCTCAACATTTATGTCCCAAACCCGCTTAAATAAATAAAGAGATCCATCTAGGGATGTAAACATCACTTGTCAGGAATAGTAGTCAATATTAGCTTTAAATTTCACCCACCAGTGAATTCAAAATATTAGATATAAAAAATATATATATAGGACTATAAACTCACAAATGAAAAATACTAAATTAGTGGTAGTGGAATATGGAAAGAATTTGAATCACTTATACTCCCTTAATCGGAGGGATGACTTGATACTCATGATATGAGGTGTCATTTCAACTTGTAGTCCCAATTATTTTACAATATAAGATGAATGGTAATAATTTTATTCACCATTATAAAATGAGGCATGCATAAGAGTTAGTTTTAGAAGAATGTTAACAAAAACCAAGGAGAGATCTAGTTTCTAAATCATGAAATCCATTTCTACACTATGTAACTGCCTCTCAACTAACAAGGGATAAATATTTCTTTCCGACATAGGCACTATCTAAACAAATATGTTTTTTTGTATGTATCATTTTTTCACCTAGCTCTATAAATGATAATTGATCTCAAATGATGGTTCCATCTAGGAATATTATGACCATGGCTCTATTGAGTCTGTTTCGCTGGTTTATCTCAAAATTTTATGATAATAATTCTTGATAGTCCCTTTCTTAATGCAATGGTGGAAATTTCATAATGTTATTATGTATTTATTCATTATTTGTAAATATACGTTTCATTAGAAACAATATGATTAATTATTTTTCCATGGTAGATAATAGACTGAGCCCATGGATTGATCATTTCATCCTTGCACCCTTGAATTAAACCCCATATTTTTATTCTTCATTCTAAATATCCCACCAGTACCTAGGTTAAAAATGGTGTCTCCACCACTAGAATTATTTACAATGTATCTTTCTACCATTGGTTCCTTATTTTCCATTTTTGTACTGCCCATAATATAAATCATTACAAAAATTGATTGAACCCCAGGTTAAAGACATTCCTTAATGATTTATGATTTTTATATTTATTATAAGCTACCTTTGTTGAATAAATAAAAATGTGTGTGAATTTGACTGTATATTAATTCACTAACATAATTACTTGTTCCAATTGATATAATTCTATCATATTTTCTATCTATAGGTTCTATGATGTGATTTATTATGAAAAAAATTCCAAAAATCCATGTCATGTGATTTATCTATCCATTTTTTTATGAATCTAATTTCCACAAATCTAGCATCATTTAATCGAGCTTATATGTTTATAGATTTATCTTTATCTCATATGGAGGCCATAAAAAGTCAAAAACCATGGTTATCTTGATCAGACATACCATTTATTTCTTAATTCTAAAATCACAATGAAATGTTGATTGATTTCCCTTTAAAATTTCCAATGATAAAATTTTATGGATAATGTTCTCTAGTCCAAGGTCCCTTGTCTAAAACATTAAAATCATTCACAATAATGTAAACCAAATCCATGTTTACATGTGGTCCTAGTATAACCATGTTATCATTATATACCTCTCTTTTATTTCCTGTTCTTCTTACCGGTGCAATTTTCATTCCACAATCAATATAAAAAATAAACATTTTATCATTTTGTGTTTATATTTTCCTGATAATGCTTTATATATCAAGAAAATATTCAAAATTTCCAATATCAAAATCTGTTAAACATGGGAAAACGAAATCCTAGAGGGAAATATTTTTAATAATGACTGATACCTATCACTCATCCATAAAAATGGAAAGAAAAAGTAGAAATTATGCTTAAATGTGTTTTAGAACAATTCTTGTTCCCATACTACACTAGTAACATAATGTTCAACATATAAAGGTGGTGTACATCATTAAATTATATACATTTCATATTCTCATATTCCATTATCCATTGTACCATACAAAATAATGACTGAAAAATAATTATTCCCTTTATAATATACCACACCAAATAATTTTCTTGACTGGAAGCATAAGTTATATTAACCTTAGGTGACATTCCACAGACACCAAGGGATGGAAATAATTTACAATTTTTTAAACATGAGAGACATGGGGAATGGTTTAACATTTAATAAACACACACAAACACACAAACATTTAGATATACAATAATTAAAATAGTATACATCAATATAAATGTATCATACTCTAAAACCTTAGCTTAAAAAATGTTACCAATTAATTGATAAAAATTGAAACATGGATGAATATTAGAGTTAAAATTGTAACAACTTGAAAATTCTAAAATAGTAAATTTTATTTTATAGCGTATAAGAAACAAAAGACAAAATGCATAATGGAATATATACTCTTCTGGAATTATGGTATATTTAATATGTTAAATAGGATTAATGTATTTTATAGATAAAAATTCACACATTACTGGGTTATCTTGCATTACACACAACAACGACTTTCTTTGATAACTTGTGTTACATGTAAGACAGATTTTTAATGAAAAAAAATATATTGTTAGAAAATATTATTTAATATGATAAGATATCACCTAGATATTAAATTATATGTTTTTATTATCATTTTCGAAATTTTGAAAATATATATAAAATAAATTCATAGGTTACCAATTAATTATAAATGAATATAAAAACAAATTGAATATAAAGGAAATATTTTTATGATCATAAAGGTGTTTTATCCTAATAAAATAAATTAATTACTATTAATAAATTATATTAATTAAATATATATGATATATTTTCAATAAAATATTTTTAACATTAATTTAATATATTTTATTGGTATATAAAAATAAGAAACCCAATATTACAGACAAAAGATATATATTGATAAACGTAGTGGTCCCACCTTTTAATGGAGAACCTATTTTAAATAAAACATTAGAAAATATTATAAATTTTATATGTCAAAATAAACATTATTTCTCAAATATTAACAAAAAAACTTAATTTGAAATTTGGTTATTTTTATGAGAAGTTTTATTTTTTGACAAATAGTGAAAAATATTGAATTTTATTCAAAAAAGATATTTTTATATAATTTAATTATGTAGATAGTTTATATTATCATTTGTTTTAATTTATATTTATTTCAAATATTCATAAATTAATACAATTTAGGTCATTGAATTCAATTTTTCAATGAAATTGGATATAAAAACATTTCAATCTTCTGAACATTTTTACTTTACAAACCCACTTGGTCATCCATTCTACGAGATTAAATTTAAATTAATTTTTGAAACATATGTTAATGGAATTCAATAAATTAATTAAATATTTGAAATCAATTTAATTTATAATTTATAATTAGTTTAACATAGTGTTTGACCATAAATATTAGTGAAACTGATTAAAATTAATTATAATGATTAAGAGAAACATTAGATTAACAAGGGACTTAACCTTAAACATAACGACACAAATGACCTTGAAACTTGTAAAATTACATTTTATGTCACAAAATTAACCTATTTTATCAAATTTTATCATATATTTATACACATGCTGTAATAAAGACCTATCAATAGTATTTGCCTATTTATATTTACAAGAATGCCAGTGATCCTCCACTATAAAAGGCATTGAACCCTCCCACGTATTCACAACACTAATGAAAATTGTCTCATAAAAACCATTCCAAATAATTCATAATGTTTCATAACCTAATTCTACAATCCTCACATAGTTCATAAGTCACAAAAATTAATTCTTTTGGAATAAACCAAAAGGAGTTACCCGAATAAGAGGTAATGGTCTTCAACGATAAAATTTGTTTCATTTTCATCTCCAGCACTTAAAATTACATTAATATAATAATTATATAATTACAGTAGTATTTAATATATAATAATATTTTTTATTATTATAGTTTTACCTTCATTTTTATAGACATCCATCAGATGGGATACCCAATCATGGATCGTGTGTACAACAGTCTATCACCTCGCGAACCGATACAACCTTTGATGTTTTGAAATAATGATGTATATATAGTTTATATGTTATATATATATATGATATTAATAATGTATTTATGCTTATATAATTCTTATATAACTCATATCTTCATACGTTCCATTTTGTATGAAAACGATAACATCGTTAGTGGACCAATGGATTATTACCTCCCAAAAGTGATGTGATTCATTCATGCTATAAATTTAATTTAAAAATACTTGATTTAACAAAAATATATAAAATATATAGAAAATTTTGATAATATAATTATATTATACATATATATCATTTTCATTTTTATTTGTTTTTAAATATGAAAAAATGGAAGTAGCATTCATTCGAACGTACAACCTATTGTCTCCATGAATGATGAATTTAATTTATTATCAGAAAATATTATGGATTATTATAAATAAATATAATATATATATATATATATTTATGGTATTTAAATCAAGTTATATATCTTTTATAATATTAAATCATGATTGACATAATATAAACAAAAATAAAAATTCAAAATATACTCTGAAACTAGGTAATTAACATCATTAATAGTGAAAATAAATGAAATTTTATTAACAAAAAGGTAATAAGATAATATTATAAGATAATATATGATATAATAATTTTTAATATATTTTCTAAATAAGTTATTAAAATTCCTAAAACCATTATACATGAGGTTAAATTGTTTTCACCCAAAAGGAAATGCAAGGTAGGGGATTTCAACTCAATTTACATTTCATTGAAACTTATTTTTTATTACACAGTAATTCACATTAATGTGGTGTATATTCTACCCCCTTTAAAATTTAATATCACGATTCACTCATACAACAGGTTATTTAAGGATTCAATTTGAACTATATCATCGAAGGAGGTTTTACATGAAAATTTTAAATTGGTAAAATTTATCTTTACAATATCACTCACTTATGTGTTTTTAATATTTTTCCTAAAAAATAACTTCATTGTTATCATTTTTATTTTAAATGAATTTTATCTTAAATTTAATTTTTATCATGTAATGGATATTATTATTTCCAAAACTATATACCATTTTCTCATATGATGTTAACTTTGACAGTTATATGATTAACTAGAGAATTATTGATAAATCAGTATCTTTTATTCAATCCAACTATTTGATATACATATTTGTTTATAAAATTAAATATATAATTAGATTCATGAGGAATTATATGTACATGTAAGACTTAGTTTTGGGACCTTGAATTTCAATTCCTATGGGTTGGGTGATGGTTAATTGAATCCCCAAAATGCATCGATAGTCACATGAGATTATATCAGTTGGAGAAAAACACTTCAAGTTTGTTTCCAAAAATAATAAATGAGTTCATAACCACATATTTAAACTATCTTAAGAATATATTATAATGGTAAAGGTATCATGTGTATAGGAAATATGATGTTCAGTTTTTAATTATTTCTTTTATTGATAGTTCAATTATTATTGTTATCCATGAGATTTTTTTCATCAACATTATCTATGGATGACTTTTCATTTCTCGTTTATTAATGAAATTGGATGTGTATTTAGTTATTTAGAATTTTATATCAAGTGTACCTTATTCAGTTATTTCAAGTGGAATTTATGGTTATTTATTTACCTTTTTATATTATTTATGTGCTTCATTATCGGTTTATTGATTACATGGTATGTGTCTTCTAATATTAAATTCCCATATTGATTATTCTCGTAGATTTTTTTATTAATTCTGCTACATATAACCCATAATGAGAATTTGAGATCACCCGTATTTTTTTCCATCCAAATTCATCAAAATAGTTATCTAGGAATGATATGTAAGGATATGCTATTTGAGAATAAATTTATCCTCCAAATAATTTTGTTGTTGTTGTAATTAGTGTATTCATTTTAAAAAAAGACTCATGTATGTATCCAATTTACCAATATTAAAATACTATTCGATCCTTCAAGAATGTATTCCTTGATATCATGCCATTGTACTAGTATTAGACACTAACTCTGGGCTTCAGGGTTTGGGGTTCTATAGTTGGTATCAATGGACTATTAGTCTAAACCATGGGAACTAGATTTTAGAAAACATTGATTAGATAAAATAACCCTAAGGTTGAATTTAAGGATAAGTATAAAAGAACATCCTAATGTTTTTATAAGATATATATTATGGGGAGTTTACTATCCACACATCCCTATGTGAATTTAATCATGGGTTTATGAGTTTATGATTGAAGATAAGTTCAAATATTTAAAAAACTCCTTTTAGATTTATATAATGAGAGTATACCAAGATTAAGGAAATTTTGGTAGATTTTTTGAATGTATATTTTCTAGTAGAGAAGTTATTCGAGGAATAATGGCATTGAATTTTAGGTACATGAGTTTAAATGTATTGCTAACATTTAGTGTTATTAAGATCATTAATGACATGGTAATGATTGTAAAATTATATTTTTAGGCTTTGAAAAAAATAATTGTATTGAAAACCATAGAGAAAAGAATATTTAATAAGTAAACTACATGAATGACTATAATAATATTTGGAATTGTTATAATAATTATATAAATAGGGGTTTGGAATAGGAATAATTTTATTTGGTGTGACAACCCATCTAGTTTGGAAAGACCATGGTACTTGAACCCATGATCGATGGATGTTAGGTGTTTAACTCTAACCACTGACCTACACAATGTCCTGGTTAATATGTTTTTTTAGTTAAACAAGTTTATGAATAAATAATTATTCTAAACCTGTAGTGTTACTTTTTAAGTTTATATATTTATTTATTAACCATATTAGATTTTGATAATTGTTAGGTACAAATGGAATGAATTGTCACTCTTTTATGGGTCTTACGACAAGTTTAAACAATAATTTTGTGTTTCAAAAAAGGGGTTCATTCTTGTATATCAATTTCATAGAGAAACAAATGAATTATAATTTTGTTTATGCATAAAATGAACATTTAATTTTTAAGGATATGTTGAAACATATAAATTAGGTATGTTTTATTGTATTCTATGTCGATAAAATAATTCCACAACATTTGGAAAATTATTGTAAAACCGAAATGTTAATTTAATACCATCATTTTTATTGAACTGATGGACTTTTAAATCATCACAGATTTATGGACTTTTGGACAAAATTTTTTGTCATTAACTTCTTTGTTATCAATAAACTCAATAACCCCAATAAATATTTAATATTTTTCTCTTTATATGTATCCCCATTGTCTACTAATTTTATCCTTCTTAGAGACCTATTCATATGTTCTTCCATGTGACTTCATACTTCTCATCCTATCTTATTAAGATTTTGTTTTGTTTCCTCTTACCGGGATTAGGGATTTAAACAAAATAGTTTTTCAAATATCAATCCCTAGATTTTAGAGATCAATATTAAATTGTGAGGATGCAATTTATTTATATTGGTGATAATGTTTTTCCCAAATAATTCAAAAAGATTAACCATTTTTCGATTGCATATATGAAACACGAATCAAAATGTAGAAAGTAATATAACCTCTCAATTCATTATGGTATATTTAATAATTTAAATAATTTTATAATATTCTATAGCTTTCTATTTATTTAATATGTTGTTATTTTCCATTAAACCAAACAAATACTTTATTTGAAAGATAGAATTACACACAAGACAATGTTTTACCAAAATAAACTATACTAATAATATATAGTTATTTAATATAAAAATATATAAACAAGCCATAAAATTATTGGATTCAAATATTTCCTATTAACTTATGAAAAAATATATAAAATGAATTCCCAGGATACCAATTAATTAAAAACAAATATAAAAACCTATTGAATTTAATGGAAATGTTTTTATACTCAAAAATGTGTTTTATAATAATAAAGTAAATTAATTACTTTTTGGAATGATATTAAAGAAATATATATTTCATATTTTTTACAAAATATTTATAATATTCATCCAATATTTTTGGTAGGCATAAAATATAACAAACCAAATATTGGGCACAAAAATGAAATATATTTATAAAGGTAGTTTTACTGCCATTTAATAGAGAACCTATTTTAAATCCAATTTGATAAAACATTATAAATTATATTTTTAAAAAGAAAATTATTATTTTAAATAGGAACTCAAAAATTATCTTAGGTTTAATATTTTTTTCTGAGAAATTTTAGTTTTTAATGAATATTAAAAATAATGAATTTTAATTGAAATTATATGTTCAATTAATATATTAATATGGTTAAATAATATTTCAATTTATTTTTAAATTAAATTTACTTAAATAATACATTAATTAATCAAATTTAGGTCATTGGAATCAATTTCACATTTAAATTGGATATAAAAACATGTCAAACTTTTGATCGTTTTTACATTAAAAACCGCTTTGTCGTCTCGTCTGTAAGATTAAATTTAAATTAATAGTTGTCACATATGTTATTATAATTTGAAAAAATAAAATCCATATATTTAATGAAAATAATTTATAATTTATGATAAGGAAAACATATTTTTTTAGTAAAAAAATTAGTTAAAGATATTAAAATTTCATATAGTGATGAGGAGAAAAATTATCTAATCAAGGGGATAATTCAAAATCATGAGGACCCAAATGACTGATACATTTGTCCAAATTACATTTTATGGAAATATTACAAACATTAAACATATTTTAAATGTTTTCTATCACTATTTAAGTCACAAGATGTATGAGAGACCTCTCAAATGTGCTTATGATTTTATATTTACTAGAATGCAACCCATCCTTCACTATAAAAAGGCACTCACCCCTCCGACTTATTCAAACCTCTAAAACCCATTGGATCATACCAAAAATTCCGACATATGTTCTCAAATTACCTAAAATAATCCTCTAATAATCCATTTAGGAATAAATCCAACCAATGATATCTTTTGTTTTAACCCAAAAGGGGTTACCCAAATAAGAGATAACGTTCTTCAATAATCAATTTTGTTTCATTTAATTCTCTACATCTTAAATTATTTTTTTAATAATGATTATATAATAACATAATTATATTAAATATACTTATATTTTATCATAATATTATTTATACATAAAATTTAATATACATCCATCAAATTAAATGCACAATCATCATTATCTGTACGGTAGACTACCGCCTCTCGAACTGATGTCATTCATTCTCCAATTTACCTCCTTTCATGGTCACAAATAATAATGGATTTAGAGTTTATAAGTGATATATATGGTATTTATAATTAATTTATTATTATTCAATTATTATATAACTCATAACTTTGTACTTACCATTTTGTGGGAACACGATAAAATCATTTATGGACGTGTGGACTACTGCCACCTCAAAGGAATGTGATTCATTCACACTATACATGTAATTTATAAAGGTTGATTTTATTAAAAAAAATTATATATATGTAATAATAATAATTTTATAATTTCAATATATGTATATATCATTTACTTTTCATTCTTTTAAACACAACAACAAAATGGATGTAGGGTTCATGCATACGTACGACCTACCATCTCAGTGAATGGTACATTTCATTTCCTATCTCGAAATATTATTGTTTATTATAGATAAAAATATAGTGATTATATATTATATTTAAATTAAATTTTTTATCATATTAATGATTAAATCAGGATCAACGTAAGAAGAAGAAAAATAACAAGTCCAAACATACTCAAAAAACTAGGCAATAAACACATAAAATATTAAAAATAAATGAAATATTATTAACATATGAGTAGTAAAATAATATAAAAAGATCATATATGATATAATATATATTTATTTAGTTCCTGACTATGTTTTAAAAAATATTTAAATCATTATACATGAGGATAAATGAAGTTCACTCGAAAGGAAAGGAAAGTCCAGGGATGTTGTCTCAATTTACATTCCATTGAGACTTATTTTGTCATTATAGACTAATTCACATTAATTTGTTGTGTATAATGCCCATTTCTTATTTAATATCATGATTCTATCATGATTCATGGTATTTTATGTTTTAATTTGAACTATCAATTCTAATATGGTTTGAGTTGAAAATTATCGTTTGGTAAAAGTTATATTTTCAAATATCACATTCTTTGGTGATTATTAACATTATACTAAAACAGTCACTTCCATATGATAATTTTTATTATACATTATATTTTTCATAAATATCCATATTCTAAGGATATGGATATTATTAATTGCTAAAATATTTACCATTTCCATATATGGTGTTCACGTTGATTGTGATTTGATTAACTATAGAGTTATTGATAAATCAATATCTTTGATTCAGTATTGATATTTGATAAGGCACTTTTTAGATGAATTTTTAATAAATTATTTGATATATTAATAATTCTTTGTAAATGAAATACACGTGTTGGTGATCTTTTGATGAATGAACAATGGGTTTGGGGCTAGTTAATGAAATCACCATGATGCATCGTAAGTCTTATAAGATGAAATCAGTTGGTGACAAAACCATCAAGTATGTTTCCTAGTAGAATAGAAGTGTTTCTACACAAAAATTTAAATTATCTTGATAATAAAATTTGAATATAAAGGTATCATGTAACTTGGAAACATGAAATCCAATAATTAATCATTTTCATTAATATAAATTCATTTATTATTATTATCCATGAGATTTTTTATTTGACATTATCAATAGAGGAGTTTTCATTTTGTGTTCATTTATTTAATGGAAAGTGTGTTGAGTTATTTAACATTAAATATTAATTATGAAATATCCATTTATTTTAAATGTAATGTGATTTTATTTAGTTCCCTATCTATATTGATTAAACTCTTCCTTATCAGTTTATTTATTACATGGAATGTATATTTACCTATTACCTTACCATATGTAATATTATCATTGTTTCATTATTTATTCCTATATAATTAACCCTGATTGTGTGTTTGAACTATCATTTATTTATTTTCCATCCCTAGGAATCTTGTAATTATTCTAGGAAATATTTGAAATTATGTGAAAATTTGGAATAATGTTATCCTCTAAAGAAAACAATTGAAATTACAGTATTGATTTATAATAAATGACCCATATATGTAACTTGTTTACCAATAATAATAAACCCTTTGATCCTATCAGTTTTGATTCCTTTTAACCATTCCAATATAATGGTATTAAACACTGACATATGCTTATGGGGTTGGGGTGCGACAACAATGGTATAGTAAGAGATACAAAATGAAACTATAAAGTGGAAAACTAATTGTTGTACCATGTCAGAACCACTACTAAACATGAAATGAGCACACTCCAAGAACCAACACCATAAACATTGATAGATATATCCAGGAGAACCTCTAGAAATGTAAGAATCTAGTATATTTCATGTATCATGCAAAAATCATTATTATATCCACTAATGTAAATAAGTATGGGTGAGAAATAATACCTAGTAGGAAATACCTAGAGGGTCTTACATTTTTCCACTAATTTTTAAAACACGATATCACATAGTATATAAACCAGGAAAAAATATTTCAAAGTAGTAAAAAAATGAAAAATATAAGATATTTTATATGAACATGTTTTCTAACTCCAGTATAACTAAAACAAATTCTCATTCAAAAACCAAAAAAAGTCCATAATTTCTAGATTAGCATAAGAAAACATTTTGTTATCCACACACACTCATGATTGTTGATATACACACATATTCTAATGAGTGGGGCTAAATCCTCTCCAAATCCCTTTATTGGTAAAAAATTTCCCCCTGTGCCTTTCTAGCCATGTATTATTAAAAAATTTCTCATACAATGAAATCCAAAATGAAAACTCGCATGTTTCTTTTCACATGAAAGTCAGAACCCAGTATGGAAATAAAATGAGTCAAACCCATATTTCATTTATGTAAACACATTTAATAATTTTAAAACACTGTTGTGCATAACACCCATAAGAAAATTTCATATCCCAAAAGTAAGAGAACCATTAGTTGGGTTTTACTAGAGAAAAATAAAAAATATGAGAGAAATATTTGTAGAAACTTAAAATCCTTCAATCAAAAATAAATATAGAAAAAGAGGAAAACCACCCATCTTGAGATCATTGGAACTTTGGATCCTTAATGATTTAATGAATATAAAATATTCATTTCATTACACAATTAAAATAAAATGAAATATCATTAAAAAAATCTAGACCCGTAGATCCATATATGAAAAATATGGACTGTAGTTTCATTCAATAAAATCTAAGGAGATACAAGACAAGAAGGAAGAGTGAGATTCTAAACATTTATTTAAAAACTAAAATGATCAATGATCCATTAGTATCTACTTCATAGAATTTAAGATCCTCATAAATCATCTAGATAAGACCTTGAATTCTTGAGGAATAGAAATAGAACTGTATAAGTATTCAGAACCAAGGATAGACTAAAACAGGTGGGACCTGAACTATTCATGACATGATTTCCCATTTCACATTATAAATAGTAAGGAGGTCACTAATGATGAAAAAAATCCCCTCATATTAAAAACATGATATTAAATAAATGATGTGAATCATCTAAGCATCATGAATGGTCTTAGGACTCCAACCAATGAAACCAATTCACGCTCTGAAGAAAAGTCAATAAATTTGGGTACAGAATACATTGACATCATGAATAACCAATTCACAGCCTGAATTTTCCGTGAAGAAAAATTCTATAGTATCATAAATTTTTAGGGACCTTGAATTATCTTTCATTGAAATTAAATAATTTTATATGAATGTTAATTAAATTACAGAGAAACATGCATGAGGATCTTATTTGTTTAGTTATTTTGGAGACTGGGTATACAATATTCTTATTCAGTAAATGATCTTAAATTTTTTCCAATATTATCTTCCAATTTATTAGTATCTATATACATACCCTTATAATAATATTTCTTTATAAATTTATCAATAGAAACATAAGAAAGGGTGATCTCAGATGCTCAGTAAGGATAAATAAGGGAAAATATGTCAACAAAATGTGGTCATGATTGTACGAGAATGGGATCATTAAATGTGAAAACCATTCCCAACATATCAAAGGTCAAAATATTGAGTCATGGAAGAAATATTGGTAGTTCATAAGAAATGAATTATTAAAAAATAAATGAACATGAACAATGAGTTCATAACATTGGCATAATAAATAGATTTTTAGAATACAGATATGCATAGAATGATATTTCCATAGTAGTCAAGGCTCACTATCATGGAAATCCTAGTAGAATGGGTTCACTTCTAAAACTATTATAAAAATCAAAGTACACTCTCAAAACCATCCTAGATAGTACATCCTCTTACTGAAAAATGATCACTCCCAATCCTAGTCCTATTTATATCATGATATATAATTCTTATCCCAATAAAATTGAGAAACATATAGGTCCCCCATCACAAAAATAAAAATAACACATATGTGTTCCAAAAGATCATAAAACATTCATCATATTATAAACCATGAAACGAAATTAGTTTCATAAAAATACCATCATAGCATAACCTATGAAAATAAATAGGTCTCATAATCATTTCATCATAGGATAACTCAAAGAATACAAATCCAGATACATAATTATTTCATCATGGTATATACAATGGAAGAGAAAATTGTTACTTAAGAATATATTGTTATTAACAGAAACCATTCATATAAATAATAAGAATGGTATCCTTGTATCATATACCCATTAAATCAAAAATAACATTAAAGGTTTTCATATTAGATTGATAATGATTTTCAAGTATCACATGGAGCATATCATGAGGAAAATAGCCTTTATATTTTTAAAATCATATTTTAAAAAATATAACATTTTAAAAAAAAACTTTTAAAATATCATTTGAAACATGAAAAAGTAATATTTAAAAATAATTTAAACCATTTCATGAGTAAAATACCCTTTCCTCATCGAAGAAAAAAAAATTTATAACATAAATTTTTTAATAATCAATTTATTTGAAAATGAAAATTGATAATTATAGAAGGATTTCTAAATCATTGATTGGTCATAATGGTGTAAAATACCATTCATTACATATGTGTTAAAATAAATATTCCTTTCATATTTTTTTAAAAATACAAATGTGAATTGTTTTGAAAAATTCAATTAGATTCCTCTCAAAAAAATTTGTATGAAATAAAATATGAATAAAAATTTCTTTTGTAAATAAATTGAATAATGTTAAAAAAGTAAAAAAAAAATTATAAATCTATTTTTTGGAAGAAAAGGCGATTTTACTAAAGCGACAAAAAAGAAATTTTTTTTAAAACATTATTTTCAAATATTCTGTAAATGAAAAGATGAAAATGAATGGAAACCATTTTTTATCAATCAAAATACAAAAGTTGAAAAAATTAATTCGTTTCGTTATATGTGGATCATAATACTTCATGTTCAAAAAAATAATCATTCATAGTACCAAAAAATAATGAGATTGTATCATTAAAACAATTCCACTTTGGTAATAAGGATTCATAATCCATATGAATGAATAATGTTAAATAAAATTGATAATATATTGAGAATAAATTATTTCAGGATATTAAACATTAAAAGGATCATATATTAAACTAATAAAAGAATATTTCTACATGAAATAGCATATTTCTCCTATAAGTAAAAAGGATGCAAAAAAATAGTACACTTTTGTAACTTTTGAATTATAAACGCCACGAAAGGGGAATCATAAAATGGATATGTATATACTTATAAAATTCTGGGTAATAATCATAAAATATAGTAATTTTTATTATATAAACCACCTAAATGAAATATGTGGTGAATATGGCATGTACCTCACAGATGTTATAAAGTGAAATGAAAATACCTTAGAGTTTTATTAATATTTTGAATCGTAAGACCAAATTAATCATTACATAAACTAAAACATTAAATATAAATAAAATAATGATATTAAGGATATAAAATGTCAATGTTGTAGTATATAAGTCACAAAAAATAATTTTTTTTTGAAATTTCATATCTATCCCAAAAATAATATTGAGATTAGAAATCCCTTACCTTATCTCTCAACATCATTTGAACACATTAAAACCTCGTGTATAATAGATATAATTTTTATAAATGCCTATTAAGGAACCATAGAAATATATATAATAAAATATATGATATAATTATACCATTTTATTACTTTTTTATTAAAAATTTCATGTTAAAGGCATGTTTTGGTAAAAAAAATTATATGTTGTGATTTGTTTTTTTTTCAAGAATTGTACATTGATCGTGGTTGAATAATATAAAAATCCTTAATAATAATATAAATATAATGTATATTCATTATATATGTATTTTGTTTAGTCTGTAAAATATAGAAATAGAAAATTAAATAAACTATTTAAGGAGACGGTAGGCCGTAAGTACGTATGAATGTTGTTTCCATTTTCAAGACAGATTGAAAGAAAGGAAATAACATGAACAATGTTATCATATTACAAAATAATGGAATGTAAAAAAAGGAAAATGTTTTATCATGATTCCCATAGTATTATAAAATATTAAATATCATATATAAATAATAAATCCATCATTTTAGCTAGCTGATAGATCTTGTGAAAAAGACAAATAACATCAGTTCATGAGGAAGTAGACCGCTGTATACATGAATGATTATTTAAAAACCCATTTGATTATTGTGGATAAGTATTTAGTTTTATATGTTAACATAATAACATATATTCATATATATTATAATAATATTGTAATTTCATCATGTTATAATTGTAGTTGAAGGATTTAGTGCAAGAAATAATACAAAATGATCAGTTTGGGGTGCAACAACATTTTTAGAACACTTTTTCTGATTTACAGCAAATGAAATATTCGGATGACTTTATGATCGTAATATAGGATATAGTAATATATTAGGTATATATGTGATTTATTTCAGTAGGGAATTATTAAAAAATTGTTATAAATGTGTGAATAGATGAAAATTCGGAGTGGCCTTTTATAAGTGAAGTGAGTGACACACTTGTAATTTTTGAAAAGTAAAATGTGTGTGAACATTTTTCATAGGTCAAAAGGCTTCAAAATTGGTAATTCTTGATCCCAGAGATTTAATGTATAAATATGACTATAAAACGGGTGTTGTAAGCCACTAGTGTTTCCTGGATCTCACGGTGATGGTGGGACCATGGGTGAGGCAGCTGGAACAGTTGCAATGGAGGATGTGTCTTTTAATGTTGCGATGGTGATGATCTGTACTGCGGATGCAGAGATCGGACAGATCTCGACCTCTTTCCCTACAAAGTCGATGACTAGATTTCACGATGGTGGGTCCTCAAGAAATGCGGCTGGAACAGAGACCATGGAAACAACGTTGTATGGTGGTGCGAGGAAGATTCACTCTACTGTGGATGCGAAGACTAGACGATTCTTGACCTCTGGATCTATGGAGGCTGTTGCGATTCATGATGGAACTTTGATGGAGATTATGGAGATTGTGGGTTTATCATCTATTGTGGGCAGCGACTCTTCGCAGACTAAGGAGATTCAACGTTTTAATGGATTGTCTTCGAAGGGGGTTATTAGCAGGGATGTATCTACTTTGAGGGATGGAATTTTATCTGCTGGAATAGGTTTGATCCTGTTATGGAGTCTACAAAGGTAGTACACCAAGAAGGAAATAGTGTTCTATCCTTTTCCTCCCTCAAAGGAGGGCTTGATTCTCCCATATGAAGAAAAGGAAATATTTCACATAGCAAATCAGATCCCGTTGTGGTCTCTGAATGGCTCAAAAGGTGTGAGTTCTCAATCATTGCTTGAATCTTCCTTCCTAAATGTTCCCAGCCTATGAAAATTGAAGAACTCAAGGATCATGTTTCATTAATTTGGGGATTTTCCTCATGGAAGTTTGTCTCTCTTGTTCGAAGATACTTTCATATGCTTTTCCCTACGAATGAATTGAAGACATGAGCATGGGGATTTGGATCTATTGCCCTCTAACTGGGAATTATTCACATTCGAGAATGGGATAAAAAGATAAATCCCTTGGAGGTTTGTCACACTACTACCCAAATCTGGGTTAGAGTGTATGGATTAAACTGAATACTTTTTCATCCGAAAATGTTGTATGATATTTCCTTATCCATTGGTATTCCAATTAAAATTGATATGAAAATGGAGGTTTCTCGTTTTGGAAACTTTTCTAGGTTTATGGTTCAGGTTGAGCTGGGTTCACCACTTGTTGAAAAAGTGATGCTTGTGACTGATGAGTATATAATTGAGTTGAAGATTGTTTATGAAAAAATTACTAAATTCTATAAGGATTTAAATGTCATTTTTCATGAATTGTCTTCTTGTCGACGGTCTATATTTTTTAGCTTCTGTGCTTTTCATGGTCACAATGAGAATAATTGTCTCAAGAAGAGGAAATCTGCCACTACATTGAAACCTGACCCACAATTGTTACATGAAGATGGTAAAGACTTGTGTAGGCGTGTAGAGGATTTGGGCAATATTTCTTATCCTGCTGAGAAAGAGGTATAAGATGTCACACATGAAGAGGAATCTAAAGTTTTAACAAATTGAGACTGCCCAGACTCACCCAAGGTATGTGCTCCCTCTCCTGGAATCAAATAGAAATCATGGGTGGATATTTGTATGGAAGAAGAAAAAAATCATGTCGTTGCTCTGTCTGGAAAGGAATAAGTTAGGGAAGAATAATATCAACTACAAGAATACATGGCTGACTCGGATATTCGAAAAGGTAAGCAAATCATAGATTCTGACACCCTGGTCTTCTATATGGCCTGTCATTCTACTTCAAATCCAATTGTGGATAAATAGGGCTTCCAACTTGTTTCCTACAAGAATAATTTGTCCCCGTTTGTTTCTCCAATGGTGGTTGAGCTGCCTATTGAAGAAGAAATGAAGACGCCAGTTTCTAAAAATGTATCTTCTGATAAATTCATGGAAGATTCAGAGGATAGCTCAGGTTTTGAGAGCACTGATGCAGAAACAATTCATGAAAGACTCTAAGAGTTCTCGAACAGGGAAAGTGCAAGCAGAGGGCGACTGAGAGTTCGGGGACACTGGTGTGGAAGGGCGGATTTGGATGCTATTAGAGATGATGAATGAAAGCTTACAGAGTAGCTGCTGAAAAAGATAAACAAATACTTTCTTTTGTTTTTGGTGTTCCATGTTTTCCCATTCCCTTCTCATTTGGAACTTTCATTTTCTTGCTTCAAAAAAAAATAAGCATTAAAAATTAATTTTACAGAATTATATATTAAAATATATTTTGATTAAAAATATGGAATCCATTTTACCAAATTCAATAAAAATTATAGGATAAATTAAATATAAAATAAAACTTGTTGATGCGAATAAAAGTGGTTTTTTGAGAAGTGTATTTTTCAAGAACCAAATGATTTTATATTAAATCTATGTCTAATAGTAATAATTGTATAAATATAAATTAAAATTCTATAATACATAATATATAAATTTAATTTAAAACATTTCTCATTATAGACTATTTTATTTAATTAATCGAATGAAACATTATGCATTATAATAAAGTTTTCAGGAAAACCTAATTTTTGAACAAAAAAAACAAAAATTGAATGTAATGTTCTTTAAAACGTAATTATATGAATAAAATAAAATTAATAATAATAATTTGTCTATAATACAAAATGGGGTATTTGAATTACATAATTTTTTTAAAATAAATGATAATTTTAGTAAAATTGATATTTCGTCCCTATTCATTGAGAAAAAAAAATTATAAAAAATCCTAAAATATTATCATAATTTAATTCATATATGTTGAATTAAAAAATTACGTTCATTTGATAAAATAAATTTTCAAAAATAAATTTTGATTGATAATAAAGTGTTTTCATAAAAATAATAAAAATAATTTTTTGAGGAAAAAATATTTTTGATAAATATAATTACATTACATAATATTAATTGATTATTTAAAATGATGTTATAAATAAATTTTTATTGAGTAGGAAATATATTTAATTAAATAGATATTTCATAATATAGTAAATAAAATTCATAACCTCTAATTTATCAACTATGTTAAAACTATTATATTTAAACTAATATTATTTAATGGATCGTTAAAGCTCAAGGTTATATATTATGTACACTATTGAAGAAAATAATTTTTTTGTAGAATGAAATATAAATTTGGTGTTCTTTATAATAAAATATATCAAAAAATTAGATTGATAAAAAAAATTAATAAATGTTAGGGATTTTATATTTTTTGTTCTTTAAATGAATTTCTCCCATGAAATTCATCTATGTCATCAAAGTCTTGACTTTGAATATTAATTCATATAAATATATATTTTAAAAAGAGCTAATAAAACATCATATTGAAATAGAGAATGTGATGTGATAAATTCATTTGGAATAACAAATACTCGGCTTCCAAATAGAAAAACATAGCCGGGTAGTGAATATTTCTACATTGAAGAGAAGCATATTGTCAAAATAATGAATGAGAGTTACAAAGATCATTGATCACAAGGATGCGAATGATCATGTGAAAAATAAAAACCACAAAACCATAAACCAAATAGGTATAACAAAAGTTAATTTTTTCATAATAAATTATTGTAATAAGATAATTTTTTAAAATATCCTTATCTTAAAGTAGAATAATTATCATGAGAAGATATATTTAGTTGATTTAATTCCATTTCATAATCACAATATCATCCATTGGATATTCCTCAATGAATTTCCTCATTATATCTTACTATAAGAAATAAAGATGATTTTTTTAAGCCTGAATAACTAACTGATAATAAGAGCCATAATAGAATAATAATTAATTCCTTCTATCTCTAGTTTTTCTCATAACCAAATGGTTATAATACATTATCCAATATGAAAATAAATATATATATTTATTGAAGTAATATATTAATATCTTAAACATATTCCTATGTTAAACATAATCTCATTCATAAATAGTTAAACATGTAACCCTTCTAAAATACAAAAATAGAAAACATTAGAAATAAGGTCATTATATTAATAAAATAAACTTTTCATTAATCCCCTGAAAAAAATAAGTATATATTAATTATCATATACCAAACATTTGAATGAATTTACCATGAAAACTCATGAAGCATTGTAATAACCTGAATTACCATAAAAACTTGTTGGAAACATACATGCTTTATTATGGTATAAAGAAATAGTTATTATGGGAGATATTCCATAAATACATTTTTTTAAAAATTCTATCACTGATATAGTGGACCCCATTGTTAAAAAATCATTAATAAGTTATAATATAATCATTTATATACAATTTAAATTATCTGTATCAATAATATGTTCATCCTAACACTATTATCTCAACATTTGGAACATATTAATGGTTATAATTTCCACAATCATGTGTTTTTTGGATATCAACTTTCTATTAAATCACTCTATGAGGTCATCAGCACTATTCGATATATTTTCGAAAATTCCTAAAAAACTTATACTGAACAATCCTTTAATATTTCATAATTCATGAATTCCCATACATAAATAGTTCATGAATTCAAATTAATTATTAACCCTTTAACGAGGATCTGTTCTCTTATTTCATAGTACAAACTTCCTTTTATATTTAATCCTTATTATCTTCATCATCAATAAAAAAACCATTAATAATACTACCTTATTGGTTCTTTTTTAGAGAATTACCCTTATGAAATCGATTTGAGTAATGGTCATAGTTTCCACATTTAAAACATTCAATTTCCAGTGATATTTTATAGATACCATTATTATCATCCATTTTGTTATCTAGTCTTTTCATCTTTATCCTCTATTGTATACTTCTCATCCACAGAAAAACATCTTCTCGTACCTATGAGACATTCCGTTGAGTTCTTCTTCCAACATTCTCAATATAATGAAAATAATATATTCTATCCTCCATAGTCTCCACTACATGATCTCCCAGTGAACTACATCATTTTCTTAGTTGGTGAGTTTGAGAGTTGGATGTGGTGAAAATTGTTAATAACATTCTATGATAACTATTTAGGCATAGCTATAATATCCTACACTCAAGTCATCACACTATCTGACTTCTCATCAATAAATTTTCCATCACATTCAACATTAACCTGATTCCTTTTGGTTACATCCACTGTCTAAAAAAATATTAGTTTTAGAATAAATAATCATAGTGTGGAACCAAATAATCATAAAAAATAAACTACAGGAATTATAAATTAGGACACTTTCATTTTAATCTATGTCCTTAGGTCCTTAAGGATTGTATGTAAAGACTCAATGAATTTCCAGTGAATATCTCTGAGCAGTACCAAACTAGGTGTGTAGAAATACCTAATGACATACACCTGATGAATATTTATTCAATATCATTAAGAGATTATTAGAGTAATTACCACTAGGTATCTCTATTCTAGATCTCCATCCACTTTTATTATCCATACAGGTATGTAATTTCTTGGAATCCACCCACTATGTCATTTAGCAAAACTCTAAGAAAATTTACTATACATTGAATCATCCTTAGAGTTATCCTTAGACATATCCCTATAAATATCCAAATTGATATCACTAATGTTTTCTAAACCTAGTTTCTATATGGTAACTAAAAATTTTGTATTATTCAGACTGTAGAAACATAGTCTTTTCATAGATAGACATTACATATTTTTAGATGAATATTCATTAAATTTATCAAACATGTGCATGATGATTGTAATTTTATAGTTCCTTATGATAATAGGTACATAATATTTTTATTTTGTGAAATATCATCAATTTTCCCCAAATAGGTCTTTAAATTTACTACTCTTCATAAAAATACCCTACTTAGATGCATTCTTCATAACCTGAGGAATATAAACATAAGACATGGTGATCTCAGATTCCCAGAAAGGGTAAACAGGGGAATAAAGATAAACCTAAAATGATAATATGGGTATTATAATGTAATAATAACCTTTGAAAACCATAACCTATATAAAACATTTCCAAATCTTGTGTTGCTGAATAATGTTTTGCATCTTATAAGACACGAATCCTATGAAAATCAAAGAACATGAACTACTAGAGCCTAAAATTGGGATAACTCACTTATTTTTGGCATACAAATAAGCATAGAATATCGTTTACATAGAAGTAAATTATCACTAATAAGTATATAAGGGTGTAATGTGTTGACTCCCCAAACAATCATAGCATTCAAGGTTCACTCCAACGACCATCATAGCAGAAAAAGTCCATTTCTGAACTAGGTTTATTCCCCATTCCATTCCTATCAATCTCATGAGATATATATATTTACCTAATTAATTGGAGATAGATATAGGCCCCACACATAAAATAATGAAAATCATTTATATGTGTGTGACATGATCATAAACAATTCCTCATATCATAACCCATCAAAAGAAATGGGGATTATTATCATTTCATAATAACATAACCTATGTAATGAAATAGTTTTCATAATCATTTCATTATTTCATCGTTGAATAACCTATGTAAGAATAATTTGGATTTATAGTCATTTAATCTTGTTACACCACATGTAATAGAAAAAATATTCATAAATATATTATAATTTAAAACACAAACATTTTAGATAAATAATAAGAATGATATCCTTCAATAACATCCTTAGTAAAGCATATGTAACATCAAATAATGTCATATTATACTGAAAAATTATATTGAAATATCACATGGAACATTTAATTGGAAAAATAGAAATTCCACGATAAAAAACACTTAATGAAACATAATTTATTTAAAAAATATTTTCATTTGAAAATAACTGTTCGAACTTATAATGGAATATTTGAAATCATTTATACAATTTCTAGCAAGAAATATCAATTCAACATTGAATAAATTTTTTTAACAACATAAAATATTCTTGAAATATATATCTATGAAAATGAACATTGAAACATATAAAGTAATAATTAAAACATTGATTTGAAATTATGATGGAAAATACTATCAATGACATATGGGTTAAAAAAAATATTCCTTTCACATTTTTGTTAATAGGTAACATAAAAATTGTGTGGAATACAAAAAGATGATTCCATTAATTTTTTAAAAAAATTAAAAATGTTTAAAAATAACTATAACAAATAATTTTGATAATGTTGAAATAATATTTGAAATCATTTTAAGAAAACAAGGTTTTTGAAGAAAACTGGTTTTTGACTGAAGAGATAAATGAAGATAAATTTTGTTAAAAACATTTTATATAAATATATTGAGAATATAAAGAGATTAAAATGAAAGGGAAAATCCTATGTTCATGAAATAACTTGATGAAAGTAAAATTAATGAGTTTCAGGAGAGATGTCCCATGATATTTCATCATCAGAAACATAATAATAAATAATACTAATAAATGATGATATTGTATTATAAAAAACCTAATAGTTTGGTAACGATTAAGTATAATCCCCATGAAAGAATAAAATTAAATGAAACATATAAAATTATTTTAATTAATAAATTCATGATATTTAAATTCAACAGGGCATAAAATGAAGCACAAAAAATAATATAGGTGCAAGACATATCATATGACTCAAATAATGAAATTTGAGACAAACATATATTACCAATTTAGTAACTTTATAAACATATACCCAATGAATGAGATATCATAAAATGGAAACTTAAATATTCAAAATTTCTATGTTATATTTTTCAAATTTTTTCATGGGAATTATAGACAATTTATAAAACAAAGAGGTGGTGAATATCGAATGTGTTTCACAGACTAAAAAAGTGAGACATAAATCTATTACATTTTACTAATATTTTGAATCACAAGCCCCAATAAAACATCAAATCAAATGAATACATAAAAATCATGAAAATATTTGTATTCTTTATATAACATTTCAAAGGGGTAGTATATATACACCACATAAAATAAAAGTGTGGTTCGTTTTTATATGTCTTCCAAATATAAAACAATGGATAGAAATGTGTTACCTTGAGTCTTGAAATAGTTCATACACATTAAAATTTCTTATAAAATAGATTACAGTTTATTAAAACATATATTATAAAACAATATTCACATATTTCATATCATATATGGTATACTTATAAACTTCTATTGTCTGTTTATTAATAATTTCATGTTGAAGTCACATTTTAGGTGAAAACTACTTAGTTTTTCATGTACATTTTGATTTTTTATTTTCGGTCCCCTAAAATTGGTCATGGTACCAACATAAATAGATTATTAAAATTGATATAAATATCATATATATTCATTTTGTATGTATTTTGAGTAATCCATAAAATTTAGAGAAAGAAAATTAAATAGATCTCTAATAGGCACGGTAGGTCGTACGTACGAATGAATGTTGTTTACATTTTGTTGATGGATAAAAATGTATAAATTTAAATAATATATTACAATTATATAATATTTTTTAGTTAATTTATATTCATGTCTCACATAATTTTATTTAAACATAAATTTATTACATTCCACGTAATGTGTATTTTAATAATAAATCACATCGCTTCATGAGGCTGTAGTCCACCAAACAAGGGAACAACATTATTGTAATACCAAGTAATGGAATGTTAGTTGTGACATGTGATATAATGATTATAAAAGAATAATAATATAATAATTATAAAATATACATAATATATTCATCCTTATATCCAATCGTGTGAGGTGGTGATGGAAAATGAATAACATTGGTTTAGAATGCGATAGTCCGCCGTAAACAAAAATGATGATTTCATAAGTCATTTGAAAGAAGATGATAATGATTTAAAATATTAAATTAACATAATTACATATAAATATATGTATTATACTTAGGTTTTTGTATATTCATGGTTTAATAAAAATTGAAATAGGTGTAGGGTGAAATAAAATTAAACACTCAGTTTGGGGTGTTTCCTCTTCTTCATAAAACTTATTTTTGTTTTCACTAAAATTCTTATTAGGTTGGATTTGTAACCAAAATAATTATTCTACGATTATAGGATTTATTTAAGGATTTAATTTGGTCAGGTATTTATTGAACCATTGATATATGAATGTGTGAATAGAATATGCGAGGGGTGACTTTTTATACGTGAGGTGAGTTACACACTTGTTATATTTTAAAAGAAAAAGGTGTACCCATGTTTCTCACATCCAAAAAGCTTAAAAAATTGGATATTCTAGAAAATATAATATATTTGGTCAGAATATGTTCCAAAAATGGGTTTTGGACAGGTTTCTAGGTCATTGTTCCACTTATATTTTAAATTTATCCCCATGTAAACCTACTTTAATATTAACCGTGGTTAGTAATTTTTTTATTGTTTTCAATATTTATTATTTTAAAAAATTAAGTTGATGTTATTTTATAATATAAATTATTATAATTCCAAATATGTAATCCTTTTTACCAAATTAAATTTACATAATTGGAAAAATTAAATTTAAAACAAAATATATAAACATTGTGAAAATGTTGGTTTTCGAGATGTTTATTTTTGAAGCACAATGAAATTTTATATTAAATCTATGTATAATAAAAATCATTACATAAATATCTATAATTTTTTATATATTTTTTCTTCATTTCAGTTAAAACATTCATCATTAGGGATTATTTTAAATTAATTATAATGTTGTAACATTATTCACATTGAAATAGTTTTCAGAACAACCCTTTTTTACCCCAAAAAATGTTTATTATAATCCAATATATTGATGACTAAATATAAATTTATAAAATTAAATTAATTAAATAATTTTTTTCATAACTAAAAATATAAATGGGAATTTAAATTACTTATTTTATATAAAATAAATGATAGTTTTACTAAAATCAATATTTTTTCACTACTTTATAAAAAACATTATTTTTCTAAAAAAACATAAAATTTCATGATATGATAAATTTGATATGATGATTTAAAAAATTGAAGTAAAATTTAATAAATAAATTTTCTAAAATATCTATAAATTTATATTAATATTTTCCCAAAAAAGGTAGTAAAAATTATTTTTGAAGAAAATATATTTTTGATGAATAAAATTACATTACAAAAATTGATTGATTATTTATTAATAATATGTAAATTAATTATTATTATGTTGGAAATATAAATATACTTTTTTATAAATTATTCAATACTATTTATACCGACTTATTTAGAAACTATTTTATAACAATCATATTAAATGTAATATTATTTCATGGTTTTTTTAATATTGGTGTTGCATGTCATGTATGTTATCGAAGAAACTCAATGTTTCTTGGAATAAAAGCTAAAATAAGTGTTGTGAATAACAATGGAAATAGATTTTTTAAAATTATTCAAATAAAAAGTTTTTCATAAAATCCTAGGATGTTGCACTTTTTACACTACAACTCTTCTAGGGAATTATCCCTATGAGCCCAAATCTAAATCAAAATGAATAAAACAACAATGTAACTAAAACTGGTGGTACCATATATGTATTATTAATATAAAATAATCATTCAAAAATTATAACACACAATATTAATTAAAGAACAATAGGATATTACCATAAAAAATATCATGAAAAATAAGTAACAATAAAATGGAAGTAGGAAAAGAATAAAAACAAGAAGGACTGAATAATACATAACAATCCCAATAAAATTCAATAAAAAATCTCACACCCCCATACCATCTCCAGGAATGTTATCAACCGACCAATGTCGAATGAAAACCTATCACTTGAGTCGGCCCACCAAAATGTCTAAGAGACATTATTGATCCTATGGGACTGGAAACTAGCTTTGGGAATCAAGATAATGTAGTTCAGAATGATTTGTCCCACAAAAAAAAATCAACAAAATTAAATGAACACTAAAAGGATATACACCAAAAATGGAAAATAAATAAAACTGAACATACCTATATGTGACCCTATGGGCCACTACTGACCACTAAAATAACATTTCCACACAGTGGTCGAATCAAAGCTATAAGAATTACTATAAACTAAAAAAATGAAGGAACAATAGGCATGAGTATTAAAACTCAGTAAGAATTTCAAAACCATTTATTCTGATTTTCATTTCCTATAAATCAAATATCAATCAATTTCATGTTTGAAATAAAATATACAAACATTGGATTTTCACAAATTTTATTAAAAACAAATCATTGTCTATTTTCCCTTTCATTTAAATCTTTTTTCTTTTCAAATAATTAATTATTATCATTTTTATAAAAGAGGGGTTAAAAATAAGAAATTTTCTATTAATTTTAGAGGGTTAAAAAGTTAATATCATTCTCAAAAACAATTATATAATCATTTAAAACCCATTTTATCACTCTTTTTAAAGACATACACCATTAAAGAAGGAATAAGAAATGATCACACTGGTGAAATGGAAATTAGAAACCGTGAGTGACTAAAAATACAAGGAACCCCAATCACTACCACATACAATTATGTGTTGATGTACATGGGAGAACCTAGTAGAATAGTTGATAATCTTTAATATACTAATACCTGACTAATACCATAGGCACACATAACCCGATGACATCAATTAACCACCACGCTCAGTTCTTACCCTACCTGGCCTAACCAAGGTGTACTATCACAAATAGACCATGGTCCATACTAAGGTCAACACGTCAAAGTTGAATCCTATGATAGTGGAAGAAAATTACATGACCATAAACTAGCTATGTAAGGTTTCCTTGTCATGACTAAATATGGGGTGTTACAAAAAATTCATAAATGAAACTAACCATGAATATATATATATATATATATATTGAATAAGAACACACACCAGCACCATGCCTTGAATCCATCCACATAATAATTCCATTCCATTTAACCATTAGATCACAAGGGAGTACCATACCATGGGCCTCCCATACCATTCAACACAACCATGTAAAGGGGATCATCCAAGGAGTGTTTTCAAAAGTTAACCAACCCTTGAAGATGTCAAACATTTCTTTGATAACCTCTAGGAAACAACCCATTTCCAAAATAAACTAACACTTCATTTTAAAATCCAAGACACTTATAAATCCATTTAAGAAACTGAAACCACTATTTTGTAATCCACAACTACAATTTAAAATCAAAACCACACTTTAAGAACCTTAAATCTTAAAAAAATCCAATCCAGAATTTTAACAAACACATAGTATGAACATTCAATAAAAAATTTCATATAATTAAAATACAAAGAAGAAATTACTTTATTTCACATCAAACAGTAATTTTAAAAATCACACAGCACTATATAGATTTAACACGAGTATCAAAAACTAGAAATTATTTCTCCATGAATTTAATGGCGAAATGCAATGAGGAACCAACCTCAAACATGTGTCTTTTGAAGATGACCACTCGAATTCCATTTCTGCTTGCATGGATAGGCACATTCACTTATGTATAAGAAAAAAAATTCCCACTATAGAAATTTTCATCTTCAAATATATATAAGGGTATCCTTATATATATTCTTACACATGCATATACCTTTTTACCTCACACATGGATTCATTTTTCATATATATATATATATACAAGCACATGTAGCTCCAATATATATATTCATTCCACCATGTGTGAATATATATATATATATATATATATATAATGGGAGAAATTGCCTATATATATGCCTACATATGCATACCAACGCAAGTCAATTTTGACAATGGCAATCTGAAACCACCACAGCGAGGTCCAACACACTCTAGAAAAAATTGTAGAAACTCAAAAACCAAAAAAACCCGCAATTTAAAATTGAACCACAATGAAGGAACCAGAAAAATTACCTACAATTGAAGAAAATCCCGCTGCCTTTTCAACCATAATGAGAACAATCATTTATGAGGCCAACGAACCCTAACCATCCTGAAACGACCAAAAATAGAAACCAATAATCTATTTAGGGATTGGCCATGGATTCTATACCACACAGAATAGATGAAAACCTATAAATAGAGGGAGAAGAAGGTAAGGGAGGCTTATTGGAGAAGGCAACTCCACAAATCGGGTGGAGAAGCAGTCTCTGGAAAGAGGGAGGTGGAATGCTAAAGGGGAATCACCCAAGGGGGAGGGTCATGAGAGGGAAAAAAAGGGGGGTGTGCCACGTAGGGGATGTTATTGGAAACCACTTTGGAGTAAAATAATAGCAACTTAATAATAATAATAACAAAATCAACAAAAAAACAAATAATAATAATAATAATATTTCTAATAATAATAATAATAATAATATATTATTATTATTATTATTAAATTATTGTATATATTTTTTATTTTATTATATTTAACACTGAGAAGGCCCCATGGTTTTTCCTCACGGTTTTCTAGACCATGCTCCAACCGTGCACAACAAAATAGAAGGAAGGGACCCTTGAATGGATTGTTCGATTGGTTTACGATATTGTGAAATGACCATGAAAGTCACCTCTTTCATTTGACATAGCTATTTAAAAAAATTTATCATGGTTTCCTCTAACTGTGTGTAAGCCATTATCTACCATGATAAGGGAGCATGGTCACTTCTAGGCCTAGTAGGGTTTATGTCAAACTATGAAAAAACCATCCACATGTCCAAACCCACCCGAAGACTCTGAAACTCTAATTTTTTCACTGGTAACTCGACCTGAATCTTGAACAAAATTCCCCACATCCGGAAAAGGATTAAAAAAGATAAACTGTGGTTAGGATGTGTAAATTATCATGACTACCAAAATTTTCTTCCCTAGAATGTCACCCAACTGAATGAGGAATGAATCCAGAACCAAAAACTACATGAGGCAGAAGAAATAATGAACCATGGTGTGAACTTTTAACACCAAATTTCATACCTGATCAGTTATAGAGTAAATCACTATAAGAGGAACCATCGGGAAGAGAGGATGGTTCTCCTTATAAACAAAAACCAACTAGAATGGATAATGTTGAAACTGCCAGCATATACCATCTCATGAGCTACCAACAAAAACAAAAATTGGGACCCCCCCCAATACAGACCAACCTGGGAACTCCCTTCACATACCAACCCTAACCAGAAGGGGATCCTGATGATAAATAAAAAACAAAGTATCGAACCAAACCATGACCCATCATCTCAACAAGATGCAAGAATATCCAAAAATAGCACTATCCAAAAGTAATATAATCCACAAAAAGAGACCACCCAGTTTTCATACATCCAAATGGGAACATTCGAACACAAATTAGCATAAAACAAGTAAATGAGGCATCTACACCTTTTACAAATAAAGATTCCATCTAAAAGAATGAAATATGAAATAGTAGAAATTAAACTATCCTCATTTCTGAATCAGAAACAAAATATGGACCTAGGCCTCCCACACCCAAATATTCATGACTACATTAAAGGATTCACTCTAAGACCTAGGTTTGGATCCCTAATGTCCAGAAGCATCATATTCCCCACAATCAAGAACTAGTGATCTTCAACTAAAAATTATTCTTTTGATATTTCGAGCTAAATAACCCCTTTATATGCACCAAGAAACCTTGTGAAATGAAACATCATTTTGTAGTCTACTAAAAATGATGAATTCTTCTATTTTATAGCTAAAAAATTTGGTAAATAAACTTAGATGTCTTAGGTGTGGCCCAATGTTAGGAAACAATCCAGATCCACCACTAAATTCAGAGTCTTGGTAGACTCACCACATGGAATACTAAGAGAACCCCCAATTAAATCTTTCTTCCAAAATCATGACTGCTCGAATTTTGACATGATAAATCAAATAAATGATTATTAACCCAATTTCCCAAAAATAACCTTCACCTAAAAATAGAAAAAGGAATCCTATAGATTTAACATCCCCTCCATATAGAGATATTTCTTGGGATTATTAAAAAATAAGAGTAAAGAATAATCAAAATGAATCATAAACCAAAATTGCAAACATAAATCACAATCCAAAACCCAAAATCAAATCACCATTCTGACCATAATTTCATCATGTAAAAACTAAGATCCCATGAATAGTAAATCCATATATGAAAAGTAAGTAATAGTCAATTTCTCACTCACTTTTCAAAATTTTGAAATTGCCCTTTTTGAAACACGTTTTTCATCAATAAAAACATCTAAAATATCCAAAATGGTATTCCATGAAATTGAAAATAATTACATCCTTGTGATAGAATAATAACCCATCTAAAAATACAACTAATTAACCACTTTCCACATGCACACATCCATATATTTGATCACTCATAGAAATACCAAGGGTTAAATAAAAACATTAATCATTTCCAAAATAGATTATTCAACATAAATCCCAAATTCCCGACAAATTTTTTGTCACTCATTGTCATTAAATAAATTAATTTCTAAATTACTAGGAAACATTCATTTCACATTCCAAAATCCAAAAATGATTACAAAAACACCATCTATTTTTCTGTTTGAATCCAAAAATTACATTCAAATATAACTATTTCTATAAATAAGTTTCATTTCAAAAATAATTTCGACACAACAAAGTCCACGTACAATTTGGAATACCCCTTTCTAAGAATGTATTTTAATTTTTAAAACCCCCTCATACCAACATAAACTAATATAAAACATAACTCACACCAAAACTATAACAATAAGGGACTAGTGGCTATGCCTAACCCTAAAACATTGTATAAAATACCATGCTCAGAAAAAAGCCTCAACCATAAGAAGTATGTTGAACCACGATCTTTTGATACACATGGGTTACTACCGCCATGAAGGCCCATCGTGTAGCACTAGCTCACTCACATTTCCACCCACTATCCACATCGACCAAAAAAAAGACTGAAATCTCATACTACTACTAGAAACCAGGCTCTTATGATAATCAAGGGTTCATGACATCTTTCCCAAACCTACCTCTAGAGTATTGAATGTCTTAATCTTCAATCTACCT
The DNA here is from genome assembly GCA_963277665.1 of Viscum album. Lineage (NCBI taxonomy): Eukaryota > Viridiplantae > Streptophyta > Magnoliopsida > Santalales > Viscaceae > Viscum > Viscum album. Next base: position 1,655,697,725 of record OY728163.1, read on the forward strand.
GACTCTAAAAATAACAAGATCCACCTATGATATAATTGTTATATGAAAAAACCCAAATTAACCTCGAATTGGTAAACTAAGATGACATTGACAATTCCTAAGAGGACTTCTATATCATCCTAGGGTAGAATCTATTATCCTGCATTGAGATAAAGCGTTTGAGAATGGTTATTAATCTAGTAAAAATAAAAATAAATAAAACAAACAAACCATAAAAAGATAAAAACTAAAAGAAAAAAATAAAATAAAACTGCACATACCTATATGTGACTGTATGAGTCACCACCGACCAGTAAACCATCATTGCTGAATGATGACCAAATCCAATTTATAACTAGTACCAGAATCTAAAAACAATTATGAAACTATATGAGGGTGTATTAGAACTCTTTATTTAGTCCCAAACAATCTATTACCATTTTCATATTCATTAAATCATATATCCAAAAATTACATGTTTTAAATAAAATATATAAACAAAAGGAATTAAAACATTTTCATAATAAAAAATCATAGTCCATTTATCTTTTAATTAAAAACATGTTTCTTTTCTAGTAATGAAGCTTCATTGTTTTTAAGAAATGGATATTGAACAAAATGAATGGTTTTTTTTAATGGGGAAAGAATTTGAAAATAATTTTAAAAAACATTTCAATAAAAAATTTAAATCATTGTATCCCCTTTATAATAGAGATATGATATAAAATGATGCAGAAGAATTGACCACAAAAGGGCAATGAAATGTAGCAGGAATGAGTAGCAAACCAAACAAGACACCTTAATCATCAATCGCAGACAACTATGTATCAAGGTTCATGATGGAAACTAGGAGATCAGTGTATAATCAATAAAATACTAAAATAAGAATCTTCCCATAAGCATTCCTCACTCGAGAAAATCAATTCATCCACTTGATTAGTTCTTACCTTACCTAGCATAACTGGGGGCACTATACAAAATCATAGAAAGCTTCATACTATGGCTGTCTATCTAGAGTGGAATCCTAAGCTTGTGGAGCATCCATTCACCTTAATCCACTACCAACAAATAGTTTCAATGTCTTGAAAAAATAGGGGGTGTGCCAAAAAAATAATTTATTAAACCAACCATGGATATATATATAAATATATAGAGAGAGAGAGAGAGCATAGGCACACAGACAAGCACCATCACTTGAATCACTCCCCGGAATAGTATCTTGCCTTTCAAGAATTATATCACAAAGGATTCCCACACCAAGTACCTCACATATCATTAACTACAACTAGTTAATAGGTTCATCCAAGGATTGTTTTCAAAAGTAAACCAACCCATGAAAATTTCAAATGGACCCTTTACAACCATTGAGTAACCACCCTTTTCAAAAATAAATCAAAAAATAATTTAAAATCTAATCCACTTAGAAATCAATTTACCAAAAACCCAAAAAGTATTTTATAATTCATAATTACAATTTGAAATCCAATACACACTATTGTAATAATATATTATGTACAAATTTCACAATTTTTTTAAATGAAACATTGTAGGAAAATTCAATAAAAACTTGAAATTATAATAAAAAGAGGAAATTAGTTTATTTAACGTCTAAAAACTATTTTATAAATCTCACAATATTTCATGGAGTTAAAATAATGAGAAAAAAAATGAAATTATTTATTCCTGAATTTAAAGTCAAAACGCAATGGGGAACCTACCTCAAAAATGACGATATGGATAATGACCACTAAATTACCCTTTCCTCTTGAACGCATATGATCATTCACTTATATGTAAGAACATTTATCAATTATGTACATATTTCTATGGAAAAATATTTACAATAGGATACACATATATATATATATATACGCTTAAAAATATTTATACCCCTTTACCTCACACACGTATGCATTTTTCATATATATATATATATAAGAATAACTAGACCCAATATATATATATATATATATTCATACATCCATGTGAGAATATATATATAATAGGAGAACTTACATATATATATGCATACCTATTCATAACCATCAAAGTATCTTTTAACAATGGAAACCCAAAACCACTACAATGAGGTCCAACGTACTGTATAAAGAATACAGAGAACTCAAAACCAAAAAAATCAATAATTTAAAATAGAACCATAGATATGGAATAAAAAACACATACCTTAAATCGATAAAAACCATTACATATGAAAATCACAGTGAGAAAAACCCCCAAAGGGACAATGATCCATAACAATCAGTAATTGAGAAAAGAAATACTCAACATCATTATAGATTTTGGAAAATGAATGTTCACTAAATAAGAAGAAAGGAAGACCAAGCAATAGTGGGAGAAGAAGGTATATGGGACTTACCAAAGAGGAAGACACCCAAAATTGGGAGGATAAATTGTCACATCCATGATATTATATTGAGGTATTCCTTTTTTATTATTAGTATGTTATTTTTTCATTGGATTTCCCAGGTTTTGATTGGAGAAAAATGGGGTTTTTGTGCTCAATAGCAGGTGATGCACGATTGTCCCACCATTAGGGGAAACAATGGGCTAGCCTAGGGAAAACCATGAACATGGGATAGTGGAACTATCTAGGTCACACGGCTTCCCTCATGTCCTTTAACCATTCCCCATGAAATCGTTAGGCCTCGTTCCTCATGGTAAGTGGGGGAGACATGTTTTCCTCATAGTTTGTAAAATCTTGTTGGATAACCATGTGACTAATCGTTGTCTTAAAATTTTGGAATTAACTCTTTTATAATCTTATTTTTAAGAATATAATAACCCATAATATGATCCATATGGGATTTTTATCTCTAGGATCTTCCTTTAGTCCATCTTGGACCCCTTTAACTCCAATAATTTTGTGGTTTTGGCCATGGTCCATCAATAAATCATCATGTAAGTATACATTGACTTGATTTCATAATCCATCAATGGTTTATCACCCTCCCTCATGGCGGGTTTCTCTTCCGGCAGATTTTTTGGATCAAATAAATGTTATATCATGATTTTATGGTGAAATATTGAAGTTTGTGGTCAATCTTGCCTTTATAGGGTTTATTTGTGGAATAATTGTGGTTTTGACTGTTTCTTCATGTTTACATGCATGAGGTGTGTGGATACATATGTTTACAATATTAGATAAGTTGGAATGCATTCTTGTTTTAATAAATTTGTTCTATGAATTTTATTTTTTGTGTGAAATGTGATTTCAAATAGAATTAAAATTCATTTGTGTTGGAATATGGTTTTCTTAAATGAAGATGATTGAATTTCATGTGTGCCTCATTGTTTCTCTTTATAAATGTGTTCAATGGAATACGTTAATGGTGTGTAACATGATTCAAAATGTTTTTCAGGAACATATATTATAAGTGTTGGTTTTATAAAGGATGTGGGTTTTGTTTAATGATATCCTCTTTGTTAGGTTCTTCAAATGTGTGATAAGAGTTGTGAAAGTTATGTGAAGAACATTTTAAAATTGTTTGGGTGTGTTTATATATTTGAAAGTGTATTTTAATATAGAAGTAGCCAGATTTAATGTGTGAACATTCTTTTGAGTTTTAAATTGGTTTTATAAATTGTTAATGTGATGTGAAACATATTTCAAAATGGTGTGGGAGGTGGGTGTGAACTTGAGTGTGATTTTGATTGTAGAAAATGATGATTTCCATGTGGGATTTTATTATTGGATGAATGTGATTGTAAAATAAATGGATATTCATTTGTGTTTATCATTATTTGTATGTGTATGTGAATGTAATGATATGTGTGACACGTATAATAAAAATTGAACATAAAGGGAGTTCTGAGAATCTAGGTGGGAGAACTAGAAAAAGTATGCTAGTGTGATTAGTGAGGTCAAGGATGATATTCTTATATTAGGATTGATGCTACAACACTATCTAAACATCTGATATGATTAAAGACCACATGACCATGATATGTTTTCCACTCTAGTTTTTCATGCATATGGATGTTGTGGGTTTTCTCTTATATTTGGAGACCACTAGACATTGGGATGAACTCCCTTTAGTGGAACATGCATAATGACACCATGAGTTCTGTTTTGAGGAGCTTATCACTGAGTTAAGAGGTTCATAAGATAGTTACCTATAGGGATTTCCAATGTTTATCAATTGTGACATGGTTCTTTATGATGTTGTGCTCATATTCAGCATGCAATAAACCATGTGTATATTCCAATTTCAATATATGTTTTTTTATAAGGGATTTCTGTAAAAGTATTTTCTTGAATTGTTTCCCTAGAAATTCATCAGGTTTTCTAATGAAAATATGCATGTTAATTTATATTCTAATGTTATAGCATATAATCAATTTTTGGGAGGAATCATATAGGACATTATATCACACCCTTCACACGCCATTGGGTGTATGTAGACTTTGTTATGTATGACCCAAGTAAAGGAAAGATGATCAGTGGTGGTGATGGTGGATCTGTTTTCTTGTGTTCTACTCCTTGCAGGTGTGGTGGTGGTGTCTTGTGGGTGATGTACCTCTTATTTCATGAAGTTTTTTGAGTTGATTATTATATTTTTCCCTTTATATTGTGGTAATTTGGCCTGGTAAATGTAGTAAAAAGCCAAATCATAAAATTTCTGTATCAATTTTTTGTTTTTTTATCGTTTGATGATGTATTATTTCTATTGGTTGTATAATGTTAAATTTGAGGGTGAAATCATTAACAAGAGGGTATTTTTTGATACCCAAGAACCAGTTTCCAACACATGGGGATAGGTAATACCCTTAGGGCCCTAACTCGGGCTGGGTCATGTTTCATATTTTATAGAACCTCAACATGGTTCATGACAAAATTTCCTTAGAGAAAGGTTTCACTAATTTCATTGGTTAATGATATTTGGGAAAAGTATGGATATATTGGTGATAGGATTTTTGGTGTTCGAGGTTCTGGTTATGAGTGGAGTTTCTAGCCAACACACCTCATGACATATCTTTAGTATCTATGGGATGTTGGGAGGATTTGGTTTGAGTTATCCTCCATGTGAAATTTACTAGTTGTAGACTATTCATGGAAACTGTGTGCGGGTGAATTGGTTTATCTTGTTATTTTGTTTGATATGTTTTTTATTTATTTATGGATGTGTATGGTGAATATTGTTATTGTTGAGAATTTTCAGAATGTTGTGTTGATGGTTGTATTAATGGTCGTTCATTATGGTTGTAGCTTATTTTATTCAGATGCCTCCCTGAAGACCTCATATGAAACTGTAGGAAGAGGATGGAGAGAGTTATCCCAACTAATTTATCAGAGATTAGTGGAAGTCGTGGATTGGGATATCCAAGGTTTGGGATAGAGAGAGAGATATATCTTGTACTTATTAGGTTAGAGAAGTCAAACCAGGTACTAAAATGAAATAATATTAGGTGTTTATAAATAATAATTCTCCTCCCATCTAGGGTATTATGACTACCAAGGAAGCTAATAATTGGCGTGATAGAATCAAAGGGATGTTTGAGTTTCTTGAAACTCTAATGTTATTTTGAGGGAAGTGTGCTTCTTTCTCATTAGATGGTCATAGTCAGAAGTATTGGGACTCAGTTGTGCAAGATGGGATGCATGATTATATTGTTTGAAAGGATTCCAATATTGTCTTCAGAGATAAGTATTTCTCTAAGACCTTGGACTTCACTAGGTCTGAATAGTTTCTGGATCTATTCTAAGTGTATTTGATCATGACGGAGTACTCTAACCACATTGCAGGTTTGGTTCAGTTGTCACCGAGGTGGTTCCCAATGACCAGATAAAGGCCCAAATGTTCAATATGGGGTTGATATCATAGATCTGATCCTAAGTCTTATTGTTTAAGTTCAAGACCTATGCTGAGGTGGTTGATTGAGACCTTGTGGTACATACTGATTGTAGAGAAATTTCTTCTTTCTCTGGATGAATTCCAGTTGTGTGTTAGGGTAGTGGAAACCTATATATAGAGAATATGAAGCATGAAGAGAAAGAAAAGAGGGGAGATTCCATTTAATCCATCCTTATCGGCTGTCCTTGTGCGTGGCTTCTTATGTTGGCTCTATTGTGTGACATCCCTATGCAAATTAAATGAACATGTGATCATCATGTTTATATACACTTTTACATTTCCATCAATTTCGATCTATGGTGAACTTTTAGGGATTTTTCATGGTGAAACACCCATATTTGGGTGGTATAGGATCTATAGCTTTCAAAGGGATTTTAGCCATGTCAGAACCATCTAGGACCATAGGTTTTCAGTTTTGAGGACATGGTAGAAAGACTAGATATTATTCTATGAAGAGTGAGTTTCGGGAAGTGGTAAAGGTTATTGGTCATTTTAGGAATCAATTAGATGTAGGATTATTCATTATTTGGATCAATTTTCAAAAGAATCAGATGTAGGGTCTACAATAGTTGGATATACCATTCTTATTACATCATTATCAGCTATTTTTTTGTTTTATATTGGTTCCTCTATTTCTTTTATTTATTCACATCTAATGAATTAATTAATTTTGTCAGCTAAGATTATTCCTTATTTGATGGATTTAGTAATGTATCTTCTTAAGAAGCTATATCATGGTTTCAGGTGTTTGTCTTGTGCACTCACCAGGTTTGTGATTGTGCTAGAATTTGATTTCATGGTTTGGTAGTTGGACAACTTTGATGTGATTATCGGTACGTATTGGATGATCCATTTTTGGGCACAAATAGATTTCTATCAGTGGTGAGTATGTTTTTTGGAACATGATGATAATACTTAGGTTTTTCAAGGTGATGGTCATCCTTGATCAGGATGTGATGGGCCTCCACCTTGGGCATTGGTAAATCGATTTTTTTTGGATCACATCAATCGTGTTGGTGGGTAATGATGGTTCTATTGAGGGTGGATTACCCCATGTAGTGGATGAGTTCCAAGAGGTATTTCAAAATGATATTTGAGTTTACACCCAGAGAAAAATGTGGAGTTCAACTTTTTTTATAATAGGGAACACAACTGATATCTCATCCCCATATTGAATGGACCCCAACAAGTTTAGGGAATTAATGGTACAATTGGATGATTTGGAATCCAATGTATTCATTAGCTTGAGTGTCTCACCTTGGACCACCCCAGTTCTATTCATGAAAAATGATTATGGATCACTCTGATTTTGTGTCGATTATCAAATGTTAAATTAGGTGATGAATAAGATGATGTAACAGTTGCTCCGTATTATTGAAATTTTCGATCATATGAAGGGTAAAGGTGGTTCTAAATGATCTATTTTAATTCTGAGTATCATCAATTTTGAGTTATAGAGGTGTATTTTATTAAAATGGATTTCTGAAAAAGGTATGTCGATAATGAGTATTTGATTGTTCCATTTGGGATGACAAATGCGACAATGTTTTTTATGTTTCTTATGAATAGGTTGGTTCATCAATATCTTGAATCATTTGTTGTGGTGTTTTTTATGAGATCCCAATCTATTGTGTGAATGAAAAGGATTAGGATAGGCATTGGGGGATAGTTCTTGGAACTATTTGGGACCATAACCTCTTTGTGTTGTTTTCTAAATTCACTTTCAAGACTATTGATGTGATGTTTTTCTATCATATGATCTCAGAAAAAAGGGTTTTGGTGGACCTTGAAAAGATTAGTGATGTGATGTCATTTAAATTACCAAATAACTCTTTTGAAAAAAAAATCATTTTGAACCTAGTAGGGTACTACATGCAGTTTTTTTGGGATTCGTTTTCACCACCCTAAGGTATAAAAAATTAAATGCACGAAACATTGTTTTATGTAGATATTTATAAATAGCCTTTAAACATAATTTAACTGTTTATATGTTTTGAATTCCGAAAAAATGGTCATCTAAAATTTTGAACTATATGTTATTTATGGTCTTATAAGACCAACCTAATTTTTTTGAATTGTAACATACCTTTATGAATAGTAACATACACTTATAAATTGTTACATACCCTTATGAATAGTAATATACCCTTCTATGTAATAACGTAACCATAAATAATAGTAATGTACCCGTATGAATTGTAATTTTATAATTTTTAATCGTAATAGACCCTTATTAATAGTAACCTCACCTATGAGATTGTATATATAAAATTTAATTGAATGTATGGTACACCCATATATTTGAATAAGTAAATAAATGCTTTAAAATGGTTATTTTTTGAATAATGTATTATTTTATTTCAAAATTAATTTTCACATATTTATGAAATTATTTTGATAAAATGGACTTAATTTTTGGATTTTAAATGTCAGAAAATGGTTGGGATGAATTTTTGGTAATTCTTTGAAACACAAGATGTTTTTGGTGAATAGTGATTTTTTGTTATTTAACAAATAAATGAATTTCTACATCATGGAAGTGTCATAGATGATGTGGTGCTGATGTATTCCCATAATATCGAACTCACATGCCGATATTACTATTTTTAGTCATAGAAGTCTCACTATTTATTTTCATGAGGAACAATAAAATAATAATAATTTAAATAATGTGAAATCTCTCCCCTCCTCCACTATAAATACCACCGATTTCACCTACTTCCTCCCACACCTCTCAATCATTGAGAATTTTCTAATTTATATCAAATTACTTCCCTAATATCCTTACCCCATTCCAAGACCTACTCATCTCACACAATGGCCAAAACCAAAGGCTTTAAGGAGGATCTCAAGGAGAATAGATCAATAGGTAAGGAATCTTTTTTTGTTTTCATGTGTTTTTAATTACTTTCATTTTCTTTTATTATAGTTTCTTACCCTCCAATTATCCAAGAGAAATGAAAGATCCAGAAATCTTTTATATTATGTATTTTCTCATATTCATGGAAAATTCATCACCATTCATCATATCCTCTTTTACTTATTCAAGGTATAAAAACATTGTCTATGATCTTTCGAATTACTACCATAGTGGATGTTGTGATTTCAATTTTCTTTAATTCCTTCATGTCTAGTCATTAAACCATTTTCGAGGTCGAAAATGGTTACAATATATGTTTTATATCTCATCCATGGTTTTGAAATCCTTTTTTATACATGGTTTTAATTTATTTAAAAAAATGAGGTCGTTATTGTCAAAGAACCATTAAAATGATCTAAACGAACATTATTAAATTATAAACATATGAATCATCCTCATTTTAGAATTAACAAATGATAAATGGTATAATTAACAGTTCTATAAATATGTAACTACTATTCTATTCCAATTCTGTAGTTTCACATCCAAACAAAAAGAACATCCATCATTAACCAATCATGGAAATCATGAAAAGAACGCACCCAAAACAATGGACAGATCAAAATAATAACAATTAAAAGATAAAATGATGTTATAAAATTATCATATAAGATGTTATAAAGATTGATATTTTTATTTAGGTTTATAATAACTATTTTAACCATTATACAGGTTTTTTAAACAAATTTGAAGTAATAAAAACCTGATGTAAGAGAATTCATTACCCGATTTCCATTCTTTGGGTTAACATTTACTTAATTATTTATGTGGTATTAAAATTTTTTGTGTGAGGAATTTTATTTATAATATGTTTAAATATGTGTATTTATAGAATATAGAAATATTACATAAACATTATTAATTCTCACATCAAATATATGATTTATCTATGGGGTTTTACTTTTAAAAAACTCTTTTAAAAATTCTGTTTTACAAGACTCAAAAGAAAAGTTTTAATTAAATTATTCATGATAAGTGATTTTATTCTGGATCTTGGGCATTTTTTATGATGAAGGGTGGAAAGTATATCTCCCTATAAATCATTTTATGTGTGTAATTTGGAGGTCAGCCGAATGGTTACTCCATGTGTAACTGCGATGATTAAACAAATCGTAAGGTAGCTGTGAGGGTTACAAATTATAAGGAAGTTGTGAGAGGTACTTTATTATTTAAGTTATTCCCCAAGACACCTTTATGGTTCCACTTATGTTATTATGTATTGTCATAGGCTTGTGTTAATATCATGTTTCAAAAAGTATGTATATATTGGTGACAATTATGTATTTTGAAAATGATTTCATATGTTATTATTATTCATGGACTAATTTGTTCTTTACTTATTTTTATATCCCATACTGTGCTTTTTTGTGCACATCCAAAGTTTTATAAATGATTTTGATAGTTTATAAGGATGTGTAAGAAAAATAAAGAATCCAAGATCAATGTTTGAAGGACATTCAAAGGAATAATTTTTTATTTGAATAGATTTATATATTGGGAGAAATGAGTACAGTTTTTGTGGTATCCACTATGGTTTAATCTGTAATGTAAAGATGTTTTATGTCCCTATTCTCTAAATATCTATACTTAAAAAATCATCATTTTGAAATGAAGTTATTTCATGTCTAAATTCAAGATTATGTAATGTAATAAGGTCAAGTCCTTATAGTTTGTACCAGAGGATGGTTTAGAGAAGTTTAAGGTTCTGTTGATGTTAATATGTTAACATAAATGTTTTTTTAATCTATGGTAAATTTGAAATGATATAGAATTCAAATATTTCAATGTTTATTCGACTAAGATGTGTTTCTTCAGAATGGTTTTACACATAAGAAATAGGGAATCTGAAGAGGATAGGCACCGACAAAACGAAATCCATCCGAATCTGCAGCATGGAATGGTTGGGATTGGAACTGAGAAGTTTGTGATATTATTGAATCAGATAACAAAGAAAATAAATGGCGGTCTAATCCATGAAAGAGAAAAAGTAGAGGCACCCCAACGAAACATGACAATAGTGTAACATTTTATTAGATAACACCCTCCTTGTTTAGTGGATCTTTTTACCCTACAGTTGTCGAATGATGGATTAAAGACCTTGATAAGATATTTGATGTATTGGGTTGTTCAAATAATCAAAATTCATGTCTTTACATTTATTTTTTTGAAGGTGAAGTACATCACTGGTGGATAATGGTAACAAATATCAAGGATAGAGAGGATATTAGTGCCTTAGAGTTGGATGAATTTAAAAGTATTTTACTTGAAAAATATTTTCCTATGGTGGTGTGGATTAGGATAGAGAATCAATTCCATTAATTAAATTATAAGGAGGATGATTCAGTGGATGTGTATGAAGAAAACATCACCTGGCTGGTGAGGAATGATTTAAATCTTATTCTGGATCTTGATTGCAAAATCAGCTGCTTTAAATCAAGACTGAATCCAAGTTATCGAAGAGAGTTGGCCTCCCGTGAAATAAAATGTTACAAGAAACATTTATAATGTGCTGAAAGGGTAGAGATGGTGTTTTCTATTGATCATCTGAATTTTGTAAATAAGGGGAAGAAGATGTCTAGATGGCAAGCGATGGGTAATAATCAAACAATGAAATATGATGATAAAAAAATCTAGTTACCAGTTATTCAAATGTGTGGAATGAAGCACCCTTGGGAATGTCTTTACAAAATTGGGAGGTGTTTCCGATGTATTATGTTTGTACATATATCCCATGATAGAAATTAAAATTATCCTAAGACTAATCCTGATAAGAAAACTGTAAAGTGTTTTAAATATGGTTAGATTGGTCCTTATGGAAATGTCATCCCAATGAGAGATTCGAATGAATCATAGATGCCAAAATATAAAGGGAATGGTGTAGTTAGATCCTTCATGACCACATCAGTTGATGTTGATCAATAAAATGAATTTGTATAAGGTACATTGTTTGCTTTCTCATATTTTTCTATAGTTCTGTTCGATACACAGTCTACACATTCGTTCTTCTCTAAGAAATTTTCTGGTAAATTGGAAATATCACCTCAACTAATGAGACCCGATTTTTTTTTAAAAATCACTAATTTTGAAATATTATAGAAAGTGAGAATTATAATATTTTATATATTATGTTTTGGGGAAATACATTACCAGTAAACCCTATTGTTTTAACCTTATCTGAGTTTTATGTTATTCTAGGAATGGATTAGATTTCTGCTTATTATTCTAAGATTGACTCTAGATATAAAGAAGTTGTTATTCCAATGGAGTTTTAGTTTGTATACAAGAATGTTCCCATACAATTGACAACATATCAAGAAGCTAAAAAACTATTGAAATATGGAAATGAAATTTATCTTTCTAATATTGTTGAAACCAATAGAACTGTTTAGATTAATGATGTCCCAGTGGTAAATGATTGCCTTGATGTTTTTTCTGATGTGTTACTTGGTGTCATACCTGATTGAGAAGTTGAATTCACAATTAACATAGTTCCCGATGCTAAGGCTACTTCCAAACCCCCAAGTCGTATGGATCAAATAGTACTTCTTTAATTGAAATATCAGTTTTATGATTTTATTGATAAAGGATTCATTCATCCTAGAACTTCACCATGTGGAGCTCCTATTTTGAATTTTAAAAAGAAATATAGTTCCATGAGACTTTGTGTTGATTATATATATATATCAATAACATCAAAATTAAAAATAGGTATCCTTCTCCCCACATAAATTAATTGATGGATCATATCTAGTGAGCTCAGTACTTTTCCAAGATTGACATCAGATCTGGATACCATCAGCCGAAGGTGAAGAAGGATGACATCCTAAGAACAAATTTCCGTACAAGATATGGGAATTATAAATTTGTTTTTATACTCATTTGGTTAACTAATTCACCTGTTTTATTCCTTAATATTATGAATATAATATTTCATGAGTTCAAGGATAAGTTTGAGGTTGTGGTTGTTGATGACATTCTTGTATTTTTTATGAGTAAAGAAGAGCATGAAAAACATCTAAGGGTTGTTTTATGAACTTTAATGGAAAAGAAACTGTATGGAAAATTTAGAAGGTGTGATTTTTGGTTACAACAGATTTATTTTATAGGAAACATTGAAATTGAGTCTGGAATAATAGTTAATCCTTCCAAAATAAAAGTGGTTGATGAATGGGAAAGACCAAAAAATGTTACAAAGATTCATAGTTTTCAGGGATTTGAAGGTTATTACTGATGGTTTGTTAAGAACATTGCATGGATATCTATCCTGATAACTAAGATTACAAGAAAAAGGGTTAAATTCATCTAGACAAAATAATGTGATGTTTTTTTTTTCAGGAATTGAAGAAGAGATTGGTGAATGCTCCAGGTTTGGACTTGGCTTCCTGAAATGTTGATTTTTTCATTTATAGTGATGCTTCATTAAAAGGACATGGTTGTGTTCTGATGCAGAATGATTTTGTAATTTCTTATACTTCAAGGCAACCTAAACATCATGAGTTAAATTATCCCACACATGATTTGGAATTATATGTTTTGGTTTTCTCTTTTAAAATTTCAAGGTATCATTTATACAATTCCAAATTAAAAATATATACTGACCATAAAAGTTTCATGTATATATTCACTAAGAAATAATTAATCATGAGGGAGAAATTATGGATTGAACTGATAAAGGATTATGATTTCATGGTCATTTACCATCCAGTAAAAGATTACAATTTGGAAGATGCCTTGAGTTGAAAACATCAAGCATCACTAACCATGTTACGTTTGTAACATGATCCCTTGAATAATAATTTTATTAATTTTGGCTTAGAATTTTTTGGTGCAAGAAATATATCTGTTTCATTTCAGTTTATACTTTAGTCATCATTATAGAAATAATTAATCGACCATAGATGAAGAGCGTGAGCTACATAAAATGAATTAATTGGTTAAAATGGTTAAGCATCCATAATTTAACATTGATAAAAATAGGGTTTTATGATTTGGAAAAAGGTTTTGTGAACCTTGTGATTCTCACTTGAATAATGATTTGTTGTGTGAAGCTCATAGTTCTTCATTTTTGGTTCATCCTGAGAGTAATATGATGTACAGAGACCTTCAAGCGTATTACTAGTGTGATTGAATGAAAAGGTATATTGCAGATTATACTGTGAAATGTTTGACTTTTCAACAGGTTAAAGCAGAGTGGTAGTTACCTAAGGTGATGCTTCTGACTCTGATAGTTCTAGAGTGGGAATGGGGGAATGGATCTCTGGATTTTTTGTTCGGACTACCTATGAAATCTCAATCTAACAATATTATTTGGGTTATTATTGATCAGTTCAAAAAATACGCACATTTTATTTCTATTCGAGATACAATGTTTTCAGATCAGTGTTATCGATTATACCTCAATGATATTTTCAGGTTATATGGAGTTCCTCATTCCATTGTATCTGAATAGGATCATAGGTTCACTTATAACTTTTTGAAGTGACATTTAAATTCATTGGGCACATAATTAAATTTTAGTACAATGTTTCATCTTCAATCAGATTGGAAGTTAAATAAGATGATTCAGACATTGGAGGATATGCTTCAAGATTGTTCAATGGACTACCAGGGAAGTTGGGATCAACATCTTTCTTTAGTTTTGTTTTATTATAATAATTGTTTTCATTCTAGTATTCAGATGGTACCATTTAAGGAATTATGTGGGAATCAGTGTTAGACTCATATATTTAGGGATGAAGTCAGTGAAATAAAGTTTATGTGGGACATAATTAGTAGAGGAAGTTGGTGAGAAAGTGAAGATGATCTAGCAGCACATGAGGACAGCTCAGAGCAGACAGAAAACTTTTGTAGATAAAAGAAGGAAAGACTTATATTCTGAGGATGGTGACCATGTTTTCCATAAAATATCTCATTGGAAGAGTGTGGTGTGGGTTTCTAATGAAAGAAATATAAGTCCAAGATTTATTGATCCTTTTAAAATCTGAGAGACTTTTGGACTAGTTGCATACCAAGTAGATTTTCCTCCGACTATGTCTCAGGTGCACAATGTTTTTCATGTTCTATTGTAGAGACAATATGTGCCAGATTCAACTCATGTCTTGAGTCCAGAAGTAGTTCAGTTGTAAGAGAACCCTTCTTATGAAGAGAAAATAGTTCATATTTTTTATCAAAGGGAACATGTATTGTGGAAAAAGGTAATCCACCAGGTAATGGTTTTGTGGAGACACCATATGGTTGAAGAAGAAACATTGGAATCTGAAAAGGATATGAGGGAATGGTACCCTCACTTGTTTAATGAGTAAATAAAATTGGTAGGGTGCAATTTCTAAAATGTGGGGATAATGTAACACCACAAGGTGTAATAAAATAAGTGAAATGCAAGAAACATTATTTTTTGTAGATATTTATAACTATACTTTAAACATAATTTTACTGCTTCTATGTTTTGAATTTAGAAAAATGGTAATCTAAATGTGTGATTTGTAATTTATTAAGTGTCTTATAAGACAAAATTAATTTTTTGTAATAGTAACATCCCCTTATGAATAGTAACATAACCTTATAAATATTAATGTACCCTTCTATGTAGTAACTTGACCATAATGAATAGTAATGTACCCTTATGAATAGTAACATGCCATTATGAATAGTATTATCACCTATGATATTTTTTATATAAGATATAATTGAATGTATGGTACACCCATATCTTTGAATAAGTAAATAAATGCATTAAAATTATTATTTTATGAATAAAGTATTATATTATTTGAAAATTAAAATTATCATATATATATATACTTATTTTGAAAAAATGGAGTTCATTTTTGGATTCTACACATTGAATAATGGTTTGGGTGAATTTTTGGTAATTTTTTGAAATACAAGATTTTTTGGTGAATAGTGGATTTTTGGTACTTGACAAATAAATGAATTTCTGCATCATGGAGTTGTAATAGAGGATTTGGTGCTAATTAGAGCCAATTATCTCAAAATCACATGCCATTATTAATAATTTTAGTTATGGAAGACTCACTATTTCATGTCTTGAGGAATAATAACAAAATAATATTTAAAATAATGTGAAATATCTCCCCTCCACCACTATAAATCCCAACCATTTCGCCCTCTTCCTCCCACCACTACCAAGCCATGAACATTGTTTAATCTTTTGAAAAATTCCCTCCCCAACCTCCTTCCCCCCGTCCAAGAACTTCTGGTATCACCAAAATGCCAAAATAAAATTCTTTAAAGCGGATCTCATGGAGAAGAGTTCAAGTGGTATGAAATCCTCTTCTTTTTTTCATGTGTTTCCTTTCCTTTCCCATTATTTTATTATAGTATCTTTCCCATCTCTTATCCAAGATGCATGAAAGATCCCAAAATATTTTATATTTTTGATGTTCTCATGTTTAGGGAAAATTCATCATAATTATTCTTATACTATCCCACTTATTCAAGGAATAAAAATATTGTCTGTGATGTGTCGAATTACCGACATCGTTGATGATGTTATTTTAATTTGATTTAATTACTTCTATCATGACCCATCCCCTAGGGCCCATGCTGTGACTACCCCAAAACCCATCGTGCATAGGACAACGGCTAGTGACTAGCACTGAAAGGAATATTCACTAAAACCAGGAAGGCATTGCCTTTATATCCTGTAAACACACTCAACCAACACAAAACAAGATACGAACCCAAGTAAACTGTATAGTAAAAAAGGGTGTGTATAGTAAGTAAAAGGGGCCAGAATACAAGCCCAACTAGAATGTATAAAAAAACTTGAATGTACAACTAAACTAAACAGATCTTTTGATCACCCACCAAGAATCCTACAGGAAGGGTAGGTACAGCTCTCGAATGGTCGTCTCTAAGGTACGCCTCATCGAAGGTCCACCTGCGAGCTACCTCCAGTCCCGGTACCCTTGTCCTCAGTTAGCACATTCCGTCATCTCCACCAAACACAACAAGATGTGAGCATAGCCCATGAAAGGGTTAGTATAACGATACTCAGTAGGGACCCCGAGACCCTCAATGTTCTCAAAAAATATAGAAAGGATAAACAATAAATCATGAAAACAACCGAAAACCCTACATAGGAATATGCCCATATATATACCTAAGATATCAAGTATACCCATCACATTAATGAGGAAACACAAGGCTCACATATTTTAGCAAAAATCTCAACTATTCCATGGAGGAAGGAAAACCACGAAGTTGACACCACGAGGGTAAGTAAAACAAAGGTAACACCACACAAAAGTATACCGCAATGGTATTACAACGAAGGTAAGTACTAGAAAGGTACTCCACATAGAATAATACCACAAAAGTGTCACCACGAAGGTAAGTATAAAAAAGGTACACCACACAGATGATTACCACAAAGGTAATGACTCATCTCCCACAAGTTATAACATAGGTATGGTAGTAAAGATGATTATATGTAACAATTGAATCATCTTACTCCTTTAAGAGGAAGACCCACATAGGATCGTAAATCATCAGACCAACTTAGGATCCTAAATCATCAGAACCACATAGGATCCTAGTACAAAAGTCCAAGGTAGGATCCTAGAGTAGTCCCACATGGATTCTTAGAGTAGAACCAAGTGGAACTATCGAATATAGACCCACAAAGGATCCCAAATCATAGACCCACATAATATGTCAAAGTAAAGACCCACATCAGATCCCTTTGTCATGTTACAGATGGCTTCTGGGTTCCCGTACTAACCTCACCAAATTCCAGGAGGATATCATCTCAAGCCACAGGTAGATACTCTAACTACCACTAATTCCCACGAAAATGTAACTCAAAGGACCACCATGTAAAAGGGGTCTCAATGCAACAGACGGTGCATCAATCAGACACCTGGTCAGTAAGTTATTAGCCTTTTAGTCCAGAGGGCCCAGTTGGATTCATGTTCGATCCAACCATACCATTCCCCAAAATTATCCAAAACTCATGTGGGGTATAAAAAATAGACCATCTAGATAAAATTATTTCTTCACCACAGATGGTTTGTCAAATGAATACTTGTAGATCAAGATATGGTTGAAAGAATTAAAATGGGTTAAAGTTGGTCGGGGTCCTATCCGACCCGATCGGATGGACCTAGCCTGACTGGCCCATTTTTTGGTCGACATGGCCTGACCCGGGTCCGGCTCGGGGTCCGGCCCAGCCCGCCAGCCTGGCCCACTAGGCGGCCCATGGTGCGGTCCACTATGGCGGAACGCTCATCTCCCCAGCTGGCCGGATGGCCAGACTCCTCCGTGCGGTGCGGTCGTGGGTTGTGCCATCACAGGTGGCCGGTTTTTTCAGCTTCCCCCCCTTCACCGTCTGTCCTTGTGCCACATCCACTATATTATTAGAATCACAGATAGACGTTTTCCTCCTCTTTGCATGGCTGTCAAGAGTGTCGTCTGCCACCTTTTCTCCACCGCGGCCATTCTCCAGCGGCGCAGTCGTGTCGCTGCCTTCATCGCAGCTGGCCGTGGTGCCGGCCACTACCCCTATGTCCCCCTGGGGCCAATCACTGGCACCGGTCACCATCCTCCTCTATTGTGAAGAACACATCAAAACCCACAATGGTTGCAGAGGGGTCGAGCCATGTTCATTTGGCTCACACCCTCTATGTTATAACAGTAACAAACGGCTCATGGGGAGAGATTCAACATAAAATAAAATTAAAAAATATTAATCAAAACACACCCCTACCTTGAAGGTTCATTGACGTTAGTGAGGTGGGACTGTTAGACGTCGGTTCATTGGAGGAGTCGAGAGGTAGAAGATGAAGTTGTTAAAAAAACTTCAACGTTAGTCGCCCCCACAAGGCGCTTACGATCTAGGATCAGGGTTGGTTCCTCGTTCTTCGTTAGAGAATGTTCTTCATTGGAAAGGGAAATGATTCTAAAAATTTATTCAAGGAATTTCCAACCCTTTACCTTTGATTTTTCCCAACCCCCCAAAAAAGAATTAGCAACTTATTAAATTAAATATTTCCATTAACTATGTTGATTTTGGTGTAATTAAAAGAATTACATTAGCATAGTTAAATTGGAGGATTTCTAAAGACATACCCACATTAAAGAGGGGTTCTGGTGGTCCCCACCACTAGAATTCAATTGTAGGGTTTTTTAGTTCTAGTGGTCCCCACCTACATAACTCTTATAGAGAGGTTTCAAAAATAAAATAAAAGTTTGATCTTCATTTTATTTTTAATTACATGAAAAATATGAAAACTAACATTCACCCTCGTCCGACTCTCGTCTAGGTGAAAGTATCCTTAAGAGAATATCGACGCTACAAGTTCAACGGTGTCCTCAGATTTCAATTCTAAGAAAATGTTCAAAAGTTACAAATACCCACTCACACATTCATTAATCGTAACTAAAAATGGTTTGATATTCACTTCGGGCAGACAGGGACTCAGAATCACGCGCTGCCAATTTTTTTGGACTCGTAAAATTCCTATATAATTAAAAAAATACATTGAAATTCTGGGTCTTTACATTATCCCCACCGTAGGGCTTTGCATCCCTTAAATCCACATCACAAACACTAGGAAACCTAGGGGGTACTAAGCACAAATCTAATCCTCCCACTCCCATGTTCTCTCCGGGAAGATCCCGTGATGGAAATGTAAATGCAATAAAGGAATCGACCACCCACGAAGGACCCACTTATGTTGATCCTAAATCTCTACTAGAACCTCCATAAACGTCACCCCATCATCGAAGTACAGCTCTCCAAAGTCAATGATTTGTGAAGGGTCTTGCACATATCTCCTTAGCTGGGATACGTGGAAGATATCATGCACCCGGTCCAACTGAGGTAGAAGAGCTAAGGAGTAAGCCACCATGCCAACTCTGCGGTGGACCTGAAAGGGTCTGATGAAACTCAGAGATAACTTGCATCCCCATACAAATCACTACAATCCTCATTGGGGTGAGAACCACAGAAATACATGGACACCATCCTCGAACTCCATAGGTGTTCGTCTCCTGTCGGCATAAGAATTATGACTGATATGTGTTGTCTTCATCCGCTCTTGGATGATCTGCACCATCTTTGTGGTTGCTAGTACCATATCTGGTCCCATGAGTGCTGAATCCCTTGGGTCAGTCCATCACAAAGGTGATCTGCATGGTAGGTCGTACAACACCACTATATGTTCCCTCACAATGGTGGAGTGATAGATTTTGTACTAAGAAAACTCCACCAAGGGCATGTAATCCTCCCTGCTGCAACCGAAGTCGAGGAAAAAGGTACGCAACATTTCCTTGAAGTTCGGAATGGTCCGCTTAGTCTAGCCATCCTTCTGAGGATGGAATGCATGCTCAAATGAAGCTACATCCTAAAATCCTCTTGAAACCCCTTCCCTTGCCGAGAAGTAAAACATACATCATGGTTAGAGACAATCATCGAGGGTACTCCATGTTGCTGCACAATCTTCTACACATAGAGGTGTCCCGAGCTCTCTTCTAGACACTAATCTCTGATAGGTAGGAAGTGGGATGACTTGGTGAGTCGATCAAAGATCACCCAAATAGAATCATGAACACTAGATGTACGTGGATGTATTGTCATGAAGTCCATGCATATCTTGTCCCACATCCACTCTGGGACACTTAAAGGCTGAACTATATCGGCTGGTACCTGATGCTCCCCCTTCACTTGCTGACAAGTGAGGCACCGAGAGACAAACTCTCCTACTACTTTCTTCATTCACTTCCACCAGTGATGTCTTCAGTGGTCCTAGTACATCTTCACCACTCATGGATGTACCGCTAAAGTGCATATGTGAAACTTCCTAAACACTTCCTCCTGATGCGATGCGGGTACCATGGTACGTCCTCAGAAGCGGATGACTTGCTCCCCACCTTCATAAAATCTATCATGTGCCTTATATGTGGATATCTGAACATGTTGAGCCTAGTAGTAAGTGTCCCCATGATGAATCTCCCTGACTCGCTGAAAAAGTGGGGGAGTGGCTGTAAGAGACAAAAGAAAAGCTACACCATCTTGATCTACAAATGATATCTGCGAAGTGGCCTGCTACTCTGTCACCTCACCTAGAAGTTGTATTCCAGAACTCCTGCTGAGTTCATATGCTAAAATTTTCCCCTTGCTAGGAGTATATATAATATCGATGTCATAGTCCTGGAGGAACTCAAGCCAACAAAAGTGTCTCAGCTTCATGTCCTTCTATGAGATGATATAGTTGATACTCGTGTGACTAGAGTATACTGTAAAACGTTTTCACATTAAATAATGTTGCCACAACATCAAGTAAAAGACCACTACCACTAACTCTTGGTCATGGGTAGCGTAGTTCTACTCATTTTGTCTCAGTTTTTGAGAACCATATGAAATAACTGATTGCTCCGGCATCTAGACACATCTGAGCCCTATCCCTGATGCGTCTTAGTAGACTACGTACCCAACGACCTCCTCTGAAAGCCTTAAGATGGAGGCACTAGTCAGCCTCTACCTCTGCTCTTGAAAATTATGCTGGTATCTCCCCGAACACACAAAGGGTTTCCCCTTCTTGGTCATCATTGATAAAGGTTCTTCAAATTTGGGGATATATGGCACAAACCTTCAGTAGTATCCATCCATACCCCAGAAACTATGTACCTCCTCCACGCTCTAGGGTGGATCCCAATAAAGTACTACCTCAATCTTCACTACATCTACCGGATCTCCAGCCTCTGAGTTGACGTGTCCAAGAAAGTGAACCTCTTGGTTCTAGAACTAGAACATCAAAAACATGCCCTAATGATGGTGCTCTAGGAGTGTGTCCAGAACTATCTACAAATGATAGGTATGGTCCTCCTCAATAGCCGAGTAGATTAGAATGTCATTGACGAAGAATCCAACAAAGTGATCAAGGTATGGATGTAAGATCCTATTCACGAGTCCCATGAAAACTGTTAGATCATTGGATAAAATGAACGAAATGACCAGAAACACATAATGGTCGTACCAACATCTAAAATACTTCTTCTGCACATCCTCTTTCTGTACTCTGAGCTTGTGAGAGCCTGATCAAAGGTCTATCTACGAGAACCACCATGGTCCGTTCAGCTAACCAAAGAGGTCATCAATCCTTTGGAGTGGGTAATTGTTCTTCATCGTCACCTAGTTCAGGCGCCGATAGTCAATAAAAAGTCTCAATCTCCCGTCATCCTTCTAGGAGAACAAAATTGGGGCTGTCCAAGGTAAAACCCTTGGCCGGATTAATCCCTCCACCTGCAAGTCTTCTAGCTGTACCCGCAGCTCACGAAGCACCACGTGTGCCATCCGATACGCTGATGCAGATGTCGGTGTTGTCCTAGGGTATAATTCAATGTATAATTCCACCTCTCTATGAGGAGGTAGACTCGAGACATCATTAGGGAAGACATTTGCATACTGGCCCACCACTACTGGATAGCTTGGACTCTCCATATCAACAACTCCAAGGGTAAGGCTAGCCAATAGATAAGTGATTGGATGCACATTCCTCTGGGTAAGTCCATCATGTGATGAAAAGGATGCCTTCTCAGTGGTGAAGGTAAACCCAGTCCCATCAATGAAGACAAACTGCACTTTGCATCTAATATAGAAAATATGATCATGGACTGTAGATAACTAGTCCACACCCAAGATGGTGTCGTAAGGTAGCGACACCGCTACTAGGAGATCCCAGTAGAAGCTCTCACCTTCTAGAGTAAGCTCACACTGTCGACACCGGTGTGTAATCATCTAATCCACCCCAATAGAAGAGTCTAGCTGTAAGGATCCAGCCAACGGCTCCTCCGGAATCTCTGAGTACCGAACAAGGGTAGTGGAAATAAAATAATGAATGGAACTTTTTTCTATAAGTTCTATAGCTAAGGTGGATTACACATAGATCATACCTCTTATCATCTCTAAAGAACATTGATCATAGGACTCAGCTACCTGAAGCTGAGCTCGCCCCTGGCCATCTACCCCCTATGGTTGAGGTAGACTACCTTAGGGTGGTGGAGGTAACATCTCGAATCGTCTCCCACCTCCAGTTTCATGACCAGGTCCTCTGCCACATCTACCAGCTCCTTGCAGCCATCATTAGTTGAACCTCTATCTCTGCCTTGTCAGTCCTTCGACCATTTTCTAATCATTCGTATGGCGGGTCAAGAAGTCACGAGCCATATGTCCCTGCCTGCCGCATGTGTAACAGTTTCTGCTCTTCGAATGACTGGATCTGTCTCGAGTGCCCCGCACAACTAACCCTGAATCCTATAGTCATCCACATGTAGGTTTGGTCATCTTGGACATCTATGACATATATCTACTACCAGCTACAGAAGACTTTTCTACATGATGCCTGGTGGTGGGTCTCACTATTGGAGAGTGCTCAACAAGAATACTCTTCACTAAGAGGGATCTCCCTAACACCCACTCCTACATCGAGATACTGAGAGAAATCATTGAAGCCTTGATCTCCAACCTGAGTCCATGCTTGATGTTTTGGGCCCTTATGAATGGGTCCCGCACCATATCAATGGAGTAGTGCAAGAGTACAGTGAACCTCACTGAGTACTGAGCCACAATCATGTCGCCTTACTGCAGATGAAGAAAATCCTATATGTACACTGGGAGAAGGGTCACTAGGACAAAATCTGCTTGAAATAGGCTCTCAAAGTCATCCTAGAGAAGTGTCACCTCATCATGATCCCAAAGCTTCATGCTCCACAATCTGCCTACTGCTGACTGTAGAAGATTGGCTACAAGGATCACCATGAGATCAGCTGGTGTCCCACCCAGTCGGATGACTCTAACAATGGCCTCCAACCGATCCTTAGTCGCCTTTGGGTCTGTATCACCCCTGAACCTGGGTGTCCACTAGTGCTGGAACTCTAGAAAAATGCTTAAGCGGGTTCACCCTCTACTGCTAGGGCTAGAGGCATCGATGTCCAAATGGGTAACGGTGCCGTTGGTGCCTCCGTTGGTTCCCATACTGATAAAGGGCCCTACACCGAGGCCTCGTCGCTGAGTGGGCTATCCTCACATACTATACCCATGAACCCTAGATGGTGGTCTATGTGGAGGAATCTTGAAAAGATATAGGTGTGTCATGGTCAGTAACATATACATGGTGAGTTGACTCAATGAGTTCACAAAGAACGCTTTTCAAAACACACATGCAATCAGTGTTTTCATGCACTGAGTCAGAAATCGGATCCCAGGGTCTGGGTTTATGGATATGTTAGCCACCGCACCAACACTAGATCCTTTAAACTGATATCCACACTCAACAAACATAACACTATTCCCATAAAAAGATAAAAGTAAGATTTTCTACAGTAGAACCGACTCCTCTGATACCAATTTTTCACGACCTGTCCCTCGAGGACCATGCCATGACTACCCCAAGCCAGCCTTCCATAGGCCAGGGGCTAGCGACTGGCACCGAAAGGTGTATTCCATAAAATTGGGAAGGAATTTCCTTTATATCCTATGAACACACTCAACCATGAACACAACTAGATACAGAAACATGTAAACTGTATAGTAAAATGAGTGTGTATAGTATATAAAAGGGTCCAGAATAGAAGCCGAACTAGAAAGTTCAAGAAAACAAAAAAGTACAAGTAAAATGAACAACTCCTGTGAACACCCGCCGAGTATTCTACCTAAAGGGTAGGTATAGCTCTCGAACGGACACCTATGTGGTACCCCTCGTCTAAGGCCCACCTCCGAGCTACATCCAGTCCTGGTACCCCCGTCCTTAGTTAGTTTTGTACATCATCTAAACCAAACACAACAAGGTGTGGGAATAGCCCGTGTAGGGGTGAGTATAACGATACCCATTAGGGACCTTGGGACCCTCAATAATCCCACAAAATCCACAATGGATAAACCACAAAACATGAAAACAACTGAAAACCCTACTTAGGTATTTTACCAAACATATACCTAATTTATCAAGTATACCCATCTCATTCATGAGGAAACACAAGGATAACCTCTTTTATCCAAAATCTCAACTTTTCCATGGAAGAAGGAAAAACATGAAGGTAACATCACAAGGGTATGTACCAAAATGGTAACACCACACAGAAGAATACCAAAAATGTATTACCATGATGGTAAGTACCACAAAGGTATGCCATATAGAAGTATACCAGAAATGTATCACCAAGAAGGTAAGTACCACAAAGGTACGCCACACAGAAGATTACCACAACAGTAGAGACACATCTCACACCATGTATAACTTGGGTATTGTAGTAAAGATGATTTGATGTAACTACTGAATCATATTACTTTGTTAAGAGGTAGACCCACATAGGATCCTAAATCCTCAAACCCACATAGGATCCTAAATCTTCAGACCCACTTAGGATCCTGGTATAGTAGACCCACGTTGGATCCTAGAGTAGTCTCACATGGATTCCTAGAGCGGATACAAGTGGAACTATCAACATAGACCCACGAAAGATCCCAAAGCACATATCCACATTGGATCATAATGTACAGACCCACATAGGATCCCTTTCACATGTTACAGCTAGATTCAGGGTTCCCGAACTATGCTCGCTTGATTCTGGGAGTGTCTGATCCTCAAGACACAGGTCGATAATCCAACAACCAAGAAGTTACATGAAGAAGTATCCCAAAGGACCTCCATGTAAAAGGGTTTTCAATGCAATATACGGTGCATTAATCATACACATGGTCTGTATGTTACTAGCCTTTTAGTCCCGAGGGACCAGTTGGATTCGTGTTCGATCCAACCCAGTCGTACACCTTCATTATCCAAAACCCATGTGTGTTATGCCAAAAGAACTATATTGATCCATGGTTACTGGCTCCATAGACGATTTTTCAAATGGACTCCGAGAGCTCAAGATATGGACAAAATAACAAAAAGGGGTTGATGTTGGTCCGGGTCTAGCCCAGCCTGCCAGTGTAGCCCCGCCCACAGTGCGGCCCACTGGGCAGCCCGCGGTGTGGCGGACCACTATGCGGTGGCCCGTAGTGTGGTTCGATAGGGAGGACCGCTCGGCTCCCCAGCTGGCTGGATGGCCAGCCTCCTCTGCGCGGCATGGTCGCATGCCGCCCCATCACTGGTGGACTTCTTTTCAAGCCTCCCTCCCTTCGCTGTCGTGGCCTCGTATCGAGGCTCTTGTATTCCATGAAGTGTGGATGCGTTCCGCCATCCCGTTTGAATGGACGATCGGAGTGTCGGCCGTCACCCTTGATCCGCCGCAGCCGACATGCTACAACCCTTCTCCGACGGCGTGGTCGTGCCGCAACCTTCGTCGCAGCCGGCCATGGTGCCGACCGCCACCCCCGAGTCCCACATGTTCTAATTGCTGGAACCGGTCTCTATCCTCCTCCATTATGGAGAATTCATAAAAACCCACAATCGATACAGTGGGGTTGTGCCATGTTCGTTTGGCCCGCACCCTCTACATTAGAGCAGTAGCAAGCGACTCATGGGGAGAGATTCAATGTAAAAGAAAAATTAATGAATATTAATCAAACCACACCCCTACCTCAAATGTTTGATGATGTCAGTGATAAGGGAAAGACATACGGTGGTGTGTTAGAGGAGTCGAGAGGAAAAAGATGAATTTGTTGAAGAACGTTGACATTTGACGCTCCCGCAAGGTGCTTCCGATCCGGGCTCAGGGTTGGTTCCTCAATCTTCTTTAGAGGAAGTTCATCGTTGGAGAGGGAAGTGTTTCTCCAATGTCCTCTAAGGTTTTTCCAACTCTTTTCCAACTATTTACCCCAAAAAAAACCGAATAGCCAAATTATTAAATTAATGTTGTCCAGTAACTATGATGATGTTGGAATAATTAAAGTTATTACGTTGGTACAATTAAATGGGAGTATTCCAGGAGACTTTCACACATTAAAGAGTGTTTCACGTGGTCCCCACCTCTAGAATTCAATTTGGTAGTTTTCTAGTTCTGGTGATCCCCACCTTCATAACTCATATCTAGTGGTTTAAAAAATAAAATAAAATCTTGATCATTATTTTATTATTAATTAAATGAAAAACACAAAAACTAAATTTCACCCTCGTCCTACTGTCGTCGAGGTGACTGTCTCCTCACTCCAATACTGGTGATGCGAGTTCAAGGGTGTCCTCAGATTCCAATTCTGATCAATAGTTAAAAAGTTACAAAAACCCGCTTTCATGTTAAATTAACTTACCTAAAAAAGTTCAGAAATTAACATTGGGCACACCAGGCCTCGGAATCACACGGCATCAATTTTTGTGGGATCGTAAAATTCCCATATAATTAAAAACAATTACATGGAAATTCTGGGTCTTTACACCTTCAAGTCTAGTCATGAAACCATTTTTATTGTTGAAGAAGGTTATAATATATGTACTAAGTATCATCCATAGTTCTGGAATCCTTTTTTTTACATATGTTATTAATTTATAAAACAAAATGAGGATGTTATTATAAAAGAACCAATAAAATGATCTAAAAGAACATCGTTAATGTTTTAACTTATGAATCAGCCTCATTTCAGAATTCAAAATGATACATGGAATAATTTATGGTTAGGAAAATATTTAACTACCATTATATTCCATTTCTAGAGTTTCACTTCCAATCGAATAGAACATCCATCATGAACAGATCATGGAAATCATGTTAAGAATGCACCCGAAACAATGGAGGGAAAAGATAACAAGTATTAATGGATAAAATGATGTTATAAAATGATCATATAATAATTTATAAGTATGGATAAATTTATTTAATATAAAAACAACACTCTTTTATCCATTATAAAAGAGTTTTAAACATGTTTTAAGTAATACAAACCTGATGTAAGGGAATTCTTAACCCGATTTCCACTCTATAGTTTAACATTCTACTTAATTATTTAAGTGGTATATATTATTTTGTGTTAAGAGTTTTTTTTATAATATGTGGAATTATGTTTATTTAGAGTTTATATATATTTTCCATCCACTATATTAAGTCTCACTACAATTATTTGATTTTTGTAAGGGGTTTAACATTTAAAATCCTCTTTTAAAAATTCTATCTTACAAGATTCCAAAGAAATGTTTTTATAAAATAATTCATGTTTTATGATTATTTTATGGTTCATGAGAATTGTTTGTGATGAAGGGTGGTATCTATATCTCTCTGAAATGCATTGGGTATTTGTTTGTTGGAGGTTCGTCGTATGGTTACTCCATGTGTAACTGTGATGGTTACTCAAATTGAAAGGTAGATGTGAGTGTAACAAATTATAAGGTAGCCATGAGGGTTATAGTATAATGTATTTAATGCCCCAAGATACCATTATGGTTCTACATATGATCTTATGTTTTGTGTAAATCTTTTGTAAATATTGTGTTTCACAAAATATTTATATATGGATGACAAGTATGTCTTTTGAAAATGTTTTCATATGTTACAATTATTCAAGGAATAATTTGTTCTTTCCTTCATTTTAAATCCCTTACTGTGTTTTTTGTTCTCATACCAAGATTTTTAAATGATTTTCACAGGTTATAAGTATGTGTAAGACAATGAAATAAACCAAGTTGTATATTTTAAATATATTCAAAGGAATCATGTTTTATTTGAATAGTATTATATATTGGGATAAATGAGTATTGTTTTGTGGTATCTACTATCTATTATTGTGTAATGTCATGAATGTGTAGTTTAATTTTTCTCTAAACCTCAAAAATTGAAAATATACTCAATGTGAAATGATGTGATTTCTTGATTAATTCAATATTATGTAATGTTATAACATTTAGTCCTTATATCCTCTCTGTCTGCTTCTTCCATGACTGTGCTTACCCAAAAAGGGTTAATGTTTTACTAGAGCCTAAAATGTCAAGAATCCTTTGAGGATATTGTGTGGAAATTTACCAAAACCCTTGGTTTGAGTTTTCAGGGATATGGAATGGGATATCTTGCCTATTTTGAATATTTTGTTATGGTTCATGGGTGTATGATGATGTATGATGTCCATGTAGGGGTGTACAATTCATGAAAACTCCAACCTCAAAAAAATAATTACCTTACCCATGACATGGAATTAAAAGTAGTGATTCATTCCTTGTATTCATGGTATCATTATATTTTCAAGGAGAAGTATTTAGTTTGTTCTTCTCATATGATCTATGCCATCAATTTCTCACAAAAGGACATGAATTTGAGGTAGCATCATTAGGTTGAGATCCTTTAGGGGTTCAATATAAATGTCGTCTATACCATAGGAAAATGAAATATGGATGTGGAGGATTTGAGTAGGAATATTCCAGTGAAATAATTGAATGAGTCCAATGATGAATGGAATTTTATGGGACTATTTTCCCAGTTTCATCTCAAGACCACAAAGCATAGTGGAGGTGTGTTCATTCACAATGTTCTGGAAAAACCTTATATTCAAGAGATGATTCAGCTAGAGTTTTTGAGTGATGAATTATGTAATAATTATATTTACATATTGAGTGGTGGGGAGTTTCCTTGTGAATGATCATTGTCTCCTGACGATGGATTGTGCTTCAAGGGTCACTTTTTGGTGTCAATGTAATTGAGGATGGTGGTGATGAAAGATAGCCTCCAGTCATGTTGGTTCATTCCTCCTAATAACACCGATATTTTTTATGATGTGTGTCAATAGTTTTGGTGGCCAGGTATGAGGTGGGAAATAGTTGAATTTGTTTCATGGTGTTTTATATGTTATCATGTTAAATCAGAACATCAAAGGACCTATATTTTTCATCAACCAATACATATTCCTACCTGGAATAGGGATGGGATCTCCCAAAAATTTATTGTCGGATTATATTTTATGCCATAAGGACATAATTCAATTTTGATGGTGATTAACTATATGACCAAATCATCCATCCTCAATCCAATCAGTTATTCAGCCAAGGTTGATGAGTTGGGTCAATTGTTTGTTTAGTAAATAATTTTTCTTCATGGTATGCCCTTGAAAATCATTTTAGACAGGGACACTCACATTACCTTCTTGTGTTGCGAAGATCTTAATAAGGTAATGGGGTCATATGAATAGTTGAATACCAAATTATTCCCTCAAAAGGATGTCTATATGGAGTAGGAGACTCAAAATTTTGAAGAAAATAACTAGGAATGTGTTTTGGTATTTGTAGGCTTGTGGGATATCCATTTGGGGGTTCGGTATTTTTTCTATAATAACTATTACCAATAATTAGTTATAATCACTCCCTTGGAGGCACTTTATGGTTGGTCATGTTGGACTCCTCAATGTTGGGAGGATGTGGGTGAGACCTCATTGTTGAGATCAAGCCTTAGAAAAGAGACTTATGATAAATTAAATTTAATAATGAATCATTTATTGATATCACAGAGCCACCAAGAGACTTATATTTATTAGATACATTATTCATTGAAGTTTGATGTGGGTGACTGGGGTTTTCTGAAAGTTTAACCTAACTTCAGTCACCGTCACCATGGTAAGAAAGGGAAGATAATTCTGAGGAATGTTAGACATTTTTATGTCACTAATAGGATTGGTATGGTGACATACCAATTATATTTTCCCTCTCATTTGATTTTAATTCAGGATGTTTTCTATGACTCTCAACGGAAAAAGTAAAATCTAGATGCGTACCATGTGATGAATTGGGAAGACATAGAGTTGGAATCAATTTTTTCTATGTTTTAGTAGCCAATGTGGATTGGGGATTATAAAGATAAATTTCTTAGTTGGAAGTTCATACCATTTGTTAACATTATTTGGAATCATGATAGTAATGAGCATCAGTCATGGG
This sequence comes from Viscum album, assembly GCA_963277665.1. NCBI lineage: Eukaryota > Viridiplantae > Streptophyta > Magnoliopsida > Santalales > Viscaceae > Viscum > Viscum album. The sequence continues at coordinate 1,655,728,303 of OY728163.1, forward strand.
AGTGGAATTCTTTGGTTGAGTTGGAGTATCTGTTTTTTTCGTTGATCTGACCATGGAGAGACTTTATGAGGGATAAATGTTTTCATGGTGGGGTGTCACATCCAATTTTTTTAGTTATTACATTATTTATACTTGTTCTTGTATTTATAACTTGGTTTCCCTATAGGTTTTATGAGAAAAATGATGTTTTTGGGAATGATAGCATTTGAGGCATGGTTGGTGCACCGTTAGGGGAAACCGTGAGAGACCCTAGAAAAAATAACGATCCTAGGATAGTGGAACTATCTATGTTGTATGGTTGTGATCCATTCCCCAGGAATCTATATTACTTTATTCCTCTTATATAGAAAGGGATGCACAGTTTCCCATGGAATGGAAAACTTTACGTGCTGACCATGCGACCTGTCCGGGTCATAATAAGTTGAAATTTAATCTTTTCTCTCACCTATATTAATCATAAATTACCATTAATCCGATACATGCAGAATTTCAATTCCTAAAATCTTTATCCACTCATTCTTGGACCCTTTTAACTACAATATTGGTGTGTTTTTTCCCTGGTTCTTCATGAAATCATCAATAATGTGTCTTTTCTCTTGATTTGTTAATTATTCTAGGGTTTATATCCCTCCCTCTTTGGTTTTCTCTTTAACAAAGTCTTTTTTGACATAATAAGGGTTATATATTGAATTTTTTGGTAAAATATTGTTGTTTTTGGTTTGATATTTTCTTACAGTGTTCATTTGAGGTGTATTTGGGGTTATGATCAGTTTTTAGATGTGTCCACGTTTGATGAAGGTGGAACAATGATTTTACATTATTATATGAGTTTGGTGTGATTTTTTGGATTCATAAATGTGTACAATGGGTTATTTATGTGGTGTTAAATGTGCTTTTAATGTAATTTTAAATTCTTACGTGTTTGAAGATGGTTATATAAAAATAAGTTAATTTTATTTCATATGTGACACTTTGTTGGGTTTCTTAAAAGTGTTCAATAGAATGTGTTAAGGGTGGGAATCATTATTTAAAAAGATTTTGATGACAATATATGATTAAATATATTTTGATAAAGCAAATGGGTTTTGTTTCATGTGATCTACTTTGTTATGTTCCTCAAATGTGTGCTATGAATTCTGCATGTGATGCAAACTATGTTCAAAAAAAGATTCTGTGTGAGTATTTATTTTAAAGGGGATTTTACTATGGAATATGATGGATTTAATGTGTATATTATTGTGGTGTTTTAAAATGGTTTTTATGAATTGTGAATGTTTTATGAAACATGCTTCCAAATGGAATTGATATGCCTGTGAACATGAAAATGCTTTTGATTATGGAAAATGTTTGTTTCCGTGTGGGTTTTGACATTTGGATGAATATGATTGTGAAAGAAATATCTTTTCAAGTGTGTACATGATTCTCGGCATGTTTATTAGAGAGTGATGATTTTTGTGTCATGTCAAATGGAAATTAAGCACAAAGGGAATCCTGGGTATCTGTGGGGTGAACTAGAACTACTACTCTATTTGGATTAGTGGGTCCAAGGATGAGATTCTTCTTGTAGTATTTACTCTCCATCACTAAATAAACATGTTATAAGATCGGTGAACACTATACCTTGTGTTATTATCCCTTCTAGTGGATCGTGCATGAGGATGATGTGGTTTTGGTGTATATTTGGAGATGACAAGAAATTGTGACGTGTTCATATATAATGTGTCATGCATGTGGATGTTGTAGGTCCTGGTTGGAGGATCATATCAATGAAGTACAAGGTTCATACGATCCCACTTGTGCTTATTACCAATATATATTGACCAATGTTCTCTCATGTGAAATTATTTTTTTATGATGTTTTTATCACCTTTAGTATGTACAAGATATTTTATACATTACAACTTCAAATTATTAATCTTTTGAGAATGGTTTTCTTTAAAAGTGTTTTCCTAAAAATGTTTCTCCTAGAAATGTTTCAAAGGTTATTATGAAACTAGGCTTGTTTATTTTTCTTTTCATGTTATAAAAGGAATCGTTATTTGGGTGTCATCTTATTGGGATTTTATTCACACCCTAAATACACCTTTAGTTGTATGAAGGCTTTGTTATGTATGACCATGGTATATGTAAGATGATCCATGGTAGTGATTTTGGATCTAGTTTTTAGTATTCCACTCCTTGCAAATGTTGGTGGTGGAGGCTTGAGGGTGAGATCCCTCTCATTTCAGGTAGGTTTTTGAGTTTTGGTTCAGTTTTTTCCCATTACACTATTGTATTTTGGTCCTAGCTAAAGTTAAAAAATGGTGAATGTAAAAAATTTGAATACATTTTTTGTTATGGTTATCAGTTGAATGATTATGTGTTATTCTTATTGGTTGATTACAGATAAATAAATGGGTAACGTTATTCCCAAGTATGTATTATCGATTCACATGCACTTGTATCCAGTCATTGGGGATCATTATTTCCTTTCTTTCCATGTCTCGAGCTGTGATGGGTTTTAGGATTGATGGCACCACATCTTTGTACATGATAAAAATAGTCTCTAGAGGGAGGGAAGTGGTGTGCCAATGGGGATTCTGCTGGGGGGGGTTGTGTGAGAGAGGATGAGGGGGGGGGGGGGGTGCACCGTGTAGGGGAGGTACGGGGGAACCCTTTTGGGGTATAAAAACCCAAAAATTTTTATCCTAATATTTATAACGATAATAATAATATTATTATTATTAAAACAATTTTCATTTATTTTATTTTATTTTTCTTAATATATTTTAATTTTATTTTTATCTAATTATATTGAATGCTTGGTAGACCATATTTTTTTCCAGACCGTGTGATAACCAGGCACACCCTACTATAGGGAAGGGACACTCACACAGGTAGGTTGTACATTTTGAAAAACTGGGTGTTGACCATGCGACTCATCTCTATCAATTTAAATAGACATTTTTCATGCTTTATGCATGGATTCCTCTAACCATTTACAAGCCTTTATCCACAACTAGAAGTTATCTCAGTCACATCTAAGACCCATAATATTTTATTCAAACCATTAAATTGGCCAAAAACCACCAAAATACTTTGAAACTCTAAATTTTTAATTGGGTCTTGACCCCTACCTCAATGAAAAGAATCAATATCAAGAAAAAGAAAAAAAATAAAGATAACCCCTGGTCTATGATTAACAATGTGAACCATTATCACTCACTGCATCACATACCATCCATCCACGTAACTCCCAATAATATAATAGAAGAAAAATAGACATTAAAATAACATGAACAACGAAAATGAGTAAAATAATACTAGTTTCATACACATAAGGGTGTGTATAGGATGTGAAAAAAACACCCCCGGTAGGATTTTACCAATGCGATGGTGTCATTTATTTTCAAAATTCATTTCAACTATTATTTTATAAGATATTACTAAAAATAAGATTTTCACTTTATGCTTAGTGAAATCCAATCTCATTCCATAGATCACTTATATAAAAAAATTATTATTTCTTATAAAAACCACGTTCAAATACAAATGAAATTATCTAAAAAATTTAAAACAATGAAATGGGGTCCATTATAATGTTCCAAAAAAACAAGTTGAAAACAATTTAATGTCTACAAAATAATATAAAACAACCTTTCCAAAAGCCCGCATCATTTTCATTTTAAAAACACACTTTACAAACCTTTTTGGAAGGTAATAAACAAAAGTTGATTAGAACATCAACATGAACAGGATCCAAGGATATTGATGTGGGATAAGAAACTCAAATATAATGAACCAAGAATCAATAAAAGGATATGGGTAAAAAAGAGGCAATGAATGAGATCGCGTAAGATAATCATCCACAAAACAATGTGTTATAGTGCAATTCCATCTCGCCAGGAACCTTTTACGACATCAACTAGGGATCTACATCATTTTGTGGAAACATGGGGCCCAACTATGTAATAGTCAATGTAATTTGGTGTAGGTCCTGTCAAAATGTAAAATGGGATGAACACATCAACGATCCCCTCCACATCACAACCTACTAGGTTGCATCATGGAGAAACTCTATAGGGTTGTAGTTTGGTCCAACGAATATTGAGAATGTCCAATCATACAGCCAAGTAACTAACCCCATTCCCAAAAACCATCAAAATGTTTTTAAGTATTTGTTTGATATTAGTAAATATAATTTTAGAAAAAAATTGTTCAAAATTTATATAGATGGTTTTTTGGTATTAACAATGAGTGAGTGTTTTTTATTCATTATGTCAATTAAAAGTATATAGAATTGTTGTCCAAACGTTTTTTTATGCTTGTTTTTTCTTCATTGGGATTGTGTATGTTGTTCTTTTGTATATAGAATTTTGGGATGATTTTTTTATAGACTATATACTATGAGTGTTTTTCCACACATTATGTGGTTCTTTTTTTGGGGTTTTCTAGTTTGTTCTGTGGTATAAACAGCACACTCCGACAAATAAGCCTTTATTAGTGCTTCAATATGAGCGATAAATGGGGACTTTATCAATGCTTTTAAGAGAAATGATAAAGGGGGCCCACCCTTTAATAGTAGATCGATTAATAGTGCTATTTTAGTTCTAATAAATCCTTTTTAGTGCAGTTAAAATCCTATGTTTTTGGAAGTGCTATGAGATGCCCCTGTATCAGAAATTGAAGAAGATAAAATAGAGGTGACTGCAATAATACCTCTGATAGTAGAAGTTCTAGGGTCTTACTCATGTTGGGTCTATTGCACTGCATATGTTTGGCATGTACCACAGCCCTATAACATAGCCTTGCTACCTTGAGGTTACCCTCCCTACAGTCGGTGAGATCCTAGGGTCTGTCTTCCATGGCCATTACCACCACCTCAACTTGAATGCCCTGAAATAATCTTATTTACTATCTGAGGAGAAGTTACAGACCTTACTCCTAAACATGGAGTCAGTGGAAAATCCCTCTCTCTAGCCACTAGTGGATACCTCTTATAGAAGCAAGGTTGATGGCCCATCCTACCACAACCTTGACACTCGACTGGGTCCTTCGTGCATTGAGGCCTCGTATGTCCCGAACTGCCGCACTGATAGCACCTAACCTGATTACCAAAACATACTTTCTGACTACGATTTTTAACTAGAGAGAACTCTTGATGAATATTCTTATTGCTGGTTGATACAGTACAAGAAGTTGGTGTCGAACCGCCCACACTCTCACCATTAGCTTATCGTAGATTATGCTCGATGATATGTGTCGGAATGATGATATCAAAGACTGAAGGCAACTTGAAGACATTCACTTGTGATTCGATGTTGAACCTAAGACCATCCTCAAATATTCTAGCTTTCTATGCGTCATCACCCATAAGAACAGGTGAGAAATGATGAAGCTTAGTAAACCTGGTAGAATAGTCCATGGATGATAGTGTTCCCTGCTCTCGGTTCTTGAACTCCCATGATCGTTTGGCCCTTAGCATCTTAGGAATATAATAATTATAGAAGAATGCCTTAATGTTTTCCCATGACATATCCTGATGACGCCCTGCCTGAGTGATAAAATCCCACCATCTCTTGGAATAATCATGCATTATATATGTCGTGAGATTGAACCTCCTCTCAAGAGGCTTCTAAAAGTGCACAGAGATAGAAATCATGGCTTCCAACCATGATTCTCTAGTGTTTCTTCTACCATCCACTAGGAAAGTAGTCAAATGATATGAGTGGAACACTTGTGTCAGCTCTTCCATGGATGCGGCGGGATGAGGTGCTACCTAAAACGTTTGCATATACCTCATGAATCTTTTGCAGAACTATTCATATGAACATGCATCTCGTATAACATATGGTGCCACCACTGGCATGTCAAGAGGATCCATTGGTCGCACATGGCCTACCACCTCTAGGGTTTGTTGTTCAAAACATTCATTGAGTATTAATCGAGGTTGTCATGGTGTCAAGACTCTGCATGGTTAATCAAATGTCTCAATTAGAACTCATTGACATTGTTTTCTGTTGAAGAGTACCAAAATGAAATAGGGAAAGTACAATTTTTTAAAAAAAAGTAATTGTAGTGCTTGTAAAAAACATAAACGGTGTGTAACCTTAATTCTTTAGATATATGTGTAGTCTTTCTAGCCCGATCATGTATTATCCCCATTTACACGGCGTGTTAGACGAGTACATGGAATATACAAAAATCCCCCTTTTAACCATATAATCCAAAACGGCTAGGTCAACTCAGGTTCTACCTGGGTAGGCAACATGGCATGTACCAAAGTTACACAACAAGTTTTTATCAAACCTCAATAGACTATGTTTCCTCTCACATAGATAGTTACATAGTCATATACTACACGGAGTGTACACAGATTACATTGTGTCTACACAACTAATGTCTTTCTTACCGGAACAGGAAGAACACATGGTGTGCTTACATAGAACCACATGTCGTATTGTCAGGGTTTCCAGATAGTATTCCTTAAAAACTACCTCAGAACCCCTTTTTTCCAAATAAAGCAATGGTATGTCCAATTCTGATATCTGTGGGCCCATACTACGCATGAATCAATTTTTTGAATACACATATAGAATTTAACTACAGTATCTCAATCAAATGTTCAAAACATGATCCACCCAATTCTCATCCAAGAGGGCCCATACACATATGGGATCCAAGCTTGATGTCCATTCCAATTGAACTATCTCACATATGAATACACCTATCACAATAACATACATAACTATCAAGGTACTGTTACAAAAACAATCATCTATTTCACAACATATATCACAATAGCATGCAATCAGTAATTCTCCCTTAATAACATGGCATGTATACATGGCATGTGATTTCTATCAAGTGCCAAAATTAGGTATGAGATGGAATACCCTCATCTCATAGGGTTACAAAAAAATAGAACCAAAATGATATTAATTATTTCATTACCAAACAAGTGTGTCACTGAATGATGAAATCCAATCAACTATAAACTACTAGAAAATGAGGCTACTGCCACAGAACATTAGCCACAGTTTTAAAACTATGGCTATAGGTTTCTATATCCACAGTTCTATGTCTTACTGACATAGTTTTAAAACTATGGCTATAGGATAGTTTTTCATGGCCTATTTCCATGGTTTTGAAACCTGTGGCTATAGGTCATGGCTATAGACATGTTTGTGTCGCTTAAAGACATGGTTTTCCAAAACCGTAGCAATAAGGTTCCCACGCATCCATGAGAAAACATTTCCTGCCAAAAAATGGGTGTGTTTACCTACTGCTATGGTTTTGAGGCTATTCCTATAGTTTATATTAATATTTATATCATAATATATATTTATATACCAAATGTTTCATGCAGTGTAGTGGTAAGAAAGATGGTTCTTAAAGAGGAGGTACAAGGATCAAAACTCACTGGTGATATTTTGTATTTAGACTATTTCCATGGTTTACCGAGTCTATAGACATGGTTGAAACCATGAAAATATATTCCTTTAGCCACAATTTAAACCATGGTTATAGGTCTACAGCAACTGTGGCAATATTTTAGGCCTATTTCCATGGTTTTCAAACCGATGGCAATAGGAAGCTGTTACCATGGTTAAAACCGCGGCTGTAGGTTGGGACCTACTTCTATGGCGATAGCAACCTTGGTTGGCCAAAACCATGGTCGTAGGAAATATCCATATTTTTTGGACATATTTCCTTAGTTTTGAACCATGGAAATAGGAATTTTTATAGTTATGATAATAGCCAAAAATCCAAAAACCACAATTCAATTCAATGTTATTTAGCTTTTCCATATACACATTGTAGAAACTCTTAGGCACAACGAATTACCAAACACAATTTCCTTACTATACCTTTGGAATTTCACCAAATAGTTAGACGCACCAGAAAAGAAAATTCTTTTGATACAAATTTGTATCATCCTGGATCTAGAAGCCACTCAACTTGTTATCCATACCTAGTTGGCCACATGGCCTCAAGCACATTTCCCCACACTCCGGAGGCTATCGACTAGAAGCGAGGGCCTAGGGTGTGATAATGGGGAAAATATTCCCTCACTGGAAGAGTGTGACACTATAGAATAAATAATAACAATAACAGAAGAAGTAAACAACATGAAAATGATGTAAAAAACTATATACTGAAAGATAACACAACTAGAAAATTCACCTACATCCATGGTTTGTAACAGTGGTTGTAGGACCAAAAATTGTGAAAATGAAATATGGCCATAGTTTCAGAAAATAATGGCCTCTATCACCATGGTAGTAGGTCTTATTTATTACAATAGGTTTAACCGTGGAAATAGGCCATCTAATTCCAAAATTAATACCATGGAACATAGTCCCTACTACCATGGTTAAACTATGGAATTAGGTCGCCTATTTACATGGTAAAAACCATGGCACTAGGCCCCTACTCCCACAGTTAAAAACAAGGCTATATTATTTATATAGTATAAAAAATAATTCAGTCTCCCCCCCACCCGTAATGCCAGTGACCCCTCCCCCTGCTAGTACCACCACCCCACCCCCTTCCCCTCCCCCTTGCACCCCACCCCCTTGCTAGTCCCCCACCCCTTGTATCCTCTCTCCCTTCCAACCCCATACTACCTGTCCTCCCCCTTTACTGTAACCAATACCCCACCTGCTAGTTACCCCTCTCCCACCATCTAGTACCCCTACCTAGTCCCCCACCCCTCCATGTCATCCCCTTGCAAACCACCCCTACTAGTTCCCCCACCTAGTCCCCCCATTCACCCCAACCAACCTGGCCAGTGCACCCACCCCACGTTTTCCTCCCCCTTTCACCCCCACCCCTACTAGTTCCATCCTTATAGTCCACCCCATACACACCCTGGCCCTTGCACAACCATCCCCCTACTAGTTCCCCCCTCCCCATGCTAGTTTCCCCTCCCCCTTCCCTAACTAGTTTTCCTCCCCCATACCAGTCCCCCCCTCCACCCTTCCAGTTGATACTCCCCCTACCCCTACCAGTCCACCTCCCCTACTAGTCCCCCTTGAACCCCATCCACCCTACCCCATCCCCCATACACCCCACCCCCTGCTAGTTACCGATTTCAGTCCCCCCCCCCCCTTCTCCCCCACCCACCCTACCCCTTGCACACACTCAGCCTATTAGTTCACCCCCCCCCCCTTCTTATTTCCCCTCCCCCAACCAGTTCTACTTTTCCCCTAGTAGTTTTCCCTCCACCCTGCTAGTCTTTCCCCGACCAGTCCCCCCCTCCCATTTAGTTTCCCATAATTCAAGCCCTTGCAAGTCCCCATGCCCCTTTTCCCCCTTGAATCGCACTCACCCTAACCCTTACACCCCTGCAAGTCCCCTATCCCTTCTAGTCCCCTAGCTGGTCCCCCCCCCCCCCCACCTGCGCCCCCACCCACCCTTCCACTTGCACCCCCTCCCCTTCTAGTCCCCTCCCCCTGTTAGTTCCTCCCCTCCCCCTACCAGTTTCCCCTCCCCATTGCCAGTTCCCCCTCCCCTATGATAGTCCTTCCCTCCACCCTAATATTTTCCTTTCCCCCACACTCTAGCCAGTCCCCCTCCCCCATTCCAGCCCCCCTTGAACCCCCATGCTAGCCCCTCCCCCATCCACTATCCGATTTACCCCTGCCCCTACCAGTCCCCATGTTAGTTCCCCCTACTAGTTTCCCCTCCCCCATACCCTGCAAGCCCCCTCCACCCAGCTCCTACCAGGCCCCCTCACTAATAACATCCCAACCCAACCCATTTGCTTATCTCAGGTCATAGGATCTACTAACAATTGGTGAAATTTCCCAGACACTAAATATATTTCATGGGTTTAAAAACAATGTTACAAAATGAGAGTGAGTTAATTTATTTATCACATAGAGGATCAATGTGGTACTCAAAATCCAAATTAAATTATACACTAAATCTTGTCACATACTAATAATTAAACAAATACAAATATATAATAATCATAATTTCACTTAAATGAGTCTCCCTATAAGAGAAACTATCAAAGTAGGCTGGTTCTAGTTCAGAATTACATATAACACAAGGTAGATCATAGTAGTCCTCAACACATAAAATTATTATTAAAAAAAAATCATTGAAAATTCATGAAGATTATAAATCAATAAACTAGAATAATATATTCATATAAACAACAATAATAGAATTAATGAACAATTTATAGGAAAAAAACTGGTCTCCAACTGAACTAATGTACCAATGATGAACAATATTGCATGTGTCGGTCTATATATCTTCATGCGGTATGTTTACATTTCGAGTTCAACTGATATTTTTTTGTAAATATCTATGATGATGTAATTCTCACAAGGTACATCAATGGATCTTTTATGAAGTTATAAATCTAAAAATTCCATGTGGAATAATCTTAACTTTTACAAAAATATTGATTGGTTCATCATGAAATAATTTAACACCATAATAAAGGAAACATAATTGGTTTTTCCATGGCGAAGATAGAGAATAATCCAGGAAGGCCACACCCATCAAAGAGGGAGTTATGATGGTCATGATGTAATGATCATGTTCTTTTGTAAAACAACAAGTCCAATATGGTTGTGGTAGTCTCTATAGTCTAGAACACTTATATGAAGTATCCTAGGATAGAATTTCTATAGAATATGACATGTTTACAGTGGCATAATTCATTGAAGATATATAGTATAAGAAGGATGATATGGGAAGTAAAAATAATAATTTTTTTGTGCTATGTTTTTTTTACAATGTTATTCTTCTATAATTATCCATCATTCTTTGTTTATATAATAATATCAATTTTATAAATTAGAGAATTTTCATTATTTTATTCTGTCGAAATATGATTTTATTTTTCAAATTAGTATGCTAATATGATAAGACAATATTTTGGTGCAAGATATTTATTCTTCTTTGAGTATATATTACTTCTTTGTAGAAACTATTTTTGAACACCCCCTCCAGGAACCCCCCCCCCCTCCTAGACACCTCCTCCATCCTGGAAACCCCCTGGACATCCCCCCAAAGATAGACCGTCGTCCCTCCTAGACACCCCTCCCTCTTGGATACCCCCTGGACAACCAGGCCTCCCTCGTGGATATCCCCTAATCCCTCGTGGACACCCCTAGAACCCCCACCCCCCCTCATGGATAACCCCTCACTATTGGACCTACCCCTCCCTCCTAGACACCTCGTCTCTCTTGGACCCACCACTCCATCATGAACACCCCCAGGATAGCGCCATCCATCCTAGACAACCCTTGAACCCTCCTAAAGCACCCCCCAGATAGACCCCCTCTTAGCCTCCTTGAACCCCTCTCCTAGATAGACCCTGCCAACACACCCACTCCCTCTCCACACCCCCCCAATGCTTCCCTACCCCTACAACCCCCCCTTTCACCGCCTCCCCCTTCTTGGACACCCCCCTCCTTTCTCCTGGACACCCCCCTCTATGAGTGAATTTGTATATCCTTAAGTGATTAGATGACACCATATCCAATACATAATGCTCTACCCTAAATAATTGGATATTTTTCAGGTCTGTAAAAAAACAATAACATTTTTTTATTTATTATATGGTTTATATAGAATGTGGGGATATGATAACAAAATAGAACTAATATAGGTATGGTAAGACATAATAGTTTTCTAGGTATGAAATAGATGTTCAAATAGTTCATGAAACAAGTGGAATGATGTGATTTTTAGTTCCAAGAATTATTATCCAGTGATAATTTTTATTTATATTAATTTTTTTCCTCTTGCATAAGAGCATGAGTATTGATACATCATGATGGGTACATGGATAATTCCATAACATCTTGGTTAGAGGAGGCATCGGGTAGTGACTCTCATAATGAGTGATGAGTGGAGGTTTTTATTAGTTGGAGGACATTGGGTTGTGTATGGAAGGACTTATGGACACATTCATGGGTAATATGAGAAATGTTATGAAAATTTGTTGGTATAGTGTGACTAGTACTATGGGATCATTTTGAGATATGTGTGACAGGTTGTGGACCTATGTTATTAATGTGAATTCCTAAGATCCTATAGGGATGATTTGGTGTACCGATGACCTCCCTAGAGTCTATAGGGATGGGTTGGGGTGTTGGTGACCTCCCTAGAGTCTCTATGGATGGGACAATATCCATTTAGTTACAAGGATGGTTCAGTGAGATTGGTGGAACTTTCCTTATATACATGTTCGCATGGCCTTGAACATGCACAAGAGGATCCTTATTTATATTATCACATTCATTAGACCATTATCAACCACAAACATATGCATTTTACATATATATACATAAGCACACATATCCCCTTATTTTTTATCACAATTCCAGGGGTGGATATATATGTATATAGAGATATTAATATATATATATTATTAAATATGCATATAAAGTGAGTGGTCGTTGACTCCAGTGACCTGAAACCAGGTCATGAATTATTAACATGCTATAATAAAATTATCAATGGAAAAAAAATTAAAAAAAACCCAATTATAAATTTTTTTCATTGAAGAATGAAAGAATACTCACCTTAAACTTGTGGTGGAAAACCAAATCAGGTTGATCCACTTCACCTTTGGTGGCGGTTGTCACAACACACATGAACATGTCCAAGTAGGCTTCAAAAAAATTCTAATTATATAATGATTCATTATTAATTGAACATAAAAATTGATGTGGGAGAAACCTGATTAGTTATAAAAGAAATAATAGATCAGGTGATGATGAAAATTTTTTTATGTAAATGGATGAACTATAAATCCCTAGTGTATACCATAGGACTTCCATCCAGTCTAGATAACTGAACACATGAATTCTAAAACTCCACTTTTGGGACATGATGTTCCAATCTCTACATGTACCTAGTAAGAATTAAAATATTCCATAATACTAATTATTATGGTTAGATATATGAAAAATATATATGCAAAATATCATGCACAAATTGGGTGCATCACACATGAATCAATATCCAGTACTATAAGGATTATGTAGTTGGATAAACTATTATAATTCTCCTACAATCAATCATCCATACTTGATATGAAATGATTACCAACATGATATTTTCCATAAAGTAATGATCTTCCATGTTGTATGGGAATCACAACATTAATAAGCTCATTAAGTTTTTCATCTCATCACATGAGAATAGACATAAGAATAAGAATATGATAAGATGTGAGAAAAGCATAACGAAATGAATATGTGAGAACATGTAATAATGTTTTTCATCAAACTCACGCATGATTTTCTTATAACCGACATGTTTCATAACAAAATGATTATTTTTTGTGATTAATTTTCTAGTAATGTATTCAAATGGTAAAAATATTTACTCAATATCTTAAAAACGTAATGGAATGCTATCCTTGTTATTGGAACAATATGAACAAACTAAACCAAAATTACAAAAGTGTATGGATATTTTTTTCAGAACCGAAGTTGTATGGAGTAATTGAAAATAATCCTTTGAATTAACTGAATCTCTTATCTAGGAAAATCTATCCACCCTATCATTTTGTTATGTAATTTGGGAAAATGAAATGAAAAATATGAGACCAGCTATAATGTAAACATGTTTTTACATTACTAAAAACACTACTGCCCCCCCCCACCACACACCCCACACACCCCCTTCTCCCTCCCTGCCCCCTGCACACTACCCATATCCCCCTTCACCCCCACTACCCCCAACATTTACCCCCACAACCCCCTACCCCCTTCACCCCCAGATCCACACACACCTTTCCACCTCCCTGCCCCCTGCACACTACCCCCATCCCCCTTCACCAACACTACCGCCAACCTTCTACCCCACAACCCCCTCCCCTACCCTTCACCCCCACTACCCCCCCCCAAATACATCCCCACTACCCCCTCCTGCACCTCCACCACCCCCTATCAAATGAACCCCAACTCCCCCCCAAATGCACCCCAACTCCCCCCCAATATACACAAACACTGCCCCTCCCCACCCCCATGAACCCACCCTACACCCCACCCTTCCCAAAACTCATTTGAACCCCCCTCCCCACTAGATTCCCCATCTCTGCCCCCCCCCCCAAAGTCCCCATCACCCCCACAACCAAAACATCCCCCTTCCCCCCCACCTACACCACCACTTCCCCCACCCCACTACCCCCACCTAAAACTATTCATTCCAATATCCTTCTTGATTGTGTTGATTAAAACCAAATATTTTAGCATTTTATTTTCCTCGAATTCACATTTATTAATATTTTATATAGGGTTATCAATTTTATAAAGTACATAATTTTTATAATTTTATTCTTACTCGGTCCACTTGGATTTTTCAAACTGTTTTGCTAATGTGATTAGATAATCTTTTGGTGCATGATCTTCTTTCTTCTTTATTGTGCATTCCATCTTTTTTGAAAATATTTCTGAATAAGCGACAATTGGTTCTCCACTTTTATCTTTCAACAATTATTATTATTATAGAATCGATTTCATAAATTATTAACAATTTGTACTACTTGGTTTCTCTTCAATACACACTTTCTACAGCCTTTAGAGTACCCTTTTTAGGCCCCCAACTCCCCTTACTGTAGCCCCCCCCCCAAACACCCACCTCTTTAAACCACTACCCGCAACCCCCATGATCCAGTACCATAACCCTCCCCCCCACACCTTTTGATATCAATAAATTATGTATAACTCCCTTGGGTTTATTGAAAAAACTTTTTCCCAAAATGAGGATACTGTCATCTATATAGTGAAGAAAATTTCATTTTCTACTATCAGGTCTGTTGAAAGTTTTTAGTAGTCCACGTTGAAGGCTTAGGAAAATCATGTAAAACATGTGAAAATGTAATGGACCACTCAAATGGATTGGGTGGAGAATGTTCATCTAACCTATCCTTATCAGGAGACGGTGGCCATATCAGAGGCATACTCTATAATAAATTAATGTTAAATATCATTTTCCTCCACTTTGGTTATAACCAAATATTTAAAAACACATTAACAATACTAGTTATGACCCCTATTTCCTCACTCCCTTCCATTCATTAAAGATAAAAATATATTTATTTATCATAAAAAACTTTTTATTAAACCCATCAATATAAAAATATTAAAGAACATACCTAAGGAATAAAAAATGTACTTTGTAAAAAATTACAAGCTATATAAACATTATTTGAAAAAATATAAACATATAAAATATACTATGATTATAATCATGAATGAAAAGTAATAAATTTATCATTTAATACTCAAACCATTATGATGAGGACCAATGGTTGGTTCATAGTAACCTACTCATTAATAATAAATGTATAGAAAATTTATATTTTTTAATGTTTTAATTAATATAAACCACATGTCACTTGAAATTAGTGCATAAAAAATAACGTTAGGTGTGTGGAATGAAATGTGGTCCTATAAGTGCCTAATTATATATTATTAATATGGTTCATGAGATTTTCATACATTTTGAAGACTCGATGGAACAAAAACATTGGTATCTCCAGAATACCACTACTAATTCAGGATTCCAACATAATTATTTTATCATGACTTATTTAGGGGTTAGTTATCAAGTCTTCATATACCTAGGTCCTAGAAACTCTAATGTTACAAACCCAAGAGCCCAAAAGTGTGGGATTTCAAACTATTTTTAACAACCTTTTCCTAATAATCCAAGCATCACCAGGTCAGGTCTCGACAACATATTAGGCAGACAACATAATTTCCAAAGGTTGGCATAAATTACATGGGTTAGAAGACAGTAATGTGGGAGGTGGTTTCTACCATGGGAAGTAAATATAACAAGGGGTATTCTATTCTAAAAATTCGGCACGACCCTTGGGGTAAATAGAATTTGAAACCCATGTAATGTTGTGTTTTACCATAAGTATCTGATCATCTAGATTTAAAGACAATAAGAGGGGATATATCTATATAAACATGCATATGTACATAAACCCAGTTCCATGAATCCATAACAAACACAAGATAGTCGCAGAAAAACACTCTATTTAGATAACCTCATTCAAACAATTCCTTAAGAGGTGAATGTTATAGAAAATGTGATTTTCTCATAGTGGTCAAAACAAACAAGGATGAATGGTCAACAAACTTCTATCCCCAAGTGTAAAATTCCAGTCCAATGTTCAAACCATTTGAGAATGACAATTTATTTGGTGTCAATATTTAATGTTGTGTATTGGATTCATATGAGTTGATATAGAAATATTTTTTTCATTAATTATAAAGTGATCAAAGCACCATCATTTGAGCTGAGTTCAATCATAATAAAATCGGGTCCAAGTGAGACCAAATCTGGACTCAATCTAGTATAAGGAAGCCCAAAATATGAAATAAAACCTAGCTTCAAGGATTACCCAACGATTTCGGACCATATGAGTACCATAGGGTTTGAATGAACTCACACTGTAGTGTTGGTACTACATTAGAAGGGAGGTGGGGATGTTGCATCAGAGCTACATCGGTAGGGAGGTGGCCTAGCTATGGCAGAGCATCAAATGGGGAAGGGGAATGCTGGTCGGGATGTGCGGTGACTACATCATCGGAGGAGAATCATTCCAAGGTGGGTGGCAATAATGGAGGTTTATAATAGAGGGTGTTTTGGGTGAAAGCACAGAGGGAGGAGGGTCACGTGGATTAGGGAAAAAAGTGAGGGTGGTGGGTATCATGAGCGGGGATTAGGGAAGAAATGGGATGGGGATCATGAGAACATAGAAGGAAGGTGATGTGTATCCCAAGAATATATGAATAACATGGATAAATCCATGAAAATCTTATGACATATGGCGTTACCTTAACCTATATACAAGGGTTTTTTAATCTCTATCTATATACACGTGGCTATATATTCAATTTCTAGTAGTGTAAAGATAAAAAAATCATTTAATATCAAAATTATGTAGCATGTCACATGTTCTAATAAAACATCCAAAATAGGATACACAACATCAATTACAAGACAATACCACAGAATATTAAAAAAGACGAATCTCAGCACCATTGTGAGCCTTGGATTGGTCACATACAATCCTGATCGAGAGAAGTAATCAAGTCCCTAAAAAAGGGGTGTTTTTCTTATCGACACATGTAGCAATATAGTCACTTTGGTCCCAAAAACATAACCCAAATAGGGAGTGGGAAATAAATCCTAGCAGGAAATAGCATATGGTCTGTGTCAATTTATCAGTGAGTATATGCAATAGTATTGTAAAATTTTGAAATGAAATAACTATGAGGTACTAAAAAGTAAACTGTTATACAAGTCATGGAATTCATTTATAAAGTTCTATATGTCAATTATCAATTCATTTAACTGAGATACATTAGTATCAAAAATATTCTTAAGATCGACATTCCCTAGAGAAATGTAAGAACAACATATGTCTCAGATGTCTTTCTAAACAAGTAAGTGAATACTATATCTGAGCTTCTGATTTGTCTTTGCATATGTGTCACAATTAATTCTAAAAAATAATTTATTTGTAATCTGAGTCCATTATTAAAATTATAAATTTGGAATTCATGTATCACATTAGTTGTAATTCTACCGACATCATGTAAGTTTATTCTCAATGATCCTATATGGGATCCCCATGTGTCACTCTAGATGTTGGAATAAGTTCATGTAGGTCTGTCCTCAGTGGTCCTACATTGGATCCTCGACTGCCACTGTAGGAATAGTATATGATCACGTCAATTTAGTATGTCCTCAAAGGTCCTACTATAGATCCCAACTATTACTAATGACATATTACACAAAATCCTCTTTAGAGCATCCATGGTTTTCTATGATTAACCCATGAGTCATCCAAGGTGTAAGGTACAACAGTCATCAGTGTCTGTTCACAATGTTCTAAGCTGGTCCCTTGTGTCACCCAATGTTATTTACCATTTAATCCTAAAAATAGTAAAACATTCCAACCTAATAAAAAAATACAAGACCACAACATCTATAATGTGTAAAACAGAATCCCAAATACAATTTTATCACAATTTCAATTCCATATATTAACACAGTTTATTTTAGACAACAGTACAAGGGAAACAAAGGAATTCTCATAGACCTCCTAGGAAAAAACAGAAAAACAATTATTATCTGGGGGAAATGCACCCAAAAGGTGGCCAATATTCAAACAACAAATCCAAACATGCTTTAATTCATTGAATTAATTACAAGAATTACATTAGGTAATAATAAGGATCAATTTATTTTCAAACAGACTCCATAATAATGAGTGTGTAGCACAAAAATAGGTACAAACATCATGAAAATTAATAAGTGGCACATGACCTCTTACCTCATCATAGTATGAATCATCTCATCCTGCTGCGACCTCCAATTAAAGCTATAATAATTTAGTTCTATGAAACAATAATATTAACTCAACCTCTAAATAACTCAGCGGAGAAAATAACCCACCAAGAATTGATCAAGTGAAATCGATCACACCATGATTGGATTCAATGGATTTGATGGTGTTCTAATCATCATCTGGGTGACGAAACTTGATAATAAATGAATCTTGACACATCTTTTCGTCCACCTCGTGACCCCTCTGTTAAAATGATAGAATAATGAGGCAAATGCCCATTTTAAGAAAAAAACACACAATAAGCAGCATTTATGTATATACACACAGTGTTTATATCATTTAAATATTCATTTTCGAGATATTTTACACTAACATTCCTTTTAGGACCTTTTGACATGACTACACGACATGTACTTGGAAGTACACAATGTGTATTTGGTTTTTCCCCTTTTTCTTTCTGACATTCCCACACACCATGTATTCCCTTAATGTATGGTCATAAAACATGGCTTCATCATTGGATTACATGTCATGTATCCCTATATTCATTATTTTTCAATGATCATGAATTGTTTTCTTGAAAACAACTCATTAGAAAAAGAAAAGAATAAATTGTACCACAAAGCAAGAGCCACGTTCTTACAAAGGGACTATAATGGTCATGTGGTGGACGACCTATCCATACTCAATGACATTGATCACCAACCATTTGAATCAGTACATAAAGAATCTATTTACTGGGGAAAATTTTTGCATGCATTATATACGAATGGTTTTTGGTTTCCATGTCTTTCATGATTCAGATCTCCATATATACTATTTGATCATGGTACGTTTTTTCAATTACAAGATTCCCCAATAGCGTATACACTCCACGATTCATCATTAGGATCCCAAGGATGATCCCCTTAGAGATGAGGTATTAATACAAGGACCCATTACAATGATGTTACATCTCGGTGGTGTACTATCTATACTATCACCTAGAGTGCAATAGATGATACCTCCAGTAGAAGAAGACAAAGTGCATAGGCTAGGCACATTTCTAAAGATCCAGCAAATGTTACCCCAGTTTTCCTAGGTGAGCTTATCCATAGATTGTTGATGATTTTTTTGAGGTTGTTATGTGATTTTTCTATCTAGTAAGGACACCAACAGTTCAATTGGTGGTCCTGTAAGTGATCCTTATCCATGGATTAGTTGGACGAAGGTGGGGTTTCATGATCTAGTCACATGATGATATGACTCTGAAATAGACAGACATAGATCACCTTTTAAAAGAGGGATTCTCTCAAGCTACGATGAGGGATGTATATATCCAGGAGCTTCAATAACTATAGTAGGGAAGTACAATAATAGCTGAGAATTCATCAAGTTTCAACATCCTCTCTAGTAACTAGATTTTTATGGGTCAAGATCTGTTCTTATGGGATTAGACTTTTGAATAAACCTATTGCAAAACCCATGCATAATTGTGCTGATATTTATTAGTGATAGAAAAAAACAATGATAAATGTAATGTTAATCAGTGATTTATTTTTAACATTGATAATGTGTGTCCGTAATCTGTATTTTATTTTTTTAACTGATAAACAATACCCTTTATCACCGCTTTATTTTTAGTGATGATAAATTTTCCCATACTTAGCAATAATAAATATTTTGTTCATTAGTTTTTTTAGCAATGATAAAGGTCAGAATAAATAGAATAAAATAATTAAATGTATAAAAAATTAAAAATGAGTTTATTAAAAAAATTAACATTTTATTAATTAAATAATTATTGCTAAAAATGAATAAACTGATTATATATTATTAAATACTAAAAATATTATTGGTTAGATAATTAAGTGGTTTAATGTTATTAAATTATATCTATTAAAAGTATAAATATATATTAATGAATATAAATATGATTTATATATTTTAAAATATTTATGCACCATACATTAAATAGGAATATATTTACTGAGTAAGTGTTATAATTAATAATAAATATGAATTAAAAATATTGAAAATTTCATAGTACTCGATATATAATTGAATTTCATTTAAATTTTCAATTTAACATAGATCAAATCTGTGTAATATTGATTTCACATATACATATTTAACACATTTTTATAAACAATGCAGACACATAAAACATATTCATTTTTTCATCATTTTTAAAGTGTAAAAATTCTTAATTTATTCAATTTCACTCATTTTTAGCATATATTCATGCACTTAAAAATAGATATTCTTTAATAATTTTTAAAAAAATATTTGTAAAAAAATATCTATAAATATATATATTTATAAATGTACAATTATAATATTTATAGAATTGTATATTTATAAATATGAATATATATATTAAAGTATTTAAATAATTATAAATAAGTAATTATATATATTTAAATTTTTATTAAATTTATAATAAATTTACTTAAATAATTAATATATTTACTATATTTACATATATTAATTAAATATATTTATGTATAATTCTGTAAATTTACATAATGATATAAAAATATTAAAAATATTTTTTATAAGTATAAATAAAAAAATAAAATTATATTAAATATATTTATAAATGAATAAAATTACTTATTTTTAATTTATATATATTAATTAAGTATAAGTAAATATTTTTAATATTTTTAATTATATTTATAATTTTAAATCCTTTATTATCACTTATAAAGATTTTTTTATATGTTTTTTTGCTGATAAAGTCCTACCATTATCAATGCTAAAAAAGAACATATAAAAGGACACTTTATCAGCACTTATATGTAAGCACTGATAAAATTTTATTGATCTAACTAAAAAAACCAAACCATTTGAGAACACATCATGATATCAGAAGCATTCTGTGGAATCCATCCACTGTCGGCGCTCCTCCTTGCGGAATCGAACCTCGAATCACACCACTAAACTACCTCTAAAACATCTTGTCCCACATCCAGAGTTTGATTGATGCTAGGTTCTTTTAAGAGGGTTTCATATTTTCTTCAACCTATTGAGTTAGGCCTTCTGATTTTATTATATTATTTATTGTTTTTTATATCTTATTTGATAATGTAATTATTTGTTATCTGATGATTGTGTACTAGTGAGAAGGGCATTCTGATTTTCTCAGTTTCACATTATGATTCAACTCTTTATCTCTCATGGATAGTCTATTGTTTTTGGACTTGATAGTGACACATGGAGTCACCTGGATTTTAGTTGGTTTTTTTATTTGGTTTATAATTCACAAAATGATCACCCAGAGATATCATACATTTTTTCATTCATAAATTTATCAATGGTATTACAAACATGTGAAATTTTAGAAATTGAATCTTGGAATTTTGTGTGTGAGGAAGTTTAATGTAGGTTCATAGACTTATTTTATATTATATTGATTCAGATATTTATTTTCTACTTATCTAGGTTGGTGTAAAAATTCAATGTATGGATAAATCATGGTAGGTTTTAATTAAATTGTATGTATACTAGTTTTAATTTTTTTTGAACCAAATCCATTCTATGGTGTTGTTTTTCATACCATGGTTCTTGTTTCCAACTAAAGTGGTATCGAGAATTTCCGTTGGACATTATCATGAACCAGCTCGGGTGTTTGATATAGGGTTTATTTGGGTATATTTTTGAAACTATATCTATTGTCAAATGTGTTGTGCCTTTTCTCAATAATCTAACTTCATATTTCCCTACACTTTTAGAAAACCCTATTTTATTTTCCCCCTCTTTAGATTAATCCTTCATTATTTATAAATAAATTTGATATTAATATATGAAAAATTATACCTTGATTATATGAACCATTTTCATACTACATTATAATTTTTCATCATCATCCTTCACCCCTTTCAATAATTTACAAAAATATCCTTTTGAGATTACCCCTTTCTGGTTATAATACTTTTTGAGACATATAAACCACTATATGATATTATAACATCTTTATAAAAAATTATATTTTCATGAATTTTCCCCCTTAAAAATAATTATTTAACTAATTACATGTTAATTTACATGGAATCACTTTGATCCCAACCTATATTACATGTTGATAAAAATTATGCAAAGCTTTTTTACTATAAAAAAAGATGGCATATAACTAATCTCTCACACTCCAAGATATATATTATAATTCCATCCAAAACATTTGAAAATTTTATACAATTTTAAATGGGTTTCAACATGGGTTTTCAATCATCCTCTTGATATCTATCAAACACTACACTCTCATACATGGGTTGGGAGATAAATATACCATTAATTCCATGAGTCGCTTATAAATTATAAAAAATGTATACTCACTAATAATAAACATTAAAACATTGGTCATTGTTAATGTATAAAATTATTACCATTTTATATTTCTTGGACCACTAAATATAATTTCATCCACATTGGCAAACACGTTCAATCTATCCATCAAATTATTTTTATGTAATGATTATCATCAATTCATTATTTTTAAAATTAATGTTTATTTAATAATTCATCTAACCATTATTACAAATCTTCTAGTTCTTGTTTCAATTCATACATCACATTTTTCAATTTACAAACATTATTATTATAATTAAATTTTGATAAAAATATCTATTTTTTATGTAAACTTCCAGTTTGTGTAATCCATTCGTATGTTCTAATTCTTTATCATGTTGGAGTTCCTTGAATTTCATTGGGACGGGTTAGTGTGGTGACTTGAAATCTCAAGAGTCTTGAGATGTTTTTAAATAAATATATACCATTAATTTTAAATTTAAAAATTCTTTAGGTTGTTATATCACTTGCTCCAATATATTTCATTATAGTCTCGTTGGTTGAATGAGAGTTTATTATTCTTGTTTTAAAAATTTAGGTTTCTTATCAGACATTAATTGTATATATTTTATTTTAATTTTTTTATGGGATTTAAGAAAGATATTATTTGGATTAACACTTTTATTAAATTCAATACCCATTTTCTTTAACATACTAAATTTCTTTAAAATAATCAAATGTTGAGTTTTCCTTATTAGAATTTCTGATAACATTCACTTTTGCTAAAGAATATTTTATGTGTATTTATTTCTATTGAATAAAATTATTCTTTTTTGAACCCATTAGGATGGATATGAAGAAAAAATGGATGCATGAAAACCGTTTTAAAAATTAATATGAATATGGATTTAAATAGTTCATTATGTTTGAAAGAGATCATGCAAATGACCCTTCTAAATTAAACAATTTTTTTATTACATTGTCATAATGAAATAGAAATTAGTCTGGATGTGTTAGAATAACATTTTATTTGTCATGGAATATATCAAATCTATAAATATTTGACTAAACGTGGGAAATAACTTAATTTGGACATCGATAGGGATGATACTATGTTTATGAATCATTTTATATGAAGAAATTTAGAAAATATTGCAGAGATTTCATTTAGGAAATGAAAATTACAATTGAACATAACATTTTTTATTCTAAAAATATGATTGAGGAGTTAAGTAGTTGTTCCATGAAACTATTGTATAGTAGTTGTACTAAATACAGAACATTGTCAGCTGTATTGATGTTATATAATTTCAAAGATGGTAGTATATGGAGTGACATCATCTTTACAGAACTACATGGTATTATAAATGATATACTTCCATAAGAAAATTAACTAACATGATAAACATATGAAACAAAAAAAAAATACATTCAATAGGAATGAAATATAAAAAAAAATCCATGATTTTCCAAATAATTTCATGTTGTTTCGCAAGAAAAATTAATTACTCATAAAATACCCTTAGTGTGGTGTATATCGATACAATAAAATTCAATAAAGTCCTTCAAATTTCTTTATGGTAAATTCCTACCATTCCTTAGTTTAAAATACTATATGGATGTTAGGAAACCATAAGTATATTAACATGTCAAGCATATATAATAATTAAATATGGGAACCATTTTCTTCTAAAGTATTCTTGTCGGTGGAATAAAATTTATTATGTGTTTCCAGAATTTAGAGATGATCTGAAAAACATTTATCATGTGTTATCTACATATAGAATAAACACTTTTGTGTACATATTAGTACTGACAATATATATCCCCTCATGTAGAAAAATTTTACCTTCCCTTCATGATTATGCTGGAAGTGGAAATACATTATGTTGTATCTAATAAAATCAAGACCAAAGAAACTCAGTAATGATATTGATGTCTGTGTTGTTCAATTGATCAATGATATGAATTTTTTATTGGATACAGGTGTTACAATGTATGATTCTCATATAAGTGATGAATTCACATTCATTTCCATGTTGTATTGAATGATAAATTACTTCCCCGATTATGGAAATTTATTAGTCTATAACATTAATGTAATTTTTTGGTTTCCCATTTGTGAAAAATAGACACACTCAGTATGGTCGAAACATTCTTTGAAGACTATGTATTTAGGACATCATAAAACTTTACCCCAATGGAATAAATATCGATCCTGTATGGTATAATTCTATAGGATCATCGAACAATGTTCAACACCGTTTCTAAAAACAGGTGATAAAATATACAAAAAAGTAAAAACGATACACCCTGTATTTAGAATTCTATTTTAGAAAAACAATACAAAATTAGGATAGAATAAGAGATCAGTTTTCATCGCATTACTATATTGGAATTGTTTCTATGTCAGACATTTTGTTAATGACATTCATATATAAAAAAATTTATTTGATTGTGTTATTGAAAAATTATAAAACCTTTATATCCAAATGAATGGTGGAATCAAGGCTATGATGGACTTGATTGAAAAATAGATAAGGGAAGAGTTATCATCATTGAATTGAAAGAGGTGTAATTTTATTTCTCCAACAAATTACAGTCTACCCATATATGAAAAATTACAATTTTTCCTTTTCCTTAATAGTGTAAAAGTTCTATTGAGGTATTCATCCAATATCAGGAATGTTATGTCAATGACTATCATTATGTTACAAGGACTAAAATCACCCGACTATGATGTTTTTATGAAAGATTTAATGTTTATTTTTCTCTAGTACAATCTACCTCAAAATGTACAATATACATTAACTAGACTCTACTTCTTTTTCAAATCAATATACAGAAAAGTTGTCGACCCGATGAAGTTTCCCATCATGAATAATGATATTGTTGTAATATAATGTAAATTAGGAATGTTCATCACAACATCATTCCTTGATATAATTTTCCACTTGATTGTTCACTTATTCAGAGAGTTTAAACTATGTGTTCCAATCCATTATAAATGGATGTACCTCATTCAATGATATACGAGGATTTTGAATGTTTTTTTCAACAATTGTAGTTGGCTAGAAAGTTGTATTTCATAATAATGTATTGTTTATGATTATATTTAATTATTTATTTATTACCTATTAGATTTTTAAAGAATCGGTATCCTAATGTATTGTCACAATAAATGCCTTATGGGCCATAGAATTAATGGAAGAGATGTTGTTACAATTACCTTAACAGATAAGGAGCAAGAAAATCATTACATATTAAATAATAGTGAATATTTTTATCCATAATTTGAATCCTAAAAATCAATTATTTGGGATTTTAATCCATGATATGATTAAGTATAGATTTCAAATACACATAATAAAAATTTTTAGGATGGTTCCGAGATTCCATATATAATGAGTTACATGAAAATCCAAATTCTATTATTGAATAACTTCAATGGATTTCCATAGGGCCAAATAAAAATGTCATATCTTATACTATATTGGTAATAAATGGTTTTATGTTCTATATTAATGAACGTGATGAATTATTTTCGATGCAAAAAAGTGGTGTTACACTTGTAGAAGCAGCGATTCACATATTGGGTTCCGAGGATAGAAATACAATTGATGAAAATATTTTATATTTTAGAAATATCAAATACATATATTAGTTGTATTATACAATATTACATGCGATACTTTTCCATTGAAAATGGTTTTACAAAATTAATGATGTGAAATTTGATTAAATGATATTTGTGAAGGTGAATATAAACATGGTAGGGGAAATTTTTTTTCATAATGTCATCACAAGAAGTGAAACTATTTTATGTGTCTAATAAAACAAACAAGAATTGGTATATTGTACTATTGAAAAAAAATTATTATTCAAATGAAAATTCAATCAAAGATAACCCTTTCATTGGGACCTCAAAATAAGGTCACGTCAATCCCAATGTAGAAAAAAGTCTTATATAGTAGAGGGGACCACAATGAGTGTATTTTGAATCTATATAGAGAAAAAAAATACTTCAAATCTTTAAAAAATGAATAGGGTTCAATTGGATGGTAAGGGTGATTTTTAATATATTATCTTTTTCCTCATGATAGTATATATTCTCTACTGGAATAAGATAATCTAAATTAAATTTTGGACTACTCATATAGATAATTTTTCTACACATGATGTAAGAACAAAATAAGATGAATGAAAACCTTTGGAATGATGTATAGGTAATGTTACAATATACATTATCTATTCTAATGAAAATTATATAATGAAATGATGATTTAATTTTCCTTATTTATTTCAGTGTTCAATTATTTTTGACAATTTCTATCTATGTGGAAGGACTTTGTAGGGATAGAAATGATGTTGACTCATTTCAATGACAACGAAAATCCTGAGGTTTTCATACTAAAATAATTGTCCATATAATTAATATATTGTTTCATATTTTTTTAATTTATTTCTTTTTAGTATTACTCACATAATAATTTCTTTCTTAAACATGTTTATTATATTTTTTGATTTTAAATGACTTGTCCAACATTTATGATTTTTCTCCCTTAAAACACTTTCACCCCTGAAGTGTTTTATTTTTGACATTATTTCATGTTCTCTCCAATACCATTGTAAGATGAGAAACAGTTCTTCTTCTTCTCAATTTCAAAGGTAATCTTTATGATTTCATAATAATCTTTTTTTATATTTAATTAATTTATTATGTCATATTTTTTATTAATTTATTTCTTTTTTTATAATTCATATAATAATATTTTTCTTATATAGGTGAGTTATTCTATCGAATTTTGTGTTCTTTGTCCTATATTTATACTGCTTCTCCCTCAAAACCATTTCACCCCTTCATGGATTTATTTTTCACTCTATTTAATTTTCTCTCAATTTCTTTTGTAAGAAGAGTAGTGATGATACCTCTACTCAATTATAGAGGTAGTCATGATGATTTGTACCATAAAATAATTGTCTATATAATTAATGGGATGTTTCAAATTTATGTTTAATTTATTTGTTTTTATTTTTACTCACATAATTATTTTTTTTATAATGGTTGATTATTTTTTTGAATTGTGGTTCTCTATCAATATTTCATCCCTTCCTACACCAAAAAATTAACAAAATTTTTCTCCCTAGAAACCTTTTACCCTTACATTATTACAATTTATCTCTTTCATTCATGTTCTATCCTCTACGTGACAATAGAGGAAATATTGATATTTTCATAGAAAAATTATTTTCCATATAGTTAATGTATTATTATATATTTATGTTTGTTTTATTTCTTTTTAGTAGAACTCATAATAATTTTTTTCTTATACAGATGGATTCTTTTTTTAGTTTATGTGGTTTCTTTGAAGTACCTCATGCATATTTGGTAGTTATATAGAGAAACTTAATGGAAATCATGGTATCATTGATAATTCAGATTGTTTTGGGGATTTTGAATGTGTAGGAATTAGCCACGCCATAATAAAACACATGATGTGACCGAAATGACTCCAAATAAATCATTCTATTTTAAATTGACACAATTTTTGGTAAAAAAAACTGAATCAATGTGTCCATTATTAGTTTAAAAATGACATTCAACTTTAAAAATATTCAATCACTAAAAATTGAGAAAAATATCATCATATATTCTTGATAATTTAGGGCATCTATTTATAAATCATTTGTAACCTAGAGGACTTGGAATCATATCAAACCGATATATAATGTGATTTTTATTAGTCAAATTGTGTGTTCCATGTTTAAAATTAAATTTTGGTAAAAAAGACAAGTGACGTATTCAAAACTGAGACGACACCTTCATATTTTTTGATACTTTATTAAAATAATCCCTATATTATTTAGAATGTGTAGGAATTAGCCACACCTTAATTAGATGCATGGTTTAACTGGTATGACATTAAGGACATAATTATTTAATATTTACATCAATTTTAATTAAAAAAATAATGAACCCAAAACCGAACAAACACATTCAGATTGTTTTGATACATTAGAAAAATGATCCCCAAGTATTTTTTGATGTGTAGGAATCAGTTGCAGCTCAATCAGATTCATGGTGTGATCGGTATGAAACAAAGTGTATCTTCTTATTTAAAACTTACATCAATATTATTATAATTAACACCTTCAGTTAATTTATTTCAATATTTTATTACTAACATAAGAGTTATTTTCTTATACATATTATTTCTTTTTCTCGATTAGGGGTAGTTTGTTTGGGAATAACACGATTAAGGATATGATTAAGAGATAAAGGAATATTGATGTTTTCTGTCACGACCCGTCCTCGGGGCCCGTGCCATGACTACCCTAAGCCCACCTTCCATAGGCCAGGGGCTGGAAACTAGCACAAAGGCTTAATTCCCGGTAAAAAGGGAAAGCATTTCCTATGTAAAGTAAAAAAACACCACAGAGAAAGCAAGTAGAAGTAAACACTAAGTAAACACTGGGTATAACAGTAAGTGCGGAAAAGTATGTGGGACAGAATACAAACCCAAACTGAAAGTAAAGTACAACTGAAAAGGGAGTACAACAACTGAAAATTAAAGCCGCAGCATCGAGCCGTCCACTGGAAGTCTCACCTGAAGGGTGGGTACAAATAGCCTCCACTGCTCTTTGGGTCCAGCCGTCCACTTCCAGTACGTCCTGCCCAGTGGTCCACCTCCGGGTACTGATCTGCTCCTCGTGCCTCAACCACGATCAACGTTGTCCGTCGTCTACAACCAACACAACGTAGTGCGGGAATAGCCCGTGCATGGGTGAGTATAAGCTACTCAGTAGGTACCCCGAGACCCCCGAAAGTCTCCCAGAATCCAAAAAGGATAATCCACAAAGGATAGATACAAACATGAAGTAACATCCTGCACTTCTTAGGTATATTCCCATACATATACCTAAGTCATCAATTTGCGTTCGGCTCCAGCATTCGAGCCCAAGTTTGATCACATCCACACAGGATATCACAACAAAATCCACATAGGAAATCAAATCAAGATTCAGCTCACACAGGTATACTTCTAAATATGACGATAGAGATGATCATACATAGCCACAGATTCATCTAAGCCTTCAGACCCACACAAGATCAATAGGTACTAACCCCCGCAATGACCCACACATGATCTGACCCACACATGATCGATAGGTAACTAACCCCTGCAATGACCCACACAGGATCAGACCCACACAAGATCTGTAGGCGCTGGCCCACACAGGACCACTGAGCACTGACCCACACAGGATCGTTAGCACTAATCCACGTAGGATCGCTGAGTGTTGTAGTCTTCGCCGTCGAATCCACGGAGGATTTCTGTACAGTCGTCATCATCGTCGCAGTCGCAGCCATCTCTAGGGTTCCCGCACACAGCAAGCTCGTTCGGGAGGGTCCGCACCATGAGACGAGGGGATGATACATCAACTGACACATATTCTGGAGTTGATGATTCCAAAAGTTCTGTATCGTCAACAGGAACTCAACGTCGAAAACGGCGCGTCAATCAGACGCCCAGTCTGAGAGTTATTGGCTTTTTTGTTCTAGGGGCCCGGTTGGATTCTAAGTCAAAACCAACCTGACCGTACTCCAACTATGTCCAAACCTCGAGCGGAGTAAGCCAAGAGGTCTGTCTCACTAAGAGGAATCCAACAAAGTCGACGACACGTCAATCACACGTCCGGAGCTCAAGTTATAAGCATTTCCGCTCTGAGGGCCCGGTTGGTTTTGTGTACAAAGCAATCCGGCCAATCCCAAAGTACTCCGAAACATTGAGTGTTATATAACGGAATGACCCTCTCATTTCAAGGATCACATCACCGTTGATGGTGCGTCGATCGGAGGTCCTCAACCCATGTTATGGGTACCAGACCGAAACAGTCTGGTAAAAGGGGGTTCCGTCCTGGTCCGACCCGGCCCGATACCCTCTGGGTTGGCCCGAACTGGGTCGACCCATCCCGGGTTCGGGTCCGGCCCACTTGGGCACCATCCGACCTAGTGAACCGGCCTGGAAAGCCGGCCCGGCACGCTGGCACCATCCAGGTGGCTCGACCGTTCGACCGAGCGGATGGGGGGGGGGGGCTGCACCCCGTTTCTTAACTGCGGCCCCCATTATGGGGCCGCTCATGCTGGCCAGCCGGGGGTCGTAACCCCCGACTCTTCCCTATTCGTCCGGCCTGCTCCGGCCGGTAGGCTGTTGACACCACAGGACCGGCAAGGGCCGGTCCCCCAGCTCCGACGTCGGCAGCCCGGAACTGGCCTCCGGTTCCCCTGCTCTGCCGCGGCCAATGGCCGCGGTCCCACTATGACCGTGGTGTCTTAGGGTTTTTCCAGCGCGGCGCGATGGCACCGCGCATCCTTGCCACTCGTTCCCGCGTGGTGTGATGACACCGCGTAACTTTCCTTCGAAACACAACAATAGAAAAATAATAAGGGAGGAGGGTCGGCCATGTCTGTGCGGTCCGACCCCCTCCCGTTAAACGATAGAAAATGGTCCCATTGAATGAGGATAGATGACAAAAGAATTCGCGAATAAAAAAAACATAAATCCCCTACCTCGTCAAATTCGTTGAGCAAGGGTTT
Source organism: Viscum album (assembly GCA_963277665.1). Taxonomy (NCBI): domain Eukaryota; kingdom Viridiplantae; phylum Streptophyta; class Magnoliopsida; order Santalales; family Viscaceae; genus Viscum; species Viscum album. Next base: position 1,655,759,502 of record OY728163.1, read on the forward strand.
GTCGCAGAAATAACCGTCGCGGAAGAAGACGTCGCGGAAGGATAGAGTTGTTTCGCGGAGAATTGATTTTTCGGTGTCGCGTTGTCGATCTCTGAGGAATATGTTGTTCTTTGTGTTCTTCGGTTTCTTCGTCGAAGAAGAAGAAGAAGATCTTCAAGCTCCTCAACTTTTCTCCAAAGACTCACACAACATGATTCCAACCAAAATAAAATAAGTTCATCACTTATTTTATTAACATAACTTATGCATTTGAATTTCAAAAGTTGAATTAATTCCCTCAATTAATTAACTCAACTTGACTCAAAAAATGGAGGGTTATGGAAGGTTAGGGAAGATAAAGGGGTGGGGTTCGTGTGGGCCCCACCACTCTCATAACCTCCCATGGAATGTTGGGTGGTTACCCCAACTTCCACTCAATTGATAAACCACTTAAAAGAAATAAAAATTGTAACTCAATTTTTATTTTATCTTCTACAAATTTTTAACAACTCCTCCCATGAAAACGCAACTCCAGAAACGGTGTTCCTAATCAAATACCGGCGCTATGAATTCATCGGTTCCCTCATAATTCGATTCTGAGCACCGGTTCAAATCTTAGTAAAACCCGCTCGTTCATTCAATGATCGTACCTGAGCTAAACATTGGATAGAAATTCCGGGCACATCGAGCCTCGGAATCAAGTACCGTCGAAAACCGCGTTCTGGTAAAATCCTAAAGAAAATTAAGAAAAAATTTCTCTTGAATTTTTACGGGTCTTTACATTACTCGCACCTCAGGGCTTTACGTCCCTGTAAAGATACATCAAAAACTAGGGGAACAAATGTGGGTATTGTGCATGCATCTGAGCCTCCCGCTCCCAAGTGCTCTCCTGGAGGTTCCCGTGCTGCCATTTGATGCACACTAGAGGAATCGACCATCCACGTAGGACCACTCCTATTGAACCTCGATCTCCACTAGGACCTCTGCAAAATTCGCCCCATCATCTATGCCCAGCTCCCCATGGTCAATGATATACGTCAGGTCGTGCACGTATCTCCTCAGCTGAGATACGTGGAAGACGTTGTGCACTCGGTGAAACTGAGGTGGTAGAGCCACGCAATAATCCACCTCGCCAATCCTACTGAGGACCTGGAATGGTCTGATAAAGCGTGGAGACAACTTGTCACCTCATCCAAATCTCTGTATACCACGTCGAGGCGAGACGCTCAAGAAGACGTGGTCGCCATCCTCGAAATCTAGTGGCCTCCGCCTCCTGTCAGCCTAAGACTTCTACAGGCTCTGAGTTGTCCTCATCCGCTCCTGGATGACCTAGACCGTCTCTGTCATGGCCTGGACCATCTCTGGTCCCACAAGTGCTGACTCCCCAGGGTCTGTCCACAACAGAGGTGACCTGCAAGGTCGGCCATACAATGCCTCATATGGTGCCATCCCGATGGTGGAGTGGTATCTATTGTTGTACGCGAATTCCGCTAAGGGTAGGTGGTCCTCCCAGCTACGACCAAAGTCGAGGACACATGCACGGAGCATGTCCTCGAGAGTCTGAATGGTCCTCGTTGTCTGACCATCTATCTGAGGGTGAAAGGTGGTACTCATATGTATCTGCGTCCCAAATGCCTCCTACAACCCCTTCCAAAGTCATGAAGTAATGCGAGCATCTCGATCCGAGACGATAGATGATGGCAAACCATGAAGCTGCACAATCTCTTGAACATAGAGACATCCCAAGATCTCCACTGAGCCCTGCTATCTGATGGGTAAGAAGTGACCTGACTTTGTGAGTCGGTCGACAATCACCCAAATGGAGTCGTGACCTCTAGAAGTGCGTGGAAGTCCAGTCACGAAGTCCATAGATATCCCATCCCACTTACACTATGGGACCTCCAAGGGCTGTACCAAGCCTGCTGGTACCTGGTGCTCTGCCTTCACCTGCTGGCAGGTGAGGCATCGAGAAACGAACTCTGCCACAACCTTCTTCATGACCAGCCATCAGTGCTATCGTCTGAGGCCCTGGTACATCTTTGCCACTCCAGGATGTACCACCAAAGGGGAAGTGTGAAACTCTCTCAGCACCTCCTCTCATAAAGAAACTGGTACCAAGGTACGTCCTCTAAAAATGACGTCGTTCTTTCCTCCTACAGAGAAACCATCCGGTTCCTGTCCGGATGGTGTCTGTGCACGCCGCGTCTCACAGTTAGCATCCCCACGCTATGCCTCTCTGACCCGCTACAGTAGTGGAGGAGTGATTATGAGTGACTGAAGAAAGGCTAATCCATCTCTATCCACGATGGATATCTGCAAAGCATCTAGCTACTCTATCGCCTCCCCAAGTAGCTGAATGACCGTCCTCCTGATTAGAGCAAAGGCTACTATGTTCCCCTTCCCAGGAGTATATACTATCTCAAAGTCATAGTCCTGGAGGAACTCGAGCCATCGCCGCTATCTCAGGTTCAGGTCCTTCTGCGATAAGATGTACCTGAGACTCTGGTGGTCAGAATAGACTGTAAAGTGCTTGCCCATCAGATAGTATCACCACATCTTCAGATCGAATACCACTTCTACTAAATCTAGGTCATGGGTAGCGTAGTTCTGCTCATGCTGAATCAACTGATGTGATCCAAAGGTGATCATGGCCTGCTCCTGCATCAGGACACATCTGAGTCTGGTCCCTGATGCATCGCAGTAAACTACGTATCCAACTCCCTCCTCTGGTAGCCTCAAGATAGGCGCACTGGTCAATCTATGTCTCAGCTCCTGGAAGCTCTGCTGACATCTGTCTGACCACACATGGGGTTTCCCCTTCTTTTTCAAAGCTGAGAGTGGTGCCACAAATCTCGAGAAGTCTGGTACAAATCTCTGGTAGTACCGATCTAGTCCGAAGAAACTCGGCACCTCCGTCATGCTCCTGGGTGGCTTCCAAGCTAGCACTACCTCGATCTTCACAGGATCCACCGCAACTCCTGTCTCAGAGTTGACGTGTCCCATGAAGTGGACATCGCGTATCCAGAACTGACACTTCAAGAGCTTTCCATAAAGCTGGTTCTCTCGGAGTGTGTCAAGTACAACCCGTAAGTAGTAGGCATGCTCCTCCTCAGTCGTCGAGTAAATAAAAATGTCATCGATGAAGACCGTGACAAATCGATTGAGGTATGGCTGAAAGATCCTGTGCATGAGGGACATGAGCACTGATGGAGCATTGGTTACACCGAATGGAATATCCAAGAACTCATAGTGTCTATACCAACATCTGAAGGCCATATTCTGCACGTCCTCGTCCCGAACTATGAGCTGATGATAGCCTGACCTAAGGTCTATCATCGAAAACCACCGTCCACCCTTGAGCTGATTGAAAAGGTCATCAATCCTTGGTAGTAGATACTTGTTCCTCACTATCACCTGGTTCAGGCGAAGATAGTCAACACAAACTCGCAAGCTCCCGTCCGCCTTCTTGGCGAACAATATCGGGGAAGCCCAGGGTGAAACACTGGGTCGGATGAATCCCTTGCCCTGCAAGTCCTCCAACTGTACTCGTAGCTCTCGAAGCTCAGAGGAGGCCATCTGATACGCTGGAGTGGATATCGGGTCTTTCCCTAGGTACAGGTCAATATAAAATTCTACCTCTCTGCGAGGAGGTAGTCTTGGAATGTCGTCGGGAAAAACGTCGGTATACTGATCCACCACTGAAGGAGAACCAGGACACCGCACATCAACTACTCCTAGGATGAGGCTGCCAACTGATGAGTGATGGGCTATCCACTCCTCTGTGAGATTCCATCCTGTAATTCGAAGGCTCCCTTCTCGACGGTGAAGGTGAACCTGCTCCCGTCGGTGCGTACACACCGCACCTTGCACCTAATACAGTCAATCTGAGCATGGATTGTAGATAACCAATCCATGCCCAAGATAACGTCGTAAGGCCTCGACGCCTCTACCGGAAGATCTTAGCCGAAGATCTTTCCTCCTAGAGTAAGCTCACACTGCCGACACCAGTGCGTAATCGTCGAGTCTACTCCCGTAGTAGTTTCTAGCCATATGTATCGAGCCAATGGATCTGTCGGAATCTCCGAGATCCGAACAAGGGCAGCAACTATGAAATAATGACTCGCTCCTGTGTCTATAAGAACTGCAACAAGGGTGGAATAGACACAGATAGTACCTCGAATCATCTCGGGCGCACCATGGTCATAGGCCTCAGCTACCTGAAGCTATGGCTGTCTCTACCCACCAGCTCCCTGTGGTCGGGGTGGACCTCCTGGTGTTGGTGGTGGTAGAGCCTGAAAGCGTTTCCCACCACCTGCTGCTCGGCCAGCTCCTCTGCCTCATCCTCCTGCTCCATGAAGACTGCCATGGTCAACCCTCTACCTCTGCCTGGGTGGTCCCTCATATGTCTGCTGCTCCTCGGCACAACGGGTCAGGATGTCACGAGCCATGTGGCCCTGCCTGCCGCATGCGTAGCACTGTCTGCCTCACGAAATACTGGCTCCACGCTGTGTGCCCTGCACTACTGAGCTAGTGTCCTTAGGTCGTCTGCCTGAGGGTCTGGTCTACCAGGACCCATGAGCCATCCGTCGACTGCCTGCTGCAGAAGACTCTGCTACGTGCCGCCCTACAGTAGGTCTCGCTGCTGAAGAAGGCTCGACAAGGAAGCTCTCAATCAGAAGGGATCACTCCAGTACCCCTTCCTGTGTCGGAATTCAGAGGGAGATCAGCGATACCCTGATCTCATGCCTCAATACCTACTCAAAGGTCCGGGCCAGGAAGAATGGGTCTCGTACCATGTCTTTCGAGTAGCGCGAGAGATCAGTAAATCTCTCTGAGTAATGGGAGACCATCAAGCTGCCATGCCGCAGCTGAAGAAGCTCTTGGATGCGCACCGAACGGAGGGTGGATGGAACGAACTCCAAGAGGAAGAGGATCTCAAAGTCCATCCAGAGGAGAGATGCCTCGTCGTGCACCTGGATTATCAAGCTCCACCATCTGCCTACTGCAGCGTGCAGTAGGCTCGCTGCGAGGATCACCATGAGGTCCGATGGTGTCCTCACTAACCTGAAAACTCGCACAACAGCCTCCATCCAATCCTCGGCTGCCTGAGGGTTCATCCCCCCGGGTAACCTGGGCGGTCGCTGACACTGAAACTCGTGCAGCGCAGTAAGGAGACATGAATCGTCAGCGGCTGGGGCACGTATCATCGGTGGCTCGGTGAGTAGAGGTACCACTGGAGCCTCTACTGTCAAAGGGCCCTGTACCGAGGCCTCGTCGCTCGGTTGGCTGTCGTCACACACAACTCTCGGAACCCTAGATTGCTTCAATCGGGGGGTCATCCTGAAAAGAAACAGATGTGCCATGGTCAAACAGTATACCTGGTGAGCTGACATAAAGTAATCACAATGAAAACATGAATCACACATGAAATCAATGTTTTCGTGTATTATGTCGGAAATCAGAAGTCAGGGTCCTGGTGTACGGATATGTCGGCCGCCGCACCAACACTGGACTTCCTGGACTGATAACCACACCCAATACGCTTAACACTATTTCTTCACATAGAAGAAAGATCAGAGTCCAATGTTTTGTGGTAGAACCGAACTCCTCTGATACCAATTTGTCACGACCCGTCCTCGCGGCCCATGCTGTGACTACCGCAAGCCTGCCTTCAATAGGCCAGGGGCTGGCGACTAGCACCTAGGCGTAATTCCCGGTAAAAAGGGAAGGCATTGCCTATGTAAAGTAAACAAACACCACAGAGCAAACAAGCAGAAGTAAACACTAAGTAAAAACTAGGTACAACAGTAAGTGCGGAAAAGTATGTGGGCCAGAATACAAACACAAACTGAAAGTAATGTACAACTGAAAAGGGAGTATGAAAACTGAAAAGTAAAGTCGCATCGTCGATTCGTACACTGTAACTCCCACCAGAATGGTGGGTACAGATAGCCTCCACAGCTCCTCGGGTCCAGCCGTTCTCTCCGAGTATGTCCCACCCAGTGGAACACCTCCGGGTACCGATCTGCTCCTCGTGCCTCAACCACGATCAGCGCTGTCCGTCGTCTGCAACCAACACAACGTAGTGCGGGAATAGCCCGTGCAGGGGTGAGTATAAGCTACTTAGTAGGGACCCCGATACCCCCGAAGGTCTCCCAGAATCCACAAAGGATAATTCACAAAGGAAATATACAAACTGGAAGTAACATCTGACACTTATTGGGTATATTCCCATACATATACCTAAGTCATTAATTCGCGTCCGACTCCAAAATCTGAGCCCGAGTTCGTTCACATCCACACAGGATAGCACAACACAATCTACATAGGAAAGCAAATCAAGATTCATCTCACACAGGTATTCTTCTTCATATGAAAATAGAGATGATCAGATATATCCCCTGATTCATCTAAGCCGTTAGAACCACACAGAATCGATAGGTACAAACCCCCATAATAACCCACAGAGGATCTGACCCACATAGGATCAATAGGTAACTAACCCCCGCAATGACCCACACATGATCGGACCCACATAGGATCTGTAGGCGCTGGACCACACAGGACCACTGAGTGATGAACCACACATGATCGGTAGCACTGATCCACGTAGGATCGCTGAGTGCTGCAGTCGTCCCCGTTGAATCCACGAATGATTTTTGTACAGTTGTCATCGTCGTCGCAGTCGCAACCAACTCTAGGGTTCCCGCACACAGCAAGCTCATTCGGGAGGGTCCGCTCCATGAACCGAGGGTCTGATACATCAACTAACACATAGTTCGGAGTTGATGTATCCAAAAGTTTCGTATCGTCAACAGGAACTCAACGTCGCAGACAGTGCGTCAATCGGACGTCCGGTCTGAGAGTTATTGGCCTTTTCATTCCAAGGGCCCGGTTGGGTTTTAAGTCAAAACCAACCCGACCTTACTCCAACTGCATCAAAACCTCGAGTGGAGTAAGCCAAAAGGTCCGTCTCACTAAGAGAAACCCAACAATGTTGACGGAACGTCAATCGGACGTCCGGAGCTCAAGTTATAAGCATTTCCGCTCCGAGGGCCCGGTTGGTTTCGTGTACGAACCAACCCGGCCGAACCCAAAGTACTCTGAAACCTTGAGTGTAATATACCGGAATGACCGTCTCATTTCAAGGATCACATCGCCGCTGACGGTGCGTCGATCAGAGATTCGCAACCCATGTTATGGGAAACAGACCGAAATAGTCCAGTAAAAGGGAGTTCGGGCCCGGTCTGACCCGGCCCGATACCCTCTGTTTCAGCCCGAACCGGGTCGACCCGTCCCGGTTCCAGGTCCAGCCCGCTTGGGGTGGCCCAACCCGGCTGGCGCGGCCCGGCCCAGCTGGGCCCGACACATCGTGCTGGCACCATCCAAGTGGCTCAGCCGTTCAGCCGAGCGGATGGGGGGGGGGGGCTTCCCATTGTTTCGTAACCGCGGCCCCCATTATGGGGTCTCTCATGCTGGTCAGCTGGGGGTCGTAACCCCTGGCTCTTCCCTGTCCGGCCGGGCCGCTCCGGTCAGCCGGCTGTTGCCGCCACGGGACCGGCAAGGGACGGTCCCCCTGCTCCGACGCCGGCGACCCAGAACCAGTCGCCGGTTCCCCTACTCCGTCACGGAATATGGTCGCGGCCTTGGTTCGTCCAGTGTGGCGCGACGAATCCACGCCCCTCTGTCGCGGCCCCGCTCCGGCCACAGTGTCTTCGGGTTTTTTCGGCGCGGTGCGAAAGCGCCGCGCATCCTTGCCGCTCGTTCCCGCGCTGTGCGACGGCACCACATCACTTTCCTTCGAACCGAAACAACACAAAAATAATAAGGGAGGACGGTCGTCCGTGTTTGTGCGCTCCGGCCCCCTCCCGTTAACCGATAGCAAGCGGTCCAATTGAACGATGATAGATGACGAAAGAATTCATGAATAAAAAAAAACATAAAAACCCTACCTTGTCGAATTTGTTGAGAGATGGTTCGTCGTGGAAATAACCATCACGGAAGAAGACGTCGCGGAAGGAGAGAGTCGTGTCACGGAGAAATGATTCGTCGGTGTCGCGTCGTCGATCTCCGAGGAATCCGGGGTTCTTCGCGTTCTTCGTCAAAGAAGAAGAAGAAGTTCTTCAAGCTCCTCAACTTTTCTCTAATGACTCACACAACAAGATTCCAACCAAAATAATATAAGTTCATAAATTATTTTATGAACATAACTTTAGAATTTAAATTTCAAAAGTTGAATTAATTCCCTCAATAAATTAACTCAACTTGACTTAATAAATGGAGGGTTATGGAAGGTTAGAGAAGATGAAGGGGTGGGGTTCATATGGGCCCCACCACTTTCATAACCTCCCATGGAAAGTTGGGTGGTTACCCCGACTTCCACTCAATGGATAAACCACTTAAATGAAATAAAAAATGTAACTCAATTTTTATTTTATCTTCCACAAATTTTTAACAACTCCTCCCATGAAAACGCAACTCCGGAAAAGGTGTTCCTAAGCAAATACCAGCGCTAAGAATTCATCGGTTCCCTCGGAATTCGATTCCGAGCACCTGTTCAAAAGTTATAAAACCCACTCGTTCGCTCACTGAATGTACCCGAGCTGAACTTCGGATAGAAATTCCGGGCACACTGGGCCTCAGAATCAAGTACCGTCAGAAACCGCATTCTTGTAAAATCCCAAAGAAAATTAAGAAAAAGTTTGCCTTGAATTTTTATGGGTCTTTAAATTTTCGAATGTATGTAATGATTTGTATTTATTTAATTGTGAGAAAAAATATTTTGAAATACCTATAATATAGTTTTTTAAATTTAATTTCAATTTATTCATGTATTGGGACTTAATTTTATTGATATTTGGTGTGTTTTTTCTAATACGGGGTCTTTTTATAGCTCACTATAGTGATGTTTCAGTGTAATGTTACAATAAACTGTAGTGTGGCCCTTTATCAGCACTTTTTAAAGCCCTGATAATGGTCTACATTCTCAATGCTCATTGATGATCTGATAAAGGTCTATATTTTCAGCACTCATAAAAGTGCCGATAAAAATTTCATTTGTCACCATTTTTATAATTGATATTAAAAGATCATGGATTTTAACCTCTTTCATGTAGTCAGCACTTTTCTGGCAGTGATAATGGTCATTTGTAACACTGTTAAAGGTCAGTTTTTTTGTAGTGCGAGGAATTCATAGAGAAATCCAAGACGGTGCTATACCTTTCTGTATTCCTATTAATGATGTGGGGTGTTAGAGAGTGCTTTGGTGGTTGAAAGTTTCTTTATCGAGCAGATGAAGGAAATGGTTGCTAATTATGGCACACTAGAGTAGATACTTCAACATTAGGGAGACATCATCAGTTTTAGAGACTTAAACAAGAAATATTTTTTAGTAATTGGACATAGGAATGAGGTTCTACGGTTCAGTTCTAAAAAGATAGTCCAGTAAGCCTAGGGATAGGTGGTACTACTCATATGACGGGAGGGGATATCCTGACTGAGACTGTAGGAATCACTAAACAGATGATAGAGAGTCAATGTATGGGATACCAAGGTAGAGGAAATGGTAGGAAAAGATATTTCTGTAGGTTATTGGATGTAGTTGAGGATCTAGGAGAGAATTTGGAGTGGTAGAAGAATTTACTTGTCACCAAAACATTCCCTAGGTGGTCTACACTAGGCTCATAGAGCTGGAGAACAGGTGGTAGCTACATGTGGTTGAGGATTACAACCCATAGGCTCTAAGTATGACATAATGTTTTATTTCTGTATTTTTTAACTTATCCACAATAATGATATAAACAAGTTATAGTAATTATTTTAATGGCGTATAAATTATTAGAGACATATATATTCTCGTTGAGACCTTCACACGACCCTTGTTCTTAGAGACTCTAACTAGTGATGAATCCATGATTAAAAACTTGATCCTATGACGTGACATGATTCTTGGAGGCTATAATTTATATTATAATCTCTTTATTGAAGAAATGATGCATTACAATGTCATCATAGGTATGAATTGGTTTTCTACAATTCATTCCCAGATCAGCTATTTCAGGTGGAGGATGTGGCATTTCTATAGTGATAGGACCGAGTTTTCCATTGTGGGGGGAAATAAATCCAAGGTAACACATGATAGACATATTCATATGATGTTTCATCTAATTAATCACTAGTTTGATAGAATGACCCTTGGTGCAGTTGATGTTGTGCATTTCCATTTCCCTACAATGGTGGTGAAGTATGAGGATGTATTTCCTGATGATTTTTTGATCATACCACCCCATTGAGAGTTAGATTTCTGTATTAATATACAATATAATACAACACTGATATATTCACCATATTATTGTATTGCTTCAATAATTCTTCCAAAGATGATGGTACGGTTCGAGGACATGTTGAGGAAGGGATTTTTTAAACCCAGTGTTTCACCATTAGAAGCCCTGGTTTTGTTCCCCATAAATGTAGATAAGATCATGGCGAAATTTCTGTACTACTAATAATTGAATTAAGTGAATTTTAAGATCATGTATCATCTACTGAGTATCTATGAAATCTTTGATTAGTTGAGAGGGGAACTATGGTTCATGAAGTTTGACCTCAGGTCAGGCTATCACCAGCTAAGGGTACATGAATTAGATTGACTGAAGACAACAGTTAGATTTATCTATGGTCAGTATGATTACTTTTTGATTCCCTTAGGCATGATGAAATACATAGTAGATTTCATGGGACTCGTGAACTAGTTCATTCATCCATTCTTATATGGGTTCATGGTAGTCTTCATCGATGATATCCTTGTGTACTTGGCATTCAAGGAGGAGCACATTAAACACTTGAGGATGGTTCTTGATATTCTTTGAGAGAACCATATTTAGGAGAAGCTATCGAAGCACTAGTTATGGATTCAAGAGCTACCCATTATAATACATTTTCTATCCGAAGATGGTGTGATGATAGAATCGAAACTGGTCAAGGTAGTGTTATCTTGGGATCCACCCAAGAGCGTGATATATGTACAGAGCATCACTGGGTTTGTGGGATGCTATTTTAGATTCATAAATCAGTTTTCCAGGATATTATCCCCCATAACAGAATTTACCCAATAGTGGATGTATTTATTGTGGATGGGGAGGTTCCAAACTTTTTTTAGGGGTTGAGGTAGAGGTTGATGAGAATTCACATCTTTATATTACTATATGTGGATGTTGATTATGTAGAGTTCTATTGGGGATCGGGAATTGGTATTAGATGTGTTTTGATGTAGAGGAAGGCAGTGATTTCATTTAATTCATTTTAGTTGAGACCACATGATTATAACTACATGACCCAAGATCTTGAGATTGTAGTGGTAGTATTCACACTAAAGATATTCTGACAGTACCTGATGGGTGAGAAGTCTATCAATTATTCTATACAATCTAGTCTCATGTATGTCATTCATATGAATGATCTAAACTTGAGAATGATGTGATTAATAGAGTTCCTCCTAGATTATGACTTTTGAGATTTTCTATAATTCTAGGAAGTGGAATGTGGGATGAAATGCTCTCAGCTAGAGATCTTGTTTGTAGTTCCAAAGAGACGCATCAGAGTATTTTCCCTCATTTATTTTATCCTTTGGGGATATAGATAGAGTAACTTAAAAAAATCCATTTATAGATACCCCTCCTATTTTAAATTGGGTAAATGAGGAACAACTTTGGGATGTCAACTGTGAGATCCTATATTCTCAACTATCCACTAGATAAGATCCTGATGGATTTTCTAAAGGAGGAAAGAATGTTGATATTTTTATAGGATACACGATGGTACCAATGATATTGTGGGAGGAGTTTACGAGAGAGTTTCATACGTCTCCCGTGAAGGTACATCTCGGTGTGGAAAAGTTATAATAGGACATATTGCATTAGTTTTGGAGGCCATAAATGAAGCAGAGAGTTTAATATTAATTATCTTGATGCCTTATCAACAAGGGAGGAATGATCACCATGATATAGTGGGGTTTTATCAACCCCTTGATATGATAGGGCGTAAGTGGGATGGGATATCTACGGACCCCAAGACAGGCATACCACATACATCCATGGGACATGGTGCTATCTAGGAGATAATAGACTAACTCACCAAGTCGACCCAAATTCTAGCTATTCATGAGAAAGGTTTAATATAGAGCTTGAGACACCTATATATGTAGGACATAGTCCGAATCCATGGAGGTACATCAAAAATCATTTCTTATTGTGATTTTAACTTTACATCTCAATTATGGAGTGTATTATAGGTGGTTTTTATGAATTAGATGCATTTGATCACATATTTTCACCGCTAAAGGATGGACACACTAAGCATACCATTCAGGTTTTAGAGGAGATTATATGAGATTTCAAGTTGGAATTTTTTCATAGTTTGGAGGACCACATACGACTAATGGATTTTAATACAAAAAAGATACAATTCCACCACTGGTAAGGCACCATTCGATGCCCTATATGAGAGACCCAATGGGTCATCACTTATTGGGAAAGACCAAAGAGGGTCAAAACTAATTTCCCCAAAGTTGGTGCACGTTACTTTTGAGAATGTGAAATACATACAAAAGAATATGTGGACTATAATGAGACATCATTTGTCTTATACATACAGACGATGGAGGTCTTTGTAGTTTGAGAAGGGAGACCATGTGAGCTCTTATGTTTCACCTTGTTGTGGATTATAGAGATTTTTTCAGGGCAACAAGAAGTCTTAGATATTAATTAGACATTTACAAATAGAGTGTAAAGTTGGAAATGTGCTGTACCCCATAGCTGTACTTCTTCAGTTTTACCAGGTACACGACATCCTCCATTTTTTGTAGTTGAGGAGGTATGTGCGTGACCCATCACATATTGTATATATGGGAAAGCGATATACTAGGGGTGGAGATACATTTGTTAAGTACCTAATAGAGATCAAGTATTAGTACGAGTTGATTATTCATGGGTGAGTTATTCCTTTAGTGTTTGTCTATTGGAAGCATGAAAATATACTGAAGAGCACCTGGGAGTTGGAAGATTAGATGCATGCTCAGTACCTATAAATTTTTTATAGGCAATTGTTTTCAATATTTGGGATTTAAAAAACCTAGTTGGGGAGAATTCGATGACTTGGTTTTCCCATGTATTATTTTCAGATATTATATGTATTATTTTAGATACTATGAATTATAACGGCATGTGATTTCAAATCCTGGTGTGCCCGAAATCAATGTTTAAAATATATTAAATACATTTAATAGCACATGTGCACAATTTTCCAAAAAAAAAGTTTAATAGATACATAATTGGGGTCTGGATAAAAAATATGGGGGAATCGCTGAGTTCAATATATGGTTTTACCCTTAGGCATGACATATATTTTGTTATCATGGGGCCAGAGTGAAATTTCTTCCCAATACAAAAAAAACTTTTATAAAGTAAATTAATTAATTCATTAGTTTGTTTATGTAGATAATTAATTTCATCAATAAGTATACTATTATGTTGGAATTAAATGGTTATTTACATAACCCTGTAATTGTGTTAGAGTGTCTAAGAATATCCATTGATGAAAAAAATACATAAAGTCTCCATGATCGGTGTGCAACAGAATTAGAAGATAACACCAATGAAAATTGATATAGTATCATTATTCATTAGTTATTATTCTGAAATCAAGGTCGGGTTTTTTTTATTCATTAATATTTTATGAGTTCTATTTTTAATGATAAATATAAACTAATGAATTGATTTTTAGTTCATTTGTACTATAAGAGTGGGCCATATTTCTCTTGTAATTGCAGAAATTTCTTTGTGATTAATTTTTTATATATTTTTTATTCAGTCAAACAAAAAATCAAGGTTAGCATGAAAATTGGACAAGGTTTTTTCCTCATGTTTCTAATGTTTCCTTTATTACCTATTTATTCAGTCTTCATAAGTGATCCTTGGGTCCATGGTTTGAAAAAAAACTAAGATATCGAATGTTTCACACTAGTTTCTTGGTGATACGATTCGATTCCATAGAAACAAGATCAACATGATATAATAGTTGGGAGATTATGGAAGAGGTCATGGATCAGATAGTGTGGATAAATGATTTAATGTTCTCTAGTGTGAGATGGTGAATGATTTATTCTTATGATATCTAACTATTTTGGGTGGATGAAATTTAGTGATTGATAATGGGGAGGTCCTCCTGGGGTAGATTCAAGATTTCAAAAGAGATTGAGGCTGGAATCTGATGCTGCAGCAACACAAGCATATGTTAGAGGATTAATGATGGTTTCTAGTAAATAATTATCAATGAAACATGTACTATACAGTTACATGTCTTTTGGATCTATATCTCTAATGGATAGGGTTTCAAGATGAAATTATGGATCACATTCCATGTGACCCGGATCAGACATTGTGTGGACCCTTTATATTTGGCTCGATATGCACCTTAGAGGGTACACAGACACAGCCGTGATTACATGGGAACATGGACCTGATGTAACCACACATGGGTATGGACATGCCAGATATATATGGTTACAACCATGTTCATAGACACAAGAAGAAGCACATTGGGATGGTCATTCCATGTACTTCAACTTGGGTAAGATCCATTACATGAGAAAGACCTAGTGCTAAAGGGACTTGTTGTGTACTCCATGTGAAATCCAAATACTCCATCAAAGATGGATTAGATCTTTTGTTCTATATATCTTATACAATTTTGACTAGGGCGTGTTCCCTATATCCATTCCTTAAGGTTTAGTATATAATCACATATTACACATGGAATAGTGATCCCTTCAGTAGGACTTCTTGGATAGATTGGTTTTTATACTTCCACATGCCCTAGAGTGTGATCTATTGTCATATTTTTCCTATTTAGAGTTCATAGTATTGTCATGACCAACACTACATGGTTTTCAATCCTCTACATAGCGGGTTAATCTGGAATGAGTTGTTGGTATACCCCCTGACCTTGGGAGTTATCCTAATTTGTTACACTTGTCCCACCAGACTTCAAATGTATACTTATAATGGTGAGACCTGATGCGAACTACCTCATATATGGACATCATCAGAAACAACTAACTCATAGATTGTATTCTCATGGATGTGTTCTATGTGGAACCTTTCAGATGGAATTTGAGAATGGAATTATAGTTGTGCCTTTTCCTTGTTATTTTCTGTGTCTATTGAGTACATCATGATATTATTGTAATAGGTGTTATAGGAATATACCAGTATAGTGTTGACTATTATGCTTGTTATAATATGCCTTTCGGTTTTTGTATTTCCTAGTAGGTATTTTTATACTCACCTCGGCATGGGTGTGGGCTACACATGTTGAGTCTTATGCAGACAATTGGCCTTTTGATAGAGTCCTAGAAGGACATGTACTAGGTGGTGCGTAGTGAGACATATAGACCTGGGTGTGTTCCTACAATATCTTGATAGATGTCCCAATACTTACATTCATGTTTGTCTTTTTTTATAATATTTGAGGTGGAATTATATTTGACCCTATTTACATTCCATTTCTATTTACCATACAATAGTTGGGGGATTTATATGTATGTGTGCATGGTTGTTAAGTTGTTTTTACATTTCAACATTTTATGGTCTTGGATATTTGTTTGTGTGTATGGGTACTTAGGAAAAGGCCGCCCATGTTAGTGATATACCTAGATGGATCTATTTACCATCCCCTGTCATGTTGGTGGTTGACTTGGGGAGTCACATCACAAGACACATTTGGATGGCTCGTGTCATCTGTATTCCTTACTCTGTACATATACTTTTTGATAAGAAACGTTTTTTATGAATTGAATTTAACATTATATATATGAGTAATTCATTATACATTCACCAGTGGGTGGAGCTCAGTTATAGATATCCCCTTATTACATTAACAGGTCTCATGGCGCAAACCAATTGGATATCATTATTTTAATTGGATTTTTGTGTATGTCTGCCCATTGTTTAAACTGTCTTGGGGCAAGTCCTTAATGATATAGATATCATGATGTCTAGGATCTGGTCGTTCAATAGTATGCATTTCCTACATTGAGAATCAGTTATTATTATTGATGATATTATTGCATTTGATATTATATAAGGTTTCATTTTGTTATCAAATTATTAATTAAATGGCATGTTCTTTCAGTAAATATCATTTCCATAATAATTTCACCTAATTGATTCATGATATCATCTATTATACATGACTCTTATTGAGAACATGGGATCACACATTATTTATTTCCCTTTCCATAGGATATAATGAATGATATTATGAATAATATCATGGATGAAACAATGTTTTAATTCTATGTATTTTACATTTCCTATGTAATATGGGAGCCCTCTGTGTATCTTGTCCTCCAAATCTACTAATATGATCGGTCCTTTAGGATATGATTCTTTTAATCATATACCAATGTAATAAAGTAAACAATCTCTCTAGGTTATTGGAGTTGAGGTCATTAAATATATATTAAAATATTGGTGAGAGAAGACATATTTCATGTACTTTTGGTCCTTGAAAACCAAAAAGTGATCACAACTGAATGCCACTCACTATCCGTCCACACCATAAACCAAAACACTCGTTTGGAAATAGTTGATGACTACATGCATAGAATAAAAAAACCATGCTTAGGATAAAATTTTATAACTATGTCTACAACAAAAATATATAACCCCCTAACTTGTTATACCCCATTACATGTCACCATCCCGACATCTGTAAAAAAGTATCGTAACCTCTAAATGTAATAGATAACAAAAAAGGAATGGAAATTCTCTCCACATCTTTTCCCAAGAAATAAAATAAATAAATGGAAACAAAGGGGGTTTAGGCTCTATAATTCAACATGTAATAAACATGGGTATACGATAAAATAATAATACCTCTGAAACCATTGATTCTACTGTCACAACAACATTTATCAAATGAATTTCACCATACAAAGCTCCTTTTCCTCTCTTCTGTCAACCTTAATGAATACACTCCAAACTATGTCCCTATGAAAAGGGACTATCATTAGGCTTCTACTATCCTACAAAATTGATATCCGTCTAGTAAATATTCATTGGTGGTCCCGATTACTAAAACTTCCTCAGAGGAAACTATTGTTGGTACAAAAAAGAGTCCTGAAACCCCATCTAAAACTAGCCTCCATGAATAGTCGGAAACTATGACTAGTAGCTTCTATATCCCCCACATAAATAGATTGAAAATATGAATCCATTGATATATTTTGTCAAGCCACCTACCCCACAATGATGTGAAGTTATCTGTTATTGTTGGTTACCCATTGGTTGTAACCAGAACAAACTAAATATCTATGACCCAATAACAGAATATATACTATTTATAGAACTATAGTGGACAATTTATTATGGATAAAATCCTAGAGAAATATTCTTCTCAATAACCCCTTCCTTCCTTCACACCAAAATGTTTTAATAAATAATGAATGAGGTTACCTTATACATGATTGTTGGGAACAATGCCTCCTCCAGATGTCAGACTCTGAAATACTCATATGAATTTTTATAATTAGAAAATTAAAAGAGGTAATTTAATCCAATCCTAATCTCTATACACTCATGTTACCCTAATAATGTGAGATAAACTACTTCCTCATGTATCCCTTCATCATCAACAACAAAAATTATAAATGAAACATCTTAAGAGTTTATGCCCATAATACATCAAACTCATTATGGTCACCAAGATATAGAATCCTTGATTGATGCACGGATCCCTATATCTAACTAACAGTCAATGGAACCTCGAACTCATACTGATATTGAATCTTACCAAACATGACCATAATGTCATCGAACAATTTCTCTCTCTCCAAATCGGAGATAATTCTCAAACATCTTCAATATCTACCATTTTAAGTGATGGAAATCCATTTTATATATCTCATCCTCCTATATCAGATCAATTCGTTGATAATTTACTAGATCAAATCGTTGAACCTATTCCATATGAGTAAGATGTAGATGATGACCCTGATTTAATTATGAAAATAATGAATAACTCTTATGTGTGTTACTATGATCTTTTATCAAAACATATCAAATTAATTAATTCTCATTCTCCACAATCATGTGATTCATTCATGAATGATATGAATAATGATTCATGTAATTATGAAATATCTATACTCTATAAATAGCTCTTCCTGACTTATTCATTCAATATTATCATATTCCTTACATCGGATTAGGGTGGGCCTTGCAATCATGCATCTTACTCGGTCCCCCTAACCCAGGTCACGTACCAAGATCAGCTAGAATGTTTTTTTCATAACAAACCATGAAATAACCATAGTAACTAAATATAAACTTCTTCTTATCTCTCATAATATATATGATACAACCATATCATTACTCCCTCCCTGAATATTTTCCTCTCTTGGGAGGAAATGAAGAATGAGAGATAATGACCACCAAGTCCCACATCCAGTAAGCATTGAGTTGGTGAAAGGATCCAAGGGTTTAAAAGTTTTACATGTGCAAGGAAATAACCTCAATAATAATATAAGATCATAAGAGAAGGTAGAACAACACTAATAATATCCCACACATAATATAAAAGTAAACCCAAAACTATCACATAATGTATGAACAATGTTAAAAAATAAAAATAAAAGTCTCTAAGTAAATTCCAAAAGACATGTCTTATGGTATTTACTAAACATCAGCTCTAAAATCAAGGATAATAATATCTATCTCAGTCATGAATGTTCTATTGAAAACCTAAAAAAATACTATATTTTGGATGATCATAAAACATCTACTCAGTAGGATCACACCTAATGTCTCAACTTCACACGTGAAAAGATCATACTAATGTTCACGTGAAAATAATAAATCCAACAAGTACCTAAATATGTTAACTAACCAATCCGTTCCACACCATGGAAAAATTACTAAAACATGAATCTAATATAGTAACATAATATCAAAATAATACAATGAAAAGGTTTCTAATAGCATCATCCCCACTGATTTTCCTCTTGAATTTTCTAATGAAAAACATTTTATTCTCCCATACCTTACATACATAACATATCACATAACCATCCATATTTGATGTGGGTTGAGATACATCCCTATATATCACATACCTCAAAGGGTACATCCATATGATCCTAACATTAGTCATTATCACAACACAATATCACCACACATCACTACCAAATGAATTATTGGGGGAAGTAGGGTATCTAAATGTGAAGGAAATCAAACTAGTTCCATCCTCCCACTATGAATGACCAACATCACATCCTTCATCCTCATCCCCACTACCTAATCTCCCTCACTAAACCATATTATAACTTTTGAAGGAAGGTTAGGGAAGAGGGAGTAGCCATCCATCTGTATCGCCACAAACCAAGATGTCAGGGAAAACACCTATAACCCAAAACAATTGGTTGTTGGTAGTTTTAACCAAATCAAATGGGGTATGTATAGAAATAACATGGAAAATATAATATATAGAAGTCACACAATACTGAAAATATTGGATTAAATAAACTACACTAGAATACAACATATCATTGCTACTACACCATACAATATCTACCACAACTGTTTCCACCACTAAATACATCACTCAACACAACCATTACACATAGCCACATAATTCCACTTTCGATCATAGGTCCATAATTATCAATATTTAAATGAGATTACACAAACTACAATTTAATAAGCCATTTTATTGAAATTTATACATCCAATTCATTTATCATTTATTTCATTTAATCCAATTACCAAGCATAAATTGAAGACCATTTGTTTCATATACTAATCAATTTTATTTCATTCGCATAATTAAAATTTATTCAATGGATAAACGGGAAACTAAAACTAACAAACCATAGAAAATCTCACCAATATCAAATAAAACATCTCCACAAAACCACGTCATCCAATCCATCTCACAAAAAACCACCAATTTGAACTACCACACATCACCACCACTGCCCAACATAACCACTGCACATCACTGCCATTGCACAACCCACCACATCCAATCCCTTTCCAACCAATCATCACACCCCTGCACCAAAAATTTAACAACCTAGCTAGTCACCAACATCACTACACAATATCCCAAATCACACAAGGAATCATAAAAAGCATGAAAAAACAAATAATCACATCCCAGATTAGATAATCTATTTTCATGTTCGTAAATTGATTTACTTGATTATTTAGATTGAGTATTCACACATAACTCAATATTTTTCAAGAACCCAATTTTTTGGCCTTAAATTCATTTAGAAACTTTTATTTAAGATGTAATAAAACAATAAACACTATAATATTCTCAAATATATATGAAATACATCATAATTGAGGATCCCTAAAATAATAATTTTCGGTAATGGAAATAAGCCTAAATAATATCGTCAAACTAGTAAAACAATTACTTTCTCCCATTTCTGTATATATTAAATTAATACAATTAATTATATACATTGGGATGATTTTGAAAATCTACATAATGGATGGAAATGGAATTAAATCCCTATACATAAACATAAATACCTGGAAAATGTGGAACCCCTACCTCAAAAAAATCATTATGATTCATTGTGCAGAACATGGTGAAGAGGAATTAACTAGAAGTTGAAAACCAAAGAAGTACACATTGGATCATATTAGATCACTATATGGAAGCATAAAAGTAACATCAGAAACTATCCAAGATAAAAACATCAACACCACTATGAATCCATGAAAGATTAACCATAGAAAACAATGTGAATAGGGGATTTACTCACCACATATTTCATAGGATCAACCTCTTGAAGATAAAGATAAAATATATGATAATACGGATAAGAATTCTCATAAAATAACCAATTTTTTCACTAAAACCTGAGATGGAAAAAGGATTTTGGGTGAACCTTTTTATTTATAAATAAGCTAGGCCTTAGTACATTAATGCCATGAATCACCAATTCACATCATGAGTTTTAAAAAGGCCCTTCAATTCATCCTATTAATCTGGATCAAATATTGAACTTCTCAAATATCAAACCCCATTAATATCATCTGATTTTTGTGGTGCCTTATACTATGGTTTTTTCAAATCATGAAAAATTCCTTCACATCATGAGTTTTAAAAAAAACCTCTTATAAAACTCAACATGTGACTCACAAACCTTCAATATATGAATCAACTTATCATGAAATGACTTCATAGTCACGTCATGAACTAGATTATATAGGAACATTTTAGTTCCAAGTCCTCTAAAACCTCCTTGAGCCTCCTCTAAACACTTGTAACTCAAAAACAAGAAAAGTAACAACCAAAGTAAGAATTTATCTTTACAAAACTCTTCTTTGACTATAAATTCAACATTTTCATTTGGTTAAAATGACAACACATATAATTTTTTAATCTTTGACATGATTACATATATTCCAAAATGTGTTATTATATAGAAAATAAAATATGTAATGTTTTACAAAGAAAATATACTAGATATTAATAAAGACAATTTTATATAATATATTATATTAATTCATTATGCATTTGACATAAGAAACTTATTAATTAATGAACAAATAAAAAAGTTTTTTTTTTAAAATTATAGAGGTTTAATGGTTAATTATATTCTATTTATATAGTTTTTTCTAAATCTAGTTCCCAAGGTTTCTACTAGACTTTCTATGATGCCAACTACAAAACCCTGATCTTGGTAACCTATTTTTGGTGAGTATTTTTTTTGTTTGGTAGTTAAATTACCTATGATCACATAACAATGATAAAAATTTTATTATTTCATAAGAGACCAGATACATATATAGACATTTAATTTCATTTTTATGACATAAAAACAAATTCTTATTATTTTATTTATTGTGCTTAATTATTCATATTCTAATGTATTCCATAGAATTTAGGAATAGTACTCATCTTCTTTAACTGGGGAATAATGAAACATAAAAATTGGGTGAGATCGTATGCTCCATAATGTATTGTACAAAATGATATCTAACTTGAAAAAATAACTGAATAAATAATAAACTGTGAATAGTTAAAATATAATACTATATAAATTAATACATAAGAATAACATAGTATAAGGATTTCATGAAAATTTAAATAAATAATCACATTAATAATAATATTGTATCTGATAATGAAGGAAAGCATAAAAGTAGACATAAAAACCATAACATCAAGGGAATGTGACAAGGAATCATACTATACCATCTATGCCTTCTGACATGTCATTATACATGATAGTTTAGGCATACACTAAACACACAATATAGTTTTTTTCATGACACCCATCGATTCATTGAGGGGATATAAAATTTTAGACCCCACCCATTACTTAATAAGTCCAATTCATTGAACCTACGAATGTAAAGGTTAAATAAAATAATTTTACTAAAGGAACCAATGTTATAAATATAGATGATTAATAAATAATATATATATATATATATATATATTGTAAGAATAATAGTTATCATGATTTCCTTGGTCAATGAATTTTATTCATATGATAGAGAATAATCATTAGTCAATATTATTATGTATAAGGCACTCACACCGTATAAGATAGATGTATATATTGAAAATCCATTGTCTCTCTTAGTTAATTTAATTTTTTCAAATTCGAAGTGAATAACATTTAATTATTATAATTATATACTGGGTTGTCACACCATATGGTATAAATGGAAATACATATAATATATTATATTCACTCATTCCATTAAATATTATGGCTATTTGGATAAATCCCCTTTAATAAAAATAATCATGTACAAGGTATTGAGACCATATAGTGTAGAAGGATATATGTCCAAGTCAATTGACTACCTCAATAAATTGAATTAATAAATATATATATTTTAATAAACATGGAAATTATTATAAAAATATTTCGACACATCAAATTAAATAGAGTTATCTAGAAACGAATTTGGAATTATAGGTATCACATACTTGAAAATATTAAGATGATCAGTTTGTTTACTCAATAACATTCATGTATTTTTAATGGTAGGTAACTAAATAAATTATAGAAAAGTCCACTATAAATATTAATAGTATGTTAACAAAAATATTTGATATGAATTTGGGACAAAAATTTCTTTATTAAGATACCTCTAGTCCGGTATGCAATGATGAAAAATGTGAACCTGTTCCAAAATCTATTTTAATCCTTTTAGGGAATGTTACAGGCTTATCCATAAACATATATAAAATCCAAAAATATGAATGGTCACTATAATTTAAATTATGTATCTATAATACTAAAAATAAATTTTATACAAATGTATTTTGTTTATGGGACATTATATAATTTCATTACTCATAAGATAATTTTGGCAATATAATGACATATGAACAGAATATATTGTGAGTGAAATAGTGTATCACATGAATATTATAGAATAATGATTGTAAATATAGTTATATCACAAAAATATTGTAATATGAAACTGTAAATTGAAAAGGATACTATTATGGAAATGTAATTAAGAATTGAATAGAGAGAGTGAAAAGGAACCCTTACTTCGGCATCGTGACGGGTTATGAAAAGGGTAATAGGAGATATGTTTGAGTAATATATCATGGGTAATAAATTAAAGGATTGATAATTCAATTTATACTTAATAGTTGTTTTCATATGAATTTGTTGTTTAAAATATATTATAATGAAATAATTTCAAATAGGAAATGAAGAGAGAGGAATAAGAACACTTTGTCCTAATAATAGATTATGAAATGGGACTAATGTGAGTAAATGATTAATATCACATGAAAAATATGACAAATTAATTATAATATATTGGAATTATATGTATATTATTATATTACATGAAATAAAAAATATATTACAACTAAATAATCAAAATTTCATATGAAGGGAGCCAAATAGTTTCCCTCAGTTTACTTGAGCTTCATATCTTAGAACTGACCCCTTGAAACACAAAAATACTTTAATATTGAAGTATGATATGTGGGAAAGGATCATTTATATTGATATAAAAATATTATTTGTTCTTTATGTGTGGATAAATGAGATAATGGGTGGATATTTATATGTGTGGTGAGTCGAATCCAAGGGAATAAATTATTGATTATTATTTTTCATTATCTCTAGTTATCCACTGCACCAATAGTCTCCCATTAGATCCATTAATGGAAAAAATTATGGATAAATCAAAATAATACTAATATAATTTAATTGGTTGATTTTTATAATTCATACATATATATGATAACATATTTATTTTATGTTAGCTTATTTCTATATATTTTTAACATATTTTACAAAACGAAACACAAATTATCTCATTTACATCCTAAACTAATTCAAACAACCAAATTCATAAAATGAAATTAGTTTTATAAAATATTTATTCTCATTATGAGAAATATATATTTTAAATTAATAATTTTTAAAATAGTTCACGATATACTAATTTTATTCAAAAACATTTATGTTACCTATCGAACATGCACATTGATTTGCTATTGAAAACGCTGTCAATGAGATACTTTAATTTTAACATTGTAAAATTTTAAATACAGTGTATTAATTTCCAAAAGTAAATAATAAATATTTTATAAAATATTTATTTTGTAAATATTTATGATACTTATATTTTTATTGAAAATTAATAGGGAATCCAAAAAATAACATGGAATGTTATAGAATATTTTAAATATTTTCTCACAAATATATTTATTTTAATATTCCTAAAGGCCTTTTTTATGTTCAATGGAAACCATAAATAAGCTCGACCAAGTAAAAAAATACAGTTCCCTATATCATAAACAACTCATAACTACATGATTTATAACTAGGATTTCACTTTCTTATATTTTGATGTTATTTTTGGTTTAGAGTAATATATAAATATGAATATCATTATACAATGTAAGGAATACTGACATACAATGTCTAATGTTTCAAAAAAAATAGGATTCTTAATATCATAGTTATGTTTCATTCATGAACATCATTCTTCATTAATGGAAAATTTCTTTTATTCTAGGATAGAATTCATAAAAAATCCAACTCAACCATTGGACATTTGTATAACATTTTAAATTCTAGAAGAGAAAACTAAATCCCAGTATGGGATATAAAAATAATGGAAACATGTTATTCCAATTAAAATTAATGATAACATATAACGATGCTTACCTTATCTCATAATAAATATTGAATTTAAAATAATAAATCACTTATTATTGAAATTATTTTTTTACCAATGTTTTTGGTAAAACATTTCATAAGTGAAAATATTAGGAAAATTCATAATTCATGAGGGTTTCTTTAAAAATATGAAATCTTTTCATTAAAAACAATTCTTTTCCGATATGATACTCAATAAATTATTTCAAAATAAAATCTCATTTTATTATATTTTGAAATAAATGTATTTTTATAAAAGAAATAAACAACAATAAAACGAAATATTTCCATGGAAAAAAATAATAACATGTATTATAATAACTGATTTCCAAATGATGAAGTTTGTAATTCTAGAAACATAATCATATTGTCGAGGAATTATACTAACAATTCATAAAAATACTATCAAGGACTTTTTATATGACTTCATAAATATAATAACATTTCAATATATATAATATAATTATTTGACTATATAATCATTATTTGGACATTATTGAAAGAGGTATATAAAGAAATAAACTGAAATAACTCAGTTAAGATTTATATATCTTATTTAGAAATAATTATATTGATTATACACTAATCCATTTTTGGATAGTCATAGTTGAAGTACCTAAGATCTAGGATGTGGAAAAATAATATAGTAAGGTATTGAGGTAGATATTAGTTGATATTAATGTCTTATGAACTATTATTTTTAGGTGATATGTAGTTCCCTTTAATAAGTAAGGTGGGTGGAAATTGTGTAATTGTTTGAAACATTAATATATAATACATTTTTACCTTATGTAAAATGAATCAAGAGATTCATATATATTATGATAATGGGTATAGTGTATAATCATTATCAACCAATAGAATATATAAATGTTTTTGGGCCATTGTAAACATTATATTTTTGTTTAACCCTTTAATTAAACCCTTTTAACTTCAACATTGGTAATAAAATATTCATTCTTCAAGAGTCGTGAAAATAATTTTAAAAAAATAATGTATCAAAAACATGAACCATTAATTATATTATTGACATTTTTCAATCGAGATGAGTCAAAATTTTATTTTTACTATTTTAAAATAATTTAAAGATTCAGTTTAATAATTAAATAACATTTAAAGTCATATTCGGTACGATTAACATATAATAAATTTAAATGAATAAATATAATAATTTAATTAGAATATAAAATATTTCACACTAATTTATAAATTATAATTATATAATAAATTCATTTTATACCATAATTTCTCGAAAATTAATTATTATAATATTTTAAAACCATTTAGTTTGTTCTTCTACTACTTGCACAGGCGCTGCCTTTGTGTTGCTTAAGGGTTCATAGAAATTTTACTATCTCTAGATATTAAAATTTAATTAATATGATATAAATGATTTAGTAATATTCAAAATGAAAATTTTAAATCATTCATATATACTATTTTACCAATGAAATCATAATGGTGATATTAAAAGGGGGAGAGGGTGAATTTTTTTAATTTTGATAACATTAAATAATATAGAGGTCATAATCAAAGTCATGTGTCACAAATATTCCATGTTTATTAATATTGGATGGATATGGTAGAATTAAACTCATTAAAATAAATAACTACTTATTTGGGTTTTATTTTTAGACCTTATCCTATAATTTTAACCTTAATTAACACATTTCAATTGTGATAAGCCATTAGCGTGGTAACAATTCATTGCGGGTAAAATGAAATTGACCTTTTTACAAAATTTTATCCTCCTAGCGCAGAAGTTGAAATTAAATTTTCAATATTTTATTTCTTAATATGGCCCATATCAATTTCAATATTAATACGTGAAATACAATAACTTATTTAGTAAAACTACTTCTTTTGAATACAATTGATTTTCTACAAAATCATCTTTCATAAAAATTCCAAAATATTATCATATTCTTATAATGGAATGATAATTTCTAAATAAAAATATTAAATTTTCAATATAATTTATATAATTGGAGGAAACTTATTATTATATTCACATAGAAAATATAATAAAACCATTTTTGATAAAAATGTATTTGTAAAGCATAAATTTACTTTATTATAATTTATTTTTCAAAAAATATAATAAAATTAATATTAATTAATTAAGTTGGACATAAAGTATAATTATTTCATTACAATCATGTATCAATATTGATCAGTTTAGTCATTTAAAATAAAATTTTATTGTATACCTAAAAATAGTTTTATGAAAAATATCTATTTTACCGTTTAATGATTTTATTTTCATTTTTAACCATAAATAATCTATATATGATAAATTATTTAGTTTATTATGAGAGTAATTTATATACATATATATATATTTATAATGTTTTAATTCATATTTATACAAACAAAACCAAGGGTTGTGTTTTAATGTTCATATTTAAATATTAGTATACCTTTGTTAGATTAAGATTGGTGTTGTGTTTGCCACAATCTATCAAATATATTACAGAAGGAAGATAAATTTTAACATATTGGGGAATTACAAAAAAAACAACCAAATAGATATTAAATAAACATTAAGATTCATTAGATCTCCTTCAAGATAATTTTCTCCAAAATTTCCATGATAAATCCCTTATATAATTCATGGGATTGTATTGGAGGTTTCCTTCAACAATAATAAATATGATATAAAAAACAAATTTTTTTCATAGGAGATTTTTTTGATTCATTTTCATAAAGATAGAGCCAATGTGTTGTTTAACACAGTCTAGTAGTTCATCATTGAGGCCATTGAGAATTATATTTAATTTCATTTTTTATTCTTATATGGTCTAATAATGATAAAATGATATTTTATTTATTTTCCATAACTATATCATGTTCATCTATCAATGAATTTCAAAAATATTCATTGACTATTTTCAATTTTAATTGAAAATTATTCAGAAAAGAAAAGTTATAATGAATTCTACATCTAGTATTCCATATTCAATTATGGGAACAAAGGGATCAATATTTGAAAAGATATGTTTCATCTATTTGAAGATGTTTTTTTTGTTAAATCCTAAAGAACATTAATTAAATCATTCCAATTACCCTCTATAATAAGGGATTTACCCATAAAATGAGTCAGTAAATGATTATTTATGTTCTAAAAGTCTATACGACTTTTAATATTTCTTCATTGAGTAATTTTGTAGTCGTATACATCCAAATATTTCCCCTTATGGCGCATATTAAAAAAAATAGGATTTATGCCTTGAATACTCCATATTATATAAAAAATATAGATAAGCTATATTGGATTCTATACAATCATATCTGTATTTATATATCCTTTACGATGTGAAGAACCACTAAGAGTGGGGACAAATCTATGGTTTACATTTTCTGAATTTATTTCATTTTAATTCAACCTCAAAAGATTTTAAATTCTTTATTAGCTTTCCTATGAATTACATATTCTCACTAAAATGAAGATCGAAAATTAATATATAATAAAAATAATATTTACATGATTTTCCTTTAAAATCTACTACTTTCTGGGATTTTTAGTCTAAAAAGAAAGGATTCTCTATTATAAACCCATGTGGTTTCATTAGAGATATTCGTGAACCCATCAATATAGAGTACCATTTTGCTTATCTTTCTTTTTTTGATAAAAAAATGCATCTTCCCACTACCCAATATAAAATAATTTGAAACAAATAAGAACAAATTGTATTATACTTCTAGTTTTTCAGCATGGCTTGAGATTGAACTTCATCTACATGCCTCTTGTATAACATGTTCATTACATACTCTATTATTCTTGATATTAAATAGAAAAAAGTCATGAACTGATCTGTTAATTTTTATCACTCTCAATTATAAATGTTTGGGTACAGTATGAATCCTCCCCTTTGAATGGATCCCAGATTCTGTATTCTTCTACACTCCTTGATATAATGTTGTATTGGGTATCTCATCTTTTTAATTAACAGTAATTCTACTTATTTAACTTTTATAAATTAAAATTCACCTAGTAAATATGATTAAAATTTCAAAATTTTTATGAAAACCACCATAATTATCGACACCATAGTCTACATTTGTTTTAAATATACCCATGTGATTCCCAATTTATCTACTCATTTAATTTCATTTGAATCTAAATCCACTCACACATTGAAAAACAAAAATAATAGGGATATATGCATCTCCAAAACTCTATTAATCCAATATAATTGAACTCCATTAATTTTCCCATTCATCTGTGTGTAAACCCATACATTATGAAATGGAAATCTGGCTCACTATTTGGAGTTCTTATCAGCTTAAATAACGATTATTTTAGATTATTTTTCATTTTTGAAATCCATGATTATCACTTCAACATATTTGGAATTTTTTATTTATTTTATTAATAAATATTTATTTATAAATTATCATAATTTGAAATTTATTGGTATGCTAAAAATTCACAAAAAAAAGTTTACTCCTCTAAACACATCAGTTACCCTTTCAAATTACACTGTGATTTTTTAAGGCATCAAATTATAATTATAATGTCAATATTCCATTTTTGAACCCTATAAGTACTATTAAATAATTTCATTTTACTCTTGATGTTTATTTATACTCTTCCAAAATATCCATTCACTCTTTTAATGTCCCTAATCACTCTTTTGAATATAAGATTTACATTTCTGAAGTTATTCTATACTCTTTAAAAGTTCTAAACAACTTTTATGAAGTCAATAATTAGTCTTTTGAATTTAGTATGTAGTCAGTTTCTACTTTAGCTTTCAAATTCCAAAATTCCCTTAAAAGAAAATTTCATCACTTAAATTATCTTAGGGACATCCACAGATCCAAAAATCAATTTAGAACATCATGAAAAATGATTCTTTTACCACTTATATTAGCTTTTATAATGTTATATCAATCAATGGATTTTCAAACATATAGTTATTTTGTATCTCATTAATATAGTCCTTCTATCTCTCTAATAACAAGTCGGTAAACATTCACTTTAAATCTTTATTTAAAATAGGTTCTTCAATATCATTTTACTCTTAAATTGAGGAACAACACATCAATCATTACAAAAAATGCTTCTACTACACGAATCTCTATAGTCATGTACAATAACCAAAAAATGAACGTCTCTGTTTACAATAATAATGGGATAATATCATCCCATATAAATTTAAATTATATAAACAATATTGATAGTTAATATAAAACCATATGGTAACATTAATCTCCCCCAAGGATTTTGTTTTTAATACCCAGAATATTTAAACACAATTTAATTTCGTTCCCATTATTAGAAATAAATATAATGAAATCTAAGGATAAGGATTTACTCATTTATTCTGCAAAATTATTTAAAGAAATATCATTTTCTCCCCCTTTTATCATACCCAAAGATTGATCAACATGTTGAGAGAAAATGGATTCATAGACCTCCTTTACAATAGGATTTTACCTTGTCATCTATATGTATACATGGTCTTAAATGGTGTTGAGAGTAAAAGAGGATAAAAAACATAATAAAATTAATCCATAAACTGTATAACATGTAATTCTAACTCAACAAACTGACTTCAGGGGATTATTGTCAAGATTTTTCAATATATTTTGACGTGAACACATCCTTAAAAAAACTAATTAGAAAATTATGAAGATTATAATTAGTAACTTCATATTTCTATTAGTTTTTCATCCACAATCACATTGAATTTATAAACTTGTGGACTATAATAAAAAAGGGAATAATGTGTGATTTAAATAACTTAATATCTAATTTTATAGAGATTCTTGATGTTATAAATTCATTTTCCAAAAAAAATTATAACGTTATTCATACTTTCATCTCTCCAACGGATTGACTCAATACCATAGAAGTTACTATACTCTATTATGGAAACCTTATATATTTCTTAGTGGATACATCAAATATATAACATTTCCATTACATTACTCATTAAATTACATTTATGTAAGTATAAATAAAAAATGAATATGGTAATATGGAAGGTTATATTGGTTCCTCAGTTGTATTAATACGTTTGACATTTTCCCCAAAAACAAGACCCTATATTTATTACAAAATCATCTTGTGGATAATTATTTAATCTCTTTCTCATGTAGTCATTTTTTAATGGATGTGTTCTAATTATATTCCCATGATCTGATTCTTTATTTTGTGTTGTATTCTTTTCATAATACATCATTGAAAATGAACTTCTTTAACCGTGATTAATATTTTCAATAAATTTTTTTGTTCATGTAGAAATGAGATAAAATTATTCATATAATTTTAGTCATGTACACACTGTACACATATAATTTATTGAACATTTTGGTTATAATTTATACACAACCTCTCATGCTATTGTATCAAATATTTTAGTACAAAATTATTTCCATTATTTTTAGAACTTATTTTCTATTTTAATATCTATTTATACATTTTAAATAATTTTTTCAAACTATTCATCACTCAATTTTTGCGTGATCATCATGTTTTTTAAATTTTACATTTATTCTGGGCAATCTAAACAAAAGATGATTTTTTTTCTTTTTTATTTTGAAAACTATACCTTTCATACCATACTATCTTGGTAAGCTAATAATGCAATCATCCACTCCATTACCCTTCTTTACATATCTATCAAACACTTATTATAAATATATAAATCAATTTTGTGCTGATATATGTGTTGAATTTCTGGTAAGAGATTTATTTATCTATTAATTTTTCCTAATTTATATGTATAAACCCCCTTGGTTCATGAAACTCACCTAGTAAACAGATATTAAAATAAAAATATAATGATCTTTATCTAGACTACATTTAGAATCAATAATTTCCTTGAAACATTGGTCTTTCTTATAAATGATAAATATTTTTCTACTAATATAAATCAATCCTTGATGTTCCTATGTTTTTGTGTTATTATTGGTGTACTTCTATATTCCTATGATGTGGAAGAGTGTTTTAAACTTTTTTACGTGGTATAAATAGAATTAGACATTATTTTCTAATATGAAATATTAGA
Organism: Viscum album; assembly: GCA_963277665.1. Lineage (NCBI taxonomy): Eukaryota > Viridiplantae > Streptophyta > Magnoliopsida > Santalales > Viscaceae > Viscum > Viscum album. The sequence goes on from OY728163.1 coordinate 1,655,791,728, forward strand.
AATAATATATTTACTTTCATGTTCATTTAGAATAGAATTGACATGCCTTTATAGACCCTTATTCCCACCATCATGAAGAAATTAACTCTTAACCTCATTAAAATTGGTGAAAATTTTTAAAATCATTTTCAAATAATTTTGATATTTAAATCACGTTTATTGTGTCCCATACACTTCTTTCAAATTAACTACTGATTTTTACAAAATTTCTCACACAATGTTTTCTTTATCAGCTTCTCTATGAATGAATTTCATGATCTATTCAATGTATATCCCAAATTTCTATACATTTTTCTTCTTTTCTTCAAAAACATTATTATATTAATTTTTCAGGTTTCTATTCTAAATTTTGAGGTATGTGTTCTACTGTTGATAATAATATTATACATTCTTTTACATTTATTATAGCACTATTATTTTACCATTTCATTATCACTACATAAGGTATCAAAACCTCAATGATCATGAGCCAAATATTCAATTTCATCTGATGATTTTATAATTGATTAGTTACTTTATTACTATATTCACATAAAACTCATTATTTTTCTATTAATGAACATCTTTTTTCTATTTCCCCATTTATATTGTTGATGTATCATATATAATTCATGTGATTTGAAATCTTTATTCTTGAAAACTATTTATCAATTTTTCCAAAATTTCCTTTGCAGTGAGGAGTCTCATGACATTTATGTATGCATTTTCTGAAAAAGACATTAAAATAGAATTTTTATCTTTTACATCAACATCAATTTTTATATTATCAGTAATGTATATGGAATAAATCTCATTAGAAGGTAGAAATACCATTATTGTAATAATTCATACCTATATACCATGTTATAGATGTTAGAGAGACATATTATACTTCTAAATATGATAATTCTTTCCATAGAATATTGGAAAACCCTAATATTTATGAACATTAAAAATATCCATCCTCAGTAACATCATTGATTTTTTATAGGGAATATATATTAGTTTTTATATAAATTTCACTATCATGATTTAGTTATTTACTACTAATAGAGGGTGGTATAGTTTTAATGAAGTTATTTTCTGTTAATTCAGTCTTCTAGAATATATAAATTATCAACCCCCAAATTATTAATTTAATCATCCTCATCTGAATATAGTAGGAAATGGTGACATGGTTAAAAAAATATTTACAAGTCTAATCCTTAGAAGGCAACTATTTTTCTTCATGGGCTCGTCCCCCCAATATTATATTCTTTGATATAAACCCAATACATACACTGGGAGTCTTCCCAACCCCATTATTAGATAATTCCACTATGCTATTGTTTTTAGAGTCCTACTTGAAAAAGTAGATTCCCACAGACCACTAAAGAAACTATTAGAAACCAACAAAAAATACTTCTTTTATGACCAACTTTTTTCCAACACTATTTGGGATTAAACATCATCCATCATACTATAGGATCTATAGTTCCATGAATTCTCTATTTTCAAATAAATTTATTATATGAGGATCACAATCTGGTCTAATTCTTTTACAAACTCTCAAATTTGAATTATTAGGTATAATAGGTCTCCTCCAATGGCTATCAAATTCCGCTGTCTTTTTCCATCCCAAATACAAAAATGTGTGTGGTTTCCTATGCTTCTAATTCTAACTCAGACCTATTATTTATTTTCTTGAAATTTATGTTCACTCTATTAAAATGAATAAAATTCCATAATGATTTATATAAACCCCATAATTCTCAATAGTATTGTCTTTACAGTATTTAAATCATAAATATCATTTCATGTTTATATCCTTATTAAAAACCATTTGAATAGTATAAAGTATTTTAATTTAAATGGAATAATACTAGGCTTATTCCCACCATCAAAATACCTAAAAACCATATAATTGAAATATTTAATTTAAAAGACATGTGTGTATGAACCCATAAATTATGACATGAATGTAAGGCTTGTAGTTCGGAGTTATAATCAACATGAATCAGATTTTTTTTATTAAAAGTAATGTTTCAAATAAATTAATATTGGTGCATAATCAATCGAATTTGGACTCATTTATTTTTGAATATTTTTTATATTCTCATTATTTTTAACATCTCATTATTCAAAAAATTCACATAGGAAATTTATCTTCCATTCTTTATTATTACTCTTTTAATTTATTGACTGCTATTTCAAAGTATATAATTACTCTTCTAAAGTGTATTTTACATTTCTAAACTATTTATGAAACATTTTTAACTCTCATATGACCCTTTTGATGTTAGGATTTACTTTTCCAAAGTATCCAAGTACTCTACGAAAGTCCCCGAATACACTTCTGAACTCTATGGTTGGGTTTTTACGTCTTTTATTACTCTTACAAAGTCACCCATAAATTTTCCAAAGTGAATAATGTATATTTTTAAGTAAGGGACTTATGATTTTTTTCTTTATCTCCAAATTCATTACTTCCCTCAAATAACTACAAATCAACTTAAATCATCCCATGTACTTCATTAGAACCTCAAATCAAACAAAAAAATAATTTAATGAGTCTGTGAAAAATATTATAAATATTTCTATATTTGATAATAAATGTATGTATTTTCAAACAAGCAACTATATTATGCCTCATTAATATAGTGTTTCCTTCCCCCCACTCGTTTTTTTCTCAATAATCACTTAAAAAATTTAGTGGAATGTATTTATTTATCAATAAAATTCTTCTATGTTATGCGATAACACATCATCATTAAAGTAAAGGTTTCAAATACATGAATTTCTATATCCATTTTTATTAAGTAGAAATGTAATTTCCACATTTCCATTTACCATGGTATAATCTAATTCAATATTCATGGAGTTTATGTAAAACATATTATAAATAAATACACCTTTATAATCACTAATCCATTTTGGATCTTCAGTATTGATTATTATTCACCTCATGGGAAACCTATTATGTTAATTGATCTTTAGGTAATGTAGAATGAATTTAATTATCCATAATTTGAGACCCTGTAAGTTACTGCTGCTCATATATATTCACTATATCATCCCATAACTCCTTGATATTGATTTAATATTTTTGAATGGGTTTCAAAATCATTAACTTCACTTGACAAGATATAGGCAATTTATAAACTGTAAAATTTAGGTCATTTTCTTATTATATAGTTTGAACATAATAATAATAACTAACACTAAGTGTAAAATAGTTATTACCAAATTTATTCGTTCTCACTATAGAAGCATAGTTCAGTGACAAACCAGAATTCACATGTAATAAACTAGTCTTTTAAATGGTATTTATTTCCTAGGAAAATGTTTGTTATACATTATAATATTATACAAAAAAATATAGAGGAACCAACTAAACCATTTCTCATTAACAATTTTTATTACATTAGGAAACTATCAAACCAATTAAAATACCAAAAATTATAATTAGACCAAAAATATAAGACATAATAGCTAAAATAAGAAAATATTGATCATTCCAACCTTCTAGAATCATCAACCTCATAGAATATTCTATAGAAATAAAAAGAAATATTTGTAAACCAATCAAAATATATGGAAAATAAAAATACTAACATAATAGTAATATTAGTGAAATTTATGTGAAATAAATAAGTAGTATTTACATAGACCAATGTTAATGTTGGAATAATAATATGACCGATATTCAAATATAACCATTGGTTAATATAACAATTTTTATATTTCACCCTTGATAATTACACCTTTTTTAACAATTTTATTATTATAATTAGTGTGTAAAAGTAGTAATGACAAAGAAAAATTAACGAATAATGAATATAAGAGTGCCTCAACCACTAAAGTCGTGTCATTTAAAGCTCATTTATCATAAAAAGTGTCGTAACATCCATGGGGTTCACCCTTTACCAAGCCTAAGCCATGACACATTAATGGAATATTGAAAAAAACCCCGTAAGGGATAATTTCATGAAAATGGAAATTACCAATTGGCCAAACGTCGTCGTTCCACCCCTGAAACTACAACCACTGCACAACATACCCTTAGGGAATACACAAATGTAATTAGGAGTTACATGTCTATGTAAATGTTACATAAATTGAAATTAACCTTTTATAAATTAAATATTATTTCTATCAATTCCATTTTGTGAATAATTATTTTTAATAAATCTTATTTTTAGGTATGACCAATTTTATTAATTGATTGTTGTATGAATATATCATAAATTAATTTTTCTTAGAAAATATATTAATTTTTAAAATAAAATCACATATTCGGATTAATATTTTCTTAGTTCATTAGTCTTTTAAAATAATCTAATATAAATATAAATTATTATTTAATTTTATAATGTCTTCTGGATTTTTTTATAAGTGTCATTTATTTGACTATGTCTTAAAAATTAGATTTTTCAACAGAAAACGAGTTTTAAAATAAATTTTTTAGTGAATAGTAAAAAATAATGTTACGGGTTATCGGTATGTTTTATAAAATCATATTTATTTGATTATGATGTAATAATAAATTAACCATAATACATGACTTATAATATTTTATTTTGTTAATGTTAATTATTTTATTATATTTTAACAAATTTCCAAACCAATTATTCACATTCTAAATATACAATGGCTTTTTAAAAAAAATACTTTCTAGAAAATTTAATTTTCCATGCAAAATAAAGTATTAATTTTATTCTTCTTATGTAATAAAATATCATAAAATTTGACTCAAATATCCAAAAACATGATAAAAAAACAAGGGTATTCCAAGGGATTTTCATTTTCCACACCCTTGATTTTCCTGACCTATATAAAGAAATTATTAAACAACACCTCCACTTTTGGTATAAATACCCACCCATTTCACCGTTACCCACCACTAAAAATTCATAATCTAAAAGTTAAGATCAATTTTCCTTCCCAATTGTCGCCCAAGGGTGTCCTTAAGCCTTTATGTTTGCATCCTCATCTTTTAGGAAAAACTCTTCAATGTAAGGGAATTGTCCTTTTTTCAATTATATTCAAGAACCACTTTTGGCATATATCTTCTAATTTTTATGTTTCACTCTTTTCATAACATTTTTATAACAACCATACTTTCAGATTATATTTTACAAATGATACACCTTCAATATCTCTTATTTATCAATTTTTTAAATCCACATTTTATACCCACCGTACTACAAAAATTACTTCTCAAATTTTAACCTTTTAAATAAAAATTTATTATATCACGAATTCCAAAACCGTTTCGTTGCCCATGGGTAATCCCCTATATGTGAATTAATTTTATTGATTCTGGAATTTAAATAACAAAAACCGACATTCCCTTTTCTAGCTTAATAATGTATTTTATGGTCAAGCATTTACACACGTATATACTCAATCATTTTTTATGAAACTCAAACTATATAATCATAAAGATATTGAAAAAATTATTTATTATTATCAATGTGGCTCAAATGATAATAAATAATATAAAGTATGTTCTTGGATAGTTTTTCAATGCATTTCATAAAGAATTTAATCTCTAAAGATGGCATAGTTTAAGACTCCTTGGTGAATAACCATGGTAATTGTGATTTTTAACACCTTGTTGATAACCCTTGGTGATTTAATTATGAATTTATCATTTAAATTATATACCCTCATTTCCATTTTATGATTCATGTTCTTTTTATCATGATATTACTCATGTTATCTAGATTATGTAATATTATTACACCTCTTCCCTTATTAATATGCCTCATGTTCACATGTTAAATGTCTCCCTTTCTTATTCCATTACTAGGATCATTCCAACCACTTTCCTTTGATATTGGTCCCTATGATAGGAAAATATAAAAATGTAACTCTAGGTGAACCCATTAAGTAACATTTCACGTAAACTATGAGAAAATTTTGTGATTTATTATATTATTTCCCTAATTTTGAAGAATCAAAACATTAAAATATCCAAATTTTTTCTATTTAATTAATGATTTATGTAATAAAACAGTGTAATGAAATTGATGGTATCAAAGGATGGTTTAGTGATTTGTAGAAATCAGGATTATAAATCCTTAGTAAGAACCCCAGAGATATTCTTAAATATAGTGAAACAACCTAGTATTTCTATGGAGTAATAATTAAATTGATTCCAAAAAGCACCTCACATTCTAGAAAATATAAATAGATGTGTCTCTATCAATGACGTTCATAAGGGTAACACCCAAAAACACCCATTAAGAAAGTATTGGTAGAGAACTAGTTCCTAACAGTAGGCCTTGATGCACACCTGGTTTGACACTCCCAAGGGATATGTTTGGTTAATACCAAGATTTTTATGATCCTTTATGAATTATATATAGAAAATAGAAATTTATATTAGTGCAGATTAACCAAAAAAATTGGGGTATGTTTTCTGAAAGAAACTCCATTGAGAATTATAAAATTAATAAATGTAATATATTTCTGTTTAACGATTTCTTCTTTTAGAAAAAATGACAGTAAATAGGAGGAAACATGTGAATGCTGAGTGCAATGGATGATGCATTTATGGCCATATGATGGAATATATAATGGAAAACATTATGGGGATGATGAATCAACTTACTTGAGTTATATATAATTATTTGAATCATACTAAGAGTGCATAATCACATTCGAGGGCATAACTTTTTGTTCAGTATTTCAGGCATTAATGACCACATTATATAATGGATCTATTGACCAACAGATCAATAAAAATTGATTTTATCCATATAAAATATCTATTAAATACTCTTTTATTAAAAGATATATAAAGTCACCATGCTAGTATAAATATTTGATGGAGAAGCTGGTCTTTGGTGGAAACTAATTAAAAACATGAATCCATGAAGGGAGATTGGCTATATAGAGTGGGAAGAGTTCCGTGGAATATTATTCATTAAATATTTTTTCCTATTGAATGTGAACATTAATGGAGAAGTAATTTCGAGAGTCAAATCATAATGAAAATGAATTATCTGTATTATATGAATAAAACATTACAGGACATTCTCAATACAACTATAACAATATTATGGTTATTAAGTGAGTGGTTTATAAATTATTTTGTGGACTAGGACCATATCTTTAGATGAATTTAGAAGATTCAGACAACTAAAGTTATTTTCATATAGTATGGAGTGTCATGATTGTTGAATTGTAGTTTGGAGATATGTAGTTGTCACATATAACGAATGAAAAATGAGATAAATTTAGTTGAACTCGGGGAATAATTTCAACCATGAAAGAGAAGAAAAAAATGTTAAACTTACCATGTGAATAAATGTGGGTAGAATCATCCATGAAATTGTTGGAACAAGAGTAGAAAGTTATATAAGTGGAAAAATATCAGCATATATGTTGGAATACTCATGATGAGGTGAAGCCTCAAATTCTAAAAAAAAAATGAAAAAAGAAACATAATGTGGTACCAACAAAAATTTAATGCTTCTAGTGCATAAAAATAGTGCAGTTTTCCAATAAATATCAATTTGGAAGATAGTAGAGGAAAACCATCATCAATATTAGAATATGTCAAGGAATAAAGATTTATCTTTTTCAATCATAAATGACTAATTAGAGGCTCTAAATGATGTTCTAGAAGATAAACTCATTTTTCTGTAAAATCTAGAAAGTACATTGTTTGAATTTTGGTATAATCGTTTATTTATTTGATCAATGTTTAAAAACAACAAAGAATCAATACATGATATAATGGTAGTGTTTTTTTCATTAACAAATCGTAGAGGGACTATACTAACATAAAAACGTATATAAAATATATTACTATGTTTGGAGAGAATGATTTTAATGAAAATATAGTAATCATTCGCATTGTGGAATTTTAAACTATTTTTTGGATGGACTGGTTCTCAATTAATCATTCAAATAAAAACTATATGAGAAAAACAATTTTATTTGAAATTATTGGAGAACTAATAGTTATTTACAAAGGAGAGATATCCCAGACTAAGCTTTATCGAGAAGCACCTCCCATAACCTCATTTATAGAGACAAATGGTGAACTAGGAGAAGGAAATCAATGTATACGAATTGAAAATGTCCCCATTGGTCATTAATATGTTGACATATATCCAAAAGAGTTACCTAGAACTCCTCTAGAAATATAGGTGGAGCTCTACATTGAATTAATATTTAGATAAAAGATGATTATAAAAATCATTTATAGAAAGGAAAATGTGGAGTTAGAGGAATTAAAGAAACAACATAATGATCTTTTTGAAAAGTTACTTATCAGAACAAGTGTGTATCCTTGGGGAGAACCCATTCTCCCTATACATGTGAATGGTGTATAAAGGTGACGATGTTTTTATTACAAAGAACTTAATGAGATAATAGTGAATAATAATTACCTTCTCCGAAGGATTGATGGTTTATTTGACCAGATTAGTGGGGCTCAATTCTTCTCCAAGATTGACCTCTTATATGGGTATCATTAATTGAGGGTGAATTAAGAATATTTTACAAATAATTATTTCTAAACAATATATGTGAATTATATATTTGTTGTTATTACCTTCCCCTTGACTAATGCTCATGATATATTTTTGGATTTGACGAATAGAGACATTAATGACTACCTTACGAAATTAATGGTTGATTTTTAATGATATTTTGAAATATTCAAAAATTACCATAGAGAATGAAAATCATATATGTTTTATATTGAAAACTATATGGAAGGATAAGGTATTTTGAAATTTTAGGGAATAGGATTTTTTTAGAACATGTTTCATTCATGGGGCACATTGTATACAATGAAGGAAGCATTATTATACATACCTAAACAAAGGCCATAGAAGAGTTTCCTCATTCCAAAATAATAAATTAGATTCATTTTTTCATTGGTTATGAAAAATTCATTGGAGGATTGTGAAAATGTTTACATGAATTTTTAATACACTCTCCATGTGAACTCAAAATGGAGATTTGTTTATCTGAAAAAACAAGATTGAAGAATGCATCCTTGATAAAAATAAAATATTAGTTACTCTTCTTATATAAACTCAACAATATTTTTATGAAGAATTTTTTATTTATATAGGTGAATCTATGAAAGGTATTTGGTACGTTATCATGAAAAAAAATTATGACTAATTATGTATCTCAATAGTTAAATCCTCATGAGAAGAGTTGTCATATCCATGACCAAGAGTTAGATGCAGTCATTTTTTCTCTAAAGATATGAAGGAACTGTACTTATTGGGAAAAATGTGATATATACATATACCACCAGGGTATGAAGAATACATTCACACTAATGGAATTGAACATTAGTCAAAGGATATGGTTTTATCTTTTTAATGATTTCGATTATTCAATTCATTATCACCCTATAAGAGAAAACAAAGTCACTGATTCTGAATGTAGGAAAGACCATATTGTGTTGGAAATAATGTGGATTAAAAGAGATCCATTGATCAAGGACCTAGTTTGTTTGGAAATTGGAATCATTTGGGATGTGGCATCATTAACCCAATCCCAAATTTTTTCAGAACCATGAATAATAGAGAAGATCAAGAGACATCAAATATATTTTTTATTCAAATTAATATAGAGGATATGATGAATAATAGGATTTTGGAGTTTAATATTGTTCATGAATTTGTATTGAAATTTCATACATTCATATATGTTCAATATATCACATAGATAAAGAATGATATGTATGATGAAGCTCATATTTATACACCATCTATAAATCTTGGAAGCATTAAAATGTATACGGACATTTTTGATCATTAATGGTGGGATAATATAAAAAGAGATATTTCAGAATACACTACAAGGTTTCTAGTTTGTTAGAAAGAGAAGGAAGAGTGATAAATTTTTAATGTTCTATTGAAACCACTAAAAATACCAACACTTATGTAGTAAAATGCCACTATGGAATTATTTATTGGCCTCCCAAGACCATCCAAAAGAAACTATGTGATATGGTTTATAGTGGATAGACTCACCAAGACTACCCATTCAATAACTATTCGGGAAGATTAATCTCATGAAAAATATTCAATGATATAGTTAATGAAACCGGTGAGGCTACATGTAGTTCCAAATTCAATCATTTCTCATCATGTTATGTCATACACATCTAAATTCACGAGAATTATTCAATATTATATTAATAGTAAATTAATATTCGCTGTGAAAAATCACCCAAAACTAATGGGTAATACGAAAGGAATACCCAAAAACTCAAGGACATGATGCGAACATTTTCAATTGATTTTAAATGTGGATGAGATAAATACCTCACATTATATAATTAGTAATAAAAAGAAAGCATCCACCCGATAATTTAAATAGAACCCTATAAATTCTATATAGGAAGTGATATAGAACCCATATTTTTGGTGATGAAGTTGGTGAGAGAAGGATACATAGGCCTGATCTTGTACAAGAGATAACTGAAAAGGATAATTATATCCAACAATACCTAAAAGAAACAAAATGTTGGTAGGATATATAGGATGACAATCAGAAATTGGACATGGTGTTTGATGTTTGAGAATTTTTTTTCTTTTATATAACTCCATGGAATAGAGTCGTGATATTTTCAATGAAAGGGATGCTTATCGCAAGGTACAATATCTCATTTGAAATCATTGATCACATAGGAGTAGTTTCTTTTCGACTAGAACATCAGAAAAATTTAAATCATGTTCATGATGTATTCCACTTATCTCTTTTGGGGAAGTATACACATGATCCCCCTAATGTATTAAAACCGGAGGTGGTACGAATAGACAATAAAATCTCATATTATGACCATCCATCGGGGTCATGGACTATAAAGACAGTGTTCTACACAACAAGAGAAATCATCCTATAAAATTTTTTATAAGGAACATTAAGTTTGTAAAGGAAACCAAGGATCCAGTGGACTCAATGAAGCATAATTACTCTAATCTATTCTCAACCGAGAATATGATTTGAAATTTTAGGGTTGAAATTTATAAAGGGGGAATAATGTAAAGACCAAATATTTTAAATTGATATTATCATCCTAAGAAAATGTGTGTTATAATATATAATATTTTACATTTAAAAATTATAGTGGAAACAAAAATACCTTTTTCACTAATAAATATAATTTTACTAGTTTGGTATTAATCCAATTAGAATCTCCAACATTAGAATTGTACGAAAAATATAAAATAAAAAATTTAAAATTAGAAAATATGGATTTCCTCAATCTTCGAGAATCATTGCCCCTAATGAAAATGATATAAAAATAAAAAATTATTATAAAACCAATCAATATCATATGAAGATAATATTTTATCATTAAGAGGAATTGTAGTGAGTTTTGAGTGAACGAATGAAGTGGTTTATGTAGGGAACAATGTGAAAATTAGAATAGTATTAATACCATTAGTAATTATATAACTATTGGTCAATATAAGTATTGATCTATTTGACCATTATAAATTACACTATTTTGATAATAATATTACCATTATAATTATTTTTTGTCAGTACAAATAAAAAATAAATATATGTGTAGAAAGGAGAAACAATGTACATAAATAGTAGATACATTCCATTTGAAGAAAAAAAATTAACTTGGTATTGAGGTATAATAACTAGGGTTCTCTCTTCACCAAGACCAAGATAAGCTTCAATAACTGAATCTTGAACAAAATCTCCTATGGGAGAGGATAAAGTTAGGGAAGATTACCACTCGGTCGATGTTAGTCAAGTCACCCCATGAAACTAGAACTATTTCACACCCTACTCTTAGGGAGTACATGGGTGTAAAAGGGATTAGTTATCCATGCCATATATACTTAATGTTAATTTTTTAGAATAATATTTTAAAAAATATACATTTTTAATTGAGACCAATTTGATAATTTAATTTTTAGATGTAAATAAAACCTAATTATATTTTATTAGAAAATATATAATATTTTATATTAAACATAGGTACTCTAAATAAAATTTAATTTTATGAAATATTATTTTTAAATGAACTTATTTCAATAAAAATAAAAAATAAAAAATGTAAGGTTATAATGTCAAAGAAATATTTTTATTAATGCCATAAATTTTACTTTGTGATAAAAACTGATATTTTCAATAACATAATATCATTATATTTAAATGTAAAGTTTTTAATATTTTGATATTTTTATAAAATATATATTATATAAGATGTAAACTATTTAAATTTGGTTAGGATTAATTTTTCAGACTTTTTTAAGAGACATTATTTTTTAGTGAATAGTAAAAATACCATTTTCGGTTTTTGATATAATTTATGAAATCATATTTATATAATAATAATTTAATAATAAATTACCTAAAATATATGAAAAAATTTTGTTAACTAATTAATATTATGTATTTTAGTATATTTTATTCAATTTTAAAAATGATAAGGGACTTTCTAAAGTCAATAATGGTAAACATGTTTTAAAAAAACTAATTTTTCGAAAATTTAATCATCCAATCTAAAAGATGTGTTAAAAATGGTTTTCAGTTCTAATAGACTTAAATAATACAAAATGAGATAATAATGTACCAATCCGTGATAAAAATCATGGGTATGCCAGTGGTTTTTCATTTTCCAAAACCTAGATTTCCAAGATATATATTTGGAAATTGATAAACATTTCATCTCTTTTTCTATAAATACCCGACAATTTCAAAAATCATATTTACAATAAATTCACCCTAAATTATGTTTTACTTAATTCACCCCACAAGAAACACCTAATTGTTTCCTTAATCCACATGGTTCCATCTACAATTATTTAGGAAAAACTCTTCAAGGTAAGGAAATTATGCTCCAATTCTCTTTAATTCAAGAAAATGTTTTTTATACATGCATTATAAATGTTATTTTAATCTCTATTAATTATTTATTTATAATACCCTTACTTGTAAATTATGTTTCTTCAATCATAAATCATTTATATCTCTCAGTTATCTATTTTTAAATCCATGTTTTATACCCATCATGCTTCTGAATTTACTTCTCGATTACCTCTCTTTTAAATGAAAAAGTCACTTAATTTGAACACCCAAAACATTTTTTATACATGGGTATTCATGTCGATGTAAATATAATTTATTTATTCATGAATTTACAAATAAAAAACCGAGATTCCCTTTCCATGAGTTAAAAATGAATTTATGTCCAAGCCTTTAAGAAAAAATATACTCAATGATTTTATAGCAAACTCACAATATATTATCCTTGAGTAATTGAACAACTATTTTCATGATCAATTATGAGAAAAATATTCTAATAAATATGAATATTTCACACTTATAGAAATACTATTCATTTTGTAAATTACTTAATATATAGAGATAACGTGTTTTATGATACATTGGTGACTAACCACTATAATTTAAATCTATGAAACCTTGGTGATAATCCTTCCATGTATGATTATAAGGGTTTAATTTAAATTATGTATCCTATTTCCATGTTTATATTCATTTATTTCTTATAATGATAAGCCTCATGATTAATTGAAATTTTTATATTATTTTACCTCTTCATAGTATTGATAATACTCATTATTACATGTTTAATGTCTCACATTTTTATTCCCTTTCTTAGGTAATTCTCATCCCTTTCATTTTATGTATAACCCCATGATATGAGATGATGTTTTAGAATCATTGGGAAAACCCAATAAGTACCCTATCATGTTGATTAGAATAATCTTTTATATGTTTCTTGTATTATGATTCAAATTTCCAAGAAACCAAACATTAAAATATCATACATTTTTTACTATGTAATAAAAAGATTATATATTAAAAAAAAAGAATGCCATATCAAATTATCTACATAAGTGGGAGATACCACTATTTCCATAATATCATTTACATTACATGTAGATGTTACTTCAACATTGAATAATATTTATTACATAACATAACAATAACCATGTCAGTACTGAATAGGTTTAGTGTCTTTAGAAACTGGGAATCAAAAAAGATTATTTCATAATACGTATACATTTTCTCCCACATATTTTATCCAAACTAGAATCCTTTTTTACATATCATACATAATACACTTCTTAATTGCCTATTAAAAATAAATATATTAAAGGGTGAGCTCAAATTCTCCCTAAAGATAAATAAGGGAAATATCAATCATATCATAATCATAAGAATATAACAATTGGAAATCTTATCCTACATAAAAAATATCAAAATATCATTTCATGGGATAAATCATAAAAGCAAAATGTAATCCCAATATTCATAACATAAGACATTAATTTTTTTTGCATATACAGATAATAATAAAAAATTATTTCATATTATTGAAGGCTTATTTTGAAGACCATCATAGTTAAGAAAGCCTATTATTGAACAAAGTTCACTCCTCCTACCGACCCTCTAATACTAAACCATATTTACTTTCCATTCCATTCATGTCTATATCATGAGATAAAAATCCTTACCCAATTCATTGAAGGGAGATATAGGACCCACCCATCTCATAATGAAATAATTCTTACATGTTCTACAAAGACATAAATCATTCATCATAGCATAAGCCATGAAATAAAATGGGATTCTTAAACATCATTACAAAATAAAATAATATATATATAATATCATTCCATAATTAAAAAAATATTAATAAAATTGATAGAAACATAGCTCTTTTTAAATAGGATTAACTTTGATCGAAAATAATTCTGATACAACACTTGAACATAATTCTAGAGAAAAAATATCCTTTCTTCTTAAAAATAATTTATTTTCTCCAAATGTGGTGCAATTATAAAAGAAATAAATTTAGTTGAAAATAAAATTGAAATCATTTAGTGGAATATTCATGGAAATAAGTTGTTATATAGATGAAAAAATCTATTCAAGTCATATAACCTAACAAAACATTCTCCTAGTACTTTTGTTGGAGAGGACAAAAAGTACCTCTTCTAGTAAAAAAATGAATGATTCCTTCGAAAAAAAGAAGTAAAAAAAACTGGTAAAATTTATTTATACATACATAGAATAATATTATACATTTTATGACATTCTTTTTGAAAACATCCACATGGATGATAAATATACCCCTAGAAAATACTAACGTATAAAAGATCTTGGATAAAAATCGGATTGAAAAAATATCCCTTATCAATTTATAATGAATAGAATCATATGAATCATAAAAAAAAATTTATACATATTTAAATATCATAACCTTTATAATAAGAGTAATAAAATAATTAATGTGTAACATAAACACCACACGAAATAATTAGATGGTGTATAAGGCATATATCCCATAGAAAAACATAGTGTGACATTATAATCCCTTACCTTAGGTCCAATATCATTCTTATATATATGAACCTCCTATATAATGAATTAAATAATGTTGCTGATTTACTAAAAAATCATAATCATTTTTATGATAACATTTATGGTCATATTTTCAACAGTTTGTTATTAATACTTCGTTATTACTCGTTGTCTGGGTATTAACTATTTTAGGTTATTCAGAATGTTTTGTCAGATAAGTTCTTGTTCATATTATTATGTTATATTTATATAATTTACATCATGGAATGAGTATAATATATATAATATTCATTCATTCAATTCATGTAAATAATCATTGTTTAATTAAGGTTATGTAGAATGAATTCCATCACACCATGGAGAGGGTAGGTCGTACGTACGCATGACCAATGATATAATTCCCAAAATTATTAAATGTTATTTAAGTTGGTAGTGTATGAAATTTTAGTATTAGTATCAGGTTATTATAATAATATATATTTATTATTTAAATCATAACACCCATCTATGTAAGGTGTTGGCGAAAAACAGACTACTATAGGGCGTGGAGACGGTAATCCATACATACACACGCACGGTGATTTTATTTTTCATAGGATAGATAGAAGGTAAAATATGGTTTTTTTATATTTATAATAACCTAAAATTATTTGATTTATACTAATTCTCTTACTTTATAATAAAATAACTAATGGACTGGAGGTTTAAGATGAATGAAGTTTGAAATATTTTTAGAAAAGATTACCTTTTCCTTGATGTACTTTCTAGAAATATCCTATTAGGGAACTAAAGTTGGACTTTAAAGATGACCAAAATCTCTATTATGAAAATAGAAGAGTTGATAAAGAAAAAAGGTCAAGGGATATATGAGATTCATGGTTCAAAATTAAGTGAATAGGTGAGGTAGAAGGAGCCCTCTTATAATTGTATTGAGGGGAACTTTTTCAAACCTCAAAAATAATAATTTATAATAAAATAAAAACCCAAATAAAAACCTCAAAATGACCCAATATATAAGATTAGATTAGATATGGTTTTAATATCATCTACGAATACATTTTTTTAATGTTATGTTTTCAATTTAAACCATAAAATTTTAACTAACACTTAGTTATTCTATTTAATTTTAATTTTGGTAATAACATTAAATATATATAATGGTTATAAATATTTACTTATATGGTGTTAATTGACCATAAATAGATATTTTATGACATTTTAGACTATAAAATTATCTGTTTTTAATTTGTAAATTTCTTTTAATTATTTTTAAATAATTTAATAAAATATTTTTTTTATAAAATATCAATATTGTCAATTTTGAGCCTATTCATTTATTTGACTTTAAATAAAATCCAAATAGTAGATAAATTCGAAACAAGAAATTTAATACACACATAAAATGTCATAGTCACCTATAAAATTCGTGGCTCTCATTAATTATTTCATATGATATTTGTTTTAATATATTTTAAAACCTTTTTATATTATTATTAATAAAATAATTTCTATATTAAGATTATTTCATCATTAATGGTAATTATTTAATATATAAAAATAATAAACATATTTCTATAGTGTAGTTAATTATTTTCTATTTGGAAACACTATCTATAGTCGATATTATCTGGTAGATATCTATATAATAAAATTAATGTACTTATATATTGTCGAATTCATTTGTTTTTATTACATTGATGTTATATTCATTGGTATGAATACATCTAGTGATTCCATTTTGAAAAATAGATCATAAGGGCATAATTTAGTCATCCAATTAGATTTTCACCGGTGTTAAGGTAATTTTGTAATATTATTTTTACCTATAATTACCTGATTACCTTTAACCATGGTAATAAAAATAATTTGAAATGTTACTATTATGAATGCCCAAAAAAAATATTAGCCTATTAACATAATTTGGACCTAATGATTACGAATATGGAGTCTATTTTTCAAAATTTAAAACATAGATGTTTTGGTAATTAATTTCATGTTTATCCCATTGTTGAAATGATAAAAGATTTCTTAAAAGGTAAAATGTTGAAAAAGATTGAAATGTTTTTTACATCTATATTTAATGTAAAATTAATTCCAATGACCAAAATTATATTACATGGTAAAAATATATTACATTTATACTATGAAACTATTCAATAATATAATTGAATTATATAAATTATTTCAATGAAAAAATGTCACGACCCATCCCCCGGGGCCTGTGTTGTGACTACCTCAAGCCCACCTTCCATAATATAGGGGCTGGCCACTAGCATTGAAGGCATATTTCCTAAAAATGGGAAGACATTGAATTTATAACATATAAGCACACCCAACCAAGAAAACAACAAGATTCAAACTCAAGTAAACTGAATAGTAAACACAATGATTATAGTAAGTAAAAGGGGCCATAATAAAAGCCCACTGAAATGTACAAGGAAAACTGGAAAGTATAAGACTGCTGATAGGTGAAAAACAGCTCCTGGATCTTCCATCAGGAATCCTACTTGAAGTGTAGGTAATGGTTACAAACGACCGTCTCTGCGGTTTTCCTCGTCTAACATCCCCCTCCGAGATACCTCTAGTCCTGGTACTCTCGTCCTCAGTCAGCACTATCCTTCATCTACACCAAACACAATAGGGTGCGGGCATAGCCCGTGAAGGGGTGTGTAAAACGATACTCAATAGGGACCCCGAGACCCTAAAGGACTCACAAAATCCAAAAAGGATAAACCACAAATCATGAAACCAACATCCAACCCTACTCAGGTATATTCCCAAACATATACCTAAGTTATCAAGTATACCCATATCAATCATGAGGAAACATAGGTTCCATTCCCTAAGCCCAAAGGTCAACCATTCCACAACTGATGGAATACCACGAAGTTAAGTACCACTCAAGTACGAAAGATAGAAGAATGCCACCAATGTATTACCACGAAGGAAAATACCACAAGTTATAGACTCAACTCACACTAGGAATAAATAAAGTACAATAGTAGAGATGATTAGATGTAACTACTAAATCATTTCACTCTGTTAAGAGGATTTGTTGCTAACTGACATAGGATCGCAAGGTGTTGACCCACACAGGATCTCTTAGTGCTGACCCACATAGGATCACTCAGTGCTGACCCACACAAGATTACTCAGTGTTGAACCTCACAAGATCACTCGATGCTGACCCACACAGGATCGCTATTCATTCTTCATGTCACAACCAACTACTGTGTTCTGAAATATGATTGCTTGTCCTTCGGAGGGTCTTCTGTACAAGCCAATAGTCTATACTCCAACTTCCATGAAGTAATACGAATAAGTATCTCGAATAATCGCCACATCATAGGGGATTAACACAATAAAAAGTGTGTCAATCAGATGCCCGGTCTTTTAGTTATTAGCCTCTACTCCCATGGGCTCGGTTGTATTAGTGCTCAATCCAACTCAATTGTTCCCCAAATCTATCCAAAACTCCATTGGGATACACTAAAGGGACTGTCTCTCTCCAATATTTGATGTATCATGGATGGATTTTCAAACAGAGGCATGGTGTCAATGTTATGTCCAAAATAGCACAAATGGGTAGAAGTGGGTCTGGGTCCTGTCCGACACAGCCCGAACCACTGGGAGGCTCAACCCGGTGGTTCTGACCTGGCCCACGCTGGGTGTCCTGGCCCGTGTTGGGCAGCCCGGCTTGGCGGTACGCGGCAGTGTGAACTCCCCGGTGCTTCGATGTGGCGGGGCCACAGGGCGGGGCGATAGAGCCACGACGTGGCACGAATAGGAAGTGGGGCCGCACGACGGTGATGTGGATGGTGCTGTAGGGCCACAGAAGGCATGGCAGGGCCGCGGGGTGGTAGAGGGTGTGGGGCGGCGTTGGTGCGCTATCGCCTTCGTCTCGTCCGGCGATGTGTCTGTTGCCAAATTCGTTCGCCATCGTGGCACAAAGTCACCTTCTTCCATCGCAAATGATACACTATTCAAGAATCACATCAAAGGGGTCATTCCATGTTTGTTTAGGCCACACCCTCCACGTTAGAGTAGTATCAAGTGGCTCATCATGTACTTGAATGAAGAACATCAAACCCTATCCTCCCCCAATGATTATACCCAATCCCGAAAAATAAATCATCCGCAGATCAACTATTTATAGAGTTGATCCAGATTTTTTGTTTTAGAAGGTAAGAACATGGGAATATATAATCATACAAAACTAAAACACTTCCTCAAAGATTTTTCAATGGAGGTCTTGAAGAAAGAGATGATGTCGTTGGTGATAGATGGACATCGGTGACGTAATCATTTTCTCAATCATTTCTTCGTTCATCATTGGAGATGTTCCTCGTCAGTGAGAGAATTCTTCATTGGTGAAAGCGTTCTTTTATGGAGAACACGTTCTTCATTGGAGAGAATAATCCTTCAAATCATCTCCCTCCCAATTCCACCAAAATGAAAACGTAGCCCAAAATAATAGATTATGTTATCTATTTAGTTTGTTGGCATAATTTCACATTTGTTTAATTAGTTAATTGAGTAGGTATAATTAATTAAGGGGGGTGGAAAAAATAAATTGGGGTAGTTGAAGTGGTTTTTCATAAATTGTGGAGTTCAAGGGCATTTTAGTCTCGGGTGGTCCCTACCACCATAACCCATATAGGATGTTAATTTTGGTGGTCCCACAATCCATAACTTCACATTGGATGTTTAGTTCTTGTGGTCCCCGCCTCTCAACAACCACATGGGATTTCCAAAAGAAATAAAATGTTACTCAATGTTATTTTATTTTATTCATTCATGAAAAATCAAAATTTTATCTTTCACCTCGACCTACTATGATCGAGGTGAATGCCCTCCTTGAGATAATACCAGCACTGCAATTTCAATGGTGCCCTCAGATTTCAATTCTGAGTACTAGTTCAAAAGTTACAAAAACACTCTCTTAGATTTACTAAACATACCCAAAAAAAGATCAGAAATTCACTTTGGGCATTCCGGGTCTCGGAATCACATGCCGTCAATTTTCACATACTCGTGAAATTCCCATATATTTAAAAAAATTACATGGAATTCTTGGGTCATTACAGTATCCCCACCTCAGGAACTTATGTTCCCATAAGCCACATCACAAACAAGGTGTTCAAGTGGGGGTACTAAGAACGTATCTTGGACTCCTTCTCCCATGTGCTCTCCCAGAGGTTCCCATGCTTCAAACGAATACACACCAGAGGTATTGACTACCCATGAAGTACCCGCTCATATAGATCCACAACCTCTAATGGAACCTTCGTAAAATTTTCCCCATCATCGATGTCCAGATTATCCTGGTCGATGATGTGAGAAGGGTCGTGCACGTATCTTCTCAACTGGGATACATGGAAGACATCGTGCTCCCGGTGCAACTGAAGGGGAAGAGCTAAGCGGTAAGCTCCCTTGCCAACTCTAGTGAGGACCTGGAAGGGTCTAATGAACTTTAGAGTTAACTTGTCACCTAGGTCAAATCTCCACAACCTCATCGAGGTGAGACTCATATAAAGACGTGGTCCCCATCGTTGAACTCCAGAGGTCTTCGTCTCCTATCGGCATACGACATCTGCCTACTCTGTGCAGTCTTCATCCGCTCCTAGATTATATGCACCTTCTCTGTGGTAGCCCTAACCATATCTGGTCCCACGAGTGTTGACTCACCTAGGCCAGTCTAGCACAAAGGTGATCTACAAGGTCACCCATAAAACGCTTCAAAAGGCGCGAACCCAATTATGTAGTGATATTTGTTGTTGTATGAAAACTCCACCGAAGGAAAGTGATCCTCCCATCTGCGACTGAAGTCGAGGATGCAATCACGCATCATGTCCTCGTGAGTCTGAATGGTCTTCTATGTTTGGACATCTATATGAGGATGGAAGGTAATGCTAAAACAAAGATGTATTCTGATGGCCTCATGCATCCCCTTCTATAGATGGGAAGTGAAACGTGTATCATGATCAGAGACAATCATCAAGGTTACACCATGTTTCCGCACAATCTTCAGAACATAGAGGCATCCCATGCTCTCTTATGATCTCTGATCTCTAATTGATAGGAAGTGGGCTGACATGGTGATTCAGTCGATGATCACCCAAATCGAGTCAAGAACCTTGGATGTACATGGAATTCCTATCACGAAGTCCATGGATATCCCATCCCACTTCCACTCTGGGTCCTCCAAAGGCTGAACCAATCCTGCTAGTACCTGATGTTGCAAATTCACTTACTGAAAAGTGAGGAAACAAGAGACCAACTTTTCAACTTCTCTATTCATTCATGGCCACCAGTGCTATCTTCAGAGATCCTGGTACGTCATCACCACTCTTGGATGTACCGCTTGAGGAGATGTGTGGAAATCCCTCATGACATCCTCCTGACGCGACACTGGTACCATGGTACGTCCTCTAAAGAGGAAAACATGCTCCCCACCTTCAGAAAATCCATCAGATGCCTTCCCTATGGATCTCTAAGCCTATCGAGCCTCGCAGTCAGTGTCCCCAAGTTGCGCCTCCCGGACTTGCTGAAAAAGTGTTGGAGTGACTTTAAGAGACTGATGAAAAACTACTCCATCCTGATCCACAATGGATATCTGAAAAGCGGCCAGCTGCTCTGTCGCCTCACTTAACAGGTGTATACCCAACCTCCTGTTGAGTGCATCTGCTACATTTCTCCCCTTCCCAAGATTATAGACTATCTCGAAGTCATAGTCCCGGAGGAACTCAAACCAATGTCACTATCTCAGGTTCAGTTCCTTCTGAGAGAAGATATACCTGATACTCATTTGATCTGAGTAGACTGTAAAACGCTCACCCATTATGTAATGTCACCACATATTTAAGGCAAAGACCGCTGCTTCTAACTCCAGGTCATGGGTAGTGTAGTTATGCTCATGTAGTATCAGCTATCGAGAACCATATGTGATCACTGCTCGCACCTGCATTAGGACACATCTGAGTTCAGTCCCTAATGCATCGTAGTAGAACACGTACCCTAAGCCCTCCTTGAGAAGCCTCCTGATGGGGGAACTAGACATCCTCTACCTCAGCTTCTAAAAACTCTACTGGAAACTCTATGACCACACAAAGTGTTTCCCGTTATTCATCAATGCTGATAGAGGTGTTGAAACTCTAGAGATATCTGGCACAAATCTCCGGTAGTATCTAGCCAAACCCAAGAAACTCTGTACCTCCATCACACACTTATGTGGATCCCAAGCAAGTATTGCCTCAATCTTCATTGGATCCAGAACAACACCAGCCACCGATATGACATGTGCCATAAAGTGGACCCCTCGACACTAGAACATGCACATTTAATGATTATCATAAAGCTGGTTCTCTCAGAGTGTGTCTGGTAATACCTGGAAATGATAGGCATTCTTCTCCTTAGTATTCAAGTAGATTAGAATTTCCTCGATGAAAAATAATAAAAAGAGATCAAGTTATGGTAGAAAGATCTTGTTCATGAGTCCCATGAACCATAATGGTGCGTTGGTTACACTGAATGGAATAACCAAGAACTTGTAATTGTCATACTGACATCTTAATGCTGTATTCTGAACATCCTCATCTCATACTCTAAGATGGTGATAGCCTGATCTGATGTCTATCATTGAGAACACCTTTTCTCCCATCAGCTGATTAAATAGATCATCAAATCTTGAGAATGGGTACTTTTTCTTCACGGTCACCAGGTTCAGGTGTCGATATTCAATACAAAGCCTCAAGCTCCCATCCACCTTCTTGGAAAACAAAATCAGGGTTGCGCATGGTGAAACATGAGGACACATGAATCCCATCCCCTACAAGTCCTATAACTGTACTCATAGCTCAGGAAGCTCCACATGAGCAATATGATACGCAGGTGTAGATATAGGTGTCGTCCCGGTGTACAAGTCATTGTAAAAGTCCACCTCTATGCGAGGAGGTAGAACCATAACATCATTAGACAAGACATCCACATACTGGTCCACCACTATAGGATAACTCAGACTATCCACATCAACCGCTCTGAGGGTAAGGTTTCCAACTGATGGGTGATCAGCTGCACTCTCCTCCAGGTATGTCCATCCTGTACTAAAAAGGATACCTTCTCTTCGGTGAAGGTAAACCTGGTCCCATATGTTAGAACACACAACACATTTCACCTAATATAGTCAATATAAAAATTGAATCTATATAACCATTCCATACCCAATATGGCATCGTAAGGACTCGACGCTGCTACTATGAGTTCCCAGCCAAAGCTCTTTCTGCCTAAAGTAAGCTCGCACTACTGGAACCGGTCCATAATCATAAAATCTGCTCTTGTAAAAGTCTCTAGCCGTAAGGATCAAGCCAATGGCTCTATCGGAATCTTCAAGTTACAAATGAGGGCAGTGGAAATAAACAAATTTCTAGCACCTATGTCTCTAAGTACAACATATATGGTAGAGTAAACAATGATCGTACCTTATATCATCTCCAGAGCACCGTGATTGTATGCCTTAGCTACATGGAGTTGGGCTCTCACCTATCCACTTACTCCTTGTGGTCGGGGTTGACCTCTTGGTGGTGGTGGCAGTTACATCTCAAATCGTCTCCCACTACTAGCTACACGACCAACTCCTCTGCGACGACTCGCTTCTTCCTATGGACCTCCTTGGTTGAATCTCTGTCTCTACCTGAACAGTCCATCGATTTTCTGCTGATCATCCTTACATAGGGTCATAAATTCATTAGCCATGTGACCCTACCCTCTGCATGCATAATACTGCCTTCTCCTGGCATGACTGGATCTACCCCGGGTGCCACACACAACCGACCCTGAATCCTACGATCATCCACCTGTATGTATTGTCCTCTTGGACTTCTGCAACATCTATCTACTGCTAGTGGTAGAAGACTCTGTTATGTGATGAATGGTGGTGGGTCTCACTGCTGGTGACAGCTCAGCAAAGAAACACTCTACTAAGAGGGATCTCTCTAACACCCCAGCCTACGTCTGGATTCTAAGATAAATAATTGAATCCCTGATGTCCCACCCGAGCCCCTGATCTAATGTCTGAACCTTGAAGAATGGGTTCCACACCATATCAGGGGAGTAGTGGGAGAGGTCAATGAATATCACTAATTATTGAGCCACAGTCATGTTTCCCTGTTGCAGATGAAAATCTCTTATATGTGCACTTCTCGAAGAGTCTATGGGACAAACTCTGCCCGAAACAGGCTCTCATAGTCTACCTAGAGAAGTGTAACCTCATCGTGAGCCTCGAGCATCATGGTCCACCATCTGACTGATGCTGCTTGTAGAATACTGGCAGAAAGGATCACCATGAGATCGTCTAGTGTCCCTACCAGTCGAAAGACTCTCACCACAACCTCCATCCAATCCTCAGCCGCCTGTGGGTCCATCTCTCCACTGAACCAGGGTGGCATCAGGAACTGGAACTCATGAAACACTCTCAATCAGTGTGCACCCTCTTCTTCTAGGGAAAGTGGCATCAGTGGCCCAAGGGGTAATGGTACCATTGGTGCCTCTGCTGGTGCCTCTACTGGAAGAGGACCCTGCACTGAGGCCTCGCCACTCGGTGGGCTGTCAGTGCATACTATATCTGGAACCCTAGACAGCTGTCTACGTGGAGGCATCCTAAAAAGAAATAGGTGTGCCACTATCAATAAGTTATACCTGGTGAGCTGAATCAAGAGATGACAATGAAAACTCTTCGAAACACACATGCAATTTATGTTTACGTGAGCTGAGTGAGAAATCAGAAGTCAGGGTCCTGGTGTATGGATACATTTGCTGCTGCACCAACACTAGATTTCTTAAAATGATAACCACACTCACTAAAATTAACACTATTGCCGTTAAAAAAAGATCAGTGTCCTATGTTATATGGTAGAACCGACCCCTCTGATTACAATTTGTCTCGACCCATCCCTCAGGGCCCATGCCGTGACAACGCCAAGGCCGCCTTCTATAGGCTAGGTGGTGGGGACTAGCACTGAAGGCGTATTCTCTAAAACTTGGAAGGCATTGCCTTCATAAACTGCAACATGCAACCAAGAACAATCAAAGATACAAACTTATGTAAACTGAATAGTAAACAGAGTGAGTGCAGTAAGTAAAAGGGGCCAGAAAAGAAGCCCAGCTAGAAAGTACAAGGAAAACTGGAAAGTACAAGATGGTTGATAGGTAAAAAATTATCTCCTGTAATTTCCACAATGAATCCTACTTGAAGGGTTGGTACAGATCATAAACAGTCATCTCTGCGGTTCGCCTCGTCTAACGTCCACCTCTGTGCTACCTCCATTCCTGGTACTCTCATCCTCAATCAGCGATGTCTGTCTTCTGCACCAAACACAATAGGGTGTGGGGATAGCCCATGCAAAGGTGAGTATAACGATAATTAGTAGGTACCACGATACCCTCAAGGTCTCAAAAATTACTCAAAGGATAAACCACAAAGCATGAAGTCAACTATCCACCATAATTAGGTATTTTTCCATAGACATACCGAAGTTATCAAGCATACCCATCTCAATAATGAAGAAACACAAGGTCCAACCCAAAATCCTAAAGCTCAACAATTCCACAAAGGAAGGAATAACATGATGGTAATTACCACACATTTATGCCACATAGAAGTATACCAACAAGGTATTACCAAGAAGGAAAATACAACATGGTATAGTCTCATCTCACATCATGTATATATAAAGTATAATAGTATAGATGATTAGATGTAACTACTGAATCATCATTCTCTATTAAGAGTATCTACTGCTAACCCACATAGGATCTCTAGGTGATGACCCACATAGGATCACTCGGTGATGACCCACACAGGATCGCTCAATGCGGACCCACACAAGATCAGTTTTCATTCTTGACGCCACAACCAGATACTGGGTTCCCACACTACACAAGTTTATCTCTGCGAGGTTCTTCTCCAAAAGACACTAGTCGATACCCCAAATTCCACTAACTCTCAAGAAGATGTATCTCAAAGTACCACCACATCATAGGGGTCTTAACGCAACAAATAGTGTGTCAATCGGACGCCCAGTCTGTGAGTTATTAGGCTTTTAGTCCTGAGGGCCTGGTTGGATTCGTTCTCGATCCAACTCGATCGTTCCCCAAATTTATCCAAAACATTAGTGGGGTATACTGAAGGGAATGTCTCGCTCCAAGGTTTACAGTTCCATTGATGGTTTGTCAAACGGACATCAGGTGCCAATGTTATGGCCAAAAGAGCTAAAATGGGTCGAAGTCGGTTCGGGTCCGATCCGACCCGGCCCGACCCAGCCTGAGCCGACTAGGTTTGGGTGACCCAGCTCGACACAGTGGGTCCGGCCCGGCCTGCGGGGCGGCCCCGCCCGTGTAAAGTGGCACAAGGGCGGCAAGGCCACGAGGCGGCACGTTAGGGCCGCGAGGGTGGTGAGGCCATGGGGTGATGCAACGGGACTGTAGGGTGGCGAGATGGGGCCGCAGGGCGGCAGCACCACAAGGCAGTGTGGTGGGGCCATGTGCGTTGCTGTAGGGCCGTGGGGTGGCAGGGAGGTGGGGCCACAGATCCTCGTGGCCTCGGGGTGGCGGGGCCATGGGGTGGCGGGGCCACGGGGTGGCACCATTGCACTGCCGCCAGCGGTACAGCTGTCGATGTGCCAGCAACCGCATCCATTCGTCGTCATGTCAGAAAGTTGACTTCTTCCATCGTGAAGGATACACCATTCAATAAGAATAGTGGAGGGGTCGGGCCATGTTTGTTTGACCCACACCCTCTACGTTAGAGCGGTAACAACTGGGTCAACATGAACTTGAATGAAGAATATCAAACCCTAACCTTCTACAATGATTATTCCCAAACCCGCAAATGAAATAATCGGTGGATAAACTGGTTAGATATTTGATCCATGTTCTTTGTTTTGGAAGGGAAGTACATGGGAATATATAATCATACAAAACTAAACCCCTACCTTAGTGATTAGTCTATGGAGGTTATGAGGAAAGAGATGACGTTGTTGGGGATAGATAGACATTGGTGACGTTGGCGTTTCCTCGGTTATCGATTCGTTCATCACTAGATATGTTCCTCGTCGGTGACAACTTTCTTCATTGGGGAGCACGTTCTTCATTGGAGAATGCGCTATTCATTGGAGAGAATATTCCTCCAAATATTCTCCCTCCCAATTTCACCAAAATGAAAAGGTAGCCCATAATAATAGATTATGTTATCTATTTAGTTAGTTTTCATAACTTCAAATTGGATTAATTAATTAATTGAGATGGGATAATTAATTATGTGGGTGGCACAAATAATGTGGGGGAGTTCAAGATGTTTTTCTCTCATAATGAGGGGAGATCAGGGGGTTTTAGTCTCGGGTGGTCCCCACCACCATAACCCACATTGGAGGTTAATTTTGGAGGTCCCCACCTCTATAACCTCACATGGGATGTTTAGTTCTGGTGGACCCCACCTCTCAACATCCACATAGGAGGTCCAAAAAAAATGTTACATAATTTTATTTTATTTTATTCTTCCATGAAAAACCCAAATTCTATCTTTCACCATCGACCTACTACGGTCGAGGTGAAGGTCCCCCTTAAGCAAATAATGGCATAGTGAATTCAATGGTGCCCTTAAATTTCTATTCTGAGCATTGATTCAAAAGTTACAATAACCCGCTCATGCGTTTACTGAACGTACCTGAAAAAAAGTTCATAAATTCACTTTGGGCACTCCGGTCCTCGAAATCACGAGCCGTAAATTTTTGAAGAGTCCTAAAATTTCCATACTATTAATAAAAATTACGTGGAATTTTAGGGTCTTTACATAAAAAGTTATTTATAATCAAAATTTAGTGTATTTTTACTATTCATAAAAACATAAAAGATATTAGAAAATTTTTCTAACTTATTCAAATGTAAATTTTTACATCTCTATTTGAAATAACATGTTTATGTTGTCATTGAAATTTTTTTAATGTGTCGAAATATAAATTTAAAAGGGTTTCTCCATTGAATGGTGTAAAAGTAATCTTAAAAAAATAGGTTGTTATACATCAAATCGGGTTTTATTGATACCCTAGGACTAAAATATCCATTTTATGAATATAAAAACTATTTTATTTATTATATAAATCATATATATCACATTAATTTCATTTCAAAATTTAATTCTCTCTGAAATACAAATATCTAATTGATTTATAATTTTTATAAATAATTGATACCTAAGGATTTAACAATGCATTTTAATAAGTTACTTGTAATTATTCCTGGTAACATAACGACTAGGATATAATGGAAATTTTATAATAAGGTTGTCTCGTGATTTTTTAACTCATGATTACGTGAAAATCAAGCTATTGAAGAATAAAATTTATTTAAAGAAGATATGTCATAATAAAATCTGGGTGTTATATTCACAACCCCTTAAACTGAATTTCTCTATTAAAACTAATAGTTTGGAAAGAAATAGATGAGTATACCACTACCTCATTATATTTTCTAGCTCCCATGTAGCTTCTTCAAATTGGTGGGTCCTCTATAAAACATTAACCAGGAAAGTGGTCTTGTTTAATTGAAGTGTTTTTCTATTATTCAGAATCTCTATCAGTTTTTCTTCATAATAATGATCATGTTTTCATAACATGACATATGATCTTAGTACCTTTTGAGGATCGGGTATGTAATTTCTCAGAAGATATACATGGAACACCTCAGGAACTTGAGAGAGATTTGGTAGAAGTTATAATCATTAAGCTACATTCCCAACATGATCTGTATTTCGAAAAGGACGGATATACCAAGGGATCATCTTCCTCTTCTATCCAAATATCATTACTCACATTCATAGAGGTATTCTTAAGAACAAATTATCACCCACTTCAAACTATAGGTGTTTTATTAGATTATTAGTTTATCATTTTTGTGAACTTTGAGCTGCTTTTATGTGTTGTTTAATAGATCTTTTATTTTCTGCCATTTCATTAACTAGATTAGGTCCTAATGGATTTCACTCCTTGAATTTATCCCTCCAAGTTGGAATTCTACACTTCATTCCATAGAGGGATTCATAAGGGTGAATCTAAATACTAGAGTAAAAGATATTATTCCATAAAAACTCCACCAGTGGTAGGTGTTGATCCCAACCACCATTGAAATCCATAGAGCATGATCTAAACATGTCTTCCAGAGTTTGAATTTTCCACTCAGAATGACCATTTTTCCGAGGATGATAAACAGTGCTGATAAATAACTATGTATCTAGAGCATGCTGAAGACTTTTCGAGAACATCGAGTTAAACATCAGATCCCTATTTGATTTAATGGAAATTGGTAATCTATAAAATCATACCACATGCTTTTCATATACATTGGAAGTCTGATAAAGAGAGAAATACCCTCAAATATAAATGATGTGTGCTGACTTTGTAAGGGGATCAACTATATCTCAGATAGAATTATTTCCCTTGGATGATTTGGGAAGTGTGATGAAAATTTCCATAGTGATGTTTTACCATTTCCATTCTTGTATGGGTATTGGTTGTAACATCCCCTTAGAATTCTGTCTCTCAACCTTAAATTTCTAAAAAACCATATATCAAGATACATATTCATCAACATCTCTTTTCATTCCATCCCACCAGACGTACTCCATTAGGCCGTTGTACATCTTTTTTCCTCTAGGGAGAATATAGAATGAATAACTATGATCCCAATCTAATAGATCCTTCTTTAATTATAGTATGTTATGAATACAGACCTGGTTCCGGTACATTATTATTTCATCACAATCAAGTTTGTATTCAAGAACATTTCTCACCTTATTTTGTATCTCAACATCATCCCTCTACACCTCTTTAATCATTAATTGTTTTGATGGTTGATCATTCATTTTATAAAGATAATTTTTCTCCAATTCCATTAAAATTTATAGATCCATACACTTTTCAATCAATAAATATTGGATCTTTCATGATCCTCATCATGGATAAGCTATCATCGTCTTTTCAACTCAAAGTATCTTCCAACTTATTCTCTTTACTATGGTGGTATTGTATGGAGTAGTCATAGTATTTAATCAACTCTGACCATCTTCATTGGTTCATATTCCGCTCATTTTGTTTGAAAATATAATTTTACAGTTTATGATCTATATAAATATCACACCTTTCACCATAAAGATAATTCCTCCACATCTTTAATGCAACAATTACCTCAGCTAACTCCAAATCATGAGTTGGGTATTTTTCACATGAATTTTCCACTATCGGGAGGCATAAGCTCTCACCCTAAAATTTTTCATGAGAACACATCCTAGTCCCTTATTGGATTCATTATTATAGATCACAAACCATTCTCCACTATAAGAAAGTGTGAGCACCTTTTCACTATCTAACCTTCTTTATATCTCTTTTAAATTATTTTCAAATTCCTCCGTCCAAACAAACTTAACTCCTTTTCAAGTAAACATGGAAAGTGGAATAGATAATCATGAAAAAAAATTATATAACATTGATAATATCTATCCAATCCCAGATATATGACAACCCTGCTTTTTAATACAACTTAAGCATGCTTTATTATATACAACATCACTTGATACAACAAAGAAGATCGAGAGGTTTAGTGTCTTTGGGTCTTAGGATAATTACAGAAAAACATTAAACTTGAAATACAACATCTTTATTGAAAACTTCCTTTACATGACCACTACATTCCTTCGTACTTAGCATTGCATGGGATAACCTGAGGACATGCATAAGAAAAGGGTGAGCTATAAAGCCCAGTAAGGGAGTACACAATGAATAACATGAGGAGTACAATACATGTTAGGCAATAGGAACATCAATAGAGCATAAGAGTAACATGAACATAAAGGCATGATAAAGCATGATAATCATAACATGGAAATGTGGCAACAACACTTAACATTGAATTAGCATGAGCCAAGGCTCATTTCACATGGAGCATGAGTAAACCCTCATTGCACTTGAAGCACGAGTAAACCCTCGTTGCACTTGAATTAGCATGAGTCAACACTCATTGCACATGATGTATCATGATACTATACTTTACCCAATTCATTGGAGTGCTATAAAGGGCGCACCCTTCTTAAACATTTCATTTCATGCATAAGTGTGCCACATGGATCATAAAACATGGATTCATAAAACATAATCATTTATTCCACGATAAAGGAATGTGGAATTAAAACATGAAACTTTATAATCAATAAGTAAATGTGCATAAAGGTGAATACCCTTGATGGATAAATGGGCATGGTATTCACTACACAATGACATTGGCGTAGAAAATCGGTGCGATTTCGGCAGTGTAATGGCGTGACATAAGAATTCATAAAAAATGATAATGAGAGAAAAAGGGTTTTCTCATCATATTTACATGTAATTTAAAGTAAGGAGGTCATATATATACATGTCCCAAAAATCGAAATGGAATTTAGATTCATGATACAAAAGTATTGCTTGAATGTAAAAGAAGAGAGAGAAGTTCCTTTCGGAATTTCGGCATAGTAACGGGTGTACATGGGAGGCATTTAATGAGAGAGAAAGGGTTCTACCATCATTTAAAAAATAAGAGGGAAGTATGAGGGAGGTGCGAAACCATACCCCAACATTAATAATTGAAATAAAAAGGGCAATACAACTTAAAGAAAATTGACAAAAATGAGAAAGGAAGAAAAAACCCTTACTTGGAAGTGTGCTTCCAAAGGCTAGAGAGAGGCTTGTGAGAGGCTTGTGAGAGGCTTCTTGGGAGCTTGGGGCACCTTGAGAGGATTATAGAGAGAGTAGGTCAGAGGTTGGAAGAACTTAATGGGCTTTGAGTGAGGAGGAAGTGGGATATTGGGTGGGTTTATATAGGAAAGGTGAGAGAATTCTTTATTATTTAGGTTTGGGACCCCTTATATTAAAATAATCCAAACCACAAACCATCCCATGGTATTTTCCCATGGTTTCTGGAAAAGGAAATAGGAAGACAATATTTTACAAGTCCAAGGTCCGAAAGTATTAAAAAATTAGGGTTGCTTATGTGGAGGTGAGTCACACTCCCATGGAAGTTAATTTAAAAAGGCAAAGTGTTGAATAAGTCTTGAGGGCTCCA
This sequence comes from Viscum album, assembly GCA_963277665.1. NCBI lineage: Eukaryota > Viridiplantae > Streptophyta > Magnoliopsida > Santalales > Viscaceae > Viscum > Viscum album. The sequence goes on from OY728163.1 coordinate 1,655,824,173, forward strand.
TTAATGTTTTGAAAAGTGAGTCAAACAAACCCAAAACCTCATTATTTTAATGATAAATCATATATTTGCCGAACATAAGGATTATGGTATTTTATTACATCACCATTGGGTCATTATGATGTCCTAAAACACATTATATATTTAAATGGTATTTAATTTTTACCCAAAAATTTGACTGTCTCAGAAAATTATGAAAAATTCACTGTTGGATAATTTCGACATCCTGATTCCCAAAATAATATTTATTTTATCTAAATAATTTTCTAAATATGTGAATTTTCATTTTTAAAATAAAAACCGAAATTTATAAAAAAATTTACGGGTTTTGACAGAAATGGCTTTCAAACCTTAATAAAAAATTTAATTGTATTCATAAAATTATAAGATCATTTATATTTAATATAAATTAATGTAATATTAATAATAATGTTTTATTAAAATATTATTTAATTCAAAAATCCTTTAATTTAATAAAATATAATTCTTAATTAAATAATAACTAAAAACACCATTTGTACTTTAAAAACTAATTACAATGTATCAAAAATGACTAGAAATTATATTCATTATTATATACAAAAGTAATGTGCATGAACATGGTACTACTTATTTGTTACATAACCCCTTAAAATAGCCGCATAAGACCTAAGGGTAATGTGTGCGATGGTGATAGACTCTTGGGGCGGCTCAGATAACATCGCTCGAGTGGTAATTTCAATCAAGTTCCACTTTTCCCGTAGACGATCACGTTCGAGCTTGACTTGATGAAGCTCAGCTTGGGCTTGGTCAAGGGAAAAGCCCAAAGATGACACCTCTTTTCCTAGCTCTGACAAATGGGCTTCGTAAGGGGAAATTCTACTGGATGAGGCCATCGCTTCCTTTGTCTGAGTAGAAATGGGTTCGTTAAAGCCTTATATTTATACTACTTAGATGATCACTGTTCAACGGCTATAAAAGTAACGGTCACAAATCTTAACGTAAAACTAAAGAAGTTGACATCTTATAAAAACATTTTTCATAAAGATACATTTAACTGGATCCAGAGGGATTTTCTATTAATGAATCTTTGGGTCGTTACAAGATAATAGCATAACTCTGCTACCGTTTTTAGTCTCGACCATCTTTCAATAACCTCTATTTTTGTTGGATCCACAAATATCCCTATATTGAGATTATGTGACCCATGAATGAAACTTTATGAAGACAAAATTAAAACTTTGTAAATTTAGCACAAATCATATCCTTTATCAGGGTCTTTAGTACAATTCTCATGTGATCTTCATGTTTTTCCTTGATCGTTGATTATAAAAGAATATCGACTATAAATACTACCAAAAAACTGATCAAGATAGTCTCTAAAGACTATATTCATTAGATCCATGAAGATACCGAGGGTATTAGTAAGACAATAACACATCACTATAAATTCATATTGTCCATACCTTGTACAAAATATTTTCTTTGGTATACCCACATTTTTTAACCTTAATTGATGATATCCTGAATGAAGATCAATATGAGAAAATTATTGTGCTATGCGTAGATGGTAAAATAATTCATCAATGTGAGGGAAATGATATTTTTTCTTGATAGTGATATTGTTAAATTCACAATAATCAATATCGAGTTTCATTAATCCATATTTCATTATAAAAAATAGAATAGGTTCTCCCCACGGTATGAGTTCTTTTGAAAACTCAACTTCAAGATTTGGTAGAAGATCTGGAAAATCCTCTCGAAAAACATCGTCAAACTCACGTACTCTGGGCGTATTTTTAATAATGAGATTCTCCACAACCATTTAAGATAAATAACCATCATATAAAGGAATAAAGACCAATAATATGGATTAAATTTATACGTGATGGTTATATTCATCCATGCATTGATAGATGATCATAGATTGATCTAGAATTTGAATTTTGATTTCCCTTCTATTGAAATTGATATGAGATCTATATAAATAAAGATAATCCATGCAAAAAGTCACAAAAACTTAAATTATAGGAAGGATCACAGGATTTTTATGGATCACATTCCCATAAACATCAACCGTAGAAGGATTATAAACCTTTGATGTCACTATTTTTCCATTAGGAGTTGTCATTGGTAACTCAACATCTAATTATTGAGGTACTACATTTATACCCTTAAAAAAATTCATAAATAGAATAGTGGGTGGTCTAAAAATCAAATAAAACACTTTCTACTTCAGAGTGGATGGTAAGTGTATATTTCAACACTTAATTATTGTACTCCATGTCGATAACATTGATTGAATATGAATTTCCATTTTATAAGGCAATAAATGTTTTTTGATATCAATTATCATCAATTACCCGTAGATTAAATAATTTACTAGAATAATTCCCCATTTCCTTTCACTTGTAACATTGATGTGTCAGAGGTTCATTCTGTGTAGCCTCTTCTTCATTCATGTAATTTGACAGCTTTTCCCATCAAATTGGTATTCAACTGATCGATGAAGTTCTTCTCCAGAGGTAAAACATTTTCCAGTTCCATAAAGATAAACCCATCCATGTTTCTTTCAACAATTTGAGCATAAAGGGAAAACTAATCTTCTTTTTAGTGTGGTTTTCATATTTTTCTTTCAATTACATTTTTATATTATTATCATACCCGAATGGATGATGTGTTACTCTAATATCCATCTCAAACTTGAGAGCACATCAAAATATTTCATCATGTCTATTAAAGTCCCTAATGGTTAATTCTCTTTTGAGACTTGGTTTTAACCCACTAAATAGTCGATCAATTTAACTACTAGTTTGGATAATAATTCCAGAAACATAACTTTGAAGTCTTGTAAAATTTCTTCATAGGTACCAAAAAATACATCATTCTTTTTATTACATTCAAGTAACCCCATATCCATCTTTGTTCGAACAATATGAGGAAAGTACTTATTGAAAAATAATTTCTTGAACTTGTCCCATTCTAGGGAATCAATTTCATCTAATTGTATCGTATTCTTAATAAGATACCACCATTTATTAGCTTCTCTTTTGATATAATAGACTGGTATGAATACCTTATCTTTTTCATGACATTGTATAATATGAAATATCTTTTTAGTGGTACTAATTCATTCTTCTACCACTAATATATCAGAAGACCTGCTGAATAAAGGGAGACACTGAATCATGAAGGACCTAATAAATTTTTCTCACTCTTTTGTTCTTTTGGAACTCTGACATGAATCATAGCTTAAGAAATTTGTGTGAGCAAGGATTCATGATTTTTCATTCCATCTCTCATAACATTTGGTTACTCAGAGGGACAAGCATTGCATTTCCCATCTTATTCCATATTAATGAGATTCTTTGAGGTTCTATCCATTGACTAATACCAAGAAAAATAGTGTGAGAAACACTAATCATTATAGGAAAACCAAATAATCATGAAAAAAATTTCAATTTAGGACACATTAGATTTTATCCTAGATTATTCATGGTCATTTATAAAACACTAAGACTGTATCCTATACATTGACATATCCATAGTGTTCTTACTAAGGATTTGTCATCCTATTATCCTATGGCTGACTATAAATTTTCTCTAATACCAACTATAATGACCCATACTTTACATTTGGATATTAATTCAAAATTGATGAATATTTATTGCATAACATAATAAAAAAAATACAAGGACCGAATTGGTTTATTTCTTTAAAAACTATGAAATATAAAATACTGGTTCATAAAACATCTAAATTGTATCTTTCTTATTTAATCCAAACTAGACTCCCTTTGAAAGATCTTACTTAATACAATTCTTCATGACATTGGAAAAAAACATATTAAAGGGTGGGCTCAAATGCTCAGTAAGGATAAACCAGGAAAATGTCAATCATATCATATTCATAAGAACATAACATTTGGAAATCTTATCATGAATATAAATGAACAGAATATCATGTCATCGTATAAATCATAATAGTGTAATGTTATCCCAATAGTCATAAAAAAGACATGAAATTTCATGGAATACAAACATAATCATGGAAAATAATTTCTTGTTAGTCTAGTATCATTTCCAATACAATCATAGTGGGGAATTCTATAACTTAATCGAGTTCACTCTTCATTTCATCCTTCTATTACTGAACTAGATATATATTCCATTCTAGTAATATATATCTCATGGGATATAAATCATTACCTAATGCATTGGTGAGAGATAAAGGTTCCACCCATCTCATAATGAAGTCATTCATACATGTTCCACAAAAAAATAAATAAATAATAATATTATAACCCATTAAATAAAATGGGTTTCTTAAACATCCTTTCTTCATAACATAATCCATATAAAAGATTCTTCCATATTTAAAAAACTAAAATAATCATAATAATAGGGATATAAACACAATCCTATTTAAATAGAATCATATTAGATGGAAAATATTTATGATAAAAAACATGAACTTAATTCATGAGGAATATATCCTCTCTTCTTCAAAAATGTTTTGTTTTCTCAAAAAGTGGCACAATTTAAAAATATAATTTAGTTAAAAATAAACTTGAAATCTTGTATAGTAATTTTCATGGAAATAAGGCATTATGAATATGTAAAAATTTGTTCAATCCGTATAATTTTAAAAAACATTATACTCATAATTATATGAGAGAAGTAAAAAAGTACCTCTTCTGGTAAACGAATGAAAGATTCCTTACAAAACATGTAGGAAAATTAAAAAATGGGTAATTTTTTTTAAACATACATATAATAATCATAAACACATTATGAAAATATTTAAATAAATTATGGTCATGGATGATAAATATACCACTAGTAAATACTAACGTATAAAGAATCTCAGCTAAAAATTAGATTAAAAAGTTATCCCTTAACAATTTATAATCTATTGAATCAAATGAAAAATAAAATAGATAAAAATATATGAATATGTATATATCATAACCTTCATAATTATAATAATATAATCATTCATGGTTATCAAAATCCCCACACAAACAAATTTCATGGTGTATAAGGCATATGTCCCACAAAAATATAATTGAGGCAAAATAATCCCATAATATATGTATGATATCCTTTGTTTGAATCTGAACTGCTTATATAATGATTTTAATAATGTTACTGATTCATTACATAATCATAATAATTTTTATGATAACATTTATGATCATATTTTCATCCATTTGTTAGTAACATTTCATTGTTACTCGTTATTCAGGTATTAAATGCTTTAAGTTATTATGCATGTTTTGATGGATAATTTAATGTTACTATAATTAGGTTATTGTTATATAATTTACATCATGGTATTCATATAATATATATCTTTTTTATTCATTCAATTCATGTATATAATAAAGGTTTAATGAATATCATGTAGAATAAATCACATCATACAATGGAGACGGTATGCCGTATATACGCACGAGCGATGATAACAATCTACAAATTATTGAATGGTATTGATGTGGATTGTGTATGATATTTCATACTAGGTATAATGTTATAATAATCTTTTATAGTTATTATTTATATAATTATACCCATCAAATTAAGGTGTTTTTGAAAAATAGATTACACTCCAGCGTGGAGACAGAAGGTCGTATGTACGCACACATAGTGATTTCATTTTTCATGGGATGAATAGAAGGTGAAATATTGTTGTTTCCTATTTATAATAACATATAAGTATATTTCTGATACTTATGTTGTTACTTTATAATGAAACAACTAATTCAGAGGAAGTAGAAGAAGAAATAAGTTGGAATGAATCAGAAGAAGATATTACCTCTTCCTTGACGTGATTCCTTTAAATCAGCTCTCAGAGAACTAGAGTTGATATTTGAATATGAACTAAACATATAGAATGAAAATAGTGAAGTTTAAGAGGAAATATTTTAGGGGATTTACAATATTTATTGCTCAAAATGATGTGAATAGGTGGGGGAGGAGGTTCCCTTTTATAATTGAGGTGAGGGGTACTTTTGGAAGCCTCATAAATATTAATTAATAATAAAATAAAACCCCAAGTAAAAACCTCCAAAATTTCCCAATTTGAAAGATAATATGAGATAAGGTTTTATTCTCATCCAATAATAAATTTTTGACAAGTTAATTTTTAAATTTAAACCATATCATTTTAATTAAGACGTAGTTATTCTATTTAATTTTAATTGTGTTAATAATATTCTAAATATTAAAAGGATATAAATAATTACTTTTATGGTTTTAGCTGAACATAAATGTATATTTGTTTAAATGGTAGACCATATTATTATCAATTTATATTTTTTAATATTTTTTAATTTTTAAATAATTTAATAAAATTTTATTTTTATAATATATCAATAGTTTCAATTTTGACACTATTCATTTATTTCAATTTAAATAAAATACACACAGAAGTTAAATTCAAACCAAAATATTTAATACCCTCCTAACATGTCATATGATCCTTGAAAATTCATGTAGCCAATTAATTAATTCATATGATATTTCTTTTAATATTTTTTATTAACTTTTTCTATTTTTTTATTGATAGAATAATTTCTACATCACTATTGTGTCATCATTAATGGTAATTATTTAATCTATTAAAATTATCAATAAAATTATATAACGTTGGTAATAAATTTATATTTCTAGAAACTATATATATTTGACATTATGTATTAGTTACTTATATAATAAAATTAATATACTAATATAAAATGAGATTATGAAATTTTATTACTTTCATTAGTTTTTATTACATTCTTGTCATGTTCATAGGTAAGTGGACATAAAGTGATATCATTTTGAAAAATATATGATAATGGTGGACTCTAGTCATCCAATAGGATTTTTATAGCTATTATAGAAATTTTATAATGTTGTGTGTACCATTAATTATCTGATTTACCTTTAACCATGGTATTAAAAATAATTACCAAAGTTACAATTAATAATGCCGAAAAATAAAAATATCTTATTAAAATAATTTTGGTCCAATGGATTAAAAATATGGAATTAATTTTTCAAATTTCAAAACACAAAATTTTCATTAATTAAATTAAAATTAATCATGTTGTTGAAATAAGAAAACATGTTTTAAAAGTAAAAATATTGCAAAAGATTGATATGTTTTTACATCTGAAGTTGACGTAAAATTAATTACAATGATAGAAATTTATTAAATGGTAAAAATTTAATCTATTTATACATTGAAACCATTTATTAATATTATTTAACTGCATAAATTATTTCAAGGAAAATTGATATTTTCAATTATAATAATGCGTATTTTTAATATTCATCAAAACATGAATGTTATCATAAATTCATCTAAAGTAAATTTTTATATTCCAATTTTAAAAAAAATTTATTTTTTCATATAAATTTTATAAATGTGTCTAAATCATAATTTAAAAGGGTTTCCCCATTTAATAGTGTACAATTAAACTCAAAAAAAATTGTATACATCAAATAAGGTTTTATTCATACCTGATAAATAAAATATACATTGGATAAATATAAATAATATTTATTAATTATATACCACCTATATCTCACATTAATTTAATTACCAAAATTAATTCACTTAAAAATAAAAATATCTAATTGATTTATATTTTTCATAAATAATTGATAGCCAATGAATTCACAATGCATTTTCATAAGTTGGTAATAATTATCCCTATTAAACTAACAGTTAGGCTATAATGGTAATTTTATAATAAGAGTGTCTCTTGGTTAATTTAAACTCATTATTGTGGGAAAATTATGTTACTGATTAATAAAAATTATTTAAAAAAATATTTCCTAAAAACATTTGGGTGTTACAATTTCACCTTGAGATGGCGGAAGATAATAGTTAAACACACATTCCAAGCATCCTATGAAAGATACTCCATCAGTATCCCTTACCTCTCTCTAATATAGTAATTTTACAACAAAAAATGGTTAGAAGGGGTAATAATTTGATCATATATTAATATTTTAAAACCCCCTTTATAATAATGTTTGGTCTATTTCTAAGGGATTGTTTTGAATAGATATAAATCATATCCAAAATCATTAAAAAATATATTTTAGTTCACAAAATGAATCACAATATATATGTAAATCCCTTAATGAATCATAGATGATGGGTTATTTAAATCACAATTATAATTCAAAATAAATCTTGGTTCATTACATTGGTGGTAGATAGACTAAAATGTAATAGATTTAAGAAAAAATGGTGTGGCATATTGATTTGGTTTTTAAAACTAATCATAGGAATTTCCCAATAATATTTCCATGAATTTTTGGGATTGATGGATTCGAAAAAAGGAGGTTTGATCAATGTAAAAAATTGAAATTGTCATGGTCAATGGGGAATGATTCATTTGAGAATTTTAAGCCAATTTAGAAATGAACAATCAAAATCCAGAATGAAAATATGTGTCTTCAGACCAAACCAAAACTAGGTTATCATAATCCACAAAATGATTCAATTGATGTTGAGGATCCCTCAACCCCACATTATCACAATCCATAAATCTCAAAGTATCATTAATGAGACTGTTAAACATGTATTATAAAAGGAGACATTGAAAAAAAATTCAATAATGACTCTTTAAGGATAGAAAAAGAATCCATGAACTCTAATTAAGTGATATAAAGCTTGGGAATACCATTATCAGGTGAGAATGAAATACATAAGTAAAAAATACTTTGAAATTCTATAGTAATTTATACATTATTAAATGGGGTAAAATCTATAGGTAATGATAAAAATGAAACTAGAAGTATGCGAAATAGTTTTTTCATATAATTAATAATTTAGTAAAATTTATTTTATAAAATAAATTTAATTAACAATTATAATTCAAATAATATTTATAAAATTTATTTTTATTTTAAAGATTAATAATTTTTTTTATAAACATATAATTTGATTATAAAAATTTAATCCACACAATTTTGTAAATAATTCTTCATGTAACCCTCAATCATAAAACACAAGTCGAGTTTATCTATAAATTTATCTCCATGTCATATAAGTAAGATAATGATATTTTCATGTCCGATGTGACTCCTCACACATTACGGGATGTATATTCCTCAGAAATATTTCTAGATCTACTGACATTGGTTAGAGAACATCTCTATTAGAGTAGGCTATGGATTTAACTAAATAGTAGTGAAAAGGGTGTTAATTTACTATAATCAATATACAAGGGATTTAAATAATATCATGTCTTCTGATAAAAATATTTCTAAGTTGTAAACACAACAAATAAGGGTGTAGTTCAATTTATGGGCTTCAGTTTTGCAACATGAGGACCTCATACATAAATCTCGGTAAAAAATTAAGGACATTCAATGTTGGGAATAAATTTAATCCCCCATCACATGATTTCATTTGACTAGGTCTCCTCTAGTAACTCAGACTACATCTCAAATCTCTCTTTCGGATTCCTTACATACCTCAACCATCTAACTTTTTCACACTTCCTCCCCCACTAAGCACTTTGTCACCTAGGTCCTCACCATGGTCTATATGTTGACAGACTCACCATTGAATTTTTGGGGAAATTAACCCACACCGATTGAAGATTGAGTGGTAGGAAATCCCATCACCCTACCTATTTTAGAGTGTCCATATGCGTGATCCCTCAACTGGGTGATTTTCCATCTGGGTGAGCTGTCACCATGGTGATATATGAGTAGTATAATCGACCACTAGGGAAACCTTCCAATAGGAAAATTAGCCACCTATGTTAATATACTCCAAGGTCCTTTCACCCAGGTTACCCAATGATTAGGGCCATTCATAAGGGATAGATAATGATAGGAATCAAACCATATCCTTATCCTCTACATGGTTGAGTCATATCCCAATTCCTAATCCCTCAATTGGGAAAACACCATACACATAATCATTCATTAGGGAAAAAAATATCATAGTCCCCTACTTTTTCTAAGAACCAATTCACTTAGTTATCATTCATGTGAACCCATCCAAACCATATTCACCATGATTCGAGATACTCTTCTGGATACCCTAAGATACCTCCACCCATATAACATTTCCGGGTAAACCATATAAGGGAATCCTCATAAGTATAATACCCTACCAATCCCGACCTCCACCTAAGTCATTGAATATTTTATGTAATTTATGGTGGATCATATTTATAATATAAAACAATTTGTATCAAGTAGAGATACTCATTTTGGATTTAATTATTCATCTCATGTCGATATATTCATCTTTGTATCACAAACATGAATCCCCTTAGTATAAACACCCTCCAGTATTTAAAAATCCCACTTGTTGAAATCCTTATCCATTACTTAATATATCTTGAGTTGATATGCTCCTCATGGTTATTATATATGGGAGTACCCAAGATGTAAGCCCTATTCATTCTATAAAATACATTGATTTGATGTAATCCTCGAAATTATTATATTTGGGAATAAACCTTGGTGTAATCCATGAATTTTCATTAATATACATCTAGTAAATTATTTCCTATTGTTTATCACATATTGTCCCACTTAATGTAATCCCCAAATTATATCTTCACATTACCGGTCAACTATGTCCGGGATCCTAGGGTAGTTCATGCATATGTCCTAATTTATCTCAATGTTTCACCTCATTTTATAATGTAGGAATAACCATACGGAATCTCAGTTCATGCACCACATTTCAACTATAATGGTATGATATCATGAAATTTAATTGAAAATCTTGGAATCTTTATTCTCACACTAAGAGTTACTCATTTGAGATTAGAAATCTGTGATGATCATCACACTATTATGATGAATGTGTCGTCATTATAGGCCTCCATTTTAGGTATAATCCCAAACCATATATATAACCACATGGGGGTTTGATTCATATTATCACATGATATATATGACATCAAAGTTTGGTTCATTCCCAAAACAATAACACCAACCATATCCCAAGATAGAATTATACTCCAATGTTCCCATTTTTGGAAATAAAAAAAGCATAATAAATTAATAAGGGAATGATAGAAATACTATAATACATATAGGTGTTCATGTATCCAGAAGGTTTTGATCATATTATTATCACAAGGGTAACAAACTCTACACTGGTATTTGGGAAGCATTCATGGATATGTCTGAAATTTTTTGTAGAGTCCGATTTAATGAATGAATCCTCCTCATAAAGGGTGTTGTGAGATCAATATCCCATCCTTATGACCAATGTGTTTTGTAAGATGTTTTTGGTAACTTTTAAATGACTAATTACATTTATGAAGAAAGTCCACATTGACTCAAAATTATTTAGAGAATGAAAATAATCAGGTACAGACAATCATGTCCTTGATTCATTACATCTATGTAAAAAAGAGGAATATAAGACATAGGAATTATGAAATCATTTTTTCAAGAGGAATGATATTTTAATTACATCAAACAAATTTTATAAGATCATATATATATATCGTATATCAATTATAATGAAGTAAAAATATTTTCACAAAATAATTTTACATAATGATTACATAATTATTTGAGAAATATTTTAATTTTTTATGTTACAAATAATTATCGTTATACCATCAAATTATAATTCATAAATAAATTTTTAATGAAACATATTTACTTCATGTTATTTATTTTTATTTTATACCATGATTTTCATACGTATAATGTTGGTTGGATTTATTAATCTCATTATTCTTCTATAATTTAGAAACAAATGTTTACAGAATTATTTAATTAATATAACCAAAAATATATTCCATTCCCAATATGTTTGATAATTTTTATAGAAAAATATAATATTTACATCCCTTAATCATTAAAATTACCAATATTAATTTCATTTTTATTCCAAATTAAATTATGTTAGATCATATTATTTAATTTTATTTTATATTAATTTCATAATGGTAATGTGTCACAACTATCCTATTCATTTATTTTTCAATAAAATTATCCTATATGTTTTTTCATAAGAGTAAAATAAAAATTGAAATAACAAAAATAAAAATACATAATATATATAAGTATATATTTTCTAGTCTATTTAATTAATATACCTTATTTTAGTATGTATAGTTACCCAAACATTGTAATAACTAATAATCAGTAGTACTTTTTGGTATACTAACCCATCAGTATGTGGATGCTCTTTGGATTTAACACATAGTGGTGAGCTAAGAAAAATAATATCATTGTTAAATTTCATTTTACATATTTTGAAGTAATTATAATGATATAAAAACTCATAGGATTGAGAAGTTATTAATAACTTTAGAAATAAATAAATTGGTTTGGGAGAGTAAATGTAACACCCTAATTGACTCCCATATACGCTCTATTATGGTGTATTTAGGATGGTGGTCACAAAACGTGGTTTCAATGACACCAGTTTACTAATAGTGATTCCATCATAATTAATTATTTGACATAGAAAACAATGTGAATACAATAATGATTTACTTTATTTGATGGATGAAATTATATTAATTAAATGAAATGGATCAGTTCACATATGCGATCTCTTAAAATAAATATTTTGTTGTCCTCCATACATGCAATATAAGTGACTGTTCCCACTGATATATCCTCGATAGAGATGGAATGGAAACATATTAATTTTATGAGATGGAATAAAAGGCCTTATTCATATCCTTGTTTATTTAAATTTATATAAAAGTTATATGTTTCACGTCATCTGATGTTTATTTGGGTATGTTGGAAAATATTTTTGAAGGTGTCATATCTTGGGAACAAATTTATGTAACATATTGTTAATAAAAAATTTAATTATTTAAAGATGTTTTTGAATGAACAAATTGATAGGTCCTTCAATCAAATTGTTAATGGTGTATAATCGATTCATGGATTTGGTGATGAAATAAGTTATATGAAGATAGTGAATAAAATTTTGAATATACTTCCATATTTTTATAATCTAATGGTTCTTATACATAATGAAGAAAATATAGGGAAGAATTTACAAAATGTCTTTTATATTATTTTAGTTTTTTATGAGATCCATTTGAAGCTCGAAGGGTTGATGTGTCATTTATACTAGTGCATGGAATTTAGGGGAAAGAAAATTTAAATTTCATATACGAAAGATCAAGGTAATATTCTACATAAATATTTAAATTTAAATGTTTATTCTTGTTTTTATAGTGTTCCCAAAGAGAACATATGGTGATTATTGTGAGGTTAACTGTTCATAAAAATTAGGATGGGAGGTTACCCCAAAAAATTCATCTAATTTTGAAGTGTGTCCAAAATAATGCTTCACTGAAAAACATACTTTTCAAAGAGTATAATAATGGATAGGATTGATTTTAATAAATGGAAAATGGAGTTAAACTCCTATTTATTTTATTTTTATGGTGATTTTATCAAAATAACATTTATTAATTTTAATTAAAAATAAATATTATGTTTTTATTGATCACAAGATTTACCATGAAGGTGTTCTTGAGGATTTAGATTTTTAAAGGATGATGAAAAAAAATTATAACTATTATACGATTATTTAGAATATGTTTACTAATTACAATATAAAATAACATAATTAGAGATGTTTTTCGAAATTCAAATTACTATGATATAAAAAACCAATAATGTTTTAAATTTAAATATAAATATCAAGGTGCAATATAATTCACCTAATGATTATAATTCTTATATTTAGGAATAATGAAAGATAATTTAATCCCTCGATGATGAGTTATCTTATATAAATAAAAAATTTCATTTCTAAATAAAATAATTGGTTTCAACTAGAAACTCATGTTTCATATGTTCTCAAATGAGGAATTGATGGAAGGAGAAGAAATATTTACTTGATGTGTTGATATGTTTTTTACGGTTGAAATTAACAATAACCATAGTATAATTAGAAATGGATTAAAAGATAAATATTTAATCATTATGGTAGAAAGATAAAAATATAAATGGATCGAAATGTTTTGAATTAGATCAAAAACATAAATAGTTTTTCAAAATGGTACTTAAAAGGAAAATGAATTAAAATAAAAAAATGGAAGATGAAATAATATTATTTTTATAGAAGAAGAGATTATTGTTATGGGTACTATTTTTAGTGATAATTTCTTTTATATTTTGTTTGATGACATGAAAATAAGTGGTGAATAAAATTATTTTGAAAACCATATTGAATTAAAAGGAGGCCAACGAATATAATTCCTTTCGACAAAAACGTTACCATATTGGAAGAAAAAAGGAGATAATTATATGTTTCTTAGGATAATTATATTTTTGAGAGACTCTCACTTGTATCGACTCATCTCAAATTATAATGGATTTAAAATATGAATGCGGTTATAGATCTCTCGAAGGAAATTACTCTTAAGGAAATGCAGAATAGTAATTCATGCATTCATGGTAGTGGGTGTTCATTATATATGACCATGTACAAGATCATTTAAAAAGATTATAAAGTTACAAGTTAATGGTGTAGTTTTATTTTCAAAAAATAGAGCTTTGGAAACAAAGCGATGTTAGAAAACTAGACATATAAGATATGAGTTGAAAAAATCAAGAGATTTCCCAAAACCAGATTTTTTCACATATAAATAGGATTATAGTTGAGTTTACTTATTTTTATTAGTATTTTTTGATGTTATTAGAGTCTTTATTTCCACCTTAATTAGTTATTATTTTTAAGATTTCCAAAAAACTAAAAAGATGGGGATATTTTATCCTGATCTTCTAAGTATAGAAATGTTGGTTTGGAAAAGTTTTTTAATAATTTAAAGTTTTGAGGGGTTTTGATTTTTATTAATATATATATCTTGAAATAAATTTTTATGTATGAAATATAAAATGGTTTAATGATTAGAGAATAATAAAGAAGACTAAAAAAACATGAAAACATTTTTATTCAGGATAAATAGACCACTTCATATTTGATGGTACTATATTATAGATATAAATACCATGATGGGTATGGAAACAATGAAAATAGTGGAAATATTTTATTCAAGAAAATTTATAGATTTCATGGTATATATGACTATATTGTGGTATACACAAATAATTATGGTGATATATGGAGATATTCATGGTGCACATTGAATGAAATTATCATGGTTTTTATGGATAAACAGAAATGTGGGAAGTTAAATATTACTATTACAGAGTGGTGACTATTTTTAGCTAATTATTATTCTTTAATTTTTCTATAAATAAGGATGATGGTTGATATATGCGTTTTTGTAATATATTTTAGACAAAATTATGGAACTAGATTTTGGGTAATCTATTGTAGTCAATATTTTACTAATACTAATTCCAGATTCAAATGGAGTATAATATGTCATGATCATAGCATTTTAAGGTTGTCACCACACCATAGTGTATTTAGATATATAAATTTTAATGATGGTTGTGGTCATATTTTTCATGCAATATAAATTTTTATGTCATGGTTGTTAGATATGAAGGTGTTGACCCCACCAAATAATGTTGTGGTGAGGTACGACACGCCATTTTTTTAAATATTTTTATGATATTACATACTTAGATTGATCTAAATTAATTCAGATATATGGATATTTATAAAAATAATTGACAAAAATTTTATAGATTTTTTTAGATTCTAAAGATGTGATGACATGTGGTATTTAAATAGGGATTATTTTTTAAGAAAAAATTAAGAGGAATAATATTGAAATTGATATTATACATAATGTTTTATAAAATATAGATAGAATTTAACATGTATAGAGATGTTGGTAAAACTATTCTAAAAATATAATAATGATTAATATCTAATTTATGTTTGGAAGAACAAATGAAAAGAAACCACATTGGAATAGTGTTATGAATATTTTTAATATTCATTATGATTAAACTCTATCTCAACAATTATTTCTATCCATTTATTTAATAAGTGAAATGCTAAATATAAGGTGACATTGTAACATTGTTCCAATGTGGGAATTACTTTAACCTTGTAATCATATAAAATGATTAGAGAATTTTAGTATACAAAAACATAAATATATGTATACTTCTTGGATGTATCCCTTAATGGTAATCCATGTTAAATCATTATATCGTTGAATTTTATTTTATAGATTTTGATGTTTAGGTTTTGTGATTAAAATTTAATGATTTAATATAATCTTTCTAATTTGAAATAAAAACAATATTTTTTGAGATAAAATTTCAAGAGAACTATGATGTTAATACGTGGATAATATATATTTATTGACTAATATTTAATATAATTAACAAATAGACACCTAAAGACCATAATGTTTTAGTTTCATTGGATACTATGCACACAATCTCATAATATTTTGAAGTATATTCATCTTGTCCTATAATGATCTTCCCCATTATTATTGTTTGCAAAAATATCCAATATAAAAACATACTTCATTTCCTGGGGAAATGTAACATAATAACGGATGAACATAAATTCTTAGTATGGGTAAAAAAGGGAGATAAATAACCATAACATTAACATTATGATATAGGAACATGATCATTATATTTGAAAACCAAACCCTACATATCAAAGATCGTAATCATGATTAATTAGCTAAATATTGGATATTTATAAGACATAAATCATAATAGAATAAAAATAAGAGGTTCAAATAGATCATAACATTGGAATAAGACAAGTAATTGTGGTATACACACGAGCATAAACAATATTATTCAACGACTACCAATCATGACATTAATTAAAATTTAGGCTGGAGACACCCACCCATGTAGATACTTCAAACATGGGATAACTGCACTTATAATTTTTTTTGAGATTTTTATAAACTCTCTTATTCCATATTTTGGGATTTGGGTAAACTATATTGTACACTTTTATCCCATATAACATTAATCATTACCCAATTCATTGGAGGGAGATATAGGCCCGACCCCTTCTTGAATGGC
This sequence comes from Viscum album, assembly GCA_963277665.1. Taxonomy (NCBI): domain Eukaryota; kingdom Viridiplantae; phylum Streptophyta; class Magnoliopsida; order Santalales; family Viscaceae; genus Viscum; species Viscum album. Next base: position 1,655,841,096 of record OY728163.1, read on the forward strand.
CCAAAGGCCATCATTTTTATTGATTTTTTATAACCCCCCTTTCAAGGGATGAGATGGAACCCTTACAAGGCCCGTAGTCTTAGAGATTACATGGCACGTAGTCTTAAGAGATTACATAACCCGAAGGTCTTAGGGAATTCATCCAGACTATATACAAGGAACTACCCTTCCCCAGTATCTGAATCTTAATAGTAGCTCTCCACCTTTTCATGACCGTCTGGGTAGGCTTCCCATGCAAGAAAAGGCTGGTACCGATGGTATAGCCATAACCTCACATTCTGAAAATCCATTTGTCTTTGCTCTGGTGAGTGCATCTACTCTGAATCCTCTTTTGGGACTACTTTTTTTTAGTGTGTATGGGGCATGCATTCATGTGGCCCGAATGCCTTGGGGTGGCCCGAAGTCCTTAAGGTGGCTCAAAGGTCTTGAGAATCAACTGGCTTGATGGCTTTGGGTGGCCCGAAAGCCTTGTAGGACCCGAGGGCCAAATCAGAAGTCCAAAGGCCCAGATGGATGAATAGTTCCAATTGCTATAGTACCGAACAGTGCCTGCTACAGTGCCTGTTACAGTTCCTACTATAGTACTACTATAGTACCCCAGAAATATTCCTCCATCAAAATTTGATCTCAGGTCTCTTGGATGCACCTAGAGAGTCCTCGCCTAATGGGATGAGACTCTTCTGCACCTGACCCCTCAAATAATGAAAATTAAATGTATGTGTGCCACTAGATCCTAAAACATTTATCAGATCATAACCCCTTAAATAGAAAGGATTTTATAAAAATATAATCAAATAATAAAATAGTGAAAATACATAGCTTTAATAATAACATAATCATATTATAACCTATGGAAAAAGAAGCTAGTATTATAACAGTTTTGTCATTGACCTATGAAAAAATAAGCTAGTATTATAAGAATTTTGTCATTGAAAAACCCATGGAAGAGAAAGAGGTTAAATAAACATCTTATAATAATAAAAATTTAATATTAACAATAACAATGGTATCCTTGGAGCATATAAATTGTAAAGAATTTGTTACATCATATTATTTATTCTTATATTATGAATGGTTTTGAAAGATAAATCACTTGGAACATTTCATGATGAAATAACATTTTATTGAAAAAAAATTTAGAACTAAAAATTCAAAAAATATTTGTGAAATAATTTTCATTGAAAATAGCCTTGCAAAAAAATGATATTTTAAAAATCATTTAAAACATTTCATGTGGAAAATATCATTTCGTAATTTAAAATCATTTTTTTAAAAAAATAAACATTTTCAAAATCACTTCTTTTAAAAAACAACCAAATAAACATATAAATGAAGGGTAAAAGTCATTTAAAACATTTCATGAGGAAAATATTCATTCTGATTTAAATCAAAACATTTTAAAACATAAAAAATTTTAAATATAATTTTCTCTTAAAATAACCTGTATAATTTATAATTTAATCTTTGAAGAAATTAATGGTCATGATTACGGGATATTCTGTTCATGACGTACATGTTAAAACAAATATTCATTTCACAATTCCTATAAAATTCAAATAGTATTGTTTGAAAAAACACATGAATATTCTTTTTAAAAATATATTTGAATATTAAAACATTGTAAAAATTTCCAATATAAATCATTTGGAGGATTTAAAAAAAAATTGAAAACATTTCTACAAAAATGTTTTTGGATGGAAAAGGTTTTTCGACCAAATAGATAATTTTTTAAAACATTATTTTGAACAATTGATTATGTTTAGAGAATAAAATGAAGGGAGAATAATATTTATAATGGAATAAGAATATGAGAAGAAAATTCATTAGTTTCTTAAGATATAGAAGATATGATTTCAATATTGGAAGTATAATAATTTGAAATCCAAATAAATGAATGGATATTAAAATAAAACACATACAACATTCAAGAAATTAATTCATATTCCCCCATGAAATATTAAAATTAAATAAATCCTTTAATATCATGATAATATATAAATTAATTATAATAAATTTTTAGGTTTTTTATATAGACCTCATAAAAGATGAGAGGTTTATAATATAACATATTTCTCAAAAAAGACATATTGAGACAAAAATTCATTACTAATTTAGTAAAATTTCATCTATAAATCCCATGAAATGGTGATTCTCAAAAGAGAATTTAAATACCATTAATTTTATAAATAGTCATCTTAAAATACGTTTATGGTAATTATATACACAACATTAAAAATTAAGTTGTTAAAATTGAATGTTCCTCATAAAAAACATACAGTTAGACTGAAGGACTTTACTGATTTAGTAATCTTTTGAATCGTGATACCAATTAAATCATAACATGAAATAAATAATGATAAATTATTAAAAGGATTATATTAATTATTTTAAATTTACAATGGGTATTATATACTCCACAAAATAAAAAATGAGTGGTGAATTTTCATATGTCTCCTAGAAATAAAAGAGAGATTATAATTCTATTACCGTAAGTCTCAACATCCTTCGTACATGTCCAAACCTCATATATAATTTATTTATGTTTATTATAAATATATATAATAAACATACTAATATATATATATATATATCATACCATATATTATTTTATTATGACCCTTTTTTTCATTTAATCTAGAATTCCTTGATAAAATCATGTTCCATGTAATAACCACCGTGTTTTTTGTATATGTTTTAATTTTTTATTTTTGATCCACATAAATTGATCATATTTCCCTAATATCATGACTAATAAAAATTAAATAATTATAATATTTATACATAAATTATAATTTAATACAAATCATAAAATATGGTTTTGATAAATGAATTTTTTTATCATGGAGATGGTAGGCCGCAAGTACGTATGAGTTACATTTATATTTTTTAATGATCAATATGGAGCATTCTTATGTAATTTATTATATATAAATAATTATATAAATATCATAAATTAATTATTATTAAATTTAAATATAATTATAAACATTATCAATTTGATGTGTTGATTAATAGAGAAAGTCGCATTGCTTCAGGCATGCGGTAGTCCACACGTACACCAACAATGTTATCATTTTTAGTGAGTGAAGTGGTTATAATAAAATGATATATTATATTTTAATAATTATAAATATATCATTAATATCATAAATATTTTATGTATATCATATAAATTTATTATATTTAACCTTGTTTCCTTCCATGCAATTTGAGATTGAAAATGAAGCACATCACTTCACAAGGCGGTAGTCTGCCGTACACACGAACGATGTTATCATATCCCCAACTAAATGGAAAGGTTATAATGTTAGATACGATATAAAGAATAAATATTTATAAATATTTTATAAAAGTCACATATATATAATTTTAATCCATAATTATACCCAACCATAAGAATTTGTCATGGAAAAAAGAATGACATCAGTTTTCGATGTGGTCGTCTGTCGAACACATGAATGATGATTTCATAACCCATTTGATGGTAGAGGAATTAATTTGGGTAATTACAATTATAAAACATATATGTATATTAAATATAGTTATTTTATTCTATAACCATTGATTAATAGTAATTGAAGGAGGTGGATTACTAAATAATAGGAAATGCTTGTTGAAGAACATTACCACTTCTTCAGGTAAAGTTACTAGGTTTGAACAAACAACATTTTTATGTTGAATATATGACCTAAACAAGGAATCTTATCTAAGAAGATGGATTTTTTTAGGTATTTAAGCTGTACATGGATGATAAAACGTGTTTAAAGTTGTTAATAAGAGATGATACATGGTGGACTTTTATAAATGAGGTGATTGGAACACTTTTAATGTTTTGAAAAAAATGTATAACAACATTTATGAAATTAGAAAAGGATCAGATATTAGGTATTATATTTAATTACACATTAAGGTGTCGATATATGGCTATAAAATAGATTTTATTCAAGCTCTTTGGTCATTTTTACAATTATGATTTTAGTTTAACCCCTAGTAAACTCATTTTTCCCTTAACCACAATAATTAATTTTTCCTTTTTCCACGATTTATTTTTGTAAAAAATTTATTTGACAGTATATTATAATATATATTATTAAAATTGAAAATATTTTATCCATTTATCTCTATTTTATTTCACTCATGAGGAAAATATTAATTTAAAATTAATCTTGCAGACATGATGAGAAAGGAAGGCTTCAATTAAAAATCATTTTGATGTTTTAAAAACAATGTATCCAATTTAAAAACGAAATATATTTCAATGAACGAAATATTTTTAATATATATATAATTTAAATAATTTAACATTAAATAAAATTTAGATATTTTATAAGTTTATAAATAATTCAAACGAAAATGCAGTTTTAAATTAAAATTCAATATTTTTCACCATTTGTCAAAAAATAAATCATTTTATATTTTTTTTTTGAAAATACACCCTATTATAATTATAATATGATGATTTCAAAATTTTGGTTTATTTTTTCAAATAAAATTTTAAATTTATTCAAATTATACTTTTAAAATACTTGTGTAAAAATTGAGCAGACATATTTTTTAGAAATATACAGTTTTAAATTTTAAATGGGATTTCTTGTTATATATAGTCTAGAGAACTCATAATATGACGGTTAAAAAATTTAATAACTATAAAATATATATATTTAATTAATATTAATCATAAAAAATTATGTTTTTACTTTATTTAGGTTAAACATTGTGTTCCTATAATAAATAGTTTTTCTTAAAAAGATTTCATTTTAAAAATACATATATTATTTCCATTTTTATTTCACTGGTCACCAAAGAAATTATTTTGTATAAATGTATAAACAATATTTTTTCATTATTTATTTAATTTAATTCATACCAGAAATTCCAATATCAATGTGATAACTATCATTATAAATAATTTTATTTTAATTGTATTTTGTGTTTGGTTTAAAATTACTATTCCGTTTAACGCAAGATAATCATTGTGTTGTGTGTAACACAATGTAAGATATATGGATCATGTAACAAAAACAATCCAAAATTTTATTATCATTTGAAAAAAAATTCATAAAATCCCGGGGTGAGGCATTCTACCCCAATTAAATTGAATACCACCATTGAAATCCATCTTGGTCATCAATGGTTTAACATTTTAAAATTCCTTCATATAAACCGACATAAAAAAGGATAATAAAAAGTCATCTTGGAAAAGATAAATGGATATGTTAATTTCATCTAGAATAACATATAATAGGTTTATTAATTAGAAAACATAGGTGGGACGAGAAAACATGGATAAAAAAGAGAAAACTAGCACCCAAATACTGATAGAGAGCGATAGAGAACATTGATCACAAGAACATGGGTGATCCAAATATGGTTCACAACAACGAAAATTGTATAAGAATGTGGTGTAAAATTTTCATTTATATCATAGAAAATTATTATAATATTGCAATATTATAATTCAATATCATTTTCTATGTTTTTGGGAATCCTTTTTACCATGTAGGATGAGAACATATGAAAATGCACTTACCAGATATCTGTCTAATTAATAGGCACAATTTCATCCTTTGGTCATTACATGATAAATTAAATATCATATATTACATAAGGATGTGAATTTTTTAATCCTATAATGTTGTAAAAATATCCAAAATATAATTATAAGACATTCCTTCTCTCTCCAGTTATTATAGTAACAAAATGGTTAATAAAAGTTTTGCATAAATCAACTTATGGTGAAATAATAAATTATTATCTAAAACATATTCCAAATATTAAATCAAAACCATTTTGTATATGGGTATACATATCACCATTCTAAAATATTAGTTTTAGTAAATATAGAAATAATGACAATAAATTTCAAAATTGAACTTATCATTATTCCCTCAAATACCATGATGCAACTCTTAATTGTCACATACAAAACATGCGAATACATTCATTGTGTATTTTATTCAAACATGTTAATATCCTGAATTTCCATATAACTTATTGAAAAAATAAATCCATCCCCATTCATTTAAAAAACCACCCATTATTGATTATATTCCATAAATCCAATAATGTTGTAAACTTGATCAATGATAACATAAACCACTTTGTCCATAAATCATTAATTATTTCCTAGGTCATCAATAATATCAAATTTAAATTATTCATATCAATCATCAATTTCTCAAAAATTAAAACTATTTTCTCAATATTATGAAAATATTAAGTGTTACCTTCCCTAAATCATTTTTTTGTAAATATAATGTTTCCATTAAACTAGATTTATTCAACAAATTTATTCAAATCATTAAAAAATAGATACTGAAAAATAGTTATATATTTCATGATTCATTCTATAAAAATATTGAATTACAATATATATAGACTTTGATAATTACTCATCCTTCTCAAACCATTTACTAGGATTGGTCATATTATTCCTTAATATCTATTTCTTTTATTATTTCATTCATATATCTTTATCATTCAAAAAAACCATTACTCAAACAACATTTCTAATTATCATCAAGATATTTGTCCTTAGGATATCTATATTCATAGTTCTCATATATTCCAAATATAATATACTCAATAGTCTATGATAACTTAGGGATTCCATTATTCACATCCATTTAATTAACCAAACATTTCATTTTTCCGGAACAATTTTTTTTCTCTATCCTTCTTTTTCATACACAAACAAGCATCATGTTCCTATAATAAATTACATTGGGCGATTCATCCCACTTAATTAACATATAGTAAAAAAATATTGTTTTCTCCATGGTTTCTATTATCCAAACTCTCATAAAACTATATCATTATATTCTTTGGTGAGTCCGTGAGTTGGTTTAGGTTTAAATTGTTAATTATGTATCAAGATAACTAATTATAAATAATCACAACATCCATTACACCAAAAATCTTACCATTTGGATTATCATAAAAAAAATCATTATATCCATTTTTAACTATGTTTCTTTTGTTCCCTCCAATAACTAAAACCAAAAAGCACAATGTGAGAAACAATATTCATTATTGTAATCTATGTAATCATGATAATTTACCTATTGTATATCTAAATAATGACTCATTTTTTTAATATATGAAACCCAATTTTTATCCCTATAAATTAGTATTCATAATATTTTTAAATCATTCAAGATGGTTCTTAAATATTTTGTGAATTTCAAAATCATATCCCCCAACACTGTCAAACTAGGTGTGTAGAAAGGCTCGTTGTCATGTACCAGATGATGATCGAGTCCCTTTTTTAGATTTATTACCCCGAGGTAACTCTATGTTATAGCAAAATATACTTTTATTATAGTGACCCAAGACTAATATACCCATATATTATATGAATTTAGATGAATATTCAACACATTAAAAAAGTAAAAGACCATGTACCGTAAAAGTTTAGAATATTTGGAAACTCAAGAACAAAATATTCTAATTTGGTGAATGATATTGAATGTTTCACAAACATAACAGTCCATTTAATAATTTTCATAGTAATACCAAACAAAAAAAACATTATTCATAACATTAAGAAATGAAACATAAGAAATATTGAGCTTATATGCTCAGTATGGGTAAAAATAATATATATGTGTGAATAAGATGAACATAAGGGTATGAAAAATGATCATAAAATTTTAAAACCATACCCTACATATCAAATATCATAATCATGAATAAAATAAGGATTGGTTGATTAAAATACATTAACAATAAAATAATAAAATAACTTGAGACATGAGATCATAAAATTTTCATAATTCATGTACATTTTTGAATATACATAAGCTTTTAAAATAATTTCTATATTAGTCAAGGATCAATTATGATACAATCATAGTGTATAAAGTCCATTACTAAATTGGGTTCACTCCCCATTCCAACCATATTTTGTTGAAAAGTGTTCATCTCATGTTCAAGACCAAAATTACTAAACTGGGGTCAATTCATATTCCAGCCCTGTATTACTGAATTGGGTTCACTCCTAGTTCGAGTTCTATATATCTCATGAGATATAAATCTTTACCCAATTCATTAGAGGGAGATACATGTCCCACCCATCACATAAATATAACCATATTTAAATGTGATATATGATCATAAAAATTAATCTCACCATAACACATGAATTTAAATGGGTATTATAAAATTTTCATCTTGCCATAACCTGTGAATAAGATATAGGATTTATAATAATTTCATCATAGAACAACCCATGAAAATATTTTGGTTTCAAAATAATTTTATTATGGTGCTGCTCATGGAAGATAAACAAGTTTCATAAAAAATTTCATCTTAAACATAAACCATTTAATGAATTAATAGTAATGGTTTCCATTTATCAAAACCATTGTAAAGAAAAAACCATATAAATGTATGTCATATTTGATGAAGATGGATTTTTGAATATCACTTGGAATATTTCTGAAGGATAATTTTCATTCATTTTAAATAAAAATCATAAATTACTTTCAAAAATAAAATTTAAAATTTAAAATAAAATATTTTAAAATTAATTTAAAACATTTATTGGGAAAAATATGGTTTCCCCTTTAAACCCCACTTTTGAAAACATAAAACATTTTGCATTTTTTTTTTGTGAAAATATCTTAAAAACATAGAAATTAATATTTAAAAACAATTTTAATTTTTTTTATAACATAAAACATTAAATAAATATTTTTCCGTTAAAATTATTCTTAAATATAATTTAAAACATTTTTGAAACATTTTAATACTACTTTTTATTTTAAAGAACATAGATTTCCCACTTAGTATAAAAATAAAGTTGTATTTTTTTCAAAACATTTTCTCAATTGACTTACATACCAATGAGTGGATAAATGTTACCATTATAGGAAGATATCATGAATAAAAAACTATAAGGAAATTAATTATAATTATTGATGTATGGAATCAAATATTTTATCAACAGAATCATAATCATAAATAATTTTGATAAATGGTGAGATTATAAATGTAAAATTTTACCACTTTGGTAATTTGGAATCATAATCCCATTGATAAAATATTATTAAATGAATCCTAAAAAGCAATGAATAAAAGAAGATTCATGATATAAAATTTCAACAAGGAATTTTATAAAACTTTTAAACTAATATTGGTTCATAACATAACATGTGTCATAATTAAGGAAATTTGATAAAAATCATTTACCGATTTGTATACTTCTCAACTGTAAACCCCATGAAATAGAGATCCCTATATGGGTTTGTAAATATAAATAAATTTATGTATAAGAATAATTATATAAATTAATTTTCTGTATATACACCACTAATAATATTAAGGTGGTGATTAGATTATGCATCTCACAAAAGTGAAAAATGGTAAATAAAATCCCTTACCTTTAGTCTTGACTTACTTATTACGCATTTAAATCTTATGTATAATAAATATATATTTATTATAGATCTAAATAAATATTATTATATATCCTAACATATATTATTTTCTTATGAACTTATATTACACATTTATTGATAATCCCATGTTAATGTTATGTTTTAGGTATTAACTACTTTTTTCTTTTCGAATAAGTTTTGACTTGTGATTTCTGATCTGATTACTTTTATCATTATAAACTTATTTCTATAATATAAAAAATCATATAAATATCATATATATTAATTATATATTTATTTATATAAACCCATAAAATTCATTTATAGGAAACAAAATACATCATGCATGAAGATGGTAGGTCATTTGTACGCATTAATGCTATTTCTAATTTCTTATCGGGTTGAAAGTAAGAAAGTAAATGATATATATATATATACATATATATATATATATATATTAATTATAGTATTAATATTATATCCTATATATAACATATTTTTATTAAATCCATTTGTAATAAATTCCATGTAATGTGTGGAATAATACCATCGCTTTGTAAGGTGGTAGTCCTCCATACACATGAACGACGTTATCGCATACCCACAAAATGGAAAAACTCACGGTATGGGTGATTTAATAATTAAATAAGAATGAAAATTTCATAAATATTAAATATTAAATATTTAAATATTATATTCATTAATATTTTAAACTTTCAAATGTGGTAATTGAAAAATGAACCACATTGATTCGGGAGGCGGTAGTCTATCATACATATGAACGATGATTTTGTGACCCATTTGATGAATGTTTCTATGTTTTTGGGTCATAAAATTAATATAAAGTCATCTCATTATATATAATATTCTTATTTTTTATATAATAATGATATATAAATAATTTATGGTGGTGGTGGAAGATATAACCTAAAACACTCATTTGAATATCGCTACCTATTGTTCGGGTATCCTCCTCACTAAAGCTTTCAAATGATGAATTTGTTCCCAAAATAATATTTCTAGGATTATGGGTTGGAAGTTGGAAAGTGATTTTGGTAGATCTTGGTCAATAAAAATGGACTAAGAGGTGTGAACAAGTGGGTAGAATGAGTGCCTTTATAGTTCAGGAGGACTGACATTCTTGTAAATACTCAATTATATTCACTTTTGGGAGGTGAATATTACCTAAAGATTCTTCAAAACTGATAATTAAATGTGTTTACAGATTATATAATTTATGAAAATCTCCACAACACATTTATACAAATTTTTTAAACAATTTGTTCCTTTTCTCTTAAGATTTTTTATTTTACCATTTTGGTTTTCATTATGTTTACTAGTTTTCTAACCTAAATAATTTATTATTTAAGAATATGTTAGGTAGATACTTATGATATAATTTAGAATTAGTAATTATAAATGTTATTTATTGTTTTTAAAGTATACATCCTTGGTATTTTTCAAATTAACATTAGTATAAGAACATATAACATGCGAAGACACAACTTTTACAAAAAAAATTCTGACCACATTTTTTTTATTCTATTGTAAATATTGTTATTATAATATAATAATTGGTCCATTGATTAACCATAGTTTATGTTAAATAATATATTAAAAACAATTCATAAATTTTTTTATTTTTATTAATTTTAAATAAATTAATAAAATATCATTTATTATAAGATAACATTAATGTCAGCTTTTACAATATTCGTTTAATTTAAATTATATAAATCAAGAAAATAATGTAAATAAAATGAATTGTGTTAAAATTTGTTTAAAATGATATATTAATCTAAAAAATAACTTAATATAATTATTTGTTGAACTTAATTCACTTTTAATGATTTTTTGTATCATTGGATTCATTTAATTGTTAGAAAAATAATTCACACATTGGTGTTTATTAATTATTTAATGTTGTAATATCAATTATAAAAAAAATAAAATAAAATATCATGATAAAAAACTCATTTATATTCATGAAAATATTTATAACTGGACTTTTTTAGTTTTTTCCATATTCCAAATCATTATAGAAGATTAAATTAAGAATGGTACATTTTTATCATTTTCCCTAAAAAATACTAATATGTGTCAACTTCATGGAAAAGTGTCCCAAAAACTCATAATATTTTTCAATAATTTATAATGTGTCTAAATATATCATTTAAAAAGACTTTTTAAATGTTTTGGGGTCATTTTTATACATTATATTCAAAGTTAAACAACTATGTAAACACATTTTTCATTAATCACTATAATTATTATAACATGTTCCCAAAAATAATTGTAGTAAAAAAATACATTTACCATATTATAAAAGTAAAATTATTATTCATAAAAATATAGAATCTATTTTTCAAATTTAATTTATATAACTGGAAATAAGTAATTTGAAATTAGTCCCCATGATGTGTTGAGAAAGTGAGGTTTTAATACGAAAGGGTTCAATAGTTTATAGTGATTTTATTTCCAATTTCAATTTTAAATTGGTTAAATTTACCTAAATTGTACTAATTTATATAAAATTGAACTAATTTTACGTTATAACTAATTAAAAATATTGTTTAATATTATAAATTAGTTAACTGAAAATGTAGTTTTCAATTAAAATTCAGTATCTTTATCTATTAATCAAAAAAGAAACTTCTCAAAAAAATACCAAAAATCATCCTAAGATAATTTTTTTATTCTGATTGAATAAATAAAGATTATTTTTTGAAATAATGTTTATTAAATTAAAAAAAATTATTTTTAAATTATTTTTTCTTGGAAATAATAACTCATATTTTAGAAAAGATAATGTTTTTTTAAAAAAACATTTCTTTTAATTTAAAATGATTCTAATTTTATTTATAATCAACAACTAACTGCGAAAAATATATATGTACAAAACTTATTTAATCCTTTTCATTTCCAAAATTTTATATTCTATGAGATAAGAATCATATTAAATAACTATATTAATAATATATTGTAGTTCTTTAAAACTCGGTATTCTGTGTAACACAAGAAAATCAAAGTGTTGTGTACACCACAAGAAGAAATTAGTGCTCCGTATAATGTAGTATTAAATTTGTTGTCATATAATGTAATATAATTATGGTGTAGCGTGCAATTGAAACCATCAAATAATTTTAATTTATTCCAAAAAATCATAAAAACACGGGGTATGACATTCTACCCCTCACCCCCTTAAAATGAATTTTGACCTCAAAATTGGTCTAGGTAATCAATGTATAATACTTGAAAATTAATTTCATCGAATCCCAGATCATAATAATGAATTCTAAATATTCTATTAAAAAGGAAAATCTGAAAACAAAATGGTTGCCCAAATAAACTCAAAACTAGGTTTCCACATGGGAGAACATTGGTGGGAATGGAAGACAAGAATAAAAAATTGTAGTGTGATAAATATCAATGATTATAAGAAACTGGGTGATCCAGATAAATTTAACAATAACATGACTATAAACTAATGATTCATGAAAGAGGTCATTGATACCATAAAAATGATGATAGTAGGAAAAAATTTTATTTCAATATCAGTATCATAAAATTGTAGAATTTTCCTAAGAGTATAAACTTGAATTCAATACATTTCATAAGCACAATATCATCCTTCAATTATTATAATCCATAAATATAATGACATTTCATTCCGTTTATCTTTAGTTATCATTAAAAAATTTGTTACCTTAGTTTTTCCAATATACATAAATCATTATATTGTGAAGCATTAATATCTAAAACCACATTAAAATTTTCTAATTAACCATTTCATAAAATCCATTCCTTTTATCCCTTCCAAAATATAGAAATGTAAAAATTTATAAATAAGGTCACCAAATTTCCCAAAATTAGATGAAAATTAATTAACCATATCATCAAGTAGCACTTGATTGTCCTGTACCAATCATAGGAATAACTTCATCATGTATTCTCTTGAAACATGCTAATGACCTAAATTATCATAAAACCATATTATAACATTCATGAATCCCCATTCCTTACAGAGAACAATTATTATTATATATATTACATAAAACCAATTTTTTTAAACATCATCTATGATCGCATAAATAAATTTTTTAGTAAAAACATTATCAGTTCTAGGGGAATTAATATTATCATATTTAACATATCCACATAAAAACACTCATTATCCAATCAAAACATCATTTTATTATCATCAATATCATATTAATGGTTAATTCCATTAAGAATGTGTTTTCTAGAAAATATAACATTTCCATTAAATCACTTTTTGGACATTGGTACCATTCATCAAATTATTTTAAATCCACAATGATAAATTTTTACTAAAAAATAATTATATATTTCATACATTTTTTAATAAAATCATTTATTTCAAATACATAAATACTTCGTTAATCCTACTACATTCTCAAACAATTAACTAACCTTAATTGTTTAAATTTTTAAGACTTGGTTCCCTAAATTTTCATATGTAGTCTCTTCATCATCAGTTGTATAACCATTAATCATACATACTTTCTAACTATATTTAGAATATTTATTTTTAGTATATCAAGTTTCATATTTCCCATATATTCTATAGAAGAAAATATCCTTGTTCATTTAAGAAATTACCTTGGGTGTTTCTTCACACATTCTCAACATATAAGAAACAAAATATTCATTCCTCCAGGGTATCCACGACCTAAACTCCCAAAAAAACTCTTTCATTCTCATCTCAGGTGAGTCTGAGTGTTGTTTATGGTACACGTTTTAAATCATGTTCAATGATAATTTATTATAAATAATCACAATCTGACATCAAGGACCCATATTTCATATAGGATGAGACCCAAGCTCGGTGGGCCACATAGCCTTAATCACATATCCTAAACTCATGAGGCTACTGACATGAATTGACAGCTTATATTTAGTCAATGGGGAGATTATTCCCTCTTTATTAGAGTGTATCTCAATTTATTAGTTTTATATTAGTTAAATAGTATGAGAATAAATATTAATAAATAAAAGAATCAATTTAACGGTAAATTACAAAACAGAAGCAGAAATGAGTAATAATAATTGAATCAATTAGAATAAATAATAACAACATAAATATTCGGATGATGGAAAATCATGTGTCTAGAAATATGGAAAATAGAAACACAATAAATAGAAAATGATAATATACAATGTAGAAAAGTTGAAGAAGAAACTCTCATAGGCATCCTGTGCTCCAACATGGTCATCTGATACTAGAACGATCCTAAGTCATGAAATCAAGTGTCTAAAGACATATACTTCTATTTCTCAAGACCTATATACTTATTTTCTAACAAAGTACCATATTCCCCCATACAGGCTGTGATATAAATCTCAGTAGTCCAACACCAATAGTTTCTATAACATCATGTACGAGTAATATGAACTCAAATTGTAAAATCATTTATATCATAAAAATAATGATGCAATGTAATGTAAATACCCAGGTACCTTATCCATCCCTCAATATGTGTCTAAAAATTTAACCAATTAATTAATTAATTAATTTCTATTTTATATAAATATGTCACACGACACATATCAATTACTTACATAACCTTGTGAGTATAATAATAGTGCTTCCAATACATATAAAGTTAACAATAAAATTTTTCTAATGAATAGGTTCCAATGTAAACAAAAAATAAAACTATAAATATAATTATAATTAAAGGATCCAAGGTTGTAACCAAGGAATAAATGACCTCAAGTGTATCCAACTTAGTAGAATATTTTTCCTGACTAAGGGTAAGAGTGTAAACTATGGATTATTATCCATGTTATTATACAATAGCACGATTTAACTGATTCCATGGGAAACATTTGAGGTAAAATTAGAAAATAAATTTTCATGCCCAAAGATATAAGCAAGTCACCTCATGTCTCTATATACTATTCTAGAGATAGGTTGTGTGTCCAAGCCATCCTATAATAGTAATAAAAGGATCATATGGTGGCATACCATAAATCCTCTGATAAATGATGATCGAGTTCGATGGTGAGTTTGTCCAAGGAAACTGGTATCCTTTAATTTGAATGGAACACTAGAGTTCTCATGGCATTCCCATAGGAACCCAAAGGTGATCTCAAGTTAGGCCCCTCATATAAGTATTTTATGATCCATTTTCAATTAGGAACCTTAAAATAATTTTATTTAAATAAATTAGTCTATTAGTTAATTATTCCATTTAACAAGTCAATGGTTCATTAGAAGCCTTTTATAAAAGTGATAAGGCATATCAAGACATCAAACTATATGATTTACCCATTAATGTTGAAATCATTTAATTAATGTAAGTCGGTTCAATACATTCCATTAATTAGTGTGGAAAGGACAATTTTACTTGCAACCACTTCATTAAATCATTTAATCCATGCTCATTTAACTTGGTTCATTCTGTTACCTTCCATCGTGAGTGAAAAGGGTGCTAAGGAAAACAAAACACCATTTGATTTCATAAATTAGGCCAAGTGATATTCATATTTTGTTACCTAGTTATCTCATTTACCTTTCATAACATGAAAATGTTTTTCTAAGGATGATAAAACAAATTAATGTCATTTTTATACAACTTGACCAAGACATATTCATAAAACATTATTTCCATCTCATATTTAATACATTAATCATGTCCAATTAAGGAACTTAACTAAAACATGTCAAGTGGAAAGGAATGATGGTAATTTACATTACTAAAATCAATATCCAAGTAATGCTAAGAGGCATAACATTAGAGTGGTCATGATCGAACATATCTGAATGTTGGCTAAAGGAGTCAAAACACAAAAAACCCAAATATGGCATATCACACTATGTGAGGTGGTTGTAG
Organism: Viscum album; assembly: GCA_963277665.1. NCBI lineage: Eukaryota > Viridiplantae > Streptophyta > Magnoliopsida > Santalales > Viscaceae > Viscum > Viscum album. The sequence goes on from OY728163.1 coordinate 1,655,857,336, forward strand.
TTGAGGGCGTAACCACAAACAGTGAATCAAATATATGAAAATGGTCATGGAACATGGTTTAAAATTTCTGTAATCATATCATATTACTGCATTAAATAATGTCCAAAAAAATAGGCATTATGACATAAAAAATTAAAAAATGATAAAATTTGAGAATTTAGTTATAGACCGCATACCATAGGCTTGTATGACTATCCTCATCCATTAAAAAACTTTAGATCGTCGTAGATTTGAGTAAATCTGATGAATAGATTAATGCGTTAAATTTGGGGATATGATCTTGAATCCAAATAGTGTCATTGAAAGAAATATGAAAGGCGTATATTTAAAATGAAATCAATAACATACCAGTGAAAATCCCATTAGATGAAAAAATTTCAATTTAGACTCGGGAGTGATGATATATCTAAAATACTATAAATTCCTTGATTTAGGCTTCAAAGGGACGTAATTTGAGGCTATTTTCTACTGAAATTATTATATGAATAAGGGATTCATTTAATTTGATCATTTAGGTAAAATAGTGTCATTTCACACCAAATATAACCATTTCATTGTTTGGACACACAATTTTTGAAAACATGGTGCAAAACATGAATGGGAGGCTATAGGAAGTGGCATAACCAATTGTTAGGGACACTATGCACCACCTGTAAAAAAATAGATCTATTAAAATAGTAGAAATTCTCACATGGCCATGCAGCCCAATATTTATGGTTTAAACTAAAAGTGCGACAGACTATTTCCTCCCAAAAATATGGGATTAGGACTCTGAAAAATCCCATGACACCCTTGAAATATTTACATACTCATTTGGAATCCACATTAAGTAAATAAAAGTAAATTTGACCAATATTTAAAAGATCCATACTAGATTTAATAATTGGATTCTTATAGTCTTCCCCCTTAACAGAACTTGTCCTCGAGTTCACTTTCCAGTGGTAGAGAAATACTATATGAGAACAAGTCTGACCCCAAATCATGCACATCAGCCTCTCACTCAAATGTCTTACCCTATACATGTTCTTGATTCCACAATACCCATGCTAAAGGGACAAACTAGCCTCTAGGATCCTTTGTGCTTCGGTCAACTATGCTTATAGGATACTCCTAAAAGTTAGTATCATCATGAAACTCAACTTCATTGGGATATAATCTATGAGATGAGTTGGCAAGATAATGATGAATCTATGATATGTGGAGGTCATCATTTATGTAATGAAACCTTTGAATTATTCGAAACTAAAATTCAATTGGACTGAATCTCTCCAAAATCTCTAATGACATGAAAACGAATGACAAATTTTTTCTTTTTTTTCATATCCATTTATTCCCTATCCATGGTGATAGCTAAAAGAAAACATTATTCCTAACCTCAAACTCCATAGGTCATTTTTGGTGATCGGAATAATATTTCTATCAATAATAATAAGTATAAATACACTTCTTGATCAACTAAACAAATTCTGAAACCTCCAGCATGAAATGAGGACCTAATAAGGATACCTTAGCTACCTCTCTCCAGCACAAGGGTGAATGGAATGACCTACTGTACAAGTCATCAAAATGATACCTCTGAATTTTTACCTAAAAGATTTTATTATAGGAGAACATAACAATATGTGATATGTTTCTCCCTAGAACCTCTGAAACCATAGATGCATGTCTAGAATATGTCCTCAAAAACAAGTATCATATATTCTAAATATCCATTAGTTTGAGGGATAATACCACTCATGACTGTCATAAACTTCCATATAAAACTTATAATAGATGGTCACCATTTTCTATTCATCATTTTCATCCTTTACGGCTTATGCCTAGGTTTCATGGCTCAGTGCATCAGTAAATACGTTGTGTTTTCTAGCTGTATAGGCAAGGTTAAAATAAAAAGACTAAAAATATATGACCCATCTTTTCTATCTCAGATTTATGTATTGATGGGTATATATATATTTGAGTATCTTATGGTCTACATAGACCATAATGTGATCACTCGATAGATTGTGTGTCCAATAATGTAAGGCATGGAAAACTATTGATAGCTCAAGCTCATGTGTCTTGTAGTTTCCCTCATAAGGCATTATTTTCTATGTTCCATATGTTACGAATCTCTCCTCTTACATTATTACTTCTCATAGGCTAATGATTGATGCATAAAAGAAAATGGGATAACATTTTCTACGTTCTAGAAGAGTTATTATAGGTGTCAACATAGGCCTCCCATTCATATCATGAAAGGATTTCTCCCACTCTTCTGACCACATGAACATAACACTGTTCATTGTTAGAGTAGTAAGAGGTGTATCATGACCTGAGAAGTCTTGTATAAAACATCTTTTATTAACATCCATCCCTAAGAAACAATATAAATCAAATACATTCTGGGGATAATTCATTGAATACCCAACACAAACCTTTTCTGGGTAAAAAAAGACCTCAGATTCCAAGATAATATGTCCCATTAAGTAAATGATGTTGATATAGAAGTGGAACATAACTGGCTTGGTATAATGCTGATTCTCTCTAAATGTAATCATATCAAATACGAAGATTCTATTCATGGTTGCTATGATTATTAGAGTACACCATTATTTCATCCAAAAATACTACAAAAAAAGAATCTAGATATGAATGGAATAACATATTTTAATCACATAGATAAAAATAGTATGTGTTCTTGGGATACCAATTGATATTACAAGGTACTCATATAGCACATACATTATACAGAAAGCTATTAGAGGTCTGTCCGATGGCCTAAATCAAACATGATGATGGCCAGATCTCTGGCTGATCATTGAAAAAACCATAGATCCTCAGAGCTGGCCAAAGAGACCATCAATATGAGGTATTTGACACTGGGTATTGAACATAAACTATTTCAAATATCTTAATTCAATGCATAGGTAAAGGTTCCCACAAACCTTCTTACAAAAAATCACAGGTGAACCCCAAGAGGATGTACTGGGCCTTATGAATCCATTGTCCTCTAAATCCTCTATCTAATAGTTGATATCCTAGAGCTTTTTAGGTGCCATCGTATATAGAGTAATAGATGTTGGAATTATTCCAAAAATGAGCTCAATCGTAAACCTATATCTATATTAGTAGGTAAGATAGAAAAATATATGGGAAATACTTTCCTGAAATTATCTACTAGTGTAGGGAATTCTAACTAATGTAAACCCTAATAATTTATGAAGAGATTGGAAATATGGGTGATCAGTCCACCTGGCCCAAGATGCTAAGGACCGGCTCTAATATCCAGGACATCCCACTCACCATTGATTAGATAAATACTACCCTCTAGTGATGTAAAGAACATGTTGTATTGATAGTAGTATATAAGGTCATGATACTAAACCAATAAATCCATCCAAATAATTACATATAACACCTTCATCTCATTTATAAAAAGGACACACATAAATGGATAACTGTCTACTACAATGGTATAGTCCAGACTTTGGCTTATTCCCTCTGACCGTACTCACAACAGTGTATCCAGCATCATTATACCAATGTAATACAGTATTTACATCTCTATACTTTCAAAAATAGATAAGGGAAGGAATGAGTGTGAAGCCCCTATAGACAAATAATGAAGATACTATATTGGAGGATACTAGAATATTACCTCATGATATAAATTGTCCTGCAACCTAATCCTCATGTGTATACTATAATAAATGAAACTGAACTGAACCATGGGCATGTGAAATAGATATACTACCATGATTAAAATTACTTAGCTATCACTGCTAGTGACTAGGGGATACAAAGATAATAGAAACCTCCTCGACAAGTACTTCTAGTGCTACTCATACTCCCCTCCTAAAATGATGTAAAATAACCTTATCCAAAAGGAGTAGCTGTTGCAGAACCATTTCCATGAGAAGATAATGGAAAGGTCAAAAAGAATCACATAAGATTCCCTATATGGCCACATGCCCACCCCATAGAGGGTATCTATCAAAATGAGTCTTTAGGTGCCCCTATTGTCCATACTAGGGATAAACCACAAGAATAAAGTATAAGAACTCTAGATGCCACTTCCGTATAAAGAAACCTCGAGAGATCGATTCCTGTTAAAAAAGCAACTACCACCCCTCAACATCACTGTTCTAATATTCCTAGTACAATAATTTTCCCTCAGGTTTCACTCAATGTTAATATCATAATTAACTATAAAAAATATGGAAGGATAAATATATTCACCTAATTCTAGATGGAATATTGAATCTCATCCTTGAAGTGCACAACTCGGGTAATATCATCACTAGTATGATGTGGTGAAAAGAATAGTAACATACAGAAATGTATTGAATACTCCATAAATGACATTTAACGCAACTCAAGGTGGTTGAAATCTGTATATTTGTCATCTACCATCATTTGAGGAAAGAAATGATCATCGAAAGTCGTCTAGAAATCATCCCATACCATGTACTGATGGCAAAACTAGATCCCACCAATGCTTGGTGAAATCACACATCATGTAAGTAGAAATATTTACCCTCTTATTTAGAGGAAACTCCATATGCTCAAAGATAGTAATGGTGGCCTATATCAAAGATTCCACAGCCTATGGACTACCATCACTAGAGAAGGTGGGAGGATGTTGAAAATGGAACTCATGAATCATTTCCGCCATCATATGTGTATCTCATGGACAAATAATTATTGAATTCATCATAAGTATAAAACAATCTCTAGAATGAGCATTAGTTCCAAAATTTATCACAACAGGTGTTTCCTCAAGTTTAACTCATAGAGGTAAGACTAGTGCCTTAAGGCCCACCATGTATGGATGGTGGTCATCACCACCTTCTGGGCACGCAATATGAGGACATCATAGTAGCATTGGTCTAAATATTCTAGGAACACACCTCAAAACCATCTAAGAAGCATATAGATATCGACACTAGAGGAATCATAATTAAAGGAAGGGCTCACTACCCATAGAGTACTACCCCAACTAAACACATAGAAGGACATGTATTAGTATGTGTTCAAGAATAAGTTACATGGGTTTCAGTAGATAAATGGTCAATATTTTATTTCCTCGTCATTTAATGGAACCAATTTCATTTCCTTTAATATTTAATTTCCATGTTCCCTTATTTACCATTCATAATCAGGAAACTGTTGGATAAAAATGTGCAAACTATTCATTTTAAAAGACATGTTCCACTATTGAGTTTCATTTTTATATTTATATATACCATTGATCATTGAAAATTAATTTCCCATCCTAGTTAATAAGTTCACATACATCTTATCACAGAGATTAACACCCATTTTAATTTAAAATTAAAGGATTTATTTGGTAAATTACTCATCCAAACCCACAAGATCCCATAACACCTCATGAATTGAAATATTCAGAAACTCAATCACATCCCAAAAGTGGAAAATGAATAAATAAAAAGAAAAGTTCACACAAAAATTATAGTCATATCAACAAATGCAATAGTTAGATACACCTATATAGCATGAAAAAATGCATGGCATGTGAATAAAAGGTTCCTAATTTGATGCATGTAACAATTATCCTCACCCTAATATCATCAAGAAATGGAATAAATGTAATCACAGTAAGAATAATAATCTAAAATACCACATATCATGTGAGTTACCTAATGGTGGGATGATATCCCCTATAATAGGTAAAACCAAAACCATAATTATAATTCATGAAACTCGGTATATATCCATAACATGGGTATGCGATTCCCAAAATTTACTAATAACCATGTTCCATATCATTCCTAATATCCAATCTATTGTCTAAAAATAATTAAGAATGAAATTAACTACTCTTATACAATTTTTTTATGTCCTATACCAAAATTCCACATAGGAGACTCCTTGAGCTTAGTGTGCCGCACAACCTCATGTGCATCTCCCAAAATGCTAGAGGATTCTGACTAGCATTGAGGGAATATGGTGTGTCAGGGGGAAGAATATTCCCTCATTACTAGAGCATATCATATTGGATCATTACAATATCTAGTAAAGAGATTTAGAATAAATATGAATTAATAGAGGAAGGAGTGTAATATTAAATGAAATAGTGGACGGAGTCATGAGTTCCAAAAACTAAATCAACTAGAATAATTGATAACAAAATAAAAAATCTGGTGATGGAATGTCATGTATCTAGAAATTTTGAAAACAGGTACACATGCAGTAGACACACATACTATACAATGTAGAAAAAAGTAATCAAAAATGTTCCCAAGCATACTATGCTCCAACTCAATCATCTACTACTATCTCTATCCTATGGAAAGAAAGCATGTTTCTGAAGTGTTACATTTCCCTTTGTTAACACCTACATACATATTGTCATACTAGGTACTAGAGGAACATAGATTAGGTTTGAGATGAATATCATTAGGCTACAACCAATGGTGTCTATAACATATTTTCCATGTATGATAAAATAAAATTGGTAAATATTTACTATTATGTAATTAAATCATTATTATAATGTAAATACTCAAGTACCATCTTCATCCATTCGCTGGTGTCTGAAAATAAAACCAAGTAATTAATTAATTAATTTCAAATTTATATAAATAGGTTATGTTAGTCATATCCACTGCTAACATCACCTCATGATAGTTATAGCAGTGGTTCCAAAATGTACTGAGGAAAATCATAATAATGGTACTAATGAAGAGGTTCGATGTTAAACACCATATAAAAATGTATTGATAATTTTAATGAAGGGTTACAAAGTAGTAACCAAGAAAACATAGAACTCAAGGGTCTTCAAATAATTAGTAACTATATCTTAGTTAATGGTAATAGTGTAGTCCAAGAAGCATCATACAAGGCATTCCATAATAGTATGATCTAATTGAGTCCAAACATTACGTCCAAGGTAAAATTAGATAAGTAATTTCAAGGAACAAGGATATGACTAAGGAACCTCATGCCTATAGAAACAATGATGGATCCAAGGATTTTATCAATGGAATTATTTAATAGTAATAGAGGGATCCTATGATTTCATACTAGGAATCCACTTACAGACAAGGATCTGGTTCTAGTGTGGTCTAACTAAGGAATTCAACTTCCTGGAATCTGAAGGGCGTCCTTCAGTGATCATGGAATTCCCTTAGGAATCCAACGGCTAACTCAAATCATTCCATTACTATAACTATTTAATGGTATATTTGTAATTGGGAACCTTACATTCAATTCATTAAAATCAATTGTGAATTTTATTAACTATTCCATTTGACAAGAAAAAGGTTTATTCCATTACATTCATACAAGTGGAAAGGAATATCAACAAATAAAACCATTTTATAAATCCATTTATGTCATAATCACATATTTAATGTAAATGGGATTAATCCTGGCCTTCCATTAGTGTGACAAGGCCAAAGGTACATCAAACTATTTCATTTACTCATTTAATACAATCTCATTTAAATTTTTTCATTATGATACATTCCACCATGAGTGTAAAGGACTGGTATTGCATGAAACCAGCCATTTGATTTCATTAATTAGTTCAAGTCATATTCATATTTGGTTACCTGGTTTTATCTCTTACCTTTCATATAATGACATTGTATTTATAAGGATGAGAAACCACATGCATTTCATTTTAATACAACCAGGTGATGTCATATTCCTAAGAAATAATTTACAATTCAAATTTAGTTCATTAATCAAGAAAAATTTAGGCTCTTACCATAGATGGAATAAGTGAAAATGAATTATGCCACATTACATTATTCAATTCAATGGTAATTAATGAATGAAGGATTACCATTAGAGTGGCCAAGCTCAAACTCATCCGAATGATGTATTTATGGATTCTAAACAGAAAAAAATATGAAATTTCACCATACAAGAGTTGTTTGGAGCTGATGAAATAACAAAAAACAACAAATAACATATAAGACAAGGTTCATGGTACACTGTCCTAATGACAATAAGAACGGAAAATTAATTCAATAAATGATTCCTGATGAAATTGGTGCGACGACACGATAACTTCCAATACGATATAAATTTATAAAGGAATCATAGACCACCTACCTTATGCTCATATGACTCTCCTCATTTAGAATTATCAAATAATTCATCCTAGATTTAAGTAGATCGAAAGAATATATCAATGCCCTCATATTGGGGCATCTGAGATTGAATCCAAACATTGTCATTGATATATTGAAAATTGATCTATGTTTAGAATAAAATTAATAGCATACCAGTGATGATACAATGAGATGAATGGTGGTCAATTATGTTTTGGTTTTTTAACAAAACCATATCATTAAAGGGAAAATTATTACTCCTAATGATGTTTCATTTTTAATTATCCCAAATCCAAAAACCAAAAATTCCATCACAGTACCCTATAATAAAAAACACAAAGGGATTTTTCTTCCATATTACCACTATCATTAGCATCAATATTGAAAAATATGTAACTAATAAAAACATCCAAATGGGATACATCAACATTTGAACTATACCAAATCTAATATAAATTATCCAAAATAATAGGTTCATACAGACTTATGTTAATGAAATTAGTGCAAAAATATATATGTTATGTCTGACACTCCTTTAGAAAAATTTCAGGCAACCTAATTTTTTGAGATATCTCATTAGACATCTGGTACATCTATTTTTGAATATAGGGTATAGTATTCTCAAACATGATTAATTTCTATTAGAAAATAATTTAAGATTCTTGGCTACTATACTCACCCCAAATTACTGATCATAAGAACATAATCTTATTTTTATCATTTTTTCAACTATAGTTCTTCATAGAAGAAATACTATAATGACATTGTATATTTTTATAAGAATTTATACCCATACCTTACATGATTAATCACCAATGAAGATAATGTGATATATCAATTCTCAATGATAGTGAACTAGAGGAGTCCCCAAAAAATACTTATCTATGATCTCTAACATAGAAAAAATATATATCCTTCCATTTTTCAAAATGGAAACCTTTTCTACTTTCCTAGAAGACAACTATCACATGTTCTATAAACTATGTGATTGGGATTTAGTAACCATTTTTCCACTAACAATCACGTTCCATTTTTACTCAGGTTTCTAAGATAGAAATTCAAAAACACTTGAAATTTAGATGTTTTATTTAAAATAATAATTGTACCTTCATATATTACCATAATATATAACACTCTGACTATAAAAAATTCAGAAACCACCATGAATCCCCAAGAGATCATACAAACTCTATTTGCAACTTCTATGTAAAACCCTACTTTCTCTGGCTATAAAATGAAAACAAAATTCCTCTATAATGAATGTATGTGAAAAACTCCATAAATATCCAATTATTGTTTCTTTGAGATACCGAAATTAACATCACCTTTCTCTATAATCTATAGAGCCTAATTATGCTCAATAAGATCCAACCTAAATAATTTGGTAACTTAGGTATTCATGCTTCCCCTATAAAATATATAATTAAAAATGATCTAAAATCAACAATACTCGAATCTAATAGACTATTTATATTTTTTAGTAAAATATATTCTATCTTTGTTATATTATTTATAAAACTTCTATAATTTCCCTTAAAAAATTAATCATGTGTTTCTTGAAATTATTCTTTATATTCCCATTCTCACCTGTAAAATATAAGGTTTTTGGTCTAGTAAATTAACATGGAATTCCATCTGTATGAATATTTTTTATTTTTTTAATATATCCATTGAATGTAAAATTTATTACCAAATACATTTAACACTATTTCAGCATGTTCATGTACATCCCTTTGCATGATATTCATAGTAAAAATGAGAACGTAGTCATACTTAAATACAAATCAAGTATTACCACAAAAATTTCCCACAATGATAACTATCGAATCCCAAGAATTTAAGAGTTATGAAACTAACAATATATAGAAAATTTGATATAGAAACATTACTCTTACTAATTGCAACTAACTATATGTCATGAAAAAGTAATTAATATTATCATGTGTTGTTATTATATATAATATCTTATTGTTGAATAAAATATACATCCTTAATAGTTGGTCAATTTTTATTACATCTCATATACATCACCATGATATTTCAACCATTATGTAGTGTTTTGTAACTAATAGTTGTAATAAGATATGTATCTTTACTATTAAATTTTTATTATTCCACATTAATTCCTATCAAGACTTCCCCATTTTACATTATCCATTAATTAAAATTTTAATTCTTGAAATATAATTAAAAGGCATTGTGATAATATATTATCCTCCATTAAAATCCTTTAGAATCTGATGTTCATGACATAAAATTTTCAAACTCATATCTTTCCTTCTTCCAACCTCATTCTTTTAAAAGTAGAGAACTCCCATTTAAAGTAAAAAACATATAGACAAGAACGTACCAAATCATATTAGGCCATGTGAATAGATTCTTACTAGAAAATAAGCTTATATATAACATTCTAGTTCAAAAACCATATTTTCTGAAAGAAACCCCCAAAAACACGATGCACAGAACAAAATCTGGATCTTCTATAAATGGGTCAAACATAAAAATAATATTCCCGAACATAAGATATAAAATCACACCATTAAAAATACTGAATTTCCAAACCCCTACAATCAAAAATACCATAACAAAAACAAAAGTGAAATTAATGAACAGAAAAAATTAAAATAAGAAAATACATGCATTTAGAATTTATTCTTACTCTATTGTAGAATAATACTTAAATATTATATCAAAAAAATAATAAGGCTTTACAATTATTATCTCATAACTTTACATAAAATATTATCCATATTCATAATTAATGAAGTTGTAATAGATGATTATAATTGGTAATGTTTGGATTACTAGGCTCTACCACTTTCTAAACATCACATGGATCCCACTATTAATTATGGTAATCTCTGATTGATGAGGATAACAATACTATAACCATTTTATTCTAGCAAATACATTAATTTGACCTCACATAAACTTATTATTATTCGTTGTATCTTTTGTAAATATTAAAAAAAACCTTACAGAAGTTATTATCCTTCTTTATGTTAGTGTTTTATTTTATGTCAGTAATTCATTAAGTGATGGAACACTTCATTTGAATAAGTATTATAGATTAATACTAGCTTTGAAAATGATTTTAGAGTTCCCATGATAGGTAATAGGAGAAGAAATTTGTTCCCAAGAAATTATGTACATTTAATTTTAAATTTTTGATTAGGATTGCAATTTTTTCAAAAATCATGGAGGATTATATGTTGTAGAAAAATAGTATTCCTAAAAAATAGTTGATCCTTTTTAAAGAATCACTGATTAAGAGTTAAAATGTTATATATTTAATTCTTGATGAATTTAAGTTAATTATAAATATTGGTAAACCATTACAAATTTTCATAATATTTGATACATGGTGATTGGTGTTGGAGTAATAATTAAAATAAGTTAATAAATTAGATATAAATAAGAATTTTTTAATAATTATGAATAGTTGATTTAATGAAGGAGTTGGAATAATGTTTTCAATGTTGAGAATAAATTAAATATGTTGAAAAAAATTTAATTAAGGTAGTTTTGATAAGAATACTCATATTATTGGGGCACTATTAGTTTAAAAAGTATTTGAGTTTTTATTTATGAAAATAAATTCCATCCTTTGGCCAAACAAATACCCTCCTCAAACATGTAGTTGGGGTTTGGCTTAGTGGTAAGCACCATGTAATCCTATAAGAAAAATGGGGGTTCAAAACCAATGGTATAAGGACACAGCCTTAAAACATTACATAATAATGAATTAAATGAATAATTCATATTAAGGATCTTTTCAGATTTAGAGTAATATAGTATTAGGCCATAACAATTACTTTTCATTTAAATAAATACATTGTAGACACTTCTATTCAGTTTCCATTTTTTTCACAAAACATGAACTCTTGAAAAAAAGAGTCATGGCTAGTTCCATATATAAGACAACATGACTTTTCCATGATCCCATCATTGACCCTATTCCACATTATGTCATGTGAAAAACATTTAAAAAACATGGGATGAAGCTAAAAAGATCAGTAATAGATACACAAAGAAGGAATAACTTTTAGTTATTCAAAACAATATATAAACGTTCAATACTTTATCATATGTAATACTTTCACCTTTATGAAGTAGTAAATACCCTTAACTAAATAAAAGATCACAACATACCCTTTTTAACCATAATCTTACCATAAAACCCATATAATGAAGACATAACATATAAAGTTAACTTGGGACATAAACATACATGAATGGAATAACCATACGATCAACATCCACACATACCACTAAATGGAATAGCTATACGACTGACTTCCATACCCAATTCATTGGAGGTTATAATGTAACCACCCATCATAGTTTATCACAGCACCACCCATCATTTGGTTTATCATGTAACCATCCATCAAATGTCTAAGTACCATTATAAAATCATAACCATAAAAAATATAAAGGTAAGAAAAAATTTCAACATTCAAATCACAACATATCACATAAATATATTGATATAAAAAATACATTAGCAAAACTGTTTTCAATAAAAAAATACATAAAGGAGTATATAGTATTTATTTTCCTTGAAATAAAACATTGTGGCTCGTTAAGTAAGCCAAAGAACAAATAATACTCGTCGTGGTGGAAAGGTCATTGACACTGCTTATGTACAAAGAAACTTTCCTTTTTGTCTTTTAGTAAAATTCTTAATAGAAAAATATTCCCTTTGAAATTTCAAGGGTGTTTATACATCATATAAAAAAAGTTGTGTATTAAACCAAAATATGCCTCAATGAAAGGAGATTGAGACAAAGTCCCTTACCTCATGTCCAACATGACCCGTTCATTCTTTAATATCCATAATAATAAAATAAAGATAATTTCTACTTAATTAATAACCTTTTTAAATTTTATCATTCCTTTTATATCACTTATTACCATTTTATAATCATTATGTAATCATTTAAGTTAATAATGTTTGTTTTGTCGCTATTTGGTACTTAATTCACAATTGAACACCATATAATTACAAGTTGTTAACATGGTCCTGATTTCATTATATCCATAATGATATTCATGATTTAGGTATCATATATATTATATATATCCAGTATATTCATGTATTTATAATAGTACATAACATTTTGTGGTAAGAAATGAAATGCATCGTTCATAGAGACGTTTAGCCCCACGTATTCATGAACGCTACTTCCATTTCAATTTCTTATTTTAATGGAATTACAACATAATGATACATAGGTATATTATAATTCTAGAATATATCATATAATATAATTAACTTCATACATTATATGTCCCGCATATGACAGTAACGAGTCATATCACTTTGAGGGGGCGGTAGTCCGCACTTCCTCAAATTAAATTATCACGTTTACCAATAATGGAAACCATAAAGGTATTTTATAAATGGAAAATATAGAATCCAAAAAAAATAAACATAATATATATCATATATAAATACAGTGGCATCTTAATGGCCACCATGACAGGTGGTAGGATATAATCGAACAATCATCATTTCGTGAGGCGTTAGTTTTCCATCCACAAAACAATATGTTATTCACCCATTAGATGGAGGTTTGTGTAAGTGTAGTTTGAATACATCTCATAAAAACATCATAGTATATTTAGGATAATTTTTTTGTTATAAAATAATTGAATAAAAAGAGTTTAGGGGTTGGATAAGTAAAATAAAAGAAAAGAAGTTAAGTGAAACCGTTACCTTTAATTTGGGTAACTCCCTTTGGATTGAACCAAAATGTTTTGTTAAAGTGCCTTATGCCTAAGTTATGGCATCTAGGTGAAATAGAGGGATGTAGGGAGATTAATTGGGAAGATTTTAGATGAGCCAAAAGGCTTGAGAGGTGTTATGAATTGGTTATAAATGGTCTCCTTTTATAAGAGGGAGGAGGGTGTCTTTAGGAAAGTGTGAAAATATTATTTTATTATATAATGATATTCAGTTTCTAAAGGTCCAAACAAAATAATAGTAGACTATAATATGACTCATGGTCGAATGTAAATAATCCAATAAAAATTGGACTGGTTTTGGATGTTATTTTAATATTTGTAATCTTATTTATTTAAATGATTTATTAATGAGGTAAACACTACATCATTATTGTGTCATATATAATATAATTTATTCGATGTATAAAAATAATTAAAAAATTACCATGATGTAGGATAATTTTTTATCTTTCAAATAAATATTTATATTAGAAATGATAACTTATATAATCCTAGGTAAAAATTTATTTACTAAAAGATATTTTTTTATTTCATTTTTTCTTTAACATTAAATTAATTAATCTAAAGTGTCATTATTATTCATAAGTGGCCTCATGGGGACCAAAAATCAACCCAAGTATGACCATGGTCGTCCATTACTCATCCAATAAGGTTAGGACAAGTGTTAAGGTAATTTTAATTATTATAATATTCTTTTTACCTTGAATAACCCTATTTACCTTTAACCGCGGTAAATAAAAGTTAAAAGTAACTACTCACCAATGATTTTATTTCATCTTATTAAACCACAATTTACACAATAATAACAACCTTGTATGTTGGATTTTCGAAATTCAATTCATAGAAGTCATCAAATTTCATTTAAAAGGAAAAATCAGTTTTTTAACTACTACTAAGTGGTATCATTATTCAACAAAAAAGAAGTTTTCCCGAAAACTACTAAAATTTCAGCTAGAGAAATATTTGATATTCCGAATTCAAAAACTATTTATATTTTATTAAATTATAAACATATAAGTGGAATTAATTAATTTAAAATTAATTTATGTTGTTAAAACAAATAGCGTGTTTTTAAGAAACAATAACTATCAAAAGATTGACACTTGTTTATGTCCAAATTCAAAGTGAAATTAATTCCAATGACAAAAATTTGATTAAATGGTAAAAATATATTCTAATTACACATTAAAACCAATTAAAAAGATAATCTATCCATATAAATAAATTATATTAAAATGCAGTTTTGAATTAAAATACAATATTTGTCACTATTCATTAAAAAATGAACTTTTTCAGAAAAATTCTGAAAATTTACACAAAGTAAATTAGTATGTCCCTATTCTAAATAAAAAATTTATTTGGTCAAATAGAATGTTTTAAAGTGACCAAAAATAGATTTAATGAGGGGTCACCATTAAATGGTAGTAAATCGACCATTTAATGTAAATTATGCTTAAAATTAGATTCATTCACATTTTAAGCCTCTAAATTTTATTGGATAATAGTAAATACGTTTAAAAAACATGTATAATCATATTGTAGTTAATATTTTTCATTCCAGTGAGTACAATGGCTAAGAGTTAACTTCCATTTAAAATAATAATACTATATTATTAAAGTGCAATGTAAGATTTCAATGAAACCCGTTCTTACGTATCGGGTTTGGTATCGAACATAGCAACCCTTTTAAAGTAAAATTAATATTTAATTCACAAATATTAATAAATATGAAAATCTCTTATTCTTCATTTACCCGTGATGTTATATCCTTCCTCCCTTTTGGAAATTGCATTCTCACAATTTTTATTCACTTATCTAAATAAGTGGGGGTAATTATCCCTTATAGGATTTTCAGATTCCCACGTTGCCTCTTCAATCATATGGTTTTTCCACAAAACCTTTACCTGGTGAATTACTTTATTCCACAAAACCTGCCCCATATGGTCAAGAATATGGATTTTTTGTTCTTCATAAGAGAGATTTTCTTCCAACTGAACTACCTCTGGGCTCAAAATATGAGATGGATCTGGAATATACTTTCTCAACATCGAAACATGAAAAACATTGTGTATATAGGATAAAATTTGAGGTAATGACACTCAGTACGCAAGTTATCCAACTTTCTCAATGATTTCATAAGGTCCAATGAACCATGGACTCAACTTTCCATTCTTACCAAAATGCATTATACTTTTCTATGGAGAAACATTGATAATGGAATGATCACCTACCATAAAAGAGAGATCCTTCCTCCGGTTATCTGCATAACATTTAGGTCTGCTCTGATATTTTCTCATGTGCTTCCGAGTCAAATAAAATTTCTCTTCCATATCTTCTGCCAATTCTTTTCCAATCAGATTCCTTTCAGCTAATTCAACCAAAAATGATTGAGTGTGACAACAAAATCTATATGATTCCTCAAATGGAGCAATCTGTATACTGGAATGAAAACTATTTTTATAAGAAAATTCAACCAAAAAATGATGTTGGTCCCAACCTCCTTGGAAATCCAGTGAATAGGAATGTAGAATATCCTCCAAGGTATGAATTGTTCATTCTGACTACCCATCTGATTAAGGATGAAAAGTTATACTAAAATTTAATACAGTACCCAACGACTTTTGAATGCCTTTCCAAAAGATAGAAGTAAACCTGGGATCATGATCTGATACAATAGAGAAGGGAACTCCATGCATCCTGACTATCTCTTTAACATAAAACTAAGCAAGTTGATATAGAGGAAAAGTATATATAATAGGAAGTAAATGAGAATATTTAGTCAATTTCTCAACTATAAACCATATTGCATTATTACCTCGAGATGTCTTCTGTAATCCCACAACAAAGTACATGGATATATTTTCCCATTTCCACTCTGGCAACGGTAAAGGGCAAAGAATCCCTTTCGGTAAATGCATGAATAGCCAATAAAAAAACATATTTTGATTAAATTTTAATGGTATTAAATTTTCATCTTTGATCTTATGGTCTTGAGTTAGTGGATTTTAATTTTGAACATTCATTCTCATCATTTGAGCACTTAATGCCTAATATGCACCAATTTAGGCCCAATTTGTTATCGGATTATAATGAATGTAATTATCCATATTTTAATTTTATATTTTTGTAAATTGATATAAACTTAAATATGAACATTTTTCATTAAGGGATCAATGGAGTATTCATAAATGATGGTATGGATATTTGGCGATGAAAGGAAACAATTCTGAAGAAGGTAGATTTGATATCATCCCACTGATTAGAATGTGGGTCCCACAATACAGGCCCAATGAAGCCAAAATTTCATGTGAGGATAGAAGAAATATTAAGGAACAAATAATTATTCTGGATCCAATGCTAATTCGTTCTACATTGTGGGGATTAAGGCGGCCCAATTTGAAAATACAATTATGAGCCAGATTCTGCGTCCAAGAAAAATAGTCCATAATTTAACTCATATCTAACGAAAGGATTATTATTTTGGGATTAAATTTACAGGATGTTAGGGGAAATCTTGGGATTCATTTACTTATTCTATGGAACACTCCAATTCGGCCTTATAAAAGGTCCTTTCTACGTGTATTTCTAGTGGATGCGAGCTAGATGCAACTTCGGTGAAAGAAGGTGAAAAGTCTTCTCTACATTAATGTTCCACCTACCTTGGCCCACCACATTTAAATAAAGAGACTTGAGGATTGGTTTCTGGTCTAAAGGCTTCGTTTTTTCCTATTTAAGGCAGCTGTGGTGGAGTATTTAGTGATCTAGGAGCTTTATTTTCATTGTAATGTTATTATGCCAAAATGTTCTTGTAGTGTTTTTTCCTTCTGTTGTAAGTTGTTTCAATCACATTAGTTTTCAATAGAAGTTATTATTCTCTTATTATTTTCATACACTTATCAGATTGATACCGTTGCTTCACGGTGTGAATTAATTCACACCAAACCTTGTGATTTTGTTCACAAAACAGTGGAATGATCGTGTCTTTGTGTGTTGTTTTTTTACTTCTTTAATTCCACCCTCATAAGTCTACTTACTGCTTCCATTGAGAAAACTTTATCAAAGGAGGGATAGAAATTTATATGGGTTGATCCAAGGGAATAGAAAGGGGCTGGATTGGATTTTATTTCTCACTCTCTAAATGTTTAATTTCTTTTATATGAGTTTTTTTTCATTAAATGAGTTTCTCTCTTCCTCTTCCTTATTGAATTTATCCGCCCACTTTTATATGCTAAGTAGATATTTTACCATGGAGTGATCATGAAAATGATCCTAAAAGTGTATATATTATTATCATGGTTTTGTGAAGGTGTTTAATCTATAAGTGATGAGGGTAGTTTGAATTCATTTCATGAATCCTTCTCGATTTAATGAAATTAAAATCGTAAAAAGGGAATTCATCTAATCCACCCCGAGCAATAACTTAGGATCAACTCATTTCTCATAAATTGAATTCACATAGATCATAGTGATATTTTAAAATCCATCTAAAAACAACCCATGTTGGTCACTTCATATCAACAAATCCATCTCTTTATATTGTGTGTCTAAAGATTCTTTTTAGGTCTCTGAGGATTCAACAACCCAAGCTACACTGCAAGCGACCTCTTAACCCTTAAAACTTGGGTAAATTTGGCCAACACCAAAATTTGGCGCCATTGATGGGGACCAAGTAAGTTCCTTAGACCAAAAACATCTTTCCTCACCCCCATTCTTCTAGTATCACCCATGATCTCTTATCTTTTCCCTTTATTGCCTTTTTTTTCTTTTGGTGCATGTCCGCTTATACCCACGATAACTCAAACAGACTAGTTAGGGTGGAAAGTCATAAGATATTGGAGTCAAGTAAAACATTGGATCCTAATATTCCTAATACCCCAGAGTTAATGATTGTGTAAATTTCAAGGGAGGTTCTTCAAAGAAACCAACTCATAAACCCGGGTGGGAACCAAAATGGAAATCCAAATGAGGCAGCCCCAAATTTGGGGAATTCCGTCAATAAAACCATGAATGACTACCTTAAATATACCTGAACCAATGCACCCTCTTTCACTAGGAATTATTCCCTAGGATACATCCACTATTTCTTTAAACCTCATGTCTTAAACAACCTTCCATCCTTCCATGGGATGAGGTTAGAAATTCCTTACCTTCATGTCAAGGAGTTCAATGATATTGTTGAAACCATGTGCTCTTCACATCAACTTGAGTCAGCTAATATGAGGCACATTCATATCTCACTTAAGGATCGAGCAAAGAACTGGTTAAATGGTCTGAGACCTTCATTAATCAACACTTGGAAACAACTGCATAGACAATTTTACAAAAAATACTTCCCCCATCCCAAAACCATTTCACTAAAAAAGAGCATCCAAAACATTTTTGAAAAAGAGGGAGAGTCATTTTATGAAACATGGGAGAGGTTCTAAGACACCCTAAACATGGTTCCACTCCATGGTTTTTTTATTTCTGAACAAGTGATAATTTTCTATGAAGTTTTAGGCCCAGGGATCAAAAAAATCATTGACATGATGTGTAATGGGACCTTTAAAAACAAATCCCCAAATGATGCATACGAGTATCTAGAAATCCTTTCAGAACAAAACCAAACATGGGGAACATCACCTTACTCTGAAAATCCCCAAAGAACTTATGGAATGCATACAATTAGAGGAGAGTAATTCCTTAGGGTAAAACTTGCAGCACTCTCTAGGAATTTTGAAAATATAGACCATTGGAAAATCCATGAAATCCAAACTATAGACCCTGTTTGCACAATTTGTGACAAACATGACCAAAAAACAGACAACTGCCCAACCATTCCATCCATCAAAGATGTTATTTTAGGAGGTCCACCTGATGAAGTCAATTCCCTAAATATTCAAAATCCCCAACACCCAAACACATTCAACCCAAGGTATAATGACCACCCAGGATTCCGATGGAAAGATAACCATGAAACCTAGCCAACCACAAGGACCAAACCCCTACCCTACACAAAATTTTTAAAACCACAACTAATTCCAACCACAACCAGTCCAATACCAACATCCTCTAGTCCAATACCAAAAACCAAAGTATCTCCATGGGATAACCTAACCAACAGAAGACACTTCCCAGTATGTCCCTCTCCCAATCCTTGAACAACTGTGCAAACAAAAGGAAAGGATGAACTCAGAAGACTCTTCCTTGAAACAATAACTTCAAACCATAAAAAATGGAAAGGCACCCATTCCTACACAATCAATTCCACAACAAATAATGAGGGGAGATTCAAGTTGCACTCAAACAACTCATGAACAACTAAATGTTGTGACTATTCTAAGAAGTGGGAAATCAGTTGAGAAACCGGAACAAATAATTTAGAAACCATTTGAAGCTTCAAACACTAATGAAAATTAAAATGAACCACATGATCAAACTGAAAAACGTGATAACATTTTCAAAGAAACAACCATTCAAAAAACAACCCCACAACCTGCACCTTTTCCTCAACGCATGAGGGGGAAAACCAAGCCTGAATTGAGTAAAACATTGAGGGAAATATTCTCACAAGTCAAGTTGAAAATTCCACTCCTCGACGTAATTCAAACCATTCCTACATACTCAAAGTACCTTAAGGACTTGTGCACTTTTAAAATAAAATTTTCATATAAAAACCAAGTCATTTTGGCTGCTAATGTTAGTACCACCATTCAATGGACCATTCCTCCTATGTTGAAAGACCCAGGATTCCCTTACATCAATGTTGAACTAGGAGAGAGAAATGTTTTCATAGCCTTGTGTGACCTAGGTGCTAGTTTCTATCTCATCCCCTATGTTGTGTACTACCAATTAGGCCTAGAAGAGCTCCAACGAACATCTGTCACACTTCAGCTTGCTGATCGTAGTATTAGGGTTCCAAATGGGATCTTATAAGATGTTTTGGTGAATTTGAAAATTTCAATAACCCAGCTGAAATCATTGTTCTTGACAATCACCCAATCTTAGGTCATATGGAAAAAACCCCAATCATCATTGGTCATCCCTTCCATGCAACAATCAACTCTGTTATCTGAGTCCGAAATGGGAACATGACCATCACATCAAGAAACATGAGTCTAGACTTGAACATCTATATTGAAAACTCTAAAATTGGGGATGATGAAGAGATCCATGAGGTTAATTGGATAGGTAGTTTTGATAGTGAACTCAAGGAACATCAAGGAATTACTGAAGTATGTTTAAGTCAAGAAGATATTGATTTTCTTTGTTCACGTGAGGGAAATATTTTACCTTGGCTTGAATGTCTTTCAGATTGATATATTGATGATTTTCTAGAATCACCAATAAATGATACCATGGGTGAAATCAATAACATCGAGTCTATACCCATTCATGACACTAAATTAGATAATCTAGTGGATGAAAATTCTTTTCACAAGGAATCGATTTTGTCAAGAAATCCGAACAAAGAAACAGAGTTCATTACAAAGTCTCATCTTTTCATGGAAAGTGATAACCACTCTGATATTGAATTTATGTTTTTACCTTCATCACTCAAGTATGTGTTCTTAGGGTACAATCAATCCCTTCCTATTGTCATTTCTTCCTCTCTCAATACCGATCATGAGAAGATGCTTCTAGTTGTCCTTAAGAGACAGATGAAATCCATTGGATGGATCCTATATGATATTCTTGGGATTATCCCACTTATCAGTACTCATAGAATTGTTCTAGAATCCGATTCAATGCCATGTTGTCAACCTCTGCAATGACTCAATCCTAATTTCATAGAAGTAGTGAGAAAAGAACTTTTGAAATTGTGAAAAGTTGGTATCATCTATCCTATAGCTGAGAGTGAGTGGGTTAGCCAAATCTATGTGGTTCCAAAGAAGGTTGGAATCATGGTAATAACCAAAAAGGATAGAGAGATGCTTCCAAAAAGGGTCAGTAGTGGATGAAGAGTCTGTATTGACTATAGGAAGCTCAACTCTTATACCAAGAAAGACCGTTTCCTGTTACCCTTTATTGATCAAGTCCTCAAGCGAGTGGCGGGTAATCAATTCTATTGCTTCTTAGATGGATTCTCAGGGTATAATAAATTCAAAGTCTCCTTAGAGGATCAAGGAAAATCAACCATCACTTGTCCATTCGGCACTTTTTCCTTCAAGAACATGCAATTTGGGTTATGTAATGTCCCTGGTACCTTCCAGTGGTGCATGATGGGAATATTCTCAGATATGGTGGGGGATTGTTTAGAGGTCTTTATGGATGACTTCTCTATCTTTGTGGCTACTTTTAATGGATACCTTCTAAATGTTAAAAATGTTTTATCATGGTGTGAGGATAAGAATCTCATACAAAATTGGAAAAAATTCCATTTCATGGTAAGTGATGGACTTGTTCTAGGTCATCTGGTATTTGGTAGAGGGATTGAAGATTATAAAGCAAAGGTTGACATCATTCATCACCTTCCCCCTCCTAAAACTATTAAGGAAGTGACGTCCTTCTTTGGACATGCTGGTTTTTATAAAAGGATCATTATGATTTTGAGCTCTACTTCTCGACCACTTTTTGCTCTATTGGTAAAGGATGATCCATTTTTATGGACATAAAGCTGTGAGGAATCATTCTCTACACTCAAGTCATGTCTTATATCACCACCTATCATACAGTCTCAAAATTGGAAACTTCCTTTTGAGATCATGTGTGATGTAAGTGACTTCACTGTAGGAGCAGTCTTAGGACAACGGTGTGAGAAAACACCATGTGTCATTGCTTATGCAATAAAAACTTTAAATAATGCACAAATAAACTACACCACCACTGAGAAATATTTTCTTGTTGTTGTCTTCGACTTAGAGAAATTCATGCCTTATCTCTTAGGTTCACCCATCACTATCTTCACTGACCATTCAGCCCTAAAATTACTTTTCCAAAAACAAGATACCGAGGCTAGATTGATTAGGTGGGTCCTTCTTCTTTAAGAGTTCGATTTAACCATTAAGGATAGAAAGGGTGTTGAAAATGATGTAGTTGATCACCTCTCTAGGATGGAATTCAAAGACAACCCACACCACCTCTCTGTGTCTGATTCATTTCCCGATGAGCACCTATATTCAGTGAGTGATTTCTCTTGGTATGCTGACATAGAAAAATATTTGGTGACGGGTGACCTTCCAAAATTCATGGGGTCCCAAGATAAGATGAAATACCCTTCTGATGTCAAACACTAAATGTTTGATGATCCTTACCTCTTCATGTTCTGTCCTGATCAAATTATTAGGAGATGTGTTCCCGAGTCTAAACAAGAGTCCATTCTAAAATTTTGTCATGGAGAGGCATGTGGAGGCCACTTTTTTATAAATAAAACCACTGAAAATGTCCTCCAAAGTGGTTCCTATTGGACAAACCTCACTAAGTATTCCTTCCAATTCTGAAAAAGTTGTCCTCAGTGTCAGAAATTAGGATCCATTACCAAAAGGAATCAAATGCCCCTCACTCGCATTCTGGTCTTTGGAATCTTTGATTGTTAGGGAATTGATTTCATTGGACCCTTTAGAAACTCTAAGGGATACCTCTACATCCTTTTAGATATTGATTATTTCTCAAAATGGGTTGAATACATTCCCACTAAGTCCAATGACCATCATGTTGTGATCCGATTTCTGAAGAAGCATATATTTTCTCGATTTGGAATTCCTAGGGCTATAATCAGTGATCGAGGAACCCATTTATGTAATCACCCATTCTCTTCACTCATGTCTAAGTACGGATTTTCTCATAACAATTCCACTGCGTACTATCCTCAAACCAATGGTCAAGCTGCGTTATAAAATAGAAAGATTAATCAAATTCTTGAAAAAACTATCAACCCCTCTAGGAATGATTGGTCTGAGAAACTCTTGGATGCTCTTTGGGAATATCATACGAAATTCAAAACCATCCTTGGAATGTCACCATATAGGTTGGTTTATAGAAAATCATGACATTTACCGATTGAAATTGAGCATAAGGCATCTTGGGCAATCAAAAAAAATGAATTTTGACATTTCTTTATCCGAAAAAAGAGGAAATTAGATCTTAATGAGCATGAGGAACTTAGGATGGAGGCTTATATAAATTCAAGGATAAATAAAGCTAGAGTTCTAGCCTACCAATCTAGGAATATCAAAGTCATTCAATTTGAACTGGGAAAATCTGTGATCTTGTAGAGTTAAAAGATTCATTTACACCCGAGAAGGTTATGGTGTAGATGGTCAGGTCCATTCATAGTGAAATATGTGTACACCCATGGGGAAGTAGAGATTCAGGATCCCATAAGTGGTAACATTTTTAAGGTCAATGGTCATAGGTTAAAACCATTCATTGAATCATTCCATAAATAGGAAATAGAGTTTGAGTTTACAGAGCCAAACTATGAATTAGAAAAAAATTGATAGATTTATGATCCATCAGGCTAACGACGTTAAACAAAAGCGATGCATTGGAGGAAACCCGTGGTTTTCATGTTTCTAATCATTTCGAATCATCTTTTGTTTCCTTCTTCTTAATTTTTTTATTTTTTTTAAAAAAATAGACTGTTGACATGTTCTTATATTATGAGTAAGGATGGGTATTAAAGGGGATCACCGTATTTATCTGTGTCACGCGGTGTAATCCCTGAGTAATACCTTACCCAGAAAATATAATGAAGACAATGTATCATCAGTTTATTTTATTTTATTTTATGTTTTTGTTGGTATTTAAAAAAACATTTTTGACCTGTTCTTCTTGTTTGATTAAGGACGGGTACGAAAGCGGAGCACCGTATTCATCTGTGTCACGTGGTGTTATCCCTAAGTAATACCATACCTAGAAATTTAAGAGAAGAAAATATATCATCAGTTTATGTTATTTTTATGTTTTTTTATTTTTTAAAAAATAATATATATATATATATATATATATATATTAAAAAAATGAAGGACTGTCATAGGTCATTGGGAAAATCTGGTCACAATCGTCCAAGCAATTGGGACTCAAACCAGAACTGAAGGCAGACAGGGGAATTCATTTTCAACATAACCACCAGGTGACTTCATTCCATAATTTTCATTTTCAATTTCATAGTGGAAATTCTACCATACCCCTTCTATGTATCAATTCTTTAAACACTACAGACAGTTTTATTATAAGTTAGGGGGGAGATGATAATGTGTGGAAGAAAAAATTTCATTAATCCTGAACATGATAACACACATTCCAATCTATGAAATTGGATATCAAATAACTTTTCATGCCTCGATTCTAATTTTAATGGAAGTTTATGTTCGTGTGCATAGATATTGGAAAGTGCATTTGTCCGATGTGATTTTTCATCATTTATATTTTCATCCAATTATTTAAAAAAACACAATGCACATCCTCTAGATTTTGGGGTTTTAGTTTGACTTCTTGGATACCCATAATAAATATCTTATGATTGGCTATCATTTTAATTTTAACATGAGTATTAAAAAAAA
Organism: Viscum album; assembly: GCA_963277665.1. Taxonomy (NCBI): domain Eukaryota; kingdom Viridiplantae; phylum Streptophyta; class Magnoliopsida; order Santalales; family Viscaceae; genus Viscum; species Viscum album. The sequence goes on from OY728163.1 coordinate 1,655,882,636, forward strand.
TCAATTTCTGCGTAGAGCAATGTATTTACCTAATGTGTGGATTTCGGCACTTGGGATCGTGACTCCATAGTTGTTTGGCCTGGAGTTGGGAATTTTATACCTATTTGTGGTAATTTGAATTTGTTTTTGATTGAGTTAACTCTAGATGATGCCTGAGTATGTGAGCTTCACTTGGTTCCCTATGGTCTTTGAGCCTGGGAGTAATCGGAAATGTCTTGCTACATGGGCTGACTCGATTGAGTTCAATTTAAATTACCATGAAAAAATTGCAAAAAATAACCAAAAATAAAAAACAAAATAAAAAAATTATTACTCATTTTATTTTTAAAATTTTATTTCTCTTAGCGCTTCCATCTTTTCTATCTCGAATGAAAATGAACCCCCATGTTTATTGTGACGCACAACACTTCATCATGATTAATTGAATTTGGATGAAATATGGAGATGAATTTGAAAAAAGGAATGGGCTTGGGCATGAGAAATGCCTATGGATATATCTTTTTTTAAATGATTTTGATGGGTTTAATAATTTTTTGGTAAGAGATCATTGGGTGAGAAATGTGTATTGATATGTTTTTTGGAAAAGGTCATTCGAATTTCATTTTTGTGAGATATATTTTTCTTAGGACTAGAAAAACTCAAGTTGTGGGGTATGATTATCCAATAAAAACACATATTTTTATTAAATTTTAATGTTATTAAATGTTCATTTTTGATCTTATGGGCCTGAGTTAGTCGATTTTAATTTTGAACATCCATTCTCATCATTTGTGCACTTCATGGCTAATATGAACCAATTTAGGCCCAATGTTTCATCTGATTTTAATGAATACAATTATCAATATTTTAATTTTATATTTTTGTAAATGGATATAAACTTAAATATGAACATTTTCCATTCATGGATCAATGGAGTATTCATAAAGGATGATGGGGATATTTGGAAATGAAAGGAAACAATTCTGGAGAAGGTAGATTTTATATCATCCCACTGATGAGAATTTGGGGCCCCCAATACAGGCCCAATGAATCCCATATCTAATGGGAGGATATAATACATATATAGAAACAAATCATTCTTCTGGAACCAGTGCTAATTCGTCTTACATGGGGTTGATTAAGGCAGACCAAGTTGAAGATGCAATTCTAGGCCAGATTCTGCGGGCCAGAAAAACAGAACATCATTTAAAACATATCTCATGAGTGGATAATCATTTTGGGAAGAACTATTACAGGCTGTTAGGGGCCATCTAGGGCATCATTTAAGTCTTCTATGGTCCACTCCAATTCGTCTTTCTAGAAGGTCCTTTCGGCACGTCTTTCCCGTGGATGCAAGCTGCCTACAGCTTCAGGGCAAGAAGTGGAAAAGTCTTCTCTACATTAATGTTCCACCTACCTTGGACCACCACATTTAATTAAAGTGACTTAGGGAGTGGTGGCTCGTCCAAATGATTACTTTTTTCCTATTTGAGGTAGTTTTGATGGAGGATTTTGGGATCTGGGAGCTTTATTTTCCTTGTAATGTTATTATGCCAAATTGTCCTTGTAGCATTTTTCCTTCTCATGTATGTTGTTTAAATCAGTATAGTTTTCAATAAAAGTTCTTCTTCTTCTCTTATTATGTTCTTCCTCTGATCACCTTGATATCTTTGCCACAAGGTGTGAATTTATTCACAGAAAACCTTGTGATTTTTTTCACACAACGGTGGAGTGATCGTGTTTTTGTTGTTGTTGTTGTTTTTTTACTTCTTTAATTCCACCCTCGTAAGTCTACTACCTGCTTTCATTGAGAACATGATATCAATGGAGGGATAGATCATTTATGGGTTGATCCAAAGGAGTAGCAAGTGGCTAGATTGGATGTTATTTCTCACTCTCTAAATGTTTAATTTCTTTTAATTGAGTTTCTTTCATTAAATGTGTTTCTCTCTTCCTCTTCCTTATTGAATTTATTCCCCCACTTTTATGTGCTAAGTGGATCCTTTTACCTTGGAGTGCTCATGAAAATGATCCTACAAGTGTATATATTATTAGCATGTTTTTGTGAAGGTGATTAATCAGTAAGTTATGAGGGTAGCTTGAATTCATTTCATGAATCCTTATCGATTTAATGAAATTAAAATTGTACAAAAAAGGAATTCATCCAATACACCGCGAGTAATAACCTAGGTCAACTCATTTCTCATAAATTGAATTCACATAGATCATAGTGCTCTTTTAAACCCCATCTAAAAACAACCCTAGTTGGCCGCATCATAGCCAAAAATCCATCTCTTTATATTGTGTTTCTAAAGGTTCTTAGGTCTCTGAGGATTCGACAACCCATTTGACACTACAAGCGACCGCTTGACCCTTAAAACATGGGTAAATTTGGGTGAAACCACTACCGCACTGCTTTAACCTGCTGACAATTCAAACAATTCACAGTAAAATTAGAAATATCTCTTTTCATTCCGTCCCACCAGTAATACTCCCAAAGATCTCTGTTCATCTTAGTACTACCAGGATGAACTGAAAACAGAGAACTATGAGTTTCACATTACAACTTGTTCTTCAATTATGAATCACAAGTCACACATAATATCTTCCCAAACCTCAAAAAAAAATTATCAACATTCAAATCCGGAAACATACCCTTCTGAACCAACTCTACCTTTTTTTGCAACTCATTGTCTTCTATCATCGCTTTCTTTATTCTATTAAATAGATATGATTTCGCTGACACCTAAAACAAAACATAATAATTTCATGCACTGAAAACTTCTATTCCAAAGTTGATCAAATCAAAAACCAAAGGATCTCATTCTAAATGTTGCATGGTCAATGAGACATTACTTTTTCAACTCAAAGAATGAGACAATTTTTTTTTCTCGTGTGGTAATGGATTGTGCAATCATAATCCATGATTAATTCTAGTCATATCCTCTATCTCATGTTCAATTCTTTCTGAGTGAATATATATGATAAAATTTTGGTCTGTATATATTTCACATTTTACTCCCAATAAATGATGCCTCCAAATTTTTAAATAAAAAAATAGAAACTAATTCAAAATCATGTGAAGTGTTATTTATGTCAAGAGGTTTCAACTGACGTGAAGCATAAGAAATTATCTGATCATTCTGTATAAGGACACATCCATGTCCCATTAATGAAGCATAACTTTAATTAACAAACTCACCTTTTCGGGAAGGTACTGCCAAAACTAAAGCATTCACCAACCTACTTTTCAATTCCAGAAAACAATCATCACATTCTGTTTTCCAAATGAACATAAAACCTTTTCAAGTTAACTTAGTCATTGGACTAGATAATTGTGAAAAATTATCAAAAAACCTCTGTTAATAGCCTAATTTACCAAGAAAACTATGGATCTCAGTTATATTTGTGGGTCTTGGCCATTCATCAACAACTTTTGTTTTAGAAAGATGAAAAGTTATGCCATTTTTTAAAACAATGTGACCAAGGAAAGAAATTTGTTGTAACCAGAACTCATACTTGCTAAATTTACCATAAAGTTTATTTTCTTTTAAGGTTCTCAATATGAACCTTAAATGACATTCATGCGTTTCTTTAATTTTAGAATAGACCAAAATATCATCAATGAACACAGCCACAAACATATCCATGAAATCATAGAAAATTATATTCATAAAATCCATGATTACAGTAGGTTCATTGATTAACCCAAAGGGCATGAATACAAATTCCTAATGGCCATATCTACTACGAAACACAGTCTTCCGAATGACTTCTTCCTTTAAATTCAATTGATGGTACCCCAATCTCATGTCAATATTTGAATATTATTGAGCTCCCTAGATCAGACCAAAAAATCATCAATATGAGGAAATTGATAATTGTTATTAACAGTGATGTTATTCAATGCTCTATAATCAATTCAAAGTCAAATTGAACCATATTTATTTTTCAAAAACAAGGCAGGAGCTCCCCATGGTGATGTGCTAGGTCGAATGAAACATTTATCTAATAACTACTGCAATTAATTCTTTAACTCTAAATGTTCAATTTGAGCCATTCAATAAGGGGGTTTTGAAATTGGTTTAGCATCAGGAACTAAGTAAATAGTAAATACAACTTCTCGATCAGGTATAATATTAGGAAACTCATTAGAAATAATATCAATATACTCATTTAACACTAGCACATCAATAATATGAATAGTTCTTTTATTTTCTACAATATGTGAAAGGTAACATTCATTTCCATCTTTCACTAGTTTCCTAGCTTCCTGATATGTTATCAAAAGCAACGGTTAATTCTTGTACACAAACTATAAATCATTCTGAAATGAAACCTCTTTAGCTATGCAATCAATCTTTACATGATAAACATATAGCCAATAAATTCCCAAAATAATGTCATACTCTATTAGAGGCAAACAAAATAAGGGTTTCTGGTAGATTCTTCATGCACACAAGTACGTGATGGTTCTTATGTTTTCTTTTTTTCTCAACATTTCCTCCAGATGTTTTTACAATATGTTCTATATTCATATATTGAGATGAAATTAACAATTTATTAGAAATCCTCTCATAAATTAAAGAGTGTGTATACCCTAAATCAAACAACACATTTTCATAATCTGAACAAACAAATAGTGTACCTGATACTACTTCGTTTAATGGAGCAACATCTAATGAAGTAGTTGCAAAGGATTTCTCCACCTCTTTCTGCTAGTATTCTAGATGATTTCCCTCCGTTTAATTCTTCACTAGACACTCATTTTCGTAATTCACCATTTCATTACACGTAAATCATCTTATCGATGGCTTTTCATTGCCTATTTGATCATCTTCCTTACAGTTACGAGTAATATGACCAGACATACCACACCAGAAGCACTTTCAAGAATTGGATAAACATTCTCTTGGATGATTTTTACCACACTAATCACAAGTTGGATAGTTAATTGTCTTACCTCCAGGCTTCTTTGATGAATTGTTTCCCTTTACCTACCAACTGGACCTCTTATTCTATTGTTTTTCAATGAACACCTAATCCTCGACAAAATCCATTTCCACCATCTCTGCACATCGAACATGTTTTTCAAAACTTTTTAACTCACGTTAGGATAATTATATTCAATATAATGGCTTCATTCCTGAGTAAAATCAAATTATCTTACTATCAAGATCTCGGAAGAAATTTGGAGTATACCTTTCCAGTTGATTGAATTTTTCTTTATAATTATCCACTGAGTCATCATCCTACCTTAATTCTAGGAATTTGTTTCCATCCTAAGACAAAATACATTAGGAAAATATTTTTCAAGAAACATTCCATTGAATTCATCCCAATCAAGAGAATCAATATCCTCACTATCCCTGATATTTTTCATCATTGAACACCACTGACCACCTTCACCTTCATAACGTTAAATAGCGAGACTAACATATTGATGTTCTTAACACCCCATGACATCAAAAATCTTCTCGAGTGCTTTAATCGGCCATTCTGCTAGCACAGGGTCAGATGATCCTCTCAATGAAGGGGGATGTTTCCTCATGAAATTATCCACTACTGACATGTTCCTCTACAGTTGATCTGGCTAATCTCATGCATGGATACCACCACCATTTATAGCCTGAGTCAACTATGTCATCACTGCAACAAACTATTCAGTTCTGATTACGACTATCTTAGGTTGCTGATTTGGAAGGTAGTCTTTCTCCTGATGTCATCCCATCATAGTTGTCTTGTTTACTCTATGGGAAACCATTCTGAACACATAAATATCTTAGGTGAAGAAACATGGTAATCTGTAAATGCTATATCATTTCAATATTACAATAAATTAATTTATGGACATTTATTTAATAATACACTAACTCCTAAAGATGACTAAACAGACCTTCTATACCAACTATAAGGACCCTGCATTAAAACATTACATAATAATGAAATAAATGAATAATACACATTAAGGATACTTTCAGGTTTAGAGTTTTATAGAATTATACCATAACTATTACATTTAATTTAAAAAATACAAATTATACACTTTTACTCAGTTTCCATTTTTTTCAAAAAACAAGAACTCTTTAAAAAAAGAGTCATGTCTAATTCCACGTTTAAGACAACATGAATTTTCCTTGATCCCTTCCTTGACCCTATTCCACATTATGTTGTGTAAAAATCTTTTTAAAAAGATGGGATGAGCATAAAAAGCTCAGTAAGGGATACACAAAGAAGGAAAACAGTTAGTTTTTTTAAAAAACAAGTAACCCATGAATACTTTAACATATGTAAAACTTTTCACCACGATGAAGTAGAAAATACTCTTCACTGAATAAAATATTACTACTTACCCTTTTTAATGAAAATATTACCATAGAACCCATATAAAGAACACTTAACATATAAAGGTATCGTGGGACATAAACATACTTAAATGGAATAACCATACGATTGACTTCCACACATATCACTAAATGGAATAGCCATATAGCCGACTTCTATACCCAATGGATTTGAGGTTATAACGTAACCACCCATCATGGTTTATCATGGCATCACCCGTCATTTGGTTTATCACGTAACCACCTATGAAATGTCCAAGTACCATTATAAAATCATAAATCATAAAACTAATATAACGGAAAGAAAAAATTTCCACATTTAAATCACAATATATCACTTAAATATATTGACATAAAAAATCCATTGTCAAAATAATTTTCAATACCAAATTACATAAAATATTATATGGTATTTAAATTCCTTGAAAAAAAACATTGTGGGTTGTTAAAGAAGCCAAAGAACAAATAATTCTCGTGGAAGTGGAAAGGTCATTGTCAACACTTATGTTAAAAGAAACATTACTTTTTGTCATTTAGTTAATCAATTAATAGAAAAATATACTCTTTGAAAATTCAAGGGTGTTTATAGAGCATATAAAATAAAGTCATGTATTAAAACAAAACATACCTCAATGAAAGGAGACTAAGACGACGTCCCTTACCTCATATCCGACTTGACCTGTTTGTTCTTTAATATCTTGAATAATAAACTAAAGTAAATTTATAATTTCTTAAGAACATTTTTCAAGTTTTTTATTCCTTTTATATCACTTATTACCATGTTATAAACATTATTTAACTATTCAAGTTATTAATGTTAGTTTTGTCAGTATTTGGTACTTGATTCACAAATGAACACCATTTTGTTAGATGTTGTTCACATGGTCAAAAGTTCATTATATCCAAAACGATATTCATGATTCAGATGTCATATATATCATATATATCCAGTATATAAATGTATTTATAATAGTACATTACAATATGCAGTAAGAAATGAAATGCACAGTTCATGGAGATGGTAAGTCATATGTACGCATGAACGCTAATTCCATTGCTATTTATTATTTTAATTAATTAAAACATAATTATACATAGGTATATTATAATTACATTATAATATCATATAATATAATTATCTCCATCCTTTATACGTCCCACACATGGAATTAACGTGTCATATCACTTTGAGGGGGCGGTAGTCCACAGTTCCTCAAATGAAATTATAGAGTTTACCCACTATAGAAACCATAACGGTAAGCTATAAATGGAAAATAAATAAGAATAAATAAAAAATAAATATAATATATATCATTTATAAAAACAGTTCCATCTTAATGGCCGCTATGAGATGCGGTAGGAGATAATTGAACAATCATTGTTTCATGAGGCGCTAGTTTTCCATCCATAGAAACAATATGTTATTCACCTATTAGATAGAGGTGTGTGTAAGTGTAGTTCCAATACATCTCATACAAATATCCTAGTATATTTAGGATAATTGTTTTGATATATAAGAGAGGAATAAAAGGACTTTAGGGGTCGGATAAGTAAAATAAAATAAAAGAAGTTAAGAGAAATCAGTACCTTTAATTTTGATAACTCTCTTTTGTTTGAACCAAAATGGTTTTTGGAAGTGTCTTATACCAAAGTTAAGGATTATTAGGGGAAGATAGGAATGTATAGAGATTAATTGGGATGATTTTGGATGATCCAAAATTCTTGAAAGTTGTGAGTAATTGGTTAAAAATGGTCTCTTTTTATAAGGGGGAGGAGGGGCTCTTTAAGAAAGTGTGAAAATATTAATTTATTATATTATTATATTTGTATTCTAAAGGTCCAAAAATAATTAGAGTCAAATTTAAGAAGACTCATGGGTGAAATAAAATCATCTAATAACAATTGGACCAGTTATTAATGTTATTTTAATATTTATAATCTTATTTATTTAAATGAGATATTAATGAGGTAAACACTACACCATTATTGTGTCATAAATAATTTAATTAATTCTATGTCTAAAAATAATAAAAAAATACCATGATGTAAGAAATATTTTTATATATAAAAATAATATTTATAGTTGAAAAGATACTTTATATAACCCTACTTGAAAATTAATATACTAAAAGATATTTTTCTGTGTTATTTTTGCCTTTACTTTAATTTAATTAATCTAAAGTGTCATTATCATTAATTAGTTGTTCCATGGGGTCCCAAAATCAATCCAAGGATGCCCAATGTTTTCCACTACTCATAAAATAATGTTATAAAATGTTTTAATGTAATTTTTAATTATTATAATATTCTTTTTACCTTGAATTACCCTATTTACCTTTAACCGTGGTAAATAAAAGTCAAAAGATATTATTCACCAAAAACTATTTTCCATTTATTAAACCAAATTTTACATTATAATAAAAACCATGTATTTCAGATTTTTGAAATTCAATTCATAGAAGTGGTAAAATTTCATTTAAATGAAAAATTCAGTTTTTTAACTACTACTAAGTGGTTTCACTATTCATCAAAAATTGATGTTTTTCAGAAAAATACCAAAAATTATACCTATGATATATTTGATATTCCAAATTAAAAAATTAATTATATTTTAAAAAAATCTAAAAATATAGGTTTCATTAATTAATTTAAAATTAATTCTAGTTGTTAAAACAAATAGCGTATTTTTATGAAATAATAACTATCAAAAGATTGACACATGTTAATGTCCAAATTCAATGTAAAATTAATTCCAATGACCAAAATTGGATTAAATGGTAAAAATATATTCTAATAACACTTTAAACCCAATTAAAAATATAATCTAACAATATAAATGAATTATATTAAAATGAAATTTTTAATTAAAATACAATATTCTTCATTGTTCATTAAAAAAGAACTTTATCGAAAATATTCCAAAATTTTTCCCAAAGTAAATATTGATGTCCCAATTATATAGAAGAATTGTATTTTCTAAAATAGAATATATTGAAGTAAAAAAAACTATATTTAAAGAGGGTTCACCATTAAAAGGTGGAAAATTGACCTTTTAATGTAAATTATGCTTAAAATTAGATTTATTCACATTTTAAGCCTTTAACTTTTATTGGAAAAGAGTAAATACATTTAACAAACATGTATAATCATATTTTAGGCAGTTTTGATCATTCCTTCTAGCACAACAGCTAGGAGTTAACTTCCATTTAAAATAAAAATATTATATTATTAGTGTCCAATGTATGATTTAAAAAACCCGTTGTTTCATATCAGGTACGGTATCGAACATAGAAACCCGTTTAAAGTAAAATTAATATTTAATTCACAAATATTAATAAATATGAAAATATATTATTCTTAATTTTCTTGGGATGTTACACATAGGGCGTAGGGTACTAGAGTAGTATTGTAGCTGCGATAGCACTATAGCAGCAACATGGTACTATATCAGTGGTGAGTACTTTGTGGTACTATAGTAGGGGGGTAATATAGCAGTATTATTCATAGAATGGTCCTTGGGGAAAAACATTGGGCCTATGGTCCATGTAATGTGAAAAATGCCCACTGGGCCTTTGGGTGATGTAATGGGTCTCTCTCTATACAATTTGAAGAGGTATTTTATTTTCTTTAATAATAACCGAGTCTCTAGCGAAATGATTTTTAAAAAAGACCCTCCATAAAAATAAATGTGGGACCTAGGGATACCACATTGTAGGTAGATAAATCAAGATAGTCATGGATGTATTTTAGTATGATTGCATGCATAGGGCCCCTAAAATGTTTATGAGGGACCATATCCGGCACACAAGGCTCATAGGTGAGTTCCTAAGTAGACCATTCAATTGGGTGGTGTAGCCTCTGATGGGAATGTGTGTACTACATATGGGTGTCAAACCTAGTGATGAAATAGAGTTCAACGAAGCTAGAATTATTATTAAGAAGATATCATAAAATTGAATTATCGATGTGGGATCCCTTATCATCGTCACACTATAACTGTGTTAAGGACTTATATAGAGAATTAAAGCCACTAGAACCAACTGATCATGTTCACCCAGACCTCTCTTCATCACCTAACTCAATTTTATGATGGATTTATACAATTTTTGATTCCAATAATCAATTTCCATTATTATATAATTATTTTTTGTTCATACCAAAGGAATAAGGAATCACTGATTGACACGGATCCATACATGAAATCTATATCTTTCATGAATAAATATATCTGAATTAAATTTATTTTTAAATGTATGAATTTATGATTACACATGTATTTGGGAGTTTCATAATGGAATTAGTTGAAAATACTTGGTCCCATGAATCCTTTTGTATTAATCAATTTTGTATCTATACGAAATCACATGAAGAATAGAGACTACAATAGTGTCCAATCATGGATATCCTTGGTTATAGTAATAATTAGGGAGTTCAGGATCACAGTTCCATCATTATGTCACATGAAAAATTTAAGATAAGGTAAATGATCTGATATTTTCCAAACTCATGTGAGTGTTACACTATGAATGAAAAAATCAGTTAACTGAAGCCTCAAACCCATAATATTTGGTATTACATGAGTTCGAAAAATCTATGTGTTAAAAAATATATTTTTTTGAATAAATATATGATATTTATTTCTGTAAAAACAAACATTACTTTTAATGATTTATGGAAATTAAAATCAATGAACCTTTCAAAAATTATTGTGGTCACCACATCGACAAATATTGAGTTAATGTTGAGGGTTTGAGGAATTTTCATTTAGGTTTAAGTGCATCTATTTTTTCTATAAAAAAATAATAGAACATCACAATTATACTTATGTGATGAAGAGTAAATTATAATCCTTAATTTTATATGTGAAGTATATGATATCCCATGAACCTTCACTTATGTTTATACCATTTTAAGTAGCATAAAAAATAATGGAACATTAAAATATGACATATTTTGGGTTTTTAATGAATTTGTGTTCACATTAGATCCCATGAACAAAAAAAATGGAAGAAGAAAAGTGGTTGTTTTCAATAAAAGGAAATCGAAAAACCACATACAAATCATTCAAATGTGACCTAAAAAAATACCAAGTACACTACTGATACGTGAAGAATATCGAAATACAGTATTTGAAGAGATATTATGTTATTAATATTACTCCAATGATGATATAAGATTTCATGATGTTATACATGATGAATATAGTGCATGAATACCATGAACCCATTGTGTATGCATTGAAATGCTTCATTGGTTTGGAAGGTAAAGCTATGAAGATGATTACCGGTTTTGGAGATGTATTTTTAACCAATACACTTAATAAAAATATAACCTTAGTGAAAACATGAATGAGATACATGGAACATAAAATAAAATTAAGAATTTATAAGTGTGATAAGGTTTATTCACAACACATACATCATTCTTTATGCGTGAAGTGATATTGACTAAACTATGTTGATAATTTAAGTAAAAATTATCTTTGGTTCATTAAAGGCTTAACATACATAAAATAATATCAAAATTTTAGTGTGATCCAGTTGAAAATATAATTTATTCAGCAAGAAGGATATTAGAGAACTGATATAATTAAAATAATGGATATTGTGTTTTAAGGAATGCAAAAATGACACTGCTACTATATTGTATATCATTTGTGTTGAAGACTACAAGGAGTTGAAGAAGAATAAGAATAATAGTTATGGAACATGATTATATCTATTTAGGATCATTTGTTACAAAAAAATATTTTATATTTCTATCTACAACTTGATCATATAATTGTGAATAAAGAAGAAGAAAAAGAGGCAGCTTTTATGATTTTTTTTTAATTTTAAGATGATGGTAAAAAAAATTTCCAATTAAATATGATTTATTATAAAAATTTTATAATTTTATAATGGAATGTTAAATAAATAATAATAATGTTCTATTATGTTAAATAATTTATTTTACAAGGTTGGTTTCAAGTAAATGTGTCCAAAGATATCCCCTTTCTCATGGTTTCATTAATAATACGAAGGATGTTATTTATGGGTGGGATAATAACCATATTACACCAGGGTTGTCATAATGAACATCTGAAGTAAATATTTTTAACAAATCCTGTTAGTATTTGTGAATTAGTGTTTTTTGTGCATGATTGAAAACTCTAACTAGAGAAAAAATGATAATCATTCACTGAATAAGAAACAATGGTATTAAAAGTGATAAATTTTTTAAAGTGAAAAATTAAAAATAAATTAAATCCCCCTATATGTTTTCTCAAATTAAAAATTGATCCTTACAATTGGTATCTATGATTGGTCACACCTCTGATTATATTTTCATATTTTAATCATTTTAAAAAAATGAAATTCCTTTATCAATTCTCAATAGAGTACAAACATCGAGGAGGTGTATCTATCCAAGATAATTATTATATCATAGTAAATAATTTTAATAATAAAATAATAAAATAATTTATAAATATAAATTAATCATCCCACTTTTTCAAAGAGGAATAAATATTTTTCCCATGAATTAATCCAATGAAATACAAATTATCTATGGAATTTTAATATCCAATTGTTCATCTAATACTGAGGATATGGAAACAATTTCTACAAAATAATCTAATATATAGGTATCATATAGTTTCTGAAAATATTTTACAAAAAAAAACACAAGAAAATGTTTTTATGATAGGTCCCTAGACAATAATAATTTCATAGAATATAAGAAGACCATCAAAGAAGATATCACCCATATAAAATAGGATTCTTAGAAAAGATATGGTTTATTGGATCAAAGGGTGTTTAATAATATTTATCTCACAATAAATGTAATTATAAGAGTTTTATGGTCCAAATTATTTAAGACGATTTATAAAACATGGATAAAATACTATAAGAAAGAGTGTAAGATGCTATAAAACTCGAAAAACATGTACAATATAAAGAATAATTGAACATTAGGCTAGAAGAATGATGCACTAATTTTAAAAATGACTAGTTAAATAAATTTTTTATAAATAATAATTCCAAATTAGAGTGGGATTAGATTTACCAGACATTTGAATAAAAAATATCTTTCATTAATGTCAATAATTTCTTATATGACATCAATGAATATAAGATAAATGTGGTTAATGATTTTTTATAGAAAATTAATAAATTGAATACTGATTAAATTGAAAATATAAACAACTAATGTGAAGATAGATTTGAATTAACTCAGGATGGAAAATGATCATATATATGAATTTTATAAAACCTTAGTTAAATTTTTAATATTATGAAAAAATAAGATTATACTTCACAACCAATAAAATTAGTTCTATTTCTAGAATAATTACTTGCACAAAAAACTATAATGTGTATTCTTATAATAAAATACCTCTATGTAGTTGAAGGAACAATATGGAATCATTAAATGTTTAATCTTAATTAGTATCAACGAAGAAGGTACCATCCAGCTCTGATAATAATATTTTCTCTAACTTTGGTCATATAAAAAGTGTATAATTAAAATCCAAAATATGTAAAAAATAAATGATCTAATGTAATGAAGTGATCACTATTAAGTATATGTTTATGGAAGATATGTGAGTATAAATTTGTTCCCCTAAAAAATATATATTAAATAATAAAACATCACAATATTTGAAATTTTTTAAATCTAACAGATCATTAGTTAATGAGAAGAGATCAATATTTTTTAGATATTATTGTCGTTCTGAGAGATTTGGGAATATAAAATATGATTATTATTACATTATGTAAGTATCTTAAAATAAAAGAAGACCTAAATCATGGAAGATAAAATAATTAATAATGAAAATTAAATATAAAATTAGGATATAATATAACTATTATAAATAGATTTTAATTTTTGAATATGATATATGTTATTTTCTATTGGATTTGATAAAATAAAGTTATAGGAGAATAAATATCATTAAAAATTCATTAAAAATAATTCAGAATAAAAGACCATTTGAGTTTAATTATAAAAAAACTCTCCTTAGGAAATAACCATATGAAAAATAATGAAAAAATATATTCCCAATAAGTCATCAAAGAACAAAAATATGTCAATCTTGGATGGAATTTATAATAAGAATGATACTCAACATAAATCTAAGATGAATAAAATGGTTCTAAACTATAAAAATATAATTATTTTGTGAATGAAAAGGAAAAACCATGGATCACTATAACCATGCCACTAAAATTAAAATAAATAGAGTTGTCTTCATAATATAAAGGGATAAACTACTGAAAGAGAAAATGTCTAAAATGTTAAAGATAACACTTGATATTTCACGTGGAACCACTAAGCATGATATATACAATCCAAATTATATAATTGATTTATTTCTAGCTAATTAAAAATGATAATGAAAATTGGAATAATCATGTATGAAAGTTGATGATAAAGGGAAAAAATGTTTCCATCTTAAGAAATAAAATTTCATGATTGGTTATCAATAAATGATAAAAAAATAATATTATTGGTACTATGTTGAAGGTGATAATGTCTTGAAATATATTTTATGTTTGTTTCTTCAAAACACTAGCTCAAAAATAAATACTAAATATCAAAAAAATAATTTGATGATGAATGTTCTTTGATGGATAGTTTAAGGAAGAAGATTCCACTCAATGAAATTGAGGAAATCAATAACACCATGCTTCCCAGAACTTCCAATAAATAAAAAAACATCATGAATAGTTTACCCACACATGAATTATAAAATAATGTGATATTATGGTGGATAATTAATTATCAACCATGTTTCTATAATTGAAAATATAAGGACAATCCTCCTTATTCTTATCCATATTGTGATTATTCCTTATTTATAGTGAATTTAGGGAGATAAAAATATTCAGTGGTATAAAAAATTAAGAAATTATATTCATACCTATATAATATATAAAATTCATTCAATTATTAATGTAAGACACCATCCTTTGTTATTGTATCATTGGGTTCCTTTAAAATTATTTACTGAAAAAGATAGAAGACCAACCTTGATAACGATAATCAAGTTAAAATAGAGGATGAAAATACATTTTGTGTATTTTGAAATCATACTTTGAGTATGAGTATATAATGATGTTCCCAAATCATTATATTTACTCTAACATAGATATCTCTAGATGTTACCTTTTTAAGAACTCATTTATGGGGTCTGTGGTACTACACTCTTATATTTATTCAATGAAAATAAATGAAACATGATATTAATGGGGTAACCTTAATGAATCAATATAAAAATAGCTTTAAGATGTTAATGGAATAATTTCATGAACGTTACCTACTTAATATAATGGATTATTTTTAATATGTGTGTTGAGATGAGTATATAAATTGAATGTTGAATATATTTTACAATTGGTATCATACCATTTTTATTTTCATTCTGTCAACTGACATCTGTTAACTACTATTATCTTAGAAAATGAAATGAAAACTATAATGATGTATACAAGTTGTTATATATTAATTTTTTATCACTTTAGGAATTGATAATGTATAAAATTCCTTTCTATATTTTTGGGGTATGAGTTGGTCCCAACTCATACTCAGATATTTTTGGAAAAATTCATGTCTATATTTGACACTCTTGTTTTCTACACCAATCATAAGTCATATATAATTAGAGTGGAATAATTACCAGCACATTTCTTATGAATTTAATGATACCATCTAATATTAGGATATTTTTATTTTTTATTAATGATGGGGTGCTGAAAAATGAATAAAGAAATAATGATAACATCATGAAATCCAATTTTATAAAATATTATTAAAAAAATATGGGAGATTAATGATCATACTATGTTTTTTTGTTGTATTTAATGTAAATAATTTAGTAACAGATTAAGCACATGATCTCAATAAGTATCACAAAATAAAACAATCAAAGAATTTTGTTTTTTGTTCTAAATATTTGAAATATGTGATGATTAAGGATACCATTAAATTATGTGTGTTTCATTGTGATTTATTTTATGAGGCATAATGTTTTATCAAGAAGAATAGAATTTTATAAGTTACATCCAAATAATTCTCTTCAATGGTTATTGATGTTATCTTAAAAACTATTCATAAGGAGATCAAAACAATAATATTATATTTGAGATGATTTAAATTTAGCTGTAAGGATTAGAGAATCATTCTAAAATCTTATAACGTGTGATTCATGGTGACTAGTATTGAGATAGTGTTTTAAAAATATTGATACATGATATATGAAGAATAATAGTTGATGAATTTTAGAGAGATGTTTTGAAAGAGGGGTTGAAATGATGTTTCTAATATTGGGAAGAACTTCTATATGATGATCAAAAATATAATAAGGTATTTTGGATATGTTATCCTATAATATTGAGGTCAAGGTAATTCACTATATATTTGACTTGGCCTTTATCAAAAAAAAATTATCCATCATTTTTCTAACCAAGGATCCACCATTACCACATATGTGCGTCTTAGTTATTGCATGTGGATGGTAGATCAACCTGGATAGTGATTGTGATAGGTGAGAATGATGTAATACATAAGGCTCAAATAGTGTATACAGGTAATTATAGCATGCACACATGGTGCAAAGGTTAGTTCATGGGTGTACAATGCAATGGCATAGTGTGGCCCATGGTGGGCATGTGTGAAGTGTATAAGGATGTCAACCTCGGTTCTAGATCTAGTAGTTATTGAATTTGGGATTATTAATAAGAATTCATCTATTGATCACAATATTTTGTGGGAAATCATTGCACTAAAAAACAATTAATATGTTAAAAACATCCGTGTAAAATCAAATCCACTAGATCATATTGGATTTCAGCATCTGATCATCACTACATCATCACAAACAAACTAAATATGTTTTACTACACTTACTGAGTCCATAATTCAAAATACATCATTCAAAATATCCTCTATGGTCATACCTAAGAAATGATGAATGGTTGAATAACATGGAATGATGCATGTAATCCATGTTTGGAAGACATGAATTTGATTTAATTAAAGTTAGTTCCTTGAATATGAATTTTCCGTTACATATGTAATTGAAAATTCCATAAATATTCCATAGGGAAAGCCTCATTTATATAATCCTTTAGGTTTTAAGTAATTGTGTATCTCTAAGGCATCAAAAGAAGAACATCCACCAAATTTAGGTATCATCAAGAAAAACCTTGATCACATGAATCATTGTGGATTACATGATCTTGTGTCCACCGAGGAATCATGTGAATACAATGTGATTATGTAAAAGCATGAGATATTTTTAAAAATCATGTGATCATTCAACTATAAAAGATAAATCCAATCAAGTGAATCGTAGAAACCATAATATTCATTTTCATGAGATATTAAAAGAGATGAGATTTTAAAATTCAAATTTTTTAAATACACCATGATATTAGGTTTTTTAAAAACATGCTAATCATATAATGATTAGAATAAATAAAGATACTAATCATCTTGAAAAAAATAAGTGGTCACCTCATCAATAAATACTATGTAATGTATGAGGGTTTGAGCTTTTTTATTCATGATTTTGAAGTTATTCTTTTTCTATAATAAAAATAGTAATTCGCGGTTCAGTGAATATGAAATTGATTACATGGAAATATTTAATTGGTTATGAAAAGAATATATGTTCTATAAAACCTTTGTTTTTTACAGGTGAAGCATACTTATGATTCACATAACTGGAAAAACTAAATGATTTTCTAAAGGATTTAATAAGGATATTTAATCACACTATGTGTCAGGAATAAGAATACTTAATATAACCTTGGGTTGTTTTCATAAGAAAATGAAATTAAAACAACATATAGTTCATAAAATTGCATGAAGAAGAACAAAATACCACAAAGTATATTGAAACATTAAGAATAATAAAATAGAACCTAATAAAAAACATGGTACATTTAATATTACATGAACTATGGTATAAAATTTCATGATGTTTCAAACATTTCATAAAGTACACACATATCCTGAACTATACATGTAATCTTTGAGAAACATAATCTATTTGGAAAGTAAATCCTAGAAATAGATTGAGGATACTTGAGGCATCAATTTAACATCTATTCTTTTGGAAAATAAAATGTAAGAGAAATTGTAAATGAAATACTAATCAAGTTAAATAATATTAAAAATTTATATATGTGCTAAGGTTTATTCACCACACACATTTCATGTTTTTTGAATGAAGTTATATTGAATAAACTAAGATGATAATGAAAGAATAAAGTATCTTTTGGTTGTGTAATATTGATCATTAATTAAATAATATCAAAAGACAATTGTGATTTTGTTACGAAAATATTTTTATCCATTAAGGTTGATAAAATTTTAGAAATATTATTAGAATAATTTTTTTATATTAAATAAAATAAGTTATAAACTTTTTATAACTTTAATATAGTTATATATATATATATATTATAATAATTCCATCCAATGTTCATGAGTTTATGTTGCCTCATCGGAGCTAGGAAAATAGGTCTTAGTCTATCCCTTTTATAATGCATTTTTTGATAAAAAAATGTCATTTTGTGTGTGTTGTATAATAACCATCATAAAACATGGATGTAATCATCCATGTTATAGGAGATAATAATTAACAAATCATGTTTTTCATTGGGAATTAGTTTTAATTTTTTATGCTTGCTAAATACAGGTGAAGATTTAAATATAATCAATCACTGAATAAGTGATAGAGGTATTAAAAAGAGAAAAAAGTTTTAAATTGAAAAAAAACAATCCCATACCGATTCACGCTGCCAACTATTAGTTTGGTTATATCCCAATGTTATCATTACATCAAGTACATCATAATGATTCTTACTTGCACTAAATTTTCCAGACTAAAATCATACTTATATGACAACCTTGTAATTTTTTCTAGAACATGAACATCCATACCACGTCTACCCTTATAGGTCATCCAATACCAAAATACCCCTTCTGACTGAGGCCCATGTTCTGAATTCATTCATTCCAAAATGAAATAGATAAATCATGAAATAAATATTTATAAATCCTAAAATATTTTCCTTCATGCCTCAAAAATATTAGAGGATAATGAATGAAATGAAAACATTATATACGTACCTAGTAAAACAATTTATAATAGATGTCCAAGTGAATAATAATGTATAATATTGAGATAGTAATTTTTTTTAAAAAATTGTGTATTAATGATTAATTGGATTGAAAGTCAATAGTAAGATATTAATTCATTATTTTTGAAAACAAATAATAGGAAAATATGTTAATTCTTGTGAGAAATCATTGATTATGATTGGTTAAAATTTATCTCATTTAAATGATTATATTAATTAAAAATAAATAAATTTTTAATTGAAATTTTTTTAATAGTGAATAAGTTAAAAAAATCAATTTGATTAATTAAAATATGTAGTATGACATGTTAAATAGTGAAGATTTGTAGGAAATAATGACTTGTGTGATTTTATTTTTGTAACATTATGGTTTTTATAATCTTATTATTGTATTGATTTTTTGAGGTCATGGAACGAAAATATTTTATTAATTATCATTGTACAAAATAAAACATTAGGTGTGGTTTATTGAGGAGTTCTAGGAGGGGGTTGGATGAGTATGATCTACCCATATTAGAACATGAGACACCCATTGTATGAAACCCAAAAACAAAACCATAAATATACTTGACTTAACGAAAATATATCATTATAATACATTCCAAACACCTTTTAGGTCTATAATTTTCGGGAATGAGGAAAAAAGTAAACTGAAAAAACCATTCCTTTTTCACTAATGGATATTTTTCACTTTGTAAGAAAATTCTACATCCATAACAACTCTTCAATATCCACCAAAAAATTCTCCATTTATGACACTCTAATAGGTTATACATACACACATGATCTTTATAAAATGGGGTAATGGAAATTAAAGAAAAGTGTGAGATCATATGATCAATGGAGGTAAACATAAGTGATAATAATCAACGGTTAAAAGTGTGCATAAGATAAGAACATGGGTATAGTCATAATAAATAAAATATTATACATTATATGTTATTGATTATAAATCATTGAAAAACATAATTCAAGATAAATAAAATTATACATATCATAGAAAAAAGTAATACTAGAGAATTATGGCACATCCTAAAGCATAAAAATCATTACACAGTGAATCATGTATCATAACTAATTATCTTATAATTTATCAACACTCACTCACATGTTTCCCTTAGTTGATGTTTCAATCTCATTTTATGAGTTCTTTAATATTTATCCATGAAGATGTAATCGATACAAAGAACACTTCAGTTATTTTCTAATCTAATGGAATGGGTTTTATTATTTATTGGGTAAAAAATTTATGTATCCTCTCAAAACCCAAACATAAAATTATTTAAATATTTATATCATATTATACCATTAATTATTTTTTCATTTTCCTCCATGATATAATTTTTATGTATTGTTCAAGTAGGTTTTCAAACCTCCGGAAACATGACCATATAAGGATTAATTGATGATTACGAGGATATTTAGTTAGAATATAATTATAATAATATCATAATTCTATAATTTATTTTTCATGATTTTTATATATCAAAATTATAAATAATTAGGAGAATTTTGGAAAGATACAAATCAATTAGATAGTTTAAATTAATCGTTTTCCCTGTTCAGTTCATTAATTTATGATGGGTAATTTTATAATTATTTTTTATCACTAATATCATAAATATAGTATTTAATTTACCCTAAAACCTGTATTAATAACATATAATTCTTATTTATCTTTTAAAACCATTCTTATAACAATCCATGAAGGGAGGAAATGAAAAATAGAATGCATTGATTCATTGATTCGATGGTCCACATGAAAGTAGTGATGATGCTTTCATTTTCATAGAATGTGAGATATGTGTAACATGGTTTATCATTTTATAGTACATAAAAAAGAAATATATATCATAATTTTACATTAAATCGCCCTATTACTTTTCCTTGTTATGCAGTGAAGGAAAACAAACATGTTACTCTATTGTGGCAGTAGTCCACACACCTATAATATTTACATTTTCATTTATCTTATTTAAAAATTGAAGTGTGTTTTATTCGAATAACATAATTATAATGTAATATCAATTTACTTGTGAAACTATTTTTAACACCCTGAGTTTTGAAGAATTATTATTTTTTAAAAATTTAAATTATTTTATGGTTTTCATAGCATGTTACACCAAATCAATCTTTCTTTCTATGAAACACCATGGTAATATTTCTATACACACAACACTGAGTTTATATTTAGGTAAATAAAACACTATTTTTAGCCTTTTTTATAGACAACACAAATTTTTACCCAAATAAAAATTACTATTAATAATATCATTTTAAATGATAGTTATCACCAAGCCATTAGAAGAAAATATATAAATAGAACTTATTAAATTATAAAAATATATAGTTTTGACATGTTTATCAATTATATTTGTGTTAGAATTAAAATAACAATCCTTTAAAAGAAAAAGGAAATTTTTTCTGAAAAATAGTATATTCTCTAAAAGGTGGGTTAATTATTGTTAGATAATATAATTTTAAAAAAAAATTTACAACTTTTAGAACATTTTTTTCAAAAACTAAACTTCATTTTTTAAATAATTATATTAAGATTATCTATGGGTGAGTTTTTAGTATTTTTAAAAGATGTTTTCTATGGATAACAAAAAAATATTTAATATTAATTAAAATTTCATTTTCATTTAAATAATTTATAATTTGAATCAATATTTTGATTCTTTTTAAGTTTACAATTATTTCTATTTTTTACAATTAATACAATTTAGGTCATTATAATTAGTTGAAAATTTATATTATATATAAAAAAATTATAAACAATGGAACTTTTTTTATTAATACCCCCACATTCTTGACACGTTTAAGGGGTTAATTTTAAATTAAATTTTTCCTACTTCAATGAATTGAATATGGAATTTTTTATTCCATCTTTGGAATTAGAATAATTTATAATTTATAATATGTCAAACCTAATTTTTTTCACAAATATTTATGACAATAATTAGAATAAATACTTAATTTATTTTGGTAAAATATCACTGTTGTTCATGCCTTGAACAATTTCCACATCAACTCTTAATGAAATGAAATTGAATTTGTTATTCGTGAAGTGTTAGCAGATCATGTGATAGAATGACGGGTCATTCCATCTATCTCAAAAAAAAGGTTAGCAAAAGTTATTAAATATACATAAGTCGATCTATAGTGAGATTAATCATATATGGTTCCTAAAATGGACTTATACTTCATATATCATACTACTTAATATAATAAAACTTGTTTCTACTAAACAGGGACTTCATATAGGCTAGTGGTAGGCGATAAAGGCCAGTCGCATTTCGGTTATGGGTTCGATTCCCACATCCTTGTCTGACGTGATGGGTTGTCGCCCATCCTGCAGGTTGTCCTTTTTCTAAAATGACATTACTATAACATCCCATCAATAATATTGGAAAAGTTATATCCTTAAACAATACTATCTTCTGTCAAACATAATCCATTCCAATCTTTATCTAAAATACTTCGGTCCAAGATCATAGTATAAAGAAAACGATTACTTGAAATTTCATCAACCAATCATCATTTATCCCCCATTATCTTTTTGGTCACATTCCAATCATGTGAATACCTTAATCATGTATTCTCTTGAAAAATTATTACCCATTAAACCTTAGTGAAAAAAATGAATGCTGTCAAAAGTTAACTCTTTCCACATAAAAAAGCCAAAAATTCAATATACATAAAACATGATATAACCTTCTCCATATATCATTCATGATATCATAAATACTATCAAACATTAAATTTTCTCCGTATCCCTTCATTATGTGCATATCATCTAATTTCCAAAAATAATGGTACCATTCATCACACACTTTCAAAACATAAGGAAAGACAACAATGTAACAATCCTTAGATGTCTCTTTATTCTATAGTACCATGATATTACATATACAACATTACACTTGATAAACATGTAATCATTCCACTACCTTCATAAACCATTGACCGAGCTTCAACAGTTCTTTCATCTCACATATCATTTGTAGCCTCTTCATCATCATCAACATAAATATTACCCATACGACCATACTGATTCTCTTCATGAGAATTTCCCTTAGGGAATTGGTTTGCATAATGCCCGTACATTCCACATTTAAAACATTTAACCATTTTTGATGTCGTAGAAATACCATTATCCTCATCCATGGTGTTAACTGAACCTTTTCCATTGCACTTACTAGCTTTATGTCCTTCTTTTCCACACCAAAATCATCTTCCAGTTCCTTTGAAACATTCTTCTTGATTCCTCTTCCCACATTATTTACATAGGGGAAATTGAACTTTCTTTCCTCTATGATCATCATGAAGCTCCATCTTTCTCTCATTAGCAGAGTCAGAAAACTTACCAAATTTGAGTTTATTGATCATATTATGATATTGCTAATTCAAAATAATAATGATGTTTGGACTTCTAAATCTCATTTAATTTGGTTTATCATGAAGAATATCATTCTATTGTCCATCATATCCTCCATTATCATGAATCATCTTGTATCCAACCATTTTCTAAAACCCAAGAAGAATAGTGTGAGAGGAAAAAATCATAATAAAGGGGGAGTAACTTCAATATCTAACATATTAGATTTAATCTAATATCGTTACCATAATTATAGGACAATAACCTATACTTATACTTAACCTTAGTGACATCCCTAGACATACCTTAGAAATATCTCTAGGGATCTCACTAAAGTTCTCGCATCCTAGTTTACAAAGGTTGACTAAAAATTTCCTCTGATACCAACTGTAGAGACCCGAAGCATGACGTACATGGACAATACATTACTTTTGATGAATACTTAACACATAACAAAAACAGACACACAAGGATCGTAATAGTTTAGTGTCTTTGGAAACTCGGAATAAAATCTTTTAATCATGGTGAAAGATCTTCAACAACTCCCAATAAAGATCTTCCCCTTTTTTTCTTACCTAAAACCTTTCTTTATATCCTGCAGAAAAGAAAACATAAAAGGGGTGAGCTCAAATTCCCAGTAAGGGTAAACATAGAGAACATAAAACAATCCATAACCATTTGAATGAAAAAACAAGAACATAAAATCTAAACATCAAAATCTTGAGCAAAGGCATGTATCTTGGAAGTATGTAAGGCATATATCATAAGGGAACATAAATCATGATAAAATAGCATGTGAATAAAACATGTAATTGTGGAAACCATTAATCACATGATATTATTTCCATAGTATCCAAGGCATTGCTTCCAAGACCATCTTAGTGGACAAAGTCCCTTTCTGAATTGAGTTCACTCCTTGTTCCAGTCCTGTATTACTGAACCGGTTTAACTTTCCATTCCAGCCATGTCTATCTCATGAGATATAAATCTTTAACCAATGCAATGGAGGGATATATAGGTCCCACCCATCTCATAATGAAATCATTCTTACTTGTTCCACAAAAGAAACATACATCATTCATAATAACTCAATGAATAATATGGGTTTCATAAACATCATCCCATCATCACATAATCCATATAAAAGAAATGGATATTTCATCATAAGAAAATTTAAACCATGTAAATAATAGAGACATTATACTTGAAACATACACATATGAAAAAATTTCATCTTAGATGTAAAATGATTTTGATAAAACACTTGAAATGAATTTTTCAGGAAAATATCCCTTCTTCTTCAAAATCAATTTCTTTTCAAAAAACTTCATGAAATTTTAAAATAAAAGTATTTTGTTGAAAATATTCATGAAATATTTTGGAGGAATCTTCATGAAAATAAGGCTTTATAAAACCGTAAAAATCCTTTCATGCCGCATACGTTAAAAAATCATTCTTCCAGTACTTTTGTCAGAAAAGTCAAAAAGTACCTTGTAGGGTAAATAAAAGAGAGATTCCTTCCATAACATGGGGTAAAAGTCAAATGGGTAAAAAGGAATTTAAACATACATGAATACACTTTTATAAAACATGTACATGGATGATAGTAATAACCCCAGTAAACACTTACGAATAAGCAATCTCAAATAAAAATGAGATTTGCAAAATTATCCCTTACCTTAGGTCTGATATGATTAGTACGTATCCAAACCTCCTATATAATGGTTTAAATAATGTCACTGACTAATTAAAGAATCATATTAATTGTTATTATATCATATATGTTTCACTTATGACTTTATATTAGTCGTTCTTTTTTAAATTCCATTTTAAAGCAGCGTTTTGGGAAAAATCATTTCATTTATCGTATGTGATTCGACTTGTCGTTCTTGATATTAATACTTATATCCTGATTTACATAATTCCATATTGAAAAAAATTATTTATATATAATATATATTTATCATATACATATATATATTATAGATCGATAAAAGGAATGAAATACACCGTTCATGGAGACGGTAGGTCGTACGTACGCTTGAACACTGTTTTTGTTTCCTTATTGAATTGAGTGAAACTAAATAGATGAAATACATATATATATACATAAATCTAGTATCATTAAAATATTTCATTATTATTCATTATATAAACATTATGATCATTCATGTATGGTTAACATGGAGAATTAATCTCATCGCGTCGTGGAGACGGTAGTCCGTACGTACGCACGAGCGATGATATCGTTCCCATAATTATTGAATAGAATCGAAGTGGATGATATAATATATAAGAATCAGTATTATTTTATAATAACCATACATAGTTATTCATTACACTGTTATACCCATCCATGTAAGGTGTTGGTGGAAAAACAGATTTCACCACGGCGTGGAGATGGTATTCCGTACGTACGCACGCGTGGTGATTTCTTTTTCTGTTGGATGGATAGATGGTGAAATAGGGTTGTTTCATAGCTATAATAACATATCATTATATGAGTTATATTTATGTTATTACTTCATAATGAAACAACTAAAGAAGAAGAAGTGGAAGAAGAAATAATGTTGAAAGAATCGGTAATGGATATTACCTCTTCTTTGAAGCGCCTCTTTGAGACCTCCTCTTAGGGCACTAAAACTGCTCTTTGAAGAAGACCATGACCTCTAGTATGTTTCTAGGTAAGGGGAGAAGAGAATTTGGCAGGGGTTGGCCGAGCTTTAAGGCTCAAAGTGGTGTGAGGAAGAGAGGGAGGAGGTTCCCTTTTATAAGGGAGGAGAGGGGTACCTTTGGAAAAATGAAAATTATTATTTTATTATAAAGTCATATTCGGTTTTTAATAGCTCCAAATTGATTTATTTCGAAGATAAGGTGGGGATGGGTCGAAATACTTTCATCCAATAGAATTTAGACAATTTTAGGTTTCTATTTTAACCTTATCATTTAGATTTAACCTTAAGTTAAATAATTTTACTTTTACCGTGTCTTCTTGTTTTATTACACAATAATGTTAATAAACTTACTATAACAAGACAAAATAACCCCAATTTGTTTATTATTAATATATATGACCTTATCTAAGTCATTATTACGAACCTTAGAATTTTAGGAATAAAATAACACTTAATAATATAATATTTGTTTTAAAAACTATTTTATGTCAATTTTGATAGGATTTGGTAATTGATTTTTTTGAAAATCAGAACAGAAGGATTAGTTCGAAAAAAGTTAACTAAATCAATAATAACATGTCATATTAACCTATAAAATTAGTTTAATTCATAAAAATTCTCAAATTACATTTATTCGAATATTTATAACATCAATTATGTCAATATTTCATTAATAAGATAATTACTACATCATCATTGTGTCAAAAATAAATTAAACAATTTAATGTCTAAAAATTATAAATAAAATACCATTATGTAGGAAACCATTTTATATTTATAATGAATATTTATAGTCTAATTTATCTTATGTATAACCCTCTATTAAAAATGATTTACTTATTAAACTTTGATTTTAACTATTTTAACCCTTCTTTAAATAAATTGATATTAAATCTCCTAATCTAATCCAAGTGGGCCTAAATGGTCATATTTTATTCCTAAGGTTGTTTTTGGTCGAATTATACTGATCCAATAGAATTAGGACATGTGTTAGGGTAATAATAATATCATTTTTACCCTTAATTACCCTATTTACTTTTAACCGTGGTAAATAAAAGTAAAAAGTTACTATTCACCAAAAATTATTTTCATCTCATTGAACCAAATTTTACTTACTGACATAAACCGTGTCTCTCAGATGTTTTAAATTCCACTCTCAGAAGCGGGAAAGTTATGTTTTATGAAAAACTCAGTTTTTTAACTACCACTTAGTGGTTTCACTATTCATCAAGAAATGAAGGTTTCCAGAAAAATACCAAAAATTAGGCCTAAGATATATTTGATATTATGAATTCAAAAATGTTTTCTATTTTTCAAAATTCAAAACATATCAGTTTCATTAATTAATTTAAAAATTAATTCTCGTTGTCAAAACAAATAGCGCGTTTTTAAGAGATAATAACTATCAAATGATTGACACTTGTTTATTTTTGGTTTAAATGTAAAATTAAATCCAATGACCAAAATTGTATTAAATGGTAAAAATGTATTCTAAATATAATTTAAAACCACTCAAATTAATAATTTATCCCTATTAATTATTTCTATTGAAAAAGTTGTTTTTAATTAAAATTTAGTAATTTTCACTATTCATCAGAATATAAACGTTATCCGAAAAGTACCAAAATTTCACCCTAAGCTAATTTTGATATTCCGAATCCAAAAATAAAGTATATTTTGAATGATAAAATTTATAAAATTTCAAAAAGTGGCTATTACCTTTCATAACGTGTAGTTCATAATAATATTATAATAATATCTCGTTTAGTGAAACTCGGTATTGCATACTACACACGCTATCGAGGAAGGTCTTTATTGAATGTATTCAAGCCAAGTTAGGGATGCATGGTGTGCACGCTCTTTTTGGTGTAGTGTACAACACAAGACATTAATTAAATTAAAAAAAATATTTTTCATAAAATCTTGGGGTGTTACATGGAAAAACTAAAATGGTAAAATAAGTAATCATAAACGTTAATGAACCATATGTTTAAAAATGTGTATAAATGTTTTGTTGATATATGGATTGATAATTTAATCCCTAAACACATTTAAATGTCTATTTTATAGAAATATAGTGTAATATTGACCTCCAAATTGGGAATACTTTTCAGTTTTTACTTAAATGCCACTTCTCCTCCCGTATAAAATAGTACTCACTCACCATACATCATCACACCTATAAATAAATTTTTATCTACCATGATATACCCAAATAACATACCAAAATCCCTCCCATTAACCAAGAAAACTTATTTTGGACTAAAACCCACCCATTTAAGGCTTTAGTGTGTACCCAAAGAGGATAACTGAAACAAATGTAACGATTTTTAAAAGAGTGTTTGATTTTATATATTCCTCCACCAACATAAATTATATTTATATAATTATTATATAATTTAAAACGTAGTTTCTATATAATATGTTTTTTATGTCATGTTTATGATCTAAAACTACAAAAATGTCTAGCCAATGGGTTATGATATCATTATTAGAATATATGGTGGGAGGTCTACCGCCTCACAAACCATTAACATTCCTTCTTACATTACCACCTCTCATGGTTGGGAATAATTATGGAGATATAGTTAATTAAGATACAAATTATATTAATTATATTATTGTCCTTATTTAATAATTATATCACACATACCTTTATGCTTTTAATTTTATGGAAGTACGATAATTGTTTTCGTCTGTACGGAGGACTACCGCCCCACGAAGCAATGTGATTCATTCATGAGTTACATAGAATATATTAAAGATGGGTATAATAGAAATATATGAAATATTATAAATAATATATCTACTTTAATGATGATATATATATTTATAACGTACTTTCATTCTTTCAATACGATAATAAAATGAAAAACTGTTCATGCATATGTACGATCTACCATCTACAGGAATGGTGTATTTCTTTTACTGTAACTAAATTTTATGGATTATAATAATTACATATATATGGAATATATATGATATTAATTTCATGGTTTCAATTATTAATGTTATTAAACAATTATCAAATTAATAAAACAATAAATAACAAGTCAAAACTTATATAAAGAAAACAAAGAGGATAATACGTGAAACGTTACTTTATCATGGGATTATTAATAAAAGGGTAATATAAATACATATGAAAAATAATATATGGTAGTATATATGTAAATAATTTTTTTATATATTAATAATTAAAATATATTTGTTATACATAGGTTTGAACGTGTATGAAGGATGTCCAGACTAAATTTAAGAGATTTCTGTATTGCTTTATGATTTTATGAGACAAACACTATATTTACCACATCTTTCTTCAATGTGGTGAAAATACATAACATGAATGTAATTTATAAAGATCATAATAAAATTTTATTTTTTTAACATATACATTTTATTATCTCTATTTAATCGGGTTTAGATTCTATAACATCCAAATTGGTAATGAATTTTGGTCTGAAATTTCTATTTTGAGACACATGTTCTGTTATGAACTTATATTATTTAAATAGCTATATATACTTACCCTTTAACATGGTATCTCATGAATATACGTCATTGTTCATTTTTTAGTGTATTTAATGTTATTATTTAATGGATATTACGATTTAATGTTATCTAAGTGGTTAGAACTTATTGCTACAATTTCATCGTTTGTTGGGGTAATTAAATATTTTGCTTCCATTAATGAAGTATTTCAATAAATATCTCAATAATATTAATGAATTTAATTATTCTATGTTTATTAATGGTAAAAACATTTTTATTTGCCACTTATACACTATTTGGTACTTATGAAATTTCATAATGTTTTTAATAAAATCAGACATTATTTTTTCTTT
Source organism: Viscum album (assembly GCA_963277665.1). Lineage (NCBI taxonomy): Eukaryota > Viridiplantae > Streptophyta > Magnoliopsida > Santalales > Viscaceae > Viscum > Viscum album. Next base: position 1,655,912,996 of record OY728163.1, read on the forward strand.
AATCAAAAAAATTGTTCTTTCCAAAAAATATTTTCTAAAAATAAAACAAAAAATTTTTAATCGAAATTTTAATTTAATTTACAATGAAATATATTTTTTATATTTTTATATGTTATAAAAACTATTTAAAATTATTTTAAAATATGAATTTATATGTTTTAAGGATACTTACAATGTAAAAGGTTTTCAAAATGTTCAACATTCAAAAATTAATTATTCGAAGAGGAAAATATATTCTCTTTAATTATTTTCTTCCAAAAAAATTAAATCTATATGTATAATTTTTTAATGTTATTTTATAAAAAATGGATTATAAAAAGTTTTATAAATGTGAATTTCAATGAAATTATATTTTCTTGAAAAAGTGTTCCAGGTGATCATTAAAAATCATTCCCTATCTAATATGAAATACATTGATATCGGTTTTTATTTATTTTGGATATGATCCAAAAAATCATTAATAATATTTATTTTAATGGTTTATGTCTAAAATTAGTTTTTCTAGGGAACTTGTATCTATTACATGGGTTATACTATGATAAAATTCTTCTAAAACCTGGTTCTTTTCATAGGTTATCATATGATGAAATGATGATGAAACTTGCCTATTTTCATAGGTTATGATATGATTAAATTTTTATGATAACCATTTAATTTCATGGGTTATGAAATAATGAATTTTTATGATCTTATGGAACACATTAATAATCTTTTAATTGTGTTATGTTTGGGACCATATATCCCAACAATGCATTAGGTAATGATTTATATGTCACAAGATAGACAAGAATGGAATGGAGAGTGAACCCAGTTTAGTAATAAATGGAATTAAGTATAAGTGAACCCATTTCAGTAATACTGGTCTGAAACATGAAGTGAAACGAATTCATTAATACTGGGATAGAATGGGGAGTGAACCTGGTTCAGTAAATGACTTTTTTCACTATGATGGTCATGGAAGTGCTCCTTGAATAGTAAGAAAATTATGTTTTTTTCTTATGTGATAACAAGAATAATAAAGGTGTTACTCCAATATTATTCTCTCATGGATAAATTTATTTTATTTTCTTGTGATTCATATCTTGTTATTTTCTATTATTTTTTCCAATCGTGATTTTTATATTTCATATGTAGGGTACGATTTTCAAATGTTATACTCTTGTTTTCATACGCTTATGTTCATGTTATTATGATTTATCTCTTATGTTTACCCTTACTGCACATATTAGTTAACCCTTTCTTATGTTTTATTTCCCAAGGTTATGATGAATGGTTTTATATTGGCTATATCTCTGAAGAGTACTAAATATGATGTTCTTTGACGGAAAAATTGAAGATCATTCACTAAATTATAATATTCTATTCCATGTTTCCAAATATTCTAAACAAATAATGACCATGGGCATGTAATTTTGTAATATGGATAATATTCATCTAGACATAAATTATATACATGTATTTTAAGACTGGTTCAATATAGTTGGAAAAAAAGTAAAGGTTTAGTTAACTATTTGAAACATTGATGAGAAATCATTAGTGAGATCCCTTGAGATATTTGTAAGTACATGACAAAAGATGTGCCAATGGTTAAGTCTATGGATTATTTAAATTATTTGAAAATATCATGGGAATTGTTAAAAGATAGAGTTATTGGTTTCCAAGAAATTATATCTCTTTTTGGATACTACATGTGGATGTGGCTCTAGAAAATGACGTACCTAGGGGTAATAGCCCTAAAAATATCGTATTGAGATAAAATTTATCTGAAGCTAGTGGATGTCAATGGGATTTATTGCACACATGGTTTTTCTATAACACCCTAATATTTGTATGTTATGTCTCCTTCATAATTCAATTTCTTCGATTACATATGTTTTACGCAAAAGTTAGCTTAGACAAAGAACTAAATATTATTATTTAAATGTTAATGTTATAACCAAGACATAAAATTGGGTTATAAGAATAATATAAACTAACTTATTAATTATATGATTTATAAAAATATAAGAATAATTCATTGATTGACAATAAATTATAATTGAAAATATAAACTAATTGAATATAAAAGAAATATTCTTATTTTTTATGCTTCTAATGGTGTTTTTTCATTATAAGTTAAATTATTTATAACAATTAAATGATATTAATTAAATATATTTTCTATATATTCTGTAAAATATATTTTGATATTTATAAAATTGATTTTATTGGTATTATATAATAACAAACCCAATTTTACATATAAAACCTATTTTTTCTAATGGTAGTTTTCAACCTTTTAATAGAGAACCACTTTAAAATCCAATTTTATAATACTTTATAAATTTTATTTGAAATATTAAACATCATTTTATTATGTAGAATATAATAAATTTATTTTCTTTATTTGGTATTTTCTGATATGTTTCATGTTTTCATGAATACTAATAAAATATTATATTTTAATGGAAAATAGTTTTTTCATATAAATAATTTATAGTATTAAATTAATTTTTTTGATGGTTTTTAATATATAATTAGATCTCTTTTGTTACTCTAATCCAATAAATAACATTTTAATATGTTAGAATTTTAATATTTATATAATAACATTTCAATATTTTGAACATTTATACCATTTAAAAATAATTTTCTCATTCCATCAAAGAGATTAATTTTAAATTAATTACTACAATTACAATGATTTGAATTTTGAAATATATATTCCATATTTAGAATATGTTATTTACAATTATTTAAATATATTTATTTTATTTTTGGGAATTATGAATAAAAACAGTAGAAATTTTTTGAAACATATGAACCTAAATCTAGTAATTAATGGTAAAAAATAATATTATTATTATTCAATTACCCTTACACTTTTCCAAATTTAATTTGATGATTACGTTTCTACCGAAATCATCCTTTTCCGGAGATTATAACCTTTTTAAGACACTTGGATGAGAGTATGAGATTTATAATGTTTTATTTAATGAAAAGTTAAAGATGTCATACACATATTTTTAATAACTATATAATTTTTAAAAAGTTGTTATAATGAAATAAAAATAATCTATAAATATTCATTTTAAATATAAAATTTTATCATAATCAATCTAATTTATTTTTAATTTTTAATAGATTGATAATTACATTAATGGCTCAAACAATGATTATGCAGTACTGGTTTAATTAATTGAAATACAAAATAATTGATTTTAAGAAGATTCAAATAAATATTATTCGACATAATTTATGTCATCATATATTTTTATAGACAATGTATAAGTATTATCTATTTATTAATGGCGTTATCTTTTGATTTTATATTTAGTAATTTTGTTTTTTAAAACTCATGTAATGTATTATGTCAAAATAGACCTTAAGGATATTTTAAAATAAATAATATCTATAAACAGATATATAATTCATAAAAACATAAAACTGATACAAATAATATGGATAAGTTTTAAAATGTCATAAATTACTCATTTATGGTTCTTTTATAATTTTATAGTAACTATATTATCCCTTAAAAAGTAAAAATTCCAAGTTGTCAAAGTAAAAATTAAAGGATTTGTCTATGGGTTAAAGGAAGAAGATAAGGATAATAATAAGGCCTAAACGAGTCTAAAAATTATTTTATGACATTATTTAGACCCAAATTAATATTATAGACTAAATAAATCACATTGGATCCATTTTAAATTGAGTATTAATTAATACAAATTTTATATTTTCAATGTTAACAAAAGTCCCCCACCTCACTTCTAAAAGGGCACCTCCTCCCTTACTTCGTTGCACCACAATTATCCTTCTATGTCGACCAAAACCTAATAATTAGTCATCCCAACATTATTATCCATGTTATAGAGGTCATAGTATTCCAAAAATACCAACTCTAGATCCCTTACGAAAAGATCAAAAGGAAGTCCATCGAAGAAGGGGTAATTGTTTTACCAACACATTCAAGTTCATTTGTTCTTATACATCCTAATAATGAGTTGTTTATATGATAACTTAATAAATATAATATAATATAAATTATTATATTTTATTATGATTATGTAATATCCATATTCTGTGATTTATTCATTCTATGAATAAATAAATCACCATGCATGTGTGCATACGACTTATCATCTACACGTTGTGGTGTAATATATTTTCCATGAACACATTAATTTGATGCATATAATTTTGGAAATAATGGATATATATATCGTAATTATGAAATTATATTTATTCATTAAATTTATATACAATCCAAGTCCTTACAATTTCACCATTAAGGGAATGATATCGTCCCTTCTATGTACGTACTGCATACCGTCAACACGACGTGATGTGAGTCATTTTACCAGTAAACCATTCAATAATGATATAAAAATAAATATAATTTTTAAATATGAAATCAATTAACTTAATATAATTAAGTAGATTAAATAAATTTATCTCATTCATACGAAACTGGAATTATATGAAAAAACATGCATAAGAAAATGAAGCAGGTAACACCCGAAATAAGGGTAATAAAAAATTTCTATTAACAAAATGATAAAATAAAGTCATATATGAAATCAAAAATAAGTATATGGTTTGGATTTAGATTAATAACATTATTTATACCATTATACAGTAGGATAAATCGCATTCAAATAAATGAAAGTACAATATAGGAGTAATTTCATAATCTCATGGTTATTTAAGATTGTTTATGTAATGATTAATTTGTGAAATATTTTCATCCAAGTCCATGCATTCTTGAAATATTTTTAATTTTTTTAATATTATCCTTAAAATTGAGGATGTTAAAAAAATATCATGTAAATAATATTATTATTATTTTTAGAACAATGTACTTTGTGACTTTTTTTGACAAAAATACAGAAGAAATATTTTTTTAACTTATGTGGCAAGAGAGGATTTACACGCCATCATGATGCATTAATATTTTGATGACTCCTATATAAGTGATATAGGTTTCTTTTAAAGAAAAATCTTTCTTTGATAAATGAACAAATTTTTTAAATTAATTATTTCAATTTTAAAAATAGGTACCCCACCAAATTTTTAATGATTTTATTATACTATTTTCATCTATGTCAACATACCTTCTTGCAGTTTATGTTTGTTTGATGTTAATATCTTATGATACTATATAAAAATTTTATTTAATGTTTTATGATATTTTTTACTATAGATATTCTATTTATATACCATTCAAGGTTTAAGGTTAAAGTATTCACATTTTATAAGCTAGTTTCATTAATATGAATCTTTATGTTGTTTACATATCACTCTTATCGTATGAAAAAGGAATCGTACATAGTAATTAATGAGAAGGGCCCGGTATACACCCTATATACATTGTTAGGTCTAGTAAGGTAAACTATTTTTGGTATTGTCCAAGGCCATACAAATTTATTTATAGTGTGTTGGTCAAAGAAATGACAGTATGATTACGATGTAATGAATTTTTTATTCCCTCATTATTAGAATAGTTATTAAAACTCCATGTAATTATTCTATTAATATATTATACATGTGATTATTTATATTGAATTATTTCAATTTTATTTATTCTTAATATATTATAATCATGATTATATTTAAATTTATTCTATTTTAGTTATAATCCTTTTTTAATGTTTGTACTTATTTATTCATAATATATTCCATTGTGTGTTTACCCTTACTAATCTTCTAAAATAACCTCTTTTTTATTTATTATTTTTCCCATATTCAAGTGATGTATATTATTTTTGACATGAAATCATATTCTTGGATAATAATAGAGTTCTAAAAGGAATTATTATGTTTTAATTTATATTTTCAAATGTAATTTAAGGGTCATTAGGTAATATGGTTTCCAAAATTTCTAAACTGATCGCTCCTTTAGGATTTTAATTTCATATCTATGCAAATAAAATAACATGAAGAACTGACTTTGGGATACTGGGGTTGGTTTCATTACATTTGGTATCAGAGTATGTTTAGAAGAATCCTGGGGAACTAGATTTAGGGAAAAATAGATTAGAGAGTCAAACTCTCTGATAGAATTTGTAAATATATCAAAATTGACTTATCATGTGATATTGATATTAGTTGTACCAAAATTTAAAATTTATATTATGTGACTCAAAATTTATGATATTATACAATATGCTTCTTAATTTCATAATCTAATATAGTGTATGAAATTGTTTAGAAATGACGCCTAGTGGAAGGAATGAAAATTGTATCAACGTACGTAATCCATGTATGGGATTCTTTAATATGAAAGATAATAATATTTTTTTGGATGTTAAACTGATGTTTAAAAAGTTATAACAATACTGGGATAACTGAAATAGGTTATGAAAAATAACCATAGCCGTATGGATCATCATAATCCAAAACATGGAGGAATAGTGTTATACCACTTCATGATGTAACAACCTCTATCGTTTAATGGAACTAGAAACCTATTTTATCTGATCAATGAATAATTTCCATAGAGAAGATATTTCTAGTTTTGGTAAGTAAAGAAATGGAAAAGTTTATCATGGATATTAATCATCTCTCATGAGACACAGATCAATGGTCGTTATTGATTCCAAAATGATGGGGGATTAGTAAATTGAAAACAATTAATTAATTTATTTTAGGAAAATTTTCATGGAAAAGTATTTCCCTCGTGAATAATGAGTGGATATAGAGATGAAAGTATTGAGTTTGAGACAAAAGGAGGATGAGAATATTGGTAAGTATGAAGCTAACTTTACAATACTTTCAAGGAATGCTCTGGACTATATGCACAACCCAATGAGTAAGATTTTTCATTTCAATTATGGGTTTAAGAAGTTTATCATAATGGTATTCATCTTTAAATCATGTTCATAGAATGAATATATACTCTCATGTGCTGTTAAGATAGAGAAATAATTCCATATTTCTTTTGAATTTATGGGAATGAAAGACAAGAATATATTGGTGGAGTAAGAGAAGAATAAAGGGAAAATGGGAAAGAAAAATTCTCCTACATGTGAAATCTAATGGATAAAAAAACTCTTTACGTTCCTATAGGGAATGTAAGGTTATTATAATTGTGGATTCAAATTTTATCAGGATTATTATTGTAAGAAAAAGTGAAAAATTTTCAATGTTAAAAGTTTCAATTATAAGGATATGGGGAACTATGAAAATGAATTTCACAAGAGTTAAGGAAATATATCTCAGAAAAATAAAAGGGGTCCAAGTCAATATTATGTTATAATACATTAGATTTTGAAAAATTAATGTATTAGTGTTTCTGGATTCAGTGACTAATTTATGGTTTTCTATTTATAATATTCATAGGATATAAAAGGATTTTCCTCCAATAATTCTTCTTTAAGGATTTGATATAAAGTATGTTTCATTGATGTTTTAAGGTGATAAAATTATTCAAATATTTGTAATGAATAATTATAAGCTATATTAAATTGTTAGGAGAACGTAATGTTATGTTTATTTTGTAAATCTAATGACCTTTTAATTAAAATTTTTGGTCCGTGAATTTTGAAAGAAGTATTTTTCCTGAGTGTTATGGTCTGAATGGATTAAGTTGAACCACATATATTATTGTTTGAGGTTAAGTTATGATTTATTGTGTACTATGTGATCACTATTTTGGTTGTAGTAAACATGTAGAGGATTAAGGGATAACATTAGGACCTTATCATTATGTATATAAATCATTTTGAATATCCATATCTTGATGCACAAAATGAAGTGGTGGTAGATCGATGAAAAATGAATGAATGAAATTATGATTATGAAATAGAAATAAATCAAGTATGTTTTGTTTATTTCATCATAAAAATTGAAATATAATTACTCAACATTTAGAAAATGATCATGAAACAAAATTATTACCATATTACAAATATATACGATGAATCAAATGGTCTTCTAAAACATCATAAATTTATTTCATAGAGACTCTAAACATTTCATTTATCATTTAATTTATTATGAAAAATTACCTCTTTAATTATATATAGTTATGTGTCTGCTTCTTCACATTATACCAATTTTATTATGCTGGGAAATTTAATTTTGTTTTCACCTTCACATTTCATTTTTTCTATTTCCAAGAGGAAATTTTATTAACCCTATTTTATATTTTTGTTACCCACAATTTTATTTTTAAGTATCATCAATGGATTTTCAAAGTCAAATTTCAATTTGTGAGGATAAAATTTACTAAATAAGAGAGAATGTGAAACCCTAATATTTTTATGTTATATCTCAATTTAAATTAAATATTTTTATTTCTTATGTTGTATGCAATAGTGATTTTAGAAAAACAACTGAATATTATTATTTAAATGTTACTGTTATAACCTAGCTGTTAGAAGAGAAGTTATGAATATTGTTTTCTATATTATGAAAATATATTTTTTTATAAAATATAATATTAATTCCTTTGTTACAAATTAATTAGAAACAAAAATATAAACCAATTTAATATAAATGGAAACATTTTAATTTTTTCCAACCTAAAGGTGTTTTTTCTTTACAAATTAAATTAATTTCAATTAGGAAAGTATATTAATGAAATATATTTTTTATATATTCAATAAAATATTATTTATATTTATGCAATATATTTTCTAGTTATAATATAAGAAAAAATCAAATTTTAAATATCAAAACCTATATTTTTCCAAAGGCAGTTTTACTACCATTTAAAGGAGAATCTATTTTTAATAAAATTTTTTACACTTTTTAAAATTCTATTTGAATACAGAAACTTATTATTTTAAATAATAATATAAAATTTTAATTTTGTTTAATTTTTGACATATTTCTGATATGTTTCATGTTATGAGGAATGGGAATAAAATATTATATTTTAATTGAAAACACTTTTTTCGTCTAAATAATTTATAGTGTTAGATTATATTTTTGATTTTTCTAAATTATAATGTGATAAATTTTATATAATATAATACAATATATTCCATTTCATTTATTAAATATTTATTTTTTCAATAAATAATTATCAATCATTTGAACTTTTTCACTTTAAAAGTTATTTTCTCATTTAATAAACATGATTAATTTTAAATTAATTACTAAAACATATGTATTTTGAATATGAAAAAATAGATTCCATGCTTTTAATTGATGGGTATAAATTATGTAAATATTTTCTTTTATTTTTTGGCAATATGAATTGTTATATTTGTATGTTTTTATTAACAGAGTTAAAGCTAAATTGAGTAATTAATAGTAAAAATTATTATAATAATTATTATAAAATTAGCCTAAAACATATCCTAATTTCTTTTGAAGAGTAAATGTCAGTAAAAATCATCAATGGTATGATATTATAACCTTTCTAATTGAGAAAGATAGGATTATAATATTTATTATATTTTATTTAATCAAATGTTTCTGATGTCATACACAGATTTTTTGCAACAATATCATTTTTAATATATCAACATACAAAAGATAAATCTGTCTATAATAATTAATTTGAAAGATAAAATATTTATATTAATCATTATAATATTCTTTTAATATATAATAAATGATTAATTTTCCTTAATAGATTCTATAATGATGATGAATTAATTGTGTAATTAATAGAAATACCAAATAAATGATATTAAAAATATTAAATTTAATTTAATTTGATATAATTAATTCCATTCAATAATTTTACATATAATCTATACATATTAGGTACGTAATTAATTTTTTATATTTTTTTGGAGTATTAATATTTTTTAAAATCCAAATAATGTATACTGGTAAAATATACATTAATGATATTTTAATATAAATAATATTTATTAAATAAAATTAAATTCAAAAAATTAAACATTGGACAACCAATTGGTATAATGTTGAAAATTTAATCCATTTCTTATTTATGGTTCTTTTGGTATTTTATAGTAAATGTATTGACCCTTAATGCTTAAAAAGACATGTTCTCATTGTAATATTTAAAGGGTTTAACTGAGGGTTGATGAAAAATGATATTGGTAATGATGTGACCGAAATATGCCTAAAAATAAATTTATGTTATTTTTTATACACATAATAATATTATATTTTAAATAAATTACATTGTATCTATTTTGAATTGAAAATTATAACTATAAATTTAAATTTTAAATGTTTCTAAAAGTTCCCCTCACCTAAATTATAAAAGTGAACCTCCTCCTTATTTTATTCACACCACGTTGAAAATACTATCTCAAGTAGACCATATCTATTTATCCTCGAACATAATTATCAATTTAATAGTTCTCACAGTATTCCAAAAATACCAACTCTTTATCCATTAAAGAAATATCCAAAGTAAGTCCATGGAAAAAGAAGTAATTGTTTTACCAAAACATTAATGTTAATTTCTTCTTTTACTTAATCTTCATGAGATTTTTCCTTGATGAATTAATAAATCCAATATAATCTATATATTTATATGTTATTATGGTTATGGGTAGACAATATTCTATGATTTATCCGTTTTATGAAAAATGAAAGTATTGCATGTGTGTATGCATGGCTTATCATTTCCATATAGTGTTGTAATCTGATTATAACCACCACATTCCTTAGATAGGTATAATAATGGGAATAATAGATATATATAGTAATTAATAAATTTTATTTATTCTATATAATTAATATACCATTCAATTCTTTACCCTTTCACAATTAATGGAATGATGTATTCTCTAATGCGTACGTACGACCAACCATCTCCATTACATGATGTGATTCACTTTCCATGATAACCATTTAAGAAGGATTGTAATATATATATATATATATTTAAATATTAAATCTTTGAACATAATATATATTTGTAGCTGAAATAAATTTAACATATTCATTAGAAACACCACTTAAACCGAAATACATGAATACGAAAATAAAGCCTTTAATACTGGAAATAAGGGTAATACTAAAATATTATTTACAAAATGATATAAGAATCTCATATATAATATTCTAAATATGGATAGGGTTCTGTTATAAATTTATAACATGATTTAAACCATTATATATGAGGATAAATAACATCTACAAAATTAATGTTCTATAGAAGGGTTATTTCATAATCTCATTGTTATTTGAGATATTTTTTGTTTAAGTCTCTAGTGACGAATAGTTTATTCCATGTCTATGATTTATATAAATATTTGAAAAAACATTTTTATTGGTATCCTTCAATTTTTATAATTTATTTAACCCATTTTTTCAATTTGTAGAAAATTTTTGTGGAATCTATATTTCTTTTTCTAAATGAGGTACTTTATGACCTTTTAACAAAAATAATGAAGGAATGTTTTTTAACATTTACAACAGGAGTGGATTTTTCACAATTCAAGATTCTGTAATGTTTTAAATATTCCTTTACACATTAAAAGGGTAATTTTCAAATAAAAATTTGCCATTTAAAAATTCATAGATATTTAAAAATTTATTTCAATGAAAAAAATGTGTATTTGTATGAAGAATTTTTTAATGATTTTATTATACAATTTTCATATATTTCAATATACATTGTTAGAATTTATGATTTATTATGTTTGATATCTTATGATACCATATAACCAATTTTACTGAAGGGTTAATGATTAGTTTGGATATGGTTGTGTTATTTTGATACCATTAGTTGTTTATGGTTAAAGAATTCATATTTCATATTATAGTATTCAATAGGAATGATTATGCTATTAATGTTTCACCCTTTTCATATTACGAGTTAATTGGACTTATTATGTGATGGGTGAGGCCCACTATAGTCCCTCGATGAATCAATAGGTCCCGTGAGACAAACTATTTGGGTATTGGTTGAGGCATTACCCCTTTATGTATGGTGTTTTGGTCAAAGCCTCGAAGGTATGTTTATGATGTCTTCCATTATAAATCCATCATTATGGTTTAATTTATTGACATTACACATGATTATTAGATTATTATAATATCAATGTGATTATTTATATGGAATTATTTTATTTTTATTTTATTATTTCAATATTATTTATGAGATTATGTTTAAATGGATTTTGTTTTAGTTATACAACATCCTTTATTTTTTATAATTTTTTAATAATAATAGATTCCATTGTGAATTTACCCTTACTGAGAATATTATCTCACCCATTATAATGTTTTTTTCTTGGATTCCAATATGTATATTATTTTTCAAATGTAGGGATAATTGTGGTTAATAATGGTGTTCTTAAATGAATCATTATATTTTATTATATAATATAAATTTTAATGAGTGTTTCATGTATATAATATGGTTTCTAAAATTGATAAACTGTTCATTCCTTTGGGATTTAAATCTTGTATCTATGCCAATGTAATAAAGTGAGGCATTTCTTCCAGGATACTTTGGATAGGGACATTACGTTGGCATTCTATGGGGATATTCTTTGGAAATTCAAAAACTATATATAAAACATTGTGAAGGATTTAAATAGATAACGAATATGAATATATGATGTCAATCCAAATGTGTCATATATTTAGAAGAATGATTCTTCTTTAAGATATCCTATAATCTATTTTTTATGATTAGGTGGTTTTCTACTATGTTAAGTGTTTCTCTCACAATTCATTCTAGTTTTAGTCAATGATAAGAACAATAATCATTTGGATAAACAATGAATATGATAAAGAAATTTGAAGAGAAACCAAATGTGATAATTACTAGAGTAAAGAAGTTTTTAATTATGCATAATTAGTTTTCATGAACTAATTATTAAAAATATTTACCATAACCAAATCTAATACTCACCAAAGAAGAGAATTAAATAGTTTTCTGAGAGTTCGTGTAAAGGAGAAAATAAGGTAACATTTATTTAGTTTTCTATGTGTCATGAATGTGGGAATAAACACTGATGTGATTGTCTTATAAGAAAAGGAAGAGTTTTTTACTGTTGAAAAGAAAGACACGATGTAAGTAAGTAAAAAACGGAAAATAAAATGTTCATTTAATTAAATGGATTGGAATGTTGGCCTTCCTATAATTTCATTAATAGTTGAATGCGTTAAATGTATAATGTATGGGAATTTTGAATGTTGATCCACTAAAGGGAAATATTGTAAAGATAATCAGTAAGGATGTATGAGTAATGTTTATATTTTTTATGATGAATATATTATAGATTATATGTGAATAGAATGAAGTGTTAAAGAATAAGATGATAAATCTTAGTTAATTAATTGATAATGAAATGGGATGAATGAAGTATTTATGTATTGGAATTCAATGATTTAATTATTTTATGTATGAAAGATATAAGGACTGTCCATTACATGTTTTTTGTTATGAAATTAAAATAATATGTTTAGTGGAACTGATGACCTATATAAGTGATTTAATTTCAAGTTTATATTTTCTAAAAAACACATGATTAAGGGAAGGCAACCCTTAATTGGATCCTGATGATGAGAAAATGATGTTTTTATGGATAAATATATTATTGATATGAATAATGTTAATTGGATTGTAATTTTGACCTCATAACTGATAAAATATTTATTGAAAAAGTAATTTATATGATCACTGATGAATTTTACATCATTAATTGATATATAAAATATATCGAATAATCTATATTATATGTATGTAATGATGAATCAGTCATGTTCTCAATAAATTATTATGGTAATTTAGATTATTATCATGGTTTAATAGAATACATGATAATGATATTCAAATATTTGGCATGTGCCAATCAATATCTACTTTATGGTATAAGGAATTAATGGTAAGATTATTCTGATAAATTTAGTGTCCGTCTATCTAAATATTTGGATTTCGATATTACAGAATGGTCATAATGATTTCCATTTATGAATTTTTTTTAACATGAATGAGGTATTATATATAAATGATTATCAATATGAATAATTACGAATGTTGGATAGCATGTGATAACCATTTTGTTTTGATGATAACTTAATATGGGTAGAATGAATTATCATTCTATTTATAAATCATATGATCTATTAGTTCTACATCCATAAAGAATAAGCTTTATTTCTATGAGTAATAGATGAAATTAAAATTCATCGAGGAAAACATAAATATTGATATTGTTTTTATTAAACTAAATGAAATTATATATGTATATATTCTTGGGATAATTCATCCATTTTTTGAAAAGTAGATTAAAATAAAATGTGGTATAATTATCTTCCTTTTTTATGATACTAATGACCTCAATAACACCTCTTTTTTATGGTTTTTCATTTTGAACATTCTAAAGATCACTAAATTTCTTATTATTTGGGATATTTATCACTATATTGGATTATTTATTCTTTTCTTCCATTCACACAGTTCTCCTATGTGGAAATCTTGTTCTAAGTTACTTTTGTTATCCATTATGTTTCTAACATTTAATATTTAAAGGACTTTATAGAATTAATTTTTAAGATTTTGGTATCTATGAATGGAACATTAAAATTTTAAATATATGATGACACAAACAAATATTGATGGAAAAATTAATTTTGTGGGGGTATAATGTAATATAATGAGTTTTTATGAATTCATATTTTTTGAATAAATTAAAATTATCTAATGGATTTTATTGAATAATATCTCAAGATAATATTAATCTATAATCATTTGAATTTTTTTAATATTATACACTCAACAGTGAGATTAGATTTGGGTATACAGAACACTTTGTTTCTCTTCTGTTATACACAATACAAAGTGTTTCTGAACTATAATATACAACTTATAAGACTATTTAATATGATTGTTATAATCTAACTATTGGAATTAAGAGAATTAATAAGATTAAATTAATTATGGAAATATATATATTTTAAATTTTTAATATTTTTCTATTAATTATAAATAACATAAGAATCGTTTAAAAAAAGAATAAATGTTTTCGGAAAAACAGTATCTTTTCTAAACGATGGGTTAGTCCTACTTCAGTCACATAATAAAAAATTATATTTTTAAACTGTTAGAAAAAATTGAAAAAATAAAATTCATTTTTGAAAGGCGGATATCAAAATTTTCTTTGTGTGAATTTTTGTTATTTTTTGTGGAAGTTTTATTTTTTGATGAATAGTTAAAATAAAAATTTTATTTGAAAATTGGGTTTTTATTTGAAAATTTTATATTGTGACAATATATATTGAATTGGTTTTAAAAAAGTACATAAATTAATATCATGTAATACAATTTAGGTCATTGGAATCAATTTAACATTGAAATTGGATATTAAATAATTTTTAGATTTTAAAAATTCTATTTATAAAACCCTACTTTCACAACACGTATGCAGGAATAATTTTAAATTAATTTTTTCTAATTATAGGAATTAAATTTATAAAAATAGATTCCATATTTTTAATAATCATAATTAATAATTTCTAACAATTTAAACATAATTATTATACCATATTTATTATTGAAAACAATTAAAATTAATTATAGTGATTATGGTAGAGAGTGTATATAGTTGATAAACAATGAATATACGGTATTGGAATGACCCAAAACTTCTCCAAAACCACTTTTATGGACATATTTAGACCTATATAACCTTATTAATCGATTTTATTTATTTATAATATCCATTTACTTGAATGTGGCCCATATAATAAGTTAATTAAAGAAAAAGAAAAAAATGAATCTTTCATCCTTTTAACATCTATAATGATTTAAAATTTGGAAAAAAACTACTTATTTAGATTATAAATATCAATTTGGAATTTTATTTTTTTAATCATGATAATATATTTTAATGTTTTTATAAATAGTAAAATTACATTAAATGATTAATAAACAAAAATATAGGAATTATTTAGTAAATTGTCAATTAGATCTAATGATACTAAAAATATTGAAAGTTATATAAATTGAATGAATTATGATATTAATTTTATTTATATGAATATTTTTTTCTAATTTTTTAAACATAAGTTATTCGATTTCTATTATTATATTATTTTTTAATTTAAATTAAATTATTAATTTCCAAATTGATATTAATGTTGTTCTATAATAATGATATTTAATTAATTGATTCAAAATAAAAAAAAATTAATTCTTCTATCATTTTATTCTTAAATATTAATAAATATCAACAATGGTCCATTTTTGGAAAACTTCTTCAATTATAGTGACAATATTTATTTTTAAATAGAAAGAACCTCGTAAGCACGGTTTCAGTTAAATCATTGTTCTTGTGTCTTACATGCGCTTGTGTTAAAGTTAATTATTTATACTCATACGATTTATAGATCATAAATTAGATATAATATTTAAAATAAATTGGACTAATGTTTCCAATAATAGTCAATCTAACTTATTCTTAATGAATAAATTAATATGATTAGAAAACAAGTTGACGTAATGAATAAACAAAATGGAATAATAAAAAAACTGAAGAGTTAATAAACGAAATATATAAAACACGTGTTAAAAATTGTGGTGGAGGAGTGTGTAGACATTATAATTCATCAAAAAATATTTATTATTAGTTAATGAGAACAATTAGGTCTGATTGAACACCGAATAGAAAATAATTTTGAGTATTTAGAAGAATGTCACTCCTGCTTAACTATGCAAAGGCACTCACTGCACCCACTTCCCCACTATTGTATATAAATTTTGATCAACCGTGATATGAAAAAATAACTTCAAAAATTATCTAAAATATTTTAATAAACATTATTTTTGGTAGAAATCCATCAATTTATGGCGTCATTGCAAACCAAATTAGGATACCTGAAGAAGAGTTAACGATCTTCAAACGAGTGTTTTATTTTATATCATTATCCTCCTCCTTAAAAAAATTATATACCAAGATTATATAAAAACTAAAATATATTCAACATAATAAGAATTTTTATGATATTTGTAATACCTACAACCACACACACTTCAATAAAACAGGTTAAAAAATCATAGTTCTTATGTAAGACAGACTACTACCTCGTGGTCCGATGTCAATTGTTTTTCCATTACCACCTATAATTGTTGAGAATAATGATAGAAATGAAGTTTATGTATGATATATATATTATTTATGATATTTTTATTCTTATTTTATTATTATATCACACTATAATCCATTCTTTACATTTTTTAGAAATACGATAATATCATTCGTGTATATAGAGGTCAACCGACTCACGAAGTGTTGTGATTTTATCACACTTTACCTTGTATATATTAAGTATGGGTTTAATAAAAATATGAGGTATACATGAAATAATATTTAAATTATAATTATTTTATATATATGTATCCTTTATTGACTTTATATAAATATGATATGAAAACTTAAACAATGTGCATGTGTATATATGACCTGTCATCTTCATGACTAATGTATTTCATTTCGTATCACTAATTATTATGTGTTACTATATATAGATATATAATGAATATATATGGTATTTATAGCATGGTTTACAATATATAAATGATTATATCATGATAAATTTAATTGGATATAAATATCATGTCAAAATATATATCAAAAAAACAAAATGATTAGAAACAGAAACACAACATTGTCATGGGATTATTAATAAACTAGAAATATAATGTTAGAATAAAATAATAAATGATTTTAATTATATTATTATTTTTCTTTTATATAATTATAATTAATATAAATTTTTTATATAAGAGTATTGAACACATTCAAAGAAGTCAATACTAATGTTAATGGATTTCTGTATTGATTTTTTCTTTTATAAGACACATAGTATATTTACCACATATTTTTTATATGTGGTGTATATAGTTACCTTAAATTTATTTTATTATTATTATAATAAAATTTATTATTATAACATAATCATTTCAAGATCTCCCTTTTGAGGGGTTTATAGTGCAAAAGTTACCAAATCAGTAAAGGATTTTTGTCTCCATGTATTTTCATCAAGATACATTTAATGTTATAAACCGATATTTTTTAATTAGGGTAATATAATTCCCATTTGAAATTTTATATCATTAACATCCATGTTTCAATTATTTTTTAAGCTTCATGATTTTTTATTATTTCATGGAGATTATAATTCAATGTATCCAAAGTGGTATGACTTTATTTCCAAAATCTCATCATTTATTTGGATTGTTTATAATCATGATTACATTGATTAATACTTCTAATCTATATCTCTATAATTATAATTAATTTTATCATAAATATTTATTAATTATATATTCATGTAATGGTTCTATTTATCCAATATTTTGTAATTAATAAAATTATGAAAATATTTTTATAAAAATATGACTTTATTTCTCTCTTAGGTTAGAAATATAATTCTTTAAAAATAATGTTTTCAAAAAGTATTTTAAATATCTTTTTTAAGATCATATTTAAATAATAATTATTTAGGAATATTCAATATATTAAAAGTGATAAAAATAGTTTTCATATCATACATTGAATTTTGGCATTGTTATTTTCAAGAAAACTTTTTTAAAAATATTTTTTGTTTTAAAAAGAGATATACCAAGAGAGACGTATAATTTCATCAATATATTTTATAAATGAACTTTTAAATATTTTTCTATATGTTTCCATTGATAGTTTTTTAAAAATAAATATTCTAAAAAAAATTATGAATGCAATTTTAAATGAAAGTATTCTTTTCTTTGAAAAGTGTTCCATGTGATATTTTAAAATACTTCTCCATAAAAGATTACACCCTTTGATATGGTTTATTATTTTTTATGGATATGATCCATGGAAACCATTCTTTTTCATTCTTTTAATGGTTTATTTTTAACATGATTATTTTATGAATGCCTTTTTTCATACACGGTTTATGCATTGAAACAAATACCTGTGAAACCTACTTCTTTTCAAGGGATACGCTAGGATGAGATGCTTGTGAAACTTATATATTTATCATAGGTTATGATATGATGAAATTTTTATTATACCCATTTCATTTCATGGGTAATGATATGACTAATTTATTTGTTCTTGGGGAAAATAAAAATATTGTTTTAATTATGTGACAAGTGGGGCCTATATCTTCCTTAAATGCATTCAGTAATAATTTATAACTCATGAGATAGATAGTATTGAAAGAGGGAGTGGATCTAGTTTACAAATATTGGGAGGGAATGGGATGTGATCCCAAATTTGAAATACATGGTTGAAATGGGAAGTGATTGCAGTTCAGTAATGCAGTGCTGGAATGGGTAGTGAACTTGTTAGAGTAAGGGAATTTTTTCTATGACTGTATTGGAAGTGATCCATGCCTAATATAGAAAGGATTTTTTATTCTTTTTTTATGCTATAAATTCAATGTCTTATTCCAATGTTATGCTCTCATGGATCATGGTCTTTTATTATCATATTATTAATATATTTTAAACTTCTATTATTTCTTTCAATAATTATTTTGATAATATATATGTTGGGTATGGTTTTCAAATGTTATTCTCATGTTTTAAACCCCTTATGTTCATGTTATTCTCACAAATATCTTATTTTTACCCTTACTATGCATCTAAGATTACACTTTCTTATGTTTCGTTTCACCAGGTTATGAATAATGTTATTTAATGTTTTGACTATAAAGAGTAAAAAATGTGAAGATATTTATGGGAAACATTGAATCTTTCACCAGATTAGAAGATTGTGTTAAATGATTCCAAGAAAACTAAACTATTATAATCCTCAGGCTTGTAAATTTATAATGCACTGAGAAATCATCAAAAAATATATAATATCCATGTATGTTAGTCAGGGGATTCTATAATAATGTTATAACATTTATATTTTTCAACGTAATATGATTAAAAATATGTTCACAAAAATAAATAGAAAATAGAAAGGTGTAGTTAGAAAATTTTACCTCCATAAATGGATTATTAACATTGTGAATGGGATTAAAATATTGTGAGACGATATCTTGAGAAGAAAAACCCTATTTATGTTGTATATGACTGTTAATTATATGTTGGGGAATATTTTTGACTGAGCATAGGTTTTATTGGTTTGAGGGAAAGTGGGGCGAGGAGATCCACTTTTATAAGTGTAAGTGGAAGGAATTATTATAAGTACCCATAACTATTTAATAATGGGATGTCAATCTCAAGTAATGTGTCTCCAAAATTTATAAATTGTAATGTCCCATAATTTATGTGTAATTGTTTTTTAAATTATATGGAATTATTTCCAGACTAGGCACTTTTAAGACATAAGATTATGAGGCCCGGTGAGCAAGGAATGGAATTTTGATCTTTTTTTAGTTCGTTAATTTTAATATTCAAGTGGTTTTTTATAACATTTAAACTAGTGCTCGGGTAAATAAAATGATGGTACTATTGAACACGAAACAATGGGAATCACCTTGAAAGGAATTAACTTGGACCAGTGAGGGTTGTCTAAAAAATATTGTTTTTTAAATTTTCATAATATAATAAAATTACCTAATAAGTAATTTTATTTTCTTTCCTCAACATTGAGCATTGGAAAGTGACACTATGGTACTGAGATGAGGTGCATTGAATGATGCTAATTAATGGCTCATTATTGTGTATGGTAATAACACATTAATTGAATCATAATGATGTGACGTCGCAGCGTAACAGAAATGATGATACATATTTTATTTTAATTGGTTAACTTGTTAGATATTTTAGAATCAATGTTTTTAAAATTATGTAACGAACTGGAATGGAGAACACTCTCCAAAGATGAAAAAATTCTAGTTGATCATTAATGAATTCAATGCATCTCAAAGAATGGGACTAGTGAGTTAAAAACACCATCATCCACTTGAATCTTCACGGGCAAACCACATCAACGCCGAACTTCATAGAGGTAGGAGTTTATTGTTTTATGTCATCCCCGTTCTTATTTCTAGACAACAAATGTGGATCATTCGATGAACATGATGATCCATGGATCGTGTGATCTTGTGGGAGGGTTTTTTTCATGGAATTTTGTCTCGGGATTGATGATTATCAAATAGAATTGTCATCCCAATCATCCCCTATTTCTAATCATCTAACACGATGGGCGTGGGCCGACACAAACAAGGCATGAGCCCCTCTTCATGTGCAATATTCATGGCCACTTACTCAAAATATTGTCAAGGAGGATCTAAGTCCAATGTATGGAATATGGCATCCCTCAGAGACTAATGTCATAAGTGGCACAAAGAATGGACCATTGTAGCGGGCCTTGTGGTCCGCAAAAGAAACTATCAGTGCATCAGCATTGATGGCAGTGCACCAAAAGGAACCGCCACAGCCGGATCAGGCCACAACATAGCGAAAGTATCAACTAACCTCCATGTCTGTAGGTAGTAGCTAGTGGACGCAGTCACTCAGCTGTGTCACTTGCAAAAAATCTAGGTTCATTCACTTGTGGATAGCGAGCTAGCCCAGCTGATGACCTGTGAGGTAGGGGGTATCAGACGCAGCTTCAAACCATGTCACGTCTAAGCGGAACTATTCTCCCTATGGTGGGACGAACCCATTTCCCAATAGGATAGTGGCCAATGGGATGAGATTTGTTGGACCTGGATGAACCCATCCTGGGTTGGTTTTGGGTTAGGTCCGTGCGACCAGGTCGGATCGGACCCATACCCAATTGACCCCTTTTTGAAAATCACAAATAACCTGAAAATCCGGCACCTGATTGACAAGCCATCTGCGACGTTGGAGCCCTCGCAAAAAGGAAGATATTTTTCCATACACTACTGAGGATTTTAGGGAAGTTGAAATTTGATTAATGGATTGAGGGGAGATTCTCCTAGAATCAAGTGCACTATGTGTACAAACATTGTTGTTAGCTGACACCTAAAGATTGCTGACAAGCGATCCTATGTGGATTATCTAATATGGACAAGTGGGAAGAGGCTTATATGTGACCCGGTAGGCCCACATTGGGGAGTGGATCTGTGTGACCTGGCAGTCCCATGATACATGACAGGATGAGTACATCACCAATGCATAGGTGGGAAGCATCTTATGTGTGGCTTGGTATACCCATGGTGGGGAGAAGATTCTTTGTGACCGCACATACTGTGGTACTGATTAGGGATGAGTACCACATCATTACAATGTTAGTGTGATGCAGAATTTGTGTGACTAGGTAGGCCCAATGTACTCATTGAGGTTGATTTCTTCAGCATCCCAATGGGTTTGATGATTCGACTGATTGGTCCTACTTTACATACTCTAGAATATACCTGGTCTGAGCTGTCTTGTGTAATTATCATGCTTTGTCATAATGTTTCATGTTTTTCTCTATGGATTTCATTGTGGTCTTTTCTTATTACATTAGGGTTCCAACTGAGTATATTTCTAGTCAGCCTTGCATTGTCATAACCTGTACGAGTTGTGTCTTGTGTAGACCACTGCCCCCTTGATGGAGAACATGGTGGCCCAGGTCCCGGTGGTTCCTAGTGAGACCAGGAAGGTGGGACATACATATATGGCTTCCATAAGCTACTCTACACTTACTCCTCAGGTGGTGTTTCATGTAGACACATTTCAATGTGTTCCATGTACTTTCATATTTTCAGTTTACCAATTTTTCGGTTTGTATTCTATCCCATTTGACCTACAATTTGAACTTTTACTTAGTGGTTGTTTATTAGAATGAATTTTTTCTCTTTCTTCTTTGGGATGTTGTTGTGTGTGCATGCATACATGTACTCAAGAAAATTACTCTAACGTATAGGTTGGCGCCTTCAGTGCTAGTCAATAACCCCTAGCCTTTGGGAGGCGGGCATGTGGTATGTCACAACAAGGGCCTCAGAGGAATGGTCTTGTCAAAGTGGAGTCAAATGTGGTTTGTTTTAAAACAAATTCCGAGAGTCTTTTGTTTTGTTTTAGGTGAAAAATTTCTGAATGTTTTGAGTTCTTTTTTTAGATTTGGGGAGTCCAGTGTTGGTGTGGCGGTCGAAGACTCCATACAATAGGATCCTAATTTCTTCTTTTTAGACATATACATGAAAACAATAATATCTTAATTGTCCCTTTATGATATTCTTGAATAGGATTCCGCTCAACATGTATAATCCTATGATTATAGAACATATCAATATGTATCGAGATGCCACCTTCCTAAAATTAGTCTTTAATTCTATTATGTGATCAAGAGGAAAAGTTTCCATGCGATGACGCATAGGTTCAAGGACCAGTTCTAGAGATGGAACCTTTGGGTGGTGCACTGGTGTTTCCAGCACCAATTAATCCGCAGATACTGTCAGCATTACTGATATAGAATGTATGAAGAAAAATTTCCTAGAACGAGTTTCAATTAAATATACCTCCCATGTTTAGGGGATAGACAGATCCTCAAGAAGCTAAGGACTAGCTGGAGGTAGTGATGTGGGTCTTTCTTTTAGTGAGGAATCCACTCAACCAAATGGAGATCTTAGCAGTGAACCTTTTTTAATGCTTCTAAAGGACATGATGGATCCTAAATATTTAGACTCATGATAAGGATACCCTCTCCCAGTCTCACATCGAGTTGTTTTTTAGAAGGAGTTCTTCCCCACGAACATGTTCTAAGTGCTTATACAATATCAACTTCACCTATAATAAGGAAACATGTTTGTGGATATGTACTCATTGAGGATTTGAGACCTCTCTCGCTACTCCCCATACATGGTGAGAAACCTTTTTTCTGGGCCTGGACCTTTGAGAAGGTACTCAAATGGGAGATCAAGGAATCCATGGTGTCTCTTAGCATCCCCAATTAGGATGGAGGGCTGGAGTTATCCCTTCATGTAGAGAGCTTCTTAGCAGGGCAGGAATTGAAATCCAGATCCACCTGAAGAAATCAACTAGTAGAGTCATCAATGGTGAGGAGCAGGTAGCTGACGATGGGAATGATGAAGGATGGATAATTTATGGGAAGACCATAGGACTTTGGGTCAGTAGTGTGGGTCTACCAGTGTAGAGGGAGATGGTAGAGAACTAGGTTATGATTCACGTGTGGTAGATAGGGACATATGGATCGTGACTGCCCGACCCACCACAAAAGTGATAAGAATATTGTGAAGGGACCTCCATATAAGAGGTAGTGGTTTGATTAAGGATATCCATAGGGTGGAAGACATGAAAGGGGAGAAGGCCAAGTGGAAGGTGGGGGATGATGGTTCACGGTACTACCTTATCCATCCCTGGTGGTCAACCATGGCCTCAGAGAGAAGGTGGATAGGGGTGAGATTAGCATTAAGTGATAGAGGCCTACAACCAAAAAATTCTTGAGATGACTAATGGTAAGATCTATTTCTTCTACACTATAGCTTCGGTTCTTATAGACATAAGTACTATTCACTCTTTCTTTTCCATGGACCTCATTCAGGGCTCTACGATTATGGTGTAGTTGTTTGTTTGACCCTTACATTTAGAGGCTCCTGTAGGATATGATTCTATGATAACACATATGTGTCGACATCGTGACCTTACTCTAGGGGTAGATATTTTCAACTGGGATCTCCT
Source organism: Viscum album (assembly GCA_963277665.1). NCBI lineage: Eukaryota > Viridiplantae > Streptophyta > Magnoliopsida > Santalales > Viscaceae > Viscum > Viscum album. The sequence continues at coordinate 1,655,937,459 of OY728163.1, forward strand.
AGTAATAGCATCGAGGCCTTACATTTTCATCTTTGGTATGGATTGGTTATCTACTTTTTATTCTTAGATCGCCTGTATTTGGAACAAATTTTCATGTGTCTATGAGGATGGGACCCGTATTTCCTTCACCTGTGAGAAGGGAACTTTTTCCGCACATGACAGAAATTCTAAGAGGATGGAGCAGCCGATCATTCCCCATTTGAATAGCTTCACCCTTGGTGTAGTGGATGAGATGATTCTCAGTATTCCTATAATAGTGGATGAGTATGAATATGCCATTCCAAAGGATGTTCATGGACTACCACTTTACCGGGATGTAGACTTCATCATTGACCAGTAACTCAGGATGACATGGAAATCCACACAGGTATAATGGTGGCTCCCATGGAGCTTCATTAATTGAGGATAAAATTGGAGAAATGACAGGATAAGGGTTTTGTGAGGCCCTGCATTTCACCTTCGACAGCACTAGTGTTGTTTTCCAATAAGGAATATGGGAGAATGAGGCTATGTGTGGACATATGGTGCCTAAACATGGTGACCATGAAGAGCAATGACCCACTGCCAAGGATTGATGACCTCTTTAACCAACTAAAGGTTGTGAGGTGCTTCTAAAAGATAAACCTCATATCAGGAGACCATCAGCATCAGGTATAGGATTAGGATGTATCGAATACATCCTTTAGATGTCATTATGGCCACTATGAGTTTTTGGTAATTCCTTTAGACGTTACCAATGACCCAACATCGTTAACGGGTCTCATGAATATGATACTCTTTCCATAACTTGATTGATTCGTGGTGGTCTTATTCTATTAAATCTTGGTGTACTCGGCATCAGAGGAGGAGCATGATCCACACCTATGTAAAGTTCTAGATACACTTCAAGATAACCATCATTACGGTAAGCTCTTGAAGTTCTAGTTCTTGAATTCGGGATGTGAAATTTATGGGACATGTCTTCTCATAGGATGGATTTGTGGTGAATCTGGTGAAGATAGAGGAAATTATTTCTTAGGATCCACACAAGGGAGTGAATAAGGATCATAGATTCTTAGGGTTGGATTGATACTACCGAGGGTTATTTCTTGACATTACCAGAGTATCAACACCATTACCAACCTTTCCATCAATGTTAAATCCATTTCGTGTGGATGGAGATCTACCAGAAGAATTTCTAGGATCTGAGGTAGAGACTAAAGAGTGGCCCTGTCTTGAGAATACTAGAAGAGAGCATTGGTTAAGTTGTCTTCTTCCAAACATCAGGGACTGGACTGGGTATTGTTATAATGTAGGAGTTAGCAATGATTTCTTACATCTTAAGGATGTTGAAGAAACATGAGTAGAAGTACGCGACCCATGTCTTGGAGTTAGCAGAAGTGGTTTTACATTGAAGATGTGGAAGAACTACATTATGGGTGAACAGTTTACTATCTACTCCAACCACAAGAGTCTAATGTATATCTTCCCACAGATGGAATTAAACTTGAGATAGTGGTGATGGTTGTATTACCTCCAAGACTATGAGAGTGAGATAGTATATACTAAGGGGAAGGGGAACGTTGGGGTAGGCACACTCAGTATGAGGTATGGTCTACAGTTTCTATGTTAGATGACTAAGTAGCTAGTCGTGTTGCTAACATCCTTTGTGGATGATGATGGAGAATCTTACCATCAGTCGATGTATGTCACTCCTCCACTTTTACAACAATTTATGGTGGCAAAGATTTTGAGCATTGACATCAAGTCTTGATGTGCCCAGTTATCCCTATGAAATTATCTTCATAGATTTTCGATAGGTGGTGGAGAAAATCATTATTTTTAGAGGATGAACTGTAGTACAAGTGACTTTGAAGGAGGAGGTGTAGAAAGAGTTTCATACATCCCCTTTGGTGGTACATTCTAGATTGGAGAAGTTGTACCAGGACCTTCGATGAAAGTACTTGTGGCTAGGGATGAAGAATGTAGTGGTAGAGTTTGTTTAATTATGCCTCAGTTGTCAGTAAGTGAAAGTCGAGCATCATGTCCCAATAGTCTAGGCATAAGCACTTGAGGTACTGGAGTGGAAAAGTGATGGTATCTCTGTTGAATTTGTGATGGGGTTACCACAAATGTACATGGTCCATGATTTTATCTGGGTGATCATTGACCAACTCACCAAGTCGGCACACTTCCTACCCATCCGGGAGTAGGGATCGATAGAGGGAGTGGGATTCCTCTATTTCTAGGATATAATACGGCTTCACAGGGTTCCTTATTTGATTATCTCAAACCATAATGTATGATTTACATCTCTTTTGTGGAAGGGATTGTAGGAGGTGTATGGGACTCAGCTACGCTTGAGAATAGCCTTTCACCCTCAGACAGATGGTCAATCGAAGTTGACCATACAGACCATAGAGGACATGGTTTTTGGTTTCATCCATGATTTTGGTAGCATTTAGGAGGACCACCTTCCACTAGTAGAGTTCGAATAAAAAATAGGTATCACTTCACCATTGGCATGGAGCCATTTGAGGCATTGTACGAGTAGCCTTACAGATCACATCAATGCTAGACAGACCCAGGGGAGTCAGCACTCATGGGTCCATAGTTTGTACGGGCTACAACGAAGAAGGTACAGATCATCCAGGAATGGATGAGGAATACACAGAGCATGAATAAATCTTATGATGATAGAAGATAAAGACCCATGGAGTTCGAGAAGGGAGACCATGTTTTTCTTTTCCTCTCACCCCAATGAGGATTTCAGATATTTAGCTTGATGGGAAGTTATCTCTTAGGTTCATCGAAACTTATTAGATTTTTAGAAGAGCTGGAAGGTGGTGTACCTCCTATATCTTCTTCCATAGATGCATCAAGTTCGCAATGTTTTCATGTGTCATAGCTGAGGAGGTGCATTCATTACCTATCACACATCATCAACTAAGGAGGGCTGGACATTGATGATGGGTCTACAGGAGCAGGTGATTCGTGGATGGTTGATTCCTCTAGTGCACATTCGGTGGCATCACATGAACCACCAGGAAAAAAAATGGAAGCATGAGGCTCATATTCATGCTCCGTACCCCAACTAGTTTGTTAGCCTTGTTTTTTCTTACGACGACGTGAATCTCAACAGGGGGGAAGAATATAATGTCCCCGAATTTCTAAAAAAATATTTTAAATTATATAGAATTATTTTGAGACATGATGCATTGACGAAAACTAATTCCAAGGCCTGATGAGCTCAAACTGGAATTTTGAACTTTTTTTATTTCGATTAAGTAATCATGCTAGAGGGTTTTTCTAACATTTATACCTATGCTCAAAACACAAATTGGAGGGAACCATTGAACGCGGAATTCTGTGTTTCACCTAGAAGGGATATAACATGGACCGAAAAGGGTCGACTAGAAAAGATAGTTTTCAGAATTGTTTTTGTAAAATAATAAAATATCATAAAAAGTTATTTTTTTTCTTCCCCCATAGTTGAGCGTCAGACGGTGGAAATATGGTGTAGTGAAGAGGAATATTGAATGAAGCTCACTAATTGATCTTTTTTATGGCATAACGACACAATAATTGAAACATAATAGATATGCTATATAATAAATGGAATAACGTAACGACGTGATCTCATAGCATAATGAAATGATCAGATATGTTTTATTTTAGTGGGTTAATGATTTGGATATTTGATAAAGAAAGGGTGGAAATTTCTCTAATGAACTGACAATGTAAACTATCCCCAAAGATGAACGAAGAACACAGACAGATTGATAATGATATCGATGCATCTTGAAGAATGGGATCAATGTGTGACAAAGGCCTTGGAACTCTTGAATAATTATGGGTGGACAACTTCAATGTTGAACTACTTCAAGGTAGAGGTTTAATGGTTTTTGTTTTCCCAATTCTTATTATAAAACAACAAATGTGGATCCACCCACAGACAGGTTGATCAATGGATTGTTTGTTCTTGCAGGATAGTGTTTTACTTGGGATTTTTTGCATCAAAATTGATGATTATATAATATAACTATGATCCCAAGCCTCCCCTATTTTTAAACATCTAACACGGAGGGATCATGATAACACAAATAAGGCATAATCCCCTCTTCTTGTCCGTTAATCATGGATACTTTCTAAAAATGGAGACATAGAGGATTCTAGTCTATTGTATGGAAGAGGGCTTCCCTCTAAGGCCATAAGTGCATGCGTTGTGAAGAAAAAATCACTGGAGCAGACCTGGTGGTCCACACAAGAAACCACAAGTTCAAATAATGGCCCACGTGAGCGTAACTAGTGGTCCACATAAGAAACAGCTGGCAGTGGCCAGTGGTTGTGGCTGAAGGCAGGCGGCCACACACTAGAAGGAACATCTTACGGACTATGTTTCGACGTCATAAGGGTGGGTGGACACAGTGACCCGGTAGCGTTGTTGCACCACGGATTTGGTACTGCTCCGCGTTTCATGTAGCAAAGCCACATACAATCAGTCATGGCTAGGGAACTGGCCCCTCGGATGACCCGTGGGGCTGGGGGTGTTGGACGCTGCTTCCAGCCGCATCCTAGCCAGGTTGAACCAATCTACCTATGGTTGACCCGGCAGGGCACAGGTCGCCCCAGTAAGCTGGACCCCCATCCCAATAATTCATACCCATGCTGGTCTGGGTTTGGGTCAGGTCAGCAGACCGGGGTTGGGTCGATGGGCCCTGAGCCAGGTCGGTCTAAGGGGGTCTGTTAGACCTAGACCCAATCAGCCTTTTTTGGAAAAATACCAATAACATGAAAACTGAGTGTCCTATTGATAATGAATTTGTGGAATTAGACCCTCGTAATGAGAAGAATGTTTTTTTAATAATCTATAGTGGATTTTATTGAAGTTAAAATTGGATGAATGGATTGAGGATCGGTTCATCCTGAATCAATCGCACTGTGTTCGGAAACCCTGTGGTTAGATGAGACCTAAAGATACCTGACAAGATACCATCTATGGATCAGTTACTATGTCCTAGTTGGAAGAAACTTATATGTGACCCATCATGCGCATGGTGGGGATCCGCTCTATGTGACCCGACAGACCCATGGTACTAGATAGCAGGAGTACCTCAGTATGGCCAATGTGGGAAGCAGAATGTGCATGACCGGACATAACCACCTAGGGGAGTGGATTCTATGTGACCTAGGATACCTATGGTACTCATCAAGGATGAGTACCACAGTGGTCTATGCTTACTGGGAATAAGGTTCTATGTTACATGGCATACCCACTATACTCAATGATGAGGAGCTCTCCAGCAGCCCAAGTTGTTTGATTATATGACTGATTGGTCCTACTTTCCTTATTCAATATTATACCTGGTGTGAGATATCTTGTGTTGTAATCATGATTCATGATCATTTTTCTTGTGTTTCATTGAGGATTTCATTCTAGTTTTTCTATTGGGGTTTGAGGTCCCGATTAAGTATATTGTTACTCACCACTGCACGGTCTTTACCCGCACTTGTTGTGTCTTGTATAGAGGACTGCTACCTCAACGAAGGACATGGTGTACCTGGACCCTGTGGTGGCCAGTGAGACCAAGCAGGTGGGGTGTACATCAATGGAATCCAACATCTACTCTATACCTACTCATCTAGCGGGGTTTCCAGTAGATGATGTTCATATTTTTCCGTGTACTTTTTGTTTTTTATTTATCCTTTTTGGGTTGGTATTCTGGACCATTTGACCAACAGTTTTTACTTTTACACATTGGGTTTTTAGTGGAAGTTATGTTTACTTTTAAATCTTTGGGATGTGGTTGTGTGTGAGTTTGTACATGTACTTAGGGATGTGCCTCCCACATGCAGGTTGACACGTTCGGCACTAGTCACCAACCCCTGGCCTTCGAGAGGTGGGCATGGGGTATTTCCTGACATGAGCCTTGGGGGACAGGTCATGTAATAAATATAGGATAGTCTAAATTATATGTTCAAGAGAGGCCCAAACTACATATTCACACATATGTATGAAACATGTTTGTGTTTATTTACTATTAGATTTTTACTTTTACCATATTAGTTTTTACTATGGTAACTAATATAAATCTATGTAAGTTTTCATTTATTGTTAAAATAAAAAGGTCATTATTTTATAATTTCTACCCACTAATTCTTAATGGTATATCCATTTATTTAGAGATTATTTCAAAATGTCATAAAAAATAATTTTCAAATAATTTTTTAATATTGTATTAAAAAAATCGTTATAAAAATATTACCAATTTTTTAAAATATTTAATATAGATTTTAAAACTGTAAATTATATTTTAAAATTTAAAATACATCTTATTAAATTCATATTTTTTCCAAAAAAATGGTTTCCTAAATTTCTCAATCATTAATATATTCTCAATATTCCATAGAAAGAATGGTATTCATAAAAAGAGAATATTACACTATTCACATTAAAAGATATAGGAAAATATCAACTGTTAATCTTAATCTAATATTGGCATGATAAATCAAAAAATGAAATAAATTTTTTCAAATTAAAAATATAAAATATATAATCTTCATATTTAATTAAATACATAAAATACAGTGAAAATAATTTTTTCTAAGAAAATGAATTATGATATATTATATATTCATTATCTTATAACAAATTAATTAAAATATTTTTAACATATTATTCATATGATAAATATACTTTTATATATATCAATCATAATAAAATTTTATCATTAAAATAAAATTAAAATTTATGGAAAAATATATTTTGATGAATAATGTTAATAGAGTAAAAATGACCATTCCAAAATATTAAAAATACATGATAAATATATACATATAAATATTTTTTAAGATGTTGATATAATCCTAATTTCTACATAAAATCCCTCTAGTGATCTCCAAGTAATATCTAAACATCAAATAATATCTTGTTTCATTTTTCGATGGCATTCCAGTAAGCACAAATCTTATGTCAATCTCAATGAGCATAAACTTCTCTTGTGTTAAGTCTTTCTCAAATTTTAATTACTCATGTTCATAATTGAATTTTTCCTGGTAAAACCTTTGTCAATCTAACATCCTTATGATCTCCAAAAAATGGTCTTCTTTAGGAATACTTCCACATTTGGAATCCATTTATTTCTACTTACATTATTGATTTTATAATATATTTACATTATTTTATACTATTTTATCTAATGAATATATTTTCACGATCATATTTAATATAAAAAATGTACCTTAATTTTAATTTGGGTTAGTGTTTGAAACAAACTATTCATTATATTATTTATATAATAATAATATATAGTGAAATATCAGGTCATGACATTTGACCCCAGTAAATAAATTACATCCTTGAAATTTTAATTATTACTCATCTATGAAAGATGGTGAGGGTATTATTTACATATTTAACACCTGGGATATAAGTCATAATATAATATATATATTTTTCTGAACCAAATAAAATTACCTAATTACTTGTAATCCAATATATTCATGACATAGACCAAAGGGTATCCTCGATCCCTAGGGAATAGTGAAGAGTTCATATGTATCAATAACTACCTTAGTGGATGATTTTTTTTCATAAAAGATGGTTAATCCCTCAAGATGTTATAAAAACGGTTTAAAAATATGGTAAAGATTCATAACATACTAGTTTTTGAAAAAAAAATCCCAAAAAATCCCACAAGGGAAATTAAAGGATAATCACTTGAGAAAAAAATCTAATGGGTATCAATAGTTCAAGGTAAATATGGATCCTCATAACATTATTATAATTATTAGGCCACATGGTCTACAAATTAAGCTAATATAATAGTTCTAGGGGTAATTTTTCTTTCTTAAGAGTGTCTCCTTTCCACAACATAGGAAACATAGTTCACACATTACCCTATCAGAACATGTCTATAGAGAAAGAGTACCACATCATTAATATCATTTGGGGTTACCATATTAGAATAATTCAATGAAAAATTTATATTTGAATCCATACAAATAATGCTATAAAATACAATTTATTTGTAACACTACTGAATAAATTTATTTGAAAGGTACAAAGAAAAACCATGACAGTTTATAAAAACATTTTTCATTCCCTCTTTAAACCATTTTGGAATCTTTTCTAAAAAATCCATAAATCATGCCTTCTATCCTTTTTAAAAACCAAATTCTGGGGGAAAGACAAATAATTTTGTAAAATAAAGGAGAATCATGAAACAACCTACCTAGAAAATGTTATAATTCCTAAACATGCAAGGGATAGAAACGCTACGAGAATCCAAGGGATAAAGAAGAAAAATGAATAACTATAATCCCAGAATACTCAAATATTAATGAAAAACTAATTCATCATTTCTAGAACCTTGGTAGAGAGAGAAAAAATCTACCATAATGATTCCCTAATAATAGACAATAATCAATTAATATGTAGACAAAAAAACCAAATTCAATGATCGATCTAAAATAAAACCAATTAAATCACAACACAAACCATAGATATAGCTTCAAAATTTTGGATATATGGGGTTTCTTTGGGGGATAACTATAGATTTAGAAACTAAATTAATATTGATAAAGAACATTCACATATCATTGAAAAAATAGATCCAACACACAATAATCCATAATAATCAATCATCCGGAGGGAAAAAACCTCCAAAATCCCCAAGCGGGTCTCCTTGGTCAAGGTAATATTTCACTAGGAGAAGAATGAAAAAAATCATATTTTTTTGCCATATAATAAAAATTTGGATTTATGAAATCACATCGTATAGTCTGGTTACAATGTTTGAAAAATCATATGCCAACCATTCACCCCTTTCCAGGCTACTTGATAAGGTAAATGGTAAAAAAAAAGTCCCACAACCATGTGAAATTACATTTTCTCATGTTTTATAGTATGAAGATGAAGTCTCATGGTTATAACTTGTAACACCCCTACTACAGTTACACAGAGTCGGTGTATTATTAAATAACATTAGCATGATCACAAAAGATCAAGTCTCAAAAGACCTATTAGTTTAGTAGTCTTGGAAACACTATATATATTCAGAAGTATTACATTACATCATAATTTAGAAAAATATACTACTACATATTGTCTTCATATCCCCTCATACTATCCCTGCAGGTCATTCATAAATTACTTCTTCACATCCTGGGAAAAATATAACATTGAAAGGGGTGGGCTCCGATTCTCAGTAAGGATAACAATATATCAGAAACATTCATAAATAAGCATAAACATTTATGGAAATGTATAACATAAACAAAAGCCTTTTAAACATGAACTTCAACACAATATGGCAATGATAAAATGAAATAATGTCATTTACTTAATTACATGGATATTCTACTAGTTGAATGACCACATAAAATAACAATAACCACTTCCATAATGATGGAATGCATAATGCCAGACTATCATAACCACATAGTCAAGGCCCTGTGCCAAGACTAAAAATAAGATTTTCTCAAGGCCTTATGCGAAGACACTAGTTCATCTCATTAGACCTACCGATGCATCTAGGAGCTATAGTGGGCTACACCCGCCACTTATTAAGTCTAATGCATTCCTCATATGAATAGGTTTAAACATTACATAAATATTCATATTAAAACTAGCATACGAAATGTCAATACATTCTCCATAAATCATGAATGGTATAAAAATAATACATCCAGAGTAAAATAGAACACAAAACCTTCAATACAATATGAATGTTTTTTATCATAATAATCAACTTCAAATTAGCTTAAAATCCATGAAAGGATGTTGACATAGATGAAATCAAAACTATTTGGGACAAATATATCTTTTTTTTGAAATAATTCAAACGCCACATAATTATAAAATAAAACACTTACTTTGAAAATATTCTTATAATCTTGTAAGGGAATCTTCAGAGATTTTTTAACTGTGGAAGATAGCCGCACCCACCGTATAAGTTAAAAAGACATTCTTACCTTAATTTTGTCGAAAAGGTTAAAAAGAACCTTGTTTGGAAAATGATGGAAAGATTCCTTTCAAACAATTTTATAAAAAGTATAAAAGGGTATAAATGATCATAACCTATAGTCTAGTAAATATTAAAGATGTTTTGAAATATATTTTTAAGAAACATGGAAGTGGATGATAAAGAAGCCCCAGTAGATAATTACATATAAACAACCTCAGATAATGACGAAATTGTGAAGTAAACCCTTACCTTGTAATTTTACTTGGTTGAGGGTAGGTTAACTTCCTATATAATGGAGAAATAATTTTTATTAAATTATACAAGAATCATATAAATTAATATGACATCATATATGATCTTTTAACGTTGATTTGTTAATAATATCTTAGTATTATTATCGTTTCAGGTGTTAAGAAATTCATTTTCCTTTATATTATTTGTTATGTGATTCATGTTTATTATGGATCGAATGTATATTATTTATATCCATAATGATATCATGTCTCTAAAAAATATTTTTAATCATAAAATGAAATTTAGTCTTGAATGGGTACGATGTGGAATGAATCTCATCGCGTTCGTGGAGACGGTAATCAGTACGTACACACGAGCGACAATATCATTTTTTTGATATTAAAATAATATATAATTGGATGTTATATCATATATAAAGAATCATAATCATGTTATATTTATTATTTACATGAATTAAAGATCATTATTATACCCATCTGAGTAATAATGCATTGAATAACAATCACACCACGACGGGGAGACGGTAGGCTATGCGTACGCACGTATGGATACATGTCATTCAAAGGATGGATAGAATAATGAATATGGTTGTACCATATTTATAATAAGATCATAGTATATAAAATATACTGGAGTTATTATTTTAGAATGGAAATAACAAACAATGAAAAAGCTGAATAAGAATGAAACTTGAAAGACGGTGGTGAAAACATTACTTCTTCTTCAGGTTCTTCCTTTTGAGTTGTTCAAAAGGGATCCATAAGACGGCTTTCTGATCAAAATAAGGCCTCTAGGTTGAAGTGAGTTAAGTTGAGAGAATATTTTGGAAGGGTTTGGCTGTCACGACCCGTCCTCGGGCCCGTGTCGTGACTACCCCAAGCCCGCCTTCCATAGGCCAGGGGCTGGCGACTAGCACCAAGGCGTAAATCCCAACAAAAAGGGAAGGCATTGCCTTTGAAAAGTAAACAAGCACCATAGAGCAAGAAAGCGGAAAAGTAAACACTAAGTAAAACTGTACAAGCTGTGCTGAAAGTAAAAAGGGGCCGAAAATACAAGCCCAACTGTAAAGTACAACTGAAAGGAAAAACAGCAACTAAAAAGGGAAAACTGCAGCGTCGAGCTGTCCTCCGGAAGTCCCACCTGAAGGGTGGGTACAGATAGCCTCCACTGCTCCTCGGGTCCACCTAACCGCTCCGAGTACGTCCCGCCCAGTGGTCCACCTCCAGGTACTGTCCTGCTCCGCACGCCTCCTCCACGATCAGCGCTGTCCGTCGTCTGCAACCAACACCACGAAGTGCGGGCATAGCCCGTGCAGGGGTGAGTATAAGCTACTCAGTAGGGACCCCGAGACCCCCGAAGGTCTCCCGAAATACACAAAGGATAATCCACAAAGGAAAGATACAATCACGAAGTAACATCTGACACGGCTTAGGTATATGCCCATACATATACCTAAGTCTTCAATTCCCGTTCGGCTCCAACGTCCGAGCCCAAGCACAACCCAGTCCACACAGGAAAGCAAAACGTATACCCACGCAGGATAGAGCAACACAATCCACAAAGGAGAGTACCACAAGATTCAGCTCACACAGGTATACTTCTTCGGATGACGATAAAGATGATCATTGAACCATCTAAGTCGTCGGACCCACAAAGGATCGATAGGTACTAACCTTGCAGTGACCCACACAGGATCGGGCCCACGCAGGACCTGTAGAAGTTGGCTCACACAGAATCGCTGAGAGATGACCCACACAGGATCGGGCCCACACAGGATCGGGCCCACGCAGGACCTGTAGGCGCTGGCTCACACAGAACCGCTGAGCGCTGACCCACGCAGGATCGGACCCACACAGGATCGGGCCCACACAGGACCGGCAGCACTGATCCACGTAGGATCGCTGAGTGCAGTAGTCGTCGCAGTCTGCTGAGGATCTCTGCACAGTCGTCGCCGCAGTCCACTGAGGATCTCTGCACGGTCGTCGTCGGAGTCCACGGAGGATCTCTGCACTGTCGTCGCCGCAGTCCACTGAGGATCTCTGCACGGTCGTCGCTGTCGAAGTAGCAGTCGCAGCCAGCACTAGGGTTCCCGCACACAGCAAGCTCGTTCGGGAAGGTCCGCTCCACGAGCCGAGAGGCTGATACATCAACTGACATGAAGTACGAAGTTGATGTATCCAAAAGTTCCGTATCGTCAACAGGAACTCAACGTCGCAGACGGCGCGTCAATCGGACACCCGGTCTGAGAGATATTGGCATTTTCGTCCCAGGGGCCCGGTTGGTTTTTAAGGCAAAACCAACCCGACCGCACTCCACCTGCGTCCAAACGTCGGGCAGAGTATGCCAAAAGATCCGTCTCACTTAGAGGAATTCAACAAAGCTGACGGCACGTCAATCGGACGTCCGTAGCTCAAGATATGAGCGTTTCCGCTCCGAGGGCCTGGTTGGTCTCGTGTACGAACCAACCCGGATGAACTCAAAGTATTCCGAAACCTTGAGTGCGATATACCGAAACGACCGTCTCGATCCAAGGATCGCGTTGCCGCTGACGGCGAGTCATTTGGAGGCACGAAGCTCAAGATACGGGCGTTTGAACGAAAACGTCCGAAGATGGGGGGTACGGGCCCGGGCCGACCCGGCCCGACCCCCCCTGGGTCGGCCCGAACCAGGTCGACCCGGGTCCGACCCGGCTGGCCCGGCCCGGCCCGGCCAGGGCCGGTCCGGCTCAGCCGGCTCGGCTTGGCCGAGCCGCACGGGTGGAAGCCGCGGGCGCTGACCCGCGGCTTGAGGAAGGACTGCGGCCCGCGTGCGGGCCGCACTGGCGAGCTGCGGACGCGCTGAGCCGTGTCCGCCCGGATGAACCGGAGCCGCGCGCCGCGGGTCCGTTGGCCGCCGCCGCCGCGGCTTCAGCCGGGGCGGATTTCCTTTGGCGGCGCGCCGGGGCGCCGCCGGCAACTTCCGCGGGCCGCCGGCGTCGCTCCGGTGGCCCGTTTTCCTTCCCGTCTGCGCCGTTGCTCCTCCCGGGATCCGTTCTTTACTGCGGGATCGTCAACTGTCCGCTGCGGCACATTCCGTCGTCGACCGTCAAATCCGCACAAAACGAAGAACGGCGGAGGGTCGTCGGGCCGTGTTCGTTCGGCCCGCACCCTCCGCGTTAGAGATAAACAACCGGGAGAAAAACGATCAACACATGATCCAACAATTTTAATTAAAATAAAATTGTTCATTTAAAACCGGCTTTTTAATTTTCAAGAACGTTCATGAGAAAATTAAAAAGGGGTAATTTTCCAAAATGAATCCCTACCTTGATGATCGTCGTGCGCGGGCGTTCTTCGTGGAAGAGACCGTCGCGGAAGAGATCGATCGTCGCGTCGTCGCGGGGAGGCGTCGCGTCGTCACGGATTCCGGCGTTGAGTCGGCGAGCTCAACGAATCAAGAACAACAAATTTAAATTATTAATATTTAAATCTGTGTTTCGTTTAAAACCAAAGAAAAGAACTTGAGAGGAAATCCGAAAGCACTCACCTCGAATGGTCGGTGATCGGAGATCGGAGATCGGAGATCGGAAGAGCGTCTCGGGCGAAGGCGTCGTCGATTTCCGGGTTCGGCGTTCTTCGCGTTCTTCGCGTTCTTCGCGTTCTTTGCGTTCTTCGCGAGGGAGAAGAAGTTGCGAGGGTTCTCCCAAATCTTCTCAAGCACAAATAACCAGAGGTTAAGCGTTGGTCTTATTTTATTATTACGCCAACGAATTTGAAAAACTGGTTAAGAAACTATCCATCAATTCGTTGAATTAATTCAACGAAAGAAACGACCCATTTAATTCATGAAATAAACCGCCCAATTAAATGGTCTGTTAATAATTTAGAAAACGCGTCGGTTGACTTTCATTAAGACGGGTTTTCACGGGTGCGTTTCTTAGTGGAAAGAAACGGCGGGGCTCGTGCGGGCCCCACCTCACAAATATCCTACCAAGGGGGTAAGATATTTCTGGATAGCATCCTATCCAGTTCAACTCAGTTCAAGCCTCCTTTAAGTGGCTTAAAGTGGCTTTAAGTGGCTTCCAAGTGACTTAAGTGAAATAAAATAAAGATGTCACAAATTATTTTATTTCTTAACTTTAAGCCCGAAAATTAAAAACCACACCCGAGCAAACGCAACTCCGGAAGAGGCGTTTCTAAGAGAATACCGGCACTGCGATTTCATCGGTGACCTCAGAATTCGATTCCGGGCACCGGTTCAAAAGTTAGAAAAACCCGCTCGTCCGTTCACTGAACGTACCCGAGCCAAACTTCAGAAAATGATTCCGGGCACACCGGGCCTTGGAATCAGGCGCCGTCAGAAACTGCGTTCTTGTAAAATTCCAAAGAAAATTAAGAAAAAAATTTCCTTGAAATTTACGGGTCTTTACATTACTCCCACCTCAGGACTTTACGTCCCCGTAAAGATACATCAAAAACTAGGGAAACAAATGTGGGTACTGAGCATGCATCTGAGCCTCCCGCTCCCAAGTGCTCTCCTGGAGGTTCCCGTGCTGCCATCTGATGCGCACAAGAAGAATCGATCGCCCACGTAGGACCCGCTCCTGTCGATCCTCAATCTCCACTGGGACCTCCGTAAAAGTCGCTCCATCATCCACGTCTAGCTCCCCATAGTCAATGATGTGCGTCGGGTCGTGCACGTATCTCCTCAGCTGGGATACGTGGAAGACATCGTGAACCCGGTGCAACTGAGGTGGCAGAGCCAGGCGATAAGCCACCTCGCCAATCCTGCTGAGGACCTGGAAAGGCCCGATGAAGCGTGGAGACAACTTGCCGCCTCGGCCAAATCTCCTCAAACCACGTCGAGGTGAGACCCGCAAGAAGACGTGGTCACCATCCTCGAACTCTAGTGGCCTCCGCCTCCTGTCAGCATATGACTTCTGTCGGCTCTGTGCTGTCCTCATCCGCTCCTGGATGAGCTGGACCTTCTCTGTCGTGGCCCGGACCATCTCTGGTCCCACAAGTGCTGACTCTCCAGGGTCTGTCCAGCACAAAGGAGATCTGCAAGGCCTGCCGTACAAGGCCTCGTAGGGTGCCATCCTGATGGTGGAGTGGTAGCTGTTGTTGTACGCGAACTCCACCAAGGGTAGGTGGTCCTCCCAGCTGCGACCAAAGTCGAGGACACATGCACAGAGCATGTCCTCGAGAGTCTGAATGGTCCTCTCCGTCTGACCATTCGTCTGAGGGTGAAAGGCGGTGCTCAGACGTAGTCGCGTCCCGAACGCCTCCTGCAACCCCTTCCAAAGCCGGGAAGTAAAACGAGCATCCCGATCGGAGACGATGGTCGATGGAACACCGTGTTGTCGTACAATCTCCTGAACGTAGAGACGCACCAAGCTCTCCACTGTGCCCTGCTCTCGGATGGGTAAGAAGTGTGCCGACTTGGTGAGTCGGTCAACAATCACCCATATGGAATCGTGACCTCTGGAAGTGCGTGGAAGTCCAGTCACAAAGTCCATAGATATCCCGTCCCACTTCCACTCCGGGACCTCCAAGGGCTGTACCAAGCCTGCTGGTACCTGATGCTCTACCTTCACCTGCTGGCAGGTGAGGCACCGTGAAACGAACTCTGCCACAACCTTCTTCATGCCCGGCCACCAGTGCTGTCGCCCGAGATCCTGGTACATCTTCGTCACTCCAGGATGTACCGCCAACGGAGAAGTGTGAAACTCTCTCAGCACCTCCTCTCGTAAGGTGACTGGTACCAAGGTATGTCTTCTGAAAAGGACATCGTGCTCTGCTCCAAGGGAGAAACCATCAGGTGCCTGTCCCGAGGATATCTGTGCACGCCGCGTCTCACAGTCAACATCCACATGCTGTGCCTCTCTGACCCGCTGAAGAAGTGGAGGAGAGACTATGAGAGTCTGAAGGTAGGCTGCTCCGTCTCTATCCACCAAGGATATCTGCAAAGCGGCTAGCTGCTATGTCGCCTCCTCAAGTAGCTGGTTGCCCGTCCTCCTGCTGAGGGCATCAGCCACCACGTTCCCCTTCCTAGGAGTATAGACTATTTCAAAGTCATAGTCCTGGAGGAACTCGAGCCATCGCCGCTGTCTCAGGTTCAGGTCCTTCTGAGAGAAGATGTACCTGAGACTCTGGTGGTCAGAAAAGACTGTGAAGTGCTCACCCATCAGATAGTGTCTCCATGTCTTCAGGGCAAAGACTACTGCTGCCAACTCCAAGTCATGGGTAGCGTAGTTCTGCTCATGAGGCCTCAACTGACGTGATCCGTAGGCAATCACGGCCCGCTCCTGCATCAGGACATACCCGAGTCCGGTCCCTGATGCATCGCAGTAGACTACGTAACCAACTCCCTCCTCAGGCAACCTCAAGATAGGTGCGCTGGTCAACCTCTACCTCAGCTCCTGGAAGCTCTGCTGACATCTGTCTGACCACACGAAAGGTTTCCCCTTCTTCGTCAACGCTGAGAGTGGGGCCGCAACTCTGGAGAAGTCCGGCACAAATCTCCGATAGTATCCGGCTAGGCCCAAGAAACTCTGCACCTCTGTCACACTCTTGGGTGGCTCCCAAGCTAGCACTGCCTCGATCTTCGCGGGATCCACTGCAACTCCCGCCTCAGAAATGACGTGCCCCACGAAGTGGACCTCACGTAACCAGAACTGACACTTCGAGAGCTTTCCATAAAGCTGGTGCTCTCGGAGTGTGTCTAGTACAACACGCAGGTGGTAGGCGTGCTCCTCCTCCGTCGTCGAGTACACCAAAATGTCGTCGATGAAGACCACGACAAATCGATCGAGGTATGGCTGGAAGATCCTGTTCATGAGGCTCATGAACACTGCTGGAGCGTTGGTCACGCCGAAAGGCATAACCAAGAACTCGAAGTGGCCATACCGACACCTGAAGGCCGTCTTCTGCACATCCTCGTCTCGAACTCTAAGCTGATGATAGCCTGACCTGAGGTCTATCTTCGAGAACCACCGTGCTCCCTTGAGCTGGTCGAAGAGATCATCAATCCTGGGTAGCGGATACTTGTTCCTCACTGTCACCTGATTCAGGCGATGATAATCGACACACAGTCGCAAGCTCTCGTCCGCCTTCTTGGCGAACAAAATCGGGGAAGCCCAGGGCGAAACACTGGGTCGGATGAACCCCTTGCCCTGCAAGTCCTCCAACTGTACTCGCAGCTCTCGAAGCTCAGCGGGGGCCATCCGATATGCTGGAGTGGATATCGGGGCTGTCCCGGGGTACAGGTCAATATAAAAGTCTACCTCTCTGCGAGGAGGTAGTCTTGGAACGTCGTCGGGAAAGACGTCCGCGTACTGATCCACCACTGCAGGGAAACTGGGACTTCGCACGTCAACTGCTCCCAGGACGAGGCTAGCCAACTGATGAGTGATGGGCTGACCTCTCCTCTGCGTGAGTCCATCCCGTGCTGCTAAGGCTCCCTTCTCGCCGGTGAAGGTGAACCTGCTCCCGTCGGTGCGCACACATCGCACCTTGCGCCTAAAGCAGTCAATCTGAGCATGGACCGTAGATAACCAATCCATGCCCAAAATGACGTCGTAAGGCCTCGACGCTGCTACAAGAAGATAGCAGCCGAAGCTCTCGCCTCCTAGAGTAAGCTCACACTGCCGGCACCAGTGCGTAATCGTCGAGTCTGCTCTTGTAGGAGTCTCTAGCCGCAAGGATCGAGCCAACGGCTCTGTCGGAATCTCCGAGCTCCGAACAAGGGCAGTGGCTATGAAAGAGTGACTCGCTCCTGTGTCTATCAGAACTGCAGCAAGGGTGGAATAGACACAGATCGTACCTCGAATCATCTCTGGCGCGCCATGGTCGTAGGCCTCCGCTGCCTGGAGCTGAGCCTGTCTCTGCCCGCCAGCTCCCTGTGGTCGGGGCGGGCCTCCTGGTGGTGGTGGTGGAAGAGCCTCAAAGCGTCGCCCACCACCTGCTGCTCGGCCAGCTCCTCTGCCTCGTCCACCTCCTCCCTGCGGACCGCCACGGTCGACCCTCTTCCTCTGCCTGGGTGGCCCCTCCACCGTCTGCTGCCCCTCGGTACGACGGGTCGGGCAGTCACGAGCCATGTGGCCCTGCCCGCCGCACTCGTAGCACTGTCTGCCTCTCGGAAGGCTGGCTCCGGGCCGGGTGCCCTGCACTGCTGAGCCAGCATCCTGAGGTCGCCTGCCGGAAGGTCTGGTCCGCCTGGAACCCTGAGTCATCCGCCGGCTACCAGCTTCCGAAGACTCCGCTATCTGCCGCCCTGCGGTGGGTCTCGCTGTGGACTCAGCCATGAAGCTCTCGATCAGGAGGGCTCGCTCCAGTACCCCTGCCTGGGTCGGGATGCTGAGGGAGATCATTGATGCCCTGATCTCGTGTCTCAAACCCTGCTCGAATGTCCGGGACCGGAAGAAGGGGTCCCGTACCATGTCTGTAGAGTACCGAGAAAGGTCGGTGAACCTCGCCGCGTACTGAGCGACCGTCAAGCTGCCCTGCCGCAGCTGAAGAAACTCCTGGATGCGCACCGCTCGGAGGGTGGCCGGGACGAACTCTGAGCGGAAGAGGCTCTCGAAGTCCGTCCAGATGAGGGAGGCCTCATCGTGTACCTGGAGCATCAGGCTCCACCAGCGTCTGGCTGCTGCGTGCAGTAAGCTCGCCGCGAGGATCACCATGAGGTCTGCTGGCGTCCTCACTAGCCTAAAAACTCGGACGACCGCCTCCAGCCAGTCCTCGGCTGCCAGGGGGTCCGACTCCCCATGGAACCTGGGTGGTCGCTGGCGCTGGAACTCGTGCAGAGCTCCGAGGCGTCGTGCGTCGTCATCTGCCAGTGATGGAAGCATCGGGGGCTCGGCGGGTAAAGGTACCGCCGGTGCCTCTGCTGTCAACGGGCCCTGTACCGAGGCCTCGTCACTCGGCGGGCTGTCATCGCGCCCTACTCTGGGAACCCTAGCTGGCTGCTGTCGTCGTGCCATCCTGAAAAGGAAACAAGTATGCCACGGTCAGAACAGTATACCTGGTGAGCTGACACAAGTAATCACAAAGAAAACTTGAAACACACATGCAAACAATGTTTTCGTACATTAAGTAAGGAATCAGAAGTCAGGGTCCGGGTGTATGGATACGTCGGCCGCCGCACCAACACTGGACTCCCTGGACTGATAACCACACTCAATACACTAAACACTTTTGCTTCACATAGAAGAAAGATCAGAGTCTGCGGTAGAACCGACCACCTCTGATACCAATTTGTCACGACCCGTCCTCGGGCCCGTGTCGTGACTACCCCAAGCCCGCCTTCCATAGGCCAGGGGCTGGCGACTAGCACCAAGGCGTAAATCCCAACAAAAAGGGAAGGCATTGCCTTTGAAAAGTAAACAAGCACCACAGAGCAAGAAAGCGGAAAAGTAAACACTAAGTAAAACTGTACAAGCTGTGCTGAAAGTAAAAAGGGGCCGGAAATACAAGCCCAACTATAAAGTACAACTGAAAGGAAAAACAGCAACTAAAAAGGGAAAACTGCAGCGTCGAGCCGTCCTCCGGAAGTCCCACCTGAAGGGTGGGTACAGATAGCCTCCACTGCTCCTCGGGTCCACCTAACCGCTCCGAGTACGTCCCGCCCAGTGGTCCACCTCCAGGTACTGTCCTGCTCCGCACGCCTCCTCCACGATCAGCGCTGTCCGTCGTCTGCAACCAACACCACGAAGTGCGGGCATAGCCCGTGCAGGGGTGAGTATAAGCTACTCAGTAGGGACCCCGAGACCCCCGAAGGTCTCCCGAAATCCACAAAGGATAATCCACAAAGGAAAGATACAATCACGAAGTAACATCTGACACGGCTTAGGTATATTCCCATACATATACCTAAGTCTTCAATTCCCGTTCGGCTCCAACGTCCGAGCCCAAGCACAACCCAGTCCACACAGGAAAGCAAAACGTATACCCACGCAGGATAGAGCAACACAATCCACAAAGGAGAGTAACACAAGATTCAGCTCACACAGGTATACTTCTTCGGATGATGATAAAGATGATCATTGAACCATCTAAGTCGTCGGACCCACGAAGGATCGATAGGTACTAACCTTGCAGTGACCCAAACAGGATCGGGCCCACGCAGGACCTGTAGAAGTTGGCTCACACAGAACCGCTGAGAGATGACCCACACAGGATCAGGACCACACAGGACCGGGCCCACACAGGACCTGTAGGCGCTGGCTCACACAGAACCGCTGAGCGCTGACCCACGCAGGATCGGACCCACACAGGATCGGGCCCACACAGGACCAGCAGCACTGATCCACGTAGGATCGCTGAGTGCAGTAGTCGTCGCAGTCCGCTGAGGATCTCTGCACAGTCGTCGGCGCAGTCCACTGAGGATCTCTGCACGGTCGTCGTCGGAGTCCACGGAGGATCTCTGCACAGTCGTCGCCGCAGTCCACTGAGGATCTCTGCACGGTCGTCGCTGTCGAAGTAGCAGTCGCAGCCAGCACTAGGGTTCCCGCACACAGCAAGCTCGTTCAGGAAGGTCCGCTCCACGAGCCGAGAGGCTGATACATCAACTGACACGAAGTCCGAAGTTGATGTATCCAAAAGTTCCGTATCGTCAACAGGAACTCAACGTCTCAGACGGCGCGTCAATCGCACGCCCGGTCTGAGAGATATTGGCATTTTCGTCCCAGGGGACCGGTTGGTTTTTAAGGCAAAACCAACCCGACCGCACTCCACCTGTGTCCAAACCTCGGTCGGAGTATGCCAAAAGATCCGTCTCACTTAGAGGAATTCAACAAAGCTGACGGCACGTCAATCGGACGTCCGTAGCTCAAGATATGAGCGTTTCCGCTCCGAGGGCCCGGTTGGTCTCGTGTACGAACCAACCCGGCCGAACTCAAAGTATTCCAAAACCTTGAGTGCGATATACCGAAACGACCGTCTCGATCCAAGGATCGCGTTGCCGCTGACGGAGAGTCGTTTGGAGGCACGAATCTCAAGATACGGGCGTTTGAACGAAAACGTCCGAAGATGGGGGGTACGGGCCCGGGCCGACCCGACCCGACCCCCCTTGGGTCGGCCCGAACCGGGTCCGACCCGGCTGGCCCGGCCAGGGCCGGTCCGGTTCGGCCGGCTCAGCTTGGCCGAGCCGCGCGGTTGGAAGCCGCGGGCGCTGACCCGCGGCTTGAGGAAGGACCGCGGCCCGCGTGCGGACCGCGCTGGCGAGCCGCGGGCGCGCTGAGCCGCGTCCGCCCGGATGCACCGGACCCGCGCGCCGCGGGTCCGTTGGCCGCCGCCGCCGCGGCTTCAGCCGCGGCGGATTTCGTCCGGCGGCGCGCCGGGGCGCCGCCGCCTCCGGCCGCCGGCAACTTCCGCGGGCCGCCGGCGTCGCTCCGGTGGCCCGTTTTCCTTCCCGTCTGCGCCGTTGCTTCTCCCAGGATCTGTTCGTTACTGCGGGATCGTCAACCGTCCGCTGCGGCACGTTCCGTCGTCGACCGTCAAATCTGCACAAAACGAAGAACGGCGGAGGGTCGTCGGGCCGTGTTCGTTCAGCCCGCACCCTACGCGTTAGAGATAAACAACCGGGAGAAAAATGATCAACACATGATCCAACAATTTTAATTAAAATAAAATTGTTCATTGAAAACCGGCTTTTTAATTTTCAAGAACGTTCATGAGAAAATTAAAAAGGGGTAATTTTCCAAAATGAATCCCTACCTTGATGATCGTCGTGCGCGGGCGTTCTTCGTGGAAGAGACCGTCGCGGAAGAGATCGATCGTCGCGTCGTCGCGGGGAGGCGTCGCGTCGTCGCGGATTCCGGCGTTGAGTCGGCGAGCTCAACGAATCAAGAACAACAGATTTAAATTATTAATATTTAAATCTGTGTTTCGTTTAAAACCAAAGAAAAGAACTTGAGAGGAAATCCGAAAGCACTCACCTCGAATGGTCGGTGATCGGAGATCGGAGATCGGAGATCGGAAGAGCGTCTCGGGCGAAGGCGTCGTCGATTTCCGGGTTCGGCGTTTTGTCGCGTTCTTCGCGTTCTTCGCATTCTTCGCGAGAGAGAAGAAGTTGCTAGGGTTCTCCCAAATCTTCTCAAGCGCAAATAACCAGAGGTTAAGCGTTGGTCTTATTTTATTATTACGCCAACGAATTTGAAAAACTGGTTAAGAAACGATCCATCAATTCGTTGAATTAATTCAACGAAAGAAACGACCCATTTAATTCACGAAATAAACCGCCCAATTAAATGGTCTGTTAGGAATTTAGAAAACGCGTCGGTTGACTTTCATTAAGACGGGTTTTCACGGGTGCGTTTCTTAGTGGAAAGAAACGGCGGGGCTCGTGCGGGCCCCACCTCACAAATATCCTACCAAGGGGGTAGGATATTTCTGGATAGCATCCTATCCAGTTCAACTCAGTTCAAGCCTCCTTTATGTGGCTTCAAGTGGCTTCCAAGTGACTTAAGTGAAATAAAATAAAGCTGTCGCAAATTATTTTATTTCTTAACTTTAAGCCCAAAAATTAAAAACCACACCCGAGCAAACGCAACTCCGGAAGAGGCGTTTCTAAGAGAATACCGGCGCTGTGATTTCATCGGTGCCCTCAGAATTCTATTCCGGGCACCGGTTCAAAAGTTAGAAAAACCCGCTCGTCCGTTCACTGAACGTACCCGAGCCAAACTTCAGAAAATGATTCCGGGCACACCGGGCCTCGGAATCAGGCGCCGTCAGAAACTGCGTTCTTGTAAAATTCCAAAGAAAATTAAGAAAAAATTTCCTTGAAATTTACGGGTGTTTACATTGGCCGATAAAGAAGGCTTTGAAGCTATAAATTATAGAGAAGGGGGGGTTCCCTTTTATAAGAGGGGTGAGGGGCACCATTGGAAAAGCTATAAATATTATTTTATTATAAATTCATATTCGGTTTATAATGGATACAAGGTGGATTATTTAAATTTTAAGGTGTGGTTGGGTCGAAATACTTTCATCCAATATATTTTAAGCAGGTTTGGGTCACTATATTAAACATATCATTTATATTTAACTCTTAGTTAAATAGTTTGACATTTACCATGTCTCTTTGTATTTTTATATTATATAGTTAATAAACTTACTATATACCTCAAAGAGACCAACATGTGGTCCATTTATAATACACATAACATTATATATGTCCTTTTTCCGAAACATATATTTTTAGGAATAGAATATAAATTAATAATATAATATTTGTTTTAAAAACTCTTTTATGTCAATTTTGACACTATTAGGTATATTGTTTTTGATAATTTCATAACAGCATTATTACTTCGAACAAAATTTATATAACCAATCCTAATATGTCATAGTAACCTATAAAATTAGTGTAATTCATAAAAAGTCTCAAATTACATTTATTTTTATATTTATAATATCAATTATTCTAATATTTCATTAATTAGGTAATTACTGCATCACCATTGTGTCATAAATAAATTAAATTATTTAGTGTCTAAAAATTATAGATAAATTACCATTATATAGGAAATATTTTTATATTACTAATGAATATTTATAATCGAATTTATCTTTTGTATAACCCTATATTAAAAATGTTTTAGTTATTAATCTTTGATTTTTACTCTTTTATCTCTTCTTTGAATTAAATAATAATAAATGTCCTAATATAATCCAAGTGGACCTAAATCATCATATTTTATTCCTAAGGTTGTTTTGGTTGAGGCACACTTGTCCAATAGAATTAGGACATGTGTTAGGGTAATATTAATGTCATTTTTACCCTTAATTGCCCTATTTACTTTTAACCCAGGTAAATAAAAGTAAATAGTTACTATTCACCAAAAATTATTTTTATCTTATTGAACTACTTTTTACTCCATGATATTAACCGTGTCTCTCAGATTTTAAAAATTTTACTCATAGAAGCGGTAAAATTATGTTTTATGTGAATTTCCAAATTCTCCTAGAAGGTGTGTAAAAGACGGCTAAAAGATCAATAAAATTTTTTAAATCTAAAATTATTCTAAACCAACTCCAATTAATTAAATTGAACATTTATAGGTATTGTATATATATTTTCACATAAAATAAATTTAAATAAAATAAATAATTATTTAAATAAAAATTCGGTTTTAAACTATAACTCAGTGTTTTTCACTACTCATCAAAAATTAAATGTTTTCAGAAAAATACCAAAAATTCACCCTAGGCTAATTATGATATTCTGAATTCAATAATGAAGTATATTTTACCAAATTCAATACATAGAAGTTGAATTTATTAATTTACAATTAATTCTCGCTATTAAAACCAAAAGGCGTATTTTTAAGAAACAATAACTATCAAAAGTTTTGCACTTGTTTGTGTCCAATTTCAAAGAGAAATTTTTTACAATGACCATAATTGGATAAAATGGTAAAAATATAATCTATTTATACATCCAAAACATTAAAATGTATAGTTTAAAAATAAAAATTATTTAGATTTAAAAACTTAATTTCAGTTAAAATATAGTATTTTTACTATTCACCAAAATATGAAAGTTATTAGAAAAAAACCAAAACATTATCGAAACTAAATTATTATGTCCCAATTATGAAGGAGAATTTTATTTCGTCAAATTGAATATATAAAAGTTTCAAATATTGGATTTAAAAAGGCTTCTCCATTAAAATGCGGTAAAATTTCATTTTTTGAAAAATACTTCTTTTATCTGAAAAATTCATTTGTTCTTACATTATGTCTAAGAAAATCATAGTATGGATTATAAAATTATAAGGATTATATAAAGTTCAAAATTCAGTTAATACTATTCATAACTGTTTTTCAACGGCTTGTTTGGTAAGTCATGGTGCGCTCGAACTCTGTGTTGCGTGTAGTGTAAGTTATTGAATTACTTTAAAGAAATAACTTACTTTGATAACTTGTGGTTTCACATTCTTCCCTCCTTCAATAAATTTCGTCCTCGCAATTTGAAAATATTTTTCAAATATAAAAGTTTAAAAATAGAAAATTCCTTTGGGAAAACCCAAATCTAAAATTAGGTTATCAAAATTTATTCTTAATAATAGGGACATAGAAATGAAAGTGTCACCACCAAATTATGATCTCGATTAGGATAACATTGGTGGAAATTAGAGAAATATAATTGGAGGAAAAATGTAAATATTTATAGGGAGTGATTGAGTTCATCAATCACACAAAATTGTAAAATTGAGGGCCTTAAATTCATCAATCTATGATGATTTAAAATACCATCGGTTCAATTAAACATATGGTATTTGGATAACACTTTTTTTATTTTAAGATCCCTTCACTGAAGTATACGAATTAATTTATTAATAGAATAAGAGAAGAAGATAAATATATTCTTGACAAGTAGAGTCCCATCCTTTAACTAATTTCAACCACAAACTCATCTTTCACACTAAAAGATAATAGAACAAAAAAATAATATTCTAAATATCCTATTCGTATAGGGTTAAAAAAATGAATTTATAATTCATCCAACACAATTTTTTTAAAGAAAGACTACATTATTCAATCCAGGATGTCACATGGGCCAGTGGTAGTTTATGCACCCTTGACACCCTTCGGTTGCGGGTTCAAGTCTCACGGCCTTCCCGAACGCGACGGGTCCCCCCGACCTCCGGGTTGTCCTTTTATAGCAATACAAAAATAATCTCAAACTAGAATTATCCAAAATACTTCTGTCCAAACTCACAGTCCAATATTTATAAGGAATGTAAACATAGTGAAGATCCTTTTTACCACGTAATAACATGTTAAAACCTTCATCATGTATTCTTTTAAAACACTACAACATCCTGAATTTCCATAAAACCTTATTGATTACCTTCATGATCTCTTATTCCTTATAGAATACTGGATATACTCCTTCAATCCAAAATTTTTTTAAACACCAAAAATGATGGAATATACAAATCAATTATCAGTTTTAAGGTAATCAAGAGTATCCAATATAATTTATCCAAATCAATCATGTATTATTCCAAAATCACTACCTCAGTATCAGAACCATATTATTGTTTATCTTTCTCTCAACCATATATTTGCCAAAAATTTAACCTGTTATTGACTCACTTTTCTTGGTTCCAGACAATCTCAAGTCCTTAATGAAATATTACTGCAGTACAATCCTAATATACTCTATAATTATTACAACAAATACAATGTTTATACAACACTAAAATGACATAATTCCCTAATAACAACATAAGAACTCTAATAATTCTTTCTCATCTGTGGTAGTATCATAACTTGGTTAGTATCCAATAGCATCATTTGGGGAATACTCTGATGATTTGTACATAGGTTCGCGTAGTGTCCCATGTCCTTGAAGATGAAGCATTGTTCATTTGAAATCTTTTTCTAACCCTTGTAGTCACGTACTTGGTGTCCCTTTTCTCTACACTTATTACAAACTCATATTCCCTTTCAGGCATGTTCCTGGGTGTTTCTTCCCACAGTTATCACATATGGGAAAATTCTTCTTTTTTCCTCGTCCCTTTATCCATATTTCTCTCTTCCATCCATTTTTCTCTTACTTCCCTTCAAATCCATATGACTCGGAGAATTCTTTACTTATCTTATTAATACATGATACTATTTTTCATATGTTGAGAATACATGGGTGACTATTTCCCTTCTATATTTTATCTTAGTACTATAAAATATATGATCCTTCTAACTCTTTGGATCATACGTATTGTTTGATTTCACATTCCTTCAACAGGGCGCCATTTCAATACAATAGCATATACTTGGTCAGTTTATGAATTGCAATGAATAATTCCAAGCTTGTAAAGTACCTAATGTAAATTGAATGATTTATGGATATAATCCATAATCATAAATATGTTTTCATTGAGGAATTATATACTCAAACACCCTTCATAATGATTTGTAATGAAAATGATTATTATCCTTAACATATCCCCCAGGAGTGTCTTAACCAAAAGTGTAGCAAGGCTCGTTGTAGTTCACCAGTTCTCGTTCGAGTCTAGCTCAAAGAGATGTTTTTGAGTTTTACCCCTAGGTACATCTGTGCTCGAGCTGCCTCTACATGCTTGTATCCAGATAGGGATTTATTGCTCAGAAAACTCACAAAATATCTACAATACCAAAATTCTAGAAATTCTTCTATACTGATCCTCAAATCCCATCTTAGGTCTATGTGCTCTAATCATATTTTTTCTAAATCTAGCTTCCAAGGTTTGTACTAAAAATCCTCTGATACCAACTGTTACACCCCAACCCCAGTTACCCAGAGTCGGTGCATTATTACATAACATTGGATTGATCACAAAAGATCAAGTCTCGAATGACCGAAGTAGTCTTGGAAACACTTGATATATTCATAAGTCTTACATTACATCATAAAGTAAAAAAACTACTACAACATCTTGTCTTCATATCCCCTCATACTATCCCTGCAGGTCATTCATAAATTACTTCTTCACATCCTGGGAAAACTAAAACATTGAAAGGGGTGAGCTCAGACGCTCAGTAAGGATAACAACATAGTGGAATCTTTCATAAATAAGCAAAAAAATTTAAGGCAATGCATAACTAAACCAAATGCCTTTTAAACTTGAACATCATCATAATATAGAAAAGATAAAATGAAATAATTCCATTTACATAATTACTTGTATATTCTACTAGTCGAATAACTACATGTAATATCAATAACCACTTTCATAATGATGGAATGCATATGCCAGTCTATCATAACCACATAGTCAAGGCCCTGTGCCAACACTACAAACACGATTTTGTCAAGGCCTTGTGCCAACACCCTAGTTTGTCTAATGATGCCTACCAATGCATCGAGGAGCTATAGCGGGCTCCAACCATCACTTATTAATTCCAATACATTCCTCATATCAATAGGTTTAAACATAACATAAACATTCATATTAAAACTAGCATATTAAATGTAAATACATTCTACAAAAATCATGAATGGTATAAAAATAACACATCCACATTCAAACATATCACAAAACAATCAATACAATATGGGAGTTATGTATCATAATAATCAACTTCAAATAAGCTTAAAATCCATCAAAGGATGTTGACATAGATGAAATCAAAACTATTTCAGAGAAATATACCTTTTTTTTGAAATCATTTAAAAGACACATAATTATAAAATAAAAAATTTACATTGAAAATGTTTTTAAAATCTTGTAAGGGAATCTTTGACGATTTTATAATGGTGGAAAATAGCCGCACCTTCCGTATAAGTTAAAAAGTCATTCTTAGCTTAATTTTGTCAAAAAGGATAAAAAAGAACTTGTTTGGAAAACAACAGAAAGATTAATTTCAAAAAAAAAATTATAAAAAGTATAACAAGGGTATAAATGAAGTTAAAATATAGTCTAGTAAATAGTAAAAAAGTTTTGAAATACATTTTTGAGAAACATGGATGTGGATGATAAATAAGTCCAAGTAGATAATTACGTATAAACAACCTCAAATGATGAAGAGATTGTGAAATAAACCATTTCCTTGTACTTTCCATTAGTTGAGGGTATGTTAACCTACTGTATAATGGTGAAATAATTGTAATTAAATTATAAAATAATCATATACATTAATATGATATCATATATGATCTTCTAACATTGATTTGGTAATAATATCTTAGTATTATTATCATTTCGGGTGTTAATGGATTTGTTTTCCATTATATTCTTTATTATGTGAGCCATATTTATTATGGATGGGATGTATATTATTCATATCCTGAATGATATCATGTATCTAAAAATTATTTTTAATCATTAAATGAAATTTAGTCTTGAATGGGTACGATGGGGAATGAATCTCATCGCGTTCGTGGAGACGGTAATTCGTACGTACGCACGAGCGACCATATCATTATTTTGATGTTAAAATAATATATAATTTGATGTTTTATCATATATAAAGAAGAATTATCATGTTATATTTATTATTTACATGAATTACACATCATTATTATACCCATATGAATAATAATGTATTGAATAACAATTAAACCACGACGTGGAGACGGTAGACCGTACATACACACGAATGGTGACAATTCATTCAAAGGATGGATAAAATATAGCATATAGTTGTACCATATTTATAATAACATTACAGTATATAAAATATACTAGATTAATTTTTTTATAATGGAAATAACAAAGAATGAATAAGTTTAAGAAGAAAGGAACTTGAAAGAGGGTGGTGAAAACATTACCTCTTCTTCGGGTTCTTCCTTTTGATTTAATCAAGATGGCTTCATTGGTTGGAATTATGGTCAAAATATGGCCACTAGGTGGATGTGAGGGAATTTTAGAGAATATTTGGGTAGGTTTTGGCTGATACAAAAGGCATTGAAGGTGTAAATTAGAGGGAAGGGGGAGTGCCCTTTTATAACAGGGGTGAGGGGAAACTTTGAAACTGTTAGAAATATTATTTTATAATAAATTAATATTCAGTTAATAATGTATACAAAGTGGAATATTTAATGGTTATGTTGGGGATTGGTCGAAGTCCTTTCAACCAATAGATTTTATGCAGGTTTGGGTCACTATATTAAACTTATCATTTATATTTAACTCTTAGTTAAATAGTGTGACATTTACCATGTCTCTTTGTATTTTTATATTATGTAGTTAATAAACACACTATATACCTAAAATCTACAAAAAATTGGTCCAATAACAATACACATATCATTATATAATTCCTTTGTCCGAAACATAGGTATTTAGGAATATATTATCAATTAATAATATAATATTTGTTTTAAAAACTCTTTTATGTCAATTTTGACACTATTGGGTATATTGTTTTTTATAATTTCATAACAGCATTATCACTTCGAAAACAATTTATATAACCAATTATAATATGTCATAGTAATCTATAAAATTAGTGGAATTCATAAAATGTCTCAAATTAAATTTATTTTTATATTTATAATATCAATTATTCTAATATTTCATTAATTAGGTAATTACTGCATCACCATTGTGTCATAGATAAATTAAATTATTTAGTTTATAAAAATTATAAATAAACTACCATTATGTTGGAAATATTTTTAGATTTCTAATGAATATTTATAATCGAATTTATCTTATGTATAAACCTATATTAAAAATGTTTTATTTATTAAATTTGATTTTTACTCTTTTAACTCTTCATTGAATTAAATAATAATTAATGTCTTAATATAATCCATGTGAACCAAAATGATAATATTTTATTCCTATGGTTGTTTTCGGTCGAGATACACTTGTCCAATAGAATTAGGACATGTGTTAGGGTAATATTAATATCATTTTTACCCATAATTACCCTATTTACTTTTAACCATGGTAAATAAAAGTAAAAAGTTACTATTCCCTAAAAAATATTTTTATCTTATTGAACCACCTTTTACTCCTTTATATTAACAGTTTCTCTTGGAGTTTCTAAATTCCACTCACAGAAGCAGTAAAATTATGTTTTAGGTGAATTTCCAAATTCTCCTAGGAGGTTAGTAAAAGACTGTGAAAAGTTCAATACAATTTTTATATATCTAAAATTATTCTAAAGTAACTCCAATAAATTACATTGAACATATATAGGTATTATGTATCTATTTTTACATAAAATATATTTAAATAAAATAAATAATTATTTAAATTAAAATTTGGTTTTAAACTATAACTCGTTGTTTTTCTCTATTAATCATAAATTAAAAGTTTTCAAAAAAATACCAAAAATTTTCCCAAAGCTAATTTCGATATTCCAAATTCAATAATGAAGTCTATTTTAACAAATTCAAAACATAAAAGTTTCATTTTAAAATTTAAAATTAATTCCCACTGTCAAAACCGAAAGGCATATTTGTTAGTAATAATAACTATCTAAAGTTTAACACTTGTTTATGTCCAATTTCAAAGAGAAATTACTTACAATGACCATCATTGGATTAAATGGTAAAAATATAATCTATTTATACTTCATAACCATAAAAATTTATAATTTAACAATATAAATTATTTTGATTTAAAAAGTTGTTTTCAGTTAAAATATAGTATTTTTACTATTCACCCAAATATGAAAGTTATCAGAAAAATAGCAAAACATTATCGAAACTAAATTAATATGTCCCAATTCTAAAGAAGAAGTTTATTTTGTAAAATTGAATATATAAAATTTTCAAATATTGGATTTAAAAAGTATTCTCTATTAAAAGGGGGTAAATTTGCATTTTTAAAAAAATACTTTTTTATTTGAAAAAATGCATTTGTTCTTCCATTATGTCTAAGAAACTCATAATATGGATTCTAAAATTAAAAGGATTATATAAAGTTTAAATTTTGTTAATACTATTCATAACCACTTATGAACGGCTTGTTGGGTAAGCCATGGTGTGCTAGAACTCGGTGTTTCGTGTAGTGTAAGTTATTGAATTACTTTGAAGAAATAACATACTATGAAATATTGGGGTGTCACATAACTAACAATGAAACTTATTTTAGATATCTAAAACAAGGTGAATAGTTTCTTAGGGAGATTCTCATAATTTCCCTTAACTGTTGGTCAACCATGAACATGACCAAAAAAATATAAAAAATCACAAATATCAAACAAAATGACACAAGAGAAGTCTAAAATAGATTATTTTCATTATATATGAAGGTAATTACCATAAAGATACCTCAGGATTAAAAACTTCTCCCAATAATATTTCTTTCTTCCCAATAAATCTATATTAATGAAGGGTGGTCCCCAAAGAGATGAGACCACTACTCCCTTATTAAAGACTTTTTCTCCCAGGATTCATGAGAATAAAAACCATATTGAAATTGAACATGAATAAATTATATAGAATTATGTGAGGAACAATTAATTGAGAATAAAAAACGAAAATTTGAAGCTTAGTCATAAACATATTTGGTTTTATTTCATGGTTATTCCAATTTAAATCATGTGATGGGTTGGGTTGATCCATCTTGAGATGGGAGGCATGGATGAAATTGTAGAACCAAGAAAATAGAGGTGGTAATGACAAGTGATACAGCACATTTCATAGCCATTCATAGATATCAAAAAGTCCCATATACCTAGGACTAATATTCCATTCAATCTATGTCATTGATGACCCAACTAGGGTGAGACTAAAAATAACACATGTTCACCATCTAAAAAATGTAATGGATGATGATGGAATAATACTTAATACTTTTACCAACATTTATCCATGACCATTAAATAATTCATCAACTTGATATTATTCATTTTCTTTTGAACCAAAATCAGCCCATCAATGAAAGCTTCACCAACATCAGACTAGTAGCGAGGATATAAGCATGGATAAATATACAAATATTCAAAATGATATATTATAATGGATTATTGGTAACTTTTATTTAAAAAAAATTAAACCATCCAAAATTGGTTATCATATGAAGAATCAATGTATAAAACATATGAATAATGGATTCTATCTTGGCATCCATCTTGGGATTATATATTGTTCTCCACCTAAACTAAAGACGAATTGCCTCCTGGTAGACCTTCCAAAACCATGACGCTTAGAGAGGGTTACTATAAGAGGTAATGTCCATGGGAATTCAATATAGCCCAACTATTTGATCCACATAAAACATATTTAGTTCTTCAACATTATTAGTGCCAAGAATCACTGTAAAATGAGCTGACATAGTCAACCGATCAACCATGACCCGTATGAAATTATTAACTCTAGTATTTTGAGGAAAACTAACCATGAAATCCATTGAAATATCATTCCATTTCCATGATTTCAAGAGTTTATGGTTATGTATTCCATGATTATTTTGGATCTCACTCTTTTTCTATTGGCATTTGTAACATCAAGACACAAAGTTATTTATCCTGACATCATACAAATATTATGAAAGTGGGGCATCATTTCATAAAACATATTTATTGTGTTTTTGTCAATATAACTAAAATAATGTTGAATATATATGAATAAATCATGCATTGCAGTTGAGGGGTCAACACACCAGTTTCTATAGAAAAAAATAACTTCTTTTGAGAGTAATCACTCCATTTTGGTCTCCCCACTTTATAAAGAATCCTTAATATTCTAAAACTCATTATTATTATCATATTAAAATATAATCACATTAATGAGAAAGGAGGACCAAAGGAAAAATTCTAGAATATTACAAAACTCTTCCTTGCTAACTACTATGTTCATTTGTGAAAATACCCCCATCAATTAAAATTCTTTATATGTCTTCCTCATAATATGATAGGAAATGTTTCTGAAATAACTTATTGGAACCACATTAGCCTACCCTAGATTATAATAAATGTAAAATTATCTTAATTGGCGTTATTCTTCCCATAATAAATTTTGGATGTTAAAATATTTTTCTATAAAATAAGTAACTCAAAATTTATTGTTCAGATTAAATGATAATATTTTACCCAAAAAATATTGTGACACCATACATTATGGGGATTAACAATAAATAAATTTCCCAAATCATATGTCGCATAATTCCTCTGATGAGGTCAATTCTGATGTGAACCTTAAATAACCACAAGATTTCCTCACATTATAAGCAACCCAAAATTGCACATGGAGAAACACAAAAAAACCCATGCATACATGACCATGCTTTTGTGATTTCTGAATTGGTTTTGTGGTAAAACTCATAATTATCGCATTTATAGATTACTAATATATTAAATTTCATAACATCATCACCACCATCAAGTAGGGACTAGGTAATTTTATGTTTGTTTTCAGAAATAATTTATGAACTAATGATAATATCCTTCCAAAAAAATGAAGAATTCAAGACAAATATCATTGTGTTGTTCTTCCTAAGAAATGATAGTTTTCACCTTTTCATGATCAATTAATATACCATGTATTAGATCATTTATCCTAATAAGATAACCTCTCAGATCTATAAATGGTATTTCAATATTTTTTCATATAGTTATATATCCCTCATGATTACCAAAACATTTATCATGTGAATCAAATGATCTCCTTTGGTATTA
Organism: Viscum album; assembly: GCA_963277665.1. NCBI lineage: Eukaryota > Viridiplantae > Streptophyta > Magnoliopsida > Santalales > Viscaceae > Viscum > Viscum album. Next base: position 1,655,971,708 of record OY728163.1, read on the forward strand.
GAATACTGAATAATGTCAATCATGAACAACAGAAAATTATAGAAATACTGGTTGAAAAATTTTCTAAAGATAAGAGGATCATTTTTAGTATGAAGAGCATCCCAAGGTATATTAAAAAGTCATACATACTCAGAAGATATTTCATTAGAATGATATATTCCTTTAATATAATCTAGTGATATCTAGGCTGAAGATCAATTTTATAAAACCACTTTTATTAATTTAATTGATCAAAAAATTATCAATATATGGTAAAGGATAATTATTATTAACTATTACTTCTTTTATCTTTTGATAATCAGTTCAAAATAGAAGTGTTCCATAGTATCCCTTTTAAAATATAATAGGTGATTACCATTGGGAATGAAGTGGATATATATGTCCCTTGGATCTCAAATAAAAAAATTTTATTTTTATCTCTTCCAGATCAGATGGATCTATATGGTAAGACAACATTAATATCTTCCATTTTCATAGAAGAAAATCTGTCTCACTCAAGAAGAAAACCTGAATAGTCAACATAAAACACATTAGGAAACTCATTTACTACCAGAGGGATATCACATCTTCTAGACACATTTCCTAAATCAACTATAGAAAAAAAACATAAAATTAGTTAACGCTTTAAGATTTAGTCCCTCTTGAATGAACCACAAATCACAATATCTTTAAACATATAGTAATTTCCTACGAGTAAAAAAAAGATATCCACTATTGATAAAATAAATCTTATCCGTATGAACAAAAAACCATTCCATCCTAATGATAACATAAATTAGGTCGATGTATAGAAATAAAAAATATCATCCTATGTCTAAATCTCACATAAATAATGAGCCAGAGGGACTTCAGAAACACAACTCTTTCATTTTTAGACATATCCACAATTTCTTGGTCAATGGAATCTATTTTTTTTGATGTTTTACAATATCCACTCTATGGGTCAACAAGAATTATTGGGTATAACTGAAACAAAAGAAGTATTATTTATATTTATGCAATTGAAATGGTACCACTCATAATAGACATACAGACATCAACTATGACTCCAAACTCATCAACTATGAGTAACATCATTGTTCTGTAGGAATGTAGTGGAAACCCTATAGTATGTGAAGCATATGACTGTAATAATGATCCTCTAGTTGATAAATAGGCTATTATATATTTTAGTATCGATATATCTTGAAAAAAAGGTATAAAAGGCATCACAATTCTCCCATGATTTGAAAACTTTTTGTGGTATATGAAAAAATCACTTTGTGTGTCCTTTCTTGCAACACTTGAAACAAGTGTGGAAACTAACCACTAATGGTGGTGTATGAAAATGGATATAAGGAGAAACAAAAATATTTCTTCTATAAACCTCACTTTAGATACTCTTACCACTAAATTCTCCAATGGACCTACAACATGAGGATAGAGAAACTCCAGTCTGCCCTAACATACCCACCAGATCAATATCTACCAACAACATCATATCCACTATATCATTATAATTGGAAATATTTTGTATGAAGATGTGTGATATGATATCAGTTTTAATACCCATCTGAAATATTTTATCCTTGACCTTCTCCATATATATATCCTCATGTGAAAATATAGAGTGATCAGGGAAGCAATTAGAATACTCCATTACTATCTAATTCCATTAATCAAGTTTAAATAATTACATTGATTTATCCAATGTCATTTAATCTGGGTAGAGATTCTCAGTAAATATTTTTATAAATTCATTTCACCCCAAACCCCTATACTTATTTTCCAAATGACTAAGTCCCTCAAACATCTACATGAACCTTGAATCTTGAGGATGAAACACCTCACCCTAATATAAAAAATATTCCCCATAAATTGAAAGATACTTTTGGTATTACCCAGCCAATCCTCTTTATATTTCTTATCTATATATACTTAGAAATATGGTGTTTTTGTCAAATAAAATATTTATTTTTATTCTTATCCTCATCCCATCGAGGTTCTGCCTCTATTGCTTGATGAGGTATAGGTGGAACACCATAATTAATAGCTCAAAATATGTGAATAATTGATTTAATTAGGCTTTGATTAAAAATAAGTTTTCCCTACTAATATTTATTGGCTAAAACCTCCTATAGAACCACTAGATGTATTTTAGGATCATAATATTATAGATCAATAGATAAGGAGACATAGAACATGACATATAAAGGTCAATTTTTTCTTGAAATATCAAAAGTGAACTATAATTGAAATATGACAAGATAAAAGAAATATTTCAATTAAAATAACTTAAATACCAAAAAAATTCTTAACCACCTATTTTGAAATAAGGTTCATAACGATGAAAGTTGTTCAGGTAATCATTCAGAACATTCCCATTAATTCCCTAATATAATAGCTTTTATATATCATGGCAACCTAAATAATAAATAGTGATAATGGAAACATGATAAAATCACATTAATATTAAATCTTCATGAAGTAACCCGCATTACCCAACAATCTATAACACAATCTTTTCCTATAATGACCTGAGGTAATTCTCGATCTCTTGGGGCTAGAAACATGTGCCTAGACATCCAAAACTTGCTTTAGGAATGATTTTTTCACAATGAAATACAATATGGTAATATAGATAAATAAAATTTTGGTATTCTAAAAAATATATAATAGTTTAAATTTTAAATAATTATGTATAATTTGTGAAATGATCTAAAAAACAACTAAATTGCATAATATTTATAAAAAATATACTCTATGTGACACAAAAACACCTCCAAACTCTCACACTCTTCTAATGAACAAACTGACTACCCCACTACAAAACCATTCCCTTAATAAAATTATATAAAAATAAATATATATATATATATATATATACACCCAAAGTTGTATTTTGGTTATTATCAAAACAGACTAGTATGATCCCACAAATTGTTTCATAAGAATACATTATAAAATAAAAAAATTATTCTCATGTACCCAAAGATGATCCATGATATAAAATTCTACATATTTTGATACAAAAAGGGATTAATCACCCATGTTAATAAATATAATAAATAGACACAACATCTTAGTTTTTCAATCATTTACATAAACATTTAATATCTTCATTTCATGGATAATCAGTAGATAAAAAAATCATATGGGTTGTAAAGGTTCCAATTCAGTGAAGACAATCATAAGATTATCATGATTAGTAGGTCAGAAAGTGGTCACATTACCCTAGAAAAATATGTCTAGGGGGTTAGATTTCACTTCTAGGAGTGGCCCTTCTCTACAACATTAGAAACCCAGTGCACACATTACCCTACAAGAACTTGACTAGGTGGAAAGTGTTCATCCCTTGATGGCTCCCTAACACATCATCTATAACATAATGGCTTACCATAATATAATTATTTAAGGATAATTTAATCATTGAAACTATAATAATAATGTTTCTAAATTATTTATATTAACAACACTAATGGTGATATCCATTTTAAATACATTACTAAAAACAAACAAATTTTTTTCAAAATAGTTATCATGACCTTGGAAACAAACTCAAAAGATAATCCCATAAATCATGATTTATAACCATTTTAGAGTCAAATTAATAGAGAAATAAATTATGGTTATCAAAATAAATCCTAAAAAAGAAATATACTACCTCAAATCACATGAAATTACAAAAATCATAGAAGGTCAAAAAATCCAATTCAAACAAAGGGTTTAGGAATACATAGATGAACCCTTGGTCATGAAGTCTAAAATAATAATATTGTCTCCATAATTTATAGAACAATGTGTGAGAGGGAAAATAATTACCACAATTATTTTTAATGAATCTATGGGAAAAAATAAATATATAGAAAAAAAGACCCAATTGTATGATTGGTATATAAGAATCTCAATAAGATAATGTCACTGACCATTGATGAAGAATAAAAAACCCTGATCTAAGATATCATTAGAGTAAATATGTTTCGATCTCTAAGATTAATGAATAATGATAAATAATAGACACATACTATAAGGCCCCAGCCTTAAACATTACATAATCTTGAGTTATTACAAGAATACACATTGAAAATATTTTTAGGTTTTGAGTTTTAGAGAATTAGATCATAAATCATGCATTGAATTCCACATTTAAACAAGGTGGTTACAGAAAAGACAGTATTCATTTTCTCCCATCAAGGAAACATATTTAAAATAAAACAAGGATTCTTTCTTGACACTTCTTTGACACTATCATCACATCATGTACCTTTCCTTTGACCTGTGAAAAACATTTTAAAAACTAGGGATGAGCATAAAAATCTCAGTAATGGATATAAAAATATGGAATGATAAAATTAGTCCATGTATACATAAGACATAAATGTAACTTGAGGCATTCAAACATTCTAACTTAGGGAGTAACCATCATTGTTAGGTTTGGAATACCCATTACAGTATATTCCCTAAATCTCCTCGGATAAACCATAGCGTTTAACTCTTTCTCATTACCAAATGCATTGGAGTGCTATCACGGGTTCACCTGCCCTCATTTTATCACGGAACCACCAGTCATCATAAACAATGACCAAGAACCATAACATAATCGTACCACATAAAACTTGTGTAAAAGAAACATAAAATTTCTACATTTGAATCACAAGATATCAATAAAACACATTGATCAAATCAACACATTATCAAAACCATTTTCAATACCAAAATAAAAGAAAATTAAAACATGGAATTTATTTTTCATTATTAAAAAAACATGGCTTGTAGAGGAAGTCGAAACTCAAATAATGGTCACAATGGCGGAAAAGTCACTGTCGCCACATACGTAAGAAAAAAACATTCCCTTTCTTCGTATAGTAAAACGCTTCATATAAAACGATTCCTTTTGAATAAAAGTAAAATTCAAAGGGGTTTGTACACCGTATAAAATAAAGTTGTGTATAAAACAAAATATGCCTCAATGAAAGGAGATTGAGATGAAGTCCCTTACCTCATGTCCGACTAGACTCGATTGGTCTTTAATCTCCTGAATAATAAACTAGAGTTAATTTATACTTTCTTAAGAACCTTTTTCAAGATCATTATCACTTTTATATCACTTATTACCTTGTTATAAACATTTTGTAATCATTTATGTTAATAACGGTCATTTTGTTGGTCTTTGGAACTTGAGTCAAAAATAACCGTCTTATAATTACAAGTTGTTCATGTGGTAAAATATACATTATATCCAGAATTATATTAATGATTTAGATATCATATATATAATTTATATCCAGTATATACATGCATTTATAATATTACATAACATTTAGAGGTAATAAATGAAATGCACCGTTCATGGAGACGGTAAGTCGTACGTACGCATGAACGCTACTATCATTTATATTTCATATTTAATGGAATTAAATCATAATTATATAATGGTATATTATAATTCAAGTATTATATAATATGTAATAACATTAACTCCATCCTTTATACGTCCCACAGATGGCATTAACGAATCAAATCACTTTGAGGGGGCGGTAGTATGCACTTCCTAAAATGATGATATCTTGTTTACCCATAATGGAAACCATAAAGGTATGACAGAAATGAAAAATACAGACAAATAAGAAAAAAATAAAAATAATATATATCATATATAAATAGAGTGACTTTTTAACGGACACCATGAAAGGTGTTAAAAGAAGATTGAACAATCATCATTTCATGGGGCAGTAATTCGCCACTCAGAAAAACAGTATGTTCTTTAACCATTAAACGGAGTTGTGTGTAAGTGTAAAGAAAAACCAACTCATAACAACATCCTATTATATTGAAGATACTCGTTTTATTACAAAATAGAGAAATATAACGTGTTTAGGGGGTTGGAGAAGCTAAATAAATCAAAAGGACATAAGAGAAGGCATTACCTTTAAATCAGGTAACTCCCCTTGGTTTGAACCGAAATGGTTTCTTGAAGAGCGTTATGACTAATGTAAGGATTCTATGACGAAGAGAGGGATGTGGAGAGATAAAATGAGCAGAGTTTGGCTGAGCCAATGGCTTGAGAGGTCTGGGTAAGGTGGTAGATGTGGGGGACTTTTAAAAGAGGGAGGAGGGGCACTCTTGGAAAGTCATGAAATGTTACTTTATTATAAAAGGTGTTTCAGATTTTAAATGTCCCACAATGATATATTTTGAGGATAAGTTGATAAGGGTTCAAAATACACCCATGCAATAGGTTTTTGACTAGTGTATGTCTTATAGTTTTCATTATAGTTTCATTTTATTTAAATCGTTCATTAATGAGGTAATCACTACATCATCATGGTGTTATAAATAAATTTATTTATTTAATGTCTAAAAATTATAATAAAAAAACCATGATGTATGAAATATTTTTAACTTTCCAATGACTATTTATTGACTAATATATCATTTATTTAGACAAAATAAAATTGTTTTACTTAGGGGTTACATACATTTGTTATATTTTACTTTCTTTAAAAATAAAATGATAAAATGTCACTATCACACAAAATTAATTCCATTGGGTCCAAAATATTTCACAAGGCATCCCATGGTCTTACATGACACAACCAGTAGAATTAGGACACATTTTGGATCATTTTATATTAATATGACATTATATTATTACCCTTAACTACCCGATTACTAATTAATCATGATAATTAAAGATAATTACCGTTGTTACTATTCATAATGTCCAAAAAGAGAGTCTTAATTACACAATTTGGACCTTATGATTCCAAATATAGAATCCATTTTACCAAATTCCAAAAACAGAAAATGCAATAATTAATTTAAAAATAATTCCCATTGTCAAAACAAATAGCGGGTTTTTTAGAAACAAAATCTATCAAAAGTTTGACACTTGTTTATGCCAAATTCCAAAGTGAAATTAATTACAATGACCAAAATTTGATTAAATGGTAAAAATGTATTCTTATTAAACTTTAAAACCAATTAAAAAGATAATCTATCCATATAATTAAATTATATGAAAAAGCAGTTTGGAAGTAAAATTCATTATTTTTCACTATTCATTAAAAAATTAACATTGTCAGAAAAATACCAAAAAATTATCCAAAGTAAATTTCAATGTCCCATTCCTAAAGAATAAGTTTATTTTGAAAAATAGATCTTATAATATTGTAAAAAGATAGATTAAAAATTGGTTCACAATCAATAGGCGGTAAAACAATCTTTCAAAAATATTAGAGTATTCTATGCTAAAGATTGAATTTGTTCTCATTTTAAGCCTCTATAACACTATCTAATTAATAAATACACATAGATATGAAAATCTATTACTCTGTACGTACTTAATATGTTACATCCTTCCCCCTTCAAATAATTGTGTCCCTACAATTTATTTAATTGTTGAATAAGTGGGGGTATTTATCCCTCATTGCATTTTCAAATTCCCATGTTGCCTCTTTAATCAAGTGGTTTTTCCACAAAACCATTACTTGATAAATCACTTTATTCAGCAATACTTGCTCCCTATGGTCAAAAATCTGGACTAGTTGTTCCTCATAAGATAGATTCTCTTCCAGCTGAACTACCTCGAGACTCAAAACAGGAGATGGATCTGGAATGCACTTCCTTAACATTGAAACATGAAAAAAATTGTGTACCTGAGATAAAATCGGAGGTAAAGCCACTCGGTATAAAACTTATCCAACTCTATCCAGAATTTCATATGGTCCAATGAACCATGGACTCAACTTTCCTTTCTTTCCAAATCACATCACACTTTTCCATTGTGCAACATTGTGGAAGACATGATCACCTACCTCAAAAGAGAGATCCTTCCTCCTATTGTCCGCATAACTTTTCTGCCTACTTTGAGCTACTCTCATGTGTTTCTGTATCATATGAACTTTTACTGCCAACTATTCTACCAATTCTGGTCCCATCAACTTCCTTTCACCCACTTCATACAAAAAATATGTAGTTCGACACCACTTCTCATATAATGCCTCAAATAGTGCCATCTAAATACAAGAATGAAAACTGTAATTATTAGAAAACTCAACCAAAGAAATATGTTGGTCCCAACATCCATTATAATCCATCGAACAAGCACCTATAATATCCTCCAATATTTGAATTTTTCATTCTGACTGCCCATCTAATTGAGGATGAAAAGGTGTACTAATATTTAATTTAGTACCCAACGACTTCTGATGGCCTTTCCAAAACATAGAAGAAAACCTAGGATCACGATCAGATACAATGGAGAGGGAAACACCATATAACCTGACTATCTCTTTAAGATACAAACGAGAAAGTTGATATAGGGAAAAAACTATCTCGTATAGCAAGTAAATGATCAGATTTAGTCAAGCGATCAACCATAACCTAGATTTCATTATTACCTCGATCTATCTTCGAAAATCCCACAAAAAAGTCCATGAATATATTCTCCCATTTCCACTCTGGCACTGGTAATGGCTGAAGCATCTCTTTCAGTAACTGCCACTCTACTTTAACCTATTGACAAGTCAAACACTTTATAGTGAAATCAAAAATATCTCTTTTCATTCCTTCCCACCAGTAGTACTTCTGAATATCTCTATACATCATAGTACTTCCGTGATGAACTGAAAACAGAGAACTATGAGCTTCACATAACAACTCTCTCTTCAACTCTGAATCACAAGGCACACACAATATCTTACCAAATCTAAAAACACAATCATTATCAATGTAGAATTTAGGTAACATACCCTTCTGAACTAGCTCTACATTTTTCTACAACTCACTATCTTACTTCTGAGCTTGCTTAATTATTTCTGATAGGGATGATTTCATAGATACCTAAAACAAAACATAAGAACATCACGCACCTAAAACTTCTATGCCAAAGTTCATAAAATCTTTAACCAACGGATCACGTTCCAAACATAACATGGTTAATGAAGCATTACTGTTGAATTAATTCCTGATGCAAAGGATTTTGCCACACCATTATGCCTATAATCCAACTGCTTCCCATCATTTGAGCGCTTTTTTGAACACTCGTTTGCATAATGACCCATATCATTGCACTTGAAATATTTCACTAACTTTAAATGAAATTTGGTCTTACCATCACCCTGATCTTTTTCAGTACAATAACGAGCCTTATATCCCATCATACCACATCAGTAGCACATTCCAGAATTCTAAAGACAATCCCCATCAGGCTTTTTTACCACACTTATCACAAACTGAAAACTTAGTTTTCTTACCATCAGGCCTTTTTGAAGGATTCATCCCTTTCTCCTGACACCTCGTTCTCTTCTTCTTTTGGTTTTTATTGAACACTTGATCATAAGAAAACTCAATTTCCACCTTTTTAGCACATCGAACAAGATTTTCATAACTCTTGAACTCGTGAGAAGCTAAGGAACTTTGATATTTTGGCTTTAATCCTGAGTAAAAATGATTGATTTTACTATCAAGGTCTTGGATACAATTTGGAACATACCTTTCCAATCGAGTGAACTTTTCTTCATAAGCAGCCAATAAGTAGTCCTCTTACCTCAATTCCATGAATTATTTTTCCATCCAAAGTCAAACAGCCTTAGGAAAATATTTTTCACGAAAAATACCATTGCATTTATCCCAGTCAAGATCATCAATCTCATAAGTGTCTCTAATATTTTTAACCATATACCACCACTGATCTGATTCACCTTCTAAACGATAAATAACTAGACTAACCTTTTGATTTTATGAACACCCCTTGAAATCAAAAATCTTATCCAGTTCTGTAATCCACCATTCAGCTAGCACAAGGTCTGATGATCCTCTAAATGATGGGGGATGTTGCCTCATGAAATGTTCCACCACTGACATGTCCATATGAGATTGATCTGTCTGATCACGTGCATTGATACCACCATTATTTATTTCTTGAGTCAACTACTCCATTACTGCAACAAACTGTTCAGTTCCCATTCCAACCATCATAGGATGCTGATTTGGAAGGTAATTTCCTTATGAATGCCTTCCTAGCATTTCTTCCTTGTTTCCTCGACGGAAAACCATTCTGATCAAACATGTGTTAGATAATTCAACATTGTAATCTTCAAATTATATATCATTTCAATTTTACCATAAAAAAATATTTTTGGATACTCATTTAAGAGAATTATAACTCCTATAGTTATCTAAACCAACCTTTGATACCATCTATAAGTCCCCACCCTTAAACATTACTTAATATTGAGTTATTACAAGAATACACATTGAGGATCTATTCAGGTTTAGATATTTAGAGAATTAGATCATAAATCATGCATTGTATTCAACATTTAAACATAGTGGTTACATAAAAGATAGTATTCATTTTCCCCCCTGAAGGAAACATATTTAAAATAAAACATGGATTCTTTCTTGACACTTCCTCAGCACTACCATCACATAATGTACCTTTCCCTAGACCTGTGAAAAACATTTCAAAAACATGGGAATAACATAAAAAGCTCAGTAAGGGGTATAAAAATACGGAATGAAAACATTAGTCCATGTATACATAAGAATCAATGAAAACATACTTTATTCATAGAATATAAGAACTTTGACATACCTCATAAAATCATAAGGAATATGAATAACTCATAGAAATCATAATACATAAAGGTAACTTGAGGCATTCATAACATTCTTACATAGGGAGTAACCCTCATGGTTACGTTTAGAATACCCATTACAGTATATTCCCTAAATCATTTCGGAGGAACCTTAGCATTTAACTCAACATTACCCAATGGTTTTGAGAGCTATCACAAGCTCACCAACCCTTAGTTTATCATGGAACCACCCGTCTTTATAAAAAATTCTCATGAACCATAACATAATCGTACCACATAAAACATGCATAAAGGAAAAATAACATTTCAACATTTCAATCACAAGATATCAATAAAACACATTGATATAATCAAAAAATTATCAATACCATTTTCAAAACCAAAATAAAATAAAATTAAAACATGGTATTTATTATTCATTTAAAAAAAAGTTATGGCTTGTAGAGGAAGCTGAAACTCAAATAATGTTCACGACGACGGAGATGTCACTGTCGACTCATATGTAAGACAAAAACATTCCATTTTGTCATTTAGTAAAATTATTCTTATAAAAACATTCCTTTTGAATAAAAGTAAAAGTCAAAGGGTTTTATACACCATATAAAATAAAGTTATGTATAAAACAAAATATGCCTCAATAAAGGAGATTGAGACGAAGTCCCTTACATCGTGACCGACTTGACTCGTTCGTTCTTTAATCTCATGAACAATAAACTAGAGTTAATTTATACTTTCTTAAGATCCTTTTTAATGTTAATTATCCCTTTTATATCACTTATTACCATGTTATGACCATTATGTAATCATTTAAGTTAATAATGGTCGTTTTGTCGGTCTTTGGTACTTGAGTAAAGAATAGCCTTTTTATAATTACAAGTTGTTCATGTGGTAAAATATTCATTATATACAGAATTATATTCATGATGTATATATTAAATATATCATTTATATCTAGTATATACATGCATTTATAATATTACATAACATTTAGAGGTATGAAATGAAATGCACCGTTCATGGAGACGGTAAGCCGTACGTACCCATGAACGCTACTTTCATTTCTATTTCATATTTAATTGAATGAAATCATAATGATATAAAGGTATATTATAATTATAGTATGATATCATATGTAATACCATTAACTCCATCATTTATAAGTCCCACATATGGCATTAACGAATCAAATAACTTTGAGGGGGCGGTAGTCCGCACTTCCTAAAATGAAGATATCGTGTTTACCCATAATGGAATCCATACAGGTATGAGATAAATGAAAAATATAGAAGAATAAGGAAACCATAAACAAAATATATATCACATATAAATATAGTAACATCTTAATGGCCACCATGAAAGGTGTTAAAAAGACGATTGAACAATCATCGTTTCGTGAGGGAGTAATTCACCACTCACAGAAACAGTATGTTATTTAACCATTAGACAGAGGTGTGTGTAAGTGTAAATAAACTCCTTATTATAAAAACATCCTAGTGTATTGAAGATACTTTTGTTGTTACAAAATAGTGGAATAAAATGAGTTTATGTGGTTGGAGAAGAAAAATAATATATAAGGACATAAGAGAAGACATAATATTTAAATCGGGTAACTCCCCTTGGTTTGAACCAAAATGGTGTCATGAAGAGATTTCTGCCTAAGTTAATGCTTCTATGATGAGGAGACAAAAGTGGAGAGATAAAATGAGCATATTTTGGCTGATCCAATGGCTTGAGAGGTGCGGCTAAGGTGGTAGAGGTGGGGGCCTTTTATATGATGGAGGAGGGGCACTCTTAGAAAGTCATGAAATGTTACTTTAATATAAAATGAGTTTTGGATTTTAAAGGTCCCAAAATTATATATTTCTAGGATAAATTGATAATAGTTCTAAAGCCACCCATTAAAAATGTTTTTGACAAGTTTAAGTCTTAGATTTTACATTATCTTTTGATTTTATTTAAATCGTTCATTAATGAGGTAGTCACTACATCATCATGGTGTCATAAATATATATTTTTATTTAATGTCTAAAAATTATAAAAAAACTACCATAATATTGGAAATATTTTTATCTTTCCAATGACTATTTATAGTCTAAGAGATCATTTATATAGACAAAATTAGAATTGTTTTACATAGGTGTTACATACTTTTGTTATATTTAACATTCTTTAAAAAAAGATAAAATGTCACTATCACACAAAAGTGATTCCATGGGGTCCCAAAGTGGGAAAAAGGAATCCCATGGTTGGCCATGACACAACCAGTAGCATTAGGACGCATTTTTGGTCATTTTATATTATTATGATATTATTTTGTTACCCTTAACTACCTGATTACTAATTAGTCACGATAATTAATGATAATTACCATCGTTACTATTAATAATGTCAAAAAAAGAGTCTTAATTACACAATTTGAACCTTCTCATTACAAATATGGAATCCATTTTACCAAATTCCAAACACAGAAATTTAAATAATTAATTTAAAAACAATTCCTGTTGTCAAAACAAATAGCGGGTTTTTTAGAAACAATATCTATCAAAAGCTTGACACTTGTTTATGCCCAATTTCCAAGTGAAATTAGTTACAATGAACAACATTGAATTAAATGGTAAAAATATATTCTAATTAAACATTAAAACAAATTAAAAAAATTATATTACCAGATAATTAAAATAGAATAAAAAGTAATTCTGATGAAAAATGCAGTATTTTTCACTATTCATTAAAAAAAGAACATTGTCAGAAAAATACCAAAAATTTATCCAAATAAATTACAATGTCCCATTCCTAAAGAATAATCTTATTTTGACAAATATATCTTATAAAATTGTCAACAGATAGATTTAAAAATGGTTCGTCATCAAAAGGTGGTAAAACAATCTTTCAAAAATATTAGAGTATTCTATGCTTAAGATTAGATTTATTCTCATTTTAAGCCTCTGAAACACTATATAATTCATAAATATACATATATATGAAAATATATTACACTTTACATACTTGGGATGTTACACATACAATGTAAAAAAATATATTGAACACCAAAAAATCCATCGAAATCATTCATTTTACGTAATGATTCCGTAAAATTCTAATGAAGAGTCTATTTTTTCGAGTGAATATTCCACTTGGAAAATAATGAAAAAAATCAGATGATTTAATGTTTCTAAAAAATAGATTATGTTAATCATGCACATGGTTTAGCCACATGGAATGGAATATTGTAAACTAAATATGCGCCCCTTTATGTGATACAGTAAATCATATATGATTTGACCACATAATTTGAAACAATCTATGCCAACCATTGCAAATGAATTTATCACAAGCTTCATGGTTTGGGTAGGAATCCATGAACATTTCAATAATCATTATCCCTACACTATATCTCCAACATTTGGTTTAGAGTATCTATGGAAGACCGAAAAGGTATTCCTTAACAATAACTCAAATGTGAACAAGACTAGAAAACTATAAAAACAACAAAAAGTATCCAAAAATTACCCTAGATAACACCCAAACCAAATATAGTCAAAACCACAAAAATTAAGTACCTAGAAGAAACACAAGTATGTTACATACCATAATCACTTAGGCTATAATATTTTAATTATCCATCCTCAAACAATATTAATAATTTATACAACATTATGTTATTTCTTATATATACCGTAATTTTATATTATATATAACATACCTTTCCCAAAACTATTTGAACATATAAGTCGTTAAACAACAATGGGATTATCTATTTCTCTAAATACTGTCTCTATCATTAACCATGAAATGTATTAATCCCTAGTAAATAATGTCAAAATCTAGAAATATTTATCACAATACCAAAATGAGATAAAAATAAACAACAATATCATTTATCACCTTTTTATTAAATAAATAATTAATTATAAAAAATTCAATAATATTTGTTCCACGTTTCTTAGAATAATACAATTCAATATTGTTGAAACAACAATAAAATATCAAACCCAAGAGTTATCTATACATTAATCATGTTTTCTTCGATAGTTCTCCCAAAAAATATGAACATGAAAAAAATTCACTTCTCAATGTTATTATTTCCATTTCATTTATGATTCCAACCAACTAAAGAAACCATATTAATGAATAATACATAAAATCTATTTTTAATACCAATAAATTATATAATATCCATGAATGCATTCAATATCTATAAACCATTAATGAAAATTTCTTTGATTATCAGGATTTAATTCCTATTATGATTTAATCATAACTACCGTATGAAAGACTAGAAAACCCATATTTTCCATCACAATAAGAGTATAATAAAATTATAAACCGTTTAAGTGTGATAATTTTTTAATATTGAAGATATATTTGTTTTAAAAAACATACAATTCTTAGTTTAATTTTCATGATCTTATTTTATCAAATATTAAACCCAAAATAGTTATCATGATATTCAAAATATGAATATTTAAATATCAATACAAATATGTATTCATCTATGACACCTATGAATTTTTCATATGATACTTTTAGTTTAACCTATAACTTCTATTTGTCAAGTACTTGGTTCAAAATTATCATTTTCATATTATATTCATTATCTAAATTACATAACAACATGTGAAAATCCTTCATAATGGTTCATTGTATGGAATTGTAATTAAAAATCGAATATCTCCCTTGAGTGTCAAAATAAGTGTGTTGTTAGGAATCCTTTTCCTGAAAATGTTAACCACTGAGTTTATAACCCTCACACCCTTTTCATGGCTATTCCCCCTAGGTACATTTATATCAATTCCTACACCCACATGTAGTATATAGACAAAGATGTTTGCAGGTAAAATAACCACACAATATTTTCTTTACCAAAACATCGGTATGTTATCCCATGGTTATATATATTCCTTGGGAATTCCCTGAATATGTCTTATCCTAATCCCTAAATAATTGAAAATATTCAGCAAACTATATTAAATTTTTATCTATACCATTGAAAAAATGTTCAATATTAACTTATCAACCTTTTATGAAAATTAAATATATTAACTTATCCTCATCTAATAACATCCTAATCACCAAAGATATCCAAACCCTGATTAGATACAAATTTTAATGACCTACAAACATAGATATTAGTTGAAATGGTTGAAAGAAAGTATTTCATTACAATACATCACCAAGAACATATATGTTTATAATGTTGGATCGAATAAGTAGATATATATGTCTATTAGATGGAACAATACAAGAGGAGGGGTGAATTGTATGATTAAAATCCTTTGAGTTTTAGCAACAAAGAGATTAGTTTAGATGATCTTAAACTAATAAAAATATAAACACCCACAATTGTATTGAATATAAAAGGTATGATGTATTGTAATACTAATGTAAAGTAAAACAATTGTATTCAAGGTGAATACAATAAACAGAGTAATACAAAGATGAATGATTCTACCTTAAAGCGTATAGAATCAATCAATACAAAAAGTAATAGAATGATTGTAATTGAAACAATTACAATTGAATATGTAATGAAGAAAGGAAACAATACAAATCCCTTTCTAATACAAGTAACAGCGGAAATGTAAAAGTATAACAATTCTTTTAACCCAAAGAGAAGGGTTATCCTTTCACCTAGGATAAAAGGTCTGTCTCACCAACACCTTGGTGAGCCCTCGATACGATGATCGGCACGTCTGTCTGCCTATCCCCGGCAGCCCTCGATACGATGATCGGCACGTCTGTCTGCCTATCCCCGGTAGCCCTCAATACGATGATCGGCACGTCTGTCTGCCTATCCCCGGCAGCCCTCGATACGATGATCGGCACTTCTGTCTGCCTATCCCCGGCAGCCCTCGATTTTGTAGGTAATCGGCACCTCTGTCTTTCAATTACTTGAAATCCCTCGATACGATGATCGGGCGCACAAGGCTGATGAGAGAAGTCACATTGTCTCTCTCTAGAATCTTGGTAGTTCACAGAATCTCTTCATTCGTTCTCTTTGTTCATCATTGTTATCTCAGCTTCAAATGACCTCCTATTTATAGGCTTTGGGTTCAAACGGTCATATTGCCTCCAACGGTCATATTGAAACAGAAAGAACGACATCGTTTTGATTAGTTTGTAACTAACTAAACGACATCGTTTTGTCAGGACAAGAGATATATAGAAATGAAAAACATGAGTACGATTCATATGCAGAGAGAGTTTTTGACAAAGTACCAAAACAAATAATGATCATATGAATAGCAGAGTCAGTACGATACGATTGACAGAGACAATACGATACGATTGACAGAGTCAGTATGATATTATTTGGTCGGTACGATCAACATCATACGATACGATAAACATGATAAAAGACAATTGTAATTTATAAACATATGATAGAATACATTTGTGATTTCCAAAACATGATATAGAAGTCAAAAGAAGACTTTTGACTTAACAATCTCCCCATTTTTGGAAAGCACAACACACAATGTAAATGTAACAAGAAATACCTATCTCCCCCTGAGTTATTGAAAACTCTTCTGAATAAGAAATTGAATACAACTAACTCCCCCTTAGGTATGGACTTTCCTAAGGATTGTATTCGTAGATTTTCCTTAAGATCATTGAAAAGAATTCTCCCCCTTTGTCAAACAATCTTTGCATTGTAAATATTATCCCCCTTTGGGATTTACAAAAAGAAAGGAGTAATCTTGAATTGTCTGAAAGAGTTAGTGAAGCAATACAAGACAATGTATAAAAGAAAAAAGGATCATAAGAGTTATTACAAAACAAAGACAACTTCCAAAAGAAACAAATACAACAATCATTTGTTTTCTCTTTCCTTCTCCTTTTTTATAAGCTCATGAAGAATAGCTTTCATCTTCTTGATCTCCTTCTTGTCTTCAGAAATTGATTCACCCTGAGTTTTGAGAAGCTCTTGTTGATCCGCAGAAATCTGATCTTGATTTCTGATGGTCTCCTCCTGGAATCTGATTACTTCTTCAAGGGTATCAATCCTGTTTTGCAAATTCTTGTTGTCTTTGGATAACACAGAATTTTGATTCTTCAGTAAAACCATTTCATCTTTGAAAGATGAAACCTTCGAGAATTCAGATTGGAAAACATTCATTCTTTCTTGCTAGTCTTTCACTGAAGGAACATCGGCTCTTTGAAAAGACAAAAGATTCAGCCTTTCAACCGTTTTTCTATCAAGCTTGTTGAAAGCAATTGCAAGCTCATTTGATAACCTCCTTATATCTTCAATAGCTATTTCATGATCATTGATTGAGCTCTCTGTTTTGTACGACCACTTGGTCATCTTATTGCAAGCCTTCTTATGAGCAACCGAGCTTTCTGAAAGAACATTCAAATCGGCTTCTACTGACAAAACTTTCTTCCTCAATTCTTTTACAGAGCCAAACTTCTTCCTTTGATTTTCAGTAATAAAATCAATCTTCCCTTTCAGCCTCGAGAAATAAGGAATGGTTTTCTCCACCCTTCTCAAAACATGAACAATGTAATCACCCTTCTTGAGAGAGATTGTATGCTCTGAATCAGTATCCTCATCATACGATGGTAGTTCATACGATTTGCTTGAGTCAACAACTGGTTGTTTCCCTTTCTCTTTTTCTTTCTGTTTTCTTTCTTCTTCCACTTTGTCACTAATGAAAACAACTTTATTAGAATGAGAAGATAGATTACCTTGCCTTTCTTGAAAATACATTCTGTCCAGAGATTGTGCTTGATCGGCATCAAGGATTTGTTGAACACCTTCACTCGGCTTTTGAACCGATTCCTCTCTACTCTTCTTTGAGTTTTGAAGAAATTCTAAAAGAATGCCTCCTTCTTATTCTTCTTCTATTTCTTCCATCACTTGTTTTCCTTTTTCTTTCTCAGGAAGACTCTGTACGATGGGATCTTGGTTCACATCTTCAGTTAGTTGAGCACTAGCATCTTCAACTGCTTTCAAGACTTTAGAGACATCAAAGTCCTGAGCCTTCCTTTTCAAAAGAACCTTCTTTTTCTTTTCAGCCTGAAGGGTTTATTCTACCCTTATTCTTTCTGCAAAAGCCTCAGCAGGGTCAAGACCAAACTTCAGATCACCTTCTTTTCTCTGTTCCTTATCTTTTCTCCATTTTGCTACAACCTCCTTACTGTACCTTGGCTTCTTCTTCGGCATCGAACTGGTTTGCGGATCAGACTTTTGAGTAACACCGGTGGATTGAATGTCCTTGGCTGGCATAGGTACCGATTGATTCTGAGCCAATTCAGCTTCTACATCTCTGACAAAAAGTTTTGAATTTGAATCAAAACAAACATTCAGCTTTTTCATCATACTCTTACTAATCCAATATGGCCTCAAATCCATGGGTTTTCCTTTCAAAGGAATGTTACAAAACATCATACTTTCAAAAATGAACTTCGTAAGGATGGCTGGATACATAATCATCTGGGACTTAATCCCTCCTATCTTGACATTCTTGATGGTTTCAAAAATATACCCCATGAGATTTACGTTTCTCATATTTACAAGATAGTCGAGCATGAATATATCAGAAAATTTAAGAGTTTCTCTATCCCCTTTCCTTGGGTTAAGAAAACCTTGCATCCACAAAGTGAAAAAACGATTGTCCGGTGAAAGATGAGACACTTTCCTCTTTTCCTCATTAATAAGAAACAAATACTTTTCAGAATTTTCTCTATTAAATGTAACAACTTCCTCTGGTAGTTTGTGAGATGGACAAAAAGAATCTCCTTCTACAGAAACATTCAGAAAATGTGCCGCTTATCTCACAGACATAGATAATTATCTATCGTACACAGCGAAGTTTATAGTCATATCTTTGTCGAAAGAAACGGTTTTGTAAAACTGACAAACTTCATCAAAAAGAACCGGATCTTGAATATCAGGCTTTTCCACACAGAGATGTTCCCATCCTTGAAACAAAATGATCGTCTTGATTGTAGAATCGTACGTATAGAAAAAGTCTCGGGATACTAACCTTTCTCTGTTAAAGTCTTTCTCTGTGAAAGTCTTTGAAGACATCTCGGCGGGAGTATTAGCAGAGGATTGAGACATAAAGGTGATGCCGATTGAGAAGATCGAACGATGATATATAGCTAGTGGAGCAGAGCTTCGCCTAAAATCCTGAAAAACCAATGTGGGTTTGGGGAGGGGAGGGGGGTATTTATAGGCAATAAAGAGATGACCGTTGATCATCTACGGTCGAAAAAGGGTGACTGTTGATATTCTACGGTCAGGATTAGATAAAATCAGATCAATGGTTAGGATTAAAATAGAGGGAAAAAAATTTAAAAAAAATGAAAAAGATACCTGTCGGAGAACATAAGGTGATTGTTGGTTTTGGTAAGAATCAAAAGAAAATACAATCATAAGGAGAAAAATATGATGCCAATGGAAAACAAAGTTACTACTATGATCGGACCATACGATGGAAAATAATCTTGTTACCATGAACTGACAGTACGATGGAAAACAATCTCAATACCATCATCGGTCGATACAAAACTATTGAATAATACGATGGAAAAGAATTTCAATACTATCATCGGTCGATTCAAAACTATTGAATGATACGATGGAAAAGAACTTCAATACTATCATCGGTCGATTCAATACCAAGATTTATTGGTACGATGGAAAAGAAATTCAATACCATCATCGATCGATAGTAAATGATACTATAAAACTGTCAATACGATAAACAGAAAACTAAAATTGTTAATACGATAAACAGAAAACTAAAATTGTCAATACGATAAACAGTGAAAAAATAAACAATCCATAGAGTAAATAGTTAAAGAACATAAGATAAAATAAACATAAAGACAGAAAGAAATGTCCTCCCCCTTTCTACGAGGAGTTTCTTACTATTAGGAGAGATTTAAAAACAAGAAGTAGATATGAATGATTATTTTAATGTAATCATTCCTAGCTTCTGTTTTATAAATTCAAATCTATCGGAAGGTAAAGGTTTTGTAAATATTTCAGCAAGTTGTTCTTGCGTTCCGATGAATTGTAAAATAATATCTCTTTTTTGTGTGTGATCCATAAGAAAGTGATGCCTAACATCTATGTGTTTTGCATGAGAGTGATGTGCTGGGTTTTTACTAAGAGCAATGGCACTTGTATTATCACAAAGAATTTGAGTTTTGGAGAAACTCCAACCATAGTCAGTGAGTGTGTGCTGCATCCACAATACTTGAGCACAGCAACTGCCAGCTGCTACATATTCAGCTTCAGCAGTGGAGAGTGCTACTGAGTGTTGTTTCTTGCAGGACCAAGAAACCAAAGAGTCTCCTAGGAAATGACATGTTCTAGATGTACTTTTTCTATCCATTCTACAACCACCAAAGTCAGCATCTGAAAAGATTTTTAAAACAAAATCATTTCCAGAAGAGTAGAAAAGGCCTAAGTCCATAGTGTCTTTTAAATACCGAAATATTCTCTTTACGGCTTTTAAGTGAGACTCTTTTGGATTAGATTGATATCTTGAACATAAGCATACAGAAAACATCAAGTCGGGTCGACTAGCTGTCAAGTATAGCAAACTCCCTATCATACCTCTAAATATTGTTTGATCTACTAGTTTCCCAGTTTCATCAAGATCAAGAGTATTTGAGGTACCAATTGGGGTGATAATACTTTTAGTTTTGGCAAATCCATACTTTTTGAGTAAGTCTTTAATATACTTATTTTGAGATATATAAGTTCCTTCTGGTTTTTGAGAAATTTGAAAACCTAGAAAGAATGTTAACTCACCCATCATACTCATTTCAAACTCAGATTTCATTAAGTTTGCAAAAGAATCGGTTAAAGATTTCTGAGTTGATCCAAATATGATGTCATCAACATAGATTTGGACAACCAAAACATTTTTTTTTTCCATTTTGATAAAAAGAGTTGGATCCAAATTTGTGTAGAATAGCCTAGAAAGATTCCTTCATCAGATTTTGGTGCAAATTTGTGTAGATTGTCTTTTGTATTCAGAATGAATACATTGCATCCAAAAACATTGAAGTATGAAACTTTAGGTTTTCGGCCAGTCCATAATTCGTAAGGAATTTTATTAAGAAATGGTCTAGTTAAAACACGATTTATAGTATAAAAGGAAGTACTAACAGCTTCAACCCAAAAGTGCTTAGCAATTGAGTATTCACTCAACATGGTTCGAGTCATTTCCTAAAGAATACGATTTCTTCTTTCAACAACCCCATTTTGCTGAGGAGTTCTTGGAGCTGAGAAATTGTGAGTAATACCTTTCTTACTACAAAAAGTTTCAAAATATGAGTTTTGAAATTCACCACCATGATCACTATGAATAGTTATCAATGGTAGGTTATTCTCATTTTTAACTTGGGCTCTAAAAGTTTTGAAATAGGAAAAGGCTTCAGATTTCTTTGTGAGAAAGTAGACCCATGTAAATCTAGTAAAGTCATCAACTAAAACAAATACATAGTATTTGCCTCCAATGCTTCCAGATTGTGAAGGACCAAACAGATCCATTTGCACAAGCTGTAATGCATTAGAAGTTGAAACTTCATTAATTGGTTTAAATATAGTTTTATGTTGCTTTCCAAATTGACAAGGATCACAGACTTTTGAAGAATCATATCTAAGGTCCAGTAGCCCTTTTACAAGTCCTTTCTTTGAGAGTTTTCTTAGGTTTCTCAAATTACAGTGTCCTAGTCTCCTATGCCATAGCCACGATTGGTCTTCTATTACACTTAAACAAGGTAAGTTTTGGTTCCTAAGGTCTTCTAAGTTAATAGTGTAAACATTCTCTTGCCTATGGGCAGATAGAATGAATTCATCCTTGGAATTGTAAACTAGACACTTATCATTTCTAAAATTCACAAGGTAACCTTCATCACATAATTGACTTATGCTGATGAGATTGTGCCTAAGACCTTTAACAAACAAAACATTTGAAATAATAACTTTTCCAAGAAAAACGATATTACCTATACCAACAATCTTTCCTTGAGCATTATCTCCGAAGGTAACTTTTCCACCTTTTGTTTTGATAACCTTTTCAAAGAAATCATTGTTTCCAGTCATATGTCGAGAACAACCACTATCCATGTACCAAATGTTCTTATTGATACACTTCTCGTTTTCCTGAAAAAGAAACAATTAGATTTTCAGAATCCAAACTTGTTTGGATCCAGAAGGGTTAGATAAAAGAATTTTAGGAATCCACATTTGTTTTGCAAAATGAGCTTTATGAAATCCTAAGGATTGAGTTTTGTTAAGAGAACAATCTATTCTCCAATTTCCACCACATTGACACTTGGAACAGAAAATGGTTTTTGAGGAACAAAATAGTTATTACTAAAAATAGGTTTGGAATAAGTATAACCAAGACCAGAACGATTTCTCAAAGGTCTAATTTGAGAATACATCCTATCAAAGTTTTCTTTTCCATGAGTAAAGTTTGACAAACACTTTTTAAAGGATAAAATCTCTGACTTTAGTTTTAAAACCAAATTATTGTTTTCTAAAACATTTGAATTTGAACTAGAGTTAGACTCTAAAATATTTGTCTTTGAAATTACAGTTTCAAGATCCTTAGAAAGTTTATCCTTATCAGATTTGACTTTCTCAAGGGTTTTTAAAATACTTTCAAAATCAGAAGTTTTCTCATCAAGATCTTTAGAATGTTCTGATACTTCTTTAGTCAAAATATAAATTCTAGAATTTTCTTTTTCAAATCTCTTTTTGAGTTTAGAATTTTCATTTTCAAGTAACTTAGCAAATCTAGAGACTTCTTCAAAAGAAGGTAAAGTATCATCTTCTGATGATGAGGGTTCATCATTTTAATATTCATAATATCTATTATCAACATAATTTGCATTTAAATAGACATTTGTAACAGCTTTAGCATTATGTACCTTAGCCATGAGACAATGATCTTCGATTGGTAGTATGGCTAGAAGTCCAATATTTCTTTGTCCTGATGTCTCATATTCTGAAGAATCATCTGAGGAATCACTACCACTTGCACTCCATGTATCATTTGCTTTCAAGCCTTTCTTTGTCTTATAAAACCTTTTCTTGTTTCTTTCAGAGTGTTTCTCTTTCCTATCTTTCCTCTTCAGTAAAGGACAATCAGGCCTTATATGTCCTGCTTTCTTGCATTCATAACAAGTTACCTCTGAATCTTTCCTATCTTTCCTGTCTTTCTTTTTGAATATATATTGAAAATCTTTCTTTCCCACAATCTTGTTCATCCTTCGAGCAAGATTGGCTAACTCATTATCCGAAATATTACAATCACTTGAATCAGATATAACAACTTTCTTGGATTTAGACCTTATAAGCCTTTCTGGTGTTTTAGCTTTAGATGCAAAAGCTACACTTCCATTCCCATTATTCTTCTTATTAAAATCAGCATCTCTCTTCATTCTTGTCTCATGCTGTAGAAGAGTTCCAAAGAGTTCATCAAGAGTAATCTGGGAAAATTTTCTATTTTCATCAATAGCTGTCCTTTTCGACTCCCATTCATTTGGCATAATATCTATAATCTTATCAACAAGAGTTTCATCATCAATTACTTTTTCTCCCATAGATTGTAAGCTGTTGACAATTGTCATAAACCTTTGTTGCACTTTACATACAGGTTCTCCATAAGGAAAAACAAATCCATGATACTCTGCTCGAAGCATTGCTCTCCTTGTTTCTATAACTTTGGATGTACCAAAATGAGTGACTTCTAATTTCTTCCAAATACAGTTGGATGCTTCACATGAAGATATCTGACTATATATATTCCTGGTCATAGAGCATAATAAAGTATTGCGTACCTTGTAATTCAGTTGATATTCTTGCTTCTCTTGGTTGGTGAAAGTGCTAACTTCTTTGTTAGGAATTTTGTAACCCCCAGTAAGCATAATAAAATTGTCTACACCAGTATTGATGACGAAAGTCTTCATACGATCTCTCCAATACTCATAATCATTCCCATCAAAGATTGGTGGTCTAGAAGGATTCAGATTATATATTGATCCGATTTTCATTCCTGCCATCTAATATAACAAAAACAACTTTTCCACTCCACACGTTAGTGTAGTAAGTATTCAAGATAGTAATAAGAAGTAAATCTAGTAATACAAATCAGTGGAAAACCACCTCTGATACCAATTTTTGGATCGAATAAGTAGATATATATGTCTATTAGATGGAACAATACAAGAGGGGGGGTGAATTGTATGTTTAAAAACCTTTGAGTTTTAGCAACAAAGAGATTAGTTTAGATGATCTTAAACTAATAAAAATATAAACACCCACAATTGTATTGAATATAAAAGGTATGATGTATTGTAATACTAATGTAAAGTAAAACAATTGTATTCAAGGTGAATACAATAAAGAGAGTAATACAAAGATGAATGATTCTACATTAAAGAGTATAGAATCAATCAATACAAAAAGTAATAGAATGATTGTAATTGAAACAATTACAATTGAATATGTAAAGAAGAATGGAAACAATACAAATACATTTCTAATACAAGTAACAGCGGAAATGTAAAAGTATAACAATTCTTTTAACCCAAAGAGTAGGGTTATCCTTTCAACTAGGATAAAAGGTCTGTCTCACCAACACCTTGGTGAGCCCTCGATACGATGATCGGCACGTCTGTCTGCCTAACCCCAGCAGCCCTCGATACGATGATCGGCACGTCTGTCTGCCTATCCCCGGCATCCCTCGATACGATGATCGGCACGTCTGTCTGCCTATCCCCGGCAGCCCTCAATTTTGTAGGTAATCGGCACCTCTGTCTTTCAATTACTTGAAATCCCTCGATACGATGATCGGACGCACAGGGCTGATGAGAGAAGTCACAGTGTCTCTCTCTAGAATCTTGGTATTTCACAGAATCTCTCCATTCATTCTCTTCGTTCATCATTGTTCTCTCAGCTTCAAATGACCTCCTATTTATAGGCTTTGGGTTCCAACGGTCATATTGCCTCCAACGGTCATATTGAAACAGAAAGCACGACATCGTTTTGATTAGTTTGTAACTAACTCAACGACATCGTTTTGTTAGGAAAAGAGATATATAGAAATGAAAAACATGAGTACGATTCATATGGAGAGAGAGTTTTTGACAAAGTACCAAAACAAATAATGATCATCTGAATAGCAGAGTCAGTACGATACGATTGGCAGAGTCAATACGATACGATTGACAGAGTCAGTATGATATGATTTGGTCGGTACGATCAACATCGTACGATACGATAAACAAGATAAAAGACAATTGTAATTTATAAACATATGATAGAATACATTTGTGATTTCAAAAACATGATATAGAAGTCAAAAGAAGACTTTTGACTTAACATATAATTGTAGAGAATAAGTAATAAATATTAACAAAAAACTCTTGTATTTTATATATAATAGATATTTAGTGCATAATATAAAAAACATATTAATACATTAATCCTCAACATCTTCCACTGATTCTCCATATAGGTTTCTCTTCTAGACATTTCATAATTTTCTATTCTTTATAACATATGGAAACATAAAAATATGAATGGGGTGAGATAGATACTCTGAAAGGGTAAACATAAGTTATACCAATAAAATATCATTAGTGATCATAAGATAAGAATATGTTTATAATTATGATACATAATAAAAATATAACCAAAAAATAAATATTGTAAATAAAGGAATAACATAAGAATACATTATCAAAATGATGCGTATCATAGAAACTACACATACTAGAGAATTATGGAAGATGAATAAGTAATAATTTATAAAATATTGTATTAGGTATCACAATATATTGACCATAGTATATAATGTTTAACTCGCCTATTTTTGTTGGTGGATTAAGCATCATTCACCTATTTTCCATAGTATATTTGAAATCATAACATATTTACCATTTTATATCAAGAATAATTTATCATTTCATAATGATCTCGAGAGATATAAATATTTATCCAATATAAATTTGGTCTATATTGGGTCCACCTTTCACTTATTTATTAATAATACAAATGTGATCTGTAAAAAAACATCTTACCATCACATAATTACATCCTAGGAATAAAAACGTTTTCACAAGTATTTCTAATAAAAATCACCTATATAATATATCATAAATAAACCATTAAAATAAAATGGGCAATACATCTATTTAAAATATATTTTCACAATTAAATCATCATAAAATGATAAGTCCATGGAAAATTGATGTGTATCCAATAAAATCGAGTAACTTTCACGGTAAATACCATTAAATTGTGATAATAAATCATATGGTGTTAACATAGTAAGATAAAAAGTATATGATTAAGATGGTTATTTATCTAATAAATATATGAATATATATCTTTGTAAACACCCTTCAATCAAAGGAATTAGTGATAGGTTATTTATAGAGGAAATAAATTAGATGGAAATTTGTGATTATACATCATAGATATTAAGAAATTATAAAGGCGGTGATGGATTATTTCTCTGAAATAGAAGAAAATCACACAATCCATTCATAGAATGTAATTTCATGGTTATATTTGAGTTATTTCTTCAATCAAGTATAAAATATTTCAAATCACAATGACATAGATTTGAATACTATTTATAAGTATTAAGAAAATCACATTGGAAATAAGAAATATCATTGATATTTTAAAATAATTATAAAATCAAAATTTTATAATTATTAGATAAAAATAATTTATTATTGAATCCATCAAAATGTAGAGAAAAAATTTAGGTGAAGCGAAAAATTATTTCAATGATGTGTTCTCATGTAAAAAATTAAAATATAACATATTCACAGTTTAAGGAAAATGACCCATACCAAAATGATTAATTTTACATTAAAAATTTATAAAGAAGTTCAATTAGTTGAGAATTAAAATGATAAATTATTTATACATAGATATTGAGACATTCAAAATCATCTAATAAATATCAATATGAAAAAAAAAGTTTATCTTACCTCCCAATAAGGGGAGATGGTGTAAGATTCACTTACCAGAAACACTTGGGGTAAAATATGTGTCATGGGGAAATGAACTTTTTAGGGAAATGTAAAACCCAATGAATATTGAAAAAAAATTATGATGGTTTTTATAATGAAAATAAATTCTATATATTAATTTTCATTCAAAATAAATCATGAATGAAATTGTGATTGTAAATAAAACCCTTGAAGTTAGAGTATCATTTTAATCAAAAAAACATTTTCATATTTAGAATATTTTATTTATAAAAAATACATTTATAATTTAAAATTAAATTCATGTTAAGAAGCCCTTAAATATGGTAACTTATATTCATTATTTACTAGGTACACCATTCCAAATAAAACATGGTGTACGATAAGAAAATTTTCTCCTGGGGTAGAAAATTGAGATAAAAAACCCATACCTTTGATCATATATTTCTTGGAATAAATCTATATTCATATATAAAAAACATATCTATCTAAATAATTTATTTCCAAAAAATATTTTTATTGAAGACTATTTATAATTTTCTTTTATAGTAATTATCACCATATATATTATTTTGTTTTTACCAATTTTACAACATTCTATTTTTATAGTTACGACAATTTTTACAAATATAATAAGATTCGTGTTGGTATTGGTTCTTCATAAAAATTTAATCATTCAAATATTATAAATATTTATTGTAATGATTTAGGATGTTTCAATTTCCCTTAATGAGTTTTCCATTCTTCCTCATTGAAGATGAAATGGATAATAGGAACCCTTTTGAGATTTTCTTAACTAACAAAATGTATTTTCATAATTATTTAGTTAAATATTAAAATATACATTAAATGACCAAAAATAATAATTATTCAAAATTTTATATCATATTATCCTATTTATTTTGTCTTCTAATCATTAATTATATAATTTTATATAGTCTTGCAGGTGGGTGTTCAAACCGATGAAAATAATAACATACAATGATTAATTGATGATTACTATGTGATTTAGTTGTAATATCAATATATCAGTAGTATAATGATATACTGTCATTTTTATTTGTGTAATATATGAAAATTATAAATAACTGGGAGAATAAGTGATGGATACAAAAAAAAAATTACATATTATGAATACAATATTTTTCCTCATTAGCTGACTTGTTTAAGATTGATAATCTTATATCTATAATTTATCACTCAAATAATTAATTGGTTATTCGATTAGTTTTAATATAACCTTTTTTTTGAGGTAAAAAACATTTATCCTCCAAAATTATTCTTATATTCTTCCATGGATGGACGTAATAAAAAACAATATACAATAATCTATGGATGTTGTAGAATGGAAAAACATATAGATAATGATTTTATTTTCATAGAATGAGAGAGTGGAGTAAGGTTATTTGTAAAAAAATAATTTTATATAATTCATAAAAAACATAATTATACATTAAATTACCTTTTTATATAGATGTATCATGCAATGATAGAAATGTATAATTTTAATTTATTGGGGTGGTAGTTCGTACACACACATGAAACAAATTTTCTTTCTCTAAATTAAAAATTGATGGAGGTTTAACTCATATACCATCATTATAACAACATATTGGAAAAATATTGATACTTATTTTATTCATTTTGATATGGTGTAATGGTATTTTATGAAGAATAAGGTTATAAAAAAAGAATGTACAAAGATGTAGATAGAAATTTCTACATTAATACTTCGATAATATCCTTTTCATTAGGGGATAAAACATTTATGGATGGTATTTTCATAATTTATAACCTATTTAAAGTGTATATGTTTTTTTAGTACAGGATTTGGTAGAGTTGTGATTATCTTTGGGGGTTTTCCAGGAGGGATGTTGAGGAGAGAAGAGCCATGTTTATAAGTGAAAATGGGGTGAATTTTTGTAAATACCCATATCTTTATAATAATGGGAAGTTAGTATCAAGTAATGTGGATTAGATATTCATAAATAATGGATTTAATAAGTTATAATATTTATAATTTACTCTAAAACACATTCTCATATGTGTTTAAACCAAGTTTTATTTTATTTACTCTTAGATTTTCACTTTTACCATTTTATATTTTAACATGATAACTAGTTTTTAACTATATATTTTATCACAAATCCTAAAAATAAAAAAATTATTATATCAATTATACGTTACCATTGAAATTTTAAATCCATTTATTTGAATTCAATTTTTAACAGGGATACAAATTAATTTAAAAATAACTAGTAAATAATGTAATGAACACAATTTATCGAGGAAAATATGATTTAGTTTTAAAATATTGAATATATTTAAATAAAATATAATAAATAGTATTAAATTTTAATTATATAAAATAAGAGGAATATTTTTTCAAAGAAATAGTTTCCTAAATTTTAAAAAAAACTTATAAATTAATTATGTTATAAAATACACTATATTTGTAAATATGAAACATTTCACTATTCCATGAAAGATCATATTTTATAAATATATAAAAAATTAATATTTTTCTAATATTTCCCTGATAAATACAAATATGATGTTAATTTTTTTCAAATTCCATTTTAATAATAAAAAATATGAAATATATTGAAAAACTATTTTTACAAAAATATAAATTTTAGTGTATTAACTAAGATTTTACTTTTAAAATAATAATTAACATTGTTTTATAATATTAAAACTATCATCCACATATATTTATATTATTAAATCGTAAAAAAGGTATTTCCATCAAATAAAATCACAATTTCTAGAAAATACTTTTTAATCAAAATGTTAATAAACTGAAAATGGCATTTTGAAATGAATAAAAATTTATTATATATCTATACATATATGTATTATTTTAAATGTTTATGTAATCTTACTTTCAACTTACTTAACCACTTATTATCTCCACATAATACCCAAGATTCATATATTTTCTTGTTATTGTATTGGGTGGCATTTCAACTAGTATAGATCTTGTGAAAATCTTTATGAGCATAAATATTTTCCATTATATGGGTTTTCTCATGTTCTAATGGTTTGATTTCGGATTTTTTGTTGTCTAGAGAAAACCCGAAAATAATAACTCTATATTTATCTCATAAAAATAGTATTTATAAGGAATAATTCTTCTGATGGATGCCATTTCATCCCATATTCTTTACTAATTTTATAATATGTTTAGTCCAGATTATACTATATAATCTAACAATTATATTTTAATGTTTATACATAAAATAAATTATATATATTTGTCATTTTATTGGGGTATATTGTTGGAAAAATACTATTTAATATTTTTTTGTTTAAAGTTAATATGTAGAAAAATCATGGGTCATTACATTCTTCTACTTTTAATAAATTGTTTCCTCACCATTTTAATTATGACTCACTAATTAATTTATATGAGGGTATTCTTTACATATTTATTATTTTAGTTGGAACTCCTTATATGATATCTACCTTACTCAATTTTTATATTCTATGTTACTTATCATTAATCAATCAACTTTAATCCTTAATATAATCATATAAAAAAGTATATATATAACACAATAAAAAATTCTCTACAACACACATTTCTCAAAACCATTTGATTATGCATGGCATTAATCAAACAAAAGAATATGTATTCATTGAAAATATAACTATATATTTTACTCTCATAGGTATTAATCACTAGTTCATAAAGCCTAAAATTTTTCCAAATATATTATAATTTCTAAATGAAAAATACTTCACCAAAAATATCAGAGATCAGTTTTTTAGTCAAATAAATAATAAGATACATTTTAATTGATGTTATATTACTCACTTTTATTTTCAATCAAACATCAATTTTTTACCAAAACATCAATCAAATATTATACCAAAAATTTTTCTATACCTTAATCATGTGTTGTCCAATTGTTATTTCAAAAACATAGCCTTGTCAAAAAATCACTTTTAAGGTTATTAATACAATTTAATATATGTTTAAAAAATCATTAGTGTAAAAATACATAAGTTAAATCCAATGATGTTTAACATAATCCTCATAAATTTTTTAATATTCCCAAATAACATCAATATATACCACTAATTAATGAAAATATTGAATGATACTATGAATTAATATCTATTATGAAGTAATGCTCATTAGCTTTAGAAAGATGAGAGAAACTCACATGTTCCATCATAATAAGAATATACTAGGATTCTCAACCATTTATGAATTGTACCTTATTTAGTTATAATACACAATTTCTCTTAGATATGTACATTTTTTGGATTTATTTCCTAGATAACTATTTAATGAAATATTAAATAAATTTGGTTATGAAATTATAAACAATATGAATTTGAAAATATCAATCTTATGTTTTTGTTTTGTTGGACACCATTATACTTAACATATGATACATTAGATTCAATATACGAAATATCATAGTGAAATCCATGGATACAAAGTGTAATTATCCTATAAGGTTATCTAACCTAATAAGTTAATGTCATACTTAAATACATTATAATAACTCATTAGACAAAATGTGAGTTAGCCATATTTTATCCCCATGATGTTTCATACCGAGTGTTTAATTTGGAATCTTTGTTACACACTAGATGATGATTGATTTAATACAAAAAATTCCATTTTCAAGGTTATTACACCTAGATACATCAATTCCATATCTTGTTTCCACTTGTATTATGCATGGTTTTCTACCAGGGCATTCCACACACCACCATGGAATAGCGGTAGCCAGTTTAGTACACATCAAACAATCAAGGCATACAATAATGGCTATTTTATATACCCTAAGATTCATTTACATTATTTTTTGGTAAATATCTAAAAAAAGTTAATTATTATTTTGTCTAGTTAAAAATCATAAATGATTTCTTCATGAGTGAGTTGAGAGGATCAAGAATGGTTTTATAGATATGAATTTACACTATGTGTTAG
Organism: Viscum album; assembly: GCA_963277665.1. Taxonomy (NCBI): domain Eukaryota; kingdom Viridiplantae; phylum Streptophyta; class Magnoliopsida; order Santalales; family Viscaceae; genus Viscum; species Viscum album. The sequence goes on from OY728163.1 coordinate 1,656,004,228, forward strand.
ATGACTGTGTCAAGAGTGTCTACATAAATACAAGAGATTTAGTTCAGTATATTTAGATTTCAATTATAATATTTAATAATAATATATTATTTATAACCTTTTAAAATATTAGTATAGAAGACGAAAATTCTATTGATGAATAAATATCTAATTTTATGAGGAAGATTGATAAGATTGTTGAACATTTTATGATAGGAATAACATGATTCCCACTCAATGTAATTTCGATAATCATAATATAAAAAATAAGGAAATAAATTTAAAAATATAGGGAATATAGATACAGTATTATTAGGATTTTAATATTTAAAAATATATAAATATTTTTAGGAAAAATATTCATGGAATAAAAAAAGAATATGAGAGAGTTGTGTTCATTAATGAATTCATAAATTCATCTATTTGGGGAGATAAGTGGTTGATGTTCAACAAAAAATGGTCGACACTTAATGATTTCATGTTTATAAAGAAGAAAAAAGGTGTGGGATAAGAATTATAACACACTCGTTTTATTGGTGTTCATTTTCTAATATTATAAATATTTTAAGAAACCTTTGGGTTGATGTTTTTTATGTAAACATTAACCCAATTTAGTTTATAATTTGTCAAGAATAATTTTTTTTTCTATGATCAGGGGTGATTCATAAAAACTATTTTAATACATATATAGTGGATAGTGTTACATCCAATTTCATTGATGAACTATCAATGAGTGATCCTTAGATAATCCCATAGTGGATAACCAAGTAAAATATTGTATTCTCATGTTTGTTATTCTATATTCAATCACTGTGTTCATGTGTGGTTACTAATCTATTACATTTTTTTGTATATACATATTATGTTTTTTCTTGATAATATGAGTATAAGATCTTGTGATGAAATATAAAATTTGAATTTCCGAATTCACCCCTAGTGTATTATGATATTAGTTTCAACATATATTCTTTGGGGTAATGAAATATTGTCTAGGGATATTTGAGTAGAAATTCATAGAATAATTTACTTCAAGAATAAATTAATTAATTATAGATCATATTTGTTATCTCATTCTTATATATGAATGAGTCTAATAAATATTTATAGGTAGTCTGGGCACCTTTAACTATCACTTCATCATTGATATAATGAATATTAATGATTCAAGGTATAAATTCAAAGTGATAGGTTATCTATTAAATAATTTATAGTGTGAATAATATACCCTGGTGAACTTTTGATACCGATTCACATCAATTTGTATGTGGAATTATTATGGTTTTTTTGAGTATACTAGATGATGTGTTTTGATATTTTTATGTTTGTAGGATTTTAATTCATTCGGTATTATCTTCAAAATTACATACTGTATGAGGGAATTTTTATGGACAAGGATGAAGAGGTATAAAGATTGATTTGTATTAATGTTCCATACATATTAGTTGGTAGTGGAAGAGAATCATAGGCTATCAATATTTCTTAAGACATTAAACATTTCAAAAAGGAAACCAAATAACGTGATGATGGATCACATTAAAAAAACCCATGGTTATCTAGGAGAGGGATTCAAAATGGGTCAATGCTGAGGTAGTTTTCTTAAATAATTCTAATTAGAGATTTTCAAATTGCCAATGAGCTATATAAGTTTTATGTTTAATATTTTTTAGGAATTATAGGAACGTATATGTATTATATCAAAATGTAATGTGATATTCAACTATTTTTCTTATCCGGGATTTTAAAATTTCCTATATAGAAGAGTAAAGTTGAGTATAATATATCATCCAATGACTGATGACCAATCAGAGTGAACTATCGAGATTAAATATTATGTTTTTCATGTTTTTATTCCTTATTTTAGTGAAGTATGACATGGTTATATAGATCTTGTTTATATCTAATAAAACAATAGCTATCATGGATCAATTTAGATTTATTCATTTTAGGTATTAAATGGGAGAATGTCTCAATCTCCATTACATTGGTTGGAGGTCACTGATGCTTGAAGGATGAGACCTTTTTTTGGTGAATAGAAATACATATCAGGTCCATGTGATTTCAAAAATGTTAAAATACAAATATATTTACAAAATCATATCTTGAGATACTATTCATACCCCTGAGTTTACTATTTATGGTTTTGATTACTTTTTTTCTCACATTAATTGTGACATTGATATATTGGAAAATAAGAAAAAATAGAACCTCTATTTTTTGGGGGTTTTGAGACCATTAAATGGGTCATTTATTTTTCATACTAATTGTGTTTTCCTAATATATATAGAGGAATACATGATGTGTTTAATAAATTTTAGTTATGGAAAAACAAAATAGACCAATATCATGTAATTTACTATGATGATATGGAATTGGAGATAGATGATTCCTTTATTAAGAATCTGGTGTGTATCATCTATCAGTGTGGAAAGATTCATTTGGGAATGATAATTCCACTTGGTAATACTTTAGGTTATTATTATCTCATTTTAGAGTAAACATGGTAATGATAAGTTAATATGAGATATTAGTGGTATAGATTGTTCATTTTATATACACAATGATGAATCATAGGGATAAAATGTTTTATTGTGGTGTGTTTTTTGCTGTTGTGATATTTTTTATTGTGAAATCAATTTAATTTTTCAATTCTTTAATTTATTTATTATTACTTGGGGAAAAAATTTCAGTGGATTTATAAAGTATTTGAAATAAGTTTTAACTATATAATTCCACAAGGAATATGGTGGTTCCCTCGATATTCATATGTCTTTAAAAACTAGTGGATATTTTTGGGTATCTCTTATGATTTTAGAGGTTATCCACTTGGAACATTTTGAGATAATAGATTTTTAGTGGAGTTAAGAAAGTATTTAGTGGGATTTCCTAACTCCATTTTAATGAGGGGGATTTATATTAGTTTCGAGTTAATGAATTAGAGATTAAATTGGTGATTTCCTTTCTAGATGAAAAATACCAATGAGAATCCTCTAATTTTCTCATGAGACCCCGCTACATCAGTTGATCATAAATCATTTGTATATCAATGGAATTATGAACCATTAGTTGTGTCATGTTCTTGATGGTAGGATGATTATTTTCTAGATGGTTTTGTTAATAGGATATGGGGTATTCATTTTCCTGTATTCTAATTTTTACTCCTTCTAGTTTAATAGATTTCATGATTTATAATAAATAACAGCTGAGTTTTTTATATTAGATTATTTTTTTTATGTAAGTTAAGTATTGTAAATCATTTTCATTATGTTTAATTGTGATATTTTATGTGAATAAATTCTGCATTGTGAATACTTTTTGAATATATATATCTAAATGGAATGAGGTTCAAATTAATTCAATTATATAATTAATTAAAAGGAATGTGATTATATATTAAATATTTTTCTATTTAATTATTTAAAATGTTATTAAATTAAAGAGATATTTGTATATTTCAATAATTTATAACTGAAATGATTATAAAAAAAATACATATGGTAAAGATAATTTGTTTAATCTTATGCAATTAAGTTTTACTATTAAATTATTTTTATGGTGCATTACTACTATTTTGAGTTCATAATTAAATAACATTTGTAATCATTGATTTAAAGTTAAAAAATATATGTATGTGTAAATGATTATAAATGAATTAGTTTTTTCCCATATGTAAAAAATTAAGGAACAATAATAAAATGCTGATATATAGCATTAAATTAAATCATTTAATAAATATGTGGTATTAAATTATAAGTTTTATAGGGCATGTAATAGGATTTTTACAAACAAAAACATAATTTATTTTTGTTTGAATTATAAATTTATACTAAAATGAAAATTATTTAATGTTTACCTTATGAGACTTAGTTATATAATTTTATGACACAGTTTCAGAATGTTAAATAGTTAAATGTGAGATGGGAAAGTGGAATTTAAATGGAATTTCAGGTGTTTTACATGATGAAAAATAGTTTAGTAGTTAGGATAACATATTTAATTAATAATATATATATATATATGTGTGTGTGTTAATGATAATGAATAATTTTTTATTTAAAATGGTAGCTTGTGAAATTTTTTAATAATTGGAGGCTTGAGATGAGATTTAATAAAATATTCATTAATTATAAAACATTGGAAATTATATTTGAGATGTATTTAAAAAAATTGTATATCTTAAAATAATTTATTGGTTTAAAAAAGTAGAATATGAATTTTTGTTTTAAATTAAAATTTATTGTCGAATTATAATTAAGTAATTCATTATTTTGAGAACAAGATAAAGCATTTAATAACAAACAATTTTATATGATATATAGGTTGAAAGTGATTATTTTCTATTAAATTAGATGGGGTCATTATCATGAGTATTTATATTTAAAATGAGATATGTTAATTAATTAATTTGTATGATTTCATAATAAAATATGTCATTTTCCAAATGGAAGATGGATAATTAAAATTTAAATAAGTTAATGAATAACTTCAAAACAATGTGCTATATTTTATGAATTGTTAAGAACTGAAGGATGTGTTGGGATAATTATTGATTATATATCATTTGATGGATCAAAATTTATAAATAAAATATTTACATAAGAACTTATTGATATTAGTATTTTATTTTTTATTGATGTTTTATATAAAATATGTGATTTTCTATTGATCGAGTCATTAATATGATTTGATTTGTCAATAGGGTTGATATTATTCTCTATTATGCCATGGTCCTTGGAATATTTTTTAAGAATTGGTAGAGAAAATGATTATTATTCATGATTCAATTCTATAATCCAAAATTTGAAAATGAAATTGAGAGCCACGTGTTTATTTATAATACAATAGTAGGTATAATCAGTATTCACCATCGTTAGATTAAATAAGTAAATATGTTGTTGTTGTGGCATGGTATGAACCTAATGATTTCTTATTTTTTTATTGATTAATTAATATAGAGATGTTATTCCATTGAAATTCATCATACACATAATATCAAGTTTAACTGTAGATGATGTTTGCGGTCATGATGATTTTCAACAAAAATTTTCTATATACCTTTCATGTTCATATTTTAGGTAGAGTAGATTTTATTTATATTGATATGTGAAAGTGCCCTTTTTATGTGGATGTTTTCAGATTATTTATTCATGGACATGATTCATTTAATATTTTAGAGTTAGGTCAATAAGATGTTTTCAAAATATTTTTTGGAGATATCGAAAATAATTTTATGATCTGATATAGATATGTGGGTCATGGTTATACCATATTTGACTACATATTATCCTTGGGTATTTATTTGGTTTATGATGGAGTTATTTTATTATATTTTTTAGTTCATTTTATTTTGTATAATAATTTGGATTATTTATTGATTATGTGTATTATGATAATAAATTTGTCGGAAATAAATCCCTAAGATTTATATTTGGAGACTCAGTGATAGTATACAACGTTTTGGTAATATAGATATTTCCAGAGGGTGCATGGAACATATTCTCTATTAAAGAATCCTAAAAGTAGGATATTACACACATGAAGGGTGTATGACCACATACCCAGTAATATATTACAAGTGTCCCAAGAGAATATCTGGAAATAAAATATAAAAAAAATTGATACTATGGAATAGATCATTCTCCCAATAATCATTAATTTTAGTTAATATTTTTCAAATGAGGCCACAAAAACAGTTGATCTTACTAGTTTCTGTCAAATTAGTGTATTAATAATTTATCTACCTCAAAATGTACAATGTGCGTTAGCCCCCAATAGTTCATCAAAACCAAAAAACAATGATAACCATTATAAAATGAACAGAAATGAATCAATTAAATATTCAAACCTAATGTTATTACTTTGAACCCACATTCCACTCGACTCAAACCCCACTAGTCACTGAAAACTCCACAAGTCACTTTACTTTAACACCTATGGTCAATACTTAGCCTAATGGTCACATTACTCCCAATCCACTACACTATCCTGACAACATTTTCCATCCCACTCAGACCCAATTAATCTATCTTGAACCCTCTAATCACATAATTATCCACCACCAATGGTCTACCCAAACTCTACATGACATATCTCATTAACATTAAGATATATATTTTTGGGATTGGTTGAAAATCTATATAAATTTGAATTATCTTATTTGGTTTTGTTTTAATCTAAAATTTATCATATATTGTTGTTTGAGATATTAAATCTAGGAGAGACATTGATAATGAATGGTTGGAAGACTATTATTACTAACTGTGTGGCTCAACTATGTGACTGATTTTGATAAGGTACATGGCTTTTCTAATCCATACATGAGGTCCCAGAAAACTATGTGGGGTTTAAAGTTTCTTAAATGGTTATTAAAATAATTCACCGGAGGCAACATGGTTTTGAAAGAGACCTACAATAAATTTTAGATGAAAACATCACATCTTGCACATGGATTTTCTAACCATGTGTTTATCCACTACAATATGTGGTCTTCACACAGTGCCAAGGGAATTGTTGGTACATTATATTATCAACAGTGGACATGAACTATGCTAGGTGTGGATCATAGATAGAGTGACTCACATGGTTTTCGAATGGGTTTCCTAAACATGTGACCTAACACTACACCTATTAAAAATGTTAAGAATTAATATTTTTCACTCTGACATTAAAATATGGTTTACCCATCTTCTTCATATTTTCACCGATGATCCCCCACCATCAAACACACCCTCCTCCTTCTCTTCTACCTTAGTGTAGATATCATTCATCCAAAATCATTATCGATCGTATTTAGCTGTGTTGGACCAAACTTAGTTATTCTATCATTCCTATTCCTATTTTCTCATTACTTCTTCCATCTTGGATGTTATTTCTTATAATCTAATATTCCTTATTTTTCAAGGAATTTGACTTATTATTTTAATTATCTCATTCTATATAAATCAAATTCTAAAAATTGATGATTAAATATTCTATAGTATAACTTAATTGGTCCAATTTTATTCCTAAAAATTCTAGTTGTTTATATATTTGGCTGTTGTGATGCATGATAGAATTTATATATGATTCAAATTGAATGTAAAATAATATTAATAATTTTTATCTCCTTTAATTAGTTATCCTTTAATTTATTTTTCAGTGTCGAGGTATTGTTACCTCGATTTGAACCACCCCTTTGTGTTAATTGTTTAAAATTCATGTGAATTATCTATAGAGTTATGTAATTAAACTCCCACTAATTTTTGTGGGATTTTCCCTTTTAAATGAAATTGTTAAAAAAATTGTAATGGTGATATTACATTATAGGTATTTTTACCTCAACTTTATAATTAAATCCCTTATAGAGTGTGGTGAATTTCCATTCCAATTTAAATGGATAATTAAATTTAAATGAAAGGTGAATGTTTGGTCCATGTCACCTAGAAATATTTAGATTATGTTGTTTACTTGGGATAAAAATGATCTAAATGACATGTGATAATCCTATAATTAAATATTTATCCCCACGACTATGATTCCCTTTATTCCATCATAAGTTCTTGTATTTAATTTGATCCATCTCTAATGGGGTAATAGGGTAAATGTTTAATGTTAGCCTGCTTTTCATATGTATCACAATACCCAACAAATGTGTGTTGTCATATATTTTATTAATTGAATTACTAAATGGGGTTGATTTAGTGAGTAAAAGGGAATAGGTAGCATAAATTCCATTAGGACTATTCCTACATTAGAATTGTTCCCTTTTCATTTATATATTTATAAATTTATTTATATAATGGAAATATTATATTAAATGCATTAATATTTTCTAGGGACTCTTTTGAATGAAATGATAAATGTCTGGTGTTTATCATAAATTGGAATGGATATTTTTCACATGGCCAATAATTTATTATTAAATTCAGCATGCCTACCTCATAAATGAACCTTCAATGACACATAAGTTATTTATATGTAATTCCATGGATGGGAACATATGGTGAATACTATATTTTACACAATGAGTAATACATAGATTCTGGAAATGGAATGCATTTGACAGGCTCACTGGTTAAATGATCCATATTACGCTATAAGTGATACATGTATTCCTGATATAAAATTCCTTGGATGGTCCCATTAGTAAATATTTCCTAATTCACCTAGAGAGATACTAGATGTCCTAATGTAGAATGCCTTGGGAAGACCCCTATGTCATGTGAATTAATGTATTTCTTGATTGACACATGGATAATACTATGAAATTACCTGGATGGTATCAATGTTGTAATGAAATTATATTATTCGCAACTAATATTTACATTACCCTTGGTTTTTAAATCATTAATTTCCAAAATCATGTAAAATATTTTATTCAATTTATTGTATACTCATTTAATGGTTTCTCCTGGGATCCCATGTGAGTAACTTTACATGTGGACACCAATCACATATCCCTAGGTACTATTTCTATATTATTTTACCCATGTTCATATACATATGGATTAATCCAAATATTGTATAGTCAACCAGGTGTCCAATGAAGAATTTGAACTCGAACTACTTGTTTTTGTGCAGTTTCATTTATTTTTGATTATTATACATTCCCAGTGTCTCATTTTATATTCCCATGTAGGATATCAGTAGACACCATTATTGGTGGCTTGCTGAGTTTTACAGACAACCTTTTTGGGCATCCATTTATCACTTAAAAAATCTCTCTGTAAAAGGTTAGGACCTTGAATTTTGTTACATTGTTGTTACTCATTATGAATGAGGACATAACATAGAGTTTGGTTCCAACCATGTACAAGGGTTTCTTACAAGAGTTTGGTATTTTTTTCCTTTTTAATTCTATCCTTGTTTTTTGTATTACCGACAAGATTTTAACTATGTGTATTTACCACTAATCGTGTTCATGCATGGATATTTTTTTTTGAACTGGACTAGTTATCAATTTATTATTACATTCTAGTTATTATTATCTTTATAGTAACATTAATTTATTTATTATTTTTCGTATATATTACTTATCAAGAGGTTATAGTCTTCCTATTATACCACCTGAGAGACTTACTTCTAGTAAAAAGACTCTGGTATATGGGGAGGTGTTATTGAGTACATGTCCCCTTTATGCAAGGTTACTATATATATAGTGTACCGGTTTGTGATGTGTAAAAGTGATATCAGAGCTTCTTTTTATTATTATTATTCCATATTGGGATAGTAGAAATGAGAGTAGGAATGTTTTAGAACATGTAAACAACTCATTTTTTTGAATTTTCTATCCATACATGGGGGAAAGGTAATTTTTTCATTGATCATATTATTTTTCATGTTTTTCATTATTATAATTGATTATTATTTAAACATGGTTTATTTTTTATATACATTTCATTACTGAATTATGATATTTACCTCCTTGTAAGGAATGGTAATAAAAGGTGTGTGTCCATGCATATTTTAAGGAGCATATGATTTATATATAATTATAATTCAAACCTATATTCCATGTTTGAGTGATTATGTTCCAAACATATGTACACCATCCTTCTATGACTTCATTCCTTGTATACATATATTTACTATTGATGTTAATACTCTAAATTTTTAACTGTGATAAATGGTCTGTTAATAATGTGCGTCTATCAATATAAATGTTGTTTCCTACATTTTGTGATTGGTATTCATCATATAATTAATTAACGAAATGAAATAGTTAATGAATTCATTTGAACTAATCATTAAATTTCAATTGCAATTGGTTTTTAATAAACTCGTGATATTTTTTACGGATGTTTGTAAAATTGTATGTCAATTTCAAGTTATAAATGATCATACCCCTATAGATTGGGAATGATGACCTATATAACTAAATCCTTATATGACTCACCTAGCCCTTTTATGTGAGTTTAATAATCTTATTCCTACGATATAACCCTGCTCAGGGTGTGTTAAAATATTGATAACTGATTTTAAATGTGTTCACTTAATTGATATTAAAATTTTAATTTATACTGGATTGAATGCATAAATTGGTAATGGGTACCCATATTACTGATCCCAGGTTGATTTTATTAGAACCTTATAGGTTTCCTTTATTTATTTTCATTCTTTGTGATTAACCCCATTTTGGTATACTTGTGTCAAATGGTATCGTAAGTTAATGTTTATATATACACTAATATTTTAATGTATATAAATGTATAGTGGGATATTACATATCTTTCTCTCTAAACAATAAATAACTTTTACATAATTTTTCATTTACTGATATGAGGTGTCAGTTAAATAAAACTCAAATTACAACCTAAAGTTAATTTTCTTATATATCTTCAAAATAAATATTTCTTTTACTCTGCTAATTGTGATAACCTACGGATAAATATAATTTAAAAAAAATTGAGATCATTTTCCTATAATTCTACGGGGAATCCACTAAATAAAGTGATAAGTAAAGTTGTATGATGTTTACGTTTATAGGTGATACTTGTTAAATGATATACCATATATTCTTAAGTGTTCATATTACATTTAAATTTTGGAAATAACCACAAATAAAACAATACAAGGTATTAGAGATAAATATACATTCAATAAGGGTTAGCATAATGTTTCCTTATTTAATTATTAGGACACTAATGTATACATTTCCCATAGGTCTCATTTAAATGATTTTTATTTATTGGACATAATGTTCTGCTGGTTTATCCTTTTGATATTTTAGGTGTAAAATTAGTTTGATATTCAATTTCATATATTAAACTAACTAGATAGACCATTATGGAAGCACCCTGGAATGTAAATGCATAAGTAAATTTAATGATGATTTTTAGAGGATAGTTTTCGTTTAGGTGTATTTTGAGTCAGAAAACACTTCTTATGATTACACACACATTGTTAAGATAATGGTTGCCTAATAATATTACCCTCAAGGGGGTATTATTATTCGTTGATTTATAGTGAGTGTGAGTGATATAACATTATTATTTTCACATTATGAACCTCCAAGGAGAACTACTCTATTGGGATTCCCAAAGAAGATTATGTATTAGTAGTTTGATTCTTGGAAGGTTAGGTTTTTTTAATTTTTTGACAGGTTAGAACCCTATGGGCTGATGAGTTTAACCCACCACCAGTTTTACATCTTGGGAGAGAGTTACAATGTTTTATATGTCATGTAGTAGAATACGTTATGTTGGGTTTGGTTCCCCTGTGAGTGATTGTAGAAAAAAGATGATAAACCTAGCATTCTTGTTTAGAAATTTCAATAGTAAGACTGGGTGGAAGACCAAGAAGTACATAGTAATGAATCAATCACTTGTGTGTTAACTACATTGGGATTGATTGATGAAAATTTTTGAGAGAGGATGGCCTTGGTTTTTAGATGTATTTGGAAGCATTGATATCAATTGTATTATTATTTAAGGTTGATACATGGTATGTGCTTTGATTTTAACGAAAAATCAGGATTACTGTAAAGGTTTTCTAAAAAGAACTTGGAGTGTTTTGATATATATAATGTAATGTATGAGAAAAAAGATTAGGTGCCTGGCCTATTTGACCTATGTTAATTAATATGATGATTAAATTTTACAAATGATACCATGAGGTGGGAAATATTTCTTCAAATCATTATATATGTGAGGTTCTTGACCATGAAGATGAGTTCAAAGGGATCTCAAGGAATGTTAAAACATACATTCTATGTAGAATCATCAGATTGGTCTTGTTAATTAAAAACATGTGGGAATGTGAGTATGGTTTTGAACATGGTGGTATAAAAGAGGTCACATACTAGGTATTAATATTTTAGTTCGCACTGATTATGCATATGGAATAGTTGATATAGAATATCAGTGAGTTTCTAGGTACACTCGAAGGACCGATGAATTTTAATTAATATTCATGTGGGAAATGAATCCCATATATTTGTGTAAATTAAATGAATTTTCCTTGTGCAGGGAGGGGGGTTAATTTTGATTTTCATTTGGGTGTCATTAAATTGTTGACCCATTAATGATCTTGGACACATATTTTGGGGTGATGTGGTTTAAGGAGTTTCTATAATACAAGTAGAAACTTTTATTATGTGAGATTTTCATTGAGTAATATATACCCACCTATAAAGTAAATATTGATAAACTCTATATTTAAAGGAGGTCATCCACATATCTTGAATCATCCTATGTTTGCTAATAGTTTTCTGGTTATATTTTGAGAAACCTAAACATATTTTCGTGTATGATGAAGGGACAGATTGGGAGTTGTGCTAGAAGGGTAGTTTGAGGTAATCCATATGATTTGGAGTGCACCATTGGTTGATTGAGCATATTGTCCCTTAGTATGAGTTAAATCTTGTTGATATACATTCCAAATATCATTAAAAACCCGAATGGGTGATGGGTGAAATTTATTTAACACATGAAGTGATTAGAATATTATCCATGAATATTATTATGTCTAGTGAAGGACTGGGCATAGGCAGTGGAAATAATGAACTCTTCTCAATGGTGAGATGAAAAAGATTTCTCTAAGATATTGACCAGCATATTAGTCTATTATAGATAACCCAAATGTGTGATGCTTCATGGGATTATGAGGTCCTACGCTGGATGGTTTCTTGGATATTGATTTCAACAGATAAATGGGAAAATAAACAATTGTATTTCCCTAAAAATACCAGGTAAATGTTAAAATATGTAATTTGGTTTATAATGAGTGTTGGAATAAAAACAAGGACAGAATGTGAAAATATAAGAAGTCTAAATCCAAAATTATCTACTGATTATGTTATAGAGCAGTAGTATAAATAAATAGAGGATGGTTTGGTTATAAAATATTACTAGAAGTTAGTAATGGTCTTTGTGACAATGCTCAAAATGATCTTATTGCTCCGCATAAAAAGGCACTGAAATATGTTTTTGGTGATGTGAAGGCTATAAAAGAAGACTTTTTTTCAAAAATAGTCTTCTTAAGGAAGATAGACTTGAGTTTTTTTGAGCATTTGTATGCGGGTGGTTAGTAACCACATATGGAATGTGTTGTAGATGGGATGACCATAGTGTTAGGGTCATACAAGGATTGTTAAAGAAAAACCAACCTGACTTTGCTAGCTTGTTCAATTAGGATTCGACTATTTAGATCTATGATTATGAATGGAATCCTCACTAGTGACTGGGTGGAGAAATTTATGAAATGTGTCTGCAGTTTTATTAGGACGTTGTGGGGATGTCTTAGATGGATATTGTAATGATGGGATCACCATGACCAGGATATCTCCCAAACAAAATAAAAGATATCTTGGGGAGTACCATAGTCTAGTTTATGAATAAGAAATTAACATGATCATGTGTCAATTCTTAAGGGTCAAGTAATAATCATTGTACCATTTCATTTGTGTTTTTTATCATTGGATGAAGCATTAGATTTTTAAGTGTCATTTTTTTGAAGTTTCACTTAGAGAAACATTGGGAATCAATAAATGAAATACAATCATTTGAGTGGGAAAATAACAACCCAAGTAGTTTCATGGATCTTGTCATTGTTCCTTAATAATTCTCATTGATGATAAGTTCTATGGTTGTTAGGTTGTAATATCGTCTATTTTGGGAAATGTTGAAATTATATAGATATATGAATTTTCAATTTTTTGGTGGTATAAATATTAAATTGGGATTCATAAGGTAATTCTATGAGTTAGAACACTCTAAAAAATTTTAAATAGGGGTTGTGGTCTGAGAGGTGTCTTAGAATACTTAATGAGTTTCGATAGCATCAGGCTTCAATAGAACAATTTTATAGGAGACAACCATGGGAGGACTATTTGTACATGGTTTGTACTAATCGTACAACCTATTTTGATAAGGCACACATATTTTATAAACCATCAAGAAGGTCCTTGAAATATATATATCAATTAATTGGTGACATAAGGTTTTTAAAACCATGCACATGATGTATCAAAGCTATGTAAAAGACAAGCAATAAATTGAAGAGATATACTATATGGTTTTCTCACAATTTACCAAAGTATTAATCTAACCCATGTTAGGTGTGGGCTTTATATAGTTCCAAATTAATAGTTTGTGCAACATTTTTATAAAAATAACAAGATTCCTGAGGGGTGTGGCTCCTATATGGAGTGTTTTTAATGGAATGTGTATCATTTTTGTAACTCTATTCTTCTTATAAATGATAAAAATTACCATTTAACCCACCAAAGTTAAATGCATTTTACCACCCTTTTCTTCGTATTTTCACCTAGGTGGTCCCCCATGTGACCACCCTTCTTCTCCTCTCCCATTTAATTATTCTCCTCTATTCATGTTCAGATTTTATCATCATCAGTGGCATTAGATTAGCCTTTTTTATTTTACCATTCGTCCTAAATGGTTTCTCAATTGATCTCACCTTCTTGAATTCCATTTTCAGGTGAGCTCATATGCCTTATTTTTTAGGTGTTTTTATAATTATATGGATTATATCATTTCATCTCAATTCAATTTATTATAGTAGTAGATTGAAGCTTCCTTGATATAATGTATGTTGTATACTATTTTTTCTAAAATTCAAATTATTTAAATTATGAACCTTATTTCCATGATCCTTACATTCAATGAGATTCCGACTTAATTTAAAATAAAATAAATGTTTTTATCACATTTAATTTGTAATCCTTTAAATATAATTTTCATCATCGATGGATTGCAGCCTCAATGTCAGCCAACCCTATCTCAATTAAATCAACATTGAGATGAGTTGGATTGGACCTTATAAGAGAGTTATTTTAAATGGATTGTGTGGAATGTTAAGATACGTTTATAGGTTCCTATACAATGTATATGTAATTAAATTAATTCTATAGAGTCTTGAACTAGCATTAAAATTAAAATGGTTAATATAATTTAAATATAATGTAATTGGAAGGAACATGTCTTCTATGACTTATTATATTATGATTATTCCTTTGGATAAAAAGGATCTAAAAGAGAAGTCAGACTCTTATAATATAATTTAATTTACCATAAATATGAGTCAATTAACACAATCAAAGATCGATGGATTTGGTTTGAACTAACTTTTATGGTGTGTGATGGTAAATGATTTATGTGACCATGCTTTTCTATGTATACAAATACACTCCTAATGTGTTTTGTATTATTTAAAATTTATAGAATTAAAAAATAGAGTATATTGAGATATTGGAAGAGAATTTTTTGATTATGTTCCCCTCAAAATATTCTCCCTATAGGAATAGTTTCTTTTTCTCTATTTATATATTTAATAGAAAAATTAAATTAAATTCATTGATATGTACTTAGAGATATTAAAATTGAAATGATTGAAAGAATTTATTGATTGTAAATTATCATGGGTATTATTATATGTCCTATGTTTTGTTATTAAATGAAATTTTATTACTACATATTTGCTCCTCAAGGGATATTTTGGTTCATTATATGTAATTCCTTGGACAGGATAATAAGTTGAATGATTTATATTAAACCATGACTGATACATGGATTCCTAATATGAAATTCCTTTGATGATATCATTAGTTAAATAATTCACATTACACCGTGAGTGGTACTAGGATTCTAGGTATGGAATTATTTTTATGGGCTCATTGGTTATATGATTTATGTTGCACCATGAGAAATATTAAGGTTCGTGAAACAAAATTACTTGGATAGGCTCATAGGTTATGTGAGTTAAATTATTCCATGAGCGATACATATATTCTAATGTAGAATTCCTTAGATGGGCTTATAGGTAAAATGAAATTATATTATTATTGATTTCTATTTTTATTACCTTCAATTTTTAAATATTTAATGTGGTGAATTAGGTAAAATATTTTATGATAAATATTATATACAGATTCCTTTGTTTCACCTTGGTTCACATGTTATTAGTGTTACAAATGGAAACCTATATTATAGGCATGGGTCTCGTCTCAAATATAATATTCTTGTGTTCATAATAATATGGATTAGGTTAATGTAGATATTTTTGTCCAGGACATCTGTGAGGAACTCGATCATGGAACTATTTTTTACACTACTACTTTAACTTTGATTATTATACCATAAAACTATTTCATATTATATTAAATAAGTAGATATAATTAGACACTATTGGTTATGGACTATTGATTTCTAATAACACTCTATTAAGAACATTATTTTTTACTTAGAAATATATCTTTTTTGTAGGATAGGACCTTAAATCATGCTTCTTTGCTATTAATATTTATATAATAGGAATTGACATATATTTGGGGGTCGAGATTGTACACAGGCCACCAACTAGTGTTTTGTATTTTTTTTATTTTTTTTTCTATCTAGACTAGTTATATGTATCAAATTTTTAATATTTACTACTTTTATTTATCACATATTGTATTATTTCATGGAGAGTTTTATTAGAACATTCATGGTTAACTATTTTTTATTACTTGTCAGTTACTATTATCTTTCAAATTCCATTCGTTAAATTATGTTCACATTATAATTAATAGTAATATATGTGTTATTATTTTAATATTATACCACTTCATATTGTCCCTTATTTTCATCAACCTTTGAAATATGAGGAGAAACACATGAGGCTATAAAGCCAATCGGTCTTGTTACTGTTTATAGAGTGAACCATGTCCAGATGTGAAAACTCACAAAGTTTGATCACCAGAAAACTAATATTTATCTATATATTTCCCCATTAATTTACCTACAATATATATATATAATGGATTCACTACCATGATATAGTGGCCATTCCTTCAAGGAAACTAATGGCCCAACACTACCTTGGACCTAATGTTCAATCATCTAACAACATGTATGGTTAAAACCCAATGACCCCAATAGTAATTTCATCATTTTTCCAACATATAATTCTAATTATTTTATAATATAATGATTATATATCAATAATAATAATTTAATATACTTAATACAACATATTATCACTTCATATGTTGATTCACTTTTTGACCTACTATTTTAGGAGAAGTGACACCATTACATCCAAGATCCCTATTACCAATTAAATTTAAAGACCAATTTTTTTAATTAATATGGATTATTGTATCCATAGTTTAATATATCCCAGAGGCACAATTATGGTAATATTACCTTTATTTTATTTAGAATGGTTTAAACCAGTATATTCCCTAATTTCCCACTACCTAAATCAATCTATTTAGATTCATATAAAGGGTTCCTAAATCATATGATAGTGTAATAAAATGATGCACACATTATATAAAATTATATAATAATGGTTACCAACCTGATTTTTAATGTAATTTTCTCTCTCGAAGAAACTAGCTAAAACAACTCTATTTTGAGGAATCAATGAAACATGGCGAAAATGTAATAAAATGGAATTTATGATAATTATCTAATAGATTGTGGATAAAAATAGTAATAATGTTTATTAGTAACATAAAGTTTTCACCACAAACTAACTTTCACCAACAGATCATTATTTTACATAATGAAATAGCTTTTTCACTAAATTTATGTCTGGAGATAAATAAAAAATAATAATGTTCTATAGATTATTTATGCTCTAAATTGGTCAGCCCCTACCTAAAAATAGATTTTCCCCATTTAAATTACTATAAATTATACATTAAAATAGTTTTTTCAACTTCATTGGAATATTTATGACATATACTAAATATATTGTTTGACCCTATGTTCTGAATTCCCACAACAAGACTCCAATTAGGTAGGTTTTTACCTCTTTCTAGCCACACAACATCTAATATAATCCCAATAGGGTTCATATGGAACATATTATAATTCAAATAATTATAATTTTATATTGTTTCTATTATTTTCACTCTTATAATCTTATAATGATCGCTTTAGATAAAAAATAAAAATATTAAAACATATAAAGAACAAAAACAAATAAAAATATTAACCCATGAATTGTGATTAATTATAAATATATTACCCAATTTATTTAAGGATATATTATTTTGAAACCACTTAGGGTTTGATATGATACATTGATACTCAAAAGATACTATGGTACAACAAAATTAATAGTCATTTTTTGATAAATTTCATTCTAGCTAAGTTAGATCATGATCTTCTAGGGTATTAATTCTACTTAAGATTAATAATTAAAATTATATATTAATATAGATCACCAACATAATATAATATTTTATATGTAAAAAAATTATTTTATTAGATATATATATATTTATTTATTCATGTTTGATATTTGATATCCAGGGAAATATGAGTTTTACTAGTTGAGAAAACATTAAAATCATCTTCGAATTTATGATAAATTATTTTAATCTAATATATTTGGTCATGATTGAGTATCTTGATTAACACTGAATCAAGATAAATCTTGGTAAATATTATTATATTAAACACAAGGACTATTATACTATAAGCAACTTGTATCTACTTAAGAACATGTTCCACCCTTCAAAAAATATGTTCGAGGTATAAATAAAAAACTTGAATAGAAATTTATATATTGAGACCATGTTAGATATTGGTATGAATAATTTTAGGGAGTGTAGGGGTGTTAATAAATATTTTTATATGAATATGTTCCCTATTGGGTTTTTATTTTGTTTTCTTGAAAATTTATGGAAAATAAAATACAAATTATGGCATATTGAATATTTTTAGCTAGATGAATGACGTAACACCATTAGTTTCAAGTAAATTACCCATTTATTTTGTATTTTGAAAAAAATAATATATTTGGATTAATATTCAATATTTTATAGATATTTTCAGATAGTTGTTGATGTGTTTTTGTAGGTGAAAATTTGAAGAACACTTTGTAGAAACTATGCACTATCTCCATGAAACCGTGCAGGTGAGGATATCTGTTATTGGGAATTCACAAGGTCCGCACAAGGTTTTTTAAAATTGTGATAAAGCTCATGTAAACCCTAAAATGAGTAACATATGTAAAATCATGGTTGGAAAAAACTTTTCCAATACATGAATTATAACCATGTGAATCACTATATTGGATACAATATCATGTGGTTGGTTAGCACATGAACTGAAAACCTATGTGGCCATACCATGTGATGTACATTTAATTACAAAAAAATTATACTTAAACATAGATTATAACCCCAAAACCCTAATATTCATCTATTACTCCAGGATCTGGAAGTCTTATTACTCCATGGGAAACCTTAGTATTTTACATTTATCCGGAGGCACCTTTTGGTGAATCAATATGCTTTGGATATTAAGATTCATTAGTAAGCCATATTTTATTATATCTCTATTTTGATTCTATCATTTCCCTTATTTGTATTGATAGATCATGACTTCCATAGATAGATCTATAATACTGGTTGAAGATCGTGATGAGATCTTGCTGGATTTAGTAAAAGGATGATGATCCAATGATTTATCAAGATGTTTTAGTTTTGATCTTCATTTTCTTCATCCTTTGAGAGGAAGGTGAATTCACTATAATCTCAACTTGATCGAGAAATTTATGGATTGATTTTATTTAATTTTCATTCTTTTATTTATAGTGGAATCATTATTTTATTTCACAAAGGTAACAATTTTGGTTTGTTTTTTTGGACATATAAAAATTAGATGGAATTATGGAAAATATATCTGTTTATAATTTTAAATTGATGATTTTTATAATTTGAAATGGTTTTGGTTCATGAAATGTTATTTATGCAAAGATTTTAAAAGAATGATTTTTAGGTAAACTTTTTTGGAATGGAATTTGAAATAATTGTGTTGGTTTGTGAATAATTTTTAAGGACTATATTAATGAAGTACCACCATATAAAGTGGGAGTCAGTTTGTTCATGAAGTAACACCAATAATGGATACACCAATCTTTCGTGTGTGTGTGTGTGTGTGTGGTTGGTTGTGTGTGGTCATATAATGGATTATATCCTAGTTAAAGAAATTTATTTTTTATTTTTTATGGTCAATTAAACATTGATTTCATTTATGAAGTTTTATAAATATTTTATCTATTTTTAATACTTTCTATATAAGGTGAAAATTATATAATACCCAAGTGGAATGTGCTGGTAAGTCATTAGGAAACTCTTACAAATTTTATACTCACCACCTTAATTGTATCACTAGTGAATTTGAAGATTTCATTTTCCATGATATTGCCGTGGTAAAGGTATCAGACATATCTAGTTATGTGTCTTGATATGTTGATCATGGCATGTGATGTTAGAGCTTGTATATAAATTAAATGTTGGTTTGGTTGATGGTATTTGATGTCTACCAGTTTTTTTATTGTCATGGTCTACTTGGGATGTTTTCATTTACTTTTTTCAAAAAATAATGTTATAATTTTCAGTATCACATCCAATGTTGTATTCCTTTATACTCATGAATCTTCTAGTTGATTAGGATGTTTATTTTTTGTAATCATTTGGTTTTAATTTTTTAGGAAATTATTCCCATAATTTTCTATTATGATATTGAAATTTATTGCTATCCTTCAGTGTCGTGGAGATTTAATCTAGGTTAATATCACCTCCACCACTTTCCTAGCTAACAAGGAGGCTGGGATGTTACAAATTGAATCTATCTTGGTAAGTCCATTTTTTGTTTATAGATGGTAGGAAATACATATGGTATTTATAACGTTAATTATATAGATTATAAATTAATATCAAAACTTTTTATACTAAACATCATGATACAAGTGTAGTGTTTGTATAAATGATATATTCTAAGACACCACCAAGACCATTTCATAATTGTAACCATATAACACATCCTTAGTGATATTATCATTGTGCTATCGATTTATTTGGGGGAAATGTATCTCATGATTCTCAAATATCATATGCATCTACGTGAAGATCTCTCCAATACTATAACTAACAATATAAATGTGTGAGTTAAGATAATTATTAGAAAACCACAACTCCTTAGTAAATTAAATTTCAATATGGAATAAAAGAATAGAAGGAATTATGATAAAAATTATAGTTCTAAGAAAATCATCAAAGATAATCAACATGGTCCATCGATGGTAGGAGTTTATTTTCTATTTAACACCACATTATTGAAATCGTTATTTGATATGGTTGTATCCCACAATTTTATTTCTTATAATGTTATTGATCATGTGGGATTATATATTGAGATGATTTATTCTACTTTTATACATCAAAAACAATTAGGACAATAAGAGTGTTGGGCCTTTAAATATACACCATGTACTATAAATATTGACAAGTTTGAATTGGTTTGGGATTTAACTATTCTTTATATAGATATTTATGAAATTAATTTCAGATTGGATTGGTTGGGTAGCATCCCTAGCCTAGAATCCACGTTTAAAGAGTGATATGGGCTAGAGGGCCACATTTTTTAAGCACTCCACCCCAGATTCCAAAGGTCGATGACTAACATGAGGGTCTAAAATTGAATAGTGGGGATGTCATACCCTAATGTTATTGATATAATATTGGTATGAGTATAAATATAACATGCAATGGAGAAAAATGACTCAACATAATCAAAACAAAATAGGAAATGATGGAAGAAAGAATAACTGAAGTAGTAGAAATAAATACAAAATGTCAGCATACAACTTGTAGCAATAAAAGAAAACAAAGCATGAATCTATAACATGTCATACACACAATAAATAGTAAATAGTCTCCAATAGCTGAAAAAATACATACATTTTCAAAATGAATGATGAAAAAAATGATAAACCAAAGAAGAAGTCAGGCTAAGGCATGACCACAAGGTCCTATGGAAACATCCCATGAAAAATAGCTACTATGGTCCAACTCATGAATTTGATCCCTTACCTGAACATAAAAAATTAATGTATACACGCATCCCAACGGGCTCGTATATGTGTGAGAATGAGTCTAAGTAGGATACCAACCAAGTGCACATACCCAAAATTTGGTCTTAAGCATATTTAAATGATAAATAAATAAAAATATCAAGTGATAAATAAACATAGACAACCTTTGTTCTCAACATCCATCAGGAAGTCTTCACCTAACTCATCCAACACTAGAATACCTTAAGAAGAGAGAGCCCTTGGCCCATGGACCAATATACCACTAATAACTCAAATCTAAAGTGAATTTTCATGTTTCAC
The DNA here is from genome assembly GCA_963277665.1 of Viscum album. Classification (NCBI taxonomy): domain Eukaryota; kingdom Viridiplantae; phylum Streptophyta; class Magnoliopsida; order Santalales; family Viscaceae; genus Viscum; species Viscum album. The sequence goes on from OY728163.1 coordinate 1,656,026,314, forward strand.
CTCAAATAAATATCTTGGTACAACATTCCTTCTGAATCCTCATGTCTCAACATGTACCGATTTCTTGAAGGCATTCCCAGACAATGTAACCAGTCCTTCAGAACCCTTCTCGAAAGAATCCGGTGGCTCTCTCCAAACATTCGAAGGTACATTGATACATGTACTCAAATAAAATTCATCATCTACTCATATAACGATGTCCCATGAAATAATGTTATCCAATATCTAAAAATTAATCTAGGCCCACGACTGTAATACAACCAGCCTCATACCCCAACTGATAGACTCAACATTGTCAATCAATGGAACCAATCCTTTTACTAGGAATTCTATGAAATGTACCCCAAAAAAAATTTCTAAAGATTCACTACTAGGGATCTCTACCCAAATGAGTTGTAAAAACCACCTCATCATAGGCTCAATATGTGTGTACACAAATCAAATCAGTGCTTTGGCATTCAATGGTGAGTGAGAATCACCAAATTAATAAGTAATCAACATCAACACTGGTACCTCATGGAACTATGACCATATTACTAAAACACAATGGCCTTTATATCTAATATACTGATGCATTACCAACCTGACAGACTCCCTGCCTCAACTAATATCCCTGATGACCAATACTTTGATCAACATCACTCAATTATTATGGTCCATTCCCCACCGAACAACCATATCCCCTCCATCTCAAAGGTCATACCATCCCAATTCCTTAGGAAAATCCCTTCAAGACCAAGGGTGTCTCATCAAATTCTTATCAAAAATTTAATATTATCACAACGAATTTATATAGTTCACATATAAACTACTCAATATATGATGATTGAATTGTACACTTAATTCAATATAAAAATTCAATGAAATTGAATTTTCCAATTCCTATGGATCACATATATAATCCACATTTATCATGTAAAAAATCAATGCAAATGGCTTAATTGACATATATTTATACAAAAATTTCAATTTTAATCAAAACAAACCCCAGCAAAGCTACCTAAGGTGGTCGATGACCTCAAACCTGGCCTCATGCATATGAATCACTCTAGGGAATTCCTAAGGAAGTCACATAAGGTAAAAAAATAATTTTAATATAAAATAAATAAGGTGTTTCTAAAATACTAAAATATGTGCTAAATATTTCCCCCAAAATGTCCACAAAAACAAAAATAAATTTATTCCCCACCAACCTTAGACTCGTAGATATAGGAAAATTTGGTATTGGCCTCTAACCTGTAGTGAATTAGAAGAGATATCTGTTTTTTTTTTCAAGCACCCTGAATATAGAGAAAATGGATGAAGAATATTTAGATCTCCATAAGGAGAAATATGAGTGAATCAGACGCATTTGTGTGATAATAATTACAAAGATTATTCTATAGAATCTGACAGCAACCATAATGGAGCACTAATAATGGAGGAGGATAAAAGTCTATGGGAGGAAGAAAAGAGGGATCCCATGATAATGTACCTGTGGTTTGGAGAATAATTTAAGGAAGAAAAAGATAAATGACATAAGGGAAAATAATCAATTTATCCATTTAAATAGTTCGTATGGTTAGACCGCATAGTTATCCAAACTGTATGGAAAAATTGTGTGATACAGTGTGAGGGTAATGCCTTTGTGGTAGTACCTGGGAGGCCTACAAAATGGATTTCACTAACAGTGCTAAAACTAGGTAGTAACCCTCTAAAACCTCTACAAAAAGGATTCATGTTCATGTTCCCATTCATACGGTTTTCCTAAATTATGGGGTATTTCAAAAAACATGTCACACAGTTAGCTGGAAGAGACCACATGGTTTAACCAAAACTATGTGCCCTGGAAGTCATCCTAAAAACATGAGTTTTGGGCCTCTAATTCCCTTAAAAACCTTATGAAACTCTGAAGCACTATTCTAGTCTCTATAATCATCAAAAAAACATCTTATAAGGATGATTGAACTCTCAAAATTGAGTTCTGATGAGTGAAAAAGAAAATGGCATATCCACTGATTGAAAAAAATTCAAAACTAGAGATGTTTTCAACCTAATTAAAAAATCATGGGACATTACAATCTCCTAACCATGACATAGCTCATCCATGAGATATCAAAAAAAAACTTGAAGATGGTGCTTAATGTACCCATTCTGTTAGAAACCACCCGTACTACCACATTTTCAAGGGTACTGGTCAACTTACCTTAAGGGGGATCCCCACCTTCAAAGATACCTCCCCTATTTCATCTTGACTAAACTCATATAAAAAATGGTTCCATCAAACCATACAAGACATTATTTTCCTCATGTGATGCATCATTACTCCTACCCCTTATGAGGTGCTCAGGTCCTATATAAGACACCCATCATGTCCACACTACATCGGTGCCTGCCTTTTGGCCATGTCACACATTGCATCACCGTGGTCTAACATCAGCAAGGATGCTCAAAATTGTCTTGGTTCATCGCACCTCAATCAAGTACCACACCACAATGGTTCCTACATGCTTGCCACCTCATGTTACCTGCAACCATGATGCCCTGATTCCAACACACATGAAAATCCTACTTCTAATGATTCTCAATACATAGAACATGGTTCCACAAACCTCATATATAAATATCATGAAAATGATATGATTCCAACCTAGTAACCAAAGTCTAGATAATTCACATGTATTACCCATTCTCCTCATGCTCCAAAATGGACATGATCCAACATGCCATTCCAATGAAAAAAAAGCAATGGGAACACCAATGGTGTTCCTATGACCTATGTTGGCTCACCCATATAGTCAATAATTTTTATCTCTACAGTATAAACCTAGACTAATGCATGAATGATTAAAGTCTGGACACCCTATAGTGCTGCACAAGCCACCAGCCACTAACCCCACTATTGGGTTATGATATTTGTTCTACGACCTCCTCATGCAGCTGATGCTCAACTAACATCACGTGGTACTGATCATGAACCATCCTTTGATACATGATCCTAGCTTGGTCCCTGACTTTTGGGTATATGAGAAAGATTTTTACAAAACCTTTTGAAATTTATGACCTATCCACATGCTCGACACTCTATTAGAGGCCACTCACACTGAGTCTCAACATGTCATGACTACCCACACAGAATGAAAACCATATAAGACCCACTACAAAGTGTTCTTAATAAGACCTCAGCCTGACTACCCTTATGAATCTGATCTATTCTTTCATACTTCAATCAGAAGTGTTTTTATATAAATCACATGAATCCTCTACCCAGCTCGAGTATGATCGGTCGGTCAAGTTACCGACGTCTCTGATCACATGGTACCCTACCTCAGAGAATGAAGACAATATTAATATGTTTTCATATATAGAAATTGTGGGTTGTAAATAGTCCTTGAAGCACCTCACCCTCGAGGTGTCATCTCTCATAATATCAAGTGAAAAGTGACATAATTCAGTGAATGTCACTGCATAGTCTATGACACACATTTCACGCTACTGAAGGCTCAATAACTTCTAAGAAATTTCATCCCTCAACATCTCATAGAATAAGTGATTGAATAACCTATGAAAATGTATTTCATGTCCATTACATAATGTCCGCCTTTATTGAACATGAATGTCCCACTAGATCATAGTCTAACATATATGCATGTACATCGCTAGTTTGAACCTCCCCCCAGGTGGTGTCTGTAGTTGATTGAAGATTTTATGTATGCTCTTAATCCAGTAATCAACAGCTTGTAGAACAACATCACTCTAAAACAGTGGTGAGTGCTACGACTGAAACTCATATGTAAGGTATTCCATTGAGTTCTTTGATCCCTAAGCATCCTAGTCAATACCCAAGATAAAACATACTATGATCGATTGGAACTAATCATTGATCCATAACCCAAAATTAGTAAGATCTAATGGATTCACATAATGAATAGAACATATACCTAAACCTATCATTGAGCTTATACCTAATCTTGTACCTATAGTTGTACCTACTCTGACTGACCCTCATGGGACTCAACCTAATCTTGCTCCATCCGCACTATACCATAAACTACCTAACGATCAATCTAATATATCTAGGAGAAGCCCAATGAAAACCATCAATTGGTTCATACATCCTAGAGATATATATATATATATATTACCGATGATAGGGAATGTAGTAAAAAAGAAGTTTCAACTCACTACCCTTAATCTCCCTCACTATAACCATGCTACAAAGCATCCCGACCCCATGGATTCATTACCCTTCCCCAATATAGCCAAGTTTCAATATTAACCTAGGCCATGCCTGCCCGGACGACCATTATTTCCTCAATATGAAAACCTCATATCCTAACCTGGTAAAAAAATCACCCCATGCCTTAGTACCCACCTACTAATATAAAATCAATAATTTTTTCACACATCACATGTTATTTATATTAATATCACATGACTGAAAAATTTTATACCATAAAATTTATAATTTAATAAGTAATTTTATATTGTCACATAAATATACATAATCCAAACAAAATCATAATATGTGCCTAACCAAAATAAAAGTAATCATACTATTATAAACATGAAAACACCTCTTTCTTTACCCGACTAATGGTACAACTCATTATTTTTCATATCAGGTAAAAGGTCTCCACTCACATAACACAATCAATAATGATATCATTATAAATAATCCACCCAAGGTGGAAATAATAAAAATTTTAAAATGTCAAAAAAGAAACATTAATTTCCCACCCGACGTAAAATGGTCTTTCCTTCCTACGTGGTGTTGCAGACACCTAAGACCAAACTGTAAACCTTGTTTAGACCACATCCTAATCCTCAGTCTACAATAACCCAAATAGTATGTCCATAAAAAAATAAAAAAAATAGTCTCAATCTTATTAGTCTATTTCCGAACACTACTACTAAATCCCAGTCAAAAACATCTATGATACCACTTGTAGCATGCCCATCCTTATAGAAAATTTTAAATAGTACTATCTGTCAGAGGGACATTGGCCTTAAGAAGACCTCCCAAATTACGAAGGCTATCCACTAGTAGTGATGATGTAAAGAGTTTTATTAGGGATGATATACCTGTAGAGGATAAATAAAATACTGGTATGAGTATAAATATAACAGGAAGTGGAAATTAAATGAATTATCAGAATCAAACCATATCTGGAAATTGTGAAAGCTAAGTAAATATAAAATAAATAGTAGAAGTAATAATAAATGAAGTACAAAAAATAAATAATTCATTCCATCATATCACTTGTAGCACAATCACAATACAAATTTTGCAACTATAACACAAAACAAGTCATACATATAATAACCAGTAATTGTTCTCTAATGGACGACCGATAGTCTCTACATATATAATCCACTTAATGAACATTAATTATAAAATAAGAAAAAGTCATATTAAAGCAAGACCTCAAGTACCTATGAAAAATCCCATGAAAATAGATATTATTGTCTTGCTCCTAAAGTCGGTCACTTACCAGAATGTCAAGACATAAAGTCTATATGTGTCCCAAAGGGACCATATAGGGTGCACGAATGAGTCTCAATATGATACCACCCATGTGTGCATATCCTATATAATTTTTTAAGCTGGTTTATAAGATAAATAAATATAAATATCAAGTGATAAATAATCATAGATTTCCCTAGTTCTCAACAGCCACCAGGAAGTTGTCACATGCCTCGCTGAATGCTGGAATCCTTAAAGGAGAGAGATTCCTTGGCCCATTTCCCTTTGTACCCATAATCTCACATAGCCTAGTTGAACACTTAGGTTCCACTTCAAATAAATATCCCTGTACCACGTGGCTCCTGAAACCTCCTGTCTGAAAATGTACTAATGTCCCAAAGTCATTTCCAAACAATATTACTATTCCCTCAGACCCCTACTCAAAAGCACATTTTGGTTCACACCCGACATCCAGAGGAACAACGATACATTTCCACAACTAAAACTCATTGTCATCTCATATAATGATATCATGAGAAATGTAGATATATTTTCTCCCAAAAATAGTCTAGGCCCACGACCTCAATAAGGTGAGCCTCAGTCCCTAACTAATATACTCATCTCTTTCAACCGAAGGTTCCTCGCTTTCTAAGTGGATTTCTAGGGAAATAACCCACAAAAAAATTCGTAATCCACATTACTATGTACCTCAACCCACATGAGTGGTCAAAAACACCTCATCACAGGGTCAATCTTTGTTAACATGACTCAAATCGATGCTTTGGCCATCTAAGGGGTGAGCGATAATCCCCAAAATAATACATATGAAATATCAAAATGATAAACTCATGACTCTGTGGCCATGTCGCTTAAATATGATTACTTATCCATCCAATATCACAAGCCATGCCCATCCGGATTAACTCACTGCCTCAACCGACATCCACGATGCCTAATCCTATGATCAACATCGCTCATGTTATCTTTCCAAGACCAACTAGACTAACCTATCCGCATAATCATTACGGCCATGCCATACGAATTCCTAGGTCCAATCCCTTTACAAACTATTGGTCCTCATCCCATGCATATTAACCATTTAAGATTATTGTAATCAATCACATATAATTCACATATAAAAAACAATTTAAAATGATTGAGTTGTACACATAGTTCATTAAAAAAAATTAAGGAAATTGAATTGTCCAATTCCATCAAACAACATATATAATCAACTTCGATCATTTAATAAAATTAAATGAAAATGAAATAAACAACATGAATTTAAAAAAATGATTCAATTTAAATCAATAGATACCCAGGACTAGCTACCCAAGGTTGTCGACGGCCTCTAACCCAACCTCACATGTATGAATCATGCTAGGGAATCTGTTAAGGTCATATAATCAAATTAATATGAAACACCATGGTGTCACCCAACTACCCAAATTTGTGATAAAATTGACACCCCCAAAATATCTACAAAATCGTATATAATGTTATAAACCACCTACCTTGGACTCGTAGATGTAGACAAATCTGGTATTAGCCCCTTACTCAAAGAGGATTGGAGGAGAACTAAGTTTCCATTGAGATCCCTAAAAATATGGGAAAATATATCAAATTGATTTAGTGCACCATGAAATAACAACAAAGAGAATAAGGGGAATGCGGGTGATAATCCTTACTTAGATGATTCTATTGCACTCAAAGAAAAATAATAGAGCACCGATGAAGGAGATATATCAAAATCCATGAGATGAAGAGAAAATTAGAACCCACACTAGTGTACATGCATCTTGGAGAAGAAATAAGGGTATAAAATGATAAATTTACGATGTAAAAATATTCATTTTTCTCATTTAATGAGGTTGTAAGGTTATCCCGCAAGGTTTGACAAACTGTGCAACAACCTTACATGATAATGTATGAGGAAATTTCTAATTAGTTGTGTATGTATAGCCTTTCACATGGTTTTCACTAACCATACACATACCATGAGATATCCCTCAACAACCACTGCATACAAGATTGCATGATTGTATTCCCAATCACACAGTTTTCTCGAACCATGCATAATTTCCGAAACAGACCATACTATTTGTTGGAAGAGGCTGCACGGTTTACTCTAAACCATTCACCTAGTCCTACAACATCAAAACTTGAGTTTTAGGCTACTAAAACACCCAAAAACCATCAAGACATTTGAGGAACTCTCCAAGTCACTAAATTTATCCAAAATATCATATATAGAATATGGAACTCTATTAATTGAGTTACAATGAGAAAGAAACAAATTTTATTGCTAGTAAATGAAAAATACCAAAACAGGAGTGTTTTTTGTCCCAATTGATAAAAAACTACGACATTACAGGTTCACATCCCTCATATCCCACATTGACTGTTATTCCCAATATGCTAGTTTCACATCATTTGAATGAATTAATATCATCTTGAGATGACATTAGGATGTGAATTCATGCAGAAAAAGACCTTTCGTAATGGTGGTTGGGAATATCTCATAGTAGTTTGTGGATATAATTTTGTAATATATTTATGAATCTAAACATATGAATTTTTGAACTATCATTGACCTATTTCCTATTTTTGTTCTAGAATATTTTTCTAGATTTAAAACCCAATGATAATTCGAATTTATGACTGATGTCATGATAGGAACCAATCCTATGTCACTTCCATATTATAGGAAGGAACTGACTGAATAGAAGGAATTAACATCCCAATTGGAAGATTTGAAATGAAAATGGTTTATTTGACCAAGAAACTCTCCATGGGTATAAGAAATGCCTTTTTGTAAAAAGGATGATAGAACACTTTAGATTCATGAATATTATCATAAGATCAACCAGGATAAAATAATGAATTATTACCCTATTCCATGAAATGGTGTTCTATTTTATCAATTGAGGGGAGACTAGTGGTTCTATAAAATACACTCACGATCAATGTATCACAAACTACGAGTTAAAATTGTGTATATCTCATAGACAATATTTGGGATCAATTATAGTAATTATTAATACCTCTCCATACCCTGTATAATTTTTAATAAAATAAAAGTGGTTATGTAATTGATGAATTAAATCATTCAATGTACATTTACTTTGGGGGGTTCATCGATGATATTCCAGTGTAATATATAATTAAGGCCGATCATGAGAAACACTTGCCTATATTTTTGGTCCTATTTCTGGAACATGGACTTTATTCAAGGTTATGAATATTTGTATTATGGATACAAGACTAAAATTTCCTTGGTTAAATCATTGCAAAATCTAGAGATTATTTACATCATGAAAAGTTAATAGTTGTTATCTCATGGAAACTAACAAGGAATTGTTTTGAGATATATAGTTTACATTACATTGAAGTATATTACTAACAATTTGTTCATGACTTTTTAAAATGTTCTAGGCTAATGATAACATCGATATGAAATAGTTTTTTTTAATATACCGATGAATTCTTGAAATATTTATATGATCTTAAGGTTTTACCTATATATGAATTAATACACATGTTTCTAGAGTTAGGACAAGGATATGGGGTTTTCTGTGATGCATCAAGATCTAGGTTGGGATGTATTCTTATGACGAATTATATTATTATTTCATATGGATCATGATAGTCGTGGGTTCATGATAAGAACTTTCAAATAATTTTTTTGGGAATTATATTTTTTATTTAATAAATAAAATACATTTCATCATTATCTTTTTTTTGTGATAAATGTACAATGATTGTTTATAATAAGATCTTGAAATGAATTCTCTCAAAAAGGGATTTCATATTAATAAAATATAGATGGATGGAGTGTTTTCATATGTTTAAATTCAAAAAAGTTTATACTCTAGTTAAACAGAATTTCATGATTTATTCATTGAGTAAGAAGTCATATAATCATTTGGATAGAGATGATTTTGATCAATGGAGTGAAATGTTGGTTATAGTGGTTATATATTTGGATTGTGCTAATAATGGTCATGTTTTAGTTTTCATTTTTAGTATCTTTTGTTCTTTATTAGGTTGTGTAAGTAGCAGATGCTCAGAAATCAGATCCAAAATGTTTGGCCCTGAGGTAAAAACTCTACACTGGGTAGACCATTAAGGGATATTTGTAAGATGAGAGATCAATGTTTCATTTTATATATTCTCTTGATTTTATAATAGATTATTAGAAACTAATTATAATTTCCAAAAACCATTAAAAATTGATTTTAATTTTTGTATTTAAAAAATAAACTAGGAATTGAGATCATATTTTTGGTGGGTTTGAAAGAAATTATATGTGGTGATGTTATTATTGAGATGCCTCACATATTAGTAGGTCCAAGGACATCAGCCTTGTCTAGCTTGTATGTTACAATATTTACATATTCCTATGTGGAAATGTGAGTTGAGAGATATGGATTTGTTCAAAGTTATACTAAAAATGGTTAAGAAACATGATTTCATATGGGTGATTTTGGATCTGTTCATAAATTCATCTCACTTAATCCATATTTTATAAGAAAATAAGGTGGAATATTTTTAATATATATATATATATATGATAATATGAATAGTTTCATAGTGTACTAGTTTTAATTTTGTCTAACCAGGAACCAATGTTTATTTCTAATTTATTGAAGTCCTTACACCCAGCTGTTGAAACTCATCGTAGCATGAAAAAAACATATCACACTCAAATTGATGGACAATATAAATGAAAAATAAAAACATTGCATTACATGTTTAGAGAACATTTGATGGATTTTTGGAAGCTCATGGGTGGATAATATAACATTAATATAGTTCTCATATAATAATATTTAGGATGCCATGATACAGGGGGATACTTATGAAGATTTGATTGGCCTTCCTTGTCATTCTTTACTTTTTTGAGTGGAAATAGTTCAGAATTCACATATCAGATATATCCTAGAACATGAGATAACAAAAAATATTTAGAAGATAAAAAATATGTAAGAAATGGGATGGATATTTTATAATTTGGATCATCATTGATGATTATTATCATTTGAGGGGAGGATCATATCTTCTTGATAATATTATAAGGACATAAAATCATTGATTTGGCAAGAATGAAAATTTATCTCCTTAGTATATAGAAAATTGTTATATTATTCAATGATTTAGTGATTTGGAATATTAGTTTTCTTTTAAAATCAATGTTATCTTATTTTCATAATGTGTTTCATGTATCTCAATTAAATAAGATCCAACCAGACCCAAACTATGTGATTCAATAGGACCGCGTTGATCATTAGACAAATTCTATGATGGGTCATGTATTGGTACTAATTGTGGATATAAAATAGATGATATTCCATGTGAAAATAATCATTTTCATATGGGTTTTATGGATACTTGTTCACATTCACATTAAAATTGAATATTGGAGTAGTGGTCGATGATCTTCCAAAATAACACCAGAATATTTAATTTTGAGGTTGTATAGACCAATCATGGGAGGATACTAACACCCTCATATTTAGTTACATGACCCTTTAATTATGTATTATAAGTATAAATAATTTTGTGTTTAACGTTTTTGAGTTTATTAGTGGTTTTTAGTGGTTTAGAATTGTTTTTTGAGGGGAATGTTAGGATCATTATTAGTGGAAACTATACAATATCTCCAAAAAAAATCATGTGGGGTATGGATTCACTAAGAAGGATCATGGTTGACAGAAGATTTTTGAATTACCATCAGAAACAACAGAAGTGGTAATATTGGGAAATTTATGTTGGCACATAGTGTTAAAAACTTTGTGACTCTCTATTTGGGAGATTTTAGCATGTGCATGGTCGGAGCATGGTTTGATAAACCATGCAGCCTATCCATGAGATGTGCATTTAATCATCCGAAAAATTATATTTTTACTATATTAATACCCTGAAAACCTTATTTCATTCTATTTATATAGGTTATTGAACTAATCTTCATTCCTTAGAACCATTTTCATTTCCCTTTGATATAAAGGCACCATTTTCTTAATCAAAGTATATATTGGAGATCTAGATTCATTAGTATGTCATCATTTTTCTCTCCATTTATCTTTACATTCGTTCATTTTATCTCACCTGGATCATTATATATAGAACACCAAATTTATATTTATATTCCTTATTATTGATCTTGATGAGATCTTATTATATAGAGTGATGGGAAGAAGATCAAATATTGGATCAAGATATTTTACTTTCGTTCTTCATTTATATCATCAATTGAGAGGTAGGTGGATTTTCTCTCATCACTAATTAACGTAGAACATGATGTAATAATTTTTTAATCGGTTTTCATTAATTAACAATGAAAACATTGTGTGATTTTATTATGTAACCCCTTTTTGGTTTCTATTATGGTAATATGGAAAATGGAATAGAATTTGGATGACACCCAGTGTTTATAATTTCAAAATGATGATATTAAAATTTATGAATGGTTTTAATGAATTAAAATATTTTAATGAAATGATATTATATGATGAAGATTTTAAAAACAAATTCATGGAATTTTTTATAATTGTTTTACTGTTTGTTGAATTGGGATGGATGATAGATGTGAAGTGTCACCACCAAAGGTGGTATGGAGTATGGTCCTAAAGTACCATCATCAATGGTAACACCATGATGTTTTTTATGTGTGTGTGCATTTGGTTTGTCAAATCATGAAATATATTATTCCATTGTTAAATGAATTAATTTATCCTATTTAATGATTTATTTAATATTAATTTTCTTTAGTAATTTTTTAAAAAATAATCTATTTTTCAGTTACATTTTATAAAATGCATGAGACATATCTTACCCTTATAGTGTGTGTTTTAAATACATTGGGTAATTACTACTAATTTTATACTCATCCCTACTTGGGAACATTGGTTCATTTTAAAATTTAATTTACCAGGCTATTGGAAAGGGAAAAGTGTCATACTTCTCTAGTGATGTATCTTCATAACCTAATCATGTCATGTGGAGTTAGAGCTTGGAGATATTTTGGATGATTGTAAAGATGATGGTTCATTATGTGTTTTAGATTTATTAATATATTTGTCTCCTAGGGATGTTTTCATTTACATTCATTGTCAATATGATATGGTAGAATTTTTTTGTTTCACTTTTGATGTTTTATTTACTTATACTCATAAATCATGTGGACAATTAAGATGCCTATTTCTTGTAATCAAGTTATTTTACTTATTTAGGGAAAATATTCCTCCAATGTTCTCATATGCCCTTGAAATTTATTAGCATTTGTTGGTTTGGGGATGTCACCTATGTTAAATAGTACAACTACCTCTTACCGGGAGAATGTGGAGTGGAGTGATGTTACAAAGGACAATAATTTTCAATATACGTTGAGAATTGTAATGTTAGAGGACTTCCATTGATTCTTGGAACTAAATAATTTTTTTGGTCTGATTATTGAATGTGGTAGAATATTTTTGGTAAATTTTTATGTTTAAATGTATTTGAAGTAAAATTAAATATAAAAATTTATAGTGTTCAATAAATTGGGGAATAATTTTTTTTAGAAAATTTATTTTGATGTATTTTAATGATATGAATTATATATATAAGGGTTTTCAAAAAATAATTTAAATTCCATGTTAAAGAAGTTTTGTTCTATATTACTTGGTTGATAGAGATAAAAACATTTCTTAAAAATTAAAATTATCATGGGGATTTTCCATGTTGATTAAAATTGAGTGTGGATGTGCTTCCTATATTATGATACAAAAATAAGAAATTCAACATGTTTTGAATATGTAGTTTTGGTTTTGGTCTGATGATAGAAGAATGGTATTTAAAAAAAATGTTTAAGTGGTGGTTATGGTTCATTTAAAGGTATAAAAAATAGATAATAATTACATAAATGATTTTCAATTTTTTTTCTCATTTTCAAAATAAAGTTAATTGTTTATATTAGTTTAAATAAATTGTTAGAAGAAACATCATGTTGCACCTCAACATTTCATTAATTGTTAGAAAATATTTTTTTAGTCATTTTGATGATGTTGAATTATGTTTATTAAAATTTCAACTCAAACATGATCCTCAAAATTTTTAATTCTTAGCAAATGATATTCAATATTTGGGAGTGATCATAACACTCAAAATCGTGTGAGAGAATAATAAAATTGTGATAGATGATATAATTTGAGTTTAATATTCCAAATTCAAAGAAAGTGAAGTTGATTTTGGATATTTTGTAGTATATAATGACATTCTGATCGAATATAAATAGATATTAGATATGATGAAAAGGAAAATAAAATAAGATATTATTTATTATTTATTTCTAGAAATATAATTCTTAATGAATAAATTCATAGAAAGAGAGGATTGAAGGATTAATTGAAGTGATAATGGATATAGTTGGTTGTGCGGTGTGGTATATTGTTTTATTATATTTTTTGATGATAAAGGATTCATCTATAAACCAATAACTCACAATAGAATAATAAAAAAAAATTAAAGTGATTTAGAAGGACTTTTTGTTCATTGAATTTCAGACATTCGCTGATTAAAGTGGATAATAAGAAATAGAACTCATTGACACCATTTTAGAGACTCTAATGAGAGGATTAATACAATAATTATTTTTATATAAATATTTGTGAGTTATGCTTACTGTCATGGGATAATATCGTCATTTTTAGAAAAAACGTATATACATATGAGTTTAAAATTATTCCATCATTATAATAAGGTATTGTATGTCCACAGGTGAAACCATTACATGATATGGATATAATCATTCATTTTAGTTGTTAAGCCTCAAAAATTTATATGTTGACTATGGATTTTTCGATTTGGATATTTAGAGTTGTGCTGAATTAATTAAATTTCATTATCAAATTAAGTGTTTAAATGGAATGGTTGGAAATTGGCATAAATATAACTATCTTATTGAATTATAATGTTCTAAATATGGTGAAAAATAATAGTTTTCAATTCATTAATTTATCCCCCAAACAATTTCTATGTGTTTCCTCACTATTATTTTTGTTAATTATTCAAAAATTATTTTCAGTGTTATGTGTAGTTTTCCCTTCGAAGAAAATTATACTATTATAAAATAAATGTATCAAGTAATATGTTTTTTGAATATGATTTTGTGATATTAATTTATACATCCATCATTGATAATTTCAATTGATTTAATAATAAATGTGATCCCACTATTTTTGTGTAAAAACAATATTTTTAATAAAATAATATATACATAATTTCTCAAATTATTTATTTATATCATAAATATTTTAACAATAATTTTAATCTAATTATTGAAAATAAATTGATGAATCCAATAAATAGAAATAATTTTGATATTGATGTAAATAAAAATAATCTTATCTTAATTAAAATTCAAAAAATTAATTCATAAATATTATTTGGATCAAGATTGGAATGTTAATTTTGTATAATCTATATAAAATTCATGAAGGGTGTGTAAAATTAAAGGATGTAAAACATTAAATGTGGTGTTATAATTTTATTGAAATTAAAATTTTTGAGAGTGAAATAGTTGATAAATTATTTACTATATTTATTTATATAACAATATTAATATTTGTTTTCAAGGAAACTCAATAAAACTGAATGCTTCTTAACAAGTTGGTGTGTGTCTTACCAAACTAGTTCTATTTAAAATTGTCATAACATGAATTCATTGATCATAATTTTATTATAATGGATGACTTTTGTTATGTTTTTTTCATATAATATGTTTTAGGGTATTTTCTCAATAATATAATCATGTTATAAAAGTAAATACCTTTAAAATCCATGAAAAAATGCAATATATCTAATGATGTCAAGTAAGAGGCTAAAAATTCATATTCATATAGATGTATTGTTGTGATATCTAAATTAATCATTATGATTATCTCAATATGTTTCTATAAAATAATTGTTATATATCATTTTTAATTTCTTTTAATGAGTTTTAGTTAGGGTGGTTGATGATGGAAAATATATTAAAGATGAAGGTGATTTACAAATATTTATTTAAGAAGTAGAATTCAAAATTCAGCTTGAAAAGATCTCTTTCTAATGGAAAATAACTCAAATATTCTAAATTAAAAATGAATATTTATTTTTAAAAGAATTCTTTATAAGAGTGTGATGAGAGTGAATGTGAATATGATCCCTCATTAAGTTATCATGGTTATAAATTTTATACTACAAATGTGAATGAAGAAGAGTTTTATAGAGAAGTAAAGGAAGAATTAATGTACATGGAATTCATGTTGATGTTTTAATTTTTTGATTTTATAATCAATGTTTATAAATTGGACAATTAAAAAAACCTGAATTTAAATTAACCTTAAGAGTCTATTTATGTTGATAAATCCTATGGAGTAAATGAATTGTAGTTTTTGAAATAAATTGACATTTTTAATGTCTCATATATAAATGAAAAGAGGTTGAGTGATCCATTAAGTGATTAAATGAAATAAAAATGAAATATAACTTAAATATTGTTAACAAAATTTTTTGTATGATAAATATCATGTTTTATTATGGAAATTGTGTATGTGATATTTGTAAAAACTAATCGTGGAGTGAAAAAAAATTTAAATAATGAATATATATTACTTATCATTATAATAATATATAAAATTATTATATTGATTATAAAACTAATTATTTAAAAAATTATAAGGAATTATGTGGAAAAATTGTAAATAAAAATAAAAATATAGTTACCTAAAAACAAAAAGTTTAGATTTCTTTGAAATCAGAAAATAGAGACTCAATGTAGAAATATTCTAAATAAATAAATTTGGATAGTTATAAAAAAATAAGTCACATCCATGAAAAAATTTTATGGGCACCATATAATTTTGGTTCATAATAATTATTTGAGATCAGTGGTTAGTGAGGTGGAGTAAGGTAGTGCAACAATTTGAACAGAAAGAAGTTTATGTTAAAATATTATCATTCATTGACTATTTTTATGTTATGGTGACTATATTCAGGTTTCAAATAATTAATATTTCATGAAATTGATTTTATAAATTATAGATGTTTTTATGGTAGTATTTTTGTGGGATAAAACCAATACAAAAAAATTAATGATTGGAAAAAAACAAAAAATTTAAATGTTCATGTGAAAAATAAATTTCAACTTCTAAATGAAGTTAGAGTGAGATGTTATCATCTTGGTATCTTAGATAAGTATTTATTAGTTACTAATATTCTATAAATGATTATTAAAAATTCATAATTATATTAAAATAAAAAATAATAAAAAAAATTGTCATTTGGTGGAAGTTTCTTTGACCATGCCTCAAAAGGACAATCAATTGGTACTCAATAAAAGTTTTCATCTCATAAGATGAGACATATAAAATTTCAAAAAATATCCTATAGTTTTACAGAAGGATCACTAAAAATTTTCATTTATATTTCACTTAAAATAACATGTTTTGGTTTAATTATTATTCGAATAAATAATTTAATTTTTTTTGTGTACACTCTTTCTTTATTTTACAAAACATAACCTTCAGAGTGTTTGATAACTATATAATGGATGAAATGAATTTTTATTTTATATAGATAAATTTATACTGAGGCAGTTGAATTAAATATGTGTTATTAATTAATATTAGAGAACTAAATTCATCCTATTTCATTTTGTTTAATAAAATAATCAGGTTAATTGATAGTGATGGAATATAATTAATTATGGAATAAGAGTAATGGTCACATTATCCAAAAGGAAAATGAATTAAAGAGACAATGTCTATGATATTCTCTTATTAAAGAGAGATAGAGATAGACATAGTGGGAATGTTTTATACGTAAAAAGTTAAATATTGTTATTTATTCACATAAAGGGTGAGATTGAAATAATTAGTTCCTTAAAAATTTACAATTTCTATATTTATGGGCCCATGTAGAATAAATAAATGGATGAGGATAAATAATTTATCCGATTCATTAATGAATTTACTCGGATTATATGTATAAAATTCGTGATCTATAAATATGATGCATTCAAGTAGTTCAATAGTTTTAAGAGAACTGTGGGATATAAATGTGGTTATTACTCAAATAATATTCATTCAGATAATTAAGATGAATATAGAAGTCTATAATTTAAATCATTATTTTTGATAGAAAACATTAGTTATGATTATAGTTAACCATATAATCCCAAATAGAATGGTTTAGCTAATAGGAATAATATAAGTTCGATTGAGATGGATCAAAACATATTTTTGGAACATGTAACATCTCATTTATTTATGAGCCAAGCGATTATGAAAATTATATATATTAAAAACTATTTACTATATAGTTGAAACATTGAAATATATACCAATAAAGGGTGTTATAAAAATACCCTATATATAACGTGTTTGAGGGTTTTTAATATCCCATTTATCATAAAAGTGAAGGGTTATAATATTATAATGTTTTAATAAATAGCAGTGGTTGGAATATTCCATGATTTTTAATGAAACAAAAGGGATTTCATAGCTAATAATTTTAATCCAGTAGTATTAAGTATTAAAATAATGTAATTGTGTTAAAATAATCACTTGATGTAATTGAGTTGAAAATGGTGCCTTCGAATGTTGAAATATATGATGATAAAATGATTGCATAGAGTGAAATAATTTATGGAAATGTAGAAGAATCATGTGTCCGAAAATAATAAAATTATATTTTCTTCTTTATGTTGTGATAAAGAATTATTTAATTTATATCATCAAAACATGGAAAATTAGGATAAGGTCTAAAACATCATTACTTGTCATAGACATTTAGTTCAAATAAGTATGTCTCAAAAGATAACATCCCATACATCGTTTATTTTTTCTTTTAAAAAGTGTAATTTGACTAAATCAATAAAGTATCAAGAGAAATTTAATGCCATGAATGGATAATTAAATTTAATAAAAAGTGTAACTCAAGATAGTGAACTCCTAATAAAAAAAATATGAATATTGTTGGGACAATGTATGTGTTCTATGATATGTTCAACCATAAATGATTAGTGGTGAGGATTAAGGGAAGAATGTTATAAAAATATTATTATCTAGTTAAATGAACCATCATTGATTATATATTTTCATCAATTTCTAGGAATAAAACTATAAATATATTTATTATAATCAATACTCAAAGAATTTAAATGAATGTTCAATGTCATTTTTTCATACTCAATTGTTAGATTTTAGAGGAAATTTTTTTTGAGAAAACCAAATGAATTTTTTTAGGTTGTGGAAATATGTGTTTTAAACTTTATAAATAACTATATAATATAAAAAACGCTTCAATAGAATGGTATTTTTATGTTCTAATCATGTTCAGTAGTGAAACATTTAATAAATGTAATACTAGATAGTTTCCCTTTATCCAAGAATGAAATGAGGTATATCTCATTGTTTTCATGTATATTCAAGTATAATAATATATGGAAATGAATAATATGCTTGAAAATAATTGTTAAATTATATTAATGGAATATTCTAGATCTAGATTTTAGTATAGTTGAATTACTTTTTAAGAATTATAATTTTTTGACAGAGATCCAAATTTTTATTTCTCATGAAAAATAAACCTGAGAAATGATAATGATGTTAAGTATGGAGAATGTGAATCTAGTTTCAACACCAATTTCACTAGATAGAATAATACCAACTGATAAATGTGGAGATAAAATTATTCAAAGGAAAATTAGAAAATTCTATTTGATTTAAATCAATTTAACATCATCAAGACCTGATGTAGTCTACGTTGTTATATTGTGTTCGGGATATGAAATTTTTACTCAAGTGTCTCATTTCATTTTAGAAAAAATGAATATTTAGGATTGTGAAAGGAACTATAAATTTTGGATTGAATTTTATCTACTAAGTGAATATTGAACTATATGAATATGACAATATATATTTAGTTATAAGTGTTAATGATTATAATCCCATATCCAGTGTATTATTTTTCATTTGAGAGAGGTGTCTAACTTGGAATAAAAAACATAAGAGTCTCATTTACTTGTGCAAAACTAAAGTATAATATATTGTATCTACCCATGAAATAATTCAAAAAATTTCGAAGAAGACATAATATGATAATACTAAGGTGAAAATATATTTATCTTGTTGGTGGGATGTGTTATTCAAAGAGTCGTTTATATTTGATTAAATCCAATTCTCTATTATTAAAAGAAAAAAATTGATAAACATTACCTCTTTATCAAGGAGGAAATGAATAAATTTATTATGAAAATATATTTTACTCTAAAAAATTATCAATATATGTTTTTATTTTCAAAAAACTTTTCTTTAAGATTTATTTCTCAAACTGAATATGTCGAAGGGAGTTTATCCTAAACATCCTCAAGGATAAAGTATGATGGATTCATTCCTTCTTTAACTTTTTCATTCGAATTTTTTTTTCATAAATTTAATAAAAATATAGAAAAAAATAAAAAGTAATGTTTTTTAACAAGGGATCAATATCATAATAATGGGGGTATATTTTTAAGGGAAATTTTTCAAAATTGGAAAATTGTATGTTCAGATTATATTTCTTATTATTTTGGTGATGTTATATGTTTACCACTTGTGTTAGAGTTTATGAATCTTTATAATATATTTTTTAAATATTGTGTGTAGGAAATTTTTTTCATATTTATTGGATTTATGTTGATAAAACATGATGAAATGGAAAGTAAATGAAAGAGGTCTGTCCCATAATATTTTTAGGGATAACATTAAAATATTGGTTGGTTGTTCCTCTTTTCTAAAACAATAATTTTCATGTAGGATTATATTTAACTAATTTATAATTATTTTCAAAGAAAAAATAATTAAATTGAGAAATATTCATTATATTAGTTTTTATAATACGTATTTAAGATATTTTATTCAAAAAAAATACAAAGGGGTAGTTATTTGAGATCTGATATTATGTTGAAATTAATAAGTTCATGAAAATGTTAGAATGTTAAATGATATTTTTAAATGAAGATGATCTATATTAGTTTTGTTAATTATTGGTAAAAAATACAAGGAAAGGAAAAAATGTTGTATCCCTTTCAAAAAAATTTATGAAGATAACAATAGATAATTTTCTATCAATGTTGATGATTTGTATGTTTGGGAATATTATTTGGTGGTTGGCACTAATTGGATTTTTTTGGTATTATTTTTAAGAAGAATATGATTGGTGGAGAATTTTTTATTTTTTATATATTTGTAGTGAACATGTAATTAAAACATATAGTTTTTCAACAATTCAATTCGTGGTTGATGGATTATTAAATCACTTTTTAATTTTTTTTCGAAATATATCACTATAAATATATTGGATTTTTACAAATAAAATATTTACCATAATGATTCAAAATATTTCATGGTTTATATATAAATTCCATGGTTAATGGATAAAATATTTTTGACTCAAGGTGTAAATATTCTTGTGTTGTGTTCTATGCTGATGAGATCAAGGAGTGCACATGGTTTAAATATTAGGTTAAAAAACGGTAATATCATGGTTTTATTGTTGGTTCCATGGTTTTATAGTGTAATTAATAGTCATTCAAACAAATGTCTTTCATTTTTAGTTGTTTATGTGATGAATAAATACAATAATATATAATAAAAACACCATACTTTGTTAGATAATATCATGGTTTTCAAAATTTGAGGAATAGTTCAAAAAAATTGGAATTTACTTACACAAAAAACATCATAGTGAAAATGAAAACATTGTGTTTTGAAAGTATATATATATATATATTAAGATACATATTTTTTGGGCCACGTGATATAATCAAACTCAATCCTTGATGTCCATAAATAAAAATGACATTTTTTTAATATAAAAAGTAGTCCAAAGGATGAGAATCAAATGAGATAAGTTAAGGGCTGACATGAATGTTATATTTTGAATTTGAAATTATAAATTTAATGAATGTGAGGATTGTTTTTTCTACTATGTAATGTTACATGACAATAATGAGTATAAGAAGATAATGAAACCCATGGATGTAAATATTGAGTATTTATTTGTATCCAAACTATTTATAAAGGATAAATCCTTAGATTGTGAATATTGAGGGATAAAAAAGTGAATAGGGACTAATTTTGTTGTATAGTGTTGTAATATGTTTCTTATTATTATTTTCGGATAAAAAATTCTTTATATAAATCAATATCACATATTATATGAAGAATAATGTATTTGGATGATATTGAAGAACTCTTGGTTCACTAAATGTTAGAGTTTTAGTCATAAAAGGCCGGTAGAAGAAATGGTACCCTATTAATTTAATTTTTGAAATTTTATTAAAGGTTGAATATATTAACGTTCTATATATCTTGAAAATGTATTTTTTGTTTTTTGGGGGAAAATAATATTTATTAGTTTAATTTTTTGTCCAAATAAAAAACAGAAATTCTAAAATCATTGGAAACTAATAGAAAATACTAGTTGATCGTATTGAAATAAATTATACCACACTGGGAAAAGGATGTAGAAATTGATTTTCAATGGTGAAACATGAAAATTTAAATGTTTATTATTATTTTAAAGATATGGATGTTAAAATAGGTAATTGAATTAGTTGAATAACTTTATCAATTTTAATATTGAAATATAAAGGTTGGAATATATATTCATTATAATCATCTTAAAAGATAATGAATTCTGATTAGTGGAAATTCATAAATGGTTCATATTCACTAATTCAAAAACCTCCCTTATTGGATACATGGTTTGGGGATTCTCTATAATTATTTTTAATGATTCTATAACATAAATTAGAATATTAAATAAAAAATTCATCATATGACAATAATAAAAAATGTGACCACCAGTACGAGATATTGTTGTTTCTTATGGAAATATTCAATAAAAAACATAACATAAATAAGACTGTAATTCAATTAGAAGGTTATAAAAAAATTATTATAATTATGTTGGTGTATAATCTAATAATAGGGTTTCATTTTAATCGGTACTATATATAAAGTCATTTAAATGAAAGTTAAATGATTAATAGTGTTATTTTAAGTAGATGTTAGTATTCATTTTAAAAAAAAGATCAATTCCAATACTCTGTTGTTAAAATATCCTATAAATGTAATATTGTATAACAAAACATCATATTCTTATTTTAAATTTCATTATTCCAAAAAAATAGCATCCATTAATTTTAACATCATATGAAAGGTTCTCAAATATAAGGATTAGTACACTAGGGTCATGTTAACAATTGTACTATGTATATATAAATCAAATAATACTATATCACTACTCATATAAATTCTATATACATAATACCATAAATAAATGACATGAATGGATATTTTCCAAACAATAATGTAGATGGCCATATTAAAATGAAATAAAATTATTATATTTTACATTGGAACTCATGAAGAGAATAAAAATTTTGAGAATGAAAAAAAATTATGGATAGTATATAGAATTAATTATAAACAATTAATATTTATTAACGATAAAATATTAAATTGAAATTTAATGAAAAATTTATAAAATCGTTATAAAATTTTATGTTAATACACAGAAATTGAAACCATACTTTTAATATCTTCTTAGTTATAAAAACACATTAAATTATTAACAAATACATAAAATTTGTAATGGTGTTAAGGGAGAAATTATTTGAAAAATTGTAACCCAGAAAAGTAAATTGTTGGGAAGTGAAATGAGAATAATATTGAGTATTTAGAGTTTTATTAAGTGTAATGTAAGAGTAAAAATTGACGAAATTATTATAACATATATTAAATGATTTAATTTACCAATTAGAACTACATTATGTACCTAAGTGCTCCAAATTTTGTTTTTCAAAATTAGGCCCCATGTACTAAAGGTATAACACTTCATACATAAAACAACCAATGATTACAAGTTACATAACAAGGTATTGAATTTATTAAATTTCTATAATATTCTTGATTTAGATATTTAGAGAATAAGGAAAAAACTATATATTATGGATATTTCCACTCAATATCAAATTTTCTGACGAAACAAGTTTATTATAAAGACACACTCCCTTCACTCAAGGTAACTCCCACATCAGGAATTATGGATTTATTAAATTTTCTACATATCATTAAACCCTATGAAAAAATTTTATAAAATGGTTTTATGGGAAAAAATATTATTAAGGTAAATTAAGGAAAATAAAATTGCATAGCCATGTTTTAACATGAAAACCATAATATGGTTTTCCTCTTTTAAAATAAATGTTTGTTCTTAAATATCTATTTGTTTTTTTATTAAAAAAATATAATATCATAATAAATTTCATTAGAAAGTTCATATTAAATTATAATGTAAAAAATCATAATCATAAGGATTTCATGTAAAACATGAAAACTCTAGAATACCATTCCTTAGAAAACAATCCTTTCACATTTATTAATGAAAAGGACATATAATTTTCTTAATAAAATAAAATAATTTTCAAACTTTTTTATATAGATAAATTCTTTTTATAAACCATTTAAATAATATCATGTAGGTACATTGGGACATTTTCCTTATATTAATCTTTAAAAAACCCTTATAATGGAATCACCTAGACAGATAATTACCAAATCTTTTAGGTGTAACCTATCACTAGTGAACTCCATCACTTCAACAAATAAAATGGAGAGCTATATCAGACTCACCCATCACCAAAGTTATATCGGGATCACCCATATTTAATATAAAATTTATAAGAATAATATAATGAATAAAGAACATATTACATTCAAATAATTTATAAAACCCATTTGAATTGCAAATCAATCACATTAACAATAACACTATCAGTTATCTCATAGAGACAATAAAAAGTTTTTGTTTCTGTAGAAATCCATTTTAAAACATAAAATTATTATAATACATAATAAAATACATTATTTCAAAATAAACATGGACATATGTAACATAATATTAATAAAAAATAAAGGATATGAAAATGAGAAAATGTGGTCTTGTTTTATACATTAAAACATTCTATTTGAACTTTTGTAAATAAAATATCAAAACTGACCCATATGAAAAATATTAAAATGACTCTTTTTTAAAAATTGTATCGATTGTAAAATAGGGTAAAAATAAAATTTAAAACCCATTATTCAATAAATAATATTATTATATAAAAAATATAAAATAACAAGAAAATGGTAGAAAATGATTTTAAAATTTATAAAATATTGTTTTGAAAGAAAATCCCTTAACTTGATTCCTTTCAAACATCATACACTCTCTAAAACTGATATAATAAAATGTTAATTGTTTTATATATTATTAAAAAAATTATATTTTAATTTAATTACAATTATTAAATTAAATTCATTTATTACCTTGTTTTATTTAATTGCTAAAATGTTTAGGTTCGTATTTGAGGTTTGGGGGTCATTATGTTTAAAACCTTTAAACCACATTGTTGAATTGACCATGATAATATGGATTAAGGTTTTATTACCACTATAATCATAATAAATAAGACAATTTTTATATTATTTGTTTCATTTTTAAACTTTTAAAACCCACCATGTACCACAAAAATGAAAAATAAAACATGTCATTTTATAGATATAGAAGTTTGTATATATGCATGGGATTTGTTTTGACTTTTCTAATAGGTTGAAAATAAAAAAAGTATATAATTTTTAAATTTTTGATGAATCATATATATTTTTTATATTTAATATTTATTCATTATCTCCATAAAAATAACTATCCTTGTAATGATGAGGTGAAAAAAGAATCACATCGCATTGTGGTGGGTGTTTTTCTTAGGAAAGTAAGAGAATCAATATCAATTTCAAAAAAATAGAAATAAAAATATTGTAATAAAAATATTATCTTTAAATAATTATAATTATGTAATAAATGTAATATATAAACATTCTTTCCATGATTTTATGAATCCATGTGTTCTTGTGATGAAAAACAAAACACATCGCTCCATATATGAGTTATTCTACATGTACACACAAGTGATTATTCTATCTATCATAATATCAAAATGGAGATTTAAAATATTGTTAACATAATAATAATAAATTTTTATTATATGGATGATATTTTTGGGATTATTTCATCATTGT
This sequence comes from Viscum album, assembly GCA_963277665.1. Taxonomy (NCBI): domain Eukaryota; kingdom Viridiplantae; phylum Streptophyta; class Magnoliopsida; order Santalales; family Viscaceae; genus Viscum; species Viscum album. Next base: position 1,656,051,892 of record OY728163.1, read on the forward strand.
AAAAGAATATTTGAATGATGAAGAATAAATAAATTTGAAATAGGATAGTTAGGACTTATACCTTATTCTTAGATATATACCTTTGGGTTACATCCTAATCCTTCTCGGATAAGTATTTTGATAATACCATAACCAATACCAGGAAGAAATGTATTTATGGGAGCGTTTTGGTTAGGTTTTTTCTAAACTAGAGTGCTTAAAATGTGTAGGTAAGGGAAGAGAGTAAGTTCTCTTTTATAAGTGAGTGGAGGGGAACACCTGTGCTTATTCAAGATTTTAAATTCAAATATAGTATTATTACTTATAATGTGGCACTAAAACAACTTAATTTAAAATATAATTTGGTAATGGTATTAATTAAAACATAAAATAACAATTATGTAAAAAAAATTCTTATCACAAAGTTTTTACCTTAATTATCCTAATTTTCCATTTCATATGTCGACATGTTTTTAACATGGATACCATTAACAATGGCATAAAATTAAATTAATATAATTTCTAAATATAAACCCTTTAATTTAAAATATTTAATCCATTTTTCAGTATTCATTTTTTAAAATCATCATATGTAACTTATAATATAAGGGTGCTAAATGCAATGAAAAATGGGTTTTAGAATATTGTGTTTTGAGTGTAAATAAGAACTAATACCAAAATAAAATAAAATATTGATTCATATGGAATTATTTATATTATTTTAAATCAAATTCATATAATTTTACTTCAAATAAAAAATAGAATGAGATATTTAAATTTCATTATTTGACGAATAGAAATTAAAGTTTTGTAAAAATATTCATTTTTCACTATTCATTCGAAAATTCAATCTTCTTGAAAAAATAGAAATTAAAATTCCTAAGTTATATTTAATATCTAGAATAAATAAATTTATTAATTAATAGTGACTATAACCCCAATAGATTTGATCCAGTGTCTTCTTTATTACATTGACATAAAATACAAGGAATCACATCCCGAATGACTATATAGTATAGAAACCTTTGTTAATTAGATACATAAATGATTCACATAATAAATTTTAAAAAAAAAATTAAAACATAATAATTTTTAAAATAAAATTATTTCATATTGAATTTCAATGTATAAAAATCATAAAAAATATCATGGAATCCTGTGAAAGTAATACAAAATAAGGGTGAGCTCAAATTCTCAGTAAAGGGTTAAGTACATCAGAATCCATCCTGAATTAGTAAGAATAATCAACATGGAAAGTTAAATAAATGGAAAAAATTTGATTTAAATAATTTTACTAGTATAATCAAGATATAAAGGTAAATAACTTAAAACACATACCATTTGGTAAATAACATGACTATCATAACAGGATATTGCATAATCATTATTGAAATGAAAATAACATAAAAGAGATTCCATTTAATAAATAAACTGACAATGAAATGAATATTGTGATAATATCATCTAAAAATATAATGTATAATTATAATTAAATTCATGATAAAGGAAATTCTTTTTTATTAGATATTGTTGTCTCAGGCACCATGATACCTATACCGTCTAGACCGTTCCCAAGATAGATTAAAACTACTAATAAAATCCAATTTAATGATATATTATTGATTTATCTCATAAAAACTACAAGTTATTATAAGGGATATATAATTTATGTTTTCATCAGTCACTTCAGGGCCAAAAAATGTATGCAGAAATGAGATATAGTTTTAGAAATAATAATATGGCTAATAAATAATAATATGCCTTACAAATAATATTTATCAATACTTCCATAGTCAATCAAAAATCATTCAATGTAAAAAAAAATGCATGTAGAAATGAGATATAGATTTAGAAATAATTATATGCCAAATAAATAATATAGATTGGTAGTGGAAAGTTAATTTGTAATGATCGTAGGAAAGTAAACATTTTAATGGAAAATTGATGACTATAAAAATAAATCAAGGAATTCAATGACAATACTGTACTTCAAAAAATTATCATAAATAATCCAAAGTAAGAATAATTATGGCCTCAATAAAACAAATCCCCAATGGAATATATTTTAAATAAAGGTTTGTTTTATTTGAAAAATATAAATACAATAAAATATCTTTAAAAACATGCTTGAAAAAAATATCCATTTCATAATGACAATCCCTTTTTAATACATAAAAATAATTAAATTCCTTTTCTTCCAAAATCAATTTTAAAAATATTGAATTTTACAAATATTTGGGATAAAATTCATAGAAAATTTCTTAGTATACATTAAATGGATTCTTTAATGAAATAATGTTCATGACATATGGTAAATTATACAATATGTGCATGTTAAAAAAATTCCTTTTTATTTTAAAAATGTTAGAAAAGATCCGTGTTTGGAAATTAATGAGAAGAATTATTTAAAAAATTAAAATTCAAAATGGGTGAACATTTATTGAAAAATAAAATTTTAATTGATAATAATTTTTTAAAATTTCTTTTGAAAAACATTGTTCCGGAAAAAAATGAATTTCCGACGAAAGAGTGAAATAAAGTCATATTTTCTTAAAAACATTTCTCAAATATTTTAACCACTAAAGAAATTAAAATTGTTCTATAACATTAAAATATCATGAATAACTAGTGAATAATAAATTAAAATTGTAATATTAGAAAATTATCATATAATTCAATTAATTAAAACAAAAAAAATAATAAATCTAAATTTGAATGAGATTCTGTGATCAACACTTATAATTATCATAATGTTTATGTATGAACTAATAAATGAATTGATTATGTGTATCATATATAAACTCCAATAAAATAATATTATATACAATATATTACAATAAAAAATCTTTAAACACATAATATACTAATAACAACGACATGGAAGAAGTAATATAACCTAATGAAAAGAAATTGTGTTATGAAATTATATATCACTTGGTAATTTTCAAGTCAAATAACATTGGATAAAATAATAAAAATTGAAACACAAAATTCCAAAAATTATTAATGAATAATGATATCACATTTCAATAGGTAATTATATACACTATATAAAATATATTTTGTGTGTAACATTATAATATGACTTAATGATAGGAAATTGATTCAAAATCCCTTACCTCGTGATTAGTTTTTGTTGATCATGATTTAAACATCAGTAATATGGATTTAAAAAAATATTAACTTATAAAATAACCATATTAACATTTATAATATCATATATTATCCCTTATAAGATCATATCACCCATTCTTTAACAATCCTTCATTATTATCACTATTTTAGGTGTTAATTTCATTGTTTTCTCATTCACTCATTATCATGAATGTTCTTATTATTGTGAATATTATATATTTAAATCATCACAAGAATAATAATCATGAAATAATTATCATATTTTTTTTATCAATTCTACTTTTACAACCAATCATAAAATTCTGTTCTGAGAAATGATATATGTTACAATCCTGGAGACGTTAGGCCATATATATGCATGAGTAACGTTGTTGTTTTTCAATGATCATTATGGAATGGAGTTAAGTAATATTTTAAAAATAAATAATAATATTAATATCATATAATTTCATTTAATATTCTTACAATAATAATTCTTGTGCTTTTGTAAAGAAAATAGAGTCTCATCGTTACGTGAAGGTGGTAAACCACACATACACGAATGACATTATCATATATTAGTAAGTGAGATGGTAATAAATTAAATGATATATATAATATTTTTGGAATGATAAATAATTTAATTATATTTTAATTATGTCATTTATATCACATATTTTCATGAATTTCATCACTATCACAATACATGTTAACTGTTAGTGAAAGAAAAATAACATCTCTTCATGATGTGGTACTCCACTATACACATGAGTGAAGTTATAATATCCCCTCCGGAATGGATAATAAAATATATATATATATAAATCATCCATATGAATAATAATATTATAAATATAGTATATATAAATATATATTTACTTTATATCCATCATCACAATCAATTGTGATAGGTGGTAGTGGAAGAATGAATGGCATCAGTTCTTGAAGTTGTAGTCCACCATACACACAAATGTGTATTTCATAACCCAATTGATGAACGAGGAGATGGTTGTAGATATTAACCTTGTTATAGGAACATATAAGCTTATATAATACACTTTTTTTATTATATCATATTGCATTAATTATAATTTATGTAGGTGTAGGAAGAAACAATATAAAAATGTTCATTGAATAACATTACCACTTCTTTCGGATAAATCCCAAGGATTGCACAAATTTTTTTACTAGGTTGTCTTTGTATGAAAAATAAAGCTTCAAAAATTATATTATTTTATTTGGTTTATTATATGGGGTTTTAATGACCAAACCAAAAGGGTGTGAAGTATTGAGTAAGAGTGGGGAGGGGTGGCATTTTACAAGTAATGTGACTAGCATACTTGTAATTGTTTTAAATGATTCATTGATACCCACACATATATCCCAGAAAAATCCTAAAAAGGGAAATTAGATAACCTAGATGATATAAGGTGGAAATATTTCCATACAATTGGTTTGAACATGTTCATAGATCATTCTTAAACTTTATCTTCTTAGATTAACCCCACGAAAATCCGTTTTTATATCAACCATGGTAATTAATTGTTACTATTTTCACAATTAATTATAGTAATCAATTAAGTTGAACATATTATACATTATAAATTCATATGATTCCAAATATTTCATCCAAATTTCCAAATTCTATTCATATAATTTGTAAATTTTAATTTAAAATTATTCTTGTAGAAGCGATGTGAATGCGGTCATTTAAAGAGAAAATGTTCAAATGTCCACAATGTTTTTATATAAATATTCAATATGAAAATCATTATAATTACATAAATTGGATTATTGGATATATTATATAACTAATTTATCTTTAAAAACAAATTAAAAATTAAAATTGTCTTTGTAAATAATTTATATGAAAATGGGGTTTTCAAATAAAAATATTTTATTTACTGTTCATCAAAAATGTATGTGCTTTAGAAAAAATCCAAACAATTTCACCCAAAGATAATTTTGACAATCAGATTTTAAAAAATTATTTTTGTTATGGAAAATTAATTTTTTTTATTTTTTTAATGTGTTATATTTGTATTATGTGGTGAAAAAAAACAACACAACCTTTTAGAAAAAATACAATTTTTATAAAGACATTAAGTTTCCTTTTAAATGATTCATATTTTATTTATAACTAAGAATAACCATAATTTTCATAATTTAGTTATTACTATTCATTCATGTTAATTTAATGGATATGTTTTAATGGTATAAAAAATTATAGTTAATTTATACTTAATGTTTCATAGCACTACTAGAAAATGAGTGTACATCCATGGACCTATAGCAACGTTTTTAAAAACATGGCTATATATGGCTATAGACATGGTTCTGTGGCCTATAGCCTGAGTTTTAAAAGTGTGTCTATAGGAACGTTTTCTATGGCCGATAGACATGGTTTTAAAACTGTGGCTATAGGCCAATTTTTTTGATGCCTTATAGCCACATGTTTTTAAAATCGTGCCAATAGGGTCCCTGCACTTCCAGGAGAAAAAACAATTCCCAAAAAAAATTTGGTGAGAAAACCTGCAATCACTATTTTATGGATATTCACCTGGTTTTTATTAATATAAATATCATAATATATATATATACCTGAATTTCCATGTAGTTTAGTGGTGATTACACTGGTTCGTAATGGTGAGGTATAGGGATCGAAACTCACCAGTGAACTTTTTTGTAACACCCCAGGTAAATATAGAAAAAATCATTTTCATTTTTATTAATATTTATTAATTAAATATTAATTTTACTTTAAAGGGGTTTCTATGTTCGATAGCGTACCCGAAACGCAAAATAGAGTTTCTTTGAAATCTTACGTTGCACACTAGTAATAAAATAATATTATTTTAAATGGTAGTTAACACATAGCCATTGTATTGGAGGAATGAACGGAACTAACTAAAAATGATAATATATTTTTGTCAAATATTTTTACTTTTTATAATAAATGTTAGAGGATTAAAAATTTGAATGAATCCAATTTTAAGCATAAACATTCAAATATTCTTTAAAAGGTCGATTAACCGCCTTTTGATGACGAACTCTTTTAAATCCACTTTTTGACAATTTTATGTGTTATATTTGACAAAATAAAATTCTTATTTAGAATCGGGACATCAAAATTTACTTTGTGTAAATTTTCTATATTTTTCCGATAAAGTACATTTTTTAATGAATAGTGAAAAAATGTTGTATTTTAATTCAAAACCGCTTTTTAATCTAATTTATTTATATGATTTGATTAATTTTTGAATTGGTTTTAAAGTGAAATTAGAATATATTTTTACCATTTAATCCAATAGTGGTCATTGGAATTAATTTCATCTTGAAATTGGACTTAAACTAGTTTCAATCTTTTAATAGATAGTGTTTCTTAAAAACATGCTATTTGTTTTGACAGTGGAAATTGATTATTAAATTAATTAATGAAACTTATATGTTTAGAATTCTGTGAAACATACATCATTTTTGAATTCCAAATATAAAATATTGTTTTGGGTGAATTATTGGTAATTTTTGGAAAAACATCAATTTTTGATGAATAGTGAAACCACTAAGTGGTAGTTAAAGACATTGATTTTTCGTTTAAATGAAATTTTACCATCTCTGTGTTTTGAATTTCAAAAATCTGAAATACATGGTTGTCATTAAGAAGTAAAATGCGGTTCAATGTGATTAAAATAATTTTTGGTGAATAGTAACTTTTAAGTTTTAATCGCGATTAGAAGTAATTAGTGTAATGTAAGGTAAAAATAATGTTTTAATAATATGAAATGACCTAGAAACATGTCCTAACCTCATTGGATGTATCATGGCCGACAAATAAAATCCATGGGTCAACTTGGGGATCCCATGGAGCCACTTTCCTTGGAAAATGACATTAATACATTTTTTATTTAAAGTTAAAATTAAAATGTCACAAACATGTGTTATTTTACTAAAACAATTTTTATATGGGGTTATACAAGTCATATTTTTGACTATAAATATTCATTAGAAAGCTAAAACTATTTACTACATCATGATATTTTTTTATTTTTTAGAAATTAAATAAATTAATTTATTTATGACACTGTGATGATGCAGTGATTACCTCATAATTGAACAATTTAAATAAAATGAAATGATAGGGTGAAATCTAAGTCTTACACTTGTCACAACCCTATTGGATGGGTGTATTTCGAAACCTTATCACCTTATCCTCGAAATATATTCTTTTGGAACCTTTTAGATCCGAAAATCATTTTATAATAAAGTAATATTTTATAATATCCCAAGAGTGCCCCTCCTCTCCTCTTATAAAAGGCTCCCACCTCTACCACATTACACACACCTCTGAAGCCATTCGCTCGCCAAACCCCTGACCATTTCATCTCTACATATCCTTATCTTCATCATTGATGCCTCACTTTGGGCAGAATCCTTTCCAAGAAATCCTTTGAGCTCAAATAAAAAAGAGTTACCTAATTTAAAGGTAATGTCTTCCCTTGTGTTCTTTTGTTTTATTTTGCTTCTCCAAACCCCTAAACTCATTTTATTACTTTATTTTGTAACGAAAATAGTATCTTCAATATACTAGAATTTTTTTATGTGAAGGATTCGAGCTACACTTACACGCACCTTCGTCTAATGGTTAAAGAACATACTGTTTCTGTGGATGGTGAATTTCTGCCTCACGAAACGATGATTGTTCAATCTTCTTTAAACAACATTAATGGTGGACATTATGAGGTCACTATACTCTATATATGATATATATGGAATTTATGTTTTCTATATGCTTCTTAATTTTATATTTAAAACATTCCTTTATGCTTTTCATGTTGTGAAAATGCGATAATTTCATACGAGGAAGTGTGGACTACCGCCCCCTCAAGTGATGTGACTCGTTCATGCAATACATGGAATGTATAAAGAAATAAATTAATGAACATTTGTGACCTATATAACATATATATTATACTTTAATTATAATATATATATATCTCAATTATTTTTAATTCAATTAATATGACAAAGAAATGAATGTAGCATTCATGCGTAAGTACGGCCTACCGTCTCAATGAACGGTGAATTTCATTTCTTTTTATCTCCAAATGTTATGGAGTAGTATAAAATGAATATATACTGGATATATATTATATTTAAAACATCAATACTATTCTGGATATGATTTACCTATAACTACATGGGAAATCATTTTCAAACAAGTTCATTTTTGACTCATGTACCAAACATCATCAAAAACGTCTAATATGAACTCACATTATTAACCAATTATTATAACATTATAATATGTGACATAAACTGAATAATAATCTTTAAAAGAGGTCCTTAATAAATTATTAATTTACCAAAGTTTATTATTCAGGAATATAAAGAAACAAACAAGACCAGTCAGAATTGAGGTAAGGGATCTTACTCCCCTCTTTCTTTTTAAGTACACTCTTTTATGTCATTCCTTTTAAGCTCATCTGTCTTATGATTGGTATGTTATTTTATATTACTCCTACTGTATGTTTTATGTTCATATGATGAGATACCCTATTTTCTCTCATCAATCCATTTTGGATGTTTTGAGTGGCGCCGTTAGGCTGCCGAATTTTCGTAAGGGATCCAACCTCTCTCTTTCATTTTAAATACTCTCTTTTTTGTCATTTCTTTTAAGCTCATCTTTCTTATGATTGGGGATGTTAATTTATATTCCTCATACTGTATTTTTTATGTTCATATTATTAGAGAGCCTATTTGATCTCATAAATCCATTTTTGGAAGTATTAAGTGGCGCTGTTAGGCTACCGAGTTTTCGTAAGGGATTTTTCATCTCACTTTTATTCCCGTGACATTTATTCTAAGTTTTACAATATTTTGTTTGAGTGGTGTATATACTGCCCATTATTATACACGTTTTTTAGTATAATTTCATTTATGGGTATTTACATCTTTATTGTATGACCCTTATTCCATGGGGTGTACGTTTCAAAAGGTACCCAAGTCGGTAAGGGAACCTTTCACCCTCCTCTTTTTAAAAGACTTCTTTTATTATGTCTTTTAATTCACATAATATTATGTTAGGATATGTTCTTATATATCCTTATTGATGTAAATTTTATGGCCAAGTGATGAGATACCCTTTTTATCTCTTATCAACTCTTTTTCTGAATTTTGAAGTGACGCCGTTAGGCTGTTGAATTTTTGCAAATGAACTTCTTAACCCAATTTTGATTCTTTGGGATAAACTTGTACTCCTTGAATATGTTGTTCTATGAATATGTGTGAATGTCCTATGATTGTTTTACACTTAATATCAACTTATATTTGGTGTATTTGTTTGTCACACATAATTGTATAATTGATTTATCCTTAATCCAAGGATACCGTCTTTGTATGGGACATCGTCTCAATTTCCTTTCGTTGAGGAATATTTAGTTCTTTTATACGGTGTATAAACCCCTTTGACATTTACTTGAATACAAAAGCAATATTTTTCTACGAATAATTTTACAATATGACAAAAAGGAATGTATCTTTTAACGTACGCGGTGACAATGACCTTTTCCGCTGCCGCGAGTATTATTTGGTCTTTGGATTCCTCAACAATCCGTAATGTTTTTAAAATGAAATAAATACCATATACTCTTTAATGTATGTTGGTATTGAAAATGGTTTTTATAAAGGATTTGTTATGTCAATATATTTAAGTGATATATTGGGATCGAAATGTGGAAATGATTTCTTTCCATTATATTTGTTTAATGTCTTATGATTTTATAATGGTACTTGGACATTATGACGGGTGGTGTCGTGAATACCAGGACGGGTGGTTACGTTATAACCTCCAATGCATTGGGTATGGAAGTCATCCGTATGGATATTCCATTATGTGATATGTGTGGAAGTCGACCGTATGGTTATTAAATTTAAGTATGTTTATGTCTCAAGTTACCTTTATATGTTATGTGTTCTTTATATGTGTTTTATGGTAATATTTTGGTTACAAAAGGGTAAGTAATGGTCTTTTATTCAGTAAAGAGTTTTTACTACTTCATAAAGGTGAAAAATATTACATTGGTAAAGTATTCATGGTTTACTTGTTGTTTTTAAAAACTAATAGTTTTCCTTCTTTGTGTATCCCTTACTGAGCTTTTTATGATCACCGCAAGTTTTTTTTGAAATGTTTTTCACAGGAATTAATGTGAAATAGGGTCAAGGATGGGATCAAGGGAAAGTCATGGTATCTAAAACATGGAACTAAACATGTTTATTTTTAGGAGTTTTTATTTTATGGACACTTAGTAGAAGTGTCTACTTTGTAATCTTTTGAGATTTAATATTTATGTCCTAATTCTCTAAAACTCTAAACCATGAAAAGATCCTCATTGTGAATTATTCATTTAATTCAACATTAAGTAAGGTTTATGGCTGGGGCCTTATAGTTGGTATCAAAGGTCTGTTTAGATAACATTAGAGGTTAGGTTATTCTTTAAGCATAAGTGACATTACCATAATGGATAGGATTTCAGAAAGACTCATAGTTTTTAGATAAAGTGAATGAGTAAGTATACCTTAGTGTTTATCTTCCTCATTAGTACATGATAATTTTGTTGATATAATCAAACTGACCTTTTTGGTTTTAGTAAATTGATGGATCTAGAAGGAACCAAAGTGACAATGGGTTTGAAGGAAACTGTGTTGGTTCTCTGATTAAGAGACTGGATGAAATGTGGGATTCAATGAGGATATTCGTGTTTGTTCTAAACCAACTATCAAGGAGTCATGATCAACCACTTGAACCATGGTATGTTCCTTAATTCATCATGAATGATATGACCAACTCGATGTGGAAGTTCAGGTAATAATTATAAATGTAACCATTATAGTTTATATGATCCTTACTTTTGAGGTAATTATGGGTTACTATATGTTTTGATCGAAAGTGAAAGGCATGAGATAAAATTGAGGTTAAATTATGTTATGATTATTTTTGAATATTTTATCACGTTTTGGGGAATATTTTAATAATTATATAGTTTTGGAAAAAGGACAACACATAGACCGTGTGACAAACCATCGTGTCGGACAAAGCTGCGGGAATCAAACCCACAACCAAAGTGCGACTGGTATTTATTGCCTACCACTGGACTACGTGAAGTCCCTGGTTAGTTTGACTTATTCTTTTTAGTTAGATGATTTTATGAATTAATAGTATGTTTATTTTGGGTTATCTATGGAAATTATTAACCTATCATGGGGGATATGTGATTAGGTTAATTACTTTTCAATATGAGACTTTAAGAGCAATTGTTCTTATTTGGAGATAAGTGTTAATTTGTACTTTGGATGACTATGTGATTAAATCCTTCAAATATTTGGGTTTCAATCTTAGTTTTTTTTACATTGAATAATTTTATGGAAAAATTGTTTATCGAATGGTCTTCGTTGAACTTTGGGTTTTGATGGACAAATTTTGGAGATTAAGAATAGATTTTCTTTTTATAAAGGGTTATCCTTTTATGGATTATCTGATCTTATACTAACCTTTTTGGTTTTGGTTTTGGTTAAAGACTAAAGACTTGGGACGTATATAGTTCTCTTTTTTGGATTATGTGATTATTAGGAAGTTGATTATAATACTCTTAATGCGAACAAGTCTTCCTAAAAACATGTCTTTTGGAGAAAATATGAGTTTAATTGAGGAATCTAGTAAAAGTTGAAAGTCTACGTGACAAGTAAGTATGTTTCATTATGATTTATTTATGCTCAAAAATAAATTCTTCAATGAAGAGTAACATAAAACAAAAATGTTGTCTCTTAACATTTCTTACTGGGGAATCGAATACTGTTTAACCCATCACAAGTTTGTGATTTTCTTATGGTTAACTTTATCCTAATCATGTTTTCTATCACTCTCCCTCAGAACAAGAACCTTTGCTTTTTCTTCCATATCCATGTTTTCCTACATGGAATCCTAGTATGGGTTAACTCAGTTGACCTCTGTACTTCTCTTTCTTTCTTTTAAAGTGATTGTTTTACCGACTCTTGTTCCGATGTAGGATTTTCAATGAAGTTTCCAAGCCCAATTTTAAAATTGTGAGGACGCAATTCCCAAAAGGGGGGAAGGATGTAACACCCTAGGTAAATAAAGAATAAATCATTTTCATTTTTATTTATATTTATTAATTAAATATTAATTTTACTTTAAATGGGCTTCAATGTTCGATAGCATACCTGATACGCAACAAAGAGTTTCTTTGAAATCTTACGTTGCACACTAGTAATAAAATAATATTATTTTAAATGGTAATTAACACGTAGCCGTTGTATTGGAAGGAATGAACGGAACGAACTAAAAAATGATTATATATGTTTGTCAAATATTTTTACTTTTTACAATAAATGTTAGAGGATTAAAAATGTGAATGAATCCAATTTTAAGCGTAAACATTCTAATATTCTTTAAAAGGCCGATTAACCGCCTTTTGATGACGAACCTTTTTTAAATCCACTTTCTGAAAATTCTATGTGTTATATTTGACAAAATATAATTCTTCTTTAGAATCGGGACATCAAAATTTACTTTGTGTGATTTTTTGGTATTTTTCGATAAAGTTCATTTTTTAATGAATAATGAAAAATGTTGTATTTTAATTCAAAACATCTTTTTAATATAATTTATTTATAAGATTAGATAATATTTTGAATTGGTTTTAATGTTAAATTAGAATATATTTCTACCATTTAATTGAATAGTGGTCGTTGGAATTAATTTCATCTTTAAATTGGACATAAACTAGTGTCAATCTTTTAATAGATATTGTTTCTTAAAAACACGATATTTATTTTGACAGTGGGAATTAATTATTAAATTAATTAATGAAACTTATATGTTTAGAATTTTTTAAAATGGACATCATTTTTGAAATAGGAATATCAAATATAGTTTTGGGTGATTTTTTGGTAATTTTCTGAAAAACATAAATTTTTGATGAATCGTGAAACCACTAAGTGGTAGTTAAAGAAACTGATTTTTGGTTTAAATGAAATTTTACCACCTATATGTTTTGAATTTCAAAAATCCGACATACATTTTTGTCATTAATAAGTAAAATCTTGTTCAACGGGATTAAAATAAATTTTTGTTTAATAGTAACTTTTATGTTTTAATCGCGATTAGAGGTAATTAGTGTAATTTAAAGTAAAAATAATGATTTAATAATATGAAATGACCATGACACATGTCCTATCCTCATTGGATGTGTCATGGCCGGCCAAGAAAATCCATGGGTCAACTTTGGGACCCCATGGAGCCACTATTCCTGGAAAATGACATTAATACCTTTTTATTTAAAGTTAAAATTAAAATGTCACAAACATGTATTATTTTACTAAACCAATTTTTAGATGGGGTTATACAAGTCATATTTTTTACTATAAAAATTCATTAGAAATCTAAAAAAATTTATATATCATGATATTTGGTTTATAATTTTTGGATATTAAATAAATTAATTTATTTATGACACCATGATGATGCAGTGATTACCTCATAAATGAACGATTTAAATAAAATGAGAAGATAGGGTGAACTATAAGTCTTAAACTTGTCACAAACCTATTCGATCGGTGGATTTCGAAAAACTATCACCTTATCCTAGAAATATATCCTTTTGGGACCTTTTAAATCTGAAAATCATTTTATAATAAAGTAATATTTTATAACTTTCCAAGAGTTCCCCTCCACTCCTCTTATAAAAGGCCCCCGCCTCTACCACCTTACACACACCTCTCAAGCCATTGGCACGGCCAACCCCTGCCCATTTCATCTCTCCACATCCTTATCTTCATCATTGAAGCCTCACATTGGGCAGAATCTATTCCAAGGAAGCCATTGAGCTCAAATAAAAAAGAGTTACCTGATTTAAAGGGAATGTCTTTCCTTGTGTTCTTTTGTTTTATTTTGCTTCTACAAACCCCTAAAATCATTTTATTCCTCTATTTTGTAACATCCCCAGTATCATAAATATACTAGGATGTTGTTTAGTGAATTATTTTAGCTACACTTACACACACCTTTGTCTAATGGTTAAAGAACATACTGTTTCTGTGGATGTCGAATTTCTGCCTCACGAAACGATGATTATTCAATCAACTTTTAACACCTTTAATGGTGGCCATTATGATGTCACTATACTTTATATATGATATATATGGTATTTATGTTTTCTATATGCTTCTTAATTTTATATTTAAAACATTCCTTTATGCTTTTCATGTTGTGCAAAGGCGGAAATTTCATACGAGGAAGTATGGACTACCGCCCCCTCAAGTGATGTGACTCATTCATGCAATACATGGAATGTATAAAGAATGAAATTAATGAACATTTGTGACATATATAACATATATATTATACTGTAATTAAAATATATATATATATATATATATATATATATATATTATTTTTAATTCAATTAATATGACAATGAAATGAAAGCAGCGTTCATGCGTACGTACGGCATACCGTCTCCATGAACGGTGAATTTCATTTCTTTTTATCTCCAAATGTTATGGAGTAGTATAAAATGAATATATACTGGATATATATGATATTTAAAACATAAATACTATTTTGGATATGATGTACCTATAACTACATGGACAATCACTTTCAAAAAAGTTCATTTTTTACTCATGTACCAAACATCGACAAAAACGTCTGATATGAACTCACATTATTAACCAATTATTATAACATTATAATATGTGATATAAACTGAATAATAATATTTAAAATAGTTCCTTAATAAATTATAAATTGACTAAAGTTTATTATTCAGGAATATAAATAAACGAACAAGACAAGTCAGACTTGAGGTAAGGGATCCTACTCCTCTATTTCTTTTTAAGTACACTCTTTTATGTCATTGCTTTTAAGCTCATATTTCTTATGATTGGGATGTTATTTTACACTAATCCTACTGTATGTTTTATGTTCATATGATGAGAGACCCTATTTTCTATCATCAATCCATTTTGGAAGTTTTGAGTGGCGCCGTTAGGCTGCCGAATTTTCGTAAGGGATCCAACCTCTCTCTTTCATTTTAAGTACTCTCTTTTATGTCATTTATTTTAAGCTCATCTTTCTTATGTTTGGGGATGTTATTTTATATTACTCATATTTTACTTTTTATTTTCATATTATTAGAGATCCTATTTGATCTCATAAATCCATTTTTGGAAGTTTCAAGTGGCACCGTTAGGCTACCGAGTTTTCGTAAGGGATTTTTCATCTCACATTTATTCTCGTGACATTTATGCTACATTTGCCACTATTTCCTTTGAGTGGTGTATGTACTTCCCATTATTATACACTTTTTGTAGTATTATTTCATTTATGGGTATTTACATCTTTATTGTATGACCCTTCTTCCATGGGGTGTATGTTTCGAATGTTACCCAAGTCGGTAAGGGAACCTTTCACCCTCCACTTTTTAAAAGACTTCTTTTGTTATGTATTTTAATTCACATAATATTATGTTAGGATATGTTCTTCTATTTCCTTATTGATTTAAATTTTATTTCCAATTGATGAGATACCCTTTTTATCTTTCATCAACTATTTTTCTGAATTTTGAAGTGACGTCGTTAGGCTGTCGAATTTTTGTAAGGGAACTTCTTAACCCTATTTTGATTCATTGGGATAAACTTGTACTCCTTGAATATGTCATTATATGAATATGTGTGAATGTCCTCTGATTGTTTTACCCTTAATATCCACTTATATTTGGTGTATTCATTTGTCACACATAATTATTTAATTGATTTATCCTTAATCAAAGGATACCGTCTTTGTAAGGGACTTCGTCTCAATCTCCTTTCATTGAGGCATATTTCATTCTTTTATATGGTGTATAAACCCCTTTGAATTTTACTTTAATACAAAAGGAATCTTTTTCTAGGAATAGATTTACAAAATGACAAAAATGAATGTTTCTTTTAACGTACACGGTGACAACGGCCTTTTCCACCGCCGCGAGTATTATTTGGTCTATGGCTTCCACAAAAAGCCGTAATGTTTTTAAAATGAAATAAATACCATATACTCTTTTATGTATGTTGGTATTGAAAATGGTTTTTATAAAGGATTTGTTATGTCAATATATTTAGTGATATATTGTGATCGAAATGTGGAAATGTTTTCTTTCCATTATATTTGTTTAATGTCTTATGATTTTATAATTGTACTTTGAAATTATGACGGGTGGTGCCGTGAATACCAGGATAGGTGGTTACTTTATAAACTCCAATTAATTGGGTATGGAAGTCAGCCATAGGGCTATTAAATTAAGTGATATGTGTGTAAGTCGACCGTATGGTTATTCCATTTATGTATGTTTATGTCCCATGTTACCTTTATATGTTATGTGTTCTTTATATGGGTTTTATGGTAATATTTTGGTTACAAAAGGGTAAGAAATGGTCTTTTATTCAATGAAGAGTTTTTACTACTTCATAAAGGTGAAAAGTATTACTTTGGTAAAGTATTCATGGTTTACTTGTTGTTTTGAAAAACTAACAGTTTTCCTTCTTTGTGTATCCCTCACTGAGCTTTTTATGCTCACCCCATGTTTTTTTGAATTGTTTTTCACAAGACATATTGTGGAATAGGGTCAAGGATGGGATCAAGGGAATGTCATGCTATCTAATACATGGAACTAAACATGTTTCTTTTTTAGAGTTTTTATTTTATGGAAACTTAGTAGAAGTGTCTACTTTGTAATCTTTTGAGATGTAATAGTTATGTCCTAATTCACTAAAACACTAAACCATGAAATGATATTCAATGTGAATTATTCATTTAATTCAATATTAAGTAAGGTTTAAGGCTGGGGCCTTATATTTTTTATTTAGTTTTGTTGCCATGGTTTACATAGGAAATAACAAAATCTTTAATTGTGTAAATATAATCATATAGCCATGGTTTAAACTGTGGATATAGGTCAACCTCCGCAGTGGCCATTTTTAGGCCTATTTCCACAGTTTTGAAAATTGTGGAAAGGGACTTGGACCTACTGCCAGAACGATAGTAACCACGGTTGGCCGAAATCATGGATGTAGGCTAAATCTTAATTTTTGGGGCCTATTACAATGATATTGAAATATGGAAATATTTCTTTTTCCTAGTTGTATATTTTGATAGATATCAATGATAATAATTTTATTCTTAAAGAAATAGATTATAATGTATTATGTTGATATATTCTCTTCTATGATATGTTTATTGTTTTATACATTCTTTCTAATATAATTTTATCCATTAATAATTTTTGTGTATCACCTTTACGTCTCCTTAAATTAACGTTTTCCTCCCAATTTAAACATGATATCAGTAATCAATAGTTTCACATTTTAAAATTATTTTGTTTAAAAAATCACATCATAAAGGGGCTTAAAAATAACATTTTGATATAAGATAAAGGGAAGTACAAATTCTATGTGTAATGACACAAAAATATTTTTTTAGGAAAGGTAAAATTGGTTGAAATTGAAGATATTGACATGGATGAAAAGTGTTAATAATTATAGAGAGTGATTGATCTCATTGATCAATATAAAGTTAATGATAAATGGAATTTTAAGAAACTAAAAACTACAAATATATGATGATTAAAAAGACAATCTGATTCATCAGATATTAATGTAATAAGATAATTTTTTTTTTAGATCCTTTTTTAAAGTTGAGGATTTATTTTACTCTCTAAAAATATATGAAAATATAATTACTTTATATGTTTGTTTTTTCTAATCATGAATCCATCCATTGGTTGTTCTTTAAAAAAATCAATTCATCCCTTAATACTAGAATTGAATATCCAAAAATGAATTTTTATATGCCTAAGCCGCCAAAATTCAATTTTAAAATATCATTTGATCCATTAAAGTGTAACATGTATTTCTGTAAATCTTTAACTATTTTGAAAATCCAATATGGTTAGAACAAGTTGTACATAATAATACATTAATCTCAAAACATCAATGGTAACACCACTGGATCATCATTAATATTAACAGATTAAATAGTTTATCTAAAAACAATTATATATTAACAAGTTAATCACATGGATAATAGTGGGTGTTAATCCCTTATTGTTCTCTGATCAGGGGTTCTAGCTTTGTTTCCATTATGGACATGACGAGTTATCACCCAGAAAGTGGGTTTTTGATTTTATAAATTATATAAATATAATACCTGTAATTTTACAAAACAAATATGATGGACATCCAAAAAATAAAATCATTCATTAAATAATCCTTTAATATTGTTTTTAGTTAAACTTTAATTCATAAAATATAATAATTATATTTGAATATTATTATAGTTTCATTAATGATCATATTAATCCTAAAGGCTTCTAATGTCATATCATAGTACTTACACATTCAAGGGGCCTCATGGTAGGTCTTATGATCGAGTCACCCTGACTACTTTTTGGCACAATAGTGTCTTTGATTTTTAGTAATATCAATCCCCTGAAATGTTATAATATTAACCATAAAGGTAATCCATACCTTTAAACATTTTTTACGAAATGTAAATTAATTATTTCTGAAATAACTTTTTACAAAAACATATTCTTATGATAAATTGATCCTAAAATATCCTTAATCATGGAATACACACATAACTAAAAACATAGAAAAGATTTTTTTAAGACATTCAGCATATCATATATCTTAAAACCATAAACCCAAGATTCTATCCATAAGTCTAGTTTTATTTAAGATGCATATGTTTTTAAAATTTAACATAATCCTTGAATGTATAAAAATTATTATGACCAAAATATCATTTGTAAAAATAATTATAAAATTTATTTATTTTTGGATCATAATACATAAATACATCATCCATTATCTTTCAACATAGGTCTTTCCTAGTCTATAGAATAACAATTAAAATAGGGAATTGATTTGAATAATTACTAAGCTCCCTATATTTAATAAAATTAACTATAAATGGATCCTTATGATGGGATTTATTTCCATCCATCGTACTCTTCATTTTTTCAAGGAAATTCATTTCATCGTTCCCTTCATTTCCAAACATAAAGTATTTTCCAATTACTCCAACACAAATTAATGGGTGTCTATTTCCACATTTATGAAAAGATAGAAATTGATCCTTATATAATCCATGTTCTCCATAACTCAAGCTCTTAGCAAACACCATCCTTGACTAATTTGGAAAGTATAAGAATTAGATAAGGTATTATACAATAATATTTTTTTACGATAACTGACATGGAATAATAATGATATATTTCACTCCTATAATCATCCCATTTGGTTGGTCAAAGTCACAAAATTTTCCATAATTTTCATTATTAACTTAATAATTTTATCGTTCATCCGTTAAATAAAACCTAAAATTACTCTGTGTGAAATAATAATCATAATAGGAAAACAAAATGATCATTAATTTTATGTTCAAATCATGAAACCTACTTTTCTATTATGAAACATTAGTTTTAACATAGGTCATTAATTTTTGTTATATATTCTAATCAATCATAGTGGTTTGTAAATAAAATGTGAATTAACCTAAGAATATCCCATGGGATTGTCAAACCATGTATGTAGTATGGTATGTTATCATGCACTACATGAAAATAAGGTCAAATCAAATGTGCCGTTTATTGAGTAATTTACCCTAGTTACTTCTTCTCCAAAACAATGATTATATGTAGTATCCATACATGGATGTTTTATAGGGAAAACCATATAATATCTACCATACTAAAACATATGTATATTCTTGTATACCGAACCTCTAATTCTATCATAGTGTTTTGATCCCTAAACTATGTTATTTTAAATCTATATCCCATGTATTCTACTAAATTTTACATAATACCATATATAATGTCTGTGATTAAACCTTATCTCTATTAACAATACCATTCTATAGATTTGAGGCCTCCTTGCAACAAATTCTATACTTATCCTCATGATGATAAGTGTTCCATCAACGTTGATCTGAAGAGAGAGGCATGGGTGTAGTCATTGGGTTCCCTTGACATCACCTCCAACATCCTCTCTATGGATTTAGGGTTTCATATCACAGGATTTGGTTTTCTGCAATTTTTTTAGTTTAGTTTCATGGATTCATATATATCAAAAGGTCTATGGATGTTCTCGGGGTGTCGACTTTATCGGTGGGGCCCTACCCCCAGTCCTTGCTAGTTCCCCTCACTAACATTTTCAGGGAGTTTTCTTAACTCACCATCCATTGATGATTATTTCTCTTTCCAGATCTATACAGTTTAACAAATAGTGGTGATTCAGGTCCATATCGACTCAGATCACCTCACCGACAAAGCTCTTATGGTGTGGTTTTAGGGTCTTTAGGCCTTAAGTTTAATTTTCCCGACACCTCACATCTTAGAGTGTGTGCCCCTCATATTGATTTATAATATGGTGTTGAACAAGGTATGGTGGCATCATTGTCACAAGGCCATTTCCGATGATGGTTCTAGCATCTCATATGTTGTCCACATCATTGATGTTTTTATTTCAGGTGATCACATTGAGTGGTGTTGGTGATAATATTATGGAATGGTTTTTATTTTTGTTATGAATTTCATGGTGCATTAATTGTTCTTTGGCCTCTATGGTCTACAGTTTAATATATTGTTCAACTGGATCATCGACAAGGGGCTTCTCTAGATGATGTTAAGAGCAGGGTTCTTTCACTATACCATTGCTTTAAAAATTGTATGTTTGAGAGCTTATGGTTATTTACAGTGGTAACAAGCTATGCAGTTCTCCATGGAATAGCTAGCCATGTAGCGATGATATGGTGGAAGCCTGATTTAATTTTTTATATGATAGGAGGGGATTTTACCTTGTAGTGGTTGTTTTTGGTCTTGGTATTCTAGACTATTGGGACCTGATTTATGTATTATGTCTTTATTTTCATGTCTAGTTCCCCAGCATCCCTTAAAGGGGGGTTTTGATAATAAAAGAAATAATTTTCAGTATGTAGAGACCCCGAACCTAGTATTCCAGAGCTAGTGTATGTATTACGACATTATCAAACAATATAATGATTCTCATCCTGAATTACTGACTAGTTTATTAGTCTTTATAACCTATATACATGCATATTTCCCATAAAACATTTGAAATTAAAAATAACAACATTATTTTTTAGAGAACAACATTATTACATATAGAATATATATACATATCAAACATAGTAAACTTCATTGAATATTATCGAAAGGAAACAAAACAAGGGTGAAATAAAATGCTCAGTAATAGATAGGTAGATTGTAAGCTATCATTAATCAAAGAGAATAATCAACATGGTGTGGTAAATAACTAAGCACACATACAATTTAAAAACTTTTACGAGAATAATCCATATGGAAAGATAACTAACTAAAAAATGTACCATTTAATCAATAAAGTTTTTATCATAACTGGGTATTTCATATTTATTATGGAAATGTAATTAATAAAAAAAACATTTCATTTAATCAATAAACGAGGAATGAAATGCATCCAGAGATAATTTTATAGAGAAAATCTCAATGATAATAATAAATAAATTCATAATGATGGAAATTTTTATTATTGGACTCAATGATCTCATGAATCATGATATATCTACCACCAAGTCAATTCATAATATGGTTTAAAAATATAGGTAGAAACCCATTTAATGCTATCTTGTTGATATATCTTGTGAGACCTACCAATGAAATGTGGGGATTATAATACGAGTCCACAACCATCATTATAGATCCAAATTAATCCTCATAATTCAAATAGTCTATTTAATTCGAAAATCAATATTCCTCACCATCATATATACATATTAATGAAATAATATTGATTATCAATATTTTCATAGTCAATAAAATAAATTTCAAAGTAAAACATTTTATTTATAATGTGAGAAAATATTTAAGAAAAAAGAATATACATGATTAATAATTTATATATTTATGGTAAATTTGTTTTATAATTATCGCAAGTAAGTAAATATTTCAAGATAAAATTATTAACTACAAAAATGAATCAAGTATGTGAATATCAATACTATCCTTGGTCAAAATAATCATAAACCATCTAGAGGAAGAATAATATTGGTATCAATAATACATATCCATTGTGAATTTTATGTAAAATAAATGGTTTTATAAATTATATAAAATAAACATCATTAAAATATCATTAAAAACGTTCTAGAGGAAAATATCTTTTTCATTATTAAAATCACTTTTTAAAACATAAAACATTTTAAAAACATTTTTCTTTCAAAATAACATTTAAAAAATATGAATTTTAATAGTATGAGGTGAAAAATTTTATTTGATAATAATCTAGTAAATTTTATAATAAATCATCAACGAAATTATGTTTATAATGGTGGGTAATCCATACATTTCATAGAAAATAGAAAGATCATTACATTTTAACAATAAAATGGTTATAATGTAACTTGTTTGGAAAAATAAAACATATATCATTTAAACATATTTTTAAAAATTATAAATGGGTAAAAAATTAAATAATATATATTTTTCAAAAGGCTAAAATATTTTTGAAAACGTTTTTCCAAAAAATGGTATTGGAAAAAATGATTCCCAACCGATTGGATAAATGATGAAAGGTTTTTTAAAAGAATTTTCTTAATAGTTATAAGAACCAAATGGTAGTAAATTGGTAATATTAATTAAAAATATAATGAATAAAAATTATTATAAAAAATTAAATTTTTTTTTACACAATGACAAATTAATTTATTTCAACAAAAATTCAAGAATAAATCATCCTGATTATAATGAAATTGTTAGATAAACCATTAAATTGATCATAACCTTGAAGTTAGAATGAATCAATGAATCGATTATGTATATCACATTTAAATATAAGTAAAAAAATTGGAAATAAATAATGATATAATAAAAATTTATTATCTAAATAAAACTATATTACCGATGACAAAAAAATTAATATAACCCAATAAAAAAAATTGAGTTACAGATTTCATTACCAATTCGTAATTTCCATGTAAAATCTCGTTGGAGGAAATAATTAAAATTGATACATAAAATATCATGAATTATTTATTAATCATGATATTACTTGAAAATTCGGTATCATATGCACCATATAAAATAAATTAGGGTCATAACATCATAATATGCCTCAATAGATTGAAAGAGAGGCGAAATCCCATACCTCAAGCTTATTTTTGGTGGAACATGATTTAAACTCCATTATTGTTTTTTTAAACATATTATTAATTTATAAGAGGAAAATATTAATATTTATAATATCAGATATTATCCTTTTTTTATATTTTACTACCCTTTCATTATTAATATGTCATTATTTTCACTATTTTGGATGTTAATTCTCTTGTTTTCCCATTCCTACTTTTCCCTGAATGTTCCAATTCTAGTTCATACTATATAGTTTTATCATCTAAATAATAATAATAATTAAATATTTATCATATTTTTACATAAATTATAATTTTAAAAAAATCATTAAATATGGTTTTGATAAATGAAGTATGTTACTATTATAGAGATGACAGACTATACATACAATTACGTGATATTTACATTTTTCAATTATTTTTATAGGAAAAAGGTATGTAATATTTTAACATTAAAAAATTATCATAATATAATATTATTTATGTAAATATAATAAAATATAAAATGAATGTTGTTTGGTGAAGAAAACATAGTCACATTTTTTTGTTAAGGTAGTAGTATGCACGTACACAAACGATGTTATCATAATTCTGTGAATGAACGGGTGATGAAGTAAATGGTTTATATTTTATTTTCATAATGAAAATTATGTCATGAATATAATAATTCATTAAATTTTATAACATAAGTACATTCAATTATACATATCTCCTTCCATGTAAATCATTAGTGAAAGAAAAATCACATCTCTTCGCAAAGCGGTTGTCCACTATATAAATAAGTGACATTATCGTATAACTATAAGGATTGGAATGCAAAAAATATATTTATATAATATAATGAATTTATAGGTATATGTATATTTTAAATATAACATATATATAATTTATTTCTATCATCATAACCATCCATTAGAGGTATTAATGGAAGAATGAATGACATCAGTTTGCAAGGCCTTAGTCAGTTGTAAACATAAATGATGATTTCCTAACCCATCTGATAGGATTGGATGTAGTTGTAGGAAAAAACATTAAAATAAAATAAATAAAAGTATATTTAGGATACTAGGGTTATTATATCATCATGGTTTAATAATACTTGTTTTATACGAATGAACAAGTAAAATAAAATTTTTTGTTGAAGAACGTTACATCTATTTCTGGTAAACTCTTTCGGATTGAACCAAAAGACTTACAAGGTTCTATTTATGCAAAAAAATGTCTTTAGGATGAAATTGGGGATTTATGGAAGTGATTTGGATAGGTATTGGAATAACCAAAATTGTTTTAATGTGTCTATAAGATAGTAGAGGGGGTGGTCATTTATAAGTGCGGTGAGTATCACACTTGTAATTATTTTAAATGATTCAATCATACCCATGTTATTTTCAGGAAACAAGCTTCAAAAATGGGTAATTATTAGTTATATAATAAAAAATGTATAAATATGGATATTAATGTGTGTGTTACCAGATGGTAGGTCATTTTAACCATTTTCTTCTTAGTTTAACCCATAATAAATAAACTTTTACCTTAACAACATTAATTGCATTTTAAGGCTTGGTTATTAATTTTGGGAAAAAATTATGGTGAAATTATAGGAAATTATAAATTATCATAATTATAAATATGGAAACCATTATTAAAAATTAAATTAATATTCCTGAAAAAATTCATTTTAAAATTAATTTTACAAACAAAATGAGAGAGATTTTTTAATGAGAAAATGTTCAAAATTGTACAACGTTTGATAAAAAATTTAATTTCAAAATGATTAAAATGATCTAAGTTATATTATTTGATATATAAATTAACAAATATAACTTTAAATCTCACTAAAATTATATTTAAAATTTTTTAAAAAATTAAACGAAAAGTAATTTTTAAAATAAAATTTATTTGTTTTCACTATTCATCAAAAAATAAAATATTTTAGAAAAATCAAAAATATTCACCATAACATATTTTTTTATTATGATTAAAAAATAGTTTTTATTTGGAAAAAAATTCTAAATGTGGTAAAAATAAATTTTAAATTATGTGTCTAGAGTGTGACTAAAAAATATTTTAGAAAAAAATATAGGTTTTCAAAAAATGTTTCATTTCCATTTAAATGATTCTTATTTTATTCCTAATAAATTGATTACAATAATATAAATAATTTAGTAATTAATATTTATTACCTCAAATTTAATTTATATTTTATAATTTCATACTATATTACATTTCATTTAGATGCATGTTTTCATGTTCTGTAAGGTATCGAAGAGATAAAATTTATTTTAAATGAAATATATTGTAATTTCTTCGGGTGTAATATTCAATTTTATGCTTGGTGATTCATTCATATGCAGTATCAATTACAATTTCCTTAGTTAATAATTTTTGGGTGTTAAATAATTTTTATAAAGTTAAATTTATAAAATCAAGAAATTTATTTTTAAATGAAACCATGTAATTCAAAGAGACATAAATTAGTTAAATAAATATTTTAATTTTTTAGGAAAAAATTTATTTTATTAATTTTCAAATTCTATTAAATACTAATATAAAATATTATTAATTATAATTAATCGTTTTTAGTTATTTTTGTGTTTCCAGGAGTTATCAAATTTTCTATATAATGGAAATTGCATCTTACAAATTTATTAATTACTTAAATAATTAAAAATATTTTCCCCTCATATAATTTTCTTATTCCCATGTTATTTCATCAATATTATTATTCCTCCATATATTATTTACCTATTGAATCACATTATTTTACATTACCTACTCTTCATGATTAAAAATAATAACCAAATTTTCATTATAAATGATATTCTCATATAAATATACCACTTTAGAGCACAAAACATAAGATGGATCAGGAACGAACATACATAGAAAATAAACATGATACACGTCATGTGAATGGGATAAAAATATAGGTAAATATACTTTATATGAAATTGATCCTACATTTCATATTTTTTCATATAAACCAAAAAATTGTAGACATAACACTAACTTTCTTCCAAAATCTATAACACTCTTTCATGGGGATTCATTAAGAAAAACATGATCACATATCTAAAACAAGAGAAATTTCCTCCCAAAATGTACATAACTAATTTTAATGATTTGTGTTATTATAATGTGTTATTGAATCATCATTACATTTTATACCATTTCATTCACCAATTAGGGTACAAACAATTATATCTCACTGACTTCATCCGAGCATGCTTGATTCTAGAACCAATTACTATATAATTTCTCAAAAATTATAAACTCTTATTATATGATAAATTAACTGATTAAATCTGATGATCCAAACTTCCATTAAAATTGAAATATAATGGCTAGATCATATTTTCCAAATCCTGAATTGTTCGTTCTAATGGACCATTAGATTACAAATGAAAACATTGGTCGAAAATAAATTTAGTACCCAAATACTTTTCAAGTCCTTCCTAAAAATTTAAAGTAAATCATAGATCATGATCAAATAATCTAAAGATTAGAACTCTATGTAACCTAAATTCTTCTTTATGATAAAGTCCTAAGATCTGTTTTAGTTATATATTATCTTGTATCGGTCAACATAGCATTATCATTCTATATCAAGACGTAATGAAGTATTTTAAAAGGAATCATCCTTCTAAATAAAAAATTCACCATTTCTTCTTGAAAAGGATAACACTATATAATAAACTATTCTTATTTTAAATTCCTCAAAAAAATCATTTCATTCTTTTTTTCATATGAAATTAACATCTTTTCAAGTTAACATAGATAGTGGGATAGATAACCATGAAATATTTTTAATAAATCATTAGTAGGAACCCACTAATATGAGAAAACATTGACACTCGGTGACATTTTTAAGCACTATACATAATTAAAACCATTAATTTTTATAAATATTAGATTTTGTTCAGTATTTTGAACCATTATTCCCAAGAAGAGAAAGTTTTTTTCTTCTGAAATTTAGATTAAATAAATTTTCAACATAATTTATTTTCTTTTGAATTTTGTAAATCAATACATTTTGTTTCTCTTGATATTAAAATATTTTTGATTATACCATAATATCATCAATAAATAGAACCTAAAATTTAACCAAATACTCTTGGAACACTCTATTCAATAGATCTGTAAATATAGCGAGTGTGTTTCTTAACCCAATTGACATAAAAAGAATCTCAGAATAATTGTACCTAGTATAAAACGTTATCCCAAGTATATCATCCACCTTCAGCTTTATCTAGGGATACATAATCCTATGATCCATCCATGAACAATACTATGCATCATGGAGTTGATCAAATAAATCATCGATATATAGATAGAGGTACTTGTAGATAATTGTGATGATATAGAGTTACCTATAATTAATGAAAGGTATCATGAATCCATTTGTATTGTAATAAAAATAGAACAATATATCCTCAATGAGAAGTTATAGTTTGTATGAAACAACTATTAAGAAACACATATAAGTTATTTTTTAACTACAACAACATAACTAAATATATTCTTTATTGAGGTTTTAGATTTGGATTAGCATTTGGAACTATGTCAATAGTGAAGTCATCTTCACGATTAGGAATAAAACCTAGAAAATCATTATGAAATCTATGAAGATATTCATTTTCAATTAAAACATCCCCAAATTTAATAATTCATTTTTTATAACACTATTTGACCAAAAACACTCACTTATATATTTTATTATTTTTCCTATTTCTTGATATTCTATCAAAGTTATAAATTCATTATTATAAAAAAATCAAAACTCAGTAAGATAAATATCTAACTTAGGTATGATATATATCTAAGAATGATAAACAAAAATTCAATCCATTACTAAAATAACATCAAGATCAATAATTGGTATGAAAAAATGGTTTTCAGAAAAACTTATTCCACAGTTTATAATTGGAATATTTCTTTAAAAATTTCATTTATACTACCCCCAATAGTTTTCACAAAATGTTATGACATAAATTATTGACATAATATTCCCATTTTAATTGAAATTTATCGCTATATGAAATAATTTTTCGGTCTCTAATAAACAATGTCATTGGGGTAGTCTTAATAAAAATGTAATGTATTTCAATACATTCATTAAGGGTCCTAAATCTACCATAGTCGTAGAAAATTATATATTGAACATTTTAATTTTTTACCATTATATATCCGAACTCAAGTAAGTAACTATATATAATTATTAGAATAATATCTCATCTCATTATAATTAAAAATATTTACAACCGATTTTTGATTACTGATCTGATAATTGTCATTAATATTTTATATTCAATCAAGGGTCATTTTATCAACCTTAAAACATTAGTAACACTTACTATATATCATAATAAATCCAAGTGAATGATTCATTCCACACATATCATTAGAACAAAATTTAATTTTCCTATCTTCATTTTTTATTGATGAATGATTACCCATTTCCTACCACATATATCACTTCTTATCTTTATTGTTGTAATGTCCAGAATTTTCATCTCAAATTTCTAAGCACACCATAAAATTTCTTTATAAATTATAAAACCATGTGGAACCAGAGGCCATTATTAACATTTCATAAATCCTAAGTAAAATAAATCTCATTTACTTTCACGTTCTAGAATACAATTTGGTTCATACATGGGTATTCTAATAAAATTAGTTTCACAGATAACAACAATATCCTCCTCCTTTTCTATCTTATGAAAATTTATTTCCATATTATGTTGATCAAATTTATTGAAACAATTTTGAAGGAAGATATCATTAAATATCACTCATTTCATAAAATAAATTTCCATACTTTTTCATAATTTTCTTAGTCAAATGCCATTATTGATCATCTATACATTCAAATTGATAAACCTTAATGGAATTATGGTGTACTGAACATCCAAGAACATCAAATGTGTTCTCTAGAGAATTGTTTTTTCCTTAAGATTTCACTAGGTTTGAAGATCCACCGAATGATAGAGGGTTTTATTTAATGAAAATATTCACTTTAAATATATTCCTCTTAAGAAAATTTAGTGACCCTCTTACATTTGTTACTCTATTGATATCCTACATCGCCTGAGTCAGCATAAAAACAAACTAATCTAGTATAATTTCATCCATTACTGGTTTTTGGTTCGAATGGATATTATCATCATGATTACTTTCTACCATAGCTTCCTCATTTTCAATATAGAAGAACATTCTGGATATACATGGATAAGAAAAAGAAACATGGAAATATTTTAAATATATCTCAGGATAATATAACAAAAAATTATAGTCTCATTAAATAATATTTTAACATTATCCTAAAATTTCAATCTACCTAAAGATCATCTCTAATCTTAACTATAACAAATTATACCTTAAATGGAACACAACTATATTTTTTTAATAAAAAAGGGTTTTAGATTATTATATTTCTAGGATGATTTTAGTAAATATTTTTAATGAATTAGGTAAAAATTTACACAAGAAAGTGTAAATTATTACACAATATAATCTCTCCCCACCAAGACTGTTCTTTATTAATACACACATTCTATATTCAAGGTAACTCTTGTATCTAGACCTCTGACATTACTAATTTTTCTTCTAGTCTTTATAACCTTTGAAATATCATTTTAAGATATTGGATGAGGTAAATGAATCCTAATATATATATAAAATAATGGAAACATGTTATCCCATTTTTTAATCTCAAAAACCCATAAGAATGTTTTCCTTTTTCACAATAAACATTCGATCTCAAATATATGATTAATTTTAAACTAAAACATAGTAAATTCTTAATAAAATTTATTAAACATTTCATATTAAATTATAATATAAAAATCATAATCATATAATTTTATTTGAAAAAATTAAATCTTGTGAATATATTTTCTTACAAAATAATCATTTCTATATTATAAAATAAATGTTCACAAACATTCCTTAAAAAATAAACTTTTATAAACTTTCTAAATAAAAATAATTTTTTATAAACTTTTAACATAATATAATTTATGTACCTTTACAAATTATACTTATATTAATCATTATAAGAGACCTTATAATATAACAACCAAACTGGATAATTCACATATCTCTTAGAAATATCCTATCACTTATATACTCTGTAAATTTATTCTATGCATTGGATAACTATATTATAGCAGCCAAAACTATTCACCTTCAGGCCACTAGTTTGGGCCTGGAGTCCATAATGCCTTTGGGCGACCCATGGTGTTCAGAGCACTTTAGGATTTTAGGTCATCTCAAGACCATCGGGCCAACTCAAGGCCATTGGGATACCTCAAAATGAATATGAAAGTGTAGATGAATCTAGAGAATCCAATGGAACATGCACCATATGTGGAACCAAGAGCGTGGAGTTTAGCCTGAACAAAGATATATGGATATGGATGATTGAGAGGGTATAGGAATTTCCATTGGGACTATACCTTTACACCTTTCAATAGGTATTTATTACCAAACATGAAATCTGAATGTGGTAAAGCTGAACTCATGATCTAGATTCTAGTGGAGGGGAATTTCCATGAATTGATATCTAGGATGAATTCTTGTATGACCTTCAGCTCATATAATCCACTAAGCCTACGATCCTTGTAAGGGTTCCCCATTATCCCTTGAAAATGGGATTGTCAAAAATAAATTAAAAAGTTTCCTTGGGATCATTTGGGTATATCATTAGTAAAACACATATATAATTCATTTTAATAATAAAACCCATATTAATTGTTATTAAATCTAATCGTTGATAAAATATTCATATATCTTATAAAGATTGAAGAAGGTTTTTATTTCCATAGAAAAAAATTAAAACGAAAAAAATTAGAATATTGAGAGGAAGAAATTATTTGAATATAAAAATAGAAAAATTTAAATGAGTCTTTATAATGATTAATTTCTATTATGGTGTAAAAAAATTGGTGAAGTTTTATATTCTAAAAACAATCTATTTTTACTTTTGAAAATATAATTAAATTTACCCATGAAGAAAACAGTAAAATGAGTCATTTTTTAACATTTCTAAATAAAGATTAATATGTTTGAAAATGAAATGTAGAACCCATATATTCATAAATAATAATATTCTATAAATAATTTCAAATAACATAAACATAGAAGAAAAATATTTTGAAAATTTTCAAACAACATTTTACAGGAATGTCCCTAAAGTTAATTCTCATTTAGATTTCTGTACTCTCTAAAATAAAAATAATAAAATTTAAATATATTTTTAACTCCATGAATATAATTTTTACTGTTAATTTCATTATTATTATATTTTTATTTCACTTCTTAGAATGTTTGTTTAGTTACTATAATGGTTTGGTTCGCATTGAGAATTTTAGGGTTCACAAATTTATAACCATAAAACAACATCAGTGCACTAAACATGGTCAAAGGGATAATGGGTTAATTACATAATAATGTTTCAAATAATATATTAATTTTATTTATACATTATATTATTTTTTAATAATAATCACTAATGGTGGTCGGAAAAAATGAACCTTGTCATTTCAAGAAGACGATTGTATGTACACATGCATGAGTGTAGTTTTTATTTTTCCAATAGATTTAAAATAAATAAATTATATAAAATTTAACATAAAAAATTCTTAAATATGTTATATGTGTAATATTAATTAATTTTATCCATAAATACAACCATACTTGTATGGTAAAGTGTAAAAATTAATCATGTCGCTTCGTAGAGGTGGAATTCATCAAGTATGAATGAGCGGCATTACAAATTTCTAATGAACAGAAAAATTAAGAAGGTATGTAGCATATTATTTTATTAGAATAATTATTATTTCATAATGATAATATATATTCATTTTTTAATAATTTTAGCAAAACATATGATTAGGTGATGAAAATTAAAGACATCGTTCCACGGAGGAGGTTCTCCATATGTATGGACTAGTAATGTTTCTTTTTATCATAAGAAGGAAAATGTGTTGTACTAGATATGTATCAAAATATTAATAACTTTGAAGTATATTAAGGATATTTATTCCATCATTTATTCATGTTTGAATAATTTTTTAGGGAGGTAAAATAATAACAAAACTTGAAAAAGATTAATTTGAACTCATACCTTATTTTTAGATATCTCCAATTAGATTAAACATTAAAAATTATATTGTAATGGACAGTGTTTTTGGGGTCCATTACTTTGTGAAAATCTCGTTTTGGGTTTTCTAGTCTGGGAATGACGGTGGTGTAGGCCTACTGGTAGCCTTACACTACCAGTAGCAGGCCTGCTGGTAGCTCGGTCTACCGGTGGCCGCGGCCTACCGGTAGCTGCAGCCTACCGGTAGCTCAGCCTACAGGTAGCTTCAGCCTACTGGTAGCGAGGCCTACCGGTGGCTGCAGCCTATCGGTAGCTCATCTACCAGTAGTTGTCACCCACCGGTAGCTCGCAGCTACCGATGGCTCTGGCCTACCCCGCGGGTTATTTCCAGAAGCGCTCCCTTTTGCGCAAATAGGGTTTTAAACACAATTTTGACCTATTTGAGTGTGTTTTAAAGACCCATAACGTGCATAAGAGTTTTAATTAAATAACTTAATCAATTAATGAGTCGGTTTAAACCACCCCCCTTTAATGACGAGTGGAGCCGCGTGGTCAACCCATGACCCCCGCGCCTTATGAGGTTTTGCGTTCTCACCTCCACTGTCTGCGGCTCTTATAAACTAAGGGTTAGCTATGGTTTCTCCTTTCCTCGATCTAGGCTTTTCACAATCAGCTTCTGGTGCATTTCATCGTTATCCGTAAAGTTTCGCGCCCGGCCTAAACGTCGATCATCTATCAACAGGTAGGGAATTTCTCTTTATCCTCTCTCTTTTGTGTATCATGCGGGGTGGGCGTGCTTCTGTTCAGTAGAATTGGATAAACCATACCTAAATGAAGATAATGAACTGAATTCAATAAAGAAATGGGGGGCTGTGATCGTTGATTTTGTTCATATTATGACCATCTTGTTGAGTTGTGCTGGCTTATGCCTTCTGAAAATCGAGGCTGTTGGTGGTCCTTGTTTCTGAACTAATGAACCCATGATGATGTTTTAAATGGATTTTTTGTGGTTGAAAACTCCTGCTGTGAAATTAAATTGGTTAGTCACGTATATCCGGCCAAATAAATTGAGGCACCAGGATTAATCCTTCTATGATTACCTCAGTTAAAACACACGAAAATTGAAATCATGGAGTGTGTTAAGTCGTTTAAATCTAAAAATATCGGCATGGCCCTGACTTGTGTTGGTGTTGGTATTTGGTTGTTTTCTTTTACAGGCCGATTGCTGGAGATGTGGGTGGGGATGGGATCCCCTGTCTTTATACTCTCGGTGGTTGGGTGACATTGGGGATGGGATCCCCTGTTGGTATGGATTCAGTGGTTGTGAGTTTTAAGACCAGGTGGGTACTTGTTTATATGACGAATTGGTGTGAGATCCTCTGTTGTTGAGAACCGGGTATGGGTGTTATGGTTGATGCTTGATTTTTTACTTTCATGGACTTCTGTCTATGCTTACTATTCGCCCATTAGTTCTTAAACTTAATTAAACATTTTCATTGAACATGAAACAAGAATGGGACAGATGGGTTTTGGTGGCGAGAGTCATGACTTGTGACATGGACGCAGTGGTGTTGTGTTCTGTAGGTTGGTTTGAAAAACCTAAGCTTTGGGGGAGTTCTTGGTACCTATATCTATACTTTTAGTTTTTTGTTTCTTATTCGCGCCCCACCCAAGTTGAGCACTTAGTGCCGAACACCCCCATTTCATGGGGGAGGGTGTTTTTTCCAACACTATTTTTAGTGGTTCTTTATTAGCTCCTTTTCTGCTCCCTTTCGTGGATAGCCCAAGTATCTTCGGGCCGGCTGTGATGGCTTGAGGTCTATTATTAGCCCAAGAACCTTCATGCGGGGTAGTGTGGTGGTTGGCCAGGTGTGTGCGGCAGGCGGTTTCCCAAGTGTCTTCGGGATGAGGCCCAGGTGTCTTCGGGCGTGGTGGTGGTTGTTCTGGCCTAGGTGTTTGCAGGCGTGGTTACATGTGATAGTTGTGGCCCAGGTGTGTGCGGGCGGGTGTGGCAGTGGTACTGTGGTGAGAATGGCGGGATTGGTTCGATGCGTAGGATGTCTCAATAACTAGTGGGAAGGTGGCGTGGGGTACCCAAACATCGATGTGCTCTGATTATATATATTACTTGACTTGCGTTATTTGGGGAGTGTGACCTGGTGAGGCCTTTGGTGGATATTTTACCTTGATTAGTGTTTGGTTTACTCATTTTTCTCATGGGACATTAGTACGTTCCCGCACTTGTGCAGGAGAGTCTTTCGTTTTCCCTACTGAGTGTACATGTATGCTCACCCTACATATATAAAACTGCTTTTAGGATTCCAGGAAGACTTCGGGGATCACGCAGGACCATACTAGCTTGATCCTTATGGGAATTTGCAGTTGTTTCTTTTCTTCTTTGGTACTTACCTTTGTAGTCACCTTTTGTACTTTGTGGCTTTACATTTGGAACATGCATATGGGAATGGATTACTTTTGGCTTTACTTTTCTTTTACCTTGGTGTTGATGAGTTTCATCATCTTATCTCTCGATCTTATAAAATAAAAAGGGGTAATGCCTTCCATTTGTGAGAAATTTCAATACCCTTGGTGCTAGTCGCCACTCCGGGACCTATTGAAGGCGGGTCTTGGGGGTCATTATCTCTCCACCAACCTAGAGAAGGAAGGGCCTGGCAATCTGCTGACCCTTCCCTCCTTTTTGTGAAGGTGGGTCGTGAGAGAATGGTATTAGAGGTGATGGTTCAGAGATAGGATGGAGTCTGGAGTTAGGAACAGTGAGGATTGCATGGGATGGTAAGGCAACAGTGTTGTGTGACCTTGGCGCATGAATTAGGCCAGGGAAGACCAGTTAGGACATGGGATTTTAGGGCCCCCCGTGATCCGATGCAAGGACTCTGGACCTACCGAACGACCAAGTGAGGCCACACTGATAGTAAGGTAGAGACCCTATGAAAGGTACATGCATCATAATTAATTGTGTTCTTGTGTTTTTGGTATGTCTTGGGAATTAAGGATAAATTAAAATTTTAAAAAGTTTTAAGAACGATATTCTCCACTACTTGGGATTAGTCATTCCTTGTTTACCTTTCAGCTATGGCACCTTGAAGGCGACCACGTGTGGTACGGGCGATCGACGCCCCAGAGACTACTTTGTCTGATCGGAAAAGAGCTAATTGAGAGGAAGAGTACGACCAGTGGCAGAAGAATCTTTGGGCCTTTTAGCGACAGGCCCTTGAGAAGTATGAGGGCAGCACCTCCGACATGAAGAAAGAAGGCGGGCTAGAGGAGCTAGTTATAGCGTTCGGCCTGATTCAGGGCCTAGCCGAGTACTAGGTTCCTCTGGCCGTCAGCCAGATGCGGGGATCAGCGCGTCAGTGGTGGACGCTTTACCTGGGGGAGAGGAGAGAGTCTGAGGTGGCTTGGGCGGATTTCGAGAGGGAGTTCTGGGTGAAATTCCTCTCCTCGACGATGAAGTCAGAAAAGAGGCAGGAACTATTCTCCCTCTATCAGGGGAGTATGTCTGTGAGGGAGCTAGGGATCAAGTTCAAGGACGTCCTACGTTTTTCTCTGGACCTCTTTCCCGACGAGGAGTCTCAGGCAAGACGTTTAGAGGAGGTGCTCCGACCCTCCCTCCAGTATGCTGTTACCCCCTTCACTCTACCGACGTACTTGGAGGTCCAGAAGAAGGCCGAAGTGGTGGAGAGGATGCGTGCTCTAGGAGGAGTGTCACGAGAGGGGATCCAGCTGGGACCATCGAAGGGAAAGGCTGTCACGACCCGCCCTATGGGCCCGTGCCGTGACTACCCCAAGCCTTCCTTCCATAGGCCAGGGGCTGGAGACTAGCACCAAGGCGTAAATACCAGTAAAAGGGAAGGCATTGGCTTTGAAAAGTAAACAAACACCACAGACTAAGCAAGCGGAAAAGTAAACACTAAGTAAAAACAGAGTACAACTGAAAGTGCGGAAAATTAAATGGGCCAGTATACAAACCCAAACTGAAAGTAAAGTACAACTCGAAAGGAAAAATAGAAACTGTAAAGTAAAAGCCGCTACACCGAGCTGTCCACTGGAAATCCCACCTGAAGGGTGGGTACAGATAGCTCCACTGCTCCATGTGTCCCACCGTCCGCTGCGAGTACGTCCCGCCCTGTGGTCCACCTCCAGGTATCATCCTGCTCTGCAAGCCTCAACCACGATCAACGTTGTCCGTCGTCTGCAACCAACAAAATGTAGTGCATGCATAGCCCGTGCAGGGGTGAGTATAAGCTACTCAGTAGGGACCTCGAGACCCCTGAAGGTCTCCCAAAATCCACAAATAATAAACCACAAAGGAAGGTACAATCACGAAATAACATCCGACACTGCTTAGGTATATGCCCATAAATATACCTAAGTCATCAATTCCAATACGTTCCAACCTCCGAGCCCATGTACAACTCAGTCCACACAGGAAAGTATATGTATTCCACACAAGAAAGCAAAACGAAATCCACACTGGATAGCACAACACAATCCACACAGGAAAGTAACAGGATTCAGCTCACACCGGTATACTTCATTGAAAGATGATAAAGATGATCTCTGATCCATCTAAGTCATCGGACCCACGAAGGATCGACAGGTAACTAACCCCCGCAATGTCCCACACAGGATCGGGCCCACACAGGACCTGTAGGTGCTGGTTCACACAGGACCGCTGAGCGCAATGACCCACACAGGATCGGACCCACACAGGATCGGACCGACACAGGACCTGTAGCACTGATCCACGTAGGATCGCTGAATGTTGTAGTCATCGTCGTCGAATCCACTAAGGATCTCTGTACTGTCGTCGTCGTAGTCACATTAGCAGTAGCAGTAGCAGTAGCAGTCACAGTCGCAGCCAGCACTAGGGTTCCCGCACACAGCAAGCTCGTTCGGGAAGGTCTGCTCCATGAGCCGAGAGACTGATACATCAACTGTCACAAAGTCCAGAGTTGATGTACCCAAAAGTTCTGTATCGCCAACCGGAAATCAACGCAATAGACGGCACGTCGATCGGACGCCCGGTCTGAGAGTTATTGGCTTTTTCGTCCCAGGGGCCCGGTTGGTTTTTAAGGCAAAACCAACCCGACCGTACTCCACCTGCGTCCAAACCTCGTGCGGAGTATGCCAAAAGATCCGTCTCACTAAGAGGAACACAACAAAGCTGACGACACGTCAATCAGTCGTCTGTAGCTCAAGATAAGAGTGTTTCCTTTCCGAAGGCCCGGTTGGTTTCGTGTACGAACCAACCCGGACGAACTCAAAGTATTTCGAAACATTGAGTGCGATATACCTAATCGACCGTCTCGATCTAAGGATCGCATCGCCGCTGACGGTTCGTCAAACGGAGGTCCGTAGCTCATGTTATGGGCAAAAGACCGAAGTCGATTCGAAAACAGGGGGTCAGGGTCCGGGCCGACCCGGCCCGATCCCCCCCTGGGTCGGCCCGAACCGGCCGGCGGCGTGCTCCGGCGCGGGGGTGTGGCCCGGCGCGGCGGCACGGTCCGGCGAGGCGACGCGGCCCGGCCGGCGGCGGCGCGGCCTGGGCGTCGCTCGGGTGCCACGCGCGGGGGGCAAAGCCCCCGCCTCTTCCCTCTGGCGGCGCGGCATCTTGCCGCGCCTTTGACAATCAACGGCCCCCCACGTGAGGGGGCCTGCTTTAAAAGAAAAAGAAAAGGGGGGCGATGCCCCCCCTTGGAGTAACCCCCCCCCCCCCATTATGGGGTGCCGGTTTTGGCCAGCCGGGGGAATTAATTCCCCCGGTTCTTCTCCCGTTCGCCCGGCCCGACCTAGCCAGCCGGTCCTTCCTCAACGGGACCAGCAAGGTCGGTCCCCTTTCTGGCTTCCGACACTGGCGGTCCATCTAGCCACTGGTCTTCTCGTTCTGCCGAGGCCCGGAACCGGCCGTGGCCTTCATCGTCCAGCGCGATACAACGGCACCGCGCCCCTCCGTCGTGGCCCCGCTCCGGCCACGGCGCCTTCGGTTTCCTTCGACGCAGCGCGACGACATCGCGTTCTTGATAATCATTCTGTGGCGCAGTGCGACGACGCCGCGCAACTATAGCTGTGCGATTCCCGCGTGGTGCGACGACACCACGCCATCTCGTTTCATCCGCAAGGAAATATTCAAGAACAAAGGAGGGGGGATTCGGCCGTGTTTGTGCAGTCCATCCCCCCCCCCCCTCTCGTTAGACGATAACACATAAACATTTATCCTCAAGATTGTCATGCTAGAACCAAGAAAGAGAATAAATAAATAATCAACAACAACCCCCTACCTTGGTTTCAAGAACGATGATTGTCAATGACCCGTGGAAGATGCGTCGCGGTGGTCGGCGTCACGGAAGACGATTCCCCAGAACGTGGCGTTCTTCGTCGATGTTCAAAGGTTCTTCGCGTTCTTCATCAAAGCTTGAAGAAGAAGAAGAAGAAGGCTCCAAATTCTCTCAAGATTGTCTAGAGAATTCTAACCCAAATAAAATAAGCTAAGGTCTTATTTTATTTACTCAACCAAAGCATTTTGAAATTCAAAGCTTTGAAATTAGACAACTCCACCCATTTAACAACCCAACTTGTCAAGTTAATTGAAGAGGGGTTATTGGGAGTTTAAAAAGAGAAGATGAAGAGTTATGCTTCATGTGGGCCCCACCACACTTAATCCTCCCAAGGGAGGTTAAGTGGATGTGGGTCCCACCTCTAACTCCCTTTGGGAGAAGTTAACCAACAAGTTAAAATAAAAATTTGTATTCCATAATTTTTATTTAACTTATTCTAAATTCCCAAAAACTAACTCTCAACCCGCAATAAACGCAACCTCGGAAAAGGTCTCCTTAAGCGAATATCGGCGCTGCGAGTTCATCGGTGCCCTCAGAATTTGATTCCGGGAACCAGTTCAAAAGATAGAAATTCTCGCTCGTTCGTTCACTGAACGTACCCGAGCCAAACTTCGGAAATTGATTCCGGGCACTCCGGGCCTCGGAATCAGGTGCCGTCAGAAACCGCGTTCTTGTAAAATTCCAATGAAAATTAAGAAAAAATTTCCCTTTAATTTTACGGGTCTTTACATTACTCCCACCTCAGGGCTTTACATCCCCGTAAAGATACATCAAAAACTACGGAAACAAATGAGGGTACTGAGCACGCATCTGAGCCTCCCGCTACCATGTGCT
This sequence comes from Viscum album, assembly GCA_963277665.1. NCBI lineage: Eukaryota > Viridiplantae > Streptophyta > Magnoliopsida > Santalales > Viscaceae > Viscum > Viscum album. The sequence goes on from OY728163.1 coordinate 1,656,091,526, forward strand.
CTCCTGGAGGTTCTTGTGCTACCATCTGATGCGTACAAGAGGAATCGATCGCCCACGTAGGACCCGCTCCTGTCGATCCACTATCCCCACCAGGACCTCCGTAAAATTCACCCCATCATCAACGTCAAGTTCCCCATGGTCAATGATGTGCGTCGGGTCGGGCACGTATCTCCTCAGCTGAGACACGTGGAAGACGTCGTGCACCCGGTGCAACTGAGGTGTTAGAGCCAAGTGATAAGCCACCTCGCCAATCCTGCTAAGGAACTGGAAGGGTCCGATGAAGCACGGAGATAACTTGCCGCCTCGGCCAAATCTCCATATACCACGTCAAGGTGAGACCCTCAAGAAGACGTGGTCGCCATCCTCGAACTCTAGTGGCCTCCGCCTCCTGTCAGCGTATGACTTCTGCCGGCTCTGAGCTCTCCTCATCCGCTCTTGGATGACCTGGACCTTCTCTTGCGTGGCCTGGACCATCTCCGGTCCCACAAGTGCTGACTCCCCAGGGTCTGTCCAGCACAAAGGAGATCTACAAGGTCGGTCGTACAACACCTCGTACGGTGCCATCCCGATGGTGGAGTGGTAGCTGTTGTTGTACGCAAACTCCACCAAGGGTAGGTGGTCCTCCCAGCTACAACCAAAGTCGAGGACACATGTGCGGAGCATGTCCTCGAGAGTCTAGATGGTCCTCTCCTTCTGACCATCCGTCTGAGGGTGAAAGGATGTGCTCAGATGTAGCTGCGTCCCGAATGCCTCCTGTAACCCCTTCCAAATCCGGGAAGTAAAGCGAGCATCTCGATCGAAGACGATAGATGATGGCATGCCGTGGAGCCGCAAAATCTCTTGAACGTAGAGACATCCCAAGCTCTCTACTGGGCCCTGCTCTCTGATGGGTAATAAGTGTGCCGACATGGTGAGTCGGTAAACAATCACCCAGATGGAGTTGTGACCTCTGGATGTGCGTGGAAGTCCAGTCACGAAGTCCATAGATATCCCATCCCACTTCCACACCGGGACCTCCAAGGGCTGTACCAAGCCTGCTGGTACCTGATGCTCTGCCTTCACCTGCTGGCAGGTGAGGCATCGAGAAACGAACTCAGCTACAGCCTTCTTCATGCCCGGCCACCAGTGCTGTCGTCTGATATCCTGTTACATATTCGCCACTCCAGGATGTACCGCCAAAGGAGAAGTGTGAAACTCTCTCAGCACCTCCTCTCTCAAAACGACTGGTACCATGGTACGTCCTCTGAAAAGGATGCCGTGCTCTGCTCCAAGGGAGAAACCATCAGGTGCCTGTCCCGAGGATATCTGTGCACGCTGTGTCTCACAGTCAGCGTCCTCACGCTGTGCCTCTCTGACCCACTGCAGTAGTGGAGGGGTGACTGTGAGAGACTGGAGGAAGGCTGCTCCATCTCTATCCATGAAGGATATCTTCAAAGAGGATAGTTGTTCCGTTGCCTCCTCAAGTAGCTGAATGCCCGTCCTCCTGCTGAGGGAATCAGCTACTACATTCCCCTTCCCAGGAGTATAGATTATCTCAAAGTCATAGTCCTGGAGGAACTCGAGCCATCGCCGCTGTCTCAGGTTCAGGTCCTTCTGCAAAAAGATATACCTGAGACTCTGATGTTCAGAAAAGACTGTAAAACGCTCGCCCATCAGGTAATGTCTCCACGTCTTCAGAGCGAAGACATCCGCTGCTAACTCCAGGTCATGGGTAGCGTAGTTCTGCCCATGCGGCCTCAACTGACGTGATCCATAGGCGATCACTGCGCGCTCCTGCATCAGAACACATCCGAGTCAGGTCCCTGATGCGTCGCAGTAGACTACGTACCCTACTCCCTCCTCAGGAAACCTCAAGATAGGTGCGCTGGTCAATCTCTATCTCAGCTCCTGGAAGCTCTGCTAACATCTGTCTGACCACACGAAGGGTTTCCCCTTCTTCGTCAAAGATGTGAGTGGTGCCGCAACTCTAGAGAATTCTGGCACGAATCTCCGATAATATCCAGCTAGTCCCAAAAAACTCCGAACCTCAGTCATGCTCCTGGGTGGATCCCAGGCTAACACAGCCTCGATCTTCGTAGGATCCACTGGAACTCCCGCCTCAGAGATAACGTGTCCCAAGAACTAGACCTCACGTATCCAGAACTGGCACTTCGAGAGCATACCATAATGCTGGTGCTCTCGGAGTGTGTCTAGTACAACTCACAAGTGATAGGCGTGCTCCTCCTCAGTCGTAGAGTAAATCAGAATGTCGTCGATAAAGACCACGAAAAACCGATTAAGGTATGGCTGAAATATCCTGTTCATGAGGGCCATGAACACTGCTGGAGCATTGGTTACGCCGAAAGGCATAACCAAGAACTCATAGTGGCCATACCGTCATCTGAAGGCCGTCTTCTGCACGTACTCGTCTCTGACTCTGAGCTGATGATAGCCTGGCCTGAGGTCTATCTTCGAGAACCACCGTGATCCCTTGAGCTGATCAAATAGGTCATCAATCCTCTATAGCGGATACTTGCTCCACACTGTCACCTGGTTCAGGCGACGATAGTCAACACAAAGTCGCAAGCTTCCGTCCGCCTTCTTGGCGAACAAAATCGGGGAAGCCCAGGGTGAAACATTGGGTCGGATGAACCCCTTTCCCTACAAGTCCTCCAACTGTACTCGTAGCTCTCGAAGCTCGGCGGGGGCCATCCGATATGCTGGAGTGGATATCGGGGCTGTCCTGGGGTACATGTCAATATAAAAGTCTACCTCTCTGCAAGGAGGTATCCCTGGAACGTCGTCGGGAAAAACGTCCGCAAACTTATCCACCACTGCAGGAAAACCAAGACTTTGCACGTCAGCTGCTCCAAGGATGAGGCTATCCAACTGATGGGTGATGGGTTGTCCTCTCCTCCGCGGAAGTCTATCTTGTGCTGCAAAGGCTCCCTTCTCGCCGGTGAAGGTGAACCTGCTCCCGTCGGTGCGTACACATCGTACCTTGCGCCTAAAACAGTCAATCTGTGCATGGACCGTAGATAGCCAATCCATGCCTAAGATGACATTGTAAGGCCTCAACTCAACTACAAGAAGATCCTAGATGAATCTCTCGCCTCCTAGAGTAAGCTCACACTACCGGCACCAGGGCATAATCGTCGAGTCTGCTCCCGTAGGAGTCTCTAGCGGTAAGGATCGAGCCAACGGCTCTGTCTGAATCTCCGAGCTCCGAACAAGGGCAACAGGTATGAAAGAGTGACTCACTCCTGTGTCTATAAGTACTGTAGCAAGGGTGGAGTAGACACAGATAGTATCTCGAATCATCTCTGGCGCGCTGTGGTCGTAGGCCTCTGCTGCCTGTAGTTGTGCCTGTCTCTGCCTGCCAGCTTCCTCTGGTTGGGGTGGACCTCCTGGTGGTGGTGGTGGCAGAGCCTCAAAGGGTCTCCCACCACCTGCTGCTCGGCCAGCTCCTCTGCCTCGTCCGCCTCCTCCCTGCGGACCGCCACGGTCGACCCTCTGCCTCTGCCTCGGTGGTCCCTCAACCGTCTGTTGCTCCTCGGCACGGCTGGTCGGGCAGTCACGAGCCATGTGGCCCTGCCCGCCGCACGAGTAGCACTGTCTGCCTCTCGAAAGACTGGCTCCGCGTTGTGTGCCTCGCACTGCTGAGCCAGTGTCTTGAGGTCGTCTTCCTGAAGGTCTGGTCTTCCTGGACCCTTGAGTCATCCGTCGACTGCCTGCTGCAGAAGACTATGCCACGTGCCGCCCTGCGGTGGGTCTCGGCGCTGGTGTAGACTCAGCATGGAAGCTCTCGATCAAAAGGGCCTGCTCCAGTACTCCTGTCTGATTCGGTATGCTGAGGGAGATCAGCGATGCCCTGATGTCGTGTCTCAAACCCTGCTCGAAGGTCCGGGCCCGGAAGAATGGGTCACGTACCATGTCGGTCGAGTAGCGCGAGAGATCAGTAAATCTCGCCGAGTACTGAGCGACCGTCATGCTGCCCTGCCGCAGCTGAAGAAGCTCCTAGATACACACCACAAGAAGGGTGGCAGGGACGAACTCCGAGCGGAATAGGCTCTCAAAGTCCGTCTATAGAATAGATGCCTCATCGTGCACCTGGAGCATCAAGCTCCACCATCGGCCCGCTGCTGCGTGTAGTAGGCTCGCAGCGAGGATCACCATGAGGCCTGCAGGTGTCCTCACTAGCCTAAAAACTCATACCACTACCTCCAGCCAGTCCTCGGCTTCCTGGGGGTCCGTCTCCCCACGAAACCTGGGTGGTCGCTGGCACTGAAACTCCTGCAGTGCGCTGAGGCAACGTGCATCATCAGCGGCTGGTGCTGGAAGCATCGGTGGCTCGACGGGTAGAGCTACCGCCGGTGCCACTACTTTGAGCATTTCCGCTCCGAAGGCCCGGTTGATTTTGTGTACGAACAAACCCGGCCGAACTCAAAGTATTTCGAAACATTGAGTGCGATATACCTAATCGACCGTCTCGATCCAAGGATCGCTTCGCCGCTGACGGTTCGTCAAACGGAGGTCCGTAGCTCAGGTTATGGGAAAAAGACCGAAGTCGATTCGAAAACGGGGGGTCCAGGTCCGGGACGACCCGGCCCGACCCCCCCTGGGTCGGCCCGACCCGGGTCTGACCCGGCCCGGCCAGCGGCGCGGTCTAGCACGGCGGCGCGGCCCGGTGCGGTGGCGTGGTCCAGCGCGGCCCGGCCAGCCGCGGCGCGGCCTGGGCGCCGCTCGGGTGCCACGCGCGGGGGGCAAAGCCCCCGCCTCTTCCCTCTGGCGGCGCAACATCTTGCCACGCCTTTGATAATCAACAGCCCCCCACGTGAGGGGACCTGCTTTAAAAAAAAGAAACCGGGGGTTCTGCCCCCCCTTGGAGTAACCGCGCCACCCCCCCCCCCCCCATTATGGGGGGCCGGTTTTGGCCAGCGGGGGGAATTAATTCCCCCGGTTCTTCTCCCTTCCGGCCGGCCCGACCTGGCCGGCCGGTCCTTCCTCAACGTGACCGGCAAGGCCGGTCCTCCTTCCGGCTTCCGACACCGGCGGCCCGGCTAGCCGACGGTCTTCTCATTCCGCCGCGGCCCGGAACCGGCCGCGGCCTTCGTCGTCCGGCGCGATACAACGGCACCGCGCCCCTCCGGCACGACCCCGCTCCGGCCGTGGCGCCTTCAGTTTCCTTCGACGCGCTGCGACGGCGTCGGGTTCTTGATAATCTTTCTGTGGCATGGTGCGACGACGTCGCGTAACTATAGACGTGTGATTCCCACGTGGTGCGACGGCACCACGCCATCTCGTTTCATCCGCAAGGAAATATTCAAGAAAAAAGGAGGGGGGATTCAGCCGTGATTTTGCGGTCCCCCCCCCCCCTCTCCTTAGACGATAACACATAAACATTTATCCTCAATATTGTCATGCTAGAACCAAGAACGAGAATAAATAAATAATCAACAACAAATCCCTACCTCGGTTTCAAGAACGATGATTGTCAACGACCCGCGGAAGACGCGTCGTGGTTGGTCGGCGTCACGGAAGACGATTCCCGAGAACGTGGTGTTCTTCGTCGATGTTCGAAGGTTCTTCGCATTCTTCGTCAAAGCTTGAAGAAGAAGAAGAAGAAGGCTCCAAATTCTCTCAAGATTGTCTAGAGAATTCTAACACAAATAAAATAAGCTAAGATTTTATTTTATTTACTCAACCAAACCATTTTGAAATTCAATGGTTTGAAATTAAACAACTCCACCCATTTAATAACCCCACTTGTCAAGTTAATTAAAGAGGGGTTATTGGGAGTTTAAAAAGAGAAGATGAAGAGTTATGCTTTGTGTGGGACCCACCACACTTAATCCTCCCAAGGGAGGATAAGTGGATGTGGGTCCCACCTCTAACTCCCTTTGGGAGAAGTTAACCAACAAGTTAAAATAAAAATTTGTATTCCACAATTTTTATTTAACTTATTCTAAATTCCCAAAAACTAACTCTCAACCCGCAATAAACGCAACCTCAAAAAATGTCTCCTTAAGAGAATATCGGCGCTGTGAGTTCATCGGTGCCCTCAGAATTTGATTCTGGGCACCGGTTCAAAAATTAGAAATTCCCGCTCGTTCGTTCACTGAACGTACCCGAGCCAAACTTCGGAAATTGATTCTGGGCACTCCGGGCCTCGGAATCAGGTGCCGTCATAAACCGTTTTCATGTAAAATTCCAAAGAAAATTAAGAAAAAATTTCCCTTGAATTTTACGGGTCTTTACAAAGGGCGTCAGCACCAGGCCTCCAGCATCAGGACCCTCCAGGTTCCGAGCAGCAAGGAGCAGACCACAGCAGTTTCAGTTTCGATCCCCTGGCCCTCTCCCTTTTCCTCCGGGCCTGGGACCGCAGTAATTCATTTGTGGGAGCCCTGGACATCTCCGAAGTCAGTGCCCAGACCAGGTGCAGTACGGTGGTGGTGGAAAGCCCCACCACCTGCCCTAGAAGCAGCTTCCAGCCAGACCTTTCTAGCAGCAGCAGCAGGGACAACGATCTCCCGCTCCTCCGAGGGCAGACGTAGGAGGAGGAGGCCGACCTCAGGGCGCTCCTCAAGGACCTCGACCAGGGCGTGGTCAGGGAGGTGGCCGACAGCTGAGGGGTAGAGGAGCTGGGCGTGGACATTTGCACACCGTAGAGGCAGCAGTTCCGGCAGGGCCAGAGGTTGTTCGAGGTATGATCAGTCTGTTTAGCACTCTTGCTTATGCCTTGTTGGATACCAGAGCTTCTCACTGCTTTGTTGCACCCAGTCTAGCCCGTGCCTTAGGTATAGATACGGAGAGTCTTCCAGTGCCCCTGGTGTTGAGCACACCAGTCGAAGGTCAGACCAACTTGTTGTTTGTTTGTCGGGGATGTAGACTGATGATAGGGCCACATCAGTCGGTTAGGGATATTCTTCTGCTACAGATTCATCTATACGATGTCATCCTAGGCATCGAATGGCTATTTTCTGTGTGTGCCATCATCGACTGTTTCCGAATAAGGGTGGTGTTCTCGAACTTGGAGGACCGGCGTGTTACCTTCACCGGCGAGCGGAGCAGTTTGAAGGGAAACAGGTGAGAGGGACCTCTCATCTCCTTGTTGACCGAGCTGATAGTGGAATCAGTAGATGCTGAAATGGAGGAAGTGCCAGAGATCGTCAGTGAGTTTATGGACGTCTTCCCTGAGGAGTTGACGACTCTAACCCCTCGGCGTGATATCGGGTTTGGGATAGACATGCAGCCCGACGCTCGATCAATCTCGATGGCTCCATACCGGATGGCGCCTTCAGAGCTACGGGAGTTGCGGATCCAGATTGACGATCTAATGAAGAGGGTTTATGTTCGCCCGAGTGCGTCACTATGGGGTGCTCCAGTCTTGTTCGCAAAGAAGGAAAATGGTGGTCTCAGTTTGTGCATAGACTACAGGAGGCTGAATCAGGTGACGATCAAGAATCGCTACCCTCTTCTGAGGATAGACGTTCTTTTCGACCAGCTAAATGGGGCAGGATGGTTCTCAAAGATCGACATGTGGTCTGGGTACCACCAGTTGAGAGTGAAGAAGAGCGACATCCCGAAGATGGCCTTCAGGTGCAAGTATCGACACTTCGAGTTCGTAGTCATTCCCTTAGGTGTTATGAACGCCCCGGCTGTTTTCATGGGGCTTATGAACTCCATCTTCCGGGAGTACTTGGATCGGTTTGTGGTTGTGTTCAACAACGATATCCTGATCTATTCGACGTCAGAAGAGTACCATGCAGAGCACCTGAGGACAGTTTTGGAGGTCCTATGACAGCACCAGCTCTATGGGAAGTTGTTGAAATGCATTTTCTTGGCACGAGAAGTTCACTTCCTCAGGCACGTGGTCTACGAGAAGGGGGTAGCGGTGGACCCATCAAAAGTTTGGGCGGTTATTTCTTGGGAAGCACCCAAGAATGTGGCAGAGGTCCATAGTTTCCTTGGGCTGGTAGGTTACTATCAGAGGTTCGTACCAAAATTATCTTGAGTTGCGGCCCCTTTGACAGCCCTGACCAAGAAAGACCTGGATTTCATGGGGAGTGAGCAGTGCAAGTTAGCCTTCAGCTATCTGAAAGAGAAGTTGGTTAGTTCCCCAGTGGTGAGATTACAAGAAGAAGGGGTGGCCTATGAGGTGTTCTGTGATGCTTCGGGACAGGGCCTGGGATGCCTGTTGATGCAGTGACAATGGGTGATCTCTTATGTGTCCAGGCAGCTACACCCAAATGAGTGTAATTACGCCACCCACGACTTGGAGCTTGCAGCGGTCGTTTTTGCGCTAAAGTTATGGAGGAACTACCTCATCGGGGAACACTTTGTGGTCTTCACGGATCACAAAAGTTTGAGGTATATCTTCTTCTAGCGGGACTTAAACTTGCGACATCGGAGATGGGTGGAGTTCCTCCAGGATTACGACTTTGATATCACTTATACTGAGGGCAAGGGGAATGTAGTGGACGATTCCTTGAGTAGGAATATGCAGAAGGATGCGGTCCGAGAGTCGGCGGATTCCTGGAAGGAAATGGAGGAGTTGGATGCCTTACACCTGGATGCGAAGATGGATAGCGGCAGAGGCTGCCTATATCATATGATAGTGCAGTCATCTCTGTTTAGACAAGTGAAGGAGTCTCAGTGGGGAGACTCGGAGTGCGAAGTAATGCGTGACCAAGTTGACCCGGGAAATTCTCTGGAAGGACGGACAGAGGATGGTCAGAACCAGATGCTTTTCCCGGAAAGGGTTTTTTTTTCAGGAGTGATGCACGATAAGGTTCTTAGTGAGTTCCACAACTCACCCCTGGCAGTACACCTAGGAGTTTCCAAGATGTACCAGGGACGGAAGAGGCAGTTCTGGTGGCCCGGAGTTAAGCGAGTGGTGGCGGAGTTTGTGGCCAAGTGCTTAGTGTGTTAGCAAGTGAAGGCTGAACACCGAGTTCCAGGAGGCCTACTGCATCCCCTAGATGTCCCCGAGTGGAAGTGGGATGAAATCTCGATGGATTTCGTCACAGGACTACCCAAGGCCCAAGGGGGATACGATGCCATCTAGGTGGTAGTGGATAGGTTGACAAAATCGGCTCCCTTTCTGGTGATCAGGGAGTCGATTACTTTGGATGCTTTGGCACGAAAGTGCGTGGATGAGGTGGTGCGGTTGCATGGAGTTCCGAGGTCTATAGTCTCAGATAGGGATGCATGGTTTACCTCGCAAGTCTGTAGAGTATTGCAGCATGCGTTTGGAACCCAGTTACACCTTAGCACTGCTTTCCATCCCCAGAAAGATGGACAAACAGAGCGCACCATCCAGACCATGGAGGATATGCTACGGGCATGTGTTCTGGACTCAGGAAGATCATGGGTGCGACACTAGCCCCAGATAGAGTTCACTTACAATAATATATATCACTATACCATTGGCATGGCCCCATTTGAAGCTTTGTACGGGAGGCCATGTCGTTCACCTATGTGTTGGTCCGAAGTAGGAGAGTCAGGCAACCTTGGCCCGAAAGTGGTGCAGGGCACGACAGAAAAGGTTCAACTCATATGGGAAAGGATGAAGGTGGCCCAGGACCGACAGAAGTCGTATGCTGATACCAGGAGAAGGCCCTTGGAGTTTGAGGTTGGGAACCACGTGTTCTTGAAGGTCTCCCCTCGGCGTGGGAAGCGGAGGTTCGACAAGGGGAGTAAGCTTTCTCCTAGGTTCATCGGACCCTTCGAAGTGTTGGAGTGGGTCGACGAGGTGTCTTATCAGCTAGCGTTTCCACAGCCGCTACTGGGGATAAATGGTGTCTTCCATGTGTCCCAGCTCCATCAGTATATGCACGACGATTCACACATCCTTGATTGGGGTGAGATGGACATCGAGGATGACGTGACCTTTGTGGAGAGACCAGTGATGATCGAGGATCTCAAGGAGAAGGTGCTTCGTGGGCGAACCATCCCCTTGGGTTGTGTGTTGTGGGGACATGGTGGGATTGAGGAGAGTACGTGGGAGAGGGAAGCATAGATCCGTACCTAGTACCCAGAGTTGTTTTGAGTTTGGTCCTTGTTGTACCTGTTGTGGTAGAACGTTTTGTCTTCTTGGCTATGAAATGTACTGGTTTTCATTCCTCTGTTTTGTGTGAAAAGCCCTGGCTATGGGGGAGGAGAGAACCAAACCCCTAATCAAGCCGCATTATGGTGGGTGCGATTAAACCTGTGTGGGCGAGTCAGTGCCGCCCAAAGCGGATAATATCTTGACATGGGGAAGGAGACTCCCAAACCCACATGCCCGGGCAGTTTGGCATGGTATGTTGCTTGGTTCTTGGTCGGGAAATGTTTTAGTTATCATGGGTTCGCTCTTAAGAGGTATCTTTCGAGGTGGTTGTTTAGACCCTCTCTTCACTTCTGCTTTGTTTTGATTCTTGAGGAAGAGAATCGTTTAAGAGGTATCTGATGTAATGGCCCGGGTTTTGGGGTCCATTACTTTGTGAAAATCTCATTTTGGGTTTTTTGGTCTGGGAATCACGGTGGTGTAGGCCAACCGGTTGCCTTAGCCTACCGGTAGATCTGTCTACCGGTAGCTCGGCCTACAGGTAGCTGCAGCCTACCGGTAGCTCGGCCTACCGTTAGCTGCAGCCTACTGGTCGCTCGGCCTACCGGTGGCTGCAGCCTACCGGTAGCTGTCACCCACCGGTAGCTCTCAGCTACCGGTGGCTCTGCCCTACCCTGCAGGTTATTTCCAGTAGCGCTCCCTTTTGCACAAATCGGGTTTTAAACCCTATTTTGACCTATTTGATCATGTTTTAAAGACCGGTAACACGCATAAGAGTTTTAATAAAATAACATAATCAATTAATGGGTTGGTTCCCTTTAATGACAAGTGGAGCCGTGTGGTCAACCCATGACCCCCGCGCCTTACGCGGTTTCGCGTTCTCACCTCAACCGTCTGCGGCTCTTATAAACTAAGGGTTAGCCATGGTTTCTCCTTTCCTTGATCGCAGATTTTCACAAACAGATTCCGGTGCATCGGGCGCGCCACATTGTTATCCGTAAAGTTCCGTGCCCGGCCTAAACGTTGATCATCTATCAACAGGTAGGGAATTTCTCTTTAGCCTCTCTCTTTTGTATATCATGCGGGGTGGGCGTGCTTCTGTTCTGTAGAATTAGATAAACCAGACCTAAATGAAGATAATGAACTGGATTCTATAAAGAAAGGGGGGGATATGATCATTGATGTTTTTTATATTATGACCATCTTGATGAGTTGTGTTGGCTTATGCCTTCTGAAAATCGAGGCTGTTGGTGGTCGTTGTTTGTGAACTAATGAACCCCTGTTGATGTTTTAAATGGCTTGTTTGTGGTTGTAAACTCATGTTGTGAAAGTAAATTGGTTAATCACGTATATCCGACCAAATAAATTGAGGAACCAGGATTAATACTTCTGTGATAACCTCGGTTAAAACACATGAAAATTGAAATCATGGAGTGTGTTAAGTTGTTTAAATATAAAAATATCGGCATGGCCCTGACATGTGTTGGTGGTGGTAGTTGGTTGTTTTATTTTACAGGATGATTGATGGAGATGTGGGAGGGGATGGGATCCCCTGTCTTTATACTCTCGGTGGTTGTCTGACTTTGGGGATGGGATCCCCTATTGGTATGGATTCGGTGGTTCTGAGTTTTAAGACCGGGTGGGTACTTGTTTATATCAAGAATTGGGGTGGGATCCTCTGTTGTTGAGAACCTGGTATGGGCGTTATGATTGATGCTTGATTGTTTACTTTCCTGGACTTGTGCCTATGATTACTAGTTTCCCAGTACTACTTAAACTTAATTAAACATTTTCATTGAACTTGAAACAAGAATGGGACAGATGGGATTTGTTGGCGAGAGTCGTGACTTGTGACTTGGACGTAGTGGTGTTGTGTTCTGTAGGCTGGTTAGAAAAACCTATGCTTTGGCTGAGTGCTTGTTACCTATATCTATACTTGTAGTTTTGTGTTTCTTATTCGCGCCCCACCCAAGTTGAGAACTTAGTGCCGAACACCCCCATTTCATGGGGGAGGGTGTTTTTTCCAACACTATTCTTAGTGGCTAATTATTAGCTCCTTTTCTGCTCCCTTTCCCGGATAACCCAAGTATCTTCGGGCAGGCTGTGATGGCTTGAGGTTCATTATTATCCCAATAACCTTTCGGACGGGGTAGTGTGGTGGTTGGCCAAGCGTGTGCGGCAGACGGTTTCCCAAGTGTCTTCGGGATGAGGTCCAGTTGTCTTCGGGCATGGTGGTTGTTGTTCTGGCCTAGGTGTCTGCAGGCGTGGTTACATGTGATAGTTGTGGCCCAGGAGTGTGCGGGCGGGTGTGGCAGCGGGACTGCGGTGAGAATGGCAGGATTGGTTCGATGCGTAGAATGTCTCAATAACCAGTGGGAAGGTGGCGTGGGGTACCCAAACATCGATGTGCTCTGATTATATGTATTACCTGACTTCCGTTATTTGGGGAGTGTGCCTTGGTGAGGACTCGGGAGGATAGTTTACCTTGATAGGTGTTGGGTTTACTCCTTTTTCTCACGGTACTTCAGTACGTTCCCCCACTTGTGTACGAGAGTCATTGGTTTTCCCTACTGAGTGTACATGTATCCTCACCCTACGTATATAAAACTGCATTCAGGTTTCTAGGAGGACTTCAGGGATCACACATGACCATACTAGTTCGAACCTTTTGGCAGTTGCAGTCGTTGCTTTTATTCATTGGTACGTAACTTTGTAGTCACCTTTTGTACTTTGTGGCTTTACTTTTGGAACATGCATGTGGGAGTGGTTTAATTTTGGATTTACTTTTCTTTTACCTTGGTGTTGATGAGTTTTATCATCTTATCTCTCGATCTTATAAAACAAAAAGGGGTAATGCCTTCCATTTGTGAGAAATTTCAATACCCTTGGTGCTAGTCGCCACTCAGGGACCTATTGAAGGCGGGTCTCAGGGGTCATTATCTCTCATTCAACTTAAAGAAGGAAGGGCCTGGCAATCTACTGACCCTTCCCTCCTTTTGGTGAAGGCGGGTCGTGACATATATGATTGGAATTTTTAGAATAATATGACATATAAGACATGGGTAATAATTTTTTTTGATTTTGTTATAGTAATCTTCCAAACTATAGTGCTAAATATTTATGAGTAAGGTAGCAGATGAGTTTTCCTATTGTATGTCAAGTGACTAGCACACATGTAATTATTCAAAGGTATAAAATTATATTATGTCTTATTGATGACAAATTTTTACTTAAACATATAAATTCTAAAAATGTGTAGATAATATTATAAATAACATCATCAAATAAAAATTAAAATATTATTTATTTTGGATTTATCACATAGTTTTTACATTAATTAACCTCATTTTCCCTTTACCATATTGACAAATTTTTACCATGGTTAACATTCATAATGAACAAAAATGATATTAAAATCATTAAAAAATTTACCCAATAATTAAAAATATGGAATCCATTTTTAAATATTCAATTTTTTATGTTGTTGAAATAGTATTTAATAAAATTAAACAAATTGCAATGAAGAATAATTTTTAAAAAACAATGTTTTTAGACATAAAAATGAACTTATACAAATGTCAGATATAATATTTATTCCAAATTAATTATTAATATAATGATTAATAAAATAGATATTTTTTTAAATCCAAATTTGTAATATAATGGGACTTTTAAATAAATTTATTTTACAAAAATACATTGATGTTTTGCAAATAATCAGCATTTATTTATTCACTAACAAATCAATCTTTTTATAAATATACAATAAATTCATAATAAGTTATATTTAATATATTTATTCTAAATATGATTTTATTTTTATAAAAATATTTTACTAAAATTTTTAAATTTATATTTTAAAAAATTTTAATTCTAGGAAAAATAATTCAATTAAATAAATTGATTCATTATTTGTGTGAAAATATTTATAAGATTATCTAAAAGAATATTATGAATAAAAAAGTATAAAATGAATAATTATAAACCATAATATTTATTTATCTATAGTATTACCTCATTTTTTACAATGAGAACCAATTTTTATCATGTATATATATCAATAATGTCATACATTTAGTACTTAACCATATTTCACTATTTTCTATCATTTTTAAATTTTTACCAAAAAATTGATTATATCACCCATTATGTAATTCATACATAATAAATAAAAATATATTATCTATATTATCAAATTCAAGACTAGTTTAATATAAATATATATGTTAATCAATAATATTATATTATATTGAAATTGGATATTTGTGTGAAATGCATACCATTATCATAGAGAATTTACACATTAATATCATCATATATCAAAAATTAATATCCCAATAACACACACACACACAAATATATGTATTAATGGGTAAAATAATTAGTTTTGGTTCTTTATTTTGGTGGTTTATATTTCATAAATTTCATAGTCATCTTTGCTATCTTGGACTTCTTATGGATAAAATTTCTTTCAAATCATACTAATTGGAGTTCATCTAAGGATTGGTAATGGTAAAACCCAAGTAATGATATCAACCTCACATTATTATACATATTCACTTCATATGGGATATTTATACACCTACAGTCCATGGTTCCACATTCTTTTATAAGTTTACTATTTTTATTACACTTATTTATAAAAATTAGATCCCATTGTCACATTATAATCAATATATTTCCAACATTCATACAGTAAATATTCTATCCCACTATAATTTTTATTTAGTGTATATATTACCCCACATCTACTTCTAATAAATTATCATAAAAATTTTTAATAAAAGAAAACTTCCTCTTATTTTACCATCCATCATTAAAATTGTTATATTATTTATAATATATTTCATTATTTATTCAATATATATATATATATGTACATTTATTATGGTAGTTAATGAGTCAATAAACATCATATAAGAATAATTTTATTTACTTTTGTTTTTAGAAATTATGATAAATATATATATTTTTGATCATTTTCAAATATCCAGATTTAAATTTTTTTAATGAAATATTTTTTTCTTATTAATTTATTCTATACATATGCTATATGTTTTTAAAGAAAAAATGACACAAATTTTCATTAAATAAGAACAACATCGATATAAATTCTCATGGTTATACATTCTACCCCACCCCTATTCCCCTCAAAATTTTAATCCATGCATATTTTGGAAAAATTGATATTGGTTCATCTTATTTATTACTTTTTCAATATCCAATTTCATTACATAAAACATTATGTTACTCCATAGTTCCTCAACACATTAATTCATTTATTTTTACAACACTTGAATACTATAGTCAGTAATTTGGTCTTCATTTTCCTCATATGATAGATTAGGTTTCAATTGAGCTCATTCACTATTAAATATATGTAATGACTTATGAATATATTTCCTTAGCAATGAAACATTGAAAGAGCTACAGATTTATAAAATTTTAGGTATAAGGGTTAATTTATTTACAATGGAAAATATTTTCAATAATATTTAAAAGGGTAAAATATACCACAAACTCTACTTCAGATTTCAATGAAAACTCATGAAAAGATTGAAAGGAAATTTTTTTCTTTAACAAAAAATCATCAACCTTGAACTTTAAGATTTGATATTAGTTATTTTTATCTCATTATTTTTATTTCTATGAGCTATTTTGATGTGTTATTAAATTATCATAACCTTATAGATTTTCTCTATAATCAATGCTTATCTAAACTACATACTCTAACAAAATTCATTTTAAAATGATATATATTGATACTTACTCACATAAAGATACACATATCCATACATTTGAATGATAAAATGAAAAATATTATTATATATGAATTCCACCAATTCTTACCAACAAAATGTGATGGTCCCAATATCCATGGAAATCGAGTAAACAATCCATAATCATATCATATGTTATTTGGATAATCATTTCAAATTTTTTATCAATATCATTGTGGTATATATTGAAATGATGAAACTATACACATGAATATAATATAAAAGTCATTTAAAAGTTTCTTGTGAACCTTGAACCAAAATTATATACAGATAAAATTCATTCTTTATGATACATCAACGCATTATTTATATAGAAAATGACTTTCTCAAATAGTTCACTATAACCCATATATAATTATTTAAGTTTGATATTCAGAGAAAAAATGAAAAAATGCAACCTTTTTATCTTTCCATTACTGTACTAGCTTATAAAATAGTTTTAATATTCAATTAGGTATCAACCATTTATACATCACTCAATAACATAGTAAAATTCTTCTAAAAAAGCCCGAAATTTCCCACATCATTTCATACCACCAAAAACACTCCTAAAGATTCTTCTATATATTTGTGCTCATTGTATATTAAGAAAATTACAATGTTAACTTCTTCCAAAATCACATTATTTTAATTGAGTAATGATGTAATATGTTAACTCTTTCCATGTAATATCATTCAATTCATATTGAAGATATACTTAGGGAACTTCAATAATTAATAAATTATTTCCTTTTTTACAACCCACCTTTATATAATAAGTTTTTTAATCTTATAATGTAATATAGTTAAAAAACATAAGTGGAATATATAATATAAGACATTTTGTTATAATTCCTAGATATATAAATATATACAAAATCATTGATAATAGGGTCATTTTTTCATCCAGTAAGTTTATATGGAATTTCTAATTGTGCCTACTGTACTCACCAACCACCATGTTATCCTTCCCAGGATGATGATAATGTTACATTAATAATTATTTTTAGTTAAAACCATCTATTCTATATCACGTTAAACTCAATCATTGTGAATATTTATTTTACTCTTATTTTGTTTTTATTTACATCACAAATTTCTCCATATAGGTAATGATTAAAAATTATCATGTTAAAGATAACTATATGTGTGTATTAATAATTAATATTATAGTTTCTTCATGAACTTTTATTCGGATTGATGCATGTTCTATTAATATAGATATTTAATTTTCTAATCAAGAATTGTTTTTCTCTTAATGATGATTAAATAATGTTATGTCATGGAAACTGTGGATCTTCAGAACTTCTGTTAGTCTAGAACATACCTCTATTACATTATACATTAAGGGGATAATAAAAATATTTTTTAGAGACATAATACCCTGATCATGAACTTTATAATAACAAAAAACCTCACTTTTGAAAATTTGAAACTAAATTCCCACTCTTCAGTGTTTTATGAATGGTTATTATGCGATCTTAACATTCGTACAATCTTTTTTAATAAATAAAAAAATCATTAATAAATACTCCTAAAAATTCTAAAATAATCACCAATGTCTATGTTTATTAAATCCATAAATTCTATAACTGTATATTATTAATCAAGGTAAGTGAAAAAAAATTCAATGTGTTCCTATCTTCTTTTAATATTGGTACTCAAAATATATTTCATATATTCCATCAATTTATGATATAAAATTCTAAAAAAATTAGACAAATACTAATCAATATCAATTTTATCAAATAAATCAAAAATTATAAATAATGAATATTTAATCTTAACTGTGATATAATATAAATATATTTAGGCAGTGTATTATGTCAATTATAAAAATTTAATCATTACCAAGGTAATAATAACACCGCCAAAGAACACATGGATGAAAAAATACATATTCAAAAATTTATTTACTTTATTTATTCCACTCATCTTTCTCAATTGGAAGTGTTCTATATAAATCCTTGGATATGGTTTAATCCATAGGGATTAGTTTGATTGATAAATTTTCTTCTCTATATAGGGATTCAATAAGAATCCTCTAGGAAGACATAAAAAAATTACATAATGTTTATATGATCAATTATTTCACTTACTTTTCTATATTATTTATTTAAGGAATCCAAACCCATTATCACTAATATTATTTATATTTAAGAATAATTTTATAAAGAAGTGTTTTTATTCTTCTCCCTATATTTTTTTTCTAATATAGTTTTTTTAGATATTGATTATAACCAATTTATCCATAAAACAATTATATTGAACCTGTAAAATAAGATTCATTAAAAAACTAGAATATCATAAAATTACCGTAAGGGATAAAATAAAAGATGAATTAGTATCCAAAAAATAGTTATGGATTGATTTTAATATATTAGTATAAATAGAAACACCATTTGTTGTTTTTAATGATAGATCAATCCTTTATATTTGAGTTTGTAAAATCATAAGAACTATAAAATGATTTTATTTTAAAAAATATTTAGTATAGAATCCAGTAAAGAATATATCCTTCTTTATTATGATAATATAATACATGTGAAATCTTTATTAGGTTTTTATAACTTTATTTCCATCATGGGATATTTATAAGTTTGAGTTATTTGGGTTGGTCCAACATGGTTGAAATTATAAACTAAGAATCATATGATATTAAAGAATGAGTTAATATAGAATCAAATAATTCAAAGGTAATTTTTTAGAATTTTAATTATTTATCTAATAATAAATTATTTTAGTTAGACTAACACAAAAGTTTATTTGGGTAAAATTAAAACCATTATGGGATATGTAAGTATGTGTTTTGTCTTCATTGGTTGTTGAAGTGAAAAATAATTTCCTATTTTATAAATGTTTGTAAATTATTGGGAAAATAAAATATATAAATTGGGAAGAGCATACAAATTTTTGTAGTGGTCTACGATATGGTTCTGGATGTTTTTCATTTAATACATGGAATTTTAAAAAAGAAATGATTTTTAGTGGGGTGCGTTATATTTTAATGTTAATATAGATTTTTTATTGATGAAGTAAATTCATATAAATTTTTTGTTAAATATTTTTCGTGATGATCATAATAGATCATATAATATTCTGAATTTCATTAAAATGCTAGAAAATAAAAATCAAATAATTTCATAATGATGTTCTTCATGGAATATTAGGTGATTGTTTTGTTGGGAATTTCCATAAATTAAATAAAATAACAATTTTCATGAGGAGTCTTAATATAAAAAGATGTAATATTTATGGTAAATGACTCATTAAGACATTAAATGGGTTTAATTAATTCGAAATTAGATTAAAAACCTTTTCATGATCTGGTAAAAAAAATTATGGGGAGAATTTCATAATGTTTTTAAAATGTCTAAAAATGATGAGATCATTGAGAAATTAATGTGATTATGTTTATGATTTTTATAGGTTTTTACTGTGTAATTGAACCATTTTCACGGTAAAGTAAGCGTACAATTTTTTTTTTGTATTACATATAAAATTTCATATTTATATAACTTTCATTTTTTAGAAACCTTATAAAATTAATTTGAGATCCAATTAAATATATATGAGTGGTTTTGGCTTCCCATTATAGGGTAAAACACATGGAGTAATATCAGATGACATATGAGGCATGGAGGTAATCTACCCATTAGATATATGTTTTAAAATATAAAATAAAATACTATATATAAATGAAAAAAAATATTATTAAAAAAACTAGGTGATGTGAACTGGCCATGGTTGACCCAACCCATCACTTGGATTGCTTCTCCATAAGCCCTATAGTGGGATCATGATCATCCAGGATAAAAACTAGTTAAAAGGTATCAAAAGATACCATTTTTGAAGTATATAAACCAAGAATTTTAAATAAAAAAATTATGGATTCCACATGAAATTATTATTTGAACCATCATTAGATTTATTCCCACACCATTAAATAGAACAATTTCAGAATATAAATCAAAACAAACATAGTGTGATAGTAGATAAAATAACCATAACTCAAAAACATAATACCATAAGAATAAATAAACACTATCTAACATCCTTACACATGAGATAAAAAAACTAAATACCAAGACATATGAAGCCGATACAAAATAAAAAAATATATATATGGAATGAATCTCCCCACAAAGAATGATCTTGATAACCCCACTTGGCCCTTGTCAATAAACAAAATCATCTCATAAAATGTTAAAATACATTAAGATACCCTACTATAAAAATAATTACTTCATTCTTCGTCTAGTGTAAGATAAAAAAAATAATGCACCCAAAGGAATATATAGGATGTAAATAAAATCCTATTTGGATCCCACCATTAATATATGTGATAAATTTTTCAATATATACAATTAATTATATCCTGAAAAAAATTGCACCCCATTTCCATATTTAAAACATTTTAAATGTTCTTTTGGTATTATAAATAGTGATACTCCTTCCAAATGTTCGAATAAAGTTAAATCAAATATAAATGAGTTACGTAAAAATCAACCATATCATCAAGACAATAAAATTGTGGGCATAACCAATAAGAAACGTCTCAAGTATAATAAAATAAACATGGGGGAAGATTCAACCTATGAGTTCCAAAGGTAATAAGGACTCACTCATGAAACATTGGTTGCCTAATAAAATTAAAAAATTAGCAAGATCATGGAATCTGAGGGAATCCCTGGAAGTGAACCCCAGAAATAATGATTTATAAAGCTAGAGAGGCTCTAATTCGGTCACTAGCCTGCCCATAGTCACCCATGTGCCAGCATAATCAATATTCAAACTAAATCAATTTTGAATGAAAATAAAATATTCAACCACCATGAATACACCATGAAATAAGAAAAAATCCTTAATAACCCTCTTTTAAGACACTATAAAATTTAATAAATACCTTTAATACATTTTTACATACACCATTTGAGAATAAAAAAACAATTTTTAATGGAAATCCCTTAAAATAACTTTTTTACAACACAAACCAAGAATCATGAGAAGGGATGATGATAAAACCCTCAATAAATCAACGAAGTCATATATATATATATATATATCATAAAATGATGTAAAAACATTCTAATGAAGGTATTATTATGGAAAAGACAAGAAATATAGTGACACCTACCACAAAAGGGGTGGAATGTCATTGCCATTGAATAATATCATAAGTGGAAGAGGGATCCTCACCAAACTAAATCTCATGAAACATCACAAAAATACCACAAATGAACATTGGTTTGGTCATAATTGGATTATAGGGATAGAGGTACATAAGTATATGGGAATAACAAGAGATTTTAGGAGTTTGAGAGGGATTCATTTAAGAAAATCAATTGTTTCCTCAATGAAATCCACTCAAAATATATGATAAGCCTCTAAATTATAATAAAAGGAGGAGCTCCATGGATGGATATTGGTTTGGCGTGAAAAGGAGGGTAAATTAGGGAGAAAAGGGTCAAAATTTCCATAAAAAAATATAATTTTATTATGTAACTTGGGAGTATTGAATAGTTTGAACAAAAAGTTCTCTAAACCATGCACTAACTACATGGATCAACTCCCCGTCAAAAAAGAGATACAATAATTGATTGGGGAGTCTCTATGATTTAACATAAAACGTGGATATCATAAAAAACTACTATATTCCCCCATCACCATCTTCAACAGTTAGGTGTACATTAACTATTAATAATGTGTTTACCATGTTTTCCAAAATGATTCTCTAAAAATATGCATCTTCAACCACAAAATCCCAAAAAAACTAGTGAAAAATGAAATATAAATAAAACTAAAACTAAAACATTATAGTAACCCAGATTTTGTTACATTTGAAACTCTATAATCATGTGTTTAATATATAATCTTAAAGATAGATCGATGAGTCTGTTGTATCAAAGAACAAAACAATGATCTTGAAATATGAATATATGGTCACATTTTTCATGATGGAATCGATTTAAAGAGATACACCATCACAAGTTTGTAGTTTTTTCTATATTAAATGTATCATTATATGGAATGAATTATGTATTGTGGGGTAATTATAAATTCCAAAATATTTTTAAATAAAAAATAAAACTCATATAGAATTTATATTTAAAAATGTATCAATAAAAAAATTATAAACAATAAAACATAGTGTACCTTAATATCATTGTTAAATCCAATAAATAATTGAGTTTGATAGAGATACCTTATAAATAACAAATATCTTCCTACTATCATAGGTATCCATCAATGAATTGAAATATTAAACATTTCAGTTGTGCCCCATCTCATTCAAATGTGTACTATTGTCTCCTCCTCAATGAAAAATGATTAGAAGATAATCATATAGTGGTTCAGATTTTTTGTTGAATTATCTAAAATTCCATTAAATTAGAATAATTAATGTGGATTTATTTCAAACATTGTTTTGCAATATTTTTATACAATTAATTGTATGTTTGGAATAAAATATTATTTAAATGAATATTTCATCAATATTGGTCATTTTTTTGTATCAGAAATGAAATTATTTGAATATTATGTGTGAAAATATGAATTGATTGATCCAAATTATGAGTTTTTCTGTATTTAAATTTTTTATATTTATTAAGAAAAATAATTTTCTGTTTTTTTCATTATTATAATTTGAAATTTTTATAGATCTAGAATTGGTTGTATGGTGAATATTACCAGGTTTTTGTAATTGATTGAATATTATTTTTGAAGAAATTTATTGAAAATGATTTCATTGGAGGTGAATAAAAATAATTCATTTTATTTTTTAATATTAAAATATATTTCAAATATAGTTTAATATTAGTTTGTGTCTATATAAATCAAGTATTGAAATATGAATTTTACATGATGTGTGGAAAATTTGTTTAATATTAGTCTGTGTTTGTTAAAACATTTTATAATGTGTATTTATCTATGTTTTTGTGTAATATGAATTTTTTATATGAGATAATTATAATAGTTCATACATAAGAAAATTTAATTCTAAAGTATTTCATTGATAAATGAACTATTGGGTGTGATAATAAACCAAAGCATTCAAAATCTAATATCAATTAAGTATCCAGGCGTCCTACATCTGATGCATCCTTCAATAGTAGAAATACCACCAGAAGAATCTATATAGAATCAATATTCCAAATGTTCCCTCCTGACATCATATCTAGAACAATGAGGTCCTGGAACCCCAAACATCATATCGAGATGATCCTTTATCTGGTTTCAATCAACATAACTGTGATCATTATAACCATTGAAAAATAGAGAACAAACAGAAAACTTACCGACATGCAATCATAAAGTACCAGAATAATCAAGATAACATTGTTCAAAAACTAAATCTTTAATCCGTGGGAGAATTGAATCAGTGCATTCTTTTAATAATAACATCGATTTATAAGGACACTAACACCTCATGGTATCTTTAGACAAGAAGTTATATGACATTCCACAAATACCAATATATGGTTGCTTCATCTTCAGTTTATATCAATCTTGAATGAACCCTTCTAGGACTCAGACATTTACTTTGGATATGGGTCCTCAAGAACATGTGTTCACCCAAGTTGGATTCCCCATTAAGGGATCCACAACAATATTTTTCATATTACAATAGCGATTGTTATTCATACTCATCACAAGTGTTCCAATTGAATTCTTATAGTGGTCCCTAGTGGATCTTAAAGTCATCACCACCTCCTAACATGTGTTGGTGTCCTTCTATTATAACTAATACTTTTGAATTCCATGAGAAATATCTGCTTCAACTATTGATACTTAATTCATTATTTATGTAACCTTATGATCTACACACTGTTGATTATATATAACATCTTCTTTATAAAGACAATAATACATTATTTTATAACATTATATTTATAGACATATCCTTGGAGTGACTTCATTAAAACCAATATATGAACCTTTAGAACTTCCATTAATTATCCAAAAGATTCCCCTTTCATCAACGTCAATACATTTTTCTAGAACCCTGGCCAACTAACTATGAGATCATCTCGAAGCCACCCTATTTATTACTCAGATTCAACCATGATCCTTATTCTATACTACTATTACCCAACCTGCTTCTTCTGATCCTAACATCCACGTCTCTGTCAAATTTTTATTCAACTGATATTACAACATCCATATATATCCACCTATTAAACTATTTTAATATGATCCTTTTTTTAAATATTTGGGACATTCCATAATGCTAGTTAAATGTCTTCATCTAGGTTCCTAAGTGTCACATATAGTGTCTTTACATCAAGAGGCCCAATACTGAACCTATACAATATTACTCACACAACCCAAAAATTTCCCAAATAGGAATTTTTTTCACATGTAGAATACAATAATCTCCAACATGATAATGATTATCACTCTCACACCAATGTACACATTAACTCAGATTCCATTAAAATATATTCTATAATAGAAGTTGTGTGGTTTTCTACATCATTCCACTTGTGATTTTTCACAATCTTCGACTAATGAAGATTCCCCCTTGGTATTTTAGTGCCACGATCTATCATTATATTGACTTCATGAAACATAGTTGAATTCCTCCATGAAATATCATCTAAAGTAAACAGTAGATAAATATAACCAAATTTCATTATTGATAATTCCAATCATCAATTTTCAACATTCCATATGTCCATGTACATTCTCCTTCCAAACACCCATGTAAACCTAAGGACTCTACCATCGATCTTCCAAACAACATGAGAACTTATTTCAATAAATTAATATTTATATACATCATCAAAACTGACATCCAACTAATACCCCATTGGAAAGTCTAATTTCATCTCTATATAAAACACCCATTGAACCACCCATGAACCTTATAATGACCATTCATAGCCTATATATTTTTTATCATTTTATCCCTATTCTCAAGCTTGTCCCATAAACTTCATGGATCCTTCTACTATTCTAATTATCTTCATATGATCATTTCCATTTATCCAAATTATGAAAAATTCTTCATTTCCATATTTTAAATGATCACACGACCAAGACGAGGGGTAGTTATTCAATGATTTGTATCATATCAATGGTTGAATCTTTTAAAAGACCTTATTAATGAGTGAAGCAAAAAAATTCTAACTTCTTAACATTAATGTTCTATATACTCTTATCTTATGCACCAAATTCCACTCCACCTACATCATGGTAATGGATATATGAAAGGAAATTCATTATGACATTACCAAGATACTTATTCCCATTTCAAATGACTTATATGGATTTAAAATATGTCTTAGTATAAAATACAACACATATAGACGAGTTCTAGTGAGTCTTCTCATGACATACAAAACTCATCCTCCCTCCACTCTCACTTTTGTGCACTCATGAAAACCCTTCATAATATTACTCTTTTTAGTCTTCTGATATCTTTCATTCCAGTATGCCTTTTTTATGTATCCTTCAAGAGCATAAAATCTCCCCCACACATGACATTAACCTTGAATCCCCAACATAAATCGCATTCCCCTACCATAATACCTTTTTACCATATTATAATGAACTAATATCATGACGGTATTATTTTATCCTTTTGAAAATCGAATTGTTTCATTAATTAGATTCTTTATAACATTTCATATTCTCCCCCTTAATAAAAATTCATTAATGAAAATCCCCTTGATACATTTCTCCATAATCATGTTTTCTAGTAAACACATGATTATATTTCATTCACCTCCATTAACTCCACCATACTATGAAACCTCTAAAATATGATAATTAAATGATTTTAATTTTTGTACTAGCTATCATACTATTATCACACTTGAACTGAGGGTTCCATACAAACATCTTATAAACATAAAATCGATGGGTTTATTTGACTTCCAATTCTGGGAACAATAGTCAAATATAACTCAACTCCATCATATGGAACAATCCATATGCTTGATGTCATGTTGTCTAGTTTGTTTCCTGCATCCAGGTGACTTCGCCATCCAATGTAACTAAAAACCCTCTTGGAGTATCAACATCAGTAGCCTAAATGTTTGAAATATTCCACAACTAGATCATGAAGCTATTAAAATTCCATAAAACATTTATTTCAAAAAACAGAACATCCCAACAACATAAAAGATCACTGTATAATATCTTGAAACTCAACAAATCACTGGACATTAGGGAACCAATAGCCTTTTTAACATGCTCAAACAACCACCTCAAAAATGGAATACACCATAAGAATCCATCTAATCAACAATATATTCAATATATAGAAACCATCTAGTTTCGCTACTTCATTTATAAGATCTGATATTTTTCATATGAGGTATGGATTTTTAATGCTTTTTTATGGACAAATGTGAGTACCCAAAGTGATTGTGGGATTATTATAGGTATCTAGGGTTTGTTTGGAGTCCACATCCAATATGTTTTGGAAAGACAAAGCAGGTTGCATTGTTAGAAAAACGGTGTTGGGTATGGATATAAGAGTTTATAAGGTCACATGGTTTGAGGAAACTGTGTGAACCCAAGAACATTCTCATCCACTATACTCTTAAAATTTTGAAAAATCATAGGACATATATTTTCCATGGTTTTGAAAACCATGAGCATGATCCATGCGACCCCCCCCCCCACCCAATAGAGTGTGGGGCACACAGTTGGTGCAACGTCTGGCTAACTGTGCAGCCAAACCATACAAACCTATAATTATAGGGGAATTTAACATTTATGCATTAAAAAATATTAAAACTAAAACTATTTATTTCTGCTATCTTGAAAATAATTGAGAACATTGGGTACTCTTTGAAGTAAAATCCAATGATTTGGAGACATTTTCACTCTCTAGAACATGAATTTGAGCACCTGTCATCTCTTTGGATCTGCGCTAGTATGTTCTTAAATAATTTTGATTTATTATTCATTCGACTCCATATTGATGAATTTATTTAGCTGCTAGATAATACACCATATTTCCATATTCATTTATCATTTATCATGTTTCTTTTGATATGGACCAAATTAGTACTTGATTCTGGTTGAGTTCTCTACTAAAAAACTATAGTAGGTGGTCTATACCATTCCCATGGGGATTGGTGTTTTATAAGAATAGTTTTTGTGTGTCACATTATGGACCTTCCAGCAGTGACCCACTAAATTATTAAATTCTTGAATTGAACATATTAGAACGATTTAATGATGACCACTGGATACACTAAGATTATTTGAGGTTGTTTCCCAAACCATGGTCACTCGTGTGGTGTTCCTTTGTAGCATATTTTTATATTCTAGTTGTGGGGTGTGAGTGAGACTTCTTATTTGATGAAGCACGTTATGTATTTAATTTAATTGAATTTATTATGTCAAATGTTTTTTCACACCATTTGGCATGTGTTGACATGATGTGAATTGTCAGACATGGTTAAAAAAATATATAGAATTTTATATATGATTTGGATGTAATCATTGAATGTTTATGGAATGTTAATGAAATAAGATTAGGAATTAAATTGTTAGTGGATTCATTAGTTGGAATACCTTGGATCCGGATTCCATAGAATCCACGGAGGTTTCCCTCACGGATCTTGAATACGAAAGTGGACGTCTTGGACAAGAATCCTCCTTAGGTCTAAATTCGGTAGGATGCCTCGGGCCTTGCTATAACTTGGATCCAGCTTTTGGGACTCACATTAGACTTGTTCTTTTAACATGATCATTGGACTCAACCTAGTTATTTACCTAGTTTTTATTGAGAAGGTATTGTGTCTCGATGATGATGTGTTGGTCTTTAATACCTTGGACAAATACTTTCTTGGTTTGAATCTTATGATTACACGATAAGGATGATGTGGATGAATTGATTATACGATGAGTTTGTGATAAATTTTATATACTAGATAATATGAAATTGCCTTGGCAGTGGTTTTATCCCCATGTGCATTCATGCACGCCTATCAAGACATGCAGTTTAGATGAAACCCTCCCAATCCTTCTTCTTTTTCACATATTATTCACTGTCAAGTTACATGAGGACTCCTCAGTACACCTTTTTTGACACACTAAATAGGGATCTGGTGGGATTTTGATTTATGGTAAGATCATCCCCATTATGATTAAGACACACAAATTTCTTAAATAAGAACATCTCTTAGAACCATGAACCAAGAATTTAAATTGTGTGAAACTCGTATTGGAGATATATTTCAGGGATCCTTAATCCCTCAATTCACTTCCGGATACTACTCTTTTGTTCCACCAAAAAATCCCTTGGAAACACCCCCATGGTGTGTGTACCAAGATGTTAAACTATATGATAAACTTCAGTCAATGTTATATAACCATAAACTGAAAAACCACTCATATTGGTAACAAATGTTAAACTAAGGGATAACATCTTTGTTATATAATGTTAAATTATATGACACCTGGGTCCAATCTCCATTACCCTAAATAAGAGGAAACCTTATTCTCCAAATTTTAAGACCTTAAACTACAAATTTAGAGTCTCATTGTATGATGTCTCATACTACATAGTCCACATATCATCCTTTACTAAGAAGATTTCCCTACCCATTGGGAATTAGTCTCCTGCCATAAAACATTCTATAATTATGTATGTTTTGATTCCCATTCCATGGGATACTTATTGTCTTTAAGACACTTTTCTCACGCCCAGCTTCGAATTATCCCCCCACAAGTGAGATCATTTTTTCTAGAATTTTTCCCATATTGACTAAATTCATGTATGTTATCGCATTAATGGATAATTAATTCATCTCACCATTCTCATTGGTTCTATTTTCACAAAAATAAAATTCACATACCAAATCCTTGTATCATGATGTTAAACTGCAGTGAAATTTCCATGACATAAAAGGTCAAACTGTTAGATTCCATTTCCTCAATGTACGATATTAAAAAATGTGTCCAATATCCCTAACACAACATGATAAACTATATTTCATAAATCCTACCCAAAATACATTAAAATTCATGAAATACATATTTATCACAAGACATAAAACCATTTGAAACATTAGACCTTTCGTGAGGGAACCATCACTTTTAGTGTCTGTTATCTACCATACCACATTGTAAAAATATGTGAAACTTGATTACCGATATCATGGGATGTATAAGATCAATAAATACAAAATACTACTATTTTAAAAATAAATTACTTATTTTTAGACCTCCAACATCGATAATTAGATTGGATCTCACTCACTTATATTCCCCTCAGGGTGATCGAATGCATGGTGGCATAGAATCTAGATTGTTGAATTGAAGGGATTCGGGCCAACAGAAGAAGCTGGTGAGCTGGGGATTTTAAATTTTTTAATCAATGGGATGATATAACTTTTCATCACTAATGATCCAAGCCCTGGTTTGGTCTGAGGACCTCATATAATTTAAAATAATACAATAATATAATTGTAAACATACCTTTAGAGATCTCAAGGTGTAGTTGACTGAAAGTCATAATTAGAGATCATAACATGATGGATCAATAGTATAATAAATATAGATCATCTACACTTGATTTAAAAATCAATGGGAGTTCTGATCATCAAATTCTAGTTTCTAGCACATCAATATGACGATATCTTTGACTTCCAGACGATCACTGCAATCCTATGCCATTGATGAATGAAGGGGAAATTGGATCGCCACTTGAGAGGGAGAGACTCTCTCTAAAAATCGGTTGGCGAGAGAGGATATCATTCATAGATTAATTAATATGCGTAGGGAGGGAGCCTCTCTATTTAATTGTAGTGAAGTTTCTAAATACATGGTTTGGTACCCCATCCCCAATTTATTTCAACATCCACTAAATAATAATTATGACAAACTAAATTACACCCAAAATATTATATATAATTTATAAAATAATTTTGATATATATAAAATATATTATGTGATAAAACTGATCCATTTCACTCGACTTTCCATTACAAATTAATATTAGACAAACCTTTAATATTAAAATAATATTCGTTTGAATTATATTTACTCGTATATAATTAACATGTAAATAAATTAAATAAATTTAATACCAATTATTCATAACTTTTATAACAATGAATTTATTTATTTATTTGGTGATCGATGTCTTGGACAACACTTGGACCCAATGGTGGGTCTCATCATTTCCAATGTAGCTATTCGATTAAAAGAGCTGCATTCTTGAAAATACCGTTTTGTGTTACCCTCTAAGCCTTATCTCGATTGCATTGAATAAAATACACATACCAATAGAGGAGTTTAGGAACCCATCACGGCCCCTAATGAAATAATGATAGTCCTAGGAACGACTTCCAACCTATGAACACTAACTATGTACTATAATCACCTTGTCATTAAATATCTCATAATGCAAGATGCACACTTCTTTCATCGCACTTTTCTTGTATTATTATTTGTTGTTATATCCAGATGTAATTAACCTTCAGCTGCTTTGGCCAAAGTCTTATGATGGTATTTTTATCTTTATCCACTATCCCTGAGATATATAACATTCTTAACATGTAAGTTACAAATCATTTTATGATCATTCAACTAATATCATACCCCCAACGATGAACCCAACATAAGCTACCTCACCACAATTTAAATATCATATTTTCCTTGCATCAGTGTACGTAATAAAATGGCACACATTGGTAATGATCTCAAGTCAGGATACCAATACAAATATTTTTTGTTATGAATAAACAATAAAACCGAAAATATGTGGTGTTCCTATTGGTGGTTCTATCCTCAGGATCTCGCTACTAGATATCCCTATGTTCAAACTTCATGAGGAGAAGTCTCAAAGATTATGATCCCCCAACGCCTGATAGTCAAACATGTTCTATGTCCAATCAGTAAGATGTTACTAGACAATATGACATATTTAAAATTAATGTCATAGTTTCTCGAGGTTATATTTATAAGATATGATATTTTATAACCTTTTGACATAACAACTAATTTATGGACACTTCTATTAAATAGTGGATGAAGAAATATCTACTACAATGTTTCGGATATTCCGTGTATTGTTCTAATAAAATTATATAGAATTATTCTGAGACCAGGCACAGAGAAGGCACATCATTCTATGGCCCAGTGAGAGAAGAATGGTTGTTTGAATTTTTTATGATAAATGAGTCAGCATATGTGTGAAGTTGTGGCAGTTTCTGAATGGATGTATGGATTAAAAATTTGTGGGCATCTTTGCGTCCGATATGTCGACATTTTCTATGAATGGGTCTAACTTCGACCGGTGTGGCATGAGGGAAAAATTTAATTTTCAGAAATTTTTAGTAACATAATATAAAAAAAAATCAATGTTTATTTTATTTTTTTGGAAACATTTGAAAAAGTGAAATGACGGGGAAATTGTTTCAATAATTAATGCCATTCCATAATTACTATGAAACATCAATATTGAATCATTAATGCAGAAACGTAATGACAATGACTCAATGTAACCGAGCATTGAAACACATTCCATTTTTTAATGGGTTAATCGAATTTTTCCCATTGGCAGAAAGGTGGAGAGAAACTCTGGAGAATCTTTTGAGATTTGGAGAAAACTGGTGGTGAAGAACGATGATGAATTAATGCTATGAATCACTATGACAACAAAGTTGAAGGATCTCACCGAGGATGGTAGTAAAACCCCTTTGTCAGTGATCGATCCATTCCTGAGGTAGTGGTTGTTATTTCAATTCTTCATCCTCATTATTGGATTAAACGATGAACACAAATCAACCCCTGAACAAGTTGATCCACGGATTCGTACGTTCTTGCAGGAGGGTTTTATTTGGTTGATTAATCTATGTTAGTTGTTTGATTTTTCTCCTTTTGGTACTACAAACGAGATTAGATCAATGTTGTGATGAATGAAGGTGGAGGTTTGTTCCTCGATTTGATTTTGGATTTCTTCCCCCTCTTCATACCATGTGTTCTTCAAATTCTTCATGGGGTGAAAAACAATGGATCATTGTGTATATGTTGGAAAAAAATGATCTGCAACTAGAGAGCTGACATTGCAATGACTCAACAAGGGTGATACCGTAATGGCAGACGATGAATCGCCTCGGATTGGGAGAGACAGTTCTTCGAGTGTTCTTCACGTGGGAGGATCACTGTGCATTTTCAGGGCCAATCAGAGGCCCAAAAACAATGAAGACGGCATCAGGACATCAGGGATACCTAGAACATAGAGTTTTGTGGTAATCAAATCATGGTAATGAAGATCAAAGCATCACCGAAAGTGTTCTTGTGAGAGGTGTCGTTTATAGAAATTTATGCTATACACGGCCTGCATCCCGATGAACACGACATGTGGTATCGGTGGCAGGTCGGGTTTCAGGTGTAAGATAGGTATCATACAATGTGTGAAATCAATCACATGGTGTGTTGAACTATCCCCGATGCTCGGTGCGTAATCTGGAAGTTACACAGACAAGGGATGAACTACACGGCTTCGGAAAACGGCGTGCAGACCCTAGGCAGTATGACAGAGGAGACTAAGTGGGACTTGGATTGTAACGACCCAATGTTTTTCAATGGAATTTTCCTTCACATAATTACGTCATAAAATCACATGAAAACACATCATAATGAAATACTAAGTGTTATGTGACCTTTAAGCATTAGTTTTGTCACGACCCGACCCTACCCAGGCTCGAGCCGCAACTACCCCAAACCCACCTCCATAGGCCAGGGGCTGGCGACTAGCACCGAAGTCACAACAACTCGGGGAGGCCTTTGCCTAAGAACCTGTACACACACACGCATCACACTCAATGAAAAAGTGAAGAGTAAAAAAGAAAAGAAAAGCAGAGTAAACTGGAACTGCTAAAAATAATCCACAGATGTGCATCGACCTCTAAATAGTACAAAGTACAAGCTGAAGGTAAACTGAAAAGAAAAGGGGCAAAACACGCGCCCAAAAAAAAGTACCACAACCCGGCAATAGGTAAAACCACAGTAAACAGCTGGGAGGGTCCCACACCTGGAACCCAACAATGAACACCTCACGCAGTCCAAGCTCCCAGCTCCAAAGCTCTTCTGAAGTCAAGATCGACCTATCTGTCGTCTGCAAGGGCACACCAAGTGAAGGCAAAGCACAAGCAGGGGTGAGTATAAAAATACTCAGTAGGATACCTCGAAGGCTCAAGGGAGAAACAATGGAGGAACCGAAGGGTGAGTAGTTGATCAAACATGTAAACTAGAGGAGTACAAACGATATTGTAGTGAAGTAATAGTAGAGAGTACAGGTCAACCCAACAAGATGAAAGAAGGTAGACTCGTCCAGGCACAAGGAGCTGGAAACGGTGAGAAGATGAACTTCCCATCGAGTCTTCTCTACCTATAGCAGGAGAGTAGACTCGTCCAACCACAAGAATCTAGACACGGAAAGCACTTGGCACACCTCGTGTGTCTTCGCCTCTCCTGGAAGGAGAGTAACCAAAACCCAAGAAGTGGGTACTGGAACAAGGTATACATATATATATTCTCTGTCAAGAAACCTAAACAAAGTAGTAAGGGGATCTCCGTCCTGTAGCTCAGCCCAGGAAAAGTGAGTCGCCAACAGTCCTAGAAGTAAACATCATCGATGCCCCAGTATCCTGCATGTCTTCCCCAAACTCCACGTTAAGGTGCTCAAATCACCGCATCTTGATAGTATCTGCTTTGGGCGGCACTAACTCACCCTCACAGTTTTAGGTCGCATCACAAGGACGCATCTCAGTGGGGAAAGTGCCCCTTGCACTTGAACTTTCTATGGGAACATCAAACCACACCATGTCACTGCCTCGTAGTCGATAGGTCTGCTCAGAGTCAAAGTTGTCACATCACTGACACGTACAAATGAGGGTCCCACTCTGGTAGTCACGGAGTAAGTCCACAGACTATCCTAGTAGAAAGGACCGAGTCTAAAATGTCAATGGGTGACCCACTGCGCATCCCTACTGGAGGAACCAGATATCGGGTGACCCACTGCCCAGTCCTGCTGGAGGGTAAACACTAATACATCATCAGGCAACTCACTGCCCAGCCCCGCTGGAGAGTAGACCGGGAATAAGTCGACAGAAGACCCACTGCCCAGCCTTTCTGTAGGGTAAAACCTAATACATCATCATGCGACCCACTGCCCAGCCCCGCTAGAGGGTAGACCTTGAATAAGTCGACAGGTGACCCACTTCCCAGCCTGTAAACCTATCATGTAGGGTCAACGACGCCACACTGCTCACCCGGAGCTGCCGCCGCACACTGGTCTGCCACTACCCTTGGTCTGATGCAGAACTGGCCTCGCCTTAGCCGCCACCTGGGAGCCTGTGAGCCACCGCGAGTCGCTGCACACCATCGCTCGGACCACCGCTCGACCCTAGGCTGGCCGCCGCGAGCTACTACCGCCTTCACCGTGAATCTGTTGTGCATATCTATAGTTAAAAACCCTCGATTTCATCTTGATTCAATTACCAAGACGTGTTGGAAGACATTTGCTTGTCAATAATCTGTCGTGTTTGAATATTGTTTCACCTCGTCTCAAAGATAAATCGATGAGGGTTGCAAGTAGCATGGAGGATGAAAAAGTATGAAAACACAAATTGGAATCGATTGGTGACCATGTTCGTTTGGGTTTGTCGAGACTAAATAAAGGGAGGAAGTGAGTTAAATATTCATCATACAATTTCCATTTCAAGATAAACAATAACCAAATTTATTCATAGTTTGGAATAATAAATCAACAAATAAAAGACCTACATTCAGGGCATTACCCGAAGCTTCACCGCACGATCTGTGCCTTGCTGATGCCACTCCCATATTGATCGGAGGAAGGGGAGGAGGATGGTGGGGTGAGTTATTGGGAGAGGAAGATGTTGAGGAAGAGAAGAGGTTTGTCCAGGGGGGAGGAAATGAGGGTAGAGGGAGAAGGACTTGGGTAAAAAATAAATAAATAAATTTACCTTTAATTAATTAAAAAAAACTCATCCAAATTAAATATGCGTCTGAAATCCATGATTCGGATCAAAGTTAGGCTGCTCCTAGGGTAAAAACCACCTCACGAGCACAACAGTGGTCTCATAATTTTAATCCGAGAATCCGTTCGAATGATATAATATCTAACGTCTGAGACCACTTAATTACGAAAACACCCCTCGTGGCGTTTTCCATAGAAGGTACGCGCCCGCGAAAGTTACACCCCTCCTAGGGTAAACGGAATGCTCTAGACTCAACGGTGCCCTCTGTTTTCCAATCCGAGCTACAATTTAAGAGATAATTGAGTTTAAGCATTAAATGAATTAATTAATTATTTAATTTATCCGTTTAACGTTCCGGTAGCGAGCGAGGGGTCCAAACGTCCCACGCCGACAAGTTTTATGTAGTTCCTAGGGTAAACACCCCATTATGGACTCATTAGTACACTCAGATCTCTAATATGGAACTCTGTTTAGGAGTTCTCCCATTTATCTGATGATATTCCAGAGCAGTGCCTTCAGACAGCGTGGGATTCTGAGCCCCTAAGTGGCTGAAATTAAATTTAATTTGAGAGAGAATGGAAAAAAAAAGAAAAAAAACAAATTGGTTTTTAATAATAATAATATTATTATTATTATTATGTAAAATGATTTATAAATAATAAATCATTTGCAGGATTCTCAATTTGGGCACCGTCTGTGGCACCCGTCGACTCTTTCCGGGTCTCCCTATAGTGGGAACACGTTGAGTTCCAGAGACCCTTTAGCGGAGCTGGGCAGGGGGTCGCCTGTCGACTTTGCGAAGAACTCTCGACTATGGGGCAGTGACAAGATGTGCTTTGATGTTCCCCCCGAACTATCAAGTATGAGGTGAACTTTCCCCACCGAGACGCATCCTTGTAACGTGACCTAAAACCGTGAGGGCGAGTCAGTGCCACCCAAAGCAGATAGTGTCAAGGTGCAGTGATTGAGCCCTTGACTTGTAGTTCGGGGAAGATGTGCGAGATTTGGGTTTTTCCTCTAGGACTCTTGGCTACTCGTTTTCTTGGTCTGAGCTACGGGATGGAGATCCCCTTACGAACTTGTTCAGGATTCTTATTGAGCATACATATTTGTATATACCTTGATCTGGTACCCACTTATTAGGATTGGTTACTCTCCTCCAAGTGAGGAGAAGACGCGCGGGGTATGCCACGTGCTTTCCGTGTCTAGCTTCTCGTGGTTGGACGAGTCTACTCTCCTACAATAGGTAGCGAAGACTCGATGAGAAGTTCATCTTCTCACCGTTTCCATCTCCTTCTGTCTTGGAAAGTCTACCTTCTTGCCTCTTGTTGGGTTGAACTAGACTCTTTACTTTACTTCTTACAGCACTCTTGGTGTACTCCTTTACTTTTCCTTGTTCGCTCTACTGCTCACCCTTCATTACCTCCTTTGTTTCTCCCTCGAGCCTTCGGGGTATCCTAATGAGTAATTTTTTTATACTCACCCATGCTTGGGATTTTCCTGCACTTGGTGTGCCCTTGCAGATGACGGAAAGGTTGATCATGACTTCAGTGGATCATATGAGTTCGGGAACATGGACCGCGTGCTGTGGTCGTAGTCGGGTTCCAGGTGGGGAACCCTTCCAGCAGTTTGTTTTGTTTACCTGTTGCCGGGTTGTGGCACATTTCTGGTTGGGCGCGTGTTTTTACCATTTTTCCTTTTCATCACTTTACTTGTACTATTTAGAGGTCGATGCACATCTGTGGTATATATATATATATCAGTTTCCCTTTGTTTTATTATTTTTTACTCTGCACTTTTGCATTGAGTGTGCTGCGTGTGTGTGTACAGGTGCTTATGCAAAGTCCTCCCCGAGTTATTGCGCCTCCGGCACTAGTCGTCATCCCCTGGCCTATGGAGGTGGGCTTGGGGAAGTTGCGGCTCGATCCCGGATAGGGTCGGGTCGTTACAAGTTTGACACTTCTGTGTTTGGAATTTCGAAAATATGTCATACAAAGTTGAAATCAGTATGTTACTTGGAGTCCGATAAGAAAAACATAATTTTTGGTGATTAGTAACCTACCCTAATGAAAACTAACACACCCTTATGCATAGTGATATACCCTAATGAATAGTAACCTCCCCTACAACAGTATAAAAATAATATTCATGTTGGAAATATGATATCCCTATATTTCAGAATAAGTTAATGATTGTTTTAAAACTTGTTTTGATAATAAGTTATTATTTTCATTAAGTATTAAAATAATAATATTTAAAAATTATTTTTGAAAAATATACATTATTTTTGTATTCTAAACATTGAAAAATGGTTAGGGTGAATTTTTTGGATTTTTCTGAAATACTTGAATTTTTTTATTATTAAAATACGATAATTTACAATAAATGATAAATAAGGGATTTATTGAGTCATTGATGATGTTATGGTGATGTAATACCACTTTATTCAGGATTACATGATAATATTACAATTATTGGTCATGAAATACTTACTATTCCTTGTCTTGAGATGAAATAATAAATTAATGATTATAATATTATGAAATCCCTCCTCTCCTCCTCTATAAAACCCCCCTCCACTCCCTCTTTTCTTCACTCCTCTCAATCCTTGTCCCTTTCCATTATACTATCCAAATATCTCCCCAATATCCTCCCTCACATCAAAAATCTCCTATCATATTCAAAATACCAAAACCTCTCCCCTTAAGAGGTTCTGAGAGGACAAAGTCTCAAGAGGTAAATTCCTATTTCCAATTCCTTCCTTTCTTTTATGTTCTCTTTCTTTTTGTTTCTTTCCTCACCTTCATTCAACATTATTGTATGATAAATAAAATAAAATACATGTACTGTAATTTTTTGAGGCTAATGTTATATTTAATTATTTTTTCTCCTTTCTCCACCATTTTATTTGAATGTAATGAAAGCATTGTTTGAGAGGTGCTAATTTATCACATTCAAGGACAAATATTTATCAATTTCTATTTTTATATTTAATTCTGGTCATGAAAACATTTATGTTATAGTTGAACCAGATTATTATATATTTAATATATCCTATTTTTGGTTCTTGAATCCTTCTGTACAAATGGAATTAAGTTATAAATCAAAACATGTTCATTGTAATCAAATCCACTGATTAACAAAAACAGTTATCACTATGGTTATATATATAATAATTTGACTTCACTCTAAGTAACCTTATTAAAATTAATACCATGTAATCCAATGAAGGTTAAATAAAGAATATAACTTCAATTCTGTTCAACCAATTTCATCTTACATATAATCCAATCTTAAATATAAGTGAACCGATATTTTAAAGCCAAGTAAACAAACGAGCCCGAACAACGAAATTGAACATTATAACTTATCAAAAAGGCATTGAATAAACTAAAAATGGTTATAATAAATAAATTACATATATAATAGGTTCTGTAATTATTAATTAGAAAGTCTAAATTTGTTTATTCAGTCCTTTAATAAAAAGTGGAGTACACCAACAGATTTAAGGTAAGGGATTCTCTACATTTCACTCTTAATCAAGATTATCCTCTATGTTATGCCTTTCTATGGGTAATCCTAAATGTTGTGGTATGTTTTTTACCTCCACCATACTGACTTAATTCTTTATAAGTGACTAGAATCCATTTTTTTCTCTCTCTCTCTCTAATCAATCCCTCTTAGGTACACTCGACACCATGCCGATAAGAGTGTAACTAATTCTACCCGAACCTTCTTTGTTCTTTCGGGTTTCCCTATCTTTCTTTCAAAATGGTGTTATCTTATCTATTAATGTGAATATTCTGAAATCAGGTTATTTATACAATAATTTTATATCAATACCTATTTCATCACTTTCTTTTTGGGATATACATGTTTTTAAAATTTTTCCACTTTAGAACTTCCTGATAAGAAAACCAATTTTAGGGGAACTTCCCAAATGGTAACCCAATTTCAAGAGCATTATATCCTATTTTTTAATACATGATTGTATTTATAAAATCGGTCTTTTATTATGAAAACCATCTTGGATAAATTCTATTTTTATATAAATGATTGTCCTCTTTTCTATTTGAAAATCAATGTAGCATTTTCATTAATACCACAAACAATTTTTTTAATGCTAATGTTTCTAAAATACATTTCTCATATGTTTCCACTGCTATTTGACACCACTTACCGTGTTATATGACTATTTTACCCTATGAACGACCATTTATTTTCTAATTCTTTCCTTACATGGACACTTTCAAGATACGCTCATTGGTAATGATTTCTTTCATGATTGTGGTACCCAATTCATTCCATGGGTACCATTATGTTTATGTATGGTTGATTATGTATGATTTTATATGTGGAAATAATATTTATTTGGCATGATTATTCATGAAAATGTTGAGGTGGGTGCACCCAATAGTCCTCCAATGCATTGGGTAAGGTTATGTCTCATGAGATGCGATGTGAAACAGGATTGGTGGTCAGCCTTGACCCATACTAAAATGGGAAACGAGATTGGGTGTTAGCATTGACCCATACTAAAGAAATGTATTTTGAATCTGGCACATTTATATGATTCCATGTTTATATGATCCCATGATTATATGATATTATTTCCTATGTTCCATGTTTCGGATATCAATATATCATGCCTCCTAACTCATGTGCTTAAGATGTATTCTTATGTTCATTCCCTTACTGGGCTTTTCAGCTCATCCCTTTTTTCATGTGTTCCCTAGGGTACCCAATGCAGATGTAAGGGCTCAAATAATGTTAGATGATATTTATGGAGATTAAATAGACAAGTGTTTTTTAGCCCCATGCTTTATGTTATATGAACCCATTCTTCCAAGACAGTAGACATAACTATCCTTGGCTTGTACTATGATGATTAATTATACTTAAAGTCATGAAATGTTATATGTAAAAGTCTTGGGTTTCTATAGTTATTATCAGAAGATGGTCAATTTATTTTTGGAGATTAGGAATAGATCACCTTAGTGAGAACCTTAAAGATGAGACTAAGTAAAAGAAAACATTCCCTAATTTTGGTGAGTATTTAGTAAGTGTTTTATGAAGAAAATACATCATTATCTGAATACGAGTAGGTAGAGGAGGCTCTGGTATAGATGTATCTAGGTGTAAAACTCGAAAACACCACTTTGAGCTAGACTAGAATGGGATCTTGTGCATGTAAATGGCCTTGTTTCACTCTTGGTTACGACACTCTTAGGGGATATGCTTCGGTAGATTCATGAGCTTAGTACAAACTGTTATTAAGGAGAAAAAAGAAGCCCATACAAATATAAGTTACGAAATAGATCGAGGATAACCTTGATATAATCTTATGGAATCACAAGTTAGGATATACTTCTTCTTTATAAGTTTATACTTTTATGTTCAAATTTTCCATTTTATGCTCAATATCTATGTATTAAAGAACTCTAATTATAAGTTATATTTCTTAGTTAATGGCAGGAAATAGAAGAATGCGTTCCAAAAACTAATGTGATAGGAAATGTGATGATTTCCCTAATGATATGCCTGATGTGAAGGCAGCGGGTGCTCAAAACGTCATGGTAATACTTGCCTAGCTGGTTCGAGTTATGAATAATAACTTGAATTAGATGGAACGAACTCCTCCACCAAGGAAATAGAAAGTTTTCATTGAATCCTTCATGCAGAAAAGACCTCCCATGTATAACAGGTCTTCTAATCCCCTCCTCGCAGTACAACGAATTAACTCCACTGAAAAGATTTTCTCCATCATCCAGTGCTCAGAAGAAGAGAAATTTGTATTGGTTGTCTATCATTTTGATGGGGAAGTTAATCAGTGGTGGACACTGATCAAGAATATAAAGTCCCATGATGATATTGATTCCATAGATTTGGAGGAATAAAAGAGGATTATTTCAACCGATATTTTCCTCAAACCCTCCGTCTCAGGATGAAAAGAGAGTTCCTTGGACTCAAGCAGAAGGAAGATGAGACCATCTAGACGTATGAAGCGAACTTTACAAGGCTTGAAAGGTACACCATTGGCATTGTCATGAACACCAAAAGCAAGGTGCATTTCTTTTTCAGTGGAATATAGTCGGGTCTGTGAAATGAGTTGGTGATTTGAGTCTTCAATAGTTATAAAGAGATTGTCCGCTGTGACCTCAATGTTGAAATGGATATTGGAGACTCTCATTAGTCTCACGGGGTTGGTGACAAGTCACGGAAAAGGGAGAACATCATCGGAGGTTCATCAAACAAATCCCATTATGGAAAGAAGCCTCACATTCCCCTTTACAAAAATTGTGCGAAGAAGCATCTTAGTGACTGTCTCAAAGAAACCAAGAATTAATTCAAATTTGGAAAGTTTGGTTATCAATCAAATAACTGCCAAAGGGATATGTAAAATACTGCTAATGTTGAAGAAGAAAGGATGGTTCAGATGAAAACACAGTCTATAGTGCAGTGTTACAACTACAAGGAGCTTGGGCATTATGCAAACAATTACCCTAAGCTGAGGGTTGTAAGAGGAAATTGGAAACAACCTCCAAATATACAAGAGTAGTGCTTATGTTATCACTACTGCTGAGGTGGAGCCGGAAAAAGATGTGGGGACAGGTATTCTTGTTATTCATTCAAGAATATTGAACGTACTATTTGATTCTGGTTCTACGCATTCATTAGTATCCTACAAGTGTAGTAGAACTATTCAAACACCACCTCAAAATTTAGAGGAAAAGTTATCTGTGAGAATAGAGAATGGGAAAATTATTGCGTCCATGGATTATAACTCCTCCCCAGTTAACGTTTGTGGGTCGAACCTCCCGGAAAATCTCATCATACTTTTTTCAGCGGAGTTCGACGATATCTTGGTCATGGATTGACTATCTTTGTACAGAGCTAACATCAATTATCGGGAAAGGGTGATCAATTTTCAAATCCAAAAGCATCCTCTGATTCATTATAAGTGTAAAGAGATGGATGAGTCTCCTTTAGAATCTTCGTCTGAAGTTTGGATACTGCATCCTTGTGAGAAAGCATATCTATCTCAAATGATTTGAAAAAATGATAGAATTATTCTTGAAGACATGCCCATTGTGAGGGATTACACTGATGTATTCTCTGATGAGTTTCCCGGTCTTCCTCCAGACTATGAGGTTGAGTTCTCAATTATACTTATCCATGGATCTCTTCCAATCTCAATTACCCCTTACAGAATGGACGCCGTAGAGCTGGAAGAGCTAAAGAAATAGTTGCAGGATAATATAGAGAAGGGTTTTATTTTCCCGAGTGCTTCACTGTGGGTTGCGCCGGTCCTCTTTGTCAAGAAGAAGGATGGATCAATGCGCCTCTTCATTGATTATCATGAGCTCAATAAAATAATCATAATGAACAAGTATCCACTTCCATGGATAGATGACTAGTTTGATCAGCTTTGTGGGGAAAGTTATCTATCTAAGGTGGACCTTCGGTCGGGATATCACCTACTAAATGTGAGGAATGAATATATTCCCAAGACATAATTTAGAATGAGGTATGGATATTATGAGTTAATAGTGATGCCCTTCGGACTCACTAATGCTCCAATAATTTTCATGGATTTAATGAATAATGTCTTTAGAGATTACGTCGAAAAATTTGTGGTGGTCTTTATTGATGATATTAAGATATACTCCAAGAGCAAGGAGGAACATGAGGAGCATTTTAAAACGATGTTAAAGTCTTCAAAAAGGGGGAAGTTGTAT
Source organism: Viscum album (assembly GCA_963277665.1). Taxonomy (NCBI): domain Eukaryota; kingdom Viridiplantae; phylum Streptophyta; class Magnoliopsida; order Santalales; family Viscaceae; genus Viscum; species Viscum album. The sequence continues at coordinate 1,656,134,028 of OY728163.1, forward strand.
GGAATGTACATTAAATGTGAGTTCTAGATGGAGGAAGTATCATTCTTGGGGATTGTTACCACCAGTAAAGGGATATCTATGTACCTTCCAAGATGAAGGCAGTTGATGAGTGGCTGGGGCTAACTTATATAACAGAGATCCTCATCAATTTGTGTCTATCTAGGTATTATCGATGATTCGTGAAGACATTTTCATGATTTTCAAACCCAATGAACAAGTTGACAGGGAAGAGGGTAAAGCTTGTCTAGACACAATAATTTGAAGACTATTTCAAGGAGTTGAAAAAGAGACTTATCACTGTGCCAGAACTCACACTCCCTTCAAGTGGAGAACACTTTGTGGTGTATAATGATTCTTTTAAGAAAGGATTAGGCTGTGTGCTAATGAAAAATGATAAAGTGATTGAGTATGCTTCAAGGTAGCTGAAAATCCACGAGCAAAACTATCGTAGGCATGATCTGGAGATAGTAGCTGTGATCTTTGGGTGGAAAATATGGAGGCATTATCTCTATGGGAAAAATGTGAGATATATATTGACCACAAGAGTCTCAAATATATATTCACACAGAAATAACATACTATGCACCAGCGAATATAGATAGAGCTCATCAAGGATTATGACTACTCAATCCCCTACCATCTCGGTATGGCAAAGAAGGTGGAATATTTTCTAAGTAGAAAGGATCATGCATCTTTATCAATGATGATAATTGAAGAGGATCTGATCTTCATAGATTTGTAAAGGATGGACATGAGAATCATTCAAGGAAGAACATCATCAATACTTTATCAATTATTTCCCATCAATCCCTCTTGGAGAAAATAAAGGATTCTCAAATAAAGTATGTAGAATTTAAGAAAAGGGAGGAATCTATTAAAAATGGGAAATCCTTCGATTTCAAAATTGATGAGGAAGGAGTTGTAAGATTTGGGACATAGTTATGAGTACCATATGATCCAAAGATAAAGGAGCTATATAATAAAGCACATAGATCGACCTTCTCTATCCTCCCAGGGATCACAAAGAAATATCGAGATCTCTGAGAAAACATTTGGTGAGGCAATATGAAAACGGAGATTACCGAATATACATAAAAGTGTCTCATATGTCAAAAAGTGAGGGTTGAGAGATAAAAGTCAAAGGGGATGATGCAACCACTATCCATACCTGCATGGAAGTGGGGGAAAAATACCATGGACATTTTCACTGGACATCTAAAGACATCTAGAGAAAACAATGCAACATGGGTTGTTGTGGATTTTCATATGAAGAGAGCTCACTTTATCGCGGTTCGAGTGGACTTCTCATTGGATTAACTTTCATGGATTTACATCATAGAAGTGGTAAGGATGGATGTATTACCACTATCTGTTGTATCTGATCGTGATCCAAGGTTCACCTCGAAGTTCTGGAAAAGTCTCTAACATGCTCTAAGCACTGAACTAATCATCAGTACGACCTATCATCCTCAAACTTCTGGCCAATCTAAGCGAACTATTCAGACATTGGAAGACATGTTCATAGCATGGTCAATGGAATTCAATGGAATATGGGACCAACATATTACACTAGATGAATTATACTACAACAATTGTTTCCACTAAAGAATCTAAATGGAACCATATGAATCCATTAATGGGAAAAGTTACAGAACACCAGCGTGTTGGGATGAAGTCGGTGAGCGTTAGAAGCTAGGACCTGAAATGGTTGAAGAAATGGTGGAGAAGGTAAAAACCATTCTGCAAGAAATCAAGGGATCCCAAATATGATAGTAGAGTTATGCATATAACCATCGATGAGACCTTGAGTTCAAAGTTGGAGACATGGTATTTCTACACATATCCCCATGGAAGAAGTTCATGAGGTTTGGGAAGAATGTGAAGTTACGTACCAGGTACATCAGCCCCTTTGAGATCCTTGATCATGTCAATGTTGTGGCCTATCGATAGGAACTTCCACCTACCATGTCAAAAGTACATGATGTCTTTCATGTACTTCTCTTAAAGAAGTACATACCAAACCCTTCACATGTACTCTCTTCAGTGGTGGTACAGTTGGAGGTTGATCTCTCTTACGAGGAGAAGCCATTGAAGATCAAAGATCGTAGAGACAAAGTTCTACGCAACAAGACTATTCATCTAGTCAAGGTACTATGGAGAAACCAAAAGTAATAAGAGGCTACATGGAAACTGGAGGAAGCAATAAAGGAAAAGTACCCACACCTATTTTTGGCTTAGAATGTAAAACTAAATTTCGAATGCGAAATTTCATAAGGGGGGAATAATGTAATGACCCAATGTTTTTCAATGGAAATTTCCTTCACATAAGTATGTCATAAAATCACAGGAAAACACAACATAATTAACTACTAAGTGCTAAGTGACCTTTAATGAAAATTTTGACACTTATGTGTTTGGAATTATTAAAATCTGGAATACACGGTTGAAATCAGTAAGTTATTTGGAGTCCAATAAGAAAAACATAATTTTTGGTGAATATTAACCTACCCTAATGAATAAAAACATACCCTTATGAATAGTTATATACCTTAATGAATAGTAACCTCACCTATGCTAGTATAAAAATAATATTATTGTTCGAAGTATGATATACCTATATATTAGAATGAGTTAATGAATGTTTTAAAATTGGTTTTGATAATAAATTATAATTTAAATTAAATATTAAAATAATCATATTTAGAAAATTGTTTTTGAAAAATGGACTTCATTTTTTGATTCAACACATGGAAAAATGGTTAGATTGAATTTTTTGGATTTTTCATGAAATACTTGAATTTTTTTATTAATAGTAAAATATGATAATTTACAATAAATGCCAAATAAGAGATTAATTGAGTCATTGATGATGTTCTGCTGATGTAGTCACACTTGGTTAAGGATCACATGATAAATTTACTTTTCTTGGTCATGGGATACTTACTATTACTATTCATATGAAGAAATAATATATTAATGAAGATAATATTATGAAATCCCTCCTCTCCTCCACTATAGACCCCCCCTTCACTCCCTATTCTCTTCAGTCCTCTCATGCCTTGTTCCATTCCATTATATTGTCCAAATATCTCCCCAAGATCTTTCCTGACGTCTATATTCTCCTAGACTTTTCAAAATACCATAAACTCTCCTCTTAAGAGATTCTCAAAGAGGAAGTCTCATGAGGTAAATTCCTATTTCCAATTCCTTCATTTCTTTTAAGTTCTCTTACCTTTTGTTTCATTATTCACCTCATTTCACCATAATAATATGATAAATCCAGTAACATACAGGTACTGGAATGTTTTCATGGTAATGGTATATTTCATTTTCTTCTATCCTTTCCCTACCCTATTATTTTAATGAAATTAAAGCACCGTTTGAGATGTGCTAATTTAGTACATTCAAGAACAACGATTTATCAATTTCTATTATTATCATTAATTATGATCATAGAAGAATTTTTGTTATGGTTGAACCAAAATATTATATATTTACTCTATCCTATTTTTGGTTATATAATCCTTTTGTAGATATGATATTATGTTATAAAGAAAAACTTGTTCTTTGTAATCAAACCCACCGATTAACAAAAACGGTTATCCCTAAGTTTATATATATAATAATTCAAAATCACTATAAGTAACCTAACTAAAATTAAAACCATGTAATCTACTAGTTTTGCACTAAAGAATATAACTTAAATTTTGGACTACCACTTTCATCTTACATATAATCCAAACTTTAATATAAGAGACCCGATCTTTTAAAATCAGGTAAACAAATGAGCCCGAACAATGAAATTGAACCTTATAACTAAAAAAAGGATTTGAATGAACTAAAAAGGGTTATAATAAATAACTTACATATAGAAGAGGTTCTGGACTTATTAATTAATAATCATAAATTTGTTTATTCGGGTATTTAATAACAAGTTGAGATCACCAATAGATTTATGGTAAGGGATTATCTCTATTTAACTCCTAATAAAGATTGTCCTCTATGCTATGACTTTTTATGGGTAATCCTAAATGTTTTGTTTTATTGTTTTAGCTCCACCATATAGCCCTCATGCTGTATAAGTGATGAGAAACCCCTTATCTCTCTCATCAATACCTCTTGGGTACACCCGACATCATGCAGATAAAACTATAACGAATTCTACTTGAACCTTCTTTGGTTTTTTGGGTTGCTTTTTCATGCTTTCAAAATGGGGTTATATTATCTATTTATGTGAATATTATGAATTTTGGTTAGTCCAACAATATTCTTATATCAATAACCCTTTCATCTCTTTCTTTCAGGGATATACATGTTTTTAAAATATTCCTTCCTTAGAACATTCCGATAAGTAAACCTATTTTAGGGGAACATCCCAAATGGTTACCCAATTACAAGAGAAGTATATCCTATGCTGTAAGACATGATTTTATTTACAAATTAATTCTTTTATTATGAAAATATTCTTTTTTAAATTCTGATTTTATATAAATGATTTTCTTCTTTTCTATTTTAAAATATCTGTAGCATTTCCCTTAAAACCGCACAAAAATGTTTTAATGCTAATGTTTATAAAATACATTTCTCATATGTTATCACTTATGTTTGACACTAATAACCATGTTATATTTATATTTTACCATATTAACATCTATGTATTTTCTGATTCTTTCCTTACATGGACACTTTCCTGATACACCCATTTGTTATGATTTATTTCATGATTGTGGAACCCAATTCATTCTATCGGTACCCTTATGTTTATGTATGGTTGATTATGTATGATTGTATATGTGGTAAGTGTAGAGACCCAAAGATTGAAGTAAATATACATTACATTACTTTTTCGGAATACTTAATATATAACAAAAACAGACACACAATGACCGTAATAGTTTTGTGTCTTTGGAAACAGGAATAATAATCTTCTAATCATGGTGAAAGATCTTCAACATCTCTAATAAAGATATTCCCCTTTTTTTCTTACCTAAAACCTTTCTTTGTATCTTGGGGAAAAGAAAACATAAAAATGGTGACCTAAAATGCCCAGTAAAGGAAAACATAGATAACGTAAAACAATCCATAAACATTTGAATGAAAAAACTTGAACATAAAATCTAAACATTAAAATCATGATCAACAACATAAATCTTGTAAGTATGTAAGGCATATATCATAAAGGAGCATCAATCATGATAAAATAGTATGGGAAGAAAACATGTAATTTTGGAAGACCATTAATAACATGATATGATTTCCCTAGTATCCAAGGCATTGCTGCCAATACCATCTTAGTGGAAAACGTCCCTTTCTGAATCGAGTTCACTCCTCGATTCACTCCTGTAACACTGAACCGGATTAACATACCATTCCATCTATGTCTATCTCGTGAGATTTAAATCTTTACACAATGAATTGGAGGGAGATATAGGTCACACCCATCTCATAATGAAATCATTCTTTCGAATGACACAAAATAAACATACGTCATTCATAATAACACGATGAATAAAATGGGTTTCGTAAACATCATCCCATAATAACATAATCCATATAAAAGAAATAGATATCATTTCATAATAAGAAAAATCAAACCATGTAAATAATGTATACATTATACTTCGAACATAATCATAATGTCATCTTATATGGAAAATAGTTTTGATAAAACGCTTGAAATGAATTCTTCAGGAAAATATACTTTCTTTTTCAAAATCATTTTCTTTTCTCAAAATTACATAAAATTTTAAAAATAAAAGGATTTTTTTGAAAATAATCATGAAATATTATAGAAGAAAATTCATGAAAATTAGGCATTATGAAATAGTAAAAATCCATTCATGCAGTATAAGTTAAAATAACATTCTCCTGGTACTTTTTTTGGAAAATTAAAAAAGTGCCACCTATGGTAAACAAAAGAACGATTCCATCCATAACACAAAGTAAAAGTCAAAGAGGGGTAAACTTGGATTTAAAAATACTTTGAATAATATTAAACACATTATGAAAAACATTTTTATGGACATGGATGAAAAATATAACCCTAGTAAATACTTAAGAATAAGAAATATCAGATAAAAATGAGATTGCAAAATTATCCCTTACCTTGGGTCGGATATGCTTTGTCCGTATCTGATCCTCCTCTTCTTCGATGCACTTGTTTTAAGCTTCCTCTTAGGGCACAAGAGTTAGTATTTTGAGAACTCCAAAACCTCTATGATATAACTATAGATGTTGAAAAGATGAATTGGCAGGGTTTGGCTGAGCTTCAAGGCTCAAAAGGGTGTTAAGAGAAGAGGGGAGGGGTTCCCTTTTATAAGGGAGGAGAGGGGCACCTTAAGAAACACTTAAAATATTATTTTATAATAAAGTAATATTTGGTTTTCAATAGCTCCAAATTAATTTATTTAGAAGATAATGTGGGTATGTTTTAAAATCCTCTCAACCAATAGGTTTTAGACAAGCTTACGTTACTATTTTAACCTTATCATTTAGATTTATCGCTAAGTTAAATAATAACTTTTACCGTGTCTTCTTGTTTTCATACACTATATGGTTAATAAACATACTATAACAACCCAAAAGAACCCAAAGTGGTTCATAAATAATATATATAACCTTATATAAGACATTTTTCCGACACTTAGATTTTTAAAAATAAAATAACAATTAATTATTTAATATTTGTTTTTAAAACTATTTTATGTCAATTTTGACAATATTTGGAACTCGATTTTTGAGAAAATCATAATAGCATGATTAATTATAAAAATGTTAATTAAATCAATACTAAAATGTCTTATTAACCTATAAAATTAGTGTAATTCATAAAAAGTCTAAAATTACATTTATTTGGGTATTTATAACATCAATTATGTTAATATTTCATTAATATGGTTATTACTGCATAATCATTGTATCATAAAAAACATATATCATTTAATGTCTAAAAATTATAAATAAAATACCACTATGTAGGAAATCTATTTATCGCTCAAATTATTATTTATAGCCTAATTTATCTTATTTATAACCCTATATTAAAAATGTTTTAGTTATTAAACATTGATTCAAACCATTTTCACTCTTCTTTAAATAAGATAATAATAAATGTCCTAATCTAATCCAAGTGGACCTAAAGGGTAATATTTTATTCCTAAGGTTGTTTTTGGTCGAATTAAACTTATGAAATAGAATTAGGACATCTGTTAGGTTAATAATAATATCATTTTTACCCTTAATTACCCTATTTACTTTTAACCGTGGTAAATAAAAGCAAAAAGTTATTATTCATCAAAAATTATTTTTATCTTATTGAACCAAATTTTACTCCTTGATATTAACCGTGCCTTGTGGATTTTATAAATTCCACTCACAGAAGTGGTAAAATTATGTTTTATGTAGATTTTCAATTTCTTCTGGGAGGTGGGTAAAAGACGGTGAAAAGATCAATAAAATTTTTATATATCTAAAATTATTCTAAAATGACTCAAATGAATTACATTGAACTTATATAGGTATTATGTATCAATTTTTACCATAAATAAATTTAAATAAAATAAATAATTATTTAAATAAAAAGTCAGTTTTTAAATAGTAACCCAGTGTTTTCACTATTCATCAAAAATTGAATGTTTTCAGAAAAATACCAAAAATTCACCCTAGGCTAATTTCGATATTCCGAATCCAAAAATGAAGTCCATTTTGAAAGATAAAATTTATAAAATTTTAAAAATTGGGTATTACTATTCATAATGGTTAGTTCATAATAATATTATAATAATATCTCATTTAGTGAAACCTGATATTTCCTACTACGCACGCTATCGAGGAAGGTCTTGATTGCATGTAATGCAAGACAAGTCAGAACTGCGTGTAGTGAAAGCTCCATTTGGTGTTGCATATAACATAATCAAAATTATTTCATTTATACATTAAACAAAATCTATACATAATGTTGCATAAAATAATTTCCACAAAACGAACATGAAATTTTGTGTAACAGAAGCCAAGAATAGTGTTGTGTTTACTACAAGATATGTCGGTGTTCTGTATATTACAAGCTAATCTTGGTGTAGTGTATAATAGAATACATCAAAGAAATTAAAAAATAATATATCTCATAAAATCTCGGGGTGTTACATTCGACCCCCCTTAAAATGAATTTCACCCTCGAAATTTGTTGGGGTTATAAATTGTTTACTACTTGAATGTTTCATTCATAGAATCCCACATTGTAAAAAAGAATACTAAATCATAATTTTAAAAAGGATGTTAGAAGCAAAATGGATACTCAAAGTAACTCATCACTTGGGTTCCCACATAGGAGTATATAGGTGAAAATATTGATATGGAAGAGAAATCTAACCGTAATGTTCTGATGGAGAGTGGTAGAGAACATGGCTATGAAAAAGCCAACAATCGCAAAGACGTAAATTTTTTATGATCTTAGGTACCATCTAATTCATCGGATATGAGAGTACTAGGACATCATTTTTGGTTTCCAAGATCATCTCCCTAACATTGAAGACCATTTACATAAGGAGAAATACTTACTTGATTTCAGTGTAATATCATCGTTGGTTATTCCATGAACAATTTACACTTCATCTCTATTTAAAGAAATAAAGATGAATTTTTCATTCATGAAGTGTTAGCAGATCATGCGATAGAATTATAATTCAATCCATCTATTTCAATCACAAAAAGGTTTGCATAAGTTATTAAATATACATATGTCCATCTATGGTGAGATTAATAATATATGATTCCAACAATGGAATTATACTTCATCATTCATACCGCTTAATAAAATAAAACTAGTTCCTACTAACCAGGGACTTCTTATAGGATAGTTGTAGACGATAAAGGCATGTCGCACTTCGGTTGTGGTTTCGATTCCCACAGCCTTGTCCGATGTGACGGTTTGTCGCACATCCTATAGGCTGTCTTTTTTCTAAAACTACATTATTATAACATCCCATCAATAATATCGAAAAACATTTCTATCCTTAAACAATACTAATGTATGTCCAACATAATCCATTTCAATCTTTAGGCATATCTAAAATACTTCTATCCAATCTTATAGTATAAAGAGAATGATTACGTGAAATGTCATCAAACAAGCATGTGAATACCATCATGTATCCCCCATATATCATACTATATATCTTGTTGGTCACATTCCAAACATATGAATATCTTAATCATGTATTCTCTTGAAAAATGAATACCCATTGAACCTTAGTGAAAACATGAATGCTGTCAAAAGTTAACTCCCTCCACATACCAAAATCCCAAAATTTCTATATACTCAAATCATGATATCAGTCATGAGATCATTTCATTTTCTCTTTATCCCTTCATTATGTGCATATCATATTCTTTCCAAAAATATTTCAATCACTTTTCATGGTTACCGGTACCATATAATTATTGAAAACCAATACATAGATATTCCAAAATTCCACGATACCATAAATTAGATTCCATGATACTATTTTAAAATCCCATTAAATAAACACTTAATCATTCCAAATTATCATTGTCATACTCAAAATCACAAATAGTGATCACTTGTGACTTCCCTTTATGTTGTGCCTTAATAGGTTTCTCAAGTTGATCATCATTAACCCATGGATTAGTGCATTGATTAGCATAATGCCCCATTCCCGTGCACTTGAAGCATTGAAGTGTTGGTGGTGCGTTCTATATAGTATTTTCATTATTCACATCATTAGAAACCCTTTTTCCATTACTTCGACACTCAGCTACTCGATGAAATTATTTTCCACACATAAAACATTTTCTAGTCCCATTAAGACAATCTCCACCATGCTTCATTCCACACATTGAGCATAAAGAAACATTAATCTTCTTTTCACCATTATTTTGATATTTCTCTTTGAAATCCATCTTTTGTTTCTTCTCAAAACCATGATATGGATATGTTACAACAACTTCCAGTTCTACCTTGATAGAATAATGCACAATTTATTCATAGCTACTGAAGTCTCTTATAGCTAATGCCCTTCAAAGACTTGGTTTTAAGCCACTGAAGAATCGATCAACTTTACTCTCAGGTTTGATGATAAAGCCAGATGCATACCTTTCAAGTCTTGTAAAATTCGCTTCGTATATACCAACAGATTCATCATCCTTCTTCTTAAGCTCAAGGAACTCCTTTTCAATCTTTGTTTGAAGAATACGAGGGAAGTACATACTGAAAAACAAGTTCTTGAACTCGTCCCATTCCATGGATTCAATTTCATCTTGGGGCCATGTATTCTTAATTTGAGTCCACCATTTATATTTTTCACCATCTAAATAGTAAATAGAAAGAATGGATTTTTCATGTTCTGAATAGTGATGTATAGAAAATATCTTTCCAATGGTACAGATCTATTGTTCAGCAACTAGTGGATCATAAGACCCATTGAAAGACGGTGGATGTTGCCTCATAAAGGACTCAATAGAATATTGTTCCCGACTCTGATCATTTGGAAATCCAGAACGATTCATAGCTTGTGTAAGTATAGAAATAAGATTTTTCACTCCATATCCCATTAAATTAGGTTGTTTGGGAGGAAAATCATTGCATTGTCCATTACATTGATCAAAACAGTTCCTTCGGGTTCCAGCTGTCGTCTAAAACCCAGAAAGAACAATGTGAGAGGCAAACATCATGCTAGGAAAACAACATAATAAAGGTAGAGTACATTCAATATCTAACATCTTATGCTTAATTCAAATATTGTTACCATAATTCCAGGACTATATCCTATACTTATAATTAACCTTACCAATATACCAAGAAATACCATTGAAATTTCTCTAGGGATCTCACTAAAGTTTTCTCATACTAGTTTCCAATGGTTAACTAAACCTTTCCTCTGATACCAACTGTAGATACCCAAAGCGTGATGTACATAGACATTACATTACTTTTTCATAATACTTAATACATAACAAAAATAGACACATAAAGACCATAATAGTTTAGTTTCTTTGGAATCTCAGAATAATAATCTTATAATCGTGTTGAAAAATCTTCAACATCTCCCATAAAGATCATCCCCTTTAGTTTTCTTACCTAAACCATTTCTTTATATCCTGGGTAAAATAAAAAATAAAAAGGGTGAGCTTAAATGCTTAGTAAGGGTAAACATAGAGAACATAAATCAATCCATAAACATTTGAATGAAAAAACCATAACATAAAATCTAAACATCAAAATCATAAGCAACGATATGAATCTTGGAAGTACATAAGGCATATATCATAAAGGAACATCAATCATTATAAAATAGCATGGGACGAAAACATGTAATTATGGAAAACCATTAATCACATGATAAGATTTCCATAGTAGCCAAGGAATTTCTTCCAAGACCATATTAGTGGACAATGTCTCTTTCTGAATCGAGTTCACTCTTCATTTCAGTCCTATAACGCTGAACCAGATTAACTTACCGTTCCAACCAGGTCTATCTCATGAGATATAAATCTTTACCCAATGCATTGGAGGGAGATATAGGTCCCACCCATCTCATAATGAAATCATTCTTTCGTGTGCCACAAAATAAACATACATCATTCATAATATCCCAATAAATTAAATGGGTTTCGTAAACATCATCCCATCATAACATAATCCATATAAAAGAAATGGATATCATTTCATAATAAGAAAAATCAAACCATGTAAATAATGGATACATTATACTTGAAACATAATCATAATGTCATCATATATGGAAAATAGTTTTGATAAAATACTTGAAATGAATTCTTGAGGAAAATATCCTTTCTTCTTCAAAATCAGTTTCTTTTCTCAAAATGCCATGAAATTTTAAAAGAAAATATTTTTTTTAAATAATCATGAAATATTGTAGAATAATATTCATGAAAATTAGGCATTATGAAACCGTAAAAATCCGTTCATGTCGTATAAGTTGAGAAAACATTCTCCTCGTACTTTTGTTGGAAATGTCAAAAAGTACCACGTTTGGAAAATAAAAGAATGATTCCTTCCATAACACAAAGTAAAAGTCAAAGAGGGGTAAACAAGGATTTAAAAATACATGGAAGAATATTAAACACTTCATGGAAAACATTTTTATGGACATGGATGAAAAATATAACCCCATTAAATACTTACGAATAAGCAATCTCAGATAAAAATGAGATTGCAAAATTATCCCTAACCTTAGGTCTGATATGCTTCGTACGTATCCGAACCTCCTATTATTTGACGCACCACTTTTAAGCTTCTTAATAGGGAACTAGAGATGGTATTTTGAGAAGACCAGAACCTCTATGATATAACTAGAGAGTTTGAGAAGAGTAATTGGTAGGGTTTGTCCGAGCCTCAAGGCTCAAAAGGGTGTGAAGAGAAGAGGGGAGGGGTGCCCTTTTATAAGGGAGGAGAGGGGCACCATAGGAAAATAATAAAATATTATTTTATAATAATGTAATATTCAGTTTTTAATAGCAATAAATTGGTTTATTTTGATGCTAAGGCGGGGATGGGTCGAAATCCTGTCAACCAATATGTTTTAGGTAAGTTTTGATTACTATTTTGACCTTATAATTTAGATTTAACTCTATGTTAAATAATTTAAATTTTACCGAGTCTTCTTGTTTTCTTACACTATATGGTTAATAAACCTACTATAACAAGCCAAAAGAACCCCAAGCAGTTCATTATTAATATATATAACATTATCTAAGTCATTTGGTCGGAAATTATTTTTTTAGGAATAAAATAACAATTAATAATATAATATTTGTTTTAAAAACTATTTTATGTCAATTTTGACACTATTTGGTACTTCATTTTTGTGAAAATCATAACAGCATGATAAGTTCAAAAAAAGTTAATTAAATAAATACTAACATGTCATATGGACCTTGAAAAATAGTGTAATTCATAAAAAGTCTCAAATTACATTTATTTGGGTATTTATTACATCAATTATGTTAATATTTCATTAATAAGGTAATTACGGCAACATCATTGTGTCATAAATAACACATATCATTTAATGTCTAAAAATTGTAAATAAAATTCCATTAGGTAGGAAATCTTTTTTATCATTCTAATGAATGTATATAGTCGATTTTATCTTATGTATAACCCTATATCAAAAATGTTTTGGTTACTAAACTTTGATTTTAACCATTTTAACTCTTCTTTAAATAAATAATAATAAATGTCCTAATCCAATCCATGTTGACCAAAAGGGTAATATTTTATTCCTAAGGTTATTTTTGGTCGAATTACCTTTATCCAATAGAATTAGGACATTTGTTAGGGTAATAATAATATCATTTTTACACTTAATTACCCTATTTACTTTTAACTGTGGTAAATAAAAGTAAAAAGTTATTATTCACCAAAAATTATTTTTATCTTATTGACCCACATTTTACTCCTTGATTTTAACCATGTCTCTCAGATTTTCAAAATTCCACTCACAGAAGTGGTAAAATTATGTTTTATATATATTTTCAAATTCTTCTAGGAGGTGAGTAAAAGATAGTGAAAAGTTCAATAAAATTTTTATATATCTAAAATTATTCTAAAATTACTCAAATGAATTGCATTGAACTTATATAGTTATTATGTATCAATTTTGACCTAAAATAAATTTAAATAAAATAAATAATTATTTAAATAAAAAGTCGGTTTTTAAATAGTAACCTAGTGTTTTCTCTATTCATCAAAAATTGAATGTTTTCTAAAAAATAACAAAAATGCACCCTAGGCTAATTTCAATATTCCGAATCCAAAAATGAAGTCTATTTTGAAATATAAAATTTATAAAATTTCAAAAAGTGGGTATTTCTATTCATAACGGGTAGTTCATAATAATATTATAATAATATAGAATTTAGTGAAACATGGTATTGCGTACTACACACGCTATTGAAGAAGGCCTTGATTTCATGTAATGCAAGCCAAGTCAGGACTGCGTGTGCTGAATGCTCCATTTGGTGTTGCCTATAACATAATCAAAACTTTTTTCATTTATACATTAAACAAAATCTATACTTAATGTTGCGTAAAATAATTTCCACAAAATGAACTTGAAATTGTGTGTAACACGAGCCAAAATAGTGTTGTGTATACTGCAAGCTAATACGGTGTTGCATATAGTACAAGATAATATTGGTGTAGTGTATAATAGAATACATAAAAAAAATTAAAAAATAATATATCTTATAAAATCTCGGGGTGTTACAGTAAGAATATTTATTTGCCAAGAATATTCATGAAAATGTTGATATGGGTGCGCCCAGATAACACTTCAATGCAATGGTTGAGGTTATGTCTCATGAGATGCAATGTGAAACGGGATTGGCGGTTAGCCTTGACCCGTACTGAAATGGGAAATAGGATTGGCAGTCAGCCTTGACCCATACTAAAGAAATGTTTTTTGATTCTACAAATTTATATGATTCCATGTTTATATGATCCCATGATTACATGATATTATTTCATATGTTACATGTTTTGGATATTAATATGTCATTCCTCCTAACTCATGTACTTATGATGTATCCTTATTTTCATTCCCTTAGTGGGCATTTCAACTCATCCCTTTGTTCATGTGTTCCCCAGGGTACCCTATGCAGATGTAAGGGCTCAAAGGAAGTTAGAAGCTCTTTATGGAGATTAAATATAGATGTTTTTTTAGCCCTATGTTTTATGTTATATGTACCTAGCCTTCCAACACACTAGACTTAACGATCCATTGATTCTACTATGATGATTAACTATGCTTAAAATCATGAAATGTTATATGTAAAAGGCTCGGGTTGCTATACGACATGTATCCAGTTGATACACGGACATGAGGTGGAGTACACGACCGTGTACTCCACTACACGGCTGGGCGAGGCCAGTAACGCGGGTCACCCCATGTACTGATTACACGGGTTGGCGTACATGGGTTGAGGTCCTGTACAGGCACATGTCCAATGTACATAGAGTAGACCCCGGGTACATTGACATAGCATGTGATCCTTTCTACACACCAAGTAGTTGCATTCCACAAGACAATCCTTACGACAAGGGTTGTTGTACAAGGTTAGTACTCAGGGTCAGAGGACATGGCGTCTGACCTATCTACACACCATGTAGTTTTTTGTACATGGCATGATCTTCATGTATTCCGTATCTTGGACATGTGTGTTTGGGTTAGTGCCCCTTCTTCTCATTCCCCTAAAAGTTAGCTATTGTTTCCTACTATATGAATGTGATCCCTTCAGCTGTACTTTCCGAGATAGGGCCAGGTATCCCTCTGAGAGGCCCGAAGCAAGATCCTTTATCCATTATTGACCCTAGGTAGAGTCAAGTATCTATGTGACCGCTTCTATATGGCACCGATCCTCTACCTAGCAGGAGAATTTGTATGAGTAGTGTTCTCCACCAAGGCCCTGGAAGGGATCCTCATCTGTGTATCATGATCTTTCCTCACTCAGGAGTTTGTTCTCCCGTATTGAGTGTATCTATATCTCATGGCTTTTCCAGATGAATACTATTTCTCATACGGATGTCATCAGAGCTTTCAGACTCGTGGAGTAAGTTCACCTGGATGAGTGCTTCGTTAAATCTTCAAACTGAATCCCTTGGGGGGTATGTTGTTGTGTGACTTGTCCCTAGACTAAGAGATTCCAATATTAGTATATATGGATTATGTTATCCTATTATATGTTCAGTAGACATACACTATGTAGAGATGACTATGCCTTTCTTTTTTGTATTGCTTTTAATTTTTCAGGGTCCTCTACTGAGTATTATTATACACACCCCTGCACGGGATTTACCCACATGTGTCGTGTCTTGTGCAGATGAGCAGCCTTTTGAGAGAGTCCAGGGAAGACCAGAACTAGACCAAGCATTCCATGTTCCCCATAGGCTGAGGTGTTCCTAAGGCTATGAGCAGCTGTCCCAGTACCTATTTGTGTTTACAGGTTAGAATTTTTAGTTTTCAGACCCTTGTTTTTGGTGGTATTGTATTCTGGCCCAGTTTACATTCAATACTTTAATTTATGTCGTACTCTATTGGCTGGGTTTAGTTGTTTGCATTCATTTTATCCCATGGTGTTTTTTTTACATTTCAGCATTGTGGGCTTGGAGATATGTGTGTGTGTGTGTGTGTGTGTGTACTAAGGCAATGCCTGCCATGCTAATAATATGACTACTCAGTTCTAGTCACTAGCCCCAAACCTATTGGAGGCGGGTTTGGGGAGTCACGACGTGGGGCCCCTGGGATGGGTCATGAAAGAGTGGTATCGGAGGTGGCCAGTTCTACCTTAGCACCAAGAGTCTATGAGGTTGGTTTGGGGAAACAATGTTAAGTGTTTTGAGCTTGGCATTCAGGCCAAAGACTCTGGTGTGGGTGTGGGAAGCCGACGTATTCATACAATAGGACTCTGATACCCTTCTTTTCGAATTAGTACAAGAAAACACTATTTGTGGGGAAATAAAATAATGATACACGAATCATATAGGAATGGTTTGGGTTTTCCATGTCCTTTATGTCAGCTATCTAGATATACTCATTAATCATGGAACATCTTGTTTTCTTACAGGATTCCTAGGAGATGCATACCCTCTAGGATTCAACACCACGATCTTTAGGTTTACCACCTAAATGATGAGGCTTTGATACATGGACCAGTTCTCCAGTCGTTGACTACTGGTGGTGCACCTGCTATACCACCACCAATGTGGAAGCCCATGGTACATGTAGTACTGACCGACAAGAGGCGCAGACTAAGCGTGCTCCATGAGTTCTAGAGAAATATACCCCTCAGGTTTCGAGGCGAACCCAACCCTATGGAGGCTAAGGACTGGATTGAGGTGGTGACTAGATTGTTTCACCTAGTGAAGACACCAGCAGACCAGATGGTGATCCTAGGAGCGAGCCTTCTTCAAGGTTCGGTAGGAAGATGGTGGAGTCTGACCAAAAATACTCATGACAAGGATAATCATTATTGGATGGAGTTTGAGTGACTCTTTAGGGAAGAGTTATCTCCTATTACGATGAGAGCAGTATGCATCCAGGAGCTTCTTCATCTCCATCAGGGCAGTTTGATGGTGGCTGACTATTCATCGAGGTTCACCAACCTCACCAGGGATCAGTACTTCATGGATCGGTACTTCAGATCTTAGACCTTTGAGTGAGGTCTAAAATGAGACATCCGAGATAGTTTCATGCCTCTATGAATTTTGACTTATGCTGGAGTTCTCGAGTGGACCTTGGTGATCGAGATCATCTAGGAGGAGCAGAGACAACCGACGACAGTCAGCAGCAGGCAGACAGGTCCAAACACCATGGCGTGGAGAGCTAACATCAGACACATGGATCAAGACGTGGGAGATATAAGAGAAGGACCCAAGATAGGAATTTGAAATTCTAGGTCTCTCAGGATAGATATATTCATCCTAGGGGGATGTGGTGCTACTCGTGTGACGGAAGGGGACATCTCACTAGGGATTGTCTGACCCATCGAGCTGCTAACAATGTAGTGGCGGATGGACCACCAAGGCAGAGGAAGAGAGTGGATCAGATAGAACTGACAGGCGTCGGACATGGAAGAGGAGAAGGGAGAGAATTAGGTGGTGGTAGACGCTTTGACATACATCCAACACCACCCCCATGAGTTCTGCACCAGGATCAAGGAGCTGGAGTAAAAGGGTGGGGACAACTGCATGTGGTCGAGGCGTATGACCCAGGGGATCCAAGGATGATCCAAGGTATGATATGTGTCTTTTCTATATTAGATGGAATACTTATAGTCACAGGTTCTAGCCATTGATTCATTTCCACATGTATTGTGCGAAACCTTCAGATTCTGGTAGAGCTGTTGACTCGATCCTTATGGTTTGAGACACCAATGTGAGGAGACTCAGCGATCATGTACCATTACAGATAGTGTGATCTTTCCATTGCTAGAGAGAGTTTCTATTAGAACCTCTTGGTGTTTCTGTCGAGGCAATACGATGTCATTCTCTGTATGGATTGGTTATATTCGTTACATGCCCAGATTGACCGTTTTATGTGAAGAGTGTGGTGTGTCCGTAGTGATGGGACGAGGTTTTCCTTTATTAGAGAAAAGGAGTCCTAGGAAGCACAGAATGGGATCATGCTTAGGAGAGTGTAGTTAGTAAATCATGAGATGGAAAGGCTTTCCCTTGGAGCAATCGATGTGATGAGCTCATAGTTCCTAGCAGTTCTGAAGGAGTACGATTACGTCTTTCACGAAGTTTTTCCAGGACTACCTCTCCATCAAGAAATCGACTTCTGCATCTACATACACCCTAGGAAGACACCAATTTCTTCATCATAATACCGGATGGTTCCTGCATAGCTTTGCAAGCTGAGGGTGAAGTTGGAGGATTTGTAGATAAAGGGTTTTCTGAAACCCAGCGTTTCACACTGGGCGGCCCCAGTCTTGTTTTCCAAGAAGGAAAACGAGATTTTGAGATTCTGTGTTGATTATCAGTGCCTCAATCAGGTTTCTATGAAGAATAAGTATCCACTTATGAGAATTGATAACCTATTCAATCTGTTAAGATGGGAATAGTGGTTCTCAAAGGCTGACCTTTGATCATGTTATCACCAGTTACGAGTACGAGATTAGGATATTCCTTAGATGTATTTCAGATGCCACAATGGTAACTATGAGTACTTGGTGATGCCTTTCAGTGTGACAAACGCCCCCATAGTGCTCATGGGACTGATGAATCGAATCATCTAGCCGTACATGGACCAGTATGTAGTGGCCTTCATCGACGTCATCCTTGTGTACTCAACGTCAGCAGATGAGCACCCAAGACACCTAAGGATGGTTCTAGACATACTCCTAGAGCACCAAATTTATGGGAAGCTCTCGAAGTGTCAGTTTAGGAATTATGAAGTACACTTTATAGGACATGTCATCTCAGTAGATGGTGTTTCTGTAGACCCAGCCAAGGTGGGGTCAGTGCTAGCATGGGAGCCACATCGGAGTGTGATTGATCTGTAGAGCTTCCTTGGATTGGTAGGATATTACCAGAGATTTATCGTTGATTTCTCCCGAATATCAACACCGATGATAGCCTTAACCAGGAAGGGGAAACCATTAATATGGACAAGGAAGTGCCAGCAGGCTTTCGAGCAGTTGAGACAGAGTTTGACAAGTTCCCCAATCTTGAGATTACCGGAGGGGGTGTCGAGGACATAGTTTTAGTAGGTGCATCAAGCTCTGGGATTTTTTGTGTCCTGATTCAGAGATAGGCAGTGATTTCTTATGGTTTGCACTAGCTTAAGACACATGATCATAAATTGGTGACCCATGATCTCAAGTTGGTGGCGGTAGTCTCCGCATTGAAGATGTGGTGACACTACCTTATGGGAGAGCAGTTCATCATCTACTCTAACCAAAATAGCCTCAAGTACATATTCTCATAGAAGTATCTGAATCTAAGGCACAGACGTTGCCTATATTTCCTTCATGATTACGATTTCAAGATCATCTATACTCTGGGGAAAGGGAACAAGGTGGAAGATGCTCTTAGTAGATGTTCAAGGTCACATCTGTTGAGTGATGTGACATATTAGTTAGCAATGTTGTAGTTATCCATTGTGTATTGGGAGGATGTAGCTTACCTACAGTCGATGGTTGTCACCCCTCCACTCTTACAATGAGTCAGGGAGGCCCAACTTTGGGATGTTAACTGTGTGGCATTACGTGCTCAGTTATACACAATATATGATCCTGATGGATATTTCAAGGTGGAGAGCACATACTTCTTCTCATAGGATGCACTGTTGTACCAGTAGCATTTTAGGAAGAGGTCATAAGAGTGTTCCATACACCCCCAGGTGATACATCCTAGAGTGATAATGATGTACCGGGATCTTTGATGACAGTTCTGGTGGTCCAACATTAAGATGGTAGTAGAAGAGTTCATTTCTCGATGCCTTGCATGCCAGCAGGTGAAGGCTGAGCACAAGGGTCTAGCAGGATTAGCTCACCCCTAAAAGTTTAATAATGAAAGTGTGATGGAATATCGATGGAATTCATGACAGTCTTACCACGGATGTTCAAGGGGTATGATTCCATCTATGTGATCATTGAATGAGTCGCAATGTCGGTCCAGTTCCTATCTATCAGAGAATAGAGTTCTCTAGACATCTTGGGATGCCTCTACGTGTAGGATATGTTCAGCATCATGGAATCCCATCAACAATCGTCTCAGATTGAGATTCTTGCTTCACATCTTGATTGTGGGAGGGATTGCAGGAGGATTTTGGGACTCAACTACTATTGAGTACGACATTCCATCCCTATACCAATGTTTATATAGAGAGGACCATTCAGGTTTTGGTTGATATGTTACGGGTCTTTATTTTGTTCTTTGGTCACAGTTTTGAGGACCACCTACCACCGGTGGAGTTTGCGAACAATAACAACTACCACTCCACCATTGGTATTCCACCTTTCTAGGAATTATGTGGGATACCCTACCGATCACCGCTTTGCTGGGCCAACCCTAGGGAGTCAGCACTGATGGGTCTAAAGTTGGAGTGAGTCACCATGTTGAAGGTGCAGATCATCTGGGAATATATGAAGACTACACAGAGCTGGCAGAAGTCTTATGTTGATAGACGATGGATACCTCTATAGTTATAGGAAGTGTACCACGTCTTCTTTCGGGTCACACCTCAAAGAGGGTTTCAAAGATTTGGTCAGGGCATCAATCTATCTCTGAGGTTCATCAGACCTTTCTTGATACTGCACAGAGTTGTCTAGCTGGCGTACCTCCAAGCTCTACCACCACAGTTTCATCAGTTACATGATGTCTTTCATGTTTCATAATTGATGAGGTACATGCATGATCCATCACATGTCATCAACTGGGGTGAGATGGACATCATGGACGGAGTGACCCTTGCTCAGTACCTGGTGGAGATCGAGGAACTACATGATAGGATCCTTCGGGGGTGATCAATTCCTTTGTTGTGTGTTTGGTGGAAGCATGACCATCTTCAAGAGATCACATGGGAGTAGGAGATTCAAATTCGTGCCCAGTACACACATCTTTCTGAGTATCCTTTTTTTGGATTTTCAAGGACATAAAGCCCCCTGGTGGGGAGAATGTAATGTCTTATATTTTTTTTCTATCATTTTTTAAAAGAATTATATGGAATTATTAGGAGACTAGGGGTGGAGATGGTACATCATTTCATGGCCCAGTGAGCTGGGAATGGGGGTTTTAATTTTTTTAAGTTAAATGAGGCATCATATGTGTGTGGTTGCGGCAGTTTCCGAATGAATCCCCAGATTAAAAAACTGAGGGCACTATTTCTTCCAGGATGAAGACTTTACCTAAGAATAGGACTAACCTAGACTAGTACGTGTAGTGGGAAAAAGATAATTTTCAGATGTTTTTAGTAAAATAAAATAAAATATATTGCAATGTTTATTTTTTTTGTAACATTCACTGAAGCGAAATGATGGGGCAACTGTTTCAATAATTAATGTTATTACATAATCAATCTGAAACAATAATGTTGAATCATTAATTTCTTAGCGTAACGACATCGA
This sequence comes from Viscum album, assembly GCA_963277665.1. NCBI lineage: Eukaryota > Viridiplantae > Streptophyta > Magnoliopsida > Santalales > Viscaceae > Viscum > Viscum album. The sequence continues at coordinate 1,656,155,637 of OY728163.1, forward strand.
CTCAGTGTAACAGAACCCTGAAACTTGTTCCCTCCTTTTAATGGGTTAATAGAATATTGCTCGTTGGCAGAAAGGTGGAGAGAAAATCTAGATAATCTGTGGAGGTTTGGAGAAAACTCTCAGTGATGAATGAAGGTGAATCAAAGCTATGAATCATTGTGCCATCAAAGTTGAAGAATCTTAGAAATTATTGCTGCAAGACCCCTTTATCATCGATCGTTTCTTTCATGAGTTAGGGGTTTTTATTTCAATTCTCCTACCCTGTTCTTGGATTAAACAATGAACGTGGATCATCCAATGGAAAAATTGATCCATATATTAGTATGTTCTTACAGGAGGGTTCTATTTGGTTGATTAACCCATGTTAATTTTTTGATTCTCCTCTATTTGATCCTACTAACGGGAGTAGATCAACACCATGACAAATGATGGTGGAGGTTTGTTCCTCAATTTTTTTTATTTCATCCCCCTCTTCTTACCCTGCGTTCTTTGCGTTCATCACAGGGTGAAGAACAACAGATCTTTGCACGTACATTTGGAAACACAATGATATGAAACTGGAGGCCCGGCATAGAAATGACTCAATTGAGGTGTGACAGAAATGGAGGACGAAAAATCGGCTCAGATCGAGAGAGACCGTTCTTCGACCATTTTTCACGAGAGAGGATCGATGCATGTTTTCAAGGCCAATAGGAGTCCCGAAAACAATGGAGACATCTTTGGGACATCAGGGTAACCTAGAATATGGTGTTTCATGGTAATCAAATCATAGGAATGAAGATCGAAGCTTCATGGGTGGCGCGCTGGAGAGAGGTTTCGTTTCTTGAAATTTCTACAATACATGGCGTGTATCACGATGAACACGTCGTGTTGTTTCGACGGAAGCAGATAGGGTTTTAGGTGTCATATAGGTATCACAAGACATGTGACCCCAGTCATAGGGCATGTTTAAACTACTCGGAATCTCGGTATGTAATTTGGAAGGTACATGGACACTGGATGAACTACACAGCTTCGGAACACGGCGTGCAAACACTATGCAACATGAAAGAGTAGACTACACGGGACTTGGTGTGTATCCAAGGGATACATGGACACAAGGTGGAGTATATGGTCATGCACTCCACCACATGTCTAGGCCAGGCCAGTAATGCGGGTCACCCCGTGTACCGATTACACGGGATGGAATACATGCGTAGAGGCCAGGTATGAGCACGTAGCCAGTGTACACGAAGCGGTCCCTAGGTACTTTGACGCGGCATGTAATTTTTTCTACACATTGTGTAGTTCAGTTTGAAGCAAAAAGCCTTATGACATGGGTCATTGTACATTGGAAATACACGGGGTCAGAGAACACTATGTGTGACCTATCTTCACGTAGTGTACGTTTTTGTACATATCTTGATCATCTCATCTAGCATATCTTGGACATGTTTCGTTTGGGTTAGAACCACTTCTTCTCATTCCCCAGAAGGTTAGGTATCATTTCATACTACAGGAATATGATCCCTTTTGTAGGAGTTTTTATGATAGAGTCAGGTATCCCTCCAAGAGTCCCGGAGCAATATCCTCTCTCGATTCTTGACCCTAGGTAGAGTCAGGTATCGACGTGACCACTTCCATAGGGCGTCAATCCTCTACCTAGCAGGTGAATCCGGATGAGTCGCGGTATCCGCAAAGCCCATGGCAGTGATCCTCATCTCTGTATCATGATATTTCCTCACTCAGTAGTTTGTTTTCCTATAATGAGTGTATCTATCTCCCATGGATATTCCCAATGAACAGTATTTCTCGGACGGAAATCATCATAGCTATCAAACTCATGGAGTATGTTCTCCCAGATGAGTGCTTCATGAAATATTCAAACTGAATCCCATAAGGGGGTATGTTGTTGCGTGACATTTCCCTAGACTACGGGTTTGGTATCTCAGTATATCTGGATTGTGTTCTCCTATTATATGTTCATTATACATATAGTGTGTAGAGATGGTTGTGCCTTTGCTTTGTGTATTTATTTTCGTTTTTCAGGGTCCTCTACTAAGTATTGTTATACTAACCCCTGCATGGGCATTACCTGCACATGTCATGTCTTTTGTAGATGAGCAACCTTTTGATAGAGTCGTGGGAAGACTAGCACAAGACCGATGTTTCTGAGTTCCCCAAAATCCAAGGTGTTCCTGTGGATACGAGCAGCAGTCCCAGTACTTCTTTGTGTTTACATGCTAGACTTTGTAGTTTTTAGACACTTGTTTTTGGTGGGCTTGTATTCTGGCCCAGTTTACATTTAGTACTTTACATTCTGTCATACTCTATTGGTTGGGTTTAGTTGTATGCATGTATTGTATTCCCTAGTGTTTTTTACATTTCAGCATTGTGGGCTTGGATATGTGTGTGTGATTAAAGGAACTTAGGCAATGCTTCCCATGCTAGTAATGTGTCTACTCGGTGCTAGTCCCCATCCTCTGGCCTATTGGAGGTGGGCATAGGGAGTCGAGGTGCAGGCCCCACTGGGACGGGTCATGACATCTACACTATAATCGTAAGGAAAAATCATGTACATATAACTATATATATGATTTGGTAATCAAAATTACAACATAGTTGGTTCTATGGAACACACTATTTATAAACTCCCTCTTGTACTATATCCAACTTGCTAACCATGATTTTTAGCTACCCAAATAATGAATATCATGTTTCTATAGAGTAACATCTTTAGCTGTCGGTCTATCATGTTTCCATAGTGTGAATATTTTTATTCTTAGACCTCATATCCATATGTATAACTTCTCAAGACATGGTATCCCCAGGTATATCTCATTTCTCCACCATCTAAACTTTACATCTTGGATATTAAGAATATAATAATTTACATTATGACAATACATTACTTACTAGGTGTTATTCCATGAACATATTTTTTTCATTTAATAATTGCTTCTTAGCTACCATAGATTCTGCAACATACTCTGTATTTGTAGGTATGGATACCACATGATTATATGAACTTTTATTGCTCAACAACTTATCTGAAATAAGATATTAGGTCATGTTTCTCCATGGAAGACAGGTCCGTGTCTACAAATAATTAGTATCCTTCTTCTCCAAATACCACGTACATATCATTTTTACTTTCCAATGTACAAGATAATTGTTATGACAACGTCATTTACAGTTCTCTTGAATATAATTGATATATGCCGAATATGAAGTACATCTTGAAAATATCTATTCTTATACAAATCATGTAATACATGATTGATCCATAGCGGAAGTGTATAGAACTCATCACAACATTAATCTCCGACCATGTTCTGAAATTATCAACCTGGAGAGATTATACCGTGTGACATTGGAAAATTGTATTAACTTCAATAGTTCCAACTAGTATTTTTCTATTCCATGTCTCTATATGTATGATTAACTAGGTATTAACAACCATTAAATATACCTTAGTATAACCTCTTCCCTAGAACATATATTTCTACATTATGTCAGTCACTAGATAATTACTTTCATCCTGGTCTTAACTAACTATAAGACTAATATCTCTTTTCTATATGTTTCCGAACATATTTCTCTCGAAGAAACATGGTTCTCTCAATATCCTTTGGAAAACACATGGAAAATATTCCTTCCATATGAATGATATAAGATCCTATTCCTTAATTTAATCCAAAAATAGATTTCAGTAACATGCAACACATATTGGCAGCATATGACATCATCATCCCTTTCTAGTTGTGTCATTTAGACACCTTCCATGAATGTTATTCATGACATGAAATGGGCAATAGAAATATTGTATTGACCCAAACATTTATTAATGAAAATTCCTCTTGATCTGATTAAATCTATTATTATGTAATATGGTTATATAAAACATATGATCTTATTTGGTTTTATGTTTTCGAATTTTAAAATACCATTAATAATTTTTATGGTAGCTAATATAGTCATTGAACAGTGATCACATGATTAGAATAAATATAGGGCTTTAACAAATCCATTTTACTTGAAAAAAGGAAGCGATGATCTTATCCAACATAATTGATCCATACAAAGCCCATTTGTCGAAGCTTGAAAAGGAAGTAGTGTAAATTGGCTTCGCTCTTGACCAAGCCCAAGCTGAGCTTCAACATGTAAAGCTTGAATGGAACCACCTACGTGATAAGTGGAAATTAATAGAGATTTCCACCCGAGCAATGTAATATGAGGTTCCCCAAGAGTGTATCACCGATGAAAACCTTACCATTATTTCTTATGAGGTTGTTATAAGGGGTTATGTAACAATACCCTAGCACTATAATTATGTTCATTATTATTTTATAGAATAAATATTATATATTCATTTTATTATTATTACTTTATTAATAGTTTTTAATGCATAAATAGTATTTTAAGTTAATATTCATTTAAGAAATCTATTTTGATGAATTAAATTATTTTTTAATTAAATAATTCATTAATAAAATTTTATTACTATATTACTTTCTATTAAATATAAATGATTGAATTATTTTTATGAGTATAATTGTTTTTTTATTAAATTTTGAATGTTGTTATTGTCAAAACCCATGAATTTTTTATAAATGTAGATTTTTATTATAAATTTAAATATGCACATATTTAGAAAATTATTTAGTTAAAATTAATATCAATTTTTTATTCAGAATGTTGGAATTATATAACTTTGAATTTTTCATAATTTTCAGAGACAGTAAAATTTTTGGTTAAAAATTATATACCGTTTAAATACTTAATGTGTTTTATAGAATCATAATGACCTAATAGTGATGTAATAAAATAATTTAGAAGGTATTTTCTCCAAAATATGTTTTACATTTAAAATACTATGATTTTAGATTTTATTTATTAATTTTATATTTCCTTATTGGACCCAACATTACTTATAAAATATTTTATCTCTTTAAAATGGTTTACTTGAGAGTGTGAATCACATCTCCATAAGAAAACCAAATATTTTCAGATGATGGGAAATTGGCATTATAAGATAATATTTTCCACTACACTTTGTTAAAATCCATGGGAAACACCATGGGGTGGTTTTTGGTTTCGATTAGTTAATTGTGTGGTGTCCAAAACATAAATAACAATGAATTCCATCTCATTTCCTATATAAACCCACTCAATATCCCATTACTCTTCACTAAATCCATTTTGGAGCTTGACCAACCTATTCCATCCTTTATCTATATTCCTATAAAGGTGGCCCAAACTCCAAATAATCCCCCAACAAACCTCGCCCAAGCATTTGGGATCACACTTCCATGTAAGGAAATTCTTCCTTTATCTTTTTTGTCAATGTTTTATTATGCTGTTATAACCTTTTATTTTCAATTAAAAATTATGGGGTATAATTTCAATAATCCCCAATAATTCCCTCTATATGTTTTAATGATGAGATTCCCCTTTATCATTAATTAATTCCTCTAATATACAGTTATTACCATACTGAAATTCCGTAAGGGGTTTCTCACTCCACATCTACATTCAAATAATTTTTTTTATTTTGAATCAAAATTACATTACATATTTTGGGACATGTATCTATATAACCTCCTTACATTCCATTTCATGTAAAAATGATTAGACACCCATTTATCTCTCATCAAATATTTTTATGAATTCTTATGTCATGCTGTTATGCTGTCAAAATTGCACCATGATTTTCTAAGCCAAATCCATTATGTGGTGAATACCGTAACCATTTATCTATCAAAGGTTATCACATTTATGAACATATAACTATTTATTATATAGTCTCATGTATGAATATCACATTCTTTTATCATGGAATAAATGATGATATTTAATGAATCCAAGTTGTCTGATCTATGTGACACACTTATGCATTAAATAATATGATTAAGAAGGGTGAGCCCTAATAGCACTCCAATAAATTGGGTAAAGATTAATATCATCATATGTCAAGTCCAATAAGGGATTAACAGTTATAATTCTTGTTCAATAAGAGTTTACTCATGATTCATGTTCAATTACCCTTGTCTCATGCTAATATCATGTTAAATTTTGTTGCCACATTTCAATTTTATGATAATCATGCTATATCATGCCTTTATGTTCATGTTTCTCTTGTAATACATTGATTTTGCTATTTCCTAAAATGTACTATATTATTCTTTACATAAATTATTTATTCACTTAATTGGAATTATAGTTCACCCTTTTCATATTCAGGTCCTCAAGTTATCCCATGCAATGCTAAGTATGAAGGAATTTTGTGGTCAGGTAAAAGATGTTTTCAACAAATATGTTGTGTTTTATGTTCTATGTTGTTATGTAATGTTCATATTTCCCCAAGACACAGTACCTCTCAATCCCCAGAGTACTCTTAAAATCATGTTTTTTAATAAATCATGATTATGTGTTTAACAAAGAATAGGGTTGTTATACTTCATATCATAGAATTGGTTTAGTTATTTTTTGGATTTGGATTAGAGAACATTGTAAAATCCTTAGGGGCAAGACTAAGTATTATAAAAATAGCCCTAAATTTTTCTGATTATTGGGTAAGTGTTTTACCAATAAAATACATACCTATCTGGATATGAGCAGGTAAAGGCACCTCTGGGACAGATGTATATAGGAGTAAAACCTAAAAACCCTACTTTGAGGTAGACTTGAATTGGAACTGGTGCACAAAAAAGGGCCTTGCAGCAATCTTGCTTACAACACTCCTAAGAGATATTCTTTATTAAATTATTAATTTTAGTATGATACGTTATTAATGAAATTAATAAAAAATCCCCTAAAAATAGATGTTGTAAAGTAGATCAGGGATAACATAGATAAGTTAAGGAAATAAATGTAATATATAATTTATCCATTTTTTCCTTTGGATTCCAAATTATGTGTTACCCCTAACATTATTTTATCCTAGCCAATGTTCGGTAATAATATGACTCAGGCTAACAACTGACGAAAAGATCATTGTGATAATTTTTCTAATGAGATGCCCAATGTGATGGGAGTATGAATTGAAAAAATTGTCAAGATACTCTATCAGTTAACTCATGTTTTTAATAGAAAATGAATCAAGATAAACGCCCCCCCCCCACAGAAAGAACAACCCGCAATTGAGAGATTCATGAGACAAAACCCTCCTACTTTTAATGGATCATCTGATCACTCAATAACCGAAAAATAGATCAACTACATTGAGAAGATCTTCTCCATCCTTTAATTCTCTATACAAGAGAATGTAAATTTGGATACTTATCGTATGGAGGATGAAGCTGATCAATAGTGTACATTGATGAAAAATATTAATATTGAGGAGGAGATCGAGGTGTTGGAATGAAAGGATTTCACGAATTTTTTTTGATAAATATTTACTTCGCACCGTCTAACTTAAGATGGAAATGTAATTCCTTTCCCTAAAGAAAAAAAGGCGATGAATCCATCAAATCACATGATGTAATCATTACAAGTCTTGAATGCTATGCCTATGGCATTGTCTTTAGACCCCAATTCATGTTTAACCACTTATTTGGTTGGCTAAAACCTAGACTACAGAAATCCCTAGTAATCCTTGAATATGAGAGCTATTATGAAATTCCACAATGTGCCTTCAATGTCAAAATAGAGATCAGTGAATCTAGGGGGTATCATGAGGATAAGAAGCATAAAGTGGACATTAACTCTGTAAGTCTGATGGATAAATACAATGGTGCAAATAAATTCCACCACCCCACTTAACAAAGGTGTGGAATAAAGCCCCATGTAAATTTCCTCAAGGGGACATGGAAATTCTTTATGTTTGGAAGAGAAGGGAAGCTGAATATTAACATCCGACAAGAAACACCAGCTGCAGCGATAGAGGAGAGGAATACTCTGTTCGATCCTCAAAACACTGTTCATTTATTCAAATGCAAAGAACCAGAGCACTTTACAAACCAAGGCCCTAATCCAAGTTATTTCAGAGGCAACCAACAACCTCCAAGGCAGTAATGGGGCTTTTTTGCATCACCACTACTGAAGAGAACCCCAACAACAATATGGTGATAGGTACACTAGTTATTCATTCAAGAATAGAGAATGTAATTTTTTATTCTAGTACTATGAATTCATTTATATCCTGAATGTTTAGTAGAACTATCCCAACACCACTACAAATCATACATGTAATGATATTGGTGAGAATTGAAAATGGGGTAATTATTACATCCCCTGAATATAACTCCATCCCTGTCATAATTTAGGGATTTAAGGTCCCATAAAACCTTATCATAATCTCTCTAGTGGAATTTGATGATATTCATGTCATGGATTTGAATTACTTATATAGATCCAATATATATTGCAATGAGAGGGAAATCACTCTCCGTTTGGAGAATCGTTCCCCGATTCTATACTAGTGCAAGGAGGATGATGAATCTTTTTTAGAAACATCATATAAAGCATGAATATTACATCTCTATGAGCACATGTATCTTGATCAAATGATTGATTCTGGGTAAGCAAACGTCCTTGAATACATCCCTTTTGTGAGTGAATTCTCTAAAGTGTTTATTGGGGAATTGCCTAGTTTTCCTCTTATATGAGATGTAGGAATCTCTATTGATCTTATACATGGGGAATTGCTAATATCCAAGACTCTATATAGACTGTATATTATAGATCATGTGTATCTAAAGAAAAAACAAGAAGAGAATTTTGATAAAGGGTTTATATTCCTAAGTGCTTCACCATGGGGTGCACCAGTCCTCTTCATTAAGAAGAATGATGGGTCAATGTTCCATTACAATTATTATACTGAGCTCAAAAAAATCCCGATAAAGAACTAGTATCCTATACCAGAAATTGATGACTTGTTCGATCATCTATGTATAGAAAAATACATCCCCAAGGTTTATCGGTTGTCGGGATATTATCAAGTAAGTGTGAAGAAGGATAATATCCCCAATACTACTTTTTTTACAACATACAGGCACTATGAATTCACAGTAATGCCTTTAGGACACACTAATGCTTCAGAAATCTTTATGGGCCGGATTAATAGAGTGTTTAGAGATTACCTAGAAAACATTTTGGTAGTATTTATACATGATATTCTAATATACTCACAAACCAATGAGGATCATGAGGAGCATCTATGCATTATACTAGGGACCTTGCAAAAGGAGAAGATCTATGAAAAGTACAAAAAGTGTGAGTTCTACATGAATTAAGTCTCATTATTGGGCCATATAATCATAAGAAATGGATTATTTATGGTTCCCTCCAAGACAGATGCAATTAAGTGATGATTGAGGCCAACATCAGTGATAGATATCAATTGCTTCCTATGGTTAGCTGGATATTATCATCTATTTTTTAGAAATTTATCATGATTTTCCAACCCTCTAAACATGATAACTCAACAAGGATTATAGTTTTCTTGGAGTGTTGAATGTGTAGATAGCTTCAAGGAGTTAAAATGGAGTCTTATCACTGTGCCCGTCCTTACACTACCAACAAGTGGAGAACGTTATGTGGTATTTAGTGATGCATTGAAGAAGGGATTGGGTGGTGTGTTGAGAAAAAACGACAATGTAATTTATTATTATTCAATGAAATTGAAATTTATTGAGAAAAATATGAAAATCATGATATAGAGTTGGCTGAAGAAGTCATTGCTTTAAAATTTTTGTGATATTACCTCTTTTGGGGGAGGTGTGAAATATACACAGATCACAAAAGCCTCAAGTATATATTTATACAGAATGAGATGAATATGCGCCAATGAAAATGGCAAGAGTTACTCAAAAACTATTACTTCTCTCTCTATTATAACCATGAAAAATAGAAAAATGTGGGGTATTATCTATGTAAAAAGGACCCAACAATTCTATCATTGATGAGAATTGGAAATGATCCAATTTTCAAATATTTGTTGAAGATTGAAAGGGGAATCCTAAAGAAGGGAACATCATAAATCCTTCCAAAAATAATTTCCCAACCATCTCTTTTGGAAAGGTTAAACGATTATCAAAAGGATTATACGCGAGTTTATAAAAAAGTGTAAAATATTAGAAAAGAAAAAACCTTAGATATAAATGTTAATGTTGTAAAAATTGTGAGATTTGGGACAATACTATGTCATCAATCAAATACAGAGATAATGAATGGACATTGGGATGATGCACATTGTTTGAATTTCTCTATTCAACTAGTAGACACAAAGATGTATTGAGATCTCTGAGATCATTATTGGTGGGATAACATGAAGAGGGAGATTACTGAGAATACATCAAAATGAAATGTATGTCAGTATGTGAAGGGTGAGAGGTAGAAGTCTAAGGGGATGTTGCAACCATTACCCATACCAGCATGGAAATTGGAGAACACCACAATGGGAATTATCACAGTACTTCCAAAGACATCCAAAGAAAATGATTCTCTATGGGTTGTTGTGGATCATTTTACAAAGACTGCACACATCATTTCAATTTGAGGGGATTTATCATTGGATCTACTGGCATGTATATATATCAGAGAAGTGGTAAGGATGCATAGAGTAGCACTCTCTATTTTATCTCATTGACATACATGATTCACCTATATGTTATATAAGATTATCCAAAATTCATTGAATACTTATTTGAACTTCATAATGACTTATCATCCTCAAAATGATGGACAATATAAGAAGACTATCCAAGCACTCGACGAAATGTCAATAGCATGCTCAATGGACATTAAATATGGATGGGATCAACATCTTTCTCTTGTTGATTTCTATTATAATAATAATTTACACTCAAGCATCCAACTGACTCCTTATGAATCCTTATATGTGAATAGGTGAAGAACACATACATGTTTGGATAAAGTTTGGGAGAGAAAACTTCTAGGTCCAAAAATGGTCAAGGAAATGGTGGAGAAGGTTAAGACCATCCATCATCACATTAAAGCCTCTCATAGTTGATAAAAGATATATGTTGGTCATCATTGAGAAAACCTATAGTTTGATGTTAGAAACATGTTATTCCTTTGCATATCACTATTTAAGAGAGTTATGATTTTTTGGAGGAAGGGAAAGCTTCGTCCAAGGTACATCATACTTTTTGAGAACCTTCATCGCATTGGAGAAGTGGCCTATCGACTAGCACTCCTACCGAATCTTTCTCAAAAAATGATGTATTAAATTTATCACTCTTGAGGAAGTACATACCTAACCCATCGCATGTACTCAATACAGAGATGGTACCATTGGAGAATTACCTCTCCCATGAAAGCAAGATGGTGATGATCTTAGATCATAGGGAAAAGGTTCTATAAAATAGGACAATTCCCCTCGTCCAAGTGTTGTGGAGAAACCACAAGTTTGAAGAAGAAACATTGGAATTAGAGGAAGGGATGAAGCAGAGTTACCGTCATATATTTTAGTGTTGGAAAATTAACTTTTTGATGGAAAATTGTCTAATGTGGGGAATATTGTAGTGACCCAAAATTGTATTAATGACAATTTCTATTAATTAGATAAATTTTATTATTATAAAAAATGGATATAAAAGACATATGAAAATTTTTTTGATTTATATTTTTGGATTTTAAAATACTTATATGAATTGTTAACATTGATAATATAGTCATTGAATAGTGATCACATGGTTGGTATAAATATAGTTTTTTGAAAAACCCAATTTACTCATACAAATGAATGAATGGCCTCATCCCATAGACTTAATCCATATGAAGCCCATTTGATGGAGTTTGAAAATGAGGTATCGTCACTGGGATTCAATCATGACCAATTCAAAAATTTTCTTTAACACATTAATCTTTAATGGGACCACCTATGGGAGAAGTCGATGTTAATAGAGATTACCACCCGTGCGATGTGATCCGAGCCGCCCCAATCATTTTTCACCACTGCACACCGTACGCTTATTTCTTATGAGGGTGTTATAAGTGGTTATGTTAAGAGACAATAGAACTGTGATTATGTGCATTATTTTTTTATAGAATACTGAATATAAATTTATTTTATTATTTTTACTTTGTAAATAGTTTTTAAATCACAAAGAGTTCTTCGATAATATTCATCTAAGAAATCCATTTTGAAAAATTAATGTATTTTTGAGTTAAATAATATTTTTAAAAAATATTATTTCTATATTACTTTTTATTAAATATAAATAGTGAAATAATTTTTAATAATACAATTGAAATTTTTATTATGTTTTAAAAGTGGATTTTTTAAAAACCCGTGAATTTTCGATAAATGCCAGTTTTTATTTTAAATGTTAAAATTACCAAATTTGTAAAAATATTTAGATAATATTACTATCATATTTGGATTCAGGATTTTGAAATTATCTAATGGTGAATTTTTCAAAATTTTCTGTGACAGTTGAATTTTTGGTTAAAAATTAAATACCGTTTAAATACATAATGTGTTTTATAACATCATAAATACCTTATAGTGATGTAAAAAATATTATAAACGATATTTTCGTCAAAAATATGTTTCGCCTTTAAATTAGTGTGATTTTTTATTTTTTGGATTAATTTTATGGTGCCATAGTGGACCCTCTAAGACTTATAAAACATGTTAACTTTTTAAAATTATTTCATTGAGAGTGTGAATCACCTCCACATAAGAAATCCTAATATTTTAAGATGTTCAGAAATTTTAAATATAATTTTTTCCACTCCATTGTTATAAAAACCATGGGAAAAAACTAGGAAATGTTTTTTTGGTTTTGATTAGTTTAATGTGTGGTGTCCAAAACCTAAATAATAAAGTATTCTCTCTCCATTCCTATATAAACCCACTAAATCTCCCATTAATTTTCACTCAAACCATTATTATCTTAACAAAACACATCCCTACTCTCTATGTAATCATCACAAGGTGCCCCAAGCTTCCAATAATCCACTCTCAAGCCTCTCTCAATCCTTTGGGATCACACATCCAAGGGATTTCTCCCATTCTTATTTTGGTCCATATTTATATATGTTGTTATTTCCTTTTAATTTCAATTAAAAATTTTGGGGTAAGATTTCTCACCTCCCCCATACTTCCCTAATTATTTTTTAATGATTTTTGACCCCTTTTTCACTCATTATTTCGTCGCATGTACACCTATTGTCATGTGCAAATTCTGTAATGGGTTTCTCCCTCCTCATTTATATTCAAAAAATTGTTTTATAATACGTATATAAATTCCATTAAATATTTTGTAACATGTATCTTTATGAACCACTTACTTTAAAGATTATGTAAATACAATTCAATACAAATTTCTCTCTCATCAACCGTTTTTATGAATTTTATGTCGTGTTGTTATGCTGTCGAAATTGAATAGCGGTTTTCCAAGCCAATGTCATTATGTAGTGAATACCATGGCCATTTCCCTATCAAGGGTATTAAACTTTATTCATATATACTTATTGATTGTATATTTTAATGTATGAATTCCACATTCTTTTTTCATAGAATAAATTATTATATTTAATAAATCCATGTTGTATGATCTATATGGGACACTTATGCGTGAAATGGAAGGATTAAGAAGGGTGTTCCCTGATATCTCTTTAATGCATTGGGTAAAGATTAGTATCATGATACGTCAAGAAAAATGAGTGTATAATCATGCTAATTCATGATCAATGAGGGTTTACTCATGCTCTATGTGAAATTATCCTTGGATCATGATAAAATCATGTTAAATGTTGTTTTCATATTTTAATGATATTATAATCATGATATATCATGCATTTATGTTCTTGTTTCTCTTGTGATCTATTGATATGATTATTTCCTAACATGTACAACATTATTCATGTTTTTATAGATTACACTTTTCATATGAATGTCCTCAGGTTATCCCATGAAATGATATGTACAAAAGAATGTTGTGGTCATGTAAAAGAAGTTTTCAATAATAATTTTGTGTTTTATGTTCTCTGTTTTTTGTAACGTTCCTAATTTCCCATCACACTGGACATATAAATACTCAGAGTTGTCAAAATTGCATGTTTATGGAATAAATATTGTTTATGTGTGTAATAATGAGATGTTTTGTTATAATGATATTTAAATTTAGCTTTGACAATTAAAATTCTAATGGATTTTAGTATACTGACATGTTATAACCAATCAAAATATTTTGGTATTTCTTTTGTACCACCCATGAATCATTTAAATTTAATACCTATAGAATTATTCAATTTATAACCCCCAATTCACTTTGATGCATGGAATCTATTATTGAATTTTAATATTCATGTCAATCTTAACTAATTTCAATATACTGCACACTTGTAGAAATTATTATTCATAATAAATATTGTATTACCATCCATAGAAAATATCAAACCATAACCATGGGCTTTAACCGTCCTACGCATTATGTGTCAAAGAACATTCTAATCCACATGTACTTGGGGTTCTTGTTCCTATGTCAACAACTTTTTAATCTTGATCATTAAATAAATTCATGTCAATTAGGATCTTAGCATCTTTAGTAGATATCTGAACACTTTTTATAGAAATAAATTCTATCACTTGAATATCAATTTTATGTCATAGGGATTTTTATAATATCATAAGAAATTTTTGGGATAAATACTTATATGCATCATGTGTTTATCTTGATACATGTTTGTTTTTATCTTAAAAAGCACGTTGTGTCTAACACATATTATGTGATAGTGCATTTACATCATATTATTACTCGTATGATTTCTATTTTTATTTTTTCTTAGTTTGAATATTAGTTATAGTATTAATTAATATCTACGCCCATATAGAGCCTATAAATGGAGGGCCAACCTATTGTGTTTTGGGGATTCAAATTCAGATCCAGAGACCAAAATCATGGTATCAGATGCTACAGGGCCCATTCTGAGTTTTTCCCCCCTCTTCTTTAAGATTTAATTTTATTTTATTCTTCCCTATTCTTCTCTCATCACTATGATGAGTGGTAAACACCACCTTGTTCTCCGGAAATTTATTTATAGGGTCATAGTGTCGTTAGACTACTTTAATTTATTTTATTCACATGTTTATTTTGACACAGTTTATTCTTAATCTTCCATTCCATTTCTTTTTCTTTTATCATGGACATTGATAATTGAATTATAAAGGAACATTAATGTTGTAAAACAAATAACCCTAAATGTGGAAAGAACATTTACAACTTTGGGGAAACTGTATTTAAACATGGTGTTTAGACAAACACTATTTGTTGAATCCCAAAATTATTGGACTTATCGAAATAGTGTATTATTATGTTCAGGAGGAGATACCATAACCATTATATCTTCCTCTTCTCAAATAAAAATCCAATAATTAATTAGTAAACATAATTTATTAAATTGAATTTCACCTAAACCATAATATTTCAAAAACCATGTCATTCTCTCCAAATCTGATCACAAACCAATTAATATACTATGCCTTAATATTTTGTTTTTTCATAATCAAATCAAACAATTTTTTCGTCATTAATTTATATAATTTCATAAAACCATACCTTTTGAATACCTTATAAAACTAAATCACTCTCCCAGTCGATCAATCTCAACCTTATGCTATACTCATTTTAATTAATTAAGTTGTATAGTTGAGTGTTTATAAATATTTGGTTTGCATAGACATGTAGGGAATTAACAATGCCCTCTGGACTTGTCAAGCATGTTCCTTGACATAGTGACCAAAAGTATTCATGTTCCACCTATATTATCTTAGGGAACTATTAAGCTAGTAGATAGGTAATTTTAAACTATATATTGGGATCACAAAATCACCCCTAGGTCCAAACCTATAAATAGATTGCCTCTAATAATGGATAATCACTCTAATACTTTATCATAAATTCTAAGAGCATGTCATGTGACACTATTTGGAATCTATCCCCAATCAATATATTCCATTTTATCTCCCTATTCTACATGGTATTTTATCCAATACTTTTAGCATCCATATCATGGACATTGATATTTCATAAATTATGGCCCACAAAACATTAGCCTTTAGGAAATATTTCCTTCAAGAATGGTACAATGTAATGAAAGTACTTATAGATGTTTAATTTTTGAATAGGGATGGTATTATGAGTTCTAAGGATCTCACTAATAGAATGCACATGAAGGTTTTGAGTTTATACAATAGGGTGGTTCATCTGATCATTCATAATAATCTAATGGCCCCCTAGGACCCCTTCTCCTATTTATATGCTAAGGGTGGGCCATGATTCATGAACTAGATAGTTATTATCCCTAGATTTTAGTGTTTTAGTCTCACAAATCGATCCTTCTCTCCTCCATTGGCCACCATTATGAGGAGGAGACATTTTTGCTAAAAATATGTGTTATGGGAGACTAAGAGGGGACCACAGACCATTCTAGGAAATTTTGGCTGAAACAACCACATAACACACCTAAGGGACTAGATTTGTGGAAGTTCAATCCTTCACAAAAAACAAGAGTTTCTTGAAGGGATTCAGAGCTTCGTGGAGCTTTATATTACAATAAGAAGGTAATATTTCATGAAATGTTTGTTTAGACCTCAATGGAACATATAAATATCACCCTTCACCCCTCATTTATGGGGGATCCAACCTTTGGAATTCTCACCGAAGTTCTCAATTTGTGAAACTACAATGTTTTAAGACCAAATACCACAAGGATTTATAGAGTTATCCACTTTTCTAAAGTAAATTCCCATAAATATATTAAAACATAGTCTAATTATAGGGAAAACTTATGTGAAATACCACACCATGTACACTAGAGGCATATTATTCAGGCCCTAGAGGGTTCTATGAATCCTCCATCTTTCATGAAACCCAATGAACAGTCCTTAGGAAGAAAACTTATGTTTCATGAAATAATAACAATTTATTACCCATGGTTCTTCATGAAACTCACTTCATTGGTCCCTACATGATGCCTTATTAAATCACACATAGCTTCACAAAATTTGAGTAATTGTGGGACTTCTTCCAATCTAATATAGTATTACTCATGCCCCGACTATCCAAAAATGGGTATCCTTAACCATAATTTCTAAACACTTTTCTCAAATAATGGGATGTGACATCTCATTTCCTTTCACTCTAATCTGTAGAATGCCTTACCTTGGGACACCCACATTCTATATGAAATGGTAACTTTCTATGATTATTCTATCTAAAATCACCTACTCAAAAACCATGTAATCCCCTAAAGGGTAATCATCAAGAGAAATGGTTGATTTTCCCTTGTATAAGGGCATGTGGTATTATAAGGCCTCAGCATTAATCATTACTTAATCTTGAGTTATTTAAAGAATACACATTGAGGATCTTTTCAGGTTTATATTTTTTGAGAATTAGATCATAAATCATGCATCACACTCCACATTTAAACAAACTGGTTACATAAAATATAGTACTCATTTTTTCCATCATCAGAAACATATTTAAAATAAAACATAGATTCTTTCTTGACACTTCCTTGACACTATCATCACATCTTGTACCTTTCCATAGACCTATGAGAAACATTTAAAAAAAATGGGATAGGCATAAAAATCTCAGCAAGGGATATAAAAGTACGAAATGAAAACATTAGTTCATGTATGAGATCATACTTTACTCGTAAAACATAATCATTTTAACATACCTCATCAAATAATGAATAAATCATAGAAATCATAAGACCTAAAGGTAACTTGAGACATTCATAACATTCTTACGTAGGGAGTAACCCTTATGGTTACGTTTGGAATACCCATCACAGTATATTCCATAAATCTCTTCGGAGAAACTTTAATGTTTAACCCCTTTGAGTTACCCAATGCATTAGAGAGCTATATCGGGATCACCCTCCCTTAGTTTATCACGGAACCACCTGTCTTCATAACTATTCCCAAGTACCATAACATAATCATATCACATAAAACATGCATAAAGGAAACATAACATTTCTACATTTCAATCACAAGATATCAATACAATACATTGATATAATAAAAACATTATGAAACCATTTTCAATACCAAAATAAAAGAAAAGTAAAACATGGTATCTATTTTTCATTTAATAAAAGGTTATGGCTTGTAGAGGAAGCGAAAACTCAAATAATGGTCACGGCGGCAGAGAAGTTGTTGTCGCCGAATATATACGACAAAAAACATTCCCCTTTGTCATTTAGTAAATGCTTCGTATAAAAAATATTCCTTTTGAATAAACGTAAAAGTAAATGGGGTCTATACACCGTATAAAATAATGTTGTGTGTAAAATAAAATATGCCTCAATGAAAGGAGATTGAGACGAAGTCCCTTACCTCGTATCTGAATTGACTCGATCATTATTTAATCTCCTGAATAATAAACTTTAGTTAATTTCTACTTGCGTAAGAAATTTTATCACGTTCATTATTCCTTTTATATCACTTATTACCATGTCATGAACACTATGTAATTATTTAAGTTAATAACGGTCTTTTTAATGATCATTGGTACATGATTTAAAAATAAAATCATTATAATTACAAGTTGTTCATGTATCCATTATATACAGAGTTATATTCATGATGTAGATATCATATATATCATATATATCCTGTATATACATGCATTTATAAAATTTCATAACATTTAGAGGTAAGAAATGAAATGCACCGTTCATGGAGACGGTAAGCCGTACGTACGCATGAATGCTACTTTCATTTCTATTTCATATTTTATGGAATGGAATCATAAAGAAATAAAGGTATATTATAATTACAGTATAATTTCATATATAATATCATTAACTCCATCCTTTATATGTCCCACATATGTAATTAACGAATCAAATAACTTTGAGGGGACGGTAGTCCGCACTTCCTAAAATGAAGATATCGCGTTTACCCATAATGGAAACCATAAAGCTATGCCATAAATGAAAAATAAAGAAGCTTATGGAAAACAAAACATATTATATATCATATATAAATATAGTGACATCTTAATGTCCACCTTTGAAGGTGTTATAAGAATATTGGACAATCATTGTTTCGTGAGGGAGAAATTCAACATCCCAAGAAACAATATGTTCTTTAACAATTAGATGAAGGTTTGTGTAAGTGTAGATATAATCCTTCTTATAAAAACATCATAGTATCTTTAATATACTGGTGTTGTTACAAAGGAAATGAATAAAAAGAGTTTATGGGGTTGGAGAAGCAAAATAAAAAAAATAACATTAGAGAAGACTTTACCTTTAAATTCTGTAACTCTTCTTCGTTTGAACCAAAATGGTTTCTTGAATATATTTATGCCTAATGTAAGGATTATAGGATTAAGAGACAGATGTGGATAGATAAAATGAGCAGAGCTTGGAAGATCCAAAGGCTTGAGAAGTGTGGGTAAGGAGGTAGAGGTGGGGGCCTTTTATAAGAGGAGAGGAGGGCACTCTTTGAAAGTTACAAAATGTTAATTTATATTGAAATGTGTTTCGGATTTAAAAGGTACCAAATTGATTTATTTCTAGGATAAGGCTATAAGGGTTCAAAATATACTCATCTAATAGGTCTTTGACAAGTTTAACTCTTAGATTTTACATTATCTTTTCATTTTATTTAAATCTTTCATTAATGAGGTAATTGATGCATCATCATGATGTCATAAATAATTTAATTTATTTAATGTCTAAAAATTATAAAAAAATACTATGATGTAAGAAATATTTTTATATTTTAAATGACTATTTATAGTCAAATAGATCATTTATGTAGGCAAAATTAATAATGTTTTACTCTGGTGATACATTGTTTGTTATATTTAACTTTCTTCAGAAATAAAATGATAAAAAGTCATTATCACACAAAAGTGATTCCATGGGGTCCCCAAGTTTGGCACAAGGAATCCCATGGTCGTCCATGACACATAAAGTAGCATTATGACACATTTTTGGGTCATTTTATATTATTATGATATTATTTTATTGTCCTTAACTACCTGATTACTAATTAATCAAGATAATTAAAGATAATTATCATCATTACTATTCATAATGTCCAAATACAAAATATTATTAATTAAATAATTTGGACCTTCTGATTACAAATATGTATTCCATTTTACCAAATTCCAAACACAGAAATTGCAATAATTAATTTAAAAATAATTCTCGTTGTGAAAACAAAATGAAGGTTTTTTCGAAACAATATCTATGAAAAGTTTGGCACTTGTTTATGCCCAATTCAAAAGTGAAATTAATTATAATGAACACAATTGGATTAAATGGTAAATATATATTCTAATTAGACTTTAAAACCAATTAAAACAATAATCTATCCATATAATTAAATTAGATGAAAACGCAGTTTTGATGTAAAATGCAGTATTTTTCACTATTCATTAAAAATGAACATGGCCAGAAAAATACCAAAAATTTATCCAATGTAAATTTCAATTTTCCAATCATAAAGAATAAGTATATTTTTACAAATAGAGCTTATAAAATTTTCAAAATATATATTTAAAAATGGTTCGCCATCAAAATGCGGTAAAACAATCTTTTAAAAATATTAGAGAATTCTATGCTTAAGATTTAATTTATTCTCATTTTAAGAATCTAAAACACTATCTAATTAATAAATAGACATAGGTAAGAATTTATATTATTAACTAATTACATGGGAAGTTACATCCTTCCCCCATTTAGAAAATTGTGTCCCCACAATTTATTTACTTATCGAATAAGTGGGGGTATTTAGCCCTCATTGGATTTTCAGATTCCCATATTGCCTCTTCACTCATGTGGGTTTTCCACAAAACCTTTACATGATGAATCAACTTATTCAACAAAACTTGCTCCATGTGGTCAAGAATCTAGACTGTTTGTTCCTCATAAGATAGATTCTCTTCCAGCTGAACTACATCTGGACTCAAAACATGAGATTCATCTGGCATGTACTTCCTTAACATTGAAACATGAAAAACATTGTGTACCTGAGATAAACTCGGAGGTAAAGCCACTCGGTATACAACTAATCCAACTCTCTCTAAAATTTAATAAGGTCCAATGAACCTTGGACTCAGCTTTCCTTTATTACCAAATCGCATCACACTTTTCCATAGTGAAACATTGAGAAAAACATGATCTCCTACCTCAAAAGAGAGATCCTTCCTCCAATTGTCCGTATAACTCTTCTGCCAACTCTGAGCTGTTCTAATTTGTTTCTATATCAGCTGAACTTTTTCTGCCAACTCTTCTACCAATTCTGGTCCCATCAACTTCCTTTCACCTACTTTATCCCAAAAAGCTGGTGTTCGACACCGCTTCCCATATAACGCCTCAAATGGTTACATCTACATACTGGAATGAAAACTGTTATTATAAGAAAAATCAACCAAATAAATATGTTGGTCCCAAATTCCCTGATAATCCATCGAACAAGCACATAGCATATCCTCCAAAGTCTGAATCGATCATTCTGACTGCCCGTCTAATTGAGAATGAAAATCCGTACTAAAATTTAATTCAGTACCCAATGACTTATGAAGGCCTTTCCTACAGTTAGAAGTGAAACTGGGATCACGGTCAGATACAATGGATAGAGGAACTCCATGTAACCTAACAATCTCTTTAAGATAAAAATAGGAAAGTTGATCTAGGGAGAAAGTATCTCGTATAGTAAGAAAATGAGCAGATTTAGTCAAGCGATCAACAATAACCCAGATTGCATTATTACCTCGAGGTGTCTTCGGAAATCCCACAACGAAGTCCATGGATATATTATTCCATTTCCACTTTGGCACTGGAAAAGACTGAGGAATCCCTTTCGGTAACTGCAGCTCTGCTTTAACCAATTGACAAGTCAAACACTTCAAAGTAAAATCATCAATATCTCTTTTCATTCTGTCCCACCAGTAGTACTCCCGAAGATCTCTATACATCTTTATACTGCCTAGATGAACTGAAAATGGAGAACTATGAGCTTCACATAACAACTCTCTCTTCAATTGTGAATCACAAGGCACACACAATATCATCCCAAATCTGAAAACACAATAATTATAAATGTTTAATTCATGTAACTTACCCTTCTGAACCAGCTCTAACTTTTTCTGCAACTCACTACCTTCCTTCTATGCTTGCATAATTCTGTCTGATAGAGAAGATTTCACTGATAAATGAAATAAAACAGAAGGACATCCTACACCAAAAACTTCTATGCCAATGTTCATAATATCCTTAACCAAAGGATCATGTTCCAAACACAACTTTGTTAATGCAGCATTACTTTTTCGACTCAAAGAATCATCCACTTTATTTGCTTTTCTCGGATGGTAATGAATTGTACAATCATAATCCTTGATTAATTCTAGCTATCTCCTATGTCTCATGTTCAATTCATTTGGAGTGAATATATACTTTAGACTTTTGTGACCAGTATATATTTCATACTTTAAACCATAAAAATGATGCCTCCAAATTTTTAAAGTGAAAAAAAGAGCATCTAATTCCAAATCATTTGTAGGGTAATTTACCTCATGTGTTTTCAACTGTCATGAAGTAAAAGAAATTACCTGATCATTATGAATTAGGACACAACCAAGTCCTTTCAATGAATCATCATTGTAGATAACAACCTCACCATTTATGGAAAGTAGTGCCAAAACTGGAGCATTCACCAATCTTATTTTCAATTCTGGAAAACAATCATCACATTCTTTTGTCCAGATAAACTTAACACCCTTCCAAGTTAGCTTAGTCATTGGACTAGATAACCGTGAAAAATTTATAACAAACCATCAGTAATAGCCTGCCAAACCAAAGAAGCTATGAATCTCAGTTACATTGGTGGGTCTTGGCTATTCTTCAACAACCTTTGTTTTTGCAGGATCAACAGATATCCCATCTTTAGAAACAATGTGACCAATGAAAGAAATTTGTTGCAACCAAAACTCACACTTTCTGAATTTCCCATACAATTTATTTTCTTTTAAGATTTTAAAAATAACCCTTAAATGTCTTTTATGCTCCTCTTTACTTTTAGAAAACACCAAAATATCATCAATGAAAACAACCACAAACTTATCAAAGAACTCATGGAAAATTATATTCATAAGGTCCATGAATACAACAAGTGCATTGGTGAGCCAAAAAGGCATAAATAAAAATTCATAATTGCCATATCTTGTACGAAACACGGTCTTCGGAATATCTTCTTCCTTTACCTTCAACTGATGGTACCGCAATCTTAGATCAATATTTTAAAAAAAGTGAGCTCCCTGGAGCTGATCAAACAAATCATTGATATGAGGAAAATGATATTTGTTCTTAACAGTGATGTTATTAAAGGCTCTATAATCAATGTAATGTCTCATTGAACTATCTTTCTTTTTAACAAATAAAATAGGAGCACCCCATGGTGATGTGCTAGGTCAAATGAAACCTTTATATATTAAATCTTGTAATTTCTCCTTCAACTCTAAAAGTTTAATTTGAGCCATTCGATAAGGGGGTTTTGAAATTGGCTTAGCTTCAGGAATTAAGTCAATAGTAAATTCAACTTCCTGATCTGGTATTATTCCAGGAAACTCATCAGGAAAAACATTAGGATACAATTTACCACTAGCACATCATTAATCTGAACAGTTCCCTTGTTTTCAACAATATGTGCAAGGTAACATTCATTTCCATCTTTTATAAGTTTCTCGACCTCTTGATAAGTTATCAACAGTAAGGGTTCATTATTGTACACAAACTGAAAGTATTTCTAAAAAGAAACTTCTTTATCTCTACAGTCAATCTTAGTATGGTAAATAGAGATCCAATCCATACCCAGGATAACATCAAACTCTACTAGAGGTAAAACAATAAGGTTTCCAAGTAGGTTCTTTCCACAGATAAGGATAGGAAGATTCTTATAAATTCTTTTTGCCTCAACATTTCACCTAGGTGTTTTTACCACAAGTTTAGGAGTCATTTCTTGAGATGGTCTTCCCATTTTACTAGAAAAGTTTTCAGAGATGAAAGAATGTGTAGACCCTGAATCAAACAACACATAGGCATAATCTAAAAAAAAAAGAGTACATGATACCACTTCATTTGATGCCCCAACATCTTCTGAAGTAGTTGCAAAGGATTTTACCACCACTTTCTGCCTGTAGTCTAACTGCTTCCCATCACTCAAGATCTTTGTCGGACACTCGTTTTCATAGTGACCCATCTCATTGCACTTAAAAAATTTCACTAACTGTAAATCAAATTTTGTCTTACCATCACCCCGATCATTTTCAGTACAATCACGAGCCTTATGTCCCATTTTACCGCATCTGTAGCACTTTCCAGAATTCAGAAGACATTCCCTCGCTAGCCATTTACCACATTTATCACAAACTGGAAACTTAGTTTTCTTATAGTCAGGCATTTTTTAAGAATTATTTCCTTTCTCCTGCCACCTCGGTCTCTTCTTTTTCTGGTTGTTATAGAACACTTTATCATCGGCAAAATCCATTTCCACCTTCTCAGCACATCGAAAATGTTTTTCATAACTCTTAAACTCGCGAGAAGCTAAAGCCCTTCGATATTTTGGATTTAATCCTATGTAAAAACAATTCATTTTGCTATGAAGGTCTCGGAAAAAATTTTGAGCACACCTTGCCAATCGAGTGAACCTCTCTTCATAAGAAACCACTGAGTCATCCTCTTGCCTCAATTCCAAGAATTGTTTTTCCATCCTATGTCGAACAGCCTTAGGAAAATACTTCTCAAGAAACATACCTTTTAATTCATCCCAGTCGATAGCATCAATCTCATCAGCGTCCCTGATATTTTTAACCATCGACCACCACTGATCTGCTTTACCCTCCAAACAGTAAATTGCAAGACTAACCTTTTGATTGTTTGAACACCCCATGACATCGAAAATATTTTTCGGTTATTTAATCCACCCTTCAGCTAGCACATGGTCAGATGATCCTCTGAATGATATAGGATGTTGCCTCATGAAATGTTCGAACACTGACATGTTCCTCTGCGGTTGATCTGGCTGATCTCGTGCATGGATACCACCACCATTTGTCGCTTGAGTCAACTGCTCCATCACTGCAAAAAACTATTCAGTTCCAATTCCGACTATCTCAGGATGCTGATTCGGAAGGTTATTTCCTTCTGTATGCCTTCCTAGCACTGCTTCTCTGTTTCCTCTACAGAAAACCATTCTGAACAAACATGTATTAGATGAAGCAACATGGTATTCTTTAAACTCTATATCATTTCAATTTGACCATAAAAAATATTTTTGGAAAATAATTTAATAGAATTATAACACCTAAGTTATCAAAACGATCCTCTGATACCAATTATAAGGCCCCAGCCTTAAACATTACTTAATCTTGAGTTATTTCAGGAATACAGGTTGAGGATCTTTTCAGGTATAGAGTTTTAGAGAATTAGATCATAAATCATGCATTACACTCCACATTTAAACAAAGTTGTTACATAAAATATAGTACTCATTTTTCCCATCATCGGAAACATATTTAAAAAAAACATAGATTCATTCTTGACACTTCATTGACACTATCATCACATCTTGTACCTTTCCCTTGACTAGTGAAAAACATTTAAAAAATATGGGATGAGCATAAAAATCTCAGCAAGAGATATAAATGTACGATATGAAAACATTAGTCCATGTATGAAAACATAATTTACTCGTAAAACATAAGTATTTTAACATACCTCATCAAATCATGAATAAATCATAGAAATCAGAAGACATAAAGGAAACTTGAGGAATTCATAACATTCTTATGTAAGGAGTAACCCTCATGGTTATATTTGGAATACCCATCACAGTATATTCCCTAAATCTCTTCGGAGAAACCTTAAAATTTAACCCCTTCGCGTTACCCAATGCATTAGAGAGCTATATTGGTCTCACCCGCCCTTAGTTTATCACGGAACCACCTGTCTTCATAACAATTCCCAAGAACCATAACATAATTGTATCATATAAAACATGCATAAAGGAAGCATAACATTTCCACATTTCAATCACAAGATATCAATACAACACATTGATATAATAAAAACATTATGAAAACCATTTTCAATACCAATGTAAAAGAAAAGTAAAACATGGTATTTATTTTTCTTTAAAAAAAGGTTACGGCTTGTAGAGGACGCCGAAACTCAAATAATGGTCATGGCGGTGGAGAAGTCGTTGTCGCTGCATATGTACGACAAAAAAAACATTCCTTTTTGTCTTTTAGTAAATAATTTGTATAAAAAAGATTCATTTTGAATAAACGTAAAATTCAAAGGGGTTTATACATCGTATAAAAGAATGTTGTGTATAAAACAAAATATGTCTCAATGATAGGAGATTGAGACGAAGTCCCTTACCTCGTATCCGACTTGACTCGATCATTCTTTAATCTCCTGAATAATAAACATGAGTTAATTTATACTTGCTTAAGAACTTTTTTCAAGTTCATTATTCCTTTTATATCACTTATTACCATGTCATGAACACTATGTAATTATTTATGTTAATAACGGTCGTTTTAACGATCATTGGTACTTGAGTCAAAAATAAACTCTTTATAATTACATGTTGTTCATGTATCTATTATATCCAGAGTTATATTCATGATGTAGATATCATATATATCATATATATATATAGTATATACATGAATTTATAAAATTACATAACATTTAGAGTTAAGAAATGAAATGCAGCGTTCATGGAGATGGTAAGCCATACGTACACATGAACACTACTTTCATTTATATTTAATATTTTATGGAATGGAATCATAATGACATAAAGGTATATTATAATTACAGTTTAATTTCATATATAATATTATTAACTCCATCCTTTATATGTCCTACATATGGAATTAATGAATGAAATCACTTTGAGGGGGCGGTAGTCCGCACTTCCTAAAATGAAGATATCACGTTTACCCATAATGGAAACCTTAAAGGTATGCCAGAAATGAAAAATACAGAAGCATAAGGAAAACATAAACATATTATGTATCATATATAAATATAGTGAAATCTTAATGGCCACCTTTGAAGTTGTTATAAGAATATTGAACAATCATTGTTTCGTGAGGCAGAAATTCACCATCCACGGAAACAGTATACTCTAACAATTATATGATGGTGTGTGTAAGTGTAGCTCGAATACATCTTATAACAACATCCTAGTATATTTAGGATACTGGTTTTGTTACAAATAAATGAATAAATAGAGTTTAGGGGTTTGGATAAGCAAAATAAAACAAAAGAACATTAGAGAAGACATTACCTTTAAATCGGGTAACTCTTCTTGGTTTGAACCAAAATGGTTTCTTGAAGAGCTTTCTGCCTAATTTACGGATTCTAGGATTAAGATAGGGATGTGGAGAGATAAAATTAGCAGATCTTGGCTGAGCCAAAGGCTTGAGAAGTCTGGGAAAGGAGGTAGAGGTGGGGGCCTTTTATAAGAGGAGAGGAGGGCACTCTTTGAAAGTTAAAAAATGTTAATTTATATTGAAATGTGTTTCGGATTTAAAAGCCCCCACATTGATGTATTTCTAGGATAAGGTGATAAGGGTTCTAAAAATACTAATACAATAGGGCTTTGACAAGTGTATGTCTTATATTTTACATTATCTTTTCATTTTATTTCAATCGTTCATTAAAGAGGTAATTGCTGCATCATCATGATGTCATAAATAATTTAATTTATATAATGTCTAAAAATTATAAAAAATAATATGATATAGGAAATATTTTTAGCTTTCCAATTACTATTTATAGTCTAATAGATCATTTATTTAGACAAAATTAATTTTTTTTTACTCAGGTGATACATTCTTTGTTATAATTAACTTTCTTTAAAAATAAAAATATAAAAAGTCATTATCACACAAAAGTGATTCCATGGGGTCCCCAAGATTGGAACAAGACATTCCATGGTCGTCCATGACACAAACAGTAGAATTAGGACACATTTTTGGGTCATTTTTTATTATTATGATATTATTTTATTGTCCTTAACTACCCGATTACAAATTAATGAAGATAATTAAAGATAATTCATGCCATTACTATTTATAATGTCCAAAAACAAAAGAATCTTAATTACATAATTTAGACATTCTGATTCCAAATATGTAATCATTTTACCAAATTCCAAACACATAAATTTCAATTATTAATTTAAAAATAATTTCCGTTGTCAAAACAAAAAGCGGTTTTTTTCGAAACAATATCTGTGAAAAGTTTGGCACTTGTTTATGCCCAATTCAAAAGAGAAGTTAATTCTAATGAAAATAATTGGATTCAAGGGTAAAAATATATTATAATTACACTTTAAACCCTATTAAAAAGGTAATTAATCCATATAATTAAATTAGATGAAAAAGCAGTTTTGATGTAAAATGCAGTATTTTTCAATATTCATTAAAAATTGAACATGGTCGAATAAATACCAAAAATTTATACAATGTAAATTTCAATGTCCCAATCATAAAGAATAAGTTTATTTTGAAAAATAGAGCTTATAAAATTTTCAAAAGATAGATTTAATAATGGTTCGCCATCAAAAGTCGGCAAACCAATCTTTTAAAAATATTAGAGAATTCTATGCTTAAGATTGGATTTATTCTCATTTTAATCTTCGAAAACACTATATAATTCATAAATAGACATAGGTAAAAATTGATATTATTCATTACTTACTTGGGATGTAACAGGTATCCCCATATCATCTTCTCCTACCCCCTTAACTAAGAATGGGTTTGCATATATATAATCAATATTCATATCTTAGTTGTAAGTCTTCAGAATGAATAACACAAACATCCTAGTGACACAATGTTAAACTAGAAGAAGGAATCCTTAGAAAATGTTGCAAAAAAGTAACCCTTCCCTATATGTTGATCATGAGATTTCTCATTTCATTTCCATGTGTTGATACCTCATCTTTCTTGAAGATTCTACGCAAAATCCCCACACCATACCTTTTTGTATCCCCTATTTCTACATTAGAATACATACTGTATGATATTAAAGAATATAGATTGGTCATATTAGAAAACCTTATACAAAAAAATTAAAATATATTGGGTTTTATTAATATATCCTAATAAGATACCTAGTAAAACTCTTTAGTGTTCAATGCTGACATCACCACAAATCTATATGACTTCCCTCTATGAGGTAAAAATTCCTTAACTGTAATCATTAACTCCCCCCCCCCCACTTATAAAACACACAACCTCTCACCACCCAAATCAATGTTCCCGACTAAGCCTTAGAATCATCATAAAATTCAAAATACCTAGCCCTAATACATGATAAGTATACATGGAAAACATCTTAGCATGTCCTTATAGACATAATGACCATTACGTGATGAACTTATGTGGGATAGTATGCACATGATTTTAAATATCTAAAATTCCCTCAGTCAAATTTAAACCTATAAAATATTATGATGCCTCAAAATCTCTATCTCATGTGATGAGTATGGGACACCATAAGAAATAATATTTTCATTCCTTACACCCTTGAAATTAGTTTCTCCAAAATGAACATGGGATTAGTTTGGTTTTACAACTAATATGCATTATAAAATACATTCCCTAAACATAAAAGGATGAAGACTTTTATAACTTCATAATATGCCTAACATTCTCATCATCCCCATACTAAAGGTAGCTACACTACAATGATATAAAGAACTCTAATTAATTAGTGTACACTTCTTGATAATTCCAAGAGAGAGATTCATAAACATACCTTTGATCTATGAGGGATACCATGAAAAAGAAACAAACTCCAAGGAGTAATCCATGGGATGAGGATCCGACATCCCATTTCCATGTTTCGGTCAAAGAGCTAACATCATTAACCATGGTAGTAGAGGCATCCCTCTTTAGGAAAGTATAAATTCATGGAAACCACCTATAGGGATCGTGACTAGTCCAAATATATAGACCCCTCCAAAAGTAAGAAACGAACACATGATGAATTCCATGGATGTTGTTTTAGAAAAATAAATACAATATAATAAACAAAAAACTTATTACCCTTTATTTTACATTAGATTTTTTTATTAGATTTCCGAGTGTTTCATTATCAGATAAATTGTCGTTGTAATTCCAAACATGTAAGACCTAATTTTTTTTAAAGAAACAAAAAATATCTTTTCTATTATTTTGAACATTCTTTGGGAAATTTGTAGGGTCTAAGAGGAATAAACGATCACTTTTGGGTTCATGTCATCTTTATGGGACAACAAAGATACCATTTATATAACTGAATAATTGAAAGGTATATCAAAGGGTTCAATGTTGTTAGGTTAAAAATCAGAGGGGTTATGGTTAGACACTATTTGATCTTATAGAAATATATCATACATGAATTATGAAATACAAAGTCCGTCCCCTTCTTGATTTGGTTATTTAGGGAATAATCAATCATGCTAAAGTCAATAATAAATTATCTGTAAAATCCAATATATCCTAGAAAATATATAATGTTTCTCAAATTTTTGCGGGTAATGTAGTGTAGAAATTATTTCAACTTTGGACTTATCCACGTCAATCTCATGTTTAGAAATGATATGTCCTATACCATTTCCTATATCGACCATGAAATAAAATTTATAAAAGATAAAAATCATGTTCTACTCAATTAATTTCTTAAATAATTTTTATAATATCAAATAATATTTGACAACATGATCCATTCAGAGTACAATTTTCATGTAATACCTCCACGTAACTCTAAAATAAATAAAAAAAGATACGTATCATGCACTATTTATATGTTCCTAGGGAGTTACAAAGACAAATTCCATCCTACTATAAGTAAATATACCGAGTGTGAATGTACATGGAGTTTTTCCTAGTCTTAAGGAGTTATTAAATGTTTAAAATACCCATAACTATTAAAATGGGTGTAGTAGTGTACATTTCACTCTTGTATCTCTAATATTTTATCTAAATGGGGAATGGTTAACTGTTCTTTTTAAGAAACACAATTCAATTTCTAATATTCTGTTATATTTATCCAACTAGGAGGGTCATCATGAGCCTCTTTTGGGGATATATTACTATTTTAGAGTTAATTTTAGAAAAATAATATACATATAGGTGGTCTGAATAATCCTTAGAAAATATACAAGTGTCCAACATATTTACTAAAAGATTCATTTTAAAATTTTAAGTAGTTGGTAATCTTGATGAGCCATTAAATTATTTGAAATTATAACTGAAATTTTTTCATTTTAGTTTAAATAATAATATTTAATGTTTGATGATAAAGACATCAATTCCCATTTAAGGATTTTTCTAATTATTTTTTCAACTCCAGGTTATCCATTATTTCAACCTGCACATTTAAATCATAAGTATCAATGGTAGTTTTGATTATACCATCAAAATAACTTTCTTCTTCACACATAACTCTTTCCAAATTTTAATAATTTTATAAAAAGTATTAAATATAAAAGTATGATGTTTCTTGGGATTACACTATTATAATTATTTCATTAAACATTTTAATTTCTTATTTTTAAAAACAGCACAATTAAAAATGTTTTAACATAATGATATATTTTATCCTTGAAGGGGTATTTCATTTAATCAAGAATATTAAAATTCATTTTATTATATCCAAATTATATTAAATGGTAGTTTAAGTAAAATTTATTATTATTATTTAGGACATAAATA
This sequence comes from Viscum album, assembly GCA_963277665.1. NCBI lineage: Eukaryota > Viridiplantae > Streptophyta > Magnoliopsida > Santalales > Viscaceae > Viscum > Viscum album. The sequence goes on from OY728163.1 coordinate 1,656,187,346, forward strand.
TATCCTACCTAATATTAAAATTGAGTAAATTTTACTTATTTATTATACTATATTTATATTATAGAAATCATTAAGGTACTAGAATCCTTATAGGATAACCATAACATCCCATAGAACTCCAAATTGATAGAATATTGTTTTGTTATCATGTTTTAATACAACTCTGGTGGGTTTGAGAACTCTTATTTAAAGGTAAAAATTAATAATTTAATGAATTATATTTGTTTGTGCTTCCAAATCACATAACCCATTTGAAAAGTGAGTTAACCTATGGTGAAAGGTATAGTAAAGGTACATATATCTTATACATTTTTAGGTATTTACACTATAATAAGGGAAGAAAAATTTAGGCCTAAATTTACCTTTTTATTCCATTATAATCTATTATTTTTGGTGCACATATCCTTGATAAACCTTGCATACCCACAGATCTAACTGGTGGAATAAAAAACGGGTGTTGATCTCTACCATTTTTAATATATCTATGATCTATTATTTTAATGGCTCTTCATTGATTATATTTTAAGGTTTAATAATTAAATTGATGTGATATTGTTGTTTATTAAAGTCTTACATCGTGGATTTTCCCTTTTCCTTCTTCACTTGGGGTGTCTATATTAGTATTTCTTCTTCCTTCCCTTTTTTCAGGGGTCACTTGTTCAATTTTAACTAGTTGTGCACTTCTAAATTTTACTTTATATGTTGATTATTCATTGTTATTTATTTCATTTCCACTCTTAAATTATACTTATCCAACATTCCCGTCATGGTAAATAAAATATTGAGTATTAACTTCGCCTTAATGAGGTTTCACAAAGCCATTGATGGATTTCATGAACTGGTATTACTATCTATTAACCTCATTTAGTGTTGATACATGAATGTTTATATTATTTTTTTATCTGGATAATACTCCAACAGTTTTTCATCATGTCCTTCATGAAATTTTATTGATTCTTTTATTATTGTTAACTTTTGGAGGGATGACAACTGCCTCTTTGAAAGGGAGTTAGACGAAAATATGGTTTAAAAACATACTAGAAGGGTGGTATTTAATTAAATTGGCTCTTAAACTAAAATTAAATATTCTAATACTCTATGAATCCTATGATTATTTCATGTTTTTAGGTGTGTTCTTTGATCCATTGTATCATGACTTTCTTACACCTTCAAGAATACATTGGTGGAGTACTCTAAAGATTGATTGAGTTTGTAGGATCGAGGGGGGGGGGGATGAGCAATAGGTTTTGTTTAGTATACCTTTTTCATTGATAAATATCTCACAATAGAGGATTTTTTATTTTTATTTTCAATTAATGGTTAGTTCGAAATTATTACCAGATGAAATCCCCTTGGGTTGTGCTTGTACAAAAATTTTGGGAATTACAGGAGATCCTCTCAGGATGTTCTTTGACATTAGTATGTGACTTTTCTATTATTGCACATCCATAGAAAGCATATATGAAGTTCCTATCATTTTCAATAAAAAATGTTAAAATAATACCATTAAATTTTTTTATTTGAATGGTTGATGCAAGGAGGTGGTTTTCAGCTGCTTAACTCTCTTCTAGAACACATAGATGGTTTTTCAACATGGTTGTTTGATTCCATATATTTTATTACATTGATTTGTACTCCTATAGATCATAATGTTTTTCTAGTTTAATCCCTTTTATAGATAATTACATTTGGTTACTTCTCTAGGTTGTAGGTTATAGACCCATTCCTTAGTCAATCTTTCAACATATAAGGGGATGGAATCGATGAAATTTGTGCCTTAGTAGATCCTCCGGGTCTGAAGCTATTGAAATATTATCCACATTACCTCAAGTGTATTTTGGTATCCTCTTCAATAAAACCATGAAATTTATGAAGGAATCCAATCATTCCAGTTCTATGTTCTTAGTCTTGATGATTATTCAATTGTAACTATTGGCTGTTATTGTTGAAATTAGTTGCATAAAATTATCTGAATGTTACATTTAGTTGAGAACAATTTTTTCCATACATTCACTTAAAATATTAGAACTAGTTAAAGAATTAGATGAGGATAGATATTTAGTCAACTAAATAGTGATAAACTCTCTCTTCACTTCTTTAGTAATTTGTAAATTCCTAGTTTTTACCGTCATTTTTTATTCATCATTTACATCCAAACTAGGGAGATGTGATGTAGTACATATAGTCATGTATTTAAAACATTGTAAACAAAATTAAAACACAACATTGAACTCCCTATAAATTGATCTATGTTTATGGGAGGCATTTTATATGCCCCTTATCAAATTATATTTTCAAACCCAATAAAATTTAGAAGTAGTGGAATTAGGTTGTATCCACAAAAAAGACTGTTTTAGATGTTTTCATCACTTTTTTAAATGGGTTCAATTTATGAAATTAATTTTTTTTATTAGATGTACATAAAATTTTTAAATAAGTGTCCTATCATTGGATATACCCTCCCCTCCCTTGAAATCATGATTCATTTATTTCACTCTCTTATTAAATATATAGTAAAGTGAAACCTCAATCATTTATACTCTCCATAAATGTATCATATTAATTATAGGAATCCCATAATCACTAAAATCTATAATGTCACCAATCACAATTACTAGATATCTCTAATAACCCATAGATAACCCCATTACTAACAATTCATGTAACAGCCCAAACTTCCATGGTATGTTTCCCTTTGAATAATGCAATAGCTTGCATTGTACGCAACATGGAGTTTTAACATAAGATGACTAATCAAACTAGACGTTATGAGTATAAATACCCTCTTTTTTAAATTTTATTAATTTTTATTTTTCAAAGTGGACTTCATTTTTGGATTCGAAATATAAAAAATACCTTAGGGTGAATTTTTGGTATTTTCCTGAAAACATTAAATGTTTTGATGAATAGTGAAAACCAGTGCGTTATTGTCTAAAATGCGAATTTTTATTTAAATAATTATTTATTTTATTTAAAACTATTTTAAGTCAAAATAGATACATAATAACAATACTAGTTCAATTCAATTCATTGTAGTCATTTTATAATAAAAGTAGATGTAATAAAATTTATTGAATTTTTTTAACGTCTTTTACCCACATTCTGGGCATGTTAGCAAATTTTCCTAAAATGTAATTTTATTGCTTCTTTGAATTGAATTTTCAAAATTGTGAGAGAAGTTGTTGGTATTAGTATGTAAAATGTGGTTCAATGAGATAAAAATATTTTTTTGTGAATAATTACTTTTTACTTTTACTTACCACAATTAAAAGTAAATACAGTAATTAATGGTTAAAATGATATTATTTTTACCCCAACACATGTACTAATTATATTGGATAAGTGTATTTCGACCAAAATATACATTATTAATAAAATATGATCCTTTTGGTTCACGTGAATTATGTTAGCACAGTTATTATTTTTTTATTTAAAGAAGAGTTAATAGTGTTAAATTGAAATGATTATAAGTAAAACATTTTTAACATAGAGATACACATAAGATAAATTATACTATAAATATTAATTAGATATCTGAACATGTTTACTACATAATGGTGTTTTATTTATAATTTTCAAACATTAAATAAATAAATTTATTTATGAAACAATGATGATGATATAATGACCTTATTAATGAATGATTAAAATAATTGATATTATAAATATCCAAATAAATTTAAATTGAAACTTATGATGAATTAAAATAATTTTATAGGTTAATATAACATGTTAGGGTATATTAAATTAATTTTTTTCTATGTAATCACTTTTTAGGGCTTTAACTAAAATCAAATAATAAATAGTGTCAAAATTGACATAAATAATTTTTTTATCCAAATACTATATTATTAATTGATATAATATTTTTAAAAATATAATGTTCAGTCAAAGGACTTATATATGGTTAGGTATATTCATATTTAACCATATGGGTTTCTCTTTTCTATTTATTGTATGTTTATTAACCATTTATTATAATAATACAAGTATGCATGGTAAAAGTTAAACTATTTAACTAAGAGTTAAATCTAAAAGATAAGGTTAATATGGTGACCTAAACCTATCTAAAACATATTGGTTGAGATTTTTAGAACTATCCACACCTTATCCTCTAAATATTTTTTTTTCTTTATAAATCGAATAAGATTCTATAATAAAATAATATATCAAGATTTTCCTAAAATGACCCTCACCTCTCTTGAAAAAGGGTACTTCCCCTTCTCTCAAAATCACACCTCCAAATCCCTTTGGCTCATTCAAACACCACTCAAATAACCTACCAACTACCATCAATTCAACCTATAGGCCTTACATTGTTCATAAATACATCCTATGGATCCCTTTTGATCAACTCAAAAGGAATCACCCGAAAAAGAGGCAATAATTTCACCACCTCTTTCAAAGTTCTTTTCTTCTTCCACTTCCTCTTTTTTTTGTTTCCATACAAAAACAATAACCCAAATACCATATACATAATGTGATTTTATTATAAATATGGTACAACCATATTCATTATTCTATATATCCTATGAATGACAAGTCATCATACATGCGTACGTACGGATTACCGTCTCCATGTTGTGGTGTTGTTTATTATTAAAACACTTAATTTTTTGGATGGGTATAATAATGAGTATAACAGATGTAAATAATAAATATAACATGTTAAGGATTAGTTATATATGATATACCATCAAATTACATATGATTTCACCATCAATATAATGATATTGTCGCTCGTACGTACGTACAGATTACCATCTTCATGAAAGTGATGAAATTCTTTCTTCATCATAACCATTCACGAATAATTTTCATTTTATGATTAAAAAAAATTTAAGAACATAATATAATTCTGTATATGATTAAAATACATCATATCCATATCATACATGGCATACATAACCAAGAATATAAAACAAAATTAATCATTTAACACCTGAAATGATTATACTACTAAAATATTATTAATAAAGAAATATTAAAAGATCTTATATTATATCAAATTTATGTATATGGTTATTGTATAATTTATTAAAAATGATTTGAATATAATAAAAAAGGTTGATGTACCCTTGATCAAGGAAAATTAAAATATAATGGTTAATTCTTCAATCTCTTCATTATCTGAGATTGTTTATACTTGGGTATCTACTGGGATCTCTTTATCATCCATATTTGGGTTTCTTAAAAATTTATTTCAAAACAGTTTTACTAATTTCTAGACTAATGGTTAAAGTCATTTGTACCCTTTTTTATCTTTTCTATAATCTTTATAAATGAAGTTTTCTGTCGTTTTTTCAAAAAAGTCACTTTATGAACTTTTTGACAAAAGTAAGGAAAGAATGATTATTTAACTTATACGATGGTTGTGGCTATTTTCTGATGTAATAACACCTTCAAAGATTCCTTTACATGCTAATAAAATTATTTTCAAAATAAATTTTTTCTTTTAAAATTATATTACTTTTAAATGATTTTAAAATAGAAAGAGATATATCTCTTAAATAGTTTTTATTTCATCATTTTCAACATACTTTTATAGATATTACACTTGTTTGAAGTTGATTTATTATGATACAATCATAAATATTGTATTGTAGTTTTTGTTATATTTTTGACTATTGATGTGTTATTTTTATACCATTCATTGTTTATGTTTAAAGTACTAAAATTTTGTATTCTATTTTTAATATGAATGTTTATGTTATGTATAAAACATTTCATATGAGGAATGAATTATACTTAGTAAGTGACGAGTGAAGCCTGCTATAGCTCCTTGATGCATAAGTAGATCTCATGACCCAAACTAGTGTCTTAGCACAAGACCTTAATAAAATCTTATTTGTATTATTGGCATGAGGCCTTGACTATGTGGTTGTGAAGTTTATCATTATGAATTACATCATTATGAAATTGAATATTGATATTACATGTGATTATTCGACTAATAGAATATCCTGGAAGAGTCATACAACCTCTTCCCATACCTGAGTGGATATGAGATGATATTACTATGGAATTTGTCATGGGGATACGAAAGACTCTTAGAAAGAATGATGTAATATGGATCATTGTTGATTATTTAACCATGTCAGTACATTTTCATTCTATAAGAGATGATATACCACTTGAACATTTAGCAAGACTGTATATTAATGAAGTTGTAAGACATCGTGGAGTACCCCAATCTATTGTTTCTGATTGTGATCCCCGTTTTACATCAAGATTATAGAAATGTCTTCATAAGGGCTTTGATAATAAACGTCATTTTAGCACTACCTACCACCCTCAAACTGGTCTAATATCATATTGGAATATTCAAACCCTAGAAGACATGTTGAGATCTTGGTCACTTAACATTCAAGGTATGTGGGATCAATATTTACCTCTGGTAGAATTATCTTATTAAAATTTCTTCTATTCGAGAATTCATATGGCACCGTATAAAGTGTTTTATGGAATGATATTTTTAACACTAAAGTGTTGGGATGATATTGGTGAAAGAAAAATCGTAGGCCCAAAACAAGTTGAGGAAATAATAGAAAAGTTTAAGGTTATCCAAACCCACATCAATGCAGCTCAAAGTGGGAAAAAGTGTTATGACAATAACCAAAGAAAAGATTTGGAATTTCAAGTTAGGGATTTGGTTTTCTTGAAGGTATCTCCATGGAAGGGTGTTATATGATTCGGTAAGAAGTGTATATTATGTCCTAGGTATATCAGGCTTTTTGAAATTCCAGAATGAATTGGAGTTGTAGCTTATCGTTTGGCAATACCGCCAAGTCTTTCTAATGTTCATGATGTGTTCCACATATCACTGTTGAAAAAATACATGTCTGACCCAACGCATGTACTCAACAAAGAAAAAATAGAACTAGAACCTGACGTATCTTATTTTGAAGAGCCTATCTGAATTCTTGATACCAGTGAAAAAGTGTTGAAAAACCGGATGACTCATCTAGTGAAAGTTCTGTGGATAAATCATTAGATGAAAGATACAACATGGGAACCCATGGAACTTATGAAGAAGAACCACCCGAATATTTTTATGCCATAATATTATAGAAATTTTGAGGATAAAATTATTTGAAGGAGGGAAGAATATAACACCCCAAGCTTCCACGCTATGTTTCCCTTTGAATAATGTAGTAGTCTGGGTTGTATGCAACATGGAGTATTAACACACCACGACCAATAAAAATAACCGTTATTAATTATAATACCATCTTTTTTAAATTTTAAAAATTTTATTTTTTCAAATGGAAATCATTTTTTTCTTTAGATTGTCGAAAATAGCATAGGGTAAATTTTGGGTAATTTTCAGAAAACATTCAATTTTTGGTGAATAGTAAAAAAGACTACATTATTGTATAAAACAAAAAATTTATTGAATTAATTATTTATTTTATTAAAATTTATATTATATAAATATCAATTCATAATACCAATATTTGTTCAATGCATTTCATTGATGTCATTTTATAAAAAAAATAGATGGGTAAATTTTTTTTGAATTTTTTAACGTCTTTTACCTACCTTATAGGCACGTTTACAAATTTTCATAAAACCTAATTTTACCAATTATATGAATATAAATTTAAAAATTTGAGAGACAAGTTGATATGAGTAAGTAAAAATTTGTTCAACAAGATGAAAATAATTTTTGGTTAAAAGTAACTTTTGACTTTTATTTACCACGGTTAGAACTAAATAGGGTAATTAATGGTCAAAATGATATTATCTTTACACTAACACATGTAATAATTCTATTGGATATGTTTCATTCAACCAAAATAAACCTTAGGAATAAAATATGATCCTTTTGGTCCCCTTGGATTGGATGAGGACATTTATTATTATGTTATTTAAAGATGTGTTAAAAGTGATAAATTCAAATGTTCATAACTAAATCATTTTTAATATAGGGATAAATATAAGATAAATTCAAATAAAAAAATTCATTAGAAACATAAAATGATTTAATAAATAATGGTATTTTATTTATAAATTTTATACAATAATAAGTAAATTTATTTAGGACTCAATGATGATGCAGTAATTAACTTATTAATGAATGATTAAAATAATTGATTTTATAAATATAAAAATAAATGTAAATTGAGACCTTTGATTAATTCCAAGAATTTTATAGGTTAATATGACTTGTTATGGTTGATTAAATTAATTTTATTCCTTGTAATCAAGTTTTTATGACTTTTTTTAATACAGATTCATTAATGTCGAAGATTAGAAGATGTAAAAACACCAAGATATAAAGGGAAATGGTCTAACCAAAGCTAGTTAAAATACAAAACAGTGTCAAAATTGACATAAATGAGTTTTTAAAACAAATAATATATTATTAATTGATATAATATTATTAAAAATATAATGATTTGATAAAGGAATTAGATAAGGGTAGATATATTAATAATGAACCACATGGGGTTCTCTTGGATTTTTATAGTATGTTTATTAACTATTTATTATAATAATACAAGAATACATGGTAAAAGTTATACTATTTAACTAAGTGTCAAATCTAAACGATAAGGGAAATACAGTGTCCTAAACCTGTCTAAAACCAATTGGTTGAGAGGTTTTTGACCCATCACACCTTATAATTTAAATACTTCATTTTGGAGCCATTATAAACAGAATAATATTGTATAATAACATAATATTTTAAGATTTTCCTAAAGTGACCCCCACCTCTCTTATAAATGGGTACTTCCCCTTCTCTCAAAATCACACCTCCAAAGCCATTTGGATCGGTGAAACCCTACTCAAATATCCTCCCAAATATCCTCACTTCTACCTAGAGGGCTTACATTGATCAAAAAGACAACCTAAATATCCCTTTTGATCAACTCAAAAGAAAACACTTGAAGAAGAGGTAATAATTTCACCACCTCTTTGAAAGATCATTTCTTCTTACAATTCCCCTTTATTTCTAGTTTACTTTTCAAAGTAATAACTATAGTACCTTATTCATAATTTTATGTTATTAGAAATATGGTACAACCATATTCATTATTCTACCCATCCTATGAATGACAAGTCATCATATGTGTGTATGTATGACTTACTATCTCCACATCATGGTGTAGTTTTTTATTCAAACACTTAATTATTTGGATGGGTGTAATAATGAGTAAAATTGATGTAAATAATAAATATAACATGTTATGTATTCTTTATATATGATATAAAATCCAATTAAATACTATTTCACTATCTATATAATGATATTGTCGCTCGTGCGTACATACGGATTACCGTCTCCACGAACGCGATGATATTAATTCACCATTATAACCATTCAAGAATAATTATCATTTTTTTATTAAAAATAAGGTTTAAGAACATAATATCAATATATATATGAATAAAATAAATCATATCCATAATAAACATGGCTAATGTAACAATGATTTTAAAGTAATATTAATCAGTTAACACCTGAAACGATGATACTACAGAAATATTATTAACAAATAAATATAAAAATATAATATATGATATCATTTTTATGTATGTGGTTCTTATATAATTTAATAACAATGATTTAACTATAATACAATAGGTTATCTTACCCTACATCAAGGTAATGTACAAATTAAGTGTTAATTTTAAAATATCTTCATTATCTGATGTTGTTTATAAGTTAGTATATATTGGGATATCATTATCATCCACATCCGTGTTTCATAAAAATGTATTTAAAAACATTTTTACTAATTCCTAGTCTATGGTTTAAAGTAATTTTTACCCTTTTTGACATTTTATATAATGTTTACAAAGGAATCTTTCTATCATTTCTCCAAACAAGGTCCTTTACGACCTTTTCAATGAAAGTAAGGAGAGAATGTTTTTTACTTATACGGTGAGTGCGGATATTTTTTTCCATTATAATACCTTTTATGTTTCCCTTACAAGATTATAATAATATTTTAAGAATAAATGTTTTCTTTTATAATTACGTTACATTTAAATGATTTCAAAATACAAAGAGATATTTCTCTCAAGTTCTTTTGATTTCATCTATGTCAATATACTACGACGGATTTTACAGTTGTTTGAAGTTGATTTGTTAAGATATAATCATCCATATTGAATTGAAGATTGTGTGATATGTTTGACTGTGGATTTTTTATTTTTATACCATTCATAGTTTATGGTTAAAGTTTTAACATTTTGTATGCTAGTCTTAATATGAATGTTTATGTTATGTTTTAAGCTTTTCATATGAGGAATGCATTAGACTTAGTAAGTGATAGGTGGATCCTGCTATAGCTTTCCAATGCATTGGAAGGTCTCATGAAACAAACTAGTGTTTTCCTTAATGCCTTGACAAAATATTATTTGAATACATAGCACGGGGCCTTTATGAAGTGGTTTTAATGTCTGGAATTATGCATTCTATAATTATGAAATTTGATTTTGATATTACACGTGATTTTTAGACTAGTAAAATATTCATGTGAATAAATAAATTGTATTTTTTTTATTTTTCATTTCTATATTATGATGAAGTTTATGATTAAAAGCCTTGTGTTTTATTCTTATGCATTACCTTAAATGTCTGTTATTATTTATGAATGTTTTTTCTATATTGTAATCTTTACAGAGCATCTGAGCTCACCCATTTTTATGTTTTATTTTTCCTAGGATGTGAATAAGTATATTTTGCCTAACCTATAGGGAGAGTCAAATGAATATGAATGTGTTCAAAGTATAAAATTTTGTTCTAGTTATTCATTTTATAATGTAATGTAAATATTATGTATATACCTAGTACTTACAAGGCTACTAAACTGATCAGTCTTTCGGGATTTTATCCCTTATAATCAAGACAATGTAATGTAATAGTGCACTAACTCTAGGTAACTGGTGTTGGGAAATTATAGTTGATATCAGAGGATGTTTAGTAAAAACCTCAGAATCTTTAATTAGAAAATCTATGAGTAGATAACAATACCCTACGAGAGACATTGAGAATTAGAATAGAAGAACTTCATAGAATTTTGGTAATATAAAGATTTTGAGTATTTTCCGAGCAATACATCCATCTCTGGATATGATAAGGTAGAGGTGGATTTGGAATATATGTACCTAGGATAAAAAACTCCAACAAGGAGTTTCAGGCCTAACTCGGGGTATCCTGGCCCACGACAATGGGATGTTCTACACTCTTGGTTATGACACTCGTAGGGGATATTATTAGAATAATTCACATTTTCATTACAAACCATTATGCAAGATTTATGAGTATATACCTCCTCAAAGAAAACATTTTTATGATTATGGATTATATCCATAAACTGTTCAATTTATGTTAAGTGTTTTACATGTTTGGAATTATGTATTATGATTCATAAACTAATCTATTGTATTCTATTATATAGAAATGCAGCCTAACAGAGCGAATGGAAGCTGTATCAATTCACGTAATCCATTTTGGGATTTCCCTCCTACGAAAGTGAAATATTGTTGAGCTGGTGATGCAACTGGTTTTGGTCAGCATATCACCATACTTGGATAACTCACTCAGGATAGAAATAACAACCATTCCTGTATGGGTCAACCTGATCTACAATGTGGAGGACCAATGTTAGATTGCTTCATGAGGCAACAACCACCAACATTCAATTGGACTACAAATCCATTGGTAGTTGAGAAATGGATAAGTTTCTTAGATTAAATATTTCATGCTCTGGGGAGTAGCGAAAGGGAAAAAGTTTTCATGGACATTTATCACCTCACGGGATATGCAGATCAATGGTGGTCATTAATTCAAAACACAAAGGAGGATGAAGAAGTTTTAAATATGGAATGGAGGGCGTTTAAAGATCTTTTCATAGAAAAATACATCTTTTGTGACCATTGAGCATATATGGATAGAGAATTTATATGTCTGAGGAAAAAGGAGGATGATAATGTTGCAAAGTATGAGGCTAACATTACAAGGTTAGAAAGGCATGAAAAATATTATATACATAACCAAAGGAGTTATATTGATAGATTATTAGATGGTTAAAAACCATTTATCCACTGAGAATTAGTCTCACAATCCTTCTCAGCATACAAATATATTGTCTCATGTACTATCAAGGAATAAAAGTAATTCTCAATGTCTTACGAATTTAATGAAAAGCAAGAGAAGCATAGATCTGCTGAACATTTTGGAAATGGAAATAAGGGGAAGAAGTGAAAAATTGAATATTCATCCTGTGGTAAATGGGGGAAGAAACACCTAAGTATTTTTCTGAAGGGAATGGGATTTTGTTACAAGTGTGGTGAAAATGCCACCAAGCTCATGATTTCAAGGGAAAGAAAGATGTTGTCAATGTTTAATGCTAAAATTGTAGAGAAAAGGGTCATTATTCAAATGAATTTCCTAAGGACCAAGAAAACATAACTCAGAAAATCCAAGGGAGAAAGGATAAGCTTATGTGATCACCACTGCTGATTTTGAAGCTCCAAATGACGTGGTGGAAGATAATTTAATGGTTTCCTCAAATTTAACCAATGATTTATTTGATTCTGGATCATCTCATTGTTTCATATAATCTCAGTTTTCTAAGAAAACTAGATATTTCCAATTGGATTTAAAAAGTGAGATATCATTCAAAACTTCTAAGGGATGTATCATTGCAACAATGTTTTGTGAATCAGTCTCCATTGTTGTATATAAATGTTCTTTATTAGTTTATTTCATTGTCATACCCATGATTGAATTTTATATATTCTTTTATATGGATTGTCTTTTGGACCATCATGAGAAAATATTTTATACGACTAAAGAAGTTACAATTTTTTATGATGATAATATATACTTATCTTTAGAGAAGAAATTTCACCACCTGATTATTATCTAGATCTACCACCAGTAGCTTAACTAAAATCAATTATTAGGGAGGATGATAATAAAATAACTATGGGTGTGTAATGGAATGTTAAAATAGAGGCTGTACTTATTGTGAAAGAATATATTGATGTGTTTCCAGATGATTTACCTAGACAACCTCCAGAATGATAAATTGTGTTTTCCATTAATTTAATTCGTAGTTCAAGACCCACATCGAAGACACCTTAGAGATTGGCCGCTACGGAATTAGTGGAACTAAAGAAACAACTAGAGGATTTGAGTAATAAAATATTTATTCTCCCTATTTTTTATCCATGGGGAGCCCCTATTCTTTTTATAATGAAGAAAGATGGATCTATGAGGTTGTGCATTGACTAGAGGGAGATCAATGCTATAAAAAGAGAACAAGTATCCCCTACCTCGCATTGATGACTTATTGGATTAAATTCATGGAGCTAAATATTTTTCAAAGATTAACCTTCAAAGTGGATATCATCAATTGTGTGTAAAGATGGTTTACAATCTGAAAAGAGCATTTTGTATCAGGTATGGGCATTACAGGTTTCTAGTAATGCCTTTTGGACTGACTAATTCACCCTCTATTTTCATTGATCTAATGAATAAATTTTTCACGGAATATCATGATGACTTTGTAGTGGTATTAATTGATGATATATTGGTCTACTCAAAAAGATACAAAGATCATGACAATAACATGTACAGTATTCTGAAAACCCTTAGAAGAAATGAATTATATAAAAATATTATCAAGTTTGAATTCTGGCTTCATAAAATTTCCATTCTTGTCCATATTGTCTCTAAAGATTGAATCTATATTGATGCTTCAAAGACCAAGGAAATAGAAGAATGGCTAGCACTGATGATTTTAACTGTGATATGTAGTTTTATTGGTTTTCCATGTTATTATCGGAACTTCATCCAGAATGATTCCCTATTAGATAACCCATTATCCATGATCAAATGTAATGGGATTAACGTTTTTTGGACAAAATAGTGTGAAAGATGTTTTGAATAACTTAATAGTATAATATTCAATGCTCATATATTGAATCTACCTTCGGGTAATGATGGGGTTGTTATTTATAGTGATTCTTCAAAGAAATTACTTGGTTGTGTCCTTATGTAGAATGATAGTTTCATTTCCTAGTCATCATGGCAGCTAAAAATTCATGAACAAACCTATCCCACTCATGATATTGAGTTAGCAGCTGTAATCTTTTCTTGGAAGATATGGAGACACTATATCTATAGTAAAAAATGTGATATATATACTGATCACAAGAGTTGATGTATATTTTCACACAAAAATAACTCAACATGAGGCAAAGACTATGGATTAAATGACTTGAGGATTATGATTTCACTTTACACTACCACCATGGGAAGGAATATAATATTTCATATTCTTTGAGCAAAAATGATCATGGATTTTTGAACAAGTTGAGAGTTGAAAGGGATCCTATGTTCTAGGATCTAGTATATATGAATATGGGAATAATTAGGGAAGTTGAAACTCAATACTTTTTCAAATGGTATCTAAACCACTTTTACTATAAAGGATAAAAAGTTCTCAGACTGATGATGTGGAGTTTCAAAGGAAAATTAATGTTCTGAATGATGGGAGATTGATCGAATTTTTATATGATGATGGGATTTTGAAATTTCGGAAGATACTTTGTGTTCCTGATATATGTGATCTCAAATGGGAATTATCGGATGATTCCCATAGCTTAAATTACTCTATACACCATGGTAGTACTAATATGTATAGATATTTGAAGGAACATTTTTTGTGGGACAGCATGAAGAAGGATATTTCTCATTATGTGCAAAGATGTATGGTTTTTCAATAGGTTATGTCAGGAAGACAACATCCTAGAAGATTCATGCTACCTCATCCTATACCTGAGTGGAAATGGGATGATATTACTATGGAAATTGTCATGGGGCTACCAAAGACTCCTAGAAGAAATGATGCAATATGGGTCATTGTTGTTGTTCTTACTATGTCAGCACATTTTCTTACTATAAGATAAGATTTAACAGTTGTAAGTTAGTAGGACTATATATTAATGAAGTTGTAATACATCATTTAGTAACAAAATTGATTGTTTCGGATCGGGATACCCATTTTACATCAAGATTCTGGAAGTCTTCAGAAGGTCTTGGATACTGAACTTCATTTTAGCACTGCCTACCACCCTCAAACTGATGGACAATCAGAATGAACTATTCAAAACTTAGAATACATATTGAGATCCTTCCCAAAAAACTTTCTTGGTATATGGGATCAATATTTACCTCTGGTAGAATTTTTCTATAACAATAGCTTTCATTCAAGAATTTAGATAGCACCATATGAAGAATTACATGGAATGAGATGTTGCACACCAACTTGTTTAGATGATGTTGGTGAAATAAAAACTCGTAGGCCCAGAACTTGTTGTGGAAACAATGAAGAAGGTGAAGGTTTTTCAAACACACATCAATGTAGCTCGAAGTAGAAAAGAGAGCTATGTCGATAACCGAAAGAAATATTTGGACTTTTGAGTAGGATATATTGTTTTATTGAAGTTATCTCAATTGAAGGGTGTTATAAGATTTATTAATAAGGGTAAATTAAGTCCTAGGTACATCGGAACATTCAAAATTCTATAATTAATTGGAGTTCTAGATTATTGTTTTTCAATGCCTCCAAGTCTCTTCAAAGTTCATGATGTGTTCCACGTATCACTGTTGAGAAAATACATTCCTGACACATCACATGTACTCACCTATGAAGAAATAGAAATGGAACTCGACATGTCTTATTGCAAAGAGCCTATCAGAATTCTTGATACCAGAGATCAAGTTTTGAGAAACCAGACGACTCGTCTGGTGAAAGTTCTATGGATAACTCATAAGATGGAAGATGCAATATGGAAACCTGAGGAACTTATGATGAAGGGCCAACCAAATATTTTTATGCAGTAATATTCTTGAACTTTTTAGGACTAAATTATTTGATGGAGGGAGAATGTAACACCCTAAGAGTCCAGGGTGCATTTCCATTTTAATGATGTAATAGCTTGCATTGTATGCAATTTGGAGTTTTAAAACACCACGAACAATGAAACTAGTCGTTATGAATAGTAATAACCACTTTTTGAAATTTTATAAATTTTATTTTTCCAAATGAACTTCATTTGTGGATTTTGAATATCAAAAATAGATTAGGGTGAATTTAGGTTATTTTTTTTAAAACATTCAATTACTAATAAATAGTGAAAAACACTCTATTATTATTTTAAACCGATTTTTT
This sequence comes from Viscum album, assembly GCA_963277665.1. Taxonomy (NCBI): domain Eukaryota; kingdom Viridiplantae; phylum Streptophyta; class Magnoliopsida; order Santalales; family Viscaceae; genus Viscum; species Viscum album. Next base: position 1,656,203,545 of record OY728163.1, read on the forward strand.
ATTTATATAATTATTTATTTTATTTAAATTTATTGTAAGTCAAAATAGATACATAATACCTATATTATTTCAATGCAAATCATTGGAGCCATTTTATAATAAAATTAGATGTATAAAATTTTATTGTATTTTTTTAACATCTTTTACCCATCTTATAGGGACGTTAGAAAATTTGCATAAAAAATAATTTTACCAATTATGTGAATTGAATTTCAAAAATCTGAGAGACATGGTTGATATCAGTATGTAAAATTTGGTTCAATAAGTTGAAAATAATTTTTGTTGAATAATAACTTTTGACATTTATTTACCTCGGTTAAAAGTAAATATTGTAATTAAAGGTAAAAATGGTTTTATTCTTACCCTAACACATGTCCAAATTTATTGGAGAAGTGTATTTAGTACAAAATAATCCTTAGGATAAAAAATATATGATTCTTTTGGTATATATGGATTAGATTAGGACATTTATTATTATTTTATTTACATAAGAGTTAAATGTGTTAAATTCAAATGTTCATAATTAAAACATTTTTAATATATTGTTACACATAAGATAATTTTGACTATTAAAATTTATTAAAAAGAAAAAACGATTTCGTACGTAATAGTGTTTTATTTATAATTTTTAGACATTATATAATTAAATTTATTTATGACATAATGATGATGCGGTAATTACCTTATTAATGAATGATTAAATTAATTTATATTATAAATATGTAAATAAATATAAATTGAGTATTTTGATGAATTAAAATAATATTATAGGTTAATATGACATGTTATGGTTGATAAAATAATTTTTTTGATGTAATCAAATCTTTAGGACTTTAACAATAATCATATAATAAATAGTGTCAAAATTGACATAAATGAGTTTTTAAATAAAATATTATGTTATTAATTGATATAATATTCCTTAAAATCTAAGGATTAGCCAAAGAACACAGATAAGGATAGATAAATTAATAATAAATAGTTTGGGGTTCTTTTGGATTTTTATAGTATGTTTATTAACCGTTTATTATAATAATACAAGAATATATCGTAAAAGCTAAACTATTTAAATAAGAGTTAAATCTAAAAGATATGGTTAATATGGTGACCTAAACCAATCTAAAACCTATTGGTTGAACGGTTTTCGATCCATCCCCACCTTATCCTTAAAATAATAATTTCTTGATTCATTATAATCCAAATATGATCGTATAACAAAATAATATTTGAAGATTTTTCTAAAGTGACCCTCACCTCTCTTATAAAAGGGTACATCGCCTTCTCTCAAAATCACACCTCCAAATCAATTTTTCACGGCCAAACCCTACTCAAATATCCTGCCAAATACAATTAATTTTACCTATAGGACTTACTTTGATCTTAAATCCAACCTAGGGATCCCTTTCGATCAACTCAAAAGTAAACACCCTATGAAGATGTAATAATTTCACCACCTCGTTCAAATTTCATTCCTTCTTCCACTACTTCTTTCTTTGTTGTTTCCATACAAAAATAATAATTCAATTACCATATACATACTGTGATGTTATTATAAATTTCGTACAACCATATTCATTATTATATCCTTCCTATGAATAACAAGTCACCATACGTGTTTACGTACGGCATACCGTTGCCACATCGTGGTGTAGTTTGTTATTCAAACACTTCTTTGTTTTGATGGGTATAATAATGAGTATAACTAATGTAAATAATAAATATAACTTGTTAAGTATTTTTTATATATGATATAACATCCAATTACATATGATTTGACCATCATTAGAATGATATTGTCGCTCGTGCGTACGTACATATTATAGTCTCCATGAACGCAATGAAATTTATTTCCCATCATAACCATTCAGGAATAATTTTCATTTTATGAATATAAATAATTTTTATGAATATAAAATATATTTGGATATTAATAAAATACATATTATCTATAAAAAACATGGCCTATATAACCAATCACATAATGGAAAATGAATCAGTTAACACCCAAAATGACAATACTGCTGAAATATTATTAACAAAGTAGAATTAGAAGAACATATATGATATCATATTTATTTATGTGGTAATTGTATTATTTAATAACAATTATTTAACTATAAAAAAAGATTTTTACATACCCTCAATCAAGTAAAATTACAAGGTAAGTGTTAATTCAACAATCTTATCATTATCCGAGGTTATTTATACGTGAGTATATACATGGATCTTTTTATCATCCACATCTGTGTTTCTTAAAAATATATTTCAAAACCCTTTTACTAATTTTTAGACAATGTATTAAATTCATTTATACCCTTGTTTTAATTTTTTTTGATGTTTTATAAAGGAATATTTCCTTCATTTTTGCAAACAATATCTTTTACGATATTTTCAACAAAAGTAAGGAATGAATGTTTTTTAACTTATATAGTGAGTGTGGGTATTTTCTGCCCTTATATAACCTTCGAAGCATCCCTTACAAGATTATAAGAATATTTTCAAAATAAATTACTTCTTTTATAATTACATTACTTTTCTATGATTTGAAAATAGAAATATATATTTATCTCAAATAGTTTTGATTTCATCGATGTCATCAACCTTTGATTGATTTTACACTTGATTGAAGTTGATTTATTATGGTACAATAATCCATATTTTATTAAATGTTTTGTGATTTTTTTGACTATGGATGTATTATTTTTATACCATTAATGGTTTTTGGTTAAATTATTATCATTTGGTATGTTATTTTTAATATGAATGTTTATGTTATATTTCATCCTTTTTTTTTGAAGAATTCATTAGACTTAGTAAGTGACCGGTAGATCCCGATATAGATCCTAGATGCATTGGTAGGTCTCATGAGACAATCTAGTGTCTTGGAAAAAGGCCTTGACAAAATCTTATTTGTATTCTTTGAACGAGGCCTTGACTATGTTGTTATGAAGTCATGAATTAAGAATTCCAACATTATGAAATTTTATATTGATATTACATGTGATTATTCTACTAGAATAATATTCATGTGAATTAGTAAATGGAATTATTTGATTTATCTTTCCCATATTATGATGAAGTTTATGGTTAAAGTTATTATTTTTAGTCTTATAAATTTCCTTAAAGGCTTATTCATATTTATAAAATTTTCCTCTATATTATTATCCTTACTGAGCATCTACGCCCAACACTTTCTATGTATTATTTTCCACAAGATGTGAAGAAGTATATTATGAATGACCTGCAAGGATAGTCTAAGGAATATGATTGTGTTCAAAGGAGACAATTTTTTTGTTGTTTTTTATTTTATAATGTAATGTAAAACCTTTGTATGTATCTAGTACTTCCAAGGCTACTAAACTGATCGTTCTTTCGGTATTTTACAACTTTTGATCATGAAAATGTTATGTAATAATGCACCAACTCTAGGTAAATAGGTTTGGGTAATAACAATTCAAATGATTTTAATGAAAAAAATATTCTTCTGTGTTTAATATAGTGAAAGGAGGAAGATGAATTAAAAATTAATATTAATGATAAAATATTTTTATTCCGAATACATTTTGAATCAATCCATTGATATTAACAGAAGTGATAAAGCATTAATTTTCATAATTAATTTATAGGCTGTATGGGGAATCTCCACTCTCATCCACTTATTTATTTGTTGTGAATCACTAGAGGATTACAAAAATTAGAAATAAAATAATGAAAATAAATCAGTTCTATTTGAAAAAGTAATTAGGGAAGAAACCCCATTACTTAGTGAGTGGGACACTAATTTATAATATAATGATATGAGATCCTTCACAGTCATCAAAATCCAGTCCATGTGACTGTCATTGATTTCCTATTCTTAGATAATGATACCAAAACATTTGAAATATTCTTAAAAATCAATGATTAACTCATCCCTCATTGATTGTATCGATTAGTAATTTTAGAGGATTTGGATCTTCTCAATTGGGATCCGGTATAATTTTATAGCTATACAATATCTTACTCTTAACGGAATCTATAAATAATCATACATTTATAAGAGGCAATCTCCCATGATCAATCTTTATACATATTCAATAATAATTAGACATGACATGATCCATTTAATTTTCTAAACAATGAAAAATAGCTTTTCTCGAAGGGGTTCCTTATGTATGTGTGAATTGTCAAATTGAAAATGATAGTGTATTTGTCCAAAGTTGATGGTCTAAAAAATTAGGATTTATTGAAGTAGATCTGTAATAAGTGAATTTGGTCATAGTGTGTATTTAGGTCTATAACGATGATCTTTTTCCTAGGAATACTTGGGTATGAATATCCAAAACTGGTGATTCCACATAATACTAAATCAACCCAAATGAGGTGTATGAGTGTGGGTACTAGTATTGTACATGGATGAAAAAACTTGTGTCGCAATATGATTTAATATTTATAGGTTTAGGTGTTTTTTCTTGCAAGTCTTTTCATAAGTATTTTTATTTATTTCAAATAAATATAGCATGTAAATAATGAGTGCATTGAATAGTGTTTCTAGGATATGAAATTCTAGGTGAATGCTCAACTATATAGGGAGTAGTGTGGCCTAAAAACAGGAATCGAAGAGGATCAGGATTCTATAGAGGTGATCCTAGGTGTCATAGATAAGAGTATATTGGGGATGATGGGATATGACTTTGAGGCCTTGTATAAGTGTGTGTGTGTGTTAGTAAAATTGGAAAACATAAATCTCTTTGACGAATTTCATCAATCACCATGTTTGTATTTTCCTTTGCACTCATATAAAAGACATTATGAATGGTTTAGATCCCATTTTATTTGATCCTATATAATATTAAAAACATAAAAACCATAAAATGAATCATCATTAGCACAAATTCATATATATTTTATAATATTCATCCTATTTCAACTATCACACATCTTTGGTCTGATTTTTAATCATCAAAACATTAATTTGGTGTAGAGGTGGAAAACACAATCTATTCTATCTTGTGATAGGATTGATGTTTTTAGTAGTGACAAATGTATGGCCCGAAAATTGAAATTCTAGCTATTCGTTCATCCTATGAACCATTTATTATCCCTCAATTGAGGATCACATAGTTGGTTAATGGTTTCACTAACCATGCAAACAAAATTGTGTGATTCATCAAGGGATAAAGAATTTATAAATATACCAAAATTATATATCCTTTTTAGATAAAATCACACCCCCCTCTTTATTTATCCCCTAATAATGATGCACCACCCTAGGGATCCCTATCTGAATCTCTCCTTGCTACCTATTAGATCTGTGGACATTTCTCCATTTGGTTTTGAGTAGGAATTTTCATGTACATTTTCTTCTTCCACCCCTATTCTGTTACCATCTTATTTTCATTCCCCCGATCTTTTTCATCTACCATGATGAACCTTGGGGAATGGATTTAATGTTTTTAGTTCTTTTTATTAATCATAAGGCATGTGGATTATTAGTTGGGACTTCTACATTCAATCATTAAGGGATTATCTCTATTTTAGATTGGTTTGAGATAGGTTTCCCACACATTTTTCATTAAATAACAGAACCTAGATTTATTTCATTATCACCATCATGACTTTAGTATTTAATAATAATATTAATCAAATTTAAGTATTATTTAAAAGTAACATCAAGTTTCAGTTGATTTTTATTTAAACTTGTAGTATTTATCATACTAGAAGCAGGTGGAAAATAACTTTAATTAAACTGTACACCCCTAGTGTGTAATGATTTTATTTCACCTAATATCCAAATATATGTATAATATTACACTAATTAAAAAAATTAATTAGGAATGGATTATTTCACCAATGTAAAAATTTGACACTAAAATTAAAAAATATCATCATACCTCTACAAAACATTACAGTTCACCATCGATCCTAAAACTAATAATGCACTATCTAAAACTATGTGTTGAAACAAAAAATGAAATAATAATAGGAATGAATATGAAGGCCTCACGGTAATGCCAAAGGAAACCACAACCCATGAATATTTTTTATATAAAATATCAACCTATTTTATTTTTGAAATAAATTGTGAAAACTGGTTTTTCATATATAAGTCCCTAAAATCAAATATTATTTCTATAATCATTTTAAAAACATAATTTTTTATCTAATTTATATTAAAATTGTTTCATTGAAATAATTTCTAGGTTTAAACCAACTTTATTAAAGCATCCATTTTAAACTACTTTTAAATAACTATATAAAATATTTTTTCCAATACAAATTAGAACATAGTGATCTAAAATTGGAGTAAGAAGGGATGGAAATACCAACTTAAATTGGGATAAGGAAAAAACATAAAATTAATAATTTAAAACAGTCATCATTTTAAAACACTAAATGGTCATAGTGTCTTGGGTAACCTAGTAATATATATCATAAACTAGGTTTGTAACATAAATCAGTGTAAAAAATATCTTTTCATTTTCCAATGTTTGTATTACATTCACATAACTAGAATTGAGAACGTTAAGTGAATCCTATAATCTATGTTTGCCTACCTAACTACTCCAGCTTCCCATGAGGATTAATTGCAACAAGAACAAATCAATAATATAAAGTATAACTATGTGATTTAAAAAATAATAATCATATAAAATCAATATTCATCTAAGAAAATATTAATACCACACACAAAAATCCATTAATAATAAAATTCATAGAACACCCCATGTATTTTATATTATGTATTAATTAATTTTTTTACTATTTCTTTTCAAGGTGATGAAAAGCCCACACAATAGGTCATTAAAAAATTATGAATTTTGAAAATACTTTAAAACCAGTTATTTTTTTAAACAAATGTCTCAATATATTTAATTGATTTCAAAACCCCTTTTTAATATCCTGTCACACAATCAAAAAATTAATAAAAAGCTGAAAAACCACATAGATATTTCAAAATCTATTAATAAAACCAAACCCTGAAAATATTTACACACTATTGGTGTATATTTTAATTAAATATATTTTCCACATGAATGTAGTTTTATAAATCCTATATATTTAAATAAAAAGAAACTAAAACTAGATTTTACTTTTAAATAACACTTAAAATATATTTAATATTATTATCAAATACAAAAACCATGATGGTAAGAATGAAATAAATCTGGGATAGGTAATTTAAAGCTAATTGTGAGGGGAAATTTATCTCAAACCAAGAATAGATGATAAGAACCCATTAAAGATAGAAGGTAGAAGGATTGAGTAAAAATACACATGCCCTGTAATTAAAAAAGGGCCCTAGGGTTCATCCAAGGAGATTTAAAATACAGGGGGAATGAAAATCAACTGGCACAAGAAAAGGGGAGGAAGAGGAAACAATGTCTTATTAATAAGAATAAAATTATAGGGATAAAAGTACAATGATATGAGAGAGAGAAATGGGGAGATGTAGTTATGGATCCCCATGGAGGTGTGACATGTGTAGGGGACGGAAAGAGAAGGGGTGTGATTTTTTTGTAAAAAATAGATGGAATTTTGGAAAATTTGGAAATTATTAATCTATTGGTGAGTGCACAGTTTTGTTTCATGGATAGAAAAACATTCTTTACACCATGTGATCCTAAATTGAGGTTCTAAATCATGGTGCATAAGATGAACATATATTTAGATTAACTATTTTCTAACCATACTGTTGTATCTACTAAAACCCACTATCCTGTCATGTGGTTTCCATGGCTATTATTAACCATGAAACATTCAATACATTCCAAATTTTTTTTAAAATTCAAGGGAATCTCACCTAGTAGGAGAGATAAACAGGGGGAATAAAAAATAAATAAAATAATGTTGGAAAATTATGTTTGGTGGGGGGACAATTATATATTGTTAGTAGATATTTCCTGTTATTTTTTCACACATATTCAAATTCTTCTTAAGAAGATAGACACTTATGTAATTTTAGAAACAATTATTGAGATTAAATTGATTTTATTTAATCTAAAATTATTGTTTTTTATTTGAAATGGATTGGTTTTTTATAAATTATTATATTTAATGTACTCATTTTGAGAAAATTGTTTTTGTTTTATGTAATGGGAGTGGTAATGATTTTTTATTAAATTACTTTGAATTTAATGATTAATGTTTTAGTTTAAAGAATTATATTGAAAATAATTTTAAATATAGATAGGTTTCTTTTTGTTTTCTTTACAGTATTCATTATATATGTGAATTTCCTTAAACATTTTTAATTTTTGAAATAAATAATTATTTTAAGACTATTCCATTATGGGGACATGTTTTCATTTAAATGTTTATATTTGGTTTCATTGGTTTGTTTTTATAGTTAAATGGGTAATCATAATTTTCTGCATTAAATTGTGATTTTTTTAAACTACTTTTTTTAGTGTCCAGAATAATATTTTAAATCTATCAATAAATAGTATTGATTTTGTAGTGTAATTATTTATAAGTATTAGTGAATTTTTTAATTTATTGGTATTGTTTTCATTGTGATTTTAAAGGTAAGAAACTCATTATTTTGAAGTAATTTTTTATTTTAAGGTAATTGTTAGATCGTAATATATATTTAAATTTATATGAGATGATGCAATGAAATAGGGGTGAATTGTAGGTATAAGAACATTGTTTTTAAACAATTAATAATGAAATTAGTTTTAGTTGTCTTAAAATAATACAATTCGGAACCAATACAAATGGCCATACTGGTCTTGGATCTGATGGATATGATATGATATGAAATGATAGGTTATTGAAATAATTGTATTTGTACTAAATACAATGATCAGAGTAAAACAACTATTATTTATTCTACCATATAGTGTATGAAATCTCTTAATACATTATGTAAAGAATGTATCATAATTAAAACAATTAAAATAGAAATGTATATGAATTGAAAGAGAAAACAAATCGATTCCCTTTCTATTGAAAATATCCGTGGAAAATAAAATATATTACACTTATTTTATCCCATAGATTAGGGTATCCTTTCACCTAGGATAAAATTTTGGTCTTACCGCCACCTAACTAAGCCATCGATATGATGATCGACATGTCTTTCTTCCTATCCTCTAAAGCTCTTGATTAAGAAGGCAATTGGCACCTCTATCCTTTAAACTCTTCAAATCCCTTGATATAATGATCTGTATCACCTTCATCATATCCCTAGATGACCTTGATCGTTATCACAATTATAGTATTCACATATAAAAACAATGCACATGTTGAAATACAAAATTTATGAATAAGTCGTTCATGTTTTGTAATTTTAAGGCTTCTACACAAAGCAAGACTGATTTCACACATTCTCTCTAAAGAATGTAGAAAATAAAAAATTTATATTCTCGAGTTCGAATGAACTCATATTTATATGCCTCATGGTCCAATAGTAACATTTCTTCTAACATACATATTTCTCCAAAAAAAAGTTCAGGTACTTGGACACATGGCATTATAACTGTCAAAATAAATAGAATACAAGACATCATTTTTATTGGTATATAACTTACTCAACTGTATCATTTTATTTTAGAAAACAATAAGTAAGAAAGTATAAAAATACGATTAAGGTGAAATATAATGACAAACATGTATGTGGTATTAGAGTAAAACATGAGTTCAATGAATTGATTGAGTATGATACATAATGTATATTGTTATTACAATGAACAAAATGGTTATGAAAAATAACTTAGTTATGATGTTTAACATGGATAAGATTCATATCATGGTTATTATATATAAACTAGTTATTATGCATGGTTATGATGCATAATATGAATACAATATATTACCAGGTTACGATGAATAAAAGGATTATGCTATAAAATAACTAGAATTATTACGATATATGTGATTACAATTGTAAAAGACCATATCTGGTTACATTGTAAAACAACATGATAATGATATATGTGACTATGATTTTAAAACAGCATACATGATAAACAAAAAGTAATTTGTAATTTACAAAGCAAAAAAGAACAATTGTAAAGTTGAAACATATTTTGACTCAATAATCTCCCCTTGTTGGAATGCACAAAACAGACCTAATAATAAAGAGATATCTCCCCCTGAGTTTAGTTTCTATTTTGAATGTAATAGTTAATACAAATAATTCCACCCTAGGATATAAATGTTACTAAGGATCATATTCTCTTTATATTTACTTGTGATTTCACCCCCATAATAAGCTATTCTACCTTTTTCTTTCCTATGAAAACACAAATGGAAGAGGACATTTCTTCTTTTCCAAATCATTCTCCCCCATATGATTTCCAAAAATAATAAGGGAAAAAATGAATGTCATGCATAGAGTTAGAGAAAAAACATATGAAAAAAAAGACATTAATTTGAATGAAATTTTTTTTTTACAAAAAGAGTTCAAAAATTTTATTCTTTCCCCTTTTGTTTTTCCATGATGTTGAACATAAAATGATTCATATTGTTGAAATCATTCATATCCACTATAAATTTATCAAGAGCTTATTTTTGTGCCTTTAACTTCGCACCATGTACTTCAATAATCCATTCTTACTTCTGGATCCTTCATTCTAGAAGTTGATTGATTTCTTCATGAGCTTTAAGACTTGATTCCTCATAATTGAAATCCTCTAATCTAAATCTATAGGCCTTCTCCAAAATTACACCTCTATTTGATAGAAAAAATTCTCATTAAATTCATTGTACAATTTTCCTTTTATATTATCATGCTCTCAAGAGGGTATTACTTTTGAGGTTCCTGGTATTTGAAAGACATCATGCTTTCCATTCAAATCTACCACCATCATTTGGTAGGATGATTTAGATCATTTACCTCTGCAACAAATCATCAAGATTATCCACATGATTCTTGGTATTATCATCAATGTTGAATGACCACATTACCACCTTATTATAGGATTTGGTGGGATCAGTAGCAAGTTCCTTTAATATCTATAAATTGGATTCATGATTCAAAAACATGTCCATCAAAATCTTGATATAGTCTGTTCATTCATTTTGACTATTCTAAATGATTTCAATCCTCACTTAAATTTTTGGAATGAAAGGTATAATGTTTTCCAATAAATTCAAAACTTGTTTGATGTATTTAATTCCATTTGTTGTTATTGTTCATTCTGAATCTACATGTTTAGTGTATTCAATAAGATAACAAAAATGAGTATCAGCACAGATTAATTGAGTTGGATAATTCTAATTCCTAATGAATTCTTCTTCTTCTTTATCTAAAATTTTAATGAATATCATGGAAGAAACCCTTTGCAAATATTCATTGGATGGCTGAGGATTTGGATATGGAAATTTATTAGATGGATAATCTGATGATTTTTCTCAATGATTCCTCTTGTTTGCATCTACATTCTCGTCCACTTATTATTCTTGTCCTTGTTCTTATTACCTTTGTTCTTATTCTTCCTCTTTAGGTTATTGAATGTGACTCAATGTATCCAATTGTTCATATGTTTGTATCTCCTTTCTTTTCCATGCTGGACCCTATTCATTTTGAATAGGTGGTTCGCCTATTACAATAATGTTTCTTTCTAGCTCAGTTATATTGAGAATACTATAAATATCAATAGCTTGATCCTTTCTCTTATTCATTATTTTCATTCTTTCAGATTATTTTAATGTTTATTTTGATCTTATTTTCCATTCTAGGGATTCTGCAGGATACAAAAAAATTTGAGGATCCCCTTTTTTCCTTTCATCATTCTTCATCCTCTACTCTAGTGAAACCACATCTCAAACTGTATTTTGTTTCTCTGATTATTTTTGAATCAGTAGTCCAAACTTCCATTCATTTTCATGAAGTATATTTAGAGGTATTTGAAGATTTTTCACTCCCTTCAGCAACTTCCTTTCCTTTCTCAGCTTATGGATCTTTCTCAAATTTTCTAGATTCTAAATTGAATCGTAATTTGAGTCTCCTTATCATATCCATACTTATGAGAGGCTCCTCGAAAGATGTTGAGTCTGACTTGATTGAATCATTACATAAACATAGGAATTCTTTAAAAAACATATTTAGAATTGTGGGAAACAATATCAGTTGTGATTTTTCGGCACCAGATTTAAGCTTCTTAATTATCAAGAAAATGAATCCCATTAGAATGAACTTCCACATATTCACCTAATGATAAATCACATAAACAGCAGAGACATTCAAAGTTTCTTTATTAACCTTTATTAGATCTAGGAATCCTTGCATCTGGATGGATATGAGTCGATTATCTCTTGATAAATGAATTACCTTTCTCTTGTCCTCATGAATCTCAAAAAGAGATTCTTCATATTTTCTTTAATCAAAGGTTCTATCCAGTTCTAAAAATCTATGAGATAGACAAAGAGCATCTCCCTCACATGGAACTCCAACCAAAGTGGCTTCATGTTTTACAGAAGTTGTTTACTTCTTATCATACAACATAAAAGAAATTTTGATACCATTTTCTATCTCTATAGTTTTATATAATTGAAAAACATCCTCATAATATACAAAATCATGATATGAATCTAGTTTCTCAATAAAAATGGATTCCCACCCATGGAAATATATTATACTTTTCAACGATCAATCAAATGTATCATAAAATTCCTCAAGAGACTAACCTCACACCTTGAAAAAAATAGGAGTAAAATATATTACAGTCATTTTCATTGGAGATGAAGCATTTGACTCAAACATGAAAGGCTATCTCAAACCATGTTGTTCTTCCTAGTTAGGAATGGTGAGTAGATCTATGATTATGAAAAATGAGGTAAAAAGTGATTATGAACCACTCTAGGTTTTTATAGAGGATCTTGACTTGAGAGAATTTTAGAGGATTTCAATTTAGGATACGTAGATAGGGATTATTTTAAAAAAATTAAGATCAATATTAAATCTAAACTTTCTCATAGGTGAGAATGACTTCAAACTATTAAGGTTTCCCTTAAAATAAAATTATATTCATAATGAATCTGATTAGGATATAAAAGAATGAATTGAAAAAAAAAATATTTTAACTCTAAAAATATGGTTTTCGAGATTGTAAATTTCCTAGTATTAGGATAGATATATTTGTTTCAGTATATTGTTCTAATGATAGTAATAAAAAAAATTTAATACCAAAAAACACATGAGAATGGTAATAATTTTAAAATAGATAGATTATTTTAATGAAAATAATATAATCTAGTACCGATAAAGTAATATAATATTGATAACATGAAATAGATATATATATAGATATATATATATATATATATATATGAGACTGACAAACATGATACCGATAAAATTTAAAACTGATAAAAATGTAAAAATAATAAAAAGTGAAACGGCTTAAAAATAATAACTAATGAAATTTATAATTTTTAAAAGTGAAACCAATTAAAGATTAAAAATTATAAATTGTAAAAATGATAAAAATTGTAATTGATAAAAAGTGAAACTGTTTAAAAACTATAACTAATAAAAAGTAAAACTAATAAAAGTGATACTGATTAATGAGTAAAACTGATAAAAGAAGAAAACGATAAAATTGATACCAATTAAAAAGTTTAACTAATAAAAATAAAAACCAATAAATGTGAACCTGATTAAAGTTTAAAATTGATAAAAAGTGAAACAGATTAAAAATTATAAAAAATATAATGTAAAACTGATGAAAGTGAAACCGATTAAAGAGTAAAACTGATAAAACTGAAACTAAAAAAAGTGATGTATACAACCCCTTTGAAAAAGAGTAACATAATTTAAGGAGATTTTTTTAAAAAAATATAGATTTAAATTATTACTTTATAGTGATCATTAATAGTTTATGTTTATTTTATTCTAATATATCAGATGATATTGGTTTTGTGAAAATGTCAGCATGTTGTTCTTGTGTTCTGATGAATTGTAAAGTAATATCTTTTTATAGTGTGTGGTATATAATAAAATAATGCCAAATATCTATGTGTATTTCACATGAGTGATGTAAAGGGTTTTTACTAATGGAAATGGAACTAATGTTATCACATTTTATTTTAGTTTTGGAAAAACTCATGTCATAGTTAGTGAGTATGGGTTATATCCACAACACTTGAGCTCAAAAACATTCAACTGCTACATATTCATCTTTATTAGTGGAATGTGATACTGAATGTTGTTTTTTACATGACTATGAAAATAGTTAATCTCCTAAGAAATGACATGTTCCAGATGTAATTTTTCTATTCATTCTACAACCACCAAATTCAGTATCTATAAAATAAATTATAACAAAATAATTTCTAGAAGAATAAAAAAGTCGTAAATCCATGGGTCCCTTTATATTGCGAAAGATTATTTTCTCTACTTTTAAATATGATTTCATTGGATTATATTGACATATTTCTCATAAGTATACTAAAAATATCATGTCTAGAGGACTAGATATTATGTATAACAAACATCATATCATACCTCTAAAAGTTGTTTGAGCTACTGGTTTTCTAGCTTCATTAAGATCATGTGTATATGAGTTACAGATTGGAGTGTTTATACTTTTATTTTTTTCATATCCACACTTTTTATGTAAATATTTGATACACTTATGTTGGGATATAATGGTTTCTTATAGTTTTTGAGAGATTTTAAAACCTAAAAATAATGTTAGCTCAACCATAATACACATTTCAAACTCATATTTCACTAGATTTTCAATAGAATCTGTTAGGAATTTCTAGGTTGATCCAAATATAATTTTATAAATATAGCTTTGAACAATCAAAACATTTTTATTTTCCATTTTTATAAAATAGAGTTTGATTTGTAGTACCTTTTGCATAAATTGTTTTGAAAAATAAATCTTGTAATTCAATCATAACAAGCTCTATAGGCTTGTTTAAGGCCATTTTAATCTATTATAAGTTTAAAAACATTATTTGGATGTTTTTAATCTAAAAAAAAAATAGTTGTTCTAAAAAAAATTCTTCCTGTAAAAAACCATTAAGGAAGTCACATTTTACATCAATTTGAAATGGTTTTATGTTTTGATATACGGTAAAGGCTAATAGAATACGAGTAGATTCACATCTAGATATAAGAGAATAGTTCTTTTCATAGTATATTCCCTCTTATTGTTTATATAATCTAGCAACAACTATTTTTTATTTCTTATAATGAATCCATTTTCACCATATTTGTTTCTAAAAAGCCATTTACACTGATTACAGTTGTTTCATTAGGTCTTTCAACCATGATCAAGACTTTAATCCTTTCAAATTCATTTGGTTTATCTTGAATTTATTTAATCCAATATTAATCACCTAATGCCTCATTATATGATTTAGGTTCAAACTGAGATAGAAAATCATGATGTTCTATTTCATTTATCAGGAAATGTCTAGTCCTTACGGGTTTATTTATATCACTAATGATATTATTTCTGGTAAGATTCATAATAAACAATTTATTTGGGTTTTGTGAAACTTTTTCATCAACGTATGATTGAAAGTATTCTGTGGTAACAATTTTAGAAGAATATTTTTGAGAACATCTCTTTTTTAAATGTGTTTTCAATCAAAGGTTGATAATTAGTTTCTGAAAATAAATTTGTTGATGTAGGAAACGTTTGTTTCAAAATAAAGGGTTCAGTTTCATCAAAATTAACATCCACTATTTCTTCAATAGTACAAGAGTTTTTGTTGAAAACTATATAATCCTTAGAATTAGTGGAATAAGCGAGAAACATTTCTTCATTGGGTATGGGTGTGAATTTATGTAGATTATCATTAGTATTCAATATGAATACTAAGAATCAAAATACTCTGAAGTATAAAACATTAGGTTTTTGGCCAGTCCAAAATTCATAATATGTTTTATTAAGAAAAGGTATAGTTAAAAATCAATTTATAGTATGATATGTAGTACTTACATATTCAGACTAGAAATTCATTTCAACTGAGTATTCACACAAAATGGTTCTTGTCATTTCCTAAAGAATACAATTTCTTCTTTAAAAAACATAATTTTTATGAGGGGTTCATGGAGATTAAATGTTGTGATTAATACCATTATTACTGTAAACATGTTTCAAAATATTACTTTTTAGAATCCCCACCATGATCACTATGAATAGTTAGTAGTGGTTGGGTTTTCTCATTTTTGACATGGGCTCTAAATGTTTTAAAATAGAAAAAGGGTTTAGATTTCATTACAACAACATAGACCATTGTAAATATAGTGTAGTCCTCAACTAAAAAAATACATTGTAATTTTCTCTAATACTTCTAGTTTGTGTAGGAATGAAAAGATTCATGTGCACTAACTACAATGTATTTGAAGTTGGAACTAACATAATTGATTTAAATGTATTTTAATGTTTCTTTCCATTTTGAAATGGTTCGCATAATATTTATGAATACATTATAAGATCTCTTAAACCCTTATCATGTATTTTATTTGAGAGATTACCAAGGTTTATAATGTTACAGTCTCATAAACATCTATTCCATAACCAATATTGGACATCTATTTTACTTAATCAAGGTATTTCTTCGCTCTTAAGGTCTTCTATGTTAGGTTTTCACACATTATCATGCCTATAGGCAGAATGAATGAATTCATCCTTAAATTTTGAACTAGACATTTAACATTCTTAAAATTCACAAGGTATCCTTCATCACATAATTGAATTATTCTTATAAGGTTGTTCTTAAGACCATTAACCAAAAACAGTTGAAATTAAAACTATTCCTAAAAGAACAATATTACATATACCAATGATTATTCCTTGATCATTATCTCGAAAGGACACTCTTCAACCATTTATTTCAAATATCATTTCAAATAAATATTTTTTTTTATTATTATGTTGAAAATAACCACTATCCATGTACCAAATATTCTTGTTGTTGGTAAAATATTTTTTTCTTGAAAAAGAAACAATTAGTTTTTCAGAAGCCAAAAATTTTGGTATCCGAAAATATAAAATAAAATTACATTTAGAATCCAAATTTATTTGGAAAAGTGAGATTTATGAAATCCTAAATACTGAGTTTTATTAATAGAACAATTTATTTCCCAATTTCCACCACATTGATGCTTAAAGAAGAATAGATCACTTTGGGGAACAAAATGGTTATTACTAAAAAATAGTTTTGAATGAGTATAACAAATTCCAGAACATTTCAATAAAAGACTAATTTGAGAATATATTTTTTTAAATTCTTTCCTTATAGAATTGAAATTTTACAAAAGTTTATTAAGAGAAAGAATTTCTAATTTTAGTGTAAGGAAAAAACATTCATTTTCAAAAGAATTTGTTTTGGGATTAATTTTTGTTTCAAAAACAATTATATTTAATAAAAGTTGTTAAAATTCCATAGAATGTTTATCCTTATTAGAATTTACTTCCATAAAGATTTTTAAAAATTATAAAAATCAAGAGTTTTCATATCCAGATATTTTCAAATATATGATACTTCTTTTAGAAGGATAAATATTCTAGAATTTTCCTTATCAATATTTTTCATGAGTTTGGAATTTTTATTGTCTATTTGTTTGGAAAATCTGGATCTGTATACTTCTTCAAAAGAAGGTAAAGTATCCTATGATGAGGAATATTCTACATCAGAAGAGTAAGAATGGTTCTCATCAAGGTAATTGGAATTTAAAGATCTATATTAAGAGATTTTTCATTGTGTACCTTATCCCTGAGATAATGAATTTTAATAGTTAATCTAGGTTAAAGTCCAATATTCTTCTAAATAGAAGATTCATATTCAAAATATTCATCTAATGAATCACCACTACGTGCATGCCATGTATAATTTTATTTCAATACATTCTTTGTCTTATACTTGTAATACTTTTTATTTTTTATTTTTTAATGTTTATCCTTCCGGTCACTTGTCTTATGAAAAGAAAAATGTGTTCTAATATGAAATTTTATTTTACATTCATAACATGTAAGTTATGAGTCTTTATTTTCCATTATATATTTTTTTTCAAATCTATAATAAAAATAATTCTTTCCAACAATCTTGTTCATTCTTCAAGCAAGATTGGAAAATTCATTCTCTAAATGATACCTTTCAATATATTCTAATATAACAATAGGTTTCTTAGCATTATATCATGTTTCCCTTAGTGGTGTCTTGGATTTAAATGTATTCATAAAAGCTACATTTCTATTACCATTCATTATCTTATTAAAATTTGCATCTCTTTTCATTATTGTTTCATTCTATATTAGAGTAACAAATAATTCATCTAGAGTAAATTGAGTATATTCCATCTTCAAATAGATAGTTGTCTTTTTTAATTCCCATTCCTTAGCCATTATATCAATTATCCTTTCTACAAGAACTTCATTATTAAGAAATTTTTCTCCCATATATTGAAGACTATTTAGGATTGTCCTGTTTATTTTTTGAATCTTGCATACTAAATTCCATTTGAAAAAACCAAACACTAAAATTAAATTTAAAGAATAGATCTTATTGTTTCTATAACATTAGACGTACTAAAATATGTGACATCCAATTTCTTCTTGATACAGTTTGCTGCTTCACGTGAATATATTTGACTATATATATTCCTAGTCATAGAAGATAACATAGTATTGTGCACCCTGAAATTTAGTTTATATTCTTGTTTCTCTTGGTTGGTGAATGTTCTAACTTCCTTGTCTAGAATTTTGAAATCTCTAGTGAGAAACACAAAAAAACAACTCTAATATTAATAAAAAAAGTCATCATTCGATCTCTCTAGTACCCATAAACATTCCCATAAAAACTATTTAGCCTAGTTGGGTTTATATTGTCAATTGATCTAATATTAATTCATGCCATCTTATAGAACTATACTTTTCCACTCAACACATTAGTGTAGTAAGTAATTATAAACAAAATATTTGTATTAGAAATATAATTTCATTACAGAAATAAATAAATCATGTAATAAAAATCAGGGGAAACATCCTCTAATACCAATTGTTGGATCATAATATATATATGTAAATGTGTATGAGATGAAACAATATAAGAGGAGGTGAATTGTAGAAATAAGAAAAAAAAATTAGACACATAATAATCATCTTAGTTTAAGAGGTATTAAAATTATACAATTCACAACCAAAACAAATGACCATATGTGTCCTGGATTCAATGGATATGGTATGATATGAAGCGATATGTTATTGAAACAATTGAATTTTTATTGAATACAATGATCAGAGTAAAACAAATGTAACTGATTCTACCATAAAGTGTATATAATATCTTAAATCAATATGTAATGAATATATCCTAATTAAGACAATTACAATATAGAAGAATATAAACAGATAGTGGAAATAAAACAATTCTCTTTCTATTAGAAATAGCAGCAGAAAATAAAATGTATTACTATTCTTTTATCCAAAATATTAGGGTATCCTTTCACCTCAGATAAAATTTCTATCTTACCACCACCCAGGTAAGTCCTTGATTCAATGATCCGCACATCCATCTTTCTATCCATAGAATTACTCTATTAAGAAGGTAATCACCAAATTTTTCTTTTAAACACCTGAAATTGCTCGATGCAATGATCGGAAACACCTTCTTCATATCCCCGGAATCCATGGAATTTTAACACTTTTATCGGCCATATAAAGAAAAAAAATCACATATTGAAATACAAATACAAAGAGAAACCCGTTCACTTTTTTTAATTCTATGGCTTTCGCACAAAGCAAGAGAGATTTCACATAATCTCTCTCTAAAACATGAAAAATGCAAATTTTATATTCTCTAGTTCAAAATACCTTTTATTTATAGGCCTTATGTTTCAATAGTAACTTTTCCTCCAACAGTCATATTTCACCTGAAAATTTAGAGGCGCATGGACACCTAGCCTTATAATAGTCAAAATAAAAAGAGTATATTAAATTGTTTTGATTGTTATATAACTAACTCAAACAACATTGTTTTTTAGAAAACAATAACTACCAAATTATTAATGTTTGACTAAGATGAAATATAATGAAAAACATGTATGTGGTATCAGAGTAAGACATGAGTTCATTGCATTGCATGAGCACAATACATAATGTATATTGTGATTAAGATGTATATCATGGTTATCATATATAACAGGATTGTGATGTTTATCATTGATAAGATGTAAATCATGGTTATGATTCATATCATGGTTATGATGTATAACATTCTTATGATGCATGGTAACAATTCATTTTATGAATTTGATACATAACTTGGTTACGATGCATAAAATGACTATGTTGTACAACAACATACACGATTATGATATATGTGACTATGAATGTAAAACAACTTATCTAGTTATATTGTAAAAAAACATAATTATGATATATGTGATTACGATTTTAGAACAACTTACATGATAAACAATAAGTAGTTTATGATTTTCAAAAAAAATAATCAATGGTAAATTCGAAACTTATTTTGACTCAACATTAATTATATTTTTTTATTTACCATTTTATGTTAAAAATTTAAAATAATCTTTGAGTTCTTTTGATTAAATATTACAAATAAATTACTTGTGAAATTATTTTTAAATAAATTTTGTTATGGTACTAAAATGAAATTTTCATAATGTTTTTATTATTTTCGAAATTTATTTAAGGTATTGGGAGTTATAATAAGGAAAGCACACAAAAAAATTGTTCTAGTGAGATTTATAATTATACCTCAAGGATAGGATCACAACTATGCTAGCCCATTACAAATTTAGTGTCCCAAAATCACAATTGGAATGATGCCCAATACATTAACCAAATGCCCAATATCTAGCCTAAATGCCCAAAAAAGCATTAGTCCTATATAATTATACCTACATATCCATGCCTCGATCACCACTATCATGTATCATACATCATAATAACATCATCACTCAGATAATACTGGAATAAAACCTACACAGATAAGGTATTGAGCCCAGGACATCCTGTATTATGGTGTAAGGGGTTGTTTAATTATAAAGGGATTGTGGAGTTATTGAAAGGGAGTGTTCTACATAAAATTGGGTTGGGTATCATATTAATTTTTTGTAAGATATATTGTATGTTCCATGATATTAAATATATTTTAGCTATATTTGAAAAATTATGGTTTTTCTACCTTAATTCCATGTTTGGAAATATTTAGACTGGTTATTTACCATGGAAATTACTTGACTTAAGATAGTTTTTTGATGAAATGGAACTAATGCCTTTATAAATAATAGGATAAAAGAATATATTTATTTTATAAATTTAGGAACTGACATAACATAAATATGAGTTTTGGTTTTCCCGGGATGATCAAAAATGATTTTGGATGTTTTAAAACTTCAAAACATTCATCTAGTTGTAAAAAATTATAAAATAACATAAAATTGAAGTTAAATCATATAAAAATTTTCTTTAGTGTCTTCTTTACACTTAATTTATATTTTGGTAATTACTAAAACCTATATTTTTTTCATTACTAAAACCCATTTATTTATATTATTTTCAAAAACCCTAATTATTTTAATAAATATTAAACACATATTTATTATTTTTACATTTTAATAAATAATAATTTATTCAATATAAATATTTTTTTTATTTTCTATTTATTAATTTATATTTTATTTGACTTTTGTACTATTACTCTCACTTTTATATTGAGTTGTTTTATAAGTGTAGATAGTATCTCAATATTTCATTTAGATAATAATTATATTTTTTTCAAATGAAATGATATCGATAATGGTCATAAACCCCATGTTTGGGGTGATCATTATGTTCCTGAACCTCAAGTTGGTAATCATAATCACATTTGGAACCAGATGTTTGGAATGAACATCTCATTTAAATCCAGACATTTCGAATGAACCTCATATTTGGAAACATATATTTTGAATGAACCTCACATGTTAAGCTATACATTTAGAAAATAACTACCATCCAATATCATCATGTTAATGATATACCTCAAAACGTTATAATCTTACTATGAATTTTTTAACTGCTGATTTTTCCAGGTGTCATTAATGTCATGATTAATATTGAATGAAGATTACATTATCAACATTATTTTATTATCATGTATTGAATATATTGTTGTGTAATTGTCTATTATATTTCATTATTAAAATATACTAAAGCGTTTGGAATTTATATTTTTATCTTAAACATTTATGGGTTTTATTAGATCTCAATATTTAGATTATAACTTGAGATGGAGGCCTTCAAATTGGTTGATTATTGGTGAGATGGATATTAAAGACAATTGTATTGATTTCATTAATTATCAAGGAAGTTTTAAATTGTTTTTTTTGGTGTATTATAAATTATCTAATGTTTTGTATCATTTTTTCCATGCTTCAATTTTTAAAATTATTATTTCTTATCATTTTTAATGGAATCTATAGTGAAAGAAGTGTGGTTGATGTGTTTCTTGATCTATTTGAAAGGTATGAAAATTATATGAATATAATTATGTCATAATAAATGATGAATTGGGTTATTATAGATTCAAAAAATTAAATTAATATTGTTATATCACTATACTATGAATTTTCATAAAATTTAAATTCAGAAAATTATGAGATTATTTGGAACGTGTTTAAATTTCAAATTCAAATGATTTAACTGTGATTCTTAATATTAGTTAAATAATTTTCATGTGATATTTTCATGGGTATTGTAATGGATAAAATTTATAAAATATATTCAAATTTAAAATTTTAATATTAATATGAATCATAGATAATCAATTATGGAACTATTATAGAATCATTCGACTATATATTTGAATATTTCAATGGTGGTTAATTATCTCATGATTTGTGAATATTTTTATGGATATTATTTTGAAGAATTATTTCATGTTTTAAAAGAATATTAGATTTCTCAGACATTATTATTGTTATTTTATATTATTATCTTCAAAATTTATTTTAGGAATGCATCAGCTGCCATGCTTTAATTAAAGAGATTTATTTATTCCATTTGAATTAATTTTTTCAAATTTAAATTTCACATTATTAAATAAAGATAAGAGGTTTGAAATATACTAAAAGGTTCTATGATATATACAGAATGAATATTGTGGTGATGTTACTAATCATACGATACAATGACGATAGACTTGATGTGAAATATAATTGTATTATATTTTTCTATTTTAATTTAAATAATCCTATTCTCATTAAAGCTCATTTAATTTTTATTTTGATTTATTGCTGAATATATTAATTTTTTAGTTGTGGAAGAAATTTTTCTCCATATCTCCTTCAACATTCTATATCTCATCTATATTCTTCAAGTGTCGACTTCTTGTACTCAATAATGGGGAATTTTTAGCTTCTTGGAATACGTTATTGAGGTTTCCTATAAAATAACCTATCTATTTGTAAGTATTCAACTATATAAACTAATTTTTTTATTTCTTCATTTAAAAAGGCCTCCTTAGTAAAAATAACCCATGTAACAAAGAGTAATTAGTAGAGTGGACTATGGGATATCTATGCCCCAAACCACAACACAAACTCTTATCCCTCTCTTTATTTTTTTTTCTAATACATTATGTGACTTTTAGATATTATGATATGATCTATTCAATTTAAGATGGAAAATTAAAAATTATAAATATTTCAAGGCGGATTTTATTCACCCTCCCCCAACTCTCTAATGTCATCATTGTTGTCATCTCTGAGAAATTTTGGGTAACATATAGAAGGATCTATTTCTAAAAATATTTGATAATATTATTCCATTCCTACATGATATCAAAAGGTGGTATCAGAGGATGGTTTATTTGGGATAAAATTGAATATTTTTTTACTCTAATGAGCTTGATTTAAATATCCAAATGTGTGTAATTTCAATGGTTGATCTTAGATAAGGTTTTGGATGATCTGTGTTCCTTACATAAATGGTGTTAATTATGGTTATTAGAATTATTTCATGAT
Source organism: Viscum album (assembly GCA_963277665.1). Taxonomy (NCBI): domain Eukaryota; kingdom Viridiplantae; phylum Streptophyta; class Magnoliopsida; order Santalales; family Viscaceae; genus Viscum; species Viscum album. The sequence continues at coordinate 1,656,227,468 of OY728163.1, forward strand.
TATATATTTAAAGAATATTGGATTGACTACGTATATGGAATATTTAAAACTATATAAGATAACTGATAGTGAACCTAAAAAGTGGAGTACCTCTCATATATCTAATTATTACATTAATTCATGAGAAATGAATGTTATTAATTGTATATTCGGAACTAATGAATATAAATGTGTTTATAAATGTGTTATAGATTATGATATATTGGAGACTAGTGAAATTTATTACACGGGGGAAACCGATGTAAATTAATTACCGTTTAGTACATTGAAGCATAAGATTTACACTTTTAGAATGTTTGAAGAAGTAAGTGTCATTTGGATGAATAAGATACTGATAGGAATTATAAATGATTTTGTGGACTTGGGAACTCTAATTATTGAGCTAGATCTTGTTTCAAAGGCACATAGAGTTTTATATTCTAAGTAGAATGGAATGTCTACTACTATTAGTAAATCCACAATAGTTAAATATTAAATGAGAGAGGAATTGTTCAGAGCCATGCTGATGTATAAAGTTGAGATACAAGATAAAGCTAAAGAGCATATTTATACTTAAAAGAGAAAAAATTAATTAAATGTTTAAAAAAATGAACTTTTTTATTCTAAATCTATTCATCTGAGTTTAATTGAAGAGTTATCATATCTTGATAATGAATTTAGGAAGATATAAAAAAAGTGAAATTAGAAATAAAAAATTAAAAAAGGGAAGGATTTCAGTTTTTATGAATATTAATAAAGATCATTTAAGACCTTATTTCCCTCTTCTTAAGTCATTAAGGAAATATAATTATAAAATAAAATAAAATAAATCCATTAAGATTCCTGGATTCCACATAAATATTCATGTGATGAATATAATTCTAACTATGAATCCGAACATTCAAATCAAAAGGTTAATCTATTTCTTATACCACACACTGATGAGGTACAATCATCCAACCCTCTTAGCTCGAATTTTGAAAATATTTCTTTTCATCAACTTAATAAATATTTCTAAACGATTTAGTATAAATTTAAATCATTAAAAGAAGATCATAAAAAACTAAAAAAACATATGATTTTATTTTAATGGAAAAATTGATTTTAACTAACCTAATTTTAGATTTCTGATATAGTTTTTATAAAAAATCATTTTGTTTTCATGAAAAAAATTAAGGAATTATTGGATGGAGTTGACTATTTAAAGATGGCTGCTGGTATGTTTACCAAGATGTATAATCATATAAATAGATTTTATGGTAAGAATAAAATTAATAATCAAATACATCATATTGGTTGTAATTGTGAAATTACTAAATTATAAAAGAATTATTTTGTTCCTGGTTATAAACTCAATAACATGTCTACTATTAAGTTGTTTCATTATGGTGTTATTCGAATTATGATAAAATCATCTATTTTATAAATCCATAATTTTGTGGTGTCATGAAGGTTTATTTTTTAAAATAATTTTCTAAATCTAAAATTTTAGTTTCATCTAAAATGAAATAGCTTTTATTACCTAAATCTTTAATTACTTACACTACTTTACCCAAAGGTATATTGATACAAAAATGATCTTGTATTTAATATTATTATGGTTTATCCAACAAGAATTTATATTTATATCATTTAGTGGTTGTTCAAAATATATATGAACATTTTTTGTTCTTATTATTTTTGTGAAATTCATATAATTAAAATAAAAGAAAATATCCATGTATCAAGAACTATTAAAATATATGATGTTTTTTATTTATGTTTTAGATTTTCTCTTTTATTTTGACTATAATTCATTTGGTTTAAACATTTATATACTGATATGTCCGCATCAATTATTATTAGTTTACTATTGAGCATGTATTTAAATGTCTTATCTCTCGACACAGATAAAGAATTTCATAATTATTCGAAAATCATATTACTATTCTTTAAAAATATTTTTAATTTTTTTATGGATCCTTATATTAATATTTTATACATAAGGGTGTTGACAAGTTTTAGATATTTACGAATTTTTATCTTTTTAAATGTTTTAAAATTAATAGCAACAATATAAGGTGAAACGTAATTCTTTATTTTATCCTTTTTTAAATTTATTGTTAGTTTTGAAATAATTTTTCTAATTTCATGTTGTATTAAATTTTATAGTATTTGAAGCATACTGATTATATATATATATTAAAAATATTGCTATGTATTTTAATAGGAAAAAATTTATATATTTAATAGGTAATTTGAATATTTATTTAGTTACCATGTGATTGAAGTTTCATTTTTCCTTTTTCTATTATGTGTTGTTATTTAGTGTGAAAAAATGATAAATTATTATATGTAATTGATATTTTCTCAATATGTATGGAATGTTTGAAATTGTTTATATTTGAATAAACAAAAAAAAAATTTATTTAATATATTTTATTTTAATTCATTGAATACCCATTATTCTAATGCTTCATTTAAGTTTCAAATTAGTTTAAATATTTTTTATGCACACAAATGGCTTATTTTTACGGAATGTATTTAAATTATTATCTCTTTTTTTAATTCATTAGAAAGTCATTATTATTCATTGAAATTATTTAACATTTTAGTGGATCCTTTAGAATTGAAAATTTTTTATCTACAAATAGAAGAATATTTAATAGTTGTAAAGTCCTGTGTTTTTTTATGACAGGGAAAAAATACTGATGTATTTTAGTTTTTTTCATTTACTTCACGGTTTGGTTTTAAAACCATGCTTCGGAAAGAAGATATGTGAGTTGAGATCTTTTAAAGTGTTTATAATGGGATTGGGTTAAGTCTTGATGAGTTTCCTTGATGGGAGGATGGGGTTTGGGAGAATTGGACGATGTAGTGATGTTCACACGAGTTTTATATAATCTGTCAGACCATTCAATTCAACCCATATGGTCTACCTAGATTTTAATATCAAGTTAAATTAATCTAGTTAAATTCATGGTTGAAAATAATTTTATTAAATAATCTATTTCGATTTATTTTAATTAAATTATGGTTGAGGTGATTTAACTAAATAATGTTGATGAGTTAGAGTTTTTAATTTAATTAAATTGTGTATGGTGAATTTAATTATATAACAAGAATTGGAGAAATTAAATAATTAAATTCAGTTAGAAGGAATTTAATTAAATGATGATTAATGTGGTGTTAGGGTTTTTTTAATTTAATTATGTTGAGATAAGATAATTAAATAATAAATAGTTGAAAATTTTATTTAGTTAAATTTGGTTTGAATGAAATTTAAATAAATAATTTTTTAAAAGTGGAGTTAGGGTCTTATCAAATTAAATACATGGGTATGATGAATTTAATTATTTGATGAAAAATGAGGGTTTTATTTAATTAACTAATAATGTGTTTTGGAATTTAATTAATTAAATTCATTAGATAAGAATTTAATTAAATGAAATTTCAAATATGTATTCGTGGTTTTCTCTAATTAAATTCAAGGTTAAGATGAATTATATTATATCAAGAAAAATGGTAGTATTGTTCAATTAAATTGTATTGAACGAATTTAATTGAATAATGATGTGTGGGATAATTTATTTAATTACATTCATTAGAGATTAATTTAATTAATTGATTTGTTAAATATAGATTTGGGGTTTTATCTAATTAAATTCCAAGATAAGATTAATTTATTAATATGATGAAAACTGGGGTTTTTATGAAGTTAAATTGTACTGAGAGAATTTAATTAAATAATTATGTGTTGGTGAATTTATTTAACTAAATTCATTGGAGAAAAATTTTATTAAATGGTCTCTGAATAGGGTGTTTTGAATTTTATCAAAGATTCATTTTATAAATTGATAAAAATAAAAATGATTATTATTATTATGGTTTTATTTTTTTAAATTTAGGTTGAGGAATTTAATTAACTGGGTTTCTCCCATGATTTTTATTAAATTAAATGATGTTAAATGGAATTTAATTAAATGACGTGATCTGGGGGTTTTATTTTATTAAACATGTAGAGAATTATTTAATTAAATTATGTTTAAATGGAGAGTTTTGGGTTTTATCAAAGAAGTGTTTTATTAAATGACAATTATAATTATGGTTATTATTATGACTGTTTAATTTAATTTAGTTGGGGTTGAAGAATTTAATTAATTAAGGTGGGATTGAGATTTTTAATTTACTAATTATGTTAAATGAAATTTAATTAAATGACATGAAGTTTATTTTTTATTTAATTAAAATTATTTTTGAATAATTTAATTAAATGATGTTTAAATGGGGAGTTTATTGATTTATCAAAGGATATTATTATTAAATTATTATAATAATAATGGTTATTATTATGACATCTTTATTTAGTAAAACTAAGGTTGAGGAATTTAATAAAATCTGGTGAGATTGAGATTTTTATTTTAATAAATTAAGTTAAACTTAATTAAATTAAATAATGAGAAGTGGGGGTTTTATTTATTTAAATTCAATGTCAAGATAAAAACTATTTAAATGATGTGGAATGAGGGTTCTAATTTTATGAAATTGACTATTGTGTGACTTAAATTAAATATCATGAATCAGAGGATTCATTTAGTTAAATTCAGTTAAGTAATATTTAATTAAATTATGTGTAATTGGGATATTGGAGTTTATAAAAGGGGAATAATATTAAAGATTAATAATAATAATATGATTATTATTATTATTATTATTATTATAATTATTATATTTTTAAAGTATATATTTAATTTATTTAAGGGAGAAAAGAAGATGGAGGTGAACCTCTCCCTCCTCCTACAAGTGGTGATATGCATTCATGGTGCACTACCCATGGGTGGCCCCACACCCACCTATCCAACTCCTTCATGTGGGTATCTCCTCCCATAATCTTCACAGAAGTTGTTTTTCTCATCAATGTGGGGAGGAAGATGTCTTGGGACCCGTTGGTCTGTATTCTGATGATCACCACCGAATGTGAAGGGGTTCATCTTGATTTGTTTCACCAACGTCATATTTTTCATGATAAATGATAAATTTTCAGTGCCAGTGCACTTTTGTTTAGGTACATGTGAGCGAGCGATAAATGAATTTGAGTTAGAAAGCATGGATTGGCCATTTTTTAGGTAGGGTCCTCAACTTTTCTTAATTAATAAAACACAACAGTTTAATAATAATAATTGTTGATAAATTTAACTTCAAATACTGAATTGATTGTTTATTGGTCTAAAATGTTTTTCTATATTACAAAATCACATTTTTGTAATAAAACCCCTACAGAAGAGGTGTGTTTCCTTCAAGATAAAAACATAATAGTTACACTGATATGTTCATTTATCATGCTGAGATGTGTTTTTTTATTTTCCCCCTTACATGTTGATGTACATTAGTTATGTTGTAATTATAAATTTTTTGTGGGATAAGTACAAATAATTAATTATGAATTAATGAGCGGAATATAATGATAAAATTAATTTTGACTTTATTATGAGCTTTGAAATTGTAATTTAGATAATTAATATGTGACTTAATTATGTGATATTAAATTTGTTTCCTTGAGATAATTGATTTTTGAATTAACTATATGATATTGAAACTTTTTTGTTGAGATAATTAATTTTTGATATTGAAATGGTTTCCTTGAGATAATTTATTTGTGAATTAATTATGTGATATTGAAACAGTTTCCACAAAATAATTATTTTGTAAATTAATTATGTTATATCGAAATGGTTGCCTTGAGAGAATTGATATGTGAATTTATTATGTGATATCAAAAAAGATTCATTAGAGATAATTAATTTTTGAATTAAAGATGTGATAATAAAATGGTTTCCTTGATATAATCAATTGTGAATTATTATTTTTGCTTTCAATTTGTTAATTAATATAACTAATTGGGGGATTAATTATGATATATATTAAATTGGTTAAGTTGAGATAATTAATTGTGAATAAGTTATATGCATTGATATTGTAATATAGATAATTCATTGGGGGATTAATTTTGAGATATTGATTTTTCTATGATTGAATAATTAATTGTGAATTAATTGTGTACCTTTGATATTATGAACTATATTTTTAATTATGCAATTTATTATAGAGATTTTAGATTTATAATGATATAACTAATTCTGGATAATCAATTATGATATGTGAATATTTTTTTGATTAATTAATTGAGAAATTAATTAATGGGAGTTGTGTACCTAGTTAATTATTGAGTTATCTAATGGATTTGAGTATGGAAATGGGATTAATGAGGGGCCATTGCATCATGTTTTCATGTTAATTTTGAATCACATGGTAATTTTTTATTGAAATACATAAGATAGTTTCCCGTAAGTGTTAATGTGAATTTTATAGCTTATACGTAATTGAAATGAGCAAATGAAATGCATGAGAGGTTAAATTTTTCATGCATTATTTGTTGTGAATGGTTACTCCTTGTATAGGTAGAGGAGACATGGGACCGTGAGAGCCCCTGGCGAGAATGACTATTTTTTCATTAGTGCTGATCCTCCAGAAATGTGAGAGCCCATGGAGTTGATCTAAGGGATAGGCAGTGTGTGATACTCTTGGTGATGGATGCTTGTGTGTTACGTCTTGATCCATCCAACATCGTTTTCAAAAGGACTGTGAGAGCATGGGGTAGGAAGGCCATATGAGCTTCCATATTTATTTCCATAAGAAAGTCAGATCTCCTAGAGTTTTAACCATGGGTAATACTATGAGCACTTCCCCTAGAAATTAATGTTCATGCATTACATCTTCGTCCAGCCATAAATAGTTTCTAGGGTATATGTCAATTTAGTGTTGGTACGCTCTTGGTTCTTATAGGAGGATTCTAAGAATATCTATCTATTTATATATATATATATATACTATGAATATATATATATATATATATATATATAATTGACATGATAAGACATACCCACCATGGTATGAAGAAGGTATCATCGTCATGTGTCCCATAGAAACCTTGATGTGTTGTTGGCTATTTGTTCCATTTTATTATTTGTTTAATATACTAGTAAGATTGTTAATTTTATAGAATTTTATATATTAGTCTCCGAATTAGTGGTCCCTGCCTAATGATATATATATATATATATCTCACACCCTGTTTGGGTTGTCATTGCACTGGGGTACTGGTGTAGACTTTCTTAGTTGCGGGACTGTGGACTCCTTCTTATGGATGTTTACTTGTACTTGGGAGTTCTGAGAATAGGATTGAGCATGAGATCAGGATTCTTATGCAGATATCCCTTACATCATTGAGTCTTTTCATTATTTATATATTGAAATATAATATATTTTTTACCACTTTCTTATATGTATCACCTTGACATGCATGTATTGTATAAAATGGAATTGGAAACTTTCTCCATTTAGTTTTCCATTTCTTTATATCTTCTTCTGATGTTTTTTAATTATTATCTATTTCTATTGTGAACTATAAATATGATTGTATAGTCTCCCAAATTACTGCCCATAGACCCTCTCTACTAGTTGGTAGCCTCTGGAATACAGTGAGACACACTTAAGGTCATCTGGTGACTGTTTTGTTAACTGGTTCGAGGGTAATCCGGGTTGGGACATTATAATGTTGTATCAGAGGTTCAGGTTTTCTTTCATTCTCATTTTTCATTTCTTTTTTTTTTCTGGTACACAGGAGACTAATATAGTGTATGTTCTCAGTTAATAGTCATTCCTGGGACTGATCACCCCACGTATGGGATATGACCAAGTGGCTGGGGATGGGAATTGATGTTTACACTATTTGTGGTTATAGTTGATATGATTTCACCTCAAGTGACTGGTGTATTTTCTATTGCATATTGATTTTAAAATATTTAAAATTTTACTTGGATTGATATGGTAAGGAAATAGAATTTCTTACATCATCTTAGTCACTTCGAGATTTACATTCCTTGTATATGACTTGCCATGTAGTTGCATTAGTAGGACGCCTCCTAATTTTGATTGTGTTCCTTGAAAAAGGCTCCATTTGTTTTTGATTTTCGTTAACATTCCCCTTTACATAGCATGTTTCAGTGATAGATATAACATCATTGGGTGTTTATATGACATCTTTCCTATTTATTAGCTTGTTTTGTTATTTTCCAGGATTTTCTATTATAACATGCTATTGTGTTACAACATATGAAAACATGCTTGATTTTTTATAATATGTTAAACATGTAATGGGTGTTTGGGAACACAATGAGATCATTCAAATGAAAATTTTGGACCTTGGTGAACTGGATACTGCTGTATTAGATCCCGATTGATTATCGGTGATGAGAAGTTTTCAAGGTTCCTAAATTGTGAAATCCCATGTTTTTGGACTAAGAAAAAATATGTATGTTTTTTATTATTTCTATTTTCTACATGGTTTGGTTTTAAAACCATGCTCTGGGGACAAGTTACGCGAGTTGTGATCTTTTAAAGTGTTCATAATGGGCATGGGTAAAGGCTCAAAGAGTTTCCTTGATTAAAGGATGGGTTTTGGGAGAACTGGACTATAAAGTGACATTTGCATGGGCTCTGCACAGTCTGTCAGACAATACAAATCAAACCATATTGTCTACCCTGTTTTGAGTTTGGGATAAATTAATTTATTTTAACTCATGGTTGAACGGAATATAATTAAATAAGTTGATGTAGGTTTTATTTAATTAAATAAAGTTTGAGACGATTTTATAAATAATGTGGATGAGTTGGAGTGTTTAATTTAATAAAATTTTGTTCAAACAATTTAATTAAATAACATTAATTAGAGAAATTATTTAATTAAATTTTGATGGAATGAATTTAATTAAATGACGATTAATGATGTGTTAGGGGATTTTAATTAAATTATATTGAGATAATATAATTAAATAATATTGAGTTGGAAAATTTATTTAATGAAACTTGGTTGGAAAGAAGTTAAATGGAATGATCTGTTAAATTTGAAGTGGGGGTTTTATTTAATTAAATTAAAGGATAAGATGATTTTAATTATTTGATGAATATGTGTGTTTTATTTAATTAAATTTCATTGAGAGAAGTTAATTAAATAATGATGTGTTATAGAATTTAATTAATTAAATTCACTTGAGAATAATTTAGTTAAATGATTTTTTTAATGTGGAGTTGGGGTTTTATCTAATTAATTTCATGGTCGATATGAATTTAATTATTTTATGAAAAATTTGGGGGCAGGGGGTATTGAATTAAATTTTATTGATGGAATTTAATTGTATAATTATGTGTTGGTGAATCTATTTTATTAAATTCATTGGAGAATAATTTATTTAAATAATGTGTTATATTAAGAGTTTGGGTTTTATCTAATTAAATTTCATGTAAATATATATTTAATTATTTGATGAAAAATGGGGTTCGTATTAAATTAAATTTTATTTATAGAAGTTAATTAAAGAAGGATGTGCTAGAGTATTTATTTAATTAAATTAATTGGAGAAAAATTTAATTAAAAGATGTGTAATTGGTGATATTTGGGATTTATCAACGAATCATTTTATTAAATTATAATAATAAAAATTGTTATTATTATGATGATTTTATTTAATTAAATTGAGTTTGAGGATTTTAATTAAATGATGTGAGACTAAGATTTTTATTTAATTAAATTATGTTAATTGGAACTTAATTAAATGGAGTGAAATAGATGTTTTATTTAATTAACATTATTGAAAATAATTTAATTAAATGATGTTTAATTGAGGAGTTTTGGGTTTTATCAAATAATTGTTTTATTAATTGAAAATAAAAATAATTGTTATTATTATGATAGTTTTATTTAATTAAATTGAGGTTGATCAATTTAATTAAATAAGGTGGGATAAATATTTTATTTATTAATATTATGTTAAACTAAATTTAATTAAATTATATAAAGTGTGGGATTTTTTATTTTAAATCGTTTAGAAGAATTTAATTAAATGATGTTTAAATGGAGAGTTTTGGGTTTTATTAAAGAATAATTTTATTAAATGATAATAATAATGATGGTTTTTATGATGGCGATTTTATTTAATTAAATTGATGTTGAGTAATTTAATTAAATGTGGTAAGATTGATATTTTTTTAATTAATTTAAGCTAAATAGAATTTAATTAAATTATCTAATGTGGGGGATTTATTTAATTAAATTCAAGGTTAACAAGAAAATTAATATAATTAATGAGAAAAAGGGGATTTTAATTTAAATAAATTGAATTTTGAGAGAATTTAATTAAATATAATGAGTTGGAGAATTTATTTAATTAAATTAGGTTGGGGATAATTTATTTAAATAATGTATAGATGGGAGTGTGGATTTTAGTAAATTGATATAATATTGAAGTGAAATAATAATAATATGATAATAATAATAATAATTATTATTATTATTATTATATTTTTTCTAATATTTTTAAATTATAAATTTGATTCATATAAGGGATAAAATAATAGAGAGGCTCTCTTCTCCCTCCTCCCAAAGGGGGCACGAGGCACCCCTGGTGCAACACTCATGGGTGGCGCACAACCCTCTTCTCGGGCTCTCCCTTTGCGTGGAGATCTCCACCCAGAGTCTTAATGGAAGTTTTTTATCTCATCAACGTGGTACGAAGGATGTCTTGATACCTGTTGGTCCGTATTCTGATGACCACCGCCGAAGGTGAAGGTGTTCGGCTCGATTTGGTTCACCATCATCATTTTTTTTGGTGTGACGATATGTTCTGAGAGAGTTTGCGCTTTTGTTAAGGTGTGTGTGTGCGAGAGAGCAATGATTTTGAGTTAGAAAGAGTGTCTTGGTAATTCCTTGAGGAAGGGTCCTCACATTTTCTTAATTAATATAACACTTTTGTTTTCTAATTGCTATTTTTGATAAATTTGACTGCAAATTCTCAATGGATTGATTGTTGGTATAAAGTGTTTTATTAGATTACAAAATCACATTTTTTAATAAACCTCCTCAAACAGAGGTGTGCTGCATTCACGCTAAAAACATAATGATTGGACTGATATGTTCGTTTATCTTTTTGATACATGTTTTTCAATTTCCTCCCTTACATGATGACATACTTGGTTAAAGTGGTAATTACGTTTTTTGGTAGTTATATATAGAGATAATTAATTATGAATTAATTAGTTGAATATATTTAGACTATTAATTGTGAATTAATTGTGAGCTTTGAAATTGTAATTTAGATGATTAATTTCTAAATTGATTATTTGATATTAAAATAGCTTCCTTGAGTTAATTAATTTTTTAATTAACAATGTGATACAAAAAAATTTCCTTTAGATAATTGATTTGTGATATTGAAAGGGTTACCTTGAGAAAATAGATTTTCTAATTGATTATGGGATATTGAAATGGATTCCTTGAGATAGTTAAGTTGTGATTTAATTAAGTCATAATTAAAAATTTTCTTTGGGATAATTAATTTGTGAATTAATTATGTGATATTGATACATTTTTATTAGAGATTATTAATTTTTGAATTAATTATGTGATATTGACAAGGTTTAATTGAGATAATTAATTGTGAATTACTTTTTTGATTTGATTATTTTAATTGAAATAATAAATTGGGGGATTAATTATAATGTGTATTAAATTCGTTATATTGAGATAATTAATTGTGAATTAAATTTATGTTTTGAGATTGTAATATAGATAATTAATCTAAGGAATACTTTTGAGAAATTAAATTAACTCTGTTAAGATAAATAAATGTGAATTAATTGTGTGCCTTTGATTTAATGATCTGGATTCTTAACTTTGGTAATGATTATCGAGAGTTGAGAATTATAATGAGATAATTAATTATAGAAAATTAATTATGAGATATTATTTTTTTGATTAATTAATTGAGAAATTAATTAATGGGATTTGTGTACCTATTTAATTATTGAGTTTACTAATGGAATTGAGTATGGACCATGAGATGGATGTGTGAACATTGCCTCATGTTTTTGAGTTTAATGTGAATCCCATCATAATTTTTTGTTGAAAAATATAAGATGGTTTCCCTTAAGTATAAATGTGAATATGATTGCTTATATATAATTGAAATGAGATAATGAAATGTATGAAAGGTTATATGATTCATGCATTATATTTTTTGAATGGTAACACCTTGTCTAGAAAATGGAGGCAAGGGACTGTGAGATCCCTTGGGGGGAATGAATATGTTATTTTTTGTGTTGATCCTCTAGATACCGTGAGAGATCATGGAGTTGAGTAAGGGGATAGAGATTGTTCTCTACTCATGGTTATGGATGTATTTGTGTTACATATTTATCCATCCAAAATCATTTGGCAACGGACTATGAGAGCCTGGCGTAGGAAGGCCATGTCAGCTTCTATGTTGATTTCCATAATACAGTCAGATATTAGGGAGTTTGAACCAGGGGTAAGACCGTGAGCACTTCCCCTTGTAATGAATGTCAGTCAATTACATCTTGGTCTATCCAGAAATAGTTTCTATGGTATATTTCAATTTGGAATTGGTACACGCTTGGTTCTTATAGGTGTATACTATGAATATCTATCTCTTTATATATATATTTACATACACTGTGAATATATATATATATATAATTGAAATGATAAGACATACTAGCTATGGGATGAAGAAGGTATCACCGTCCGGTGACCCTTAAGAACCTAAATGTGTTTCTAGTTATTTATTCAGTTCTGTAATTTCATTACTATACATGTAAGATAATTAATTTTATTTCTTTTTATAGATTAAGATAGAAATCGGTGGTCCCTGCCTAACGATATATATTTCTCAAACCATATTTGATTCGTTATTGCGTTGGGGTACTAGAGTATACTTTCTTGGTTGCAGGACTCTGGCTACTTGCTTGTAGATTTTTACTTTTGCCCTAGAGTTATGACCAAAGGACCGTGCATGACCTCAGGATGCCCAAATAGATATCCCTTTCAGATTTGATCCCATTCATTATTTATAAATAGAAATTTAATTCATGTTTTTTTGTTTACTACTTTTATATATGTATCACCATGAAAAGTATGCATCATATATAGTAGATTTGGAAACTTTCTCCATTCAGTTAAAAAAACATATATCAACTTCTACTGTTTTCTAAGTTATTATCTATTTTCTTTTGTTCACTTTGAATACGGCACTACAGTCTCCCCACTGACTATCCATAGACCCTCTCTTCTAGTTGGTATCCTTCGTGTGTTACATCTCAATCCATACAACATTACCTTCCAAAGGACCATGGGAGCCTGAGGTAAGAAGACTATTTGATCTTCCATATTGATTTCTATAAGACTGTGATAGCTCTTGAATTTTTGATTGGGGGTAAGACCATGAGCGCTTCCGCATGTAATGAGTTTCTGTGTATTATGTTCTGGTCTAGCCAAAAATATCATCCAGGGTTTATGTTCATTTGGCTTCAGTACACACTTGGTTCTTATAGGATGATGATAATCATATATATCTATTTATATAATTATGTATGCACTGTTAAAATATATATATATATATATATATACATAATTGACATGATTAAAGATACCAACTATGGTCTGAAGCAGGTATCATCATCAGGTTTCCCTTTGGATCCTTGATGGTTTGTTGGTTATTTATTCAATTATGTTATTGCTTTAATATACTTGGATGCCATAAAATTTTATTTCATTGTATAGATTTATCTATAAATCAGAGGTGTTGTCCTACAAAGAGTTATATATCACACCTACTCAAGCTGTTATTGCTCTAGGGTACCTGAGTAGACATTTTTTTGGCCGGATTGTGGACTATTTCTTGTGGTTGTTTACTTGTACATGGGATATAGGAGGAAAAGATAGAGAAGGATCTCAGGATGCTCATGGTGATATCCCTTGCATCATTCAACCTTTTTCTTGTTTTTATATTGAAATGTAAACAATGTTTCTTTGTTTACCGCATTCTGATATGTGTCATTGTGACATGCATGAATTGTATAAACTGGCATTGGAAACTTTATTTATTCAGTTAACCATTGCTTTATATTTGCTTCCTATTTTTTGAGTTATTATCTATTTTCATAGTTCACTATGAATATGAGGGTATTATCTCCCCACTGACTATCCATAGACCTTCACTGCTAGTCAGCAACCTCTAGCATACTTGGAGATGTGCTTGAGGTAATGTGGTGATCGATAAAACTACCAGTTTGAGGGTAAGACAAATCGGGACACTACAAAGGGTATGTTTATGGAAGGGAATAGAAATTATATAAAAATATTATTATTACATTTTTTTTAATTTTAAGATATTTTTTTATTTGTTTTTTCTTTAAAGGGGTTTTTTTTAAATGATCTGATGGTTTTGTTCATGTTTATTTAAAAAAATAATGTTTAAAAAAACAATCAGTGTCACATTTTATCATGTATATAAATTATTTATCATTTATCATTTATTATGTAACACATTTATGTTTTGGAACATTATAAATCGGGAGAATTTATTTTAAATGATCTGGTTTTATAATTTCCAAAATGGGGGAGATTGTTGAGTGGTTCCCTGGAACATTATTTATATTTTGATAATTACTAAAACCTATATTATTTATATTATTTTTATAATTACTAAAATCCAATCATTTATAATATTTTATTTAAATACATGTTATTTTAATAAATATTAAAATCTCTCTTTGTTATTTTCACTTATTAATTAATAATTATTTTGTCATTGTAATTAAATTTTTTTAAACTTGTTATTTTCTATTTTATTCTATTCTTATATTCTCAATATCACTTCTATGATGATAATTTGTCTTTTTGTACATAGTATATCAATATTTCATTTAGATAAACATATTTTTTAAAAGGAAATGATGTCTATGTTGGCATCTAACCCAAAATTTTTGGTGAACATTATGTTTCAGATTATCACATTGGTAATCATCCTCACGTTTGGAACCACAAATTTGGAATGAATGTTTGTAATTAAATCATAATTTGTTACCACGTGTTTGGAATGAATTTTTGTAATGAACATTGTCTTTATAATTTCATGTTCAGAATATATCTAATGTTTTAGATACTCATATTGATTTTATACCTCACATCATCAAGAATCTTACTATGATTTATATTGACTCAGTATGATATTAGGAGTCATTGTATTCATGATTAATGTTGCATTAAGGTTATATTATTCATATTATATTATTATCTCTTGAGGAATATTTTTCTAAAGAATTATCTACTATCTTCGATCATTTAAATAGCCTTGAGTATCTCTAGGATTATTTTAATCATTCACAATTATATTAGATATGGAAATATTGATTATACCAAGATATATAGCTATAAAAATTGAATGATTATTTTTTATATTTAAATAAAATTAATTTATCTTGATTCCAATAATTGTCATGGTAGGATGAAATGGTCATTTTGGTGCTCTATAAACTAACATTTCTACCATGTTGCTTCTCTCCATATTATTATTGCTTCTAATTTTTAATGACATATCAATAAAAATTCTAGGTTGACATGTTTATTGATTCTTTGTAGAGGTCTTGAAAATATAAAAATATAAATCTTGAAAATAAAATTATGAATTATATTTTTAGAGATTCTAAAAATTGAAAAAATCTAGTGATATAATTCAGCTACGTATATTCTTAAAAATTTTATGTGAGTTAATTGTGGGATTATTTGAAATCTTTTGGAAGTTCAAATTAAAATGTATGAATGGAGATATTTAAAATTATTCAATGTCTTTTCATGGGATATTTTCATGGAGATTATTATAGAGATAATTTTGGAAACTATATTCAAATTTCAAATTTTATTTTCCATATGATATATGGAGGATCAATTATGAAATTTTCATAGAATCGATCAACTACATATTCTATTTTTTCAAATTAATTTGATTTTCACTTTATTTTTGGAAATTATACTTGAGACTATTTGGATGATTATTTTGAAGGGTCAATTGAATATTTGAATTTTAAAATACTATTATTTTTATTTTATATTATTATGCATAGAAGATTTTTATGGAATGATTCAATATCCATGATACATTGTAGATATATTTGTGTAAGCCAATATAATCAATTAATTTTAAATAATAATTTCAAATTATTTATGATCAATACAATGTATTTTGAATCTTTAATGGTTATTTATAAATATAGAATGAACATGATGGTGATGATACTGGTCAAATGATACAATGATAAAAATATTAATTTGAAAAAAAAATTATTATTATTTTGTTAATGTTTTTTTCAATCATGGAATAATACAATCATTTAAGTTCTATTTATTTTCATTTTTATTTTTTGAATACCATCTACATTTTTCATTTTCATAGGAAATTATGTGTCAATGGTACTTAAAATTTTTACATTTTATCTACATTCATGAAGTTTTAAATAATTGTACTCATTCACGCGGGAGTGATAGATTATATAACAAGGATATTGAGGTTCCCTAAAAAGTACCTGAACGTTTGTAATGTTTCAACTGCCTACACACTATTATAATGGTCTTAGGATAAAGGGTCTTATATACTAAAAATCACTAAGCTCATGGATACAGAGTTGGTGAAGTGGATTAGGGGATATTTGTGCCTCGAACCACTATAAATCTTCTTGTCCTTCACTTTATTGATTTATTTTCTACTATATGATCACATTCTTTTCAAGAAGACTGATTTAAAATTGTAAATATTTTCATAATAAACCCCCCTATTTTGTTTTTATCATCATCACCACTAAAAAACAAATTTATTTTGAAATATTTTTGAAATTTACAAACATATGACACATCAATATGACATGTGAAGTGCTTACAATGACTAAATAAGTAGATTTTTAAAGAAATCAATGTCTATAGAAACATGCATAAAGGGAAAAAACAAATCAAACAACCTCATATTTATATTAAATCATATGGAAAGTTATTTTAGATGGATTTTTGACATGTTAGAACTAATGTTATATCAATTTGAGTTGTGTATTTCTCAGTATGGATAAAAAAATATTTTTAGTGTTTTAATACTCTAAAATGCAAAGAGTGGTCAAAACCATGAATATGACCATATATTGATATGAAGTCATAGGAAAATAGTATTTTAATTATTTTTGAATTTATTGAATCTATGCATCAATATAACATGTTTTGTTCAGAGAATGACTAAATGAGAAATTTTTTAAGATATCACAATCTTTAAAAATGTGCATCATGGGATGAAAACCTATAAAATAAATTACTAATTCTATGAAATCATTGAAAATAGACCATATATTTATTTTTTTTAATATAGGTGATAACATTACATAAATCCAATTTGAGGTTCACGTGAGATGATTGAAAATAATATTTAATATTTTAAAACTCTAATACATACATATAGATGTGAAAAACTATAAAATAACTTTTGATTAATTTAAAATCATATGAAATTGTATATTAATTATTTTTAAGATATTTAATAGATGGAACATCAATACAATGTGTGGTGTGATTAGAATTTATAAATTAGTAGTTTTTGAAGACATTAATGTTTTGAAAACATGTGTTAGGTGACAAAAACCTAGAAAATGACCATGGATTACCATGAAATCATAAATTAATGATCATATATTGATTTTTGAATTTTTTAAACAGAATCCATTTCAATTTTTTTTGGTTTTTTTGGATTACCGTAATAACTTTTTTAGAATTTTAAAACACCAAAATGTATGTATATAGGTAAAAAATTGAAACAAGTCTCTAAATGATGAGGTATAAGTATAGAAAAGTGTAATTTAATTATATCAGAAATTTAGAAATATAATACACATTAATATGACATGTGGCATACTAAAAATGACTAAATAATCAGTTTTTAAAGACATTAATGTCTTCAAATACATGCATTGGGGACACAAAAGAATGAAAATAAGTTTAGATTATTGTAAAATCCTAGGAAAAAGGATGTAGATAAATTTTTTAATGTTTATATTTCATACTAAATTTATATCAGTTTATTCTTTTTTGAGATGAATAAAATCATTTTTTTAGTGTTTTAAAACTCTAAAACATGGGTGTAGTGATCAAAACATGGAAAATGAATTTGGATTGACAAGAAATAAAAAAATAAAATATTTTTATTATTAGTGACAATTATTAATAGAAAAAGAATCAATTTGATTTGAGATGTGATCTTAGTAACTAGAAAAGAAGTTTTTAAGGACATTGATGTCTTTAAAAATATGCTTCCAAGGTCCAAACCCCAGTAAATTAATGAATAATGCATGTAAAAGTAAAGAATAAATAATAATAATAAATAATAAATGGAACCATTTATTAAAAAATACCAAATAATTAAAAAATAAATATTGAAATTATAATGATATTTACAAATACATAAATAACAAATACATAAAAAAATTAAAAAAAAACATTAAAATTCATAAAGAATAAATATGTAAATAAAAAAATACCCTGGGTATTTTTATTATTCATGATTTCAAAACTTATTTAGGTATATGTATTATATGCATATGCTTTTAGATGTTGTTTTAGTATATGTATCCTTTATTGATAATGGTTAACAATATCTTTTTTTTACCTTCGATGATAATTGAATTAATATGGTATTTCAGTTTTACAGATTTTATTACCTGAAAATTGTATTTATTAATATATTTTTCTATTTTTGAAAATATTCAATTTTACTAATAGTATATTTATAAATATTATAATGGATATAATAATGAAATAAAACGTTATTAAATTCCATTATGTAAAAATATTATTTTACATTTCATTTTTCTTATATTAATTCTAATCGATTTATTTAACATTTTCATTATTAAAAATTGAATCTCATTTTTATTTTGAATTTTTTGGTCACTATGTTTGATTATAAAGAATTAAAATGTAAAAAACTTCAAATAAAGAATTATTGAATCATTGATTTAGGGAAAACCCCATAGATCACTACTGTGAGTATTGAATTTCTTTGCCACGATTCACTTCTTTTAGTCAATGATGTAAAAAATGTTTGATTACAACTGAGAATGTTTATAGTATTTTTATCAATTAAAATTAAAATTAAAAATTTATTTTTTCATCCCTTATATATTTGGGAGCTTCATCATGTAGATGGACAGATTACACATAGGATCCAAAGAGTGTTTGAGTGGGTGTGTCAAACTATACAATGATACATCAAACTCTTTCGTTGACTTCCAAATAAACTTATTCTATAGTTTTGCCTCCCACTATAATACTTCAGTTTTTGAAATCACCCACCAATGATGTTATCATGTAATTTCCATGAACTAATAATTACATTTTGTTTCTTTTAATATCCTTTTCCACCGACAATGATACAACATAATTGTTCTCATTCCCTCCTTATTACTCATACCCACCATCCACTTTTTATGGAACTATGCTCCATATGTCCCCTAATTATATCCATATCCACCATATTTTTATACATATCCTTAATCTAATTTTTATCCCTTCATTACTTTAATACATGTGATCAAAATTATAGTCATGTATAAATATCGACATTCCACCACCCATAGTGCATGATACATCCATTACACCTACACCCAATGTAACAATACCCAGGATAGTAGATCCTCTAGCTTTTTTAATGTGTTTAAACATAAATAAAATTAATATTTGATAAATTCATATATATTAATTTTATTTACAATATTTCTATTTTTTAAAATAATATTAATCCCATAAAAAGTGATAAAGATGTGGTTTCACAAAGATAACAGAAGAAAGGAATAAGAATATATAAATTATTATTCAATATATTTAATATATGGGTATAATTGGAAACAATGGTAATGAATAGAATAGATTTATTGGTATTCTTGTCAAAAATAGCAACAAAATTACCGTTAAATCTTTAAATTAGATAAAAATATTAGAAAAAATAAAAAAAATCTCTAGGTAGATAAAATTTTATTTAATAGTAATCGAAATTAATATATATTAATTTATAACATTTTTTAGATAAATATGATTTCCAATATAGATTCAATATAATTTTTATGATGGATATAATGTTCAGGTTGATTTGTTGATGGAGTTTGGAGAGATGTGGGGATTATACAAGTATAACTTTGATGTTTTTTAAAGGAATAGTTGTAATTGATATTTAAAAAATATTTCTTCTTTTCCTGCTCTCATATTATAGGGAGATGATCAGGTATTAGAATAGTCCATAGATTAATATATTAGTTAAATTTATAAATAATAATTTGTTTATTTAAAAAAATATTTTAAAATTATAAATTACTAATTTTATTGATATTGATGAAATTGTAAAAAATATATCTATATGAGAAATATGACATAAATAGAAGAAATAAATTTTTTATTAAATACATTCATACTTTAGGTCACACTTCTCACTCAATTCATGATTAGGCATAGGTAATTTTAGATTGATCATTTATAATATTATTGAATATATATATATATTGGTTATCTTATGGCCAACACATGGAATACTATATTTTATCATTTAGAATTTCATATAGTGGTTAAATGACATTATGAGTGTTGTTATTAGATTATTATAAAATATATTTGATTTTTTAAATTCATACAACACCCAACTAAAATTTTTTATTAGTTTTCTTTCCTTAAAAAGGTCACCTTTGGACCATCAATCCAAAACACCATCAATCCTAAAAATATGTAAAAGTGAAATTATGTATACATGAAAACTAGGAACATAAAAATATGAAATCACACACACTTAAACATATTGTTATAAATTTTTAATCCTAAAACCTAAAAAACAACATACTAAAACCATAAAACCTTAAACATGAAAATATTCATACCAAAAATTATATATGCATACCAGAAAACCAAATCCTAAAAAATATATTATCTAATACTTATACATAAATAATTAAAACCAATAATAATTTAAACGTATAATCTAGAAATATTTATTTTTTCAATCTAAAACAAGGAAATCATAAATATTTCAAACAAAAATCCAAATCCTTCAAACCTAAATCCTAAATCCTTCAATCCTTAAAAATGAGTGACCAGTAAGATCTAAAAAACACAGAAACCTGAAAACTAGTAAACTAAAATTTTAAAATAAAATATATAAAAAAATATCACTCAACTCATCAAACCATAAAATATATAATATGAAAATATGAAAAAACAAAAAACATGTATTCTCTAAAATCAGAAAAATAAAACAGAAATCCTAAAAAACTTATCTTAAAACATTTAAAAATTATAAACCTATAACCTAAAACCAAAAAATAAACGATAAAAAAAATCTAAACTTGAAAACTCTAATGACTTATAATTATGTAAACCTAGAAAACATATAATCATAAAATACAAAAATATGACCCAAAAACTCTAAACTAATATTAAACAAACTCATTAATCTATCAAACCTTAAAATATGAAAAAAAATATCAACCTATATACCTATAAAAATACTATTATAAATTTTAAAAAAAATATAATATTCAGTAATTATATCCCACTAAACTTTCATTCCTTAAAATCCTGATTTTTAAACCTATAATCTTGTAAAGGATTAATCCTGAAAATCAAAACCTAAAAAACTAAAAAAACTATTATATAAAAAAAACATGAAAACATTTAAACCTATATCAAAAAAACAAGAATTAAATAATACCTTTCAACATATATTCAATTAAATATGAAAACATAAATACCTTCATCAAAAAAATTAAACCATGAAAACACAAATAGACCTAACCCAAACATAATGAAAGCAAACCAACACTAATTAATTGGAAATGAAATAAATCTTATTGAACCAAAAGATAGAAAATTGAGATAAATATATATGAAATTAATCCAATTGAACTAAAAATTCATGACCCCAAACTATTTTTATTATAACCAACTCAAATTGAAAAGAAGTATACCAAAATGAACTTAGATAAAAATAACCAATGTAAAATGAAGAAAACATACAATATTTTAACCACATTGAATCAAATAGAAACAAACCAAAGTGAATCAAATTGGACCAATATTACTTGAGAGAATCCAAAATAACTATAATATTCTGAACAATGATTCCTTTATTTAACTATTATAATTTAAAAATTAAAAAAATAAAATAAAACAAAAAAATAACAAGTTGAATTGATACATATTAAATATACCTCACATAACTAGACACAAATAAACCAGAACTAAACTGAAATGGAACTAAAAAATCTTAAATGCATGAAACCATATCAATGTGTCATGAAACAACCTATATAAAAAATAATTTAATCAATAGTCAACCCAAATTTCATCAATGTAGATATACATGACTATGATCTAATAAAAATAAACCAACCCAACATGAAGTAACACAAAAAGAAATAAATTAACACATAATGATTAGATTAGAAATGGAATAAATTCAAAAAAAATAAAATAAATTTGAATAAAATAAACCTAAATCTACATGTCAAAACATGATCAAAACAAAAGTGAACAAAACTGAAAACAAAATCACACTGAAAAAAAATAGTTGAATTAAAGTGAAATAAATTAAATGGAACCCAAACTAAATGAATTTATAAAAACTACTATTTATGAGGGAAGAGATAAATATATCAAAATTAAAAAGAAAATTCCAAATCAAATATAACTAAATCAAAATATATAAATCCTAACCCATATAAAACAAAAACAATTAAGAAAAAAAATCCAAAAATAATAAAATCGTAACTAACTAAAAAGATTCGAATAAACATATCAGAAACAAATTAAATTTTATTAAACCCATGCAAATTATATTAACAAGAAAAAATTTAAAATTTTACCAAGTAAAACTAAAAAAGTAACCATGGGGATCAAAACCAGGCTAACCTTATCAAACCAAACATAATCATTCACGATCAAAAACCCATATACATGATACATATAAAATCATACCAAACACCATTGACCTAAATCAACCATAACCAAACTAAAAATACATTATGTAACTCTAGAAAATAGCACACAAAACAAAACATTTCTCTACCATTGCATCATTAAAGCATATATACACATATTCTCATAATAAGTTAATGTTTAATTAACAATGTGGTTTAGGGTCAAATGATTCCATGATTGAATATTAATTAAAATATTTTTATGAATTGGATTTCTTTTATGATATATATCATTGTTATTTTTGTTATTTTTGTGACAACTAGTTCTAATATTTTCTTTTTAGATGAATTAAATTCATGATTGATAATACATTTATAATTGATATATTTAACATAGTTGTTTTGATTTATCAATTAAATTATCTGATATTGTATTATTTATTTTTCCCTAATAAAAAGCATTTAATATTGTGGTTTTTGTTCCTCACACTACCTTTTTTTTATAATTGGGAAATATAAAGATGAAAAATTAACGAATAGAGACACCCAATAAACAATATTAAGTATTTTTAAAAAATCATTAAAATCATTTCTTTTTTATATGTTACCATTTTAATTAATGAAATATATTACTCAAAAGAATTATTTGGAGGTATTGGCAAAAAAAGTGCTTCAATATTTACACCCAATGGATCATTTGAATCAAGTATTATGATATTAGCATCAAGGAATGGTGCACTATCATGATGTGAAGAATATTATACCACTTAAATAATTTTCATTAAATAGGGTTTCATTGAGCATTGGTTATATTATACTTACAGATGAAATAAATAATGATGAAATAAAAGAATTAATAAAAAATCTGAAGAATATTCCCATCACTAGAATATAAAATATTAGCATATCATGAAATTCATGTATTGTAATTATACTTCAATTCCACTAGAAAGAGTTGTGGTTATTAATGCATATTTGATGATTATTCACTCTTTTTTAGGGTTCCTCCACTTTTTTTATTGATTTACCTAATAATTTCAATTATGATTCACATTAAGATGGTTACAGTGGCACTGATATAGGTGTTAATAATGATGTTTGTGTTTCTATAGAAGACGTTGATGAAGAGGGAGGTTGTGATTATTGGGACGTTTCTAATCATACTGATACATAGATTCTATTTTTATGTTAACAATATTTATAGTTTATTATTATTTGATTGTATTTTATTATCCAATTTCAATAATTTTTTTTATTAATAATTGCATTTTAATGGTTTTATATCTTTTAATGTTTCAAATAAAATCGCTATGTTTTTTAAATTTAGTTAACTTATACCCATGGAAATATCCCTTGGATATTAATCTATAACAACAATAGATCCTAAAAAATTTATTATATATCCATGGGATCACTCATGAATATTGTTTCTATAACTGTTTCTCGAACCCATGGCTATAAATATATAGTTATTAACTCCTCTTGTGGCCATAATCAGGCCCCTATTATAAAAAATCATGTCTTTACAAGTTGAAAATATCTAAGGAAATTTTATTTTTTGTTCCTTAGTTTTTTTAGGGGGAAACAATCCTTTATCATTTCATATGACCTCTTAATAATTATTGGACCACATTGTTGGTCCCAAAATAGGGTGTTTACCTTAGTGTAGGATTTTTGTGGAATTTTATGTCATTCATAATTTTTATAAAAATTTAATATTTAATAAATTAAATGTTAAGTATTTTTACCATTTTTTTTGATAATATCTCTTGAATGGAGGCTCGTATTGAAAATATAACTTTGCTTTTGAGTCTTGAATATGGTGTTTTCCATTTTCAATTAAAAACTCATTGTGGGTTTTGAGAAAGGCATCGGGCCATTTGTCTAATGATTACTTTTTTACTTTTCTTTTGCTCCTCCCCCTTGAGAGATTTAGATGAAAATTATATCATATTCCAAACATTTTCATATAATTGGCCAATATAAATAAGAGGGAGTGGGAGAGGGTATCAGTGAAAGGCTTTGAACAATGAGCTGTATTGGGATTTGGTAGTTGCATGGCATGGATCTGGGATTGAAGATTCAATGTATTATTCCATGTGGTAGTAAATTTTTCTTTTTCACTGATATCCCATTATATAATTTATTTCATTGTTTTAATGACATGTGTGCATTTTTTGGAGCCCCTAGAGGGCTTTTGGGTGGTGTTTTTGGGAGTATCAAGGATTTCAATGTCTTCGTAGGGGTTTTCAGTTTTGGAAAACCTTTTCAAATGACATGTAGTTATATAAATAATTCCATGTGTCCCTTTTTTTATATTTAGGGTAGAATTTAAGGGCAATAAGTCATTTTTTTCATGAATCATCATCTAAAGGTGATTTAGGGTGTGGTCAGGTACTCAAACAGACACCTGGTGTGTGGGGAACATGGTCGTGTGAGGCACAGAACCAGAGCCCATGTGTGGTACATGGACAGAATCAATGTGGGGTAATTTTATGGAGGTCATGTGGGGTATATTTGGAGGTACCTCATGAGAATATCATGTCGTGTATAAGGGAATCACACCATGTATATGGGAAGTGAATTTCGGTTTGTGTTTAAGTATGTTGTTATGGAATATTAGTGGGTGTAAAATCTATGTATACAAATTTCATAGCATATACTCCCCTTTATGATGTATTTCACTTGTTTTATAACCCTAGATATTGAATTGGGCTTTTGGGAATTCCACTATAAGTAATTTTCATTAGACATGGTTGTATGGACCTTAGAGTGGTTAGAGACTATTAGTGAAATGTTTTAGAAATGTGTTTGTTAGTTTTTTATTAGAGGGGGGATCCCTTTGGGGATCTGTTTTAGAGTCATTGTCAGGTATAGGTAGTGCGAGTCCCGAGTAAGGCTTGTGAGTTTGTTGAACATCATGTCTTTGAAATTCAAATGGGTTTAACTTGATATAATTTTTCCTGTTTCTTAGATGTTAGAATCTTGTAGAATCTTGGACGAGATCTCTAGATCAAGGTTAATTGAGGTGTACTTTTTTAGATATGTAGTGTTAGGTTGTTATCATGGGGTGTTGGTGTGGATACGTTTCATTTATTAGAATTTTATATTTGTATGAGGGTACCATTGTGTTTTCCTTTGTAAGTGGGGTGTTGTTCCATAATAGGTTTTGTGCAGAAGAAGTCGTATGTGGTGCCATTGTGATGATAAAAGCCCAAGGTTTTCATGTGATAAAGATACCCCTCATAGGATTTACTGTTCTTATTGTAGTTATGAGGACCCTTATAAGTGCCCTATTGTTTTACCCAAAGAGTTTTGGTGATGGTTTTAGCATTACTAGTGATGGGTTGTCATTGTGTCAGATTGTGTGTTTTATGGATTTGGACACGGGTGTTTGTGTCTATTCTTACTCAGGTTTAGATATGATATGATATATTTGTGATATTATTTTATTGGGGGTTTTCTGTAAGGTTTATTAGATTCACTTCTATATTGGTTGGATTGTTTTAGGAGGGTTGAGGGAGTTAATGGAAAATCATGATGCAGGAACTTCTCTAGTTTAGATTCCCTAACTAGATAGGGGTTAGTGAATATTAAAGTAGTTTTATGCTCCTAGATGATGTGTTCTAAAAAATTTGATAAACATTTAACTAATGTTCTGGATTTCCTAGATATTTCTATTGGAATTCAAGAACATTAACAAGTTATCTATTGTTAAACAATAGGTTTATGCCACCAATTTAGATCACTCTATTAGAATATGGGTTCTTATTAGTGGTGCATGTTATTTTATTGGATTCCTATGTTGTGACCCTAGGGTTCTGAATTTGTGATTTATACCTTGTAAAATAACTGGAAGATTCTATTTGGATTGGAAAACATGTTGAATTCTATGTGGCTTGGTGAGAGGCATGTTTTGGGGCCTTCGTATTTGGTCGATGTGGGTATGGTTAATCTCAGGTGGCATATTAAAAATATATGTCTGGTGGTAAGGGTTTTTCCTAATTTATTTATTTCAATTATTTAATTTATTCCTATAGTTATTCAGCATGGTTGGTAATAGTAAACGTGCATTCACTTGTTTATAAAAATAGATAATAGCTTCACTATTTGGCTGGCTTGCTGATATTTATTTCTCATCCCATACAAAGGCACTTTGGTTTTCATGTAGACTCATATGTCTTCTATAAGGTTGATAATGTGTTTCATAGTGGATTAGGAAGAGTCCCATCATTTCCGGTCGAGTGGAACTACTCATGTGAAGTCTGAACATTTGGATAGAGCAACGTAATAGTTTTGTAGAGATCAAGTATAAGGTATTCCTCAGGGATTTAAATAAATCATTTAGTTTTTTTATATCGTTTATTTACTCTTTATATGTTTTCATCCAGGTGGACGATTAGTTTATATGTTCTAGCATGACCATGAGTATATATGAAGCATTCCAATAATTAAAACATGCTTTTAATTCAGTTATTAATCTTATGTACACTAATTTTTATTGATTTTAATGTGTTTAGTTTATTTCATGTTTATTACACATTGAAATGATAGATTACTCTCGGTATTATATGGATTTGGCCCTCATAGTTATTTACCATCCCCTTACATATGGAGAGCCATGCTTAAGGCATTCTCATTTGCTTTATTGGGTGACGTGTTATGTTAAACAATGCTAGTTCAGGGTAAAATTGTCTCAAGGCCATTTCATTTCATATATTATTATTTTTGGGATGGTATATATATGGTTTTGGAATGTTTCATAGCTTATTATGGATACCATACTGGTGGAGTATAAACACCATTTATGATAGGAATTCTAGGTAACAAGGGAAATGGTATTGTTGTTATTTTTTCTATTATGGTTTTATGATTTCACCTTGTGTGACAAACTTGGGATTTTGAGATTTATGATGTAATATGGTTTTTTCTCTTATCTCAGTGTTTAGAGGCCTATATTCATACATAAAACAAGGAATATTGGATTCATATGTCATATGCATGTTTGTGGGTATTTTTTTTAGTGATGGGTGTTCAATTGTTTAAATCTTCCGTTATAACCTATAGGGTGTTGACTTATATAATTTCATTTTGTAATTATGCATAACCAAAACATGGTTATTTTGTTCTATTGAATGTCCAAGTTGATCTTATAGTGATATGTTCAATAGTAATGGAAATATATTCAATTAATTGAGGGAATAATTGATACCCATGTGGGTTAGTATAGGCATTGGATGCCCTGGTGGTGGATTAATGTTGTAATGGAATCGTGAGAGGTTTTTAGATTAGGATCAAGTTTTATTATTGTTCTTACTTCCCTAAGTATTTTCTGTAGTAATTCATATGTATGTCCTGGGCTTATGCTATGGATCACTCAGAGTGATCATGGTTTTTAGGATTGGTTATGAGGGTAGGTTTGGTTGGATTTTAGTCCATATTATTTCTTTTTGTACTTTTTGTGATGTAGTGAGTGGATTGGTAGATTCTAATGGGTTTTAAACTAAAATGAAAGATAATAATGATCATTGGTTTTGGTGCATTATCCTATTTGGGGGGGGGGTAAATCATGTGATTGTGAGTATAATTTTGTGATCAATAAGTGCGAGATTGTGTCACTATTATGTTTCGGTGGGTTCAAGTTGGTGTTTTCATGAGGGCGTGTGTATGGTGGTTATTCACAATATTGGTTGGTTTGTATGTTGGTTATTTATTCGCAGTCGACCTGCTGAGGTTAGTTCTTGGGGGAAGTGTGAGGGAATCCATATGGTGGGGAGAACAATTTTGGTCATTCGAGTCTATGATCCTCATTATATGAGGATTACTAAGTGTGGGATATTTTATTTTTAGTGATATGGTAAAAGGTAGTGGTTGGTAATTCATGTTGGTACTCAAGTGTGAGTGAGTAGGCTATATCATGTTAATACATATGAAAGTGGATATGGCATGGGTAGTGGTTTTTATTTTCATTAAATGAAATGAATAGTATTCTCTTATTATGGGTAGTGTCTCTTCAATCGTGGAAAATGACCCTCGTGTTTTAAGGGGCATTGGTTCATTGAATCCATTTGGGGGATGGATTAGGTGGTATCAGTTTCTCATGCGTATGTAAAGTTCAAATGTATCTGGTTATATAGAATGTTCAATCATTGTGGTTTGGAGTTCTGTTGTGTGATGAATTCTAAGTATTAACAATATACTCAGGTTGAAATCATCAAATATGATTGACCATTGAGGCTTACTTCAGGTGATAATAGTTATCGCATGTATTTTGTAACAATCCACATTATTATGGGTTGAGAAAATCAAGATAAAATTGATTTTTTTTGTTTTCATGTGGGTTTGAGTATAAAATGTTCATTTTAATTACCATAAGTTCTATGAATAAATTTCTAACCTATCTATTGGTCCCAAAATTTGGTGTTTACACTTTGGCAGGAGTTCGGTGGAATTCTGATTCTTTTGTATTTTGTTAGATTATTTAATATTTGATAAACTAAATACTAACTAATTTTTTAAGTTCCATCAAGGATATCTCCTAAATTTTTCTATGTATTGAAATTTAAACATCATGATTTATTCTAAAGTGTTTGTTTTGGAAAGGTAATGTATAAACATGGTTTAGGTTCTGAGATCGGGCATAAGTATTTTGGTGAGTATTATCTTTAATTTTATTACTTTTTTATACATTTTATTTTCTTCCTCCAACATGGGGTATATTAAAAGCATCATAGGTACTGCCCCTTTGTTGGAAATCCATCTAAGAGGAAGAATATGTATAGAGGGAGAGAGGGGGCACCTTCAGGATTTGTTTGAGGAGCTAGATCCGGATGTGGTGGTCATGTGGTGTTGATCAGTCCTTGAGGATTCGATGTTTTACATCATGTCATTGGCCTTAATTTTTTTTGGCATCCTCATATATTATTTTTGAGAAGGTTTAGTTCCATATTTCTATTGTTGGGGCCCCTTATAGTCCATTGGATTTTTTTTTGAGAGAATGGAAGATTTTGATTGCTTTACATTGGTTTTTTGATTTTGAATTCAAGAACACCTGATGTTTGATTCAAGAACACATGTCATGTATTTTTTTGAAAGTGTATGGTTGATGATATATTATACACTACTTGAGTGTTTATGAAATGTCATGTAGGGGTGACTCAAGGTGTCATCAAGTACTCAATCAAAGCACCACATTTTTTGGTAACACCTTTGTGTGAGGCACATGAACGAAGCACGTGTATTGTACGTTGCTAGAATCAATGTGGGGTGCTTGGATATAGGTCATGCAAGGTACATGGTCTGGAAACCTATGTGAAAATTACGCTATATATGGGGGATCCACATAATATATCTGGTAATTACATGTATGTTTGGATAGAGGTACCCACCGTAGGAAGATTTCTTGATTGAAACACTGTGTACATGAGGTTCACACCATTTACTCCACTTTTAGATGTGTTTCTCTTGTCTTATCACCTTGGAGATTGAATTAGACACATGGGTGTTCCGTTATTATTTTTTACACATTGGGATGGATGGTTTAGATCTTGGGGGTATTGTAGTTCATTATTAAAATATTTTACAAATCATTAGGTTGGGTTGAGGATAGAAAGAGGATCACATCAAGGTTTTTAGTTTAGAATACTTATGAGGCATGTGTAGGGATAGGCTTGGATAAGGTTAGGGAGTTTATTGATGAGCTTCGATTGGGAATTATAAGGTGTTTAACTTAAGGTTCATTCATATAATTCTTCAAAAGTGAGATATAGTAATATCTTAGATGGGATATATAAATCTAGATTTCATGAATATTTGATTTATTAGAGCCTTTCTACTGGGTGGAATAATAGGGTGTCTGGTATATAAGGATGCCATTGAGTGGAGCTAAATATGGGTCTAATGGTCCCTTTGTTGATACCCTTGTTGGTGTGGTGTTTTTGAAGTATAGATTGTTTTTTGGAGAGTTTGTTTGCGGTTTTTTACGATAGTCTTGGCCTCCGGTTTTATTCTGTTAGAGGATTCATTCATATGGTGTCCTATTCGTATTATGGATTTAGGGACACTTTTAAGTTCAGTATGTTTTTTTGAACTTGAGAGGGTGGTTAATTGTTTCAACATTAGTGATAATGGGTTCAAGTATTTGTTGACCCATGTGTTTTATGGATAATTATAAGGATGTTTGGGTCTTTCTATGCTCGCATATGAGAGAAGGACTTTAATATATTACTATTTTTGTATTTTCCATTGATATTGATTGGTTTCTCTATTCTATATGTTGGATACAGTTAGGCATGCTTAGGGAAATAATAGATTATCGAGATGGGGTAACCCCCCCCCCCACCGAATATAATATTTTTACTCTAGCTAGGGATTAGATGTCATGGATTCATATTTACACTCTTAGATGATGAGTTTGGTCCATGTATTGTCATTTTATGCTTACATGATAGATTATAGTTTCTAGTTCTATAGAACTTATAAGAATTTTACATGTACATAAGTATCAAACATTAGGTTTTTTCATCTTTTTAAATCAAATTATTGTATTTCTATATACTGGTAGTGTTTCTTCTTATTTTCATTGATTAATTGGGTGATATTCAAGGGTCTGACATTTGTACATTCAATCTTGTTAGAAGCCTAGAATATTCGGTTAGGTCTAATAGATGCACTTAATTATATATAGATTGGTGATCAATTTTTACTAAGGCCATAGCATTTAGAAGAAGTAGGTTTAATCAGTCTAGGGTGGCATGTTATAATCTGAAGTCTGAGAGAGGTTCTTTTACTTATTTATCTATTTAATTTTTTTACAATTATGCTAGTTCTTTATAGGACTTGGTTGATCATATAATGATTTCATTCACTTGTATGTGATAGTAGATAATAGATTCACTATTTATGTGGCCTAACGAGATTTATTTCTCACCACTACATAAGAAATTTTGTGCATGTCTAAAATATCTTCTTTATGTATGAAGATAGAATAAAAAGTTTATATGGCTTGGGATAGAAATTGTATGTTCATTTGGGATAGTTCATGTAGTATTTGAGGATTAAGTTGAAGTACCTCAACAATGTTCTTGTTACGTAGTATGAGGTATGGATATAGAATGATATTAGAAACTTAAGTGTTTTTATTAATTTTATTTAAACATTATATGTGGTTGAACCAATGGGTAGTAAATTTATATTTTCTTCAATTATCATGATTTTTTGTGCAAAATTCCATTTATTATAAAATCCTAATATTTCAGTTATTTACATAACATAATATTATAATTATGGATGACTATGTGTTTGGATTGTTTTCAATATTTTCTCACTTTTATTTGAGGTAATATTCTCCCCATTGTATGTATTATTAAATCACTACCAGTTAGTAGTTTCTGGTGCATAGGGAGGATCTCACAAGGCCTTCATATCATGTGTTGGATTATGCAATTTTTTAGGTTCACCCAATCCATTTTCTGACAAAATAGTGTTAAAAGAATCTATTTTCTAGTCTTATTATTTGGGGGATGGTAGAAAACTGGTTTAGTAATGAGTTGGATATTGTGGTGGAT
Source organism: Viscum album (assembly GCA_963277665.1). Lineage (NCBI taxonomy): Eukaryota > Viridiplantae > Streptophyta > Magnoliopsida > Santalales > Viscaceae > Viscum > Viscum album. The sequence goes on from OY728163.1 coordinate 1,656,259,891, forward strand.
ATAATATTATTATGTTGAGAGCACCATTTTGGATAATAATTCTAGGATACCAAGGATAAGAGATTGTTGTTCTTGGTTTCTTATATAGGGGTTGTATGATTTCACCTCTTGTAAAAACATCGGTATTTAAGATTTTGTATTTGTTGTGGATTTTATTCTTTTGTTGATGAAAATAGTTATGATATTATGAATCATATTATGATTATAGGATTAAAAAGACATGTGCCTTTTTTTTGGTTTTACTAATGATATAGGTTCATTTCATTAAAGTGTCAATAGTATCCTATATGGTGTTATCCCATATATATTCATAGTTTAATTATACTCAATGGAACCACATGTATTTTATTTAAATGATAAGACATTTAGATCTTCTTTCCACATTATCTCTAGTGATGTAAATGTTTTCCCTTCATCAAGGGAACTATGGAGGCCCTATTATGTTGGTGTGAGATTTTGTTGACTTAGTGGTGGCTCATTATGGGTAAGTATAAGGACCATGGATTAAAAAATAAATAATAGTATATTTTTAGAAAAGAATTTATTTATTTCATTTTGAATATATTAATTGGTCAGAGTTTTAGATAATTGGGTTAAAACACTACAATAAAAAAATAGATATTCCACAATGTGGGAACTTCCACTTAGTGCCCATTTTTCTTACAATATTAAACTTTTAAAATGAAACACATTTTATTTTTATGATAAATATTATTGATTTTAAACTTAAATTAAAAACTGTTCCTAATCTTTCTTGAAAATTTAAAAAAAATTGAAAACATGTGATGAGCATATAAATTTCAATTATGTACATATAAAAACCCCATTACGCCACTTTAAAACCATGAGATTTCATAAGAATGTTTTCCTTTAACATAATAAAAATTGACATGAAATAATCATTTATTTCCACATGAAATCTTATTTACTATCCAAATTTTTATATAAAACACATTATAAAATATATTAAGGGAAAATTATAATCATTATGGTTTGTTAAAAGTATTAAAATCTATTAAAACTTTTTATAAAAAACATACATTTTAACTCTAAAGAGAATAATACTTCGTTAAAATAAAAGATCATTATATTACCTTATGAAATAAAAATATTTCCATGAAATCTCATTAAAAACATATAAAATTCATACAAGTTCCCTGATACATTATCTTCATAGGCTCCTCACAGGAACCCATTCCAATGTAATAACTTACTCGATTAATCCCAAAAAATTTCTATGTGGAACATAATCATTTTCCAATAAATTATAGGGCTATATCAAGATCACCCAACATTATAAAAACATTCAAGGACCATAACATATGTGAAACACCTAAAATCTTACATTATTATCATCAAACTCAAAAAAATATACTTTTTTACCCATAAGTAAAATATTTTCAAATATTGATATATCTCTTTCCTTTAAAACACAATTTTCTAAACTATAATATCCATAATAAAGTTATGGATGGTTTATATTTGAATAAAATATTTAATATTATAATATAATATAAATATCAGATAATATTTTCATTCAAGAGAATAGCTAATGATGTCATATATTTTAGAATAGAACATTTCATTTTCCTTTTGTAAATAACGTCAAAACAACCCATATATAATATGAAAAACAAATATTCCAATTGAAACATTTTATAGAAAAAAAAATTTAATAAATTATTTTAAATTTTATATAAATTCATAAATAGAATTATTTTAATAATATATACATGGAATAAAATTATATTGATAATAAAATTTTAAAACATTTAAAATGAGGTTTTAAGGTAAAGTGTCTCTCACCACGAGTTCAACTTGTGACATACATTTTTTTCTTCTTGAGTAATAAACTTATGTTAATTATTGACTATATTAATTATAATTTCAAGTGTGATATTTATTTTATTTAATTTATATCCATTTGATCCATAATTACTTATATGATAAATTTCAAGGCAATCATTTGATAACATTCAACTTATAAGTCAGAAATGGATGGGGAATGCTAACTATGGTTAAAGGCTTCATTATTCCATTATCTCTATAATCTTTATAATTTCATAATTATATTTTTTTGACATTAAATACAATTTTATTATCATCCATTGAAGTTTTACATAAAAACAAATAAGATCACTTCGTGGTGGTGGTAGTCCATGCGTATGCATGCTGGACATTATCATTTTTCATTTGAAAGAATGATCATAAAATAGATTCCATAATATATTTATAAAATTATAATTATTTCATTAATATATTGTATATTAATTAAATCCTTTATAATTATTGACCCTGAAATATGGTGATGAGAATCAAAATACATCACTTTATGGTGGTGGTAGTGCACACATAAACATGAATGCTGTTTTTTTTCTCCATGGGATGGAAAATGAGTTGAATAATATAATTAAAATAACGTATTAAAATTTAATTATATGTTATATATTTAAATTATTATATTAGAATGTTTATGAGACAATTCATGGAGGTATAAAAATAAGTAACATTAAAAATCTCTATTGAGATGATTACATCCTATTTGATGTTTGTCCACTGTATTTATCCTTAATGACCATATAAATGCTTTTCAAATATGATTAAAACCTATATAATATACTTAATTAAGTTAATAATAATTTTTGGTAGGCTTTGGTTGAGCTAAGTTGGTCAATTTGGTGTAAAAAATATAATATATATAGTATCCTTTTAGAGTGGAGGAAAAGACAAACATGGAAGAGAAGGAGGTCTCGCGGAGCTCGAGCTTGAGATGATTGTCATCTAACCCTAATGTGGTCGGCGACTCTTCCCCCTCCGTCGCAAGCCGGAGGGGGGTGGAAGAGAAGGAGGTCTCGCGACGGAATCGCTTCACCCGATTCTCTGACCCTGCTTTGTATCAACCTTTCCTTGAGATTCAAATCTGTCCGAAGGTTCATGGCTTTCAGAACGGAGACCCCGTGGTCCCTCCTTCGGTTCTAGAGATCTCAGAAGCATAGATCCTCCTTGATCTGACCTTGAATTCTGGATTTCGAAAGTTTCGGCCTTCGGTGGACGATTTCGACAGGTTCGTCTCAAAATCATGGGGGCTTTAGTTTCAGCCGGTTGTTGGATTGCTGGATAATCGGAGTCTAATGGTCTGTTGCTCTTCATCAGAGGACATGGTTCGGGCGCTGTCGTTTTCTCCCAGGAAGTGCGGACGGTATGAGTCTCATTTATGCAGATGGACCTATGATTTTCATATGAATCGTGATTCCCCTTTCATTCCGGTTTGGCTTAGCTTTCCCCTTCTTCCCCTCTCCATTCAAAACCCTATGATCATGCGTTTGTTGGGGAACATGTTTGGGTGCTTTTTATGTGTCTATTCCTGTATGGACTCGGTTAGTCATCCGATTAATCCAAGGATGTGCATGGAGGTTGATACCTCGAGAGCGCCAGTGGAGATGATTTGGATTGATGATGTCGATGAGATTTGATGCAAACAGATGGTGATCTTTGATCAATGGATGGATTTTTGTTTGATTTTCCATAGACTGGGACACACTATGGACTACTTTTTCCGTGATGGTAACCAGAAATCAGATACTGTGAAGGCTAGAGGCACTGGCGAGGGATCCTGACCGGTGAGTTTAAGTGTTGTTGGTATGCAGAAAAAGAATTTGGGGGTTACCTCTTGAACTAAAGGTCAGTGATGTTTTTGCCAAGCTGAAGCGGTATCTGAGGTCTATCTCTCCTCCTAGTGTGAGGCATGGATTCAGAGGAGCTGATAAAGAAAATTATATTGGTTCTAAGGTTTCTCTTGAGGCTATTGTGGATGTGCATGGTTCTCCTCTAGTGCCTGAGGGCTCTCTTATGGTGGCATACCCTCAATAGGAGAATGAAATTTATGATATGTAGGTGGCTTCAGATGAGCAGGTTGGGGATGCTTTGTAGGGGAATCAGGTCTTAGGTTTTGTTAGTGTCACAGTTGTGCATGGGACTAATGATGCAGCCTTTTCAGTTTTAGAAATAGTGGAAATGGGTGATATGGTGAACCCAGCAGTTGAGTTTCCTAAGAATAATGATAAAATGAGGGACAACCATGTTAAGGGTATGCAAGGAGGTGATTTACTGGATGAAAATGGTGGGTGGGTGCAGGTTTCAACTGGATTGTAGACACATCTAGAGAAGCAGACAGACCGGATTGAACTTGGGAACAGTTTTGGGGGTCTGGTTAGTGATGAAGTGGAACCGGTCCCGGATCGGGTTGTGCTACTGATTTCTCAAGCTGCCTTGTCTCCTAGCCGGGTGTCGGTTGAAGCTATTAATGAACTGGATGACAGTAGACTTCCGATTTGGGGGGGGGGAGTGTACTCAAGGTGACAGTGGGAATTTCCATTTTCAAGAATAAGCTTCTGGAAACTGTTTTCAGGATTTAGTGCATGGGAGGCATGGAGATAAGGAGCATATGAAGCATTCACACTGTTTAGTAATGGTTGATTCTAATAGTCACATTGAGTAAGAACATGGGGTGCATGATGGTTACCAGGAGGTGCATATCCCAGGAAACTGGGGGGATATCTCTGATAGGGAAAAGGAGAATGCTGGAGGTAGGGTGCAGACCTCTTATAGTGAAATTGTTCAGGGCGGAAAGAAGACTGTGTGAGGGATAGAAGAAGCTATGACCGCTCCTCCAAAAAGAAGGAAAATGAAAGACTATTATAATATGTCGAAACTGATTCCCATCAGGTCCTCTGTGAGCAAAGGGAAAGGTGCGTAACCCTCTGAGGAGTTTTTATATTTGGAAAAATAAAATCTGAGAAGGAAGTATGCTAAGATATTGAAGCAGTGTGAAATTTTAGACCATATCCCATCCCCATTATCCTCTATCAATAATTTTATTATCTATTAATATATTATATAACCTAGAATACCATTAATGTCATTCTATGAAATATTCCTATATTTTAATTTTAAAGAAATCATTATATGTAAGGACTTATAATATAAACAATTTAACCATAAATTATACATTATTGTTAACCATTAAATTATAGTGATGGAATATGTAATACAAAAACTATTTTATTTTATGTTTTTGAAATCATTTGCTTTGTTTTTTCTGCTACTTTCATAAACATTGTGTCAGCATTGTGTAAGAATTTAGGGTAACTATACCATCACTAAAAATTAAAAATCATAAAAATAAATTATTTATGTTAAAAATAAACTTTTATATAAATCAAATATATATTTAATCACATATATTTCAAGAAAACATCATTAATATGTTATTTTTACTTTTTCATAACATACACAAGCACTACACAAAAAGATGGATATGTTTCTTGATACATAACTCAAAAATTTACAATTATCGATCCATATATTAAATTAAACATAATATTACTTAATAAAGTCATTAAAATAATTCTTAATTTAAAAATATTTTCTTTAGGTCACTAAATTTGACCTTTCTAGTGTTGCGTAAGCACTGTGTCGACATAGAAAATGATTTTCATATTTATCATTAAATAAATTTTAATTTATTGTTTTGAGTAATAAATTGAGATTATATTATAATAAATTCAACTTTCCATAAGTTTCAAAAATAATTATGTCTTGGTGATATCATAAAATATATTGTGATTCATACACTGTAATTTTTGAATTATTCATAAAAAATCTATCTTCTTTAGAAAAATATCAAAAATTAATCCTAGGATAAATTTAAAATGGTAATTAAAAAAATTAATTAAATTTCATCAACTTAAATTCCTATAAGACATATATATTAATTATAAAAATAATTATCAAACCATGATGAAATAAAAATTTATAGATAAATTTATTTTTAAGTATAAAAATGTTTTAGAACAAAATTAATCAAAATTATAACGAACTGGCCTTGAGAATTCCAAAAATTAAATCTCTGTAATTTAATTCACATTATTTTATTTGTATTGTATTTTTAAATTTTAGAGTTTTAAATAATTAGGCCCCAACTCTTACATAAAAAACTAAATATTTCAACATGGACACTTCCTCTCAATATCAATTTTCCCCACAATATAAAACATCAATAATAGAACATGCTTTCATTAATGAAAAATATTTATGATTTTCAAATTCACTTCTTTTTCTTCCTACACAAACTTAAACCATAAAATATGAATTTAAAAATTAGGGATGGTCACATACATATCAGTAAGGTATATATAAAAATAAATAAGAAACATTTATGTATATAAATACTCATAAAATATTTATTTTTGAAAATAATGTTTGTTCACGAAATGAACATTTTCTTACCCCAAAAAATCGACTTATCAGCCAATATATTTTTCTAAAATATTTTATAATAAATATTAACGTAAAAGTAAAACACATAAATATTTCATATAAATCATGAAAACTCATGATATCTCTTTCAAAAAAATGTTATATATTTCACCCTTAAGAAGTAGAATATAAAATCCTATATAAATAAGTTAATTTATTACAATTTTTAAATAATAATAAATCTATAAAAACCCATATCAATCATTGATAAATTATATAGGTAACATGCGACGTCATTTTCATATCATTATTATAAATGGAATAACCATCACGGTTATACATGGAATAACCTTCATGGTTAAAAATGGAATAACATTCATAGTTATCAATGGAATAACCTTTGTGGTCACAAATTGAATAAACGCATGATTACCAATGGAATAACCTACACAGTTGAAAATTGGATAACCTTTAGGGTCAAATTATAATATAAATCATACCCAATGAATTGAAAATCTATAATTGACCCATCCAACCATAGTTTATAAAGAACCACCCATCGTCATAAAAATTTCCTAAGATCTATATAATTATTAACAGATAAAATATTTCATTTTTTAACATTAAAATCATAAAAATATTGTTTCCACCTAAAAGAAAACATTTCTAGATATTGAAATATACATTAAATGTTAAGCCATTCTTTAAAATACGCAAAATAATGGAATAGAGGGTTTTTATTTGATGAAAAGAAAAAATACTATAAAAGAATACAAACATAAAAAATTGTTTATAGTGGCATGAAAAATCATTGATGTTTTATATGTAAAAATAAATCATTTATTTTTTTCTTTTTTATATAATGTTCAATAAAAAATACCGAAAAATATTTATTTTGATAAATATGCAATGAATGTAAAAATGTGACATAACACATCCTTTGTAATGAATTCATGCCCACATAAATACATCTATAAAATAATTTTCGGAATATTTACAAGGAAGACAATGATGTAGAAAATATATTTTCAAAACATTTAAAATGGGGTTTTTAAAATACTGTGTCCCATACCTTGAGTCTGACGCACTATGTATGTTATTTATCAACCGTAATAATAAAATTATTTATATTATTTAGTTTCTTAAGAAACTTTTTAATGTTTAATATTCATTTTTTCTATGTTATAATAATTTACTTAATTAATTATGTTTACATCATATGATTTAATGGTATTATGTTTAAAAATGTATTTGGCAGGATGATTGTGAAAAAAGTAGTTATAATTCCCTCATAAAAAGTAATTTGATAATAATAATTTTTATATATCATTTAAACTTTTATAACAAACAATTAATTGTGGTTATGAAACATAAACTATGTTACAATCATGAAGATGGTAGGTCGTATGTACACATGAGTTAGGTTTCTATTTATCAATGATCATAAAGAAATGATGGTAAGTGTTATTTTAGATATCCAAAATTATAATTATATAATAAATTTCATATTATATCTTTAAAAAAACTTATATATGTCATCCATATTTTGTGGTGTTGAAAAATGAATGACATCACTTCGTTGAGGTGGTAGTCCACACATACACATGAATGACATTATTTTTTCAATGAATGGAATTATAAAAAATTATATGATATATTACCTTTAAATAATTATAAATATTTAATGAATAACATATATATATATATATAATCCATCATTATATCCAGCTATAAGAGGTGGTGATGGAAAATTAATTACATTGGTTCATGAGGCGATGGTCTTCCATACAAAAGAATTATGGTTTCATTACCCATTCGATGAATGAAGGAGATGAATAAATGTTATTCAATTAAAATAATAACATATCAATATATGGTGTATATATATATATGTTATTATATCAATATTTTTTGATTATATTTTAAGGATGATGAAGTAGAAATAAGACTAAAAATTTCAGTTAAAATTAATCCTATTCTTTGGATAATATCATTGGATTTACACCTTAATCCCTCTATGGTCTATATTATAGCTGAAATAATAACATTATAATGATTTGATAGATTATATAATGTCATTTGTGTAGTAATGTTACAAACAAAAATGTAATTTAAAGTGTAAATAAAATAATCGAGGAGGATCCCTTTTATAAGATAGAGGAGGGGGACTCTTGGAATTATATACAGTATTAAATGTATATAAATTAATTTTCTTGATAAAATGGAAACAAAATAATATAATTAAAATATAGGATATGTATGGGTATAAATACACTAATCTAATTAATTTATTCACATTATTATTATGTTTCTAACCTTATAGTTTTGTTTTAACCCCCAGTTATCCATTTTGAAAAATAAGGTTGTAACAATGTTTTTTACTCTCAAGGGTTTATGATAATTATTAGAAAATATAAATTGAATCATAAGTGGACCATGATTGAAATTTTCAACCATATCTCAATAAATCTTACGAATATAGTATTTTTAGGAATTGTAAATCAATTAATAAAATATAATCTATTATAAAATATCTTTAATATCATTCGAGAAAAAATTAATTTAATTGGTATTTTAAAACATCATTACAAAATAATAATTTATATTTAATCCTTTAATATACCCCGTAAATGATATATTTACCTAAAAACATTATCAAAGTTTATAATTAAGTCAAATTATATTACATTAAATATTTTTATAATCATTTATTATATTTTTATGTTAATTGAATAAATATTGTTTCGATGTTCTGCAATCATTTAAGGTAAGTATTTCTTCAATAAAAATTAGAAATAAATTAAAATGATAAAAAATAATTTATATTTAAAACGAACATTATTATCAAAACATAATTTTTTTTATCTCTAACTAAAAATATTAATGATATTAAAAGCAATAAAGTGGCATTTTTGACATTATCTTCTACCTAAATGGCATAAACAATCAATGAAATATGCCACCAAGGTTACCTATTTTAGAATATTTTATGCTAATGGTAGAATTAAAATAAAAAATATGATAAAATAAAGTATTAGGGTCAATTACTTGTCCTTATTATATTATTTTTATTCTTAATTAATCGAATTACCCTTAACATAGGGATAATTATTTACCATGGTTACTATTCATAAGGGAAAATAATAAGTGGGCCTATTTTTTAAATTTTAAAGTCATAATTAAAAATATTTAATCAATTATTCGAGATTAATTTTTAAAAATTGTAATAAATTATATTAATATTAAAATGGAAAACATAATGACAAATTAGTTTTTAAAGAAATTGGATTTTTAAGTATAAAATTATTTTTTATAACAAATTAAAAAATAAATTTTATTACGTTGAAAATAATTATATTATTCACAATAAAATTGAACTAAATTTGATTTCAACATATTTTAAAACAAAATGGAACCTTGTAAATTCTTGAATCAAAAATACATTATTCAATAAAAATCAACACTTTCACTATTTAATAGAGAATCAATATTTACACATAAATCCCAAAAAATCACACCAAGATATTTTTGACACAGTGATTCCAAAAATGATATCATTTTTTTAAATAAAATTTATATGATTTTCTAAAATAAAATATATTTTTCTGTCCCAAAAATCAATAAAACCCATTTTTGAAGAAATAACTGTATTTTTGCTGAATAAAATTACATTACTAATGAGTGGGTTCTTATTTCGTAAGATTTGATAAATATATTTATATATAGTAGGAAAATAATATATATTCAATAAATCAGTTTATCCTATATGTATCATCTAATTTAATGTTTATTTTATTATGCTCATATTTAAATAATAATATTTTATGTTTCATTTTAGATCAGTGTTGCGTTTATTATATACTATAAAACATAGTCTTTATTTTAAAATATAATGATATTTTATTTTCCCCCAATAGAAATTTATATCCTAAAAATTTAAACATTAACTTGGTATTTAAATGATTTATATTAAAAAATATATACTTTTAAAATCCCAAATCATAAAAGGGTTAAAACACATTACTCTTGAGAATTTTAAAATGTAAATATGAAGTTACTCTATAATAAACCATATATAGTTTAAAAATAATATAATATTAGTGGGAAGTGAAAATATGTTCTTGCAGGAGAATCCAAATTTCTATATAATTATTTACATTAATAGAGATCATTGATCAAAATAAATAAAATGACCCAAAGAATAGTAATGACCCCAAAACTATAAATCAATGATGTGCGAAAAATCATCAATTCATCAGAAATTAAGGTAATAGGGTTAATTTTTTTTGAAAGATCCTCTTCCTAGAGTTGAGGAATTACCATACAATCTGGCCATATAAAATAAATAAATATACATAATTCACATGTATAATTTCATCCTTTAATAAATTTCCAACAAAATATCATCTTTTCTTACAAATGACGTGGGATGAAAAAAACATTTTCATACTTGAAGAACAAAAATAAACTTCTACTGTGTCACATAATACAATAAATCATAACATGTTATTCCTCATAACATTATAATTTTACCCAAACCATAATGGTTAGAATAGGGTAAGATAATTTCCAAAATTAATAAACCTTCATATGATAAAATAATGAACTAATCTCCAAAATTCAATAGTAATACACAAATTTGAAACTTAATCATTATATAAATAACTAACATTAAATTGATTAAAATATTCCTTACTAAGAATGAAATCAAATGAATTTAATTTTTTTATCACATATTCATCCAATATTAATTTATCATTTATCTACAAATAAAATAAATCACTCTTAGAGATTCATACATAAAAAATTTGTGATATAGTTATACAATATCCTAGATATACAAATTATTTCCATTAGTAAACTAAATAACCATAAATACACATTAAAATATAAAATATTACATTAGATAATTTATCCTTTATTCCACAAATAAAATCACATCTTATCCAAAAATATTTCCATTTACAATTATCGTATAATATTCCAGAAATAATGAACATCTTCTTAAAAATATCACATCATCACTAAATTACTTTTCAATCACATGAATATCTATAAAATAAAACATATTGTTTAAAAATCAAGATAATATTTAATTTTCATGTCATTTGAATGATTTCATACTAAATAAGACCTCATGTAGTCCATTGGTAGGCGTTTCACCATTTTTTCTCTTCGATTGGGAATTCAATCCTTAGGGATATACAAGATGTGACAGGTTTTCACCCAGATTGTGTGTTTTTCTTTTTATAAAACTATATAAATATAATTACTATAAAATTAATAAGCTTATGATGAACATCCTAAATATAACGTTAATGATCAATGATCTTATAAACCCTAAATGTTATCAATACATTTAATATTGTTTCCACAAAATAAAAAGATCATTCTTCCTCAAATAACATTTTAAGCTGTTAAACTTAAGGGTTACATATACATCAAGAATATATCATAAATAAATAAAAATATCTCAATGTAATTTCTTCACCTAAAACATTTTTTTTTTGATATTTTCATCTTATGATCAACATTAAATCTACCACTACATGATAACTTTTAAATCCCTATAAGTAGACACCTTAATCATTAAATGTCCTTCTCAGTCCATTAACCTGTCTTTTCCATCTTATTCTATAATTCTTCATTACTTCCAAAAAAATATTAATTTTTTCATAATGTTATAAAATATCAAAACATAATCCAATATATAATTCATACCATTCATATTATATTTTTGATTTCCTCATCTTCAACTGTAATGACAGTAGGCATTGTTGAACATTTATATATATGGTCATTCTGATCATGTTCTTGATATTTCCCCCCAAGAAATTGATTTTCCTATTTCCCATACTAAACATATTTTAAAAATTCAATTAATACCTAGGGAATAAGTTTATCCCCCTTTATAGTGTCAATATAATTCTTCTATTTTCCTTGAAAGATTATTGTTTTATGCACCCTTTACCAAAAACAACACATATTTCCATTACTTTAAGAGATTTAATAAGAGAATTTTCCCTATATCCTAGACATATAGTTCATTAACTATTTTAAACATTATGATCTTTGTCACCTGAACATACATAATGATTAATATCTCTCTTATTTAATGTGTTTGGAAACTCATCTAGGTTCAAGTTGTTAATCAAAACACGTGATAGATAGTTAATAATAACCACAATAATTTTCACTATAGATCTAATTATGTTTGGTTTCTCATTCATACAATCATTGTATTTTCCATAACATACATTTTTCATTTGGTTTCTTCTAAATCCATTCATATAATAAAACAAAAAAATTTAGTGTGATTATATCAACAAAATCATAATAAACCATTTTATGTAGAGGATAAACAATAAGATATAAATAACCATATTATCTTCAACTCTTTTGATTTAACTAAAATAACATCAATTGTTTTTAAAATAATAACAACAATAGTTATATAGGAATAATAATTTAATAGCCAATAACAACTTATTATATACTGTTTTATTAAAAATTCATCTACACCAAGTATAAGAACTCGGCATTAAGTAATCAAAATATTTATTCTTTAGAAAATAATTCAAATTCATTAGTTTAGGATAATTTAATGTTTATATTTTTTGATAATTACTTCCAAACTCTTACATAAAAATCCCAAATATGAAAAAGTTGTCACTTACACTCAGTAACTATTTTCCTAAAATATAAAACATATTATCTTCCATCAAAAATATTTATGATGTTTAACATGACATATTCTTGATCCTAATAAACCTTAATCCCTATGAATATCACTAAAAAATATGTAATGAGAATAAAATATAAGTAAAATACATATTAAAATAATGAATAAACTTATTAATCCATAAATACTTTTAATTTTTTTCCATTTTTAAAATAAACGTTATGATCAAAATAAATACTTAATTACCCAATAAATCAACATCATTGAACAGTATTTTTCAAAAAAAAATTACCATACATATTAATGGTAATATAAAATTTACAAATTGTTTTTAGAAATTATGAAAACTTTTGAAGAAAATATCAAAAAAAGTTATAAATTTCACCCTTAAGATGAATCATATACAGTTAAAAAAACTACTTTTGTCCCATGCCTTTTTAAAATTTCATCATTTCTATAAATATTTATAGAAAGCATACATAAATCATATAGGTAACTTCAGACATCATTTTCAATTCACTCTTACAAATAGAAAAATCATCAAGGTTACACATGGAATGACATTCATGGTTACTAATTAAGTAACATTCATGGATGAAAATAGAATAACATTCATGGATAAAAATAGAATAATCTACATAGTTACCAAGAAAATCACCTTTATTATTACAAATGGAATAACCACCATGGTCATCTTAGAAAATAAAACTTGCACCATGAATTGGAGGGATATCATATAACCCCCCATAGTTGGTTTATAACAGAACCACCCATCATCATAAAAAATTCCCAATAACCGTTACATAATTAAAATTAATAAAATCTTTTAGTTATCAACATTACACTCATAAAAATAAAAATATTTTCACCAATAATAAAACAATTCAAAATATTGAAATATTTACTCCATTTTGAAACTTTTTTGAAAACACACAGAATAAATGAATATATGGTTTTTATTTTAAGAAAACATAAAATATTATAAAATATTTCAAACATAAAACAAGATTTTTTAAGGTTTTAAAAACTGGGGGTGTTGTGTATGTTAAAACAACACAATAATTTTTTACTTTTTTTTCAAAATGATCAGAATAAAATACATAAAAATATTCCTTTTGAAAACCTTTTAAATAAATTAAAAATTCTTATAAAACATCCATTATTATTAGTTATTGTATATATAAATAAATTCATAAATTAATTTTATGAATAATGACTTCTAAGATAATTATTTTGAAAAAATATAATTAAAACATTTAAAATGAGGTTTTTAAGGTAAAGTGTCTCCTAACTTGAGTCTGAATCATCACATAGATTATTTAAAATCATGAATAATAAAAAGTTGTTAATTATTTACTTTATTGATATTAATTTTCATGATTATTATTATTTTTACTATGTTATAATCAATTACTTAATCAATTAAGTTCACATCAGACTTTTTGATGATATTATATAAAAAATTACATCATCTGTTTGACTATGATGAAATGGATAATTAATATATTGAATCTATAATAATCATAATATAATTATAATTTTTATAAATTAATTATTATTTAAAAACCAACTATGAAATAATGTTATGAAATATTAACTACGTTACTATCACAGAGATAGTAGGTTGTATATACAAATGAGTAACACATTAATTTTTTTTTAATTATAATGATGTAAAGAAGGTAATTGTTATTTTATATTTCTCAAACAATAATTTTATAAAAATAGAATATTATAATATTAAATAAACATATATATATCATCTATATTGTTTGTGATTAAAAATTAATCACATCACTTCGTGGTGGTGGTGGTCCACACGTACGCACGAATGACGTAATAATTTTTTCATTGAATATGAATATAAAAAATTATATGACATATTATCTTCCCAAAATAATTAATATTTGATTAATTTCATATATTTTCATTAAATACATCATTATATCTAGTTGGTAGTCCTCCATACACACGAACGGTGATTTTGTTTCCGAATTACTGGAAGAAGAAGATAGATATATCTCATTACATTAACCTAATAAGATATAATTATATTTTAGATAATTAAGTTATTATATAATCATGTTTATAGTAAAATATAATTATGTGTAAGAAAAAATAAATCAAAAAAATTTTGTTAAAAGTTATACCTCTTCTTCAGACAATCTCTTTTGATTTACACCCTAATATATATATGGTTTGTATTATGCAAAAATCGATACCTTTATAATGAGGATAATTATTATAGGTATTTATTTTATTAATGATTTAATATATATAATATATATATAAGTGTGAATAGAATTGGAAATGAGGTTTTCTTTTATAAGATAGGGGAGGGGTATTCTTGGAGTTACTTAAAGTATTCAATTAATATAGAAAATTTTTAATTAAAAATATAGTTTCAAAATTATATATTTATAATATATGACATGTATGGGTCGAAATAAACTCATACAAAAAATAGAAATTTTTTATACTATATTTTTACCCTTACCATTTTTTATCCCCTATTAACCCTTGTGACCATTATAATGATAACAAAGTTCTTTTTACAATCTATGGGATAAGATAGTTATTATAAATATATAATTGGACAATAAATGGGCCAAGATTTATATTTTCAACCATACTCAAATATCTTTTCTAAAGATAGGATTTTTTTAATTTAAAATAATATGATAAAATATTTTTTATGTTAAAATATCATTAATGACATTTTATGAAAAATTCATTTAATTTGACTTTGAAAAACAACATAGAATCAAATGAATTAAAAAATAATAAATTCACTAACATGATATATTTATCTAAAAAATTAATGGGATATAATAAGTCATTTAAAATATATTTTTTTTAATATTTTAATAATACTTGATTTTATTTTTCTATTAATTTGATAAATATTTTTATTGCAAGGGAATTTAAAGAAATTATTTCAAAGTAAAAAATTATAAATAAATTACCACGAAAAAAAATAATATATCTTTAAAATTACCATTTTAACGAATTTGTCATCACAATAACAAAATATTATAGATATTAAATTCATGAAAGTGATATGTTTTACTTTATCTCTTACATAAATATTATAAAGGTGAAAATAAATGAAATATGGCACTAAGTTTCCATATTTTCAATGCATGGATACTAATATCATAAATAAAGTCATCCAATGGGATAATGTCAATTGTAAAGATCATTTTCTTGTCTATATCATATTATTTTGAACCTAAATTTCCCGATTTACCCATACAAAAGAGATAATTATTTTATATGGTTGTTATTCATAATGAAAAAATAAGAGTGGACTATTTATAAAAATTGGAAATCCAGATTCCAAATATTGAATCAATTTTTAATGATATAATTTCTAGAAGTAGAATAAATTAATTTAATATTAATAGGAAACCTCAATGAAAATGATATTTTCAGGAAAATTCCTCTTATTTATAAAAATATTTCTATACCAAATTCAATCATAAAATTTATTCCATTGAACATAATAGGATTATTTACAATATAATATAACTAATATTACTTTTAATCTATTTTAAAACAAAAAGTAAACCTGTTGGATGAAAGGGTGTTTACAACTAGAAACAGATAGAATATTTTGTTTTTTTCAATCCATACTATTCTGATCAAGGACTGTGAATAAAAAATGACATTTTTGTGTTGGTGGATTCAATATTGATGGTGGGATAGTTCTCTAGCGTTACCAAATACATTTACATGAAAATTTATAAAAAAATTAATGTTTTATGAAATGAAATTTTTATAGTCAACAATGTAGTCATGTATTGATGAAAAAGTATAAAAAAAATATTAGAGTTTCATGAAATATCATGTTTCTCAAGCATGAAAAAGACTAGTTGATGTTAGTGAATCTAGGCATCGTGTTTCCAAGTGTGATAGAGTTTTGAGAATGTTGTGGATATTCATGAAATTCAAGAATCTTCATTGAATCCTATGAGTTCCACAAAACGGTGTATCTTGCTTATAAATGTAATGCCACTCGTCATATAAAACAACTAGACAATTTTTAGAGGATTACTTTTCACTCCAATTTAATGAATTTTTCATGTGGATGTAATTATTATGTGGATAATAAACATAATTTGAAAAAAATATTAATTAAAATAATGGTTGAGAACTATTTGATTCTAGGAATATACATTAAGAAGATTCATGAAGGATTCTAGTTTCATGAAAGTTGATAGTTTCACAAAATAAGGGAGTTTCTTGAAATATAACAACAATGTGAATGAAAAAGGTATTTCATTAAAAAAATTCCCAAAATATACTTACATGAATGTACTTTTATTCGGGAAAATTTAGTGGAATGTATTAAAGAATAATAAAATAACCTCTATGATGTAAAAATTCATCTTCATGTGATCAGATATGGATGCAACATTGATGTCATTAAAATAATTAAGGCTTCACCCAATATAGAGAGAAAGGGGTGTTAATTGAAGTGATCTGAGGTAGTCAATGTGCCATACATAAAGATTATTGAAAAGGTTGTGTGCCTGAAAAATACTGACCATGACCCACAAATTGTAATCCAAAAAATTTAGTGAATCTTAGAGTATTTAGATATGACCAACAAACTATCCATGTATGCTCCTTGGAATAGCCCTTAGTAGTAAACCAAGTGACACTATTGTGTTGTGTTTCTATTTTAGTATATAGTTATTTATTAATTTGTTGATTCTAACTAATAGGTTTAATAACATTCTACCAATGTGTGGAAAAATTACATTTTATTTAATGAAAAATATAGCTCCCCAATTCACTACTCTCCTCTTAGGTTTTTCTATAGTATAAGATGTGGTATCCAAGGCATCTAGTTTTAGGCATTATTTCCAACTTTTAGATAGATTGTGATGGGGAATTCAGTAAATATAATGGTATTTGCACTTTTTGACGGATTAAATTTAAATATTTTGAAGGACAGTATAAGATAACATTTACGATATCCTCTAATAGATATTCTCTATGCCACATTTCATGGTATTTAGTTTAGTGATGCAACATTCCTCTCTATGACTGAAATAGATTATAAAATTCTTAATGAAAATCCCAAAAATCAAGACATTCATACTAAATCACTATCTAATCAAATATATTTGAATGTTATGAGTTTCATTATATCCAATACATTATAGGGAAACAAGAAAATATATATGAGTGTGATTACAATGCGAAGGAGGAAAAACTCCATGTTCTTCATAATATGTTTGATGACATAGAAATGAATCCATGTTAAGATAAAGATATCCTTTTTAATTGAATTTATAAATTTGGTAGAGAGATTAGAGGTATTGTTGATAAAATTTAGGATATTGACATTGAGAATAAAATATTGAAAATTATCCCACCTATGTAAAATATTTTAATTAATTCCCTCTAAAAGAGAGATATTTTATAGAATTCTATTTATGGTATATTAAGAGGTCTGTTGGAGTATGAAATGATATTCAAAACATAAGGGGTATAAATTTGTGAAATAATGGAAATATAATTCAAATCCATGGAAAAAAAATACATTGAAAAAGGTAGTAATGATAAAGAATATATGGATTATGAATTAATCTCTCTTGATACAACAAAATTCATGAGTGGAAATGAGAGATTTTATTATAAGATTCCATTGGCTTGTTTACAGTGTGGTAAAGTAGGGAACATGGCTTCTCGATGCTTAAGAAAATTCAATGATGTTGAATTTGATGTATAAATTATAGATTTTCCCACATGGGATTCACAAAAAAATTAATTAAAATAATTTAATAAATATTATAGGAATAGATTTTTTTATAAGTGACATGATTGTAAAGTCTTTTTAAAAGTTATAGAACTAGATTTTAAATATACTGTTGAATATTTTATAATAGATGTAGTTTAAAATTGAAGAATCTACGAAAGATTTAGATAATAATTCAAATTGTATTGTCAATATCAAGGTAGAAATTAAGGGTTATCTTAATGATATTATGGGTGAAAAAAGAAAAATTAAATTATTGTATATTTTTTTAAATAACCATCAGAGTATGAGGGTCATCTTGATGTTGGGAATTATCAACTGCAAGTAGTGGAAGAAGAAAACTTGACTACTTTTGAAAGATTAAAATAGGTTATATATTTTATAATATGGAATTTGGAGTTGTAAAAAATAATCAATGAACATAAATAAAGACTAGTGGAAAATTATAGGATTTTTGATATCCATGATGAAGATGTTGTTACCTTATGGAGTAAATTTGAATCTGAAACAAAATCCGGGGAATTGAAGAAGCAATAACTGTTCGGAAGGTTCTCATATGTTGAGATTTGGAAATATTAAAATTTGGTTTTCAAGAAATAGATAATGACTTGAATGATCAAAGACATAAATTTATGGGAATAAGTGAAATTATCTGTGATATGAAAACATCTATGGATGGGAATTAGATGATCCCAAACAAAGAGAAATAGAAATTCAGTCATATCATAGTGGTTTCGGATATTCTAAAATATAAATATTTGAAACATAAATATTATAGAGATTAATATATTATTCTGTTTTCTAGTGATAATATACAACCAAATTTATTTACAAATGTTGGGGATATGTGGAGGAATTTAAGTGAGAAGATATTTCCTCTAATGTGATGTAAAACATGTGTCTTTCTGGGAAATTCCATGTGTAATTATGAAGATTTATGTAGTTTTCTAATGGAGAATTATCTTATTGTTAATAAAAGTGAATTAGACCATATTCATCATTGTATAGATCAAATAATTTCTATAGATATATTTTTTGTTGTTATATCTTTGGTTGTAAAGATATTAATTACAAGAAGAGACAATGTGGAAACTGTATCTACAGAACTCCAAGACATGTTAATAAAATTCAACCATGAAAAATTACACTTAAAATATTTATTCTTCCTTGAAGAATAATATCAGTATGATTCAACCATGAATGTGGAAAATAGATCAGAACGTTTATCTTATTCCTCTACACAATTAGGTATGTTGTTGAATATAAATAAAAATATTAAGAAATCCAACATGGTAGATATTTCTATAAAATATATAAAGAAATGTTTCACTTAATTCTAGATATTAGATTCTCATATTAGAAGATATGAAATTGATTTTTATTGATAAAATTTTAAGGAAAAATTTGATGGAACAATGAATTTTTGGGAATGATTATTCCTTAAAGATCAAAGGAATTATAAACACATAGTTATTAAATAATGAGGTAAAAATAGAAATTTCTCTATGTGGATGGCATGTGTCACAATATTTCTATGTGTGAGTCAACAATATAAAACTAGACTAGTGGTGAAATTTTATCATAAAGGGTGAACCATAAAAGGAAATGTGCGAAATTGTGTCATGGGAGGATAGAGGAAAATCTATGTTTATACATGGTATAATGTCAAAAAACCCCTTTTTAAAATTGAATATGAAAAAATCATGTGGAACTATGGGATGAGTCACATTAATAAAAATAGCATGGAAAACCTATCCAAGATAAAGGATCATTTTAAAATTCTCAACCAATATCATGGTAATGAAATAGAGTGCGATTCATTCAAGCAAGGAAAGATGGTCCAAAATTCTTTTCGTATGAGGAATTATAGGGAATTAAATTTGATTTATCTCATCCAAAAATATTTTTATGGTCCAATGAATATTGTTGAAACATTTTAACAGTGGTAATTTATTATTTTTATTTTTGAATAAAGTAGAATGGAATGTGGGATACTTTTTCAAGGTAAATAAGAAGTGATTGACTACATGAAGAGATATCATTAAAGAGTTGAGAATGAAACTGAATTCACTATAAAGATAGTACATTTTTATATTTGAATAGAATACACATCCATTGAATTAGAAAATTACCTCAAAAAACATGAGATCAAGACAGAGTTGTCTTTAGTTAGAATACATCAAGAAAATGGAGTTGTTGAACACAACAATTCATAGGATACTAAAATGGCCAAAACTATGTTGATATATAGTATTTTTTATCATCAATACTAGAAAGAGGTTGTTCAAGTTCAATTTTACCCTAAAAAAATACATGGTTTAGTGTATGATAGGAAAGAACACCCAATGAAATATGACATGGATGTAACCCCACACTAAATAATTTCCATGTTTTTTAAATAATTATTTTATCTAAACCTATAAGACAATCAAGGAATGTGTGGTGATTCTATAGATAAAGGAATATTCCTAAGATACTAAAATAAGAGAAAATATTATAAATTCTACAACAATAATCTTAGAATTATAGTGGATAGAAATGTTGTTAATATCATTGAGGATAAATTTATAAAAACTATAGGACCAAAAATGTTGAAATTTTTAAAGATAATAAGAAAGTGGAAGAGGGATTGTTTTAAGTAAAAAATTTGAGGATGTGTTGAATAGGATTTATTGTTCTCTAAATAATAATTATTTAGAAGTAGAATCAAAAGTGGAAGCCATTACTGGAGAAACTTAACCAGAATATAATAGGAGAAAGATAAGAGTATAAGATAATCAATCCAACATTAGTGGGGATTAGACTCCTCCTACACATAAAAGGAGAATGATGAATGGCACATATATTTATCTCCAATATATGGTGTAACTAACATCATTTGAAGAAAAAATAAAGGATGGATCTTGTGTTAAGTCTCTGAATGTGGAACTAGATTACATTGTCAAAAACTAGACTTGAGATCTTGTTGAGAGGATAGAAAAAACTATGTTTTCTGTACAAGGTAAATCCTTAAGAAATAATTTATGATAAAGTAACTATTATAAAAAACAAGGTACACATGGTTTCAAAAGTATATTATGTGATTCAAGGTGTTGATGTTGAAGAAACATTTTCTCTACTATCTAAACTAGAGTCTATTAGGATCTTCTTATCCAAGGAAATTTAAAAAGGGTATAAATTTTATCATATGAATATCGAAACAGAATTATTACAAGGTGTTCCTGAATAAGAAGTTTATGTTGAATAGCAAGTGTGATTTATGATTGTAAAAGATAAATTTTTTTATATATTTAATAATATTTTATATTCTCAAAATAAGGAACCAAGAGTGTGTTATTCCCAACTGGATGCTTATTTAAAGAAACTGAAATTTAAAAAGGTGGTTTCCACCGTAATCTCTATGTGAAGAAATATCATAGAAATAAATTTATATTAGTTTTGTTTGTGTATGATATCATATTTGGAAGAATAAAAATGGATCAATCGATAAATGTTCTTATAACATGAATTAAATTTTTTAATTTTCCATGATTGGAAAACTCACATACATTTTGGGGTTGCAGGTGATTCAAAAGATTGAATACACCGTAGTTTGGAAGGAAATGTATGCAACAGGGGTTCAAGATAAATTCAAAATGTATGATTCCAAACTAATTTCAAATCTTACTATGGTTGGGACAAAATAAAGGAATCATGAGAATAGAAAATCTATAGATCCCACCTTGTATAGGTGGATCATAGTAAGCTTGACATATTTGACAGAGATATGTACAAATATCATCTTTGAAACCTGTTTATAATATAAAGTCAAAATGAATGCATGGGAATAGAATTTTTTAATTATTAAGAGAACCATGAGGTATATACAAGGTACTTTATATATTTCCTTATACGTTTATGTAGGAAGGGACAATGAATTGTCATCATTTTTTAATATTGACTGGGCTGAAGTTTTGTTAGATCAAAATTCCACAAGAAGAGGTTACTTCTTGATTGTAAAAACATTTGTGGGATTGTTGGTAAAGAAACAGGAAATCAATTCTCCTCATATGGATGAATCAAAAAATATCACTATGGTAAAATAATTAAATAATTTAACATTGATGAAGTAGTAACATACTAAAATTAATGATGAGGTGAAACATCCCGTGTTGATCATTTGTAAAATTAAGTTCATGATCAAGATAACAAAAAATTTGGTTCAAAACTCTCCTACTAAACATATTAATATTTGAAATCACATTATCAAATAAAAATCAGTAAAGGTACGGATTAAAATAGAGCAGTTTAGTAATAATGATCAAGTGGATCACATAAAAAGTAAGCCATTGGTCGATCCAATGTTTGAGAAACATCATTTGAAACTCGATTTTCATCCACCACCCACTATATGAGGAGATAAAAAATAAAAACCTCTCACCAATTTAATTAATTGATTTAATCTTTTTGTTAAAGTGGTGTAGGTTTTAGTTGGAGATATTATCTTGAGGGTGTTTTTTCTCTAGTCAGAAAAATATTATTTTCCTTTGGGCTTGGTCCAAATGGGGGGAATGGTGAAATTCCTATCTAGTAAAAGTTGCATGTCTATCAAGGCATAAAATTATTTCTTTTCACTATTGTTTTCTTCATTGATCATTACTCATGTTGAATTACAGTGATGGATGAATTATTTAACTGGTATCAAGTTTCTATTTTCGGTAGGTGCTTTATTGAATTTAATGTTCCATTTCCAACAATCCTAATGGGAGAGATTATTAGAACGAAGGGGGTGTTAACTGTTCGAAATGGATATAATTTTGTGTTTGTTTTCAATCCACACTAGTTTGGTGAAGGAGTTTTATTTCCATATTATCTTTCTATGCATGTGCATTTAGTATTGAAAGTGGCATAGTTCTCTAGTTTCATCCAAAAAAAATCCTTGAAAATATAGAGAAAATGTAATGTTTTGAGAATTCAATTTTTTGAAAATCTACCAAGTGGTTAAGTATCAAATTCATAATTTCAAAAAAATCATTTTCTAGATATATCATGTTTTTTGGGCTAACGTTATATAGGTTTACATTGGTAAATCAAGGTGACATGTTTTTTGGGTTTGATATAGTTTCTTCTGAGGTGATTATTTTCCAGAAATACTTGTAGATTTTGAAATCCATGGAGTTTAGTGAAAGGATTAATCTTCTAATAAATAGGAAACTAATAATGATATTTAATAGTAAGATAATTTTTGTTGGAGGTTTTATTTCACTACTTTTGTGAATATTTTATATGAACATAATTTTTTTGGGAATAATGAACCTTACATGAACACAAGTTTATCAAAAGGTATGTTTGAGAACTAATTGATTATAAGGAATTTCAATTAATATGTTTTATGAAAGTGGAGAGTTTTTATAAAGTTTATAGTTTGGTGAAATTTGGGAGTCTCACAAAATATGATAGTGCTTTGAAACAAAATGGGGTTTCACAAAAAATGTGTTTCGTGAAAGATACTTACACAAAAGCAATTGAACATCAGAAAATATTGTGGAATGTATTGGAAAAAACATAATTGGTCCTACATGATAAAAAACATAATCTTCTTATACATAGATATGGATGAATTTTTCAGGTTTATAAACTATGTAAGGCTTATTACAATGCATTGATAAAGGGATAGTTAACATAAGTGACCCAAGGGAGGTAGTGTGCCATCCCTAAAAATTGTTGTAAAGGAAGTGTGTCTGGAACAATATGAACATGATAAAAATATTAAAATACAAATAAAATCATGATTATTAGTGGATTTTGGTACTACTGTCACATTATCATCATATAATCCATAGGTTATCCCTTTGTGGTAGACCAAGTAGAAATATCATGTTATGTTTATATTTCATCATATGGGTGTTTAATAGTTGCATGATTCGGTCAGAGAAGTTTAACAAGATCCAACCAAAGTCTAGTCAAGATGCACATTATTCAAAGAAATATTTGAAACCCTAATTCACACCTCCCCTATATGTTTACTCTTAGGTATAATAAAACTTTATAATTATTTAATCAAAAATCTGTCTTTCTATAGAAATCTGTATTTTTCACTATTCACTGTAAAATCCATCGTTCCAAAAAAATCATAAAAATTACCACAGAAATATAATTTTGAAATTATGATTCAAAAATTTATATTTATTTATAAATTATAAATTATAAATTTTATAGAAATTAATTTTGATATTATCTCATAAAAACAAGTAAATTGTTTTTTTAAGTGAATGTATTTGGAAATATGAAATGGAATTTCTAAAAAGTGAGTTCTTTATAACGACCCAACTTTTCATGAAGGTAATGATCATTATTTTCACAATTAAAATACCATAAATATCTCTAATAAATATTTTTAATGGTGTCAATGAGGTCACGAGAGAATTCGGGGCCTGTTTAGAGCCAAAAGCTATGAAATGAGAAAAACTGATTGTTCCACACAGTTTGTCAACAACCATGAAACTCAGGGCACATATCCAAGCAGCTGGTTTCTAAAATGTGATAGATCCATTATTCACAGTCTACACATTGTTGGTAAAATTATGTGCCTAGCCATGTAGGGTTCTATTCCCTACAAATTACCATGCATAGTGGGTGCACGATTTTTCTAACCGTGCACCTAAACCGTGTGTGGGGATATTTTGAGATCAATTTACAATTTTTCCCTAACATAAATTTAAATAATATTTTATTTTTTCCTTTTTATTATAGCATCCAAACTAATAGGTTCTTCACCCTTTTCATCTCAAATCCACCCAAGCTATTTTCATCTACAACACCTTCATCTGATACCCAATTCAATATCTAAAAGTAGCATGGGATTACTCAAGGTCATCCAAACCTCACCCATTCATCCTATCTATGTTCATATTTCCCTCACATCATGATATTTACTGTCATGCTATTTTTCAAAATTTTCCTGGTGCTAGACGATTTCTCATATCTATTCTAACCTTATTCGAATCTAATGTCGATATCGAGTGAAGCATCATCTACAACAATATGGTAAGTGGTGATGTTTTTTTCCCGTAAATATTTTGGTCGTTTCATAATTATATTGTTGTGTTGCATTCCATCCTTTTTCAAGAATCTCTTTTATATTTATTCTTACATGTAAAATTGACCCTTTCACCTAGGTACATTATAATTAAAACTATTTGGTGGTTTAGAGGCTATATAACCCTTATATGGTCACCCCATGTGTGTACCACTTAGAATTAGACATTTTGGTCAATTGGTTCGAAGTTCCCAGAACAGAATTTAGCATTAATATTGGTTCATAAATAAAATATCTCTTAAATCATATGTGTTTATTATAATCCAAGGCACACCTTAGGTTCCTGGCCCTTTTTTAGTTTTAATTTCCTAAGTGGACATATACCTTGTTTCCCATTATTCTTCCCCTTGACACTTAATCCCTTGAATTGAAATTGTATTGTCTCAATGAGTTAAATTAATTGGTTAAGGTAAATAGTCTTTTTCATATATGATGGATGATGAAAGATGGTGCCATCCCTTAAATAAAATGATTGTGACTCCTTTCACTTGACACATGATCCTTATAAGGGTGTTTGTCGTGTATTGGTAAATTGAATTGGTTGGTTTTAAATGAAATGGCTAAATCAAGATGGGTTGTTTTCTTATTGTGAATCAAATGGTTTTAAATGGAATTAACCTAGGGATGGTAAATACATTCCCTTCGTTTATTCTTTTTTAAATGCTTTATAGGAAATGCATTGTTTATATGGAATTGTCCTTGGTTAATGACATACAGAATAGATTATGCCATTAAAAATATGCTACAAATGTTTTGCCTCTTATATATATATACTTATATATATATATATGGGATATAAAAAGAATAATGGATGTGTAGTAAGGCTCTATTCCGGTTATAACGATAATAAGCCTTTATAAAGTTTGGTAAATATGGTAAGGGATTTATCAGAGCATGGCACGTCATGTTCCCTTACACTATGTATAATGTATGGAATCTTGCACCAATTCTACTATATAGAATTTGGGTTGAGGATCCATTATTCCATTACACAGGGTTGCATGGAATCTCGTTCTCCATATTGAGTGTTTTTTAGGGAATATATAACTCTATTTGGATATAGGAAATGTACACTATAATTGGAGCTTTTATGATTATTAGATTGGTCATGGATGTCTGTGATTACGTCTTGGTGCATCCAGTACTAGCATTCCAGGTATATGGCCTTTAAGAATCCGCATGCACTTGGTTCATATTGGTCGATCTAATATATAAGTAAACTATATATATTTATTATCACTTATTATATTTATATATATAGTGAAATTATTAGTCAAATACCGACCATGTACTGAAGTAGGTAGACCTTCTAGGTGTCCAATAGGAACCTAAGTGGGTTGTTTATTTATTTCAGTATTATTCTACTAATTTTTCTATACATTCACATGGTTTCGTTATGATCACTACTCAGATTATGTGTAGACATTATTGGTGGTGTCCTACAAAGATGTTTATCTCACACGTTACTCAGGATGCCCTTGGCACCCAAGAAGACTGTCTACCTATAGGTATGGATAGGGGAAAGTTCCCTTCTATATATTTTTGATTTGTAATTATTTATATAGATATTAATAGAAGAGGATTGAGCATGTGGTCAAGATTCTTTTGGATAAGATATTTTTCTTCTGTATTTTTTGTATAGCATGATTTTATACCTATTATCATTTTTCATTTTGTTCTATAACATTCCATGCATCATGTATTAACACTTCCTCAGAGGCTTTTTGGTTACATTATTTATTTTTTCAGTTCTATTTATATTTCCTCTACTTAATTCTTCAGTTATATATTTACATTTCAACAATTTTTTGAATCAATTTATTTATTTATATTCCTCCACTATTGATTATTATTGGATGTTTCCATTGTGATACTCTAACATGAGGGTATAACCTCCCCACTATTCCACCATTACACCCTCACTTCTAGTTACTAGACTCTGGTATATGGGGAGGAACACTTGAGGATATGTGACCCACAAACTTTATGGCAAGGGGTATATGGATCGTGGGTCAGAATGTTACAAAGTTGTTTCATAACAGGTTCCATTCATTCTTACTATTTAGAAAAAATAGATTATATATAGGAAAGTCATGCTACATGGTCATAATCTATTCTTGGGAATTACAAACCCATGTTCATTGTAATCACTCTGTTTTTTGTACTATAATTATTATTCTGATTTTGATTATAACTGTTGATATCATTTCACCATTGGGTTATTCATATTCATAATGATGTTATTGATATTGTTGTGATTGAAATTGTAATTTCTTCACTATTCCCAATGAAATGAGAGAATTGTATTAGATCATGCTTCATCATGCTCATAGTCTGATTTATAGGACATGAATATTTCCATGCAATGTTTGATTTTCAAGGATAATTGCAAGTTACATATTTAGTGTTCCTTGATTTTTATTGAATTGTGTTGAAACATATTATCGGTATTGGAAAACATAATTGATACTTAATGTGATAGCCTTAACCAAATAGTGTTTTCATGAATATGCTAATGCAGACAGCATAGGTAGCCAATTATGGAATGTGTGCTATGAACCATCTTTCGCATGAGGCTGAACGTGTTATGGTGTGGGTCAAGTGGATTCAATGTAATGGTTCTTAAGGTGTATGGGCGCTTATGGAATGGAAAATGTAAAACCATTAGACTCAACCATTCTAAAGTGATCTAATTTTTTTAATAAGAAAAATTTAAACATGAAATGTATTGTAAAATGAGTTTGAATTTTTGATTAAAAAACATCTTTCATATGCCAAACCTAGAGATGTATTCCCAAATATGGAATTAGTAGTGGGTAGTGGGGTATCTTCTATCATTATTGTGTCCTGTTATAGTCCTTATCTACTATATATAAAAATATTTTCAAGATAGAAGAGAGGAATGATCATTTATATGGTTAGGAATTTCTCCTATCCTAGTGTATTAAATGATATATTTTCAAATGATTAAGACTCTTCTAAGACTCTCATTTGGAATTGTTATATTATAATGCTATGATGTCCGTGAGTTTTGCACCCTAAAGGTGGTGACAATCATGTTCCTGAGGTGGAAGGCCATGAGTTGATAGTAATTACTTCTGTAAATCCGCCTATGCATCCTCTTTTAGTTATTGATGTGGGAACTAACACCTAGTTCCAGTAGGGATTTTTGTGTATTCTTCAAGGTTTGAAAGGATTCATTCGACCTTCCTCGATCATGGTACATTTGACTAGAGAGTATTGGTAGCAGCATTCTACCACATTCTCAAGGGAATTTGGACCTCATAATTTATTGTCTTAAGTTGAATATATATTAGAACATATCAATACACTTTTAGAGCAGGGAGTCAAGCTACTAGCCAATATGTTGCATGACTCAGCTAAGAGGTGGGAGAATTTTGTCACGTGTATGGATCATCAAAATGATATGGTTGGGGATCACTTTTAGATGTTATTTTATTACTACTAATTTCTCTGTGATCTAAGAGATCGCAGATCTAGATAATTTATGAATCAGTAATTGGGGTGAAAAACAGTCATGGAATATTTTACTCATTTCAAATAGCTGTAGTAGTTTTCTCACTCTCAAGTTGCTAAGGATCCTATGACAACCAAAAGATTCATGGATTGGTTGGTTTATTACATCTGGTCATATGTCAATATGTTTATATTGACTACCCCTTCAAAAAATTTCATCCATGACCTTATCATAGAGATAAATCCGAGGGATGAAGAACGTGCTAGTTAGGGTTGTTTCGAACCAAGAGCTTCTTGTGCTTCTTATTCTAGGGGAAAGAGGTTCTTTAAGACTATTCTCAGAGGTAGTAGTATTCATTATCCTCATGCATATATTTTTATCATCTGTCACTAGTGTAAGAAGACATGGCATTTTAGGTTGTAATACCAGTGGAAACTAGTTGAGGGAATATGTTGTGTTAGGACATAACATCTCCATCATTTCTATATGACTTTCCCTCCAGTTCCAAGAAAGTGGCGATCTTAATCTAATCCATGGTCAAGATTTGGGTCAGCATGATCATGATAAACGGGTAGCTGGAATAACAAAGGCTGATCAGGCTAAGGTGGGGGTCGAGGTAGAGGAAATCAGAGGTACGATTCTCAATTCTAGCAGAGCGTTCCTGATCAGGGTAGTTAGGAAGTGACTTCGGGCCATGGTACAATCCAGTAACATGTATTATATCCTAAACCATAGGAGAAGGTCACCGAATCTTCTAATATTTTAGGTACTACTCTAGATTCCTCTTCTTTAGTGTCTTATTTATTTGACACAGAAGACTCTCACTTGTTTATATCTATGACTATAATGCAAAGTCTGATCCTCAAAACCAAACGCTTCCATCGAATATTTACCGTAGATATACCATTAGGTACCATTGACATATTTTTCAACATTTTATGGTTTATCCTCTTTAGATAGGAAATTACCTGTTCGTATAGAATCTGTATGTCCTTGACATGATAACATTTGATGTAATCATCGGGATGTACAGGTTAGTTCCCAAAAAATTCCATATCAAATTCTATCATCAATGGGTGATGCTTACATCATTTATGGGAATCATGCACATCCGCCATAGTGAATGGGATGTTCAATATATTGGATTTGGACCCAATAAGTAGAGGTTGGGTAGTGTGACAGCTCAGATCAGTAGTCTTTTCCTTGATGACTATAGGTTACAACCATCCATCTTTCCTCTTGTAGTGCAATTTTATAGAGATAATTTTTCTAATGTCTTCTATGGGATAAATCAAGTGAGAGAGGTATATTTTACCATTCAGTTTGTGCTGGTATCAACTCTATTGACCATTCCTCCTTATAGGATATAACTTAAGGATCTTCTAGAACTCAATAAGTAGTTGGAGGTTCATGAGGATAAAGGTTTTATATTCCCTAGCTCATTTCCTTGGGGTTCACCGGTGTTTTTTTTATTATAAGGTAGATGATTACCATAGGCTCTATATGTATTATCGTTGTTTCAATCATTTCACTATAAAGAATCGATATCCACTATCTAGAATAGGCAACCTCTTTGATTAGCTCTGAGGAGTGAAGGAGTTTAAAAAGATAGATTTATGTTTGGACTATCCGTAGGGGCATTTCAAGAATTCATACATACCTATTATAACATTTAAGAGAAGGGATGATCTATATGAGTACCTAGATATATTTTTTGGACTCACAAACTCACATGTGGTTTTCATGGCTATTATGAATCAGGGTATCCACCATTATGTGGATTCTTTTTTGTTGTATTTTTTGATGAAATATTATTGTATTCACACTCTATAAACGACCATTAAAAAATCTTGATATTATTATGAATAAACTAAGTGACCATTAGCTCTATGCCGATCTTAGTAAATTCCACTTTTGGATTGACTAGTTTCACTTCTAGGGTTATATTATTTTAGAATCAAGAGTTTTAGTTAACCTAGAGAAATAGAGAGTTATAGTTTCATGGGAGAATACTATGAATGTATTTGATATTCAATATTTATTCATTCTTGTTGGATATCAACAATTACCCATATAGGAATTCTCATTCCTTGAAGTTCCTCTCACATTATTGAATAATAAGTGTGTGAAATTTTATGGGAAGCGGATTGTGAAGTACCCTTTCATGAGTTAAATGGTAGACTGAATTTAGCACTAATAATGGTTCTTCTATCACCCAGTAGGAACTATACTATATACAATGATACATCATGTATTGGGCTTGGATATATTTTTATATAGGATGAGTGAGTCCTTGAATACGGGTGCAATCAATTGAGGCCTCATGAGCCAAATTACCTAAAGCCCAATCTTCATCTCGATGTTTTATTCATGCCATATATTTTTGGAGACACTATATACATGGAAAAAATTTATTTGTATTTATAGATCACAAAATCCTTAAGTACATATTTAAATATAGTGGTTTGGAAATTATAAAACACAGGTGGGGTGAGTACCTAAGTTCCTTCTATTTTTAGATTGCTAAAAAACTAAGAATGATGAATTATTTGGCCAATGATCTATGCTAAAAGACTCATACACACACAGTTTAGGAATCCAATGATGAATAGAAGCTTATGGACGTAATCAATGTGATGCGGTTTATGGTTCAGGAGAACCATGGTAAAACTATTCTCTGAACCTTATAAGTAAATTCAACTCTTTTGGAATAGGTAATAATGAGATATATATATGACCCCAACGGACTTTTCCTATGGGAATGTGTCTTTGATGATGATAAATATTCTTGTAGGACTGTGAATGGGGATGATACCTAGTTATTTTATGAATGTATATGGGCCCCTACAGACATTGATGAATACTTAAAGTAGTAATTTCATGTTATAGCAAAGGTGGTTTACCCCGGTGTCACCAAAATGTATCATGATCTACGATTCCAATAATGGTGGACTAGTATGAAACATGAGGTTGTTGGATTCAACACTCTATGTTCCATTTTTTAGCAGGTGAAGGTGAAACATTAGCAACCAATAGGAATTATACATCTAATTTGCATTCCTGAGTGGAAAAGGGATAAATTTTCCCAAGATTCGTTGATGGTTTACCTAGATCAACTCATGGAAATGATATTATGTGGGTTATCATGAATCATCTGACGAAGGACAAAATATTCTTACCAGTGTAAGAGAAATTCATGATTGATGATATACGAAGTTTTTATGGATTAATGGATATCCTCATTCTATAATTTATGATATAGATTCCCATTTCACATCATGGTTTTGGAAGGGGTTACAGAAGACCTTGATTACGCAGGTACTTCTAAGGGTGACCTATCACCCCCAGACTGATGGAGAGACGAAGTATACAATTTAGGTTTTGTAAGAAAATATCTATGCATGTGTCCTTGAAATTAGTCTTTCATGTGAAAAATATGTTTCTATTCTTTAGTTTTTATATAAAAACATATTATAGGATACCATCAAGATGGATCCCTATCAAGGCTTATATGGAAGGCCTTGCCACTCAATTGTGTTCTGGCTAGGGGTAAGGGATGGAGCTATATTTGGACAATGTCTCATGTAGTATACTATAGAGTAGTTCAAGCTGACCAGGAAGTGCATGTTGAAATATTAATCAAAAAACCATTTTCATGCCAACGAATGCCAGTAACCTCTTGAAATCAAGGTTGGAGAATGGATTTTCTTGTGAGTCTTTCGTAGGTTGGGCCAAAGATGTATCAGGAAGCAGGGTAAGCATTCATAAAGGATTATTAGATGCATAAAGGTTGTGAAATAGATCGAACTAGTGGATTATCTATTCAAACATCCTCATATATATCAGTATATGTACAAATTATTTCATGTTTATTAGCTTCGTCGTTACTATCCAGACCTATCAAACAGCATTTATCCTGATGAGGTTGAACTGTATATGGATTCTTCCTTCAAGGAGTGATGAGTGTGTATAGTGTATCAGATCATGAACACACTATGAGGAAGGTCCATTCCTCTTTCACAAGTGTTACAACATCATATCTATGTATTGGATGAGGTATGAGAGGAGGAAGCTGATATACAATCTTAATGGTTGGAACTCTTCACTAACATTATCTCCTTACCCTTTGAAGAAAACTCAGGGATGAGTTTCATTAAAGAGGAGAGGTCCCAAGTTATCATGAAGGTATGGATCATTATTTTTTCAATTATAATAACATAAAAGGCCATAATAATTATTTATAATAAATCCACTGTGGTCATGGAAGGATATGTGGCTCGTTCAAAGCCCAGAGCTCTGAAATGGGAAAAACATACATTGTCACAGGGTCGGTCTACAATTGTGCAACTCAGTGAACAAGACCATGAAGCTGGATATAGAAATAAGAGTGCACCATTATTCATGTTCTATTTAGGGTGTGTAAAACTATGTGCCTAACCGTGCAAGGCTCCCTTCCTTACATATAAATGTGCATAGTTGGTGCACAGTTTTTCTAACTGTGCACCTAAACTATGACCAATGAAATTTTGGGGAGAATTTAATATTTTCCCCACCATAACATTAAATATTATTTTACTTTTTCCTTCTTCCTTCAGAATCAAAAAAATTGGTTTCTCCACCATTTTTAGCTCAAATCCTCCCAAGAGATATTCATCTAAAACTCCTTCATCTGGTACCCTATTCAAGATCTAAAGGAAGCATTGGATAATACAAGGTAAGTCTAACCTCGCTCACCCTTCCTATCTATGTTCATGTTTCCATCCATTTTCCCTATTTAGAAGTAGTATATTTTGTTTTTTTTCATGGACATTAGAATGTTTCTTATATCTGTTCCTACATGCACAAAATTTGAGGTCAATATCGAGGGATGCATCATATACGACCTTAAGGTAGGTGGTAACATTTTTTTCGCACCGACATTTGATCGTTTTGTAATTGTGTCATCATTTTTTATGCTGTTATTTTCTAATAACATCTTATAGGTTTATTCCTTCATGTTTAATTAACCCTTGCATCTAGGTACATGTTAATTGAACCTATTTTTGCGGTTTAGGGGCTACGCATACCCTATATGGTCTCCCCATGGGTGTACCACTTGAAATTGGACATTTTTTCAACTAGTTTGAAATACGAGGAACATATTTTATCTTTAATTTTGGTTTATAAATCAGATTTTTGTGTACTTAATATAATCAATGGAACCCGATATGTTATTGTCCTCTTTTATTTGGAATTTCAAAAGTAGGCAGATGCCTTATTTCCCATGATTCTTCCCCATTAAACATGATCCTTTGAAATTATATTGTCATTTATTAAATAGTTAAATGAATCTATTAAGGTAAAAGGTCTTATTTATATAGTATTTCTAATAAAAAGTTGTTGGTATCCATTAAATGAAGTGAGCATGACTCCTTTCCCTTGAAGCATGAGCCTTATAATGGTGTTTTTCTTATTTTGGTAATTTGAATGGGTTTTTTTAAATGAAATGGTTGAAGTATTTTTTTATGGTTTTAGTCTATGTGCACGTCATTGGATTTGCAATGAAAGACTTATTTCCCAGCATTCCTGCTTTGAAAAGGTAGGTGGAATTCATCACTTATTCAAATATGAATTATCCTTGATCAAAATGGTATGATGGTTTGTTATTATCTTCTTATGTGGATTCCTCAAGAGAATTCATCATCTATTCTAGGTATCCCTTATAGATTAATATGTTGTTCGTGAAAATCATTACATGCATCATATCTTTATTAGCACCGATTATTTACACTCCTTCATTCTGGACATTCCAAAGGGTCTAGTCAAGAATAAAACCTTTAGTGAGGGGAGTAGTAATGCAGGGCATTAGTGTCATGTCTAGACACTGGATCATTAGAACACCTCTATTTTTACACATAAGAGGGATTCATATGGGTGTAGAAACCTGAGGAATAACACATCGATCACAAGTTATCTTATTCCATAGACATGATTCAAAGGTTTTATTTAGGCATCCAATTTTCAACACAAGGTAAGACATGAGTTTAACATCTATAGAAGATGGAGGGTTTTGAGTTTAAAAAATTGTTCAGATGGAAGGGAATAGTCAGAAAAGTTGTCAAGGTTGATTAGATAGGTACATCCCTAGAAGAGGTCACCTGCAATTTTTACTGAATGGATGTATCATAACACACTATGAGGAAGGACCTAGGAGTAGTGTGTCACATAATGGGAAGGTTTCACACCATGAAGTGATACATCCCTATGAGGTAGTAACCAAGATGAATGAGTTAGGTTTCACAATGATGGAGGAACCAGAATGGAATGTCCCATAAATAGATTTTTTTCCCATCGTGAAGGGTTATCTAGACCCCACTAAGGATGGTTCAGAGAAGGTGGACCCCAATGAGGTGGAAACAATGGTTTAAAATTTTATGTGATTGATCCTTGTGGGGGATTCATATATACCCTTCCTAGATCATAGGGATCAAAACGCATCTAGTTTGATAGGGATGACATGGGGCATACACACTGAGACTGCCAAATCCCAAGAGGACTGCTCTATGTTATATTTTGTGGGGCTTACGTAATGAGACTTCACTGGTGCTTCTAGGAGTAGCGATGAGTTGGATGGGCCTTACACACTAAGACGGGCTAGATGGATAGAGTTATTCCACAAGGATGTGGAGGCCTAAGTAATAATATGGATGGTAATGAATGATGTTAAAAAAATTTATGTAATGAATGGGTTGTTAAGGTTGTTGGGATTGAACCACGTGGAGGCTTCTGAGATATATTTGTTGGTTGGGAAACAAAGTCCTTTTAGATATATTATGCCACGAACTGTACCCCGAGGCCCATGCCATGACAACCCAGATCCCACCTTCTATAGGCTAGGGGATGATGACTAGAACCGAAAAGAATATTCCCTAAAACTGGGAAGGCATTGCATTTATATCCTGTAAACACACGCAACCAAGCACACAACAAGATAGGAACACAAGAAAAATGTATAGAAAAAATAGTTCTGAAAGTAAGAGGGGCTAGAATACATGAACAATAGTAAAGGTACATGTAATACTAAAATAAAATATAAATAAAGAAATATAAAGACAGCTAATGGGTCATACTCCGAGGTTCTGACCAGAAGGGTTGGTAGAGATCGCCTCCTCAACACTCCACATCCACCCATTTTTTCTGCATACCGACACGCCATATGGTCCACCTCTATGCACCGTCTAGTCCTGGTACCCTCAGCCTTGATCAGTTCTGACCATCGTCTACACCAAACACAACAAGGTGCAGGCATAGCCCGTGTAGGGGTGAGTATAACAATACTCGATAGGGACCATCATACCCTCAAGGTCTCTCAAAATCCACAAAGGAAAACCCACAAAGCATGAAATCAACTCACAACCCTATGTAGGTATATTCCCATACATATACCTAAGTTATCAAGTATACCCATCTCAATCATGAGGAAACAAAGGGTCTAACCCAAAATCCAAAATATCAACTGTTCCACAAAGGAAGGAATACTAAAAAGGTAAGTACCACAAAGGTACGCCACACAGAACAATACCACCAAGGTACTACCATGATGGAAATTACCACACAGGTACAAACTCATCTCACACTAAGTATAACTTTGGTATAGTAGAAGAGATGATTAGATGTAACTACTAATTAATCTTACTCTATTAAGAGGCAGACCCACGAAGAATCCCAAATTCCAGACCCACACATGATCCTAGTATATCGTTAGTCCCACACAGGATCCTAGTACATCGTTAGTACATCATCAGACCCACACAAGATCCTAGTGCATCTTCAGTACATCTTCAGACCCACATAAGATTATATTACATCATTAGTACATCATCAAACCCACATAGGAACCTAGTTCATTGTCAGTACATCGTGAGACCCACACAGGATCCTATTACATCGTCAGTACATCGTCAGACCCACGCAAGATCCTAGTAAATTGTCAGTACATCATCAGACCCACACAAGATCCATGTACATAATCATTACATCATCATATCCACACAGTATCCTAATAAATTGTCTGTACATTGTCAAACCCACATAGGATCCTATTACATCATCACAACCAGCTACAGGGTTCCCCCACTAAGATCTCATGTGTCCGAGAGGGTCTAGTCCTCGAGATACTGGTTGATACTCCAACTTCCTCTAAGTACCATGAAGAATTATCCCAAAGGACCTCCATCCAATAAGGGATTCAATGAAACAAACAGTGCATCAATCTGATGCATGTTCTGTATGTTTTTAGCCTTTTAGTTCTGAGGGCCTGGGTGGATTCATGCTTGATCCAACCCGACTGTACCCCTACATTATCCAAATCTCATGTGGGGTATACTAAAACGACAGTCTCACCCTAAGGTGTCTATAGCTATAGATGGTTCGTCAAACTGTCTCATGGTGCCAATGTTATGGCCAAAATAATGTATAGAGTCAAAACTGGTCTAGGTCCAGTCCAACCCAGTCAGAACGACCCGGCCTGACATAGAATGGGCCGACCCGGTCCGGTGCAGTTTGGCCCGACCCGCTGTGTCTAGCCCGACCCACTTTCTCCGGCCCGAACTACTCCTAGCGGCCCGACTTGGGTGGATCGCGGTGCGGCGGTCCACCGCGGTTGGTCGGATGGCCAACCATCCTCTCTGCGTGTCACGGTCACACGTCGTGCCTACACTGGCAGCCAGCTCAGTTGGTTGTCCTTCCTTCATCACTATTGAACGAGCTGCATCCCCTTGTTCACCAGGTGACATGGATGCATGCTTTCTCCCCCGTCGTGAGGCCTACCCCTAGTTTTCATCTTCCTCTGTCGCAAAGATTTCACCAAACCCCACAAGGGATTGCAGAGAGGTCAGGATATGTTCGTTTGGCCCGCACCCTCCGTATTATAGTGGTAGAATGTGATTCACAACTTTTGAATCACGAAGAATGTCAAATAATAGGTAAGATAGGTATTTAAAACATCAAAACATACCTCTATGGTTCTTTGATGTGTCGTGATATGAAAATAGTGAAGGCAAAGAGTGTTCCAATAATTGTCACCTCCGCAACACGCTTCCGAAGTCGGGCTCATGCATAATCGCTTGTCTTGGAATAGAAGAACGTTATTTGATGGAGATGGCATTCTTAGTTTGGAGAAGAATTTCTTCAGTGTGGATGAGTTTCTCCAAGATCTCCCAAGCTTCTCCCTTTTCCAATAATTTCCATCCCAAATAAAATGAGAGGTGCCAAGTTATTATATTATGTCTATCATTTTAATTTACATTGTAACAACTAATTGTTGACAAATTTAATTATACGATGTTGGAAAAATAAATTTTGAGGATGTCCATGGGTTAACTCTTCATTAATGAGGTAATTCAAGGGTTTTATACCATTAAGATGGTTCAGGTAGTCCCCGCATTTAGGAATTCAAAATGGGGGTTTTAGTTCAGGTGGTCCCCACCTCTTTAACATTCACATGGGAGGTTTCATCAAAAATAAAATAGATGTTTATCTTATTCTATTATTCATTCCACAAAAAAGTGAATAACTATATTTCACCTTCAACTCACTTCGGTCAAGGTAAAGGTCTCTTTAAGAGAATATGGGCACTCTGAGTTCAACGGTATCCTCAGATTTCAATTTCATGCACATGTTTAAAAGTTACAAAAACCCACTGGCACGTTTACTGAACGTACCCAAAAAAAGTTCATAAATTCATTCCAGGAACACTGGGCCTTGGTATAATGCGTCGTCAATTTTCACAGCCCCGTAAAATTACCATATAAATAAAAACAAATTACATGGCATTTCTGGGTCTTTACATTCTCCCCACTTTAGGGATTTATGCCCCCATAAGATATAAATCAAACTCAGAAAATAAGTGGGGGTACTGTGCATGTATCTGAGCCTCCAGCTCCCAGGTTCTCTCCTGGAGGTTCCCATGCTACCATAAAATGCGCACCAGATGTATAGATGGCCCATGAAGGACCAGCTCTTATCGATACTCAATATCTACTAGAACCTCTCTGAACATCTCTCCATCATCAATGACCACCTCACTGTGGTCGATGATGTGACAAGGGGCATGCATGTATCTCCTCAACAGGGATACGTGGAAGACGTCATTCACCTGGTGTGACTGAGGTGGAAGAGATAGGAAGTAAGCAACCTTGGAAACTCTGCTGAGGACCAAGAAGAGTCCGATTAACCTCAGAGATAACTAGCGACTCCGGCCAAGTCTCCACAAACCTCATCGAGGTGAGACTCGTAGAAATACATGGTCACCATCCTCGAACTCCGGAGGTCCCCATCTCTTATCGGCATAGGACTTGTTTGTACTCAGTGTAGTCTTCATCTTCTCTTGGACGATCTTCACCTTGTCTATGGTAGCTCTTAACATATCTGGTCCCACTACTACTGACTCCCCTGGGTCAGTCCATCACAAAGGTGATCTGCAAGGTTTCCCATACAATTCCTAAAAAGGTGTCATCCCAATGGCCTAGTGATAGTTGTTGTTATATGAAAACTCTACCAAGGGAATGTGATCCTCCCAGTAGTGATCGAAGGCGATGGCGCAAGTACACAACATTTGCTCAAGGGTATGAATGGTCTGCTCAGTCTGGCCATCTGTCTGAGAAAGGAAGGTAGTGCTCCAATGAAGTTGTCTCCCGAAAGACTCCTGCATCCCATCCCATAGCTGGGAAGTAAAACACTTATCAGGATTGGATAAAATAGTCAAGGGTACTCCATGTAGCCGCACAATATCCTAAAAATAGAGTCTTCACATGCTCTCTACTAAAACCTGCTCTCTGATTGGTAGGATGTGGGACGACATGGTGAGTCAGTTGATGATCACCCAGATAGAATCATGACCCCTGGATGTACGTGGAAGTCCTATCACGAAGTCCATGGATATATCATCCCGCTTTCACTTTGGGTCCTCTAAAGGCTGAACTAAGCTTGTTGGTACCTGATGTTATACCTTTAGTTGCTGAAAAGTGAGGCACTGAGAGACAAAATCTTCTACTACTTTCTTCATTCCCATCCACCAGAGATGTCTCCATAGATCCTGGTACATCTTCACCACTCCTGGATGTACCACTTGACGGGATGTGTAGAACTCCCTCAACACATCCTCCTGAAGTGACATTAGTACCATGGTATGACCTCTAAAGAGGATGAAGTGCTCCCCACCTTCAGAAAATACATTAGGTTCATGTCCTGTGGATATCTGGGCATGTCGAGTCTCGTAGTCAGCATCCCCACACTGCGCCTACCAAACTAAATGAAGAATTGGGGGAGTGACTATAAGAGACTGATGAAAAGCTGCTCCATCTCAATCCACAAAGGATATCTTCAAAGAGGCTAGCTGCTATGTCACCTCAACTAGAAGTTGTATACCAGGTCTTCTACTGAGTTAAT
This sequence comes from Viscum album, assembly GCA_963277665.1. Taxonomy (NCBI): domain Eukaryota; kingdom Viridiplantae; phylum Streptophyta; class Magnoliopsida; order Santalales; family Viscaceae; genus Viscum; species Viscum album. Next base: position 1,656,300,584 of record OY728163.1, read on the forward strand.
CTGCTACAACATTCCCCTTCCCAGGAGTATTGACTATCTCAAAAGAATAGTCCTAGAGGAACTCAAGACAATGCCACTGTCTCAGATTCCGGTCCTTCTGAGAGTAGATATACTTGAGACTCTTGTGATCCTAGTAGACTGTAAAACACTCACCCATGAAGTAATATTGCCACATCATAAAAGAGAAGACCACAATTTCTACCTTCTTGTCACAGGTAGCGTATTTCTGGTCATGTTGTCTCAGCTATCGAGAACCATATGTGATCACTACTCACTCCTACATCAGGGAACATCCGAGACTGGTCCATGATGCGTCGTAGTATACTATGTACCCTACACCCTCCTCTAGTGGCCTCAAGGTGAAGGCACTAGTCAGCCTCTGCCTCATCTCCTGAAAACTCCGCTGACATCTCTTCAACCAAATGAAGGGTCACCCCTTCATGGTCAACTATGATAAAGGTTTGGAAACTCTAAAAAAATATAGCACAAACCTTCGTTAGTATCTAGCCAAACCTAGGAAACTTCGTACCTCCATCACACACTTAGATGTCTCCCGAGAAAGTACCGCCTCAATCTTCACTGGATCTACTGCAGCTTCAGCATCCAATATGACATGTCCTAGAAAGTGAACATCTTGGATCCAAAACTGGAACATTGAGAGCTTACCATAAATATGGTTCTCTCGGAGTGTATCCAATACTAATTGAAAATGATATGTATGCTCCTCCTCAGTAGCTTAGTAGATCATAATTTCGTCGATGAAGACTACTATAAAGTGGTCAATGTATGGCTAAAAGATCTGGTTTATGAGTCCAATGAACACTTCTTGATCATTGGTTACACCGAATGGCATAACCAAGAACACATAATTGCCATACTGACATCTGAAAGCCGTCTTTTGTACATCCTCATCACTCTCTCTGAGATGGTGATAGCCTGATATGAGGTCTATCTTTGAGAACCACCGTTCTCTATTCAGCTGATCAAAGAGGTCATCAATCCTCAAGATTTGGTACGTTTTCTTCACGATCACATGGTTCAGGCTTTGATGTTCAATAAAAATCCTCAAGATATCATCCTCATTCATGGAAAACAAAATCAGGGTTTCCCAAGGAGAAAAACATGGATGAATAAATCCCTTCCCCTATTAAGCCTCTAACTGTACCCGTGCCTCACGAAGCTCTGTGGGTGTCATCTAATACGCTGGTGTGGATATTTGTGTAATACCGGGGTTCAAGTCAATGTAAAATTCCACCTATCTATTAAAATATTGACCCGTAACATCATCATGGAAAACATATGTATATTGGTCCACCACTTTAGGATAGCTCAGACTCTCCACATCAACCGCTCCAAGGGTAAGGCTAGCCAACTGATTAGTGATTGGTTACACTCTCCTCCGATTAAGTCCATCCTATGTTTCAAAGGCTCCCTTCTCTTTGGTAAAGGTAATCCTGGTCCCATCCATGTGGACACACCTCACATTGTGCCTAATATAGTCAATCTGAGCATGGACTATAGATAATCATTCCATACCCATGATGATGTCGTAAGGCCTCGACGCTGCTACTAGGTGATCCCAGCTGAAACTCTCGCCTCCTAAAGTAATGTCACACTATCAACACCAGTGTGTATGCATTGAATCCTCTTTTGTAAGAGTCTATATCCATAAGTATTGAGCCAACGGCTCCATCAGAATCTTTGAGCTCCGAATGAGGGCAGTGGCAATAAAAGAATGACTGGAACCTATGTCTATAAGTACTACAGCTAAGGAAGAGTAGACACAGATCAAACCTTGTATAATCTTTAGAGATCCATGGTTATCGGCCACAACAAGCTAGAGCTGAGCTCACCCATATCCACATGCTCCCTATGTCCGGGGTGGACCACCTTGTGGTGGTGGCTGTAACATCTAGAATCGTCACCCACCACCAGCTGCATGACTAGCTCCTCTACCACATCTACCTGATCCATCAGGACCTTCACAGTCAGACCATTGTCTCTTCCTGGGTAGTCCTTCAACCATCTTTTGATCATCTGTATAGTGGGTGAGACTATCTTGAGCCATGAGACCCTGCCTGCCGCTTGTGAAACACTACCGGTTCCTCGCATGACCAGCTCTGTCTCCGGTACCCCGCACATCCAATATTGTATCATGCGGCCATCCACCTATAGGTCTGGTCCTCTTGGACCTCTGTGACATCTGTCTATTTTTATCTTTAAAATAATCTATTAAGTGACATCCGGGGGTGGGTCTCACTGCTGGTGACTGCTTATCAAGGAAAATCTACACTAAGAGGGCTCACTCTAACACCCCCTCCTATGTCGGGATGCTAAGAGATATCATTGATGCCCTGATCTCGCGCCTAAGTTGAATTTCTATGGATCGGGTCCTAAATAATGGGCCGCGTACCATATCAGTGGAGTAGCATGAGAGGTCAGTGAACCTCACTGAGTAATGAGCCACTGTCATGTTGCCCTACTGTATAGGAAGAAGCTCTTGTATGCACACTGTTTAAAGAGTCACTAGGACAAACTCTGCCCGAAACATAATCTCAAATTCTTCCTAGGGAAGCGTCACATTGTCGGGAACCAGGAGAAACTATCTCCAAAATATTCTTAATGCTTCTAGTAGAAAGATGGCGGCATGGATCACCATGGGATTAGCTGGGGTCCCTACCTGTCAAAACACTCCTTCCATGGCCTCCAGCCAATCCTCAGCCGCTTGTGGTTCAGTCTCTCCCCTGAACCTGGGTGGCCTCTGGCACTGGGACTCATGAAACACACTCAAGTGGTGTGCACCCTCTTCTGCTAGATTTGGTGTCATTGGTGGCCCAATTGGTAATGGTACTACTGGTTCCTCTTCTAGTGCCTCTACTGGAAGAGGGACTTGCATCGAGGCCTTGTCGCTCGGTGGGCTATCAATGCGTACTATACCAGGAACCCAAGCTGGTTGTACGCATGGAGGCATCCTGAAAAAAAAAACAGGTTCTCCATAGTCTATAAGTTATACATAGTGAGCCATCTCAATGATATCACAAAGAAAACTCTTGAAAACCAACATGCAATCATTGTTTTTATTGCAATGAGTCAGAAATTAGATGTCAGGGTGCTGGTGAATGGATACGTTGGCCGCCGCATGAACATTGGATTCCCTAAAGTGATAACCACACTCAATAACCTTAACACTATTTCTGTTAAAAAAATATCAGAGTACAATGTTCTAAGGTAGAACCAACTCCTCTGATACCAATTTGTCACGACCCGTCCCCCGGGGCCCGTTCCATGACTACCCCAAGCCCGCCTTCCATAGGCCAGGGGATGGCGACTAGCACCAAAAGGTGTTTTCCATAAAACCAGGAATACATTGAATTTATTTCCTATAAACACACGCAACCAAGAACATAAAAAGATATGAACACAAGTAAACATTATAGAAAAATAAGTGTTGAATGTTAGAGGGGCCGAAATACAAGCCCAAAAGTAAAGGTACAAGTACAACTGAAATACAATATGACTAAAGAAAGAGAAAGAAAACTACTGGGTCATCCTATGAGGTTCCTACCAGAAGGGTAGGTATAGATCGACTCCTTAGAACTCCACATCTACCTATCTCCTCTCTGTATTGACACACTGTATGGTCCACCTCCAGGAACCATCCAATCTTGGTACCCTCAGCCTTGATCAGTGCTGACTGTCGTCTGCACCAGACACAACAAGGTGCGGGCATAGCCCGTGCAGGGTTGAGTATAATGATACTTAGTATGGACCCCGAGACCCTAAAGGTCTAACAAAATTCACAAGGGAGAAACCATAAAGCATGAAATAAAGTGAAAACTCTATTTAGATATATTCCAATACATATACCTAAGTTATCATGTATACCCATCTCAATCATGATGAACCACAGGGTCAAATCCAAAGCCCAAATCTCAACTATTCCACAAAGGAAGGAATACCACAAAGGTAAGTGCCACACAGGTACGCCACACAGAAGAATATCACCAAGGTATTACCATGATGGAATGTACCACATATGTATGAAACTCAGATCACAATAGGTAAAACATAGGTACAGTAGTAAAGATGATTAGATGTAACTAATAATTTTTCTTACTATGTTAAGAGGCAGACCTATGATGGATGCCAAATTCATACCCACACAAGATCCCAGTACATAGTTAGACCCACAAAATATCCTATTACATCGTCTGTTCATCGTCAGACCCAGACATGATCCTAGTACATCATCAGTACTTCATCAGACCCACATAAGATCCTAGTACATCATCATTAAATCATCAAATCCACACAGGATCATTGTACAATGCCAGTACATCATCAAACCCACACCGGATCCTAGTACATCGTCAGACCCACACAATATCCTAGTACATCTTCGGTGCATCATTAGACACACACATGATCCTAGTACTTCGTCAGTAAATTGTCAGACCCACACATGATCCTAGTACATCATCACAGCCAGCTACAGGGTTCCCGCACTATGTTTTCTTGTCTCCGGTAGGGTCTGATTCTCAACATACTAGTTGATACATCAACATCCATGAAGTTCCATAAATATGTATCCCAAAGTACTTCCATGTAATAGGGTTATCAACACAACAGACTGTGTGCCAATTGGATACCTAGTCTCTAAGTTATTGGAATTTTATTTATGAGGGCCTAGTTGGATTCATGCTCGATCCAACCTAACTATACCCCAACATTATCCAATTATCATGTGGGGTATACTAAGAGTACGATATCTCCTTAAGGTTTACAGTGCCATAAACAGTTTTTCCAATGGTCATCTGGTGCCAATGTTACGACCAAAATAACGTATAGGGTCGAAACTGGTCCAGGTTCGGTATGACTCGGTCAGAGTGAACTAGTTCGGTTCGGGTTGAGCCAGACCATGCTGGATAGCCCATCCTAGCGGCCAGGCCTATGTAGCCCATTGTGTGGGGTGGCCGCAGTAGGGCAGGGTGGTTGTGGTGCGGAAGTCTATGATGGCTGGCCGGAGGGCCCGTTGTCCTTTCTGCATGGCGCAGTCGCGTCCCACTCCTTTTTCGGCAGTCAGCTCTACCAAAAATCCTTTTTTCTTTTCTTTGGCACAAGCCATGACCCCTTGTTCACCTGGCAGCATGGATGCATGCCGCCACACCCTTCGTGTGGTCGGCCTCCAGTTGTCATCTTCCTCCGTCGCAATGATTTCACCAAAAACCACATGGGATTACGTAGAGGCCGATTCATGTTCGTTTGGCCCACACCCTCCATGATGGAGTGGTATCATGTAGTTCACAACTATTGAATCATGAAGAATATCAATAATAGGTAAGGGGGTATTTAAAACAAAAAACCCAACCTCAAAGTTTTGTTGATGTGTCGTGAGATACAAATTGTGAAGTTGAATAGGTTACCAACGATCATCGCCTTTGCAACACGCTTTTGATGTCAGGATTGTGTGTCGTAATTTTTCTTGGCTCTAAGAAACATTATATTATGGAGATGAAGTTCTTTGTTTGGAGGAGAATTTATTTATTGGAGATGAGTTTCTCCAATCCCTACCAAGCTTCTCCCTGTGCAAAAAATTTCAAGCTCGGAAAAAAATGAGATGTTCCAACTTATTAAATTAAGTCTATTAATTTAATTTATGTTGGCACAATTATTTTTTAGCACAATTAAAGTGTACCATGTTGGCTAATAAATATGGAAGAAGTCCATGGGAGAACTCTTCATTAATGAGGGAGTTCAAGGGATTATCCTATTAAGAGGGTTTGGTGGGTCCGCACATTTTGAAATTTAAAATGGGGGTATTAGTTTAGGTGGTCCCCACCACTTTAACATTCGCATGGGAGGTTTCAACAAAAATAAAACTGACATTTATCTTGTTTTATTTTTATTTCCACGAAAAATTGAAAAGCTATCATTCACCCTCGACCCACTGTGGTTGAGGTAAATCTCTCCTTAAATGAATATCGGCGCAGTGTGTTCAATGGTGTCATCAAATATCAATTCTGAGCACAATTTTAAAAGTTACAAAAACCCACTCACACCTTTACTGAATGTACCAGAAATAATGTTTATAAATTCATTCCTGGCACACTGGGCCTCAGAATCACACGCCGTTAATTTTTGCGGACTTGTAAAATTCCCATATAATTTAAAAAAATTACATGGAATTTCCAGGTCTTTATATAATATCTAATGAATTTTAACATTATATGGTGAGGATAAGAGTAAATCGACCTTAATATAAATTTGTCAGGTTTGAACCTCGGGGAGGTTTATTACGCATCACAGTTGGTTGGGAATCAAATTCCACATAGTACTAAGAGGGGAATTAGGGATTATATTTAAAGAGGTTACTAAATCAAGTGGTGCGGGGATCACATATTAAAGATTTCTAGGTGGCTTCAAAGTGACAAGACCTCTATGTGGAGAATGACCCTCATAATATATAGTTTCTTGATGGAATGACTAAGATTGGAATGGATGATGGTGGAAACAGAGATATAAGAGGTGTATTCCTAGGAGGAGGGAACTAAGTTTTACCAATGGTTCAGATTGAACCTTAGGGGGGATTCTTATACACCATCTTTTTAAGACACAAATCATAATTTATGTAGATTGGTGGTTCATGTATTACACAAGGTTAGTGGCCCATGAATGTGGAAGATAGGAATTACTCCAGGAGGGATATCGAGAATAAGGATTTCACGATCACTACTAACCTCTAATACGAGGAGATTCATGATCAGTATGAGAAACAAGAGGATGTAGTAGACTATACTATAGCATCATTGAATATGTACTGATGAGGGATGGAGCGGGCATACACATAAGAAAAATTCATGGAGAAAAAGCTCAATGAGAGAGGGATGGTGTGTTGGGAATCCTTTGTGCCCATCTCACCTATGGTCTTCACATCCTAATAAGGAAAGGAAAAGAAAGAGTGATAGCTTCTTCAAGAAAGGATAGGGGCTTACACCAGGATGGTTGTCCTTCCTCATAGGTTGACTCGTTCGTTGTGATGATTATCTCATTCTATGTGAGTAAGATCTCACTCTTATAGAGACTATTGGAGATAAAACAATTCTCAATGTGGGGTACCCAATGTGCATTGCATGGGGTGAGGCTATATTTTAACATCATGTTCTCAGTACGATGCTGCTCAATAGTTGAATGTCTTGAAACGCAAACAGAGGGAACTTACTCCTCACCTTTAAACATACATAACTAGTACCCAACCACACATGGGAAAGGGAAGGCAGCAACAATGTCTAAAGATAGATAGGTGGATGAGTGGTCGATAGTGGGGTCCATATTATCATTCAAATGAAAAAACAAATAACCATTATAATACCTTTGCGAAAAATAACTAAGTAGGGAAATAAAACGTGGGGAACCACAAAAGGGACAAATTATTCACTACATCCAAGCTTGGAGGGCTGCACGGAGGATGTTCACACAATCTGTGGGAGTCATTCACAAGGGAAGATCAAACATGGGGCATTGGGGTAAAGACAACCAATTGTTCCTAAGGGAAGGGGTGTGCCTAAGATTTGAGGCATGCACATAAAAGGATGGGGTTGGAGAGGAAAGTGGTGATAAAAAAGGTAATGTTTTTCATTCAAGGTGGATATCTTTCATTAAAGTTCCATAGGAAAAATGAAATATGTGACAAAAAAGATCTTATAAGCCCACATAATGGGGGTCCCATATGGGACCTGTCACACAAGATATTGTACCTTGATGGATACATGGCTTGCGCAATATCATGGAAGAGGTGGTATTTCTTGTGTGGGAGAAATTATTTGCCTTTTGGATCATTAACCCAAGTAAAGGGGGTGCCCTTATATATATAGGCATAAATCAGTGGTGGTGGTGGTGAGGATGTGGGTCTTTGAAGTCACATTGGCACACATGAATCTTATGTATCGGGTTGTATTTTTCACACCTAACACTCCACATTATAGCATATGCCTTTCATATTTTAGGTTACTAGGGTATAATAATTCTATTGACATGTCAATGGGCACGTAATGGTTTTAAGAGTATTTTTTTTCCTTTCATGCAGCCCTTGCATCTTTGGAGTGGCTGTCTTGGAATTATAGGAATGTACTTATGAATTAGAAAATGTCTTTATTTTGCTTAATGATAACCATTTTTAGACATAAGTGGAATTAGGTGGCAAACCACCCCCCATAGAATATGAGAATAAATTGGGCCAAATGGTTTCATTCTTAAGGAAATTATAAAAAGAATGATACGTTCAAAAAGGTTCACTAAAAATATAATGTCCAATGTAGAAGATGTCTTGCGCACATGAATAAGACTTGGCATGAACCTAAAAATATGTGGGAGTCCTCAGTATATTTCTTTGTCGTCGCATATGATAACAAATGTTTCTCTCATGTGCATATGATTTTGATTTCATTGGGGAAAACTATAATTCAGTCGGTTCTTTACCTATAACTATTGTGTATTATTCACATCAGAACATGATGTATTTTTTAAAACCTTCATCCAATATTACGCTCATTCAATTCTTTTGTGTATTGTCCCTCAATCATTCACGCCTAACCATTAGAATTTTCATAACTCAATCGTCATGGATGGTTGAAAAACTAAAACTAAGAGAGAATCTACCATTATTTTGTGGATGGAGAACATGACCAATAACCCTAAAATACCCCCAATCATGGAGATTACTGCAAAATAATAATATTGTCTTGGGAAAGCCGACGAATCTGAAGAAATATTATATTTTTATTGATATTCTTCTACTATGGAATATAGGTATTCGATATGAAGTGGTTATCTCGAGATTTTAGACTGACTCGCCATTGTCATGGTTCTTATATGAAGATATAATCCACCAATACAACATTACTGTAAATTGACTTGCTACTAGGTAACATTGGGACACCATTGTCTCTATCCTGAATCTGAGAACTAGGATGATCATGGGAGATGAACCAGTACCTATGGGATCTTCTACCAACTATGAAAGAATCTTCCAATGTTGAATAATTAATGAAATTGTGGGCTAGAAGAAGGACAAAGGCCTATGTTTTAGGGGTAACAAAATAAGAGAATGGGAATGGGAATACTTGGTGTGGCACACATGATAAGAATTTGGAGTTAATTGGTGCCATATTGGGTAAATTGGAATTGTATTGACATCTCAATTCAATATAAACCATCAACATAAATTGGTTCCAGATCTATTTAGCCAGTGTTCCTATAATTTGAATACGTTCAACGTCCACCATGGGAAGTTCAAAAATAGTATTTTGAAAATTCCATGTATCAGAGGAATTTGTAGGGCGTTACTTTAATAAGATTAATTCCTACCAACAAAAAACATATGGGTAGATAGAGAACAAACTCTCATAATGACATGTAATCTTTTATATAAAGAAAAGAAGAAGTTGTATATTGAATATATCCTGAAGTAAATCCCCTACTTGGCATGTTTCATTATATTCATCAAGAGATATTAAATGGTTAGGATGATAGGTTGATGGATACAGTGCCCAAACACTTCACAAAGGGGAAAGGAAAGATCTTATTATGTGGTCCTAGAGTCTTGACAATATCGTACATGGGGGATTATGATGGATGAGATATGGGACCCAATGATACACTTTGCTATATTTATTACTACCTTTATGAGTGGGTGGATATTTCTATTGAGGGATATAAATATGGGGGTCTGACTCAGAACATTAGTGATGGTGGGTATCATAGAATACCACAAATAGGTAAATCTGGGAGTAATTGTATTGGGAAGGCATTAAATTATTCTGGGTTGCATAATTAGGGGTAGTATACCAAGAAGAATTTTTAGACCATTCTATATTTTTCTTGGCTTGATTTTAACCCACATTGGTGTATATGATTTCCAAAATTTCATTCATCCTCTAAGAAAGGGTTCAAAATCAATATTTATATTCATTAAAATCTATAATTCAGAGCCTTCCACACACTAGTATTCCACATTTTTGATGAACATTGACATTTATTATAGTTGAGGGAATATTAGAAAATTATCACAGGTTCCATGAAAGTATCTTGAATTGATTAAAAAACTTTTCTGAACCATACATGTTGTCTCGATATGCTAGATAGTTCATATTACTTCTGAAAATTTTAAAGAAGGTGTATATAGAAGTATGTTATGATTGGAGCACCTACATCCTCTATTTGTTTTGGTGAATGTTTTGGATGGTTGGCTTTGGTGAAACAATCATGCCTCTCTCTTTAGATGTTGATATTGGACTATCTATAGAATATGAAATGCACTATGTGGAGGCTTAAATGGAGGCGATCATATGAAGATACATCTGAGAAGTTATGGTAGTGGACCCAGGGTTGTGGAAAAGTATGTAGGTTAGCGCTCTAGGGGATAACTAGGTGGAACAATAGGTATCAGGGATAACATGAGCTAACACATTAGTGGTTGGGACATCACAATGTGTGGTCACACCTATGCATTTTGAGGAGGGTCGTCATGAAGGAATCCATGTAGATCGTCTATAGAATACCCTAGGAAGAAAATAAGGTATTCCTGATAGCAAACTATCAATTCCATTCTCGTGACCTTGTGGTCTTCCTAGAGGTTTTGGTGAAAATCGCTGCCAACTATGGACTTGTGGTGAAGACTGGCATTTACTAGGCTTGATATGCCATAATTTGGGGGCACTCAGGTGTTAGAATGGTTGGAATTTTATTAGAGGCATGTGTACCTGATATCCATGGATGTCTATTTGTTCTAATGGATGAAATATGAAGAACCAAATCTCATGGTGAATTTGATGCTCAGTCAAGAGAATAATCCAAAAGAGATGCCACATAATGACGATATCGAAGAAGAAGAAGAAGAAGGTTTAAGGGGAGAATATGGAGATAAAGTGGAATTAGAATAATAAAAAGAGGCTAAGGATGAACATACGGGTGGTGGAGAAACCTAGGGGACAATGGCTCATCAAGGGAGTCCCTAGGAGAGTGTCGAGTTACAGGCTCTGATTAGCGACTCATCAAGGATCTCAAAGTAATCCATAACATACATCTTCTTGATCCCTTCCCTTTTAAAAACTCAGATCCACTACCTAGAAAATGTCCTATATAGGATCACAACAAAGTTGATCAAGGGGTATCCAATGCAGAAGGTGAGGATATACCTATGGATGTGGAGATACATGCCCCTTGGCCTATATCTAGAGATAAACCCAGAAATGAGATGATCGTGTCTGAGGTGTCCATTAGTGGGCCATCTGAGGGGGAGAAGCAACAAACATATAATCTTAGGCAATTTCCATTTTTCATAAGTAAAATGTGCCTATATTGTAGTTAACAAGCTTTGAAGGGTCCCCATTAATGAAAATTCTTGTAGTGACTCGGGAAATTGATCTTGATGCACTTAGCTCTCATATGTCTCTACCTTAAAATAACCATATCTATTATATGTGGATAAGGTTGAGTAAAGTGCCTTATTCATGAAGTGATCCTATTACTATAGACTAGACACACCAGAGTGTCTATGGAATCTGTATGAACTTCTTTTATAACTAAAAATATCTATGATAATCTAGTAATTATAAATGGTTTAGCCATGGAAACAAGTGGTAATGGGGTTTCATCCACGGATGATGTGATTGATAGGGCCATGCTCGAAGCTGGAAGATAGGTTTCTGAGGTGGATATGAGGGAAGACGGTCTTCCCCATGTCATGTATCCTAGACCATCATGGATTATACTATAGTAATACCATGTCAATGATCTTCTAGACATTTTCTCTGAATACAAATCCCCAATTCCAGAAGATATGGCTCATTCTGGTCTTGATTCATCCAAGGAGAGCCTCATGATCCAGTGATGGGCAAGGAAATTCATTTAGAACTTCCTTGAGGTCCCAGATGCACAATATGTTATTATAATAGGGTTACACCATACTTTGATGCATTTTCATTCTGTCAGATGGGTGGACACTCACAATCATCATGTGGCAGTTTTTTATTATCTAGCTGATAGGATACGGGAAATAAGATGACACCTGGTCACTTATTGGTACCGTGAGAAGTCTGAAAACATTCAAAATCTTTAAGAGGTTGAATAAGAGGACTAGTTTTAAGAAGAACCTGAAAACAATTGTTCATCCTTCATCACAGATCAATAAAAACTCATCGCATGACTAATGGTCCTTATAGTGGATGCCGAGGAGCAGTTTGAGATGGTGATCCATAATGTAGATGACCTCTGGTATAAACATGACCAATTTTAGATCATGTATTATGATCTTTTCTCTATGACCATTGATGAAGAGAGGGAACTCAGGTATTGATGGTAGACACTAGAGGCCTGCGTCGAAAGGTGGTGGGGTTAAATTATCCCCTAGAATGGTCAAATACATAAGGGATGCGTTTCTTCAAACTTATGAAATGTACTTAGTTGATTTATCTCTTTGAACTACATGCATGGAAATATTCCAGTCTGCTTTAATTACCACATCATAATCATATCTTCTATGAGAGTGTCGGATAATCATCGAATACTCAGGGTCTTCTATAGATTAATAGTATTTGGATTGATAATGGCCTGGATGGAGAATTGGGTTCTCATTGTATCCAATTTCCCTTTCTAGATGTTCTCTAGTGAACGAACATGACAATGCTATGGGTGTTAGAATATATTTGGAAAAAGGGGAATGGGAAATGGGAATCATGATACTCAATACTCAAATGAAAATGGGATACACATCGTGATATGGGATTCATAATAACCATGTTCAATAAAATAGTGTCCAAATTTCTTATGATGAAATGGTGGAAAAATAAATTAGGGTCAACCACTGACCATGTTCAAAACACGTGACCTGTCTCAAATTTTTCTTCAATGTCTATCAGAGCATTTCCCCATGACGGTAGGTGAGCTGAGGTGGCCAAGGACTATCCCATTAGGGAGTCCCTTCATATTTGAAAGAGGATAAGGATACAAATAAGGCGAATACAAAGAATTGGATTGGATTTATGGAATGTTTGAATGGATTCTAATAATAAGAGAATTATGCCACTATGGCATAGAGCACATTAGGGGTGGGTTTATCGATTTAAACAAGGGTAAAAACTATCTTCCAGGGAAGTGTAACCTCAGATGCTGAGTGACAGCTAAATAAATGTGAACAATAAAGTGGATGTCCAGCATTGTGGGAGAGTACCTCTGATGTGAGGGCCTCAAATTCTCTTTAGGATTACTTCATGCAAGGGACAACATGTATCGTTGTCTATCATCATGAGACTAGGACGTTGCACATAGTTTAATTTCATACTATCTGGATCCTAGTAAACAATCTAAAGTCTTGTTTCATGGATGAAAATGTCTATTCATATAATATTTTCATGACATAGAGGATATTAATCTGACATGAATGAGCCAATAGAGGATTTTGATCCATTAAAATACCATATAATAGAGGAGAAAAGGGTATTAAAGGGGCTAATGATCCTATAGTTGGGTCTGAAGAACTTTCTTTCGAGCATCACCTCATATCCCAAAAGTACAGGAATCAATCATACATACTTTTGAAATACATAATGGTAGAAGAGTAGTGCTAAAAGATATTTCTTCTTCGACAAGGAAATTATGGTGGCGTTATGCAATTTAAAGTATCATAACTTTTAATAGATAGTTATTAGATTATGGTCATATAATTCAGACCATACGTGTATATAATTTAAAGTAATTATTCATGGACTATGAGGTTTCAAATATTTTAAGGACATAATGCTTGGACATAGTGTAAATAGTTTATGGTTATGTTCCATCTTCCATAGGGGAAAATGATCCTAAAGGATGTGATAGTGTGGTATTGTGGAAAATCCAACATGATTGAGGAATAGAGAGGCCCTACACCTCACCATACTTGGGCCAAGGGGCTGAAAAGATTAAAATTTATTTGGACCTAATGAAAAAATGTTTGGGCATCACTACACATCCAATAAGGATGGGAATCAATAAATAAATAGTTCTTGATTGAGGGAGAGTATCTCGTATAGATATATGTAGTGTGGGGAAGTGACAAACATGATGTGAATGTGGACCTAGGATGTCTGAATTATATATAATGTATTCCTAAGAAACCCATGGGAAGGATCATTGTTTATGTTTATAGAGTTTGGCCCTAGAAAGATTAGGCAACTTCTCTATACGGGTATAAACCATACCAAAACTCCTAAAACCACATGATTCATGCTTAGTATAGGAAAAATGAAATGAGGTCAGGCATTACATATCACATATAGAAGCGTATAATAAGATAAATGAAATGTAGATATGATAATCTCTTGGAAATACTAACACTCTCACACAATGTGCACGAATACAAAGATGGAGAACAATGGGGTAGTTAGAGTTCCACTAAAACATAGGGAGGTAGGAAGGATATAAATAGAAAACTCCAAGATCATAATTATTGAAGGGATTAATGATGTCTATGACCACTATTTACCATGTTCGAAACACAAGTTTAACCACTCATCCAGTCGACGACGAGGCTTGAAAATGAAGAATCATTTATTGACCATGTTTGAAACATATGATTCACTATTTATCACTATAATTTCCTTGGGGATTTGTCCCAAAACGGGAGGTGAGCCTAAGTGTCATGATATCATAACTATTATGGGGTTTGTATGGATGTAAAAGATGGAGGAAACCTTAATCCGAAAACACTATAAGTGTGGAGATGAATCATGGACGTGTCTACGTGCCACATGAAACCTTAGGTCTCAAACCCTAATGTATTAGATCATATTAGTAGTAGGACCCAACATTCATCATATTATGAGACCCTTGAATTAATTTTTTTATGTTCATATTTATTGGATCAAAGGATTTTAGTTTTTGGTTATATATTTTGGACCTAAGATGCACAATTTAGGGTAATTGGGTTCGGAACATAAGTATGAGACTTTCGATGTATAAATATGTGTCGTGGATTCATGAAGCTACCCAATGTGAATGAGTACCAAGGAGGCTCATCGACATACCACATATTCCTAAGAAGGAAATGCGCATAGTTTAAAGTCATAATTATTGGACTATTTGGTGCTTCTTCAATTGATATATGTTGCATGAAGAGGTGAAGAACCCAACATGAATGAGGAATAAGGAGGCTCATATCCATACGAAATATTCATAATGAGACATGCATATATTCTAGAGTTGTGATGTTTGATCTTGAATTCCTAGTTTAAGGTCGTAGAATTCAGACCATAACATAGGAAAAATGAATAAATATGTTAATTAACATGGGGATATACATAAAGATTAAATGTCTGGACATCACTATGTATCCAATAAGTATGGGAATCAAGTTTCACATATTTCATGAATCACATCATTGTGAGATACCAATACTAGTGAGGGAAATCATCTCTTGCGATGAAGTTGATGCATCCCTAATTATCGTGGGGAATTCTGAACATGTCCATGGTCAGATTTCCATTTAATATCGTGCATTGAAGACATTAACTCTTAGTTTAAGGTTATAGATTTTGGACCATAATCCAAAAGGGTATTCATATAGATATGTGTGGAGTGGTGGTGTGGAATACCCGATGTGAATAAGGGACTAGGAGATCCCAACACCATGTGAACAAATCCAATGAAAATTTGGTACATTGTTTAGAGTCAAAATGCATGGAATCAGGTGCCCAATTTCACATCATGAACATGGGATGATGTTTGTTTAGTTTAAAAGCATAAGGTAAGGATGCTAGAGAAGGGGAGTGTTCCCAAGGGGGATGTGTGTGGTGTGGTAAAATAAGCCGATGTGAATGGGGGTTGTGAAGGCCCACATCACACATTCATGATAGAAAACTAAGCTCAATGGATTGAAAGGTTTTGGTCAGTTGATGGTCCCAAATGAGAAATGTACATGCACGCTTAGGTATCTCGTAAGGATGATAATCAAGCCACACTTAGTTCCTGAACACCCATGAAGTGGTGCAGCTTCCCCATGTGGGTACAAGCCCTATAAAAAGTCCTAATACCAGATGATCCATTCTTAGTGTGGAAAAAAAGTAGTGGTGTTTGTATTTATCTATCATATGTAGAAGAATACTATAGGTGTGATAAAATTACTATTCAGTAATATCCCAACTGACAATGAAGCTTCCACTCAACATGCACATATTCAGGGAGGCACAACACCATGGGTGTTGGATTTCCACCCGAACCTAATGAGGTGGAAATTTTGAATCATAAAACCCAATATCTAAAACATTATGGGGGTGGAATGATGATGGAGGATAATTATTGATATTTTTTAAAACACAACATCTATATTGTGCTACCTGGGATGATGATAGACAAATTTGGGTTGATCGCTGACATTGTTCGACAACATGGTACCTGTCTCAAAATGTTGTCAGAAGCATTTCGAGGAATTGGACCATGATTGTAGGTGATTCATATGGAAAGGAACAATACCATTAGGGGGTCCGTTTAGTTGAGTAAGATTACGGGGTTCCAAATAAGGAGATATGTGAGGCAAGGAAATGGAATGAGAGAATGGCCATAAAGAATCAAATACTCTTGGTATCATGCTCTAGAACATCTGAGCATGTCAATGAGGCATATTAGATAGTGGGATTCCAAACACTTTTCAATGAAAGAGGCATAAGGATAGCTCCTAGATATGGAATGTTAGTGTACTAGTTCCAAATTAAGAGAATGATGAGGGGTGAGAAAGATAATGAACTATGGGATAGAATCGAGACAAAAAATTTGGGAATTTCTATGTATACAATAACAATGAGAGTAATTTCCTACATAGTTCTATAATTACATGTAGTTTAACTTCATGAAGTGGGGATGCTACTGTAATGAATTTTATTGTCATGTGACTAGGATGTGGGACACTTTCATTTCATGTTCATGCCGGAAGGACCATCAATGTTGTGCAATTTAACATCATGAAACTAGGATGGAAATCCTTATTTTCATGTCCTAGAATTAGGACCATGCCCTCAGTTTAACATCGTGTTTTATGGAAACATGCAGATAGGTTAATGTCACATTTCTTGGTCCTTTATCTATTAGTTTAGGTCATAGATTTTGGACCATTGCGCCATACAGTTTAATGTCATGTAAGTAGTACGATGGTGATGGACAATTTTATGCCTCGTGGCTCAGATGGACTAGAATTTTAACGTCAATCATGATGGACAAAATAGATATGCAATGTTATTCTTGGGGAACATTGAATTTTTTAGAGAAGTGATTTTTTCACCATCTATGGTGATCAATGAGTGTTCACTGTTGGGGAAAACCTTATGAATGATGAAAGTTCCTTCTCATTTGGGTTCTAAAATAGATAGATTCTATCCATGTATCATTGGTGCTCGAAGGGACAATAATGTGTCACCATGATGGAAGAATCTAAGACAATATTTCTTGTTAAAAGCTCTAAATATCTTGTTCTGGTTCCTCCCTGTAAAATTATTGTCCAGGATTATATTATTATTTAGGTATTATAGTTCAGCTAGATGAACGTCAACTATATTGTCTGACATTTGATGGTCATAGATAGCTATTCAGAGTGATGGGAAATTAATATCTATGGGTAGGACTTTCTTTTTCCCGTACACTAGGGTGTGCAGGGTCACTATGTGGAATTCTAAGTTATATATTAATATGACTAGTGATATTTCAATAGATTTTAGGGGAAACTTTTCTTGTTATAACCCACAATCTTCTACAGATTGTTGGATACGGTTTTGATGAATGCATCGATCTATCCATTTGGCTTCCGCATGATAGAAAAATGTATGGTTGGAAGGGATAATGTAATTAGTGTACACTTTTATCAGCTTATCTCTGTGAAAGTTAGTGCCATTATATATGAGAATAGTTTGAGTCACTCCATATCGATATATGATGTGGGATATAACAACACAAATATTGAATGGTCCTTAACTTCATTAAATGGAATCAACAATTTACACTTGGAAATAAAATTTATTGTTGTCAGAATAGACCTACACTGGTGAGATATTTCTATTGGATAGTGTCCCACGATGTCTAGTCCCTAGACCAAAAATTACCAAGAGTACATGGTATTATGGAGGGTCTTTATTGGTCAATAAACAAAGATGGAATAGATCTAACACACATGGAATCTCATGGAGAAATTTATACAGTCATGGACCATAGTGGGACAAAAGTATCCCAACCATTGAATCTAGTGTGAGATTTTTGACCCAGTATGATGAGCTCCACAAGACTCAGCATCAACATCCTACATTTTCCAGGGAATCTCATCACCTTGAATAAAATAGTAGATAATTCAATCGAATCAACACTTGTAATTGATCTGGTCATGTTTGGTACCACTCTGGTGGGTAAAACGCCCTACACACCGATGGATTCGCTCATGTCTGTCTTTATATGATGGGAGATTTCCATTCTAGAGGTACTCAATGAATTTAATTTTCCAATCTAAGGTATTTTCTACTATGGTAAGAGTATCTATATGTATTCATGTGGATGAACCAATAAAACTTTGTATTACCTACTGGGTTTCATCATTGTCTGGAATGACGGGAGAAATGAACCTTCGATGTTCCATGTGGATGAGAAATTTATCTTGGTCAGGCTCTGTGAGATATACGGATAGGCTAGAAAAGGCATTAGACCGACCATTATATGACTAGGAAACATGAGTGACCTCTATCCAAGAATGTAACTAGGCCATCAGATGGAACATGAACTCTACATGCAATGGAGCTCTAGATTTTGGATGATTTACTCACCATTGGTCTACTTGAAGTCTAATATAGAGTATCCCTTCACATTTAGGTGTGGAACATTAATATCAAGAGCCACCTCGAGACTAGAGATATTAGCCTAATATTCCACCTTATTGTTGGTGCATCCTTATGAAAATGAGAATGAATAAGGAAACACAACGTATGTAGGTGTGATGAAGATGTTTCCGAGACTTATTTTTTTGATCCTAGTATCATTGACTATTCTACTGACTAGGATTCAAGAGGTACCATCTAAGTGCATCTTCTAAAACAGTAAATCCTTATACACTAAAATTATGGACTCATATAGAAAATCGTGATTTAGGGACTACTCTTTCGGGGCCAGATGGGTGGCCATAATTCCTTCCAAAACCTAACCCTTACTGGCCTTCTATGGGATGAACCAGATGTCAAATTGCTAAAGGATTACTTATCACCGATCTGGACAGCCTATCCTCATGGGGTGGTTTTGAATTTACTTTAGCATATCCACATGGGACACTAGTTGTATCTCATTATACATTTGATAGGGTCACAACTTTAACACTGTAAAAACTACCACGAGGAATGTATTTTTGATAGGAGAATATATGGTCTTTATGTTGAGGATCATGTTAATGAGACATTACAAATTGTTCTTTCCCCCCTCATATTTCTTATGAGTGAGTAGGGAACTGAGGGATCATTCTAGGGTGGTCACATAGAGGACCAATCCATTCTCAGAGATAGATGGAATCAGAACTGGAGGCTAAAATATATACTGCTTTATTTCCTCAAATGTGGTGTGGAACTCTTAATCCTAATGATAGATGAAACCTTCATTCAAGAGTCTGAAATAGGGATTACACATTCTGGATAGATTTTTAATGAGTGGGTGTATATAGTTTATGTGGACATGAATTCCTTAGAGCTCTTGGAGGTTTCTCAGAGGAGGCATCTGAATAATGGACTTAATCTTATCCAGGTCAATCCCAATGCCTCATTATTTGAAAATGAAGCAAAGAAACTTACTAGAGGAAACCTTGAAAGCATAATTTAAGGAGTTAAACATCAGATGGTGAGAGAATAGGAGGATGAAAAAATTATCAAGATCTCTAAGATGGTACTAAAGCAGGTTGGATTTGACCACCAAATCATTCACATAGAATTACACTAGTTTCTTGATAATCAGTTTGAATATGGAGTGCATAGAACCCTGATAGGTGGCTCCTCTGTTCTTCAAACTGAATGTCATTACATGATTCAAGAAGGTCCCTTTTGGATCCCTTAAAGTGTTTGACTCTTTATCTTCAAGGGTCATTTAGATCAAATTGTACCCATGATACTCATCCATGATGTAGGAATCTTAGAAACTAGTGGTGGCATTGATTAAAAACTATTTCATTAGAAGAGGAAAGTAATTTGTTGAGAAATGGATATTGTGATCTCGAAAGTCAATTCAATCCCTGATCAATCTATTCTTCTTCCTGACATGAACAATGTTGGATAACCATCTGGGGT
Source organism: Viscum album (assembly GCA_963277665.1). Taxonomy (NCBI): domain Eukaryota; kingdom Viridiplantae; phylum Streptophyta; class Magnoliopsida; order Santalales; family Viscaceae; genus Viscum; species Viscum album. Next base: position 1,656,320,905 of record OY728163.1, read on the forward strand.
ATTTTAAATCTTTTCTGATATTGGCTTATATGATCTTATCAACATCAACCTCGATAGTGGAACCATGAGAGTGTTTCAACTTCGTTGAAGGCTATTTGAATCCATGATGACTTATTGGGAGGCCAAGGTGATAGACGGTGACCTAAAGATCTAGTCCTGGAATCTCATCATAGCCCCATGAAAATACATCATGATGCTTTTTTATGAAATACACATACTAATGTTCTTCGTATTTAGGCAATGTAGCACTGATTGGTGTCAATCTAGGGTCTACCTTAGTAGTGAGATTCACCTAAACCAACTCATCAATGATGGTGGAGAAGCCTTCTTCAAAAGAAGGATGGGTATCTTCCAAATCCTCTTCATCATCTATGGTTAGATGATTAATAGGATGATATAGTTCAGGTGACTAATATGATCGTGGTGGAATACAGGTGCCTACTTGGGCAGATATGGAATATTCACTGGGAGACTTTTACACTTCCAAAACCATGAAAAAAAAGGCTTTTGACCTGATTCCATCATGCCTTTGACCGAGGGTTCCATGCTTGATTATGCCAAAGCAGTGGTGGAAGGTCGTCTAGTGCCCATTCTACCAAGCTTGGTAGAATATGCATGTCTGGAAAATAGTGGTATCCGTAGGGAGAATGTCTCGATACATCAAAGGGGTATGGGTTCTGGTATCACCAGATCTTGAAACCTGTAGGAGTATGAATTAGTTGTCCAATATTCCTTGTATCGGGGAATGTTTTATCCTGTTATTTTATAAATGGAGAAGACGTGTCCCAAATATTATGTTTTGGCCTCCAACAATCGAATCAGGAGGTTGGAGACACTGTCCAAGTCTTCCCATGGGTAGGCCACAATTGTATTCTGCTAAACCATATTGGTATAAACTCATTTTTCATTACTCTTATAATACTCAGAATCAAAATAGAAAGTTTATAAAGAGGAAAAGGGAGATACATCACTTTTTTTTACACCAACTCATCCATTGAAGGAGTTCTTGAGGCATTGGTGATACAAGGAGGGAACTGCAGCATGCAGATTGTATGACAACCCTGATTTTTATTACAACTTAAACATGCTTTATTACATAAAACTTCACTTGATACAACAAAGAAGATCGAGAGGTTTAGTGTCTTTGGGGCATAGGATTATTACATAAAAACTTTAAACTTGAAATACAACATCCTTATTGAAAACTTCCTTTACATGACCACTACATTCCTTCGTACCTAGCATTGCATGGGATAACCTGAGGACATGCATAAGAAAAGGGTGAGCTATAAAGCCCAGTAAGGGAGTACATAATGAATAACATGAGGAGTACAATACATGTTAGGCAATAGGCATATCAATAGAGCATAAGAGAGACATGAACATAAAGGCATGATAAAGCATGATAATCATAACATGGAAATGTGGCAACAACACTTAACATTGAATTAGCATGAGCCAAGGCTCATTGCACATGGAGCATGAGTAAACCCTCATTGCACTTGAAGCACGAGTAAACCCTCGTTGCACTTGAATTAGCATGAGTCAACACTCATTGCACATGACGTATCATGATACTATACTTTACCCAATGCATTGGAGCGCTATCAGGGCGCACCCTTCTTAAACATTTCATTTCATGCATAAGTGTGCCACATGGATCATAAAACATGGATTCATAAAACATAATCATTTCTTCCACGATAAAGGAATGTGGAATTCATACATGAAACTTTACAATCAATACGTATATGTGCATAAAGGTGAATACCCTTGATGGAGAAATGGGCATGGTATTCACTACACAAAGACATTGGCTTAGAAAATTGGTGCGATTTCGGCAGCGTAACGGCGTGACATAAGAATTCATAAAAAAGGTTGATGAGAGAGAAAGGTGTTCCTCATCATATTTACATGAAATGGACAGTAAGGAGATCATATATATATACATGTCCCAACAACAGAAATGGAATTTAGATTCATGATACAAAAGTATTGCTTGAATATAAAAGAAGAGAGAGAAGTTCCTTTCGGAATTTCGGCATAGTAACGGGTGTACATGGGAGGCATTTAATGAGAGAGAAAGGGTTCTCCCATTATTCAAACAATAAGAGGGCAGTATGGGGGAGGTGCGAAACCATACCCCAACATTCATAAATTAAATTAAAAGGGCAATACAACTTAAAGAAAATTGACAAAAAAAAAAGAAAGGAAGAAAAAACCCTTACTTGGAAGTGTGCTTCCAAAGGCTAGAGAGAGGCTTGTGAGAGGCTTCTTGGGAGCTTGGGGCACCTTGAGAGGATTCTAGAGAGAGTAGGGCAGAGGTTGGACGAACTTCAAGGGCTTTGAGTGAGGAGGAAGTGGGAGCTTGGGTGGGTTTATATAGGAAAGGTGAGAGAATTCTTTATTATTTAGGTTTGGGACCCCTTATATTAAAATAATCCAAACCACAAACCATCCCATGGTATTTGCCAATGGTTTCTGGAAAAGGAGAGAGGAAAACAATATTTTACAAGGCCAAGGTCCGAACTTATTAAAAAATTAGGGTTGCTTATGTGGAGGTGAGTCACACTCCCATGGAAATTAATTTAAAAAGGCAAAGTGTTGAATAAGTCTTGAGGGCTCCATTAATGCTTTGAAAAGTGATTCAAACAAACCCAAAACCTCATTATTTTAATGATAAAACATATATTGGCCGAACCTAAGGATTATGGTATTTTATTACATTACCATTGGGTCATTATGATGTCATAAATCACATTATATATTTAAAAGGTATTTAATTTTTACCCAAAAATTGGACTGTCTCAGAAAATTATGAAAAATTCACCGTTGGATAATTTCGACGTCCTGATTCCAAAAATAATATTTATTTTATCTAAATAATTTTCTAAATATGTGAATTTGCACTTTTAAAATAAAAACCGACATTTATAAAAAATTCACGGGTTTTGACAGAAATGGATTTCAAACCTTAATAAAAATTTTAATTGCATTCATAAAATTATAAGATCATTTATATTTAATAAAAATTAATTTAATATTAATAATAATATTTTATTAAAATATTATTTAATTCAAAAATCCTTTAATTTAATAAAATATAATTCTTAATTAAATAATAACTAAAAACATCATTTGTACTTTAAAAACTAATTACAATGCATCAAAAATGACTAGAAATTATATTCATTATTATATACAAAAATAATGTACATGAACATGGTGCTACTTATTTGTTACATAACCCCTTAAAATAGCCGCATAAGACCTAAGGGTAAGGTGTGCGATGGTGACAGACTCTTGGGGTTGCTCGGATAACATCGCTCGAGTGGTGATCTCTATCAACTTCCATTTTTCCCGTAGACGATCACGTTCGAGCTTGACTTGATGAAGCTCAGCTTGGGCTTGGTCAAGGGCAAAGCCCAAAGACGCCACCTCCTTTCCGAGCTCCGACAAATGGGCTTCGTAAGGGGCAATTCTACTGGATGAGGCCATCGCTTCCTTTGTCTGAGTAAAAATGGTTTCGTTAAAGCCTTATATTTAAACTACCCAGATGATCAATGTTCAACGGCTATAAAAGTAACGGTCACAAATCTTAACGTAAAACTAAAGAAGTTGACATCTTATAAAAACATAAAGAAACATTTAACTGGATCAAGAGGGATTTTCCATTAATGAAATTTTGGGTCGTTACAACATTCCCCCCTTAAGAAATTTCGCCCTCGAAATTTTCCTTTTCCCACACTAAAACAAATGTGGGTAACTTAGCTTCATCATATCTTCCGACTCCCAAGTTGCTTCTTCAAACTTGTGGTTTCTCCACAACACCTTGACGAGGGGCATTGTCTTATTTCGTAGAACTTTTTCTCTACGATCTAAGATCTTCACTGGTTGCTCCTCATAAGAAAGATCGTCTTCTAATTGTACCACCTCAGAAGAGAGTACATGTGAAGGGTCTGGTATGTACTTCCTTAAGAGGGATACATGGAAGACATCATGCACCTTGGCCATAGTAGGTGGAAGTGCTAGTCGATAGGCCACAGCCCCAACACGATCAAGAATCTCGAAGGGGCCGATGTACCTTGGACTTAACTTCCCTTTCTTTCCAAACCTCATGACCTTCTTCCACGGAGATATGCGTAAAAACACCATGTCTCCGACTTTAAATTCAAGGTCTCGTCGACGATTATCTGCATAACTCTTCTGTCGACTTTGGGCTGCCTTGATATGTTGCTGAATGGTTTTCACCTTCTCCACCATTTCTTCGACCATTTCCGGTCCAAGCAGCTTACGTTCACCGACCTCATCCCAACATGACGGTGTTCTACACCTTTTCCCATACAGGGCTTCATATGGTGCCATTTGGATGCTCGAGTGGAAACTATTATTATAAGAGAACTCAACTAGAGGAAGATGTTGATCCCATCCTCCTTTAAAGTCCATTGAGCACGCTCTCAACATATCCTCAAGTGTTTGGATAGTCCGCTCGGATTGGCCATCAGTTTGAGGATGATAGGCCGTACTGAAGTTCAGTTCAGTATTCAGAGCATGTTGAAGACTCTTCCAAAACTTAGAGGTAAATCTTGGATCTCGGTCAGACACAATAGATAGTGGTACTCCATGCAACCGTACCACTTCCCTGATATATATCCGTGCCAGTTGATCCAAAGAGAAGTCCTCTCGAATAGCAATGAAGTGTGCAGTCTTTGTAAGACGGTCCACAATAACCCAGATTGCATTGTTGCTTTTGGATGTCCTTGGAAGTCCAGTGACGAAGTCCATGGTGATGTTCTCCCATTTCCATTCTGGTATGGGCAATGGTTGCATCATCCCCTTAGACTTCTGCCTCTCTGCCTTCACTTTCTGACACACCAGGCACTTTGATGTATATTCAGCGATCTCCTTCTTCATATTATCCCACCAAAAGTTTTCTCGGAGATCTCGATACATCTTTGTGCTCCATGGGTGAATAGAGAAATTTGAACTATGTGCATCATCCAAAAGTTCCTTCTTCAGCTCCGAACTTGATGGGACACATAGTCTTTTCCCAAACCGCACAATTCCTTCTTCATTAACATTAAACTCTGAGGATTTTCCCTTTTTGATAGCTTCCACTTTTTCTTGGATTCTCGCATCATCCTTTTGAGCATCCTTTAACCTTTCCAAAAGAGATGGTTGAGCAATCATTTGTGAAAGGATTGATGATGTTCCCTTCTTTATGATTCCCACTTCCATCTTCATCAAGTCTAAGAAGATTGGATCCTTCTCAATTCTCATCATTGATAGAATTGCTGGATCCTTTCTACTTAGGGCATCCGCCACCTTGTTCGCCTTCCCAGGGTGGTAATGTATTGAACAGTCATAATCCTTTATGAGCTCTATCCATCTTCTCTGGCGCATATTAAGCTCTTTCTGTGTGAATATATATTTAAGACTCTTGTGGTCCGTATATATCTCACATTTCTCTCCATAGAGATAATGCCGCCAGATTTTCAAGGCAAAGATCACCGCCGCCAACTCCAGATCATGCGTTGAATAGTTTCGCTCATGGATTTTCAACTGTCTTGAGGCATAGGATATCACTTTATCATTCTGCATCAGCACACATCCTAAGCCCTTCTTTGAAGCATCACTGAATACCACAAAAAGCTCCCCACTTGTGGGTAAAGTGAGCACAGGTGCAGTGATAAGCCTCCTTTTCAACTCCTTGAAGCTTTCTTCGCATTCATCACTCCAAGCAAACTTTACCCCCTTTCGAGTTAGCTTGGTAAGAGGGTTGGACAATCGTGAGAAGTTTCTCACAAATCGTCGATAATATCCAGCTAACCCCAAGAAGCTACGGATATCAGTTACCGATGTTGGCCTCGGCCATCCCTCAATTGCATCTGTTTTGGAGGGGTCCACAGATATCCCATTGCTTGTGATGATATGGCCCAAGAATGAGACCTCCTTCAACCAGAACTCACACTTGCTGTACTTGGCATAGAGCTTCTCCTTGCGCAAAGTCTCCAGTACAGTTCTTAAATGCTCCTCATGGTTCTCCTTGGTTTTGGAGTATATTAGAATATCATCTATAAAGACTACCACAAATTTATCTAGGTAATCTCTAAAGACTCTATTCATCAAGTCCATGAATATTGCTGGAGCATTGGTGAGTCCAAAAGGCATTACTATGAATTCATAGTGCCCGTACCTTGTACGAAAAGCAGTCTTGGGGATATCTTCCTTCTTCACCCTTACTTGATAATATCCCGACCGCAAGTCGACCTTGGAGAAGTATTGTGCTCCACGCAGCTGATCAAACAAGTCATCGATTCTTGGGAGAGGATACTTGTTCTTTATCGTGATTTTGTTAAGTTCACGATAATCGATGCAAAGCCGCATTGACCCATCCTTCTTCTTGACGAAGAGGACTGGTGCACCCCATGGTGATGCACTTGGGCGTATAAACCCTTTATCCAGATTCTCTTGTAGTTGTTTCTTCAGTTCTTCAAGCTCAACCACAGCCATTCTATATGGAGTCTTGGATATTGGTAGCGCCCCAGGTATAAGTTCAATTGAGAACTCAACATCTCTTCTTGGAGGAAGACCAGGAAGTTCCTCGGGAAATACTTCAGCGAATTCCCTCACAATAGGCATTTCTTCAAGGGTGGTTTCTTCCTTGGACTCAATCATCTGAGCCAGATATGCGTGCTCATAAGGTAGTAATATCCATGCTTGAGATGATGGAGTTAAAGGAGATTCATCTTCCTCCTGACACTTGTAAAGAATCGGGGGTCGATTCTCCATATGGAGTGTGATTTCCCTCTCCCGACAATTTATGTTGGCTCTATATAAGGAAAGCCAATCCATGCCAAGAATTGCATCAAATTCCACCAAAGGGAGTATGACAAGGTTCACCGGGAAATTCAATCCACAGATTATAACAGGGGAGGACTTATACTCATGGGATGCAATGATTGCCCCATTTTCCGTACTCACCGACATCTTTACTTCCATGATTTGTGGTGGTGCAGGGATTATTCTACTAAACTTTTGAGATATAAAAGAATGCGTAGAACCTGAATCAAAAAGTACGTTCGCTATTCTTGAATGAATAACTAGCGTACCTGTCACCACTTCGTTGTCGGGGTTCACTTCGGCAGAAGTGATGGCAAAAGCTCTTCCTTGCTGTCTTGGAGGTTGTTGATTGCCTCCGATAACCCTTGGATTAGGGCACTGATTCGCAAAATGACCCGGTTCTTTGCATTTGAAGCATTGAACAACGCGTTGAGGTTCGAACGGAGCGTTCCTACCCTCCGTCGCAGCCGCGGGTCCTTCTTGCTGACAGTTAATAGCTAGGTGCCCTTCTCTTCCACACTTGAAGCATTTTCTTGTCCCCCTAAGGCAATTCCCAGGGTGCTTCTTTCCACACTTTTGGAAAGTGGGGTGCTGGAATTTCTTAGCGCCGTTGGATTTATCCATCGGACCACCAGCATTGAAGTCCACCTTCCGCTTCTTGTCCCCATGATACCCCTGTGATTCTCCGATCTCCATTTCAACCTTAAGGGCACATCGGACAATCTCCTCATAGCTGTCAAAGTCACGGATCGCTAATGCTTTCCGCAAGCTAGGCTTCAGCCCACCAAAGAAGCGGTCAACTTTGCATTCGGGGGTAACGACAAAGCCGGAAGTGTATCGTGCAAGCCTTGTGAAGTTTGCCTCGTATGCTCCCACAGATTCTTCATCTTTCTGCTTGAGGGAAAGGAAGTCCCTTTCCATCTTAAGATGGAGGGTGCGTGGAAAATATTTATCTAAAAACATCTTCCGGAATACCTTCCATTCCAAAGCCTCGATCTCCTCCTCAGGCTTCGTATTTTTTATCAATGTCCACCATTGATCAGCTTCACCCTCCATACGATAAGCCGCCAGGAGAACCTTCTCTTTTTCAGAGCATTGGAGGATGGAGAATATCTTCTCAATGGAGTTGATCCATTGTTCAGCGATCGTGGGATCAGATGATCCACTAAAAGTAGGAGGCCTTTGTCTCATGAAGCTTTCAATAGCGACTTGTTCTTTCTTAGGGGGGGTTGAACGTTCCTCTTGACCAGTGTTTCTATTCAAAACTTGAGTTAGCTGAGAGAGAAGCGTGACAAAGTTCGCGATTCCCGCTCCCATCGGATTGGGCATCTCATTAGTACAATCATCACACTGATCTTCACAACGGTTGTTAGCCCGAGTTCTCCTATTACCGGCCATTGGCTGGAATAAAAGGAAAGTTAGGGGTAACACATAGAGGGTAATCCAAAGACAAAAGTTGATGACTTATAAATAAACTTTGATCTCTTTAACTCATGAGTCTATAGGATTCAATCCAGGCTTTTCAGGATCTTCCTTCTAACATATATTCTTAGGGGAATTTTTCCCTTAATAAGGGTTCATACTAAGATTGTGAATTTATCAAAACATATCCCCCAGGAGTGTCGTAACCAAGAGTGCAGCAAGGCCCGTTGTCGTGCACCAGTTCCCGTTCGAGTCTAGCTCAAAGCGGTGTTTTCGGGTTTTACCCCTAGGATACATCTGTGCCAGAGCCGCCTCTACCTGCTCGTATCCAGACAGGGATGTATTTGTTTGATAAAACACTTACTTAGTATTTACCAAAACTTAGGGATGTTTTTATTATGCTTAGTCTTGTATCTAAGGCTTTACTAGGGTTTCCTAATCCCAAAAATAACTAAACCTATCCTCTGATACCAACTATGACAACCCTGATTTTTATTACAACTTAAACATGCTTTATTACATAAAACTTCACTTGATACAACAAAGAAGATCGAGAGGTTTAGTGTCTTTGGGGCTTAGGATTATTACATAAAAACTTTAAACTTGAAATACAACATCGTTATTGAAAACTTCCTTTACATGACCACTACATTCCTTCGTACCTAGCATTGCATGGGATAACCTGAGGACATGCATAAGAAAAGGGTGAGCTATAAAGCCCAGTAAGGGAGTACATAATGAATAACATGAGGAGTACAATACATGTTAGGAAATAGGCATATCAATAGAGCATAAGAGAGACATGAACATAAAGGCATGATAAAGCATGATAATCATAACATGGAAATGTGGCAACAACACTTAACATTGAATTAGCATGAGCCAAGGCTCATTGCACATGGAGCATGAGTAAACCCTCATTGCACTTGAAGCACGAGTAAACCCTCATTGCACTTGAATTAGCATGAGTCAACACTCATTGCACATGACGTATCATGATACTATACTTTACCCAATGCATTGGAGCGCTATCAGGGCGCACCCTTCTTAAACATTTCATTTCATGCATAAGTGTGCCACATGGATCATAAAACATGGATTCATAAAACATAATTATTTCTTCCACGATAAAGGAATGTGGAATTCATACATGAAACTTTACAATCAATACGTATATGTGCATAAATGTGAATACCCTTGATGGAGAAATGGGCATGGTATTCACTACACAAAGACATTGGCTTAGAAAATTGGTGCGATTTCGGCAGCGTAACGGCGTGACATAAGAATTCATAAAAAAGGTTGATGAGAGAGAAAGGGGTTCCTCATCATATTTACATGAAATGGACAGTAAGGAGATCATATATATATACATGTCCCAACAACAGAAATGGAATTTAGATTCATGATACAAAAGTATTTCTTGAATATAAAAGAAGAGAGAGAAGTTCCTTTCGGAATTTCGGCATAGTAACGGGTGTACATGGGAGGCATTTAATGAGAGAGAAAGGGTTCTCCCATTATTCAAACAATAAGAGGGCAGTATGCGGGAGGTGCGAAACCATACCCCAACATTCATAAATTAAATTAAAAGGGCAATACAACTTAAAGAAAATTGACAAAAAAAAGAAAGGAAGAAAAAACCCTTACTTGGAAGTGTGCTTCCAAAGGCTAGAGAGAGGCTTGTGAGAGGCTTCTTGGGAGCTTGGGGCACCTTGAGAGGATTCTAGAGAGAGTAGGGCAGAGGTTGGACGAACTTCAAGGGCTTTGAGTGAGGAGGAAGTGGGAGCTTGGGTGGGTTTATATAGGAAAGGTGAGAGAATTCTTTATTATTTAGGTTTGGGACCCCTTATATTAAAATAATCCAAACCACAAACCATCCCATGGTATTTTCCCATGGTTTCTGGAAAAGGAGAGAGGAAAACAATATTTTACAAGCCCAAGGTCCGAACTTATTAAAAAATTAGGGTTGCTTATGTGGAGGTGAGTCACACTCCCATGGAAATTAATTTAAAAAGGCAAAGTGTTGAATAAGTCTTGAGGGCTCCATTAATGCTTTGAAAAGTGATTCAAACAAACCCAAAACCTCATTATTTTAATTATAAAACATATATTTGCCGAACCTAAGGATTATGGTATTTTATTACATCACCATTGGGTCATTATGATGTCATAAATCACATTATATATTTAAAATGTATTTAATTTTTACCCAAAAATTGGACTGTCTCAGAAAATTATGAAAAATTCACCGTTGGATAATTTCGATGTCCTGATTCCAAAAATAATATTTATTTTATCTAAATAATTTTCTAAATATGTGAATTTGCACTTTTAAAATAAAAACCGACATTTATAAAAAATTCACGGGTTTTGACAGAAATGGCTTTCAAACCTTAATAAAAATTTTAATTGCATTCATAAAATTATAAGATCATTTATATTTAATAAAAATTAATTTAATATTAATAATAATATTTTATTAAAATATTATTTAATTCAAAAATCCTTTAATTTAATAAAATATAATTCTAAATTAAATAATAACTAAAAACATCATTTGTACATTAAAAACTAATTACAATGCATCAAAAATGACTAGAAATTATATTCATTATTATATAAAAAAATAATGTACATGAACATGGTGATACTTATTTGTTACATAACCCCTTAAAATAGCCGCATAAGACCTAAGGGTAAGGTGTGCGATGGTGACAGACTCTTGGGGTTGCTCGGATAACATCGCTCGAGTGGTGATCTCTATCAACTTCCATTTTTCCCGTAGACGATCACGTTCGAGCTTGACTTGATGAAGCTCAGCTTGGGCTTGGTCAAGGGCAAAGCCCAAAGACGCCACCTCCTTTCCGAGCTCCGACAAATGGGCTTCGTAAGGGGAAATTCTACTGGATGAGGCCATCGCTTCCTTTGTCTGAGTAAAAATGGTTTCGTTAAAGCCTTATATTTAAACTACCCAGATGATCAATGTTCAACGGCTATAAAAGTAACGGTCACAAATCTTAACGTAAAACTAAAGAAGTTGACATCTTATAAAAACATAAAGAAACATTTAACTGGATCAAGAGGGATTTTCCATTAATGAAATTTTGGGTCGTTACAGATTGAGCCAGGGACAACCCATCTGTGCAATATAGGTTGTATCATATGAAATGAACATGAAATTAGTGCTTCAAATCCAGAAACCAAATAGGAAATTTAGTTGAATATTTCCACACAACCTCTTCTTAGTTCTATCATAACCCGAGATATTCGTGGTAGGGAAACTCATATATTCTTCATTCAGTCCTATATTGCGGAGCATCTTGATCAGGTTGAGATTGATACCAGATCCTCTGTCGATGAGACAGTGGTGGACTTCGACACCATTGAACTGGATGGTGATGTATAATAGGTGTATTTGTTTGTATAAAGGGGGAGACTTCATCTTATCTTAATAAGAAATGATGGATTGTCATTATGATCAGTTGAATTCCTCGACCTGGAAGGCATCTACATCCACTACCTCTATTTCAAATAAGTGGTTGTATTCAAAGCCTCTATGAGGGATTCATGTATTTATTACGATAGATGGAGTGCCTCAATAATAGAAATCCTTATGTAATGCCGGAAAGATTCTTAATCACAACATACTTCCATGATAGGTTCACATTTCATCTGGTAGGAGGTATGATGGGTGTTGCTGGTCAAAATGGCGGATTCTTTCTAGTGATGGGGATGTATTGTAGCTCACTATATGAACCTCAAAAAATTACTACAGAATGACTGTTGGATTAGTAAGGTCCATAAATATCTTGTCACAATAGATCATATCAGGATTACGGTTGCTCTGCCTAATCGTGTAGCACGAATGCTGGTCGTAGTGAATCTAATAAGACGGGATAAGAAGACTATTCATGTTGATCTATGTGCTAAGCCTATTGTCTAATCATGGTATCATCCACATATTGACTATAATTATTTTCCTATGTATTTGAATGATTCACATATCTATGGTTCAATCGACAATGGAATCGACCAGGAACATTAAGAAGAACTTCTTAACAATCCACATCATCGGGATCCATGTACGGGTCCAATAGCTAGATTGTATTCACCGAGGTATACTACTGGTCATCAGATAATAAATCCACTAGTAATTGAAAATTATGGGGGTGATTCACATTTTTGGGGTCATGAAGTTACCTAGAGTGCAAGATAGATTCTGCCACATAGGGGCTTTCTATTCCCTTGCGACGTTGGTGCCTACTCATATAAGAATAAGAAGTTTGAGATGTGGATACAAAATACAAAGCTAAATGAGGTGGGAAAACATCAAAATACATGTGATTATTCAAAAGGGAATGAATGATAACATAGTAATGAATGATTTCTCTAAAGGAAAAACAATCTTCATAATTTTTAGACCTCCAACTAGAGACCTTCTCTCACTCAACTTCACTGCTGCCATCAAGATTTATAGAGATGGATTCCACCTATGCTATGGTAGGGCATAATTTGACTACATTGTTATCAACTATGTCTTTAAGCTATTCTTTTAACACATAATATCTATTTATGGAATTTCCATGGATTCTATGATAAGGGAAGTAATTAAGGAGATCAGTGATCTTGGCATCCTAGGGTATCCGACATTCTGAAAACATTTTAATCCATTGATCCAAGGGACTTTGGAAATAAATGGGAAACAAAGATTAATCGAATGAGTAGGCCTGATTCCACCTATTTGGAAAAATAACTCTAAGTGTTTGGCCCTGACGAGGGGCTGGATCCCGAGAGGGGGCCAAAGCCTAATTTTCTCTTCTAGGAAGCAGTTCTTGACAGGGTGGTGCCTACTGGTTCTATGCTGAGAAATGCTGATCATGAGGCTAATGAATTTGGCGAGGATGTAGATAAGGATATGTTGGTAATAATTGTATTGTCTTGGAGCCTCTATCTATGTGACAGAAATAGTCTCTATCTTGGAGGATCTTCCTTCAGATGTAGGGAGAGGCAATTGATGCCCCATCTGAGCTTACTGTAAGTATTCCTCTAGGTAGTGATCCCTGCCCGAGAAATCTGAAAATCCACTAGAGAAATATTGAGTGATGAGGGGGGGAACCAATTAAGTTTTAATATTCCCCATGAACATCATTAATAGTTGTTCATGAGTGAGTGTAATATCAATAGAATACATGATGCCCATCCACCTGGAAAACAATTATGTGACTCACTCATATGTTCATTGTTTTTAACTGAAGAAGTCGAAAATAATCGTCTTGTGCATGGGGGTGTTGAACTGATAATAAATCATATTGAACAGATCTTCCCATCCAACAATGGACTCGATGAGTAACTGTTTATACTACAATAACACTAACTCTTATAATGTGTATATTAAACATCAACGATTGGATGCTACCAGATGTGTTGTATTTCTGATCATGGGTGCACATTGTGAAATAAATTGTGTTAGATGATATAGTGGGGTTCAGATCCCATTGAAGGGAGGTAAGGTAGGATTCTAGAAATGTGGGGATACATTAATATCATCAACCCATTCAAGATACATCACTCCATTAGGTGTGATTTTCACCAATAGTATCTAAAGGGCCACAAGTTGAGCGATGAGATTAGCCATGGGATCATCCTGGAAAGGATTCAAATCTTGGAGAGGATCTCTAGACACTAGTGTGTTGGTAGACTCTTCAACACGATAGATTGGATCAGTTTCTTGTGGATCAGCCTGCAGATCTATTAGTGGAATGACATGTGGATTCAGGTCTTAAGTGGGGATATCACAAAGCTCAGATGAATTCAGCGATAAATACTATAGACACTTACAATAGGCTCTAGTCTTAATCCTATAGGGATTCATGTGATTGTCGATATCGATAGGAGGAAACTGGCCCGGAAGAACTTCCAGTTTCCCCTGCTTCCTCAATGGAAGAACATGAATGTATCAAGGATCTCCATAATTAGGGCACCTCTCTACAGGGAGCTTAGCAAGGAGCTCTTGAGTGAGCCTCTTTTGAACTGCATTTTTTTAGAGCAAGGTGGTTTTTTCATGGTCAACATCTATCTCTTACACTAAACCAGATTGGTTAGATATCTTGGAAGTTGTGATCCGATATTTACCCATATTGGTTTTCTTACAGATGGGTAGTGATGAAAATGGTAATATATGGATTAGAACCTTCCATTAAAGGTGACTGTGAACACCGGTGAAGTCCACCAAATTTCACTATCCACCTAGAGGGGGGTACTCATTACAAAACCAATATTTTTTAGGAAGGATGTTGAAGGAAATCAAACAGAGATAGATAGGATGATGCATTGGAAATAGTGACCCATTTCTATTGGATGAACATTGGGATAAGTTAGAACAAACAAGATTTTGAGGGATTAATGGATGGATGGGAATTAGGCATTGATATTTCATGTCAACAAATGGATGTTTTAATGGAGTTTAACCAAACTAGGATCTACGATCCAAGCCCTGTAAGAAGTTTGAGTAGACATAGGATGGCCGGATGGAGATAAAAGCCGACTCCTTAGATAGATCACGATAGAAGAAATTAAGTGAATTTCATCAATCATAGATGGAATGTAGAGATAACCAGATATTGAAAGCCTGGGTGTACCAGACCATGTCAATTGGAAAATGCAGATTTAAATTAGCATAGTTAGCTAAAATAGTTCTTGTGAATTCATTGGAACAAAATTTACTAAAAAATGTTTTGATGATATTTATATATACATTATTATGTATTTAACCATGGTGATGCAAGGTTGTTCTTTCAATGTTCTCTCATATATTGTGTTTATGGAATTTTGATGGATTTAATTGATGTTGAGTTTTTAAGAAACTCCATGAATTTTGTAGAAGGTTTTAAGGTGGCCTAATGAAGCTATGTTTGGCAGGAAATTTTGAGTTTCAGATTTTGGGATTCCACAAATTCTCCTTGAATTTGATATGAAAAGTTCTTATTTGAATAGGAGGGGGAAATGTATCAATATATGCTTTTCATGTGCGAGAGAGAGCCGAAGTACTATAGTTTTTGTTAGAAGTACAACGTATGTTTACAATAAAAGAATCTCTTGGTTGAAGTAGTAGGAGAACATTTGACACAGGTGTAGCACACAGAGGGACCAGACAGAGATAAAGAACCTAGGAAATGAAGAGTGATATGGAAAAATGGTGCAACAGGAAATTTTCATCAGACTGAGGCGCACCAGACAGAGGGACACCAAAAAACTTATGAGACCGAGTTTCTAACTATACTCGACAGAGTATTTCAAGACAAAGTTTTGTGAGCTGTATTAAATTGTTTCTTATCATTTTTAGGCCTGAAAGGAATAATAAAATTATATAAATGATTGGTGATGGTATAATTAATAGTAGGGACAAAAAAGAAGCTTCATGGGAGTTGGCATAGTTGTATTCACTTAATACCATGATGAATTTCAATGAGCCAACTAGAGTTGCCACATCCTGGATGTGGTCACCCACACTAGGGGCAATCCTTATAAATCTTGTGTTCTTGTTTTTATTTCCTATCATTACATATGAGTAATATAATGTTGACAAGGATAGTAACTCTGACATTGAAAGGGTTAATTTTAAGATAAATGTAATTATCAAACATCACCACTGATTCAACCCCCTCTTCTCAATAGTTCTCACATTTCTAGGAACTTCAACTATAATTAATAATATAATTGAAAACAAAATAATATCATATAATTAATAATATTATAAATAATATGAATAATATAATTAGAAATTAGTAACTAAAAATCAAATCAAATTATACAATAATATAACATCGTTATATAATTAATATAATTTATAATATAATTTATAAAACAGAATTAATAATTAATAATATAAGTAATAAAATTTTTATTTAATAACTTAATTAATGGAATTAAGTAAATTACTATTTATTTAATATATTATAATTTATTAATTGTATTATTAATAATTAATTATCCAATTAATTATAAATTATATTAATTATATCATTACAATTTTATTAGGTAGAATTTTAAGTATTATTAGTTAGAATTTTATTAGTTAGAATTTTAATTATTATTTATGTTAATGATACATTATTCTAGTTAGTTATATTTTAAATTTGATATTTTTATTTATATATTATTGTTTTAAATATTATTTAAAAAATATTATATATATCTATGTCTAAATTAGTTGGTTCAATTGATCATATTCAAAAAATTCAAAATTTAAAAATAAACTGTAACTAATTTAAATAAAAAACTAAATAACTAATATTATATAAAAAATTTCTAGCAGATAGGTTTCTCCAAATCTCACGCCACCCCACTATTCTCATCTTCCTCATGTTTTCCATTAAAAAAAGAAAAATAAAACATTTTCCCCAAATATATAAATCAAGAAACTATTTCCAGATATATGGAGGAGTTTAATTGGCCAGGTGTAGAAGGGTGAGCGATCTCTTAAACATCACCTTATAAAAATTATTAATAAGGCATTGTCTGTGACAACACCATATTTAGAAATTTTGTGAAGAAGGAATTGTCCCGAAAAATGCCTTCTTCAATATAGTTATAAGGAACATGTTGTCCTACACTGCACCCACAGTTCATTTTTATGATTTTTTTTATTTGTTTGTTTGTTTGTTTGTTTATATGTCTATATTTTTATTAATAATAAAAATATTGATCAGGTAAATAATAGTATTATGACTAAATATTATTATTTTTAAATAATAAATTAATTACTATGGTTTCATAATAAATTAATTATTATTAATTTATTAATTTTGAATTAAAAAATTTTATTTTTTTATTATCATTAATAACTAAATTATTAATTATTACTAATGATGTAAATAATCATATTACTATTACATATTATTAATTATTAATATAATATTAATAATTATTACTTTAATAAAACTATATTTATTAATATAAATATTTACTATTATTAATAAATAGTATATATTATATATTTTTGTTTAATAAAACAAATATATTTTTGTTATTAAGTGATATATTATTATTAATTCGGAAAATTTTTTATTCATTATTTTTATGAAATCATTATAATTTTAAGTTATGTTATACATATTATGGGAAAGATTTTATTTTCATTTAGAATCCAATTATAATTAATATTTTATAAGATTTTAGAGTTACCTAATTCATTAGAAGTCCAAATATTTTATTTGGAAATATAATTTTATTGTAATGTATATATTATTTTAGTGTTTTTTTGATGATTTGTTTTAATTTTTTAGTGTTTTTTTAAAATATAATTTGGATTTTACTTAGAGTTCATGTTTTACAATCTTTCAATTTCTCAAACTTGAAACACAATAAACTCAATATCTTCCAAGTTGGTAACATTAGAATCCTATAAAATAAAAACTTTATGTACAATCAAAATTAAAATTAAAATATGAGGTAAACATATAAAAATTATTTGAAAATAAAATTATTTATTTAATATAACAAACCAGAAATAATTTACATATCATAGTCTTTATTGATTAAAAATATAAAATTTACCCTTTACAAAATTTATCCCAATAAAATATAGTATCAATAAAATCAAAATGCTACTTAAAACATTTTATGTAAAATAGAAAATAAATTAAAATAAAATTACTATTTGAAAAATAAAAAAAATTATAACTTACATAATAAATGTTTGATGAAAAAAAATTATAAGTACAAATGTTATGTGTTCAAAAAAAATTTGTGCCATCAAAAATATTTTTTGTTTCATTTTTTTAAAAAATTAATTTTATTTTAAATTAATTATTAAAAATTTAAATATTTTTTCTAATTTCATTGATATTTTATTTATAATTTATAATTTATAGGCCCTTAAAGTCAACTACTTGAAACATCATTACGACTCAAGTTGGTTACTTTGGAATCTGGTAAAATATATACTATAAGTATAATAAAAATAAAAATTCAAACATTGATTAAACATATAAATAATAGTTGAAAATATAAATAATTTTATATATTTAAAAAACAAAAAATAATTTACAAGATGCAAAGTTTATAATTAAAATAATAAAATATACCATTGAAAATCAAAATATGCACACAAAATATAGTATAAATAAAATTTAAAACATTTTATCTATAAATAAAAATCAATTTAAAATAAAAATAACACGAGAAAAACAATAAATAAAAAAATTTAATTTAATGAAAAAATGATTGAAGTGAAAAAAAATTATAACTAAAAATGTTTTGTTTCCAAACAAAAATATTTTGTGCCATTAAAATATTTTTCTTTTGGGGTTTTCACAAAATTATTTTATTTCCAATTATTCTATACATATTAGAAAAATGTTTTAAATTTTATTTAAATATTTTTTGTACTTTAAAATTTTTAGGCTTTCAAATTCACATAGTTGAATAATTATTAATTTTCAATTATGTGAATTTGGAAGCCTATATGACATAAATTATATGTAAAATATTAATTGAAATTAAAACATGGATTAAAAATGTAAAAAATATTTGAAAAAAATAATGGTTTTATAATTTTAACAAACTAAAAATGATTTACATGACATAATATTTATTGATAATAACCCTAACATTTACCCTTAAAAAAATATTCCACCTAAAATTTTGTAGAAATGAAATCTAACTGAAATTTAAAACATTAAATTTAAATGTAAAAGTTAATTGAATGTTAATGAAAAATATAAAAAGTAACAACAAAAAAAATTTAATTTACAGAAAAAATGTTTTATTCAAAAATATTTACAATTAAGATTGATATGTTTTCAAACAACAATGTTTTTAACCAGTTAAATTATTTATTATAAAAAATAAATTTTTTATATTAAATAATTATTTATAGGTTAAATATATATTTCAAATTTCATGTTTATTTTATTTACACCTTATTATTTATAGGCTATCGAAGTCACCTACTTTAAATATTAGTATGTTTCAAGTAAGTGACTTTGGAAACTTATAAAATATAAACTATAATTAACATAAATTGAAACATAAAAATGGATTAAAAAATAAAAAATAGTTAAAAATAAAAAAGTTCATAAATATAACAATCCAAAAAAAATTAACATAACACAATCTTTATTGATAAAAAATATAAAATTTCCCTTCAAAAAAATTATGTGAATAAAATATTTTAAAAAAAATATAAATGAAATTTAAAGCATTAAATTTGAAAATAAAATCAAATCGAAAATAAAATTAGTGTCAACAAAATAATAAATGAAAATTTTAATTTATAGAAAACAAAATTGATGCAAAACCATTATTATGTACAAATGATGCATTCTCAATCACCAATATTTGGTTCCATTGAAATTATTTCTCATGAATGTTTTTTACAATAATATTTTTATTTTCAATTATTCTTTATATGATTAATAAATGATTCAAACTTCATTCATATTTGTTTGTTACTTTATAATTTATAAGCATTGAATGTCACCTACATGAAAAATTATTATGTTTCATTTAGGTGACTTTTGAAGCATATAATATATAAAATATAAGTAAAAGCTAAATGTAAATTAAAACATGGATTGAACAATTAAAAATTAGTCAAAAATAAAAATAATTTTTTAAATATAAAAATCCATAAATATTTTTAATGACACAAACATTATTGATTAAAAAATAAACAGTTACACTTCAAAAAATTTGTGTGCATAAAATATTTTGTAACTAAAATATAATTGAAATTTAAGAAATAAAATGTAAAAAAAATTAATTCAAAATAGAAGGATATTCAAAAAATAATAAATAAAAAAATTCAATTTACACCAAAACAAATTGATGAAAAAAATATAGGTACAAATTTTATATTTTAAAATTACAATATTTTATTCAATTGAAATTATTTTTCATCAACACTTTTAAAATATTCTTTTTATTTTAAAAAATTATTTATATGTTTAATCAATTTTTCAAAATTTATTTATAATGTATTTATACATTATAAATTATTTGATTTTGTAGTTACCTACATGAAGAGTTATTATGATCCATGTTGGTGACTTTGGAAGCCAATTAAATAAAAATTATACGTACAATATAAATGAAACATAAAACATAGTCTAAATATTTAAAAAATAATCAAAATATAAAATAATATCATAAATATAACAAACCCACACTAATTTACATGTCACAAAGATTATTGCTTAAAAATTAAAAAATTATACTTCACAAAATTTATGGGAATAATTCATATTAATTATTATATTGTTAATTAGATTACTAGGATTTACTATTAATTTTTTTATAATTGTTAAATATTATAAATTACATTTTTTAACAAATAATATTTATATTATAAAATATTTACATGAATTACAATAATAATTATGAATAATGGTGTATAAAATATAATTCATATTGTAACTAATAAATTAGTTAATGATATAATTTAACATAAATATTAATTCAATTTGTGATATATAAAACATAATTGTGGAAAATAATGCTATTATTAACAATTTATAATATAATTATCAATCATTTCAACAATCATTATAGTAATATAATTAATATATTATTAATAATAAAATTAACTATGATTTATTTTAAATGTTATATATAACTTAATTATTTATGAATATAATAATACTAAATAATTATTTAATTATTTATATTATTTATTATAAATATTCAGTAAGTCATTATTAATATATGTGCATAATTATTATTTAATAATAATAATATTTAATGATAATATGATTGTAATTTATTTGAATATAGAAATAAAATATTAATTATTTTAAAAAATAAATAAACCATTCTTATATTTACTAATAAATTTTAAATTTTTTTTATTTTTATTTTTATATTTAATAATAGTAATTTTATTTTATTTTAATTATTTTATTTATATAAGTCATTATTTTTGTTATTATTATTTATATTTATTAATAATGTGTTATGATTTGTAATTTATTATCATTATAGTGTTATTATGAATAATATTTTATTCCATTAATAGGGGAAATTGGTTTATTGAATCAGACATTGAAAACATGGAAATGTTATCGAATATCGCACCCTTGTAGGGGGGATGTTGGGTGAAATTTTACATAATATTTTCATCAAACATTGCTTAAATTAATACTAAATATTTTCACAGTCCCTGTCCTCAATATAGCCTTCTTCAAAACATTGATAAAGAAGGTAAATAGAATTTTTTTAAAGAATGAATTGAATCATACATCACCCATCATTCTACCCAAATTGCACTTTTATTTCATTAGTAGATTTGGAAAAGGATTCATAGTGTACAAATTTTTGAAAATTGTGTTCCATTATTTGTTATATCTTAAAATTTTCTCTTCCACATCGCTCCTAATTCAGTATCCCGCCATCACACTTCTTACTCCAAGATCCCAAAAACACCTCACAGGTTCTTTATAAAGGGTAGTTTTGTATAGTTCTAACTGGAAAATCATTTTTTATTATGAAACTCCTACATTTCTAATGATAATGGTGTTTGTTATCCCTTCTTGATTACCTTCATGCATGTATTCTTGAGTGGGAATAGTCTATTGGAGGATATCCAGCATCATTCACATTGGTGTTTCTAAGTAGAGTAATTTTTTTTGGGTTTTTCATGTTTATATACTGTATTGTAAATGATTTTATTATTTTTTACTGTCATTATTTCTAGGGTTCCATTATTTTACAACATTGTTGCCTTCTTTGATCAAATGCCTCCACCATATTTATATCCCACCAGTTTTTTATATAGATATCTATATGTTTCTCCCATTATGAGATTCTATAAGTTTAGGTTTTAAATTTATTGTTTCTTTAATAAAAGTTATTTTTTCCTACTATTGTGTTTCCTGTTCACCAACCAACTTAATTCTTATTTGGGGAAAAAAGAGAAAATGACGATAAGGACTAAAATTTTTAGGAATTTTCAAATGAGATTAGATTATACATTACTCTAAATAATGTAGGTCCTTACCTGGAACTAAGAACCTATTTTGGTACTTCAATGACATTACCCCAAATACCTTCCACATCATATATCATATAAAACTTGAATCTAAAATCAATTTCAACATCAATTTTTATAACCAACATCTTAAGGTGTTGACTTTTATAAAATACATTGAAACCTAATTATTTTTTAAAAAATATGTTCAAATACAATACATCATGATCTATAACTGTAAATCTAGTAAATATCATATAAAAAATCAATTAAAACATTACTTCCATATCATTTACCAAAATATTACACATACATAAAACATTATGATATACATCTATAAATTAATTAATCTGATAAATTAGTTTGAAAATAATTCTAGAAAATAATTTAGGTCATTTGTTGAATATGAAGAGACATCATAAAAAAGCTATGAAAACAATAAATTTTATAGAATAATGATACACAAATCTCATAAAAAATATTGGTAATAGAACTAATATTGTGAAAATATATGGTCATTCCAGTCATTATAATCTCTAATATTAATTGTAAAACATAATAATTATAGTTAAGATTTCCACTTTTTAATAACTAAATTGCAGTTATGAAACAATGCATTGAAAATAAGAAACATTATATTTATATGTAATAAAATACATGTAATAACCAATATAAATGCCTTTTACCTACACTAACACATAATTAATTTCATTTGTTCTCTTTAACAAAAAGTTATTCTTTTTATGCAACTTCAATGACATTTTATATTTTCATATATTAATTACCAAAACACATGTAACATGAAAATTTTAAGATTAAATAACTAATAAAATATATTAAAACTTATGAATTCTATAAATCCTCAAAACATTCACAAACTTCACCAAGTAAAGAGTAAAATGAAGATATTGTGCATTCATATGGGTAAAAAACGCATAACATCCAATATACATTAAAATATAACAAAACATTTACGAATAATAATATTATAAATAATATTTTATAACTATGTAATTATTTTGACTAGTCACAGAGTGGAATAAATCAATACATAATCTATGTGTATCAAATATATTATATATATATATTGAAATGGAGTGGGATTCCTTAAATATTTCACAACCGTTGAAATTTATTCAGAATTTATAAAACCATAAACATAATTTCTCTAAATTTGTATGAAAAGTGTGTGAAGATACCAAATTAGGTAGTAAATATATTAAACCACTATACATTGTACTTAATTAAATGAAAGTTGAAATTGAAATTTACATGTAAGAAAAAACTTGAAATAAGAGTACTGAGCACTCCTCAAAAATAACAACATCCATAATCTATTTTTAAAATATTAATAACATATATTATCTCCTGCATATGTCATCATTCATAGGAAACTCATAAAAAATCTCCAACATAAAATTATTCATTGATAGTTTTTCTTATCTGTTGAGAAACTTGAGAACTATTTGAATGTTCTGATTCCAAGAAACATTCGTTTCTTTTCAAATTATTATTTTGATTCATATACTCTTATATAAATAAAATAGACGGAAAAATTAAAATTATTTTGAAATCAAATGTAAATAAAAATTAAAAAATAAATTCAAACATCATCTTGTAACTCACAGTACATGGTCATGCCAAAATGAAGAGGTGTGGAATATCAAATGGTGGGTTGTGTCTTTCTCACAATTTCAACAATCATAGGAAAAAAAATTAATTTATTATTATATTAACTAATTGATATCTCTATTATCATTATTCAAGGATTCTATATCACCCTTGTATTATGTATCTCTCGATTCTATATTATGATGTCAAAAAATGTTTCTGATACTAACACAAGCCACATATCCTCTTATATAGCATGGGTGTTTTTTCTTACATAATGCAGACATAATAATGTTCATCCAACCCCTAGGTATAAGGGTTAAATGTTATTTATTATCCTAAATGAGGTCCTAAAATTATATTTGTAAATGTTATATTAATGTGATGGATTTATAAAATACAAATATTCAATGAAAATTATAATAATTTATTAAAATTTTATATAATTATTATTTTGATGGATTAGTAAGAACCCAACCTTTTCTTATTTCATTTTATCAGTATTCTATTTTTTGTTGTCAGTTGAAGAGCGTATGGAGAAATGAATTTAACCTCTTCGAAGATGCTACTAGATTTATCTCTCAATTCTTCAAACTTTTTGATAATCATTTTCACCACTAGTAAATAATTCCCTCTAGTTCATCATGTTTGATGTTATGAATTTTGTGAATTCATATTTTTTTAGATATCAGGGATGAATGTTATATAATAATAAATGAATAATTCATCATGTAAATAAAAAATATTTTTATAAATTTATTTTATCAATAACTATTATCATACTAGAAATACTTACTCCCACAGACTGGAGAAAAACATTTTCAATGTATATGAATCTAAAAACCTATATTTGAGGCATGTATTTCCATTCAATTTCGTCCAAAAATAAAAATGAATCCAAATTTGATTTAAAATAACACTATTTAATTTCAACAAAAGACATAAACCTCTTATTTACTACATTCATATCATGAAAATTTAATTTCAACTATAATTGAATAACTAAAATTATAGTCATATGAAATATATAATATATGAAAAAAATTAAAAAAAATTAGTTGAGACACTTCACTATTACATACTTCAAAAAATTATTTTTCATTGCCTATTCAATACTCCACTAACTAGGAAATAATATGCTAATCTGACCTCAAAACTCCTGTCCATGAAGCATCTAAACTAGTTCTCATTTTGGCCTATTTTGAGAATCCTGAGACATTAATGTCATGATATAGTTCTAATTATAAATACATTTGCACATATCATACATATTATAACCAACTTCAAATATTGAGAGTTCAGTATCTTCGGTAACAAGTCACATAATAAATCATGACCCTATATTATACCATAAAATATAACTGAATATATCACCATAGTCCTCCTATTAGATTTCAAATTTTCCTTAGTGTACGTAATCACATGAAGATATACAAAAAAAAAAGGTAAACTAAAAGAATAGTAGGGGGATGAATAAAATGGAAGGGACATGATACTGGTAACAATATTGTACATGGGTGACCATAATAATAATCATCATATGATAAGAAAAGTATCATCTTCAAAATCACTAAGGAATCATTTGAAAATAGAATAAAATGCTTAAATATATAACAATTTTACAACATAACATTGTCGTCAAATGTCAAACATAATTTTTTAATAAATTTAGAATCTTTTCCACGAATATTTTTAAACCCATAAGGATTTGTATTTGATTTTTTGAAAATATGTGAAGAATTGAGTTCGGAATTTTTAAACAATATATATTTTTTCGAAAAAGGAAATTACGTGATGATTCTTGTATCATTTTTATGGAATCATGAAATTGAATGTTAGTATTGATTATATAGTGTTATATAAAGAGGAATGAATAATTAATTTAAGGATACAGTTTCATGTAATATTCATGTCATAAGGTCTAGAATAGTTTAATGAAATATGGAAAAGTCTTGGAATGGTTTTGAATATGTAACATTGGTATAGAAAATGTATAACTTCATGTAAGGTTGATATATGTTAGTCATAAGGTTAAGTAACTACACATTCAATGTTGGGACATGCTATTGTGATAAAGGGTCATAATATTGAGACAGACTGTGGGACTGCCTTCAAAAGGTTGGTGTGAGTACCATTTAATGTTGTTGTGACTCACTATAAGGTTGGTACGTGAGTTAAAAAATTTATTTTGAGGAACACATACTGTTGGAACATTATTTCATGACGCTAATACAGACCCTCTTAAGGCTAGTATCATCAACCTATAATTCAGTGATAGAATTTCTATGGTTCATCAAAAACTATTTTAGTCAAAATTCTAGTAGAATTGTTGGAATTATTTCCATTAATCATAAGATTCCTGAATGGTTCTCAAATTATTATTTCCATCATGGAACATCAAATGTGATCCTTGATTAAATAAATAATAAGAGTATCTATTTCCCAAAATATTAGAGTGGGTTAAATGAAAATATAGATCATGATGCAATGTGCATAAACATGTTACAATGCAGCTGCAAGAAAGGAAATAAATGGGTCACATGATTTTCCAAAAACACTCATTAAAGACCCAGTTTTAAATCTGGTAGTTCTGTAAATATCCTGTACGGTTTATAACATTTGGTTCTTAGTGGTTTTAATATTATTGTGGAATGATATTTTGTGCTGAAATATTATTTAGCAGGATGGCTGAGAAATGTAGAGACATTAAGTGGAAAATATAAAGCCTCAATTTGAGGGAAAATCAATTCATATTAATTCCATATTTTAATGGAATATTATCAATCATTTTGTTTATCTATTTTTAACATGAAGAAAACAAAGCTGAGAGTTCATGTGGGGGTACAGAAGGTGATGAAACCATATGATGCAAGTATTTTAATACATTGTCAGATAGAATTTTGTGAACATTGTTTTTTTTTCAGGCTAATGAAAAATAATGAGTACTATGAGGAATGAGGATTTGAAATGTCTCTTAATATTAGATCTTATAAAATATGTAAAAATAAAATATTTCAACATTTTACAGTTGACAATGGTTGGAGAGAGATATGGGAGTTTTTCATTAATTTAAAAATATGGAAAGTTATTTTGTAGGAGATGAATTATTTTATACATATTTTTAGTATATGTAGAGATAAAAATATACACTCTTAAAAAATTTCATTATTTGATATCTATAGACAATAAGGATAAAGATAGAGGTGGTCCATACTGCACTACTCATTTTAGAATATAAATATTGAATACGCTAAGGAACTAAACCCTATTTTAAATATCTGTATTCTATGAAGAAGGATATTGTTAATTTATAAAAAAATAGAATATTAAGGATGTTGATGTTTTGTGGGAAGGAATAAATGAATTTTTATCGTAACATAGAAATATTGAAAAAGTTTTGAACTCATATTGAAGGAAAAAAATAAATTAATTGTTCCCAAAGAACTTTCCAAAGATTAATATAATTTTATTTAATGAGTTCTTTCTTGAAGTGATGTAATGGGGTATCCCATGAAGAGTTCAATAGCGCATCCATCTAGAACAGAGGATGAAAACAACTATACATTCATTTCTTATTGACAGAACATCATGTCTTTAAACAATGTGCATTCTTCCTCAGTGTAGTGGTCAATGATATAGGAAGGCAAAAATACTTGGGTGATAGTGAGTCATCAAAAAAACATTTAAGGCAGTGTGACTATCCATAGAGTGCCCAAAAATAAATTTTATCCACCAAACTAGTGATGTAGTGGATTTTGGATCATCAGTATATTTCTAATTTCATGATCCTTGGAGTAGCCTAGTGTGGGTGAAGTAATTAAAAATCCTCATTTCTCGGGCTTATATACTTTACTTCTTTCACATAGGGACATTTTAAGAGGTTGAAGATTTATAGATTTAAGATATCAGTTAAACATTGTTCCTATCTAAATTGGAAGAAGATCCAAAAATAAAAATCAATAAATGCTCCAAAACTGGATGAAATCATTTTTACCTTGATTTACCCCCACCCCCCTCAATGTTCCTTGGTGACCTAACAACTGGTATCAAACCCAAATAATTCAATCATATATTGTACCTCAAAAGCAGTTTTTGGATGTATTTATAATAATTAAGGCAATAATGAAGCTATAATTTTTTAGTGGTATAGAATTAAATGGGTTCAAATATGAGTTCATTACATTCATGAAAGAATTCATGGATTTCCCCCATGCGGTTTCTTAATATGTAATTATTCTAATAATCCAGCATGGAATGGTCATTAAAAATATAAAAAATAAATTTAGAGATTGATGCATCAGCTAAGAATGAATTAAATGTGTATCTAAAAGGATATATTTAAAAGAATTTTTCTCATTGGAAGAACTCTAAGGATGTTTATATAACGTTATAGTAATCGTTTGGTAAGCAATATATGTTTAATATAGAATAATTTATTTTTAAAGGAATGAGAAAGAATGTTAATAATAAGAATTTATAGAAGTAATATTCTCCAATGGAAGTGATTGACTCTCGGTCTATTATTATATATGAATATAACATTATTTTATGGAATCCATGAAAATATATAAATTCATATTCACCTTTGGATATTTTAAGAATCATGGAACCTAGTGTGGAAATAATAATAATATCAAGTTTCCAATCTAATGAATTATCTTATAGAATACAAGGAGAGTCCAATCCTTATAACAAAAGGTGGATCAATGGGAAGTCATGAAAAAGTGTACTATTCCATCATAGAATATCTTTCCATAGAAACTAAAAGTATTAATCCAAGAGGAGGTTGAGTTGATGTTTTAAATGAATAAATGTTTAGAATAGATGATTGATAAAAGGTATTTTCATGAAGACATGTCTTAATAAGATAGAAACAATAACAACTAAAAAAGAATTACAGGCCGGTATTATCCATATTAAAACTCAAATTGAGGATAAGAGTTGAGTTTGTATGGATGTTGGCACATGGATAATATATTTGGATTCCAATATAAATAAGAAATATTATAAGAGTAAGGAACTAGGGACAAAGCTCAATTTCTTAATGGAATAAGTAGATCCAAACAAACCCTATATGGAGACCCTGACATATAGTGTAGGTAAAGTCCCAATTATAGAATATCTAAAACAATTCCAAATGAAACACCTATAAATGAACAAAATATTATAGTAAAATATAGAAGAAAAGTCCCACAAATAATGGCATCTAAAAAATTATTCAATTTTGGTTGATGTGTACACAATATGAGCAAGTGTTTTGAATCCTGAAAGCCCAATAATGATAGATAAAGTGTTTGTTGAAACATCTCAACCACGAAAGAACAAAACATCATATGAATTTTGTGGGATATATTGTTTTTAACCATATTATTTGGGTGTACATTGAAACATTAAAAGATCAACGAAAGTCACCAGGAGAACCTCAACTTCGTCAACATACATGAAAAGGGTTTACTCAAGTTATTCTACTATTATTTTGAAAAATATGTATATTGTCAGAGGACAAATTTGGATCTCAAGAAAGGTTCCATCGAGAACCAAAATCTAATCACCCAGATCAGCCATTCCGGAATCAATGAAAATATTTTCGGAATCAAAAGATGAATGTTTCCTCAACTATGAGAAATAATGTGAAGAAGAATCCACCAAGGGAGTAGAATTACAAACTGGAACTCATGGTCATTAAAATTAATTAATGCTAAGTGGTCTCACAAAAACAACCCTAATAAATAAGATGAATACTAGTAGAAGTGTGCTCTAATTTTGAAATTATAATGATGAAAATATAAATAGTAGGGAATTAATTGATGAAATATTAAGAAGTAAGATTAATCTAATTATGAAAATGTAGTCTAAGAAAAGAATAAAAAATTAAAAAGAGATAATTCAAAATAATGTTTGTGTAAGTATCATCACTCAATGGATAAAAACCTAAAAATCAGAAAAGATGTCTGTCATTGAAAATGATTAAGAATCAAAGGAGGAGGATGATATGTTCATAATATTTTCCCTCAATTTGTGAAATGGAAAAGGAATGTGGGAATATAAATGGTTGTTTCATCATGACTAACCCCATTAATCAACTAGAGGGAACCTATAATGGTCTCATATCTCCATGTATTAAATATTACTGACTTGTTTTTTAAGAGATGACAAATTTGAGGGGGCATAAAATCCCTAGGGTATTTATTCTAGAGAATCACATGAGAATGGCCAAAATATTGAATACATTGATTTGTTAAAATGTATGAAAAAATGTATTAGAGGAAATATAGGCTAAAATTTATATTGAATTTTAACATGAGTGTCAAGGATGATTTAGACACAAAAACAATATTTTAAAAATGCATGAAGGTATATTTACAATTGAATATGAAAACTAGAAGAAAATAAACCTAAAATTGCGCCAAAAAAGGTGTCAAATATTGATATGAATAAAGAAGTGTTATCTTAATGAATCTATGTTTAAACCAATGATATTGAGACATGAAATTAATGGAATTGGACAACTGAAATAAAGGGGATTTATTGAAATTAAAAAGAAAAACATAATAATATTTTCATGTCCATTTTTATATGGTTTAACAATTGGTATCGTCAATTTATATGATAATAAAATTTTATGGACATGAAATGTTATTCCCAAAATATAGTCCCAAAACAGAAAAAATATATAAATAAATATGGTTCTGAAATATATAGGGTTTTATTGATGATTCATTTATTTATTTTAATCCTTCACAGTAGAGAAACATATAACGGCATGATGAAACCTAGAATTAATGTGGTATACTTAGCTCGTCTTTAAAAAGTGATATAAATTGGATCAAAAATTAATCTGATCTTATAATAATTGTATTATTTATTATCCTATAATGGTTGGGTGTGAAAGTATGATGAGATCAGATCTTAAGAAAATATATGTTTTTTGGCTGCGAGAGTTTTTAATGGAAAAACCTTTGAGGTACATGGATATCTGTGAGGGAGTTTACATAAACTCATTTTTTTTATATTGAGTCCAAGATCTGTATAATTATAGATTTTATTCTAAAAAAAATTTCTATGTTAATTTCACCTCTCGAGTTCTTTGAGTCTTTAATAATAATTTATTTAATTTTTTCTGAATTAGATGGACAAAATATACATGAGTAGGAAAGTCTAACAAGAAATGTATAAGTAGTGGTAAAACAAGATAAAGGCCAATAAAAAAGTGTGTTAATCCAAATTATTATGTAATATTGAGAAATTGGTAGTTTTCATGATGTTGATGTTTTCCATATGAAACATAAAAATCAAGGGTAAGTAAGAAGTTAGAGAAAACACCCTTTCATGTTCTCTTAAAAATAAGTGTGCAAGGTTGATGGAACTTCAGTTAGATATAAATTCATTTGGAACATTTTATTTCATTAAAAAAATGGGATAAAAAAATAAATAATGCCAACAAGGAAAATGAATACTGTTAGTAAAATCAAAATGGGGAGATTATTGAACCATTAAGGTATTTTATTGGATTTTTTAGAAATACAATTGGGTTAGAGTTTTAGATTTTTTGAGAATGTATGTTTTGTTAAGAAATGATATAAAGTTATTATTAATATAATATTTTAATAGATTTAGGGTATTTTATTTCATTCTCATCTCAGATGTGTTCAAGAAACTGAAAGAAATCATTATGAATAGCCAAATATGTTTTGTTAAGTTTATGTCTTAAGGGATATAAGTGGTTTGAATATATCATTCAATAGAATGAAAGTTGTATGGACTAATTAATGTTTCAAAAAAATCTTAATGCATTTAATGTTGATACATTATATTCATAATATTAATGAAATATACACATAAGGTTCAGGCATTTTGTCAAGCCAACGGGTCATATGTTTGAGACAGATCATCAGACTACCTTTGTAAATTTCGTGTAAAGACTTTTGAAGGTTATTGTGAGTCACTGAGAGGTTGGTTCATAAATTTTTATGTTTTGTTTAAGGGAATCATATGGTCTTAATGTGATATTGTAAGGTTGATATAGCCCATCCTAAGGATAGAATGATCTTTTTTTGAGGTAGAAAATGACATAATAATGTTCCAAAATATATTATTTTAGTAAAATTCCAATAGAATTTCATCATGTATTTTCTTTAATCAGATGATTCCTAAATAGTCTCTAAATGGTTAAAAAACTATGGAACTTTACATTGGATGCATGATTCAATCCATATGGAAATAGATGAGTTATAGTGATATTTCAATTCGTTTAGTGAAATAAAATAAAAATGCAAAGGCAACAAATTTCCATTAAGTAGACGCATTCATGTAGATAAATAGGTTGTGTGATTTATTAAAAACATTCATTAGACACTCAATTTATGAGCTGTGATTTCTATGGTGACTATGGAAATTCGAAGGATGGGTTCTTAGTGATTTCCATCTCATTTATGGAAATATATTTTATTTTAAAATAATATTTAGTAGGATTCTTGAAAAAAGTGGGACAATTGAGTTAGAAAGATCAATCTGTGAATTTATAAAAAATAAATTCATATTTATTTGATATTTTATGTGAATAATATGGTTGTTTTTTTGAAAAAAAAAATTTAACATTCACATAGTTTATTAGATATTAAAGGTGGTGACATGGAAGGTGTTGCAGTAGTATAATTCATGTATTTTGATACATTATTTGGTTGTAGTTTATGAAAGGAATTATTTTCTCAATTAAATAAAGGGAAAGTACAATATGAGAAATTATAATTTTACCCCATCTATTAATATTATATCTTAGTAGAAATGTAAAAATAATATATTTTCACATCTTGTGGATGTCAATGGTTTAAGAGATAAGATATGATTTTTTCTATATTTTTGAAATAATTAAGGTGGAATTGTATGAAGAGATTTTTTTGGATGTATTAGTAAGACCTTCTGAGAAGAAAAGTAATACTCTTGAAAATAACATTATATTCTATCTACACATGAGAGAGAGACAATGTAGGTCTATACTAAACAACTATTTAAATAATAGAAGGGAAGAAACTCAGTACAATCTTGAACATTTGTATTCTAAGAAGAATGATATATGTTATATATATAAATTTCAAGACCATGGTATTTGATATTGTGTATAAAGAAATAAATTTAATATAGTATTATCACTAGAATTTTATTGAATTTCCAAAATTATTCTATAATGAAGGAGAACATAGATGTTCATGATGAACCATATAAAAATAAAAATGTACCTTTTCAAGGAGGCGTTCACAACATGTCTTGGAAGGATAAACTCATGAGGAGTTTGACCTCTCATACTCCCCAAAACAGGGATGTATATATACACACATTAATTGGTTATCGTGGACATAACGACAAGAATATAAACTAAGGGTTTTCTTCTTTGGATGAGTGATTATAAGAGAAGTAAGGGAAGTGATCCTTATGTGATTGTGAGGTATCATAAATCCTTATAATAAAGTGAATCATGGAATAGAGTGACCATTGACACATTATATACACCTAACTAGTAATGTTTTGGATGTTTTAGGCACTAAAAACTCACAGTTATGGGTTTGATATAAAAAAAATTCATTGAACATTGGATTTGATACAAATAAAGATAAATTAAAAACACATACATTGTTTTACATATCATTGTACTAAAAATTTTCATCTTATAATTTATTTCACGCAGAAACCTAAAGGTTTAGTTTATTTGGAGACTAGACACAAAAACCTATTATTTTACATCATTTTAAATATATTACACACACTGTTTTATAATTTAATACCCTATTTGACATAGAAAACATAATAATAACCTTTATAACAAGGGTATTGAAAACACAATAAAGGGTGATGTCATATTCTCAGTAAGTGTAAAATAAGAGTCATAAATTGAAGATCATAAGTGAGCATAAAATGAGAATAAGGGTATGCTAACATAATAATGGTGTACAAAATAACATGAGATTATCAGGCCTAATAAAATATATATTATAAATCATGTGATAAGGAATAAGGATGTGATCATAACTTGAAACATGAGCAATGACAATGTAAATACATGAATAAATATTCATGAACTATAAAAACGTAACATGAAATTAGAATGAGGTAAAAAAGTGTGGGACATACATAAGAATAGAAAAAAAAAATTTTGTCAAGGAAAACTTCTAATACATTCATCAAATAATAGGTAGATCCCCAGAGGTGATTAGTCTCACTCTCATTCTAAAAAACATAGTGGATAGAGTCCCATAGAGGATTGGGATTACTCACAATTCTTACAAACATGTAATCTCATGATATATAAATCATTACCAATATAATTGGAGACTTATAGAGTTCCCACCTATCATATAATGAAAAATATGACATATATGTTCCAAAAGAACATGAAATCATTCATAACTTATCATATCCTGATTAACCCCTGAGAGAGAAGTTTTTTTTAAGAAAACATCCACAATAAATAATCCTAAGTTATATGAATAATTGGAGAGGATGGTATACATTGACAATACTCCCATTGAATCATTAATAACATTATGATATCTTCATATAGATGAAAAAGATATTTATTAGATCTTTAAAATTCACATAGATAAATATGAAGAAATAATTTTTATGTCTTTGATCACTTTTGAGATAATTATTATAAAAAAAGGGAAATATAATTTTTTTTTTTAAAACACGAAAATTTGGTTAGTAATTTTCTTAAATAAATCTAATGAAATATGTGCGAAAATACATTAGTGCAGAAAATAAAAATAATATATTCTTTTTAGACATCTATATATACATTAAAAGTCAATAAAAATGTACTGACAGGTCACATTTAAATTTCAATTTCTAGGAGATTAAGAAAATATTTTTCAAGAAATTTTTTTAAAATATAATTCTTAATAATGGATCATTTCATAGAAGCAAAGTATGTATAAATAAATTATAATTGGAAAATAAAATAAATTAAAGTGAACAATATTTTAAAATATCATTTGCAAAATACACATTGATAAAAGAGTTATAAAGGTTCCTTTTGAATATAGGTAAAGTGAAATATGAACATCATAAGAAATAACAAATATTTTTATTTAAAATTAATAAATAATAATATTTTGGATAATGAAGATTATGGAGATGGAGAAGAAATATTCCCAAATAAATTGAAGATAATAAGGAAAAACAGCTTTCTGACCTATGGGATTTGCATATATGGGGAGGAAATGGGGTGGGGCGGGCCTAAATATTTTTATTTCTAAGAGTGTCTGCCAATGTGGGTTTTTATTGTGTGTGTGTGTGTGAGGTCCAGGGTGGGATGAGCCCATGTAGGTGAGTGCTAACCCACAAGCCTAATTTAAAAAAAATTATTTTTACAATATATGATTCTTTAACATTTTATATTTTCTAATAAAAAATCACAATTAAACAATTACATTGGATTTGTCACTCTAATGTTCATAATATTTAATAATTCATTCATATGTAAATTTTAAATACCTCTATATTTATTGTTTTAATATGATATTATAATATTTATATAGTAATTATTAACTATATTCAAATGGTGTGTCATCCCACCTCTCCAAAAATGTATGTCATCTCCCTTGAATGTGGTTTAAATTATAATATATTTATTATAATCATATTATTTTATAGGTCTATTTATTAATTTTATTATTTATATTTAGTTTTTTAAAAATAAAACAGGAAAGGAACACATAAGAACTCTAATCTCCTCTTCTAAAACTAGTCATTACGTGAAGATTTATTACTCATTCATAGTTCTAGCCATTCCCATCAACACATAACCAACACCATAATTAATTTCCGCCTACTAGTCAATCACCTCATTTTTATCACACCATTTATTCACTACACCAGCGCCACTTCATGCCACTATTAACCTATCAAAAAACTCATTCATCAAAACCCTTAAAACTCTTTATATGGTTAATCCATACATCTCCCTAGAACTACCATTAATAATGAAAAAAATTAAAATATTTGGAAGATTATAAATATTATAGTTTAAAAAAAATTGGCAGGCCTATGGTCTTATGTGGGGTTGGGTGTTGATGAATTTTTTGTCTGAATTTTATTTATGATTCTATGGATAAATTCATGCAGGCTCAAATCTACTTAATTTTGTCCCGCTCTTCCATGACCCATTCTTTCTACATTACTCTAGTTATGTTTGATCCATACTTATCCACTAAAAAGGTTTTTTATATATAATTATCACCCAATTTTTTTATGATGTTAACATAGTCATATCAATCTTGAATTCAAAATGAGATTATAAAGAAAAATCAAACAAATAGTACATTGGATTAAAAATCCATACATGATATAACCATAGATGAAACTACCAATCCATTTAATTTAATGATATGTTTCACAAAAATACATCAATGTTCATTATATGCACTACATAAAAAAAGTATTGAATATGACATATGCCTCAAAGAATGAAAATCAAGATGAGAAAAACAATATGAATTTTATAAAATATGGATCAAAATCACATGAAAGATGAAAATTTAATTGAGACTATAAATATCATAACTAAAAATGGAATCATGGGATAATACCTAATAGTTTTGTCACATACACCATATAAATAGAAATATGTACATAATTCAAATCATGCCACTATTATTAGAATTTGAGACGAAAATCCTTTACGAGCATCATTTATTTGAACTAATTTTAAATGGATTTTATATAAAAGTATTATACATAAATAGAAACATAATATTAATTAAAATCTATTTCAAAAATTTGAAAATTTTTAGCCAACTTATAAGAAAAAAATATCAAAAATAATATCATAACTCAATGAATAGAAATTGGGTTAACAAAAACGCTTATTTTGGATTCTTGCTTGGTCGAACATGATATAACCTCATGTGTAATAAAAATAAATATATAAATAAATTATTTAAATACACCATTACTATCTATTAACTTTTATAAACAAAGTTTATTATAATTTCCCATACATATATTAGTTAGTAATAATTTATTTTCATCATCAAATGTTAATAATTATATTAATTTTGTAGAAGATTTGCAATTGCGATTTTGGTTATTTTATTAATTAAAAGTTCATCATTAATATGTTTTTCAATATAATATAATAATATTTTAATACTGTTTTATTATGTTTATTTTGTGTTCCATTTTAGTGTTAAGTATAGTTCTTAAACATTCAACCCATAATAGGTTTTTCCTGTAATATTTCATAATGAAAAAACTATTATATATAAATAATGAGATAAAATTTAATATTAGCATTATAGAAACAAAATAATTAATTTTTTTCTTATTTTTATTTAATATTATTATTAAATGAGTTTCTTTATGCATCTGTGACATAAATTTATAGCATCTTTTTTGTTGGTGTTTAAACTGATTCAAACAAGAACATGTTGTAATCAATCGATGATTGTGATTATGATGTTGATATAATAGAATCATTCCATATTAATAAAAATATTAATTATATGATATTAAATTGATAATAATAATTGAAAATATTTAAATGGAAAATATAACATATGAAGTTGTTAGTTATGAAGAATTAATCATTTTCCTTTTGGTATTCTCATTCTGGTAGTTAAACATATAATGACCATTTATTATTAATATTAGTAATCAGATACTAGATATATCATTATTGAACAATAATTATGACATAAAAATAATTTTTATTCATTATGTAATATATTTTAATCATACATATTTGGAATTAATTAAAAAACAAAAAATGTCATTCATGATGGCTGGAGTTCACACATAACACAAATGATGTTTTCATTTCTCGAATGGTTGGAAGGAATATATGAAATGATTATTCTATGAACATAATATCATATAATTATAATAATTATACTGATTTAATTATGTTATTATTGTTATAATACATTTGGATAAGTTATAATATATATGAAACAAATAGAAATGAAATAGGAGTGATTTGGAGGTTTTACCTTCTTCCTTATGAAAATTCATTGAGCATTTTAAGAATTATATTTTTGTGGGACTAGAACATATAGGGAATGAGAAATAGGTATAGGGAGTGATTTTGGTTTAGTTTTTTGTCTAAATATATTATAGTGTGAGGATAATTGGGTGGTGAAGATATCCTAAGTGATAGATGTGACACTTTTGTAAATACTCAAAACATTATATTAATGGCTAGTCACATTTAATGTAAAGTGGCTCTAATCGGGTAAAATAATATATAGTGGTAGTATTGGTTTATCCAACTATCATTCACACAAATAGTAGATAAATAGTAGGTAAGTTAGTTCTGTTCACTTTAATTTATCTTTGTACCATTATTTAATTTTACCACAATATCTTTTTTTACCTCGGTAACTTCTTTTTATGACTAAAAATAAATTTTTCATTATTATATAACATGGATATATTTATTCAAAATATGAAAAACATTTTATAATATTAAATATATAAAATTGATAAAAATAATTCAAAAGTAAAAAATGTATAACACAAAAAAATATGTTTTAGAGAAAAATTTAACATTGGATCCAAAATGTACAACAT
The DNA here is from genome assembly GCA_963277665.1 of Viscum album. Lineage (NCBI taxonomy): Eukaryota > Viridiplantae > Streptophyta > Magnoliopsida > Santalales > Viscaceae > Viscum > Viscum album. The sequence continues at coordinate 1,656,359,315 of OY728163.1, forward strand.
CAGTCTCTAAATTAATTAAAATATTTATAAAAATATATTTATATATATATAATACATATTCATTAGATATTTTTTTCCTAAATCATTAAGTTACATTTATATCAAGATAATATCATAAAAGTTACAGTATTCATAAACATGTTATTTTAAACTATTTACAGATAAATCAGTATTTTTTGAAAAATATGAAAAAAATACTGAATATAATATTTTCAGGACTAGTCCAAAAAATATTTTAATTTTCTAAATTCAGATTCTAAATTTTATGATTTTAACATTTACATGGAAACATAAAATATATTAGAAACTATTTTTATCAGAGAATGAGTATTTAAAAAATGAAATATCATTAATCTTATTTAATGTAAATTAATAAATATATTAGTTTAAATATAATATTCATATCAAAAATGTATTATATCATCATTTAACCATAATATATGTAGTTTCTTAAAATAAAAAGCAATTATGTGTAAAAGGTAAATTTATAGTAAAAGACATTTTAAAAAACAAAATAATTTTTATTGTTACTTGCATAGTAATAATTATTTCATGAATATTAAATAATTTTATCACATATAATATCAATAAATTTTATTAAAATAATCATTTAATAGATATTAATTAAAAAATTACAACATATTAAATAAAAATAGTTCTTAAAAATATTATTTTATATTAAATAATCTTAATCAAATCAATTACAAATATTTAGTTGAATTTTAAAAATTTAATTTTATAAATCTATTAATATTTAATTATTTAATTGAATTTTATAATAACATCATATCATACATTAATAATAATAATGTTAAACACAAATAAAAATTATTTTTATTAAATAAATAATAATTTTGTTTTATTATTTATTATTTAGGAAATATATTTTTTTAAATTTGTCACTGTAAATATAAAAAAATAGTATACATATTATATGAATTTATATCCAACTACCATATTTCCAATGGCCATAATCCCAATGACCATATTTTTTATGACCATAATTATTATAATTAGATTTCATTGTTATATATAGTCAAACTGAAATCATTAAACACTTCCTTACTTCTTAGGTCACACTTCTAATTCCATGTTAATGATTTTGAATAATTATTTCACTTATCATGAAATTATTTCTCATTATCAGTTCAGTTCTAATAATATCAATTGTAAAGGGTGAATATGATCCAAAGTATCCCTTAGTTTTGAAGTTATTATCCACTTCTCTTTATTATCCCCTAATAATTTAAACACTTATAATGGATGTAATCAACCATTGTATATAATATATGGTTCTAAGTACTTTTTTATAATGTTTTATCTTAATAAATTGTATCTATGTTCATTTTAGTTCAGGTTTGTGTTTGAAATATGTTATTTTACATAGTATTTATTTAATAAGAAGTTAACATAATATATGAGGGTCTAAATATTTTGGTACATCGATACATTTCAACCTCCATGCTTAATATAGTATCCCAATGTGGGTAAACCAAGTAAAAAAACCACATGTCCCTTGTATATTTACATTACTCCTTTTACATGTTTTAATTCAGGGAGTTTGAAGAGTAAAATACTTACATGATATTTTGAACAGAGTTCCCAACTATTTGAGAAAAAGTTCAAAAGATTGAAATCATTAAAAGATATAAAACTCATTGAAATCAAATGCACCATGCTTCCGCCCCCCCCCCCCTCAGGGTTCCTTGATGATAGAACACATATGATTTGTTGTCCAATCATCATTTCATAATAGTTAAACATATCTTGAATCAAGTTCACTCATAATATGCATAATTCATTGAGATATATCACATTACCCAACTCATTGGGGGGATATATAATTCTGTTAGCACACATTAAGTCATAATATCCTTATAATCAAGCTTTCCTCATAGAATATAAACATATAAATATCGTACATAAGAAATAAACCCATTATAAAAGAATAGGTTTCATAAGTATGTCATAAAAATATTTCATTGAATAAACATGGTGTTTCCCAAAAGAAGGATGGGAAACATATTTTTGGACAATAAATTTAAGCATAAAAATATTGTAGTTCAAGGTGAGAAGATAAAATAACTCAATGTGAATCATTAAAATCCAAATTATTCTTGAAAAATATTTATAATTATATTTTTAAATTCAAAAGCATGAATATAAATATATGAATAATTAAAAATAAATGGGAAAAATCTTTAGAATGGAACTAGATGAATCATGTTTCAAATAAAGAAAAATATGTGATGAAACCAAAAATTAAGAGTAAGGTTTGATATTCCCCTTTCCATAGATCCCATTTAATTTCATCGCCATTACAACCCCTTGTATAATAAACTTATATTTATTAAAACAATAATCCATATGATAATTATATTTATTTTTCATTCCTGATCATTTTTAAGCATTGGAATTTATTTATGAACATTTTATCATAAACAATAATAGCATTAAGTGATGTTTTGTTTTAAATTATATCATTTTTATTTAGTTATTTTGATAATTTTTAATATATCATTTTGTATAATTATTTACAAAATCTCATAATAAATTACAATATATTTATTTTACAAAATTTTAACTTACCATCCATGAAATCAGTGATATGTAAAACCTTTATAATTTAATATTTTATATAATTATATTTGAAAAGTTTTATAATTTTATAAATATTTAAATTTATTGGTAATGAAAATTGAAGAAGAGAAAGCATATAATGAAAGACAATTAGGATTACCTCTTCCTGGGAGATTCATTACTTTTATAAAGATGTAAAGGATTGTGGTTGTTTAACTTAGAAAGCTCCCCAAGTGCGGGGAAATGGGGAGTTATTAGTCTTCTATAAGTAAATAGGAAGTGGTTTTACAAGGGAAAGGATATTGGGTATTAATACTTGAGAAGATGGGAATTTTTGTGTCAAAAAAATTTATTATTTTATCACTTAGGCTAACTACTTTTGAATTGTAATGGTTACCACAAAATTAGTTTTTTTGTTATCTAAAATTGATAGCTATTTTATATTTAGATCATGAACAAACTTAATAACATCTTCCAACCACACAATTAAATTCAACGAACCATAATTTTTTTATTAAGATAAAATTTAATATAGGTTCTAAAATGTAAAATATATGTTTCTAAACTAAACATGATATATTTAAATTTATAAAATGGTTTCATAAATTTTTAGGTCCTTCTTACATCATGATGATTTCATAAAAGTCAATGTATTTGAAGAAACTATAATTTGTACTATTCACCAAAAAATAATATTTTTTAGATAAATCATACAAAATCACCCAAAGCAAAATTATATACACTGATTATAAAAAATTAATTTTATATAATAAAATTACAATTCTAACATTTATAAATTTAACTTAAAATAAAATCATTTAATACATGGGAAAAAAATTATTTAAAATAAAAACTATTTATTTTATTATGAGTGGTTACATTTATATTTTTTATCATATATTAATTATTATATAAAGGGTAATTAATTATGTATTCAAGTATAAAATATATATATATCCTGACATTATGCTTCTAATTATGTGTAATTTAACTTATAAATATATATTGGATAAAAGAGTTTTAATGTAGCAATATTTATACAATATGATTACAATTATATGTCAATAACCCCTTTTATTTTCTAATAATTATATTATCAATGTTTTATAACAATTTTATGATAATATGGAATTATATGTATGATGAATTAAAATTTCAAATAAAAATAATAAATATTTTATAATGTTTTTTTATTTTTAAGCATGTTACTAAACATTTTAAAAGGGAATTTTTAGAGTAATAAAACATGCATGAATAATATGATGAAAATAATTTATAAATTTAATAAACAATAATTTAAACTAAAAATACATTATAATGTATTATTTTACCATAAAAATATTTAACGATTTATTTTATCATATATTTCACATAAAATTTCATTATATTACTTTCATTGGTTATAAATTACAATTTTCTATCTACAAGAATGTGTATCATAATTTGTTAATCATTAGATTACAACAACTTAATTGCCATGATGATATGAAAAAAACTATTAATAATAGTAATATTGTTATAAAAAAACTATATTTATAAAAATTACCATGAATACAATAAAATATATATTATAAAAAAATTAATAAAAAAGGTATATTATACTTGAATTAATATATTGAAGAAAAATATGTGAGAGGAACAATTTAGGTGATAAATATGTATATAAATTATTGTTTAATATCATAAAAAACAAATAAATGGATTTAAAATTTACATATTTAATCTTGGAATAAACATTTATAAAAATAATATCCATTGGAAATATAGTATGTTATATAATGGGTCATTATTATCATTTAATTCAATTAGAAACATATTATTTTTCCAATATTAGGCTCATCAGTAGGGCTACATATAATTTTGACCAATATAAATTTAATTTCATTCAAAAATTTAATTATTATAGATATATTTATATAAATATATGTACACATACCTTTATATTTGTTTATGTCCCTCCATGTTCATCATTTATATTGATGAATGAAACATAAATGTTATTCTATGTACCTGTATTTGAATAGGATTACATTATTTTTAGAAGAAAAAAATTATAATTTATAATATAAATAAATTTAGTTCCATTATATTAAAAAATGGTTGAACAGAACTTCATTAATAAAAATGAAGAATATTAAGAAGTAGTTTCATAAAAATGATAATGTAAGGAATCTTATACCTAAAAATGTGTATATCAAACCTATAAATTTAAAAATTAATGTAAATGTGTAAAAATTGACTTAAATATTTAAATATAAATATCTAAGTTAAAAAATAGTGTCATATATTTGTATGTTTTATAGAAAAATATTAAATGGATATTTACCTAAATTATTAGGATTATAACGAAGTATTATCCCACGTCTCTTCTAAATGATCACTTTATATAACATGGATCGTGTCTGTAACATATTCATCATTATCCTTAGGTAATCATGTAATAGATTAACAAATCATACAAAATTCCACAACATCATCAATATCCTTACCACATATCTAAATTTTCTTCCCTTTTTAAATGATATATCATTGATCATTGAATGGTTTAATAACATAAAATATCTACTTCACATGTTTCTCCATGATAAATTGAACCTCTTTGGAAATAAATATTTTCAAAATAATAAGTATAAATCCAAAATTATGATGTTTCACACTGTTGTTACTATCAAACTAATTACAAAAAAATAATGGGACATGAAATTTTGTAAAATAAACTTCCAAAAATCAAAACTAGATGATGCGATAACATTAAAACATTGTACCAATGCTAACTATTTCATGGTTTATAAAGAAGATGATTTAGTTTCACCTTTATCATTAAACCAAGAAAAAGATGTACTTATATGATCATTCATCAACCATGTTACATTTATTTTTGGATATTTTACATTCAATCCCATAATATGTGGTGATATATATGGATAAACCTAGATTGTTTTTGATCAAAATGTATAAATATACAAAAATCAATACATCATGTGAAATTAAATTTAATTTAAAGCCATGGATTACCTAAATTTCACTATTTAGTTCCACATGTTGAGATATCGTTAGAAAAACATGATCTAATTAATATAACTAGTCATTAAAAACCCAATCACTCCTTTGAAATAAATTTTTATACAATAGAGGTCTCTAGTTGATACATATTTTTAATATACCCCTTATGAATGTTGATATATCATTGTAAAGGATGCATCCTATGTAAATATATATACCCCCATAACCTTAAATATATCACCAAATTAACCTCTTGATAAACCAATATATCAAAACAATTTACTGGAAAATACATATTAGTTTACAAAATACAAGGATAGCTTCATCCTTGATTGAATTTTAAAAATTTGGATTCATGAATTTTCTCTAATTGGAATTTAAAAGGTAGAACCACTTGATGATAGACGTTCTAGAAGAAATAAAAAATATGTCACTCATTAAAATCAGTTATAGATATTGAATGAATGCATGAAAGTCATTATATTCCATGAATATTAACATAAAATACTTCAATTCTAGTAAATATTTCACATTTTAATAATATAAACTCGTTTTATTCAAACCATGAATACATTGATATAAATTCATTTTTTTACTCCAACATAACATGTGAAAATCCAAAGTTACATATGTTATTTTTTTCATTTCACCATGGGAGTTAAATCTAAATTAATTTCCTTGAATATTATATAAAATCTGGTATATCGTCAATATTTTATTCATTCATTTTATATCTAATTTTTTTTGTGAAACTGTCACATATTTTTTTCTCAACACAAATAAAATAACTGTTAATTTTCATCTCCAAAATTCACTAATAAGATAGTTTAAATAAGATAGATCATTTAATTCATTTATTTTTTTGAAGTCCTTTATATTTTTTATTACCGAATGTTACATCATTTTTTGTCACATTAATGTAATATTCATTAATTCAAATTTTTTATGGGAAAATTAAATTTTTAACCATTAAAAGTTTTTTTCATTCTTAGACAAGGGTGATCGATTCAAAAAAATCATTGACAACCCATGTATATTGTCTTTCTCTCATTCTAAAATTAATTATATAAAGTCCCTTATTCATAAAATGGAAATGATTCATGTACCTTAAAACTCAATCCTGATATGTTTCTAAAGGGAGTAAATTCATTTATAGTAAACATTATCATAGCATGAAAAAAACTACCGATTTATTTACTCATCAAGAAATTTAACACCTTCCTCACATAGACATTTGAAATCATCAATCTATGGTATAGATAAAAATCAATATAATTTCTAAGTTGTATTGATCCAAAAAGTATTAAGATAATTATAGAATAAATTTTTCTTTATACATATCTATACATATAGGTTAAAAAATAATAAAATTATAGGCCATGAACTATGTTTTCTACTGATGATATAATATAAATTCATTCCATATCTGAAGAGTATAATTCTATGATATATAAATTCATTTAAAAATATATAATTTATTAATCAAATATCTTTAATTGAAGTGAATCAGTAGGGGGACGTAGGTTTTCATCAAAGATTCAATCATATATATTACATATTAACCTCTTTATATCATCAAAATTTGAAAATAAATTCTTATAATTGTGGATTTTTTGGAAGATACCTGATTTCATTGATGATATATTTGGTGGTTGACCTTGGGAATAAATCATAGTTAGATCTCCCATCAATTTTATATCTTAATATCCCATATTTAAGTCAATTTTGTCAACATTCTTATTCCTTCTTATAAAATAGGAATTTTTTAGAGAAATAATGTATTTTAATATACACTAGTCTCATTGGATATAACATTTTTTTGCATCATAATAAAAATATGAAATATTGTATCTTTATGTAAGTACCTATTCCAAAATTTTATATGATTCAATGAATATTCTGTCACTGTAACCATTTATTTCAATTATGCTACCCTATCTAAGGACTGATGAAAACCATAAATATTTAATAAAACCCGAGAATAATGGTTTTTAATAATCTCCATAAAATCATCCATTAAATAATATTTTTTTAATTATTTCAATACATACACCATGAATTAATTCATCAAGATGATCCCCTATCCCATGCTAAATATCTCAATCGATGTTAGATCTTGAATTCTTTATTATTTGACTATGCCTAGATCTAGTGTGTATAACTATGATGAAAAAAATATAAAATCATATGTTCTTTGATTTCTATGGACCATAATTTCACATATTGAAGCACATCATGCATAGATAGAAAAAATATATCTTTTTTTTAAATTAAATTAAAAATATTCCATGAAATCATCAACACGTTTCTCATATTCGTCTCTTTTTATCCATGCATTTGTCCTATTATAATCTATTAATTACCTAAATCAGTAATTCAAATTTCAAAAATATTAAAATATTTAATTATATAATTATATAAACATATAAATTTATAAATTTATAAAATATATATATACTTATATATAAACATATATAAATTAAAAAAATATAGACAAATAAAGACAAAAATATTAATTTCAAACATATAAATTTATAACATATATAAATATATAATATTAACAAACTAGATATATATAAACATAAAAAGATAAAAATTTGAAAATTATAAATTAAAAATATAAAATTATAAATTAATATAAACCTATAAACCTATAATTATAAATTTAAATCATATAATATATATATATATATGAACATATAGACATATAAACTACTAAATTAAAAACATATAAACATATAAATTTACATTACCAAAAAACATTTTATCATGTAAATTAAACACCTACGAATATATATATTTTATGAATATACATAGGTTATAAATTTATAAAAACACATAAACAAGTAAAATCAGATATAAATAATATAACTATAATTTAAAATATAAATCCATTACACATAAATCCAAATATAAAAATAAATATTCTAATTTAAATAACATATAAATGGAATAAATTTAAAAAATCATTAAAATAAAAACATGTGAGCTAATAAATTTATAAATTTAACATATAAAGCCATTATTTTTAATATTATATCTAACTAATACTCAACAAAACATCACCTAAATACCTAAATTTCAACATTACACACTAAAAAACATATTCTATAATAAATAATAAAAATGGTTGTTCAAATTATTAATATAACTAAACTAAGTATTTCATTTAAAATTAAAAATAAGGAAAATAAAGGTGAGATGTTGGAAATCATGGTAAATAGAGAAAAACATGAAGAATTTGCAACACCCCGACCCTAGTTACCCAGACTTGGTGCATTATTACATAACATTAGCATGATCACAAGGGATCAAATCCTGAAATACCGATCCGTTTTATAGCCTTGGATAAACTAGATACATTCATAAGTTTTACATTACAACCTGAAATAAAAACATCAACAACATTTTTTTCATGTTTTTATTACACTTATATCCTTATCCTATCGCAGAAAGTCAACCATAAAATACTTCCTCACATCCTAGGAGAAATGAAACATAATAAGGTGTGAGTTCAGATGCTCAGTAAGGATAACAATATAGCGGAAACTTTCATAAATAAGCATAAACAATTATAGAAACGTATAAGACTAAAAAATAATCCTTTTGAACATAAAATTATATATAATATGGCCAATATAAATCATATAACGCCATTAACTTATTCACTTGGATATTCTACTAGTCCAATAATCACATGTAATATCAACAACCAAATTTCATAATGACAGAATGCGTAATGCCAGACTTCATAACCACATAGTCAAGGCCATGTTCCAAGATTACAAATAATATTTTTTCAAGGCCTTGTTCCAAGACACTAGTATGTCTAATGAGACTTATCAATGCACCGAGGAGCTATGCGGGCTCCACCCCTCACTTATTAAGTCCAATGCATTTCTCATATGAAAAGTTTTTAACATAACATAAATATTCTTATTAAACCTATCATATGAAATGTCAATACATTATCCATAAACCATGAATGGTGTAGATATAACACATCCATAGTCAAACATACCAGAAAGCATTCAATATAATATTGAAGTTTTTTATCATAATAAATCAACTTCGAACAAGCTTAAAATCCATCAAAGGTTGTTGACATAGTTGAAATCAAAACTTTTTAGAGTAATATATCTTTCAATTTTAAAATCATTTAAAAGTCATATAATTATAAAAGAAATTTTTTTTTTGAAAACATTCTTATAATATTGTATGGGAAGCTTTGACAATGTTATAATCGCAGAAAACAGCAGTACCCACTGTATAAGATAAAAAAATAGGCTTATCTTAATTTTGTCGAAAAGGTCATAATGTACCTTGTTTGGAAAATGAAAAAAATATTCCTTTCAAAACATATATGGTCATATAAGGGTATAAATGACTTTAACACATATTCTTGTAAATAGTAGGATTTTTTTGAATTGCATTATTAAGAAAAGACGGATGTGGATGATAAAGAGTTCCTAGTAGATACGTAAAAACAACCTTGGATAATAAAGAGATTGTGAAATTAACCCTTACCTTGTACTTTTCCTTGGTTTAGGGTACATTAACCTCATTTATAATTGTTAAATAATTTATATTAAATTATTCAATACCTATATACATAAATATGATATCATATATGATCCTCTAATATTGCACTTTTAATAATATTTTAGTAGTATCATCGTTTTGGGTGTTAATTAATTCAATTTATTTTATATGATTGGTTATGTAATCCATGTTTTTAATGGATAGGATGTATTTGATTCATATAAATAATGATATTAAGTTCATAAAAATTATTTTTAATCATAAATAAAACATTATTATTGAATGATTATGATGGTAAATAAATCTCATCGCGTTCGTGGATACGGTAATCCGTACGTACCCTCGAGCAACAATATCATTATATTGATGGTGAAATATTATGTAGTTGGATAGTATATCATATATACAGAATCATTAAAAAGTTATATTTATTATTTACATCAGTTATACTCATTATTATACCCATCCAAATAATGATGTGTTTGTATAAAAAACTACGCCACGCCATAGAGATGGTAATCCGTACGTACGCACGTATGGTGACATTGTCATTCATATGATAGATAGAATAATGAATTTGGTTGTAACTTTTTTATAATAACATCAAATTATATAGAATATACTAGATTTATTATTTTCTAATGGAAACAACAAATAAAAGGGAAGTGAAAGAAGAAAAGAACTTGACAGAGGTGATTAAAAATATTACCTCTTCTTCGGGTTCTCCCTTTTGATTTGATCAAAAGGCACCCATAGGTTGAATTTATAAACAAAATATGGTCTCTAAGATGAAGGGAGGAAATTTGGGAGGATATCTGGGTAGGGTTTGGTCGAGCCTAATGGATTTGGAGGAGTGAAATTAAGAGAATGGGAAGTACCATTTTATTTGATAGGTGAGGGTCATTTTAAGAAAAACTTGAAATATTATTTTATAATAAAATAATTTTTGGTTTTTAATGGCTCAAAAATGATTTATTTAGAGTCTAAGGTGGAGAAAAGTTGAATACATCTCAACCAATAGGTTTTATATATGTTTATGTCACTATATTAACCTTATAATTTAGATTTAACTATTAGCTAAATAGTTTGACATTTACCATGTCTCTTTGAATTTTTTTATTATATGGTTAATAGACATACTATAACAAGCCATGAAAACCCCAGGTGGTTCATTATTAATATATATAACCTTATATAAGACTTTTAGTAGAACATTATATTTTTATGAATATTATATCAATTAATAATATTGTATTTGTTTTAAAAACTCAATTATGTCAATTTTGACACTATTTAGTACTTGGTTTTTGTGAAAATCATAACAGTATGATTACTTCAAAAATAATTATTCAATCATTCCTAAAATGTCATATTAACCTATAAAATTAATGGAATTTGTCAAATATCTCAAATTACAATTATTTGGAAATTTATAATATTAATTATTTTAATCTTTCATTAATCAGGTAGTTATTGCATCATCATTGTGTCATATATAAATTAAATTATTTATTGTCTAAAAATAATAAATAAGATACCATTATGTAAAAAATATTTTTATATTTCTCATTAATATTTATAGTTGAATTTATCTTATTTATAACCCTATATTAAAATTGTTTTAGTTATTAAACATTGAATTTAACACTTTTAACTCTTCTTTAAATAAAATAATAATAATTGTCCTAATCTAATACAAGTTGATCAAATGGGATCATATTTTATTCTTAATGTTGTTTTTGGTCTAATTACACTTATCCAATAGAATTAATACATGTTTTAAGGTAATTATAATAGCATTTTAACCCTTAACTACCCTATTTACTTTTAACAGTGGTAAATAAAAGTAATAAGTTACTATACAACAAAAATTATTTTCATCTTTTTGAACCACATTTTACATACTGATGTTAACCATGTATCTACTATTTTTTAAATTCAACTCATAGAAGCGTTATAACTACATTTAATGCAAATTTCTAAAATCTTTTAGGAGGTGGGTAAAAGATGTTAAAAAGGTGAAAAAAATTATATATGTAAGATTATTATAAAATGACTCATATGAATTAAATTGATATAATATAGGTATTATATATCTATTTTCCCCAAAAAAAATTTAAATAAAATAAATAATTATTTAAATAAAAATTTAGTTTTAACCAATAACACAGTGTTTTGACTATTCCTCAAAAATTGAAAGCTTTCAAAAAAATACCAAAAATTCACCCTAAGCTAATTTTGATATTTTGAATTGAATAATGAAGTCAATTTTGAATAATAAAATATTTAAAATTTCAAAAAATGGGTATTAATATTCATAACTACTAGTTTGATTGGTCTCGGTGTGTTGGAATCTCGAAGTTGCGTACAATACAAGCTATTACATTATTCAAAGGGAAATGTATCATGGAAGCTTGGGGTGTTACATTCTTCCCTCCATAAAATAATTTTATCAACAAAATTTATAGAATACTACCTCACAAAAAGATTCGAGTGGTTCTTCATCATAAGTTCCTCTGGCTCCCACATCGCCTCTTCCATCTTATGATTTCTCCATAGAACTTTTACCAGATGAGTCGTCCTGTTTTTCAGAACATATTCTCTTGTATCAAGAATCTTGACAGGATCTTCATAATAAGACAGATCAGGTTCTAGTTCAATTTCCTCATAGGTTATTACTTACATTGGTTCAGGCATGTATTTTCTCAACAATGATATGTGGAACACATCATGAACTTTGGAGAGACTTGGAGGATTTGGGAAACAATAAGCTACAAGTCCAATTTGTTCTAGAATTTTGAAAGGTCCAATGTACTTGGGAATCAATTTACCCTTCTTACCGAAACGTATATCACCCTTCCATGGAGATTACTTCAATAAAACATGGTCTCCTACTTGAAATTCCAAATCCTTCCTAACATTATCGGCAGATCTATTTTGCCTACATTGGGATTCTTTGAAGTGGGTTTGGATAATCTTCACCATTTACATTGTATCCTCAACAAGTTCTCAGCCTATGAGTTTTCTTTCACCAACATCATTCCAAAAATTGGTGTGTCACATCTCGTTCCATATAACGCTTCTTATGGTGCCATCTGAATAATTGAATGAAATCTATTGTTATAGGAAAATTTGACCATAGGTAAATATTGATCGCAAATAACTTGAAAGTCAGTTGAGAAAGATCTCAACATGTCATCTAAGGTTTGAATAGTCTGTTCTGATTGTCCATCAGTTTGAGGGTGGTTGGCAGTGCTCAAACGAAGTTTAGTATCCAGGTCCTTCTACAGACTTTTCCAGAATCTTAATGTAAAACGGGGATCACGATCGGAAAAAATTGACATAGGTACTCCATGAAGTCTTACAATTTCATTAATATATAGTCTTTCCAGACGTTCAAGTAGTATATCTTATATTATAGAAAGAAAATGTGTTGACTTGGTAAGATAATGAACAATGACCAATATTTAATCATTCCATCTAGGAGTCCTTGGTATACCCAAAACAACGTCTATTGTAATATTATCCCACTTCCACTCAGTATGGGAAGAGGTTGCATGAATCCTCCAGGTCATTGCCTTCCATCATTTATTATTTTCAAACAATACTTCTTGACACAAAATCTCCATTCTCACTCTTCATGTTGTCCGACCAAAAATGTTCCTTCAAATCTCTATGCAACTTTGTGTTCCTAGGGTGTATAGAGAAATTGGAGCTATGACCATCATCCAAAAATTCCCTTTTTATATCATGTATTTTATGAACACAAAGTCTCTTCCCAAATTTCAAAATTTCATCTTTAAATATGAAGTCATTAAATCTCCCATCATTCACAGCTTTAATATTTTTTGAAACTCCTCATCATTAGTTTGAGAACTCTTTATCCATTCTAGTAAAGATGGTTTGGAAACCATTTTAAAATGTATTGATTTTTCACCATCTAGGGTTATTCCCATATATATCTTTACTAGATCCATGAAAATATGATACCTTTCAACTCACATCTTGTTCAAAACTCCATGATCCATTCTTCTCAAAGCATATACCACCTTATTTTCCTTCCCAAGGTGGTGGTGTTTTGGGCAATCATAATCCTTGAGTGGTTCAATCCATCTCATTTGCCTCATGTTTAGTTCATTTTGTGAGAAAATATACTTCAAACTCTTCTGATCAGTATAAATATCACATTTTTTACCATAGATATTGCGTCTCCATATCTTCAAAGTAATTATTACATCTTCTAACACTAGATCATGAGTGGGATAGTTTTTTTCATGAATTTTTAGTTGTCATGATGCATAGTTAATAATACTATCATTCTACAAAAGAACACAACCATGTCCTTTATTTGAAGCATCATTATAAATAACTAACCCATCATTCCCCAATGGTAGATTAATGACAGTAGAATTAACTATTTTTCCATTCAGTTCTTCAAATAATTATTCACACTCTTTTTTCCAAAAAAATCACCCCTTTTACATGTGAGATTGTTTAATGGAATATCAAACCGGGAAAAAATCTAGGCGAAACATCGATAATAACCTATTAAACCAACAAAACTACATACCTCTATAAAACTTTTTGGTGCTGGCCATTCATAGACTGCCTTGGTCTTTGAAAGATTAATAGGGATTTCATCCTTAGAGACAATATATCCAAGAGAAGAAATATCTTAAATCCAGAATTCACACTTGATAAACATTCCATAATTCATTTCTACTGATGGTTTTCATAAAAATGTGCATGTTATATTCATAATAATCATAGCTTTTTGAGTATACCAATATATCATCAATAAATACCACTACAAAATCATCAAGACATTCCTTGAAAACTCTGTTCATTAGATCCATGAAAACAAAGGGTGCATTAGTTAACCCAAAATCCATTACTGTAAACTCATAATTCTTGTACCTAGTTTGAAATGCAGTTTTCAAAATGTATTTGTTCTTCACACACAACTGGTGATATCCATATTGAAGATTAATCATTAAAAAATTATTGAGCTCTATTAAGTTGGTCGAATAAATCATTAATGTGAGGTATGGGATACTTGCTCTTTATTGTTATATCATTTATCTCCCTACAGTCAATGCATAACCCCATATATTTGTCTTTATTTTTAACCAAAAGGACAGGGGCTCCCAATGGAGAAACACTAGGGCGAATAAATCCCTTTTTACTGAATTTCTCTAGTTGTTTCATTATTTCCACTAATTCCACAGTGGCTATTCTATAAGGGGTCTTTGACATGGTCCTTGAACTCAGTAATAAATCAATGGAAAACTCAATTTCTCATTCTATAGGATGTCCAGGTAAATCCTCTATAAACACAGAAACATATTCTTACACAATAGGTAGGTCCTAAATTCGACCATTTTTTCCTCACCCATAGTAATTTCCTTCTATTCATCACCAATAATTGAATTTAGTAGAGCTACTGGGGGTGGATTTAAATAAGAATCAGGTGGTGACGTTTCTACTCTAAAGATAAGGTACTCATTATCGTCATTGAAAATTGTAACCTCCTTCTTACAATAAATTTTCACAGCATGGTCCAAAGGCCAATCCATTCCAAGGATTATATCAAATTAAATCATGGGTATAACAATGAGATTAGTATATAAAGAACATTTATATATCCTATTGGGAAATAATTCATAAAACTTTGTTGTGATGATACTTCCCATAGTTTTTTTTGACTGACAAATACATTATTAAGTAAAATTGAAGATATCTAATTTTCTTATAAAACTCGGAGGATATGAAACAATGTGATGATCCAGAATCAAATAAAATATATGATAAACTTGAGGAAACCATTAAATTACCTGCCAACACGTCTTTCGGAGCTTCAAACTCGTCAGTATTGATCACATAAGATTGGCCTTGATTTGTTGACCTTTTCTGAGGTATGTACCCTTGGCGCTTAAGACATTCATTTTCTTAATTCCCCTTTTCTATAAAATTGTTGTATTAGACATTGGTAGCCTCCTTCTTCACCTTAATATCACGAGTTTGGTGTCATTTTTCACCACACTTATAATAGACTCCCATTCTAATTAGTCAAGTACCGGGGTGTTTCTTCCAAAATTTTCCATAGGATGGATATTAAAAAATTCCCTTATTCCCTTTATTTTTAATTACAAAGTGTTCAACAGATCTCTTTTTCTCTTGTTTTGATTTAAAGTCATAAGACTTAGTGAATTCATTTTCTGTCTTGAAAGCACATGATATTATATCTTCATATGATGAGAAAGATTGTGAGACTAGTGATTAAAAGAGAAATGATTTTAACCCATTTAATAATCGATCAATCTTACTCCTTGGGTTATGTATATAATCTACAGCATGCCTTGCTAACCTTGTATTGTTAGCCTCATACATTGTGACATTCTCATCCTCCTTTGGCCTCAGACTCAGAAATTGTCTTTACATATCGGCTCGATGGTCATGAGGAAAGTATTTTTCTAAGAAAATCTCTTTAAACTCCCTCCATTCCATGTTTGATACTTCTTCATCTTCTTTAGTGTTTTGGATTAATGCCCACCATTGACCTGCATCTCCCGTGAGGTGATAAACTGACATGTCAACATTTTCCCTTTCACTACTCCCAAAAGAATGAAATATTTTATGTAAATAACATATCCATTTCTCAGCTACTAATGGATTTTTACTCCCATTGAATTTCGGTGGTTGTTGCCTCATGAAGAGGTCTAACATTGATACTCCGCGTTGTAGATCAGGGTACTCTGTACTGAGAAGGTTAATATTTATAACTTGAGTGAGTTATCCCAGTATGGTGATAAGCTGATCAGCACCAGTTTCATCACCAGATCTACTATAATTATCTTGATTAGGAGGGAAATCCCTACATGGATTACGTGCAATGATAGAGTTTTCATTCCATCAACTAAAAACCATTTCAAAATAATGGCATGCACTAGATTAGTTTATGAATCACAATACATAATTCAAAACTAGTAAAATAGTTAACATAAATTGAACAGTTTATAAATATAATCCATAATAATAAAAATGTTTTATTCGAGAAATTATATACTCATGAGCCCTTCATAATGGTTTGTACATAAAATGAGCATTATCCTAATCATATCCCTCGGGGATGTCGTAACCAAGAGTGCAGCCAGGCCTGTTGTTGTGCACCAGTTCTTGTTTGAGTCTAGCTCAAAGCGGTGTTCTCAGGTTTTACACCTTGGTACATCTATGCTAGAGATTCATCTACCTTCTCGTTTCTGAAAAATGATGTATTTCTTTGAAAACTCACAAAATCCCTATAGTACCAAAATTCTAGGAAGTTCTTCTATACTAATCTTGAAAGTCTATCTTAGGGTAACGTTCTCTAATCTAATTTTCTCTAAATCTAGTTTCCCTAGATTGTACTAAACATCCTTTGATTCCAACAATATCACCCAAACCCCAGTTACCCAATGTTGGTGCATTATTACATAAAATTGGAAGGATCAAAAGGGAACAAATCCAGAATGACCGATCAGTTTAGTATCCTTGAAAGTACTAGACACATTAATAAGTTTTACATTACATCGTGAAATAAAAACATCAACAACATTTAGTACTATTTTTAACACACTTATATCTTTAGCCTATCCTTGCAGGTCAACCATAAAATAATTCTTCAAATTTTGATAATAATAAAACATAGAAACTGATGAGCTCAGATGCTTAGTAAGGATAACAATATAGCGGAAACTATCATAAATAAGAATAAAAAATTATGGAAATGTATAAGACTACGATATAAGTCTTTTAAACATTAACTTATGGATAATATGGCCAATATAAAATAAAATAATTCCAGTTAATTAGTCACATGGATATTCTCATATTCGAATAATCAAATTCAATATGAATAGCCAATTTCATAACGATGGAATGCATAATGCCAGACATCATAACTACAATGTGACAACCCTATGCCAAGACTACAAATAAGATTTTGTCAAGGCCTTGTGCCAAGACACATGTTTTTCTTTTGAGACCTACCGATGCACCGAGGAGCTATAGATGGCTCCACCTATCACTTACTATGTCCAATGAATTCTTCATATGAAAAGGTTTTATCATAACATAAACATTCGTATTAAAACTAGCGTAAAAAATGTCAATACATTTACCATAAACTATTAATGGTGTAAAAATAAAAAATCCATTGTAAAACATATCACAAAACCATCAATAAAATATGTAAGTTTTTTATCATAATAAATCAACTTCAAACAAGCTTAAAATCCATCAAAGGATGTTGACATAGATGAAATCAAAACTTTTTATAGAAATATATCTTTCTATTATAAAATCATTAAAAATATATATAATTATAAAATAAAGAATTTATTTTAAAAATATTCTTATAATGATTTATGTTAAGATCCGACGATTTTATAACAGTGAAAAATAGCTACACCCCACATATAAGTTAAAAAAACAATCTTACCTTAATTTTGACAAATAATGTCATAATGTACCTTTTTGTAAAATGAAGGAAGGATTCCTTTCAAAAAAATATATGGTAAAATAAGGGTATAAATGAATTTAACCCATAGTCTAGTATATATTAAAAAAAATTGAATTACATTTTTATGAAAACACAGATGAGGATAATAAACAGTTCACAATAGATACTTACATAAAAACAACCTCAGATAATAAAGAGATTGTGAAATTAACCATTACCCTATATTTCTCCTTGGAAAAGGGTACATTGATCTCATGTATAATAATTAAAACATTGTTATTAAATTATACAATAACTATATACATGAATATGATATCATATATGATCCTCAAATATTTCTTTGTTAACAATATTTTAGAAGTATCTTCATTTCGGGTGTTAACTGGTTTGTTTTCCTTTATATGATTGGTTAAGTAAGCCATTTCTGTTATGTATATGTAGTATTTTACTCATATAAATAATTATATTAAGTTCTTAAACATTATTTTTAATCGTAAAATGAAAATTATTCATGAATGATTATGATGGGGAATGAATCTCATCACGTTCGTGGAGATAGTAATCTGTATGTACGCATGAGTGACAATACCATTATATTGATGATGAAATCGTATGTAATTTGATGGTATATCATATATACAGAATCAATAACATGTTATATTTATTATTTACAATAGTTATACACTTTATTATTCCCATAAAAATAAGTAAGTGTTTGAATAACAAATTACACCACGACGTGGAGACGGTAATTCATACGTATGCACGTATGGTGACTTTGTCATTCTTATGATTGATAGAATAATGAATGTGGTTGAACAATTTTTACAATAACATCGAAGTATATATAATATACTGTAGTTATTATTTTAGAATGGAAATAACAAATGATGAGAAAGTGGAAGAAGAAATGAACTTGAAAGAGGTGATGAAATATTTTCCTCTTCTTTGGGTTCTTCCTTTTAATTTGATCAAAAGGTCTCCTTAGGATGCATTTATGATCAAAGAAAAGTCCCTAGTATGAAGGGAGGAAATTTGGGAGGATATTCGGGCTTGGGTTGGCCAAGACAAATGTCTTTGGAGGTGTGAAACTAAGAGAAGGGGAGGTACCCTTTTATAAGAGAAGTGAGGGTCATTTTATGAAATGATTGAAATGTTTTTATATAATAAAATAATTATCAGTTTATAATGGCATTAAAATGATTTATTTATAGTATAAGGTGGGGATAGGTCTCAAAAACTCTCAACCAATTGTTTTTAGACAGGTTTAGGTTACTATACTAACCTTATCATTTATATTTAACTCTTAGTTAAATAGTTCAACATTTATCATGTCTCTCTGTATTTTTATATTATATGGTTAATAAAATTACTATAACAAGCCAAGAGAACCACAAGTGGTTCATTATTTATAAACATAACCTTATCTAATTCCTTTGGCTGAACCTTATATTTTTAGGAATATTATATCAATTATTAATATAGTATTGTTTTCAAAAATCAATTTTGTCAATTTTTCACTATTTTGTATTTTGTTTTTGTCAAAATCATAATAGAATGATTACTTTGAAACAAAATTATTTAATCAGCCCTAACAAGTCAGATTAACCTAGAAAATATGTAGAATTCATCGAAATAATTAAATTACATTTATTTCGATATTTATAATACCATTTATTTTAACCATTCATTAATAATGTACTTACTACATCATCATTTTGTCATAAATAAATTAAATTATTTATTTCCTAAAAATTATAAAGAAACTAACATTATGTATTAAATCATATTAGCTTTATATTAAATATCTTTATTCGAATTTATCTTTTGTATAACCCTATATTAAAAATGGTTTGGTTATTAAACTTTAAATTTATCTATTTTAACTCTTCTGTAAATAAAATAATAATAAATGTCCTAATCTAATCCAAGTGTTGCAAAGGGGATCATATTCTATTCCTAATGACTTTTTTGGTTGAATTACACTTATCTAATAAAATTAGGACATGTGTTAGGGTAATTATAATATCATTTTTACCCTTCATTACCCTATTTATTTTTAACAGTGGTAAATAAAAGTAAAGAGTTACTATTCACCAAAAATTATTTTTATCTTATTGAACCAAATATTATATTCTGATTTCAGCCATGTCTCTAGGATTTTTGAAATTAAACTCACAGAAGCGGTAAAATTATGTTTTATAGAAATTTGCAAATGCTCCTAGGAGGTGGGTAAAAGAAGATAAAAAAGTTCAATAAATTTTTTATATATCAAAGCTTTTTAGAAAATGAATAAAATTAATTAAATTGAACATATATAGGTATTATGTATCTATTTTTTCCTAAAAAAATAAAATAAAATAAAGAATTTTTTAAATAAAAAAGCTGGTTTCAACCAACAATAAATTTTTTATATATCTAAGGTTATTATAATATGAATCCAATGAATCGCATTAAACATGTATAGGTATTATGTAACTATTTTAACATAAATAGAATTTAAATAAAATAAATAATTATTTAAATAAAAAAGTCGGTTTTCACCAATAATGTAGTGTTTTTCACTATTCATCCAAAATTGAATTTTTTTAGAAAAATACCAAAAATTCGCCCTAAGATAATTTCGATATTATGAATTCAAAAATGAAGTCCATTTTGAAGAATAAAACTTATTAAATTTTAAAAAGTGGGTATTAATATTCATAACTGTTAGTTTGAGTGTTCTTAGTGTGTTAAAATCTCGAAGATGCATACAATGAAAACTATTTTATTATTCAAAGGGAAATATACCATGGAAATATGAGGTGTTACACAATGGATGATAGCGATGAAGACAGAGGGTTGTATAAGCTGGTTCATGGTGGTGAAAGGGGGTTGAGGGAACAAAAAAAGGGTCAATGAAGTATTGACCAAGAATATTGGTGAAATGATGGGTTCTCAAAGTAATATCATTATATAGGCACACACAGATAAGGGTTTTGTGTTTCATAAAGTAGACAAATAAGGGGGGAAGTCACGCCTATGTGTGTTTTAATTTTTTTAAAAGGTTCTAACACTGATTTTCAGGAAAAATGATGTTAAAATATCACACTTAATGGATTTTAATTTCAGTAATCTATTGATTGATATTAAAATAAATTTTAATTTTGGTTATTAGATAATGAATTCTGAAAATACCCACCACATATAAAATGTATTCTACTATTGTATTCTTTTTTGTATTATACTCAACTAGTATAGATTAAATAATTACTTAATGAAATAAGGTAAGATGTAGAATAGCCCATAGTAATTTTATGGGATAATAAGAGTGATATCAACCTTTGTGAAAATCTAATTCTTTAATCAAGTACTGATCACATTGAAATTACTTATCATTTAACTAAATATCAGGTGGAACAAGTAGTAGTATAAGGGGTGTATATTAGAACATTTGATCAAGTGGAGGAAATATTTATAAAATTACTAGAATGACCATCATTTGAGAAGCATTGGTTGAACATTAGTAATCAAAATTATTCATTGACATAAATAGGTATGGAATGTCCCCTATCTTAATTTATATTTCATTATTAATAAAATATGGTTGTATTAATTTGTATAATAAAGAGGGGATATAATCCATGGTGTTAGTAATAATAGATTCAAGAATGTTTTGTAATATATTATGGGTGGATTTTGATCTTGAAGAAATATATTTATAAAGGTAACCAATGGAGGTTTTTTATTTGAGAAAAAATTAATTTTCAATTTTTACAAACAAATAAATGAATCAATTGTTCTCACACAAGATGATAGAGATATATTATCTATGGTTGATTTACTATTAATGAACAAATTTCTAGTTTTCCTTTAAATATTTATTTCAAATCTGGATAATTGTTTAGAAAAGTTTTAGAATAATTTAAGATATGAATTTAGTACTTGGGGAAAATTATTAGGGGTATAATCGGTCAAATGAATGAATTTAATATTGGTGTGTAATAAGCTATAGTTTTACTTCATGTTATTTTATAATGAAATTTTAATTTTTTTCTTGTATCTTGGAATGATTCAAGAATTGATACCCATATCCGGATTACAATGGTTTTTACATCTCAAAAATTTATTTTTGGATGTTATTAGAGTAATTATAAGAGAATTTGGTGATTAGTGGAACATTAGTGTAGGCTTGTGGTGGCCTTGTGGTTGATTTTTTTGTAGTTAGCTCATCACATCATAATAGGTGAAGGTCACTCCATGATGAGGTGATGGTCAAGGTGTCATTTTGTGTCTAGGGAGGCACCATCATGTGGATGTAGAAGATCATGATATGACAAGTGAGTTTCATCATGTGTAATATTTATATGGGGTTTTGTCTAAGGAAACGAACATTATTTATTGGTTGACGACATGGATGGTGTGACATACTGTGAAAAAAATCCTATGTATGGGCCTGAGGTATTTTACACTTTTCATATAGTATTTTCTTATAGAAAGGGTCTTCATTTCATTACCTATTGGGCCTATCTTTGTTGAGGTTCATAATACGGGGGGTTTTTTTGTTGGAGGCCACACTAAGAGGGCTTAGCCATTGGAGTTTGGATTCAACTTGGACGTGAGTGACATTGGTTGACTATAGTGATCAACTTGTAGAGGGGTGACCATGTGTTTTTTTCTATACCACAGAGGAAGGAGGCTATTCCACTGAGGATGTGGCCTTGGATTTTTTATTTTACACATGTATTTTTTCCTACACCATGTCTAGAGGGGTTACACCATGAGGGATTGTTACAAGGTTATTTGGGTTCTATATAAGAGAGGTGTTTCATTTCATTACCCAAAGGGCCATGTTGTAATATGTTCTTGGAAGAGGGTGTCATGATGTGATACCTAGCATCCCACCGTTATCGTTTACATTTCAAAAAAATTTAAATAATGGGAAAACCAAAAAAATTAGTTTATCCTTATTTGGTTTTAGGTCAAAGTAGTTTTCATGCAGAACCATTTTAGTTATATCCTCCCTAAATGTTCCTCTTATCCCCCATGTTGTGGGGTGTTTCATGCATGTTTTCCATAGTAATTCAAGGTATGATTCATCCCTTTTCCCCTCAATTATTCTCATCGATTGATTTTCAATGATTTTTTTCCACATCTAGGGTTTTAGTGATGATTTCATTTAACCATGGTAGATTTCATCTCAAATTATTGTTCATTCATGTTTCTTGACTATAATAGGTGTAGGGAGGATGAATGCACAAGGTTATGTATGGTTTCAGTGTTGTGGAAATTCCTAATTGATTTTTTAGTGATTGTACCTTATTTGATTAAATTATATAATTAATAATGAATATTTATAATTGATTTCTTTACTGTTTGGATTGAGATAGGATCTCGAGAGTTGGTGTTAAATTGTATGAGGCATGGAATGACTTGAACAAGGGTGACTAGAGCATTGTGAGGTTGGTAACACCATATATGATATTGGTGGTATGTTAAATACAAATTAATTTGCATGTTTAGGAATGATTATGCATAGACACATGTTTTCATGGTTTTGGGTAACAAGGATATAGCTAATAACACAATATAGAAATAGATAAGATGCATATGATCCTATTAGAGATGGATTAGGTTCTCCCATTCAACATGGATATTTTTGGATCACTCGTTTACTAAGTCTCCAATGGGGAAAATATTTCAGTTATCTCTACAAGTTTCATGGGGTATGCCATATGCGAAGAGAAGAGTAATAGGTAGCCTATAATGGTTTTCTAGGCCTAATTGATTTTTCATGGGAGAATTAGTCCATGTATTTATGTGTATGAAGATAGTACATCCCATGTTTGATAGGGAACACTCTCTAGATGGTGGAGGAGAGTCTCAACTATCAAAATGATTGGGATCAGTCCATTGAGGATTGATGTTGGTGTAGTGGGGAGGGTTTCTTATAGTTTATGGGATTGATATATCTTTAAAGAGAAGATGGGTGATCAGACCTATGTATGGTTAATGGTATATGTCAAGCTGACATTGCACCCAGAATACTAAGGGGCATAGTGTGAGTTATCCTGGGATGGTCCCTTGATAGTGGGAATGGGCTTTAATGTAGAATAATAAGTGGATTATTCTAACCTACTAAAGCATGGGTTAAGTAGGGTCTATAGGCTAAGAGAACACTGTGAGGTGTTGGATACAACTTTTTTCATATGAGTAGATACCATGATTGGTATGAAGGACCCTAATGGATGCCTTATAAGTGATATGGTAACACCGGTAATAATGGTGAGTTTCACCCTATGTGACAGGGTTTAGTATTATAACATTAGCATATAAGGTTGGTTGAAAATGAGATGTTCTTCAAGTCATGGTGCTAAGTCATGTGATACTAGTGCCTTAGTAATCAGATAATTATCACATGGTATAGTTTTATTTAGGATATTATTGGATGTTTATGGATAAATTCTGTTAAGGGAGAGGGTATGGTCCAGACATTGAGGTGCGCCCTCCCCTATGAGGGGATGAGGTTGGTACTATATGTTCTCAAACCACTAAAATGTCATTTGTTGGGTACTTGATGTGAACCATCCCCAAATAAGGGTAGGGTTGGGTACATGATGTGCTCCCTCTCATGAGAGGGGCAAGGTTGGGAACTTGTTGTGTGACCTCCCTCGAGATGGGTTGGTTTGGGTGCATGATGTGGAACCCTAACATGAAAAGTGGATAGTGGACAAGACTTGGTAAAATGTTGACTAGGATAGTATGAGACCATACATATAGATAGAGAAGGATTTATAAAAAACATGGTATGAAATATAACCATTCATCTTTAACAATGTGTTGGGACAAGTTATCACACCTGACATAGATTATGTAGGTACGAATACTGATTTTCATTACGAAATGATTGTTCTCTGAAATAGGTCGAAGTAATTATGATTAGGTGTAATGGTGGGGTTTTTATCACACAATAGCCTCATGAGTATTTTATTTGATAGCCCTGTGGACATAATTATTACCCACTGGGTTACCAAATTTTGAATTTTAAAAACATGAAACAAACAAACCACTAAACTAAAGGATAGTATAAGAATTTCATGTCATAGGTCGAATCAGCAGAGATATGGTTGGAGAATATATTAATTTAATAATAAATACATAAAATAATTGAGATTTGTAGACATTGAATCTAAACTATTAGTTATATGATTGTTGAATAATTTGGGAGAATGAAATCTAAAAATTCTGTTGAGAAATAATGAATCCATCTTCATGGGATCCAAAAGTAAGAAATAAGTAAATAACAATCATATAGTTGTTCGAATCAGTTCCTAGAGAGTCTAGTGGTCATGATAATTCACCCCATCTGAAAATATCATTTTTAATGGCTTGGTACAACATATTGAAAAGAATGGGTGGCTATAAACCTTTTTTGAATAATGGTAAAAAAAACCCAACGACCGTGATAGAACTCTAAAACCAAGATCACATATTAAACAAAGGAATTAAATAATGTCATCAAATGATCATTATAAAGTATCTAAAAAGAAATTAAAACCATTTCTTAAAACTTTAAATAATGGTACTGAAAAAAAATTAGGGAAGTGGTAGAAATGAATAAAAAATATAAAACGAAAACATAAATTTAAATAGAAAATAAAATACCTTATACATTAAATCCCCATTTATCATGAATTATAGGTATAACAAATCACCACCCCATGATATCCATGATAACATGAGAAAAGTAACAAACAATAAACATACATACTAGATGTGGTAGGGTACCAATGATTCATTATTTCATGATCGACATTCCACTATCTCTCGATCTCCTGAAAGTAATAGTATGACCCTCTATTTAGAGACTCTAGATGGGCTCAAGTAGTAATATATAGCATTTATGATAGGTCAAAAGGTGGTGATAAGTGGTTAATGGGTTGTAAAAAATGTCCAAATTTTAAAATACGTTGAGTCATTCATTTTTTGGGTCATCCTAACCTTTACCCAAAATGTAGTCACTACATGATTTGTAAATGTTGCACCACATGCAGAAAATTTGGGACATGTAGGATTCATGATGTTTTTTGGGAAAACATGATATATTTCACATAATTACATATGTGTTCCACATAGTGGCACAAGTGAACATCACTCAGGGATGGTTTCCTCCACTTCACAACATGAATTTCTTTCATGAATTGCCCTGGTTCATAATTTTTAATGGTGAAATGATGTGTCATGTCAATCTTATTCTATGGAAGCCTTTTTTTGCCTCATTTATTTAGTAATGTTCCCTGGAAGTGCTCCATTGATCATCCAACCTTGTGTAAAACCTTATTTTATGTGCATATTGTTATCCTTTACCCTCATTTTTCTCATCTCCCAAAAAATATAACATCCTAGTAAATATAAAAAATACATGGGGTGTATGGTCATGAATTATTAATAAAAAATAATTTGAATAAGTTAATTTAATTATAAAAATTGTTTACAATAAATGATTTATCAACACATCCTCCCACAAACATAAATTCATACTTTTCTTCATGGATGAAATATTCACATACTACAACAGACTCTTACTCTACCATTCTTTAAATTCAATGTATAAAAATATTGATCAAATTGAAAGATAAATTTTTGAGCACCTTATATAGAAAATTTATCTACACAACAATTTTTAAATAATAAAAATAAACCATGTATTTTAATTTTCCCCTTTTGAAATATCCTAGAATTTTAATTCATCCATTTTCATATTTCAATTCATTATTAATATGAATACCATTTTTAATTTAAATCATTTGAACTTTTCAACTCACCATCATGATAAAAATTAGCAGATTTATTCACATACCTTAAGAACATGTCACAAACCATAGGTTTTAAAGGTATCTAGTATCTCCACTGCATAAATACAAAATCACAAATTATTATAAGGGATTCACCATTTAGGTTCACACAACTATGAGTCTTAGTTAAGGTGGGTCAATGATGTAAATCAATTAAAGATAAAAAATGTGGTTTGTCTCTAAATTAATTTTAATGATAATAAAAATTAACCAATTAAAGTATCATCCTTCCCCAGTATCTTAGGGAAGGCTCAAAAAGGATCTGAAATTAAAAAAATGAAACACACGCTTTTATTATTATATTTTTCAATTACTTTTTGAATTTTTTTCAAGGGAAAAATCTTGAATCCACCACATAACCCCATCTGGTCTATTTATGACACAATTTTAAAATTTATATTAACATCATTGGTCAAGAAATAGTGATTTTTTAATTTTTTAAAACACAACCATTATTTTACAAGAGATTTGGCAATAAATACAATAAATTCGCCATCCCCAAATCTCATGAAATTTCCCACATCAATTTTTCATTACATAATATTCATCCCTTCCACCATTCTCCATCTCCCCCACTCTTATTTTTCATAATCCTGAAAAATATTTTTTAGAATGTTTGGAATGGATAAGTTGGGCAAATAACATGACTCTTCCCTAGCAAGGATATTCGTGGATTTAATGGGATGTAAAATTGATTAATCTAAGGTGGTTATTAGTATTAGAACTAATAAAATATAAATCAATCATATTAAAAGTGGTTATTTTTACAAATAGTTTTGATAAGATATAAAGCTTGTTATTAAAAGAGAACATGACCAATTTTAACAAGAAATATACTATAAAAAGAATAAAATATATTTTTCAAATAGGGTGTATCATAAATGAGACAAATGGGTGGGAATACTACTCATGGAAATGAATATTAAAAATTAAATCTATTAATTTAAATATTAAAAATTCAAAGCATGACCAAATATCAGAAAATGTTCATTTATTATGATTAACATTCCCCTCAAATAATGATTTTTAAATTCGAAACCTACATGATTATTTCAAAGAATTATTTTCCCCATTATTCTCATACAATGTTTTTTTCAAATTAATTTAGATTCATGTATTGATAATTATCTTGGGTAGTTTATGTCTCCTAGTTCAATTGATTAAAGAAAGAATCAAATTTAGTGCATGAAATTTTCAGTTAAAATCTACAAAATAATTTTATATGGAGGAATATATTAGAAAATTACTAGATTGAAACAATTTCTCTCCTTATCATGAATCTTACAACATTGATACACAGAGTTGGACTACTCTTGATTCATGATTTGTATGGAATTTATGATGTGTATGCTCTAGATTTCACATCGGAAATGGGTTTCACATCGTTTAACGGTCCTGCAGCTTCTTTTCATCACTCATGTTTCTTACTTATAGGGCCTTTGATAGTCATGAAAAAAATAAAGATAAATATGTGAAATTACATTCCATTTCAATAATGGTAAAATATTTAAAGGGATTTGAAATTAAGTCCTAGAATAAAATTAAATCAAAAGAAGGAAATAAATATAAATTCCTAGAAAGATATAAAAAATTGTTCTGTTTCCTATAAGATTCTTTTTTTATGATTGTTTATCTCAACCATAACAATTTTAAATAATTTTAGTTTTTTATAGATATAACAATCATATGTTATCCCAATTCTGAATTTTAAATCCACCCAAATCAGATATATTATTCCTCATTGAAATTGGTGTGAAACTAATAGGTGGTTACTAGAGTCTGAATAACATGATTATAACTATCAAGATATCATCATCGCTCTTGAATCATTAGATGAAATTGTCAAAATTTATTTTTTTATTCTAAATGGTCTCAATGATCACTTTTTTACAATCCTCCATCCACTCAAATTTATTTTTTTGTTGTTACTCCTTTTTGTTTCTCTGTGTAGTCATCATAGTGTGCAACTAGTTCTTTATCTTCTTATTCATTTCCCTATACTGCTACTTTTTAACGAATCATTGTATCATACCAGAATCCAATGTTCCTTTTTCTTATATTTCTTCTTCTTCTTCAATTTCTGCTACTTTTGGTTTTCTAAAATGTGTTTCATCACACCCATGTTCTGCAGTATGTTTACCCTCTTCATAATCTTCAAAACTTGAAAAATAATGGGCATTATGATTAGAA
Source organism: Viscum album (assembly GCA_963277665.1). Classification (NCBI taxonomy): domain Eukaryota; kingdom Viridiplantae; phylum Streptophyta; class Magnoliopsida; order Santalales; family Viscaceae; genus Viscum; species Viscum album. The sequence goes on from OY728163.1 coordinate 1,656,388,964, forward strand.
AAAAATAAGCTACAGATGTTTCATATATCACTACTTTTTTATCAATGATATTTTTTTGGGTTCTGCTTGTTTAATTCCGGATCCATGCTATGGGTTCTTCTATATTCAATGCATGGGTACGGTTGCAGGTGCTCATTGGATTGATTTTTCATCATACAAATTTTATTGAGTTATAGTGTCATATCCTTTAGTAGGAATATTAATATATCCATAGAAAAAATCAGGACTTATATATCTTCCATCATAACCAAAAATATCAAGTGCATTCAAAAGTAAAAAAATACTACATTGAAATAGGGAAATAGAAGAGATGAGAAAGTTTTTTTACTAAATTATTCAACCAATAAATTATCTACTCTAATCCCCGATAATGTGTCCGAAATTATGATAGCCCCATGGAGATCATTATTTTCTGCTGGGTTACCAAATTGAGAATTTTGAAAACACAAATCAAACATATATCTAAATTACAAGGTAGTAGATGAATTTCATCTTTGAAGTCGAACCCACATGGATAGGGTTAGAGAAAATATTAATTTAATAAAAAAGACCAAAACTAGTTTATATTTATAGAAGTTTAATCTAAACTAATTATAAAATTATTGGTGAAGAATTTAGGAGAGGAAAATATAAAAATAGTGTTAGAATGAAATGAATTGAGGTTAATGTGAAAATAATGTATTAAATAATTAATAGGGAATCTTGAAGCTATAAGAATTAGGTCTTAGGTAGTCTAATGACCATTGTAAATTCTCTCATTCAAAAAGTATCCTTTTCTCATGGACCGGTTGTAACATCCCAACCCGGATTTCACTAAATGATTCCCGGATTCAGTGGTTCACATGGCCTCAAGTGCACCACCCAGTATGTCGAAGGATTCCTATTAGTAGTTAGGGCCTATGGTGTGTCTGTAGGGAGACTATTGCTTCATGTTAGAGTGTATGAAAATGGCTGGAAACTTAATAATCAATATTTTATGTAGTAAATCATCCATACAAAAGATAAACATCGAATATGGGAATAAATAAACAATATATATAGTAATATCATATACAACATGATGTCTCATGTCATCTCTCTACAAAATAGGAAAATAGTTATACGAGAATCCAATACAATACATGTATCAAAATACAAAAAGCGAAAAAAATCCTATCTACCATTGAAATTGTAGCTCAGTCTCTGTCTCTCCTTATCCTAAGCATATCACAACCCAGGCATCAAAATGTTGGTTCTTACCTGGGTCTGTAACAATATCTATGAAGTATATCTAGGTACCCAATGGCATCCCAAACAAGGTGTGAGAAGGCACTCTGTAGGCCACCACCAACAGTTTCTATAAAAAAATCATGTCTTTGAAATATAAGCTAAGCAATGTGAAATTTATATCTTAGTTATTTCATAAATGAAACGAAGTGACCAATAATTTTTTGATACAATGAATGTGAAAATTTAAATCCAAATTAGGATCCCTACTAACAATAGTCAAGATCAATTAAATAAGGGTAGTTGTGAAAGTATAAAGAAACAGGTATAGTAAATTCTAGTCACAATAATATGATACCCATACCAGGTCTATCCTTAAAACATACCATAATCTAGCAAGGCTACATTGTATAACCAAATGTAAAATATCTTTCATGGCCATGCTATATAACCCAGTCAATATCCACAACGGTCATGTTATGATATCAAATGTGTTAGGCCGCAAAGGGATAAATCTAAGTTATATAACTCCAAGGAATCCATGTTGAGTACCAAGAGCATCTCAATGGAAACTCAGTAAAGGCCTAGGTTGCTTCCAAGGAGCATGTCAACAACCCATGTTTGATACATGTCCAAGAAAGAAAAATCCAATGGCTATCTAGGCCTTAGGCATTCTAAGGAATCAAGACCAAAGGCGAAAATAGTCCATGGAATCCACTATCGTAATCAAGATCCATGGGATAAACATCCATGTAATCTAATGGAATCATGTTCCATGGTATACCAACCTTGTAATCCACTACCATTACAGTTCACCATCTTATTTCAATCATCATTTTTGTATTCAATAACATTCCATGATTTCCTCCAACTCATATCATCAATTTCTAAAAAATACATTTAAAAATTTAGAATTGTTTACATCATATCAACACTTGGAAATGAATGCACCAACTCTCTCATAATCATTTAATTCAATTATTATTCAGTTAATAGGGGCATCCTATAACTAGGAAATATCACTTGCATCCAACATGTGGAAAAAAAAAGTTCAAATAAAATGGTACACTGCATGGGTGGCCTATGTTGGGGAAACGACCTCCAAAAATCTCAAAGGTACTCAAGGGAAACCTATATTGGTTCCAATTCATCCAATTTAACCATAATATAATTAATGGGGAACTAATTAAAAGTCTTCTCTATTTCATAATAAAAACTATTATTAAAAAACACCATACCCTAAGGGAAATGTATAGACCACCTACAATAGGTTTGTAGTAGAGAACTCATCCACTATCAACCTCATATTGAGTCTGGGTCGAGAGAAAAGAAAATAATGGACGAAGAACATAGAAATAGAGCATATTATCCTACACCTAAATAAATCTATCGATGTTAATTCAAACAAATCATGAATCTTGTTAAATTAATGACTCACTAGCATAAATGCAATGAGATTGACGATGTTTGAATCTATGTTAGGATCAAGAAATTGGAGAAAAATATACAGAATTTTCGTCAAATGATCTCTCCAACTATCAAGGCTATCTACTAGGGGAAAAATAGAAAATTTTTTAAGTTTTATTATATTTTATGGGTAAAATTTTAATCACCCAAAATAAGTACCGGTCCCCATGGTTTGGATGCATTGTTTACCAAATTGTGCACTAATTGTGCACCATTCATTGTGATAAGGGGGTCCATGCATAGTTTGGGGTGCATGATTTGGAAAAATATATGTAAAACATTCCTTAACCACTACAAAAAACTATAGATAGCTTCACAGAAGTGTGAACCCACTTATGTAAGGTTTCCTTAAACCATGAACCTCCTGAAAGAGGCTTGTACTACCTCACACAATTATAAGTAACTATGTGTCTTATCCTTTACAGTTTCTTCTAACCAAGATGTCTACCTTCTTTTTTCAAAAAGTGAGGATCGGGGCTCTAAAAAATCCCCATACACACATGACACACCCATGACCACATTCGGCACTCACATTAGGCTATAAAAAATTGAAACCAAAATCAAAAGATCCATACCTCATTGGAAAACTTCAAATATTAAAATTTTCTTCCCTAAAAGTAATTCGTCGCCAAATTTTCTTTCCAACGGTTTTCAAGAATTAACTATGATTAACTATGAACATGGAGCATATACACTGACCTCCAACTCACGTGTCTAATATTTTAAAAGGTCGTGCTTCTATAAAACCCATTCTAGAAGAACTGACTGACCTCAATGAACCAACATTGTCCAGTCAAAAATATATATATGATTCTCTCCAAAGGATGCATCAACCTTTAACTACACTTCATTATGAGGAAGAATGTGAGAAGGGTATGACTGATAATGGTGTAGGTGAGATACATAGAATACATCATTCATGGCTTAGTACCTCTATAGTTACTGCAACCAATAGGATATCATCCCGACTCTCTCTAAAATCAAGAAAGGCCTGATATGTCATGATGAAATTCACCCAGTCTCAGAATATATATGAGTCCCATCCTTGATGAGATACATAAAAAAATTTGATCCCCAACCTCGAACTCTAGTGATGGTCAAAAGTGATTATTGTAAGATTTTTGTTGATACTATGAAGTATCCATCTATTTCTGAAATAACTGGACCTATTCTGATGTCTCCTAAATGAAATAAGGTTCTAAAAACACTTCCTCAACTACCTCTAACCAAAATAAGAGTGATTGGAATGGACTACCATTAAAATACTTATAATGTTCCACTTGTACAAGCGCGTGGTAGCTATTTTTGTAGGAAAACACAACAAGGGGTATATTCCTCTCCCAAGAACCCCCAATGTCTAGGATACATGCTCATAGCATGTCCCTAAGAACACGAATCATGTTCTTTTACTGGACATAACTTTGAGGGGGCTATATTATTCTCTGAAGCACTAATGTACGCAACACCCTTTGAAAAATCTACAAAAAAATTATTAAATCCTAAATCCATATCTGATGTAATGGTCTAAGGAACCCCATGAAGTATCGTGATCTCACACGATAAAGATCCTCCAAATATCATCTAATAATAATGTATCCCTAGTCGACAAGAAATGAGAAAAAATCTTGAGAATATCTAGAAAAACCCAAATAGCATCACAACCATGAGGCCACCTCAGTAATGTGGTCATGAAATCCATTACAACATATTACCATTTCCACTAAAAATGGGTAACTTCTATTTAATCTATATTGTTCCTTGATGTTCCTCCCTCACCTACTGATAGGTGGAACAAGTTTGGAAAAAACTAGTTACCTCACATCTAATCCTTGACCACCAATATTGGAGACATAATTCATGATAAATCTTGGTATCATTGTGATGAACTACCATAACTGAGGAATATAACCCTTGGATCATCTCCTCACATATATCCAATGGAACCCAAACCTGGCCATGTATATGAAAAATCTCATCCTCACCCAACCATGATGCAATTACTCTCATTCCACACTCTCTTATAGGACTAAGCCCTCGTAATGTGAAATATACCATATCTTTACTCTATACAGAAGCGTATATGTCATATCCAAGTATGAAATAAATGTTTTTCCATTAAAATACTTCACCTACAAGGGTATCATATGAAATAATTCGATATGTTTCTACATATCATTGGCCTCCAGAACTACAAAAATCTAAGTCCTCCTACTTAGTGCATCGGCCACTATATATCCCTTTCCAGTAATATAGGAAAGCTCGAATTCATAATACTGTAGGTATTCAACCCACATTTTTTTCCTTACATTCAAATCAAGATGTGTAATTTTGTACTTGAAGATTTTATAGTCCATGTACACCACAAAACACTCTTCTAGTAAATAATGTCTCCAACATCACAAAGCATGAACAACTACAGGTAACTCCAAATCATATGTTAGGTAATTCCTCTCATGTGGCCTCAACTGATGATACCCATATGCCAAGACTCTATCTCCCTGCATAAAAAAACTTCTTCTAGACAAATACATGATTCATCATAAAACAAATTGTATCTCCTTCCTGGATATGGAAGAACCAATACTGGCATTGAAGTCAGTCTCCCTTTATGCTCCAGAAATATTGTCTCATAGATATCTTTCCATACAAACATCACACAATTATTTTTCAATCCAATAAGAGGTGCATCTAAGTGAGATAATTCATGTTTGATATGACTGTAAAATCAGGTTATCCTGATAAAACTATATATATAATAGAAATTATTGAGATTCTCCTAGGAGACTATATCTATAAACTTCTCTGAGTCTATTGATACTCTTATATCTACGATAATATGAACTAGGAAGTGGATCTTAACCATCCATAAGAGGAACATTCTGGTCTAAGCATTTAACTGAGTCCCTCTCTGTGTATTACAAATGATCGCAATATGGTTTTAATGTTCATGTTTATTATGAGGATACATCAAAAAATAATCAATGAATACCACCAAAATAAATCATGATATCAATGGAAAACTCATTTCATCAATGCCATGAAAAATACTAGTGTGTTTGTGAGACCGAATGGAATAACTAGATAGTTTTATAGACAATAACTCTTATGATATGATGTTTTAAGTATCTCTGTAGGTCAAACACTCATTTAATGATATACAGATCCGAAATCATTTTTCAAGAACACCAGAATTCCTCATAGCTAATCATAAAGGTCATCTATCAGTGGTAAGGGATATTAGTTCTTAATTTTGAACTATTTCAATTTTCTATAATTCACACATATCCTAAGGGTATCATCCACATTTTTCATAAAACGGTCCAGAGAACCCCATAAATAAGTACTAGGTCATATAAACCACCTTCCCTTCAAGTCCTCTAGATACCACTTGAGCTCTTACAAATCTATAAAAGACATCCTATAAAGAGGAATGGGTAAAGACCCATATCCAAGAACTAGAATGATAGAGAAATCCACCTCTATATCAAGAGACAAACCATAAAGGTCATCTGAGAAAATGCACTTGAAATGTTCAACAACCACACTGAAATCTTTCTAATGCGATCCATGATCATCAAGATATAAACTATAAATATGGGTTGTCATCCCACCCAACCCATGATGATCTGGTACAACTATAGTCACTTGTAAATCCCATTCAACCATTTCAATTAAAAATCTTCCCTCTTGTGATTTTAAGTTCACCAATCAATGATTTCAATAAATGTATGATCGATAAGAAACTATCTAGTCCATCCTAATTATAACATCAAACCCTACAATCTCGAGGGAAAACAGATCTTATACTAAGTGAAACCTTTCTATTTCAATGGGTTACTACCTGTACCCATGAACATCCTATGTTTTTATCCCCAATGGAGTGTAACGTTTCATTAAACTATTTGAAAACTAAACCCAAATCCCAAGACTCTCTTCAATAAGGATAAATATGAAACTATGTGATTCAGCTGTATCATAAAGATTTGATACAATAGTAGATGCTACTATGATCATACCTCTCACCATAGAAGGGCTAATTATCTGGTCCACATGTGTAGTTTGTTAAAAATATATTTGGCCTGGACCGCGACCCTATAAAACACATTCACTACCTGAAGTAGTCCCACTCTTTTATCTATGTATAACTAGTACCCAGTTACCTCACATATTAATACCACATCATATTAAATGACCTCCATTGATCCACCTACCATCCTAATATAGATATGTAAAAACTACTCTTGAACTTGTAGTCGATGTTGACCCCTTCCACAAACAGCTAGAGGGAAGGTCTAGAAAAAACTCTTCATGTGGCCCATCCTTTTGCAAGATCACAAATCTACTACATAACTCTCACTTAGAAACCCCATATAGCCTTATCCACCTTACTGATGATAGAAAACTGCACTACTGGCACTAAGATCATAGCTAGTACTCATCTCATGATAATCCTCACAATTTTTATTCCAACTACTGGAATCCAAAACACTAGATTGAGGGACTGGACTTCCTTACTTTTAATCCCATCATCTCTTAGGTTCTTCTCAATAATATTCACTTGATTCACTATCTTCATAATAGTATAACATCTAAATGCATAAAATAGTGATCAAATGGCATGCCCAATACCTTCCTAGAAGAATTTTTTCCTCAATAGCTCATCAATAAGATATATTAGAGAAAACACTGCAACTCTGTATATCATGGTAAATATTCAATAATAGTCATTTCTCCCTAATCCAGACACCTAAATTCATTATCACACTCTTCTCTCAGAGTCTTTGTCAATGGTTAATCATAGAATATGGTTTGAAAATAATCCAAAACCATATCTCGGATCCTATAATCCTAGTTCAAAACATCCCACCAAAACTTTTCTTCTCCCCAAAACAAATAAATCACGACATAAATCTTTTCTCTAGAAGTGTCCCTAGCTGATTGAATATCAACAAATTAGTCGCCATCCCTAGATTAGTATCATATTTACTTTCATCCACCAAAAAAATTTGAATATGATACTACCAGAATAGATGTGTCGGCTTAGCTATAAATGAGGTAGGTTGTGGTGATCCGTGAAAAGACTACATATATCATAAGAACTGATCATGAAATTGTACCTTATCACTTGTGCCCAGTAAAACTATTGGTTCCAAAACTAGAAAAATACGAGGATCCACTAGTTTCCCATGGCCCACAACCTCTGGAGTATGGTTATCATCACCCTCTAAGTGTTCAACTATAGGTATTTGTTATGGAAGGCCTATACAATTACATACACATACCTCAGAAAACATAGATATCAATAATTTCATAGATAAAATCATATAACAGGTCTTAAGATTCTAATAAAAATGTCACACCGGTATTCCTACTACTAAAGCCAAAACATGGTAGATATATATAAACATAAACATTACCAGAGACACTGGATACTACCCTCTCAAAATTTGGGTATAGGTTGAGTTCTCTTTTTTACAATTTCAATTTCCTATTGGATTCATATTCATTTAAAATTTCATTCAAATTTATGAACCAAATCGGTCACCACTTTTGATCCATAAGGGCCTATACTATTTTCGAATCAAAGTATGATATCCAGCTAGTCTAAACGATAACATGATCCAATCCATTTGACCAATGGTCCAGGACTCAAAGTGTCATATTTGGATTCTTATTGTTTTGTCTGTAGAATATGAAGGAAAATACTATTTAGGTTACAGTAGGAACTCTAAGTTTCAACTATGTTTTCCGAATTTTCTAAAAAAATTATTTATCATGAAAACATGTATATAACCCAAGGACCATATCACAAGGTCATGAATTCAATAAATGTATCCTATATGGATTGCATTAATGCAATGCATGTGAATCCTGTAAAGTTATTCAAATGATTCATGATATTCATCCCTCATCTCATCGATAAACGATGAACAAAATCCTCAATCATATCAATATTAACTTCACAATTCAATTGTAGGACCCAATGGTGAAAGAAAATCAATTGTAATAAATAAAATCATGAAAATAGAAATTTCCATTCATGGTAATTGAGTTTTTCCTATATGTGGGTTAGCTACCCCTAAGAACAAAAAATTACCCAATTATTATACCTTCCTAATCCTATTTCTATTGTCTGAAAATAATAACGAAACTAGAAAAATAAATCTCCAATGATACAACTTTATAACGTCTCAACTAGGATTCCACTAAATGGTTCCCCAAATTGGTGGGTGACATTTCCTTCAGCATGCCTCCCCATATGTCAGAAGATATCAACTTGTAGTGAGGGGATAGGGTGTGTCTGTGGTGAGAATATTTCCTCATGTAATAGTGTAGCACAGTGGTAGTAAATGTAACAGTAAATAGAGAAAGTAGTAATTCATCCAAATAAAAGATAAAAATCCACAACATGAATAAATAAACAATTCCAGAAGTAATATCATATAAAAAACAAGGTTCCATGTAAATTTTATAAAAATAAGGAAAATAGGGATTATATCATCCATTACAATACATGTATCAAAATATCAAAAATAAAAAACATAATTATCCCTGCTAGTATCGTAATCCTAGCTCATTACCATGCTATCATTCTCCTAATAATTGCACAAATCAGGCATCAAATTGTGTGTTCTTAACCAAGTCCCTATATGCATCCAAGATTGTTTTATGGATACCCAATGGTAGCCTAAGAATTGCGTGAGATAACACTCAGTAGGCCACCACCATCAATGTCTATAACAAGTCTAGTATGTGAAATACAAGATCAACAATATGCAATGTATAACAGAGGTATAGAAGTAATGACACAATATTCCCTAGGAATATGTGATATATGTAAAGAGAAACTACCTAGTCAAATTAGGTTCCCTACACACAACAATCAGTCTCCCATAAACAAGGCTAGTAATACAAGCCTAAATAAACATGTGTATTATAGTCTAGCCAAATCCACTATATCCTAATACCCAAACTAGGGATATTCGTAAAACATACCAAAAACGGCCATGGTCTCTCTATATAACCAATTGTAAAAATATCTATCAAGGCCATGTCATATAATCCAATAAATATCCACAGTGTTCATTCAATGTAATCAAACATGTCAAACCATTATGGGTTGGATCCAAGGAATAAAAACCAAGGAATCCACATCAATTCCCATGATTATCTTAATGGAAACTCTATAAAGACCTAGGTGGAGTCTAAATATCATGTTAGTATCACATGTTCAATGCGAGTCCATGAATTTGGGATCCAAGGGGTATCAAGGCCTGAGGATCCTAAGGAATCAAGTCCCAAGGAGGAAATATGTCCAATACATCCACTAACACAATCATGACCCATGAACGAAATGTCAATGGAATATAATGGAATAAGGATCCAATGTAAACCAACCAAGGATACCACTAAAATTTCAGTTCATCATCTTATTTTAATCATCATTTGATATTCAATTACATTCCAAGAATTCATCCATCTCGTATTAAAAAATTCTATAAAACTAATTTAAATAATTAAAATGGTTCACATCATGCCAACACATGGTAAAGGAGGGATCAACTCTATCCTAATAAGTTAATTAAATTATATTTTTAGTTAAAAGGGTCCACCTATAAATAATAAATCTTAAAAACCCTAAATTTTGTATAAAAAAAGAGAACATACAACGGTGCACCACATGGGTGTCCTAGCTTGGGGAAACTACCTCCATAAATCATAACGAAACCCATTGGAAACCTGAATAGGTTCTAATTCATCCAATTATACAATTCGATTAATTAAAGGGGTTCCACCAGAAATCCTGGTATGTGGCACAACAATGTCTATTCTAATAAAACACCAAACACCAAGGGAATGTTATTGGCCACCTACCATAGGTCCATAGTAGAGCACTCACCCAATATTGACCTCTGATTCAGTTTTGATCGAGAGAAAAATGAAGAATAGATTATGATCCTAGAAATAGAGCATATTATCATGCTCCTAAATAACTCCATCAATAATAATCCACTTTATGAATTAATATATATAAATGAATAAATCACTAGAGAAAATCCAACAAGACCAAAATTGTTCTAATCAATTTCTGCATTATAAAAGTACAGAGAAATCTACGGAATTGTCTTCAAAAGAGATAAATAATACTAAATGAAGTCCACCGGAGGAGAAATAGAAAATTTGTTATTTTTTAATATATATTAAGGGGAAAATTTTATTTTTCCCAAGAAATACTTGGCCTAATGGTTTGGTTATATGATTGGAAAAATACTACACCAACCGTGTGACCTTTTCTTTTTCTAGGGGGCCCCCACGGTGTCATGTGCATGGTTTGGAAAACTATTCCATAGTCACTGTCAAAATTTATAGATCCCCTTAAAAAGGAATGCACCCCATTCCTCTTGGTTTAACTAAATTTTTAACCTCCTGACACAGGCCTAGACCACCTCACATGGTTTGATGTAATAATGCATCCTATCAAAAAGTCTTTCTTCTAACTATACTGCATGCCTTGTTTTTCCAAAAAAGTAGGTCTCTAACCTCCAAAATATCCTTGTACACTAATAAAACATCCATGGCCGCATTGATCACTCAAATTAGGACATAAAAAATAATTTAAGTGGAAAAAATATTCATACCTTATAGTAAATCATAGGTGCTTACACACGTACATTCTTTTTGTAACGAATTGGTAACCCTAAACGTTATTTAATTATTGGGTAAAAACAGACCAACCGGTCATGGGGGAAGTCTAAACCCTAGACCCCACATTAAAAAAGAAATTTAATCAACACTGAAAATGGTATTTCTTGAAATAATAAGAAAATTAAATCCACTTCCTAACCCTGGTTACAATGGTCATGAAAAAAGATTTGGGAATGAGGCAGAAATGAAGAAGTAATATGAAACATCAACATGAATTGAAAACAAAAATAAAATAATGTATTCATTCAATCCCCATTTTTCATGCACACCCTGACAAAAATAAATCATCCCATCATGATATCTATGATAAGGTGAGAAAAATAATAATATATATATATATATATAACAGCACCAGTAGGGTTCCAGCGTTTTTTGGGTCCGTATTGTTATTCCCCTCTCTCTTTATTTACTTATAGCAATATCCTGGTCCATTATTTATAAACACTATCAGTTCATGTTCATCAATCAATGGCATATAGGATGGTACCAAAGGTGGTTATAAGTGGTTTGTGTGTCATTAAATAAGATAAAACTTCAAAATACATTGAGTCTAGCAATGTTTTTGTCATCCAAACATTTACACATCATCCAATGATTACATGAGATTAATTTTTTCACAATATGTAGTGAATTCATGACTTTCGAGCTTTGAAAATCTTTTTGGTAAATCCTATAATATTTTATAGCATGACATATATGTGTGAGGCCTTGACATTGGTAAACTACCCTCCAGGATGGTTTCCTCCACTTCTTGACATGTATTTCATTCATGATGTGCAATGATTCAGGATGTGTATTGATTACATGATGTATAAGTCAATTTTCTACTTTTAATGCCATGTTTCACCTCGGTTCTTCAAAATTGTTCCTTGGAAGTGCTCCATGATCATAGTTCCTTCCAGAAAACCTTCTTTTATGTGGTTATCAGGATAGTTTCCACTCCTTTTTCTGATATCCCATAACTTATAAAATATTAATAAATGAAGAAAAAATTAGGATTATAGACATGAATTATAAATAAAAAATCATTAGAATTAATTCATTTAATTATAAAAATGTATACAATAAATAAACATATATTTTTTGTTTATTTCATAAATGTTCCTTGATCATACAAATGTATATGAAATTGAATATTAGGGGAACTTGGTGTGACCCTACTGATATATATTTCTTACACCCTCTATGAGAATGTGGGTGTGCATGAAAACCTTAGTTTTATTCTATAGATTCGAGCACAGGATGTATAATGGATTAGCCTAGAGTTGCTCGAAGGGGTATCAAAGATGGGATAGAGGTGAGGCTCAGGGATAGTAATAGATCATCATTGTTTATTTATTCCATTTTTATTTTTTATATTTGATCAGCATATGGAGGGGCTTGTTGGGATGTATGTTTTATGAATTCAATATAAAAATATTGATATACCATTTATGATTTTTACTAATTTCACATACTGTGATTATCTATTTTGTATGATTTTTTATTATTTTATCTATTATTCATTATTATGAAATTGAATTAATAGTCCTATCCAATGTATTATTTCTTCCCTCACCAAATTTAGGTAGCCCAAAGGTATGGGGGAGGGATGCTTGAGGCCTTGTGAAACATTAATTGAGGCATTGATTTTTTGTTTTGGGGTGGTGTGTTACAAAATATTAATAGTGCATTTTTTATATTGTCTTACTATTTTTGATATGGTAGATAAAAATATTGATGTTTCAGATCTTATGATGGACCTCATACTTGTGAGTCATGAACCCATTTCTGGGGGTATTTCCTATTTACCAGGGTTAGAATATTATTTTTCTTAGCTTTCCTATTATTAATGATATATTTACTCAAGTATGATGTGGTATTTGAGATTTTTTTTATGGTTTTCGATCTTGTCCCATAGTGGAAATAGGAATATTTACATGAAAAATAATTAACTTGTATGATTCACAAGACATTTTTTTTGTTTTTATGTGATTGATTTCACTGATGATAAAAGTTTAGTTTTTAAAGTATCAATAATAATTTATATATTATTTTTCTATATTAAATATCTTGTTGAATTATAATTAACTGATCCATAATATCTTTTTATAGAAGGACATTTGGATCTTATGGTGAGATTTCTTTTGAAAATAATTATACAATTATTTTATGAAAGAGATGTATAGTTACCCTTGGAAGGTTTATTTGGTCATTGGATTCCTTGATAATAGTTCTATCTAGAAATTTTATTCATGATATAATTTAGGGTTGGCATAGATTTACCTAGGATGTTGAATACTCTTGTCAAGGAAAAAGAAATGCATGTCTTATTATTTTGTCCTTGAGATATAAAAAAACTTGGAGTGATTTGGTATTGAGTTTAGTTTGGAATGTGAGATTTATAGGACACTAGGACTACTAATTATGGTGATGTTTTTTATTAGATGGTGGATATTGATCCTCGATGGTTAGGTAGATGATTTATAGAACACAGGTAGACACTTATGATCTAAAATGATCCCCTTGTGGTGGGTGATCGTGTGGTACTCATCGGGATGATCGAGATTCCCTATGATCTCTGGAATGAAATAATTAAGGGAAATTTAAGGTAGATGAGGCTGACATGTGAGGGTAGCATGATTAGATTTGTAAGTGTGTGATATTAGGTTTTTTGGGACATGGCTCGTGGGAGTGTGAGTATAGTTTTTTTATTGATTTTTATGGAATAGTAAACCCATTAGATTTAGATGGGATCAACTTTATCATGTGCATGAATTAATGATGGGGTTCTTAAGAGGATCAATATTTTCTAAGATGAGAAAATTTAAATTTTGTATGAAATTATGAGAAAATCATTAATGATTTAAGGAAATTATGTGTTGGTATTCATAGTTCCCATTTGTTTTGCGGATCGGTGATTGGGTCATGTGTGGTCCTTTTAAAAAAAATTATGTTCCAGGGGGAACAAAAGAGGGTAAGAAATAATGGTTTGATAGTGAGCATATGTTGTTCCATATTTCCCAATGGAGAGTCATGAGACCTTAGTGGTTTAATTTAAGATGACCCCCTTTGGGTGAGGTGACCGATAAATTTGATGATATTCTTTTAGGAATACTAGCACGAGGATTTAATAAAAATGATAGGTTCTTACTATGTGATAATAAAGGACCATATATATGGGTTATAGTACTATGGTATTGTTGAAATGATATTGTTCCTTGATAGTTATTTTAGGGATGGGATGAGGTTGGATGGGAAATAGGGACACATGGGTGTTATTGGGACCCAACTGTGTTTGTGCTCATGGAATATTGTAAGAGAATACATACACTAAGGAACAAAGTATTGGATATTTTAGGTTATTACCCATGTTTCAAATTAATTATGGTAAATAATGATAATGATGTTAATGTAATCCAATAATGGGGGGTGATTGGTGTTTCATGATGTCCCTTTGGTATGAGTGGAACAGTCACATATGGTCATTACATTTTTTTAATGGACATGATATAGGCCCCAAATATCATAAATTTAATTGTATCATGGTGACGATAAATAGAATCCTATGTATGTAATCATATTATTAGTTGTGGATGTAAGACCCTAATGCTGGTAGGGGTGTACATGTTGTAAGTCCACACAATGGATGACTGAGATGAAACTAGGATGTCAGTGTGTGATAAATCCAACTTTATATATTTCCATGGTAAATAATAGATTTAGTATTCAAAAATATATAATAGTGAATTTAAACACTTGTGGTTTTGTAGAATATGTATGATGGAGTCCAAATGTCAAAATCACGCTTGAGATGGATTTGATGTGATTCAAGACTGAGTCAAATCGAAGATGTGTTGGTTCTTGTGGTGAGAGTATAATGGATGGTGTTGGTGGATGAGGACCCAGTCATGGAGTTACAATGACTATCCTATTTAAACATTGGTTTAGGTATTTGTATGATTTCATAATCCCATTAATAATTAAGGAATCGTGATTGAGAGATGTTATGTTGTATTAACATGTGATGTCGAGACTTTTTTAGAAAATTCAACTTGATGAGGACTGACTATTGCAGATCCAGGTGATGGTATGTGTGAGGAGGAAACCACATTACATTTATCATTTCGAGTACATTGTTTGTGTTCTGTGGATCAACAAAAATATTTGGAGGAAAAGTTGATGTATACAAGCTCAGTGCGTGGATGACAAGAATGCATCAATTTCATGTTGTAATTGAGATCAAGATGTGGTATTTGACTCTCATTGATTTATTAGTATTTGGGAGACATTAATGGGTGCTTCTTGATGATGATAAGTGTTATATTGGAAATTTTATAATAACCCATGGATTTATGGGTCATTAATTTCTAGGGAAATTTAAATTTTAACCTCAGAGTAGAGTGAATTTTGTGAATTTGGATTCATATAATGATTTTATGGGTTGTAACATATCATGTGGAGGATTTTTAGATGTGATTAGAGGTCTAAGATGAGTTTTAGGTTCTCATGGAATTGTCATATCATGGTCAAGGTGGCCCTGCAACTATTTTTTTAGGTCGACCTCCACACCACGATAGGGGAAACACATTCTATGATGAGAGGATAGTTAAGGAAATATTTCATGTCTAGGGAGGTTCCATAGTATTGAGGTAGTGGGTTATTCAATGAAAAGTGAGTTTCAAAACATGGTGTATTTATGTGGGTGTTTCATTTTGGAAAATACCCTTATGTATTACGTCATATAACATATAGAGTGTCAAACCATGGCATTGACTCTTATGTATTGTCCTATGGTATTTTATAATTCAACATTATAATTTTAAGAGGGAAAGGATTGTCCTGATGTAATGAATATGGGTCATGTCATGACAAGGGTCATGGTTAGGGGTTGTTCCATGAGGTAGAGAAAATTCCATGAAGGCTTAGATATATGATCATGAACTCAGTTTAGGGGTGGGTTCCACGATGTGACCAGTAGGATCGTTCCATGGAGGAGTGAACACTGGTGTAGTACTACATCATAGAGGTTTTGAAAAAAAATTGGTTCTACATGAGGGTGCTTTTCTATGTTGTAGCCAAAGGGGTCACACTGTGAGGGATGGCCACATGATTTTTTGGATTTAATAGAAGCAGGTGTGTCATGCTATAACATAGGGAGCCATGTCATGAGGGGTGATTAGAAGATGGTGTCATGTTGTGGTTATTAATGTCACATCATGACACATCAATTTTCTAATTTTTGGAAATAATAGGTATCTTTTAATTTCCATGTATTCCGCTTTTAGTTTTAAGTCGAGCAAGAATGAAGGATGAACTTTTTCTACTCACTCATCCCCAAATTTTCGATATATTCAATCACCCATAATGATGGGTAATTATTTAATATTTCTATAGTTATTTAATTATTTATCATCCAATTTTCCTTATTATTATATTCCCCCTTGATATTTGTTGATTTTAGTATCCATGTCTAGGATTTTAGTGACGATTTACCAAAATCATAGTGTAAATCATCATGAACTATGATCCTTTCATGCATCATTGATATAGTTTGTCTGAAGACAATGAACGTAGAAGGTTATGTGAGTTTCAGTGATGTGGTGACAATTAATATTGTTTTTTCTGATAAAATCTCAATGGATTAATTTCAATAATTATATATAAATTGTCATAATAAATTATTTGGTTGTTGTGGATAGAGATAAGAAGTTGGGGGTTGGTATAAACATGGATGAGGCTTGTATGAGCTTGTATAAGGGTGAGTGAAGAATTTAAAGAATGTTAACTCTTTGTTGAAGGTAGGTGACCCATCAGATAAAAATAAATATATATATTTATGCATGATTTTACATTCTTGCATGTTTTCATGGTTTCAGGTAAAAGGGATGGGGACTGAGAGATCCCTAGAGAAATTGGAAGGATGTATTTGAGTCATCTATAATTGGAATAGATTATCCATTACACCTTGAGTTTTTTAGATCACATATATACTTTTTATCAAATGTGTTTATGATTTTGGTTATCTTTATCAGAGGCTCCTGGTGCATCGTTGAATTGAGTAGTGTTGCGAGTAACCTTGGTTAATTTTCCAGGTCTATTTTGATAGTCATGGGAGGCTTGGCCCTTTTTGTGATGGGTGATATGGTATTATATCTCATGTTTGACTGGGAACACCCTCTTGAATGTATATGAGAGTCTTGGTGTGTTATATGAGTGGGATTAGTCTTTTCGGGCATAGTGTGATAGGGGGATTTCTATTACTTGATATGCTCGAGAGATCTCTATAGGGGAGATGTGAGTTAGGGAATAATTATGGTGTATGTTATTTTTCTAATTAAATTCACATTAGGGATTATATAGGATTAGTATGATTTATATTGTGGTTATACATTGTTAATCTGACAAGGTTATTTCATGGAATCATAAGAGAACAAAAATGGCCAACTGAGGAACATATCAAGTAGATCCTATGGGCTATGAGAACAATGTGAGTTGTTATATTTGGATGAGTATTAATTATAAGATAATGGTATGGTTTTATAGGATTGTAACACTGATGGGATAGTGAGTTTCTCTTTATTTTACAGGGTTTAGTAATAGAAGATTAACCTATAAGGATGGATGGATGATGATTAGTTAATGAGCCCTAGGATGGATTTGGTTTTGTTGTAAATATATGCATATGAATTTAATCACATAAGAAAGTGGGGATGGTCTATGCCTTGATGGGATACCTCCCCTAAGAGTGGACGAGTAGGTTAATTGTTTTGAACCCTCTCCGGAGAGGTAATGGGTAGGGTACTTGATGTGAACCCTGCCTGGAGAGGAAATGGGTTGAGTACATGATGTGAACCCTCTCTAGGAAGCAGTTATGTTGGGTACTTGGTGTGAACCCTACCATGAGTGGGGTTTGGTTGAGTACATGATTTGTAACCTAATATGGGTTGGTATTCATACTTGATGTGTAATCCTATCTTGAGAAGAGGGTAATTGTTGAGACTTGGTACAATACGACAGAGAATAGTATGGGACCTTACCCTAAGATATAGGGAATTGGTAAAAACATAAATAGAAACCCAACCTATATATTGGGGTATGGCTTGGAACATGGTATGAAACCCTAACCAGTGTTTTTCGGTATTGTTTTGAATTTTTGGAAGTGTTTATTGTTTTTTGTCATAGGCTCGAGTAGGTATGTTTATGTGTCCTGGTGTCCTGGTTATCACTTGATTTCCCTACTTGTAATTTATGTTTCTACCATTTAATTTTCTCATCCATGCACATTTATGTAACGATTTATATTAGGGGTTCATGGTGATACCCCTTGAATTATGTATTACTCACACCATTCATGTGGATTCTAGTGTGCATGAAGATCTTATTTTTATTAAAATTTTCTAAGAACATGATATTTAGTTGATCAGGCTGGAGTATTTTGATATGGTATTAAAGATTGGATGAATTTGAGGATTAGTGAATATAGTAGACCCTCCTTATGTTCTTTTTTTTATTTTATATATATAATCATCCTAGTGGTGGGATCTCTTTGGATTTATATAGTATGACTTCTACAAGATATTTTTGATATTTTATGGATGTGTTTTATTGATTATACATAATCTAGTTATCTATTTTGGATTTTTTTAGTAATTTTATATTTTATTTATGATTATAATAACGTGGTCATATTCTCCCCGATGTATGATTCATTCCTTCACCACTAAGTGGAACCCTCTAGTGTATGAGGGTGGGGAGTTGGTGGGTTCTTGAGGTCCTATGTTGCGTTGGCTAATACCCTTATGTTCGTTATTATACATGGGTGTTACAATGGGTAGTGTGATTATGTAAAAAGAAAAATTTTCATAGGATGAAAGAACATGGTGATAAATTG
This sequence comes from Viscum album, assembly GCA_963277665.1. Classification (NCBI taxonomy): domain Eukaryota; kingdom Viridiplantae; phylum Streptophyta; class Magnoliopsida; order Santalales; family Viscaceae; genus Viscum; species Viscum album. Next base: position 1,656,408,216 of record OY728163.1, read on the forward strand.
TTCAAGAATTTACTACAATAGAATTTAGTGTTGGATGTGAACTTTCTAATTTATTTTTAATAAAATATTTTCAATAAAATTCAAATGGATATATTATTAGATTTAAATATTTAGTTGATGAATAAATTATTATAATTTTTTTTAATAAAATTATTTTACTTCCAATATCATGTTAAGTTAACAAAACTTATTTAAAAGAAGATTTGTTGTATATGAAGTAATTTATATAATAATAATAATTTATTGTTTCATGTAATATTGAATTGATTTTTTTCTGAAGACAAATATGAATGAGATGGAGAAATAAAATTGGAATTTATGATTTTATCTAGAGGTGAAATATTGAATTCATGTTTCAATTAGATGAATAAAATTTAACTAAAGTATCAACCAGTGATTTATGATTTACTTGAATAGTTAGTTAGACACATATAATTTAATTTCATTTTCAATTACTCAGGTAAGTATAATATTGTGTGGTGTATGTTTAAGATGAGTATTCTACTAGATATGTATGAAAAAGCTGAAATTTTCAAAATTTATATAAGTGATATCATAAGCATCTGAGCTACAATAGTTAACATTTAATGAAACAACATAAATTATTCAAAATATAATTAATAGTTTTTTAGATGTTTTAAAAGAAGGATATCTAAGAAGATTTTAGAGGATAATTAATAAATATATTTGAATGTTTAAATAGAAATATTAGAATTCATAATATGGAGGTTGGATATATAACATTTTTGCGAAACATTAAACAAAAAAATATGGCCTTTTGATAATATTTTTTTATATTATATTAAAAATATTAAAGATAACAAAATTCATTAATTTTCAAAGTTAATTGGGGATAATTATTGGATCATAAAATTTAAAAGAGATAAGTGATGGAAAATCAGTAATTCGATAATAATTTATGAGTATAAAGGATATATATCAAAGAACATAATTATTTCTGATTTGTTATAGTAAATAGAAAAAAACATGTGTTTGAGTAATTTCATGATGTTTTTAGTTATATTACATAGTCATGAAAACAAATTTTTGGAATAAATTCTCAATACATTACATGAAAAGTGGTAGAGAGTGTAATGGATTGTGAATCCTTTGAAACTGATGAGAAAGTCCAAAATCTGTAAATACATTAAAATTAGTTTCATAGTTCCCTTCCCACAATCATGTAACCATGACCAATTTAATGGTTAATTGATATATCTATATCATAATTAATGTATAATAATTAGATATAACTCATTATCGTGAAAAAACTAAATATAGTGTGATTCATTTATTATAAATTATATTCCATTAATTATCATGTATTATAACGGTCTGTTAATAGTGTTTCAATACACACTTCTTTATACAAGTAAAAAAAAACTTTTTTAAAAGAATAATATTGCATACCATGACTCAGGCCCCACTAAATACGTCATAGTGGAACATCAGATCCAATAAAAATATGATAATAAATTTAGAAATATGTTTTTTTAATACTATGGTGCACATCCAAAGTTTCATTGTTTGATTTTTTATGGGTTGGGAATATTGTTTAATTGATTTTTATTTGAGTTTGAGAATTGATTTCAAGGAGAAGTATTCTTTTCAACATGATGTGGATTTTATAGAAACCAATTTCTCTAATTTAGAATCATTGTTATGGGATACATGATATTTATAAAAAAAGAAGTTGATGGAGATATACTTAAAAGTAAGAGGTAATGGTGATATGAAAACTAGATATACATGTTGGAAATAGGGAAATATTTTTTTCATTATAGTTAGGAACATGTGATCTACAACTTCTTAGAAGAATAATTATATAATTAGAAAGTATTATTATGTTCCATCCATATATAGAAATTTGATTTATACAACTTTTTTGGACATGAAAATAAATCCATTAATGATTAAGAATAAGTGTTATTATATATATAATAATGAAATATATTATGTCATTGGGAAAATGGTACATACTTTTTAGTTATTATATAAAAATTAATGAAATGTTTTATTAAAATGAGAATATGTTAAATGTTTTATACATTATATATATAGATAGTCAGGTTAATAGAAATAAGGATTAGAGGGTTATGTAAGTTTATTTTAGTATTACTTCTCATTGGAATTATTTCCATCATCATATAAATGAGAAACACATTCAAAAACTTTATATAGATATATTGTTTTAATAATTTAATAATGATTTGTTTGATAAATGTAAAACTAATTAATTATTAATATTATTAAGTCACCATATATTGGAAAATGTGCAGATTCAGTTGGCTATTGTAATGGATACATATTGATGTATATATACTAATGAGTTCATATAAAATTTGTTTGAATACAAACATTGTATCCTTTGCTAATGAATTTGGTGGGTATGGTTATGTGTTTCTTATAAGGTACAACTATGAACCTTTTGAAATGTTAAATGTCTCTCCACATGGTGGATTGTTTGGGTTTTGAAACATGGGGGATTGTTTTTAATGTGTTTTTAATATAAATTTTTCATGATTGAATAATAAAGTAAATCCATATTTATTATTCATTCATGTGAGTTAAATATTTTAAACGAGAGAGGAATGATAATAAAACCATCAAAGGATATAAGTTATCTTTAATACATGATCCCCAATATGAATTATAGGTTGTGATGATATGTTAAGATTGGTTTGAATAATGTCTCATATGGAACCAAAAATTTTACTCATGGGATTGATATTTTGACTTTTTATTTGGACAATCCCATAAATGTGTATCAAATGGAATATCATATATATGGTCATTAATATTATTAGGGTTGTATACTTATATTAATACCCATAACAAATAGATATCAAGTTACCTCTTATGGAGTCCTTCATACATTGATACATTTCTCAAACTATTTTTGAGGATAAAATAATCAATGGGTAGTTGAGTTTGTATCTGATCATGTGGTAGGTATTTGTTAACATAGATGGAATTTGTATTCTTGTATTAAATGTTTGACATATATGTCAAAAAAGTAATTATACTAAAAATGTGAACAATCATTCTTAGTAAAGATACATTCAATTTATAATGTTTTCATCTACATATATGAGCGACATATGATTTATTCACTCAATCAATCAAGACTACATTAGAGAATCAAGAAAGTAAAATATTTCTTGTAACAGATTGGTAAATTATATATATGTGTGTGTTTTCATCACTTTCTGGATAAAGGGATTATTTAAAATTATGTTATATGTATATATATCTCATGGACATATTTATATGGATATATAAACATGTTTAATAGAGATCATGTATGATCTGTTTAGAGATTATGTAGTAAAGATGTTTTTCTAGAGGACATTATTTTCCTAATTTAATAGATTATGGAATTTATAATCATCATTAAAGATAAAACATCCCACAAGGTTACATATTTAGTCTATATAATAATTTTTTATTTTAGTATATATCCTCTCTCCAAAATGAGAAATTTTATGATGATACGTTATGAGAATTTGTATGATAATATGTTTGGATGAATTCATATAAATAATTTTAATATATTTTGGGAATAAAATCAATCATCTAATGATTAATTTATAGAAAGGTAATAATTGAGGTGCTCAATAATCACTTATATAAATGTGGTGATATGTTTTAGATATTATAACACATATATTAACTAAGAATCAACTTGATGTTGTTAATGTTTAGTATTTTCATCATTTAATAAAGAAAAACTATAAATGGAAAATTTTATTGCATTAATTATTAGTAAACATATTATATAGAGTCCATTTGAATCTACATTATTTTCTAATTTGTTCATTAAACCTGAGGGTTTTCTAAAACAACATTTCAATTGAGTGTGGTCCTATTAAAACATTCTTTGGTGATTTAATTAGTCAATATACACCAATAGTGGTTAGATTATATTAGTTTTGACTATGATATTTTAATCAATCTCAATATTAATGTGACATAAAGATGAAACGTGTGTTATGTACTTTCATTTCTACATTTTTTTCACTTCACACCAATTGATTCTGGTGTTGTAGTTTTTCATTTAACGAATTTTATAAATTTTTATATCCTACAAAACCCCCTTATACTAATATTATGGGATGAATTTTCATATATATAAATATATATATATAATTTAATTAGAACACATTTATAAGGTATTATAATCAATGTTTATTCATTTGTTATATGTGTAATTCAAGCATGTAATCTAATAGAGACTTCTATAACTGATATGAAAAATAAACACTTGAATGTTGATTGTAAGGATTATAATTCACAATATAAATCTCTTTTAAAAAATAATTATTACAATTTCATACGTTTCAAAACAAATAAATATAATGGTGAACTAATTTTAAAAATTTATTAGGTGGATAATGAAGTGAAAAAAGCTAATCTATAATTCATTACTTGATATATTTGAATATTTTATGATATAATCAAATGAATGCATTGATGAATTATTTCATTGAATCATTGATTTAGTTGTCTTGAGGATAGTAATGAATCCAAATGATTGGATGTGGTTAAATATTAAAATAGAGCTTTATAATCCTTGCATATTTTAAAAAATTATAGTTTTTGGTGACTGGTGAATTTAATCTAAATCAACTATAACATGATGACATGAAATTTAGTTTGGTGGATTATGATATGAGAATGAATCCATGAGTAATTATAATTAATTCATCTAAATAAATTTATTTTATATTAATAGATAACATGTACATAATGAATAAAATTATAAATATGTTAGGGATGAATTCATATTTTTGATTGAAATCAAATCAAAGAGAAGGTTATGTTCCAAGAGGAACTACCACTTCATTGTTTTAAATGTGGAAAATATGACCACATCACTAAAAAGTATCCAATAATGTATGAATAATAATAATAAAGATATTTATTTATCAGAGAAAAAGTAAAATAATTTCCCAATAAAATTTCAATAATTCTTTCTTAGACAAGAGATCAAAAAGAATAATCCAAAGAATAATATATGTGATCAACAATGATTGTGATAAAAAATATTTTTATTAAGAAGAATAAAATAAATTAAAATCTAATTCATAAGATATATTATTCTATTTAATTAATGTACAATAAACTAAAGAAAATCATTATGATTAATAATAATAATTCTTTGAATTAACAACTAAACATAAATGTTCACTTGAAAATATTGATTTAAAAAGACGGAAAAATGGAAAGGTAAATATATTATTGAGATAATGAAGTGAATATATTGAAAAAATTAAAATTTAGATAAGTGTTATTGAATAATTTTTCGATGAGAAATTAGAAACTCATGAAAATTTAGAAGGTGTGGTATATTTCAAAGTGAATATTACAAAGAAATAAATAATGAATAATTATATTAGTAATTATATTGAATAAAAGATTAAGATAATTGAATATCTTTAATAAGAAGTTCTCTATAATAAATAATAAGGTTGGAACTAATGTAAACTCTATAATGGTCAAAAAGAAATTGAAATTTTAAAGCATTAATATTGAGATAGTTAAATGATGTTCTATGAATTCTTGAAAGAAACTTGAGAAATGTATAAGAAATGATATCAATTATGTGATAGGTAAGAGTAAAAAATGATCTAATTATGAATAATCTACCCCACCCAAAGTGAAGGTAACTCAATCACAGTTTATGATTAACGGAATTAGAATAGTAGAATTAAAATCCTAAATAAATTCATTCAGAGTATCTTAAAAAAGGATATTTAAAACTGAAATAGAGATAAAATATATAAATAGTTTCTCAATAGCTAAGTTCTAATTATTTTTAAATTTGGGTTTCATGATGAAATATTACAATGAGGATAGAATATATATGAATGGTGAAGTGATTTTAAGAAAAAAAGGAGGAAGAAATATACCTTACACAATAAAGGATACATGAATTTTATGGTTGTTTTTTTTATTTTTTAAATTATGGTCATATGTGATATTATTATTGGTTTAATGAGAATTAAAAATAAATATCATATTATAATGAAATTTCATAGATATTAAAAGTGGGTTTATATAGATATGCATGCTAGAAAAAGAAATGGTCCAGGGACTCAACCCCACGACCAGCGCCCCACAACCAAGCTCGCACACTGCCTACGAGGGGAGAAATTCAATGGATATTATTCTGTTGAATAATAAAATTTCCATACATCTAGAGTAAGAGGAAGATATTAGTGAACAAATAAATATTAATGAAAGAATAAAATAGTGTTAAAAATAATTAGTTGTCTCAAGAAAGTAAACTAATGAAATTTGAAGGATAAATGTGTTAAAAGATGATTGAAAGAATGAAAAAATAGCATCATGATGATCATTAATAATGTATGTTTGTAATATGTCATAGGAAATGTGAAATTACTAAATAATATAAATATTTTGTTCGATTTAAGGTTCAATTTTGTAATGATGTATCCATGAATATAAAATTCATTCGAAATAAGAATATAGAAGAAGAATAATCAAATAATATAGATTTACTTTATGGATAAACATAATAAAAACATATTGAGTATGAGTCAATTAAATGACATATGACATGAAGTGTAATTCAATATTAGGGGTTTTATTATAAAAATTATAGATGGAGGTGATATAATTCAATGTAAATGGACAAATGATGATTTATATCTGTCGTATAGAAAGGAAATTACATTTTTAGTCATAGTTAAAATAGAAAAGGGTTTATAACATAACCATTTGGGCCTTATATAGTATTAAAACAAGAAGTATCTTTCATATTATAATGAAAGAAATAATATAATCACATTAAAGAGATAGTGTAAAGAAGAAGTATGATGATTTCATGAAAGGAATGGTGGTTCATAATTCTTACAAATAAAAGTATATAAAATAAATAAAGATACATGATTTGGTACAAATACAAATGTATAGACCCTTGATAAAAGGGAACTAAATATGAGAGGTACTGTTAAAATAATTTTATTCCAACATGAAGGGATAATGGACTTTAATTAATTATGGGTGGATTTGATTCAAGGGGGACCATTAAGTCCACTTGTATTCATAGGGGAGTTTTTGTTGTTAGTTTGTTAAGGAGGAAGGAGTTATATTAATAGGGGATGATATAGAAAGGGGTAAGAGAAGTGGGTATTCATCTTTCTATCTTGGGAAGAGTCATGTGTACGTGGGGAGGGGAACCTGCTCTCTCGAGTCATTCTTCACTCTTCTCATACTAATCCCTTATTATTCTGCTGTATTTCTACTTATTTTCTTCTGGTGGGGGACAACAGTGCCGGCATTTTTCTTAGAAGGTTAACATAGTTTAAATCTTCTTCATCATAGATAGATATTATTGCTTCGAGAGGCCTCTCACTATAGAGGGATGTTATTACAAAAACAATTATTGACATAATAAAGCAGTATAAATAGAGGCAGAATTGGAAATATTGGAACAACGCATAGAGCGAGGTGAATCTGGCTTTAGAAAAAATGTCGGGTGTTGATGAGATTTGGGAGGAAGTTAAGGACCTTAATGATGAAAGTTCCCCAGGGTCGGATGGCTTTCCAAGATCCTTCTATATCAGTTTTTGGGAGTTTGTTAAAGGGGAGTTTGTTGAGTTCATCCCTGAATTTTTCAGAGGGGGAAACCTACCTAGGGTGGCTTGAGTGTCAACACTTTTTCTCATTCCAAAAGTGAATGATCCTTCTTCACCCAATCAACATTGAATAATTAGTATGTGTAACTCCCGATTCAAGATTCGAGCAAGCATTCTCTATATAAGGTTAGCGGTTCATCTTCCCTAGTGGGTCTCTAAAAACCAATAAGGTTTTATCAAAGGGAGATCTACTCAATCAGCCATTTCCATGGTACATGAATTGGTGGGGGATATCAACATCAAATCACCCGGATCCAATGTGTTGATTAAAGTGGACATGCACAAAGCCTATGATAAAATGCAATGGAGCATTATCATTAAAGTGTTGTGGAATATTGTATTTTCCAGAGAGTTTGTGGACTTACTATTTTGAATTTTCAGCTCTCACTGGTTGGAAATTTGTTTCATGGGAAATCAATGTGGATTTTTCAAGCCCAACCATGCACTACAACAAGGAGATCCCCTCTCTCTCAGCCTCTTTATATTGGTACAGTGCGTCGTTATTAGATATATCATGGGGAAAGTTCTTAGTGGAATCCTCCATCCATTTCGTCGTAGAACCAATACCAATGGTATTTCACATATCGTTTTTACTGATGACATGCTATTTTTCTTGAATGGCAATAGACGTACCATTAGAGAATTTAAAAGGTTAATGGAAACATGCAGCAAGTGGAGTGAATAGGCCATCAATAGATAGAAAAGTAGTGTTCTTCTATCGAAATGGTGTTCAGACAATAGGGAGAAAAAGATTACAAATGCGCTGGGCATGCAGAAAATGTCTTTTCCTTTGGAATATTTAGGATCTCCTATTGAACCAGGAAGGGTTCATATTCACCACTTTTATGGGCTAGTTTTGAAAATTACAACCCATATTACAAACTAGAAGAATTTATTCTTGTATTTTGGGGGGCACATCACATTGGTTAATTGTGTCTTGTCCTTGATCCCCATGTATGTGATTTCAGTGCTTAATGTTCAAAAGGCAGTGATGACCAATATTGAAGAGGTGTTGACAGGCTTCATATGGGACTCACAGAATGAAGGTAGTCTTCACTGGACTTCATGGGATAGGATTTCTAGGGTGATTTATGATGGTGATATTAATATCCAAAGTGTAAAACGGGAAATGTTGGGCATACAAGATAACCATGACTATAATTTTCTAGAAAATACATAACTGTGGAAAACATTTATGAGTAATCGCTATGGAAATCAGATGGACAATGGAAGAGGGACATCATCGAAACTCTGGCTCATGATTTCTAAACATTTACCAGTGCTTTGTATGAATTTCAGTTCTCTTGTGGGATGTGGGAAAGTTAACTTCTGTAATGAGAACTAGGTTGGCTCACCACTGGGGTTTCCACGATATCCGGTCCCGATGATCCCATTTTATCACGCAAGAAATTTTGTTCCATTTATTCAGGTCATCCTCACACCCGACCAGCTAAAGGTGTTTGACGGCATCACCTTGAATGAGGAACAAGAAAATCCCATCTTTACGGGGTCGGCTTCGGGTGCCTTCTCTAATAAGGGGTACTACTCGGTGTCTTCGGCCCATGGTATTCCCAACTGATGGAGTGGAATGTTTTAGTGTGGTGACCTTCTAGTGAAATACAACATTATTTTTTGGTTTCTTCATAACAATGCTATTCCAATAGACGAACAGGTGGGGAACAAAGGGATCTCTTTGGCATCTAAATGTCTTTGATGTATTGCTTCTAAGGAGGAATCAATCGATCATATGTTCATTTCCAGTGATCGGACATCTACAGTCTAGATATACCTGGGTGAGGCTTTTGGGTGGTGAAATTGGGTATCCACACATTCCATGTTTCTTCAACTTTGGTACTTTGGTTCTGAAGATAACTCTTTAGAGAAAAAGGTGAGGGCAATGTTTCTTGTTGCAGGCTATTGGAGCATCTGGAATACCCAAAACCAACGACTTCATGGGGACACATCCTACTCACACCTATCCATAATGGTTAGTACCTGTTTCATCACGGTTGAATTGGTTTCTCTAATCAAAGGATGGGCGACTATTCTTACACTAAGAGTTTTTATGGCAGGTAATTCGGCTGCTTGCAACATACAGGATGCTAAAAGGAAAGGCAGATGGGTGAAGTGGAATCCTCCAAGCAGTGGGTTGAAGCTCAACGTGGATGGGTCATGTGTGTCTGGTTTTATGAGGGGTGGGGGATTGGTACATAATCCCCAAGGAGCGGTGATTCTAGCCTTTAGGGATGGATTTGGAGTGGGATATTCCCTCATGGCGGAAGCTTCTGCGATGATGAATGGTATTGAGCTTTGTCACACACATAACGTTAAGTTATAATCGGTCGAGACCGACTCATATATTCTCCATGGTTCACTGTAGGGGATGTTCCAAATCCCTTAGACCATTGTATACATCATTCGTAAGTGAAAACATTTATTGGACCCACATGAGATTCTTAGTCACACATGGCGCGAAGGGAACATGGTGGTTGACTTCCTCAATTCAGTAATTACTAATGGTGATTGTAATGTTTTGTTTTCCAGGTCTGGGTCTCTTCCACAGGCATGTGGTAACTTTGTTAGTGAATATTAATTGGTTCTCCAATACTTTAGACATACATAGGTTCATTCTTTATAGGTATTTTCCCATATTGAAATAATAATAAAAAGTTAATGTTTGATGGAAAACAACTACATCTAATTTGGATATGATTTGGGATCATGACTAGTATTATCAGGTCAAATTCTAGATTGATCAAGCCCAAGGGTTCGCAGAACATTAAAAATCCATGGTAGTCTCGGAACGACATTGGGATAACGCACCACAAAAAAAGATGAACGACATACCATTGCAATGGACCTATCGACCTCGTGTGTTGGGGAATCCTATGAAATTGAGCATTTCAACTGGGAGTCGTCCATCCATTAAACACAAAGTTGGAGAATTGGGCTGACCAAAAATAATGATGACAATACCTCTAGGATGTTTGTGAAAGACCTACCTCCCAATAAGGAACTGGTTACATCAAATTCTGTCATGCGGAAGCATGGGACATAATGGACTGAGTTGGTAAAATAATTAGATCTTGTTATTTTACCAAAAACTAAACAGGTCCCACCCACAATGTCGAGATGGAGTCACCCAGTACATGAAATATGTTCATACTATTTTTGTAAACCAAAAGACGAGTGGTGCCAAACGCACTGGAGGCCCATCTCACAACAAAACACCATGGGACATCCCTGTATAAGGAGGAAAAGCATTACAATGAGAGACACTCTAAACTTCATCTACTCGAATGTGATCCATAAAAGAGGTATACAATTTTGGGAGATTGTGTGGTGTGCATATATGGAAAGGGGATCTTATATAGGACCACCACCACTTAGTCCTCCATCTATAATACTGCTCGATTCTCTCCAAAACACTAATGAAATAAGAAATATTTGTGAGAATGCTTGGCGTGCCTGTGAGATCCACCACCTTGAGAACCTGGTGATTTTTTAGGACAGTGGATGTGTGAAAGACTTGTTATGCCACCTTTAATAAATATGGTCTTTTTAGTAATTGTAGATCAAGTTTGTTTGGGGAGAATCAGTCCATGTGTAGGAATAGGGTATTTAGTGATATTAGTTTTTGAGGGGGCGGCGATACATAAACAGAGGAGGATGAATATCGGAAGGGGGATAATAAGTGGGTATTTCACCTTTTGTCTTTGGAAGCAACCTGCAGGCTTCAACGAGGATGACCTACTCTCTCAGGAGTCTTTCTTCACTCTTCTTCTACCACTCCCACTGAGTTATGTTGTATTTATAATTATTTTCTTACTAGGTAATACCTATTATTCCTTGATTATTATAGTCACATAGACTGTATCAGGATTACAAATTTCAAGAAAGAGGTGATGAAATGTATCAAGAGTTGTTGGAGACATTATAAAATTAATTATGGAAGGATAATTAAAACTTTTTTATCATTAAATGGAATGAGGAGCTTAATAAATGAAGTATACAATTTTTCAATGAAGCATTACATCAAGTCAAGATGTTCATGCTTATATATCTGTATATTAGATTCTCAATTGATGTACAATTTATCTCACTTCGCTTCTATATATCTATAGTAGATCAACTCATCAATGAGTGGGTAGAATAAACATCTTCCACATGATCACCACATCAAGGAAAAATCCTCTATATGAAGATAATTAATTTCTGGAAAAATCAGTGGCTCGCTATGTCCTCATCACAATCATCTTGATCTAAATAATATAAATTTTTCTTTAATGATCCCTTTCTTTAGCAAACAAGATGAATACATTATTATTTGTTTATATCTCTCCTTTTTCCCCTATCTAAACTAAATCTATAAATGATGTTCATTCATGAAACACCTTCTTTAATCGAATCTCCATATATCATTTAATTCCACTCTTATACTAATTTAGAAATTTGATTCTCTCTTCCAAAGTCGTATATTAAAATTTGTTCACCCTTTTCTAGAATTTATAAACATGTTTATGTATGCTCACCCAAGATCCTACCATTAATTCAATTATTAGGATCATCTCCATTTTCTATAATCTCCAATATCACTATAGTTTTTCAATATATTATAGTGTGGTTATGAATTCCTATGATGATTAATTCAAACCTCAATAAATCTAAACAAAAATATCAGATTTAAAATTTAATCATAATACCTTATTTTCTATGATAATGGTCCACTAGGGTGTTATTATTGATGGGTTAGGAAGACCTTGAGTTGTTTCCTCTATGTTTTTGGTTTTTTTGTTATAAATTCTGGAAGATAGACTAGTTTTATTGTTTCCTCAGTTTCCTTATGGGCTTGTATACGCCCCATAACGAATTGATTCATATTCGAAGCACAACAACTAGTGATCCTCATTTGCAGGCCTTCTAGTTGATCATCATGAAGATTTTCTTCTTGAGGTATGGGAGTTGAATCCACCTCTTAATTTTGTTTGTTATTAAGATCCTCTCATCACGGGAGACCAAATGTGATAGGTGTTGAAACAAACATTAGATTCATTAAGTTATTTTGGTTTTCAAAGATGAAGATTGACACCTATAATCCAAAATGTCCTCTATGGAAGTGGTGAAGATAATTCTAGTGGGGGAAGTGTAAATTAGTTTTGATTTGTTAGTGATGACTGCTATCTTAAAAGGACTGTAGATATTTCATTGGTTTCTTCTATGAAAAAGACCATACTAGGCCACAAGTGTGGTGAATCTAGTCAAAAGAGGCTGTTATGGCAGTATAAAAAATTTGTGTGTTGCTTGGGACCCATTTTAGACTCTCACTCCTTGTATATCGTATTTTATGTTAATTGTCACATTTTGGGGACACCTTGTGGTATTTGTTTCTCTTTAAAATGAAAATGTGGATGTTATGTAACCTTTTATGAACCTCTGTTTTAATATAAGAATGCCTTTCATTTGAAGAATTATAAAATTAGATATTCTGAGAGAAGGTGTCTTTCTTATATCTGTTCTTTATTTATTTCTTGTTTGGGGTAAAATTGGTGATTCATGTGCATCATATAAGAAACTATCTATGTAAAATTTTCATGTTGAATTAATGTGGTTCTTAGGGTGTGTTATGTCCTTTGGGTTTGTCTGGATCATAGTGTGGTTGTGTGGTCCACTAGTAGGAGTAGTTCAATTAAAGAGGTATTCAATGAATGTCTATGAGGTAAGAGATTCTTAAATCAATAGATCTCCATCCATATATCTTGGAGTGAAGAAGACATATAGTTAGGATCCCCTAGGGGTGTAAGGGATCTCAGTCTAAATTGTTTCCACAGTGTGAGAGATGAAGACAGTTAAGCCTCTCGTGTAGTTGTTTCCTTCCAAATGGGCATGTTTGGTGAAAAAGAACATTGAGACATTGAGAACCACGTGGGTGTAAGGTTTCCTTCATTGGTATAATTAGTTCTAGTTATCTTGTTTCATGAACCTCAGTGCTTATATCCCTATGGGTGTAACTATCCCTAGGGTTGTCTTTGTATGAACAGCCTTGTAAATCTATTTCGATTTTGGTTTTTATTTGATCTCATTAGATTATGGTGATCCCATGGGAGTATCAAAACATGGGGTATCTCTATTTTGGTTTGGATTTTCATTTTTTGGGTCCCTTACTATGGGATATTGGGTTGTGTGGGAAGCTCCCAAGTCATCCCACATCGGCTTCCTCTTATTGTTTTTTGTGGGTGAGTGGAGTAGTTGATTTTAATAGTGGGGAGACCCACCGTGGGTATCATAGAAATTCAACTTGAATAAATTTATATTGTTCTAATCTTTATGGTGGGGAGCTCATTCGGGAATCCCTATGTCAATATGTAGGATTTTTTTCCTAATGTTGGATTGGAAATAGGTAGTCTCGTTTGTAGCAATCTAACCCCAAGCACATCTCTTGAGTAAACGTTTGGACTACAGCATGCCCAATGATTTTGTTGGTTTAAGGCTATGATGGCCTCATTTGGATTTTTTTCCCATTTCATTCTAGTGGTAATGTATGGGTAATTTTGACTCAAGAGGTTGGATGGTACATTGTAAGAGTTCCTTCCATTGATCGATTAATTGGATGTGTCTAAAATTTTGGGGGTGTGTGGCACCTAGTGGGTAGTCCACTTTGGCCTCTTGAGTTTTACATGTGGATCTCTGTTCATATGTGTAGTGTCATTTAATTTTTCTTGATCATCATTTTTAAGAGATATACTTGAGCTATGAAGGAGTACGGTTCATGTTTTCAGATAATATTAGGGATGGATTTATAGGGGAGGAACGTTTTTTTGTGGGAGAACTGTCACACCATGGTTTTTGAAATAACTTTTGTTCAGGTTCGGGTTAGATTCATTGTTAAATTTCTCATGAAATGGGTGGGAAAAGTCAGATTTTTTCAGAAATTTTATTTTTTTATTATTAGTCGAGTGATTTTCCTCTAATCTCACCTTTAATTTTTAAGATAAATGAGAGTTTTTTTGCCAGAGAGACCCTGGCGCACAGTTGGAGCACGGTTAGAAGTAACTATGCACCCATCCCAGGTAATCCTGTGGTAGCAAATAGGATGAGGCTGTAGCTACCGCATGGCCAATGCATGAATGGGCACCTCAGCCAAGGAATGACATGGTAGCTCAGGGTTGTGGCAAAAAATGACCACATGAATTCTTCACGGTATGTCAGACTTTTCCTATTAACCATTTGGTGGGTGTCTTCCTTGGAGAGATGGTCACACATTCTCTGCACGGTTTAACAAACTGTGTAGTCTATCAGCTCATTAAAATTTTTGGTTTTACTATTTTTACCACTCAGGATTTAAACATAACTCCTCCCCTTTCTCTCCCACTAAGTATTTCCTGCCATGGGAGCTCCCCTAAGCATCCCTAGACCTCTTTGGCTCCAATATTTTCGTGATTTTGGCCACGATTCTTCAAGTACACTTCAACTAATTCCTCCTATTGGTCTCTATCTTCTTTTGAGGGTTTTACATCTTCATTTTCATTGGTGATTTTTCATATAGTGGGTTCAGTGGTCGATTTAGAGTTTTTTCTTATTTAATATGGACCGATCCTAATGTTTTAGGTTGGATTGATCTTCTCTAGGGTGAGGTTGAGGTGATATTGAGGTTTTACACCAGATTCTTGACGTTTCTTCATAAGAGGTATGTGGTTCCATGCTATAGCATTTTTAGATGATTTTACTTTCTTGTATGGTTAATTTTTATATGTTCTATGCTTTATTGGTGTGATGAAAAATGTGTTTTAGAGGGGTTGGGCATGTTCATGGGGTGCAATTTTATTTAGTAAAGGAAAATAGCCATTTTTTTGTTGTGTTTTTCCATCTTGTTTTTTGGAATGATTTTATAGGTTTTTTAAAGGGTGTGAATCATGATTTCAAAGTATCTTAAGGTAAAAATGGGTTTGGAAGTTGGTTTTTAAGGGAAAAGGTAACACTATAACAAGTTGGGCTTTTGTGCACATTTATATATGAATTTTAAATTCATTAAATTATTAAAAACATGTTTCAAAATGACATTGGGTTATTTGGGGATTTACAAACTGGCCTGGCCTATTGAATTATTTGATTAATTGTATGTTTTTCTTATGAAATTGAAAAATTATTTTTTAGGAAATGTGAAAGTCATGTTAAAGTTTTTTTAAAAAATGTTTTTGGCGTGTTTAGAATTTAAGGTTATTTATTTACGGAAAAGGGTGGTTCCCATGTGATAATTTGTGAATGTGGTAATTTATTTGACATCTGAACATAGACTAGAGAACATGGGAATACCATGTATCTAGGTGGGATGACTAGTTCTAGTATGATAGATGTATTGTAAGTGATTAATCCTAAATTCATCTAGAAAATTGATTCATACAACACTAACAGAACAATATTATGATGGGATCCCACTAAGACATTGGGGTGTCCCCACCAAGTGGCTCATGGAATATATAGTTGTGATTCTAATTTCTAATACACCCTACACTAAGGTACGAGGTTATGGTGTCCCTCTTGAGCTAGGTTGAAAATAGGGTTTCACCCATGGTTCTCCAATTTATATGATGTGGTTCTATCCATTGGTATACGGTGGACCTCTTATGTGGGTGTGTTTTTATAAATTCTCATTTATTTTTTGAAAGTGGCTGTAAAAAGGGTTTCCTTATAAGTGTTCCATTTTAAAATATTTACCCTATTAATGTTTTTCCTATAAATTTATTAAATTAATTTACATAAATGAGTATGTTATACTATCTTTTAAATGTTTCTTCATGGAATCTATTTATCTAGGAGGCATCCTACTAGGCTTTGGATAACACTCTACATACACCATTGGGTTTTTGTAGATCTTGTTGTATGTTTTATTTAGGTAAAGGTATGGTGTATTGGGATAGATGGTTGGGTTTATAGAGGCCATATCTTGTGGATCTGGGTGATAGTGACGTGAGTATTTTATCTTATCATTACATGGAGGTTTGGTGTGGAGTTTTAGTCCCCTTTTTGAAGTATTTTTGGGGTTTTGTTCTATGTTGTAAACATTAAGCCTGACAAATTATTATTCCATGTTTTGTTTTTTAATTCATGTTTTGGGTTATTTATAATCATTTTTCATTTTCATTTAAGTAATCATGTCAAATCATTCCCATTTCTCATTTTTTATGCACGAGCACTAGTTTTCTGCTTATGGGGATCGAGAAAGCCCTTTGTACTTGCCATAGACCTGGTCGGGTTCTAGGTTGGAGAGTGACAGAGATTGGTTTGTGACACTCCATATTAAGAACATCATCATTACCCTCATACACCTCCTCCTCATAATCATGTATTGTAAAACTATACTTCATTACAAAGACATTTCCACATTGTTATCAAATATTTCAAATTGGATCAGAACCTCACCATCTATTTATTCTCCCATATATTCCACCACACATAAAAAGGTTCATGGGAATACAACAACACAAACACACACTCACAGACAAATCACCATCCCACCAAGGTCTACCACAATTATATCAAAGGGAGTAATTCACCATATCACTAAAATTATTTATGTTTGGGTTATACATAAGTTACACAACCTCATCCCAAGCTAACACATAACCAAAACCATTTTAAATAATTAAAACTATCCCCCACACCATTATTCATTCATAAATATCATTATTAACACTATAGTGGCTGATCAAATGTTTTATAAAAGATGTTAGTTCCACTAATAGTATCATTATATCTTGTAATATTTTCTAGTTTTCATATAAAATGTAAATGAAATATTCAAGCGACATGTATCATTTATTTATGTCATGAATTCCATGCTGAGATGGAATAATCCATTTTTAATTTATACCATTACAATGTAACACTCTTACAATAATACCAGTTCCCATAATGTGTTACGATCTAGTGACTAAGAGAAATGACACCTATGTAATTCATTTCCACTTTTCCCCACACTATCGCCAATTCTTCAAAAAGTTTCTCTAACGAGTGGCATGACCCCCATGCCAACAGTCATAAATCTTCCACCCTCTGCACTTATGATATTTTTTATATAATTTCATCATTCCAAGATAAATATTTATTATGCTGACATAAAAAATATTTTATAATTATTCATTACAAAATATCAACACCAATTATAGTCATTAAAAACATATCGAATAATTCATTCATTTATCTTATGTATTAATCAACACTAATTCATTAATTTATTATTAATATAAATCATTCATCAATATCCAACATTAATAATATTCCGTCATTATTAATTCAAATTATATTATCATAGAATTATATTTTTGACCCATTCCCTCTTTTAATTTTTTAATCTATTATTTAGAATCAATAATACATCATATATAGAATTATAATATTTGAAAATATTCATCTTGATTATTTATTCCAAAAATTTCATATTCATATATCATTTTTAATTATAATATACCATATAACAATTATCTTATTTTATTATGAATCATGTAATAATATGAGTTTTTTCAATTATGAATATGAATGTACATGGAGTTTGGAACCTATTTCAGTTCCAATGGGATTATTTCCACTAATTTTAAATAAATGAGGTCTTATAGTGATTAAGATAAATTCCATAAGAGGCATTATGACAAAAAATAATTTTTTATTAAAAAGGATAAAACCTAAAATTCCTCTTTAATAGAGTATCATGATGTGAAACTGAAAACATCATTGAGTTTATATCACATTATTTTTTTAGGGATTATTTTTTGAGAATTTTTTTTGTTGATTTTTTTTTGGAATTTAAATGGTTTTAGAATAATGACACTTTGTTAATTCATAAACAAATTATGATTAAAACTTTATATGTGCGTGTATGTGTATAATTAGATTTAGTTGATTCAATAACATAATTTATGTGGGTGTTATACTACATCTATAAAAATAGGTGTTCAAAACCCTATTTTTTACAAATATTTCACCTTTGGTGGTGTATTTTCATGGCAGCAGGTTGCAGTGGTGGATACCATGAATTTTAATAGGGTAAAATGGTCTTAGAATGGAAATAACATATGGTGAGAATCATGTCATTTTATATATCTCTCAGGGATTCACTTTTTAACTTATGATGTGAGGTTCAATCACTCTAATAGAACTGATAAGAGCATAGATTGGGCTTTGGAAACATGAACTAGAGTACATTACACACATAGAATTCATGGAGAATTACTTTGAATCCATCAATATATGTATAAATATATATATTATAATATTTGGTCCATGTATTAAAAAATTACCACTATAGGATGTCATTTACAGGAAACACTAGCCCCATTATGATCTAGAGAGAAGACCACTTGATAAAGGGTTTTCTATGGGAGTTTAAGTAACATTCAAAGAATACAATTTTGGTTATTTGATCTAACACAGATATTTTAAAACATTCTTGAGCCATAAAATTTCATATCTTAATTTACATTTGTTTTATCATTTCATTCCATGTAATTTTTCAGAATCCAATTGTTGATGGTTTGGTGTTTGTTTTCGATTTATATTCAACAGATGTTATTTGTTTGTGATGATTTTTATTATCAAAAAATATTTTGTTGTTGGATATTTTTATTGAAGTAAATTATTAAAGGAGATGTAAATTTTCTAGAAAAATATTTTTTTAAGAAGTAGAGTATGTTTTGGATGACATTCTAGTATATCAGCTGGTGGTGTTCCAGAAATGGTGTTCTTCAAGAAGTTCATATGATGTAGAAGTTATGATGATTATTGTTCCGTAAGATGGGTTGATGGTTGGAAATAGAAATTAAAGAAGGTCCAAAAGTTGATATGGAATATATAAAGATGGATGTTATAAACATCATAGAGTAATTATTGAAGAACCATTTTTATAAGTGAAGGATATGTGAATATTCCTTGATTAATGAAAAATAAGTTTTCAGAAGTTACTTTAAGATGCCATGACATGATTACAAGTTTCCACACCATCAGTGGAGTTCCCCAAAGAACTTTTACTTGAATATAACTCCTTTAATGTTTAATATATTATAAGATGGTATATAAGATTAAATTATGAGGAAATATGTAAAAACAAAAAATTGAAAAAACCTACCAATATATATGTAAGAGTAATCAAGGTGATATGTAAAAGTAACATTTGTATAATAAATAATGAAATTGAAATAAGTTATGAAGACTCACATGGAAGAAAACTTTATTGAAACTATTCTTAGAATGATGATATGAAAAAATAATTAATATTTTAATTCATAAAAAAAGATTTATTGGTATTCCAACCATGATTATAACATACGAAATATATCATAAGATATTATTGATATAATGATTCAAACTATGCATAAGACCTTATGAGAGTTAGGCTCTAGGCTATTTGAAGATGATAAAGTGGGTCACACCTTGGAGGATTATTTTATTTCATAAAGGAAATTACATTAAAAATCGTTGTCATATGTAAAAGTTATACACATAGTGTGAAGTATGACCACGCCATAAAAAGATAGATGTCTACATCGTAGAATGTGAACATGTTGTGGACACTCAATATGAAATAAATAATATTCATAGAGTCAATTTGATCACATTATGATGAGATAATTTATTCATGGGTATTCAATTCAAAGGATATTTCTGATTTTTTCACCACGGTGTGTTTTGGGGGTTTGATCCATGATGTTCGGAGGTTGTTTATTACATGCTTCCATTGTTAGTGTCACACCATGGAGGTGCATATAAAAACAAGAGTTCAATTTCATGGTTTCATAAAATAAGAAATATCATACCATTATGTTTTTTGTCCTTTTTTTGAAGAGGTAGAGTTTTTATATTTCAATTTACAAAAATCCCATATTCTAAGAAAGATATTTGAGAATAAAATGGATTAATTTGACTTATATTTTAAGGATTTTATTTTATGGATTTTATCATCAATATCATGAATAATTAAATATATTTAATGTGATAAAAATAGATAATTTATTTGGTAATATAAGGAATGAAATTTTCCAAAGCCAAAAATATTGAGATATATATATAGAAATAATAGAGGTTTTCACTATGTAGAAATAGAGGAACATTGTTATATATGATACAAAGAAAGGATTAATTATATAAAGAAGATAGTAATATTGAAAAAAATTCTTAACACTCCTTAAATATCATTAAAATGAAAATAAAAAAGGTGTAGATTCTATTATAACTTTTGGAAATGTAATTTTTCTAATCCTAATGGTATTCATATCCAATTTATGAAGAGACAGTTACTATAGATCAATGAGAATATGTATATATATTGTGTATCTAAATTTATGGTTATATTTTTTACATGCATTTAGGGTTTTTTTCTTTCTTAAAGTGGTGATAAAGAGATAGGAGTGAATTGATTATCCATTGGGAGGTATGCACACCTCTCATAAATCTTGTAAGGGGAGTGGCCCCTAGACTAGGTGTTCCATAGCCTAAACCCGTCACCAAACAGTGAGTTTAGAGGATTACAGAACATCAAAAAATTATCATTGTATTCTACTTAGATTATCCTAATTTGATTGTACCTTGTAAAATAATTATTTCTTGTGTTCATGATTTACTTTTATTTTCAAATACATAATATGTGAGTGTGGGTAAAGAAATCATTTGTTAATTTTTATAATGAGAATGATAAGTGAGTTAATCATCATATCATCATTAAAATTTGAACTTAAGTATGGCCCATCTAATTATGAGTTCAAGATAAATTAGGTTGTTGAGATATTGATGAGTACTTGATTAATATGAAACATGTTTCATTCCTTGACTCACCCCACCCATATAATGGTATATCTCAATAAAGATCCTTGTGGGACTGGAGAGTCATATTAGAGAACATGTTATATATTTTGGATTTGTTTTTTTCTATATTTATATGATTATAATTTGGAGTTCATTTTTATTTTCCCCTTATATTATTTTAGGGTCATAGTAAAGGTAAAATCTCAAGAAGTCTAAGAACACCAAAATAACTCTAAATAACAGATCAATATTTGTTGGAAAAAGTCATTCAGATGAAGGATTTTATTATATTTTGAATAAAAGTTGTAAATAATTATTATTTTGTATCTATTAATTCATTAAATGATATTGTAAGATGATCAAAGGATCTTGGAATCCCAAATAAAGTCAAATATACTAAATACTATAAGAAAAAAATAAATAAAATGGTAGAATCTATCCACTTTTTAGAGAATATAGATAAAAAGAAACAAGAAGAAAAATTGAATTTGATATAGGATAATAAGTCACAAGTGATTAATGTCAGGGTGATAAAAATCGATGATTAAAAACACCAAAACCTAAATAAGAGATCAATTGATGTTTCTAATGATATAAGAGAATATAATAACTCTTAACCTGGTGATTTTAAGGAGATATATTCAAAAGTTATGATAATAAATATTGTTACAAGTAGAATGTAATTTAGGAAAAATAAATTTAAAACATTAAGTCCAATAAGGATAAACATTTTTCTCACATGGAAGAATAGGTTGGGGAGAAACCAAGGCTATAACAAGAGATAGAAATGCTTAAATATTCAATTGTGAAGATGAATACAAATATGAATGAAAAAAATTACACACTGGATAAAATTTTCAACGCATTGAAAGATAAAATAACTAAATATAAGTAGATCAAGGAATATATAAATTAAAAACATGATCTAATAATAGAAAACGTCAAGGAACAAGAATAATAGTAGAACCTTGTTAAAAATAAAGTGTAATAACTAAATTCCAATGGTAATACTATTCTAAAATATGATTTTTATTATTTTATTATCGATCAATAAGAGATAGTGAGATAAATAAAATGAAAGGTATATTAGAGGAAAATCATGAAATAATTGTTAAGTTTGAATCGTCATGTTCAATGGGAAAACAGATCATTCTCCACGATGGAAACCCTTTGAGTCATGAGAATAGGATAATTATGGGAATTCTCAAGGAAAGTGATGATAATGAATGTAATCGAATAACACTCAATAGTTTTCTTATAATAATTAAGTTAAAATGGATAAATTCATGAATAATGTTTGGAGGAATGTTATATTATTATTGAGTACATTAACATATTTACTTATTTTATATTAAGAAATATAATTTATTTCGTTATATGATGTTGATGGAATGTTTGAAAATTTGATTTACCAGTCACATTATAAAATGTTTGAATATTATTCCAATAATTCCTACATTGATTTTAATGTCTCTAGAAAAAATTATATGAGAATATTAGCAATAATGAATGTTTAAATCTTGCATTAATTCAATAAAAAATTTATTTTATCAAGATTTAGATTTCATGGGATGTATTAAAAAATAACCATTATGAATGATTTTGTAATAAGAGTCCCAAATCTATTGTTGAATAAAAAATGTCATGTAATGACAAGATGAAAATCTAGAATATAGATAGAAGTACACATGATGATGAAACTGAAAAAACCCTTGTGAATGAATTACACCAAGGAATGGTATGTGTTCAGAATTATAATTATACATACAGTGATAAATAAGGAAGTAAGATGGTGTGGAAAATAAAATCATATCCAGTGATGTGTCAATAGATCATTGTTGGCAAGATTACTGATGGAAGAATGGTTTTTGATTTAGGTTATGAAGAAAAGAGAAATACCAATGATGTGGAAGAGAAGATAAATTCTAACAAAACAAAATTATATCTCAATATGGATTCCGAGTTAAATGATAAAAAAAATTTGGTGGTCTATAACGACACACAATATTCCTCAACATTAAGAAATTGAATATTACAATATACCTATGTTTATAAATGTTATAACTTTTATTGAGGTGTTGTATTTTTTAGGTGAGTTATGATCTATATGCATGTTTTATTGAAACTTTAAGGTTATATTTTTACCTTTTATGATGTTATAATTGATGTTAGAGTTGGGAAGGTGGTATCTAATTGAAATAAAGTATTTCAAGAACATGAATGCACCAACTACATAAGAGTACTAACAATTTGTATCATATTTGAATCAATGTCCAAATGAAATAATGGAATTTAGATAACATAGTATACATTTTAATTTTTTCTTTTATGATATAACAATATACCCCAATAGATATATAGTAACAAAAATAATTTCCATGATATATTTTCTAAACATAACAAGTGGTTTAACAGATGGTAACATCTTGTTATTTTCATGGTATTAAATTTTCTTATAGGTGGTTGAAACTAATTAAAAATAGTAATTCCATATTCAATTATTAAGATGAGAAAATTAAGGGGAGTTTTGATATGATGATTCTGAAGGTAGTATCCTAATTAACCAAGACACACACCTCATGGATGAAAGATGAATATTTTTATCAATTCATATTAGGATAGTGTCTGGAGTTGATTTATAAAGAAGAAATATTCTATGGATCAAAATAAAATTTTATTCCTCATTTATTCTCTAATGGTTCTATGAAATTATAATTAAGATCATTTGAGTAATAGCCTGATTGAATCATAATGTTGTGGAAGAATAAAGATTATTGAATTTTGTGTGTTCAATGGATTGTATCTGTGTTATTGACTTAGTATCTTATTTCCTATATTTAGTATTGAATATATTTTATTAAAGGTCTTGTTTAGGGATCATTTTTATATGGTATGTTCACTTATAGATAATCATTGATAATGAAGCCAAAATTGAAGGATTTTTATACATTGAAAATGAAATATGTAAATGAGGTCAACACATGGTTAAATAGTGTAAACTAAGATGAAAAAGAATTAGTATTGATGTGTATTACAATAGGGGGAGGAAACTTCCCCTATATATGATTTAGGAAATATATTATGAAATAATGATAATATCTATTGATGATGCCTCTATACTCAGCATAAATAAATGAGTAGGTTTCCATGAAAAAGGTGGCATTAAATGTTATAAGTAGAGTTGGGTTCATCATCCTAACAAGTGATTGTTATCCTTTCACGAGTTTTTAATAAATTGGAACATTTGTTTTTTGACATCAATAATGTAGGGGGGTATGATATTAAATATTAATTATAGGTCCCCTGTCTCTCAAGGTAAATATTTTTTCAAAGATTATATACCAATAACTTTTAGATGATGTTTTCTTTATATATTTGATGAAAATGGATGAGTAAGAAACATCATTAACCCATGAATTTTACCATCGCATAAAGGGGGAGTAAAAGCGTTGTGATAACATTATGGAGTTATAGATTAACCATGCTGTTCCTAACAAATCTATGTGGGTATTGTTACATCCAAATGAAGGTCAGTGTTTTTTTGTTGGATTTTCTTACAAAAAAAGGTTATTTTTTGGTTCTGGTTTTATTTTCAATACATCTTTTGTTGTTTAATGTTATCCTAGAATTATAATTCTATAAAGATTAATTAATTTTCTAAAAGAATAAATCTAGAAGGATCTGAGGATGATATAGAAGTTATTTTCGAAGAAGGGATATAGGTGTCCCAAAAATGAGGTTATTGATATGTTCGGATGTTTTGAAAGTTATGAAGATAGTTTTTCATAATATCTCATGATGTTATAGAAGATAAGTTAAAGAAGCTATAGAATATATTCTATAAGAATTGTTGAATACTGATTTTCAAATAGTTATGAAGTTGGGTTGAATAAATAGTTTCTGGAAGAAAATGATAAGTAATGTTTCCTTGAATATTAGTAGAGATGTTTTTAGAAGTTATATGAAGAAGCCACAATGTGAGTATGAGGTTAATACCATGAGTGGAGTTCCTAGAAAACCACTAAAATATATGGTACTACTAGAATATATAATATCTTCCACAATAATATGTAATAGTAGGTTCAAAATAAATGAAGAAATTAATTAATGGAATCATATTACCCTGAGATACATAAAAGTAATATAGGTGATATATAAAATTAATATTTATTCACTAAGTGATGAAATGAAATATTTCAAGAAGCCACATAAAGGAGCATATACAATAGAAACTAAGACAAGGAGGATGATATGTAAAATTAGTAATTGTTATCAGTCATAAAATACAATTTATAAGTAGGATAACCATATGTTTATGATATACATGAAATTATAGGATACAATTGATAGAGCAATTAACATTGTGTAGGAAACCCTATTAGATTTAGAATCTTTGTTTTTAGAAGCATAACAAGTGGGTCATGCTATAGAGGATAGTGTCATGTATTGAATAAAAATAGTATAAAATTGATGTAAATATATAATATTTATACATGATGGGAGAAGTATGGCAACTCCATTGATAGTAATATTTCCACACCATGGAATATGATCATACCATGGAGACTCATTATGTAAGAGTTAATATTCATGAAGTCTAGGTGGCCACATTTTAATGAGGGAAGTCACACTGTG
The DNA here is from genome assembly GCA_963277665.1 of Viscum album. Lineage (NCBI taxonomy): Eukaryota > Viridiplantae > Streptophyta > Magnoliopsida > Santalales > Viscaceae > Viscum > Viscum album. The sequence goes on from OY728163.1 coordinate 1,656,434,303, forward strand.
ATTCACTAACCAAATGAGATTTCTATGTTTTTTCCACAATGTGTTTTGTGAGTGTGAACGATGAGGTATAGAGGGTAATTATTACATATCTAAATAGTTTGTATCACTTAGTAGATGTTATTGTGTAATAATTTGTCTATGTATATTATTCTATAAGATAATGAACATCAGACCATGATATTAGTTGTCATGTCACAAAGAAGTCTATCTAGTGGATTTCTATATAAAAATACTCGATCATTTATGAGGGATATTTGGTAACTAAATGAATGAATTTGACTAATATTTTATGAAGAAAATTGAATGTATTTTACAGTCATAATCATGAATTATTGTGGATCATTAATGGGGGAAACATGGAAAATTTATCTCAGATGAATTATGAGTAAATCAGGTAAAGATAATTGTGGTTTCCATTAGACTTTTCTCTGAAATTTATAAGGCTTTCTAGATTTCAGAAAACATACATGGACTTTTCAATACTCAATTTTTGATTCATAAGACTTATCAATGAACATGACATTTACCATTTGTGGAAAATTCTCATTTTGAAGGATGTGTGGGGATGAGTTATTATTTGTAAGATTCTAAAAAGTGGAATACTGTGATTTTAGTAAACATCCCATGATAGAGAGTATTTTATCCTGATTAAATGAAGATTATGATGCAATGTTTTTGGTGGTTTAAAATGATTATTAGATTTTTTATAAATATTATACCATGGATCTATGTCTTATCACTACATGTATACATGCATTGGAATATTATTAAATATATATTATGATTAATAATATCCTCATGTAAGACGAAATAACCTCATATATTTTTTAAATAAGTTAATACAGTGATTTATGAGGAATATGATAAGGATTATGGGATTTTAAATAGAATAATTACTTGGTGATGACTTCTTGGAATTACCACATTCAAAATATATAAATTAACATTAATTTAAATATAATAAAATATAAAAAAGTTAATGGATTTCCTGGATTTTTCTATATAACAAAATGGGAAATATTTTTATAATTGGAATTATTGAAAAAAATGTGAAGATAGGAGTCATGAAAACTATTATAAAAAACATATGTGAGTTTAGAAGAAGTGTAGATAGTGAATAAGGTAAAAAAGAAACAAGCTTTATGATCTGATGTTGAAGAACATTATTGAATTATAATGACAAAATCCTTTCTATATTAGTGTTTATAATTTTATCCTGAAAATATTTTAAGCAACCTATATGTTGTATATTTTTTAGTGACCCATGACCCAAATTACTGAATATGTGGTCCAGAAGGGGAAGTTTTCATGGGATTGGAAGTTCATCCATCCCAAATCATTTTGTAAAACCTGTAGTAAATAGTATTACCTCATGGTATGTTGACACACAGTGTACATATACTCTTTAAACCATCCTTTTATGGTGAAAAAAATAAAACATCTATGTCCTTTTAGTTATATTTATTATTTTTAATGTGAGTATTTTTGTATGGAATGAAATAATTGACACTTTCATGATAACATAAAGAAAAATTCCTATTAAATATAAGATAACTTCAACACTATATAGAGAGTACTATAAATATTAAAGGAGTTTATTTATTCAAAGTGTGTAATTACCAAATTTGGAATAACATAATGAGATCCTATCTACAGTCTCTTGGACTTGTAGTTTTCTCTACTAATGTTCATGGAGTATAGGTTAATGGTTATTTTATGTTATCTATGATATAAGGAGGTATAATATTTTTGAGTGCTAATTCTAAATCAAAAAATGTTTTATCAGGTTTATTAGAAAATTATATCTACATGTAGGTGATGTGTTTAACCACTATAAATGCTATTTTGGATAATTGGGATAATATCAATGAATTTGAAAATGTATTTAAGGAATAAAATATTATTGTTTTACATAATAATTTTTGTGATAGAAATATGTATCAAGGTGAAAATATTGATGGGATCTTCAATCACATTATTCTGGTAGCTAGATAAAAATGTTGACTTGGATAATAAATAAAGGATATAAATGTTTTAAAAAAAATATTGAGGTGGTTTCCACAAATTTACAATACAATAGTGTTAAATATTTCATATATTTATCAATAAAATTTCTTCTACACTATATTTCTTATACATGTCACACGATATAATCATCTTTATGACATGTGGAATAGAAAAACAAGAAAGGGGTGAACTCAAATGCTTAGTAGAAAAATACACATGTCATAATTTATTAGATCATAAACACGAAGAATTATATAAAAAAGGCATAAATATGTTAATAAAAGATTATAATACTATTAATGAAAAATAAAAGAACTAAAAAAAATATTATGAAATCATGAAGGATATAACCTGGGTCAAAACATAAATTAATAATCATACAACATAAAAAGTTTTGATACATTAAAAATAAGGAATAATATTGAGAAATAAATTCTAGGAAATGAAAGGCATATTTCAAATGTACCATTACTTGGTGAAAAACTAGTATTTTTTGCTTAACTTTGTTAAAAAATTGAAAATGTGGTGTAACCATAAGAATAAAAAATATATGTGATCAAATCCATTATGTACACACCCATTTAAACAAACTCATTACATCCATGCCTGCAATTATAAAAAATGAATCATGCCCATACCTATGTGAAGAAAATCATTATGTAAAATAATGAATCTAGGATCAGATATATGATTAAATACATGTATTGGAGTGTCATATGGGACACCATACATCATTATTCATTCATATGTGGGCCACATAAAATAAAAAATCATCATATCTTAAATAGCCCAAGAAAAATAATTGGATTTAAAAAATATTGAAAAAATTTATAATTAAAAAATCATAGTATTTCAAAGTATAATTTTCTAAAAGTATTAAGAATATAATAAAATATTTAGGGTGATAAAAACATCACATCATTGGAGATAAACTTTTGAGTAAAATTGAAGTGAAAATAAAACAATTTCCCCAAAACATTTTAAATTAATTTTATAAAATATGAAATGTATATTACATAAAAAAATTAAGAATTTAAATATAATATATTTTAAAAACCTTATTATAAATATGTTTAAATAAAATGTCTTCAAAAATACAAAATCATTTGAAAATATTAAGATCAAATACAATGAAATGTTTCAATTTTTAAAATAATATTTAACAATGGAAACTTGAAAGAAAAGATAATGTTTTTGAAAATGGGAAGTGAAAATAATTTTAAGACTTTTACTTTGAGAAATAATCATTAAGAATTATAAATTGAAAAAAAATTCAAAAATGGTTTTTGGAAATACATTTAAACATTTTACTAAAAAATTAATTTTCAATAAATGAACCCTGAAAAATACATAAATTTTATCAAATAAAAATGGGATGTGGATGATGAAACATTTTATTTTGAAATGATGAGAAAACCTATGGAAATTTTAAATATAAACATTTAAAAAATACACATTCTTAAAAAGGATAAAGAGACCTTTAATTTAATATTAAATTATGGGAATTAGAGGATCATTCGAGATAATTTTTTTTACTTTTTACTATGAAATGATAACAATGGTGGGATGTAAAAATATGGACATCGAAGAAGAATACATTAAAATAATGGGAATTATTCATAACAAAAGTGAATAATAACGAAACATTAAAATAATCAAGAAATAATAATATGTTTGGAAACATGATTTAACCATAAAAATAAGTTGGAATACATTATATAATAATTATATTTTATAATAGATCAATCATGAATGATAATAGATAAAAATGGGTGATTATGACCCAAGGAAGGGAATTGAGTCATGAGAAAAACCTTACATATTTATTAAATATGGAATCAAAATTAATTGGTAGCTTGAAAATTAAATTGTTCTCTAAAAAAATTTATAAAATCATGTAGTATTTGGAAATAAATTATAGAGAAGTATATAGACTATATAAATAATAAATTGGTGCAAACTATCAAAACATATCTCAATAAAGATATGTTGAGATGAAAACCCATACAATCTATGTAACATTTGAAAAAAAACATTGAGAGAGATTGAACATGTAAAAAATTTTAAATAATTAAATATAATTAATTAATTGTACAAAAAAGAAAATTGTGTAGTATTTAAAACCTATAAAATGAAACATGGTATATATCGTAAGCATGTCTCGTGGCATTTAAATTTGAGACAAAAGAAACTCTTACCTTGTTCCCTGACTTATTTGAATGTCCTCCAACCTCCTATAAAAAATATATAACAATATATAAATAATATTTTGGAAATATATATATACATATTTTTTAAATTTTCATGTATAATTATTTTTATTTGTATATTATTTAGTTTTTCCTTATTTTCCCACATCTGGTGTTTGTAGTTTTGTCCGTTTGTTGTAGTTTCATAAGAGCGATGTTAGTTTACATTCTCATTAAAAATTTCATTACTAAATTATAATTAATATTAATGTAATTAATTAATTATAATGATTTATGGATTTTAAATTTCCTTTTATGAGTAAATTTTTCTTTATCTTATAAGATGAAATCGAAAAAATACATTTTTCAATGATTCTCAACCTATGAAAGGTGTTTTCTTAATTAATAAGTTAAATAATGATGAATCCCTTAAATAAAAAATAAAAAACTACTATATAAATATTTATTTAATAATATAATATAAAATATGTTTTCATATTCATCCAAGATATAATTTCAAATCACTATTCAGGTTGGCGGTCAAACCAACCAAATCCTAAACATGCATTAACTCTATCAGTGAGTATGGATAAAGAGGTTTTTATTTTGACATGATACAATTATAAGAGAATAATAATGATATTATTTTTAAACTTTTATTATTTTTAACCATATTTTAATATATTTTGATAAATAATGAAAAACTAAAAGAGAAACAATAAAATGACTCTTCATGGTGGAGTAGTCCACACAACACATGATTAGTGTTTTTGTTACTCGATGAATTAGAGGGATGAATTTGGATAGTAATTGATCATTTTTTTAACCATAAATACATTAAAAAAACGTATTTATTCATTAATACCATAATTAAGACTACCCTTGAGATGTGGTGACGAAAGACATAAAGTGTCGCTTCGAGGGGGTGGTAATTTTCGCAAACACTCTATCGAAGGTTCTCGACTTTCTTAGTATAGGAAAGAGAATAAATAGTGCTTATACCATTATTATAACATATACAAACAATATTTATGATGTTATTTCTATTATACTATGGTTATGGTTGGTTGATAAAGGAATGAATATGAAAAAAACACTATGAAAGTTGTGATACCAACATTGAGACCTTAAACATCCTCTTGATAATGGCCTTAGATTTGAAAGAATTATGAATATTTTTTCTACCATGTGAATTATGGAATGTAAATTAATTCAAGGATAGAATATTAGTTATAGATATCAAGTAAATTTTGAAATTGGATTGTTGTATTGAATGGTTGGATGTGATCCTAATTCTATAAGTGAGGAAGTGGGTGTTTTCCATAGAAAAGAATGGCAGGTAAGGGGTAATGATGGAAAGGAAATAGTTTTAGGTGAGTTAGGTGTAGTATTTTTTGTAATAAACTTAGTTATTACTTTAAAACTAAACAATTATTTTTATAAATTGTTTCAAGGTCATATAAATATAGGAAAAATCAAAAGAACATAGATTAGTCATTTAAAGACTTGTAAATCTTAATTAAATATTGAGAATGGAAATTATTTTATTACTAAAATTATAAATATATAAATATTACCAAAATTTGACATTATGAATCCAAATTAGGGATACATTTATCATAATTCCATTTTTAAATTTGATAGAACTAGCTTCTTTATTAAAACATAATATTTGTTGAAAATCCCATTTTTTTAAAAATAGTCGTTTTAATCATTAAAAGTTATTAGTCAAATTTAGAATTATTTTTCCATCAAATTAGTTTTAATTAATTTTTAAATATGTTTAATAATAATATTATACTTTTAATTTAAATTTAATTCAATTTATCTTAGAAATAAAAAATATTTTGTTAAGTATTATTCATTTAAAAATAACCATTTTACCAGGGTAAAAATTTTTTACCCAAGGTACCTTAATATTCATGAATAAAAAAATTGAACCATATATGATAATTTATATCCAATTATTATAAATTTAAAATCAATTTCATAGATTTAATTGATAAAAATTGATTTTAAAATACTAATGTATAATTCATTTAAAATATTTTTTCCCAAAATATTACTTCTTTTCTAAAATATTAAACATAGGATTGTAATTAAAACAAGATATTAAAAAATATATCATTTTAATTAAAATATATGTATATGTTATAGGAAAAGGATTCTATGGTTTTTTGTTTTAAAAGACATTATTTTCAAAATCTTTTTTTGAACTATTCACCTAAAAATCAATTATTTTAGAAACAATTCAAACAATTAAACATAATCTAAGATGACCATGATAAATGAAAAAATTATCTTAATTTTTTCATATGAAATCTATAAAATTTTAGAATTTAATATTTAAATAAAATTAAATAATATAATTTTAAATAAATTATTTTGATAAATAGTTTCTTCAAAATATCAATTATTCCTTATTTTTATCTATTGTAATCAAATGTATATATTTAATGAATTATAATATATATTTTTTATATATTAGTATCTAAAGGTTATTTTGGATCATTTTAATATAATAATAAAAAACTGAAGGTTTTAAGATTGAAATAGATTTTATATTGACAAGACAATTTGATTCTATAGCTAAAAACTATAGGTTTATATCACTCAAATATATGATCCCAAAAACAATTATAAACTCGACATAAAATCTTAGTGTCATATAAATAGAAGTATAAATAATGGGTTCTAATTATGTAATAAAGTATTTCACTGTGAGTTCTATAAGCTTAAGATTTTTTCCTCTAGCGATTTCACTCAAGTAGTAATTTCTTGAGTTCATATTGGTCCTAGTCGAGGGAAAACCCTAGTGAAACTACCTCCATTATAAGATAAGTAGAATATGATTTTTTATGGAATAATTATGATTCTATATTTAATTTCCCCCAATTTTAATTATTTATTTTTCAATATGTATAATTTCATTTATACCATAAAATTTAATAGCAATGTTTTAATGGTCGTGTAAAATATTCAAAATATATCAATGTTTTTCATTTATATTAATATGGTATTGTTTTCAAAACGTTATATTTAATAACATTATATTTAATATATCATCTATTTATGGATAAAATATAGTGAAATATTGGGTCATTACATTCTAACCCTTAAATAAATTACATCCTCACAGTTTAAATATCATTTACTTGTAGAAATAGATTAAGGTAGTGAAAATATTGGAATAGCTCAGGATTTCATCCCTACTAACATATGATCCCCAATATCAAATGGAAAACTATAATACACTTATTTTCCCTGACCATATCAGTGAAATAAATCTCATAACAATGTATCAATACCCATGTGAAGTATTTATTTTTCATCATAGATAATTTATATTTGGAATTACACTAAAAAATTGATCAAAGATTATTTACAATTATTTTTACTATTCTGGAAATTAATGTTGAGTGAATGTGAGGATATCCATTATATTTTGAAAATAGTGTCAAATGTTTTTAAGAGAATATAGTTATTTACACAATTTTTATTTCCCAAAATTAAAATAATCACACCACTAAATGTTTTCCATAAATAAAAAAACTATGGTTAGGGACACGATGTTCTTCAAAATAATCCTATATTAAATAAGTTTTATATAAGCTGAATACATCCACTAAATATGGATGGAGGGGAAGTGAACACCTATTTACCACTATCAACTTCATCGACAATTATTTCATAGGTTGTTTCATACCATGGGCTCTACGAGGTTGTGGATTCCTACCATCCTCAGCAATCTTTGGATTAAGGAATTTGATTGAATAATTCCCAATCTATCCAAATATAATAAATTGAATTGTTTGTGGCACCACATGATGAGTTTTATCTTCTTTCCTCTTCTTAATTGAACTCTTCATTTTTCCATGATGGTTTAATGCTCAATGAAATCCTTTAACACAAGTAAATAATATTCTATTCATCTTAAGAAAACTCCCTTGATGACTTTTCTAATATATTTTTATATAAGAGGTTAAATATCCTTTATTTCACCATCTTTATTGCTTGAATTTTCATGAGCCTCCATAATTCTCTTTTTTGTGTACTCAATATTTCAACTAAGGTAACATTTATAATAACATTTTTCAATAATTGGTTTGGAATAGTCAATAAATATTCTGGTCTATCTCCAATTAAAATTGGTTTATTATTTAAAAAATCATTGAACTTTCCTTCACACAAAATATTGAATCTATTTCTTCTTGTTACATCCATTAGTAAAACAAAAAATTATTGACATGAGTGACAAAAAATCAACAATATTGGAAAATTAACGTAATCATAAAATTATTTCAATATTTAAAGTTATTTATATTTTATTTTAACACATTAGCATTTAATTTTTTAGCTTGACCTATATCAATCATCGTCTGACCTATGTTACTTTAAGTTGGGTTATCATACATTTATCAACATAATCCCTCAATCTAACTTGGAAATATATCCTTTATAGTGTTATATAATGATCATATGGCCTACCAAATAATATACACCAAGAGTGTAAACCAGTTTTATCATTTTAGGTCCACTCAATTTGCATCAGGGTGATAATACATTAAATGATCAACAAACCCTTTTGGGGTGATTACCCCAAGGATCATCTGTTCCATGCTGTATCCACTGGTAGTATCCATATATTGATATATTTCGAGGGATTACAATTTACTCAACACTTTACCAATATTTCATGATGTCATCCTATAATTATACTCATAATCTTGATTGTTACTAAGGTTCTCTAAACCAATCCCCAAAATAATGATACTAATCACCAAAAATAATTAAAACCACTTCTTATACAAATTATAATGACATTGAATAAACATAACATATATAGTAAAATAATATAATGATTTAAATAATACATATCAAAGTGAGTTTCATAACCCAAGGACCAAAATTTTTAGTGTCATAGATATTAGCTATATAAACAAATTTTTTATAACAGTAACAAATATTTCTCCAAAATTGTGATCCTCTAGACACTTTCCTACATATATCACTTGATATAGTATTCTTTGTAACTCAAAAAATAGAATCATAAGAAAGGTTTTTACTCAAATGATCAATAAGGTAAAATACATATCATAAAGTATTAGATCATAAACACAAACGATAATATGATAAAAATATCGTAATAACATATCATAATGCCACGTATTAAAACCATAAGATAATAAAAAAAGATATTTACGGAATAATGAAGGATGTATCATGGATAAAAACATATATAAATAATTATAAAACATAAAAATGTAGAACAATTTTAAAATAAGGTAAAATATTGAAAATAAGGCATTTTAAAGAAATGAAACACTTCTTTAAAATTTATCATAACTTGGTAAAAATATTGGATGTTTAGTATAAGTTTTTGAATAACCTATAAATGAAACACAACCATAAGTATAAGAACATCTCTGTGAAAAAAACCCATTATACCCATACATATGTAAACAAACTCATTATGTATATGCCTGAAATTTGAGCAAACCCATCATGCCCATTCATATGTGAACAAAATCAATATGTCCATGCCTGAATCTCTCATGAGATATTACATTAAACATATTCATTGAAGGGTAATATAATTCCCCACCCATTATCATGCATACACATGTGTGCCACATAATATCAAACATCATTATATCTTAAATAAACCATTAAAAATAATAGGTTTCTGATACATTCAAACAACATAAACTAAAGAAATAATAAGATGTCAAAATATAATTTTCCAAAAGGATTAATAACATAATATCATATTTTTGGAGTGAAGACATGGAAAAAAATTTAATTAAATATAAATTAGTTTTCAAAAATACCTATTAACCATTTTTATAGAATATGATGTTGGAATTACATTAAAAACACTTTTTTAAGAAGGTAAATAATATAAATTTTTAATAAATTATTATAAGTAGGACAAAAAGAAAATCCCTAAAATGAAACAAGGTTTAAAAGTTTATAATTAATAATGATTTGAAATTTTTTTTTATAATTAATATTTAATACTCTAAATTTGAAATAAATTTATAATGTTTTTGAAAATGGAAATTCAATATACTTTGAAAAATTTTACTTTTAAAAATAATCTTTAATAATGAAGACGTAAAAATTCATAAAATTTCTAAAAATCAATTTTAAAAATAAATTTGAAAATTTTACTTTGAAAAAATATTTAATAAAGTAATATTTATAAATAAATAAATTTTATCCAAATAAAATGTTTAGTGGATGGTAAAATTATTATTTTTAAAGGAATTAAAAACCATTCCAAAATTTTGAAATAACCTTTTTGAAAAAAAAATATTTAAAAATGGTAAATAAAACATATCTTAAATTGAAAATAAGGGGATAAAAGGATTTTTTTGAGTTACAAAAGTTTGAGTTCCCTCTATGGAAAAGTGAATAGGAAGTAAAAATATGGGGATGGGATAAAAATATATTAAAAGTAATAGGACTTATTCATACCATAAATGGATATTAACGACATATCAAAATAATCAAGGAAGAAGACTTTGGTGTGAAACATGATCTACATTGAAAATAACTTTTAATACATACTAAAATCATCATAGGTTAGAATATATTAATCATGAAATATAATAGATAATGATGGGTGATTATAATCCAATGAAAAAAATTGAAATTATTAATTATTATGTTTTCTTATTTTGTTAATTAATAAAGTTAACAGTTTGATATTTAATTTTATTAAACAATGGATTTCTTAATTATAAGTCTTAATTCAGTTAATTAATTGAAGAGTTAATTAATTGGGTATTCCTTATGTTTTATTTATAGTAGTTTAAGTTTATTTTACTTTTACGTTTTGAAATTATTAGTTTAATTAAAGGTTTATTTAAATTATGTTTTAGTTTTAGTTTTATTAATTTTCTTTATGATTTTGTTGTGCTGATAAAATATGAGTCACTGATACCATTTTACACTATCGGTGTCTCATGCACTCACCAATCCACTGTACTTCAACTCACTGATCACCCTTCATCATCGATCTCTCTACACTCAAGGTCTCACCAATTACTATCGCTTGGACATGCCACCAATCCTACCCAGATCATCACACTAATACACCATCAGTTTCTCCTCTGTTATGCCACCGCAATCTTCTTCCATAATTTCTCTACCAAAGGGGGCACTATCATTCTGTGATTGGTTTTACCCTTAAACTATTCTCTTCTACTGGTACAAATCCCTTCTTCAAACCACTACACCTTTCAACATCAGTGAGACCATCCTCAACACTGCTTTATCTTCTTTGATTCCATTATTTCCTTATAAAAAAACTGTATCAACCTACCACCATTTCCATTCATTGACACAAACATGAAAAATAACAAACTATCACAGATTTAGCCCAAATCTCAACTCCATGTTAACTTAACCCTCATTCTTCTTCTACCATAAGTCACAATCCCCGCCATTAACGAAATTGAACCACACACAAAAAAAACATAGTTCAAAAAACATATTTCCCAAATCTGAACAACCCATTTTTATCATTGTAGATATGGTAATCACATGTCCTAGTAGATTATTGATGTTTTAAGGAGATTCCACTACTTGAAACTGGAGTTTATAGGAACTGAACAAGATTTCATGCCTTGTGCAGTGAGTGAAGAGGGTCTCACATCATTTGCGGTGAAGAGGAAGTCGGGTAACAAGGATGGATTTTTCAAGACCATTATCCATAACTACTACTTTGGAGGAGGAGGTTGAAACCAACATGATATTCAATCATCACCACAAGGTTCTTCCATCCTAATCGGTAGCTACATTGAAGAAGGATCCAAAAAAACCATGATTCACCCCCACCTACTGTCGAGGGTGCTCTAGGAGAGGAGGATATGGGGTCATCAAAGAACACTATGTTGTAATGTTGAAGGGAGAAGAGGAAATGGAAGATATCTCCCACCTGATAGAGTTTTCTAAAAGAGTCGAAGTCCCCCCATTGAGCATCACAGAGATGCGGGGGAGGAAAAATCTAAAAATATAACTTTTAAAAAAACTAATAAAATAAAAAATAAAATATTAAAATAATTCTTTTAAATAAATAAAATATATAAAAATATAATTATTAAATTAAATAAATAAATAAAACATATATTTTATAAACTAATAATTAAAAAAATATTAAAAAAACTAAAATACTTAATCTATTTAATTTAAAATAGTAAATAATTTTATATTTAAAATGATGATTAACATTGTAATAAATTTTAGTCTAATTTAAATATATTTCTTCACATTATTATGTATGATGTCAAAATAATAATTTTAATAATCTAGTTTAAATTATAAACTTAATAAATTAATAGATATAATAACTAACTTAATTAAGTAATAAATTTTTTTGTGAACATAAGTTTTACCTAAATAATTTTAAGTGAATAATTTTACTTATTACTAAAATTTATTTTAAAAAATAAATATAAAATAAAAATAATAATTATCAATTTAAATATTTATTAATTACTATTAATTAACTTTTAAATATGTAATATAACATGAATTTAAAAAATTACTATAATATATTAATTAATTTTCATCATTTTTATAACTGTTCTATTTTTTACTTTTCTGTGCATGTTCATTTATGAGCCGGAAACACATCTATGTGCATTCAACTAACTCACTAAAAGTTATTTATGAGAGAAAAACAAATGTGGTGTGTGGTTCACAAAAAAATACACATGTGCAGTGAAACTGTAAAAGACAAGTTTAAGTTGTTGAAAAGTGGCGGCGACGTGTAGCTGATGACAGTGGTTGGAAAGGCAGTGCAACATTGTATTTTTGTCGGACTCTCGATTTTTCAACTCCACAACATTATATTTTCAAGAGAAAATCAAGGAGACTCTCGCAAGAAGTATGTGCGGATACATGAAGGCGAAGGAGCCAGAGAGGAGAGAAGTAGTAGGGGAGACCTTCTTTGTAACACCCCATGCTTCCACGGTACGTTTCCCTTCGAATAATGTGATAGCGTGTGTTGTACGCAACCTCGAGTTCTAACACACACCACAACTAATTAAACTAGCCGTTGTGAATAGTAATACCTACTCTTTGAAATCATATATATTTTATATTTCAAAATGGACTTCATTTTTGGATTCGGAATATTGAAATTAGCCTAGGGTGAAATTTTGGTACTTTTCGGATAACTTTTATATTTTGATGAATAGTTAAAATTACTAAATTTTAATTAAAAACAACTTTTTAATCAAAATAATTAATATTGATAAATTATGAATTTGAGTGGTTCTAAAGTATATTTAGAATATATTTTTACCATTTAATTTAATGTTTGTCATTGGACATAATTTCACAATTAAATCAGACATAAACAAGTGTCAATCTTTTGATAGTTATTATCTCTTAAAAACACGCTTTTTATTTTAACAACGGGAATTAATTTTAAATTAATTTCTGCCACTTATGTATTTCGAATTTGGAAAAATGGATTACATATTTGGAATCAGGATGTACAAATTATGTAAATAGGTAACTTTTATTTTTACACATTTTGAATAATTATTGCGGTAAATATTTTATTTACCATGGTTAAAGGGTAAATCCGGTAAATAAGGGTTAAAAAATAATATTATAATAATAAAAAATTACCCTAAAACGTGTCCTAACCTTATTGGTGGACACATACCCGACCATGGGCATCCTTGGGTCAATTTGGGGACCCCTTAGAGCCACTTGTATGTGGTAGGGACACATTATATTAAAAACGTTAAAATAAAAATAAAAATGGCATAAGCTTACATCTTTTAGAAGAACAACTTTTACATAGGGTTATACATGTTGGATTTTTGATTATAAATATTAATTAGAAATATAATAAGATTTCCTAAATAATTATATTTTATTTATAATTTTTAGACATCAAATTAGTTAAATTATTAATGACACAATAATGATTCAATTTTTACCTCATTAATAAATCATTTAAATAAATAAGATTATATTGATTAAAATATTATCTAAAACCTGTCAAATTATTATTGGTTGATGTTATTTAGAATATGAGTCATCTTATCTTTGACCTCAATGATTTTTGGACCATTATAAACCGAATATAATTATATTATAAAGTAATACTTTCACTCTTTCCTAAAGAGCCCCTCCTCTCCCTTATAAAAGGAGACCACTTCTACTCATTCCTCACACCTCTCAAGCCACTTGGATCGTCCAAACCCTGCCCAAATACTCTCCCAACTTCCCTCAATACAACCTAGAGGCCTTAGTTCGATCAGAAAGCCAACCTAAGGAGCCCTTTTGATCAAATCAAAAGGAAGAACCCGAAGGAGAGGTAATGTTTTCACCACCCCTTTTCAAGTCCTTTGTTCTTCCACTTCTTCTTTCTTTGTTCTTACCATTATAAAATAATAACTCCATTATCTCACATATACTGTGATGTCAATATAAATATGGTACAACCATATTCAGTATTCTATCCACCCTTTGAATAACATGTCACCATACGTGCGTACGTACGGCTTACCGTCTCCACGTCGTGGTGTAATTGTTATTCAATATATTATTATTTGAATGGTTATAATAATGATCTGCAACTCATGTAAATAATAAATATAACATGTTAATTATTCTGTATATATGATATAACATCCATTTATATATTATTTTAATATCAAAAGAATGATATTGTTTCTCGTGCGTACGTACGGACTACCGTCTCCACGAACGCGATGAGATTCATTCTCCATCGTATCCATTCCAGTCTTATTCTCATTTTAGGGTCAAAAATAATGTTAATATCATTCTGATTATGAATAAGATATAATATATCCATTAAAAACATGTCTTACGTAACCAAACATTTAAGAAAAACGAATCGATTATCACCTGAAACGACGATAATACTAAGATATTATTAATAAAGCAATGTTAAAAGATCATATATGATATCATATTAATCTATATGATTCTTGTATAATTTAATAACAATTATTTCACCATTATATAGGAGGTTAACCTACCCCAACAAAGGAAAAGTACAAGGTAGGGGTTTATTTCGCAATCTCTTCATTATCCGAGGTTGTTTATACATAATTATCTACTGGGACCTCGTTATCATCCACGTCCATGTTTCTTCAAAATGTATTTCAAAACATTTTTAATATTTAAAAGAATATGGGTTAAAGTCATTTATACCCTTGTTTGACTTTTTATAAGAGGTTTATAAGGGAATCTTTCCGTCGTTTTCCAAACAAGGTGCTTTTTAACCTTTTCGACAGAATTAAGATAAGAATGTTTTTTTAACTTATACGGCGGGTGCGGTTATTTTCCGCCGTTATAAAATCGTCAAAGCTTCCCTTACAAGATTATAAGAATATTTTCAAGAAAATGTTTTATTTTATATGGCTCTTAAATGATTTCAAAAATAGAAAGAGATATTTCTCTAAAAAGTGTTTTGATTTCATCTATGTCAACATCCTTTGACGGATTTTACGCTTATTTGAAGTTGATTTATTATGATACAAAACTTCTATATTGTATTGAAGGTTTTGTGATATGATTGACTGTGGATGTGCTATTTTTATACCATTCATAGTTTATGGTGAAATTATTGACATTTCGTATGCTAGTTTTAATATGAATGTTTATGTTATGTTTAAACCTTTTCATATGGGAATGCATTGGACTTAATATGTGACGGGTGGAGCCCGCTATAGCTCCTCGATGCATCGGTAGGTCTCATGAGACAATCTAGTGTCTTGGCACAAGGCCATGGAAAAATCTTATTTGTAGTCTTGGCACGAGGCCTTGGCTATGTGGTTATGATAGTCTGGCATTATGCATTCCAACATTATGAAAGTGGTTATTGATAATGCATGTGATTATTCGATTAGTAGAATATCCATGTGAACAAGTAAATGGAATTATTTCATTTTACTTTTTCCATACTATGTTGAAGTTCAATTTTAAAAGGATTTTGTTTTAGTAATTCATTGCCTTAAATGTTTATGCTTAATTTTGAATGTTCCGCTATATTGTTATCATTACTGGGCATTTGAGCTCACCCCTTTTCTATGTTTTATTTTTCCCAGGATGTGAAGATGTAAGTTATGAATGACCTACAGGGATATTATGAGGGGATTATAGTGTGGACTGTGGAAACATTATGTTGTTGTAGTAGTTTTTCATTTTATGATGTAATGTAAAACATATGAATATATCTAGTGTTTCCAAGGCTACTAAACCAATCGGTCTTTCGAGATTTGATCTTTCTTGTGATCATGCCAATGTTATGTAATAATGCACCGACTCTGGGTAACTGGGGTCGGGGCGTTACAGTTGGTATCAGAGGAAGTTTAGTACAATCCTTGGAAGCTAGATTTAGATAAACTCTGATTAGAGCATGTAGACCTAAGATGAACTTTGAGGATTAGTATAGAAGAACTTCCTAGAATTTTGGTATTGTAGAGATTTTGTGAGTTTTCCGAGCAATACATCCCTGTCTGGATACGAGTAGGTAGAGGTGGCTCTAGCACAGATGTACCTAGGGGTAAAACCCGAAAACACCGCTTTGAGCTAGACTCGAACGGGAACTGGGGCACGACAACGGGCCTTGATGCACTCTTGGTTACGACACTCCCGGGGGATATGCTTAGGATAACTCTCATTTTATTTACAAATCATTATGAAGGGTTTATGAGTATATAATTCCTCAAAGAAAACATTTTTATGATTATGGATTATATCCATAAATAGTTCAATTTATGTTGAGTATTTACAAGTATGGGATTATGTATTTTGATTCATAAACTGATCTGGTTTATGCCATTGTTTAGAAATGGCGCCTAGTGGAAGAAATGGAAACCGTATCAATGCACGCACTCCATGTACGGATTGCCCTCCTTCTCAAGATAATTATAGTGTAGCTGGTGATGCAACTGGTGTCGATCAGCTAATCACCATACTGGGACAACTTACTCAGGTTATGAATAATAACCTTACCCGTATGGAGCACCCTGATCCACAGCATGGAGGATCAATGTTAGATCGATTCATGAGGCAACAACCACCAACATTCATTGGGAGTACAAATCCCTTAGTAGCTGAGCAATGGATAAATTTCCTAGAGAAAATATTTCAGGCTTTGGGGAGCAGTGAAAGGGAAAAAGTTGTCATGGCAGTTTACCGCCTCACTGGAGATGCTGATCAATGGTGGTCATTGATTCAAAACATTAAGGAAGATGATGAAGTATCAAATATGGAATGGAGGGAGTTCAAAGATCTTTTTTTAGAAAAATACTTTCCTCGCGACCATCGAGCAGATATGGAAAGGCAATTTCTAAGTCTGAGAAAGAAGGAGGATGAGAATGTCGCAAAGTATGAGGATAACTTTACAAGGTTAGCAAGGTATGCTGGTGATTATATACGTAACCAAAGAAGTAAGATTGATAGTTTCTTTGATGGGTTAAAACCGTTTCTCCGTCGAGCATTATTCTCACAATCCTTTTCATCGTACGAAGACATTGTCTCATGTGCTATCAAGACCGAAAATGAATTCTATAAGTCTTATGACATTAAAGCAAAGCAAGAGAAGAAGAGACCTGCTGATCAATCTGGGAATGGAAATAAGGGGAAGAAGGGAATGGTTGAATATCCATCCTGTGGTAAATGCGGGAAGAAACACCCTAGTACTTGCTTGAAGGGAATGGGAGTCTGTTACAAGTGTGGTGAAAAAGGCCACCAAGCTCGTGATTGCAAGGGGAAGAAGGAAGCTACCAACGTTCAGTGCTACAATTGCAGGGAGATGGGGCATTATGCAAATGCATGTCCTAAGCGTCGGGAGAACCTACCTCAGAAAAGGCCAAGGGATCAAGGCCAGGCTTATGCTATCACTACTGCAGAGGTAGAAGCTCCAAAAGACGTGGTGGCAGGTAATTTAATGGTTTCCTCAAGTTTAGAAAATGCATTATTTGACTCTGGATCGTCGCATTGTTTCATATCTTCCCAGTTTGCTAAGAAAATCAGATATTTCCAATTTGATTTAATAAGGGAGTTTTCAGTTAAAACTCCTAAGGGAAGTATCATTGCAACAAAGTTTTGTGAATCAGTCCCCATTAGAGCACATAAATTTTCTTTATCTGCTGATCTCGTCGTCATACCTATGATTGAGTTTGATATAATCCTCAGTATGGATTGGCTTTCGGACTATGATGCAAAGATTTATTGTAAGAAGAAAGAGGTTATGATTCTTGATGATAATGATAAGGAACACCTTATTGTTAGAGCAGAATCGTCACCACCTAATTCTTATTTAGATCCACCCTCAATAGCTCAACTAAATTCAATTATTGGGGAGGAAGAGAATGAAATAACAACGGGTGAGGAAAGGAATGTTCAAATAGAGGATTTACCTGTTGTGAAAGAATTTGTAGATGTATTTCCGGAAGATTTACCTGGACATCCTCCAGAACGAGAAGTTGAGTTTTCCATTGATTTAATTCCTGAATCAAGGCCTATATCGAAGACCCCTTACAGAATGGCTACTGTAGAGTTAGTCGAAGTAAAGAAACAACTAAAGGAATTGAGTAATAAAGGATTTATTCGCCCTAGTGTTTCTCCATGGGGAGCCCCTGTTCTTTTTTTAAAAAATAAAGATGGATCTATGAGGTTATGCATCGACTACAGGGAGATCAATGCTATAACGATAAAGAACAAGTATCCCCTACCTCGTATTGATGATTTATTTGACCAACTGCATGGAGCTCAATACTTTTCAAAGATTGACCTTCGATCTGGATACCATCAGTTGTGTGTGAAGAAGGAAGACATTCCGAAGACAGTATTTCGAACCTGGTACGGGCATTACGAGTTTATTGTAATGCCGTTTGGATTGACTAATGCACCCTCTGTATTCATGGATCTGATGAATAGAGTTTTCAAGGAGTATCTTGATGAATTTGTGGTGGTATTTATTGATGATATCTTGGTATACTCCAAAACCTATGAAGATCATGAAAATCACTTGTGCATTATCTTGAAGACTCTGAGGAGGCATGAACTATATGGGAAGTTTAGCAAGTGTGAATTCTGGCTTCAGGATATTTCTTTTCTTGGCCATATTGTCTCTAAAGATGGAATCTCTGTTGATCCTTATAAGACCAAGGAAATCCAAGAATGGCCAGCACCTACGAGTATAACTGAGGTACGTAGTTTTATTGGTTTTTCAGGTTATTATCGACGTTTCGTCCAGAATTTTACCCGATTGGCTAACCCATTAACGAAGCTCACACATAAAGGGGTTAAATTTGTTTGGACAAAAGAGTGTGAATAATGTTTCGAAAAACTGAAGAGGAGATTAGTCAATGCCCCTATATTGACTCTACCATCGGGGAATGATGGGTTCGTTATTTATAGTGATGCATCAAAGAAAGGACTTGGTTGTGTCCTTATGCAGAATGATAGAGTTATTGCCTATGCATCACGACAGTTAAAAATTCATGAACAAAACTATCCTACTCATGATCTCGAGTTAGCAGCTGTGATCTTTACTTTGAAGATATAGAGGCACTACCTCTATGGTGAAAAATGTGAGATTTATACTGATCACAAGAGTTTGAAGTATATTTTCGCACAAAAAGAAATCAATATGAGGCAAAGGAGATGGCTTGAATTACTCAAGGATTATGATTGCACGATACACTACCACCTGGGCAAAGCAAACAAGGTGGCAGATGCTTTGAGCAGAAAAGACCATGGTGTTTTGAACATGATGAGAATTTAAAGGGATCCAATTTTCATGGATCTTGTGAAGATGGACATGGGAATAACCAGGGAAGGTGAAACATCAATGCTTTTTAAAATGGTTGCCAAACCATCTTTACTAGAAAGGATTAAGAGTTCTCAGACCGATGATGAAGAATTTCATAAGAAGATTAAAGCTGTGAATGATGGGAGATTGAGAGACTTTGTGTATGAAGATGGAATTTTGAAATTCCGGAAGAGACTTTGTGTTCCCGATTTACCTGATCTGAAAAAGGAATTGCTGGATGATGCTCATAGTTCCAATTTCTCTATACACCATGGGAGCACCAAAATGTATAGATATTTGAAGGAACATTTTTGGTGGGACAACATGAAGAGGGAGATTGCTGATTTTGTGTCAAGATGTATGGTTTGTCAACAAGTGAAAGCTGGAAGGCAACAGCCTGGAGGAGTCATGCAACCTCTTCCCATACCGGAGTGGAAATGGGACAATATTACGATGGACTTTGTCATGGGGCTACCAAAGACTCCTAGAAGGAATGATGCAATATGGGTTTTTATTGATCGCCTTACCAAGTCAGCACATTTTCTTGCTATAAGAGAAGATATACCCCTGGAACGTCTAGCAAGACTATACATTAATGAAGTTGTGAGACTTCATGGAGTACCCCTATCGATTGTTTCTGATCGTGATCCCCGTTTTACTTCAAGATTTTGGAAAAGTCTTCAGAAATCCCGGGGTACTGAACTTCATTTGAGCACTGCTTACCACCCTCAGACAGATGGACAATCAGAACGGACTATTCAGACCTTAGAAGACATGTTGAGATCTTGCTCACTTGATTTTCAGGGTATGTGGGATCAATATTTACCACTGGTAGAATTTTCCTATAACAATAGCTTCCATTCGAGTATTCAGATGGCACCATATGAAGCGTTATACGGAAAGAGATGTCGTACACCAACCTGTTGGGATGACGTTGGTGAAAGAAAACTTGTAGGCCCAGAACTGGTGGAGGAAACGGTGGAAAAGGTGAAAGTAATCCAAAATCACATCAAAGCAGCTCAAAGTAGGCAGAAGAGCTATGTCGATAATCGAAGGAAGGATTTGGAATTTCAAGTCGGTGATCATGTTTTTCTGAAGGTATCTCTGTGGAAGGGAGTCATACGTTTTGGTAAGAAAGGTAAATTGAGTCCCAGGTACATCGGACCTTTCGAAATTCTAGAACGAATTGGGGTTGTATCTTACCGATTGGCAATGCCGCCAAGTCTCTCCAAAGTTCACGATGTGTTCCACATATCTCTATTGAGGAAATACATGCCTAACCCAATGCATGTACTCACCTATGAAGAATTAGAACTGGAACCCGATCTGTCTTATTGCGAAGAGCCCGTCAAGATTCTTGATACGAGAGAACAAGTGCTGAGAAACCGGACGACGCGTCTGGTAAAAGTTTTGTGGAGAAACCATAAGATGGAAGAGGCAACGTGGGAACCCGAGGAACTTATGATGAAGAACCACCCGAGTCTTTTTATGCAGTAATACCCTAGAAATTGCGAGGACGCAATTATTTGAAGGAGGGGAGAATGTAACACCCCATGATTCCACGGAACGTTTCCCTTCGAATAATGCGATAGCGTGTGTTGTACGCAACCTCGAGTTCTAACACACACCACAACTAATTAAACTAGCCGTTGTGAATAGTAATACCTACTCTTTGAAATCATATATATTTTATATTTCAAAATGGACTTCATTTTTGGATTCGGAATATTGAAATTATCCTAGGGTGAAATTTTGGTACTTTTCGGATAACTTTTATATTTTGATGAATAGTGAAAATTACTAAATTTTAATTAAAAACAACTATTTTAATAAAAATAATTAATATTGATAAATTATGAATTTGAGTGGTTTTAAAATATATTTAGAATATATTTTTACCATTTAATTTAATGTTTGTCATTGGACATAATTTCACAATTAAATCAGACATAAACAAGTGTCAATCTTTTTATACTTATTATCTTTTAAAAACACGCTTTTTATTTTAACAACAGGAATTAATTTTAAATTAATTTCTGCCACTTCTGTGTTTTGAATTTGGAAAAATGGATTACATATTTGGAATCAAGATTTCCAAATTATGTAAATAGGTAACTATTATTGTAACACCCCAAGCTTCTACGGTACGTTTCCCTTCGAATAATGCGATAGCGTGTGTTGTACGCAACCTCGAGTTCTAACACACACCACAACTAATTAAACTAGCCGTTGTAAATAGTAATACCTACTTTTTGAAATCATATATATTTTATATTTCAAAATGGACTTCATTTTTGGATTCGGAATATCGAAATTATCCTAGGGTGAAATTTTGGTACTTTTCGGATAACTTTTATATTTTGATGAATAGTGAAAATTACTAAATTTTAATTAAAAACAACTTTTTTAATCAAAAGAAGTAATAGTGATAAATTATGAATTTGAGTGGTTTTAAAGTATATTTAGAATATATTTTTACCATTTAATATAATTTTGGTCATTGGACATAATTTTACAATTAAACCGAACATAAACAAGTGTCAATCTTTTGGTAGTTATTATCTCTTAAAAACACGCTTTTTGTTTTGACAGCGGGAATTAATTTTAAATTAATTTCTGCCACTTCTGTGTTTTGAATTTAGAAAAATGGATTCCATATTTGGAATCAGGATGTTCAAATTGTTTAAATAGGTAACTTTTATTTTTAGACATTTTGAATAATTACTGCGGTAAATATTTTATTTACCATGGTTAAGGGTAAATCCGGTAAATAAGGGTTAAAAAATAATATTATAATAATACTAAATTACCCTAAAACGTGTCCTAACCTTATTGGTGGACACATACCCGACCATGGGCATCCTTGGGTCAATTTGGGGACCCCTTGGAGCCACTTGTATGTGGTAGGGACACATTATATTAATAAAGTTAAAATAAAAATAAAAATGGCATAAGCTTACATCTTTTAGAAGAACAATTTTTACATAGGGTTATACATGTTGTATTTTCTATTATAAATATTCATTAGAAAGATAAAAAGATTTCCTACATAATGATGTTTTATTTATAATTTTTAGACATTAAATAATTTATTTTATTTATGACACAATGATGATGCAGTAATTACTAAAATAGTAAAAAATTAACATAATTGATATTATAAATACCCAAATAAATAAAATATGAAACTTTTAATGAATTACAATAATTTTCTAGGATAATATGATATATTAGGATTGATTTAATGGACTTTGTTCGAAGTAATCAATCTGTTATGAGTTTCACAAAAATCAACTATTGAATAGTGTCAAAATTGACATAAAAGAGTTCTTAAAACAAATATTATATTATTAATTGATATTAAATTCTTAAAAATCTAAGGTTCGGCCAAGAGACTTATATTATGATAGTTTAATCATTAATGGACCACTTGGGGGTCGCTTGGATGTATATAGTAAGTTTATTAACCATATTATATAAAAATACAAAGAGACATTGTAAAAGTGAAACTAATTAACTTAGAGTTAATACTTAAAGATAAGGTTAATATAAGTACCCAAACCTGTCTAAATTCCATTGGATGAGTTTTTTTCGACCTATCCCTACCTCAGCCTTTGAATAGTCAACTTTGGAGCCTTTAGAAACCGAATATGAATTTATTATAAATTAATATTTCTAGCTTTTCCAAAGGTGCCCCTCACCCCTCTTATAAAAAGGGCACTCCTCCTTCTCATTTCTTCACACCTTCAAAGCCTTTTGGTTCGGCCAAACTCTGCCCAAATACTCTCCTAACATCCCTCACTACAACCTAGAGGCCTTAGTTTGATCAGAAAGCCAACCTAAGGAGCCCTTTTGATCAAATCAAAAGGAAGAACCTGAAGAAGAGGTAATGATTTCACCACCCTTTTCTAAGTTCATTTCTTCTTCCACTTCTTCTTCCTTTGTTCTTACCATTCTAAAATAATAACTCCAGTATCTCACATATACTGTTATGTTATTATAAGTATGGTACAACCATACTCAGTATTCTATCCACCCTTTGAATAACATGCCACCATACGTGCGTACGTACGGCTTACCGTCTCCACGTCGTGGTGTAATTGTTATTCAATATAATATTATTTGGATGGGTATAATAATGATGTGTAACTCATGTAAATAATAAATATAACATGTTAATGATTCTGTATATATGATATACCATTCATTTATATATTATTTTAATATCAAAAGAATGATATTGTCGCTCGTGCGTACGTACGGACTACCGTCTCCACGAACGCGATGAGATTCATTCTCCATCGTATCCATTCAAGTATAATTATCATTTTATGATTTAAAAATGATGTTTAAGGACTTGATATCATTCTGGATATGAATAAGACACAACAAACATGGCTTATGTAACAAAACATATAAAAGAAAATGAGTAAGTTAACACCCGAAACGATGATAATTCTAAGATATTATTAATAAATCAATGTTAAAAGATCATATATGATATCATATTAATATATATGATTCTTGTATAATTTAATAACAATTATTTCACCATTATACAGGAGGTTAACCTACCCCAACCAAGGAAAAGTACAAGGTAAGGGTTATTTCACAATCTCTTCTTTATCCGAGGTTGTTTATACGTAATAATCTACTGGGATCTCGTTATCATCCACATCCATGTTTCTTCAAAATGTATTTCAAAACATTTTTACTATTTACAAGAATATGGGTTAAAGTCATTTATACCCTTGTTTGACTTTTTATAAGAGGTTTATAAAGGAATCTTTCCGTCGTTTTCAAAACAAGGTCCTTTTTAACCTTTTCGACAGAATTGAGGTAAGAATGTTTTTTTTAACTTATATGGCGGGTGAGGTTATTTTCCGCCGTTATAAAATCGTCGAAGTTTTCCATACAAGCTTATAAGAATATTTTGAAAGAAAATGTTTTATTTTATATGGATCTTAAATGATTTCAAAATAAAAGGAGATACTTCTTTAAAAAGAATTTTGATTTCATCTATGTCAACATCCTTTGATGGATTTTAAGATTATTTGAAGTTGATTTATTATGATACAAAACTTCTATATTGTATTGAAGGTTTTGTGATATGTTTGACTGTGGATGTGCTATTTTTATACCATTCATAGTTTATGGTGAAATTATTGACATTTCGTATGCTAGTTTTAATACGAATGTTTATGTTATGTTTAAACCTTTTCATATGGGAATGCATTGGACTTAATAAGTGACGGGTGGAGCCCGCTATAGCTCCTCGATGCATCGGTAGGTCTCATGACACAAACTAGTG
The DNA here is from genome assembly GCA_963277665.1 of Viscum album. Classification (NCBI taxonomy): domain Eukaryota; kingdom Viridiplantae; phylum Streptophyta; class Magnoliopsida; order Santalales; family Viscaceae; genus Viscum; species Viscum album. Next base: position 1,656,459,630 of record OY728163.1, read on the forward strand.
TCTTGGCACAAGGCCTTGACAAAATCTTATTTGTAGTCTTGGAACGAGGCCTTGGCTATGTGGTTATGATAGTCTGGCATTATGCATTCCAACATTATGAAAGTGGTTATTGATATTGCATGTGATTATTCGATTAGTAGAATATCCATGTGAACAAGTAAATGGAATTATTTCATTTTACTTTTGCCATACCATGTTGAAGTTCAATTTTAAAAGGCTTTTGTTTTAGTAATTCATTGCCTTAAATGTTTATGCTTATTTTGAATGTTCCGCTATATTGTTATCCTTACTGGGCATTTGAGCTCACCCCTTTTCTATGTTTTATTTTTCCCAGGTAGTGAAGAAGTAAATTATGATTGACTTACAGGGATATTATGAGGGGTTTATAGTGTGGACGTTGGAAACATTATGTTGTTGTATTAGTTTTTCATTTTATGATGTAATGTAAAACTTATGAATATATCTAGTGTTTCCAGGGCTACTAAACTAATCGGTCTTTCGGGATTTGATCTTTCTTGTGATCATGCCAATGTTATGTAATAATGCACCGACTCTGGGTAGCTGGGGTCGGGGCGTTACAGTTGGTATCAGAGAAAGTTTAGTACAAACCTTGGAAGCTAGATTTAGATAAACTCTGATTAGAGCACATAGACCTAAGATGAACTTTGAGGATTAGTATAGAAGAACTTCCTAGAATTTTGGTATTGTAGAGACTTTGTGAGTTTTCCGAGCAATACATCCCTGTCTGGATACGAGCAGGTAGAGGCGGCTCTGGCATAGATGTACCTAGGGGTAAAACCCGAAAACACCGCTTTGAGCTAGACTCGAACGGGAACTGGTGCACGACAACGGGCCTTGCTGCACTCTTGGTTACGACACTCCCGGGGAATATTCTTACGATAACTCTCACTTTCTTTATAAATCATTATGAAGGGTTTGTGAGTATATACTTCCTCAAAGAAAACATATTTATGATTATGGATTATATCCATAGATAGTTCAATTTATGTTTAGTGTTTTATAAGTATGGGATTATGTATTTTGATGCATAAACTGATCTAGTTTATGCCATTTTTTAGAAATGGAGCCTAGTGGAAGAAATGGAAACTGTATCAATGCACGCACTCCATGTAGGGATTGCCCTCCTGCTCAAGATAATTATAGTGGGGCTGGTGATGCAACTGGTGCTGATCAGCTGATCACCGTACTGGGACAACTTACTCAGGTTATGAATAATAACCTTACCCGTATGGAGCACCCTGATCCGCAGCGTGGAGGATCAATGTTAGATCGATTCATGAGACAACAACCACCAACGTTCAATGGGAGTACAAATCCCTTAGTAATTGAGCAATGGATATTTTCCCTAGAGAAAATATTTCAGGCTTTGGGGAGTAGTGAAAGGGAAAAAGTTACCATGGCAGTTTACCGCCTCACTGGAGATGCTGATCAATGGTGGTCATTGATTCAAAACATGAAGGAAGATGATGAAGTATCAAACATGGAATGGAGGGAGTTCAAAGATCTGTTTTTAGAAAAATACTTTCCTCGCGACCATCGAGCAGATATGGAAAGGCAATTTCTGAGTCTGAGACAAAAGGAGGATGAGAATGTCACAAAGTATGAGGATAACTTTACAAGGTTAGCGAGGTATGCTGGAGATTATATTCGCAACCCAAGAAGTAAGATTGATCGTTTCTTTGATGGGTTAAAACCATTTCTCCATCGAGCATTAGTCTCACAATCCTTTTTGTCATACGAAGACATTGTCTCATGTGCTATCAAGACCGAAAAAGAATTCTCTAAGTCTTATGACTTTAAAGCGAAGCAAGAGAAGAAGAGACCTTCTGATCAATCTGGGAATGGAAATAAGGGGAAGAAGGGAAAGGTTGAATATCCATCTTGTGGTAAATGCGGGAAGAAACATCCTGGTGCTTGCCTGAAGGGAATGGGAGTCTGTTACAAGTGTGGTGAAAAAGGCCACCAAGCTCATGATTGCAAGGGGAAGAAGGAAGCTACCAACGTTCAGTGCTACAATTGCAGGGAGATGGGGCATTATGAAAATGCATGTCCTAAGAGTCAGGAGAACTTACCTCAGAAAAGGCCAAGGGATCAAGGCCAGGCTTATGCTATCACTACTGCTGAGGTAGAAGCTCCGAAAGACGTGGTGGCAGGTGATTTAATGGTTTCCTCAAGTTTAGCAAATGCATTATTTGATTCTGGATCATCGCATTGTTTCATATCTTCCCAGTTTGCTAAGAAAATTAGATATTTCCAATTTGATTTAATAAGGGAGTTGTCAGTTAAAACTCCTAAGGGAAGTATCGTTGCAACAAAGTTTTGTGAATCAGTCCCCATTAGAGCACATAAATTTTCTTTATCTGCTGATTTCATCGTCATACCTATGATTGAGTTTGATATAATCCTCGGTATGGACTGGCTTTCGGACTATGATGCGAAGATTTATTGCAAGAAGAAAGAGGTTACGATTCTTGATGATAATGATAAGGAGCACCTTATTTTTAGAGCAGAATCGTCACCACCTAATTCTTATTTAGATCCACCCCCTGTAGCTCAACTTAATTCAATTATCGGGGAGGAAGAGAATGAAATAACTGTCGGTGAGGAAAGGAATGTTCAAATAGAGGATGTACCTGTTGTGAAAGAATTTGTAGATGTATTTCCGGAAGATTTACCTGGACATCCTCCAGAACGAGAAGTTGAGTTTTCTATTGATTTGATTCCTGGATCAAGGCCTATATCGAAGACCCCTTATAGAATGGCCACTGTAGAGCTAGTCGAACTAAAGAAACAACTAGAGGAATTGAGTAATAAGGGATTTATTCGCCCTAGTGTTTCTCCATGGGGAGCCCCTGTTCTTTTTGTTAAAAAGAAAGATGGATCTATGAGGTTATGTATCGATTACAGGGAGATCAATGCTATAACGATAAAGAACAAGTATCCCCTACCTCGTATTGATGATTTATTTGACCAACTGCATGGAGCTCAATACTTTTCAAAGATTGACCTTCGATCTGGATACCATTAGTTGTGTGTAAAGAAGGAAGACATTCCGAAGATAGCATTTCGAACCAGGTACGGGCATTACGAGTTTACTGTAATGCCGTTTGGATTGACTAATGCACCCTCTGTATTCATTGATCTGATGAATAGAGTTTTCAAGGAGTATCTCGATGAATTTGTGGTGGTATTTATTGATGATATCTTGGTATACTCCAAAACCTACAAAGATCATGAAAATCACTTGCGCATTATCTTGAAGACTCTGAGGAGGCATGAATTATATGGGAAGTTTAGAAAGTGTGAATTCTGGCTTCCGGAGATTTCTTTTCTTGGCCATATTGTCTCTAAAGATGGAATCTCTGTTGATCCTTCTATGACCAAGGCAATCCAAGAATGGCCAGCACCTACGAGTATAACTGAGGTACGTAGTTTTATTGGCTTGGCAGGTTATTATCGACGTTTCGTCCAGAATTTTGCCCGATTGGCTAACCCATTAACGAAGCTCACACGTAAAGGGGTTAAATTTGTTTGGACAAAAGAGTGTGAAGAATGTTTCGAAGAACTGAAGAGAAGATTAGTAAATGCTCCTATATTGACTCTACCATCAGGGAATGATGGGTTCGTTATTTATAGTGATGCATCAAAGAAAGGACTTGGTTGTGTCCTTATGCAGAATGATAGAGTTATTGCCTATGCATCACGATAGTTGAAAATTCATGAACAAAACTATCCTACTCATGATCTTGAGTTAGCAGCTGTGATCTTTGCTTTGAAGATATGGAGGCACTACCTCTATGGTGAAAAATGTGAGATTTATACTGATCACAAGAGTTTGAAGTATATTTTCTCACAAAAAGAACTCAACATGAGGCAAAGGAGATGGCTTGAATTACTCAAGGATTATGATTGCACGATACACTACCACCCCAGGAAAGCAAACAAAGTAGCAGATGCTTTGAGCAGAAAAGACCATGGAGTTCTGAACATGATGAGAATTGAAAGGGATCCAATTTTCATGGATCTAGAGAAGATGGACATGGGAATAACCAGGGAAGGTGAAACATCAATGATTTTTCAAATGGTTGCCAAACCATCTTTACTAGAAAGGATTAAGAGTTCTCAGACCGATGATGAAGAATTTCAGAAGAAGATTAAAGCTGTGAATGATGGGAGATTGAGAGACTTTGTGTATGAAGATGGAACTTTGAAATTTGGAAAGAGACTTTGTGTTCCCGATTTACCTGATCTGAAAAGGGAATTACTGGATGATGCTCATAGTTCCAATTTCTCTATACACCCTGGGAGCACCAAAATGTATAGAGATTTGAAGGAACATTTTTGGTGGGACAACATGAAGAGGGAGATTGCTGATTTTGTATCAAGATGTATGGTTTGTCAACAAGTGAAAGCTGGAAGGCAACAGCCTGGAGGAGTCATGCAACCTCTTCCCATACCGGAGTGGAAATGGGACAATATTACGATGGACTTTGTCATGGGGCTACCAAAGACTCCTAGAAGGAACGATGCAATATGGGTTATTGTTGATCGTCTTACCAAGTCAGCACATTTTCTTGCTATAAGAGAAGATCTATCCCTGGAACGTCTAGCAAGACTATACATTAATGAAGTTGTGAGACTTCATGGAGTTCCCCTATCGATTGTTTCTGATCGTGATCCCCGTTTTACTTCAAGATTTTGGAAAAGTCTTCAGAAATACCTGGATACTGAACTTCATTTGAGCACTGCTTACCACCCTCAGACAGACGGACAATCAGAACGGACTATTCAGACCTTAGAAGACATGTTGAGATCTTGCTCACTTGATTTTCAGGGTATGTGGGATCAATATTTACCACTAGTAGAATTTTCCTATAACAATAGCTTCCATTCGAGTATTCAGATGGCACCATATGAAGCGTTATACGGAAAGAGATGTCGTACACCAACCTGTTGGGATGACGTTGGTGAAAGAAAACTTGTAGGCCCAGAACTGGTGGAGGAAATGGTGGAAAAGGTGAAGGTAATCCAAAATCACATCAAAGCAGCTCAAAGTAGGCAGAAGAGCTATGCCGATAATCGAAGGAAGGATTTGGAATTTCAAGTCGTTGATCATGTTTTCCTGAAGGTATCTCCGTGGAAGGGAGTCTTACGTTTTGGTAAGAAAGGTAAATTGAGTCCCAGGTACATCGGACCTTTCGAAATTCTAGAACGAATTGGGGCTGTAGCTTACCGATTGGCAATGCCGCCAAGTCTCTCCAAAGTTCAAGATGTGTTCCACGTATCTCTGTTGAGGAAATACATGCCTGACCCAACGCATGTACTCACCTATGAGGAATTAGAACTGGAACCCGATCTTTCCTATTGCGAAGAGCCCATCAAGATTCTTGATACGAGAGAACAAGTGCTGAGAAACCGGACGACGCGTCTGGTAAAAGTTTTGTGGAGGAATCATAAGATGGAAGAGGCAACGTGGGAACCTGAGGAACTTATGATGAAGAACCACCCGAGTCTTTTTATGCAGTAATACCCTAGAAATTGCGAGGACGCAATTATTTGAAGGTGGGTAGAATGTAACACCCCAAGCTTCTACGGTACGTTTCCCTTCGAATAATGCGATAGCGTGTGTTGTACGCAACCTCGAGTTCTAACACACACCACAACTAATTAAACTAGCCGTTGTAAATAGTAATACCTACTTTTTGAAATCATATATATTTTATATTTCAAAATGGACTTCATTTTTGGATTCAGAATATCGAAATTATCCTAGGGTGAAATTTTGGTACTTTTCGGATAACTTTTATATTTTGATGAATAGTGAAAATTACTAAATTTTAATTAAAAACAACTTTTTTAATCAAAATAAGTAATAGTGATAAATTATGAATTTGAGTGGTTTTAAAGTATATTTAGAATATATTTTTACCATTTAATATAATGTTGGTCATTGGACATAATTTTACAATTAAACCGAACATAAACAAGTGTCAATCTTTTGGTAGTTATTATCTCTTAAAAACACGCTTTTTGTTTTGACAGCGTGAATTAATTTTAAATTAATTTCTGCCACTTCTGTGTTTTGAATTTAGAAAAATGGATTCCATATTTGAAATCAGGATGTTCAAATTGTGTAAATAGGTAACTTTTATTTTTAGACATTTTGAATAATTACTGCGGTAAATATTTTATTTACCATGGTTAAGGGTAAATCCGGTAAATAAGGGTTAAAAAATAATATTATAATAATAATAAATTACCCTAAAACGTGTCCTAACCTTATTGGTGGACACATACCCGACCATGGTCATCCTTGGGTCAATTTGGGGACCCCTTGGAGCCACTTGTATGTGGTAGGGACACATTATATTAATAAAGTTAAAATAAAAATAAAAATGGCATAAGCTTACATCTTTTAGAAGAACAATTTTTACATAGGGTTATACATGTTGGATTTTCGATTATAAATATTAATTAGAAATACAAAAAGATTTCCTACATAATGATGTTTTATTTATAATTTTTAGACATTAAATAATTTATTTTATTTATGACACAATGATGATGCAGTAATTACTAAAATAGTAAAAAATTAACATAATTGATATTATAAATACCCAAATAAATAAAATATGAAACTTTTAATGAATTACAATAATTTTCTAGGATAATATGATATATTAGGATTGATTTAATGGACTTTGTTCGAAGTAATCAATCTGTTATGAGTTTCACAAAAATCAACTATTGAATAGTGTCAAAATTGACATAAAAGAGTTCTTAAAACAAATATAATATTATTAATTGATATTAAATTCCTAAAAATCTAAGGTTCGGCCAAGAGACTTATATTATGATAGGTTAATCATTAATGGACCACTTGGGGGTCGCTTGGATGTATATAGTAAGTTTATTAACCATATTATATAAAAATACAAAGAGACATTGTAAAAGTGAAACTAATTAACTTAGAGTTAATACTTAAAGATAAGGTTAATATAAGTACCCAAACCTGTCTAAATTCCATTGGATGAGTTGTTTTCGACCTATACCTACCTCATCCTTTGAATAGTCAACTTTGGAGCCTTTAGAAACCGAATATGAATTTATTATAAATTAATATTTCTAGCTTTTCCAAAGGTGCCCCTCACCCCTCTTATAAAAAGGGCACTCCTCCTTCTCATTTCTTCACACCTTCAAAGCCTTTTGGTTCGGCCAAACTCTGCCCCAATACTCTCCCAACATCCCTCACTAAAACCTAGAGGCCTTAGTTTGATCAGAAAGCCAACCTAAGGAGCCCTTTTGATCAAATCAAAAGGAAGAACCCGAAGAAGAGGTAATGATTTCACCACCCTTTTCTAAGTTCATTTCTTCTTCCACATCTTCTTCCTTTGTTCTTACCATTCTAAAATAATAACTCCAGTATCTCACATATACTGTGATGTTATTATAAGTATGGTACAACCATATTCAGTATTCTATCCACCCTTTGAATAACATGTCACCATACGTGCGTACGTACGGCTTACCGTCTCCACGTCGTGGTGTAATTGTTATTCAATATAATATTATTTGGATGGGTATAATAATGATGTGTAACTCATGTAAATAATAAATATAACATGTTAATGATTCTGTATATATGATATACCATTCATTTATATATTATTTTAATATCAAAAGAATGATATTGTCGCTCGTGCGTACGTACGGACTACCGTCTCCACGAACGCGATGAGATTCATTCTCCATCGTATCCATTCAAGTATAATTATCATTTTATGATTTAAAAATTATGTTTAAGGACTTGATATCATTCTGGATATGAATAAGATACAAAAAACATGGCTTATGTAACAAAACATATAAAAGAAAATGAGTAAGTTAACACCCGAAACGATTATAATTCTAAGATATTATTAATAAATCAATGTTAAAAGATCATATATGATATCATATTAATATATATGATTCTTGTATAATTTAATAACAATTATTTCACCATTATACAGGAGGTTAACCTACCCCAACCAAGGAAAAGTACAAGGTAAGGGTTATTTCACAATCTCTTCTTTATCCGAGTTTGTTTATACGTAATAATCTACTGGGATCTCGTTATCATCCACATCCATGTTTCTTCAAAATGTATTTCAAAACATTTTTACTATTTACAAGAATATGGGTTAAAGTCATTTATACCCTTGTTTGACTTTTTATAAGAGGTTTATAAAGGAATCTTTCCGTCGTTTTCAAAACAAGGTCCTTTTTAACCTTTTCGACAGAATTGAGGTAAGAATGTTTTTTTTAACTTATATGGCGGGTGCGGTTATTTTCCGCCGTTATAAAATCGTCGAAGTTTTCCATACAAGCTTATAAGAATATTTTCAAAGAAAATGTTTTATTTTATATGGATCTTAAATGATTTCAAAATAAAAGGAGATACTTCTTTAAAAAGAATTTTGATTTCATCTATGTCAACATCCTTTGATGGATTTTAAGATTATTTGAAGTTGATTTATTATGATAAAAAACTTTTATATTGTATTGAAGGTTTTGTGATATGTTTGACTGTGGATGTGCTATTTTTATACCATTCATAGTTTATGGTGAAATTATTGACATTTCGTATGCTAGTTTTAATACGAATGTTTATGTTATGTTTAAACCTTTTCATATGGGAATGCATTGGACTTAATAAGTGACGGGTGGAGCCCGCTATAGCTCCTCGATGCATCGGTAGGTCTCATGACACAAACTAGTGTCTTGGCACAAGGCCTTGACAAAATCTTATTTGTAGTCTTGGCACGAGGCCTTGGCTATGTGGTTATGATAGTCTGGCATTATGCATTCCAACATTATGAAAGTGGTTATTGATATTGCATGTGATTATTCGATTAGTAGAATATCCATGTGAACAAGTAAGTGGAATTATTTCTTTTTACTTTTTCCATACCATGTTGAAGTTCAATTTTAAAAGGCTTTTGTTTTAGTAATTCATTGCCTTAAATGTTTATGCTTATTTTGAATGTTCCGCTATATTGTTATCCTTACTGGGCATTTGAGCTCACCCCTTTTCTATGTTTTATTTTTCCCAGGTAGTGAAGAAGTAAATTATGATTGACTTGCAGGGATATTATGAGGGGTTTATAGTGTGGACGTTGGAAACATTATGTTGTTGTAGTAGTTTTTCATTTTATGATGTAATGTAAAACTTATGAATATATGTAGTGTTTCCAGGGCTACTAAACTAATCGGTCTTTCGGGATTTGATCTTTCTTGTGATCATGCCAATGTTATGTAATAATGCACCGACTCTGGGTAGCTGGGGTCGGGGCGTTACAGTTATTTTTACACATTTTGAATAATTACTGCGGTAAATATTTTATTTACCATGGTTAAAGGGTAAATCTGGTAAATAAGGGATAAAAAATAATATTACAATAATACAAGATTACCCTAAAACGTGTCCTAACCTTATTGGTGGACACATACCCGACCATGGGCATCCTTGGGTCGATTTGGGGACCCCTTAGAGCCACTTGTATGTGGTAGGGACACATTATATTAAAAAAGTTAAAATAAAAATAAAAATGGCATAAGCTTACATCTTTTAGAAGAACAATTTTTACATAGGGTTATACATGTTCGATTTTCGATTATAAATATTCATTAGAAAGATAAAAAGATTTCCTACATAATGATATTTTATTTATAATTTTTAGACATCAAATAAGTTAAATTATTAATGACACAATAATGATGCAATGTTTACCTCATTAATAAATTATTTAAATAAATAAGATTATAATGATTAAAATATTATCTAAAACCTGTCCAATTCTTATTGGTTGATGTTATTTAGAATATGAGTCATCTTATCTTCGACCTCAATGATTTTTGGACCATTATAAACCGAATATAATTATATTATAAAGTAATACTTTCACTCTTTCCTAAAGAGCCCCTCCTCTCCCTTATAAAAGGAGACCACTTCTACTCATTCCTCACACCTCTCAAGCCACTTGGCTCGTCCAAACCCTGCCCAAATACTCTCCCAACTTCCCTCACTACAACCTAGAGGCCTTAGTTTGATCAGAAAGCTAGCCTAAGGAGCCCTTTTGATCAAATCAAAAGGAAGAACCCGAAGAAGAGGTAATGTTTTCACCACCCCTTTTCAAGTTCCTTTCTTCTTCCACTTCTTCTTTCTTTGTTCTTACCATTATAAAATAATAACTCCAGTATCTCACATATACTGTGATGTTATTATAAATATGGTACAACCATATTCAGTATTCTATCCACCCTTTGAATAACATGTCACCATACGTGCGTACGTACGGCTTACCGTCTCCACGTCGTGGTGTAATTGTTATTCAATATATTATTATTTGGATGGGTATAATAATGATGTGAAACTCATGTAAATAATAAATATAACATTTTAATTATTCTGTATATATGATATAACATCCATTTATATATTATTTTAATATCAAAAGAATGATATTGTCGCTCGTGCGTACGTACGGACTACCATCTCCACGAACGCGATGAGATTCATTCTCTATCGTATCCATTCAAGTCTTATTCACATTTTAAGGTTAAAAATAATGTTAATATAATTCTGATTATGAATAAGATATAATCTATCCATTACAAACATGTCTTACGTAACCAAACATTTAAGATGAACGAATCGATTATCACCCGAAACGACGATAATACTAAGATATTATTAATAAAGCAATGTTAAAAGATCATATATGATATCATATTAATGTATATGATTCTTTTATATTTTAATAACAATTATTTCACCATTATACAGGAAGTTAACCTACCCCAACAAAGGAAAAGTACAAGGTAAGGGTTTATTTCGCAATCTCTTCATTATCTGAGGTTGTTTATACATAATTATCTACTGGGACCTCGTTATCATCCACGTACATGTTTCTTCAAAATGTATTTCAAAACATTTTTAATATTTAAATGAATATGGGTTAAAGTCATTTATACCCTTGTTTGACTTTTTATAAGAGGTTTATAAGGGAATCTTTCCGTCGTTTTCCAAACAAGGTGCTTTTTAACCTTTTCGACAGAATTAAGATAAGAATGTTTTTTTAACTTATACGGCGGGTGCGGTTATTTTCCGCCGTTATAAAATCGTCAAAGCTTCCCTTACAAGCTTATAAGAATATTTTTAAGAAAATGTTTTATTTTATATGGCTCTTAAATGATTTCAAAAATAGAAAGAGATATTTCTCTAAAAAGTGTTTTGATTTCATTTATGTCAACATCCTTTGACGGATTTTACGCTTATTTGAAGTTGATTTATTATGATACAAAACATCTATATTGTATTGAAGGTTTTGTGATATGTTTGACTGTGGATGTTTTATTTTTATACCATTCATAGTTTATGGTGAAATTATTGACATTTCATATGCTACTTTTAATACGAATGTTTATTTTATGTTTAAACCTTTTCATATGGGAATGCATTGGACTTAATATGTGACGGGTGGAGCCCGCTATAGCTCCTCGATGCATCGGTAGGTCTCATGAGACAAACTAGTGTCTTGGCACAAGGCCTTGGCAAAATCTTATTTGTAGTCTTGGCACGAGGCCTTGGCTATGTGGTTATGATAGTCTGGCATTATGCATTCCAACATTATGAAAGTGGATATTGATATTGTATGTGATTATTCGATTAGTAGAATATCCATGTGAACAAGTAAATGGCATTATTTCATTTTACTTTTGCCATACTATGTTGAAGTTCAAGTTTAAAAGGCATTTGTTTTAGTAATTCATTGCCTTAAATGTTTATGCTTAATTTTGAATGTTCCACTATATTTTTATCCTTACTGGGCATTTGAGCTCACCCCTTTTCTATGTTTTATTTTTCCCAGGATGTGAAGATGTAAGTTATGAATGACCTGCAGGGATATTATGAGGGGATTATAGTGTGGACTGTGGAAACATTATGTTGTTGTAGTAGTTTTTCATTTTATGATGTAATGTAAAACTTATGAATATATCTAGTGTTTCCATGGCTACTAAACCAATCGGTCTTTCGAGATTTGATCTTTCTTGTGATCATGCCAATGTTATGCAATAATGCACCGACTTTGGGTAACTTGGGTCGGGGCGTTACATTCTTTCCCTTGTACTCAAATTTTAATACTCTTTAATTGGATATTTTTCACTATTGTAATAATTATGATCATAGAATTAATTGTCTTGCTATGTAATTTTTATGCTTGGTTGTTTTATCCTTTAAATAGTTCACTTTATATTTGTTAGATATCAATGTTTATCGGGGAGATCATCTATGATGATCGATATTTTTGTTCACACATTCTTGTTTAAAAAATCTTAAAATCTTAAACATTATTTAGAGATGTTGAACATGACCATCATAATTTTGTTTATGCATTAACATCCTTACAGTTGGAGTTTTATGGTGAGTTTTTTATCAACTATATTCATTTTTAAAAAATTAGCAGTTGTTGAATATTGAAGTGGAGAACTCAAAAAGCCATGCCCCTGATTGATGTAACTTTTCGAGAGGAAGATATATCAATATATTCTTATGGTATGAATAATTAAATTTCAGTGGAGAGTTATCTTTTTAATCATCATGTTCAGAAATCCTGAGTATCTTACTTGATCTATGCTCCTTCGACCTTGCTGTGTTATTTGAGTAACTTGTTTACATTATTTTAGTCCACTATATTACTTCATTTATTCATAACTTCAGTGTTAGATTAGTGTAATATTTAGTGTTAGGTTTAGCTTCTTAGACAAATTCCTCTGTTCACATTTCTGTTAGCTAAAGAAAGAACATTAAAAAAAATATAATTAGTAAAAAAGACATCCACTCCCTTTACTAGTGACAATAGTGGAGTATATTTTGATTCAGACCTTAAAAAACACATCTTCCTTTCATGTGGGTCAACTCTACACCACTATTTTAGTGTAGGTTTATAAATTTAATTTTTAGAGCCATGACCACCTCTGGCCTTATAAAAATCAAAAAAAGAAATAAATATTAAAACTACGACATAATATAAATTATTAAAAAAACATTAATTAAAATAATATAAAAAAATTAAAAAAATTAAAAGAAAAAAGAAAAAACATTTAAAATATAAATAAAAGAGGAAATTATAATAAATTTAAAAATTTTAAAAAAATACATTAAAAATAAAAAAAAATTAAAAAAAAAAGATAATTAAATGAATAAAAAATAAAAAATAATTAATTAATTAATTAAATAAACTATGAATAATAAAAAATAGTATTTAAAAAAAGAAAAAATAACTATGTAAAATAAAACAACAATAAAATAAAAAAATTAAAATTATATTTAGTTAACTAATATATATAATTAAATAAATAAAGAAAAATTATAAAATAAAAATCTATATGATAGAGGAAACAAACAGTAATACAAGTATTTAAATATTTAATCAAAATAAAAATAAAAAAAATTAAAAATATAATAAAACATATAAAATAAAAATTGAAAAAAATTAAAGAGAAAAACTAAAAAATGACAAGAATATAATAATATATAAAAATTAAAAAAGATTGATGAAAAAACAATCCTTAACTCACTCAGCGTGTGCCTTCCCCGAAAACATTGCCAAATTTATGATAAGGTCAGACGTCTTCACAACCCTCAAAATTATATTTGTTAACCTAGACTAGCACAGTGGTGTAGGGTCAATCCACCGAGAATGCAAGTGAGTGATGTAAGGTTTTTTAATAACCCCCACTATTGTCAGTAGTGGGGAAAGCATTTATTTTACTGTTTAACTTTTTTATATTTTGTTTAATGATGAAGTGACAATATATGAAACTAAACTTGTAAATATTCTATTTACACAACATGAAAATGAAATAGCTAAAAGTAAAAATGTAAGCTAAAGATAACAGAAAATAAAAAAAGAAGTGTTGATAATTGATCACAGAATGAGATCGTGAAATTTTTAACCTACTGGTTAATAGAATGAAACTTCATAATATTGAATTAACACCTCAAAATGAGTCGTTAATAATTCCCCACAATAATAATTAACACTCTATATTTAGTTATTGAAGATTTATACATCAAAAACTACATACAAAAAATTGATCTAAAGATTTCAACAGAAAAAAATCTCATCTAAAGTCACTATAGTTTGAATTTTATGTTTTTCAAATATAAATCAATGATAAATCTCACCAAAACAGCATTTCTTTTTAAATTAAATTCATTTTTGTGAAAATTCAATTTAAAATTGGGAACCAGATTCAATATTGCTGATAGAATTGTATTCTTTTAAAAAGAAATATAATGAAGAAGAAAGTATAGACCAATAGTCATTCAAATTTCCTGAACATTAAATTAAATTAAAATCAATTTTAATTCAAAAACAGTAAATAAAATGTATAAATAACATAAGAGAGGAAGAAAAATCCTCCCTCTACAAATGAAAATAATTATTTTCTGCATTGCTCCAATAATTCCTCTTCACTTGTACAGATCTCTATATCCCCTTGGAGAATACACTCTCAAAAAGTATGGTGTGGAATGAAAATGTGAGTTCCATGAAAATATTTTACTAATCTACCTTTAAACCCACTAACATCTGTTGCACATCACCTCCACTTTTCACCGACTTAAACTTGCCTTTTACGGTTGCACCACACACTTGTGGTTTTCGGCAAACCACACGTTGCATTAGTTTTTCCCTTGTATCTAACATTCAGTGAGCTAGTGGAATGTACTTGGATTTGTTTTCAGCTCTTTCATGAACCTACAAAATAATGTACAAAATAGAATAGATAGAAACAAGATTAATGTTAATTAATGTATTATAGTTATTTTTTAAATAAATTCTATATTACATATTAAAATGTTAATTTTTGTTAAGTAATAACTATTTATGTTGATAATTATTATTTTCATTTATATTTATTTATTAAAATAACTTTTAGTAATAAATAAAATTATTCACTTAAAATTATTAAGGTAAATCATAAGTTTACTAGAATGTTTATATCTTAATTATGTTAGTTATTATAATTATTAATTTATTAGGTTTATAATTTTAACTACATTTTTAAAATTATAATTTTAACATCATAACTTATAAATTAATTAAATATTTTTAAATTAAAATAAATAAATTATAATGTTAATCATCAATTCTAATATTAAATTTAGTGTAATTTTAAATTATTTAGATTATGTATTTTAGTTTTTTTAAAATATTTTATTAGTTATTAGTTGTAAAAGTAAAATTTTTATTTTAGTTAATTAATTTTATCATTCTATTTTTATATTTATTATTTATTTAAAATTATTATTTTTATATTTTAGTTTTATTTTTTATTATTTCTTCAATGTATTATTTTAATTTTTTGTCTCCCCCTCATCTCCACAGTTCGTAGGAGGGGGGGGGGATTTCGAATCTTCTGGGAATCACGAATGACGGTGTGACATCCTCTGGTTCCTCTTTGCCCTTCATCCCAGTAGCAGAGTGTTATATGATGGCCCATGCTCCTCCTCTCCATGAATGGCCTCGACAGTAGGTGGTAGTGGGTCATTGTTACAACATATCCTTATTCAATCTAGTTGTAGATTATGATCACGGTTCCCTGTTGTAATGATTCAAAATCTGGTAAGTTTCAACCTCATCCTCTAAGGAAGTAAGAATGGTGAATGGTCTAGAAAAATCCCTCCTCACAGCCTGACTTCTTCATTACAGCAAACAATGTGCAACCCACATCATCTGCAGTGCAAGGCATGAAATTAGGTTTGGTTCGCCGCAACTCCAGTTCCGGTGGTGGACTCTCCTTGAATCATTTATCATATTCTAATACCTCTGATTACTAGGTATACATTGATGAAGAGGGGATGTTTAGATTTTGGAAATATGGTTTTTTAGATATGTGATTTTATATAGATATATTTCTTGTATGGCGGTGATTATAGATCGTAGTAGAAGAATAATGAAGGTTAAGTTTACGTGGAGTTGAGATTTGGGTTAAATTTTTGATGGTTTGGTATTGTTCATGTTTGTGTCAAAGAGTGTAAATGGTGGCAGGGTGATACTGTTATTGTGTATGGAAACAATGGAACTGGAGAAGATAAATCAGTGTTGAGGATGGTCGCACTGCTATTTCAAGGTGTAGTGTCTTGAAGAAGGGAATGGTTGTAGGAGAAGGAAACAGTTTGAGGGAGAAACCAATGGCAGAATGAGGGGTTGTGGTGCCATGGCATAGGAGAAAATGATAGTGTATCTATGTGAAGAGATTGGTGGGATTAATGGCACGTCTCATCGATAGTTTTGTTGTGAGACCGATGGGTGTTGTGAGATAGATGTCGAAGGGCGATCGATGAGTCGAAGTACAATGGATCAGTGCATGTGAGAGACACTGATAGTCTAAAATGGTATCAATGACTCATATTTAATATTCACAACAAAATATTTAATCAAATTAGCAAAACAAAATATAAAAATTAATTTAAATAAACAAAAAATTAAACTAATAAATTGAAAATGTAAAATTAAATAAAATTAAAATAGTATAAATAAAACTTAATGAAAAAAACTAAAGTAATTCTTTAATTAATTTACAGAATTAACAAATAAAATAAAAAATTACATTATTTCATTAAATTATATCTCAAAATATTAACTTATTTAATTAACATAAAAACTAAATATAAGAATTAATAATGTAAATTTATTTAATGAATATAAATTAAAAGGTAAAATATTAAATTAAAAACATAATTAGATAAAAATATATATAATAAATTTAAATGATTAATTTCTAACATGTTCTATGTAATATGACCTAACCCACTGGGGACCTATCTGGATCACTAGTATGTTCAGTGAGTCACCATAGGCCCTTCTCTAATTGTATAGGGTTTGTTTATTAGAACTATTTATGCATATAATATAACATGAGAGGATTTATCCTATTGTACCTACACATAACCACCGATATTGACACATAATAACAATAATTCAATAGAAGATAAAAACTAGAATATGTATAAATACATGTGATACATGCTAAGACTAAAAAAATTAAAATGTGTATAAACAATAATGAAAATCCATAAAAAATGACATGGGTGAAAATAAGTTACATGGTGTCCCTTGGGCATAGCATATGGAATAATGAGGTGTGGGATCACACACACAACTGGGCTGGTACTACCAGTAGGCATGCCTATTTGGGCATGCACCACATGATTTTCCTGAGGCGGGGTGCCATTGCGCTATCAATGGAGAGGAAAAAATTCATGTTGTTCCTCACCCATCATATAGAGGATTAGAATCGTCTCATCCAAATAGATCAAATGGTAGGGGGTGTAATCATAACCATCACAATTCAACCTCCTGGTGCCTTAATGGCCCATGTGGCCCCAACCTCATACACTAGCAGTCACTATGTGGCCAATATTTTTCCACTTGCTTGGATCATTGTCCCATCCTCACAGCTCTTTCAATACATAATGTCACTCTCAATATCACTCCAACCATCTTTACAGCACTTTATTAATTTCCTGCTAATTCCACCATCATTGGTTAACACTAGGATTATTGAACTCTATTCATTCATACAAAATAAAATGGGGATAGACTAGGAGGATGATTTTTTTTGAAAATTCATACAATAATGTCGTTTGAGGTTAATGACTCTGAGCCACACCAATAGATGTGAGGAATAGTAAAATATGATGAGATTCATGTAACACCCTCCGTTTTTATCTCATTAACATGTTGAATATATTTTTTAACATAAATCACAGAACTAAAACAAACCATGACATATTTTATTTGTATATAAATATTAAAATTCATTATAAATATTATAAATCTTTTATAATGGAATTTGAAACATAATTATGAAAATTACAAGTTTAATAAAACCCCAAGTAAATAAAAATACAATAAACATGAAATATTCATCCTCATGGTTTTAATTATTTATCATACTAATTATTATAAATATGTAAATAATATAAAACATTAGATATATTCTTAGTGAATGAATTGTAGTAAATAAATATTTTTACCAATGCTTTCAGGAGATTAAATACTTTTTAAAAGGGATATAATATGACTAGGAATCTAGTTAGTAATGCCTAATTTCGCAAGGTTCCCACATTCCATGATTGATGTGGCTCCCACACGGCTTACCTCTTAATGAGTCGGGTTGTCCTATGCATGATTTCCTCTCTACATCCATGGTAGGCATCCTATATAGAAGAGTTGAAAACCTCGAGTGGTTAATGAAAATTATCTCAGAAATCAACATCCATTTCCTATATAAAGACCCCACAGACACTAATTTCAAAATGAATTACAATTGATTAAATCTTGGTTGCATCTGAGCATAAAAAATATTCACCCATCCCTTTTAAGATTCCCCTTTAGGTTATTTTTTAATCAATACTATGAGGAAAATGGTCGGAGAAAAGTTTATTTGTCTCTTTAAATGATTATGACCATTGTAAAACCACATAATGTAGGTCATCACTAATTTCAGGGAGAAAAATCCTTTTTAATATGTTCTCCCAAGAAACTAGGACACACCATCTAGATTTCATATCTATCGTAAAGGGGTTTTTCATGGTATTCCCTTAAAGGACTATGCCCAGTTCATAAAATTTCACACCCATGTCCTTCTTTTAAGGTAATTTTTCCTATTTCAATATTGGAATAACATTCCACATATGTTTCCCATAGGTCCCTTGATTTTGATGGAGTTTGGACACCATTTCATTGGACAAAATGGGGTGCACGGTTTGGGCGCACGGTTTGCTAAACCATGCAAGCAAACAGTGTGACCTTTTATATCTCATTAAAAATGTTTATTATTTTCACTTTTTCCCTCCCACGATTTATCCAAACACAACCCTTTATTCCCCCATTGGACCCTTACAACCATTGTAGCCTCCCAACCACCTCAAACCCTCCTTGGAACTCCATTTTGAAGTGGAATTTTGTGAAGAAACATCAAAATTCTTCATATAAGGGAATCTATTCATTAGTTATATCCTTTTTCCGGGGGTGTATTCCCCTTTTCATGAAGTTCCCTATGTATATCAGGTCGGGTTTTGAACCAAGGGTCTGATCCTTGGTTTGTTGGTCTATAATTCTAGTTTTACACTTGATCTATGTCCTTAGTGGTGCAAAGGTAGTGCAAGTAAATTTTCACACAAAGACTTAAGGTTTTTGACAAGATTTTTAGGTGATTCCATGGTTAAAAAATTCTAGATGAGTTATTTTTGCTAAATTTCTATTTTTAACTCACTTACCATCCATTATCCTTGCTGAGAAATCTGGTTTTTATGATTTTTCTTGCAAAAATGATTTATAGGTACCAATTTGGTGTTAAATTGGGGGTTTTGCATGTCTATTTTATTTTATACCAAATGGGGATGTTTTATAAATAATTTAATGGGTTTATAGGAATGTTTTGGGTGCTTTAAAATTATTTTTTATTGAATATGGATATGCCCATTATGTTCAAAGTGTAATTTTAAAGGGATTTTGTGTGTAAATCATTGTAAAATTTTATGAAGTTGTTTTACTGAAATTATAAAGTTTTTGTTGAGTGGTGTAAGTGGTGAAAAACATGTGTAGATAATTTTTTGAGTTCATTATGAATATAACTAATTTTTTAATGTGCTAATGTATTTCCATATCATGAGATAATAGTTTGATCACAAAGGGGGAATCCTGGGTACTTAGGAGGGCTGATATTTACTTATATGCTAGTGATCCGGATGGGTTTTGTCCATGTTTCACTGAGAAAAATGGATAATAGCAACACTAACAAAACTATATTTATTATTATTAGGGACCAATGGGTTATGGGTATGTTCCCTTCTAGTGGTGTCTGCATGAGAATGAATTCGTCAATTGTTTCTTTATGCTGAGCTATGAGGTACATGGGGCCTGAGACTACCTAAAACCTAGGGGTGATCTCGAGATCGGTGAGCTTTGAATCTTGTGTATTTAGATTTTTAATATCGTGGTTTTTTGGTAAAATATATTAGCTTACATGTTCTATTGAAATGTACTCATTCATGAAATGTTTTCTTTGAAAAATATTTGCATTCAACGGTTTCATTCATTAGAAATTATTTCCACTACCTCTTATTTATCAAAAATGGAATGCTTTTTACCTTGTATTGTTTACTATATTAAATCTATTGGTTGAATCCTATTGATATTTATCTCACACCCTACAAACAGACCTTTGGTGTAAGTATACTTGGACATGTTTTACATAGGTAATGGAAAGGCTTTGGGTGATGGTAGTTCGGGGAGTTAGTTCCCATTCATGGTGCGACATTGTGGAGACAGCATGTGGGTGATGACCCCTTTTTGTGTCGAGTCCTTGGGGATGTTTTTATGATATTTATTTGTTTCTTGGTACCTTTGATAATGTTTAAACATATGTATTCTGTTCTTGATTTTTTATAACCCTCATTTGGTATGAATTTTTCAGATTCATATTATTGTTTGTTTTTGATGTTTTATGAATCCATATTCGTGTAAATCGTTCCCAAACCAAAATATATGGTACCCAAGAAATTTTTCCATCCCATGGAGATATGGAATGCCCTTCGGGCCTTGTCACATTCCGGGATTGGCACCGGTTTTGATGGTTTCAAAATATGTTTTGTGAGTGGATGGTAGCATAGGTGGTTAATGTTTTTGGGTTATATTTCTATCTTGGGATGAGTCGGGATAGGCAAGAGCTAGGACTATCAGTGATCAGGGTTTTGTTAATGAGTAGGGTTTTTATCCCACACATCTCAAGAAAAACCTTGAGTCACATGGGCACGTTCGAGTAGTCTGATTGACTACACTTCCAGGTGAGACGTGTTGGCTGCAGACCACACGGGGACATCGGGTGGGGGTGGAGCAGTTGTTTCTTTTAATAATGTAATGTGTTTAGATTATTTATATTTTATATATTTTATTAAATGTTTTTTAATTGTGGTATTGAATATTTTTTGTGACTATTGCATTTTTTAGTAACATGCCTCCCCGAAAAGATCCCATGCACCCACGGGAGAAATACATTGAGAGTTCTCTCACACCGATTGATGAGAGGCTAGTTGAGGTTGTGGTCCAAGATATCCAAGATTCGGGACAAAGACTAGATCCATTTATAATTCTTATTAGGTTAGAATATATGGTTCTTATAAAAGATAAACCTTATAAGTTTCTGAAAAAGATTCCTTCTACTTTTCGAGGCGGCATAGGACCCTAGGAAGTAGAGGAGTGGGTGGAAATGATCAAGCTCATGTTCAAGTTCCTAGTTACACCAAAAGAGATCAGGGAGAAATGTGCATCTTTTCTACTGGAGGGTCTCAGTCACAGGTGGTGGGAATTGGTACTTAAAACTGGGAATAATGAGCAGATGTGCTAGGGAGATTTCAAAGTTTTCTTCATTGAACAGTACTACCCTCGTGTCTTGGAATATTCTAGGTCTTATGAGTTCATGGATCATGTTTAAGGGGATCTTTCTATGATGGAGTATGCCAACCATTTCCCTAAGCGGGTTTGGTATGCTCCTGAAATTATCTCTAATGAGTATGCAAAGGAACATAGGTTTGAGAAAGGCTTATGACTATAGTTATACTCATAGGTTTTCTTGTTTAATTTGAGGTCATATGCTGAGTTGGTCGACTGGGCATGTATGGTGGACACTGATTAGAAAGGGAGGGCTGGTTTCTCTGGGTTAGTGGTAGTAGTGGGATGTGGCAGCTCTTCAGTGAAGAAAATGAAGCCGGAGGAACATGTGAAGAAGGGTGGTGGTATTTTAGGGCACTCTTCCATTCAGTTTGCATCTGTAGATTTTGATGAAAGATCAGTCTTGTTACACTAGTTAAAGAGGCTAGGGGAAATGTTACTATCATTCCATTTTCCTCCAAATCCCGGTTATCATTATGGTGTTGTAGGTAACTTTCATCTCTTTTGCGGTGTGGCACGTCCACTTTAGAGTGGGTCAGGTTTAGTGGCTTCAAGAGGAGTGACAGCATAGTCTAATCCAACAAAGACATGGGGATCTCATTTTGGATGTCATGGTGGTTGGGATGGGTCATATTCTGGGAAGATCCAGTTTAGGGCACAACCACAAAGTAACTGTTGTCCTCAGGGATTTACCGTACATCTCTATGCAGTGGATCAGGCACCAGCAGGATCAGAGGGGGTACTGTCGATAGTTAGAGGTACCATTTTGATGGTATCTTCTGTAGTTGTTTCTCTTTTTTGATTTTTATGTCCCTGTTTTATTAATTTCTTCCCGTTTTGTGGACACTCTGAATTTTATAATCTAGTTGTTGTCTTTTGTGATGGATTTGGTGATGCCACTGGGAAAGAATAAGGAGTGGTGTCTCAGGTGCCCATCATGTGCACTTTCCGTGATAGGGAATGAGATGGGTTGGGACCTCTTGGTCATAGATATGGTACTATTTGACATAATAATAGGAACATATTTTATAGTGCACTTCTAAGCACAATTAGATTTCTATAGGTTGTGGGTCAGTTTCACAGCACATGAAGGAAGTCGTCAGGTTTTTCATGGGGAATGGGATCCACGGGCGAGTCATGCGGGACCTCCCGTATCAGGTTTAGGAGATGTTGTTTTTCAGTTATCATCACCCGAGATAGAGAATGATGGTCATGCTCATAACGGCGGACTACCTCATGTAGTTGATGAGTGTCCAGAGGAATTTTGGGATGATTTCTCAGGTTTTCTCCAAGAGCGGGATGTGGAGTTTTCCAATGATCTGTCATTGGGAACACAACTGATATCTCTTCCCTCAAATCACATGACCCCCACCAAGTTTATGGATTTAAAGATATAGCTGGATGACTTATAATCCAATGTATTCATTCGCCTGAGTGGCTCTCTTTGGCTGATTTTGAGTTTTTTTTTTTGAAAAAAGCTAACGGATCCCTCTGGTTGTGTGTTGACTACTGAAATTTGAATAAGGTAACAATAAAGAACAATTATCATTTTCTCTGAATAGTGGACTTGGTAAATCAGTTAAATGGGAGAAGGTGGTTTTATAAAATAGACATGCATTCAGGATATCATCAACTCAGTGTGAGAGAGGAAGATATCACAAAGATAGCCTTTCGAAGAAGGTACGACCACATCGAGTACTTGGTCATGTCCTTTGGATTGTCCAATGCTCCAACGGTCATTATGGAACTCATGATCAAAATTTTCCTTCAATATCTTGATTATTTTGTCATGGTATTTGGGGATGACATCCTTGTTTATTTGGGATCTGAGGAAGAACATGAGCATCACGTGAGAATCATTCTGGAAACCTTGTGAGAGCATCACCTTTATGCAAAGTTGTCCAAATTAACTTTCTAGATTATAAAAGTGTAATTTTTGGGGAATGTACTCTTAGGGTATGGGGTTTAAATGGACCTCTAGAAGATCAGTGTGGTGATGTCATCAGAGTAGTTGAAGAATGTGTTTGATATCAAGAGTTTCCTTTTCCTAGCTAGTTATAACAGGCAGTTTGTTCTGGATTTCTCTCATCTTGCTTCACTGATGACCACGCTCACCTTGAAAAGGGTGACATTTTTTTCAGGCCTATAATATCAGTGATCGTTCGAGGAGTGAAATTGGAAGATGACTCCACCCCTATTCTGATTTTTTTCAGAGGCTGGAAAGTGGTATGTGGTGTATTGTGATGCATATGGTATGGTTCTTGGGTTCATTATTATGTTGGATGATCACGTGGTGGTGTATATATCTCTCCAACCCTAACCACATGGGAAAAATTACATGAGCCAAAACATGTTTTTAGAAGCTGTGATGCATGCTTTGAAGACCTAGTTTCACTACCTCTTTTGGTAGAATCTTGTGGTCTACTCTGATCACAAAATCATATCCGATCTCATCTCTCAGAAGGTCCTCCACTTGAGGCAGCATCATTGAATCGAGTACTTGCAGGGGTACATCTTTGAAATTTTCTATACTGCGGGAAAGGGTATTGTGGTGTTTGACACCATGAGAAGAAGACTCCCATTGCAGGCTTTGAGGAAGTCCAGTGATGATGAAATATGATGACACTCTTTTCTCAGATGTATGTGGTGACTAAGAAGAAAAATGGGGGTGTGTTCTTGGTCATCTTTTAGTTGAATCCTTCTCTATTGAAGCTATTTTAATGAGAGTAGCCTATTGTTGAGATTTTTCAGTGGCTGAAGCAGTTTATTCATAGTGGGGAGATGTCTTCTAATTGGTCATCAACTACCAATGGTATCATGTGCTTCAAGTGTCATTCATTTGTGTTGTTTTCTATGTGGATGGTGGTGATAGAGAATAAACACCAGTCTTAGTGGGCTATCCATACGGGTTCCACAAAGATGTATTATGATGCTTTTCAGTAGTTTTTGTGTCCTTGTAAGAGATGATACCTTGCGGACATCATGTCGTGATAATGCACTTGCCAGCAGGTGAAAGTAGACCATCAAAGGCCCTTTGGTTTGTTCCATCCATTACCCATTTCTACCTAGAAGTAGGAAGAGGTTTCAATGGACTTTATAGTTGTCTTACATCGTATACCTTGATGTAATAATTCTATTCGGGTGGTGATTGATCGCCTAAAAAAACAGCCCACTTCATTCCATTTAGAGATACAGGTAAAGTGGATGAGTTAGACAATTTGTATATTCAAGAGGTAGTAAGTCTCGATGGTGTTTCGCCATCATTTTTCTTAGATAGAGACCATAATTTCACTTCACCATTTTGTGAAGTCCTAAATAATCCTTTGGGAGCTTAGATTACGATGATCACGGAATACCATCTTTAAACGTATGGTTAGATTGAGCAGGTAAATCAGATTTTGGAAGACATGCTCCATGCATGTGTTCTGGATGTTGGAGGTTCTTGAGATAATAATTTGGGATAGGTTCAGTTTTATTATAATAACAGTTAAAAATCCTCTATTTCAATGGCTCCATTTCAGGATCTCTATGGCCGGCCTTATCGGCCCCCTTTGTTGTAGTGAGGTAGGTGAGACATCATTACTGGGGCCGAGTCTAGTTCAAGAGAAATTTGAGACGATCATTTTGAACATGTAGTTCTTATTGATAGCTCAAAGTCTCCATAAATATTATGCTGAATAGACACATTGATACCTAGAGTTATTTATGGGTGGTAGGGTATTTATGAAAGTGGCCCATCTCTGGGCTATCATCGATTGGGAAAGTAATAGAAGCTGAGGCCATGGTATGTCAGACCATTTGATATCACTGAGCATTTTGGAAAGGAGGAATGTATGTTGGAATTACCTTCTCAGTTGACATCCTTGCATGATGTCTTCCAGGTCTCTCAGTTTAATAAATACAAACCAGATCCATCCCATGTACTGAATTCAGAGGAGTTGGATATAGAGCCTGATTTATCTATTGTTGAGCGGCTGGGATGAATAGTGGACATCGAAGAAATGTTTCTTTATGTAAATTCTATTCCACTATTCCTAGTTCATTGTAATCATGGGAATGATACTCATGGCACATGGGAGTGGAATTCATTGGTCGAGGAAGAGTACTCGTTCTTTTTTCCGATCAAACTTCGGGTTGACTTTCCGGGAAAGAAAGTTTTCATGGTGGGGAGAATTGTCACACCAATGTACTTCATTGAAGGTACTTTTTCCTCTTTTATTCTTGGAATAACTTTCTCCATTAATTTTCCCCTAGGCCCCCTTGTGTTTTAATGATTTTTGACACTTTTTGAGTGGACAAAATTGGGCACACGGTTTGGGAAGATGGTTTGCTAAACCGTGCAAGAAACCTGTGCGCCCTTGTCTAGCTCATTAAAAAAGTTTTTTATTTCCAATTTTTCCTTCCCATGATTTATTAGTACTCACACCTTTCTTCCCCCATCTGACCCTTTCAGCCATTTTAGCCTCCCAAGCACCTCAAACCCTCCTTCAAAATTCATTTTGAAGGGGTGTTTCGGGGAGAAACTTCAAACTTCGCCATGTAAGTGAATCTATTCCTTAGTTCTCTCCTTTACAAGGGATTTCATCCCCTACTCATGATTTTCCTTGATTCCAAGAAGTAGGGTTTCAATCCTCGGTTTTTATCCATGGTTTCTTGGGCTATTCTTCTAGTTTTAGGCTTGATCTACGTCCCTTGTGGGGCAGTGGTGGTGCAGTTGAATTTTATCACAATGATTCAAGGGTTTTAACAATTGTGCTAGGTGATTCCATGGGTAATCAATGCCATATGAGTTATATTTTCTGAATTCCTATTTTTATCACACTTTCCATCCATTATCCTTGCAGCGAAATCTGTTTTTGGTGATGTTTGTTGAGAAAAAGATTTTTAGGTACCAATTTTGTGTAAAATTGGGGGTTTTACGTGTCTATTTTATGTTATGCCCAATGGGGTTGTTTTATAACTCTTGTAATGGTTTTATAGGAATGTTTTGGGTGTTGAAAAATTCTGTTTTATTGAATATGTATATTCCCATGGTGGTCAAAGTTGAATTTTTAAGCAATTTTGTGTGTAAAGAATTGTTAATTTTTGTGAAGTTGTTTTATTAAAAGTCTAAATGTTTTATTGAGTGGGATAATTGGTGAAAAATCAGTGTATATTATATTTTGAGTTTATTATGACAAGAACCGTTGTGTTAATGTTATAGTTGATTTTTTCATCATGAGATAATGGTTTTTGCACAATGTGGGAAGCCTAGGTACATAGGAGGGTGGATATGCACTAGTGTGCTAGTGATCCAGATGTATTTTGTCCGTATTTCACAGAGAAAAATGGATAATCACAACACTAAAAAAACTATATCGATGATGATTGGGTACTACTAGGTTATGGTTATGTTCCCTACTAGTGGATTGTGCATGAAACTGGATTTTTCCATGGTAAATTTACACCACGGTACATGGTACATGGGGCCTGATACTAACTAGTTCCTAGGGGTGTTCTTGAGATTGGTTTTATTTTAATCTTGTGTACTTATCTTTGGGAAATGGAAGTTTTTATGGAAAATTTATTATCTTTCACATTTTATTGAAATGTGCCCATTCATGGAATGTATCCTCTGAAAATTGTTTTCATTCAAAGATTTTATTCATTAAAAATTATTTCCACTACCTCTTGATTATCAAAATTGGCATGATTTTTTATCATTTATAGTTTAATCTATGTTAGATCAAGGTGGTATCCTCTTGAGCTTATGATCACACACTAATTACACCCCTTGGGTGTAAGAATACTTGGTCATGCTTGACACAGGTAAAGGAAATGCTTTGGGTGATGGCGGTTCAGGGTGTTAGTTCCAATTCATGGTGGGGAATTATGGAGACAACTTGTGGGTGATGACCCCTTGTCATGTGGAGACATTGGGGATGTTTTTCTACTATTTATTTTTGTATTGGGACATCATATTCTATATTAAAACATATTTATTCAGTTCTGGATTTTGTATAAACCTCATTTGGTATGAAATTTTCAGATTCGTTTTATCATTTATTTTTAATGTTTTATGTATCCATATTTGGTTAAATAATTCCCAAACGAAAATATATGATACCTGGGAAATTGTGATAGCCTGTGGGGATAGGCAATTCCCTTCGTGTCCTTTCACGGACTGGGTTTGTCACCACTTTTGATGGTAGCTAGATTTGGTTAATGACAGAATGGTATCAGAGGAGGTTAATATTTTTGGGTTATATAACTATATTTGGATGAGTTGGGACAGACTGGAGCTAGGAATGTCAGGGCTCTGGGTTTTGGTTACAATTAGGGTGCACAGCTTGCACCTATTATGGAAGACCTTAAGTCACCATCAGACGCCGGAATTGTCTGATTGAATTCACTTCTAGGTGAGACAGATGGGCTATGTACCACACATGGACATCGGGCGGGGGTGGAGTAGTTGTTTCTTTTATTATTGTAATGTGTTTAGATAATTTATAATTGATGTATTTGACTAAAATTTTCCTAATTGGGATATTGACTATTTTTTGTGACTGTTTCATTTTGTAGCAACATGCCTTCCTGTAAAGCTCCCATCCACCCAATGGAGGAATCCAGATAGAGTTTTCCAACACCTATTGATCAAAGGCTAGTCGAGGCTATGGTCCGAGCTATCCACGCTCAAGTGTATGGACCATCTCCGGTTCCCATTCCAGTTAGGAAATAATAGATGGTTCTTACAAAAGATAATGCTCAAGAGTTTCTAAAAAACACGCCTCCTACATTTCAAGGCAGCATATAACCGCAGGAAGTAGAGGAACAACTCGAAAATATTGAGTGAATGTTTGAGTACCTGGATACACCCGAGGAGCATAGGGTGAAGTTGGAATATTTTCTATCATAGGGTCATAGACGTAGGTGGGGGGAATTAGTATTTCAAATAGGGAAGAAGGAATAGATGCGTTTGAGAGATTTCAAGGCTACCTTTAATGAACAATACTTCCATGAGGTCTTGGCATATGTCAGGTCTCGAGAGTTCATGGATCTAGTTCAAGGAGATATTTCTGGGATAGATTACTCCATATCTTTCACTAATCTGGTTCGTTATGCTCCTAATATTTTTTCTAAGGAACATGAGAAGACCTAGAGGTTTGAGAAATTCTTGTATCTAGAGATATACTCTTGGTCTTACTTGTTTAAGCTGAGATACTATGCTCAGGTAGTTGACCTGGAGTGTATGGTGGAGAATGACCAAAAAAAGTTGGATGATTTCTCTAGGTGAGTATTATTAGTGGGAAGTGGAATCTCTTCATATAAGAAAAGGAAGAGGGAGGAACATGTGAACAACATAGGTGGTAGTTTAGGATACTCTTCAAAGTATTTTTCATTCTTGGCTTCAGATGTGGGATCGATCATTTTCCAACAGTGTGGGAGGTCGGAGAATATACGACTGTCATTCCCACTTTCTATGAATCCCTATTATCAATGTGGAGTTATGGGTCACTTGCAATGCTTTTTTTGGTTGGAACGTCCACTTCAAAGTGGGGCGGAATTAGTGGCTTCAAAAGGACTGCCAGCTCAGTCTGAGCTGTCAAAGATGGGGGAATTTTGTTTTGGTGGTCTTGGTGGTAGGGTTGGGTCATATTATGGTAAGAAAAAATTTAGGGCAATTCCATAGAGTAACATTCATCCTCACTCAGAGACTGGACATCTCCATGGAGTGGATCAGGAACCAGTTGTATAAGAGGTGGGATCATCGACAGTTCGAGGTACCATTTTGATTGAATATTCTATAGTTTTATCTCCTTTTGATGTTGGTTCTTCTATTTGATTAATTTAATCCCGTTTTGTGGACACCGTGAATTTTCCTACCAATTTTTTGCCTTTTTCTATGGAGTTGGTGACGCCACTGGGAAAGAAGTAGGTGTAGGGTGTCAGGTGCCTATCGTGTGCGCTTTCTATGTCAGGGGTTGAGAAGGAGGGGGACCTCTTAGTCTTAGATATGGAACATTTTGACCTAATACATGGAATGTATTGGCTAGTTCACTGATTGGAACACATCTATTTCTATAAGTAGTAGGTCAGTTTCACAACACCTGATGGAATTCATCCGGTTTTTTGTCAGAAATGGGATCCTCAGTCGATTCGTATGGGACCGACACTCCCAGGGTTGGGAGATGTTGTTTTTCAGTTATATTTCCATTTGATAGAGGACTATGTCCATGCTACTGATGGTGGACTACCTCATGTAGTTGACGAGTCTCCATAGGCAATTCCTTATGATTTTTCAAGTTTTCCCCCAAAGAATGATGTGGAGTTTTCGATTTGTCTGGCACAAGGAAGACAGCCTATATCTCTTCCCTCATATCTCATGTCCCCCACCGAGTTGAGTGAATTAAAGATACAGTTGGAAGACCTAGAATCCAAATTATTCATTCGCCTGAGCATCTCTCCTTGGGTCACTCCTGTGTTGTTCATGAAAAATGTTGATGGATACCTCTGGATGTGTACTGACTACCGAAATTTGAATAAGGTAACCATAAAGAAAAAATATTCTTTCCCCAATTATATGGCTTGTTTGATTATTTGAAGGGAAAAAGGTGGTTTTATAAAATATACTTGTGTTTAGGCGATCATAAACTCAGGGTGAGAGTGGTAGATATCCCAATGATAGCCTTCTGAATCAGGTAAAACCACTTTGAGTACTTGGTCATTCCCTTCAGATTGACTAATTCTCGATAAGTATTATAGAAATCATTAAAAGTGTGTTCCTTCAATATCTAGATTCAATTGGATTTGTATTTGTTGATGAAATCAATGTTTATTCGGGGTATGAGGAAGCACATGATCATCACATGCAGATCGTTCTGGGAACCTTGCGAGAGAATCATGCTTATGCAAAGTTTTCCAAATGCACTTTCTAGATCAGCGAAATGAAAATTCTCTGGAATGTTATCTCGGAGCCGGGGCTTTCAGTGGACCTCGATAAGGTCATTGCAGTTTTCTCATGGGGGAATCCAAATAATGTGTTCTATATCAAGAGTTTATGCGGCCGGGATGGTAATTATAGGTGGTTTTTTGGGGATTTCTCTCATCTTGCTTAACCGATGACCGCACTCACCTAGTAAGGCATGAAGTTATTTTAGGGCCTATAATGTCAGGAATCGTTCAATGAGTGGAATAGGTAGTTGACTAACACCACCATTCTGATTTTTATAGAGGCTGGAAAGGGGTATGTGGTGTATTGTAATGCTTTAGGTATGGTTCTTTGGTGCATGCTTATGCAAGACGATCGCCTGGTGTCATATGGATCTCTCTAACTCCGACCACATGAAAATAATTACTTGCCCCATGGATTGGATTTAGCTGATGTTATGCATGCTTTTTAGAGATGGAATTACTACCTCTTTGGGGAGATGTTTGTGGTGTACTATGATCACAAAATCAAGCCCTATATCTTCTCTCAGAAGGACCTCAACTTGAGGCCGCATCGTTACATCGAGTAAATGCAAGGGTTCAACTTTGATAGGGTCTTTTCTATAGTAATGGGTAACATGGTGGCCAAAGCCTTGAGTAGAAAAGTCCCAATGTTGGCTTTGAGGATTTCTAAGGATGAGTTGAATTTTATGGCACTCTTTTCGCAAATGCATTTGGAGACCAAGGGGGAAAATGGGGGTGCATTCATGGAGAGATTTTAGTTGAATCCATCTCTGGTGGAGTTAATTTACTAGGATAAACCTAGTGATGAGATTATTCAGTGGTCAATGAAGTTTCTTAATTGTGGGGAGATGTCCTCTGGTTGGTCATCGTCTCCTATGGAAATCTTATTCTTCAAGGGTTGTTTCGTGGTGTTGTTATCTCTGCTAATGGTGATAATGGAGGTTAGCCACCAATCTTAGTCGTATATCCATACGGGTACCACCAAAATGTATTATTTTTTCCATTTGTAGTTCTAGTGGCCTGGTATAATATGAGATATTGTGGACATTGTGTTGAGATGCTACACATGACAGCAGGTGAAAACTGTGTTTCAATGGCCCTCTAGTTTTCTCTATCTATAAACCATTCCTACCTGTAAGTGGGATGAGGTTTCCATGGACTTCATTGTTGGATTTACTCATACACATCAGGGTAAAAATTCCATTTTGGTGGTGATTTCTCTTCTGACCAAATCATCCCACTTCATTTTGATCAAATATACTACTAAAGTGGATGAGTTCGAATGTTTGTATCTTCAAGAGGTAGTAAGGATACAAGGTTTTTCATCATAATTTTTCTCAAATAGAGACCCCTATTTCACTTCTTGGTTTTGGTAAGGCCTTCATAAGGCCTTGGGGTGTCATATTAAGATGAGCATGACATATTATCCTCAAATGGATGGTCAGACAGAGAGGGCGAATTAGATTTTGGAGGACATGCTCCGTGCATGCCTTTGGGGCATTGGAAG
Source organism: Viscum album (assembly GCA_963277665.1). Taxonomy (NCBI): domain Eukaryota; kingdom Viridiplantae; phylum Streptophyta; class Magnoliopsida; order Santalales; family Viscaceae; genus Viscum; species Viscum album. Next base: position 1,656,491,598 of record OY728163.1, read on the forward strand.
TTCCTAGGATATCCAATTTGGGATTGGTTGTGTTTTCTTATAATAAAATTTACCAATCAATGATTCAAATTTCTCCCTTTGATGTGATCTTAGGTCGACCATGTCGGTCCCCCGATGTTGGGATGAGGAAGGTGAGACCTCACTAATGGGGATGAGTCTAGTGTAGGAGACACGTGAGAGGGTCAATTTGATTAGGAAGTGCTTATTAATAGCTCAGAGTCACCATAAATCATATTCTATCCAGAGGTTTTGAGACCAAGAGTTTTTTGTGGGTGATAGGGTTTTCTTAAAAGTGGCCCCTTGTCTGGGCCATCATCAATTGGGAAAGCAAGGGAAGCTGACGCAGTGGTATATCAAAACATTTGAGATCACCAAGCATATTGGAAATATGGAAAACATGTTTTTCTAACCTTATCATCTAAAATCCATATATGATGGCTTCTATGTCTCCCAGTATAGGAAATATAACCCAAATCCATGCCATATATTGAATTGGGAGGAGTTTGATATAGAGCCCGATTTATCTGTTGTTGAGCGACCAGTGCAAATAGTGGACTTCCATGAAAAGGTGCTTTGAGAAAATTCGTTTCTAATAGTCTGGGTTCTTTGGAATCATAGTAATTATACTCATTAGACATGGGAGTGGAAGTCATCGGTCGAGGAAGAGTACTCTTTCTTGTTTTCTGATCAAGCTTCAGGTTGACTTTCTGGGACAGAAAGTTTTCATGGTGGGTAGAATTATCACATACATTTACTTAATTTAAAGTACTTTTTCCTCTTTTATTCTAGGACTAACATTACCACCTATGTTTCCCCAAGCCCCCCCATGAATTTTAAAGAGTTTGGACACTTTTTGTGTGGACAAAAGGGGGATCACGGTTTGGGCGCACAATTTTCTAAACCATGGAAGCAAAACATACGACCTTGTATAGATAATTAAAAATGTTATTGATTTCCAATTTTACCTCCAGATATTTATACAATATCACACCTTTCTTCCCCCATTTGACCCTTGCAGCCATTTCAGCCTCTCAAGCACCTCAAACACTCCTTGGAACTCTATTTTCGAGGGGGTTTTGTGGAGAATCATGAAACATCTTCTAGATTGTGAATCTCTTCCTTAGTTCTCCCCTCTTTAATGGGGTTTCATCCCCTTTTCTTGAATTTACTTGTGTACATTGTGTAGGGTTTAGAACCTAGGTTTTTATCCTTGTATTCTTGGTTTATTCTTTTAGTTTCATGTTAGATGTAACTCCCTAGTGGTGCGGCGGTGGTGCGGTTAGATTTTCTCACAAAGATTCCAGGGTTTTGAAAAATATGGTAAGGGATTCCATGGGTAATAAATTCTACATAAGTTATATTTTTTGAATTTATATTTTTAGTACACTAACCATCCATTATCCTTGCTTTCAAATCAGGTTTTGGTGATGTTTTTTGAAAAAATTATTTTTAGGTACCAATTTGTTGTTAAATTGGGTGTTTTACTTGTATATTTTATATTATTCCAAAATGGATTCTTTTATAAATCATGTAATGGATTTATAAGAATGTTTTGGTTTCTTTTTAAATTCTATTTTGGTGAATATGGTAATGCCCATGGTGATCAATGTGGAATTTTAAAGGGATTTTTTGTCTAATGCATTGTTAAATATGTTCTATTGAAATTCTAAAGGATTTATTGCATGGTGTAAATGGTAAAAAAACATTTTCATCTACTTTTTTGAGTTTATTAGGAAAATAATCATTGTTTTAATGTTATAATGGATTTTTGTATCATCAGATAATGGTTAGGGCACAAAGGGGGGATCCTGGGTACCTAGGAGGGAGGATATATACTAGTACGCTAGTTATCCGAATGGAGTTTTTCCATGTTTCACTAAGAAAAATAGATAACTATAACCCTAAAAACTATATTAATGATGATTTGGGACCACTAGGTTATGGGTATGTACCCTACTAGTGGCTCGTTCATGAGAAAATATTTCTCTATTTTTACGTTACATCAAGGTACGAGGTACATGGGGCCCGAGGATAATTAGTTCCTTGGGGTGTTCCCGAGATTGGTTATCTCTGATTCTTGTGTATTTAATTTTGGAATATGGAGATTTTTCTAGAAAATATTGTATCTTACATGATTTATTAAATTTTTTTCATTCATGGAGTGTTTTCTTTCAAAACATTTTACATTCAACGTTTTCATTCATTAGATATTATTTCCACTACAGTCTGTTTATCAAAAATGACATGATTTTTATCTTGTATTGTTTAATATATGGAATCTATTGGTGGTATTATATTTGGATTCAGATCACACCCTACTTACACCCCTTGGGTGTAATTAGACTTGGTCATGTTTAACACAGGTAATGGAATGTCTTAGTGTGATGGAGGTTCGGGTGTTAGTTTCCATTCATGGTGCGGTGTTGAGGAGACAATTTGTTGGTGATGCCCCATTGTCATGTGGAGTACATGGGGATATTTTAATTCAGTTTATTTGTATTTTGGGACATTTTATTCTATGTTTGAACATACGTATTCAGTTCTGGATTCTGTAAAAACCTTTTTTTGTATGAATTTTTCGGATTCGGTTAATCATTTTCTGATGTTTTATATATCCATATTCAGGAAAATTGTTCCCACACCACTATATATGATACCCAGGCACTTTTCCTAGGCCATGGGGATAGATAATCCCCTTCATGTCTTGTCACGGATGGGTTTTCCACCAGTTTTGATGGTAGCCCAATTTGGTTCATGACATAAAAGTTACCCAACTAAGCACCCAGTTTCTCATGTTTCTAATATAGAGTAGAGTTTAAACTCTATGATTTAATCCACATCTTTTCTATGTATTAATCATTGTATTTACATCCATTTAACCTAACTGGGTTCTAATCACAACCAATTTACCTAACTAGGTGCACATCTACCTATTTCACTTAACTACCACACACCCAGGTGTTGTACCAGAGGTCATGCCAAGTTCCTAGTGTTCTACCAACATGAAATCCACATTGGTACCCTGTATACATCGGTCATTTAATTAGTATAAAATGATTTTATAAAATACATACATGAAACTTTTTATCCCAAACTATCCTATTTTTGAGTCCCATACCTATTACAGGCCTCCTTGTATGGGTAGGCCCTAACTATGTCCTCATTGATCATTTCATCCATATAAACTATCAATAGGGTATCAATAAATACCTAAATCCTCCTACTTGGTGTAATCCATGAACATATACCCATTATTGATCTCATCCTTTTAAACCTTCAATGAGATATAAATACATATCTTAGGCCTCATACTATGTGCAAGACCCAACCATGTTCAAATTTGGATCTTATCTCCTTAACCTATCATTGAGTCATAACTACCTTAGACCTCCTATTAGGTGAAAGCTTCAACCATGATGTCTTTAATGATCATAGCCCCAAGATCTACCTATGAGCTATAAATACAATGTGCCTCTTTTTAGAGATAATTACCAACCATACCCACTTTTGTTTAATTACCAATAGACATAATGAACCATAAAGGGACTCTCATATGTAAGTACCACACCAACCATTTCTATATATATTTATTCAAGTTGTCAATTTTAAATGACATTTAACTACCAAAAAAAGAACAAGAAAAATGTGCATAAACTAAAGGTTGTGGAGGGGTTCCCTGGGGTGGATCTTTCGGCTCATGAGCTTCGAGAGGCATATTATTTTCATTACCTTTCTCTAGTGGCCCACATTGGATGCAAAAAACCCTCTTGGGTTTCTTGAAGAGTGTTGTGGATTATTGGGGTCTTCATTATCCCACGTTAGTCTCCAAGTTATCACAAGTATCCTTCGGTATTCATCTTTCTACTAGAGTGGACTTTGTGGCAGCTTGCACGCGAGAGGATAGGAGGTGTGGATCATGGTGATTCTCCCAGATGAGGTGGTCATGGGATTTTCACTTCATGTGCGAGTTTTCATCAGATGTGCTTTTCCTCTCCCTTATGGGTATCCACTAATTTTTCCCAATCCTTTGATCTTAAAGGTAGCAGGAGACTCACTTGGCTCATTCCTCTATGTGTATGATAATACCAGGTTCATTTAGGTGGTAGAAAAACCACTCATTTACGTAGAATTGGACCTCATAGAGAATAGGACATCTCTCATTCTGTTATAGTCGGGTGATGGTATATGTTGGTGGAAACATATCTACATTCAATAACTTCTGAGGTTTTGCATGCTTTACGGTTTTCATGGCCACCTGGAGGAAAACTGCTGAAGAAGACAGAAGGAGGAGGGTCCTTCCCACTCTGGTTTTCAAGAGGATTCAGTTCAGGACCCACCCGTCTTGATGGGGAAGATGGAAGGTGATGTTACTATTGATAATCCATTTTCAAATTCAAAGCCTTCTGACAGTCGTCACGCACTAGTGTCAACGATTGTGGGGACCCCTTCTTACTCAGTTAGCGCTTTGCCGACAACTTCCTCAGATCCTATGAACTTGATCATCTAGTCTCCTGGACCTTCCTCTACTAGATTGGTTTCCACTTTTGAGACTCGTCTCATGGATGAATCCTCTTATTGGGACCAAGTTGTATTTATAACTTATTTTGTGAGGAGTCCTACAAAAGAATTGTCTCCTCCTCCATCTCAGGTTTGTATCTCATCAAAACTATCACTGGAGCTTCTCCAAAGACCCCTATTGAGAAACCTGACTGTCTCTATAGAAGGTTTTATGGAGCCTAGTTGTATGTCTAAATGTGCTGAAAAGGAGTTGTGTGATTCTCGCTTATCCACCCAACGTTGGTTGTTGGTCTCCTTGGTGCAAGGTGTGATGGGGTCAAGCCCTCTAGGGTAGAAGGAGGCCTCTTTTGGAAGACATATATAGATCATTCAAGAAATTTTTTCTTACTCCAAAACTAGATAGTCATGATACTGGGGCCTCCAGACCTGTCACCCACTGCAATGAAAAAGAGACACGTTTATTCCCACCTCTACCTATTTTTCTCTATTCATTCCATAATTATCAAAAGTGATTACTGTGATACTTTCTCTTTTCATATTTAATGCATGTCACTTGGGGGATCAATCCAATCTTTCTTTTTTATTTCATCGACATCCAGGAAATATTACTCTTCTTTGGTGGCTATACTGTAACCTATAAAAATTCTTAATAAAGTATCATGGTTATAAAAAATGTTTTTCTTGAATGCATTGCATGGAGGAACTAAAAATTATCATATTTGGATATGTGGGAAGAATAATTTCTCAGTATAGGTTGCGATCTTAATTCCATGGTGTATAAATACAAATTTCTCCCACATAGGGTTTGAGGTATTGTTTACCTTCGTCTACGCAAGTACTGATTCACATGGGAGGATGGATTAATGGCACCATCTGGAGGTATTCCAACCAGGATCTTTACCATGGTTCGATGGTGGTTAATTCAACTCTATAACGGACTAATTAGTGAAAATAGGTGGTTCTATCTCAAATCAAGGAGGCATGCACTATTTCTAGGGCCTTATAGAGAACACATGACTTCTCAATTTGGGTTTCTCTGGATCCAGATTTACTTGGAGAAACAATTGAAGGGGACTAAACTGAATTTGGAGCTGTCTAGATAGATGTCGTATGAATATCCAAGGGTATGACCTTTTTTCTAAAATTTCTATTACTCAGCTTACTTTTTCACTTTCAGACCATGCTTCACTTCATGTGGAAATAAGATGTGAAGCGGTGGCTAGTCCAATATTCTAATATTCTAATGCATGTCTTAGGGATATCTGCTTCATGAAACTGTTGAAATATTCTCGTCCTAAGGTAAAAGGAGGAAGGTTCTAGGGAGGATTGGTTAATTTCCTCAAGAGCCTCAAGAAAAAAATTAGAAGCTAGCTGGCTAATAGATTGAAAGATGCGTTTGGGTGGGAAACATTCAGGCTAAGGTTGGTAGGTTCTAGGAATCTCTTCAGAATGTCTATGATGAAAACACCTTCATTATCCAATGTGATAATTAGAACGACCTTGCTAAAAAGAATTAATAAGTTGAGAGAGATTACAAACAGATCTTCGTTGTATGATGGTTAAGGGAAGGAGACTATAACAATGAATTCTTTCATGAATGTATGAAAGAGATGAGGAACTTGAAGATCAACCACAGTCTCAGCAATGGGACCTTCACTTCTAATGTAGATGTTGCTAGAAAAATGGATTTGGACCACTTCGAGGGTCTGTTGACTGGGGAGGCCTCTTCTATGATTTAGATGGATGCATCGGTCGACAATGGATTCTTGAGTAGTATTCTGAAACTTGTGAGGGAGGCTGACAATACCTATCTTACAATCTTTCCAATGGAGAATTAGTCAAAAGAATCAGGGATGAGCATGACATAAGAAAGATCACCCATACTGGATGGATTTCTGGCCTCCTTTTATGTTACTTTATAAGAGGTGGTTGGGCCCCAGGTGGTTGAAGAAGGGAAAGGTTTCTTCAGCAGTGAGGATATTAATAAGAGAATTTTCCCCTCAAGGGTGGTTCTCATGCCAAAGACCAAGAACCAAACACTCAATAATCAATACCGTAATATTTGTCTCTGCAACGTCTCCTATAAAATTCTGTCCAGAGTTATCTTTTGGAGGCTATGTAGGATCATCCCCATGTTGGTTTCAATGGAACAACCTGGGTTTATTCACGGTCAAAGCATTCGATGGGATGTTTGCATCGCTAGCAAACTTGTGAATGATATTCGTAGACGTTTATTGGGTTCCAATGTCATAATCCAAGTTGATATGAATAAGTCCAATGACATTGTCGAATAGAGTTTCAGGGGGATCCATTATCCCCAAAACTCTTTATCTGGGATCATGACCCTCTGTCAAAGAATACGGATTGAATTTTGGAGGAAGAAATGATGAAACCTTTCTATGGTAGGAAACAAATGGGGAGCATTTATCACTTCATTTAGTTGATGATATGCTGATTTTCATGAATGGATGGCACAAATATATGCTCAATCTTTTTGATATTATGTCCATGTATGGTCTCATAATAATCCAGTGTATTAACCCCTTGAAAATCCATGTGTTCATATCAGAAAAATTCCTAGGAACGAGTTCTAATGACCTCCAAGAAATCATTAGTTGTCATCAGAAACAACTACCAATCATCTATCTTGGTGTGCATGTCTCTAGCGGTTGCATCAAAAAAACGGCACATAGATAATATCCTTGATTTACTAGTTGGAAATATTGTTCGTTGGAACAACAAGATAATGTTGTTTGGAGGGTAGGTTATGCTAATTAATAGAAATTTATCTTCTATCTTGATGCATGTTTTATCCGTCATTAAACCCCTAGATGGTGTTGTTGAAGAAATGATAAGAACCCTCAACCAATTCATGTGGGATGTGATGAAGGAAGGATGCAGTCACTGGGAATCTTGGAAGTGATTAGCTAATCTAGTAGTTGAATGGGGCATAGAAATTCGGGACATCAAGGACACCATTCTTGGTATGCATGCTTAGCTAGCTTGGGAGATCATTACTGGGGAGGCTTTGTGGGAAATGTTTTTCATGTCATGTTACGGAGTCCATTTGGAAATGCATGGACACCGTGTTGCATCTGGTTTGGTGAGGTTCATGTTCTCCCATATCGAGATTCTATCCTGCTACACTCAATATCAATAGTGGATATTTTAACTTTTGGGAAACCAACTAGTCTGGGGAAATAATTTCTTACACATGCTTTCATTCTCTAAAAATTTCCTTCGGTTATAAAAGTGAACAGTATGAGTTTGTCCAAGTAGTTCTGAATCCTATTCAGATGAGTATCTTCAAAAGTATAGTTATGAGTGATGAACCAGATATCTACTACTTCACCAGGTCAGGTACTGGAAATTTCAAAATTTGGGATTAGAGGATAATATTTTAGAGGGAGGTTGGTTCAGATGAGTGGGTTCCAATGGTATGGTGTAATGAAATTCAAATGAGAATTAGTTTTCAAATTTGGTGGATCATAAATATGGCTATCCCAACTAAGGAGAACATTGAACGGAAGGGTATCTCCATGGCATCACAATGCTACTATTGTGAGAGGCTAAAGGGGGAGTAAATGCTCCCTATGATATTTCAAAGACACTGGGCATGCTACCTATGGAATTTCTTCACACCTCATCCAAACACTAATAATGACTCCCTATCCTTATAGTGATTCTTGATGGCATGGTTTCACGGTACTGAGAACAGAATCATGGTGCACATAGCTCAGACTGTCATTTTGTGTCTATATGCTAGACCATTTGGGAGGCGTGCAACCATGTTCAACTGGGATACAATCACTCTCTATTTTTCATGATGATGCGGTTAAGATATTGATGATGCTCCTTTTTTGTCACAGAGTCCAAAGGAATGTAAAGGGAAATGACTTAGCACAAATTGATGCATCCTTTGTAGAAAATTTCAAAAATCTACAAAGGGATGAACAAGGAGAACATTGCCCATAGGTCGCTCAAGATACCTCATAGTCGTGCAAGTACACTTGCGCGATGCATGATGGTCGTGCAAGTTACATGAGAGACCTAAGTGATAACCGCCCGGGGTCTTCTCCTGCTTGTAAATTGACCATTGTGGGCCCCCCATTTGGGGAGTATTTTTCCAGAAACTCATATTTGAGTTCCCAGCACCCTAGTCTCTTCTCAAAGCTTCTAAAACACTTCTATGGTAATTTATTACCAAGAACGGAAGATCTAAAGAGGGGGAGGATGGCCTAATTGTTGAAATTCATCAACACTTTCATGTCGGAGTGGCCATCCCTTAAGGGAAAAGGCCACTCTTGCGCGCCACCTTACTCCTTCAATAAAACTTGCGCGCCCCTCTTCTGCATGAAACTCAAGAGGATTCTAAAGGCTTAAACCAAGATTCTCTCAAGTATTACAATGCTGGTTAACCGTCGCGCAAGTAACCATGTGTCGCACAGGTATACCTGCGCGACCAGGACTTGCCTGCCCACGCAGTACCTGCGCGCCTTGCAGGACTTGCGTTCCCCTGCTTTTTGGGTGTCCTTCTTGCCCATTTTACCCCTCTTAAGCCATTCCACCTCTCCTATTCAAGATTCAATCTTCAGGACACTATTCAAAGCCATTTATGGAATGATTTCATGATTTGGATTCCTTCTCTAAAAGGAACTCTGTGGAATATCTCTCAAAACCTAGTGATTTACACATCATTATGTCACTAAAAAATTGAGATTTCATTCATTCAACCTCATCCTTTAAGATGAGAGAACCCCTTAATTTGGGCCACCTTTTCAGGAGTAAGCCCCAGTCTCAAATATGGGCATCCTCCTTAAGAGTAAGCCCCAACCATAATTCTCTTAACCTGGGCCTCCTTTTCAAGAGTAATCCCCAGTATCAAATATGGGCATCCTCTTCCGAAGTAATCCCCAAGTCCCTTAATTTTTCAAATATCTTAACCTGGGCCTCCTTTCTAGGAGTAAGCCCCAGTCATAATTTCTCTTAACCACTCCTAATTTACCTTTGATCTGGGATTCCTTTTCTGGATTAAAACTCAAACATAAGTCATCTCCTAATTTGGGCCTCCTTTTCAGGAGTAATCTCCAAGTTAGAGTATTAAAAATCTCCATGAAGTACATATACCTTTATGAAACATGTTCCTAGATTTCTTCCCAAAAGTAAATCCTAACCTTTAATTATCTGGGTAGTCATACATACATAAGCCCCACATTATTTCTTATGATTGCATCTTTCATGGCACAATTGTCTAATTTTTTTTTACCAATACCTCTGGTTTCTCTCACCGAGAATGACTCACGTGGTCTTAGAGTGTAAAAGTAATTATGACATCCTTCTTTGAGCCATCAATCATAAACATCATACTCCCTTACTCGAGCTATGTGGGTTCTGATTCCTTTTATAAACAAAGGATACGTAGGTAGCCCATCTGCGGGTTCAATCCCAACTCTGAAATAATTCAAGTCCTTCTGAATGACAATAAACTTCATGTGCCCCACTGAGTGGATTTAAAACCAGTATGGTCATCATAAGGACCAAGAGACTTTTACGTATCAAAAGATACCATTTACTAAGAATCTCTAACAAATAAAGATGATTCTTTATCAGTGAAGAACCTCAAATACATATATGAGATTCTTTAAATTTCCTACATATTGATCATTGATTGTCAGATCTAAAGGAAAAATCTTTTTATATTTGGTAATTTAATAAGGATTCACGAACATAACTTAAATCTATAAAGAGATTCCTGGAGTGGAAAATAATTCCCCTCAAAAAGGTGCGATGAGTCCGACCTCCCATCCTCTCGACCAATGAAAATTCCTAATCCTCATCATTCCATAAACTAATGAGCACCTACCTTTGGAAAGTATGTCTGAATAGATGTGGAATCATTGGATGTTTCTGGTTCTACGAACAAACTCGTTTGAAACCGATCGAAATTCTTGAACCTCCCATCAAAGGAGTTCATCCCCGAAATCCGAGGGAAACAAAAATGGTGAACCCAACGTGAATCCTTAACCTAGTAAAAATGATGTTTTACCTATTTGTTAGGGCACTATTTAAAACTCAATAAGAGGGCCAACAAAAACAATCATTGACATATGTGCTCATCCAAAAGATGTAGTGGATGAATTTATCTTGATTACTTCTGTTATATCAAACAAGCACTCTTTTCCAAGATCTTCTGCATTTCTAGAATGGCTGCTCTCAAGTTCACACCTTTGAATACTGCTGCTGCAAATGCCACTGCTGCTACTCCTGATAGATCATCGTCCGCTCTAAGGACGATATCACCAATTCATCATCTTCAACGCTGGGTATCAAGCGTGCTGGTTAAGAAGTACCGTCAACATGGTACCATCCCAACTCTAGATGCTACCCGACAAACCCTCCAAGTAAACAAATCACATCGGTCATCCAGACAAAGATGAACAGTGATCAAGAAGCAGACGGTGCTGACTACCGTCTCCAACCATTTCAGGTCGTTATCCCCGGAACGCAATCACCATTCCCTCCCTTATTCTAGGGAGGATAATGAGAAGGTCCCTCATGGCCTTAATTCAAACAGACAGGAGTCCTTCCTGAGGGCTCCCACCAACAATCGCCGCCAGACTCGTGCGGCAGTGCACCCTCAACATGATGAGGGTACCGACTCCAGTCGTTCTGCTCCGGTTCCTCGAACCCGAGCAGGTAAGACAAATCGCCAGAGGCGATGTCCGATTAACAGTGAGCAGGTTCTCATATCTGCCATCTCTGGAGAAGTCCACCAACATAACATGGTGGAAAGCAACGAGCAGGCACACACACCTGCCCGTTTTAATTCCGTTGTCAAACAGACTCGTCTGGCAGCATCACGCCAATCCCACCAGGCAATTCCAGCGGAGTACTATAGGCAGGAACACACACCTGTTTATACATCATCAGCTAGTCAGCAGGATCGTCTCAATATATATGATGGATCTCGTTAACTAATTCCGGCGAAGTGTAATCAGCAGGTACATACACCTACTAATAATAATCAATCCTACCAACAGTCTCACTTGGTAGCATTTGGAGAAGTTAGTCGGAAAGCCCCGACAACAAATAGGAGGCAGACTCAACTCTCTGCCCCCACACTTGAGTACTGTCAGGATTCACTGACAGGAAAAGGAGGACAGGAGCAGGCACATACACCTACTCCAAGCCCGGAATGGACGTATATTCCCATTCCGGCAGCTGAAGTCACCAAGCATATTCTATCAATAGTGAAAGAGTAGAAGAAAATCCCTACTCAAATTTTGGATGTCTTCCATGATATTATAACAACTTCAGTGGCATCTCAGGGAAAGACACATAAATCTATCCCTACCAGTGGAGTGACACATTAATAATTCACTCTGGAATAGACACACACATCTGTTCCAGTCCAAGAGGGTTGTGGGGCATAATCCCCCATATCATACGGACAACCAAGTCAGGCACATACACCTGATTTGAGTGGAGGTCGTTAGCCTAACCTGGCCATCTTTCCTGATCATGCATATACACCTGCTCAGAGCATCCACTTTCGTCAACAAGTGGTTTCAAAGGTGAGTAAGAAGGAATCTAAGAAAAAGACCCGCCTAGCATAGTCAGGTGATCAAGAGCAAATATGTAACAAGGCCTTGCTCGATGCGGGAGTTCTTGAAGCCCTCAGAAAATTATCTGTTGAAATTCAAGATTCTACTCCCTAATTTCCCAATAGTGGGAACACTAATTCGAAGGTCTTCAACAGACACTTCCTCAGGAAGGCTTGCTTCATGACAATTCGGTCGATCTCGAAGTTTCATCTTCAGATGAGAGCCATAAGAACCCTCTGGGTGGTCAGAAGACTAAGGAGCAAGAGATCTCATCTTTTGTTGTAACCCATTATGGTGGTCCTCCCCATGATGATAAATTTCACTGCGAAAGTCTTCTCTATAGTAGTGATGCACATTTCCTGGAAAATGCTCCAGTGGACAATGTAGTGCCGAGAAATCCCTCTTATCTTGAGACACTTGAAAATGAGAAACCAATCATGTCTGAAGCTTCATCGTTAGCAGGTGAAATACTTTCTCAATCCGAAGATAGCCCAGGGTGTAGGTCATTCTCCAAACCCCCCCTAAGTCATGCATCTTCTAGTTTGATCAATGGTTTCTCTACCAATCCTATTGAATCTAATGAAGCAACAAGGAAACAACAACTCTGGTCAAATTAGGTAGAATAATCGTCATCAAATGACAAAGAGGAAATGCTGAACATGAGAAAACAACTGGGGAAAGGTGAAGTGCCAGTCATGTTTTGGCCTCTGGCTGACTCTCAGTATGACATTCTAGAAATGTTGACAGAAGATGAAATTCATGATATTCATCTCAACATATGGAAAACTCTTTGTCAGTTGAAAATTAAAGTATTATATTATGATGAATATGAAAATCATCTTATGAAAATAGAAGGGTTACAATGTCAGATTGATTTGGCGTCTCTATTAGTCTCTCGATATCCAAAGGCTGAAAAGCAGCAGAGAGCCCTTCAACGTTCATGCTTTGGCGCATTAAGAAGATTGCATCAGTTAATTTCCAATGCCGCATCTGGTATTCCTGTCAAAGGATGGGGTGTTCATGGAGCACTGCATTTCACGGTGCTCTCCAGTCAGCAAAGCCTGGCGAAAATGGTATCATACAATGTTATTTCTCATGGCCAGCCACAGTCAATGGGAATTGTTTGTAATCAAAAGCTTTCCCAAGAATAGGCTTTAACTAGTTCATCTCAAAATAAAGAATACATAGAACAAGTTGTTGAATTACTCTGGCATCAAGAAAACGAGAATATTGAACATGCCTCTCGTTTGGAGAAAGCACGTCACCAAGTGATAGAAGTGCCAGAAATAATCCAATGGTCTTTTGAATCGGGTGATAAAAGTGGATACAGGTTAATGCATCCAGCTAATTTCCGGACTAAGGCTCTCAAGATCAGGAGAGCTTTTAAGAAAGTCTCAGACATAACATGTTAAGAGCTTCCCCAGCTCTCCAGACTGGGGACTCTTTTAAACCAACCCTCGAAATCAATAAATAAGATTCGAGGAGTTGAGAAGGAACAACCCCAGTCCACTTGACTGGGGACTTTTTCAAATCATCAATCCCCTCCTCAGAGAATGTCTGTTTTTTCTCGATTGGAGAAGAAGCCTCAAGAGGAACGAAGATCCAAATTATCAGGAGATTCCCTCCAAATTACGATTCGTCAAAAAGTTCCTGAGGGATCGAATCAATAAAAGGCAATGTATTATCAATGACATGGAAGAAGACGATATCAAAGAAATTCTGATAGAAAGGATGTGATGAGTTATGCATTAATCAATGTCATCAATGTCATTGTTGCTAATCCACCAGATGAGGCTCACTCAGGGGACTCAGATGAAGAGGTTCCTACTCAAGAAGATGTACGCACCGACACAAATGAAGAAGGTGTGTGTACAGAAAGTCAAAGGATTACTAAGAACCTAGGTAATCCTTCAAGTAACCCACTTCCCCCTCTTCGAAAAGGATCCAACAAATGGAAGGGAAAGAACCAGGTTACATATACTTCCTCTAGAGAAGGTCAATTGCTCTCACTAGAGAAAAGGTTTGCACAACAGGAGGAAGAAATGAAGGAATTAAAAAGGTTGAATATAGAACTACTTTAGAGTAGTCTTCTTCTTAAGAATGCTAGAGTCAGTCAGCCAAAGGAATTTTTTGCTGCTACTGAGATGGATCAAGAATATCCTACTCTGTCAGTACAACCTTACAGGTCTAATTCTATGGGTCCAGTGCAACAATAGTTGGCAGTGTTACCATCAGTTTCAACACCAATTGCCACATCTGTCCATGCTCCAGTCATTTCACCTACCCAAGTCCAAGTTCAACTGAATGTTTCTCAAAAGTAAATAAATACTATTGAGTCATTAGAAGCTCGGTTAGAAACTATGGAAGGGAAACGTGTGCAAGTTCATCCAGAAAAGAAAGTTTACCCAGAATGGGTAGATTCAATCTCTCCTCCATCCATTTTTGGGAAACCTGTATTCCCTATTTTCAATGGATCAGGAGGTCCTGAACAGCATTTGACGCATTACGTGTCTTGTTGCAATCCTATGATGGGAACTCCGGAGCAGAAAGAAGCAGTGAAACTCAGATGCTTCATGAAAACCTTACAAGGACCATCTTTTGTCTGGTATACAAGATTGCAATCCCGGTCAATTACCGGATGGGAGGATCTTCGCCAAAAATTCCTCCTTTAGATCAGCTCAACTTTGCCAAAGACAACAGTTTTTGATCATACAAACTATAATCAATGGGAGAATGAAAGGGTCTCTGATTTCATTGTTCGATGGAATGGATTAACATATTCATTGAGTTTAGAACTCCCTCAAGAAGAATTGTTGAAAATCTGTGTGGAAATCTGCGTAACGAATTATGCACGCCATTAATCCCTATGAAATACACAGGAGGGTTTCAAGACCTTACTTCAATCGCTCAGCAGATTGAATATTCCCTTATATAGGCTAAGGATAAATCTCGTGTAATTCCATCAGCTCTAGGAAGGAGAATGGGTAAAGCAGAAACTGCTACAGTTATGCTTAAACAAGCACTTGTACCTATTTCTACCTCAAAACCTTCATCTTCTCGAAGGGATCCACCTTCTGAGTGCCAACAACAAAGTCCGTTCCATCCAGAAGATCAAAGATATCAAAGACGAACACAATTTGAGGATCTGAAGAGCAAAACATACTCTTTCTGAAATGAACAAGTTCTTGGTTATTTCATTTCAACTATGGAAAAAAATTTGGTTCAATTTCCAATGCCAAAGAGGCCAAACAAGAAAGGAGATGAAGACCGTCCCAATTATTTCCCTTTTCATCAAATGTTGGGACATCCAATCCAGGAGTGTTTTGTCTTCAATGACCTCCTACAAAAGATTGTCGACCTGGGACAAGTCACACTGAAAGGTTCTTCACCTCAGGTAGCATGTTTTACTGCTATAGTTCCAGAGGAGAAAGGCGAATGGAAATAAGTCAAAATAAAAAATGCACAGAAGTATGATGATTACATGGTCAGAAAGATAATAAATAGAACTCATGCTATTTTGCAAACTCAATTAAATAAACCAATTGTGTCTTCTACCAGGAATGTTGCGGCAAAACCCTCTTCGTCAGAGGGAAAGTCCTCAATGAAACGACGTGATTTAAAGAAAGAAAAATAATTGGAAGAAGATGAGTATGTGTCAAAGACTAATATGTCTTTGACTTTGATGGACATCATGCCATCTACTTCAAAGCCATGGGCACCGCCCCACCAAACGGAACAGCCTAAATAGGATAATCAGGCAGAGTCTTCATCAGACGAAGAGTTAATCATTAGTTTTGTTAATATGATTCAATTAACAGATCCATATGTCAGTCGCAGTTTCAATTTCAAAAAGCCTAAGTTCCCTGTATCAAACAGAGGAATCAGAGGAAGTTCCAGGGGCTCAAGATACAGGGGAAGACGTGGATCTTTCAGAATCCACTCTTCCAATTCTACCCCTGCTAGAACTATGTACGCAGTAGAATCTCGTGGTAAAGACCTTCAGCGAGCTCAGCAAGAACAAAAAAGTTCTTCTACCAATAGAAAATTCAGTCCTGGCACAGTTATTTTGGAAAACCGGTTGAAGGTTCCATCTTCTTCCTCTCAGCAAGTAAATGGATCTAATCGGTCTAATCTTCCAAAACCAGGAATATTGCCAACTCCTATCCCGATACATGATGCATCAACTTCCAAAGCATCTGCTTCCAAGGTACCTGCTAAACCATATATTCCAATTGGTAAATGCAGACTTCTGGATCAAAATTATGATATATTGAAACACATGGCCCATGTACCAGCCAAGTTATCAATTCTGGATGCTCTGAATCTGTCAAAAGATCTTTGGGAAGCACTCATCGAGGCTTTGTCAAGTCCTCAAGAGTTTGAAACTAAAATTGTTGCAGCTGAAGTCTATCACATAGAGAATAATCCTACAGAATGCCATGCAATAATATCTTTTACTGATGAAGATGAAGATGATGTTGTGCATTGACATATTAGACCATTGTACTTGTCTGGAAAGGTCAACAGCGTAGATGTCCGAAGAACTTTCATTGACAATGGTTCAGGAGTCAACCTCATGCCCATTCGTACACTTCGTCGATTGGGCCTCACAGAATCTGATTTATCTCTTTCTACCATGATGTTACAAGGACATGATAAAAATGAACAAGAACCACTGGGTGAAGTTACACTGAGAACTCAGTTTGGAGATCTTGTATCCAATTCAGATTTCATGGTTGTTGATCAAGACTCAGCCTTCAACATCTTGCTTGGAAGACCCTGGCTACATCAACATGCAGTTATCCCTTTATCATACCATCAATGTCTCAAATATTGTTTTGATGGTCAATTTGGGACATTTTATAGTGATAAGGCCCCGTTCAAGACATGTGAGTCTCAATACATTGAGGCAGAATTCTATCACATGAAGGTAAGGGAGAAATCCACAACAAAGGAGATTACCAAAGTTAATGATCCATATGGTTTGCAGAAAATTCCAGTAAATCCATTTACACATGTGAGTACAGATTATGTGTAGCCTATCAGTAAAATTTACAAGATATACCCAAATCAAAATACTCTTATGGGAAGATCCATAATGTCAATTACGAGAATCGAGCCAGAAAACATGGGAGAAATTGGTAATCTACCAAGCAGTGATGAAAGCACAAATGGTGACATATTCATTTAATATGCTGAAATACAACAAGTCTATGCTTTTCCAATTAGGCCCGAAGAAGTTATAGCAACATTAGAGGTGAACAATGATATCGATTCTCAATCCATCATCTCCTCTTTATTACCCAAAGAAGACCCTTCATCATCAATCGGGTCAGAAATGGAATCTTCTTCTTCAAGATATCCAAATTTTGACATCTCTTCGGATCATGAAAATTATACTTTATCATCTACTATGAAAGTTGAAACGGAAGAAATAATACATGATGAAGAAGAAGAGGAAAATATCAGAGATGCTCCTCCAGCATTTGAAGAGGGTATCTCTACCACTGTGGATGAACTCAGAGAAATAAATCTGGGTACAAAAGAAGATCCACGCCCCACTTTAATTAGTGCGACCATGACTCTTGAAGAACAAGATATGTATATTTCTTTTCTAAAGAAAAATAGAGATATTTTTTCCTGGAACAATACATAAATGACCGTTCTTGATCCTAATGTTGCTACTCATCATTTGGGTTTACCAGAAGAACATCGAGGATTTAAGAAAGCCGCAAGAAGAACACACCCAACTTATGTTTCCAAAATTGAAGCTGAAGTGGATAAGCTTATCAAAGATAAAATTGTCAGAGAAGTTCATTATCCCAAATGGTTGGATAATATTGTCCCTTGAAAAAAGAAGAACGGATAAATTAGAGTTTGCATCGATTTCAGAGATCTTAATCGGCATTGTCTTAAGGATGATTTCCCAGTTCCGATTATAAAACTTTTAATTGATGAAACAGCTGTCTATGAAGCACTTTCCTCCATGGATGGATATTCCGGATATAATCAGATCCGAATGGCCCCATATGATGAGGAATCTACATCTTTCAGAGCCCCTCAGGGTGTTTTTTTCTACCGGGTAATTCCCTCTGGCTTAATTAATGTAGGTGCAACTTATCAGCGTGCCATGCATCGTATCTTCAAAGCCTTCTTAGGGAAGTTTGTTGAATGCTATGTAGATGATTTGGTAGTTAAATCCAAACAACGTTCTAATCACTTGGCTGATTTGGAAGTCATATTCCACAACCTTCGACAACATAATTTGAAGATGAACCCCTTAAAATGTGCTTTTGGGGTAACCTCAGGAAAATTTCCCGGCTTTGTTGTATGCCATCGTGGTATTGAAGTCGATCCTGAGAAGACTAAGTCAATCCTTGGTATGTCACCACCTCAAAATTTGAAATAATTAATAGGACTTCAAGGACACATAGCCTATATTTGGCGTTTCATCGCCAATTTAGCAGGAAAAAGTTTACCCTTCAACAAATTCATGAAGAAGGGAGTCACTTACCAGTGGACTGAAGAATTTCAAGAAGCATTCGATATTATCAAGAAATACCTCTTGAGTCCACTAGTACTCATGCCACCTGTTGAAGGAAGACCACTTATCCTCTACGTGATGGCTCTAGAGCGATCATTGGGTTCCTTTCTTGCTCAAAATAATGATGCTGGGAATGAAAACAGCCTCTATTATCTCAGTCGAACCATGCTTGAAGCAGAAACCTGGTATTCAAGTATTGAGAAGTGCTGCCTAGCATTAATCTTTGCGGTTCAGAAGTTGAGACACTACCTGCAACATCATGAGGTCCAATTGGTATTTCGCAATAACCCACTCAAATTTATCCTTAGTCGTCCAATGCTTACAGAACATCTGGCAAGGTGGGCAGTTATTTTGCAGCAATTCAACATTCAGTATCCGTTTGAAAAGGCGATAAAGGGCCAAGCTCTGGCTGATTTCCTGGCTAAACACCCTTCAGTGGAAGACACATCTTCAGATATTGAACTCCCTGATGAGGAAGTCTTCTCTATTCAATAAAGTCCTCAGGCATGGGAAATGTATTTTGATGGTGCTTCAAGAATTCCAATAGGGAGGAAAATGAAAAATCATAAATTCAACAAAGATGGCTTAGGAATTATGCTCATTTCTCCAGAAAAGGCAGTGTTACCTTATTCTTTCTTATTGTGGGAAGGTGGTACCAATAATGAAGCATAATACCAAGCTCTCATTGTAGGCTTGGAATTAGCACTTCAAGCACAAGTGAATCACTTAAAGGAGAAAGGTGATTCAGACAGGGTAATCAAACAATTCAATGGGGATTATTCCATCATAAAAGAAGAACTAATCCCTTTGTATGATTACATTAGAGAGTTAATGGCAGAATTCCCTTTGGAACTGACATTTTCTTATGTCCCAATATCACAAAATGCTCAAGCTGATGCACTAGCTAATATAGCCACAGCTCTGGAAGATCCAAATCAGGACGAGACAACCATTAGTATTGCCCACTGTCGTGCAATTTCACCCTATGTTCGAATCAGAACAGAGGAAATTAATGAAATTTGTCCCATTCTTGAACCGTATGGCCATACTACATGATAGATGTCACTTATCAGGGAATACCTTCAAAATGGAACACTTCCACTTGATAGAGCTGAGAAAGGACAAATCCAGCGACGTGTGTTCAATTTTACTCTTTATGATATCCGAGATCACCTAGAGAAAATTATATACAAATGTGGTTTTGATGGAGTTCTCTTAAGATGAATTGATGGTGAAAAGACAATGGTTGTCATGAAAGAAGTGCATGCAGGAGTCTATGGTGCCCACCAGTCTGGACATAGACTGTCTGATCAGATTCGTAGGCTTCGATACTTTTGGCCTTCAATGATACGAGATTGTGTAGATTTCACAAAGAAGTGTCATTCATGCCAAGTACATTCCAACTTCATTCATCAACATCCAGAATTGCTTCATACAGCTAAATATTCATGGCCATTTTCTACATGGGGAATGGATGTGGTGGGACCTTACCCTTCGGCTACTGCTAAGCAGTTAAAGTACATTCTCACTACTACTAACTTATTTTCCAAATGGGCAGAGGAAATACCTCTCAAGGAAGTCAGTTCTAAATGCATTGTTAGCTTCATCAGGTCTAACATCATTACCAGATTTGGTGTCCCTCATACCATATTTATGGAAAATGGAACCAACTTCTGTTCATCCGAGGTGAATAAGTTGTATAAAAAATACAACATCAAATCCAACCATTCATCTCAGTATCATGCAGCGGCCAACAGACAGACAGAATCCTTTAACAAGACACTTTCAAATATACTACAAAAGAAGGTGAATAAATATAAGAGTTCATGGCCTGATAAACTCTTTCATGCTTTATGGGCTTATCGGACTACCACCCGCACTACAACTCGGTCAACTCCATATTCATTGGTATATGGAACAGAAGTCGTCTTTCCTATTGAAGTTCAACTACCCTCACTTAGAGTTTCCATTTGTGATCAATAATCTATAGATGAACAATCTCAAAATCAATTTAATGAATTGGAATGGTTAGATGAGAAAATATTGTGCACTTTGCACCACTTAGAAGTCTATCAGAATCGAATAGCACGAGCTTTTAACCAAAAAATTTCATCTTCGTTCATTCACTCAGGGAGAATTGGTATTAGTTCTCAGAACTCCAATGATACCAGGAATGAAACCTCCCATGCTTGAGCCAAAATGGGAAGGACCTTATTCAATACATAGGGTATACTCCAATGGAGCATATTCATTAATCTCGATGGATGGAGAACTCATCACTACTCCAACCAATGCCAAATTTTTTAAGAAGTATTTTGTATAAACACAAAACCTCTTCGTCCTTTCTATATGACATTAAACTATATAGCAACGGTCCAAACGTATGACCTTAAACTATTTGTATTAATTTCATCCCACACGATGTTAAACTATGAAAAAAATCCCCTAATTTTTCCTCACTGCATGACATTAAACTGCAAAGTCCCTCTTTCTTCCTTTCTATATGACATTAAACTATACAGCAATGGTCCATACATATGACCTTAAACTATTTGTATTAATTTCGTCCCACACGACGTTAAACCATGGAAAAAAATTCCCTAACTTTTCCTCGATGCATGACATTAAACTGCAAAGACCCCCTTTCGTCCTTGCTATATGACGTTAAACTATACAACAACGGTCTATACATATGATCTTAAACTATTTGTATTAATTTCATCCCACACGACGTTAAACTATGGAAAAAAAATTCCCTAATTTGTCCTCACGGCATGACATTAAACTGCAAAGTCCCTCTTTTGTCCTTTCTATATGACGTTAAACTATACAGAAATGGTCCATACGTATGACCCTAAACTATTTGTATTAATTTCTTCTCACACGACGTTAAACTATGGAAAAAAATCCTTAATTTGTCCTCACTGCATGACATTAAACTGCAAAGTCCCTCTTTCTTCCTTGCTATATGAAAATAAACTATACAGCAACGGTCCATACATATGACCTTAATCTATTTGTATTAATTTCGTCCCACACGATGTTAAACTATGGAAAAAAATCCCTAATTTTTCCTCACTACATGACATTAAACTAAATATTCCCTCTTTCTTCCTTTCTATATGACGTTAAACTATACAACAACGGTCCATACATATGACCTTACACTATTTGTATTAATTTTGTCTCACACGACGTTAAACTGTGAAAAAGTTCCCTAAATGGTCCAGTATGACCTTAAACTAAAACTAGGTCCCATATGACCTTAAACTACATCAATGGTCCAGTATGACCATAAACTGCATCATCAACGGTCCATGCATATGACCCTAAACTATTTGCGAGTCCCTTATGTCCAGTAAGATGTTAAACTGTGATGTCCTAACTACATGACACTAAACTGTATAGAAGTCCCTTACGTCCAGAAAGACGTTAAACTACATATCATCAAAGGTCCTGTATGACCTTAAACTACACTTTTGTCCAGCATGACATTAAACTGCACCATCCATGTTCTATGCATATGACCTTAAACTATTCGCACTTTCGTCCAACATGACGCTAAACTGTGGAAAAAATCCCCAATGCGTCTAACATGACATTAAATGTTGTACTCTTTTTTCCTCACTGCATGACATTAAACTGCACAGTCACCCTTTCGTCCAACATGACGTTAAACTATATTTTCCCCATCGTCCTAACTACATGATGCTAAACTGTACAGAAAGTCTGTGATACATTCTACATGACATTAAACTGTACTTTGTCCCTTCTACATGACACTAAACTATGCAGCACCAATAGTCCTAACTGTAAGACTTTAAAATGCATAATCCCTTTATATGTCCTACATGACATTAAACTATGCATCGTTAAGGTTGTTTTTACCTCTTGTTTCTCACACCGAGTATGACTCACGTGAGCTTAGAGAAAACCTCAACCATAACACGCTCTTTGGTCCGCTAACCATGTGTAAGTCCCAACAACATAATTTTGTTAGGTCATTGTCCCCAAGAACGAGTTTATCATTAATTCATTAATTAATTGAACTACACAGACTTTGATCCTTGCCTTCTTGGCTGGGTATGTAGGTAACCTCCCATGGTTCAAGCCCAAAACCAATCTCTTCATGTTGGTTCATCTCCATCTCATACGATGTTAATTCATGAAACCTCCCTTAGAATCAATATCTTTACATTGGTTCACTTTCGTCCTTTCTATACGATGTTAAAATATACAACACTTTTGTCCAGTATGACAATAAAATACAATATTATTTGATACCCTCGCCTGAGAGGGAACCATTATTTACATTGATTTTTCAATCATGTTTCATTTCAAAGACTACGTGCATACATGGAAATGCCCAAACCTTTTATCTTGGGTTAAACCATCATTGTACTAAAGTCCCCTTTCACCCTTCACATGTACGAACCAAATTTTTACAAAGGGTATTTCTAGAACTACTTGGGCTTGATTCCCATCCTTATGGGATACGTAGGAATGTTCGAGTGTCCCTCGAATCCAGCCCCAAGTCTTTGGGCCTAACCCTAAATTCCACTTTCAGTCCCTTGGCTGAAAAGTCCCCATGAAAACACACACTATGTATTTCTTACAATTGTCCAAGCTCTATGACCCTAAACTAAGATCTCTAATCCTTTTGTCCCACACGACGTTAAACTGTAGTTTAAGAACTATATATGGCTTGATTCCCATCCTTATGGGATACGTAGTGAAGTCCAACATTTCCATTCAGGACCCACCCACAACATGATTATGGTTAGCATTGATCTGTGTATCTCTGTATACATTGAACAATACCCATCTTTATGTGTCATAATCCTAACCTTGAATATTTTCAGATCTTCATAACCCTTTTCTTGACTTCTAGTCACAAAAAATGTCAATCTTCTAAGAGTTCTTTTTCCTGACTATGCATCGCGTGCCCATAGGTGGCCTAGCATAAACAGTCTACATAACAGATTTGCCAACCAAAAGATACTATTATCTGACTATGCAGCCAATGCCCTTAGGTGGCCATACATAATGCAACCCCCTAACGGGTTTTTTGGATAGTGGTAACTTCATTCTTGGGAAGAATGCCTCTTTTTTCTTGACTTCTCTTAAATGACAGTATGTAGGGATCCGCAAAAATATCCATCCTTAACATAAATGTCCCATATCATTTTTCATGATCTGAAAGTATTCAAGTATATGGTTTATATTCTCCTTCCATACGTTTGGGTCAGACCTTCTTAGGAGTAATATCCATATAGTTCTTCGATAATCTTTTTTGTAAATACCTTCTCAATATTCAAGTAACTATTTCCATACAGAAAACTCTATACTTTGGAAGATTTGAATCTCCATAAACTTTCACTGTCTTTTAGCACTAGGAACGTAAATTTCTGAGAGTTCTTTTCACTGACTATGCAGCACGTACCCATAGGTGGCCTTGCATGAACAGTCTACATAACAGACTTGTTAGCCAAAAGATACTATTTTTTTGACTATGCAGCCAATGGCCTTAGGTGGCCCTTCATAATTCAACCCCCTAACGAGTTTGTTAAATAATGGTAACTACATTCTTGGGAACTACTTCTTCTAATTACATTTAGCTCTTTTTCTTGTCATTCCTCAGATTAAAATATTCTTAAGTCATAGTTTACATATTTTCCCTCATATTTGAGTAAGGTAATATATTTTCAGATGAATTTTAAGGGAATTGAGTCAATTTTAATTCATTCCGTCAAAGCTATTTCGACCTTAAACATTAGCCTCTTTAGTCCAACATGCATGACTTTAAACTGCCAGATTTCTTATTTATTCTCACCTCAGAGTCAAATCCTCTTATCTCTCCGGATCCAACTCTAATGGGGGACTTTTTTTGACGCTCCTTTTTTGTCACAGATTCCAAAGGAATGTAAAGGGAAATGAATTAGCACAAATTGATGCATCCTTTGAAAAAAATATCAAAAATCGACAAAGGGATGAACAAGGAGAACATTGCCCATAGGTCGCGCAAGTTCCCTCATAGTCGCGCAAGTCCACTTGCGCGATGCATGATGGTTGCGTAAGTGACTTGCGAGACCTAAGTGATAACCACCTAGGGTCTTCTCCAGCCTATAAATAAACCCTGTGGGCCCCCCATTCGGAGAGGATTTTTTTCCAGAAACTCAGATTTGAGATCCCGACGACCTAGTCTCTTCTCTAAGCTTTCGAAACACTTCTAAGGTAATTTCTTACCTAGAACGGACGATATAAAGAGGGGGAGGAAGGCCTAAGTGTTGAAACTGATCAACACTTGTGCGCCTGAGTGGCCATCCCTTAAGGGAAAAGGCCACACTTCCGCTCCGCCTTACTCCTTCAATAAAACATGTGCGCCCCTCTTCTAGAAGAACCTAAAGAGGACTCTAAAGGCTTTAACCAAGAATCGATCAAGTATTACCCTTCTGGTTAACCGTCGCGCATGTACCCATGTGTCACGCAGGTATACCTGTGTGCCCACGCAGTACCTGCATTGTAACACCCGAGACTTTTATGTTATATAAATCATCAAAGGAATCTTTTTCTACACAACACTTTCTTGGCTTGCTTTACACGCAATCGCGACCTTCCTCGATAGCTTGCGTCGTACGCAACAACAATATGCTATTAAAACTAGCCGTTATGAATAGTAATAACCACTTTTTGAAATTTTATAAATTTTATTTTTCAAAATGGACTTCATTTTTGGACTCAGAATATCGAAATTATCCTAGGGTGAAATTTTGGTATTTTTCTGAAAACTTTCAATTTTTGATGAATAGTGAAACCACTAAGTGGTAGGTTAAAAACTGAATTTTGCATAAAACTTAATTTTACCGCTTCTGTGAATGGAATTTCAAAAATCCGAGAGACACGGTTAATATCAAGGACTAAAATGTGGTTCAATGAGATGAAAATAATTTTTTGGTGAATAGTAACTTTTTACTATTTTTACCGCGGTTAATAGTAAATAGGGTAACTAAGGGTAAATATGATATTAATATTACCCTAACACATGTCCTAATTCTATTGGACAAGTGTAATTCGACCAAAAACAAACTTAGGAATAAAATATGACCATTTAGGCCCACTTGGATTAGATTAGGACATTTATTATTAATTTATTTAAAGAAGGGTTAAAATAGTTAAAATCAAAGTGTAATAAGTAAATCATTTTTAATATAGGGTTATAAATAAGATAAATTCGATTGTAAATATTCATTAGAAAGCTAAAACGATTTCCTACATGATGGTATTTTATTTGTAATTTTTAGACATCAAATAATTTAATTTATTTATGACACAAAGATGATGCAGTAATTATCTTATTAATGAAATATTGACAAAATTGATAATATAAATACCAAAATAAATGTAATTTGAGACTTTTTATGAATTCCACTAATTTTCTAGGTTACTATGATATATTAGTATTGATTCAATCAACTTGGTTCGAACATATAATTCTGTTATGACTTTCACAAAAATCATATATCAAATAGTGTCAAAATTGACACAAAATAGTTTTTAAATCAAATATTATATTATTAATTGTTATTTTATTCCTAAAAATATAAGGTTCGGCCAAATGACTTAGATAAGGATATATATATTAATAATAAACAATTTGGGGTTCGTTTGTCATGTTATAGTAAGTGTATTAACCATATAGTGAAAGAAAACAAAAAGACACGGTAAAAGTTAAATTAATTAACTTAGAGTTAAATCTAATTGATAAGGTTAAAATAATACCCTAAACATGTCTAAATCCTATTGGTTGATAGGATTGCGACCCATCCCCACTTTAGCTTCGAAATAAGACCCTTTGGAACCATTATAAACCGATTTTGACTTTAATATAAAATAATATTTTGAGATATTCCTAAGGTGCCCCTCTCCTCCCTTATAAAAGGGCACCTCCTCCCCCTCCTCCTCACACCAATTTGAGCACTCAAGCTCGGACAACCCCTGCCATTTTCCCTTATCCACTTCCCTAGAATAATCCTAGAGGTCCTGGTCTTCTCCAAAGACCAATCTTAGTTCCATAAGTGGAGGATTCAAAGAAGCGTTCCAAAGAAGAGGTAATATCCATTACCGATCTTTTCAATTTCTTTCTTCTTCAACTTCTTCTTCTTTAGTTGTTTCATGATAAAGTAATAACATCAGTATTACTTACATACTGATATGTTATTATAAATATGAAACAACCCTAATTCACCTTCTATCCATCCTACGGAAAAATGAAATCACCACGCGTGCGTACGTACGGAATACCGTCTCCACGCCGTGGTGTAATCTATTTTCCACCATCACCTTACAAGGATGGGTATAATGGTGTAATTAGTAACTACATATGATTATTATGAAGTAATATTGATACTTAAATAATATATATATACTCTAATACAATTCCACGATCATAGGAACGATATCATCACTCGTGCGTACGTACGGAATACCGTCTCCACGATGTGATGCGACTCATTCTACATGATCTTCATTTCATAATGATTTTATAAATGAATTGAATGAATGAATATGGTATATACTACACTAATACCATTCTGGAAATGAATTATCTATAACCTAAAGATAAGAATAAGAATTTATTCGACAAAACACGCATAAGAACAAAAAGTTATAAAGACCCGAGTAACAAGTAACAATGAAATGTTACTAACAAGAAGCTAATAATATGACCATATATGATCTCATATCAATATGTATGATTCTGGAATAAGTCAATAACATTATTTAAACCATTATACAGGAGCTTCGGACACGAACAAAGCAAATCGGACCTAAGGTAAGGGAAATATCACAATCTCATTTTTATCCGAGATTGTTTATTCGTAAGTATTTACTGGGGTGTATTTTATCATCCACATCCATGTTCCCTCAATATGTAATATTGTTTCCATCCACTTGAAATAGTTTAAATCCAATTTTACCCTTAGGTGAGTTTTTAGTAAAGAATATGAAAGGAATCTTTTGTCGTTTTTCCGTACGAGGTACTTTTTGACTTTTCCGACAAAAGTACGAAGAATGTTTTTTTAACTTATACGGCATGAATGGATTTTTAAAACATTACTTCAAAGAAGCTTCCTTTACAAGTTTTCAAGTTTATTTTTAATCAACTTCTTTTATTTTAAAGTTGTATGACATGTTATGAAAGGAAAAAAGTTTTTGAAGAAGAAAGGATATTTTCCTCAAGAATTCAATTCAAGTGTTTTATCAAAATTATTTTCCATCTAAGATAATAAAGGGTTCTGTTTCTATCCATATTTTTACATTGGTTTGACTATGTTGTGATGGAATTATGTTTATGAATTCCTTTATCATATATGAATTGATTTATGATGTCATGATGTTTCAAGAATCCCATTTTTGTTATATGTGTTATACGATGATGTATGTTTTATGATTCTGTGGCACACATAAGAAAGGATTCATTATAAGATGGGTGGGACCTATATCTCCCTCCAATGCATTGGGTAATGATTTTATATCTCATGAGATAGACATGGCTGGAACGGAAGGTTATTTCGGTTCAGTGATACAGGACTGAAACGAGGAGTGAACTCGGTTCAGAAAGGGACTTTGTCCACTAAGATAGTCTTGGCAATGAGTCATGACTAACAAGAAATGATTTTCCATGATTATGTGTGCATGCCACAAAGATTCAAGTTTTATGTTATGATTACGGGGATCTCATTTTCACTTCTATGATTTATTCCATGTTAAGATATTATGATCTCTTTTGCAGGTTTTAATTTTCAAAAAGATATGATATGATTTTTATTTCCTTTATTTCCCCTTGCTGAGCATTTGAGCTCACCCTTTTATGTTTTCTTTTCCCCAGGCCAGGAAGATGGATATTAAGTAGAATATGCTAAAAGGGACCCTATATATGATGAAATAAATGGGAGACACTGTAGAAGATTTATGAACCAGTTGTTTATGTTTCCCAGTTTCTAAAGACACTATACCTATACAGTCCTTTGTGGTTTTGTCATATGTTGTAATAAGTGTGATTCAATTTTGAAGTATTAACAATGTATGTAAAGTGTGGGTCGTTATAGTTGGTATCAGAGGAAAGGTATAGTCAACCTTTGGAAACTAGGATGTGAAAGCCTTAGTAAGAACCCTAAGGATAAGTCTAAGCATAGAACACAATCTTAGAAATGGCCATGAATAACCTAGGATAAGACCATAAGAATGAAAATTTTATTCTTGAATTATGTGGTTTCCTATTATAATTAGTGTTGCTCACACTATTCTTCTTGGTTTTAGTCAATGGCTGGAACCCGAAGGAACCGTGTTAATGCGGAATGCGATGAGAAATGCAATGATTGTCCCCCTGAGCAACCAAACGATATGGGAGCTGGAATGCAAAATCTTGTAGCCATGCTCACACAACTTTCTCAAGCTATGAATCATGCAGGATTTCCAAACGAACAAAGGAGGGAGCAACATTCTGTTGAATCCTTCATGAGGCAGCGTCCACCATCTTTCAGCGGGTCTACTGATCCATTAGTTGCTGAACAATGGATTAGTACTACTGAAAAGATATTTTCAGTTCTTCAATGTTCTGAGCATGATAAAGTCATCCTAGCAGTGTATCGTTTGGAAGGAGATGTTGATCAATGGTGGAATCTTGTTAAGAATACAAGGCAAAGGGATGAAATTGAGTCTATGGAATGGGACGAGTTCAAGAACTTATTTTTCAATAAGTACTTCCCTCGTATTCTCCGAACAAAGATGGAGAAAGAGTTCCTTGAACTGAAGCAAAGAGATGATGAATCTGTTGGTACCTATGAAGCAAATTTTACCATACTTGCAAGGTACGCTTCTGGTATTATTATCCAACCTGAGAGTAAGATCGATCGATTCTTTAGTGGCTTAAAACCAAGTCTTCGAAGGGCGTTAGCCATAAGGGACTTCAATAGCTACGAGGAAATCGTTCGATGTGCTCTCAAAGTCAAGATGGAGATTGGAGTAACCCATCAGTCACATGGGTTTGATAAGAATAGGAAGATGGAATTCAAAGAAAAATCTAAAGAGCACACGGAAAAGAAGATGAACTTTCCCTTATGCTCAAAGTGTGGAAAGAAACATGGAGGGAGTTGTCTTAAAGGGACAAGTAAATGTTTTAAATGTGGAAAGGAAGGTCATCGGGCATTTGAATGCCGTGATAATGGGAAGAAGATGTCTAATGATGCAAACAAAAAAAGGGATACACAGAATGAACCTGCTACACTTCAATGTTTCAAGTGCAAGGAGATTGGGCATTATGCCAATCAATGCCCAAATCCAAGGGTTGATGATGATGGTCGACGTCAACAAACTCTTAAGGCTAAAGAAAAAGGAAAGTCACATGCAATTTCTATCAGCGATGTGGAGTACGATAACGATGTGGTGAAAGGTACACTTACCATCCACTCTAAAGTAGAAAATGTTTTATTTGATTCTGGATCCACCCACTCTTTTATTTCTGAAAAATTTTCTAAGGGTATCACCGTATTACCTCAACAATTAGATGTTGAGTTAGCTGTGACAACACCTAATGGCACATCAATCGCATCAGAAGTTTATAATTCTTCTCCGATCGAAGTTTGTGGGAAAGTGCTTCCTGCAAATCTTGTGATCCTTCCTTTAGTGGAATTTGATGTGATTCTTGGCATGGATTGGCTTTCTCTACATGGAGCTCATATCAATTTCCAAATAAGGGAAGTCACATTTCATATTCCAGATCAACCTACGATCGTCTATCAGTGCAAGGATGAACATAACCTTCCAGTGGAAATTTCTTCCATCTTATGGGTATTGATTCCACTAAATGAAGGTTATTTATCTCAAATAGTTGGTGAGAAACTCACGATTAAGAATATGCCCATTGTACGGGAGTTTCATGATGTCTTTCCGGAGGAATTACCGGGTCTTCCACCAAATCGTGAAGTTGAGTTTTCAATAGAACTCGCACCGGGTGCTTTGCCTATTTCAAAGACACCTTATAGAATGGCCCCAATTGAGTTGCAGGAATTGAAGAAGCAACTCCAAGAGAATCTTGATAAGGGATTCACACGCCCTAGTGCGTCACCTTGGGGAGCACCTGTTCTATTTGTTAAGAAGAAAGATGGATTAATGAGACTCTGCATTGATTATCGAGAACTTAACAAGATCACTATCAAGAACAAATATCCTCTCCCACGCATTGATGACTTATTTGACCAACTACGCGGAGCTCAATACTTTTCCAAGATTGATCTTCATTCAGGGTATCATCAATTAATGGTCAAAAGGGAGGATATACCAAAGACGGCTTTCCGTACAAGGTATGGACACTATGAATTTATAGTGATGCCATTTGGTCTTACTAATGCCCCTGCTATCTTCATGGATCTAATGAATAGAGTCTTTAGAGACTATCTTGATCAATTTGTGGTAGTCTTTATAGACGATATTCTTGTCTATTCAAAGAGCAAGGAAGAGCATGAAGATCACTTGAGAATTATATTGAAGACCCTGAGAAAAGAGAAGCTTTATGCCAAATTTACCAAGTGTGAATTTTGGCTTCAAAAAGTTGCATTTTTGGGTCATATAATCTCAAAAGAGGGGATATCTGTGGATCCAGCAAAAACAGAGGTTATCGAAAGATGGTCGAGACCAACAACAGTAACTGAGATCCGAAGTTTTCTTGGTTTGGCTGGTTATTATCGACATTTTGTAAAAGATTTTTCACGATTATCTAATCCACTCACCAAGTTGACTCGGAAAGGAGTTAAGTTTGTCTGGACAGAGGAATGTGAAGAGAATTTCAAGGAGTTGAAAAGAAGGTTATCCTGTGCACCTGTGCTCACACTGCCTTGTAGTGGAGAAAGGTTTGTGATCTATAGTGATGCATCCAAGAAGGGATTGGGGTGTGTTCTTATGCAAAATGATATGGTGATAGCTTATGCCTCACGACAGTTGAAAATCCATGAGCAAAATTACCCAACACATGATTTGGAGTTGGCTGCGGTAATCTTTGCATTAAAGATTTGGAGGAATTACCTTTATGGTGAAAGGTGTGATATTTATACTGATCATAAAAGTTTAAAGTATATTTTCACACAAAAGGAGCTGAATATGCGCCAAAGAAGATGGTTGGAGATGATTAAGGATTATGACTGCTC
Organism: Viscum album; assembly: GCA_963277665.1. NCBI lineage: Eukaryota > Viridiplantae > Streptophyta > Magnoliopsida > Santalales > Viscaceae > Viscum > Viscum album. Next base: position 1,656,523,466 of record OY728163.1, read on the forward strand.
AATCCATTACCACCCTGGGAAAGCAAACAAGGTGGCAGATGCATTAAGTCGACAAGACCATGCTAGTTTATCCATGATGAGGATCACAAAAGATCCAATATTTATGGATTTACAAAGGATGGATCTTGGAATTATAATGGAAGGGGAAAAATCTTATCTTTCTCAAATGAATGTTCAACCATCTATACATGTGAAGATTAAAGAGGCATAGAAAGAAGATGTCGAGTTACAAAAGAAGGTGAGAAATGTTCCTGAATTCAACCTTGATTGTGATGGGATAATAAAGTTCAGGAATCGGGTTTGTGTTCCTCCCATCCCCGAATTAAAGAAAGAGCTGCTGGATGAGGCTAATAGTTCTTCATTCTCTATTCATTCTGGAAGCACGAAGATGTATAGGGACCTGAAAGAGTACTTCTGGTGGGATGGCATGAAAAGAGATGTTGCTGAATATGTCTCTCGATGCTTGGTTTGTCAACAAGTTAAAGCTGAGAGACAGAAGTCTAAGGGGATGTTACAACCATTACCCATACCCGAATGGAAATGGGAAAACATCACTATGGACTTTGTCACAGGACTTCCTAAAACATCCAAAGGCAATAATGCTATCTGGGTCATAGTTGATCGTCTTACAAAGTCTGCACACTTCATTGCTATTAGAGAGGATTTCTCTCTAGATCAGCTTGCCAGGATATATGTAAAGGAAGTGGTAAGATTGCATGGAGTACCACTTTCTATTATATCTGATCGAGATCCGAGATTTACCTCGAAGTTCTGGCGAAGTCTTCAGCATACTCTGGATACAGAGTTGAGTTTCAGCACTGCTTATCATCCCCAGACAGACGGTCAGTCTGAGAGAACAATTCAAACCCTAGAAGATATGTTGAGAGCTTGCTCTATGGATTTCAAAGGAGGTTGGGATCAACACCTACCTTTGGTGGAATTTTCTTATAATAATATCTTTCACTCCAGTATTCAGATGGCTCCTTATGAAGCTCTCTATGGAAAGAAATGCAGGACTCCAACTTGCTGGGATGAAGTTGGGGAAAGAAAGCTATTAGGACCTGATCTCGTGGATGAAATGGCAGAAAAGGTCAGATCTATTCAACAACACATAAGAGCAGCTCAGAGTCGACAGAAAAGTTATGCCGACAACCGAAGAAAAGACCTAGAGTTTGAAGTGGGTGATAAAGTGTTCTTACGAATATCTCCCTGGAAGAGGGTTATGAGATTTGGAAAGAAGGGGAAGTTGAGCCCTAGATATATCGGTCCTTTTGAAATACTGGATCGTGTTGGGAAGGTAGCTTACCGATTGGCGCTTCCACCGAATCTCTCTCAAGTTCACGATGTGTTCCATGTATCTCTTCTGAGAAAGTACATACCAGATCCTTCACATGTACTCAGCTCAGAAGTTGTACCGCTGGAGCAAGATCTTTCTTATGAAGAACAGCCGATAGAGATTCTGGATCGTAGCGAAAAAGTCCTACGAAACAAGACCACTCGCTTGGTGAAAGTTTTATGGAGAAACCACCAACTTGAAGAAGCTACATGGGAGCTTGAGGATATGATGAGGGAGAAGTATCCTCATTTGTTTGTTGCAAAGTGACGAATTTCGAGGGCGAAATTCTTTTTAAGGGGGGTAGAATGTAACACCCGAGACTTTTATGTTATATAAATCATCAAAGGAATCTTTTTCTACACAACACTTGCTTGGCTTGCTTTACACGCAATCGTGACCTTCCTCGATAGCTTGCGTCGTACGCAACAACAATATGCTATTAAAACTAGCCGTTATGAATAGTAATAACCACTTTTTGAAATTTTATAAATTTTATTTTTCAAAATGGACTTCATTTTTGGACTCAGAATATCGAAATTATCCTAGGGTGAAATTTTGGTATTTTTCTGAAAACTTTCAATTTTTGATGAATAGTGAAACCACTAAGTGGTAGGTTAAAAACTGAATTTTGCATAAAACTTAATTTTACCGCTTCTGTGAATGGAATTTCAAAAATCCGAGAGACACGGTTAATATCAAGGACTAAAATGTGGTTCAATGAGATGAAAAGAATTTTTTGGTGAATAGTAACTTTTTACTATTTTTACCGCGGTTAATAGTAAATAGGGTAACTAAGGGTAAATATGATATTAATATTACCCTAACACATGTCCTAATTCTATTGGACAAGTTTAATTCGACCAAAAACAAACTTAGGAATAAAATATGACCATTTAGGCCCACTTGGATTAGATTAGGACATTTATTATTAATTTATTTAAAGAAGGGTTAAAATAGTTAAAATCAAAGTTTAATAAGTATATCATTTTTAATATAGGGTTATACATAAGATAAATTCGATTGTAAATATTCATTAGAAAGCTAAAACGATTTCCTACATGATGGTATTTTATTTTTAATTTTTAGACATCAAATAATTTAATTTATTTATGACACAAAGATGATGCAGTAATTATCTTATTAATGAAATATTGACAAAATTGATAATATAAATACCAAAATAAATGTAATTTGAGACTTTTTATGAATTCCACTAATTTTCTAGGTTACTATGATATATTAGTATTGATTCAATCAACTTGGTTCGAACATATAATTCTGTTATGACTTTCACAAAAATCATATATCAAATAGTGTCAAAATTGACACAAAATAGTTTTTAAATCAAATATTATATTATTAATTGTTATTTTATTCCTAAAAATCTAAGGATCGGCCAAATGACTTAGATAAGGATATATATATTAATAATAAACAATTTGGGGTTCGTTTATCATGTTATAGTAAGTGTATTAACCATATAGTGAAAGAAAACAAAAAGACACGGTAAAAGTTAAATTAATTAACTTAGAGTTAAATCTAATTGATAAGGTTAAAATAATACCCTAAACTTGTCTAAATCCTATTGGTTGATAGGATTTCGACCCATACCCACTTTAGCTTCGAAATAAGACCCTTTGGAACCATTATAAACCGATTTTGACTTTAATATAAAATAATATTTTGAGATATTCCTAAGGTGCCCCTCTCCTCCCTTATAAAAGGGCACCTCCTCCCCCTCCTCCTCACACCAATTTGAGCACTCAAGCTCGTCCAACCCCTGACATTTTCCCTTCTCCACTTCCCTTGAATAATCCTAGAGGTCCTGGTCTTCTCCAAAGACCAATCTTAGTTCCATAAGTGGAGGATTCAAAGAAGCGTTCCAAAGAAGAGGTAATATCAATTACCGATCTTTTCAATTTCTTTCTTCTTCAACTTCTTCTTCTTTAGTTGTTTCATGATAAAGTAATAAAATCAGTATTACTTACATACTGATATGTTATTATAAATATGAAACAACCCTAATTCACCTTCTATCCATCCTACATAAAAATGAAATCACCACGCGTGCGTACGTACGGAATACCGTCTCCACGCCGTGGTGTAATCTATTTTCCACCATCACCTTACAAGGATGGGTATAATGGTGTAATGAGTAACTACATATGATTATTATGAAGTAATATTGATACTGAAATAATATATATATATACTCTAATACAATTCCACGATCATAGGAACGATATCATCACTCGTGCGTACGTACGGAATACCGTCTCCACGATGTGATGCGACTCGTTCTACATGATCTTCATTTCATAATGATTTTATAAATGAATTGAATGAATGAATATGGTATATACTACACTAATACCATTCTGGAAATGAATTATCTATAACCTAAAGATAAGAATAAGATTTTATTCGACAAAACACGCATAAGAACAAAAAGTTATAAAGACCCGAGTAACAAGTAACAATGAAATATTACTAACAAGAAGCTAATAATATGACCATATATGATCTCATATCAATATGTATGATTCTGGAATAAGTCAATAACATTATTTAAACCATTATACAGGAGCTTCGGACACGAACAAAGCAAATCGGACCTAAGGTAAGGGAAATATCACAATCTCATTTTTATCCGAGATTTTTTATTCGTAAGTATTTACTGGGGTGTATTTTATCATCCACATCCATGTTCCCTCAATATGTAATATTGTTTCCATCCACTTGAAATAGTTTAAATCCAATTTTACCCTTAGGTGAGTTTTTAGTAAAGAATATGAAAGGAATCTTTTGTCGTTTTTCCATACGAGGTACTTTTTGACTTTTCCGACAAAAGTACGAAGAATGTTTTTTTAACTTATACGGCATGAATGGATTTTTAAAACATTACTTCAAAGAAGCTTCCTTTACAAGTTTTCAAGTTTATTTTTAATCAACTTCTTTTATTTTAAAGTTGTATGACATGTTATGAAAGGAAAAATGTTTTTGAAGAAGAAAGGATATTTTCCTCAAGAATTCAATTCAAGTGTTTTATCAAAATTATTTTCCATCTAAGATAATAAAGGGTTCTGTTTCTATCCATATTTTTACATTGGTTTGACTATGTTGTGATGGAATTATGTTTATGAATTCCTTTATCATATATGAATTGATTTATGATGTCATGATGTTTCAAGAATCCCATTTTTGTTATATGTGTTATACGATGATGTATGTTTTATGATTATGTGGCACACATAAGAAAGGATTCATTATAAGATGGGTGGGACCTATATCTCCCTCCAATGCATTGGGTAATGATTTTATATCTCATGAGATAGACATGGCTGGAACGGAAGTTTATTTTGGTTCAGTGATACAGGACTGAAACGAGGAGTGAACTCGGTTCAGAAAGGGACTTTGTCCACTAAGATAGTCTTGGCAATGAGTCATGACAAACAAGAAATGATTTTCCATGATTATGTGTGCATGCCACAAAGATTCAAGTTTTATGTTATGATTACGGGGATCTCATTTTCACTTCTATGATTTATTCCATGTTAAGATATTATGATCTCTTTTGCAGGTTTTAATTTTCAAAAAGATATGATATGATTTTTATTTCCTTTATTTTCCCTTGCTGAGCATTTGAGCTCACCCTTTTATGTTTTCTTTTCCCCAGGCCAGGAAGATGGATATTAAGTAGAATATGCTAAAAGGGACCCTAGATATGATGAAATAAATGGGAGACACTGTAGAAGATTTATGAACCAGTTGTTTATGTTTCCCAGTTTCTAAAGACACTATACCTATACGGTCCTTTGTGGTTTTGTCATATGTTGTAATAAGTGTGATTCAATTTTGAAGTATTAACAATGTATGTAAAGTGTGGGTCGTTATATGCATGCCTGCCAAGACTTGCACGCCCCTACCTTTTTGGGTGTCCTTCTTTCCCGTTTCACCCCTCTTAAGCCATTCCACCTCTCCTATTCAAGATTAAATCTTCAAGACACTCATCAAAGCCATTTATGGAATGATTCCATGATTTGGATTCCTTATATGAAAGGAACTGTGTGGAATATCTCTCAAAACCTAGTGATTTACACATCATTATGTCACTAAAAAATTGAGATTTCAATCATTCAACCTCGTCCTTTAAGATGAGAGAACCCCTTAATTTGGGCCTCCTTTTCAAGAGTAAGACCCAGTCTGAAAAATGGGAATCCTCTATAGGAGTAAGCCCCAAACATAATTCTCTTATCCTGGGCCTCATTTTCAAGAGTAAGCCCCAGTCTCAAATATGGGCATCATCATCAGGAGTAAGCCCCAAGTCCCTTAATTTTTCAAGTCTCTTAATATGGGCCTCCTTTCCAGGAGTAAGCACCAGTCTTAATTTCTCTTAACCATTCCTAATTTACCTTTGATCTGGGATTCCTTTTCAGGAGTAAAACCCAATCATAAGTCCTCTCTTAATTTGGGCCTCTTTTTCAGGAGTAAGCCCCAAGATAGAGTATTCAAAATCACCATGAAGCACATATACCTTTATGGAACATGTTCTTGGATTTCTTCCCTAAAGTAAATCCTAAACTTTATTTATCTAGGTAGTCATACATACATAAGCCCCACATTATTTCTTATGATTGCATCTTTCATGACATAATTGTCTAATTTTTTTACCAATGCCTCTTGTTTCTCACACCAAGCATGACTCACGTGATCTTAGAGTGTAAAAGTAATTATGAAATCGTTCTTTGAGCCATCAATCATAAACATCATATTCCATTAATCGAACTACTTGGGTTCTGATTCCTTTTATAAACAAAGGATACGTAGGTATCCCATCTGCGGGTTCGATCCCAACTCTGAAATAATTCATGTCCTTCTGAATGAAAATAAACTTCAAGTGCCCCACTGAGTGGATTTAAAACCAGTATGGTCATCATAAGGACCAAGAGACTTTTACTAATCAAAGGATACCATTGACTAAGAATCTCTAACAAATACAGATGATTCTTTATCAGTGATGAACCTCAAATACATATAGAAGATTCTCTAAATTTCCTACAAATTGATCATTGATTTTCCGATCTAAAGGAAAACACTTTTTATATTTGGAAATGTAATAAGGATTCACGAACATAACTTAAATCTATAAAGAGATTCCTAGAGTAGACAATAATTCCCCTCAAAAAGGTGTGATGAGTCCAACCTCCCATCCTCTCAACTAATGAAAATTCCTAAGCCTCATCAGTCCATAAACTAATGAGCACCTACCTTTGGAAAGTAGGTCCGAATGGATGTGGAATCATTGGATGTTTGCAGTTCTATGAACAGACCCGTTAGAAACCGATCAGAATGTTTGAACCTCCCATCAAAGGAGGTCATCCATGAAATCCGAGGGAAACCGATATATCATCATTGAGCTAGCTTTCCTTGTAAATGGATGGATAACTTCACTCACAATATGAAACTTTCTCAATTGGCTATGCATGCAAAACAGGGTGAACGGATGATGGGATTAATGGAATCCTCCTAATAGTGAATTGAAATTTAACATTGACTATTATTACATAGAGGGTGTTTTGAGGGGCGGTGGGGTTCTTTGGGACTCCTAGGGATCATTCCTCCATGGTTTCAGTGCTTATTATGGTTCGGGTACCTCCATTGGTGCGGAGGTTCAAGCTCTTTTATCTAGATTGATGGTATGTAGAAGGTAGTGATTATAGGAAGCTAAGATTGAATCATACTCAGAAGTCATTTTGAAGGCTTTACAGGGATTCTAGGTGATACATTGAGAGTTTATTTACCTTATTTTTAGATGCAAGGCATAGACTAATCAAGGATGGATGGTCTATCACAGTTGGAGGGAGACTAATTTGGCAGCAGACTCTCTAGCTCGTATGGGTAGGCAGGATGAGGGGCTTATGATTTATGTTGGAATATAATCTCTCCACATTGAGTGTAAGAGTGTTGTCTAAGGGGATGCCATTACTCTACCTCACCTTCTCCCTCCAAGAAGGGTATGTACCGTGTATATTTTTAGTTTCAATAAAAAACAACTTCCAGAACTCTTTCATCCAAGGAAACTATTATTTTTACTTATAATGATTTCATGAGTTTGTCTTCAATATATTTGAGAGTTATACGGTTGGAAATAAAACCCCTTATGGGATGATTTGACCTCCCATACACTTGAAATTGATGAACAATTAAAAGAATCATTTGAATACCACAATTATTTCCAACCTTTTGAAAGTAATTACTTATCCAAACATGAAACATGGGTGTGAACACATGGGGAATTGATTGGTGAACTCATTATGAAATCCTTTACTCAAGAAAGGTATCGATATATCTTGTAATTTTTTATATGATGATTTATAGATGGATTTATTTTCTGTTATTCTGCCCTTAAATATCTCCCTTCTCATAAAAAGGGAATTACTGAATGAATCATCGTATGTTACAATTATCAAAAAATGTAGTGGTGACTATAAGACACCACAAAATTTCTCACACCACTAACTAATTCATAAAACATATATAATGACCACCATGACTATCATTGTCTCAAAGTATTGATGTATGATGTTGCAAATGCAACAAAATTAATGTTAGATGGTGAATTCCATTATATGATAGTATCAACTCAATAGATCCATTTTGAAATTGTATGTAACTAAAAAAATCCACCTTGATATGAAGCTCCATAGATCATCCTATAAATTACAAGCTACTAGGAAAAAATTGGACACTATTTCCACATACAATAACATTCCCAATCTAACATTAGAGGGAAGAAATACCAATCACCCTCATGTCAGGGAGGTTGATGAGGATGTCAACTATGTCCCCACCACTACATGGAATCTTTTTATGTGGGATATGACTTGTCATTTATTTCTCCAGTGTCACACAACCCTGATACCTCATGAAAAAAAAGTGTCTTACATTGAGATCTTGACCCCATCTGTTTACACACCTCTATTCTCATCAACACCCATGAATTATATTAGTATATCCTTATAGAAATTTTAGAGATTACTAAGAGGTATACTACTCATGAAGGTCTCTTCCAACATTGTGTAACCCCAATTGTGATCTAGGTTTCCACCTAGGTATCTCAACCAAAATCATACATAAGGAAGGCTCATAGAAGAAAATCCAAAATCAATTGTCAGGTCTTTGCTAAAGCAAAATTTTATATTCATGAGGCTCATCAGATTTATCTAATATTAGCCTGAGGATAATGATATCATAGATATAGATGTCCTACCCCTGGTATTATCAAAATATAAATCTCAAGGTCCTCTCCAAATAATCCTCTATGAAGGTCCTCTTCACTACATAATAAAAAATATCTTTACAGCTCCTCTCAATAGTACTTAACACAACAGTACTCCTAGTGAAATTAAATATATCAACCATGATGATCCCACTCCTGATTAAATAAAAATATTGTCATCTACAAATGTCCTCTACATGGTTAGATGAAACCAAGAAGCTCTGAAAGTCTGTCCCATAGAAACCATAATATATTTCCCTCTTTCAACACAGTGATTTACTAGGGATGATTCCCACCCATCATAAACTAATTAATAATAAGTCTTCATGGAGGCCCTACCTATGGAAAGAAATCTAATATATTAGGAGTACCTCCCCATAGAATATGTTTTAGAGTTTCTCCCTTCAATAAAGTAAACAAAAAATGTCAATTTCTTCCCCATGAAGTAATATAGTAAATTAGTAACCATGGAGGCCCTCTCCATGGAAATAAAGAAAAAAATTAGAGGTCCCCCATCAGGAATATGTTGTAATATAACTACCTAAGATAAAGAATCCCCCAAAAAGGAGGTTCTCCCTAAAATAGTGAATTAAGAATTAACCATGGAAGAACTCTTCATAGTGATCATAGTGATGACCCTCATAAAAAATGAAATATTTACATATCATGATGTCCCCCCCCCCATGATGAGGTTATTATAGAGTTTCCCTAATATCAAGAAATACTCAAAAACTGATGCCAGCTATACTAGGTGCCTCAACACTATTTGTTGTAATCTCATCCAAATTCATAATTAATTTGGGGAAAAATCATTATCTATACCTCCCACAGATTATGAACCATTTGATGTAACTAAGGATTTTTATAATGATATCCCTCATCTAAATAAAATAGTGTAAAAATGATTATTGTGGTGAAACTTGGTTGAAGAACCACTTATCAGTGTTGAGGATAACTCTTATTTAATATAGGGAAAATTGCCTAATGATAGAATACAAATCCTGTTTTTTTCTATGTACAATCCTTAGTATGTCATTACTAATACATTATGGGAGGTAGGAATATAATAACTTCATCACAACATATAAAAGACTCTCCACCATCTAATTACCATATAACTTCTTATGGGGGATATACAAACCATTTCATGGATCTGAATGAACTATTCTACCATTTTTAAATGATCTTCCTTTTAGTGGACCAAATCTTAAATTATGTTGATAGTGAAAGTGACTATAACATTTTTTTACCTTTTAGTTTTATGGTTCCCCATCAAATGGTCTTAAACACCCTACCTAATATGCATTCTACATGGTGGGGTATGTATGAATTTCTATATTTCACTCTACTCACTATTTGAAATGGTTCATCAGGGAAAATTTCATTCATCATCATCTCATTAAGAAAATAATTGAGTCCTATATATACATATTCTAGTTTTTGTATCCAATAAAATTACACCATTCCTAAATATAATAAAAGGAATAATATATGGGGAAATAAATTAAAAGGAATCTACATCAGGAAACCGGGAAGTTAAAGTAGGCTTACTATTTAAATAAATTGAAACCCACAATTTGGGATCAACCATTGAAGATGTTCACATGTCACCTAGAAAATTGGATGTACCTAAATCATGTTAGGATAAAATAAAAAAAAAATTAAGAAGTTTAGGAATGAATTTTATAGGCTAGTATAAAAATATCCAATCCCAAACAGCTGAAATAATTTTTATCACCGACACAGCTAATTAAGATCATGTAATATGTCCCTCAAAAACATTATTTAGAAACTAAATTAATGTACTAATAATAGGACTTAGGTTGTCTTCATATATGAGATTGTCATGGGTGTGTTCTTATACTGTTTTATGGGTCCAGTGTTTGTGAATATAGTTAGTGAGTTTGATATGGTTCAAATTTAGTTTTAGAAATAGTGGCATAACCGTAGATCATTCCTTCATTCTCCTTCTAAATCAATACTCTTGTTATTCACCCACCCTTTCCCTAATTAAATAAAATCTCATTGACTAAACCCATCAGGTTGTTTTAGATTAAATTAGGGATTATAATGGTCTTATATCCTCTAATTTTTCCTATTATAGTGATAATATAACTCACATCACTCTCATACCAACCCACTACTCACTATCACATGAAATAATGTTAATCCATGTGGCATGTGAGAGAAATTATAAATATGTGATAATAAGTGCTTAAAAGAAAAGGTTATAAGATACATTAAACTAATTATGCAATTAAAAACATCAAAATAAATGAGTAGGAGAAATTAAGAATTAATAAATATAATTCAGAAATATGTAATTGGTGAATTATCCTAAGATTGAACAATAATTGCCCAGTGTACCATCAACAGAGTATTATAAAAAACTAAATAAAAATAAATAAATTTTAGTAGATCTAATCGATCGAATATTTACATTCCAGTATTCATATATCAAATAAAAAGTTCTATACTTTTAGATATTTTATATATCATTATTTTAGTAACATCACCTTCCACTCGAGTGAAGAAATATCATTCCCCTCTATCATAAAATGAATGTTAAAAAATTTCCAAAATTTTAGTACCAAACAAATTTTTCATTGATTTTCACTATGTTAAAATTTGTGAGGACTCAATTTTATCACATTAATCTTCCAACTACTTAATTTCCCTCCATGATATTTGTCTCCTTAACTTAATGGATGGTGACTATGTTGATTTCGTAGGAGATATATTTCAGATATGACCAAACTAAAGGGATAGAAATGATTGGATTATAGGTTGAGCAACTCTGATTTGGTAAATTCTAATTTAATCTATATAGGAACCCATATGTAGATCCACAAATTTAGGACTACCTTAACACAAATTTAACTTTACCTTGCCATAACATTTAGAGCCATGGAATATTCATTATATAACATTTGAAACTATATGAAGAACTTTACACAACATGTATCTACCCTTACATGAGTTCACAGAAACCTTTATGTAGCCATTGAGATATGCAAACTAACCTTATGTGAGTGTAGTTTCTTAGACCTTGTATATCAAAAGGAACCATAGATGAAGCCTTATACAGATGTGATGTCTAAGGGGGTGATCATTCAACAAACTATGTAAAAAATATTTTACCATAATCCTACCATAAAAAATAGGAAGGTAACCTTGTTTGAGTGTGACTATAGAATGATCATAACCATTCTATAGTAGATGCAACTCAATAGTTAACTTGATGTAGTCATTAGAACGTTGATGTAGAAAATATGGTTTCAATATCTTCCCTGGTGTAGTAAAGGGAACATGAAATTTACACTTACGTAGTATTAAGGTAATGACTGTTACCCTCCCACAACCTATATTATTCATGATTCAAATCAATTATCGTTTTAATATATCAGTCAGTCCAAACATCCATTCTTATTTTATCCAATCTCAAACAGTGTAATCATCACATCATTGTCATAGCACTAGAAACAATATCACCCTATTGTTTTTTTAATGTATAAAATTGAGCTCAGGCTACCACCTTCTCTTGATAGTTACACATAGGAAAAGTATATTTCACTTGGTTTTCATACAAACATATTTTAATGGTTGTATAGATCATAAAATCATGGCCTCATTATGATTGATAATCAATATAATGCATTAAATTAAAATCCAATGAACAAAAATACTTATCACCAAATAAAAACCATTGGATGATTTTGATTTCAAATTATTATCCCCAATTTTCCCTACTTCCATAAAATCTCTACATAATAATTTTATTAATCCTCGGTTGTGTTCTTATATTCAGACAAATTTCTACTCAATTGGGTATTCGAAATCTTGTATAAAAGAAACATGATTCGATCTCTAGTCTTATTTTAAAGTATAGTTTTCTTTGTTGTCTTATTCCTTAAACCAAACCTATTTAATACCCTTCAATCATTCCTTTAGTTAAACGTTTATACATTTAGTTTCACAAAAACTAGGCCCTCCTAGCTCTGATCATTACTATTTGATCACTCGGCTTGTTGCGGTTCTTTGATATTCTCTATTATTTGAATTGGATTTGATTCATTTATTTTATAAAATCCCTCAATGTTAGGATTCTAAAGCAGCTATTCCTAAGTCAAATTGAATTAGAACTTGTGGTTAGTTGCAAATGGTATCTTGAAGGTTGTGATATCATTGTGGTGATACAGTCTCTTCACTTGTAGTAAGGATATTTTCTCACGATGGGTTCGTATGATAGGTTGAAGACTTTTTTCTTACCTATTTACCCTTATTTTAGCTTATATTATGTGTATTTCACCCCTATGTGGCTTGTGACCTTCCTACAAATGTATTATTCTCATGAAAGGTTAAATAGAAAAATATATTAAATCATGAAGATTCCTGATCTCAAGGTATAGACTATAAATATTAAGTGTATAATTGATAGAAAAAATAAATTTATATTTAAAACCTATTTTATTATTTAATTACAAATTAAAATATAGTTTCATTTTTAATAATAAATTCATAAATTTAGATTTATTTTATATTACTCTCTCAAATCACACAAAATTATGAAAATTTCCTTAATACACAGATTTTAGAATAGATTGAGTGGATTTAAATGGTGGATAATAAGTAATTTTTTTTGAAATTTCATGTTTCTTCACCCCTAATAATCAGAATATTTAACTCTAAGTAAATTCAAATAATTCAATTAATTATAAAAGATATGTTCTACATAAAAATTAAATCTATAAAAGAAAAAAATCATCAATCCCTTATTTTTTGGAATGATCATTCCTCCTCTATGAATTAATCTCACCACCTTACTTTAATTTAGAAAAACAATATCAGTTTGGGAGTGGAATTGATAGATTTATGTGGAACCAGATTTATTACATGTGACAGTTCCAATTATACCACTTTCTTAAATCCATTAAACCAATGTTCTGTTTTATAATTTCTTGATACAACTCAAAATAGATTTTTATAATTCAGTTTCACTCTTCTTCATTTGGTTTCAATATTACCCTCACATAAATGAATTTCTTTTAATAATTAATCACTTAATTAAATTTTTACAATCCATGATTTTGAAATTAAATTATTAAATTTATAGAGTTATTTTGTTTACACACACACACACCCAATGACTAATGTCATTTAGCTTCATTTTGGGATCCTAATTGATAATTTTACTTCATTTTAAAAGGAGTTATATAATTCTCTTTTGAGATGGATCCATGGGGTGTTCATTTTCAAAAATAACAAGTTATTTTGATTTATGATCAAAATTATAGTCTCCTTGTAATTTCAATTCCCCAATGATATTTTCACTCACACCACATTACATTGTTCTAAAACCAAATCACAATGAAAATAGTAACTAAATTAACATAACAATCATTTTAATCTCATAGTTTTTGATCTGATGAACCTCCTCCACCCAAGTATGATATTTTCCCTAGATAGTGTCACATTGGAGATAATTTTTATTTCATTTTATAACTCTCTAAACATTCAAAAATATAATTCATGTAGAAATTAGGTTTATATTCTAAAAATAGGATTTTTCATAACACTTTCCTTTATATATTATATTCTAAAAACACAGAGAAATTGAAAAAGTAAAATAGAAACAGTATTTACATCCTAATTCACTTGTAATTATCCTCCACACTTATCTTAGACATAATTCCAATTAATTTCATCATGCATTTATCAATTAAAATTATTTTTAATGATATTGTATCCAAACTAATATTATTGAATGATATAACATGGATATTACTTTTCCAATGAAATTAGGTTGGATATTAGACTCCTCTATTGATTATTTCCAAAATATTTTTATTAATGCTTCACAAGTTGTACATTTACCTTAATGGGATGTTGTGATTCAGTTACCTTCATATCAACTAAAATTAATGGAAATGTTTAAATTACTATATAAGCTCTAACAAACTTGAAAAAAAATCATGCCAAGTATAAGAATCATTCTTAAAATTCATAGAAATACATTATCTATAACTTTAAGGTATATTGTATGAATTAGTCAATCATTGAAAGATTTGGATTTTACCTTATATAAAATGGTGTTATTTCTTTCCTCCCTTTTCATCTCCTCATGTTCCATTATTTTTAGATTTCCCTACTATCAAAATTTTCTAAATGATAGGATAACTCTCTTGACATCCCAACAGGATTTATATTCGTTCTAAAACAGCAAGTGAAAATGTTTCCCATAAATGATTTTATTAGGGGATATACCTATTGCTGTTTTATTGGTGGTTCTGTATGTCCATAATTCATCCTCTAGTATCTTAATTTTTCCGTTCTGATTATATTGCATTTCCATATCCAAAATTAACTTAATATATCTGTTAGACACCTGTTTTTTCATATGTATTTTTGGGTGGTAGTAAATTGAGGGCTTTGGGTGCACTGTATAAATCTTCATAAGGGCATCTTAGTTCTTATTACAAAACTGTCTACCTTGGTCACTAATTATGGCTCAAGGTACTCTAAATCAAAAAACAAAATTTCATATCCTCAATCACAAATTTGTAACAATCAGTTTGGATGGATTTTACTTCAATCCATTTCAAAACATAATCTAATACTTAAATAATACATGAAAATACAAAATATATAGCAAATGAGACCATGAAATATAATCCCCATATATCTAATTCTTCATAAAAAAATTATATTTGTTGGGAAATTTCATGTCTTTTTGAAATTTCACCTATAATTAGACAGTTTAGGAACAATTTATTTAATTATTGTGAGTATTTAAAAACATTGGGCCAAAATAAATCATCTCATAACATTTTACTAGTAATTATGTGAGTTATAAAAGGTCTGTCACGTGCAAGGGTATAAAAAATATAAGCACAATATTCACATTTTTCTCAATTATGCATCACTTAATTAGTTGGTCATTAAAATAGATCCGCATTGACATAATATTTTGGTACAGAATTTAATTTAAAATTTTTATTCTTAGGAATGAAAGGAGGTATCACTAATGTGACTACATGATCAACCAAATTATCATACTGAGGCACTTGGGTGACTTTTCAAAGTTGATCATTTGGGAATGAGTCATCTTAGTTTGTTTTAGTTAGGGGTTCTACCCTGATAGTTTGAGGTAACATGCTCATGTGTTCTACAATTGGATTTTCATAGACCTTATTATCCTTAATCACTGAGTTCAATTATTTAAACAATATCATCACTAGTACTATCCTCGAATTTTCAAAAAAAAAAAATCTCGATCGATACTTGAGCACTACATGATCATAATAAATTGTTACTTCACTTCCTAACTGACAATACAATAATTATTATAAAGGAAAACATTGAAAAAATAATTCTATATTTTTTTGAAATTTATTTGGGCTATGTTTGGGTTCTTTAAAGTATAGTATATCAGTTGTGGGTGTTTATACATTTTTTTAGAAAATATAGACCCTACAATTTTGTTTCAAGAATTATATAGTATTTTAAAGGGTTAATTACAGTTAGGTGGGTTAATTATGGGGTTTTTTGTTAGGATCTATTCTATATTATGAAAATTTATCCTACATGAATCATCAAATAAAATTTTACATTCCTTACATAATATTTTAGTTAGGGGAAAATAAATCTTACAGAAGTCACTAATAAACCTTTTATAAAATCAAGAATTGTTCAGAATAGATCTAATTTCTCTCACCATGGTGGGGTAAGGCACTATATAAATTATGTAAAATTTGTATTTATCCACCTATATCCCATTTTTATAAATTATAACTCCTAGAACAGATTATTTATACACCATGAAATGACATGTTTAAATCATAATTACAAAGTTGTTTTGGTGTAAATCATTGAAAACATTTTCCAATCATTCATGATTTTTTTTTAAAAATGTCCCATAAAATGTAAAATCATAAAAGAATTCATTCAATAATATCTCAATGAGGTATACAAAAAATACATACCATGAAATTTTTATATTTACATGTGGAATTGAAAATCCCAAAAGGAATCCTCAAGTAAGAAAATGTACTAAAGGGATAGGTAAATATGGTCTTTCAATTGACTTCAAAAGATATTAGAACATTAAAATACCTATAAAATACATTATGGAAATAGTAACAACCCTTCCCCACTAGTATTTACAACATTTATTTATAAATTTAATGTCTAAGTAGTCTATTCAGGTCACATTATTCTGTTTCTAGAAGTTAACAACAACTCTCCATCTATTCTAAATCCTCGTGGGATCTATATTATTTTTAATATTTTGATTAATTTTTTATATAGTTTTATTCAGAAATATTTTAATGGGAATCAGAGTTTGAGATGAGGTAGATGACTCCATCTTCTAATAGTCCCTGAAATTCCATTTTAACTACCTCACTAAAGGTCAGGCTGACTCTCCATTAAGGATTTCTTATGATTTCCGACTCGTTTTCAAACAAAATAACGTGCATACAGGTTGTAGGATTAATCTATTTGATATATCAAAATTCTTAGCATATGGATCTATCATTTTTTACATGATATAAGAATGTTTATTTACTTGATTGGTATTTAAATTTTTTGAAATTGTGATGGACTATTTTTCATTTTTTGTAAGGAAAATATATTTTAAGTTGGATGGTGGAAACCATAGATGTGTTTTGGGTGAATTTTATAATGATTTTTTAAATATATTTTTATATATTATTGAAATCATAACATGTAAATAAAAATTATTAGTGATTATTTTGAGTAAATCATCCAAATAAATTTTATAATCTTCTTTAAATTTTCTATCACATACAAAACATTATTGATTATGTTCATTTTTAAAACCATATTCATCAATGAAATTAAGAGTTTCTATAGAATATCCTTATCAACTTATGTCATAAATTTTTTCAATTTACTCCTTATAATAATAAGAAAATTCAAAATGGTTCAATTTAACCACATATTTTTCATCATGATTATATTTTCTTGAATCAAGAATGTTAAAGTTCACAATCTTTTTTATAAAATTCAATTAAAATGTCCCATCATGGAGTTTTTTTTATTTTTTTCATTGTCATGAAGAATTGAATAACTATTATGATAGGGGAGTGAAATTTTACTATGTATTCTTATATTCAAAAAATGTAAAAAGAAATAGGGAAAAAATATATTTTCATGCTTACCGAAACATCATCAAGAACTCTAATATGGTAGGTAATGGTTTAGATAAAAAGTTGTATAACCCGAAACTATTCACTAGGTTGTTGATTATTCTATTCATTTTCAACAATTGTGACATCATTGATCTCAACATTTTTTCCCTGCCTTTTGTTGACTCATTTATATGATTTTTTATTCCATGAGTAGCCAAGGAATATGCCATCATCTCTTCGTGACTCAAATTTCCTGTGATTTTCTACGTTGATAATGAAGCACTTACTTCCAAAGATTTGAAAGTATTTAAACATTGATTTATTTCCATACCAAATTTCATATGGAGTCTTTTCTTACTTCAGACACAACAGAGACCAGTTCGAAATATAGACTGATGTCAAAACTGCTTCCTTCCAAAATTTCTCTGGTAGGACCTTTTCAATAATCATCGTTCTGGCCATATTGTTGATGATCCAATTTCTCCTTTCAACCACTCCATTCTATTGGGGATTTCTCACTGATGAAACTTGATGCCTTATCCCATGTTTCTCGAGATAGTATTTAACTTGAACGTTTGTGAATTATGTACCGTTATCAGTACGAAACTTTAGAATTTTCTGCCCAAGCATCCTTTCTAATTCCCACCTATACTACTTTATGCAACTGAACACCTCTGTCTTATGGGTAATGACAAATACCCAGGCCATTCTTCTATAATCATCAATGAAAGGGACATAGTAACTTTTTCCATTTATAGCTTGTGGAGAGATAGGTCTACATACATCAGCAAGCACCAATTCGAGTACTCTAGTTTATTTCTATTCCTTTGGCATGTATGTCTTTCTGATGATCATCCCTTTTTGGAACGCATCGCATGTATGAGTAAGATCATGTGATTTTTTGGGAAGGTCTCTAGAAGCATCACACTTTAAGAGATCTTCCTTGGATGGTTGGCATAGATGACCATGTTGCTTATGCCACAGCTGGTTTTCTTCTTCTCTGGATAAAAGGCACGTATCTTTTTTCCACTTACAAGGTAAAGATTTCCCTTTGTCCTTTTTCCCTATAGAGCAACTTCTCCATATTTTCCTTTCACAACACACAACTTCTTGGTAAATCAGATAGAGTGCCCAGAGTCACATAGTTGACCAACACTGAGCAAGTTATGACTAAGACCCTCTACTACCAATACATCAGCAATTCTCATTTATTTTCCCACAAACATGGCCTTTCCTAAGTCAACAATCATAAGGCCTTAATCGTTTCCAAATTTGACAACTCCTTCATTGTCATATTTTATGCCTGTAACTAGATCATTATTACCTATCATATGAGATGTGAAACAAAAATAAAGGATCCACACACCAGAGCGATCTGATGCCTTAAGGGAAATTTCTGCCACCACAGCCTTTTCATTCTTCTTCTTCTTGGTCTATATTTTTGCTTCGCATTCGGCATGGATTGAGACTTCTGTTATTGCTCAGAGTATGATGGACCAGCTTCAACATGGAAAACATAAAATCTATTATTTCATTTTAAACTCACCAGTTGGTTTATTAATTTTCTACTTGTGAACATTTTGATTCTGCTTGGAAGATTCCTCTGTATGGTTGAAGTGTAGTACCTAGCCATGTGCTCAAATCATCCACACCAAGAATAGTTTCCCTCGAAATATGTTCTGGAAAACAATTCTTTGTTGGGATGCCACCTCTGTTCTTATTCCCTTCGATATCTCTTGGATATGGAACACATATACTGTAAATGTCCCATCTTTCCACATCAATAACAGCAGATATAAGGTGCATTCCTTCATGTTACTTCAGAACTATGAGCTTCCCTTTGGGATCTTTGAATATTCTGATTCTGTTTTCTGCCCAAATCAACCTTCAATATCGGAGTGGATTACTACGGTCTGACATCAATATTAATAGCATTTTGTTTTCAATCAAGCCCAAATTCGGCTTTGGCATCTGAGATCAATTGTTGCTTCATTTCTCCAGAACTGCTAGCCTCTTATCTTATCCCTTCTGTCTTCTGAATGGCCTGGTTTTCTGATATCACATTGTGGGTGAAGAGTTTTCCTTGATCCATCATTTTTCTTTACAGATTGACCACATATTCTTCAAGCTCATAGATACACTTGACTTGATCTTTCACTTTTCTATTCAAGCCATCCATCTCCCTTTTCTGTTCTTCAATCTTGATCTTTTACTCATTAACTGATTCTGAGTTCTCTGGTGTTGATATCTTGAGTTTTTTAATTTCTTCCATCAACTCAGACATCTCTTCTTCCAGCTGTTGCATATAGAGTTTGGCATCATGAAAAACATTGTTAGCTTTCTTTTTTTTGGATCTCCAAACATCTATCTCCTCAAGAGAAGCCTCTAACTCAGCTTTCATATCAATTCTTCATCAACTTCTTCTTCTTCATCATCACCTTCAGTTTCGTTCTTCTCTTGAGAACTACCGACGACTGCCACCATAAAATTTTCTCCACGATCATTGGAATTTTCAATCTCCTCCACTTATTCAATCTCAGACTCATCTAAATTGTCTATTTCTTGTGAAAGAAGATTCTTCTTCTTGAAGAAATTTCTCTTTAACTACTTTTTCCCTTTCACATAGGCTGAAGATTTTTTCTTGGGAATTTCAACTTCATCTTCATCTTCATCTTCTTGAATATTTTTGGGGCACCTTGCGGCAAGATGACAACTTTTCCACATCTAAAGAAAGCAAGTGGAAGTTTCCCTTTGAACATTCCTTTTCCTCTTTGAAGATTTGAGGAGACGAAGGACATTACCTCATATGTATCTTCTTCCTCCTAAGAATCTTCAATAGTGAGCTTCTTCAAGGCCTTAAATGCCACCTCTTTGGATTTCCCCTTTTCCACACCCTCGTTATCATCATTCCTCATTTCATATGCAACCAAGGTACTGTGCAAATTGTCCAGTGTCATCTCTTTGGGATCTTTATCTTCTAGTACTGAAACATTCAGATTGAACCAAGGTGGAAGCTTCCTCAAGATGCGCTTTATGATCTTTATGTATTCAATTAATTCACCAAGACCTCACATATCTTCCACAACAATATTTACCCTGTCAAAGAATGCTTCAACAAACTCATTCGTGTTCATCTTCAAATCTTTATACTTATTCCACAACACTTGAAGCTTTGGCTCTCTGACCTTTGTATCTCTTTCATATATATTCAATAGCTTTTTCCACATGGAATGTGAAATTTTTAATGACATCACCTTTTTATAGATAGGATTGGATAGAGATCCCCCTAAGGCATTAATTGATTTGGAATCTGTATCAAACTCTCTACGTTCAGCTTATGATAAATCACCACTATTAATATCAGTTATTATGCCATGCATTGCTACTGTGAATACGTCCATTACCAAAGATCAGAAGTAGTGTTGCATCCGATTCTTCCATATCTGAAAATTTTTCCCGTCGAAGATAAGAATCCCTTTATGATTGGTGACCTCAATTGAGGGAATAAATAATATCTACCATTCTCTATGATACCAATTGTTAGGTCCAAAAGGTTGAATACCCTGAGAGGGGGGGGGGGGTGAATCAGGGTTTGAATAATTCTAAATTAAATCCCGTTAGGATCATGTTTCTATATTAATCAAAACACTCTTCTATCTCATTCCCATTGCACAATATAAATAGAAAGTAAACCATACACAGGACACAACAATTTTTACTTGGTTTACCCTTACTGGGCTACATACAAGGAGCATACACCAGAATTTTTTTGATGTACCAAATTCACTAAATCACACTGCTTTTTACAAGGTTAGGGATAGATCACTTCTATTCACATGATCACTGCCTTTACAAAGTTTAGGGTCAGCTCACTGCTTTCCCATGGGTCACTCCCTGTTACTCTCTCTCTAGATCACTACCAGTGGAGAGGATCACCTTCTTCCTCTTCCTTTGCTCACTGCTCTGAAAAGCATCCACTCATAGTTTATAGTCTTGTAGGACTCTTCATTATCACTAATGAATGCATCCTCTGTTGTATGTAGATGCTCTGTTGATGTCTAACTTTCACCAATAGATAAATCTCTCTTTTCACTGAAGGTATCAGACAATCTTCCAGCTTCCACGTAGCCCTAAACCACTTCCGTGAAACAACCTTACATGGCGCACTTCTTTAAGCCGGTGCACAAGTCTCGGTACACAATCAAAATTGGTGCGCATGTCCACCAAAACCACTTGTGCGACACAAGCTTCTCTAACTCCAAACTTCCACGACGCACACCCTATGACGCCCAAACCTATATTGGTGCGCAACAAAAAATATTTGCGCTTCTTCAAAACATAGCGCGCAAGTATCACCAAACCAATTGCGCGACACATCCTTCTTCAACTCAAAACCTGCACGACTCTCTTCCTTCCTCGCCCAGACCACCTTGGATGCGCAACTATCACCTGGCGCACAACCTTTACTTGCGTAACCACACACCACTTGCGCGAACACCACACCTGCGCGATGGGAGCTCTGATTTTTCTAATTGTTGAACTATGAACCAAATGAGGAGGGGTCAACTTGTATTTATAGGCATTTGGACACCATGCATGATGGTGCACAAGTCTCCCCTCGACATGCAAGTTTTGGCGTGCAAGTCTCTGCCGCGTAAGTCACTTGCACGACCAGACATAAAACATTCTTGACCCTTCTTCCTTTGCCATATTTTGATGTTCTAATTTAGAAAAACATATGGTGTGAAATTTTCCTCTCCTTCAAGAACACGACGCGAAAGTCCCTTTTCCAAAAATCACTTTTCTTTATTTGTTGATTTTCAGGCCCAAAAATTTAGAAAACACCGGAAAACTGTGCCATCTTATATTTGCTATTTTTTTACCACCTACAGATCATCCATTACTTTGTCAACGTTCCTAAATAAAACAAGGATCGTTAAGCATAGATCTTGAACTCAACATGTCACCATCAAATCCCCCTTTTCAACAAATTTGTATGTCATGGTTCGCTTTGTCAACAATCACAACACAGATGTCCACTTTTTCAACAAACACAATCATCTGAAAAATGATTCAATGATACTTTGAGGGATTTTTTCACAACAAATTCCCCCAAATCAACCCAAAAAAACCCTCTCTCAAGAACGTATGAATATGAGGATCAACTTGTTCGTGGTTGATCCACGTTCGTCCTTTAAAATAAAAAATAGGGAAAAGAAAATTAAATAAAAATCCCCTACATAAACTGGGATCGATCACTGATGAAGGTATGGCACTGCTGCCATAGTCGATATCCTTCAACTTTGTTTGCGTAGAGATTCAATTATTTGATTTTTCGTTGTTCATCACCGAGAGTTATCTCCAAAGTTTCCTCTCAGTCTTCCTCTAAAGATTGACGTTCTATTATCCCAATAAAAAGGGAAACATGTTTGGCATTCAAAAATACGTTGCAGTATTAATGAGTACAACTTTCCATTCTTGACTCATTATGACGTGGAATTTATTAAATAAAGAGTTTCGATGTCACCGCGTTGTAGTGGATGTTTCCATATAAAATAATAATTGTGAATTTATATTATTTTACTTTATTAAAATGTCTGAAAATTAACTTTTTCCATCGACCTGCATTGGTTGAGGTTAGACCCATTCTTAGGTAAAGTCATCATTTTGGATGCAATAGTGCTCTCAGATTTATAATTCGGGCATCTGTTAGGAAAATGCCACAACCGCGCACAAATGCCGGAAAAATTACTTAAAAAACGTTCGAACCACCATTTCGGGATCACCAGGCCTCAGAATTTTGTGTCATCTCTACGCTTGTTCTCGTAATAATTCAATATAATATTTAAAAAATAAAAATACCTGGAAAAATCTAAGTCATTACATTTTATCCATAGAGTATAGTGTTATCCTTTTAATATTATCTTTTTATGTGGATTAATTGAGTTTGAAAATAGAGAGTTAATTTTGTTGTCACTAGAATTAGTTTTGAAAAATAGTGGATTAACATTAGGAAATTATATTATAATTCTATTGAAACATTTTTTAGTGGTTTCTCTATAATGAAAAAACTTATCTTCCATAAATATTACATATTAATATATGATTATTCATTAAATAACAATTAAATCCATTAAATAAATTTTTATGTCTATTGCCTTTAGAAACATGGAATCATAATGAGCTGGTACATAAGTAAGATTCGTCATGTCTCACAAATAACTTTATGTAAAGCACCCTTCTTAGACATATCACACGTAATATCTTCCATCATAACCTAGGGAAAAGACACATAATAAAGGGTGATCCCATATTCTCATTAAGGTTAAATACTGAATATATCAACATATCATGAGTATTTTTCTCTGAAAACATCGTAATAACATTTGTAAACTATTACCCAGATATCATAGATCATAAAATTTAGCCATGGAATAAATATTGGCAACTCATAACACATGACTCATAATGGAATCAAATAACACAATCCATGATAATTAAAAATTGGAATAAAAAATAAATTTTTTCATACATATATGAATAAAAAATAATTTAAATATTATTCCAGGCTCATTTACAAGGCTATCCTGGTGGAATTTGTTCACTCCCAAAACCATCAAAGTAGTAAAGCTTCACCCCAAATACAATAATAATGGAAAAATTAACTCAATGTAATAGTTTTAATACCTATTATATTCCTGGTTATCTCATGACATACCAATCATTACTCAATGGATTGGAGGGATATATAGGTCCCATTTTCCCTTTTTGAAAATGATACAAATGTGTGCCTCAAGAACATAAAATGTTAATTATATCAGAATCAATGATATAAAATGGGTATCTGATGTTATTAATATTTTCATGACTTATTACATTCACTCTTTATTGATTTTATTTGAATTGTGCATAATTTGTGTGAAATATTAATGTTTTAATATTAAGTATAATTTTTGATCATTTTTAGAAGTAGTCCAATTGAGTCAGTTTAATGTTTTAATAATAACTATCACTATAATGATCCAAATTGTGTGGTTCTTGTTTTTTAGGTCTCTCCTTTCAATATAAAACATTTCATTAGAATGTTACATGAGCCAATTCTGCCATTTGGAGGGTCATATGGACCCCACAAGAAGGCCCATGGAAACTGTGAAGAAACTGGACCATATATGAAGGTTGAGTTACTGGGCTCAATCCAGACGTCCAAATACCTTAATTCTCCTCCCACGTTCTGAGGACGTTTAAAGGAGTCCATGATAAAAATTTCAGAACCCAATAACAAATACAAGGTGCCCAAATGATGCATTGAAGTCCAGCCAACCATTCTGGCCGGGAATTAAAAACAACACACTAATTTTGCAATGTCTCCTAATTTAGACACCCATTCGAGCTGATATTTTGCAGTGTGAAATAGGATATTCGGGTGGATAACTTTGTTGAAGAAATGATTTTTATTTGAGGGAATATTCCTATTAAAAAACACATTCACATTATGGACTTTGAAAAAGTCTGCATTGAAATGAACAGATCATAATCGTTTACTAAAACCACCATAACTTTTGCTCACTAAGTCCAATGGCGCCAAATTTTCACAGTAGATAGAAGACATTTTTATCTACAACTTTGAAGAAGGATATTTCTCAATATTCGGCTGTATGGATATATATATCGGCGAGCCAAGTTGAGGGGTATTTCAGGAATGTAAACAGTCCACCACATTGGGCTATAAATACATCCCCTCCTCTCCTTTCAAAAGGGTTGGCACTTCAACACTTAAAGAGGAGGTTTGGCATTACCAGAGCCTTGAAAAGGTTGTGGGAGGATATTCTTTGATCTTTTTTCAACAAGAGAGACCTCTCCTCCACTTCTCTTTCACATTTGTTTATGTTTGTGTTCAATTGTAATTGTGTAACATTGTTTTCATTTCAATCAAATTTTAGTGCTTGTTTATTCTTCAATACCTCTTATTCTTGTCCGCCTTCTGTGGTATAATATCCATGGTCTTAAAATATTTTGAATCATTTTAAATTACAGTACCCTATTTTGCTTCCTCATTCAATCGAAATTCCATTTTTGATTCTCAAAATACTTCGTGTGTGTGTTCGGCACACTACTCTTATCTTGTCCCTTTCTTTTTCTTCTCTTTATAATTCATCACCATAAAAATATATTACCATATTAATAAACATCATAATGGCTGAGTAAATCTCTCATTGGGGTGAGTTTTAATTTAGGTATGTTAAGCGATTGAGAGCTTTTGCTCGATGAGTATTCGTTGAATTAACATTGTGTATGTTGGACTTAGCATGTCATGGATTAATGACTTGTTTTGATTAACGTGTGGATTGCATGGATTATTGGAACCATAAATACACTACCATAAACAAGATATGATCAATATTAGAACCCTAAGATAATTTAAGGCTTGGATTAAAGCCTTAACACTTGGGAATTCAAATCAACGTCAACTTGTGACATGGGTGTTAATTTAAATGCAATATAAAGAAAATCTCAAGGACATCACAAGATTAACTAACCTAATGATGAAATCACCCCAATCTTTATCAACTTTTTAAATTAAACATAATTCATTAAACATTTCAATTATGCTCTGCAAACAACCCCCCCCATTATAATACTATCAACTAAAAACAATCGACTATTACGAAGTACTATCGTTGAGGATTCGACCCGAGTGCTGCTATACACATTAGCATAGCACTGGAACTTTGACCGGTCGATAGGCGACAATCAGCCGTGCGTTTCAGTATCATGAAACTTTCATAATAACTTACTCTTTTTAAATGAAACAGGTTTTATAATAATTTAATCTTTTCATAAAAACACTACCCTTGTAAAAAGAATTTGGTTTCATAAGCATTTTTTAATTTTATAACCTATGGAATAGAAACGAGTTCTATAAAAATATTTTAATCCTAGAAATAAAACATATAGATAAATAATAATAATGAAAATTTTAGATAATATCCCCATTAAATCATATGTAATATAAAAGGATGCCATCTTAGATGGAAAATGATTTTTGAAGATCACATGGAACATTTCCAGAGGATAATAACTTTAATTTTAAAATCAATTTAAAAAAAAACATAAAAAATTTTTGAAATAAATTTTTTTGAAAATAAACATGAAAAATATTTTTTAAATATTTAAAAAATTTTGTGGTAATGGTAGTTGGAAATTTATATACATTCTTTACATGTTAAAACTATGAATCCTTTCAAATTTTTAGTAAAAGACAAACATGTATTATTTGGAATATGATAAGATGATTCACTTTTTTAATGTAAAAAATGTGTAAAAATATAAATAATAAACTATTTTGATAATTTAAAAAAAATTTGGAAAATATTTTGAGAAACCATGTGTTTGGATGAAGAATGGTTTTCGACTAAAGAGGGAAATAAATATAGTTTTTCTTAAAAACATAATTTTATCCCCTTGAGTAATTAAAGAGATCGAAATGAATGAAAAAATTATATTCTCCAGAAAAAAATAGCACAACATAATTCATGAGTTTATTGATAGATTTATCATAATATTTCATCATAAAAAACATAATCATAAACAATCTACATAAACATTGAGATTGTATCATAAAAACCTCATCACATTGGTAACATTGAATCTTAATCCCTATTAAATAATAAAATCAAATTAAATATTTAATATAAGGAATATAAGGATATTCATTACATAATTTGTAAAAATTAATGTATATACACCTCATAAAATATGATAGGTTCATAACACAATATATGTTTTAAAGTTGGGAAATTGAGACAAAAATCCTTTACCACTTCAGTAACTTTTGAACCATAAACCCCATAAAAGAGATATCATAAAAAGGATATATAATCCCCCATAAATTTTTATTTATAATAATTATAAAATAAATTTATGAAAATTATATAATCCATATAAGAGAACTACTTGGTGAATATGACATGTGTCCCAAACAAAATAAAAGTGAGAAAAAAACTAATACCTTAAGTCATAAATTCAATTTTTTATACTGATTAATAAATATAAGTTGATTATAAATCTATTAAATAACCATGATTAAATATATCATACAATATATTATTTACTTATGACCATTTTACACAGTTATTACCAATTCCATGTTAATAATCACATTTTGGGTAATAACGACTTTGTTTTTCGTGTATTTTTTGATTTGTTTATTTTTTGTTCTATTACATATATCATGGTTATATCATATCAAAAATTTTATACATGAAAAAACATCATATATATTAATTAATTAAATATTTATATTAATCTATAAAATCTATAGATAAAAAATGAAATAGGTCGTTCATGGAGACGGCAGGCTATACGTATGCATGAATGTTGTATCCATTTTCTCAATGGATTGAGAGAAATAATTTAAATAATATATTTAAATTAAAAATTCATTTAAATTTTATATATATCATGTATTTTTATTTGATCATGTTTTTATAACATCCCATGTAAATCCTATGTGAAGACATAATCACATCACTTCATGAGGTTATAGTCTTCCGTGCACACGAGTTATGTTATCATATTACCATAGAATGAAAAGTAAGATGGTATATGTGATATAAAAATTATATAAGTATAAATAAGTTAAATATATATTATATATATATTTAATATATCATTATTATTTTCCATGTAAAATATAAATGAAAACACCTCAATTCGGTTTGTGAGGCGATGGTATGCCATACTCACAAGCAGCATTATTGTTTTCCAATGTACTATAAGGTAATAATTTATATATGTTATTATAATCATAGTAATATAATTTAATTAAAATAATATAAAACAATTAAACTCATCATTATATCCTTTCATGATAAGTGGTGATGGAAAAAAATAACTTTGGTTTGCGAGGTGGTAGCTCGTCGTACACATGATCGATGGTTGGGTTTCCTAATAGATGGAAGAAGAGATGTATATAGGTTATTAAATTAACATAATAAAATATAATTATATAGGATATAATGGTTTTACTATTTTATCATAGTGGTAAAATATTTTAATGATTCATAAGAAAAATAAAACAAAAAATACATAGTTAAAATCATTACCCCTTCTTCAGATAACCTATTTAGGTTTACCCTACATCATTCTTAGATTGGAATTATGATCTCACCACGGCCTATAGTGTGTGGGTAAATATTTAAGGAATTAATTTGGGATGGTATTTTCTAATCTAAAGGTTTTTTATTTGTAAAGTGTATATGATATGGGGTGGCCTTTTATAAGTGAGGTGAGTGACACACTTGTATTTTTTGAATATAAAAAAGTGTACCCATGTTTTTCTAATTCAAAAAGGAAAAAAATGTAAAATTATATAACCTTAGAGTTCATAAGGTTGTAATATGTCCATAATATTGTTTTTATACAGGTTTATTGGTCATTTTACCCCTTATTGTTTTTGTTTAACCCCGTATAAACCTGTTTTAACCTTAACAATGGTAAGTAATTTTTACTATTTATATTATGAATTATGAAAAAAAATTAATTCGAACATGTTAGATAATATATATTATTCTAATGAAAAATATGGTATCCATTTTTTCTAAATTCCATTCATATAAGTGGAAAACTATAATTTAAAAGTAATCACATAGACATGAGGAAAAAGTAGTTTTGCAAACAGAAAAGTTTCAAAAGTTTTTTATATAACAATTCTACATTAAATTGATCACAATGACCTAAATAGAATTACACTATTAACAATTGAACTAATTATACTTTTAAAACCAGTTTAAAAGAGTTCTTTATTTTTTTATTTCATTAAAATATATGAAAATTTATTATAAAATAAACCATTTTTCACTATTCATTGATAACATAATCTTTTATGAAAATTATACAAAATTAACTCTGGGATAATATTGAGATTATGATTTAAAAAATTATGTTTATTTTTCTAAAAGAAATTCAAAAAATTTGAAAAACAATACATGTGAAATTGTTAACATATCTATTTTTTAAGAAAATACAATAATTAAGCACAAAATTTGATTTATTCTTATCACTTTTATAGAAAAAAATAATTTTGTAGTTTTTATTGAATATATAATATATAAATATAATTAATATAATTCAAAAAAAGTTATTTGTTTAATTTATTGATGTAAAATGTATTTGTGTGCATAAAAATAGTTTTTTCAGAAAAATATTTCTTTTATTTTGAAAAAGTTTTTATTTTCATTTCTAATGAATTGGTCACTAAAAATTAATTCTAAATACTAATGTAAAACATATATTTTAATAACATATTTAATACAATTAATACCAACTATTCCAAGGGATAGGTGATAACTATCATATTGAATAATAATCTTTTAATTTTATGTCACATTTCGTTTAAACTTGGTTTTTCATATAACTTAGACAAAAATTACTATTTCATGTAATGAAACATAAATTAAATATCACATGTCATGAAATATAAACATAGTGTTTAGTGAAAAGGAAAATATCATAATTATTAAATTATTATAAAAAAATTCATCAAATCTCATGATGTTACATTCTACCCCCTAAAAATAATTTCACCACCAAAATTCCCCAAATTGGTAACAAAAATTGATGATAATTCTACCTCATTACATCCTCAAATTCCCACATAGTATCTTCATGATGGTGGTTTTTCAAAAAAAAACTTTGACCATGTGAGTTGTATTTTTTTTAGTACATTCTCTATATGATCTAGAATATCAACTACTTTTTCTTCATAAGAACGATCATGCTCTTGAGGAATGACCTATGAGTTCAATAAATGTGATGGATTAGATATTCACTTCCTTAAGAGAGATAGATAGAAAGCATCTTGAACTTGATAAAGGATTTAAGGACGTTCCAAATGATAGGATACTATCCTGATACGATCAATAATTTCAAAGGGACTAATATACCTAGGGCTTAGTTTTCCCTTCATTCCCCCACATAGAAATGAAATAAAACACCTTCCAAGAAAAATAAAATCTTAGAAGGAATTGGAGATTAATAGAATAACCCTTCAATAAGATTTCATCATACACTATGTTTTTGTTGAATGGATCTAACCTTATTTAACAATTCATCATATAGTTCAGGTCACAATATATTTCTTTCTACAACTTTATTCCAGTACATTGGAGTTCTACACATCTTTCCACAAAGGGATTCATAAAGAGAAATATTAATGTTAGAGTGAAATATATTTTCTTAAGAAAATTTTACTAGAAAAATTTTTTAATCCCAAAAAAAATTTATATACATTCAAAAAGATATTCTCATATCCTCTTAGTTATTAATTGTCCTCTCTAATTGGAAAGATATTTGATTATGATACGTAGTGTTAAAACATAGTTACTTATCTATGGTCTATTGAATAATTCACCAAAAGTATGTGGTAGACTTCATATCTCAATATTATAATATTTAATATGGTACTAACTGAAAATTAATTTTCTATTATAGAAAACACTTTTAAGGAAAAAGGCTGAAACCATAGTTCAAGCACTAAAGGACATAACGGGACCATTAAAGGAAAACATAAGTCTACTATATTTGATCTCCTTGCATAATTGCCAAGAAATAGTACTAACCTGATAATTTGGATCGTCCCTTAAAAGATCTTCAAACCAATATGCCAGCTTGTCCCAAGACTAGATGTACTCCTCTTGACTGATCTTCCCAGCATTGAATCCCCTGATCAAAATTAGATCTTTCTTGTAAATCCAATTACTTTTCTCCTCATTCGTAGCCACCCTTATTGACCTTTCCATAATCTTGTCAGCATCTTCTTTAGTATCCTTAATTGTCAAAACTGATTCAACAATTTCTTCTTCTGAGTGCATAAGAAGCTCCATAGAATAGTCGCTCACCACACCAAGCCCCCCTGCTTTCGAGAATCAACCTTGGAGGGAGGAACACTTCCCTTTATTTTCTTCACTGATCTGGTCTCCCTCGGTGGAGGCAAATATGAATAATCCTTCCTCACTTTCTGAGTACCCCGCTGGTTCTTTTTGTTCCTCGGACTTGAAGTCCAATCACCTTGGGTGTCACCTTCTATATCGCCTGATGAATATCCAGAGTCCTCATCACTAGACTTGGTCCCTAAGGCCCCCTGTTGATCCAATGAAGGCCTAACCAAGTCAATTTCAACCTCTTGAACCAGATTATCATGCAAAAACCCTTCAAATCTATTGCTCAGCACAATAGCGGCCACCTCCTCACACTGCAGCACTTTACAACCAGATGAGTCTCTCTCCCTTGGTTACTTAGAGGCCTTATCAAGACCCTTGTCAAAGTTACTATCCCATGAGCGCACTGCCTCAGCGTATGAAACAGCTCTGGGAGTCATGGAGCCTCCTTCATCCACTGTGTGTGGATCTACAAGAACGGGACCATTATCAGGCCGCACCTTCACCACAATAGAACCCTCTAGCCCCAAATCAGACAGAGAGGGTTGGGGTATTACAAAATCATTCCTTAAGTGACGAAAGATGCCTGAAACCAAAGGATTCACATCTTGTGATCCATGATTGACATCCATTGCTGATTTAGAATTAGTGTCCACTCCCACCAACTTCTGTCCAAACAAGGATGCATCAACACAGGTCTATTTAGCCTTACCACTGTCTGCATCCATCTGCTGGGTGGGATTCAATGAACCTTGTCTACATGCTGACATCGGATGACCCAAACGCTTACAGACAGCACAAAAATCATACCATGATTCATAAACAACATGCTGCTTATACGGAAACTCTTCTCCTATGGTGATCCAAAGATTATCGAATGGAACTCTTGACACATCCACTTCCACAAAGACTCACGGGTTAACAGGATGGAATATAGCTTTAGTACGACTGTATGAACACAATAATCCACCCACTATGTTCCTGAGCATCCTAATCATAGAAGGGTTTTGAAATGGTAGAGGATGATTAGGGAAACCGACCCAGATAGCCATCAAAGATGAATCGTGCTTCATGTGGAAGTCGTAGGTCCATCTAAAGAGGTAGAACCAGAATCTGTTGAAGCTCCGGGGTGTGCTAGACCAGGCTCTAATTAAATCGTCCTCCAAAGTGAAGCGTATCATAATATGCTTCCTGTCAAGAAAACCCACCGCCGCCTTCTCTTGTAAGTCCAAAGATCCAAAAACATACCTATCAAAAGCATCAACCGAGGGGTGTCGTTGTACGAATCAAGCAACCAATGTAAGTTCTAGAAGAGATGAGGTTTCGTTGAACTCAGCAATAGAGATAAGGAGATTAGGGCTCCCCTAGAACAATTCAGGGACTTTTGGACTCAGCGAAGCTTGAGGAAAAGGAGGAAGGAGGTCAGGCTTAGAAAAGGGGGGAAAAGAAAAATAGCTCCCATGTTGGATGTTGGAGGTCCCTCCCCCACCAATGGGAGAGGGACCGGCACAGTGGCAGCCGCCATCACGAAGCAGGAGAGAGCATCGCGCTTCCCCCGTCAGGAAAACCCCCCATAATATGGTACTCCATTCAATCTGACCACTTTTTTAATTCATATTCTATAAATATGATCCAGATAGAAATATTCACTAATAGAGATGTAGTGTACAAAAAATTATAAGGTGATCGACTAAAATACATATTAAATTTTTTCTTTATAACTACGGGGAGGGAAAAAATCATGGGTGATGTTTTCCTATTTACATTCCTATATGGATAATGGTTGTACAATCCACTTACACTTTTATAACATAGCATAAACTTGCTGGTGTACCATCTATTGAGACGTATACTCACCAATATCCCTCTTCTTGTTGTCCCACATAAAACACACATTCACATAGGAAAGTGGTAGGCCCTATACCCTTATCATCCATCAGTTGTTGGTTCAAATCCCAATACCTTATTAGATTCAACAGGTTTTCACCCATCTTTCAATATATAATTTTTCCAAAACAATGTTAACATAGTTCAAAAAACATTCTGAAATTTCAATAAAAAATAATTACCTTAACATCAATGATAAGATAGATTCTAAATTTTATCAATACCTTTAATCATATAACCAAAAAATGAAATGGTATTCCATCTTAAAAAAAAGTTTTCTACTAACACATATAAAAAACCAAAGGGTTGAATTTCAATAATTTTTTCCAAAAATATCCTTAATCTTGATAAAACCCCATCACATAATACTAAAAAATACATGTCTAAGACAATGAAATTATAATCAACCTTAAACTCAAAAACACATTTTGGTATCCGTAACACATATTTAAATACTAAAAGCTCACATATATTCTTCCCAAATTAACACAGTCCTTATATGTTTCAATATTGTTCAAACCTAAATACCATTTGAAAAACTAATTATATAACATAATATTTGATTCCCAATACATAAATAATATAATACTACCACCTAAATGATTTACATCGAATAATTCCGTGGTCTAAAACTAAATTCTTAGGTTAAAGTATTGTCTTGGATAATTCTCATGTTCTCCAAAAATAATATATCAAACTCCTGATCAATGTTTTACACCATGACCTTATATTCTACATAGATAAAATCTTCCCATCCATTTGATATATTCTTATATGTTCCTCTCCCCACATTGTTAAACTATAGGAAGCTAGATCTTCTTTCCTTTATGGTCATTACCACACAAACATTCATAAAATTTAATCTTACTCTTATTTAACTCCTTAGGAATCTCACAAAAGATAATGTTGTTAATCATATATCATGATATCTAATTAGGAATAATCACAATATCTATCTCTCAGTCATAATCCAATATGTTTTTTCATGGTCATATAATTTCCCATTAGATTTAGTGTTAACATGATCCCTTCGAACTCCATCCATTGACCAAAAACAAAAATCTTTTTGTGAGAAACTATATTCATTATAGAAAACGAAATAATTATGAAAAATAACATATAGTATTTCTAAATTGTTACACTTTATTTTCAATCTATGGAACTTAAGTCTTATCCATGGACATTCATGGTAATTATTCAAATATTTCATGATTTTTTGTAATGATTTTGTGAATTTACAAAACAAATCCCCTGATAGTGTCAAACCAAGTGTGAAACAAGGCCTGTTATTGTGCAACAGGTAAAGATGAGTCTACATCAATATTCCTTTTTTGAGTTATTAACCCTAAGAACATCTATGGCGGATCCACATCCACTTGTTGTAACCAAACATGGATTTAATTTCATGGAAAACACTCACTCTATCATTTATCAAAATTATAGCATAATTTCCATTACAATTAATCATACATAGACTTATCCTTGGTCTTATCCTTAGAAAACCCTTTAGAAATATCTCCAAGAATCTAACTAAAGTTTTCTCATCCTAATTTCAAAATTTTAACTAAAACATGATCTAATACCAACTATGAAAACCCAAATTTATCATACATAAATATTATATCTTAGTAGAAGAATATTAATTATATAACATAATGATTCATGCTAGCATCATTTTGGTCTACTAACTTTTGAAACAAGGAATTATATAAAACTGATCCATAAGTGAGCTATGTCATCTCTCACTAAGTTCATCATAAATAGAACCAATCTTAGTCAGATAATGAAAAATATATTTCATCATAATATGGGGAAAGAATATATTGTAATGCGTGATCTCAGATGAACATTAAGGGTAAACAAGGGATATATTAACATATAACGAGCATAACAATATGATAACATGATAATAACATTTAAAAACCCAAACCCACATATCATAGATCATTAAATGTAGTCATGGAATAAATCATGGTTATTCAAAAGACATAAATCATAATATAATCAATGAAAATGTTCCATGATAACATAAAATTTTCATAAGACATAGATTTTTGGCATTCAATTAATCATAGAAAATCATTACCATAGTAGTCAAGGATTATTTCCAAGACTATAATAGTGGATGAGTTCACACCACAAACCATTATAGTGGTAAAGGTTCACTCCCATGACTATCATAGTGGAATAATTCACTTAATTAAATGGGTTCACTCCCTATTCTAATCATGTTTATCTCATGAAATATCAATCTTTACCTAATTAATTAGATGTATATATTGATCCCACCCATCCTTAATGAAAATAACAGTTATGTGTTCCATAAGATCAAAAAAACAATCATAATATCAGAACCCCTAAAAATAAATGTGTTTTATAAATATTTCATCATAACATAATCTATGGAAAAGAAAAAAGATTCATAGTAATTTTAGAATTTCATCCTTTCATCGAAACATAACCCATGAAAAAATGTAGCGGGTTTTATAAGCATTTTATCACTGTATATCTCATGGAATAGAAACAAGTTTTATAAAAATATTATCATCATAAAAATAAAACATATAGATAAAGAATAATAATGGTATCCTTTTATAATATCTCTACTAAATAATAATTAACCTAAAAGGACGTAATCTTAGATTGAAAATTATTTTGAAAGATCAATTGAAACATTTCCAGAGGAAAATAACTTTTATTTGAAAATAAATTTTTAAAACTAAAAATTAATAAACTATTTTAGAAATAATTTTCTTTCAAAATAAACATTAAAAATTAAAAATTAATTTTTAAAACATTTTTTTTCCTGATAGCGGGAAATTTCTTAC
Source organism: Viscum album (assembly GCA_963277665.1). Taxonomy (NCBI): domain Eukaryota; kingdom Viridiplantae; phylum Streptophyta; class Magnoliopsida; order Santalales; family Viscaceae; genus Viscum; species Viscum album. The sequence continues at coordinate 1,656,559,885 of OY728163.1, forward strand.
ATTTCATGCATGTTAAAACCAAGATTCCATTTATATTTTCGAAAAAATCCAAATGGTTATTGTTTGGAAAAATGTGTCAAGATTCTTTGAATTTTCTTAAAAATTCAAAAATTGGTAAAATTTTCTTTAAAAAATTATTTTGAGAATGATTATAACATTTTTTATATCATTTTTAGAAAACACATTCTTGGAAGAAAAAGGTGTTTTGATGGAAGAGCAAAATAATGATGATTTTTATTAAAAACAATTATTTTATCATCTTGAGTGAAAAATGAGAGGAAAATGAGGAGGAAAATTATATTCTCGTGAAATAACTATAGGAATGTAAATTTATGATTTTCTTGATATAAAGATCATAATATTCCAACATCTAAACCATAATCGTAAACAATCCTGATAAACAATGAGGTCATATTATAAAACCCTTACCACTTTGGTAACATTGAAACACCAACCCAATTAAATAATAAAATTAAACGAAATGTTAAATATATTTAATATAATTAAATTTATGTAATACCATGAAAAGGGGGATTTATATGAAACTCATAAAATAATATTGGTGCATAACACAACATATGTCTCAAATAAGGAAAATTGATACAAAAATCCATTTCTGCTTTGGAAACTTTTGATCCATAATCCCCATGAAAGAGAGAAAAAAAATTGATATGTAAATCCCCATAAATTTCATGATAATAATAATAAAATACATTCATGTATATTATATAAACCACATTGAGGAAACACATGGTGAAAATTTTTTCTGTATCATAGAAAATAAAAGTGAGACAAAAATATTTTAAATTAAGTATTGAATTATTTAGTTCACATAGAACCTATTTTATAATAAATATAATTTTATTATTAATATATTATAGAATATTAATTATATATATCACTCCATATTTTCATTAATTATGACCTTTTATTACCCATTTATTAACAAATCCATGTTACAAATCACATTTCAACTAATTACGACTTTTTTTCTTGTAGTTTTGATTTTTATTTTCAATACTATTGATTTAATAATGGATAGATAATATAAATAGTTTTTGACAATAAATTAATATCTTATATATTCAATTTAAATTTATTTAGAGTAATCCATTACAATTAGAGATGGAGAATAAAATAGACTGTTCATATAGATAGTGGCTCGAACATACACCTGATCATTGTTTCCATTTTCTTTGATGGATTGAAAGAAATAAGTGTAAATAATATATTAAAATTATATATTAATTTTTATTTCAAATTAAATTTTCTATTTAAAAAAAACTTATTACCTACAATTTAAATTTTACGTGAATAACGAATCACATCGCTTCATGAGGAGAAAGTCTGTTGTACACAAGGGTGATGTTATACCATTCCCATAGATTGGAAAGTATGAGTGTGTATATGATATATAAATTAAAGAAGTATAATAATGTTAAAAAAATATGTATTAAAATTTAATGTATCATTATTATCATCCTTGTAAAACCTAAATGGAAATCACATCACATCGGTTCAAAATGCGGTAGTCCTCCACACACACGAGATCTATTATTATTTTCTAATGGGTTTGCAGTTAATAAGGTATATATAGTTTTATAATTATATAGTTATAATAAATTTATAAATATAATATAAAAACTATAAATCAATTCTTATATCTAGTCATGATTAGATGTTATAGAGAACCAATTACACCATTTCCTGAGGAGGTGGTCTTTCGTACACAAGATTGACATTTTCGATTCCCATTTTATAAAAAAAGGATATGTATATCAGTTATTAAATTAACCTAATAAAATATCACTATGAATTAGATACTTTATTATTTTATTTTATCATATTTTGAAATCATTTTAAGGCATTAGAATAAGTAAAACAAAAATGTATAGTTGAAAACATTACCACTTCCTCAGACAACCTCATTAGGTTTAACCTAAAGCCTTCCTAGATTAAATTTAGGATCTCACCAAATCCTATTAGATGTTGTTAGGGGATTAATGAATATTATTTTATATTTAATATAATATCCAAATGGGTTTTTAGGTGTAAAAAAAATTGGATATGGGGCGACCTTTTATAAGTTAGGTGAGTGACACATGTGTATTTTTTGAAATGATAAATGTGTACCCACGTTAGTCACAAGACAAAAGGCACAAAAATAGTTTATTATAGATAAGTAAAAGATATAATGTTAGAATATTTCCATAAAATTGTTTTTGGACAAGATGTTAGGTTATTTTAACCCTTATGTTATTAGATTAACACATGGTAAACCCATTTTATCATTCGTCGTGGTAATTAATTTTTACTATTTTTACTATTAATTATAATAAAAAATGATATTGACATTATTATATAATAAAAATATTCTGATTAGAAATATAGAATCTATATTTACAAATTTCTTTCATATAAGTGGAAAAATTTAATTTAAAATTAATCCCACAGACGCGGTGAAAAGTTGTTTTCCAAGGAGAAATGGTTCAAAAGTTTAAAAAGTTTTTAAATCAAAATTAAATATTAAATTAATTATAATGACACAAAATGGATTAAAATATATATATAATTAAAATATTTTTACTTTCAAAATAAACATAAAATAATTTTTATGTTATTTAATTCTTTGAAATAAATTATAATTCTTAATAAAAATTTGTATTTTTCACTACTATTCAAAGAATTTATCTTTTTTGAAAATTATCAAAAAAAATTATTCATTGATATGTTTGACAGGGTTATTTAAAAAATAAACTTTATTTTTTCATATATATTTCTTAAATTTGGATGAAATTAACTTTAAAATATTTGTGAAAAGGAGACAAAAATTCTTTTTATAAAAATACAAATTTTAAATATAAAATTTGATTTATTCTTATCAATTTCACAAAAAACACATAACATTAATATTAATAATTTTATTGAATATATAATATTTAATTTCAATGAAAATAATTTACCAAATGTTATTTTTTTTAAATTATAGACATAAAAAAATTTTGTATTCATAAAAATAGCTTTTTATAAAAACATTTTCTTTATTTTCAAATAGTTTTTTTTCATTTCTAATTAACTGATCACCAAAGAATATATATGTGAATAGACCATATATTTTGATAATTTAGTTAATCCTATTAATACACATCATTCAAATAGCTTAAATATAACTACATTATTAAATAATACTATTTTTATAGTAAGTCGTGTTTCATTTAAACACGGTGTTATGCATAAAACAAGATAAACTCAATGTTTCATTTAATTAAATATCAACATAGTGTTTTATGTAAATAATAGTAAACTCTATGTTGTGTGTAACACAAAATATGAAAAATATTTAATTTTAAAAAAAATATTTCAGAGAATCATAGGGTGTTACATTCCCTTTTCTTTCTCGAATAAAATGAAATCTCATTGATTACCCAAACCTAGTTAGTTAGGATTAAATAAGGGAGAATAATGATCTTTTATCTCCTAAAATTTTCTATCAAGTGATTATATAACTCCAATCACCCCCTGAAAATCCACTACTCATTAACGCATGCAGTAGAGTGGGTCTAATTAGCATGTGTGTGTAATCCTATGAATGATAGAATAATTAGTTAAAAGAAAAGGACATAAAATACCTCCAACTAATTTTGAATTAAAAAACATAGAGATTATTCTGTATGAGATATACATCATTAAAAAATATAATTCAACATTATGGAATTGTATAATTCTCCTTAGCTTATCCATTAATGGCCTAGTGTGCCATCACTAGATTATTAAGGAATAATAAAACAAAAAAAAATGAAAAAGATCCAGTTGATACAAATGTCATGTTCCAAGCCACATTTCATGATTGAATATTTCAACCTATATAAATATTCATTAATCCTAGATTGCAGTACTCTCAACTTACACAAGAGTCAAACAATATTTTACATATCCATTGCATCATGAACCTTCATGAATTTCCTAATATTTTTTCTCACTACTTTATTCATTAATTTCATCTATTTCATAGTCCAATAAATATGATCATCATTACTAAAATCTTCAAAATTAATGACTTTCTCCATAATCAATGCCTCATTATCTTACTAGATGACCTCTATGTGATTCACTTTAGAGATATATTCATGATTTGGAAAAATTAGACTAATAGAAATGATATTTATTTTATGTTGAGCTTACCTGATTTGATATATTAATATTTAATTCTCATGGGAACCCTTATGAAACTCTAGATCTTTTATCCTATATTGACGCAACGTTCTTTCTACCAAGATTTTTTTCTGAGAACCATAGAATAACCCTTATATAACATCTTAAACTCACCGAATAGCTTTATGAAACATGTGTCTACCCTTACATTGCTTCACTTATACCCATAAAATCTTAGATATTCCTTTAGATCCCTTATGCGGGTGTAGCTACTTATCCCTTACATGGCATGAGGAACCATGGTTAAACCCCTACATATCTATGCTTTCTGAGAGGGTAAACTTTATGTAGTATGTGTAAATATGCATTTTTTTCATTACACCGTCTCAAATAATTTGGAGGTAACCTTGCGGGATTATTTATTGAGTATGGGATTTACCATTTGGTACCCTATTTAGCATATTTATTTGCCTGATGCATCCCTGGGTACCCTAACATAGAGAATCTAACAACAGGATCTACCCCTATATAGCTAAGGGGGAAGGATCTTTGTGATTTTGTATAATTGAGGCCTAAATTATAACCTTATAAAACATATATTCTCATGATGTGAATCAATTATATTATCATAAACTGAAACAGTCTTCGATTCCATTATTATCCTTGTTGAGTGTGGACAACATTATCAACAATTCATTCTCACAGAAAAGAAGGCAATCATGCCCAAAAATTCATGTTCGATGCTTAAACATGAACATTAGATACAACCTTACCTTAAAATTTACTCACTTGAAATGGATTAAGAACTTTTTGTGCATTCAAACATGTTATTACAAGAGTATAGATTTGGAAAATGATGGTACATTTTCTTTAACAATCAATAATTTACATAGAAACAAAATCCATCAAATAGAAATCAGGATTTTCAGCTCTAAACCATTTATTGATTTTTTTAAATTATCATACATGATTATTGGATCATTATATAATCCTAGAAAATATATTTTCATGAATCCTAGGTCTAGATCTTGTACTCGTACTAATTTATCCACTATTCAGTAATTAGCAGCTTATATAGGTGCGATTCATGTTGATCTCTAGTCTTCTTCAAAAATATGATTCATCCGATTTTATTTATACTTAAATTTATCAAGATGAATCCCCTTCAGTCATGAATTAAGTGTAACTAGAATATCATCCATTCATATAAACTATGTTATTGAGACACTATTCTTTTATACTCATTCACTTAAAATTCCCTAGCCCATCAAGATTCTCCCCTATTTTCACAGGAGTGGCTTCATTTCTTCTAAAATTGATCTGCATGGTAGGTGTTCATGATAGTTTAAATAATCTTCTTATTATAGGATGAGTTGGAGTATATATTTAGTTGTACACAATATCTTCAAGCTTTCAGAATCATAAAGGAAATGTGGTTACTTCACTTGCGGTTTGTTGAGTTTCTCATGGTAGGTTCACAAGGTAGATTAAAGAATTTTTCACCACCAATTTACCCATGTATAAACTTATAAAATTTTTCATTTACCCTCACATGGATTTTTATATTCCCATGAAAACATTTCCTCTCATAAGTGTAGAGACCCAAATCTTGATGTACATGGACATTACATTACTTTTGTGGAATACATAAATACATAAAAAAACAGACACCAAAGGATCGTAATAGTTTAGTGTCTTTGGAAACATGGAACATAATCTTCTAATCTTAGTGAAAGATCTTCACAATCTCCCACAAAGATCTTCCCTTTTTTTCTTACCTAAAACCATTCTATATATCCTGCGGAAAAGAAAACATATAATGGGTGAGCTCAAATGCTCAGTAAGGGTAAGAATGAAAAAAACAAACCATATACATTTGAACTACAAAACATGAACATAAAGTTTAAACATCAAAATCATGAGTTATGAAATAAATCTTGGCAGTACATAAGGAATAGATCATAAAGGAACATAAATCATGATAAAATAACATGGGAATAAAACATTTAATTGTGTCAAAACATTAAGCACATGATATGATTTCCATATTAGCCAAGGCATTGCTACCAAGACCTTCTTAGTGGACAAAGTCCCTTTCTGAATCGAGTTCACTCCTCGTTCCAGTCCTGTAACACTGAACCAGATTAACTTACCATTCCATCCATATCTATCACATTAGAAATAAATCTTTACCCAATGCATTGGAGGGAGAAATAGGTGCCACCCATCTCATAAAGAAATCATTATTACTTGTGCCACAACATGAACATAAATCATTCATCTTTACCCAAATTATAAAATGGGTTTCATAAACATCATCCCATCATAACATAATCCATACAAAAAAAGAATATCATTTCATTATAAGAAAAGTGAAAACATGTAAATCATAGAGAAATTATACTTGAAACATACACATGTGAAATAATGCCATCTTATATGGAAAATGGGTTTGATAAAACACTTGAAATGAATTCTTGAGGAAAATATCCTTTCTTATTCAAAATCATTTTCTTCTCACAAAATTTCATGAAATTTTAATGAAAATGATTTTGTTGAAAATAGTCATTAAATATTGTAGAAAAAGCTTCATGAAAATAAGGCTTTATGAAATCGTAAAAATCCGTTCACGCCATATTATTTAAATATTACATTCTTCTCATACTTTTTTCAGAAAAGTCAAAAACTTCCTTGTGTGGTAAACAAAAGTAAGATTCCTTTCATAACATGTGGTAAATTTCAAAAATGGGTAAAAATGACATTAAAACATTTTTAGAAAACATTGGAATGGATGATAACAATAACCCCAGTAAATACTTACAAATAATAATCTCGGATAAGAACGAGATTGGAATAGTTATCCCTTACCTTAGGTCCGATATGCTTCGTACATATCCAAACCTCTTGTATAATGATTTAAATAGTGTAATTGACTTATTAAAGAATCATATTCATTTTTATGATATCATATATGGTTCACTTATGACTTCATATTACCCACTCTTTTGTAAATTCCATGTTAAAGCAGTGTTTTGAGTAAAATCGTTTCATTTATCGTATGTGTTTCGACATGTTGTTATTGATATTATTACTTATATCCTGATTTAATTAATTCCAGAATTTGAAACATGATTTATATATAATATATATCCAGTATATAAATATATATGATAGATCAATAAATGGAATGAAATTATTCATTCATGGAGACGGTAGGTCGTGCTTACGCATGAAAGTTGTTTTTGTTTCCTTATTGAATTAAATGGAATTAAGTAAATGAAACATATATTTAGATAAATCCAGTATCATTATTATGTAATATCATTCATTATTACTTATTATATATACTTTATAATCATACTTGAATGGTTAATCATGGAAAATGAATCTCATCGTGTTCATGGAGACGGTAGTCCGTACATACACACGAGCGATGATATCATTACCATGATCGTGGAATTGTATTGATGTGTATGTAAAATATTTAAGAATCAGTATCAATTTAAAATAATCATATATAGTTATTTATTTACACCATTATACCCATCCATGTAAGGTGGTGGTGGAAAACAGATTACACCACAATGTGGAGACAATATTCTGTACGTACGCATGCACGGTGATTTCGTTTTCCATAGGATGGATAGAAGATGAAATTGAGTTGTTTCATATTTATAATATCATATCAGTATATTATTGATATTGATGTTATTAATTTATTATGAAACAAATAAATAAGAAGAAGTAGAAGAAGAAATAAATTGGAAAGAATCGGTAAAGGATATTACCTCTTCCTTGATGCGCCTCTTCTTAACCTCCTCTTAAGCCATGACGTTTGGTATTTTGAGGAGACCAGAACCTCTATAATATTTCTAGGGAAGATGAGAAGGAAAATTGTTAGGGTTTTTACGAGATTCCATGCTCAAAAGGGTGTGAAGAGAAGAGGTAAGGGATGCCCTTTTTATAAGGGAGGAGAGGGGCACCTTTGGAAAAAATTAAAATATTATTTTATAATAAAGTCATATTCGGTTTATAATAGCTCCAAATTAATTTATTTAGAAGATAAAGTGGGTATGGGTAGAAATCCTCTCAACCCATAGGATTTAGACATTTTTAGGTTACTATTTAAAACTTATCATTTAGATTTAACTCTGAGTTAAATATTTTAACTTTTACCATGTCTTAATGTTTTCTAATACTATATGGTTAATTAAATTTCTATAACAGGCCAAAAGAACCCCAAGTGGTTAATAATTAATATATATATCCTTTCTAATTCATTTAGCCGAACCTTAGATTTTTAGGAATAAAATAACAATTAATAATATAATATTTTTTAAAAACAATATTTTATGTCAATTTTGACACTATTTGGTAATTGATTTTTGTGAAAATCATAACAACATGATTAGTTAGAAAAAAGTTAATTTAATAGATAAAAAAATTTCATAGTAACCTATGAAATTAGTGTAATTCATATAAATTCTAAAATTAAATTTATTTGGGTATTTATAACATCAATTATGTTAATATTTCCTTAATAAGGTAATTACTACATCGTCCGTGTGTCATAAATAAATTAAACTATCTAATGTCTAAAAATGATAAATAGAATACTATTATGTAGGAAATATTTTTGTCTCTCTAATTAATATTTATAGTTGAATATGTCTTATGTATAACCTTATATTAAAAAAAAATTAGTTATTAAACTTCGATTTAAACTATTTTAACTCTTCTATAAATAAAATAATAATAAGTGTCCTAATCTAATCTAAGTGGACCTAAATGGTAATATTTAATTCCTAAGATTTCTTTTGTTCGAATTACACTTATCCAATAGAATTAAGAAATTTGTTTGGGTAATAATAATATCATTTTACCCTTAATTACCCTATTTACTTTTAACCGTGGTAAATAAAAGTAAAAAAGTTACTATTCACCAAAAATATTATCTTATTGAACCACATTTTACTCCTTGATATTAACCGTGTCTCTCAGATTTTCTAAATTCCACTCATAGAAGCGGTAAAATTATGTTTTATTTAAATTTCAAATTCTCCTAGGAGGTGGGTAAAAGACGGTGAAAAGTTCAATAAAATTTTTATATATCTAAAATTTTTATAAAATGACTCCAATGAATTACATTGAACATATATAGCTATTATGTATCAATTTTGACCTAAAATAAATATAAATAAAATATATAATTATTTAAATAAAATGTCGGTTTTTAAATTGTAACCCAATGTTTTCACTATTCATCAAAAATTGAAAGTTTTCAGAAAAATACAAAAAATTCACCCTAGGCTAATTTCGGTATTCCGAATCCAAAAATGAAATCCATTTTGAAAGATAAAATTTATAAAATTTCAAAAATTGGTATTACTATTCATAACGCCTAGTTTACATAACATGTCGTTGTTTAGTGAAACTCGGTATTGCATACAACACACGCTATCGTGGAAGGTCGTGATTGCGTGTAATGCAAGCCAAGTTAGGGATGCGTGTAGTTCAAGCTCCTTTTGGTGTAGCGTACAACTCAAGACTTCAATGAAATTAAACGGAATATTTTTCCTAAAATCCTGGGGTGTTACATTCTACCCCCCTTAAAAAGAATTTTGACCTCAAAATTCTTTGGGGTTATAAATGATTTACTACTCGAATGTCTTTATATAAACCCACATTGTAAAAAGGAATACCAAAACATATCTTTAAAAACTAAAGTATGAAATGTAACGGTTACCCAAATTAACTAATAACTGGTTTTCCACATAGGAGAACATAGGTGAAAATATGGATATGGAAGAGAAATCTAACCGTTGTGTTCTGATGGAGTGTGGTAGAGAACGTGGCTGTGAAAAAACAAACAATCACAAAACCATAAATTCGTGATGATCTATGGTACCATCTGATTCATCGGATATAAGGGCACTAGGACAACTTTTTATGTTTTCAAGATGATTTCCCTAAAGTTGAAGAATTTGAATTAGAAGAAATACTTACTTTATTTTGGTATAATCTCGCCATTGTTCGTGCCTTGAACAATTTCCACTTCATCTCATGATGTTGAATTTTTTATTCGTGAGGTGTTAGGAGATCATGTGATAGAATGATGAGTCATTCCATATGTCTCAAACAAAAGGTTATCAAAAGTTATCAAATAAACATAATTCCATCTATGGTGAGGTTAATCCTAAATGATTCCAAAAATGGACTTATACTTCATCTACCATACCGCTTAATATAAAAAAATAGTTTCTACTAACCAGGGACTTCCAGTAGGACAATGGTAGGTGATAAAGGCCCGTCGCACTTCATTTGTGGGTTCGATTCCCACAGCCTTGTCCAACATGATGTGTTGTCGCCCGTCTTGCAGGTTTTCCTTTTTCTAAAACTACATTATTATAACATTACATAAATTATATAGAAAAAAATTCTATCCTTAAAAAATAATGACTTATGTCTAACATAATCTATTTCAATCTTTAGGCTTATCCAAAATACTTCTATCCAATCACAAAGTATAAAGAGAATGATTAATGGAAAGGTCACATAACAAGCACGTGAATACCATCTTGTTGATCACATTCCAAACATGTGAATACTTTAATCATGTACTCTATTGAAAGATAAATTACTATAGAACCTTAATGAAAACATGAATTCTGACAACAGGTAACTCTTTCCACATACTAAAATCCCAAAGTTTCTATATACTCAAACCATGATATCACATTGTCCTTATATTAGTCATTAGCTCATTAATACTATCTAACATCTCATTATCTTCTTATCCCTTCATTATGAACATATCATATACTTTTCAAAAGTATATGAATAACATTTCATGGTTACTGGTACCATTCAATATATACTTTCAAATACTTTAGAAAAAACAATAGTGTAATAATCCTTAAATGTGTCTTTATTCCATAGTACCATTACCTATACAACATAACTCTTGATAAACATAAATAATTCCATTACATTCTTAAACCAATGGCCGAGCTTCAACAATTCTTTCGTCTCACATTTCATTTGTAGTCTCTTCATCATCAACAATATAAATACTACCCATACGACCATGCTGATTCTATTCATAAGACTTTACCTTAGGGAATTGGTTTGCATAATTCCCATACATTCCACATTTAAAACATTTAATCATTGTTGATGTCATAGAAATACCATTATCCTTGTTCATGGTTTTAACTGAACCTTTTCCATTGCACTTATTGGATTTGTGTCCTTCTTTTCCACACCCAAATCATCTTCTAGTTCCTTTGAAACATTCTCCCCGATGCCTCTTCCCACAAGATTTACATGAGGGAAATTGAGCTTTCTTTCCTCTATGATCATCATGAATCTCCATCTTTCTCTTGTTAGATGAGTCGGGATACTTACCAAAGTTGAGATTATTGATCATATTATGATATTACTGATTAGGTATAATAACTATGTTTGGACTTCCAAATCCCATTTCATTTGGTTGCTCATGAATAATATCATTCCATTGTCCATCATATCCTCCATTATCATGAATCTTATTGTTTCCAGCCATTTTCTGAAACTCAAAAAGAATAGTGTGAGAGGTAAAAAATCATGCTAGGAAAACAGCATAATAAAGGGGAAGTACCTTCAATATATAACACATTATGTTAAATTCTACGATAGTTATCATAATTCTATGACTATAACCTATACGTATCCTTATCCTTAGGGAAATCACTATACATACCTTAGATATATGTCTAGGGATATCACTAAAGATTTTGCATCCTAGTCTCCAAAGGTTAACTAAACCAAACCTCAGATACCAAATGTAGAGACCCAAAGCTTGACGTACATGGAAATTACATTACTTTTTTGGAATACTTAAATACATAACAAAAACAGACACAAAAGGACCATAATAGTTTAGTGTATTTGGAAACATGGAACATAGTCTTCTAATCTTGGTGAAAGATCTTCAACATATCCCATAAAGATGTTCCCTTTTTTCTTACCTAAAACCTTTCTTTATATCCTAGGGAAAAGAAATCATATAAAGGGTGAGCTCAAATTCTCAGTAAGGGTAAGTATGGAATAAAATAAAACAGACCATATACATTTGAACTTCAAAACATGAACACAATGTTTAAACATCAAAATCATTAGTTGTGAAATAAATATTGGCAGTACTTAAGGCATAAATCATAAAGGAAAATAAATCATGATAAAATAACATGGGAATAAAACATTTAATTGTGGCATAAAATTAATCACATGATATTATTTTCATATTATCCAAGGCATTGCTACCAAGACCATCTTAGTGAACAATGTCCCTTTCTGAATCGAGTTCACTCCTCATTCTAGTCCTGTAACACTGAACTAGATTAACATACCATTCCAGCCATGTCTATATCATGAGATATAAATATTTACCGAATTCATTGGAGGGAGATATAGGTCCCACCCATCTCATAATGAAATCATTCTTATGTGTGCCACAACATGAACATAAATCATTTATCATTTCCCAAATTATAAAATGGGTTTCATAAACATCATCCCATCATAACATAATCCATACAAAAAAAATAATATTATTTCATCATAAGAAATGTAAAACCATGTAAATCATAGAGAAATTATACTTGAAACATACTCATATGAAATAATTCCATCTTATATGGAAAATGGTTTTGATAAAACACTTGAAATGAATTCTTGAGGAAAATATACTTTATTATTCATAATCATTTTCTTTTCACAAAATGCCATGAAATTTTAAAGAATATTATTTTTTTGAAAATAGTCATTAAATCTTGTAGAGTATGCTTCAGGAAAATGGGGCGTTATGAAATCGTAAAAATCCATTCAAGCCATATAAGTTAAAAATAACATTCTTCTTGTACTTTTGTCGGAAAAGTCAAAAAGTTCCTCGTGTGGTAATCAAAACTAAGATTCCTTTCATAACATGTGGTAAATTTTAAAAATGGGTAAAAATGACATGAAAACATTTTTAGAAAACATGGGCATGGATGATAACAATAACCCCAGTAAATACTTACGAGTAACAATCTCAGATAAGAAAGAGATTGGAATAGTTATCCCTTACATTAGGTCTGATATGCTTCCTATGTATCTGAAACTCCTGTATAATGATATAATAATGTAATTGACTTGTTACGGAATCATATTCATTGTTATGATATCATATATGGTTCACTTAGGACATCATATTACCCGTTCTTTTGTAAATTCCATGTTAAAGCAGTGTTTTGAGTAAAATCGTTTCATTAATCGTTTGTGATTCAACATGTTGTTATTGATATTATTACTTATATCCTGATTTACATAATTCCAGAATCTAAAACATGATTTATATATAATATATATTCAGTATATAAATATATATGATATATCGATAAATGGAATGAAATACACCGTTCATGGAGACGGTAGGTCGTGTGTACGCTTGAACGCTGTTTTCATTTCCTTATTGAATTAAATGGAATTATGTAAATGAAAAATATATGTACATAAATTCAGTATCATTATTATGTAATATATTTCATGATTATTTATTATATATACTTTATAATCATACTTGAATGGTTAATCATGGAAAATGAATCTCATCGCATTCGTGGAGACGGTAGTCCGTACGTACGCACGAGCGATGATATCATTCCCATGATCGTGGAATTGTATTGAAGTGTATTTATAATATTTTATAATTAGTATCACATTTAAATAATCATATATAGTTATTTATTTACACCATTATACCAATCCATGTAAGGTGGTGGTGGAAAACAGATTACACCACGGCGTGGAGACGGTATTCCGTACGTACGCACACACGGTGATTTCGTTTTCCGTAGGATGGATTGAAGATGAAATTGGGTTGTTTAATATTTATAATAACATATCAGTATATGAGTGATACTTATGTTATTAATTTATGATGAAACAAATAAATAAGAAGAAGTAGAAGAAGAAATAAATTCGAAAGAATCGGTAAAGGATATTACCTCTTCTTTGACGCGCCTCTTCTTAACCTCCTCTTAAGGAACTAGGGTTTGTCTTTTGAGGAGACCAGAACCTCTATAATGTTTCATGGGAATATTATAAGGGAAATGGGAAGGTTTTGGCGAAGCTCCGAGGCTCAAAATTTAGTGAAGAGAAGAGGGAAGTGGAGCCCTTTTTATAAGAGAGAGAGAGGGGCACCTTTGGAAAAACCTAAAATATTATTTTATAATAAACCCATATTTGGTTTACAATAGCTCCAACATGATTTATTTAGAATCAAAAGTGGGAATGGGTAGAAATCCTCTCAACCAATAGGATTTAGACAAGTTTAGGTTACTATTTTAACCTTATCATTTAGATTTAACTCTGTTAAATAATTTAACTTTTACAGTGTCTTCTTGTATTCTTATACTATATGGTTAGTTAACTTACTATAACATGCCAAAAGAACCCCAAGTGGTTCATCATTAATATATATATCCTTATCTAAGTAATTATTTCGAACCATAGAATTTTAGGAATAAAATAACAATTAATAATATAATATTTTTTAAAAAAACTATTTTATGTCAACTTTGACACTATTTGGTAATTTATTTTTGTGAAAATCATAACAACATGATTAGTTCGAATAAAGTAAATTTAATCAATACTAACATGTAATATTAACCTATAAATTATTTTAATTCATAAAAAACTAAAATTAAATTTATTTTGGTATTTATAACATCAATTGTGTTAATATTTCATTAATATGGTAATTACTGCATCATCATTGTGTCATAAATAAATTAAACTATTTAATGTATAAAATTTATAAATAAAATACTATTATGTTGGAAATATGTTTATCTTTCTAATTAATATATATAGTCAATTTTATCTTATGTATAACCATATATTAAAAATGTTTTAGTTATTAAACATTGATTATAACTATTTTAACTCTTCTTTAAATAAAATAATAATAAGTGTACTAATCTAATCCAAGTGGACCTAAAGGGTAATATTTTATTCCAATGATTGTTTTTGGTCGAATTTCACTTATCCAATAGAATTAGGACATTTTTAGGGTAATAATAATATCATTTTTATGCTTAATTGCCCTATTTACTATTAACCGTGGTAAATAAAAGTAAAAAGTTACTATTCATAAAAAAATATTTTTCTCTTATTGAACCTCATTTTACTCCTTTATATTAACCGTGTCTCTTGGATTTTCAAAATTCCACTCACAGATGCAGAAATATTATGTTTTATGTAAATTTTCAAATTCTCCTAGGAGGTGGGTAAAAGACGGTGAAAAGTTCAATAAAATTTTTATATATCTAAAATTATTATAAAATGACTCCAATTAATTACATTGAACATATATAGGTATTATGTATCAATTTTGACCTAAAATAAATTTAAATAAAATAAATTATTATTTAAATAAAAAGTCGGTTTTTAAATAGAAACCCATTGTTTTCACTATACATCAAAAATTGAATGTTTTCAAAAAATACCAAAAACTCTCCCTAGGCTAATTTCAGTATTACAAATCCAAAAATGAAATCCATTTTGAATGATAAAATTTATAAAATTTCAAAACGTGGGTATTAATATTCATAACGACTAGTTTATATAACATATCGTTGTTTAGTGAAACTCGGTATTGCGTACAACACATGCTATCATGGAAGGTCGTGATTGCGTGTAATACAAGCCAAGTCAGGGATGCATGTAGTGAAAACTCCTTTTGGTGTATCATACGACACAACAAATCAATGAAATTAGAAAAAAATTCATAAAATCTCAGGGTGTTACAATAAGGGTAAATAAATACCTATTATAACATGAAAAATCACAATTCTAAAGGTATAGATTATCTAGATTACATCCAGAACTAATAAAAAAAATAAAAATCATATCTAAAGTCTATTTTATTGATTAATTCAATATTAAAGTAGATATTCATTTTTATCACTAAAATCAATAATTTTGACCATTTTTAAATCATTTACTATAAACAAATCAAATAATGAAAATATGATTAATACTAAAATTTTAAAATATATTGAGGGGATTTATATAGAGGGTTATAGATATTTTTTTGGAATTTTATGTTTCATCAGATGCCCCAAAAATTTTATAATTCTCTTGAGAACCTAGCTATGGTGGTAGTAGATAAAATTTAACCTCATCCCATAATGTTGGGGACATTTTTTCCTCCCACTAAATGAATAAATTCAGCCTTTTCCTAATTCGGGTAGCTTTATAAAATGTGACCCCATGGTTTCCTCCATTAACATTTCATGATTCATACCCTTGATCTACGGTTCCTTCATTGAATACCATTAAGGTCAATTAATTTTATCTTATAAAAACCCCTTCTTGGGGAGGATGAAGGAGAAAAAGTAAAGCCTCATTAAGGATACAAGTCAAAGTAGTCCACCAAGATAATAAAATAAAAAATTATTATGATCCGTCTCTCATAGGGTATTCAGAGGACAATGAATCCCCTAATCACTCTCATATGGATGAGGATTTTATTCCCACTCTATAATTTAACTCATGGAATATTTTTGGTTTCACTCTTATAGATATAATAAGGAATTAAGTCAATGTAGAATAATGTGATGATGATACATTTGTTCAAACTATGGACCACACTAAAATGAATGAAGGCGGAATTCACATATGACATTAGAAGCATGATCATGATTTGGGATATCCTCTAACAAATCAGATATATCCTACTCAATGAACATGAGGTATGGATAATAGGAAATATGTATTTTTAATCAATAAATCAACCTCCACACAAAGAATTTTATCCCCTTTATCTGGATGAAAAAATTAACCTATATGAAGTCGAGTTGGAGAAGCTGAGGTAAACCAATGTTGAGTCTTTTAGAAGTAATATTACTAATAAGTGAAATTAAAAATTTGGGGTAAATATCACTCCATCAATGTTTCAACTTAAAAAATACGGGACATATCAACCAATAATAGTATATTATAGTCATCCAAAAAATTTAAGCCCCAAAAAACCATTTTATCTAACTCTAGTGTCCATGGAATACCTAGAATTCCTTCTATTGTGGTAACAACCACCACTATTTCAAGATAGTTACCCCATGATAACTCAAGATTTTTATCTACAAAATAAATTGATAAATTGGCCATAATAGGTTTCACCCATTTTATTTAATTGATCTTTGGGCCAGATAAAAGTACAACTAAAATTATTTGTCTCCATTTAATACCTTGTTACTTGAAATAAATCCATGTAGGGATGACATGATCTACTGAAAATGAAGAGTAAAACATATCTTGATTTAGTGGAATTGGTTCCTCTCCACCCAAATTCAGTAATACCACTTTCATTATATTCTATTGTATGAGATATCTTGTGTATCAACACATGTACTTCACAACTCAATACAAACCTATGATGGGATATTCAAAGAACAATGAATAATAAAAGATAAAGTGTTATATATAAACCTTACAAGGGAACAAATGTATCTAATATTATAATCTACCATCCTGGTCTATTACCAATTGGGAAGATATTTGATTGAAATTACCTTACAAATTATACTCTACATTGGGAAATATGAATTTTTTTAACCTATTAAATTTAAAATAATTTAAAATGAGGGGGTTCTAGAATTAATCTCTAAATGGAAATAAATAGACTATTCCTTGAATATATATCTTTTTAAGAGTATTTTTTGGTGATTGGAATATACAATATCTAAGATAGCCTAAAAAACTACACATTCCCTTGAAATAACCTGGTTTATTTTAGGAGTTCGTAGTGATAGAAAAATGAAAGGATAATTCCATTTGGATCTCTAAATCCAAATTCCATCTAACTCCATCAACATAGGGGAAGAAAACTAGTATATTAGATATTTTTACTTCTATAATCAAAACAACATTAATGTTAGCTCGCTCCCTCCAGTCTACTCACTATTATGCGATCCCTCATCATGAACATCAAAAAAACAATAACACCGTTATTAGGGTAAAAATGGGTAAAATCACCTACAGGTTTAAAGAGTAAATAACTATGTTTATTACTTCCTAAATTATTTGGTTATAAGATATTACATCGCCTCCTGATAATATAAATTTGAAAAAATTTCAAAGTTCAAGAGTCCCAATGATTTTTTTTCTAAATCTTCACAGTGATTACTACCATCTCCATTGAATATTGGAGAATATAATCCAAGAATGTTTCATCTTCAAGGATATTATCCCAAATAAAATTCACTATGGGGATATTGAATTGGGTAAACTCTCCACTTAGGTGAACTATGTCTCTACTACCCCACTAGATGGAGAAAGATATTGGAAAAAGGTCTCGATCAAACATCTGTTGAAATTTGGTGATTGGATAACTAGTAAATAAGTTATTCATGAACATGAAACATTTGGTGCATGACTGAATCAATAATACATCACCCTTATTCCCTCTATGAAACATTACGAATGATCTTAATTACCAAAATGTTTCAGGATTTTTCATAGTAATCATTAGTAAAATAAGTCCATTGAAGATGAGCCCTTGTAGGAACATAATATAGTTCAAAATCACCTTGATTTCTTACCCCATCATTCGGTAGATGGGTACATCCCCATAATATTGAATTTCTATCTAATTAAAAGTTTCTATATGACTCAATACATTTCAGATACCTAAAAAAATCTATTCTCTAATGAGGAGGACTCATAAAAACATGAGTTCCCTATCTATAATAAAGGATGCAGTTTTAGGGGCAATGAACACAAGATCGTAATGGAATGTAATGGTATGTTTCTATTTCCATTATATATATATAGCTAATAATCAAAGAGAGGTTCTTAAAAAATATCATATTGAACATTAGTTTAATGCTAAATACTTTACGGTTCATTTTGGTTTAATCTTATTGGTAAACTGGATAACTGATAGACAACCAGTCGGTTAACATTGAGATGCATATAATTTAGTGAAAACCAACAAGTGGATAATCAACACATCCCCAATTCTTATCAGGGGAAATATTCAACAACATAGTTAGCTTATGTCACAAATTTTAAATCCATGGAGTAGTTGTAATGTATAAATATAGTCCCTTGGATCAAAAGTATGATGTTTTGAATCATTCATACATTTTCATAGAAAATATATCAATTATGGATTCTCTTCCCTATTAAAAATAACTCATCGAATCCCTTATTGAGGGTATTTTAAGCAATCAAGATTTTAATAATAAAGTCACTATGGTCGATATATCCCATCCAATGACTAGTTTTGTTGAGTACCATAAATCATTTATTTCATATGACAAAACTAATAAGCTACCATAAAATTGAACATCATGACTTTGTACATATCTATAAATCTAGATAATATAGACATTCATCAAGAACTAGTTAATATTGGTTCCAAAATTAACTATATCTAGATTCAAACCCTTTATAATCTTGGATATTGTGAAACTATCATGTCCCATTACATCCTAAAAATTCAAGGTCATGAAAAGATCAAGTATATATCATTCAGATGGATTAAACTAAGAACCTAGTTTAAGGACCTCATTTCCAACATCGATTTCATTATAGTTAAACATGACATAGATTTTAACAACTTTTTAAGAAGTTTATGGACATATATTCACATAAAAATATTCTCATCATATTATTGGAGCCTAAAATACTCAATTGATGAGGAAGTATAGGTAATGTATGGTTATAAGTCCACTTTTGAGTCTTTTTAATCTCAATATATAAAGGTATGTTACAAAAATATGGATGGGAAATACAATTTCAACAATAACATTATATAGATTTCTAACCCTAAAATCTTGTAAATCACCCCTATCAATCCATTGAGTGATCTAGGTAAATATTTTAGGATTCCCATCAACCAAATTGAGGGAAAAAATATAGATCTATGAAACTAGTGGGTCATATTGGCCAGTTACATGAACCAAATAACTATTTTCCTCTAAAATATATTCAATTGGATGTATTATTTATGATTTTTCCATCAATAGAAGAAAATATTCCCATGTAGTCCATGGGTATTAACATTTCCCTCAAGAATCATTACTCAAATGATGTTTTAAATGATATATGGTTGAAAAATTCAATGATATTTTATTGATTGTATATGTATCCTAGACGATGAAAACATGGTTTGGGAACATTATCTTTTGTTATTATGGTGTTGCTTTCCATAGATGGAATTGGACATTCAGAAAAAACATATAAGCATAATGGGTGAAAAAATTTGTTCATGTAATCTACCAGATATCAAGCTACCAGAATGTCTTCATCTTCATACAATAGTGAAGAGTAAGAGGAAACAAATCAGGGATGATAGCCAAATACTCATGGAACGAGTGTAGACCTCCATTAATAAACTCAAACATTTAAATTTTGGTATGGAAGAATACATATAAACTACGTTGATAAATTCCACCATGACTCCAAAAAATAGGAGAAATGTATCACTTTCAAGATGAAAAACGAAGATTTATTTTCATGGTATTATAAAAAAAATTCTACTGTTGGATCCCTATGTAGCTATCCATCACATGGGTTTTCTATAAAACCAGCAAAACATCAATAAAGTGGGAAGGATGATATACATGAATTTTTCTTCTACGGTGGAAGATGAGGCCAATAATCTAAAAAATCCCAATTTCATCCAAGAGGTTTAATGTCGAAAATGGTTGGCCAATATGATCCATGTAAATAAAAATAGTGGGAAAATAATAGTTTATTTATTTTAGGAATTTGAATTGTCATTGCCTAAAATAAGATTACGTAGTCTTGATCATAAAACTATTTACTAATAAAAAATGGTTTTCTGCCTCTCTTTTTATGGATGTGTGTTTTGGTAATAAACATATGAGAATAACTCTTGAATATGAGGAGGTCATGAACGTTAGGGTATCCTAAATGGTATACTGTTACCAATTAATTCCCTTTGGATATAAGAATTCATGTACTGCATATCTATTTTTGGTGCACCATATTTTTAATTCCTTTATAGGGATGATCGTGTAATGCTATGAGGATGGTTTGGTGGTCAAAAATCAACAACCTTGAGATATAATTGACTAAATATTTGTATTTTTCAATAAATTGCATCAATATATTTTGAATATGAAGTCACTAAAATATGATTTTAAGGTAACACTGAGAAATTTTCTTGTCTTCATGGTATAATAATGGGTCATCAATGTTAAACCAAAAATGAAAAAATGTGGTACATGATATACCACCCCCTTGAATCAATTACGAATTTAGTGAAGTTTAGAGATACCTCACCAAAAATAGGTGCTTCATAAATAACATTCTAGAGAGTTTTTTACATTTAAAATGTTGATCAATAAAAAATTCTTTTATCACTGGGTTTAATATTTAAAAACCACTTTAGTGATCTCAAATAATACATGTTCTTTTAATTAATCTTTATTCTATATGTAAAAGGGATGTTTCTCATCCTTTATATCGAAACCATATAATTATCAATTAGTGAATTAAATTCTCAAAATAATGATAAGTGTAAGGATAATAGTCTTAATATTCTCAATTGAAAACTTAAATATGTTTAGACCAGATATTATAATACCAAGAAGAACTACCTCACGTTGGTTTTCATTGTATATAAGCTCACTCACTATTTAAAATTCTATATGGATTATCTATTACGTCAAGTTAACATACTAAAATAAATATTTATTATTATGATTCTAAATGGATTCCTATCATAATGGGAATTCATTATATTGAAATTTTAAACCCAATTGATGTCTTAAAAGGTGATAAAGGGGTATGTATTGGAAGATTTCCTCATGGAACACCCTATCCAAGGGAATTCATCATTTAATAAATAACTCACTACTGAAAAAGTATTCTACAACCATGTAACCTTTCAGGCATAGAAGATTTACTTTGATGGTGCCTCTAAAATTATAATAGGTGGGTGAATTGAAAAATCAAAGCACAATATGGATGGCTTAGTGATTGTTTTCATCTCTACAACATAAGAAGTTTTGACATACTATTTTATCATTTCATAGGGATATACTAACAATGAGTTGGAATATTATGACCTCATTATAGGATTAGAACTACGCCTACAAGTGTTGATCACCAAACATAATATTAGGGGTGATTCAAGTTTGGTGATAAAAAATGGTGTCAATTCCATTAATAATGAAGAGTTGATTACCATACAAGATTTTCCATGAGGTTTTATGGATGAATTCCACATAGATTGAATAAGGTCCTACATACATAATTAAATGAATTCCTAAGAAAATCCACAGTCTAATTTAGTTATAATATTCGAAGATCCATACCATGATGTGATTGAAATTCATATCCCACATCATAGTGTAGTCTTTCCATTGATCAGTAATGATATAGAATAAATTAAAGAAATCAATATCACTATACCTCAAGGAGAGACTTTACCCTCACTAACTATTACCATAGTGTGATTTTTGACTCCTATATTATGGTACCTTTCAAACCAAATTCTTTTATTGGATCAATCTATTAAGTAACCGAGCTTTTAATGGAAAAAAATTCATTCTTTATAGTGGCCTTAATTTATAGAAGGTACTCTAAAAATGAATCTTTGATGGAGTCTTCCTTAGGTTTATTAATGGACGATAGACCCGGATTGTTATTGAATAATTCTATGAAATAAACTATGGTACCCACCATTTAGAAACCCTGATCATCCATAAAATTATAAGACATAGAAAGTTTTAGTCATTAATGATAGGGGACATCATGGAGTTTACAATGAAATTTCATTCCTACAAGATACGTGAAAACATTATTAATCTATCCCAAAATTTATTGAAAACCACTAAATAATCTTGGTCATTTTACATGTGGGGGAAATATATCATGGGAGTATAACCTCCAGGAACAACTAGGTAATATAACATAATTTTTATTTCCATTTATTTCTTCTCTAAATGGGATGAAACTATACCCTTAAAGGAATCCAGAATGAAATATATCATTAATTTCATGAAGTCTAATATAATTACAAGATTTGGAGTCCCTCAAACAATATTGATTTATAATGTCACCAATTTGTATTCTTCTAAATTGAATAAGTTGTATCAGGAATACAAAGTTAAGTTTAACCATTCATCATAATATCTTATAAGGATAGTTGAAATGTTTAATGCCTCTATCAAAACACTATCTAATATCTTTCAGAATATGGTTGATAAATACAAGATGTATTTTCCATATATTCTTTTTTATGATTTATGGTATTATCAAACCATGGACCATGTAAACATTTATACAATGCCATATTACCTTCAGTATAGGATAAAGAAAATTATTCCCCTTGATGTTTATCTTCCATTACATTGCATCACCATAATCAATCAATTTTCTAAAGAAGATAAATATAAGATATCACATGATGAATTAGAGTATCTTGATGATAAAATGATATGCATGTTACACAACCATGATATTTTCCAAAAAATTCATTTGAGTATTCAATAAGATGGTCTTCTTCCACTTATTTATCTAAGGATAATTAGTGCTAGATATAATAACTCTAGTGATACCTGGGTTGAAACCACTAAATATTAATAAGAACTAAAAAAGACCATTTTCTACACATATATTATATTCCAATGAATAATAATACATGGTTATAATGAATATAGAGTGTATCATTCCAACTAACAATGAAAAGGTTATTGATTAATAGATTTCATAACTCCATGTTGGGTCCCTAAAAGTCTATTCTGTATGACATTAAGAAACTTTTGAATGGTCCCAATCATATAAAATTAAACTACAGGAAATTAATTCACTTATCATATAACCCTAAACTACAGGGAATATGAGTCTTAGTTACATGATACTAAACTACATGACATATAGTCCACCATATGAGACCTTTAAATTGGTTGGATTGGTCCATTCCATATGAACTAATATATATACATGATATCAAAGTCTACATAAGATTCCAAAATGTATAGTTCCTTATCCATAAATCTATGCTAGGATAAATCTCCCCCCATTTCCAAGAATTGTGTCCTAGTGTTTAGGATTTATTAATTCATGGAAGGATTTCTGTTCCATATATCTATATTAATAGGTGTTTATGAAATATTTCAACTATATATGATCCATATATATGTTTATATTACTTTATAGAACAAAATGTGTGTTAATTCTTATTATTCATAGAATATTCAGTGATTCCCATATCTCTCATTACATATATAGACAAAAATTCTATTTCCTTTCCAGATTCTGCACTAGTGGAGAGAAATTTACCAATTTATATTAGGTTTTATCCATCCTTCTCTCAGCTGGGCACTCATATATTGAATAATGTCTCACCTATATAAGGTTTATATATGGTAATATCCCCCTTTCCAAGAACCACATATGGATTGATTCTTATTATCATGAGATACGAAGTGATTCCCAAATCTCTTATATTGGGCCCATCCAAAAAATCATTTTCCAAAATAATCCTCCACTATATACTACTATATGGGTTATCCTTATGAATATTAGGTTTCATCCAATGATACATACACAAGGATAAAATAATCCTCTGCCAACAACAATATACGAATTGATTACTATTATTTCAAGATATATATATTGATGCATGAATGTTTCATTCTAGGACAATTCATGAATCTCCCAAACCTCGAACCCCTTTTATTGTATAGAATCCCCTCATTAACAAAATGTATTTCAATAGAAAATATACACTAGGATGATATATTTTCATCAACAACTTTGTACGGATTGATTCCTAGAATCATAGAATATGTAGTGATGTCCATAAAAGTTATCTTGGACCCCACAAAAAATATCATTCCTATTAAACTATGACCTCATCTTACTGTATGGGATTTAATATTTCCATTTAGGTTTTCTCTATAAAAAATACACTAGGATTCTAAATTCCTCAATTTTATTATTCTTCTTGGTAACCTAAAATCCTTCAGTTAATACTATCCTCCATGAAAATTCCCATCTGATATGTAGTCATTATCTCATGAAATTAAACTGTATGGAATTTTTTCCATTCTATGATATCATAAACTACATATGGTTTTCTATTCTATATGACTTAACTCCACTATATATGAGACAAGTCTTAGTAACAGTTCCAGGAATATAGTCTTACGTCTTCATGTTGAGTCTTTTCCAGTAACCTTACACATTCACAAAACCATTTTATCCTCTCATGATCACATGCTAGATATGTGAAAATACCCCTAAAAAGAACTATATGTGTCATGATTCTTATACTCCTATGATACATAGTGTTTTCTAGATCACTTATCTCAGACCAGACTATATTTTTCACTTTCACTAAAAGTCTCTTAGTGTATGATCCTCACATTCACATAAGTTTTTTGTATTAGTAATAAACTAGGAAACTATATATAGAAACCCAAATCCCCTGTAATGGGTAAAACCATAGAACTTATTCTATTTATAGTACTACGTAAGAATAAAAAATTAATATATAAATAACAATGTGTGGCTTGATTCATATAATTATAAGATTTTTAGTGACATCTTGACCACATTTCCTAGGCCCAGTCATAATACCTCATTTTTACCCTATCCTAGGTGTTAAGCCCTTTACAAATTCACATTAGGTTTCCTTCCCTCTTGGACTAGGATAATAATACATTTCACTGCAATATACTCATAACATGATCTAGATCATTTTTGAGATCTTTATAGAACACTTGTGGATTGATTTTTGTTATTTCAGGATACATAGTGGAATCTAAGTCTCCCACTTCAAGCCCACCTAAAAATTCCACTGCTTCCCCATATTCCCTACCACCCTAATACTTGGGTCTTTGAATTTACATAATTTTTTCTATCATTGAACCTATTTTAGGATAATAAATTCCCAAAAATAATCATTATCCCTCTCGACATTAGTTTTTAGTTCCCTCACTCATGTAAGGCTCTTGAATGACCCTATATTGGGATGAAGGAAACATCAATTACCCTGTTCATGAACAATAAATAAATAATGATCATTTATAAGAGACAAATGTGTATTTATTCCTATTAGCATATGATACATACTCATATGTGAACTATCTATCTCAAGACTATCCATTAATCACTATCCAATTACAATCCCCCAAAACATTCTATAGCATTCCAACCTTCTCAGTTTTGAAATTAACTATTCCAATCATATTTTTTATGTCATATACTCATTTATAAAAATTTAAACCATAAGTTTTTATATAAAAAAAACCATTCATGTAAATTCGTAATGAGTTTATCTAATCACAAAACCACCCCTTTGATAGGTGGTAACATATATTCCATATATTCTTCTTTCTTTTAGCAGACCATACATATCTTTTTGTGTTGAGGTAAATATTATCTAAACCCATATTCACTTTTAAATATTATAAAGGAACCAATTATTTGAATTTTCTCAGAATCAAACCTCAAAATAAATATTCTATTTCATCACCTTGTGATTCGGATAACCCACGTTGTGATTTACACTATTATCATTTCTTATTCAAATGTGTTGAAGCACTCCAAGAACTTGAACCCCATATTGGTTCCACACACTACCATAATTTTTACCAGACCATTAAGACCTTAAACTACTTGAACTATTATCTAATAAAGGATACTCATACCGATTTTGATACTTTATTCACATTAGGTTAAATCTTCACTTACCACCAGATGTGAAACATCATTATCATTCAAAATATACACACATAAAAATTTGCCTCAATATTTTAAGCACCATGAACATAAACTATATGAAACCCTCTTTTGTGGCGATTGATATAGATATGTTCCCTTTCTCATTCACATTGGAAAAGTATCACCTTTATTCCAAACTATAACTACATTACTCTTTTAGTCACATCTGTATGACTATAAACCCAATTACTTTTGGTCTAAGCATTATGAACATAAATTACCTAGATCTAAAGGTGTGGTTGTCTATATTTATATCAGGCTCTCAATTCAAATTTTTTTAACATTGAACTTTATTATAGAGACTGTATCATCATTTATTCAAAGATATATGACCTTAAAAATTATAATCTTTTTGGACAAATTTAGTCATCCTTAATCACCAGCTTCATTGATCTAAATTGAAATAACCTAAACATACAAAGTAAAGATAAATCATACTCACTAGGTTAAAAACCCACAAATAGAATCATGGAAAAATTTAATGTCTTTTCACAGTAGTCATGAACCCAATATAGCCAAGGAATAATTTTGATAATTTAAAAAGGGAAGTGGTACAAATTTTGTTATATTGAAAACCCATAAAGGGTGGACCAAGAAAAAGATAATTTTTTCAATATAACCATATCCCCCAAAAAAAATTAAGAAAAATTTATGGATAAAATGAAAAGACAAAAATATTATAGGGATAACAATTAGGCAATATAAAAATTTAAGCTATTATATCTTAGTCCCTCATCCTAGGAAAATGTTATAGGAACTATTTTCTCCTCACATATATTTTTATAGGATTTTTGAAAAATTACAGTAGATAAAATTTAAAGGTTTTATGATCCACTATGAGAATTGAGGCGCCCATAAACCCCCCTTAATAATTTCCTTTATTTTGATTCATTTTCACTTAAAATTTTTTTTCACTGTCCATAGATTATGGTTATGGTGATCACACTATGAATCCTATATACCGATATCTATCCTAGAGTATAAGTTCATGTGAAAATAAAACTTCATATTTTATTATTCCAACATTTTATTATAATGATGGAAATGATATCACATATCTTGTATGATTATATCCATATAAGAGTACATGTTCAAGAGGTAGTCAAATTTTGCAATCCATTGTATCATAGGCTTACCCCGACTTAGTGTGATAATGTTTTTTCTATGTCTCTAACTTTCCTATGTCTATTTGAGGGAATATGAATTTAATATAATGGATTGATTCATACATTTAATCATTGAATGATGTGTTTGAAAATTATGATTTACCAAATCAATTTTTTTGAAATTATCAGATAGAATTAGTTAATATGATATTACTCATTACGAGTTTCTGATATTATCATTTATTAACAGTAAAAATAATATAAATGATTTGAAAATTATATTAATTAAAAACATATTTTTTATTAATTAATGTAACATGAGAAATAACCAAAATTTGGATCCTTTGTCCAATTGATTATAAAATCAATAGAGGACACAATATTGAAAAATATATAAAAAATGTGTTCTATGAATACCTAAAGTTAGATCAGTGATCACTCCATGTCATGAAAATCCTATGAAAGTATAGATAGATTTGTGAGGTTTAATTCATCTCAAATATTCGTTTATGGGACTTAATGGAAGAATCATATATCACCTTATCAGATTATTTAGTGATACTATCATTCTATCTTATCTTCTCATTGATTTTATATAGATGTTGATAGAGGAAATTTTAAAAGGGTAACCTTTTCTAGAAAATTTTCATTTCTAAGACACTATTATTGTACAAATAATAATTTATTTGTGTTAAATATCCCTAATATAAGAAATGTGAACAATAGTATCACCCCCTTGAAATATAAAATCTATGTTTCCTAACCTTTTCTGGCTTATCAACAATTATATTTATGAAAAATTGGATATATCTATAGTTTAGCCCACCATACCTAGGGTAATAAACATGTAGTTGAGATTAGTTGATTTTGGAATAGTTCTACCATTGGAGTCTCACAGATTAATCATCTGTTTTATTTACCCACCAATTTCCTCATGAACCATATGAGCTTAAGAGACTCTAGGTTTTATCTAGATCCCACCGTAGTGTCTGGAATGTTAACTGGTATTGAGTCACATAATGTGAACATGAGATCAAAATTTTCAATACCCTCTGATACCTATAATGATCATGAAACTTAGGTAGTAACCTTTTTTTTTGAAATTATATGATATCTAGTGACATTACTATGGGTGATCATTTGAAAGATACATATTAGTAAACAGTACATGAATTAAAAATAGTAAGAAACCTCGATAGGATTACTTTTACCACTATTGTAATATTAGTTTTCCTAAGGGAAAAAATCATCATCATTTCCACCAAATCATTAACTAGATTTTTTGACATTAATTAACTTGAGGTAATCCCTTAGTTACCCTCAATGAGCATCCCTTTTTATCCTAAAAGGTCAACCCAAGGCCTAGATTTATCATTATTCGGGATATAAAAAACAAGGATGTTGAAGCTAAAAAATATTGACCCTGGAAGATTAAAAATTGCACTAGGATATTCATCCCCATGATCTTCTTCACATATTCTTAAATATACTCATATTTTGAAACACTATTAGGACCTAATGTTTTATGATGTTAAAAATTTCCAAAACATATTATTGGTACTTATGAATGATATAATCAAAAAACATGAGTCTTGATCGTTGTAGTTGTCTATAAAATATTTATTTCATGTATCCATCACTATAACCAATAGATCTAAATCATTATTGATCACTTACACCACCAAGGTCACCTTCTCAATGAATTATACATCATCCTGATAAAAGGAAATTTTATCTGTGGTAGTGAGTGATTTGGATGGGTATATTAGGACTTCCATCATTATAGTTGAGACCTCCACCTCAACATTATATCATTTTTGGTACTCTATTACTTCTGATTCTCTTCATCATCACTAATTAATTCATTATACATTGAAATAAAAATTAATAGTATTAGTATCTTAATGACAAATCTAGAAAAGTATAATATTTGTGATAAATATATAGTTTACCAAAGAAAGGTTCATTACCCAATTAGACCCATCCTCTTAATTCATCACCTAGTCCTACCTTATAAGGAAACATTTCTGATAAGTTGTATTATATGAGAACATAAATGTGATATAAGAACATGAATGAAAACATAAAAAACCATTTCTAAACAAAATTATTTCACCAGTGTTAAAATGTTTGGAAAATATGGTAGTGGTTTGATGGTTCCTGATCAAGGACAAACGGATTTCCAATTATATATCTTGTTAAAATTGTCCCATACATAAGAAAAAATATAAAAATTATTCTCCTCCACATATAACAACATTTTTATAGCTTAGTAATAGTTCCTTTTCCACTGAGGTGCTCGAACTTGTAGTACTTTCTATTAGGTTTCCACCCTCAATGTATTGGGGATACATCATTATTGTTCACACTGAAATGACCTCCATAAAAATAATAGATATAGTATGAAAATTTATGTTTGATATTTCCATTTCCAAAAAAAAATCACCCATCTATTGTGAGGGGTCCCTATAATTATTTCCGTGAAAAACATATATATATCCTTAATATATAGGTTAAACTCCACTAGATGATTCTAAAGGATAATGAAATTTGGATCTTTCAAGTTTTTTATCTTTAGGATTTTCTCACTGGATTTGATCATAGTCTATATGTACTTTTACATTTTAGTATTCATTTAGATACTCCTTAACTGAAAGGCCTTGATATATAACAAACTATGGTAGATGGTTTTATCCCATGAGTATCTTTTATGACCATTCAACTTCAACTATTTTCCAATCCAATAATTTCCATTTGAAACATCATCTCACCAATTTTGTCTTGACCACCTATCCTTATGTTCTACCCACATTGAATCTTCAATTATAAGATACATAGAAGATTGTGTACATGTATATAAATGGTTTTAGGATGGTTCCACTATAGGTACCTACTTAAAGGGATTCCCTACACCCTATTCCCCTTTCTCCATAGTTAGTTGTCCAACCACTATAGGGACATTCTAATATGGAATATCATTGAGAAATGAAGACTCCCAAGCACGTGTATATACTGGTTATAACTTTGGTATGTAATTTGGAGAGATAATTGTTATTTCATTGTGGTTTATCTCTTGGTTTATCATTAACCACAATTGTTTCACCACTATATGATGTTTATCTACTCTTATATATCATGTAGTTGATGATACATGCCGTTATTGGCACTAGATCTATCATTAAAACCTATTTCATAAAAAGGTTTC
Source organism: Viscum album (assembly GCA_963277665.1). NCBI lineage: Eukaryota > Viridiplantae > Streptophyta > Magnoliopsida > Santalales > Viscaceae > Viscum > Viscum album. The sequence continues at coordinate 1,656,591,142 of OY728163.1, forward strand.
GAAATAGATGAATCATTCCAATCATGGAAATAATAAACCATCTCATAAATCAAATATGTAAGAACTTTTCTCATACCCATCACAACATTCATAATCAACTTTTCCTATTAGGACATTACCATAAAGAAAGAAGTTGAATTATGAATATATCATAATTTATTTGATATATTTACTATAGTTCATTGATAGGGAAGGAACTCATAACACTTCCTAGATTAATGTTTTAAACCTATACCCTTAGATCCTAATGATACTATAGTGTTCATATGTTCTAATGTGTGTTGTGACCCAACCCCATAAAACCTAGAATGAAACTTTTATATAGAATAAAAAATTTTCATTACATATATGCAGTAAGTATTGGTAAATCATTGAAAACATTATAAATTCCATGAAAATAGACCTTCCCACTACAAATATAGATACCATTACAAATTTAAATAGAATCACTTTGGTGTTTGAGTAAAATCTAGAAGCTTATAATTGTTAGATAACACTGGATTTAAGTCACCATGGAAGGTATGAGGATTTATATCCCTGTTATCATAGAATTCCCATGGTTTCTATTTACCCCATTATAATTCAATCTAGTATGTTCCTAGATTTACTTTTTTTCATTATGGGGAATACCGTGTAGCACTATGAGGTTATCCCTAAACCATATTTAACAAGGAAAATGTTCATGGATTTATAAAAACTGTTATATATTCATAGACCTGGCTCATTCTTTATAGCCTTGAAAATGACTTGAATAATGGATGAGATAATGGAGTTTTTCTTCTGGAAGCTCCATATGTATCCTTTTTGGGAATGAAAATCATCATACATGGTCCTAATAATTGGTACCACATAGAACTAATATATGTCTCATCGGTTTATCCCCACTTCTCTAGGTAGATGATATATAGTTTTGGTCTGAGGAATATGAGAACTCAACAGCTCAAGAATGATATTTTGATTTTTGTACACATACATCTATGGTGTCTATATGGCCACATATATTTATTTTTTAAATGATCATAAAATATAGTGCATTTCTATTGAACCTAATATTCTCGTATCTAGTCAGGATTAAACCCACCCGTGTGGCATAGATCTTAGGAATCGTTACATCTATGGAGTTCATTGATGATTTCTAGGTGATATGTGGATGCATAAAAATGTGATTAAGGTTCTAAAATATACATATAATTTTATGGATCCACCTTTATATCCCATATGAGATAATTCTGATTAGGTCTACTCTATTAAATATATCCCCCTTGATGATATCTTTCCTATGATCATGTTGTGGGGTAACTAGAAGTCTGGAATGTTTTCATATATCTTTGAGATTTCAACGTATATCAGTACACTAGGTAAATATATAGAGAGGAAGTATGATATTAAAAATCCTTGATGATACACCCATATGAAATATCAAAGGCCTATCATATGTGGTCAACATTATATGGCTTAACCTTTCACAATTTCATAAATCAATTGATTAATATAGGCTATCAATTCTTCGTCAGGAGTGGTGTTTGACGATCTATCCATTTTTAGAAGGATAATTTTATTGAGTTAGATCCATTGTGAAATGGAAGGCAATAAAAGTTGAATTCAAAGATGTTATCAGGTGATACTTTGCATGGATAAGTGGTTGAAAATTCCACTATATAAGAACATTTTCACACTCATCACATGAAATTCCTGGATTCTAGGTCACAGCACTTGGTTTCACATACTCAGAGCCATCCAACTAGGCCTCCATTCCTAGTAATATATTCCCATATCACATTCATTGGAAAAAATTCCCATGCCTATAGTCCCTATGATTTTTTCCCCACTCATAACCTCATTCATGTGCTCCTAATGCTAAAAAATAAAGCCTCACTATAGACATACTAAGAGCTCAATGCTAGACATGCAGAAAAAAGAGAGATATTTCATAAAGAATATTTTCATATGTCTCTAATTTTTAGTAATGGGAATATACCCTCTTAAAAATAAGTGATGACCGTATTGGACAATAATGAATATATGGATAATATAGTGTGTACCACACCTCTATCTTAGCACATTATCACTCCCTCGACATGAGCATGCACACTGAGTCCAATTTACACCCAAGTTTTATTTACCATATAATTTGATCCTATTTATTATAATAAAATATAATTCTAAGGTTAGGGGATAAATTGAAACACTAATTTTAGAAAATGAATAATTCCACATATTATTTTGAAAGATAATATAATTTTATATATGGGAGAATAAAATTAAAAGACTAGTCATCTACACCCATTTTATCAAGTCACCCACATACCCACTTCATTAAGGAACTCATATACCCCATTTCTCATGCCACCCATATGAACTTACATATAAATAAACACATCATTACATATGTGTATTATAATTTATTCCAATGTTTCATGTCCTATTTAAATGATTTACGTTCCTTGAGTAGTTAATAATGGTTATTTATGTTCTCAAATCCTATTTCCTATTTAATGACACCCTTCACAGAAATTTAATAATGATATATGAGTGGAGAATTACCAAAAACATATTATCATAAAGAATAAAATATTAATCATTCCATGATTCCCTATTTAGGAGATACAAGAAGAAAAAATAAGGGGAAATGATGGGAGTAAAAGGTAATTGTTTCTTTTAATGATTATGACTATTATAAGACCACTTCACCTTGGTCATCACCAATACCAAAGAGGAAGACCATGTTCAATGGGTGCATAAGAGAAACTAGGGTGCACCCTTTAAGCACCCATTCATTTTCAAAGGGGGTTCACCTTGTGTGTTCTTAAAGTATCTCACCTTGTTCCTAGAGGCTACCCAATTGAGCACCCGTTAACATAGATTTATAATAATTAATGGTACTTAATCTATAATATCTCCTATATATAGAAACTATGTATTAATATTTGGATTTATTCTAAATTTATCTAATAGGGATCTAAATATGATAGGTTAACCTAACTGGGAACACATTTACCTAGTTCACTTAATTGGGAACCCATCACCATTTCCATATGTTTTATAACAAGGGTGACTCATAGTTCCTAGAGTTTTTCCTACATAAAACCCACATGGGATCCATGTTATCTTAGGTCCTTTAATTGGGATGAATTAATTTCCCATAATACCTAGTTGACACTATATCCCAAACCAAAACCCTCTACTAATTCACATACACACCTTTGGCTTTCTACTATGTGTATGACTCAACTATGTTCTCATTGACAATCTAAACCCTCTGACCCATCAATGATCAATAAATAACTACATCATGGACCCAACTAGTTATATACCTCAATAATATACTCATTTATTATCTCATCATAGTGACCCATTAATGAGCCATTAATACCTTCCTATAGCCTTCTATGATGTATAAGCCTACACCATGTTCTTATTGAAGATCTCTTCCTTATTCTCTATCAATGAGCCATACCTAATTCTGGTCTACTGATAGGTTAAATACCTAACCATGTTCTCAATTACGGTCTCAATTCTATTACATCCCAATGATCTATACATACAATGGTCTTACTTTTATAAATAATCCTTAAACATTCCCTATCCTATTTATTTACTGGACAATAGGGTAAACTAGATATGGTTGGTCACATGTAAGTTTCAAACTAACAATTTCTAGGTACCATTTGACTTATGATCAATTCATTATGAATTTAAAATACTTTAAATAATTCTTATTCATATGAACATAAATAATAATACATCATTTTCCTAGTTTCATTAAATTTAAAGTCACATCATCGATTATTTTCATACAACCTTAAGAGGTATGTCAGTTGTCCTTATCCAATGACCTTAAAAGGAATATCATTGGTCCTAATGGAAAAACATTAAAAGTCACATAATTTTTCATAGTTTAATTCCCTTAAAGCACACCACCATGGTCTTTGTCACATGACCTTAAATGGTTTAACGTTTCTACTTTATAAACACTGAACTACATGGCTCTTGATTCCCTTATGTGGGAAACATAATAATCATTTATCATGATCTCAATTCAAATTAATATAACATGATTTGGTGTATTGATCATACATACCAACATAACCACCAATTCTAAGCCTTGTGTATGTATGATTGAAATTTAATTTATCAATAAATTATATCACTCAAGGTGTATTAGTGTTACATGACCATGTGGATTAGTGATTCATACACACCGTGTATGTATAAAGGTAACATTGTGTATATTGAATCCATATAATTGAATACAATGAGTATATTATTGGTTTATATTTGAGGCTAATACTCCATAAAAATAGTTTATATGTTGTGTACTATGGGTGCTTTGGTGTTTTCCATATATTTTGGCCCATGTGACAAAATTGGGAAAATGAGTTGTCTATTCTAAACATTTGGTTGCATATATCAATATGGTTTATATTTATTCATCATTAAGGGTAGTTATCAAGTATTTTTTATTGAATATCAATCTCCATAACCCCATAGTGGTTATTTTTTTGTATGGGTGAGGCACTTTTGAACTGACAGTGAGTTGAAAACCCCTTGATGACATTTTGGTAGCAGGGTGTGAGTCCTCTTCATATGTGATGGAGTTGGTACCCCCTCATAGATTTGAGGTTTTTATCCCCCATTATGATAATCTTAATAATTTTAATATTGTATTCACTACCCCCTCAATATTGATGAGGAATAGGTCCTTTATACTATAGTAGAAGGTAGAAATTTTATAAGTAACAGGTTGTTCTTCTATTATATATTGGGGTTGGTACTCCCTCATCTAGAATGAATATTCCTAGAAAGTAATGGGATCACACTACTATTTAGAAGATATTATGTAAAAGGAACGTTTGGTAGTTTGAGTAATTCACGTCTCTTAATATTTTGGTTGCTTTGGTGTGCATCCTATATAGAACAGGTCAAGGAGGAAACCCTCTCATCCAGCATACACACCTCAACGAGATGTGAATCCTCCAGTAAAAATTTGGATTAACAATATAGAGGTTATGATTACTAGGATGATTGATTTCTAGATCATCCATGTGTTTCTAGGCACATTCTTCTATCTGTAGGTTTTTCTTTCTCCCTTAGTTGATATATTTCCCCTTGATATGGTGTAGTCTACTACTACTAATATTGATAGGTAAAACTGAAGGGTTTATATAGATTAGATAACCCTTTTAAAATTTAATTAATGACATTAGTAACCTAAAATCCATGATCATAAATCTTGGAAAAACTGAAAACATGTATGAACTAAGTAATGAACAAGAAACATTTCTTTATAAATGGCTAATCCACCCTCTTCAATCAGGTTCATGATGAAGATAACTAAGTTATATTCAACAGAATCATTCCTCTTAGGTATAACCATAGTCCAATTGAATCACCAATTACTAGGGTGGGATCGTCACCACAACCATGATAGTATAGTATTTATCAAAGTATAGGGAATGATATAGAGAATATATTTGGGAGAGTCAATAGATATTGTTTAAGAAATTTTCACAAACCAACATTATGGACCCTACCTTTATTATAAAAGACCTAAATATTATCCCCATGCCTCCATAAATTTACTCATAGATTTATAACATTAGAGTAAATGGACTACTATTTATAACTCATTATAACTTTTAGAAAAAAAACACTTCCATACATTTCCTCTCATGAAACATGTATGATAATGACAACCTTAAACATAGAGTGATAAAACATTAATGTTGAACATTCCACTACCCATGTTAATCATATTATATGATTAATTAATATCATAACCATTATTACTTCATCATGTCACACACTACAACATAGCTAAATGCAGTGGTGTGATATCTCTATATCACATATAATTATATTCCCAACCAAGGGATATAATATTCCTTAGATATAATTTTTTTATATAATGACATATGAATGTCACTATATATGATATAACATAAACACATATTATGTATTTATGTATTTTGGGAATATCACCATCAATTTCCAACTTGCACTAAATCCTCATAGGTTAGATTCAATTTTATAGTATATTATATCATATAAAATAACTTTAGAAATCATATTAGAAAATCCTTTTAGACATTTTCAAAACACTTGAGAAAAATAACATTGAATTAAACATGCATCACATAGTATGCATAACCTATGAATATCTATCCATTAAACTCTTCTTGGATAATCTATAAATAGTTTTAAAGTAACTCTCTGAGTTTATAAACACTCAATTCCTATTAATTAACCAACTTAGTGTGACCCCATGAGACTTTATAGAATTGAGAAAATATTAATTCCATATGCATAAATGTAAACAAAGAGAAACCTGAAAAAAAATGTTACTCAATCAACAAAGGGATCATGTATGATCTCCATTAAACATATATATCTCTACACCCATTCCCACTTAGCATTTCATATAAAAAATTAACTTTCATATGATCCAATTATCCAATAAATCGAGTGAAAAAGATAAATGGGTTATTTCAAACTCATATAGTAACTCATGAATTCATCATTCTCCAAGTATAGATTCACATGGTCAATGAATACATCACTTATTATTTATATAATGGATGGTCTCATCACATTCCCCACACTAAATAGATAATTACATCACATGTATTATCTAGGTATGGTCATCCAATCATTTAGTATTTCTCATTTGGGGGCCTCAATGTTATACTTTTCATATAAGAGGAAAAATCCAATCTTGGAAAAGTATCAACCTATGACATGATTATCAACATACCCATAAAACCCCTGAATAACAAAGCCTCAAGGATTGAGTAATAAAAATATCAAATTACAATGGTTCTAATCCTAGTTACCTATCCAACCACAGGTATGAGGGAATCTTAAAATTAAACATTCACCCCTAGTATACTAAATACATAGAGTATGAAACTCCATGAGCCATACATGGGGGGTTATCTGGCACACAAAACAACTTTTGTTCCTCATGATCACATTTTTCAACTCTATAAAAAATACTACTCACACTAACTCAATAATTTCCCCACAATATATATTAATTTTTTAATAACATCTGTTAAGAATAACTCAATGTCATAAATTGAGAGGTAAATAATCATTTCACTTTATGTGATAGTTGCATACAATCATGAATACATTTTATGTTGAGTATCACATTATATAGAATGATATATTTTTTTATTATTAAACCCTTTTATGAATAATAAAAAAACCATACATAAGTTCACATCTAATCATATCCCATATGAAAGACCTCTAGAGAATCTTATGTTCACTTTATTTTTACTATTTTGTTAAACTCATTTCATCTATATGTAATTTTTCTAACATATCTATGTGTACATTTGAAAATATTATCCCACTAAACCTTTTATAGTGAGTAATATTTATTAATTAATTCAATTTGAATAATAATTAAATTTATAAATCATATTCATAATGTTCGGTTTGTTTGAACAAGTAGTATATCTCCCTTATTTTACAACATCAAATGTTACTATATTTAATAACTTACGTTTTAAACTTATATTTCATTCTAGGTTCATCATAATCATTCACAGGAAATTTTCCAAAAAATAACTTCTCTAATATCACTTATGTAACTATTTATCAATGTTAATTTCTTTGAAAACATTTATCAAACTATTTTAGGACATAAATTGATCTTAAATTCATTATAGTAGCTAAATGAAACTCCTTAAATTTTTATTTATCAACATAACCTAAGATCTTTTCTGATATTAAGATTCATTCACTTTACATTTTGTTGACTGGTATAATTATTTTATTTATTATGATTAAAACTTATCTAAATCCAAATATACTCCCATTATCCTCTTAGAAACTACATTATATATATAATATCATACAAGATACAAAATAACAATTTAATCTTAATTAAGTAAAACATATTTTTAAAATGGAATATTCAAAAAATAAACTATTATATCCTTATCATAAATGGAATTCTACATATTTAGTGTATTATTTTAAAATAAACACAATATTCTTTAAAATTTTCCATGGTTGGGTGGTGAGAACTTTTTCCATCATATATTAATAAATATCATGTGGAAAATATTTTATCCCAGCTAAAACACCCACTATCCTTACATTATTATAAAATAAGTTATAGAATCATATGAATCAAACATAATTTATACAAAACAATCATCTCATTTATTCATCAAAAAAATGTGTTTTACAATCGTATCTTCTTATATATGATAAAAAATGAGATATACATCATTTATCTAAAATTTATCCAAGGTTTTAAGTATTTTCTACATAAAAGTACTCAATATAGTAACACCTTTTCCTTTAATTGAATTCATACTTAAAGATTATTATACTAACTCTCAATAAATTTGGAACTCTTATATTTTTTAAAACACTTATTTTTCTTTTAGTTGGTATTTTATAACCCTCTAAATTATAAAAATGAACTTATATAATATAAAACCTAATGTATACTCTCCACTGAGTTTATTTTCACCCTTTCGGTATTCATATGAAATTCCTTCTCCAGTGATATGTATTTCCACAATAAAAACATTATCATTCTTTCTTGACACAGCCCATTGGTTTCAAATATTATAATAATCTATTGGAAGATAAAATATTAGATATTCCAATAGACCTATTCTTATTTTTGTTTGAATTTTTTTCCTTTTCACTATCAATATAGTACTATAGCTCAGACCCACCATGTCATTCTCATCTATCCTTAATATATTGAATAGCTTGGTTAAACTTTTCTTGAGTTCATTCATATTGTAATTTAAAATGAGACGAATAAACATTTTTTATAAGGATTTTAGAATGAATTTAGTATCCAAATCATGATCTAGTAAGGACTATAGTCTCTCCAATTAATTTTTATACCCCATCATATTGAATACAAGAGTAGATACTGAAGTTAATTTTATCATGATATACCAAAAGATATCTTTAGAATCTTTATTTCTTTTATATATTTTTCAATATTAATATAAATTTTTTATGTATTATACTATCCCATTAGCATAAATGGTTTCATGTGTAACACCTCGAGCCTCCATGATACGCTTCTCATTCAATAATGCAATAGCTTGCATTGTACGCAACTTCGAGTTCTAAAACATCGCGACTAATCAAAGTAGCCGTTATGAATAGTAATAACCACTTTTTAAAATTATAGAAATTTTATATTTCAAAATGGACTTCATTTTTGGATTCGGAATATCGAAATTAGCCTATGTTGAATTTTTGTTTTTTTTCTGAGAACTTCTAATTTTTATGAATAGTGAAAAATACTTAAAAACAACTTTTTTAATCAAAATAATTTATAGTGATAAATTATACTATTTAGTGGTTTTAAAGTATAATTAGAATCTATTTTTACCATTTTATCCAATGGTGGTCATTAGAATTATTTTAACATTGAAATTGGACATAAACAATTGCCAATCTTTTGATATAAATTGTTTCTTAAAAACACGCTATTTGTTTTAACAGCGGGAATTAATTATAAAATTAATTAATGCAACTTATATGTTTGGAATATTGTAAAATAGACATCATATTTGAATTCGGAATATCAATTATAGCTTAGGGTGAAATTTTGGCCTTATTCTGAAAAACATCAATTTTTGATGAATAGTGAAACCACTAAGTGGTTGTTAAAAACTGATTTTTCGTTAAAATGAAATATTACCACTTCTGTGATTTGATTTTCAAAAATCCGAAATACATGGTTGTCATTAAGAAGCAAAATTTGGTTCAATGAGATTAAAATAATTTTTGGTGAATAGTAACTTTTAAGTTCTTAATCGCGATTAGAGGTAATTAGTGTAGTTTAAGGTAAAAATAATGTTTTTATAATATGAGATGAGCTTGACACTTGTACTAATTCTATTGGATGAGTCATGGCCGGCCAAGAAAACTCATGGGTCAACTTGGGGACCCCATGGAGCCACATTTGTTGGAAAATGAAATTAATATATATTTATTTAATGTTAAAATTAAATTGACACAAACATGAGTTGTTTTACTAAAGCAGTTTTTAAGTGGGGTTACAGAAGTCCAAATTTTGATTATAAATATTCATTAGAAATCTGAAAAGATTTAATACATCATATTATTTTTTTTTAATTTTTAGACATTAAATAAATTAAATTATTTATGACATCATGATGATGCAGTGATGACCTCATTATTTAACGATTTAAATAAAATGGAAAGATAATGTAAAATCCAAAGCGTACACTTGTAAAAAACCTATTGGATGAGTAGATTTAGAACCCTTATCATCTTAACCTTTAATTATATAAGTGTGGGACGTCTAAAATCCGAAAATCATTTTATAATAAAGTGACTTTTCTTTACTTTCCAAGAGTGCCCCTCCTCTCCACTTATAATAGGCCCCCACCTCTCCCACCTCATTAACACTTTCAAGCCATTTTTCTAGGCCAAAATCTGCCCAAATACTCTCCCAAATTCCCCCTATTACTCCTAGAAGCCTCACTTTGGGAGGAACTCTTCCCAAGGAAGCCTTTGGCTCAAATAAAAAAGAGTTACCCGATTTTGAGGAAATGTCTTCTCTAATGTTGTTTTGTTTTATTTTTCTTCTCCAACCCCCTAAACTCTTTTTATTCATTTATTTTGTAACAACACCAGTATCCTCAATATACTAGGATGTTTTTCTAAGAATGATTCGAGCTACACTTACACACACCTACATCTAATGGTTAAAGAACATACGGTTTCTGTGGATGGTGAATTTCTGCCTCACGAAACGATGATTGTTCAACACTCATATAACACCTTCAAAGGTGGACATTAAGATGTAACTATTTTTATATATGATATATAATATGTTTATGTTTTACTTATGCTTCTGTATTTCTCATTTATGGCATACTTTATGATTTCCATTATGGGTAAAGCGCGATAATTTCATTTTAGGAAGTGCGGACTACCGCCCCCTCAAAGTGATTTGAATCGTTAATGCCATATGTGGGATGTATAAAGGATGGAGTAAATGGTATTATACACTATATTATACTGGAATTATATTATACATTTATATCATTATGATTTTGTTCCATTAAATATGAAATTGAAATGAAAGCAGCGTTCATGCGTACGTACAGCTTACCGTCTCCATGAACGGTGCATTTCATTTATTACCTCTAAATGTTACGTAATATTATAAATGAATGTATATAATGGATATATAAGATATATATGACATCTAAATCATGAATATAATTCTGGAGATAATGGATATTCTTCCACATAAACAACTTGTAATTATAAGAAGTTTATTGTTGACTCAAGTACCAAAGATCGACAAAACAACCGTTATTAACATAAATAATTACATAATGTTCATATCATTGTAATAAGTGATATAATAAGGATAATGAAATTGAAAATGGTTCTTATTAAGGTATATATTAACTCTAGTTTATTATTCAGGAGGTTAAAGAACGGTTGAGTCAAGTCAGACACGAGGTAAGGGAATTTCATAACCCAACTTCCATTCTTTGGGTTAATCTCCTACTTTAAAATAATGTCATGATATTATTATGTTGTATATTGTATTTATACTTTATTTATTTGTACATATAGTGAATACACATAATAGATATATTTTATTTAAAAATAATATTTTAATGGACTTCGTCTCAATCTCCATTCATTGAGGCATATTTGGTTTTATACACAACTTTTTTTATACGATGTATAAACCCCTTTGACTTTTACGTTTATTCAATAAAAATCTTTTTTATACGAAGCGTTTTACTAAACGACAAAAAGGGAATGTTTGCCTTTTCGTAAATATGCGGCGACAATGACTTCTCTGCCGCCGTGACCATTATTTGAGTTTCATCTTCCTCTACAAGCCATCATTTTTTTTGATGAAAAATAAATACGAGGTTTTAACTTTCTTTTATTTTGGTATTGAAAATGGTTTTGAAAGCATTTTTATTATATCAATGTGTTGTATTGATATCTTGTGATTCAAATGTGGAAATGTTATGTTTCCTTTATGCATGTTTTGTGTGATACGATTATGTTATGGTTTATGATATGTTTAAACCTATTCATATGAGGAATGTATTGGACTTAATAAGTGACGGGTGGAGCCCACTATAGCTCTTCGATGCATCGGTAGGTCTCATGAGACAACTAGACGTCGAATTGGCCGAGGCCCTTTCCCAATTTGATTTATGGTTTTGGCCGAGGCCTTAATCATTTTAGACGTCTTGGCCGAGGCCTTGTCAAAATGTTTCAGAATGTCTGGCATTATACATTACCTCATTATGAAAGTGGTTATTGATCTTTCATGTGATTATTCGTCTAGTAGAATATCCATGTGAGTAAGTAAGTGGAATTATTTTATTTTACTTTTTCCATATTATGTTGAAGTTCAAGTTTAATAAGGCTTTTGTTTAGTTATACATTGCCTTAAATGTTTATGTTTATTTATGAATGCTTCCGCAATATTGTTATCCTTACTGAGCATCTGAGCTCACCCCTTTCAATGTTTTAATATTTTCCAGGATGTGAAGAAGTATTTTTATGAATGACCTGCAGGGTTAGTCAGAAGAGGATATGAGTGTGGACTATGAGGACTTTGTTATTAGTTTTTCACTTTATGTTGTAATGTAACACTTATGAATGTATCTAGTGTTTCCAAGGCTACTAAACTAATAGGTCTTTCGAGACTTGATTTTTTGTGATCATGCCAATGTTACGAAGTAACGCACCGGCTCTGAGTAGCTGGGGTCGGGGTGCTACAGTTGGTATCAGAGGCAGTTTAGTACAAACCTTGGAAGCTAGATTTAGACAAACTCTGATTAGAGCACGTAGACCTAAGATGAACTTTGAGGATTAGTATAGAAGAACTTCCTAAAATTTTGGTATTGTAGAGATTTTGTGAGTTTTCCGAGCAATACATCCCTGTCTGGATACGAGCAGGTAGAGGCGGCTCTGGCATAGATGTACCTAGGGGTAAAACCCGAAAACACCGCTTTGAGATAGACTCGAACGGGAACTGGTGCACGACAACGGGCCTTGCTGCACTCTTGGTTACGACACTCCCGGGGGATATGCTTAGGATAATTCTCATTTTATTTACAAACCACTCTGAAGGGTTATGAGTATATACTTCCCCAAAGAAAAAATTTCTTTTTATGATTATGGATTATATCCATAAATAGTTCAATTTATGTAAAGTGTTTTACAAGTATGGAATTATGTATTTTGATTCATAAAATAATATAGTTTATGCCATTGTTTATAAATGGCTCCTAGTGGAAGGAATGGAAACCGTATCAATGCACGAACTCCGTGTAGGGATTTCCCTCCTGCTCAAGATAATTATTGTGGATCTGGAGATACAACTGGTGCTGATCAACTTATTACCATATGGGGACAACTCACTCAGGTTATGAATAATAACCTTACTCGTATGGAGCACCCTGATCCGCAATGTGGAGGATCAATGCTAGACCATTTCATGAGGAAACAACCACCAACCTTCAATGGGAGTACAAATCCTATAGTATCTGAGCAATGGATAAATTCCTTAGAGAAAATATTCCATGCCTTGGGGAGTAGTGAAAGGGAGAAGGTTGTCATGGCAGTTTACCGCCTCACTGGAGATGCCGATCAGTGGTGGTCGCTGATTCAAAACACAAAGGAAGATGATGACGTATCGAATATGGAATGGAGGGAGTTCAAAGAGCTTTTCTTAGAAAAATACTTTCCTCGTGACCATCGAGCAGATATGGAAAGGAAATTTCTGAGTCTGAGGCAGAAGGAGGATGAGAATGTCGCAAAGTATGAGGCTAACTTTACAAGGTTAGCGAGGCATGCTGCCGATTATATACGTAACCCAAGGAGTAAGATTGATCATTTCTTTGATGGGTTAAAACCATTTCTCCGTCGAGCTTTAGTATCACAATCCTTCTCATCATACGAAGATATTGTCTCGTGTGCTATTAAGACAGAAAAGGAATTCTCTAAGTCTTATGACAACAAAGTAAAGCAAGAGAATAAGAGAACGGTGGAACAAGAGATAGATAAAAGGAAAAAGGGAAAGAAAGATTTTCCATTATGTGATAATTGTGGGAAGAATCACCCTGGTACTTGCCTAAAAGGAATGGGAGTTTGTTATAAATGTGGAGAAAAGGGTCACCAGGCTCGTGATTGCAAGGGAAAGAAAGAGGCTATCAATGTTTAATGCTACAATTGTAGGGAAATGGGGCATTATGCAAATGAATGTCCTAAGCATCAAGGAAACTTACCTCAGAAAAGGTCAAGGGATCAAGGACAATCTTATGCTGTTACTACAGTTGAAGCAGAATAACTAATGTATTGGTGCTTTTGGACTCATGGATTATATTCTGGTTATAAGAATAATGTGATATATATAAAGATTGTACTGCAGTACTTTTTTATTTTAGTAAGGTTTTAATATGATTAAGGTAATCATATTTTTAGTATGTGACAATAAGAGAAACTTTTCTTTGTTTGGGGAATCTGATGTTACAATTGATTTTGGAATTTAGAGACCTTTTAGAGAAAGTCTGGACGGATGTATTTTGGATAACTATTAAGGTTGGAGTGGATTAAGTTGATCTTTGGATAGTATTGTTTATGGTTAAAAAATTTATGAAGATTATTTTTGGAAGATTATAATAATATAGTTTTAGGAAAAGGATAACCTGCAGGGTGGGGAATAACCCGTCGCGTCGGACAAAGCTGCAGGAATCGAACCCACAATCAAAGTGCGACAGGCCTTTATTTCCTACCACTAGCCTATAGGAAGTCCCTGGTTATTACAAAATAATTTTACTAATCTAAATGGTATGTGTTAACATTTGGAACCTTGTACAATTAGGATAAATAGAATATTTTTGAGTTCTGTTACCATTTGGAGTAAAAGATGGGTTTGTGGTAAAAATTTATGAAAGTATACATAACAAGTATGTATATTCCCTTACGTTCTTAGTAAATCTACTAAATAAATTCCTCAACATTATAAAAGGTAACTTAAAACAAAAATGCCGTCGGTTAACTTGTCCAACTAGGGATTCAATGACCGTTTAACCAATCACAAGTTTGTGATTTTCTTGTAGTTAAACTTTCTTGTAATCCTATTTTCTATAACTCTCCATCAGACCTTGATGGTTTGTTTCTCCTCCATATCCATATTTTCATAGAATCCTAGAATGGGCTATATCGGGTGACCTTTGTACTTATCTTGCTTTCTTTTAATGTTATATATTTATTAACCTTATTTCCTATGTAGGTTTTCCACAAAGGTATTTTCTATTTTCAACCTTTTATTTTCAAAGAAAATTTTCAAATTGAGAGGACACAATTTATTGAAGGAGGGGAGAATGTAACACCCTGAGCCTCCATGATACGCTTCTCATTCAATAATGCAATAGCTTGCATTGTACGCAACTTCGAGTTCTAAAACACCGCGACTAATCAATGTAGCCGTTATGAATAGTAATAACCACTTTTTAAAATTATAGAAATTTTATATTTCAAAATGGAATTCATTTTTGGATTCGGAATATCGAAATTACCCTATTTTGAATTTTTGGTATTTTTCCGAGAACTTCTAATTTTTATGAATAGTGAAAAATACTTAAAAAAAACTTTTTTAATCAAAATAATTTATAGAGATAAATTATACTATTTAGTGGTTTTAAAGTATAATTAGAATATATTTTTACCATTTTATCCAATGGTGGACATCAGAATTAATTTAACATTGAAATTGGACATAAACAATTGCCAATCTTTTGATATAAATTGTTTCTTAAAAACACGCTATTTGTTTTAACAGTGGGAATTAATTATAAAATTAATTAATGCAACTTATATGTTTGGAATTTTGTAAAATAGACATCATATTTGAAATCAGAATATCAATTATAGCTTAGGGTGAAATTTTGGCCTTATTCTGAAAAACTTCAATTTTTGATGAATAGTGAAACCACTAAGTGGTTGTTAAAAACTGATTTTTCGTTAAAATTAAATATTACCACTTCTGTGATTTGATTTTCAAAAATCCGAAATACATGGTTGTCATTAAGAAGTAAAATGTTGTTCAATGAGATTAAAATAATTTTTGGTGAATAGTAACTTTTAAGTTCTTAATCGCGATTAGAGGTAATTAGTGTAGTATAAGGTAAAAATAATGTTTTAATAATATGAGATGAGCTTCACACTTTTCCTACTTATATTGTATGAGTCATGGACGACCAAGACAACCCATGGGTCAACTTGGGGACCCCATGGAGCCACTTTGGTTGGAAAATGACATTAATATATATTTATTTAATGTTAAAATTAAATTGACACAAACATGAGGTGTTTTACTAAAACAGTTTTTAAGTGGGGTTACACAAGTCCAAATTTTGATTATAAATATTCATTAGAAATCTGAAAATATTTACTACATCATAGTATTTTTTTAATAATTTTTAGACATTAAATAAATTAAATTATTTATGACATCATGATGATGCAGCGATGACCTCATTATTTAGCGATTTAAATAAAATGGAAAGATAATGTAAAATCCAAAGCGTACACTTGTCAAAAACCTATTGGATGAGTATATTTCTAACCCTTATCATCTTATCCTCGAATTATATAAGTTTGGGACCTCTAAAATCAGAAAATCATTTTATAATAAAGTGACTTTTCTTTACTTTCCAAGAGTGCCCCTCCTCTCCACTTATAAAAGGCCCCCACCTCTCCCACCTCATCTACACTTTCAAGCAATTTGGCTCGGCCATAATCTGCCCAAATACTCTCCCCACTTCCCCCTATTACTCCTAGAAGCCTCATTTTGGGCAGAACTCTTCCCAAGGAAGCCTTTGTCTCAAATCAAAAAGAGTTACCCGATTTTGAGGTAATGTCTTCTCTAATGTTGTTTTGTTTTATTTTTCTTCTCCAACACCCTAAACTCTTTTTATTCATCTATTTTGTAACAAAAACAGTATCCTAAATATACTATGATGTTGTTATAACAAATATTAGAGCTACACTTACACACACCTACATCTAATGGTTAATGAACATACGGTTTCTGTGGATGGCAAATATCTGCCTCACGAAACGATGATTGTTCAACACTCATATAACACCTTAAAAGGTGGACATTAAGATGTAACTATTTTTATATATGATATATAATATGTTTATGTTTTACTTATGCTTCTGTATTTCTCATTTATGGCATACTTTATGATTTCCATTATGGGTAAAGCGCGATAATTTCATTTTAGGAAGTGCGGACTACCGCCCCCTCAATGTGATTTGAATCGTTAATGCCATATGTGGGATGTATAAAGGATGGAGTAAATGGTATTATACACTATATTATACTGAAATTATATTATACATTTATATCATTCTGATTTCGTTCCATTAAATATGAAATTGAAATGAATGTAGCGTTCATGCGTACGTAGGCTTACCGTCTCCATGAACGGTGCATTTCAATTATTACCTCTAAATGTTACGTAATATTATAAATGAATGTATATACTGGATATATAAGATATATATGACATCTAAATCATGAATATAATTCTGGAGATAATGGATATTCTACCACATAAACAACTTGTAATTATAAGAAGTTTATTGTTGACTCAAGTACCAACGATCGACAAAACAACCGTTATTAACATAAATAATTACATATTGTTCATATCATTGTAATAAGTGATATAATAAGGACAATGAAATTGAAAATGGTTCTTAATAAGGTATATATTAACTCTAGTTTATTATTTATGAGGTTAAAGAACGGTTGAGTCAAGTCAGACACGAGGTAAGGGAATTTCATAACCCACCTTCAATTCTTTGGGTTAATCTCCTACTTTCAAATTATGTAATGATATTATTATATTGTATATTGTATTTATACTTTCTTTATGTGTACATATAGTGAATAGACATAATAGATATATTTTTTTAAAAAATAATATTTTAAGGGACTTCGTCTCAATCTCCATTCATTGAGGCATATTTGGTTTTATACACAACTTTCTTTTATACGAGGTATAAACCCCATTGACTTTTACGTTTATTCAAAAGGAATATTTTTTATACGAAGCGTTTTACTAAACGAAAAAAAGGGAATGTTTTTCTTTCCGTAAATATGCGGCGACAATGACTTCTCTGCCACCGTGACCATTATTTGAGTTTCAGCTTCCTCTACCAGCCATCATTTTTTTTGATGAAAAATAAATACGATGTTTTAACTTTCTTTTATTTTGGTATTAAAAATGGTTTTGAAAGCATTTTTATTATATAAATGTGTTGTATTGATATCTTGTGATTCAAATGTGGAAATTTTATGTTTCCTTTATGCATGTTTTGTGTGATACGATTATGTTATGGTTTATGATATGTTTAAACCTATTCATATGAGTAATGTATTGGACTTAATAAGTGATGGGTGGAGCCCGCTATAGCTCCTCGATGCATCGGTAGGTCTCATGAGACAACTAGACGTGGAATTTGCCGAGGCCCTTTCCTAATTTGATTTATGGTTTTGGGAGAGGCCTTAATCATTTTAGACGTCTTGGCCGAGGCCTTGACAAAATGTTTCAGAATGTCCGGCATTATACATTCCCTCATTATGAAAGTGGTTATTGATCTTTCATGTGATTATTCGTCTAGTAGAATATCCATGTGAGTAAGTAAGTGGCATTATTTGATTTTACTTTTTCCATATTATGCTAAAGTTCAAGTTTAATAAGGCTTTTGTTTAGTTATACATTGCCTTAAATGTTTATGTTTATTTATGAAAGCCTCCACAATATTGTTATCCTTACTGAGCATCTGAGCTCACCCCTTTCAATGTTTTAATATTTTCCAGGATGTGAAGAAGTATTTTATGAATGACCTGCAGGGTTAGTCAGAAGAGGATATGAGTGTGGACTATGAAGACTTTGTTATTAGTTTTTCACTTTATGATGTAATGTAACACTTATGAATGTATCTAGTGTTTCCAAGGCTACTAAACTAATCGGTCTTTCGAGACTTGATCTTTTGTGATCATGCCAATGTTACGAAGTAACGCACCGGCTCTGAGTAGCTGGGGTCGGGGCGCTACATCTTGTTACTTCAGTATTTTTGGATATATTGAAAAAACATCATTGTAGATATGTGATCATGTTTTCATGTGCATAAAATTAGTTTTTCTTTTTTATATAATTACTACACTGTAGTAGGAACCCAATATTATATCTCAAACAAAACATTAATAAAAAACATTACAAAGCTCATTTGATTAAAGATAAATAGAAATTGTTTTGAATGAATGTGGTTTATGGGGATAAAGTATATGTCATTGATATAAGAGTACTTTATATGTTAAAGAGTAGTATTTTAGATAATTTATAAGAATCTGATCACCCTAGTAAATTCCATTGATTCTCATCCATCACCACATAAAGTTAAAGGGTTTGATATTTAATTATTTAATTTGAAACATCTAGAACTAGAATGTTATTGGGTATACACTAGATAACTTTTAAGGTTTTACTGGAAACACAAAGTGATTCATCGATGACCATCGATGATCATGTCAATTTTTCCTGACTTCATAATCAAAATTCATCATGGAAATACACAGAAAACAAAAATTGTGATATAATATTGTTTTAAAATTTATCGTTTACTAATTAAAAAATACTAAATTTTATTGACTTTTTAATCTAGAATTTATCAGCTGATGTATTATATAACAGAGATTAAGAGATAAAAATGATTCGAGAAGAGGGAAATGCACAAAAATCGTCATAGGTGCAAATCATATGTGAATTCATAATGATTATCATTCTCTCGATTATTATGTGATCATACCAGAATAAACATAATAACAAAACAATACATTTAAGAGGAATTAAATAGAAAACATGAATTAAAGAGACCATCAAGAAAAGTGAAAGTATGAGCTCATAATTACATCAAGGTTCTCCTACAGTGATCAGAAGATTCATATAAATCCATGGAAGTGGAAAGGAAAATATATGAACAAATATAATGTACCAAAACTCCATATATAAACCTATGTCCTAGAATCATTTTTAAATTTAAGACATGAGGTATTTTTTTTTTTACAAAATAATAGTATAACTGAATTTTTTCATGGTAGAGGATATATATCCATGGGAGAAATTATCCCTCAACTTTAGTTTTCTAGTTGAAATCCTTTCATTAATTATTGACAGAAAATTTATTGGAGAGGTGGGACATTGAGTTATATTTCTAATTGAGGTGGAATATTCCTCATTATATATTAATATTAAAATATAGGGACCAATTATAGATGTGTGGTCCAATCTGCATCCCCTGTGTTTTCATCACATTGTGGGCCCCATTGGACTTCTTCTGAATAGATCCTACTATTGTTCCGATTGAATAAATTGTATAACATTTGTTCCAAAAAAACGATTGATTATACCTTTAATTAGTGTATATATTGTTATTAAAAAAATAATAATATTCTATATAGTTGGTCAACAATATAATTTTTACATTTTGATTGTGTTTTCATATAATGAATATAAAATATATAGTGAGGGAAAATTATTTTTTTAATGGGGAACTAAAACCCATAAACAATGTAAATCACACATATATAGGGAAAATTATATGATATATTACCATATTATCACACCCACACACATAAACCATTTAACTTCTAGAAAAAGACAAATATCTGAATCAAATCCTACTCTTAAATCAATGGTGATAACATTTCAAATATTATTCAGAAATTAAATCGATCATGTATCATTTATAAAATAAATATTCAATAAAAATTTTCTTCTCTAAAATTTAAATTTACTCAACTTCATTTATTCAACCATTTGACATAATTTAACTGACATAAAAAGTAATTTTAAATCACTCATATCTCAAATAAAAAATCAATAAAAAGTTATTATTATCTCAAAATCATTCAATTTATACCATATAATTTTTAAAATCTGAACTCTCTATACATGACCAAATTTACCTTGATCTAGTCATGATTATTTTCAAGGAATTCCATTACGTCTTAGGGATGGTGGGTTTTATGTGGAAAATTTAAGGTCTCAATGAGTATGGTTTTAACATTGAATACAATACAAGATAAATAATTCAAAAATAAGGAAGATTCCTCACTAAATGTAGAAAAATATGAATATCCCAACCCAATTCCACCTTTTCATAAAAAATCAATTATTGATATCAAATAAATTATAATAAAATGTTGTTCCACTTATTTTTTTATATTTTGATTATTTTATATAAAATTTTTATCATTATTCTTATTTTATTAAGAGAATCAATAAAATATATTGAATAAAAATTGACCAAACTAATCTATTTTGAATTAGTGTCATAGGTCATAAAAATGAGAATAATGAAAAATTCAATCCCATTCTCAATTTTTTACATTTTATATTTACTTTTTAAATGTGGAATAAATGGAATTACAATGAAATATAAATAACTTTTAGACCTTACCTAAAATTACAAATACACCCCACATTATCATAAAATTTAAATCATCCACAATATAACATATGAAATACCCCAATTACCTCATACTTGTTTTCAATGAAAATCATGTTCTGTAAACTAGAGTGGATATAGATAAGGAAAATCGGCTCATAATATGGCTACCTATAAGGTCTTTCATGGATATTAAGGGATTATAAGGGAAAATTAATGGGTAAGTCTCAAAAGTGGATAAAATCAAGTGCTTAATATAAAATAAAGGCCTCAATCACACTATGAAAGTTCCTCATTCTCAGAATTTATGATTCAACATATAAAAAATTTCTAGATGAAAAAAAATTAATTCACTTGATAATTGATGTTACTAGGATGAGTATGAAAAAATTTCGGTAGAGTACCTTTTGGATTGGGGAAAATTATTATTTCTTATAACTAACATGGGGTGTGTTTCAAATTTCCATTAAACTACTAAAAATTTCATTGAAATAAATGATCATGAAATTGATTCTATGTAAACATTAATTTAAAATAATTTCTCAAAAATAATGTAATTTATATCACCATTGAAACAATTATGAATAGTTATTTTGGATATTTCATTTAAGCTCACGGTTTATCTAAAAACATTAAACAAAGAAAAATAAATTAAAAAACTGAAACACGGTAATATTTTTCTATTTTGACATTTTTTTTAAAATATATTCCAAACTACATTATATCTCCCCACCTCACACATAAAAAACTTATTATCCTCAATAAAATTAATTTAAACAAATATAAAATCATGTAAAGGTAGGGAGAAGTGATAACATTCTAAGTAGTGTCATGGGTAGAATCTATAAGCCATATTTCATCCATATGATTCTTTCAAAAATCCTTATAACAGTTTTAAAGATGATTCTCATTAACAACTAGCCTTCATCCACTTTTCTCATTCAAAATCGATAATCCCTCAAAATTAGAAAATGTTAGTAACAGTATAAGGACTAAGACATCAAAGATGATTCTTACTTGGGAATAGATTTAGCCTATAATTTTACATGAGTACCTTCTCAAAAATATAGAACTTCCATTGATAAATCATATTATCATTGATTTTTTTCCTTCTATTTTTAGATTTGATATTTCTCGTATACATCACACTAAATTTATTCTAACTATGGAATATTTAATTTTCTATGTTCACATGCATCTGATTTATTCATTATGAATTGTTAGATAGCCTAATATTTATGGGGATATACCTCCACATGGGTTGAAAATACATGAAAAAGAAAATATTATAATGATAAATTATGATGGGGGTTTTAAAATATATATAGTATGGTAAAATTGTATCATTTAGTCATAAACACTAATCATTCCTATTAGATTATAACATTTTCTCTAAGATGTTTTTAACTTTTCAATTAAAATTTATTATTTTTTCTTTAGATTAAGGAGTTTATTTAGATGATACATTATAAAAAACCCCATTATTATGGATCAAGGATTTCACATCCTAATTATATAAATTACAATTATATTCACTAATGATATACCTCACCATACAAAACCTACTAAAAAATTGGTATCTCACAAATTCTACAACCACTTTATAGTCATCGGTCTTATTTTCCCTTTCATCCACCTATTTAGTGACATTATTAAGAAAATATACATAAACGGAGACAAAATAATTTTGGAAGGTCCCCATTATGTCAATGAACCATGTACCCCATATCTCACAAAATAACATGGGATTCAAGGGAATTTCATTCCACTTATAGATATTCCCAATAAATTTATATCATTTACATGACATAAAAAATTGATGGGAATAAATATATATATATATATTATCTAGTAAATAGTGGAGTTAAGGACCTTTAGAGTTATATACTGAGATCAAAAGTGTATCTTACATTCTAGAGTGTAGAAGAATCTAAAAATATACTTGAAATTGTTGTAGGGGACACACCAATGAACAACTTGGTCACTAAAAATCACCCACAAGTATGGGTCACCCCAAATATACAATGATGAATTATTATTAATCATATGGCCTTATGTGGTTATAAAATATTTAGTGAGTATGACAACTAATAAATATTTCCAAATATCCACATACTAATGGGTATGGTTCAATATATCAAAAATGTGTTCATTAGGTAAAAACTCTCCAATAGGGAAGGATGAGTCAACATGGTGGTCTAATAGTGTTAAAATCACAATAATATAGTTAGATACCACATTTATCATTAATCAATTGTATTCAATATTTAGTAAAAACTCAAAGAGGATGAATATCCACCTTATGATATAGGGTTTAGCCTTAGGATTATTAAAAAACCAAAGTGATGGATGATTGTAAAACATAATAACTTTTTAGATTTGTATATAATAATGGATTTTATCCAACATAAACACAATATAAAAATGATCTTTTTAGTGGTCGTGTAGTATTCCTAGGAAGGTGTTTGGGTACGTAAGTCGTGTCTAATGGCCTGGGGACCTTCAAGCCCATTGTGATAAAACTTCCCCTAATGATAAGCTTTCGGCATCACATATAAGTTTAAAGGGGAGATATCACCTATGTGTTTGGATGATGGGAGATAATGTGACATATATTTGGTGTTTTAGCCTAGTGGGAAAGTAACCCTGTAACACTACATCAAAAATCATGTGTTCAAGTCTCAATAACAACAATAGTTTGGATTGGGGAGGTTTTCTGTGGAACTAGGTTTACCAAGTGATAATTGGGGGGCATTACCACAAGAGGAGAGTGTTATGGTAGAAATTATGGTTGGTGGATGCAGGTATCAATTATTAAGTTATACATATTGTCTGGCAGAGATATGGTTATTGGTTGTTCATGACTGTGGTGGGAAGTATCGGCAAAGGCACATTAATGAAGGATGAGGACAAAGGGTTTCAAGAAAGAAACATTAAGGTGGGTACATGGACAAATGATTTAGTCGATAGTTTTGATGGGTTATGTTGTTTTTTATATCAATAGAGTCGCAGAAGGTCGACAAATAACAGGGTTGGGCCATGGTAGCATCGATGGAAGGAAACAGTGACAGGGATTGACAGCAGCGTCTTCGATAAAAAAAATACATAGTTATAGCCTGGATAAGTTTTAAAGTAGGATAATCCATTAGAAAAGATATCAAATTATAATAATAAGAGGGTATGACTTCTGAAATCAGTATCAGGAACCATATAGTTCTACATGGGGTGTTGATAGATAATCAATCTTATAGGTCAAGTGCTTTGAAGCAACATTCACATCAGTTATGGTGGGGTCTACTCTGTGCGTCTTGGAGGATTGAGGGTCATGTAAAAATACTATAATCCTCTGGGATTATAGACCATGTAAGGTTACCCATAAACCAAATTAAAATTCGGGGAAATATTAAAAATTATGTCTTTAATGAGGTGATGTGAGATTACTTTTTAATAAATCAAATTCACCCTAATTATTTCTATCAAAAAACAAAAATAAAATGTTCGTGTAACAATAATGATAAGGGATGTGTTATTTTACTAAGGAATTTAATAAATCATAAATATAGAATAGTATGATCTATGAAATACTACCACTCATGAACACATTTTTTGATAAGGTAAAGATGAAATTATTTCAATTTTTAATTTATCAAATTGAATTTCATCACTTGAAATGACCCGAAAAAGTATTATCCCCCACAATACCATGAAATAGAATTTATCATAATTTAATACAAGATATTTTTAATTATAAAAATAGGTTATTACACATTGGTGTGTTAAATACTCATCAAATAAAGATTTATAAACTATAAAATCATCCATGAAAATTTCAATGCAATTCCCAAGGTACTTGAAAAAAATAATCAACATAAAACAGTGAAAAGAACCCTGAGTATTACATATAACAAATGTAATCCTCCTGTATGAAAATTTTCTAAATGGATATTTATATTTTCAATTTTATTGATCTTCATTGGATATATTGATTTGAAAATAACCCAATTATACATCAAGGAAATAAAAATGGGACTTACCAAAAAAATCCTTATAACATTTGTTTATTGAAAGGTTGATGATAGTGTTACTTCCACATGTGATGATTTATATTACTATAGTAAATACATACTAACTAAAAGTTGTTTATATGTGTGGGAAAAAATTCATTCATTTAATTTTACACTATTATAATTCTCTTTTTTTTATAAATAATTTGAGTCTAGCCCATTTAACATTAGATATGGGATAGATAATCCCAAAAAAATATTATTAACTTACTTTTGTACCACTTTATGGAGGGAAGAATTTAACTACTGTTGAGGATTCCTTATAGGAATATCCTCCTCCTCTATAATTATGTTGTGTGTGAAAATTGAAAGGAAAGTCCAAATAATATCAGCCAATGTCCATCATTTTAATTTTGTATACTATCTTATAAGATCCAAAAGATTAAATACCAACTCATGTGAGAGGTTATTGGAAATAATTACATGGTATTGGTTTATATCTTCAAGATAAACGTAATTTATATTAGAGGTAAGAAGTTTTAATTCCAACACTAATTGTTTTTAGATTAATGGTGGGATTTGGGGGGACCGTGGTTAATTACATTGTCTATCTGCTCATGTTTATTCACTATGGATAAATATTTAATGGAAATTATAATTACAAAACCATTAACATCCATGGGTTCCTTAGAATGAATAAAATCATAAATTTAAATAAAAAATTTCACTTTTCCTAACTTGTACAATAATCATAGCCTGAATTACAACCCAAAGCATCAAATAGTGGATAAGTAGAAGAAGAATAGGATTGGTCATTAAGGAAACAATGTTTTTCATTTGTGTCTATGTGTCATTAGAGAGAACCTCCAGGGAATAAAATAGAAGAGTGAAGTGATCCTCAACAGGGGGTGTCATTATATTGAGATTATTGAAACTTTCATTACCCCCTAAACTCTATGGACACTATTCTATCATTTACATTGAGTATAATATTCAAAATTTTAATAAATGGCATTAAATTTATTTGAGTTCAATTTCATTGGGTTCAACTATCTTCTCTCTCAATCCTATTTATGTTTTTTGTGAACATGAGATCTCTCACTCACACAATTATTTCCTTTATCACTCTAGTTGGGTGTGTTATGCTTTAGTTAGAAATTCTCACTACAATTATTATTGGTTAAAGCTCCTAAACATGAAAATAAGTATACATATAATAAGTAATAATGTTAATTGATGAACCTAAATCAATAATTTCATTGGAAAATAAAACATTCCTTATTTTGTAAGAAATCATAAATGTGATTAGATCATTACATTTGGTTTTCATCAATTTTTTTTTTCAAGGTTGAGATATTCCTTAGAATGATAACTCTATCATTCCCATTTTATCACCAACTATTGGATAAAATCTGTTTTAAAAATTTATCAAAGAAAATAACTTGTTTAAAAAATCCAAGGGAGGAATATTGATTTTAACCCATTTAAATGTATCCATGATCACTTTATATATTTCATTTTCAATGTTTTATTGAATTAATATTTGGGGAAAAACTAATAATTATTAATTGATAAAAGGAATCCTTAATGATTTTTTTTCCTTTTTTTGTTTTCACTAAAATATTTTTTCAATTGGGAAAGAGAGTTTTAAGATAAGTATGTGACATCCCAACGCATTTTCCACTAAAATGGTTCCCTAAGTCAGTCAGTCACATGGCCTCAAGCACACCTCCCTGTATGCCAGAGGATACTAACTAGTAGAGTGGGTATAAATGTCATATAAAGGGAATAATATACCTTCTAGATCAGTAATAAATACATTGGAAGAAATCATAAATGTAGGAAGCCAAATATCATAACAACTGATAACCAATAATAACAGAATGAATCATAATTCATGAACATGGTATAATGTATAGAAATAGTCATAAATAAAATAATATATTAAGCATGTTTAGAAAGAATATATTATTAAATAACTAAAAGACTCCAACTCTAGAAGTCCCTAGTATATGCTCAACCACCACACCCAAATCCTATGTCCAGTCATATTTCATAAATACAAATAACACAGAGCATGGTCTGACGTCCCATATTGAAACCAATAGATCTATCGGGGTATGAAATTATGAACCAAATAGGGTGTGATATAGAAACAATAGGACACCACTAATAATTTCTAATATAATCTAGTCTATGGGTAGAAAATAAATTAGTGTGCGTGTATAATAATCAAGGAAGTGTAATGAAATAAAAAAAGTAATCAACTTAGGTTAGGTTCATTAAAGACACCTGATTGACTACAAATACTTCATCCAAAGACAAGACATATCATAACATGAGTAAATATATATATATAGGTATATATATAATAGTATGTTTGTATATATATGAATTATAAATGTGATAAAATAAATTGTCATATATATATATATATACATAGTAATATCCAGGACATGAGGCACAAGTCAGGCATCCATTCATAATTGTAAGAGTCTTATAGGGTAATAAGGGATACCATTTCTAAGTATCATTAATTATGTATTATTTAATGGTGAGTATAGTGAATAATATAATACTCTATTAAAAATACCAAGAATAATAGAGGACTCCATGTTGAGTATCGTGAGTAATAACAATAAGGGTAATGTGGAAAATCTTAATCAAGGCGGTGTGGAACTACATGTCCAATAACCCATGTGACTTGAATCCTAGTTTACAATTCCCTTGGTAAAGGGGGTATGAAGCATCCTGAACAAAAATCCTATCAAATTTCCATTAGTCGTAATCTAGAATTCGGTAATCCCACATTCTCTGTAAGCCCTTAGACATGTTGTTCTATAAAGAGGAACCCAATGTCACTCAAGATGCAATGGGACTTCATTAGCACATTAAAATTTTTATTTAAACACATTACATGAGTATTCAATCAATCCATTTAAATATAATTCATCCCCAATAAAATTATTAAGGGCATAATCTATTACATTTAACATGTTTATCATGGCCAAGGGTAAATCTCTAAGATCAATAGTTCACTTATATAAAAATTGACATTTAACATAGAGGGGATCGTTCAAGTATAATTTAGATAATGTCCATAAGCTAAATGGGTTGTCCCAAAAACTAATAATGCATGTAATCCCATTTAAATTTTTCATTTTCAATGAGGGAAGTTAACACACCACAAGGGAGGTTTTAATTCCAAATCAATGCTTAAGGGGTAATCGGAATATAAGAAACACACCCAAGAGGGTGGTTTGAGTTAATGATGATGAAATTAAGTTCATAGGAACTAATTTAATTAAGGTGTTTGTATCTACTTAATGAATTTAAAATATATGGGGAAACACAAGGTATGGTGCACGATATCATGATGTGTTTCTTAAATGATTAAACATTAAATAGAAAAATATATGTACCACCTACAACATACCAAATATTCTTAACTCATCCATTCATGACCATTAATCAAGCAGGAATGAGATAAAATGGAATAATCATCAAATGACCTGAAGATAGGATGTATGATCTTGCACAATGATCATATCAAAAAAGATATTAGAAACTAGTAAAAGATTCCAAATGAGTATTATAATTTATAAAAGGATTCCAACACATCATACAATGATGAAAATGGAACATAAACATAGTAGATACACCCATTGAAGAAATAAGAAGATAAGAAGCATGTGAGAGAGGAATATGAGGAATAGAGGAAGGAAAAGATAGAGAATTTCTTAAGTACTAAAGGGGAAAATGGTAATTTATCCCTTTTAATGATAAGTATGATTTGGCTATCATTTCATCAACAATGTAGTGATACTATCCAAATGGTATACCCCTTGCATTGTTATATGCACTACTTGGAAAATTATGTGTAGCCCATGTGCTAACCTATGTAATTTTCCACATAAAATCTACATAGGCATGTCCCCAACCTTGAAGATTTTATCAAATAGTGATCCTCCTTTTAATGGTCACACGGTTGTGCCTCATAGTTACTACTAACCATGTTATAATGGTTCTCCTTATCCATCTCCTTCCGTAAAATAATTTCCAAATGCTGACACTTCCCAAACTCAACCGAACACCTGATATACTTTTTAGGCCTTAAAAATATCCATAAACCACAATTTTAATGGTCCCAAACCTCATAATTATGTTCCAAATATCTATTTGGAACACTTACCAGCCAAAAAATAAAAACTCAAATAATCCTATAATTTCCAACCCAGTCCAGAACACAATATTCTAAAAAATACAAACATTTTGTGTGGAATCATTAGAAGAAAAAAATATCATTACCAATACAAAGTGAAATGATATCCACATTACCTTTTAATTTGGTATTTACCATATAATGGGAAAATATATTTATATAACCTTTAATATTTATCTAATTGATAGTGTTTTCATGTTGTATCACTATATTTTATAGGAATTTTCTTTTCAATTGAGTGTTCTGCTAGAATTGGAGGTTCATGGATGTCATTTTTTTACCATGCATTCGAGGCATGGTTTAGATTCATGTAGAAGAGGAGGGATATTACGAGAATGTGAAGGATGTTGATGATGTGTAACTTGGAATGTTTGATACCAGTTCTATTTATGAAAGAATTATTTTTATCTTTTTTGTATTGTGGTTATTCTTGACAACCTAGATTATGGATCTACCATATTTTTTCCCTCATCAAGGGTGTTTTTTGTTGAAGTAAACACCTAGATAATACCATTGGAGAGGAATTAGAATAATCCTGATGTTTGTGTCACTAATCATAGAAAAGGGTGTAGTTATCACAAATACCAAAATATAAAAGAATAGAAAGATATTGAGAATTAACATGAGACTAAGCTAATTTTCATAAAAGTGTATTCATTTAATCATGTTTATTATCCAAATTTTCTTCTAAGGAATAAAATTTCACAACATAAACTCGTCGAGTGTGAGTTATTTCCCAACAAATTTTTTTTTTATTTTCATATATGTATTCTATCAATTCATGAGAATTAAAAGATGATATTTCTATTAGATAACTAATATCATTTTCTTTTATCATTCCATGAACCATGGGGACAAATCCATCATTAGAGTATTGAATTAAAATTTATTCATTAATTTGATAGTGGGCTGAACATGAGAAAATTATTTAAAATATATCCTAGTATTCATAAATGGTATCTCTTTATTCTTTCCCAATGACAAAAATTTCATATCTAATGGACATGGGTCAAGATGAAGGGAAAATGTTCCCTAGAAATAAAAAATTAAGGATATTATAGCCACCAATTGTGGTAAATATATAGTATAAAAATAATTGTCTCCACCATAAAGGGAGAAAGTGAGACCAAAATTTTATGAGGTCATCTGACACACTTTATGGTTTCATGG
The DNA here is from genome assembly GCA_963277665.1 of Viscum album. NCBI lineage: Eukaryota > Viridiplantae > Streptophyta > Magnoliopsida > Santalales > Viscaceae > Viscum > Viscum album. Next base: position 1,656,622,075 of record OY728163.1, read on the forward strand.
TGGATCACACTATGTGAAAATCATTGTGGTGTTTTTGTGGGTCTTATCCAATAATGCCACATAAATTTGGAAGGAGGTGGATAATGCTTGATCTCAACTTTAAGATAGATACATCATCAGTTTATTGTATGTATACAAGTTGGTACTCCACATCAAGGGTGGTTAATTATTTTAAGGTCGAATTATTTTTATCCATGTTATTATGTGCTTCATTGTTTTTACACATAGCTTAGGATGATACAGCATGTGTTTCATCAATTGTTTCCCTAGTGGTTGTTGATTAATATATCATAGAAGATCAATGTTTTATGTGATTGTTTTTGTAAAATACTATCTATTTATATATTTATTTATTATTTTATGAAATTTGAATAGTATAAGGAAATAGAAAAAACATCAAATTAAAATAGTACATTACAAACAAGAGATAAGATTTATGTAGATAGGTAAAACATGATAAAACAAAAAATAAATAAAAAGTATAAGTGGTAAAGGGTATGAAGTAAAAATATAATTAAAATAAATTCAACAAAAATGATCTTATATCTTTTTAAATGGCCCCAATATTTGATCGTGTTTTTGATCAAATTAAATTAATTGTTAATTGTTTTATAATTTTCCTATTGTAAAAGGAACCCTATGTAGTCTCTCTAGGATTCCATATATCTAAAACAATTAAAAGAGAGTATGACTATATATAATTTTAAAGGGTTTTGAATGAATGGGGGTTTTGAGGATCAATTATAAATCTTGCATTAAATAATACTTTTTATGTTTTACGTTTTTATTTCAATCAATTTATAAGAACGTGATCACTCAAAGTAATTCTGTTGATGCAAATCTATTGTAACTTCATGGGAAAGGGTTTGATATTATAATAACTTATTTATAACACCTATCCCCATAATTATATTTAGTCAATTCCCATAGATCTTCCAATGTTTGACCATAAATGAAATGTGATTCACCGAATAATGCCAAAGAAATAGAGAATTGTGCCCTATTTCAAAGCTAAAACTCATCATGGAAACACACTAACAAATCAATTAGTTATAAAAGTATTTTTTTCATAATTTTTTATGTTCCAATGAATAAAATAATTCATCCTTTTGAGTTATAATTATATAATTTATCAACTATTGCAATCCAAAATATTTTTCATGAGATAAAAAAGGATGAAAGAAAAGGAACACATGTTCAGAACATCGCATGATCTAAATTATGGTTGAACACATGAAGACTCATGTTCCATTGATTATTATGTGAGAATACTATAATAAACACAATAAAAACTGAAAAAATTAAGAAAAATACAATTCAAACCTAAAATTAAAGATATCATCAATAAAAATACATGTAATAGATCAGGATTACATCAAGGTTTCTCTCCCTAAGTGATCATAAATAACTTAGAACTGTATTGAAGGGGAAATAATGAAATATAAAATATAAAATGTCCTTAGAATCCCTATATAAAGCTTTTATTGATCATACTTTTTAAATAAAGAATATGATACTTTTTATTATCATTTTACACAAGGTAGTGGAATGAAATAAAGTATTTATAGGTAGAGGTTATTTTTACATGGAAGTCTTTATCTTTCTACTTGATCTATCAGGTTCACTAACTATTACATTGAGTATTGAAATGAAATTCATTGAAGAAGTGGATAATTGAGTTCTCTTTTAAATGGAGGTGAAATCACCATAATTGTAAATTGTTTTCCAACATATGTTCTAATTTTAGAAGTGTGTCACAATTTGCATCATGTCAAACTTAGGGTTTTCCTTCGGATCTGGTTCATTTTGTGGACATGAGTTTTCTATTATGAACCACATGTGATGGGCCAAAATATTTGAGGTATTATTTCTATTTTTCTTTAATATATTATTTTACCCATGGATATCCTTTTATTTTTTGGAGAAAAATGAAAAATGTTGGCATAAGTATCATGAAGCACACGATTGGTGCATGATTAGTTGAAATGTGTTCCCCTGGCACGGTAACCATGCGGTAGGTTGGGGATTTTAAAAAGAGGATATTAAAAATATTCTATAATTTAATTCATACTATTAAAACTTACCCTATGGAAGGTACCAATTAGGTAGAGAGGGATACATGGTCACCAAAGTGTTTGAAAAATTATTCCAGTTATCCGTTATCCCATCTAGGTCATTAAAAATTCCAAAATACCATTTTCATCCTTTCAGGATTTAACCATAACCCCCCCTTTCTCAAAACCCATGGGATTTTTAGCTGTGGTAGTCTAATCAAATCTCTCCTAGGCTCATTGGGTTCTTATCCTTGGCTGGATTAGACCCCAGTTTCTGAAGGAATATCTAAGTAATTTGGTTTATCCTCTTATTCTTCCCTATTTTCTTGGGTTTTGTCTCTTCTCCTTGGGGGTTTCATATGTAGAACAGGTTGGGTTGAATCTATTAGGTTTAATCTTAATTATTAGGGTTTGATATTGATTTTTTTGTTGGAAGTTTTCTTTTTACGGCATTATGGTGGTTCTCTTTCATTTTCACACCAATTTCTAGATGTTTCTATAGTTGAGGTAGGTGGTTATGTGCCTTTACATTTTTAGATTCTTTTAATATGAATTTATGTGTATTTAATCATGTTCTATAGTTTAATTTTGTGATGAATTTTTTTTTCAAATGTTTCGGCATGGTTTAATGATGAATATGGGTTTTCAAAAGGGTAAGGTTATGTTTGTGTATGTTCTATTATAATGTTTCTCAAAAAGGATATTATATCTTACGTTAAAGGTGCATAATAAGTTTTTTAAAAGGTATTTTTGTTGCGAACATGCATCAATGTTGGTTTTAAATATGAAAATAGATTACTTTGGTATGTTTTTATTTGGTTTCCACCCTTAAATATGAATTATAAATGTTTTATATGATGAAAATTATGTTTTAAAAATGATCTTGGTTCATTTATAGATTTAAAAATGGGCTTGTCCCATGAAATTTCTTTATCAATCGTTTTATTTTTTTATTCTTTGTCAAATGGTGATTTATGAATTGTGTAGGTGATAGTAAATGTATTTTAGTATGGTTTTTAGTGCGTGTAAAATAGAAATTGGTTTATTATATGGATAATTTTGATTTCCCGCCATGTTCATAATACTAAACATGTTTGTGTGAAACGGGGTGTTTTGTGTAACATGTAAAATATGGGATTCAACATAAATAAAATTTGAGATTTCTATGTTGGTTGAATAGTTCTAGTACACTAGTGATTCAAAAGTGGCTTGTCCCAATTTCACATAGACGGATTGATGATTAAACCACTAACTAAACATGTATGATGATTGGAGACCACTAGGTCATTGTGGTGTCCCCGCCTAGTGGCTCATTAATCATAATTATTATGGTAGTGTCTATTATTCTACATTTCACCAAGGTACAATGTATTAGTGTCTTACTCGAGCTAGATTTCCCCTAGGGAACTACCCATGGTTGTATCTTGAGTCTTAAGAAATGTAGTGCCATCTATCAGCATATGGTGGACCTTGAGTGAATTTTTTTATTAAATAAATTTTATTTTAATTAATTTTTTCCTTTGAAATTTCACCTTTAAATGTGTTTTACGTGAAAGTGTTCTTCTAAAAATGATATTTCACAAAAAAAAAATTTTGAAAATGATTCAATTAATTTTTTATAAATGAACAAGCTAATTGTAATTTGATGTTATAACATTGAATCATTCTTCTAGGTGACATACCAATGGGAATTGGATCTCACCCTATATACACCTTTTGATGTATGTAGACCTTATTTGTTTGGCACAGGTAAAGTCAATGTGTGTTTTGTTGATGATTTGAGTTGCTAGAGTTCCTCCCATTTGAGTATTAGTGGCAGTGGCTTGAGTGTGATGTCCCTCTTTTCAAATGGAGGACTAGGTTTATTTTATCATTTTCCTTTCAGTTTTTGTATGATCAGTGTTGGTTACATTTTTAAATGATAAACATGAAAATTTTTATTCCATGTTTGGGTATTTCTATTCATTTTTATCTTATTAATATTTTTTATTGTTTATAAGTATCTAAATGGGTATAATTGTTCCCCAATCATAATATTGATACCTATGCATAAGTTTACAACCCATGGGGATTAGTAATTCCCTTGGGGTCATTCCATGAATTTGGTCGGGTGTTGGGTTGGATGAAATTCTGACTAGGTTCATGAAAAAATTGTATCAGAGTAGTTTACCATCTTTATGGGTCATGTTATTTGGGTAAGATTATAGGTTAACTAGAGCAACAATTTTTAGGAATTTATATTCTAGTTATGAGTATGGTGACTAGATAGAACACCTCATGATAGTACATGAGTTTACATGGGATTCCAGGTTTCTTTTAGTCTTCATGGTTCTTATTGGTTTTTTTTCGATTTGAAAAATGAAAATTGATTTAGGCCAATAGTCTCAGTGAGATCCCTAGTCCTGGAAAGTCATTTGGATCCAAGGATATGGTCCTAGGATACTCTTCATGAATGTAGTGTGATTGACGTATAGCCCCTAACCATATGTCCATGTCACCTACCGACACTATTTTCTTCTTAGAATTTCTTTCGTGCCCTTTTGGGTTCTAAAAATTGTTTCAAAAATCCTTGTTTTGGAAATCTGAAAGACTATATTTTTAATTTTTAAATTCTTTCATCTTAGGAAAATGAAATGTGTATTTCTAAAAAATTATTTTGAGTAAATGGGAATGAGTTTATTGAGATTTAATTTTTATAATGAAAAATTTTAGTTATCAAAATTGTTTGTTTGGAAAACATTAACAATTTCATTTCAATTTATGGAAATCTATTTTAAATGGGATTTGATAAATAGACAAGAATATTTTGAATGGGATTAATATAAATTTTATAATAGAAATTCATGGGATAAGTATTTTTGAATGAATAAAATGGAATGGTGTCTGGATTTTGAAAATGATCTCCTTCATCACTTGGTGGCTCGTGAGTTTTTGAAGAGTTTTATGACTATCTAAAATGGGGTGTGGAATTGAAAAATTGAAGAGTTGGTTTCATGTTTTATTTTGAGAAGGGTAAATGTTTTGTTTTTATATTTGGTGATTATAGGAGTTAACACATGCAAGGATATATGTGAATGGTTGACGACACAAATTGATGAGTGCCCAGATTTCTATGGAATGATGGGTTCCCAATTTGGCACAAGAATATGTATGTGTAAGGATCCATGAAATACCATTGGTGAGTGTGTAACCCACTATTATATTTCTCTTTTTCAAAGGTTCTTTTAGGGTAAATTATGATGTTTTGGTACCAGTAGTTGTGTGGTGTGCCCTTGTGATTTGGGAATGTTTCTTATGATTTTTTTTGAGTTTTAAATCTCTTCATTTTTGAATGATGTTTCTTGTTTGATTCCATATCGATATGTTTGTTTTGAAATAATGGTTAGTGGTTTCTTTTTAGGAATTATTTGTGATACCTTTGAATTGGTTACTTATTGTGTGTTCAATGTATCGTTACAATTATTTTTTACCAATGTATTATCTGGATTGTGCCCTAAGTTTCCTTATTGTATAGTGTACACCCTAGTAATCAAGTACTGATTATAAGAAGTGTGTCTTTGGGTGGTTCATAGTTGAAAGAACCACCAGTTGGTCAAAAAAAGGTCTCTCTTCATGAAATTCAGAATTCAATCCACCTCTCTCTCTTAGTTAAGCAGATCCTTTTGAAGTGGAAGATTGGATGTGGAAATTGAAGGAAACCTTAGTTATCCATAGTTATTTGGGTCATCAAAGAATAATTTTTCCACCATTTTTCTTGAAGTCCTAGCCTGGATGTGGTGAAGGGAAATTCTAGTAATGAAAATTGTCCTTAGTTTGTTAGCGCTGACCACGATCTTAAAAGTTATTTGGAACTTTCATTGATTTATTCTATATAAGGGATCATGCCACTCCCTCATTGTGTTAAATATGAACATAATAACCCATCGTGTCCATTTGAAGATGCAGTGTGCTATTTGGGGCTTGGTTAAGATCCCCTTTCATTATAAGGATTATTATTCGGTAATGATCTTGTTCAGTGGTAATTCATGTTGTTGTGTTTTCATTAAAATGAATATGTGGAAATGGTGAAATATTTTGAGAACATATAATTTAATTGAAGTAGGTTTTTCCATCATAAATTCTGAATTTATCTATTTTAAATTGAAGTATCATTCATGTGTTATTTCTTCTTTTGTTTCTTATGTGAGATGAAAAATGGATAATTCATGTTTATATTCTAAGCCCCAATCCTGTTGGAAGTTCTAGGTTGAGGATACGTAAGTTCTATTGAATTATATCATCATTTGGTTCTTCCTAGAGTGCTACATGGTCACTCATAAAACAATATAAAGTGTTCCGACTAGAGATCATAAATGCTTCACTATGATGAGAGAGATGCTTCAAACATGAGGGCTCTAACCATAGGCCCCTACGTGGAGCTAGCACAAAATTAGGAATCAATTGGGAAATGAGGGGCCTTGTTCTGACATGGTATCCATCATTAAAGGGGGAAAATTCAAGACTCTCCATCTAAATACTTTGTTTTGGAAAGGTATTACTTTTTGGGAAATTGCATAATGGCATCGCTCTTCATTGTGAGCCGTCTTGGTGGAATATTTCCTCCTTGTTTATAAGTAGTCTTGATTGAATAATTTTCTCTAGCTCTAGTGGTTATAGATATTTTTATGTGAACCTATATGTGGTAGTCTTTTGTGGTCATCTTGGTAAATCAATTTCTGTTTTGGCTATGCCCATTTGGGAGGGGCCGCATCCCGTGGAAATGGTGAGTTGTGTAATATTTTCCTTTTTTTGGAGTTTCTTAATCAAGTACCTTATGGTGGGGATTTGGTTCATGTGGGATGTTCTGAAGTTATCCCATGTCCTATGTCATCTTTTTCTAGTTACTAATGTAGTTTGGTACTAATTGTTGGGAGACCCACCATAGGTCTTGCGAAAATTTCATCTGGAATAAAGTAGTTTCAGTTTGTTTCAAATGATGGGGAGTATATTATGGCCTCCCCATGTTGATAATCATGTATTTTTTCTAGTGTTTTCATGGTATTGGGTAGTCTCATTCAGAGTTATCTAATTTAAATATCCCCCCTTGAGTGAATGTTGGGGTTTGAGTGAACCAAACTATTTTTTGAAGTAAGGTTGTGGAAGTGTCTCTTGAGATGTTTTTTGAGATCATTTAATCTATTCAATTAAGTGGTGTGGGTTTTGTTTGGAAAAGTATAAAGTGACCTTTGCTTTAATGTTTGGAATATACAATGGTGGGAATTCTTCTTCTTTTGATCAATCAACTATAGGTGTTTAGAATAATTTTGATCGAGTTCCTCTAATTTTGTCTCCAAAAATTGTTGTGGATTTCCAAGAACAGAAAGCATTATGGTGGGGAGAATTATCACACCCAGATTATTGGTTGATTTTGGAGCTGGTTCCTTTTGGGTACTTGGTTTTTCTCCCAAGAATGAAGTCTGACCGTTCTAAATGATTGATGATTTTTTTCTTTTTATTATTGGTTTATCATTTTTCCCTTGGTTCTCCATTTATATTTTGATAAAAATTAGAAAATTTTGGGTAACAATTCTGAGGCACATAGTTGGATCATGGTTAGTAGAAATCATGCACCTCTACCTAGGTAATCGTGCAGTGGGTTGGGGTTTTCGGAAAAAGGATTCCATGATTCTTCCACTTGGTAAGTCATGAAGTGTGGATTAATAATATAGAATGTACCACTTTGTAAGAGAGGGGTTCATGGTAACTTTAAGGGTTGAAAAACCATGTGGTCTAACCGTGCACCTTTACAGGCCATTAAAAATTCTAGAATATATGTTGTTTCCTTTTAGTAAGTAACCATAATCCCTATCCCACTCATACCCCATGGGATTCTCATCCATGGGATTATTTAGAAATGTATTGTTTTCAACAATACATGTTAATGTTATTTAAAGGCGGAGATTATTGAAAATAATACTCTGTCTCTTTATGATAATTTTGATGCTCACAAATACCCTTAGTTATTTTATAATGATTTTATTTAGTATTTTTCAGGATTTTATTAATTTAATTTTCTCTTGAAATAATGAGAATCTATTACTTATTCGAAATCTGCTTTAAGCATATTCTGGAATCCCTGTTCATATCTTACGTAGATAAATATTGCGCGGAATCTGCTTTAGCGCATTCTGTAATCATTGTGCATACCCTACGTGGATAGACGTAGCGTAAGGATGAAAAGCGTGTATACTTTTTGATATAAGAGAAAAGTATGGTTAAACAACCATATGTTTTCAGCAATGTATGGAAGGAGAACCTTACGTTAGGAAGGAACCTTATGTTTTGGTTGTCAGCAAAGTATAGAAGGAGAACCACACGCAAATTCTATGCAATACGTTTGTTTCTCAAAAGTATGGTTAATCAACCTTACTTTTGTAAACAACCATATGTTCTTGGAAAAGTATGGATCAAGTAAAAGTATGGATCGTTTACCGTATGTTTGAGTGTTGAAGAAGAAGTATGGATGATCAACCCTACATTTGTTTTCAACCTTACATTGTTAACCTTACATTTGAGGACTATGTTATTAACCCTAATTTTAGAGGCCATGTCATCAACCATATGTTTGGCGTCGGAAATTTTGATAGACGGTATTTATGTGCAATGATTAGTAAGCTAATTTCTGGGCGGATTTCATGCCAGAATTAATTTTGTCTTTAAAGTACGACTCTGACTTATTGAAAGCCATTTTATTAATGGATTTAAGATCTAAGAAAAAGGAGATTTTTATGCCGAGTCTTAAGAGATGTTACGACTTCTCTGTAAATTCAAATTTTTGAATATCGCAAATCATAAGGTGACTTTTATGGATCTAAATGTGTAGGAGATATTCTTTATTATATATGTTCTCTCTGAAACATCAGGCATACGAGGAAGTGATCAATCTATTGTTGAATGTGGTATAAAACAGAGATTGTAATTATTCATGATTGATCTGTTGATTCAGGAGGAGTGTCAAAGCTCTGTTTGTTCAAGAAGAGGGAACTCGATAGAAGATTCACCTGTTCTACATCGAATATCTACTGTGGAACTACTACTGATGAGGTTGTGAACTATATCTCTATATCTACTAAAACTATATCAACTCAGAACTACTTCGTTTTAAAGATCAATATTTCTAGAGGCTTCGATCCATGTGCTGTCAATTGCATTCTGTTGCAATTGTGAAGATCAACTGGAAATTTCTTTTTGAATTTTTTTTTATTATTGATTAACCAGCTTCTCATTCTAAGCTATGTAGGTTCGTGTTTGAACCAGAAGGCTTTTTTTCCCTTGGATTGTAAATGTTACAACTGCCTGTACTCAGTTGTGAATCGGTCTGTGGAAAAGAGGACCAGATAGTGATAATCACCAAGCTCGTGGATTTGAGCGTTGGTGGAGTGGGATAGGGGCCTTCTATTCCCAGAACCACTATACATCTTTGTGTTCTTGATTTTACTTATTCTGATGTATGATCAAATCTGACAATGAATAAACGACAGAACTCGTTCAAGAAAAGAGTTACCGAAAAATTGCAAAATACACAATTCACCCCCCTCTTGTGTATAATCTTTAGATTCAGATCCATCAATTTGTATCAGAGGTGGAGCTTCTGGTATAACCTTAGAAAGCTAGAAGTATTTAAGGATTATACAACATAGCATCATGACAGATACAAGAGAAGGGATGTCGATGGTCAAAGCACCATATTTTAATGGAGACAACTATGGTTGCTGGAAATCGTGCTTGATAATATTTCTGAAAAACCTCGAATATAGAGTCTATTTAAAGATTATGACTCCTTATGAAATTCTTGAAAATCCTGAGACATGGAGTGCTTCTATAGAGGCAGAATATGATATGAACTCGAAGTCTATGAATGCAATTATCTGCCGTTTAGGACCAGATGAATTTAACAGAGTATCTCAGTGCCCGATAGCATAAGAGATGTGGCAAACAATAGCTATGGCATATGAAGGAACATGCAATGTGAGGCAAATGAAATATGAAACTACAAAATTGAAATTTGATAATTTCAGAATGGTTGAAGGTGACAGCATTACCAATATGAATGGAAGATTGAAAGAAATTTTCAATAACATAACTGCTCTAGGAGAACCTATCAAGCAGGCTGATCAAGCATTAAATGTAGTGAGTGTATTTCCTACTCGATGGAATGGAATCTCTGCTGCAATCTAACAATCAACACCTATCAAAAATCTTTCTATGAGAGAGCTGATTGGTACATTGATGATGTATGAAGCTGAAATGCAAGACGATGCTAATGAACATAAAGTGCTTATCAAAAGAGAAGATATTTCCTTGAAGGTAACTTCAAAACAAAAGAATAGAAGATGAAGAACAGAGAATCCAAAGATAAATAAAAAATCTCTGACTCATCCAACTCAGATGAAGAGCTGGCTCAGCTAGCCAGGAAATTTAGAAAATTCTACATCAAGAAAAGAGGCTTCAAAAAAAATTAAGGGAGATAATAAGGAAGTAAGATGTTATGAATGAAAAAAGATGGGACATATCAGACCAGATTTCCCACAATTGAAGGAAGAAAAGAAGAAGAAATTCTTCAAAAGAAATGACTTTGAGCAGAAAGACAAGAAATCCATGAAAGCCACTTTGAGTGTATCTGAAGACTCTAGTATCTTTTCTGAATCAAGCTCAGAGAAAGAAAAAGTCAATCTATAGGCAAACAAGTGTTTCATGGAAGAAACTAATGATGTAGAAGGCCACCAGAAAAGAAAACATATATGGTACATGGACAGTGGCAACTCATGGCATATGATTAGAATCTCATTAAATTTTTCTTCACTCACTCAAAAGGAAGGAGGACTTGTCACATTTGGTGACAATGCTAATGGAAACATTCATTGGCATTATAACTGTTGGAGATCCAAAAATAGTCTCAATCAACAAAGTACTATATATACAAGGACTAAAACACAATCTGATAAGTATCCCTCAACTTTGTGATGATGGATATACTATTGATTTTACTAACAATTTTTGTATTGTTTCTAAAGATAAACTATTTAAATTTAAAGCACCAAGAACTAAAAATGTCTATACGTTGGATTTAAATTCCTTGTGTAAACAACAAGTAAACTGCTTGACTGCTAAATTAAGTGAATCTTGGATCTGGCATAGGAGACTTGGTCATTTCAATATATATGTTTTACATAAGTTATCTATGAAACACTTAGTTTCTGATTTACCTTATCTCAAATTTCAAAGTGACAGATTTTGTGATGCATGTCAACTTGGCAAGAAACACAAATCATCCTTCAAATCTGTTAATAAGTATGCTACTTCTAAACCTCTAGAACTTATTCATATGTATTTGTTTGGACCCTCATGAGTATCAATCTTAGCAGGTAAATTATATGTATATGTTTTAGTTGATGACTATTCAATATATACATGGATTTTCTTTTTGAAATTAAAAAAATGAGGCTTTTCCATTATTTCAATGGTTCTGCAAATCTGTGCATAATGAAAAAAGTTTCAATATTATCTCATTGAGAAGTGATCATGGTGGAGAATTTGAGAATCTGGAATTTAATTGTTTTTGCTCAAATATGGGTTTTAAACATACCTTTTATGTACCCAGAACAACTCAACAGAATGGGATTATAGAAAGAAGAAATAGAATAATCCACGAAATGGCTAGAACTATGTTAAATGAATATATCCTACCTATACATTTCTGGGAAGAAGTTGTGAATATAGCTTGTTATATAATTAATAGAGTTTTAATTTGACCTATTTTGAAAAAGACACCCTATGAACTATGGAATAACAGAAAATCTAAAGTAAATTACTTTAATGTTTTTGGGTGAAAGGATTATATCTTTAACACCAAGGATAATCTTGGTAAGTTTGATCCAAAATCTGATGAAGGTATTTTCTTAGGACATTATGCTACCTCCAAATCTTATAGAGTTTATAATAAGAAGTCAAGGATTGTTGAAGAATCAGTTCATGTGAAATTTGATGAATCTGATCCCTTTGAGAAAAGGACAGAACAAATGGATGAACTTGACTCTAATGATAACATGAGACTTGAGAATTTAAAGAATGATTTTGAAAATGATATAAAAAAATTCAGTCCAGTTCATAGGAACATGATACTGAAGAACCTTTAAATATATTACCTAGATAGTCAAGAACCCTAAAGAATCAACCTTTAGAAACTTTAATAGGTGACCTAGAAACTGGTGTTCAAACTAGAAGAAACATAGGAAACCTAGTGGAATTCTCTGCCTTTCTATCTCAACAAGAACCCAAGACTATTGAAGAAGCTTTAGATGATGAAATCTGGGTAATAGCAATGCAAGATGAATTAGACCAGTTTAAAAGAAATTAAGTTTGGGAATTAGTGGAAAGACCTAAGAATTATCCTGTAATAGGAACCAAATGAGTGATTAGAAATAAACAGGATGACCAAGGCACAATAACTAGAAATAAAGAAAGATTAGTAGCTAAAGGATATAATCAAGAAGAAGGAATAGATTATGACGAGCCTTTTGCACCTGTAGCTAGTTTAGAAGCCATTAGAATCCTTTTAGCCAGTGAATCTTATATGAATTTTAAATTATTTTAGAAGGATGTTAAATCTGCCTTTTTAAATGGTTATTTAATAGAGGAAGTTTATGTTGAGCAACCTCCTGGTTTTGAAAACTCTTAGAAACCTGATTCTGTTTTTAAACTTACTGAAGCTCTTTATGGCCTTAAACAAGAACCTAGAGCTTGGTATGAAAGATTAAGTTCTTTTCTTTTGAAAAATGATTTTACTGTTGGTATGGCAGACCCAACACTATTTAAGAATACTGTGAAAAATAATGTTTTATTGGTTCAAATTTATGTTGATGATGTAATCTTTGCATCAACTAATAAAACTCTTTGTCATGAATTTTCAAAATTAATGCAAGAAGAATTTGAAATGAGTATGATGGGAGAATTAAATTTCTTTTTGGGTCTTCAAATATTTCAAAAAGATTTTGGAAATATTTTAAATCAAAGCCAATACATTACTGATTTACTTAATAAATTTGGACTTGAGAACAGCAAGCCATTTACAACTCCTATGTGTACTAATATAACACATGATTTGGATGAAACTGGAAAATCAGTTGACAACAAGTTATATAGAGGTATGATTGGTAGTTTGTTATATCTTACTACTAGCAGACCAGATATAATGTATTCAGTATGTCTTTGTGCAATATTTCAATCAAATCCTAATGAATCTAATTTAACTACTATTAAGATATTTTTTATATATTTAAAAGGAACTATTTTTCAATCTCTTATTTATCCTAAAACCTCAGATTTTAATTTGATTTCATATTCAGATGCTAATTTTGGAAGTTTTAGGTTAGATAGAAAAAGCACATCAGGTACATGTCACTTTTTAGGAAAGTCCATAGTATCATGGTCTAGTAAGAAACAACATTCAGTTGCCCTGTCAACAGCTGAGGCAGAATATGTTTCTAGTGGCAGTTGCTGTGCAGAAGTGTTGTGGATGAAAAACACTCTTATGGACTTTGGATTGAATTTTAATAATACTGATATTTTATGTGATAATACGATTGCAATTAATATTTCAAAAAATCTGATTAGTCATTATAGAACTAAGAACATTGATATAAGGCATCACTTTTTAAGAGAACATTTTATTAAAAAAGATATATTTTTAGAATTTATAAATTATGAAATTTGATTAGCAGATATTTTTAATAAACCACTTCCCACTGCAAGGTTTGATTTTATTAAGGGGGAGCTAGGTTTATTTATTTTTAAATAATTTTTAAATTTTTATTTACTTTTATTTATTTATGTAAATTTTGTTGAATAATGTTTAAGGTTTTCTTTCCTTCTTCATATGAAAAATTTATTTGTTTTCAAATATATGTAATGATTAATGATTACATGGGAATCAAGTCTATCAGATCCTTTTCGACTTCTACGCCCTTTCACTTCTATCGAAACCCTTTAGAAATCTGAAAATCGCACTTCCTCTTCTGAAACCCTAACCTTCGATCTTCTGAAACCCTAACCTTCAAACCTTTAGAGACTCTTGCAGAAATGGTAAGGACTAAAAGAGCTAGTGAGGCTGAGCCAAGAAATGCCAAGATACAACGCACCGAGGGAAGAAAAATCTTACAGGATAAGGTAATCGATCTCGACTGGTTATTTCAGAAAAATCTGTTATTGAAGAAAGCAATGTCATTTCAGAATCTTGAACAGATGTTCAATAGTGAAAATACGGAATTTCTATATGATGTTGAACTTAGATACTTCTTCAAATCTGTACAATTTAGTCTGGGAGATACAGAGGACAGTATGATGGCTAAGATAGAGGATAGGGATTTCTCAATCTCTTATGTAGAGATTAGTCAGATTCTCAACTACCCTCATGAGGGTGTTTTTCATTTCGACTTGAAGAATATAGGAGATTCTATGAATAAATCTGAAGACATCATGTCTTTTATTTTTGGTACCAAGACAATAAAGAAAATGTTTGTCAAGGATTTGGATCAGATGATTTTGGTCAAATTTATTCAGACAGGAATAGCTCCACGGATGGCAGAAATGGAGAAGATTTTTTACCCTGATATGTATATAATGTTTCTTATGTTAAGTGATATTAAGTTAAACTTTACAAGATACATGATAAGGTATCTCAGTTATTGCTGTCAAAGCGAGGCCAGGAAGAATTTATACCCTTTCGGTGGATTTATTTCCAAAATGTTGTTTAAGAAAGACATGGTGAGATTAGTGGATACTAGAGTTAACTGTCATCACAGTAATACATTTAATGCTGGAACTTTGAGGAAATTTGGATATTTCTGGGGCACAATTAAAGGAAAACTTTTTCCAGTATGAGCTGAGGAAGACTAAGAGAGTGCTTAGGCTCAACCATCTAAGTCCAAGGAGGGACAAGATGAATCCAGAGTCAGCAATGTAGCAATGAGGATTCACATTGAAGTGGTAGATGTTGAGGATGACAGAAGTCAGGAGGGACTTAAATCAAAAAGAAAAAGACCATTAAACGTGGAAGTAACTTCCTCTGCTTGGGAAACTACAAAAAAAGCTTTAATTTCTTATTCTTTTGTGAGAGAAGCTATTGTTGATAAGACCATGGAAGAGGTTACTGAGAGAACCGCTCCAATAGAGGAATCAGGAGCTCAAGAAGAAACTCAAAGGGAAAATCAGGAATAGATTGTAGCTAATGTTGAATTTACACTTCAACAGGAACAAGAGATGGAGGCAGTGCCTGGTGAAGAAGTGGTCAGACCTCAGGAATCTACTGAAGATATTGTTCTTGGAAACCCAATAGAAGGAATAGATGCTGATGTTTGTGGTGAGCATGATTATGATGCTCACACAGATGTACTTCAAGATTATTTTTATGTGGAGGAGTTTGAAATCTATAAGGAAAAATTAGTGGACAAACCATCTCAGGAGAGAGAAAAAGGAAAAATCTGATGCTCAATCATTGCCTTTGGTACTGCTGCATCAACCTGAGACTGTGAGTCAAGCATAGGGTGCATCTGATTCATGAAAAGAAGATGTTGAATAACTGTACATAAAATTATCTCAGTTGGAGTCTGAGAATGTTTCTTCGAGAAATGCCTTAGATTTAGAGCATTTACAGTTTCAAAAGCTGAAGGAGTGTACAGTTTCAAGGCATGAAGTTGAAATGTTTAAAGAGGATATGATGACTGCTGTTACACAATTAAAATATGAAATGGTTATGAAGTCAGATTTATCAGATCCGAAGTTGTTTATGGAGAATCAATTTGCATCAGATGCAAATAATGATGTTAGTGGATTAGGTACTTCACTGGATTTAATCAGAAGGTTTCAGGCTATCACAGCTGCTTTGATCAACATGAATGAAAGGATACAAGATCTAGAAAGTAACAGTGCTCCTTTGTCAGTGTTGCTGGATAATCAGAAGTTCTTAGTGGATCAACTGACATTTAGTGAGCCATCGATCCAAATTCAGATAAATTGGTTATCAGAGAAGCTGTCAGTATTTGTTGAAAAAGAGGAAATGATGCATGAGATTTTTAGAGTCAATTTAATTGAATATATTCATATGACTCAAGAGAATAGAGATCTCTTTATCAAGCTTGGAGATGGAATGATGAAGAGAATTCGGGAGCAGTTTATAGAAATCAAGTCTGTTATCCAGAAAAGATAGACCCTGTTGCCTGTCTTACCTAACCCTTGATTCCTGTTTATATCATTGTCATGTATATACTACTATTTTTGAAGGAAAATTTTCTTCATTGTTTATTTGTCTCTTTCTTTATTTTTTTTACTGAATTTATTTTTGATATCTCAGTACTCCAGATTTAATTATTGATAAACAGTTCATAATAACATTTACTAATAGTTCATTGCAATATTAAACATGTTAAAATCCATGATTTATCATTGTTTTTTATATCACAAAAAGGGGGAGAATTTGGATAAACACAACATCAAAACCTACATTTTATTTAGGGGGATAAAATTAAATGAGAAATTTGGATTTATAATTATCTTTTTAGCGAAGAAGTTTTTATTTAAAATAAGTTTTTATTTAAAACTCTATAACTAATTTTGAAAGTTAATTTGTGTTTAAATAATTTTAATTATTTTATGGATTTTGTGATCATCAAAAAGGGGGAGATTATTGAAAATAATACTCTGTCTCTTTATGATAATTTTGATTCTAAGAAATACCCTTAGTTATTTCGTAATGATTTTATTTAGTATTTTTCAGGAATTTATAAATTTACTTTTCTTTTGAAATAATGAGAATCTATTAATTTTTCGGAATCTTCTTTAAGCGCATTCTAGAAACACTGTTCATACCTTACATAGATAAATATAGCGTGGAATCTGCTTTAGCGCATTTTGGAATCACTGTTCATACCCTACGTGGATAAACGTAGCGTAAGGATGAAAAGCGTGTATACTTTTTGAGATAAGAGAAAAGTTTGGTTAAACAACCATACTTTTTTAGAAAGGTATGGAAGGAGAACCTTACATTAGGAAGGAACCTTACATTTTGGTTTTCAGCAAATTATGGAAGGAGAACCGTATGTAAATTCTAAGAAATATTTTTGTGTTTCAAAAGTATGGTTAATCAACCTTACTTTTGTAAACAACCATACATTCTTGGAAAAGTATGGATCAAGTAAAAGTATGGATCTTTTACCATAAATTTGAGTGTTGAAGAAAAAGTATGGATGATCAACCCTACATTTTTGTTCAACCTTACGTTGTTGACCTTACATTTGAAGACTATGTTATTAACCCTACATTTGGAGGCCACGTCATCAACCTTACGTTTGGCGTCAGAAATTTTGACAAACGATATTTATGTGAAATGATCAGTAAGCTGATTTCTGGATGGATTTCATGCCGGATTTAAAGTCGTTTTTAAAATACAACTTTGACTGATTCAAAGCCGTTTTATTAATGGATTTAAGATCGAATTAAAAGAAGATTTTTATTCCGAGTTTTAAGGGAAGTTATGACTTCTCTGTAAATTTAAAATTTTTAATATCATGAATCAGAAGGAAACTTTTATGGATCTAAATGTGCAGGATATATACTTTATTATATATGTTCTCCCTGAAACACCAAGCATACGAGGAAGTGATCAATCTATTTTTGAATGTGGTGGAAACAGAGATTGCAATTATTCACAATTGATCTTCTGATTCAAGAGGAGCGTCAAAGCTCTGTTTGTTCAAGAAGAGGGTACTCAATAGAAGATTCACATGTTCTACAATGAATATCTACTTTGGATCTACTACTACTGAGGTTGTGAACTATATCTCTATATCTACTGCAACTAGATCAACTTAGAACTACTTCATCTTGAAGATCAATATTTCTAGAGACTTTGATCCATCTGTTGTCAATTGCATTCTGTTACAATTGTGAAGATCAACTGGAAATTTCTTTCTGAATGTTTTTTATTCTTCAGTAACCAGCTTCTCGTTCTAAGCTGTGTAGGTTCGTGTTTGAACCAGAAGGCTTTGTTTTCCTTGGATTGTAAAGGTATCAACTGCATGTACTTAGTTGTGAATCGGTCTTTGTAAAAGAGGACCAGATAGTGAAAATCACCAAGCTCGTGGATTTGAGAATTGGTGGAGTGGACTAGGGGCCTTATGTTCCCCGAACCACTATACATATTTGTGTTCTTGATTTTACTTATTCCCCTGCACAATCAAATCTGATAAAGTATAAAGGACAGAACTCATTCAAGAAAATAGTTATCGAAAAATTGCAAAAGACACAATTCACCCCCCACTTGTGTATAATCTGTAGATTCATATCCAACAGGGATCCTTCTACAAGAACTCATAGGATCGTTAGGGACCTATCCTTGAGTGTATTCGACCCCAATTCATGAACAAATCACCAATTTTGTGAGTTTTCATCTTGTTCTTCCCTCCATTATATGGCTTCATATCTTCTCCTTAGGGGTTATATATGGCCAGCAGTGTGGGTGGTCTTTATTGGGTTGGATCAAAATCATTAGGGTTTAATCATAATATTTTTTGTTAGATCATTCCTTGATTGTGCCTTATGGTTTTTTAGTTTTCATTTATCACCAATTTTGGAATGATTTTATAGTTGAGGTAGGTGGTTCCCACCCTTAACATTTTTAGATGCTTTTTAAAATGCTTGTTCCTGAATTTAATCATTTTATATAGTATAATTGTGCGGTGTGAAATATATTTTTGATTTTTTTCATTCATTCACGATGACAGTGAATTTTCATTAGGGTAAGTATATGTTTGTGTATGTTCTTTTGTGATGTTTGTCAATAACAGTTTTATGCCTTATGTGGAAGGTGCATAATGGGGTTTTTATGGAACTTATTGTAACACCCCAAAGTTTTACATATATATTTATTAAAATTAATGAAACACTAAGTCATTTTGAAACAAATTTTTTTAAGAGATAGTTATACTATATCCATTAAACAAAATTTTACTGCTTCAGTGTTTTGAAGTTAGAAAAATGGACATACAATGTTGCGATCAGTACATTATTTGGAGTCTGCCAGAACCAACTTATATTTTTTTTGAATACTAACCTACCCCTATGAATACTAACTTCACACTTATAAATAGTAATATGACCCATATAAATAGTGAAATTTCCAAATTAATAGTAACCACACTAATGAATGTATAATAAAAAGGCATCTTATAAGTGACAATATGATCATTACATAAGTGTTGGTATTTTTGTAAGTCACAATTATTTAATCACAATTTTATGATTAATTAAATAATTTAAATGAATATTTTTTTCATAAAATGAAAAAATAAATTAA
This sequence comes from Viscum album, assembly GCA_963277665.1. Lineage (NCBI taxonomy): Eukaryota > Viridiplantae > Streptophyta > Magnoliopsida > Santalales > Viscaceae > Viscum > Viscum album. The sequence goes on from OY728163.1 coordinate 1,656,641,515, forward strand.
AATTTTATAGTCTTATGGTTGTAATATAATTTTATGAGTCCTTGATTAATTTTTTAATGTGTTATAAAATGAGTTATTGTTTTAAAATTGTTATTTTTTGAAACAATTATGGTTTTATTTATAAATTATATTAGAAGAATTTAAAAAAGTATTTTGATTAAATGGATTTATTTTTTTATATTACACATCAAACAATAAATAGGGTTAATTTTTTGTATTTTTCGGAAATACATGAATTTTTGGGAAATAGTGAAATTTGACAATTTATAGAATATGGTAAATAAATGAAATTATTCATCATGCTTGAGTCATGGATGATGTAAATGGAAATTATTTTGAAGTCACATGCACTTATTACTGTTGTTTTCATAATAATCATGACTGTTTTTATTTTTGATCGAAAATATAAAACTAATGATTAAAATAATTGAAAACCCCTTCTCTCCTCCACTATAAATGCCACCCTCACACCCTCTTCCCCTCGTACCAATAAATCATTGATAACTATCTAAATTATACCCAGTATTTTTCCCAAGGATCTTACCCACATACAAGACCTTCTAGTCTCACCAAAAGGCTAAAACCAAAGGCCTTATCAAGGATCTTAAGGAGAAGGGATCAAGACGTAAAAATCCTCTTATTTTTCCTTGTATTTTATTTTCAATTCTTTTTCATTTCTCATACTCTATTCACCTATTATTATCCAAGATCCACGAAAAATCCATTATATTACATATATAGTATTTTTATCATATTTATTTAATAATTAATCAATATACTTCTTCTCCTACCCCTCTTATTCTAAAAATTAAATCTTGTTCATGATTTGTTGATTTATCGACATTGTGGATGTTGTGTCTCCAATTTCCATTAATTCAAAAAAAATGTGGTTTTAAAACCATTTTAATGGTTGACAAATATTGTAAACTATATTATATGGCCACTTATATGTTTTTATAATTTAGTTATATGCATAATGTTAATGGTATATGTTGAAACAAGTCTATGATTATCAAAGAACCGCAAAAATGATATAAACACCATCAATGTTATATCTAATGATTAATCAACATATATGATAATAAAAATATTTATGGTATTATTTAAAAATATCAAAACATATTAATAAAAACTCTTTCAACTTATGTAGATCTTCTTCTATTCGATAAGAAAATCTGTTACGAACCAGCCATGGAAACCATGTAAAGAACGCACCTGAAACGATTTGAATATAAAAATATTATTAATAAATGTGTTGAATGATGTTATAAAATGATCCTATATGGTGTTATAAATATTATTATGATTCTTATAAGTATTAAAAACACTCTTTTAACCATTATACGGTCAGTTTTAAAATGTTTTATGTTAGAAAAAATTATGTTAAAGAAATTATTAACCAAATTTTCATTATTTGTGTTAACCTTATACTTCTTTTGTAATGTGGTATTAAGATTATTTATGTTATGAATATTTGTTTATATTGTCATTATATACATTTTCTACCCATATTCAATCCATTATAATTAATTCTCACTCCAATTATATTTTTAAGGGACTTTCCATTTAAAATCCTTTTAAAAGTCTCATTAATGAAATTCAAAAAGATTGTTTTTTATATATATGGAATGAGTGGTTCCTCCGAATTTCAAGATGAAGTATTACTAGGATGTTTATATTATAAATTTAGAGAAATTTCTTTATGAATATTATTTCAATATTATGTGCACATTTTTTATATTTTGAACATTATTTGTTTTACCAAAATAATGTATTTTGAAAATATTTATGTGTTTTTTTTTGAGCTTGTAAATGAGTTATCAAGTGTTGTATTCATGATATGTTTCTTGAACATAGTTAAGTTGGTATGATCCCATTATTGATCCACATATTATGTTTTTACCCCCATTATAGCTCATTATATGTTGTGTTGGGCCCATTATAGCTCAAGGAATGATGGGAAAGCCCTATTATAGTTCCCCAATGCATTGGGTACTCTGACGATTGAAGTTGAATGAATGGTTATTCCATGTGTAAGGGTGACTGTAAGTGTTATTTGGTAAATATGTACAAAGGAAACTACGTGATGTTTTTATGCATGATAAAAAATTTTATGAAATTGGTTTTGTTGATTTTTATGTTATCACTTGGTTAACGATTTCTTTCTTTATATCCCTAACTGATCATTTTGTTCTCATCACATGTTTTGAAATGTTTTTCAAAGGTTATATGGAGGTTTTAGATAAATAAGGAACAAAATTTAAATTTTATAAAGATTTATCAAAGAATTTTTGTTTTGTTTGAAATGTTTTATATTTTAGAAAAAATGGATACTATTTTATTAGTATCCACCCATATTATTATGAGATGTTATGTATGTTTTATGTCATAATTATATAAAAATATAAACATAAAATGATCCTCAATGTGTAAAAATTCATGTTGTTGTCTAAAACTCCATATCATGTAATGTTTTAACGATGATTCGTTATTGTTGGTATCAAAGTATGGTTTAGATAACATTATGGGTTAGGATGGTGTTAATACAATACTATAAAGGATTTTCACTTTATGAATTGAATTGAAATGATATAGAATTTAAATATTACAATTTTATTCATCTAAGACATGTTTGTTCATAATGGTTTTCTATAGAAGAAACATGGAATTTAAAGTAGAAATGCACCATGAGGCTGATATATGTCTGAATATGCACCCTAAAATGGTGTGAATTAGAATCGAGCAGTTTTTTATAGCAATGGCTTAGTTTACTCAGATGATAAATTGTGTTTTTATCCATGATAGATAGAAATATTACTTAAAATGGAGAAACATGTCTTTTTTGTAGTATTTTATGAGGCAACAACCTCCAACATTTGGTCGAAACACATATCCAATGATAGCTGAAGGATCGATCAGTGTTATAAAAAATATATTTAATGTAATGGGATGTTCAGAACATCAAAAGGTCATACTATCCATTTATTATTTTGAATTTGAAACTAATAAATAGTGGTCTCTAGTTAATAATATTAGAGAAATATATGATCTTGATAGTCTAGAATGGGAAAATTTTAAGAGGATTATTCAAGAAAACTATTTTCTTAAAACAGTTCGACTCATTATAAAGAAATAATTATTTGAACTGAAGAAAAAATGTTGATGACTCTACGGTAGCATATGAAGCTAATTTTACAAGACGGTCCAGGTATATACCATATTTTAATTGGGATTTGGATAGTAAAATTAATGGAATTTATTCTGGTTTGAAACAAATGATATGAAGATCTTTTAATTCATGAGAGTTTAAAAGCTATGAGAAACTTATTCCTTATGCTAAAAAAGCTGAGATAATATTTGGTGACATGTATGCACCCCATGATGGCAATAATACAAATCATTAAGGTTGTCCCACATTGTAGAATAAACCATTAAATAAATACAGAGGTAGGAAAATAAATTTCACTTCTAGTGAAAAGTGTGGTAAAAAGCATCCTGGTGAATGTCTTGTAAATTATGTGAAATTATACATATTTGGAATGTTTGGGAACATGTCCCATGAGTGTAATGAAAATGATCAATAAATTAATGAGAATACTATGGTGATATACTTTAAATATAATGAATTGGGTCATTTTTTAATGTGTGTCTGAAGCTAGTCACTCAGAAAAATATCAATAGGATTGGAAGAAGAAGGTTGTCAAAAAATCATATGCAACATCTTCAATGGATTTTGAGCCATGAAATTAAGTGGTATCCATAACATTTCTTGTTTTTATAGATTTTAAAAATGTGATGTTAGATTTTGGGTCTACCAATTCTTTCATTTGTGAGAAATTTTCTTCAAAATTTGGAATTCCACCTAAATAAATGAAACTAGAACACATGATTAAAACACCTGGAGGAAATATTATAGAAATAAGAAATTATTTGAATCTACCTATTTATATATTTAGAAATGGTTTTCCTAAAAACCTGTTTGTGTTTCCTCTAGTTGAGTTTTATGTTATTCTGGGTATGGACTTTCTTTTTTTTATCATGCTAAGATATATTGCAGATCAAAAGAAATTCTTTTTCCGAAAGAGTTTCAATTTGTGAACGAGAATGAACCCATATCATTGATAATATATCATGATGCTAGGAAACTAATAAAATATGGAAATAAATGTTATCTTGCTTATATTTTTTCAAATAAGGGAACTATCCAAATTAATGATGTGCTAACGGTAAATGAATACTTGGATGTTTTTTTTGATGACTTTCATAGTGTTATTCTAGATCGAGATGTTGAGTTTCCTATTGAATTGGTTCCTAATGCTAATCCAATTTCCAAACCCCCTTATCAAATGTTTCAATTTTATCTTCTAGAATTAAAAATATATTTAAAGAATTATTAGATAAAGGATTCATTCGGCTCATCACATCACCATAGGGTGCACCATCATTGTTTGTTAAAAAGAAATACAATTCAATGCTACTTTTCATTGATTATAGAGCATTGAATAACATCTCTATTAAAAACATGTATCTTTCACCTCATATCATTGATTTGTTTGATTATCTCCATAGATTACAGTAATTTTAAAAGTTTGATCTGAGGTGGGGGTGCCATAAGTTTAAAATAAATGATGTAGACATCCCGAAGACTGCATTTCGTACTAGATACAGTCATTATAAATTTTTTGTTTTTCAATTTAGGTTAAGTAATTCGCCTATTTTATTCATGGATCTTATGAATATAATATTTCATGAGTTCTTGGATCGGTTTTTGGATTGTTTTTCCATGAAATTTTGGTATATTATAAATGAACATAGGAGAATGAAAAACATCTAAGGGTTGTTTTTTTTTTGAAAATTTAAAAGAAAAAACTATATATAAAATTCTGAAAGTGTGAATTTTGGTTACAACAATTTTTTTTTCAATGGTCACATTGTTTCTATAGTTGGAAAGATGGTTGGTCCTATTAAAAAAAAATAGATTTTGAATAATGGATAAGAACCACAAATATAACTAAGATTTTTTGTTTTATTGGTTTGGTAGGATATTATTTAATGTTTGTTTTAAAACATTTTTGGTTATCTCGACCAGTGACTATATTAACTCGAAAAGGAGTTGAATTCTTTTGGAAAGGAAAATGTGATGATGGTTTTTAGGAATTTAAAATAATATCGGTGAATTCTCTAGTTCTGAACCTACCTTCCATAAGTGGTGAATTTTTACTCTTCAATTATTCTTCTTTTATGGTACATAGTTGTGTTCTGATGTAAAATGATGAGGTAATTGATTATGCTTCAAATCAGTTGAAAACTAATTAGTTGAATTAAACTAAAAATTATTTGGAATTATCTATTGTTGTATTTCATTAAATATTTTTAAGTAATGATCTATATAGAGTAAATTGTGAAATATATACTGACCATAAATGTTTAAAGAATAAATTTAAATAGAAGTAATTAAACATGAGACATAGATGATAATTGTAACTAATACAGGATTATGATTGCATGATTCATTACCATATTGGAAAAGAAAACAGGGTGGTTGATGCATTCATTAAAAACATTAATGCTAAATTATCCATGATATGATTAGAATTCTTCCATTTGGTGAATGATTTGATAATCTCTGTCTTGGATGTTGTTGGTATAGGAAATTTCTCAATTTTGTTTCAGGTTTCAGTGTAGTTATTCTGTCAGACAGAATTCAACAAGCGTAGAAAGAAGATGTCAAGTTACTGAAAAAGGTAGAGTTGGTTAAAATGGGAAATTTTTATGAATTTAACCATGATAATGAATTTTTTATGTTTTGGAAGAGATTATGTGTTCCTTATGATTCTGAGGTGATGAAATAATTGCTATGTGAAGCTCACAATTTTCTGTTTTTAATTCATCCTGGCAGTACAATGATGTACTAAGATATTTGAGAGTATTAATGGTGGGAAGGAATGAAAAGAGATATTGTTGATTTTACCATTAAATGTTTGAAATGTCAACAGGCTAAATTAGAGTGGATTTTATCGAAGGGGATTCTATAACAATTATTAGTTCCAGAGTAGAAGTGGTAAAATATATCCACGGACTTCATTGTTGGAATACTGACAACATCTCGTGGTAACAATAAAATATGAGTTATTATTGATCATCTAACTAAATCTATACATTTTCTTCCTATTCATGATTCTATGTATTTGGGTTAGATTTCTTGACTGTACTAAAAATAGATTTTTAGTTTACCTAGAGTTCCTCTTTTTATTGTCTCTGACCATGATCCCAGGTATACTTTTATCTTTTGTAAAGGCCTTCAGATGTCATTAGGTGTACAATTAAATTTTAGAACATCATTATATTCTCAATCTGATTGATAGATTTAGAGAACAATTCATCTATTAGAGGATATGCTTCGAGCATGTTCAATGGACAACCAAAGAAGTTGGGATAAAAATCCTTCTTTAATTGTATTTTCTTATAATAATAGTTTTTATTCCAATATACAGATGGCACCTTTTGAGGCATAGTATGAAAAGTGGCATCAAACTCTAGTATTTTGGTATTAGGATGGTGGAAGGAATTTTATGGTAAGATAATTAGTAGAGGAAGTGGTATAAAATGTTTAGATGATTTAGCGACACATGAGGATAACACAGAGCATGAAGAAATTTTATGAAAATAACCAGAGGAAATTCATTCCATTTGAGTTAGTTGATCAGGTTTTCTTTAAAAATATCCTTAGAGAAGTTCTATGTATTTTTTTTAAAATGGAATGCTATTTCCATGATTCAATAGACCATATGAAATCCTAGAGAATGATCTGCCACTCACCTACTGAGTATATTTTCTTCTAAGTTTACCTCAACTACATAATTTTTTTTCATGTTTTGATATTTTGAAAGTTTGTTCCATATTCATCTCATTATTTGAGCCCAAAATTAGTTCAGATGGAAGATAACCTTTCTTATAAAGAGATACATGTTCAAATTCTTGATCGTGGAGAGAAAGTATTTTGGAACAAGTTAATCCACCAGGTAAATGTTTTGTGGAGAAACCACATGGTTGAAGTAGCAACATGGGACTATGAAAATACTATTAGGTAAAAGTACTGTCACTTGTTTAATAAGTAAATAAAAATTGTGACGACAAAATTTCCAAAAGTTGGGGAGAATGTAACACACAAATGTTTTAAAAATAAATTTAATGAAATGTTTAAAAGACTAATTATCTATGAAACGATGCTTTTTTAAGGATATATTTATATTTTATCCATTAAACATAATTTTACCATTTATATGTTTTGATATCTGAAAAATGTACATACACGGTTGCGATCAGAAAGTTATTTGGATTATGAAAGAATAAAATTATTTTTGGTTTAATAGTAACATGCCCTTATGAATAGTAATATGATCCTTATTAATAGTAAAATGTCCAAATGAATATTAATATCTTCAATGGATATAAAATAAAATGGCATATTATAAGTGACAATAATATCATTATATTAGTGTGTGTATTTTTTTACGTCATAAACATTTAATCATATTTTTAATATAAATTAAATTATTTAAATGAAAATTTATTTACATAAAAATGAAATCATAAATTTTTATTTTATTTTATTATGGGTGTAATATAATTTTATGATGCCTTGATTAATTTTTCAATGTCTTATAAAAAGAATTATTGTTTTAAAATTTTTATTTTTTGAATAAATTATGATTTTATATAAAAAATAAATTAATCATATTTATAAATTTCTTTTGATGAAATTTAGTTATATTTTTAATTATACAGGTTAAAAAATTCTAAGGGTTATTTTTTAATATTTTTCTGAAATACTTGAATTTCTGGTGAATAGTAAAATTCGATAATTTTCCAAATATGCAAAATAAATTAATTTCTACATCATGCCTGAGTAATGGATTATGTAAATGGAAATTTGTTTGAACTCACATAGAATAATTAATATTTTTTGTCATAAGAATAAATACTATTTATATACTTGAGAAAAAATATTAAACAAATGATTAAAATATTGGAAAACCCCTACTCTCATCCACTAAAAGTACCACCCTCACACCCCCTTTCTCTCACACCTATCATGCTATCATAATTGGGTAAATTATGCCCAATAATCTTCCAATGTCTCTTCCCCACCTACAATACCTTATAGTCTCACCAAAAGGTCTAAACCACAAAAGGCCTTAAAGAGGATCTCAATGAAAAGCGATCAAGAGATAAAAATCCTCTTTCATTTTCTTGTATTTTCATTTCAATTATTTTTCTTTTGTTACACCTTATTCACCTTATATTATCAAAGAGACATGAAATCTCTAGTATCTTATATACACTGAATTATTTCATGCTTACGGAACAAATCATCATCATGATCCTTCTCTTCTCTCTCTCTTAAACTAAATATAAAATCATCTTCCGTGATTTGTCGATTTACCAACGTCATGGATGATGTGTCTTGAATTTCCTTTATATCCTTAATTTATGGTTTTAAAACCATTTTAATGGTTTATTAAAATTATTATATGTAGTATATTTTCTCTCTTATGTTTTATAATTAAAAAATATGCTTAATATTAAGGGTATATGATGAAACAAGTTCACAATTATCGAAGAACCACCAAAAATGTCATAACATCATTAATTTTTTATCTAATTATTCATCATAATATATGATAACAAATGATTTATAATATAATTTAACATTCTGTAAACATATTAATAATAACTCATTCCACTTCTGTGGATTCTCTTATATTCGAAAAGAAAATCTCTTACGAACTGACCATGGAAACCATGTAGAGAACTCACCCGAAATAATTTAAATAACAAAATATTATTAATAAATGTGTGTAATTTTGTTATATAATTATTATATAAAATTTTATAAAAAATATAATTCTTATTTAAAGTATTAATAGTACTCTTTTAACTATTATACAAGAGTTTTAAACACATATTGAGTAAGACAAACTCAAGGTAAGGGAATTCTTAACCAAATTTCCATTTCTTGGATTAACCTACTGCTTCTTTCATTATATGGTATTAAGATTATTTTTGTGATGAAATTATGTTTATATTATCTTTATTTACTATGTATACACATATTCATTCAATTCTATTTAATTACCTCCCCAATTATATTTGTAAGGGACTATTCTTTTAAAATCTTTTTAATAGTTTCTATAATGAAATTTAAAAGGATTGTTTTTTTATATATATAGAATGAGTGGATTCTCTAGATTTTATGATGCTTTATTACTATGATGATTTCATTATATGTTGATATAATAGTTTTTTATGAATATTATTTCATTATTTTGTGCACATTTTTTTATATTGTAAAAGTTATTTGTTTTACGAACAAACTGTATTTTGAAAATATGAATGTGTTTTTCTCACTAGTTTAAATGATTAATCAAGTGTTCTATTCATGATATGTTCCTTGTACAGAGTTGTGTTGGGTTGATCACATTATATATCATTATATGATTGGTTTATCCCCATTATAGCTCAGGATATGTTGGGTTGAGCCCATTATATCTCAAGATATGACAAGTGATCCCCATTATAGCTCTCTAATGCATTGGGTACTCTGGAGACGGAAGTTGACCGAATGGTTATTCCATGTGTAAGGGTGATTTTAATATTTATAGGATAAATATTTCCTAAGGGAACTACTTTTTTTTCAATGAATTCTAACATCCTTTTATGAAATAGTTTTTATTGTTTTCTATGTTATCACTGGCTAACGATTTCTTTATTTATATCCCACACTGAGCTTTTTGTGATCATCCTAAGTTTTAAAATGTTTTTAATAGGTTATTAGTATGTATAAGATAATTAAGGAAGTTAATTTTAAATGTTATGATAATTTATTAATGAAATTATGATTTATTTGAAAAGTTTTATATTTTGGAAAAAAATGGATATTGTTTTTATAGTATCCACATATATGATTATGAGATGTTATGTATGTTTTATGCCCTAATTCCATAAATATCTAAACCTGAAAAATAATAAATTTTTTATAATGAATGTGATTCTCTAAGACTCGATATTATGTAATTTCTTAATGATGGGTCCTTCTACTTATGGTGAGAACATGTTTCAAAGTGGGTTTTAAATGAAAAAATGGATTACATTGGCATGTTGGATTTTGTTTTGCACCCATAAATATGAATTTTAAAATTTTAAAATAATGAAAATATTGTTTTAAATATTATGTTGGTTTATGTGTCAATTAAAAAATGTAGTTGGACCATTTAATTGGTTGATTAATTGTGTTCGTTTCTTTTTCTTTTTCAAATGGGGATTTATGAATTGTATAACTGATGGTGAATTTATTTGAAAGTGTTTTTTGTGTAAAATGAAATGTGGTTTGGTCTATTGAAAATGATAGTTTCCCAATATTTTTATAATTTTTATCTTGTGTACCTGAAAAAGTTTGTTTTGTGAAATGTTTGAAATGAGGGATTGAACAGAAGGTAATCCCAAGTATCTAGGTGGGATGTTGAGTTCTATTATGCTAGTGAGTCCGAAGTGGCTTTTTCGGGTATCTCTTAGCTAGATTTATAAATTCAACACTAAATAAACATGTATGATTATTAGAGACCACTAATCCATTGTGGTGTCCCATCCTAGTGTATTGTTAATGATAAAGCTTATGGTCGTTTTTACGACACCACATTTCACCAAGGTATGAGGTTTTACTGTTTTACTCGATATAGATTAACACTAAGGATATACCCATGGTGCTCTCTTGAGACATAAGAAATGTGGTACCATCATTCAACATATGGTGGACCTTGAGTTCATTTTTTCTATTAAGGTAAGTTTATCTTAATAAATGTTTCCTTTGTAATGTTACCATTAAAATAATTCTCATTGAAAGTGTTGTGCTAAAATGGTCTTTATTTAAAATGTTTTTATGGAAATGTTTCAGAGCATTTTTCATAAAGGATCTTGTTAATTATTGTTTCATGTTATATAATGGAATCATTACTTTTAGTGTCATCTAATTGTCCCTTTCCTCACACCCTACATATATTTTTGGTTGTATTTAGACATTTTTCATTAGGATTACTTAAAAGAAAGTGGTGTTGTGTTAGTGGTTTGGGTTGCTAGAGTTCCTCTCATGTAGGTTTTTGTGGTAGTGGCTTGAGGTTGAGGTTCCTCTTGTCATATGGAGGTCATGGGTTATTTTATCTTCTTTATTTTGATTATTTTATCTTTGCTGTTGCATAAAGATGAAGATGTTAAATTTGAAAATTATTATTCCATGTTTGGGTTTGCCAATTTATTTATTTCTTATCTATATTTTAATATATTATTTACGGTTACCTAAATCGGTAAAATCATTCCCAAATCATAATATTGATAACCATGCATTAGTTTCTAGCCCATAGGGATCAGGAACACCCATTGGTCGAAGTTGTAAATAGGGTCGGGTGTCGGTTTGGATGGCGCACCAACCAGTTTTGTGACACTTCACCTAGATTTTATTCTCATTATGGATCACAGTGGGAATCTTATGATTGGATTCATCTCTTGTTCGAGTTGAAAAAATTATATCATATAATCCTTGAATCCTAAAATAAATATATTTCTAATTTGGATAATTATATATAATTTTATGAAAAAAATAAGATAATTTCTTCTAATTGGGTCAAAATGTAATTTTTAAATTTCAAATGTTTTTTCTCGTAATTAATTAAAAAAATATATTGAGTGAAAAGGGATTTAATAATGAGATACTAAAACCCATAAACAATTTAAATAACATGTAGAATGGTGAAAAATATAATATATCAATTTATGATCAATATTTTAAGATAATCCATCTTATATTTACAGTAAATATTCTTCTCTATTTAACTAGCTTCTCAGAAGATGTTTCTTTTGGAATTGGTTTTTTTAAAATAATGAAATTTTCTTCCCACTTGAGAATTATTCTTGTATTTTTGTACATGTCCATGATGGTTCTTCTTTTAATCTTCTCATTTTTAATTATTGGTCATAGAGTTATGCCTTATGATGATTGTTTCATTTGATATATATTTTTAGCTTTTATCAAATTATTATCATGTATTACATTAATTTAAAAAGTAATTTTTTTTTGAACAAGCTCCCAATAAAATGAAAACCCCTTTGGAAATTTCTTGTAAGTACCCTGATCATCTTTTCAGGTATGTTTCCTTTTTCTGGTGTTTTTGAGAAAAAGAGTAATTTATGGAAATTTCATAAGTACACGCCATGTACTTTATGATTACACGTCGTGTACATTATGAGTATACGTCATGTACTTGGTTACCGTGGGTAGCAGTGTGTTATTCATTTAACGACCAAGCAGACGGCCGTGTGTGGTGACCTAGAGGCCGCCTAATACGGGGGCTGGTAAGGGAAAGTACACGACATGTACTTCAAAACTACATGTGGTGTAGTTTTTTAATTAAAAATATTGTGGTCGCATCTGGTAGACAGTACACATATCGTCTCGACCAAGTTCATCCGAGAGCATCTGTATGGTGTGTATCTTCGCCAAGACCCTGATTGGACATCCTTTCTCTGAATCGAACTTCATCGAATGCGTTGGAATCGTATCAGTGAGTTATCTCTTCTGCTTAAACACCTTCTTCTGATTCCTTATCTCTCGTGAGATATCTTGCGTTGAACTTTTTAGACGTTTTTTAGATATTCAGTGTTTTAGGGTGATGCAAGGCCTGAGAATAAAGTATAATTATCTCCCCACATTGAGGTAGGTGGTTTGTGCCTTTCCATAGTTAGTCTTTGAGTTATATGTGAAAAAGTGCCCAATACCATCGAACAGGGTATTGCGTGTTTATTTTTTTATCCCTAATGTTTTCCTCATATGCCTTGGTTAATTATATAGTGGTTATATGTTGTGAATAGGGTTTATTTAGACATTCTATAGAGGTTTTACCAATGTTTTCTTGTTTTGGTTGTTCTTTCTAGTTTTACATGTTAGACTGCTGCTTTGTTTTCCATGCCATGTATTGTTGGGATAGAGTGTTTTATCTGATATGTAGTTATTCTGTAGATTGTTTATATTAGTAGTTTTTTAGGTTTTTCCTTGGCTTCAATGAATTGATGTTCTCGTTTGACTGACACAGGGCTGTGATAAACTGTTGTAGTAGACCATAGGGAGAATGGACGTGAGGGATTCTCGAGAGGGTCTGTTTTTACTATTATGATGCGAGACCACTGGGGGAATTGACGTAACTGCTTCCTCAAAGTTTCTCTACTTCCTCGATGTAGTCTATAAGGGTAATGAGATATAAGTTCTTCCTCAGAGCACCTATTAGTTCTTGATAGGAGACTATAGGGGGAATTTGATTATGAGTGCTTCCATAGAGAGTTTGTGCTAAAGCTGAACCAGAGGGGTTAGACTGTGTGTACATCCTAAAGGGTTGCTTGTCTTTTCTAAGTAGGACCCTAGGGGATTAGGTTATGAGTATATCCCATAGGGTTACCTATTTATGTTTATCTTCATACTTGATATATAGTGTTTGAATGATTTGAAACTATAGGAATGTTTAACATTGAGTACTTCTTTATTTACTAATTATTTTACTTATCTCCTACCATATATAATTACTGACTGTTAGGCACAGATCACTTGGTGGTTGCCTACTATGATTTAGTCTCACACCCTATTTGGGTCATGCTTTAGGCCCAAACAGATTATATTGTTTCTGGTATAGATAAGGGCATGTTCCCTTATACATCATGTACTATATTGGTGAAGAGGTGGAGAGCATGGGACCAAGCTAAGGATTTCGATGCTGTTGGATTTTATCTATTTTTTTACATTGGTTATTTCTATATCCTATAATTATGATTTTTTTGTCTGCTTTCCTAGACATATGTATCTTGCATCATCATTATATATATGTGGTCGTGATAATTCGTTAAGTCTTCTATTGTTTACTAATGTATGGTGTTACTACTATTTACGATATTGTATATCCATTTAATTCCACTATATTACTCTGCCAATGAGGTCATAGTTTCCCCACTACCACACCCAAGGCCCTCTTTAATAGTCTGTAACCTCTTACGTTCACGGAAATGCACTTGAGTCCATGTGACCAACTAGGTATGGGGCATCTCTGGGAAGATTTTGGAACCAAGGCATTACAAAGTGGTATTCGAGGGTTTTTTTAATCTTGACATGCTTTTTGAAGCCTATAATCAGAGATAGGAAAAAAAAGGTACATGGTAATATGTTGTGCCTTGGAGTAGCTAACCCGTGTATAGGGAAAAGCCAATCTACCAAATTATTGCAATTTTTCTAGTTCGGCAATTTTACAGTTGATTTGATTTCAACATTGGGTGATTCACATGTTTTGTGATATTATTGTTTATGTTATTGAGGTTCTATTTCTATTTCAACCCGATGAGATGAGGGTTTTCCATCTCAAGAAAAATATAGGCACTTTCTAGAGATCACCTGTCGTGAATTCTTGTCATGCCATCAAGGTTGCATTTTCAATTACATGTTATTGTGATAGAGGTTTTTCTTGATATGCATGTTGTTGTGATATATTCCTTAATAGAATACCTTCCTTTGATAGGGTATTTAATTGTGAAAGGTCTTGTTTGAATGAATTACAAACTTCGATTCTTAAGGTGTTATGGGCCCTCATAGATCGGAATTTGGTGGATCAGTTCCTTTTTTTCCCAGTATATGACATGTATAATATTCCAAGATTTGATTCGCAGGGATTATGGGCCTTTAAGGATCTGAATTGGGCACTTCAATGTTCTTTTCAGTGTTTTTTGGGCTTCTGGAGCAGTTTCTAAGGCTTGCTATCTGTAAAAACACAGAATAAATGGCGTGTAATGATGAATGCATGTCATGTGTTCTTCTATTTGGGAAGGAACTGAATTTCTTAAGTACACGTCGTGTACTGTATGTACACGCCATGTAGTCTCTAACCATGTTACTGAATATGTGTGCAGAAACACGGGTTTGAGAAATCATGGTATAAACATGTCGTGTACCGGTTGTACACACTATGTGGTGTAGACCTTTTTTCCACCTGTGTGACTAACGACATGGAGGGATGAAAGATTAAGTTATATATGTTTTCACATGTTTGAAAATGCCATGTAGTGTAAACAATGTATTTAGCTGCGTAGTTAACAACACGGGTTAGAGAATCCTTTCTATACACACTGTGTCTGGCACAAACATGAGGTGTTGAGTGAGCCATGTAACCGACTGTGTGACTAAAAACACGAGTTGGTGAATTTTGTCTAGCACACATCGGGTCTAGCACTAACAAGTAGGGTATTATTGTTCTAGTATAACCGTGTGGCTTAACCATGTAGAAGAACTCAGGAAAGGAAAGAGGATTCATGTATATGCTGTGTGTTTGGAAAACACGCCGTGTGTTTGGGGTTTACATGACCAGTTTTTGTATAAGTACACACCCATGTGAAAGGCTTAAGGGAACACGCCATGTAGTTTAGTATACACATCTTGTATCCATGTTTAGTAAAACATGATTATATTATTTCTCTTATTCCCTTCTTACCCTACTAGTTTTTAGTCCTTGTTAATCTAGATCAAAGGTGTGTGTTTAAACTTGCAGAGTCATGCCATAGAGACGTCCTCAGGTTGTACACCAGTTGCAAGGCGGTGATCAGACACTGAACACGTCTGATCAGGGACTTCAAGCAGATCCTCCAGTTGGGACAGTCTTGGCACAAACCATCATTCCAAACATTGGTTCTCATGCATAGTTCTGATAGGGCTTTATCTGGTTTATATAGACCTTCTATAGAGTACCGCTTTTTGCCTCATCCATGGTAGAGCTGACGTAGGTCTTTCACCAATAACATCCACCCACTTTCACCAGGGAAAGAGGAACTCGGGCTGTAGAGTCATGGTTTGAAGCCATGATTTCTATCATTGAGCATCAGGAGATTCCTCCGAAGAGGAGGGTCAATCGTGCTACGTACATTCTTTGGGACTCCACCAAGAGATGGTGGGAAGTGATCTCACAGGCAGGACGCCAGCAGGTTATATTGTTGGATGAGTTCCAACGTTCCTTCTATGACTACTTCTACCTAGAGACTTTGAAGGCCGATTGATCCTGAGAGTTCATGAGTCTAGAGTAGGTTACTCTTCCCATTATGGAGTATTCTTCCCACTTCACTGAGCCATATTTCATCATTCCTATTCCATGAGGTGATGAGTTATTCCTAAAAAGGAAGTTTGAGGATAGTCTGAGGCACGAAATTCGATCGTAGGTGAACATCTTCACACTGACTTCCTTCACTTCTATCGTCAACCAGTCACTAATCACTGAGCACAATTTGACAGATTATAGAGTTTTGAGCCATGTCGGTTCGACATCCAGAGTTAATATCCCTCCTACAGATAGTAGGAAGCATCGTAGGTAGTCTATGTGTGGGGATCTGAGGAAGTAGGACACCATTTCGGGTAGCCAAGTGGGGTGCTACCAATGCTGGAAGAGCGGGCATATGAGGACACATTGCCATAGAGACCCAGTGGAGTACCGATATTATAGAAAGATGGGTCATATTCAGAATTTTTGTCAGATCTTCTCACCAGCAGTTGGTGACAGGGGTTCCTGTATGACTCCTCATAAAGGAGCAGCACCAGTAGTTTCTCATCAGTCTGGGAACTGGAGTTCTTTCGTCCATCCAGGCTGAGGCGGAGGTCATGGCCATGGTATCTAGTCACTGGGATTTCAGGGACAACATGGTGGATCAGCTCATGGTGGTCAGGCAGGGTCACTGGTCCATGGAGCTAGCCAAACATTATCAGTGGAGTACACCTAGACGGAGCCGGATTCCAGACCCTCTACCATTCAAGGTACGATCCTAGTTGCCTCATGTTTAGTTTCTACACTTTTCGATACAGGGGCTTCTAATTTCCTTATATTGGTTAATGTTGTGTAGTGCCTTGGGATCTGTATCTTTTCTTCTACTGATATCATAACGTTATATAGTCTGTTGGGGGCTAGAATGGCTGGTGTATGTCAGTGGAAGAAGGTCCCTTTTGAGGTTGGTGGGTGACACTTTTTTTGGGACCTCTATGTCTTAGAGATTACAGGCTATGAAATCATTCTGAAAATAAATTTTTTTGTTCCCTTCCTGGTTTTTTGTCGAATGTAATCCCCATTGGGTGAGTTTCACATCACCAGAAGGCAGATTGTTTCATCATAAAGGCAAATTGGATGTCCAGGTGAGTAGAATGGGACATGTGAATCATGGGTTGGGAGGATTTATCGCCCATATTACTAGTCTATATCTGGATAACCAAGGGACTTCATAGACGGACATTCCTCCAGTGGTGGATCATTTCAAGGACATCCTTCCAGATGACTATTCTGGTTTGCCTCTAGAGCAAGAGGTGGAATTTTCTATTGAGCTTGTGCCAGGAGATACACTGATGTCCATACATCCTTATATCATGGCTACACCTGAGTTTCATGATCTCAAGAAGATGTTGGAGGAGTTACAGGCAAAGGGTTTCATCCGACCAAGTACATCTCCTTGGGGTTGACCTGTCCTGTTTGCATAGAATGCGGATGGTACCCTTAGACTTTGTGTGGATTATCGGATGTTAAACTAGTTGACGGTCAAGAACCGATATTCCTTATTGAGGATTGACGATCTCTTTTATCAACGTTGAGGATCATGGGTGTTCTCAAAGATTGAATTGAGGTCCGATTAACATAAGTTGCGTGTTAGGTCATCTAATATAACTTTTACAGCCTTCTGAAGCATTTATGGTCTATAGGAGTATGTGGTTATTCTATTCGGTCTAATGAACGTGCCTGCAGTTTTCATGGCACTGATTAACCTTGTGTTCCATCAATACTTGGATTTCATCATGGTGGTCTTTATGGATGATATCTTGGTGTACTCTCACACTTGACACGTCCAGGCTACCCATCTTGTGATCTTTCTGAGTACACTGAGAGGGTATCCGTTATATTCTATGCTCTTAAAATGCCACTTTTTGATTGATCAAATTCACTTCTGGGGTCATGTTATCTCAGAGACAGGAGTATTAGTTGTCCCATAGAAAGTGAGAGCAGAAGTTTATTAGGAGAAGCCAAATAATGCATTTGAGGTATGATGTTTTCTAGGGATGGATGGATACTACATGTGTTTTATATAGGACTTTTCATGCTTAGAAGCACCACTGACGAGACTGACTAAGAAGGGTAAAAAATTTATGTGGTCAGTTTCTTGTGAGTCATCCTTTCATGAGTTGAAAGAGAGGCTGAATTCAGCACTGATACTATTATTTATAGAGCTGGGAAAGATCTATATTATTTACTATGATGCTTCAGGTATCAGACTAGGAGGTATGCTTATACAGGGAGAAGGAGTCATTGCGTACGGGTCTCGACAGTTGAGGCCGCAAGAGAGGAATTACCCAACACACGATCTTGAATTGGTTGCAATTGTCCATGCCTTATGCTATTGGATACATTATATTCTAGGAGATAATTTTGTGGTTTTCGCCAACCACAAAATTCTCATGTATATCTTCACTCGGGGTGACCTGAATTTGAGACAGCGAAGTTGGGTTTAGTAACATCAGTTATTTGACTTTGAGCTTGCCTATACCCCTGAGAAGGGTAATGTAGTGGCTGATGCGCTGAATAGGAGGACTCAGATATAGGTAGTTCATAAGGCCAGTAGTAAGTGGGAACTTATAGATCTATTCTCTGAGATGTATTTGGAGGTGCACGATAGACATGGGAAGAAGTTTCTATCTTCTGTAGTTGTTACATATACTCTTCTTGATTGAGTGTGAATAAGGAAGCTATTAGATTCTGAAGGACTAGTCATGTGGGAAAGAATATCAGGAGAGGACCCTATTCCTAGATGGACAATAGGT
Organism: Viscum album; assembly: GCA_963277665.1. Classification (NCBI taxonomy): domain Eukaryota; kingdom Viridiplantae; phylum Streptophyta; class Magnoliopsida; order Santalales; family Viscaceae; genus Viscum; species Viscum album. The sequence continues at coordinate 1,656,660,437 of OY728163.1, forward strand.
GAGGATTAGATCTTGCGTTTTCATGGGTGCTTGTGTGTTCCAGCAGACATACGTGAGGAGTTGATGCGATAATTTCATTCCTTAGTTTGGGAAGTTTATCCTGGTGTAAAAAAGATGTTTTTGATCTACACCATCATTTTTTGTGGCCACGTATGAAGAGAGATGTTTCTAGTTTCATCATGAGGTTTTCCACCTGTCAGCAGGTGAATGTAGAGCATCAGCGACTAGCAGGGATTTTACAGCAGTTACCCATTTCCGAGTGGTAGTGGAACGAGGTCAAGATAGATTTCATGACAGGATTGACGAGGTCTACTTGAGGGAATGATGCGATATGGGTTTTCATTGATAGACTTGAAAAGGTTGCTCACTTCATTCTAATCAAGGAGACCTTCTGTGTTGTTGATCTGGTAAGATTGTACATCTGAACGATTATATGTCTACATGGGTTTTCACACTCCATTGTTTAAGATAGGGACACCCGATTTACTTCTCGAGTCTGGTAGGGTCTTTAGAATTCTTTGGGTACACAGGTAATTTTGAGTACATATTACAATTCCTAGATAGCTGGTCAGTCTAAGTGTATGATTCAGGCGCATGAGGACATTCTTCGAGTATGAATCCTGGATTTTGGAGGTTCTTTGGAGAATCACATACCTCTTGTGGAGTTTTCCTAAAATAATAGTTTTCAAAAAACTATTCAGATGGAACCTTATGTGGATTTGTATTGTAGTCTATGCCGATCACCCTTATGTTGGCTGGAGGTAGAGAGGCAGCTATGTTGGGATCTCATCTTTTCTAGGAGACCATAGAGCAGATAGAGTTGATTTAGAAGATAACGGCTACTACACAGTCTCGACAGAATTCTTATGATGATCGTCGAAGATAACCTCTGGATTTTGAGGTCAAGGATCAGGTTTTTCTGCATGTCACACTGAGGTTGGGACACAAGAGGATTGGGAGACTAGGTAAACTTTCTCTGAGGTACATTGGATCATTTGAGGTTTTGGAGAGGGTTGAGCTGGTTTCCTATCTATAGCAGTTACCTTAGAGGTATCAGGCTATGCACGATGTCTTTCACATTTCTAAGCTTCGACGTTACTTCTCAGACCCATCTCATGTTTTTCAACATGAGGAGGTTGAGTTAGTGGTGGATGCTTCGTTCTAGGATCATCCTATCCAGATTGTTGATTGAAGTGTGAAGGTTCTCCATGGATGGTCGGTTTCTCTAGTACGAGTGTTATGGCAGCACTGGCGAGTACAGGACGAGACCTGGGAGAGGGAGGCTGATGTATGATCACAGTGGCATGAGATTTTCAAGGATTATTCTTCTACACCTCCTTGATAGGGAAATAAGGGGAAAATTTATTTAAGTGGTAAGTTTGTAAGAACCCAGATATTCTTTTCAGGTATGTTTCCTTTTTCTGGTGTTTTTGAAAAAAATAGGAATTTATTGAAATTTCTTATATACAAGTCATGTACTTTATGAGTACATGTCGTGTACTCGGTTACTGCGGGTAGTCATGTGTTGTCTGTGTAACGACTGATCACATGGCCGTGTGTGGTGACCTAGATGCTGGCTAATGTGGGGGTCGGTAAGGGTGAGTACACACCGTGTACTTTAAAAGTACATGTCGTATACTTTTTTTCCATAAACGTACCAGGGTCACGTCTGATGGAAAGAACACATCTCTTATCAACCTAGTTCATCTGAGAGCATCCGTACGACACAGATATTCTCCGAGTCCCCGATCGAGCATCTATTCTCTGAATCGAACTATATTGGTTACATTATAATCTCATCGACGACTTATCTCTTCTTCTTGAACATATTCTTATAATTCCTTCTCTCCAGTGATATATTGGGGATTGAACATTTTAGACATTTTTATAGATAATTGGTGTTATAGGGTGATTCAAATCATGAGACTCAAGAATAATGACATAGCCATGCTGAGGTAGGTGGTTTTTTTCCTTTCCATAATTAGTCTTTGAGTTATATGTGCAAAAGTGCCCAATACCCTTGAACAGGGTATTGCGTGTTTATGTTTTTATCCCTATTGTTTACCTGATATGCCTTGGTTGATTGGATAGATGTTATATGTTGTGAATAGGTTTAATGAATCCATGTTATGGGGTTTTTACCTATGTTTTATTGTTTTGACCATTTGGTATAGTTTTGCATGTTTGGCGGCTTCTTTGTTTTCCATGCCTAGTATTGTAAGGACGGAGTGTTTTATCTAACATGTTGTTATGTCGTAGTTTGTTTAGTCAAGTATTTTTTGAGTTTATACCTTGGATACCTTGTATTTCTATGATCATTTAACTTAGACATGGCCATGATAACCTGGTGTTGTTGAAAATAGGGATAATGAATGTGGAGGCTTCTCTAGAGGGTCTGTTTTTACTGTTACGATGTGAGATGATTTTGGGAATTGATGTAAGTGATTCCTCAGAGTGTCTACAGTTCCTCGACGCGAGACAAAGGGGGGAGGATACATAAGTGCATCCCCAGAGAGACTTATAGTTATAGATACAAGACTTTCATGGGTAATTGATGGTGAGTGCTTCCTCAGAGAGTCTGTGCTAATGCGGAACCAGAGGGGTTAGACTGTGTGCACTTTCTAGAGGGTTTCTTGTTTTTTCTAGGTAGGACCGGAGGGGATTAGGTTGTGAGTACATCTTATTGGGTTACCTGTTTGGGTTTATCTATATACTTTATATGTGTTGTTTGAATTCATTGAATGTATAGTAATGTATACTATTGAGTACTTCCTTGTTTACTACTTATTTTGCTTATTGCCGGCCATATATATTCACTAACTATTAGGTAGAGATCTCTTGGTGGTTTACTACAATGATTTAGTCTCAAACCCTCATTGGTTTATGAATTGGACCTAAATATATTATATTGTTGTAGGTATAGATAAGGGTAAGTGCTCTTCTACATCATGTACTTGATTAATGAGGAGCTAGAGAGCATGGGACCAACCTAAGGCTTGGAATGCTATTGGAGTTTTCTATTTCTTTTTTACATTCATTATTTTTGTATACTAGAATTGTGATTTGTTTGGATTCTTTCCTAGACATATGTATCTTGAATCATCATTACATATATGTGCTTCAGTTTATTCTCTTAGTCTTCTACTGTTTACTGATGTATGGTGTTATTACTGCTTCCACTATTGTATATCTGTTTACTTCCATTATGTTACTCTGCCAATGAGGGCATAGTTTACCCATTATCACACTGAAGGCCCTCGCTTTTAGTCGTCAACCTCTGAAATTTTGGGAAATGCGCTTGAGGCCATTTGACCAACCGGGTACATGGCGTCTCTGGGAGGCTTCCAGAATGGGGAAATTAATTTTTTTCATATTTATATGTGGACCCTGATCTATATTTTAGAATTTTATAGCCCCTATTTTGTATGTGACTCACCAATTTATCTTTTTAAGTAGAAAATAATTTCAATAATATCATATATAAATCTCAACTGGTTGATTGCAAAACCTCATCCCAATCCATCATATGGATAAATAGAACATTATAACTTCAGTGTCCTGACTCTAAGGGTTTCACAAGCATGTGTAACATAAAAAACACCAAAAAGGTGCATAACTCTTAGGGTGACAATTTAATTCTTTTCTTACAAAACATATTCTATGGGTAACTTGCTTTGGGATGAACATACTTTATTGGATGACGGAGTTTATGAAAAGTATTTTATTTGGATAGAATATGGTGCTTCATTTTTAAAAATGGTAATTAATTATACCATCATATCTCATATATTCATTTTTGATGTATGCATGATTATAAGGTTTTATTTTGGAATCCTTATTCTATACAGTAAATAAATATGTTCTAACCATATTAATGTATAACTCACAAAAAAACATGAGAACACCATAGCTTTATTAGAAGTAAACTAAATGAATTATCATACCTATATTGTAACTCCTAAAATGAATGCATTATAAATTAAAGAAGTAGTTTAAACAATTTAAACTAAATAATACATCATAATTAAAAATATAACATTTAAATTATAGAATAACATTATGAATAAAACTAAATAAATAGACATTTCATATATTTATAGATGAGATAGAGATTTATGAACAATTCATATATAATTTAGTTTAAAACAGTTAATAATACATTTTGGAATAGATAAATATGAAAAATATACTTTTTTCAAATATAAATTTTTTAAAATTATTCATTATATATAATTTAAATAAATATTTGACATTAAATAAAATATAAAAACATTATATTCTAAATATATAATGTGACAATTTATATAATTTAAATATTATACATTAAACATTATTTAAACATTGATCATATCAATTATAAAAACTAATTGTTATGTGCTCCAATTACTTTTCTCAAACAACACTTTAATTTGTGAATTTCAAATTAATTGTTATCAAAATTTCATATTTTAACATAATTTTTTTAGATTCTTTTTAATTTTTTAATTTATAAAATTTTTCTAAATTACCCATGTAATTTATAAATAAAAACATCATATATAAATTATAAGTCATTCCATATGATATAAAAAATTATTTAAGTTCAAAATTTAATATTATGTATATTTATTTAATAGATGTTTCATAAAAATTACATAATTAATTAAATTATCAAATATTTATAAATTAAATATATATGTTTAATCACATATTATCATAATTTATAAATAATTTATAAACAATATTAATAAATAGATAATTGATATTTTGAAAATTTAAATTTTTAATGTATATTATAAATTATGATATCCACTATATTATTAAATATGATTGGATTCATTATTAATCAAATTCAGTGATAGATGATTCTTCATTCAGGTAAAACCTCTGGTGCCTATATTATTTCCACTTACAAAATGTCACGATATCTCCTTAATGATATGTGTCTTTGTTCTAAGACATAAATCACTGTAATCCTACCATAATAATATCAAATCATATGCTACAATATATTAAAAAACGAAAGCATTAAAATATGTCACTTCCAAAAATATCAAATATCATATGGTGTGTCTATATCACAACTTAAGAAATACATTGTTGTAAATATAGTTATAGTGAAACACTTTAATCATTTCTTTAGATTGTGATTGTGATATATGATAATTCTTTATTTTAAACATGATTTCAATAATCAAGAATCATGGTAAATCTCTTATACCACTAGATGGTTTCTAATGATCATTGAACACTTATTAAGTGAATGAATGGATATTATAAACCTCAAATCCAATATCACCAAGGTATAAAAACCCAAAACCATGTATAAACTAAATTTAGAACGTGTACCTTTAACCAAAGATTAATAAACCCCCTTCTTTAATCATTTTCTTAAATAAGATCACTATGGAATGGCCAAAGGAATCCTCACTTTGAGGTTTATCCATGGATTGACTGAATCACCCAACACTTGGGTGGGATCCTCTTTAAAACAACCACATGATAATATCTCTCAAAAGTGAAGGAGAAAGAAGATAGATTTAGGATAGTCGATAGATAAATAATGTGAATGTTCTATACACCACCTCATGGAAACTTTTACCTTTATAAAGGACTTAGTGACACTCCCTAAGACTCACCAGCACAAAAAGTTTTTACCACGTCATAATATTTTATGCATGTTTTAAATAATTGACATGAAAAGCTGGATAAAAATGACATATTAGATCGGTTATATTATAGCTGTTGTAGAAATTGAATTAGCTTGATTTATCACATCAGTTATAAAATAATCGGTGTGATAAACAATGTATCTCTTTTTATCATGTCAGTTATTTTAGGACTGATGTGATAAATCCAATTTATTATATCAGTTATATAACTAACAATTTTATAAAGAAAATGGAATTGCTTTATCACATCAGCTATTATATAACCAACATTTTAAATCAGTTTATCATGTTACTTATAAAATAACTGGCATGATAAATTTAATAAAAAAACTCTTTATCATGTCTGTTATTAAATAACCTACATGATAAATCATTTAAAAATTCAATGAAGTCACATTTTGAGTTATTCCACTATTTTACTTTTAAGCGATAGTGACTTATTCTCTCTCATGTGGAAATCCTATAATTGATTCTTTGATCTCATGGCCTCCAAACAAATTTTTAAATCCACATTAATCATGTTTTTCATCGGTGCATCTATCTTATCGACTTGAAACTCTCAGGTTATCTTCAAATGCATTGATTTCGATCATTCGTAGATTTGTTAAATCTCGTTTTGTGATTCCATCATGTATTTCATTATTTATTATTGAAAGTGGTTTGGTATACTGTATTTTCCTTATCATTGTCAATTCATGGATTCCCTAAATGTATGGATTCCCTAAATCTCATTTTGTGGTTTTTTTCACTATGTTTTGTTGATTTCATTAACATATAGATATAAATTAATTTTGGTTTATTAATTTTTTCCCATTTTAATCCACTAGAGAATATTTTATGGATATAAAATATTTCCAACCATTAGGGTGGCGTATCTTTGTTGGGGTGGTCATGTAGATGTTTGAGGTGAGTAGAGGGGTTAATGCTGGTTCATTTAGATGAAAATAATCATTTTCAGATCATTGAATACGAGATGTTACTGGAGTTTCTTATAATATTTAAAAGTATGAATTAATGGTGGGTTTTAGTAAAGTTTATATATATATCTAAGGGGTTTTTCTAGTTGGGAATATTTTGATTTTTAAACATATGAATGTAATTCATGTATTGTCCCAAACCCAGTGCTCTATTATATGACCTGGTAGGCTGACTATGTGACCTCAGGTATGCCTCCACATATGGAAAAGTTTGTTGAATAATATTTAGGTTTCTATGAATATAGTGTGGAGGCAATAAATTATTGTAAATTGTTGTAATGAGAGATGAAATATAATATAACAGTTTAGTGAATATGAAAAAAAATATGAATAATTTAATAAGAACTAATGATGAGATTTGAAAAGGGGAATAAATCCAAATAAAAATCAAATATGGATATGAAAATATGAATGTAATTAAATGATGTATTGAAATTAATATACCTTAAAGGTAAGAAGACTTAAATAATGGCTCCAATGATGATAGTGTTTAACCCCATGTTGGTCCAATGTCCATGATCCAACCCATCCATCATGTTATAAATCATTGGTGATTCATGGATGCCCAAAATCTATGTTTTTGATTTCATTCATTATATCTTTCACTATTAATTTCCAAAGGTGGAATAGAATCCTGATATTGTTCTATCATTGGTATCCTTGAATTTTTATTCAATGATTTTTTCCTTTAGTTACTAAACTATTTTCCAATGAGTATTTTAAGGAGAAGAAATTAATTATGGATTTTTATTTATATATTCATACCATTTCACCAATCTATGTTTTTTATGTATCCTGATGTGTTATAAATGCATGAGTTGATCATTGATATACTAGAAGACACTAGTACATCTTGATAATGAATTCATTAGAACTATTTATGACTAAGGGATATTTACAACACCTTCCCAAGATAGTCTAGGTTCCTCTCAAGGACTATACACAAGAACTTTTTCCATAATAACATTTTTCACAAAAAACATAATAAGAACGTTAAAACCCATATATTTAACCATCAAAATTACATGAAATAAAAAAATATTTTAATTAAATACAACCCTAAGACCTTTTAGGTAAATATTTTAGATAATTGGGATAAAAAATTAAAAAAACTCATGCTGTAATGTGATAATAACACATCATAGTAGTGGATTTTTTTTTTAATTTAGTGGTTTTGTATCTTGTTTCTCCAAGACAATATCATTATAATTCTCAAATAAGAATATATCTGTTTTATATTTCAAAATTGTGTTACATTCAAATTAGGGAATATTTCATATAAATATAAAACAGAAATATGTGACTATATTTTCGTTTTAAAATTATTTCTGAGGAAATATTTTCATGATTTAACATTTACATTTAAACTTATCTTCTACTATTACGTAGAATTTGTAATTTTATTTTTCAAATATGCATATATTCGGTTTATATTTTCAAAATTTGTCACTTTCAAATTATGAAATATTTCATATAAAAATACAATTGTCTTATCATAGCAAGATGTATAATTTTGGTATTTTTTATAGGCAATAATGAGATAAAGTTGGATTACAGGACACCAAATGAGTGATGAATATGTCGAAGGCGTTGAATCTTTTTTGAAATTTTCTAAGATAAATGTTCTAAACAATGACATGTTTTCATGTCCATTCCTGAAATGTTAAAATATGAAGAAGTTGAAAAGTATAGAGATCAATGATCATTTAATTTCTAAGGGTTTTAATCTGAGTTACATCCCTTGGATTTGGCATGGTGAAACTGGGAAGAATTTTAGATGTACTGATGAGGATGCTTTTCAAGATTGTAACTATAATAAAATTAGATAAATGTTTTATGATATTGAGGAATACAAAATTGAGAAATAACAAAAAAATTGAGAATTTATATGGTTATTATAGAAAACCATTGTATCTTGGTTGTACGGATTTTACAATTTTATTATCAGTGTTAAGATTGATTGACCTGACTTTAAAGCATAGATAGATTGACTCGAGTTTTACAAACTGTCAAAAATGTTGAAAGACATTATTTATAAAGAAAATAATCTTCCAAATTCACATTATACAACCATGAAAATATTACGCCCGATGGGATTGTGATATAAGAAAATACAATCCTATTCAAATGACTATGAGATATTTTTGAAGAAATTTAAATTTCTATTAGAGTGTCCTAAATGTGAGACCTCACTGTATAAGTTGAAATAAAAATCATATGATGATGTAGAGATTACAAAGATATCGACAAAGGTATTTTGGAATCATCCTATAATCCCTCTTTTGAAACATTTATTTTCTAATTCACATGATGAAAAAATGTTATGATGGAATACTGATGATCAGATATGTGATGGAAAAATATATCATCCAGCGGATTTTACACTATGGAAGAAAATTGATGAGAAGTATCCTACATTCAGAAATGAAGTTAGAAATCTCAAACATGGGTTATTCACGGATGGAATGAACCCATAATGAAGCCTTATTAGAACCCATAGTCCATGTAATATTTTATTGGTAATTTACAACCTATCTCCTAAATTTTGTATGAAACGTAAATATTTCATGTTGATTTTATGATCTATCCAACAAAGAAACCAAAAAATGATATTGTTGTTTTCTTGTCACTATTAATTGATGATTTTAAACTCTTATGAGAGGATGGTATTAGAATTTTTGTTTTTATAAAGTAGAATATTTTAAACTTCATGCAGTGATTATGTTCACTATAAATGGCATCCCATCATATGGAGATTTTTCTGGATATAGTTTTAAGGGGCATAAAATGTGTCTAATTTGAAAAAAAAGACTTCATATTATCAATTCCGTCATGGGAGGAAATCAGTATACATGGGTCATCGAAATTTTTTGTCTATTCATCACTCTTATAAAAGATTAAAAAATGTATTCAATGGATCCCACGAATTTAATATTACATAAAAAACATCATTCATTGATGTGTATTTTGAGAGGGTGAAAAACATTGATGTTGAATTGGAAAAGCCACAAATATTTAGTAATTATAGTAATATTTTGAAGAAATTGTATATATTTTTTAGCTACCATATTGGAGATATCATAAAGTGAAACATAACACTAATGACATGCACGTGGAGAATAGTATATGTAATAGTTTGATTGGAACATTATTAGATATTAAAAGAAACACTAAAGATAGGTTGAATGAAATATTAGACTTACTATCAATGGGAAAACATTTGGAGTTAGCTCCCACTCTTGATGTGTGATGAACATTTCTTCCCTAATATTGTCATACATTATCCAAGAGAGAGAAAATTATCTTTTTTCAATGTATTCATGATATCAAATTGTTGCAGGGTTATTCTACAAATGTTGAAAATTTTGTCTCTTTAAAGGATTTGAGGCTAATAGGTATAAAATCTCATGATTTTCACGACATGATTCAACAACTTCTTCCAGTTTAATTGAGTGGAATATTTCCCATCAGTGTTAGAAATACTATCTTGAATATGTGTTGTTTTTTCAATTAAATCTGTAATAAAGTTATTTATCTAGATGCTTTGAACATTTTGAAAATAATTAAATTTCATTAATTTTTCAATTGTAAATATATTTTCTACCTTATTTTTTAATATAATTGTGCATTTAATGTCTCATCTAGTTTGATAAATAATGATTTTTGGAGCTTTATACCTACATTGGATGTATCCTTTCTAAAGGTATATGAAGATATTATAGGTGTATATTAGTCCTCCATATCGACCTAAAGCCTCCATTTTTGAAAATTATATTTCTAATGAGGTTGTTGTGTTTTTTACTAGATACGTTTCTACAACGAAGCACATTGGTTGCCTTCATCTCACTATGAATGAGTTAATAATGAGGGAAAGGGGATTCATGGATTTAATGCCAAATCGTTGTTCAGCGAACAAATGAAGAAGGTATATTTATACATCCAGAATAACATGGCTGATTCTCTAACCATATATAAAATTTAATATTAATAATTTTAAACAATTTCATCCAAAGAAGAAGGAAATGTGGATTTGAAATTATCATAACAAAAAAAATTTCCATGGTATAAATAGACCATTCATGGAAGATCAGATGCATTAGAGACATTAAGTTGGTTAGTGGGTGGTCCATGTTTATATATTATGACATGGTCTAGGTATGACAATAATGGATATACATTTCATATTAAAGATCAGGAAAATATATGTCCAGTTCATAAAAGTGGTGTATTGGTTTTCATAGAGGCAATGCATTTTTCAAGTTCTAATGAAAAAAACCCAATTTCTGCATCAAGTGCATATTATGGATTTATAAATGAAATATGGGAGGTTGGTTACATTAAAATTAAATTACCTATGTTTAACTCTAAATGGTTTAATGGTAAAAATAATGTCAGAGAAGATGAATTTGGAATGGCACTTGTTAATATGAATAGTTTGGAAGACATAGTTGCTTCTTTTATATTGGAAACACATGAAAAATAAATTTTCAACATTCTTGATCAATCCAATATACAGTTGACTATTTCTTTACAAGGAAACAAATAATATTTTGGTGATGATCAAATTGATAATGATGTTGATTTATGTGAAATCCCTAATTCCATGGAAATATTAATAAATAATAATTATAAACATCATGTAAACATGGTTTGTTCCAAAATAAACAATCAGGACGAAGGAATTTAGGAAAACAATACATTAGTACATTCCTAATTTTACAGGTATCATGTGTTTATTTCTTGTTTACATTTAATAATTTCATAAAATATTAGATAGTTTATTTTTTCTTTATTAAAACAAGTATTAATACTAATAAGTAGAAAATTTTATTTATTTTATTTTTTTTGTTTACCATATTTACCATTACGTAACTTATATATTTATTGATTTTTTTATGACAATTATTTTAAATCTATATGTTAAATAATATTCCTTTTTGTGTAAAAATTTGATTTATTAGGTTGGACCATTTTTAATATTACTACATTAATTTTGGATTTTTTTTAATTCATTTACATGACATTTCATATATCATTACAATTTTTAGAAGTTTAGATAAATATGGGAAACATGAATAATAATTTTTTAAGTTTTAGTTTAATTTTTTATTTCATAATTTTTCTTTTTTTGTTTACATTAGTATTTTAATATTTGAATTTGTATAATTTGTGCACTAAATGTTTGTTTATTAGATTTGAAGGATAATGACAGACCAGTGAGTTGATCAACCAAAAACTTATGGAGATGCGTGTTATGATCATTCCTATTGGTAGGAACATCTACATGCTTCTATATATGTTCCCTAGTTATCTTCATGTGCTCCGACATTGGCAAAGAAGATTTCAAGGTTTGGTAAACTTGTAAAAACACATTTACCAAAATTATCACTTGCTCGTAGCTAGGATCATAGGAATGTTGTATACTTTGATGATAATGATATTCCAAGAGGTCCTAATACAAAACATTTCAAGAGTTTTGTATCAACTAATGGTAAATGAAAAGTCATCATTTTGTTTAATAATTGGATAACTGTTGATAAAACAACACTAGCTCCGTTGTGGGATGTGATTTTAGTAATATTTTTATCTATTGTTTGACTAAACTTGAAATGTTTATAGTATAATATGTTTTTCATATTCTTTATCAGATGAAATTTGAATTACCTAACACTAGATGAGTCACGAGTAAATGATTATCGATGGATTCTAAAAGATGGAGGTATTTCAAATCAACCGTCACATCTGATTTCATTTTTTGGTATAGGAAACATGATATTTTATGTGCTATATATCATTTTATAAATGAAGACACATTGATAAAATTTGTTGAAAGTAAAAGACAAGAACAGATTTTGGTAAGTGAAATTTAAACTTTTATATGTTTTCTAATATTAATGATCCAATTAATGATTTATTATAATTAATTTATATAAATCGAGGAGAGCTCATCAGAAGAACCAATCCAGAAATGTATAGCATCATTGTTTATCTTGGGGAGCGTATACTTTATTGTAAGAAAAAATGACAGCTGAAAAATTACAAAAACATATATCAGAGTCTTCTAGATATATATAGGTTTCCCCTCCATCCCCTCCATCTAGACATGAAAAACGGAAGTGGGCTCGAATGAGAAAAAAGGGTCAATATCTTACAGAAGAATTGAGGGTCATTACCGTTAGTATTTTAAGCTGTTTATTTTACTTGTTTAAGTCAATTCAATTATTTATATAATTTGAATCACTAGATAATTTTTCAATTCGTTCATAAAGGATTTTATTGAGGAGAAGAGCATACATCGGGTATTTAATGTTGATTAGTGGAATGATATTTTATCTTCTGCATTTGGAAATCCCGAACACTCAGGTCATGTATGAGGATACCTGGCAGGTGTATTGATAAGAAAAGTGTTACAACGTTATTAAACTTATTCCATAGAGGTTTTATATCAAAAAATAGAATCTTTAGAGGCTTAAGTTCAGAATATTAATGCGACATTAGAGGAAAACATCAGAGTGTCGGTACAGTCTATGTTTGCAGACATACAATGAAAATTTCAGACAATAGCTCCCGCTCCACCTCTATCTGCAGCTCCCACTCCCCCACCCTTATATGATGACCCCAATATATATCCTCCACCTATGCCTATAGACCCCATTATTTATCCTCCACCTCTTCCTATAGTCCCAATTTTTTATCCTACTTATACACCCCCTCCTCCATATCTTTCTAGTTATTATGAGTTGTATATTGATGATCCTTACTATCATAATTTCATATGGGCTGATATATTATATAGGAGATAAATTTCATCATTAATAGTTAGAGGTAGATAAACATAGGTTCATTGTAAAGGATATTATATATATATCAACTAGAGTACCATTTCCTACAGATGAGGTAACGATAGTTGTACAAAGTATCAGCCACTTTTTAGTTTGGCCATCCAGACTTGTGTGACCCATTACCAAAAGGGTATGTGTATGTTATATCTTTTATTTTATTTTTTTATTATTATTTTCTAAACATTTTAAAGTTTAAATATTTATCTATTTATTTACATTAATAATTCAAATGTAAACAAATACTATATATGAAACAACAAAGAAAAAGGGCCATGACATTAGACTCAAATTCTAGTAGTCTTGATATATTGTCAAGATATTCAAATTTATTTGTGATTCATTCTATATTTCCAATATAAAATCATGTTTTTGGGTGTGTAATAGATGTGGGGATTATAAAAAATGATATCATATAACTTTTAACTTGATATAAGTTTGGAATCAATGTGGTTCATGTTTTTAACATGTAAGTCTAAACACAAATCTTTCCCTTTGTTAAATTTATTTAATATTTATACTTATGCCTAATTTCTATTATGTATCTTTATAAAATGTGTGAGACTAATGAGCAGAAATATGTATATGATTTGATAGACCCCTAATTGATATAACCTAAAGGGAATGAATTGGATTAGGAACAAAAAAAGTTTATATTACTGAAAGATTTCAATAGAATATAATTATGTAGTGTTGGATGCTTCCTTATATTGAGAGGTATGAAAAATATATCTCATAAATTTTTATTTATATTTTAACATAATAACCAATAACATTAAATTTTACTTTTTATATGTTAACATTGGATTTTAGGTCTTTGTTTTCTATGGGAGAAACCACTTTATGGGATTTTCTCTATCCATGGTGATGTATGAGGAAATTTTAAGAACATGTTAGAAAAGTAAGTTTTAATTTTTTTAATAGTTTTTTATATTATAATTAATTTTAAATTTATTTCAATCATATTATTTTCTATTAGGGGATGGGATTTCTTTTGAAAATCCATAAATAAATAGAGTTAAAAAGTACAATATTTAAAAGTAAAGGTGAATATCCATTTACAATTAGTAAATTTTTGATGTATTAAGTGAAAATGATATTTTTAAATGAAAACTTATTTTACCACAATATTCCTAAATAGAAAAGGAATAATTGAATGTGGATATAATATTTCATGATTTCCGTATGAAATAATTACAACTGGAACAGTTTTGAAGTTTGACAATGTAAGATTTCCTAATAAATTATTCGTTAATATTTCATTTTTTTATTGATTGTACATGTTAACTAATTTATTTTTAGTTTGTATCTATTTTTTGACCCTCATCCTTATAGTTTACTAGAGTTCAAACACTTATAAGTGGAATGATCAAATTATTTTACAGGTTGGATTAAATTTTAGTTTTTTAGTAAATATTATAATCCTAAATGTTGAAATTTAAAATGTGTATTTGTAAATTTTTTATGTTGTGTTTATGTTTTTTAGTCAATATTATTATTTTTTAATGTAATAAATGTGAATGTGTAATTTTACAACTAGTTTTTTCATGTTTCTGGTCTATTTTTTCTGGTTTCTAGTCTCGTTTATGGTCTAGTCTTGGCCGTTTCAAATATTTTTTGTAATAGAGAAGATGGAGTTCATAAATTTGTTAAAAAAATTAGTTTTTATGTTTTTTATTTTATAAACAATGTTAAAAATGCATTTCTGTGGGTGTTTTCTATCTGTTATATTATAACTAGTGTAAAACATTCTTGGGATCCTGGTTTTTTGCATTGGTTTTTTTATATCCAATGTGGTATACAGTTTTTGACATAAGTTATTTAATAACTGATGTGAGAATAATTCATTCCAAATAATTTTTCATGTCATTTATTAAATAATTGATGTAAAAATTTAATCGGGGTCCGGGTTTTCCACACCGGTTATATAAAAACTGACATGGTAGACTATTTTTTACATCGGTTATTAAATAAATGATGTGAAAAACCTTCACCAAAGCACCTTTAATGTTGGTTATTAAATAACCATCTTAAAAAACCTTGGAAAAAAATAATTTTTACGTCGCCTTCAACAACGTCGCCATAAAAACAACCTAAAAAGCCTATAAACTGACTTAAGAAACTTTTTTCACTAGATTATTTATGAATTTTCTTATAATAATTAACCTAATAATCTAGTTTAGTCACATTTTGAGTGGGGTTGAATCAGAGTGGAATTTTTTTTATTACCAAATTATTATCTCCATTTAGTTATTTGATGTTTTATACTAGTAACGATGAATGGATAACATATACATAAACCAAAAAATTCCCACCACCTAAAATATATACAGTTAATATATCCCAACACATTATACTTTTACATGGATCCACACCAATGTGGGTGACTATTCCCTTATTGTGTTTGAGATGAGTTTAAGGCATACATTTTGTATCTATTGTATATAAGTAATTATAATAGGTTAAAATGTACCATCCATATCTCAAAACATAAATCAAGTTAAAATCCATCATCATTAACAAAAAAATATCCTCCAATATTCAATTTTCTTCTAATATGTTATTTATACTTGAATCCCTCCACCCCTTAATGTCTTTTCCCTAACTCTTATGAACAAGATCTTCTTCTTCACCAAAAGATGTAATGGCATGAATATAATATATATCTCTATAAATAGTAGAGTTTAAGTTACAAGTGAATGAAAAACATCCATAGAATTAATGTCCTCCTTGTTCTCTCATCTATATAATGATCAACTAAATAATTAGAAATTATCTCTAAGTTTTCTTCTTCATCAAATCTATGAATGTTCATATTGTGTATGAAAATTATGAATTAGATCTACTTTGGAATTTTCTATTTATTTTGAATCTATTGAATTAAAAATATAACATTCCTATGATTCTTATGATATAGATAAGATATATTTCATATATCTCACTTCCTTCATCAAATAAAAATAATAATCAGGAACATGTGGACTAAACCCACTTCTTCCTAAAATTAAAATAATATTTCAAAACATATAGGAGTGATTATCTATATCTATCTTATTAGAGTACCATCAACTCACCCTTCAATGATCTATCCTCATTTCATACATATCATTATGTATTGAAACCCCTATGAAATATAATCACATGCCTTTACCAATGATGTCAAACTCAATTTTATTTATTTATACTTTGTTATCTCAAAACATTATCTTCTAGATAAACCTCATCCTACTTCCGAAACTAATACGCATGTAATGTAAATTTTAGTTACACTTTATTCTTTTATATACAATATTTTTTCATCTATGACTTATCTCATGAAATTATATCAGTATGTCTCCTTCCAAATACATTATGATCTTCAATCATCCTATAGTGAATATTTTTTCACTTGGCTTATATAATACTTTTCCACTTATTTCCCCATCCTTGTTTTAACTCATAATACATCATAATACTCTAAGAAATGTTCCACTTATGAATGTAATGCTTCTATAATTAGTTATGTATTTAAGGATGAAATCTCAATAACATTATCAAGAACATATTGTTGGAAATAATCCCATTAACCATCAGAACTCATAATTGATTCTAATTTAGTCTTTCTCAAAAATCAATAGATATTAGTGATATATTAATTATCCATTATATAATATTAGTATAATCATACCTCCCAAAATATATTCTCTTTTATCATACATAATAACAATTTATAATCACAATTACCTTAAATACAACTCTTCTTATATAAATATGTAATTTAATTATTTCTATAGAGTTATCTTATGAAATAAATATTTTATATTCAACTAAACTTATTATAATCTGAAAAGTGAGACTTACAATCCATGGATATATTTTCATTTAAATAACATATGTATTAACCTCCTCATTCGTTGGGTTCTTCAATATTAACCATCACATACTATAAATCTCACTCATTGACTTCACATATTGAAAACATAATTGTAGGTAACTAAACAGTTATCATCATAAAAATCCATTTTTCTCTTTAATCCCTTCCATACATCCAAATTTAAATTTTTATTAAGACATTTTGAGGAAAAATTGGAAACCATAGTTCACATACCAGACCATTATGTGCTAAAAGAGATCACAAAATTATTAAACATGAGACTTAGATTACATGTGTTAGCTACCCTATAATGTTCCTATTATAGCGGACAAACCTGTATTTCTAGGACCTCTCTGAGAAGATCTTATAGATACGTGATCATCCTCTCCATTTTCTAGATGAATTCCCCCGAGTTGATTATGCTCTGATTGAAGCCTCGGGCTAGTATTCAGTTTTGTTTATCTATCCATAACTCTTTCTCCTCGTTGTCATCAACTTGAAACCTTCTTTAGTAAAATCTTTTGATCTTATCTTCTGAGACATTGGGTCTGACAGATTTTTCTAACATTTCTTACATGGAGTACTTAATCAATTTCAAACACTCCATTGGTTCTTCACTTTCCCCCTTCATTAGGGCTTTGCTTCCATTGTTCCTTCCATTCCCAGACAACCTTTTCTCCATCAGCATTGGCAAATGGGAGTAATATTTTTGTCCCATTATTTTTTCCCTTGAACCACTATACATATCCTCGAATCTCGAAATCCTTTCATCTCTTTCATCCTTCAAGGGATATGATGCCCTTTCCCTTGGAAGCAATCCATTTTATCCACTGAGAGTTGAATGTAGTTGTTATCTCCTGAAGAGTCTTCCTCTTGATTCAAGGGGGATTCTTGAATCTCCAAACCCTCAAAGTGGTTCCCTATATTAATCCCTAAACCATATTTGATTTCAATCATCTTGCACGGAAGCGCCCCATTTCATTGTTTGTTCTCCCATCTATTCTTCTTCCCCCTGTTACCAGACTTTAACTGAACTGTCTGGTTGTCACCGAGTGCTTTAGGGTCCTTGGTTTCCAATACAGTCACCTCATCCAGCCTCTCCTGTCCACTTTGAGTCTCTGATTCATCCAGCAAGGCAGTCCTACCCTACACCAAGACTGAGCTTGTGAGTTGTTCATGTCGTCGGCCCATGAACTACAGATGCTTTCTAGTGTCTTCCCATCCATGACCCCAAGTGCTACTAGGACCCTGGGCATCCCTAGTTATTCAGTACCTCACACCTTTAGAAGCTGGTATATCCATTTCCTTCATTTTTGTTCCACCCCCCTACATGGCCTCCTTACCTCCCTCCTGCAAGGGAGTAATTCCCAAATCCTCTTTGTGGTGGGAAAAACATATGCTACACGCGGTTCTGCCACTTTCAACTTCACACACTTCACTGCGTCCGAGGGAACCAAAGTTGTCCAGAGCTACAACTGATCCTCCCAGGAGCTAGACTCCACTCATGTAAAATCTGGTTGTATAGCAGATTCCACTACCATTGGAACAGCCGCACGTACCTCCTCACACTCTCCCATGCCAGGATTATGTCGAGCCTATTGGACTACGGTATCCATTGGAACTTCATTCCCCTCTGATGGTTTTACCACTGGAGTTTTGATATGCCTACCTCTAAGACCATGGCAGAAACCAAAGACCAAATGGCCCAACCGGTGGCATCCTAGATAGAACGTAGGCCACTACTCAAAGACCACTCTTCGATTCCATCTGAATTCTTCACCAACCAAGATCCATAGCCATTCTGTTGGAGCCTTTGAGATGTCGACCTCGACACATACACGAGGGGAGATTGGATGACAGACCAGAGAGGTGCGGTTATCAGAACACAAATACCTTCTGACCAGATTACCCAGCATACAGGTAATCCAAGGATTCTGGAAAGAAAGAGGCAGGTCAGTGAAGCTTACCCAAACCTCTATTAAAGGCGCATCTCGATTCAAACTAAACTCAAAGGAAAATCGAAGGAGTTGAAAACCACAGCTGTTGAAAATGCGAGGGGTGCTGGACCAGGCAAAAATCAGATCATCCTCAAATGCGAAGTGGATCATCAAGTGGCGACGATCGAGCGGACCCACCACTGCAAAATCTTAAAGCCCCCATGAATCAAAAACAAATATTTCAAAAGCATCCACTAATGGTCGGATCCCCTTGAATCGAGCCACCAGATTCGACCTATGAATATCTGAATCTCTGATGAATTCTTTGTTTGAAAGCGTGAGTTGAGGTGAGTCGTTATGCAGATCTGGGACCTGAGGGAAACGAGGAATCGATCGGAAAGGATGAAGTAAATTTGGGTTAGTGAAGGTGATGAGAGGCCTAGGCATCAAGGAGAAAGTGAGGGTAGTCCCCCCTCCCCATTATGCGGAGGAGGGGTCTGGATCCACCGACATCCCTATAAGGTCATCTCCATCACGGATGCTTCGAGCTCCACTTGTCTAGGGATCCCCTCCTTATTCCCCACTTTGTATTTATTTTCAATAACCTTAAATGCATTAGATAAATTGATTTCAATATGTTTTCATTTTATCCCCCCATATTGATAATTAATATGTACTATCTTTTCTCTCCCCCTTTAACGGTTCTTGAGCTAGAGAATATAACATTAACCACACACTTCAATCATGACTTAAAATTTCATTTCATTCCCTTTATTATATTTTTTGTTGGGTGTAAAACTCGATTAACTTAACAGAAGAATAAAATTATGTTACTTAATAAAATGAGTCATAAATTAATTAACTCTAATTATACATGATAAATACATTGTTTATAAAACAAGTGAGATTATCCTATAAATTAAATATGTCTGTAAATAATACAATATGAGATAGTAACTCAAAATGGATCTTTAAGGTGTGTTCAAAATATTTTTAAATAATTTTCTTTACTCAAATTAAAAAATTGAATAAAAACGTCCATACCCAAGTATCCCCCATTCAATTTTCTCTTATCTTATCAATAAATAATCAATGTATCACCCTTAATGATATGATTCAATTTTTTCATAAAAGGGTTGGAGAATACGATCAAAATACCTCTTTAATAACATCAATATCTAAAATTTATAATGGTTCGATAATATTTTATCATGATCATTGAATTTATTGAATCTCAATATTTTTTATTTCAAATATTACTCCTTTTATTTATATTTCATTATAAAATATCAAATTTTCCTAATTTGAAAATACCTCTTCTGAACCTAAATATAATAACTTCATTTTGGCTGATACGTTTTAGAAAAATTAACTCTAACAATATTTTTTGATTCAAAATAAAGTGTTTCAAAGAGACTCTATGATACTAGTTATATCCTTACATGATGGATATATTTTGTAGATTGATGGTGTTAATTTATTATCAATTATCTTTAATTTCACTCCCTAAATTTAGTCATCATAAGGTACCTACATTGATAAAAAGAACATATATGTGAATAAGGTGGTTTGTCCTTTTCATCACATGTAAATAAAATATGTTTTAGAGATATTTCACAAACCAGGATCTATTTTTTAATTTAGGTCTATATTTATGAGATCTCTATTATCCTTTAGTTATTCTAGCACAACATTCTTTAGGAATCATGGTCTTCTTCCTTTTTCCAAATCACTTTTTCTATGGAATCAATCATTTCACATCAACTAGTAGGGAACATTCATTTTTATTCTTACCTCATAATCATTTATAATAAAAATTTTGTTTTATAAATAATAATTCATTCATTAGGAACATTCTTAGTTTTATTGGATTTGACACATGATTTTCCATGATTTATGTAAAATCGCGGTTTCGGGTGCTACCCAGAGGGGCCACGTACTCGATTGGTCACATGGCCTCAAGTGCATTTCCCCAAATTATAGAGGCTACCCACTAGTAGTGAGGGCCTTTGGTGTGATGGTGGGAAAACTATTCCCTCCTTGTCAGAGTAATGCAGTATAAATAAATAGATAACAATTCCAAAAGAAGTAATAATAACATGTAAGAGAAAACGACGGAAGATTAGAAGTAGATAAACAACTAGAGAACATGTATAAATGGTTCATGATACATATGTATATGAAAGTATACAATCATGTCAAAATTATGGAAGACAGTACTAATCCAAAGTAAAATAAATAAAATAAGCTCCAGAAGCATCGTAAGCCTTAGCTTGGTCCCATGCTCTCCATCTCCACAACAATCATGTACCTGAAGTAGAAGGGTACTTTCCCTTATCTATACCTGTAGTAAAATAATTTTTTTGGTCCCAAAAGCATGACCCAAACAGGGTTTGAGAAGAATCCCAATAAGCAACCAGACAAAGATCTATGCCTAACAGTCAGCGAATATATATGGTAGGCAATAAGGAAAATGAATCAGTAAACAAGGAAGTACTCAAAAGTAAACATTCCTATTGTTTCAATCGCATTCAATTTTATATATCAAGTAAGTTGCAATATAAAAACAAGTAACCCTATGGGAATTAATCACAGCCTAACCCCTATGGTTCATCCTATCAAATGCATGAAACCCTCTAAGAAGTACTAACAGTCTAACCCCTCTGGTTCAGCTTTAGAAAAGACACTCCAAGGATGTACTCACCTTCGATTCCCCCTGTGGTCTTTTATCGGTAAAATACATACTCTCTGAGGAAGAACACAATGTTCAATTCCCCATGTGGTCTCGTAACATGGAACTATAGACACTATGTGGGAGCACAAATTCTATCCATCTTATGGTCCCACAATGTAAAAGTTAATAGACACTCTTGAGAAGCCATCCACATCTATTCTCCCAGTGGTCTATTACACCTGGTTGTCACAACCCTATGTAAGTCAATCGTGCACAATGATGTAAAATAGCTAAATTATACCTTAACAACTACGTGGATAACAGCTTTCAATAGCTACTTGGAAAAACATCTACAAGAATATAACAACATCAGATAAAAATTCACTCCATTTTAACAACACTAGGCATGGAAAACAAGCAGCCTAACCGACCAAGCTGTACCAAACGGTCAATTTAAAAACGAACATGGGTAGTGAATCCATAGATTGGAAAATAACCCTATTCACTATAAAAAACCTATACTCTATAACACAAGGCATAAAAGGCATTAACATTGAAAAAATCACTAAACACGCAAGAACCCAATCTAGAGTATTGGGCTATTTTGTACATAAAATTCAAAGACAAACTACAAGAAAGGCACAAACCACCTACCTTAGAATTTTGTGATCAATATACACTGGAATCTACCCTTTAATTGATCTAGAACTTGGTAGATCTACAAATTCATCAAAATCATTCAATGAAGGATATATCATGAGAGATGATAAATTGAGAGATGAGGCTCTAGAAGAAGGATGAACTCATAGATGAAATTCCAACGCAACTGACATAGTTTGATTCAGAGAACAGACAACGAGTTGGAGGCCCAATGACGATTTGTTTGTATTCGTTTCTCCTATACAAGATAGACCTACAAGAAGATGTTTTTGTCAATTAGACGTGACCCGAGTCCGATATAACAACTAAAAAGAAAACTACATTGAGTGTTATTTATAAGTACACCACATGTCCTTTCCTTAACCGACCTCGACATTAAGTGGTCTCAAGGTCACCCCACACGACTATCTACTCAGCCATTACACAACCAGTACACAGAAACCCATGGAAAACGAGTACATGGTGTGTACTCTTAATTACATAGAGTGGACTCCTTAAATTTCCAAATTCTCCTCCTTTTCTCAAAAACACTAAAAAAGAAACAACATACCTAAAAAGGTATGGGATCCTACAAAAATATCACCTTAAAAAAAATTCAACCCCAAATTTTCCTAGAAAGTCAGCGTAGAAGAAAAATCCTCGAACAGATCCACCCACTACAATTATAAATCGGCCTCCCTCTCCAATGTCTCATCCTGTACTCGCCCATGCTGTCATAGCACTCGTACCAGAAGAACAGACTGGTCTCCTAGAACCTTTGAAAAATGATCAACAATCCGGATAGCATTCTCAACAAACGATGCATCCACCTCCAAATCAACCTCCTTGGGTTGGAAAATAGGAGACGGGTCTAAGAAGTAATGTCGTAGCTAAAAAACGTGGTAGACATCATGCATATCCCGGTACATCTAAGATAATTGTAACTGATAGCTAACCATCCTGACTCTCTCCAAAACCCCAAATATACCAAAATATCTCAGTGAAAGATTTATCTATCTCCTAATACTCATGTGTCCCAACCTCAGTGTGACACATAAAAAAACTAGATCTTCGACCTTGAACTCCATAGGTCATCTCCTCCAATCAGCATAGCACATCTATCGTGATTGTGTAGTATTAATCCTCTTTCGAATCAACTACATCTGCTCTGTGGCGTCCTGAACAGGAAGAGGTCCCAACATAGCTTCCTCTCCTACCTCCTGCCAACATAGGGGTGATCGGCATGGCCTACCGTAAAAATCATTATAAGGTGTCATCTGAATGGTTTCTTGAAAACTATTATTGTATTCAAACTCCACAAGAGGTATTTTCTTCTCCCAAGAACCACCATAACCTAGGACACATGCTCGAAGCATGTCCTTGATAACCTGAATTTTACACTCAGACATGCCATCTATTTCGGAATTGTAGGTTGTACTCAAAAGTACTTGTGAACCCAAATACCTCTATAATCCCTACCTGACCTAAGATGTAAAATGTGTATACCGGTTTGAAGTAATAGTGTGTTGAACCCCATTTAAATATACAATCTATCGGATGTATATCCTTCCTGGATCATCCACATTAAAGGTTTCCTTGATCGTAAAAAAGTGTGAAACCTTCATCAGTCATTCAATGACAACCCAAAATGCATCATTCCCTCAAGGAAACATCGGTAAAACAGACACTAAGTCCATCGTGACATCATTCCACTTCCACTAGGGAATGGGTAACTACTAAAAAGCTCGGTAGGTCACTAATTCCCCGCCTTCAACAGCTGATAGTTGGAACACCTCATGACAAACCAAGTAAAATCACTTTTCATACATGGCCACTAATAATGATTGTGATGATCTAGATATATCTCAGGGACACCAGGATGAACTTCCCAAACTAAGGATTGAATGTTCAACATCAGCTCCTCATGTATGTCTGCTGAGACCCATATGTTCCCATGAAAACACAAGATCCCATCATTACCTACGGTCCATTCAAGAATAGGGTCCACTTCTGACCCACTGTCCCATTGTACTAGGCCATGATCATCTGATAGATACCTCAATTGCACTCAATCAAGTAGAGTAGAGGTAATAGCCATATAAGAAATAAATGTTTTCCCATGTCTATCATACACCTCCAAATATTTCCTAGAGAACAGAGCCATAAGCTGTCACTCATTGCTGGCCTTCTGAACTACATGAATTTGAGTCCCCCTGCTCAATGCATCTTCTACTGTGTTGCCTTTCCCAGGGGTATAGGAAAGATCAAAATCAAAAGACTGAAGGTACTCAACACACCATCACAGTCTCAAATTTAGATCGTGCTGAGTAAAGATGTAATTGAGACTTTTGGGTTTAATTTAAGCCACAAAATGATCTCACAATATATAATTTCTCCCATAGTGTAAGTCATGAAAAAATGTAGTCAACACGAGATCGTGCGTCAGGTGATTTCTCACATGTGGCCTCAACTACTGAGACTCGTACACAACGACTCCTTCCCCCTGTATAAGCACTACTCCCAGCCTGATACCTAATGCATCAAAGTATATAGTATAGATCCTTCCTAGCTTGGGGAAAAATAGTATCATTGATAAAGTAAACCTCCCTTTCATCTCCTAAAAGGTGGAATCACAAGAATCTAACCAAAATTACTCTACACCCTTCTTGATCAGGCCTGTCAGTGGTGCTGCAAAGAGTGAGAAGTCATGTATGAAATTTCATTAGTAACCATCCATCCCTATAAATCTTTTTATCTAAATGGAATTATTCAGCTGCTCCCAGGAAACTACTACACTCTCTTTCTCTAGGTCTACTGATACTTCTGTCTCTAAGATAACATGACCCAAGAAGTGAATTTGGTCCATCCAAATGTGTAATTTTAAGATCTTATCATATAATTGGTGCTCTCTTAGTGTACTCAAAACGATGTAAAGATGTGTGGCATGTTCCTGTCGAGTGTGACAGTACACCAAGATATCATCCACAAAAACCACCATGATGGAATCCATGTCTGGATAGAACACTCAATTCATCATAGCCATAAAGACTGCAGGTGTGTTTTTGAGGCTGAATGGAAAAATAATGTTCTATTCTAGACCATACATGCTCTGAAAGGATGTAATAGGTATATCTATTGGGTTAATGTGTGACTGATGATAAGTGGATCTCAAGTCAATCGTCAAGAACACTCAGTCTCCTCGAAGCTGATCAAAGAGAGCATCAATCCTGGATAAGGGATTGTGGTTATTGACCATCAACTATTTCAACTTCGGATCATCCACAAAATATCTAAAGGTATAATCCACCTTCTTCACAAATAGGACAGAAGATCCCAATAGAGAAGTGTTGGGTCGGATGAAACCCTTTTCATGTAACTCCACTAACAACTTCTTGAGATTTTATAACTTTAGTGTAGCCATCTTATAGGGAGTAATGGAAATTGGTGCTTCTCTTGGAACAAGATCTATAAAAAATTATACCTCTCTCTTAGGGGGAAAACCAAAAAATTACTCTATAAGGACATCCCTAAAATGATCTACCACTAGAAAAAAGTCCAACTGTGAAGTCCCCTAGTCATCCAGATACAGACTTGCAATATGGGTTGCAATTACTCCAAACCCATGATACTTGGGTCCTACTCTGCTCGCCAAAACATCCCATTATCCCTTATATAAAAAGGATCCACCCTCTGGTGATGTAAAACTGACCCTATGGAGATAGCAGTCGACAAAAACCTAGAAGGAAATTAACCAATTCATTTTGAGAATAAAATCATAGCCCATCATCTCTAATACATAAAGGTCCCATGATAATTGACACCCGCCAACCTCAAGAGGCCACTCCTTGCACTGACGTACACTAGCCATTCTAGTCCGGAATGGTGTTTCCATTATCAAGACATCAGAAAAAGTAAAGCTACAGAGCCCAAGTCTTTCCACAATAGAAATAGATATGAAAATATAGGAATCCCTTATATCAAAAGGTGTAGAAGATAATACTCAAGAAACTAAAATCATACCTATAAGTATATGGTATTTGGGATCCTACTCCCATTGGGTCATCTCCACTGCAAATGTCTAGCCTAAACTAGGGCTTTGTGACCATGCCTGACCAACCTGAGTTGATCCACCTTGTAGTCACTGAAAGCCTACCGACTAGCTACCACAGACGCAACCTCCACCTCGGCATGAATGGCCAGAAGAACTCCAGTTCCCAGACTGATGAGAAACCAGTGGCCATTCTTTGGTATGAGGAGTTGGAACAGAACCTCTATCACTAGTATCTAGTGAGAAATAATGATATAACTATTGAAGATAACCCATATTGCTGCAAGTCCGGCACTCCAGAAGGTCTCTCGGGAAATGTTGCCCTGTATTACCACTCATCCTGTACTAGTAGCATACCACCTAGTTACCAGAAGAAGTACCATGATTCCTCTAATCCTCATGCATAGAATCCTTGCATCACTTTCGAATATCAGTATGAGGGGTACCAACTCTAGATGTCGGGCTTCCCTAACTCACAACTCAAGAATCCCTAATATTTTTCTCTATTATCAGAACTTGGTTGACTATAGAGGTGATGGAATTCAACCTAAATATGTTCACCTAAGTTTGGATGTTGTTCCTGAGACCGTCCTCAAACTTCCTCAACTGGAATAACTCATCTCCACCTGGAATGGGTGTGAAGCATTGTAGCTCTATAATGCAATATGAATAATCTATAACTGAAAGAGTACCCATATCCAGACTCATAAACTCTCGAGCTCGATCGGACCTCAAAGTATCTGGGTAGAAGTAATCGTTGAAGGCATGTTGGAACTCATCCCAGACATAACCTGCTAGTGTCCCTCCTGTGAGATCACATCCCACCATCTCTTGATTGAATCTCATAGCATGTATGTAGCGAGCTTTACCCACTTCACTAGAGGTATCCCCAGATTCTCTAAGATTGAAATCATGGACTCTAACCAAGATTATGTAGTCTAAGGTCATCATCCCCTCAGAAATTAGAAGGATTCTACTCCTCAGAGAGCCACGTCAAATATACCATAAACGGGGCAGGAGGCAGTACTCCTTGGATGTTCTGCATGAACCTCATAAATCCCTCTAGGAACTATGCATCGACACCTATATCTAGGATAATGGCTAGTGCCAAGACAGGCATGACGGGAGAATCTGCTGGCAGTTCCTGATCTTCCATGTTTGGTGCCTGGTCACTGCCCTGTAACTAGCGTACAACTGGAGGACGTCTCGGTGGCATGACTCTTCAAGGTCAATCGCACACCTTAAATCAATATGAACAGGGACTGAAGCATATAAGTTCAAGAAGGGAACATGAGAAATAAATCTTTCAAGATTTCTAAATGGTGGATACATGGAGTGTAAAACCCTTACATTGCTTATTACCTTAATCTTTCACATGGATGTGTACTCCAGCCAAACATTGTTTTCTAACACCCCATACACATGACATGTTCTCCCAATACATGGCATGTACTTGAATCATTTTCCGTAGCCTATGTTCTTCTACACGTCCTAACCCACACGGTTCTCCAAGAGAAAAACTACATGGCCTATTTGTAACACCCCAAGATTTTATGAAAAATATTTTTTTAGTTTCATTAATTTCTTTTCTTTTATGCTACACCAAGATTACCTTGCGCTATACGCAACACCGTATTAGCTTGCAGTATACGCAACACTATTCTTGGATCGTGTTACACACAATTTTGATAATAGTTATTCTAGGCAACATTGAGTATATATATATATATATATTCAACGTATAAATGAAATATGGTTGGATTATGTTATACGAAACAACGAAGGATTCTTGCATATCACGCAACCCTGACTTGGCTTGCATTACACGTAATCGCGACCTTCCTCGATAGCGTGTGTTGTACGCAATACCGGGTTTTACTAAACAACGATATATTATTATAATATTATTATGAACTAACCGTTATGAGTAGTATTAACTAAATTTTGAATCTTATAACATTATTATTCATCTTAAATATTTTCTAGAGCATGGTATAAGAACAAAATAAATTTTTCGGGTATAATAAGAATTTTTCAAAAAATGTAGTTTTTCCGCCTTTTGATGGAGCACCCACTTTAAATCTAGTTTTGACATGTTTATAAGTTCAATTTGACAAAATAAAATTCTTCTTTGGAATCATAAAATAAAAAATTACTTTGGATAGATTTTTCATATTATTCTGGTAACTTTCATATTTTGATGAATAGTTAAAACACGCTATATTTAATTAAAAACAACTTTTTTCATCGCAATAATTTATATGGTTAAATTATAAAATTGAATGGTTTTAAAGTACAAATAGAATATATTTTTACCATTTAATATAATTTATATCATTATCATTGATTCTTCCTTGAATTCTTAGGATAAATCAATTCAATCTTTTGCAATGTTTTAAAGAAAAACCCATTTTCTTTCGACAACGAGATTAATTTTAATTTAATTTATGCAAATTTTGTGTATTGAATTTAGAAATATGGATTCCATATTAGGAATCAGTGGATCCAAATTATCTTAATATGCTACTTTTTATTTTTGAGAATTATGAATAGTAACTACGGTAAATTTTATTTACCATAGTTAAAGGTAAATCGGGTAATTAAGGGTAAATATAATATTATAAAGTTACCCCAACACATGTCAAAATCCTATTGGATGACTAAAAGTATACCCATATCACCTAAAGGTCTAAATAGATTCATTTAATGGACTTTTTTCTATGAAAATAATTTAATTATTATTAAAACCAAAGAATGTGACAACATGTCACTTTCTTAAATCTTATAAGTATAATAATTTTTATTTAGTGATAAAATTCATTAAACTTCTAACATTAATGGTATCCATAAAGCTAATACAATTGTCTACATCATATGAATTTATTTATAATTTTTAGGGATTAAATAATTATCATTTATTATGACACAAAGATGATGCAGTAATTGTCTTATTAATGAAATATTGACATAATTGATGTTATAAATACCCAAATAAATGTAATTTAAGACTTTTTATGAATTACAATAATTTTATATTTTAATATGACATGTTATTATTTATTTAATTTACTTTTTTATATCTAATCAATCTGTTATGAGTTTCACAAAAAATCAATTAATAAATAGTGTCAAAATTGACATAAAATAGTTTTTTAAAAATATATTATATTATTAATTGTTATTTTATTCCTAAAAATCTCTGGTTCGGCCAAATGACTTAGATATGGTTATATATATTAATAATAAACAACTTGGGGTTCTTTTTTGCTTGATATAGTAAGTTTATTAACCTTATAGTGTAAGAAAACAAGAAGACACGGTAAAAGTTAAATTATCTAACTTAAAGTTAAATCTAAATGATAAGGTTAAAATTGATACCTAAAATTGTATAAATTCTATTGGATGAGAGTATTTCGACCCCTACCCACCTTATCTTCTAAATATATCAATTTGGAGATATTAAAAACCGAATTGGACCTTATAATAAAATAATATTTTTAGTTATTCCAAATGTTCCCCTCTCCTCCCTTATAAAAGGGCACCTCCTCCTCCCTCTTCCTCACACCACATTGATCCTTCAAGCTCGGCCAAACCCTACCAATTTCTCCTATCCACTACCCTAGAAACATCCTAGAGGTTCTTTTCTTCTTCAAACACCTATTTTAGTACCCTAAAAGGAGGTCTCAAAGAAGCACTTCAAAGAAGAGGTACTGTCTGTTACCGATTGTTTCATCTTTATTTTTTCTTCCACTTCTTCTTCTTTAGTTGTTTCATTATGAAGTAATAAATCAGTATCACTTATATAATGATATGTTATTATAAGTATGAAACAACCCTATTTCACCATCAATCCATCCTACGGAAAAATAAATCACCGCACGTGCGAACGTACGGAATACTGTCTCCACGTAGTGGTGTAATCTATTTTCCACCACCACATTACTTGGATGGGTATAATGGTGTAAATAATGACTATATATGACTATTAAAAAGTGATATTGATTCTTAAATAGTATACATACACTCCAATACAATTCGACGATCATGGAAATGATATTATCGCTCGTGCGTACGTACGGAATACCGTCTCCATGATGTGATGTGATTCGTTCTACATGATCTTCATTGCATAATGAATATATAAATGAATTGAATGAATTAATATGATATATATTACAATAATATCATTCTGTAAATGAGGTATCTATAACCTAAAGAGAAGAATATGAATTTATTCGACAAACACGCATAAGAACAAAAAAGTAATAAACACCCGAATAACAAGTAGTAATGAAATATTACTAATAATAAGCTAAGAATATGACCATATATGATATCATAAAAATAATTATGATTCTGGAATAAGTAAATAACATTATTTAAATCATTATACAAGAGTTTTGGACACTTACGAAGAAAATCGGATCTAAGGTAAGGGAAATATCACAATCTCATTTTTATCCGAGATTGTTTATACTTTGGCATTTAATGGGGTGTATTTTATCATCCACATCCATGTTTCCTCAATATGTAATATTATTTCCATTCACCTACAATTGTTTAAATCCTATTTTACCCTTTGGTGAGTTTTTAGTAAAAGATATGAAAGGAATCTTTTGTCGTTTTTCATACGAGGTACTTTTTTGACTTTTCCGACAAAAGTACGAGAAGAATGTTTTTTTAACTTATACAGCATGAATGGATTTTTAAAACATTATTTTTAAGAAGCTGCCTTTACAAGTTTTCAAGTTTATTTTTAATCAAATTCTTTTAGTTTAAAATTTTATGACATGTTAAGAAAGGAAAAAATGTTTTTGAAGTAGAAAGGATATTTTCCTCAAGAATGGAGTTCAAGTGTTTTATCAAAATTATTTTCCATCTAAGATAATATAGGGTTCTGTTTCTATCCCTATTATTACATGTATTTGATTATGTTGTGATGGAAATATTTTTATTAATTCCTTTATCTTATATGAATTGTTTTATGATGTCATGTTGTTTAAGAATCCGATTTTTATTACATGGGTTCTGCTATGATGTATGGTTTATGATTTTGTGGAACACATAAGAATGGTATCATTATGAGATGGGTGGGACCTATATCTCCCTCCAATTCATTGGGTAAAGATTTTATATCTCATGAGATAGACATGGATGGAACGGTAGGTTATACCGGTTCAGTGAAACAGGACTGAAACGAGGAGTGAACTCAGTTCAGAAAGGGACTTTGTCCACTAAGATAGTCTTGGCATTGAGTCTTGACTAATAATAAATTATTCTATATGATTATGTGTGTATGCCAAAAAGTTTCATGTTTTAATTTATGATTATTGGGATTACATTTTACTACTATGATTTATCCCATGTTATGAAATTATGATCTCTTTTTCAGGTTAAGATTTCCAAAAGATATGTTATTATGAATATGACTTGATTGATATTTCTTTAGATTACCCTTACTGAGCATTTGAGCTCACCCTTTTATGTTTTCATTTCCCCAGGATATAAATAAAGGATTTAGGTTTTTAAAAAATAAGATCTTTATGGGATATGTTGAAGATCTTTCACCATGATTAGAAGATTATATTCCGAGTTTCCAAAGACACTAAACTATTACGGCCCTTATGTGTGTGTTTTTGTTATGTACTAAGTATTTTTGCAAAAGTAATGTAATGTCTATGTACGTCAATCTTAGGGTCTCTACATTTTGTATCAAAGAAAAGGTTTAGTCAACCTTTGGAAACTAGGATGCGAAAACATTAGTGAGATCCCTAGAGATATTTATAAGGTATGTCTAGGGATGTCCCTATGGATAAGTATACGTATAGGATACTGTCCTAGAACTACAGTAACGATCATAGAATTTAACCTAAGATGTTAGATATTGAGGATACTCCCCCTTTATTATGTTGTTTTCCCTAGAATGATTTTTGCCTCTCACACTATTCTTTTTGGGTTTTAGACGATGGCTGGAACCCGAAGGAACTGTGTTGATCAATGTAATGGACAATGCAATGATTGTCCTCTTGAACAAACAAATGTTATGGGAGATGGAGTGAAAAATATTATTGCTATACTTACACAAGCTATGAATCATTCTAGACTTCCAAATGAGCATAGAAGGGAACAACATTCTATTGAGTCCTTCATAAGGCAACGTCCACCTTCTTTTAGTGGGTCTTCTGATCCACTTGTTGCTAAACAATGGATCAGTACCACTGAAAAGATATTTTCAGTTCTTCAATGTTCTGAACATGATAAAGTCATCTTAACAGTATATCATTTGGAAGGAGAAGCTGATCAATGGTGGAATCTTATCAAGAATACGAGGCAAAGAGATGAAATTGAGTCCATGGAATGGGAAGAGTTCAAGAACTTATTATTCAATAAGTACTTCACTCGTATTCTTCGAACAAAGATGGAGAAGGAGTTTCTTGAACTAAAGAAAAAGGATGATGAATCTGTTGGTATATACGAAGCAAATTTTACATGGATTGAAAGGTATGCATCTGGATTTATCATCCAACCTGAAAGTAAAGTTGATCGATTCTTCAGTGGCTTAAAACCAAATCTTCGAAGGGAATTAGCTATAAGAGACTTCAGTAGCTATGAAGAAATTGTGCGTTGTTCTATCAAGGTAGAAATGGAAGTTGGTGTTACATATCCATCTCATAGTTTTGACAAGAAATGAAAGATGGAGTTCAAGGAGAAATCTCAGAATAATGGTGAAAAGAAGATGAATGTTTCCATATGCTCAAAGTGTGGAAAGAATCATGGTGGAGATTGTCTTAAAGGGACAAGTAAATGTTTCAAATGTGGAAAGGAAGGTCATCGGGCATTTGAATGCCGCAATGATGGGAAGAAGATGCCTAATGATGCAAACAAAGGAAGGGATACACATAATGAACCTACTACACTTCAATGCTTCAATTGCAAGAAAATGGGGCATTATGCTAATAAATGCTCTAATACAAGGGTTAGTGATGATCGACATGAGTAACCACTTAAGGAAAAGGACAAAAGAAAGTCACATGCGATCACCATTGGCGATGTTGAATATGATGACGATGTGGTGGAATGATTAAGTGTTTATGTAATGGGATTTCAGAATAATGTTGTATATAGTATCGTGGAATATTGGAATATTTATGTATTGGTCTATTGTGGTTTTCAATAATTTGATGGCATCGGTAACCATGAAAAGTGATTGAAATATTTTTGGAAAGCAGATGATATTCACATAATGAAGGGATAAAGAGAATCTAATATGTTTGATAGTATTCATGAGCCCATGATTGATATAAGGACTAAGTGATATCATGGTTTGAGTATATAGAATTTTGAGGATTTTGGTATGTGGTAACTGTTAACTTTTAACTGCATTCATGTTTTCACTAAGGTTCAATGGGTATTCATTCTTCAAGAGAATACGTGATTAAGGTATTCACATGTTTGTAATTTGACCAACAAGACATATATTATGATATATGGGGGATAAACGATGGAATTCACGTGATCATTTTCTTTCTCCTATGAGCTTGGACTGAAGTATTTTAGATAAGCCTAAAGATTGGAATGGATTATGTTGGACATAAGATAGTATTGGTTAAGGATAAAACTCTTTTTTGATATTGTTGATGAGATGTTATAGTAATATATCTTTAGAAAAAGGACAACCTGCAGGACGGGCGACAACCCATCGTGTCGGACAAGGCTGTGGGAATCGAACCCACAACCGAAGTGCGACTGGCCTTTATCGCCTACCACTGGCCTACAAGATGTCCCTATTTAGTAGAAACTAGTTTTATTATATTAAGCAGTATAATATAAGAAGTATAAGTCCATTTTAGGAACCATATATGATTAATCTCACTATAGATGGACTTACGTATTTTTTTGATAACTTTTCTAACCTTTTGTTTGAGACAGATGGAATGACCCCTCATTCTATCACATGATCTGCTAACACATCACGAATGACAAATTCAACTTCATTTCTTTAAGAGATAAAGTGGAAATTTTTTAAAGAACGACTAACGGTGAGACTATACCAAAATCACGAAAGTATTTCTTCTAATTCAAATTTCATCAACTTTTGGGAAATGATCTTGAAAACCTAAAATTTTGTCCTATTTCCCTTATATCCGATAAATCAGATGGTACCTTAGATCATCACACATCAATAGATTTGTAATTGTTTTCTTTTTCATAGCCATGTTCTCTACCACTCTCCCCAGAACATGATGATTAGATTTTTCTTCCATATCCATATTTTCACCTATGTTCTCCTACGTGGAAACCCCGTGATGAGTTAATTTGGGTAACTATTACATTTCATACTTTAGTTTTTAAAGCCATGTTTTTGTATTCCTTTTTACGATGTGGTTTTCTATTAAAGAAACTTTCCAGTAGTAAACCATTTATAACCCCGACGAATTTTGAGGGCGAAATTCATTTTAAGGGGGGTAGAATGTAACACCCTGATATTTTATGAAAAATATTTTTTGTAGTTTCTTTAATGTCTTGTGTTTTATGATACACCAGGATTACCTTGCGCTATACGCAACACCGTATTAGCTTGCAGTATACGCAACACTATTCTTGGATCGTGTTACACACAATTTTGATAATAGTTATTCTACACAACATTGAGTATATATATATATATATATATTAAATGTATAAATGAAATATGGTTGGATTATGTTATATGAAACAACTAAGGGTTCTTGCACAGCACGCAACTCGGACTTGGCTTGCATTACACGCAATCACGACCTTCCTCGATAGCGTGTCTTGTACGCAATACCGGGTTTTACTAAACAACGATATATTATTATAATATTATTATGAACTAGCCGTTATGAATATTATTAACAAAATTTTGAATCTTATAACATTTTTATTTGTCTTACACATTTTATAGTACATGGTATAAGAACAAAATAAATTTTTCGGGTAAAATAAGTATTTTTCAAAAAATGCAGTTTTGCCGCCTTTTGATGGCGCACCCACTTTAAATATAGTTTTGATATATTTATAAGTTCAATTTGAAAAAATAAAATTCTTCTTTGGAATCATAAAATAAAAATTTACTTTGGATAAATTTTTCATATTATTCTGGTAACTTTCATATTTTGATGAATAGTTAAAACACGCTATATTTAATTAAAAACAACTTTTTTCATCGCAATAATTTATATGGTTAAATTATAATATTGAATGGTTTTAAAGTAAAAATAGAATATATTTTTACCATTTAATATAATTTATATCATTATCATTGATTCTACCTTGAATTCGTAGGATAAATCAATTCAATCTTTTGCAATGTTTTAAAGAAAAACCTGTTTTCTTTCGACAACGAGATTAATTTTAATTTAATTTATGCAAATTTTGTGTATTGAATTTGGAAATTTGTATTCCATATTAGGAATCAGTGGATCCAAATTATGTTAATATGCTACTTTTTATTTTTGAGAATTATGAATAGTAACTACGGTAAATTTTATTTACCATTGTTAAAGGTAAATCGGGTAATTAAGGGTAAATATAATATTATAAAATTACCCTAACACATGTCAAAATCCTATTGGATGACTAAAAGACGACCCATATCACCTAAGGGTCGAATTAGATTCATTTAATGGACTTTTGTCTATGAAAATAATTTAATTATTATTAAAACCAAAGAATGTGACAACATGTCACTTTCTTAAATCTTATAAGTATAATAATTTTAATTTAGTGATAAACTTCATTAAACTTCGAAAATTAATAATCTCCATAAAGATAATACAATTATCTACATCATAGGAATTTATTTATAATTTTTAGGGATTAAATAATTATCATTTATTATGACACAAAGATGATGCAGTAATTGTCTTATTAATGAAATATTAACATAATTGATGTTATAAATACCCAAATAAATGTAATTTAAGACTTTTTATGAATTACAATAATTTTATATGTTAATATGACATGTTATTATTGATTTAATTTACTTTTTTCTAACTAATAAATCTGTTATGAGTTTCACAAAAAATCAATTACTAAATAGTTTCAAAATTGACATAAAATAGTTTTTTAAAAATATATTATATTATTAATTGTTATTTTATTCCTAAAAATCTAATGTTCGGCCAAATGACTTAGATATGGTTATATATATTAATAATAAAAAACTTGGGGTTCTTTTTTCTTGATATAGTATGTTTATTAACCTTATAGTGTAAGAAAACAAGAAGACACGGTAAAAGTTAAATTATCTAACTTAAAGTTAAATCTAAATGATAAGGTTAAAATTGATAACTAAACTTGTATAAATTCTATTGGATGATATTATATCGACCCCTACCCACCTTATCTTCTAAATATATCAATTTGGAGCTATTAAAAACCGAATTGGACTTTATAATAAAATAATATTTTTAGTTATTCCAAATGTTCCCCTCTCCTCCCTTATAAAAGGGCACCTCCTCCTCCCTCTTCCTCACACCACTTTGATCCTTCAAGCTCGGACAAACCCTGCCAAGTTCTCCTCTACACTACCCTAGAAACATCCTAGAGGTTCTGTTCTTCTTCAAACACCTATTTTAGTACCCTAAAAGGAGGTCTCAAAGAAGCACTTCAAAGAAGAGGTAATGTCCGTTACCGATTCTTTCATCTTTATTTTTTCTTCCACTTCTTCTTATTTAGTTGTTTCATTATGAAGTAATAAATCTGTATCACTCATATAATGATATGTTATTATATGTATTAAACAACCCTATTTCACCATCAATCCATCCTACGGAAAAATAAATCACCGCGCGTGCGTACGTACGGAATACCGTCTCCACGTCGTGGTGTAATCTATTTTCCACCACCACCTTACTTGGATGGGTATAATGGTGTAAATAATGACTATATATGACTATTAAAAAGTGATATTTATTCTGAAATAGTATACATACACTTCAATACAATTCTACGGTCATGGAAATGATATCATCGCTCGTGCGTACGTACGGAATACCATCTCCATGATGTGATGTGATTCGTTCTACATGATCTTCATTGCATAATGAATATATAAATGAATTGAATGAATTAATATGATATATATTACAATAATAACATTCTGTAATTGAGGTATCTATAACCTAAAGAGAAGAATAAGAATTTATTCGACAAACACGCATAAGAACAAAAAAGTAATAAACACCCAAATAACAAGTAGTAATGAAATATTACTAATAATAAGCTAAGAATATGACCATATATGATATCATAAAAATAATTATGATTCTGGAATAAGTAAATAACATTATTTAAATCATTATAAAAGAGTTTTGGACACTTATGAAGCAAATCGGACCTAAGGTAAGGGAAATATCACAATCTCATTTTTATCCGAGATTGTTTATACTTTGGCATTTACTGGGGTGTATTTTATCATCCACATCCATGTTTCCTCAATATGTAATATTATTTCCATTCACCTACAATTTTTTAAATCCTATTTTACCCTTTGGTTAGTTTTTAGTAAAAGATATGAAAGGAATATTTTGTCGTTTTTCATACGAGGTACTTTTTTGACTTTTCCGACAAAAGTACGAGAAGAATGTTTTTTTAACTTATACAGCACGAATGGATTTTTAAAACATTATTTACAAGAAGCTCCCTTTACAAGATTTCAAGTTTATTTTTAATCAAATTCTTTTAGTTTCAAATTTTATGACATGTTAAGAAAGGAAAAAATGTTTTTGAAGTAGAAAGGATATTTTCCCCAAGAATGGAGTTCAAGTGATTTATCAAAATTATTTTCCATCTAAGATAATATAGGGTTCTGTTTATATCCCTATTATTACATGGATTTGATTATGATGTGATGGAAATATTTTTATGAATTCCTTTATCTTATATGAATTGTTTTATGATGTCATGTTGTTTAAGAATCCCATTTTTATAACATGGGTTATGCTATGATGTATGGTTTATGATTTTGTGGAACACATAAGAATGGTATCATTATGAGATGGGTGGGACCTATATCTCCCTCCAATTCATTGTGTAATGATTTTATATCTCATGAGATAGACATGGCTGGAACGGTAGGTTATACCGGTTCAGTGAAACAGGACTGAAACGAGGAGTGAACTCGGTTCAGAAAGGGACTTTGTCCACTAAGATAGTCTTGGCAATGAGTCTTGACTAATAATAAATGATTCTATATGATTATGTGTGTATGAAAATAAGTTTCATGTTTTAATTTATGATTATTGGGATTACATTTTACTACTATGATTTATCCCATGTTATGAAATTATGATCTCTTTTGCAGGTTAAGATTTCCAAAAGATATGTTCTTATGAATATGAATTGATTGATATTTCTTTTGATTACCCTTACTGAGCATTTGAGATCACCCTTTTATGTTTTCATTTCCCCAGGATATAAAGAAAGGATTTAGGTTTTAAAAAAAGAAGATCTTTATGGGAGATGTTGAAAATCTTTCACCACGATTAGAAGATTATATTCCGAGTTTCCAAACACACTAAACTATTACGGCCCTTATGTGTGTGTTTTTGTTATGTACTAAGTATTCCGGAAAAGTAATGTAATGTCTATGTACGTCAAGCTTAGGGTCTCTACAGTTGGTATCAAAGAAAAGGTTTAGTCAACCTTTGGAAACTAGGATGCGAAAACGTTAGTGAGATCCCTAGAGTTATTTCTAAGGTATGTCTAGGGATGTCCCTATGGATAAGTATACGTATAGGATAATTTCCTAGAACTACAGTAACGATCATAGAATTTAACCTAAGATGTTAGATATTGAAGATACTCTCCCTTTATTATGTTGTTTTCCCTAGCATGATTTTTGCCTCTCACACTATTCTTTTTGGGTTTTAGACGATGGCTGGAACCCGAAGGAACTGTGTTGATCAATGTAATGGACAATGCAATGATTGTCCTCTTGAACAAACAAATGTTATGGGAGATGCAGTGCAAAATCTTATTGCTATACTTACACAAGCTATGAATCATTCTAGATTTCCAAATGAGCATAGAAGGGAACAACATTCTATTGAGTCCTTCATAAGGCAACGTCCACCTTCTTTTAGTGGGTCTTCTGATCCACTTGTTGCTGAACAATGGATCAGTACCACTGAAAATATATTTTCAGTTCTTCAATGTTCTGAACATGATAAAGTCATCTTAGCAGTATATCGTTTGGAAGGAGAAGCTGATCAATGGTGGAATCTTATCAAGAATACGAGGCAAAGATATGAAATTGAGTCCATGGAATGGGACGAGTTCAAGAACTTATTTTTCAATAAGTACTTCCCTCGTATTCTTCGAACAAAGATGGAGAAGGAGTTTCTTGAACTAAAGCAAAAGGATGATGAATCTGTTGGTATATACGAAGCAAATTTTACAAGGATTGAAAGGTATGCATCTGGATTTATCATCCAACCTGAAAGTAAAGTTGATCGATTCTTCAGTGGCTTAAAACCAAATCTTCGAAGGGAATTAGCTATAAGAGACTTCAGTAGCTATGAAGAAATTGTGCGTTGTGCTATCAAGGTAGAAATGGAAGTTGGTGTTACTTATCCATCACATAGTTTTGACAAGAAAAGAAAGATGGAGTTCAAGGAGAAATCTCAGAATAATGGTGAAAAGAAGACGAATGTTTCCATATGCTCAAAGTGTGGAAAGAATCATGGTGGAGATTGTCTTAAAGGGACAAGTAAATGTTTCAAATGTGGAAAGGAAGGTCATCGGGCATTTGAATGCCGCAATGATGGGAAGAAGATGCCTAATGATGCAAACAAAGGAAGGGATACACATAATGAACCTACTACACTTAAATGCTTCAATTGCAAGGAAATGGGGCATTATGCTAATAAATGCACTAATACAAGGGTTAGTGATGATCGACATGAGTAACCACTTAAGGCAAAGGAAAAAGGAAAGTCACATGCGATCACCATTGGCGATGTTGAATATGACGACGATGTGGTGGAATGATTAAGTGTTTATGTAATGGGATTTCAGAATAATGTTGTATATAGTATCGTGGAATATTGGAATATTTATGTATTGGTCTATTGTGGTTTTCAATAATTTGATGTCATCGGTAACCATGAAAAGTGAATGAAATATTTTTGGAAAGCAGATGATATGCACATAATGAAGGGATAAAGAGAATCTAATATGTTTGATAGTATTCATGAGCCCATGATTGATATAAGGACTAAGTGATATCATGGTTTGAGTATATAGAATTTTGAGGATTTTGGTATGTGGTAAGTGTTAACTTTTAACTGCATTCATGTTTTCACTAAGGTTCAATGGGTATTCATTCTTCAAGAGAATACATGATTAAGGTATTCACATGTTTGTAATTTGACCGACAAGACATATATTATGATATATGAGGGATAAACGATGGCATTCACGTGATCATTTTCTTTCTCCTATGAGCTTGGACTGAAGAATTTTAGATAAGCCTAAAGATTGGAATGGATTATGTTGGACATAAGATAGTATTGGTTAAGGATAAAACTTTTTTTTGATATTGTTGATGAGATGTTATA
Source organism: Viscum album (assembly GCA_963277665.1). Taxonomy (NCBI): domain Eukaryota; kingdom Viridiplantae; phylum Streptophyta; class Magnoliopsida; order Santalales; family Viscaceae; genus Viscum; species Viscum album. Next base: position 1,656,701,643 of record OY728163.1, read on the forward strand.
GTAATATATCTTTAGAAAAAGGACAACCTGCAGGACGGGCGACAGCCCATCGTATCGGACAAGGTTGTGGGAATTGAACCCACAACCGAAGTGCGACTGGCCTTTATCGCCTACCACTGGCCTACAAGAAGTCCCTATTTAGTAGAAACTAGTTTTATTATATTAAGCAGTATAATATAAAAAGTATAAGTCCATTTTAAAAACTATAAATGATTAATCTCACTATAGATGGTCTTACGTATTTTTTTTGATAACTTTTCTAACCTTTTGTTTGAGACAGATGGAATGACCCCTCATTCTATCACATGATCTGCTAACACATCACGAATGACAAATTCAACTTAATTTCTTTAAGAGATAAAGTGGAAATTGTCTAAAGAACGACTAACGGTGAGACTATACCAAAATCACGAAAGTATTTCTTCTAATTCAAATTTCATCAACTTTTGGGAAATGATCTTGAAAACCAAAAATTTTGTCCTATTTCCCTTATATCCGATAAATCAGATGGTACCTTAGATCATAACACATCAATAGCTTTGTAATTGTTGTCTTTTTCATAGCCATGTTCTCTACCACTCTCCCCAGAACATGATGATTAGATTTTTCTTCCATATCCATATTTTCACCTATGTTCTCCTACGTGGAAACCCAGTGATGAGTTAATTTGGGTAACTGTTACATTTCATACTTTAGTTTTTAAAGCCATGTTTTGGTATTCCATTTTACGATGTGGGTTTCTATTAAAGAAACTTTCCAGTAGTAAACCATTTATAACCCCGATGAATTTCGAGGGCGAAATTCATTTTAAGGGGGGTAGAATGTAACACCCTGAGATTTTATGAAAAATATTTTTTGTTGTTACATTAATGTCTTGTGTTGTATGCTACACCAAGATTACCTTGCGCTATACGCAACACCGTATTAGCTTGCAGTATACGCAACACTATTCTTGGATCGTGTTACACACAATTTTGATAATAGTTATTCTACACAACATTGAGTATATATATATATATATATTAAATGTATAAATGAAATATGGTTGGATTATGTTATACGAAACAACGAAGGGTTCTTGCACAGCACGCAACTCGGACTTGGCTTGCATTACACGCAATCACGACCTTCCTCGATAGCGTGTGTTGTACGCAATACCGGGTTTTACTAAACAACGATATATTATTATAATATTATTATGAACTAGCCGTTATGAATAGTATTAACTAAATTTTGAATCTTATAACATTATTATTTGTCTTACACATTTTCTAGTACATGGTATAAGAACAAAATAAATTTTTCGGGTAAAATCAGTATTTTTCAAAAAATGCAGTTTTGCCGCCTTTTGATGGCGCACCCACTTTAAATCTAGTTTTGATATGTTTATAAGTTCAATTTGACAAAATAAAATTCTTCTTTGGAATCATAAAATAAAAATTTACTTTGGATAAATTTGTCATATTATTCTGGTAACTTTCATATTTTGATGAATAGTAAAAACACGCTATATTTTAATTAAAAACAACTTTTTTCATCGCAATAATTTATATGGTTAAATTATATTATTGAATGGTTTTAAAGTATAAATAGAATATATTTTTACCATTTAATATTGTTTATGTCATTATCATTGATTCTACCTTGAATTCGTAGGATAAATCAATTCAATCTTTTGCAATATTTTAAAGAAAAACTTGTTTTCTTTCGACAACGGGATTAATTTTAATTTAATTTCTGCAACTTTTGTGTATTGAATTTGGAAAAATTAATTCCATATTAGGAATCAGTGGATCCAAATTATGTTAATAAGCTACTTTTTATTTTTGGAAATTATGAATAGTAACTACGGTAAATTTTATTTACTATAGTTAATGGTAAATCAGGTAAATAAGGGTAAATATAATATTATAAAATTACCCTAACACATGTAAAAATCCTATTGGATGACTAAAAGTCGACCCATATTACCTAAGGGTCGGATTAGATTCATTTAATGGACTTTTGTCCATGAAAATAATTTAATTATTATTAAAACCAAAGAATGTGACAACATGTCACTTTCTTAAATATTATAAGTATAATAATTTTAATTTAGTGATAAACTTCATGAAACTTCGAACATGAATAGTCTCCAGAAAGATAATACAATTATATACATCATAGGAATTTATTTATAATTTTTAGAGATTAAATAAGTATCATTTATTATGACACAAAGATGATGCAGTAATTGTCTTATTAATGAAATATTGACATAATTGATGTTATAAATACCCAAATAAATGTAATTTAAGACTTTTTATAAATTACACTAATTTTATATGTTAATATGACATATTAGTAGTGATTTAATTAACTTTTTTCTAAATAATCAATCTGTTATGAGTTTCACAAAAAATCAATTACTAAATAGTGTCAAAATTGACATAAAATAGTTTTTAAAACAAATATTATATTATTAATTGTTATATTATTCCTAAAAATCTAGGGTTCGGAAAAATGACTTAGATAAGGTTATATATATTAATAATAAACAACTTGGGGTTCGTTTGTCTTGATATAGTATGTTTTTTAACCTTATAGTGTAAGAAAACAAGAAGACATGGTAAAAGTTAAATTATCTAACTTAAAGTTAAATCTAAATGATAAGTTTAAAATTGATATATAAACTTATCTAAATTCTATTTGATGAGAGGATTTCGACCCCAACCCACCTTATCTTAGAAATATATCAATTTGGGGCTATTGAAAACCGAATTTGACTTTATAATAAAATAATATTTTTAGTTATTCCAAAGGTGCCCCTCTCCTCCCTTATAAAAGGGAACCTCCTCCTCCCTCTTCCTCACACCACATTGAGCCTTCAGGCTTGGCCAAACCCTACCAATTTCTCCTCTAAACATCTCTAGAAACATCCTAGAAGTTATGGTCTTCTTCAAAGACCTATTTTAGTACCCTAAAAGGAGGTCTCAAAGAAGCACTTCAAAGAAGAGGTAATGTCCGTTACCGATTATTTCATCTTTATTTCTTCTTCCACTTCTTCTTCTTTAGTTGTTTCATTATGAAGTAATAACATCAGTATCACTAATATAATGATATGTCATTATAGGTATGAAACAACCCTATTTCACCATTTATCCATCCTACGGAAAAAGAAATCATCGCGCGTGCGTACGTACGGAATACCGTCTCCACGCCGTGGTGTAATCTATTTTCCACCACCACCTTACTTGGATGGGTTTAATGGTGTAAATAATGACTATATATGACTATAAAAAAGTGATATTGATTCTGAAATAGTATAAATACACTCCAATACAATTCCACGATCATGGGAACGATATCATCGCTCGTGCGTACGTACGGAATACTGTCTCCACGATGTGATGTGATTCGTTCTACATGATCTTCATTGCATAATGATTATCTAAATGAATTGAATGAATGAATATGATATATATTACAATAATACCATTCTGTAAATGAGGCATCTATAACCTAAAGAGAAGAATAATAATTTATTCGACAAACATGCATAAGAACAAAAAAGTAATAAACACCCGAATAACAAGTAGTAATGAAATATTACTAATAATAAGCTAAGAATATGACCATATATGATATAATAACAATATTTATAATTCTGTAATAAGTCAATAACATTATTTAAATCATTATACAGAAGTTTTGGACACTTACGAAGCAAATAGGACCTAAGGTAAGGGAAATATCACAATCTCATTTTTATCCGAGATTTTTTATACTTTGGCATTTACTGGGGTGTATTTTATCATCCACATCCATGTTTCCTCAATATGTAATATTATTTCCATTCAACTACAATTTTTTAAATACTATTTTAACCTTCGGTGAGTTTTTAGTAAAAGATATGAAAGGAAACATTTGTCATTTTTCATACGAGTTACTTTTTTGACTTTTCCGACAAAAGTACGAGAAGAATGTTTTTTTAACTTATATGGCATGAATGGATTTTTAAAACATTATTTCCAAGAAGCTTCCTTTACAAGTTTTCAAGTTTATTTTTAATCAACTTCTTTTAGTTTAAAATTTTATGACCTGTTAAGAAAGGAAAAGATGTTTTTGAAGTAGAAAGGATATTTTCCTCAAGAATGGAGTTCAAGTGTTTTATCAAAATTATTTTCCATCTAAGATAATATAGGGTTCTGTGTCTATCCCTATTATTACATGGATTTGATTATGTTGTGATGTAAATATTTTTATGAATTCCTTTATCTTATATGAATTGTTTTATGATGTCACGTTGTTTAAGAATCCCATTTTTATTACATAGGTTATGCTATGATGTATGGTTTATGATTTTGTGGCACACATAAGAATGGTATCATTATGAGATGGGTGGGACCTATATCTCTCTTTAATGCAGTGGGTAAAGATTTTATATATCATGAGATAGACATGGCTGGAACGGTAGGTTATACCGGTTCAGTGAAACAGGACTAAAACGAGGAGTGAACTCGGTTCAGAAAGGGACATTTTCCCCTAAGATAGTCTTGGCAATGAGTCTTGAATAATAAGAAATGATTCTATATGATTGTATGTGTATGCCACAAAGTTTCATGTTTTAAGTTATGATTGTTTGGATTACATTTCACTAATATGATTTATCCCATGTTATGAAATTATGATCTCTTTTGCAGGTTAAGATTTCCAAAAGATATGTTCTTATGAATATGAAGTGATTGATATTTCTTTTGTTTACCATTACTAAACATTTGAACTCACCCTTTTATGTTTTCTTTTCCCCAAGACATAAAGAAAGGATTTATTTTTTAAAAAAGAAGATCTTTATGGGAGATGTTGAAGATCTTTCACCATGATTAGAAGATTATATTTCGAGTTTCCAAAGACACTAAACTATTACGGTCCTTGTGTGTGTGTTTTTGTTATGTACTAAGTATTCCGAAAAAGTAATGTAATGTCTATGTACGTAAATCATAGGGTCTCTACACTATTTGTGCCAGACATGGCATGTACTAGAAATAACTTCACCATCATATGTTGTTAGTCACACGGCCGATTACATGGATGAATCTACATAGATTGTTTGTTCCAGACACGGAGTGTACTACCTACCCCTAATCCACCCATTTCATTGGTCAAATGGCTGGACACATGGTCTATACACATGGTGTGTACATCCGCAACAATGTGTTTTCCACCAAGGAATTCCCAACCCCGTGTCTTTTCCCACACAACCAGTTACAAGGTTATGAACTACACAACATTTATATATAGTACATGGTGTGTACATAAGAAAAACAGTTCATTCTTGAAAAGAAGGATAAATGGTGTGTATTCACCAATACAGACCACGTATTATGGTTTTTTCTGTAGAATAATCCTCAGAAACTTCTCTAGAACCAAGAAAAACACTGAAATGAACATTAAAGGGCCAAATTCTGATCCGTGAGGGCACATCGTCCACACAAATCTATGTTTTTCATCTTATACATGTCATATACAAGCATAATAGTGCAATAATCCACCAAATTAAAATCCATAAAATCCCATAACACCTCGAGAACCAAATTTTTGCATTCATTAAAGTTAAACCTTACACAATTTTATACCCTATAGAATAGTAAATATTCTATCATGGTATCTATCACAACATCTTGAATATCTAGCACAACATCTATCACAACAACATGTAATCAATCATTCATCCTAAATGGAATGGAAAGAATGCATGAAATGTGATCTCTATCAAGTGCCTATATGATTCATGAGATGGAATATGCTCATCTCATCAAGTTTCAAATGAAATTGAACCTCAATATTATCAATGATAATAACAAAAAAAAATTTAATCACCCAGCGATGAAATAAAATCAACTATAATAATTTAAAATGTAGAAAAATTTCAATAATCAAGGTAAATCAACTTTTCCCTGTACATGGGTTATCTACTCCCTAGAATAACTTGTTAACTACTTATTCTATCATATCCCTAGATATAGGCTCCATACAGTAAGTCATGAAAAAAAAGAAATTCCTATGATGACACTTTTTAACATCCTGGTTCTTGGTGCCGCCTAGAGGTTCCCCATACCTAGTTAGTCATATGGCCTCAAGCGCATTTCCAAAATTCTAGAGGCTTCCAACTAGTAATAAGGGCCTTTGGTGTGATGGTGGGGAAACTATGCCCTCATTTTCAGAAAAATTCAATAGAAATAAATAGATAACAACAGAGGAAGGATTAATAATAACATGAAATAGAAAATAGCAGAAGACTGGTAGTAGATAAATAACATGATCATGTATATAAACGATGCATGATACATATGTCTAGGAAAGTAGACAATCAAGTCATAGTGCTAGAATACAATACAAAAACAATGTACGATAAATAAAATAAACTCCAGCAGCATCACAAGCCTCAGCTTGCTCACATTCTCTCTATCTCCATATCAATGAAGTACCTAAAGTAGAAGGGAACTTGCCCTTATCTATACCTATTGTAACATAATCTGTTTCGGCCCAAAACAACGACCCAAATAGTGTGTGAGAAAAATCCCTGTAGGAAAACACCAAAGGATCTATGCATAATAATCAGTGAATATTTATGGCCGGTAATAAGAAAAATGATGTTGTGAACAAGGAAGTACTCAAAAGTAAACAATCCAATAGTTTTAATGGCATTCCTTTTTACATATCAAGTAAGCATCAATTTAAAATCAAGTAACCCTCTGAGAAGTACTCACATAATATACCCTAGGTTCAACCAATCAAACACAAGAAACCCTATAGGAAGTACTCACAGTCTAACCACTCGGGTTCAGATTTAGCAAAGACACTCTGAGGAAGCACCCACCATCAATTCCTGATGTGGTCTTTAATTGGAAAACTACAGACACTCTGAGGAAGCACTCAACGTTCAATTCCCCCTGTCATCTTGCAATGTTGAAATAAAAAGACTCCGAGGGAGAAAAATTTCCACCCCCCTATGTCCACGCAACATAAAAGTAAATATACACTTTGGAGAAGCCCTCAGCATCCATTCTCCCTATGGTCTACTACATCAGGTTCTCATAGCCCTATGTGAGTCAATCGTTCACAACGATGTTCAACAGCCAAATTAAACCTTAATAAATACTTTGCTAATAGCTTTTAAGAAATACTTGGATAGAGATATACAATCATATAATAGAATCAGATAAAAATTCACTCCATCCTAACAAAAATAGGCATGGAAAACAAGTAGTCTAACGGGAAAATCTAGACCAAAAGGTAAACATAAAAAAAACATGGGTATCACATCCATATCTTGTAAAATAACCCAATTCAGTATAAAACAACCTCTACTCAAGCAAAAAAGGCATAACAGGCATTAAGAGTGCTAAAATCCCAAAACACACAATACCCCAATCTAGGGTATTGGGAACATTTTCACATAATATTCAAAGAAAAACTAAGAAAAGGACGAACCACATTCCTCTGCATTGTACGATCGATATATTCCTGAGTCGGCCCTTGAATCGAACTAGAATGTGGTAGATCTAAAAACATTTAAAAACATTCAACCAAGGATATCTCACGAGATATGAGAAATAAATAGATGGGGCTCTAGAAGAAGGAAGAACTCACCGATGTGATTCCAATGCAACTGAGGGAGTTTGATTCGGAGAACGGGCGGCGAGTCGGAGGCTTGAAAAAGATTTTTCAGTATCCATCACTCCTGGACAAGACATACCTAGAAGAAGAGGTTTATGTCAATTAAACGTGACCCTAGTCTGATATAACAGCTAAAAATAAAATTACATAGTGTGTTGTTTAAAAGTACATGCCATGTACATATCTTAACTGGATTTGGATATAGGCGGTCTCCAGGAAACCCTACATTGCCATGTACTTGGCCGTTACATGGACAGTACATAGTCACCCATGGTAATCGGGTACATGACTTGTACTCCAAAGTACACGGTGTGAAATCTTTAAATTTATAGATTTTACTCTTTTTCTAAAAAACACTACAAAATAAAACCCTTACATAAAAATAAGGTCTGAGTTCTTTTAAATTATTGAGGCACCAATTTTTGAAAATCTCTCCTAAATTTTGAATTATTATTTTTAGATTTCTTCCACCAAGCTGATAACTTTGTTTCATTAATTGATTGATTTAGTTTTTTCTAGATTCATTCATTTAATATTAATATAAATGTTTTTCTCATAACTATCCATGATTCTCTCTTTCCTTTTACAATATAAGCATTTGTTCTTTGGTATATCATATTTCATAACATTCTTCTTAGGTGTGTTTTTTTAACTTCTCTTTTTTCATACACACAAAGGTGAACTCATCATATTTATTTGAATTATCTAAATTTTTGTGGTTATATTTCAAAAATATATGAATCAATCTTGGTAGGTTTTAACCACGATTTTTTATCATAATATAACTATTTATTTTTACTTCCATGAAATTTATCAATATATTCAAATCTGTTAGAAGTAAATAGATTTACCTTCTTCTTTGAATGTTTCCTGAACTCAACATGATTTCATTCGGATTCATATTTTCTCAATATTAATGTATGTCATATTTTTTCCTTAAATAATGAACATGTTATACCAAGAGTTAATGAAACTTTTTAAAAAAAATTAAATAACCCACAATATTAAAAAAATATTATTTTCTTCCTTTATGAAATAATTTGTACAATATAAGTTTCTTACTATTTATTATATGAATAAGAATTATTTTTGAGATATTTTTAGGTAACCAATATTCATAATTATTTTATATCCATCCACTATTAAGTAATGGTTTTCTAAGAATTTATCTTCACCCATATATGTTCGGAATTTAGAAACCTCAAATTTTCCTAGAGACATTATTAATACAAAAAAAAATTCCAGAGTAAGGTTTAATTTTTTCTATGATATCCTAATAGATTTACACTTATTTGATTTGAATATGTTATTTCCACTAAAATAATTCATTTTTAAATTATTTTTTCCAAAAACAAATCATCGAAAAAACTCTTCTTTTTGCATCTTGGGAAGACTCATCTTGTATTGTTATATATATTTCATTTTTACTTCTAAATCAAGAAAATATTAGTTGAGATTATTTTTCCCTACCCCAAATATAAAAATTATTCCAAACCAACCTTTATTAATCTTCTAAACATTATCTTTATTATACATACAATTTTTGTGTAAGGAATTGCCAATCTCATTCTCTCTTATAGAATTGATTTCCAGCTGACCATTATTAACATCCATAGAAACTATTTTTATTTATTTTTGTTCATGAATAATCTCTTTATATTCATATCATTTATCAAATTTCTCATAAATTTATTTTTGAAGTTATTTTTAATCAAGGGGTGTTTTTATTTTTATAGAAATGATGTTTGTACTTTATCTTCAACAATTTTGATGAGGGTGCTATAATTTTTCAAATTCTCATCCTGATTTTTATGTATAGAAGTTACAACCAAATATAGATATTAATTTTATAAATACAAGCCCTTTATAAATGTATGTATATATGTAAAAAACAAAAAAAATCCTTTTTAAAAAATATTTAACTAAAGATAAAAATAATTGCGATGTGATTCAATTTTCATATACTCTTCACAACCTAAAATTGATTCTTAAATGGGATAATTATCAACAAATATTATGTAAATATAATCTATTTTATTACCTTAAACTATTTTTTACCATATTTCTCATTTATCTCAGGAGTTATATTTCGCAAATTCTTAGCCTCATTCTTCTTCCTATTTTTCAATGTTTTGAACGAAAACTCTATACAAACCACGAAATACTATTTATTATCAAACTAAGGAATCTCACTAACTTTTTTGGATATGAACTTGATGTATTAATGACACAAAAACTAATAAAAAAATATATCCAATTTTAGATATAACTATGTGTTATGACAACACTTGGACTGCCCAAAAATAATGTGCAGACACATTGAGTGAGGGTGAATCAATGTGAACTAGTTTTTTATAAAATTATGTTATTGCATTAATTATTTTAACCATTATACCTATTAGGGTGAATGGATGTAATATTAAGTAACTAATACATTTACATTTCATGAAATAAATAAAGTAAAGAGATCATAACACATGATATATTTGTAAATTTCACCCTGGATATGGGTGACTACATCCTTATTGTGTTCTTGTAAAGTCTGAGATGTTGATTTTATCACTAATTTATATAATTGATTATATAACAAGATAACATATCAATATTTACTCAGCCCTTACATCATGTGAGAATGTTACATTATTAAACATGAAACTATTCCCCTATGATTAAATATTTTTTGATAAGTTCTTTCTATTAAAATCCCTATAGTACTAAATAGACTTCCTAAAACCCTTCATAACAAGATATTATTCATTACTTTTGAATTCCATTTAATTAATAGAATATGTATTTTTCCACAATATTATGTCTTAAACTACCAGTTAATGAACAACTTCAACTACATGAACATCAACCTTGTCCTCTCAGCATCAAAATTACCAGCTCAAGAATAACTATCTCCATGTTTTTTCCTTCCTCAACACTATGAATATTCAAACATATGATGGTAAATTTTGAATCAATTAGGATTTAAAATGTTATCCACCTTATAAATACCTTTAATTATAAATCAAATCACCGTCTAATTATTATGATACATATAATATACAATTTTTCTATCTCTCTTCCTTTTTCAACCCAACGGATCTTCCAAAATAAGTTGTACATGCTCCATTATTCCTCATATTTAAATAATATTATGAAAGAAATAGGTTTTATTATCTCTCTATATCTTCATATAGTATCATTAACTCATACTTTATATAGATTATATACTTTTATACTGGTCAATGAGTATTGAAACCTCCATGAAACATAGAAATGATGGATTTATAAATCCCACATTATATATGTATTTATTTCTCAATTAATAAGTATTAATTTTGTAAAACTCAAATGAACCATGAAAATTTATCATTTTTCCTTGTTTAGTCATCATAAATGCTTCCTCAAATATATATTTGAATCATAGCTTAAGCCTTATGATATTTACTTCATTAATAATATATCAACATCATAAAATTTATTTCAAAAATTGAATAGATTAATATTATGCTTCTTTAGGTTTACCTTTAGAAACTTTTTGAATTTTTATATATATTATTTTTATATTTTTGAGTTAATATTACATAACTTTTGATATCATCACAACTTCTTATATCCTAAACATACAACAAACTTTATCTATTTATCTCCTCTATATTCAATCTTTCAATATTATAGAATTTGAAAGATAACCTTTTAAAAAACAATATATGATTAACAAAATATTAGTATAATATGATAGTAATTTTACTATCAAATAAATTTAAAACTATTGAATTTATTCACACACAAATATATATCTTTCTGGTTGCACAATCATTAGAAACATGCCACTCACACTTCATCATCAACCTTCTACTTCTACTTTATCTTCTCTTATTAAATATTATTTCTTCTTTAGACTATTAATTTTGATTTCAGACTCACCTTATAGAGTATGATTTTTCACAAATATCCTAAAAATATATTTCTTTTCCTTCTATCTTCGCATTTTTTAGGTGTCTTCCACTTTCTATATTCTACTTTAGGACATTATCAATGTTTTATAATCATAGAACTTCTTAGGTTTATTATTATGTAGAACCTTTTAAATATAATGTAACAAATTAAACAATAGGTTATTCTTTTAATGTATAATTTTTATTCTAATACTTTTTCAATATTATCTTTTACCTTCGGGTCAAATGGTTCTACATTCTAACTTATGCAATAGAATATTTCAAAAACTTCTTTATAAACTTAATGGCATGCCTTTATCAATTATCCCAAACTCAATATTCCTTCTCAGTACTCTATCTTATCTTCACATTATCTTCTAAAAACACATTATCTATTATTTTAAACTTCTCATTCATCAGTTTTCATCTTCTTAGTGCTTTATTCTTTGAAATAAAAAACAATTTTCATTCCTAAATCATCATCCAATAATATATCACTATGTTTATTTTGGGATACATTATGATCTATAATCCTTAGTTTTATATTCATGAATCAACATCTTAAGTTTCCAAAAACTAATTTCAACTTCCTTAGTTTAACTCATCAAACATATTTATCCTATAGGTAATATTCCACTTTCAGAAATAATAATGTTTGGAATTGAATCTGTAATCAAGAATAGGTTCTCACAAACTATAGTTATAACATGGTGTTTATAGTGATATAATCAACCATAAACACCAATAATTAATTATCATTAGGTAAAAATAAATAATTATAATATATTTATACTCTTTAAAATCATCATATATTAATGGTAGTAATATTTCTACAAATAAATTCTCTTATATCATATAGAAATCCCATAAGAAATAATAACACCCTATATTACAACACTCAAAAAGTAGATATAGAATTTACTATTTTTTATATTGTTATCTCTCAAAATGATTATAGTATATTCATCTCAACATATTATCATCATATAAGTGAGACTTACACTCCAGCCATATATCTTCTTACCAGTAATATAGGAACCTCTTAATTTATTGGGTTCCTCAATATCACCTAACATGTATTAATAGTATCACTCATTGAATTCATTTATTGGAAACCATCTTATGGATAAAAAGTAAAATCACCATCATTAAAAACAATTATGATCTTCACATACATTTATAATATATGAGTAAATATGTATTTTTAGTTACAACAACTTGTAACTCTTCATCCAGGATAACTCTCCCATACATTTTATCTTATGAAACCTTTATGATAGTGATAGTCTTATATAGATAATGATTGAATGTTAATTATTAATGATCCAATTACCCTGTGAATCATAGGATAAAATTAACTAATTCCATGACCTTTACAATATGACTATTTTGTACTCTAAAATATAGATAAATGAAGTGGTGCGATATCTCTATATTGCACCGTACAATATCCCCAACTAAGGTATACAATATGACTTATTGTATCTTATGTCACTCACTATAAAATATGTATATCATCAAATATTATATCATATAAACACATCATATTTTTCTAGATTTAGGTAATATATCCATCAGCATGGTGATATAATGAAGATCGTTACCCCCCCCCCACCATTCGATGGACTTATCCCTTGATGTGGTGTGTTTTACAACATTATTTGTAAAATAGGGGATTAGAAGTTACAATGGTTTTTTGATCTGTTAACTATGCCACAACATATCAGGAAATCATGGTTTCAATTGATATATGATATATAATTGTGTTATAAAATTTTTATTTCATGGGACTTTGGGTGGAACTATTTTTACATTAGATAAAACCCTTTATAGTGTTAAGTTGTATTGAATGGGATTCCATAATAACTTGGTTTTTTTATAATTAATATCCATTTTTATCTTATAGATTCTCTATTTCACCTATAATATTAGTTTATGATATGAATTATTTATTTTTTCAGTCTTTTTTGTTTTTGAGGTATCCTACATGGATTCTTATACTCAAATATGCATGGGACTTATTCCCAAACTTTTTTTTCCTATGAAAATGATGAATAGTTTGGTGTTGTATACAATAGACATGGATCTAATGGAGTAGGTACTTCATGGTTCAATTAAATGTTTGGTGGTACTTTTTAGTGGTGGTTTCTATCATTGATTATACTATGAATCGAGGTAAAGAGGTGTTTCCCTTATCATGGGTTTATTATTCTCTATGATATTACGATATTTTATTTTTCTTTATTAATAGAGATTTACATTGTGATATTATTTTGGATAGTCATTATATCTTACCTGAATTTTATATAGTGTCGTTTTTTATATATATTTTGTAGTGGTTGGTTATTTTGTATGTTATAGATGTATATTTGTTATAGGTTTCATATAGACTAAGGTATCCCATGTGTGATATGACTTATTAGTGATTTTCACTTATGATTGGCCAATAGGAGGTGGGATTAGTGTAGCATAGTCATCTTACTACTTACCTAGGTATCATCCTAGTACATCAGGTCATGTCACAAATATTCTCCATAGAACAAAATGATGGAATTTATATAAATATATATACAATATTATATGGTATTGAATTTGAGATCTTTTTATAGGGAAATTGAAATATATTTACTGAGATGAAGTTGATTCATTATATCTAGTGGTTATGATTGTGAGATAAAATAGAGAGAAAATGATAAGTTATGTCATTACTTGATTTGAATATTTATAAAATACCCAAGAACACTCATATAGTATTTAGGATACATGGTGGTACTTATTTCTTATGGGATGATAGATAAATTACTATATGTATTATAAATTTATATCTTCTTTCTAGTATAAGTTGATTATAAATATTTATTCGTTCGTTATAATTATTAAAAAATCTATGGACTTTTACATGGATTCAAGATTTAATACCACTAATTTGTACCGATTATAGTGTCATTTGTGGTCAATATTGACATTATGAATATTTTTTTATCAACGTAACAAACAAAAATCTTAGTGGAATGTTGTATAAGTATTGTATGATGATATGGGGTAAAATTATGCAGGATTAATTTCTAATCAGGACATATACTCTTATGAGAAATTCCTTTTATAAATAAGATTACCAGGTGGTTAACATACATATGTAATTTTTTGAAGGGGAAGTGTATAGTGTATTTATTCTTAGTTTCCAAATGAGGGGACAACAGATGAAATGTGATGTAATTATTGTTATTTATCCTAGGACTATTAGTTTATGTGCGATTATACAGTTATTGAGAACATAATAAGAATATTATTTGATTATTATAACAAGATGATTGGTCAGTATTTTGACAATATTACTAGCATTTCATTAATTTTTTCCTGTGCTATTCATTATTGCAGACCAAACTGATCATGGATATCTATACAAGGATATGAATACTAACTCTAACAATCCTATTAACTATTATATATAATGGTTAAGGGAGGAAAGGTGCAGATATGATACCTCCTTGACAATAACTTTTGTAGAAGAGTGATAATGAATAGAATTAATCGTTATATGGTTTTTGATATAGTATTTATTGACCAAGGTTAATGATATTTAATTTTAGATTAATTTGGAATAAATTAAATTGAGGTGATATCATTTTTCTCTAGTTGTGTTTTGTGAAAATGTGGACATATATGGTTAGTGACACTTTTAATAAGATATCAATGATGTTTGTGAGATAATTTCGATTTCTGGGTATATTAATATATGAATGTAAAAGAAAAGGTATCATGAAATTAGAAACAAAAATTTGTAAATGAATTAAATTCAATATCAGATAACTTTTGTGATTTTCATAGGGACATCGATATAGGTGTTATAAGAATATTCTTTGTATTTTGGAAATGATTTAAGATATTATTGAAGTATTGGGTAGATGTTATCATTATATTGAGAGATAATCCATGTTCTTATTTATTAATAAGATAAAGTAAAAAAGGATATGGATGAAACTATGTAATTGAATGTTTAGGATTTTTTCTATAATCATTACAATTTAGAAATTAATTACCATGTAACTTTTTTGGATTTAAATTTATTCAAGATGGTGTTCCCTACTTTTTAATATATATATATAAATTATCAATATACCTTATTTGGTTACTAATTCCCAGTTAGTAGTTAATATATATATAATTTATCTTCATTTTGAATTTAAATGTTTAAAAGAATGATGTATTAATTGAGCTGTATGTAGTTTATTTTATTTTTAATGGTGAAATGTTGTAAAGTTAGGGAGAAAGTAATAGTATTTGTTTTAATATGAGTATAAATTTTCATGTACTTTATATTTGGAACCCATATTAGTTCCATTGGTTTTATCAGTACTCATTTTAATTAAATGAGACCCTATAGTGCTTTAATTAATTAGTACTAGAGATTTTATAAGAAATTTCCTTTTTTATTAATAATGATAAAACATTAAATTTGTCATCAATGGATTTTGGACTATGAAACATAGTTGATTCTTGATTTTTGATCAAGGTGTGTCTTTTGGGACGATATTTTTTGAATTTTCTATTGTTATACGAATTTAAACAAATTAAATTGACTTTGAATAAAAATATTTTTGTTAATATTAAAAGCGCTTTTATGATTTAATTATATATTTATATATATTTGTTTTGGTATGTCAATGACATGAAAACCTCTCCCAATTATTATTTATAGAGATAAAAACCTTATGATGGATTTTATTCAAGATTTTCAAGAATCTTTAAAGAATAAAAGATATATTTCATTGATAAAATTACCAATTTAGGAGATTATCATGATCCTATAAATCCTATATATAATTTTATATTCGTTTCCCAATTTCAAAGAATGAATTTCAAAAAGATTTAACCATGAACCAAAATATTTCTAATGAAATTGGAATTACCCAAATATAAGGAAAAAAATTATGTTAAACCTAACGAGTAGTTTGATACATATTAATTTCTCTCTATGATTGTGGAGGATGAATAGGATTGGTAACTTCTCTGTATTCTATCATAGATTACATCTTATATTTTAGATATGAAATCTATATTAGATGCATATTTGAAACTAATTGATGTTTTTGTTATCCCATTTAAGATATTGGGTGTAGTATCTGGCTAAGGTAATTTTAATTTCAACCCTAAAGAAGTATATTGGGGTTCAAAGAGGGATAATATTTATTATCACTCCTCAAATCCTATATATAGAGAGAGTTGAGAATATTTAAAGGCCACTCAAAAATCATTTTCATGGATTTCCTGTAATGCTAGATATTTTTCTTCGAATAAGAGTTTGTCAAATGTCTAGAAAAAATAAATCTTAATGAATGATTACCTCCCCTTTATTAAATAAATCCATTATTTAATTGAGGAGAAACTTGATGAATAAAATCATTCCATTATTGTGTGTCTCTCACCAAAATTGAGAATAAATACCATTAATCTTGAATATCTATGGAAGTAGATGCTACATGTAGGGGTCTTTTATGGGTGGTGTTTTTTTAAATAGTTCTTATTTTCATGTTATTTTCCCTTACCTATAGCATATGATATTGTAGTGGAGCTATGGTTTCATCAATATCAATCCACAAATAAAAAAATTAATATTGGAACACATGATTCAATCCATGTCAGACTATTAAATTTGTGTTATAGTCTTAGATCAGGTAAATGGGATGAACATGTTTATTTGTCACCAAAACATTCTCTGGAATGTTGCATTTGTGGTTGTAACTCCAATTAATATTAGAAAATATACTATGAATGATATATATGGACACTAATCTAGAATTATAGTAGAGTTTAATATTGGATTAGAACTTCTTGAAACTATTTGTCTTGTTGTTTCTGAATTTAAATTTTAATTTTTAATTGAGTATGGAAAGGTTTCTGATTATTGGTTAAATTTTTCATGAATTGGGCATGTTAGAAAAAAATTATTAGACGTTTATGGTGCTCTAATTGAAAATAACATTGGAATTAGGTACAAAATTATACATTTAATATGTTAATATATATTTTTAGTTATATTGGAATCATGATCAATTTGTAACATTGTTATTGTAACTTCAAGATTGATAATTCAAGAACAATATGTGATATGTAAGTTAGAACCATGGAATTTACCATGATCTTTCTATGGGGCCTATCCTATTCATGTTATGATTAAATGAATTTTTTTACCTATTTTCCATTTTAGAAAAAATGAATAGTATATTTTTCTTATTTTTTCATATAGATCTTGTTAATGAAATTTTCAAATCCATTTAGAGTCTTTTACAAGATGTTTCTAGAATTTTATGTAATTGGACACAATCAATCACTTTTCATTGTATCAACCTCAAATGAATACTTCTATTGTAGACTTAGATATGTTTTAAAATAAAATTTTACATCTTAAAGTGGTAAAGAAAACAAATTTGTGAAAAAGTGATTGAAATTCGATGAAAATTAAGAAAATTATTATTTTTAAATTAAGATGAACTTTTCTTGTTAATATATTGAATATTTTAAATAATGTAAATTCATTGAAAATTATGCTTATTTTTGGAAGGAGTGAACCAATTGTAATAATGATAATTAATTAAGAAAGAATATATGTTAATTATATTTTTTATTATGAAATTTATGATGGTGTTGTTAAATATTTGTGTAAATAAAGAGTTTGAATCATTAAATTATAATGATGTTTTCCTTTATGATAATTTTCTAACATAAAATGTAATCATTTAACCATTATGAAGAAATTAGAATTAGGTGATAACAT
Organism: Viscum album; assembly: GCA_963277665.1. Lineage (NCBI taxonomy): Eukaryota > Viridiplantae > Streptophyta > Magnoliopsida > Santalales > Viscaceae > Viscum > Viscum album. Next base: position 1,656,720,003 of record OY728163.1, read on the forward strand.
TTAGTGTATAGAAAATATTAAATAAAGGTCTTGGAATTAAATAGAACATGATTAATGATTAATGAAATATAATTAAATTTACTTAAATTTTATGAATATTTTAAACAACTTAATAATTCTACGTGTCAAACACTAAAGTAAAGACAATTATTAAATAATACCTAGTGATTCTAATTATGTGATTGTTGTGGGAATCAATTAGATTCATCTTGATATCTTATATTTCTATTTAAATAAGTTATTTATTAAAAAAATGTAAATTACAAGAATGAATATTTATCGAAATGAAAATAATAAATGAAGAAGAATAATGGATTTTATAATGTTAATAATGTTCTAGAAATGATAAAATGTACATTTGGAAAGGTTATGAACATTTAATAGTTTACTTGTGATTATTATAATTATGATGAAGAAAGATTATATTAACTCGGTTAAATGAAGTAATGGTGTAACTCCCTGATATTTTTAATAAATATTTCCCTTTAAACAATTTTTTTATTCAATATCTTTCACTATACACAATAGTAAGTTTAGATAAACCGTGTAACATCATCTCCCCATTATCACCTAGACTTTGGATTGGAGGGATTGAGTAGTAATATGTAAATTATGAGAAATATATGGTCTATAAATTTATAAAAAAATCATTAGTTACCAAATTATTTGAATAATAAAAACTTTTAAAAATAAATTAATGTATTTTATATAAATTTATTTTTATTCTCGCAATGTATTTTTATATTAACAAACTAAATTAATAACTATTAGTGAAAAATTATAATGGAATCCAAATATTATTTACATGAGCAAATTTTATATACATTCAAAAAAATATTTTTTAGGCCTAGGATACGAATAAATCCTATTTTATGCTTAAAAATGTATTTGTTCTAAAAAATGTTTTTTCCAAATTTTGTAAACATACTTTAAAAGTATTTTCTTTTATTTATAGATATTGATTTAGATAAAATAAATTACATATTTTTAATCAGAAGGATTAAATCTAGTAAAATGTTCCCATTAATTTTTATACAATATGAATAGTAACACCCCGTGATTTTATGGTATGCATTTTAAAAAAAATTAGTTTCATTGACTACATAGGTTTCACACAACACCAAACATTAATAAACAATGATATACGGTTAAACATACATATTTTTAAAATGACAATTATAACATAGCCATTAAATTGGTAAGAATGAATATAATTAACCAAATTATAAAATTTATATATATTATTTATTTAATAAAATTTTTTGACATTCATACAAATGATTTTATAGTACTAAGATTAGAATGAATCCAACATTACGCATTAAAAGGCTATATTTTTTCAAAAGGCTGTTTTACAACCATTTAATATTGAACTTGTTTTAAAACTAAATTTTTAATATTTTATAACATATATTTATCAAAATAAACTTCATTTTTAAAAGTTTAATGTCAAAATTATCTTTGGGTGAAATTTTGGTGTTTTTTTGAAAATAATTATTTTCGAGTGAATACTGAAAAATTAAACATTTTATAAAACTATTATTTTCATTATATTACTAGTATATTTTTATAGTAACATCACCTATTAAATTATAAATAAAATTTAGGGGTATTATTAATGAAAATATAATATATTTATATCATGAAATAAGAAATTAAATTTTTTAATAGTGATAAATTAAGTGTCGATATTTTTATGAAACATAAATGTTTATTTACAATTACTTAACCAATATAATGATTAAAAATAAATTTTATTTTCAAAAAATATATTCATAAATTCTTAATTTTTTGTATTATTATAATATAATAATTTTATGAGACCTTAATTAATTTGTGAAAGTGTTATAAAATTAGTTATCATTTTAAAATTTGTATTTTTCGAGTAAATGGTGATTTTATTTAAATACTAAATTTATCCTATTTATAATAAAATATAATTTTTTTCATTCTTTAATTCTAAATGTTGAAAGGTAAGGGTGAATTTTTGGTATTTTTCAAAAATAGTTGATTTTTTTTTCTGAATAGTAAATATAGTAATTTATAGTATATAAACATTATAAGTTGAATAAACTATTAATTGAGTCATAACTGATGAAATAACATAATAGTTAACCCCCTTCATTATTTTAATACATTTAGTGATTATTCTTAAACTATTCAAAGTCATTAGCCAAAACATAAAATAAATTAATAAAATATTCAAAAAACACCCCTCCCCTCCATTATAAAATACCACCCCTCCCCACCTACTATCCTCAATCCTCTAAATCCTTGAATATTGTTCTATTTCTGAATAATCCTATTATTAAGTCTCATCACCACATTTTGTTGGCTCTTGTCTCAAAAAAATACCAAATCCAATTTCCCTAAGGAGGCTCTCAAGATGAAGAATTTGAGAGTAAAATCCTCTTTCACTTTCTTTTCATTTAACTTTATTTTCACTTCTTATACTCTCCCATCCTCCTATATTAAAACATGATTGATAACTTCAATGTCATATATATAATATAATTTCAAAATTTCAATGGAAAATTTACCATCAAGTCTCTTCTCCAATTAATTTATTTAAGAAATGAAAACATCGTCAATGTGGTATCATTTTAGAAACTTTGTGGACGACATGTTTTTATTTTTCAATTTGATCTTAAAGTCAAGTCACAAAAACATTTTTATAGATAAAAAATATCATTATACATGTATTCTATCGTATTTAATATTCTGAAACTATTATATATACATTATATTAATTAATGTAACAAAACTTGTTTGTAATGATCAAAAACTGCCAAAATAATCTAAATAACTATTAATAACGTATTGTTTAATTATATAGACATTAATTCTTTAATTATTTCATTAATATTATATAACTTCAATACTGGAAGACTATTACTATTTCACATGATCTTTCATACATGTATACAAGTGAAGCAATCATGAAAGACAAGGAAATAAACACTTCTTAATGACCAAATAGAATCATATAACTCATTAAAAGACCAAAAATAAACAAAATAAAATTATAAAAAATAAATTAAATGTTGAATAATTTATGAATTCAATAATTAATGAATTCAATTTCATTATCCATGAAATTATGTATATGTGCAGAACACTTTTGGACATGGATCTTCAACTTTTGTGAGGAGTAGGCTATCACATTATCATTTTTCATGAGTACGCAACTCAAGCCTTTCTTTGAAGCATCACTATATATCACAAAACTTTCTCCACTTTTCAGTAGTGTGAGTAAAGGTGCAGTGATTAGCGTTCTCTTTAGTTCCTCGAAGCTTCCCTCAAATTTTTCCATCCAGACATACTTTAACCCTTTCCTTATTAACTTATTTAGTGGTCTTGACAATCGTGGGAAGTTTCTCACAAAACATCGATAGTACCTAGATAATACAAGAAAACTACAAATTTCTGTGACACTGGAGGGCATGGTCCATTCCTCAATCACCATTTCCATTGAAGGATCCACAGAAATTCCCACACTTGTGATCACATGTCCTAAGAATGTGACTTGTTTCATCCAAAAGTCACACTTTCTCAACTTGGCGTACAACTTATCTTTTCTCAATGTCACCAACACAAGTATTAGTTGTTCTTCATGTTCCTAATTTCTCTTGGAGTAGATGAGAATATCTTCGATAAAAACTACCACAAATTTTTTGAGGTAATATCTAAAAACTCAATTCATCAAATCCATGAAGATTTCAGGGTCTTTAGTAAGTCTTAAGGGCATCACCAAAAACTCATAGTACCCATACATTGTACGGAAGGCAGTCTTTTGAATATCTTCCTTCTTCATCTTTACCTAGTAATATCCAGAATGAAGATCCACCTTTGAGAAGTATTGAGCTCTACATAATAGGTCGGACAAGTCATCAATACTTGGGAGAGAATACTTGTTCTTTATGGTGACCTTGTTGAGTTCCCGATAATCAATACATAATCTCATTGTTCCATCTGTCTTTTCGTAAAGAGAACCGGTGCACCCCACGGTGATGCACTAGGGCGTATGAACCATTTTTCCAGATTCTCTTATAGCTGCTTCTTTAACTCTTCCTGTTCGATAGGAGCCATCCTATAGGGACACTTTGAGATTGGAGTAGCTTCGAGTATGAGTTCAATTAAGAACTCTACCTCAAGATCTGGGGGAATTCCGGGTAGCTCTTTGGGAAATACATCTTTGTATTCCCTTACGATGGGCATTTCTGCAAGGTTGGAACTATCCTTCGACCCAACCATTTGGGAGAGGTATGTTTCTTCGTAGAGAATCAATATCCCCATAGATGAAGGTCTTTTTAAAAGAGATTTATGACCATCCCTGCATTTTTAGAGGATCATGGGATGTTTTGGAATATGAAAAGATATTTCCATTTCCTAAAAGTTGATATGTGCTCTATATAACGAGAGCCAATCCATTCCCATTATAGAGTCGAATTCCACCAAGGGAGGTATTACGAGATCCACCTGAATAATCTTCCCACATATGCTAACATAAGAAGAGTATAACACTTGGGTTGCAATGATTTCACCACTTGGTGTTTTTATAGATATCCCTACTTCAAGGTTTTGGGGCTTCGATTATATAGTTCTAGAAAACTTTCAAAATATGAAGGAATGTGTAGAACCAGAATCAAATAAGACTTTTTCATTCTTGAGTGCATAAGATGTGTACCCTGTATGACTTCATTATATTGCTCCACTTCCACAGTAGGGATGACATAATCTTTCCCTTGTTTCTTTGGTTTTGGTGGATGCTAATGCTGATTACCCTCGAGAACTAGAGTTTTAATGCACTGGCTTGCATAGTGACCTAGCTCCCTACAGTTGCATCATTGAACCATGAGTGGTTCTCTCTTTTCTTCCGCTACATTATCCTTACTTTTCATGTCTTTTTGACACTCTTGAGCATGATGTCCTTCTTTCCCACACTTGAATCATTTCCATGTCCCTTGGAGGAAGATCCCATGGTGCAACTTCCCACATTTTTTGCATGCGGATCATTGAGTTTTCTTTCCACATTTATCATTAGATCCACCAATTTGAAACTCCATCTTTCATTTCTTATCACCAATGTCATGGGACCATTATCCAAAATCCATCTCCACTTTGAGAGCACACTGAACAACTTCTTAATAACTCCCAAATTCTCAAATTTCAAGAGCCTTTCGAAGGTGGGGTTTTAATCCACTAAAGAATCTATCAATTTTTCTATCATTTTTTATAACAAAACTCAAAGGGTACCTTGCACGCCTTGTGAAATTTTCTTCATAGGTTGTGATCAATTCTCCTTTCTTTTTCTTGATCTCTGTGAATTATCACTCAATCTTCGTACGAAGAGTTCATGGGAAATAATTATTAAGAAAAATAATCTTAAAGTCCTCCTATTCCATCTCTTAAATTTCCTACCTTGCCTTGGTGTTCTTAACCAAATTCAACCATTGATCAGCTTATCCATCTAGATGATAAATGGATAGGGTCTCCTTCTCCATCTCAGAACAGTGAAGTACAAAAAAGATCATCTCCACGGACTTGACCCACTATTTCGCAACTAGTGGATCATAAGATCCACTAAACGTCAGTGGTCATTGCCGCATAAAACATTCGATATCCATTTTATCCCTCTATGGTGAAGGAGGACATTCCCCATTATTATGGTTATTGTTCATAACCTGGTAAAATTGGGTAATCATTGCCATGAAGTTCTAAAATCCACCTCCCAAATCATTGGGTATGTCGTTCAGGCAATTGTTCCATTGGCCCTCGCATGAGTTCTTGGACTGATTTCTCCTGGTTCCCACCTTTTTATAAAATAGAAAAGGTTAGAACAAAACATAAGTCAACAAGTAATTAATACATAACTTATTCATTTGCATAATTTATACTAAAAGCATAACATATGGGATCCCTATGTATACATTCTTGTGTGCATATTTTACATTGTCTCATGCTAGAGATTTTCTCTGGGGTTCACTATTCCTAATTCGCAAATTAACAAAACCTTTCCTCTGATACCAACTATAGATACCCAACATTTTATTACATTAATATTACATCATTTTAAAGATAAATAACATAATAGTATTACACATAGAGGATCCAACGGTTTAGTGTCCTGGGAAAACTAAGACCATTCATAACTTTTACAACATAAATCATAAACAATCATTTAATTCTTTCTTCACTGGATTCTTATTGGCACTTTCCCTCTCCTTAGTACATGTAGTCACCTAAGGATATACATTAAAAATGGGGTGAGCTAAAAGCCCAGAAATAGGATAGATAAGAACAATATATCATGGGGTGAGAATAATCATAACATGGAAAAATGATCATGAACATGATAGGAAGCTGAAATATAAGACTTGAAATGTGTCAATGCATAAAAATGAAACATTGTGTCTTAGTGGTTAACTACCACACATACTTGTGAACAAATCTAGAATATTGTACACATAATTTCCCATTTAGTCATGAGATTCATCACTTTACCCGATTCATTGGAGCGTTGTATAATTATCGGTGCAACAGTCACATTCAAACATTCATATTGCACTATATAATTCCAGGCTCACCCGTCGCATCGTAATATTTTCATTATCATGCATTCCACATATAAAATAAATCAATGATGAACATAACTAACCAATTTAAAGGAATGGGTTTCATCTCATAAAAATACATTCATAAGCTTTGGGTTCCCAAAACAATGAGGTAATAACATACCTGATACAAGAACCATCAACCTTGAATGAGAAGTGAAAGGCGAGTTCTTAAAAGAAGAGTTATTTTGGAAAACATTTTGTTTGACATAAAAAATAGTGGTAAACATGTATATCCCAAAAAAGGAAATAAAATGATGAAAAATGATTTTTTATGAGTAACCATATCAAAGATGGAGTGAAATAGGGAGAACCCAAAGGATGAAATTTGGGTTCGAGAATTTCCCCTTACCTTGTATTCGAATGCTTCCTCATCTTTAATGTCCTGTATAATGACATTATATTCAATAATGATAAATTCCATAACCTTCTATACATGATTATGGTTCATTATGGTTTCATTATGTAATTTTATGTTCCTTTTGATGACTTATAGAGTTTAAAAACATTGTCCGGGGATGTTCGTTTTTATGGTTTTTCATGGGTGGTTCACTTGTATTCATAAATTGTTGTTCGGGTAGAGCATGAGTAAAAATACAGAACTGATATTTCATGTTATTATTGAAATTCCATAATTTAAAATGATCTTATAATGATTTATATTATATACCATGTGGATGAATCATTAGATAAAATTAAATGATGATTGTTTTGGTTAATTTGGGAAGTTTTTCGATCACAACACGCTTGTTTTAATTTATCACGTAGTAATATGTACATAAGTCTGTTCCAGAACTTTAAATAGGACATAATACATATAAAATATTCTGTTTCAACCATAAAAATGGTTTCATGACCAGATCTGAAGGTAGAAATGGAATAAGTAAACATGTCATTCTTGAAAGTGATAAATGAACACCTCACGAACAACGTTCTCTTTAATAAAATAAAAGGAAGAGGGAAATGGGTTGGATGATATAATATCCCATTATTATAATAAATCTATAGTATATTCATGATACCAGAGTTAACATACCTTTTGGACAAAGATAGGTTGGGAGAGAATAATAAAAGAACTTGAAATTGAAATGGAATTAAAGGAGAAGAGGAAGAGAAATTATCTCTTGAATCCTCCTATTGAGATCCTCCTTAAGGGCCTAAGCTTGGTCTTTTGATGAGACCATTAGCTCTTGGACGTGGGAGAGGGGATATGGAATATTTTTGGGCAGATTTTAGACATGGCTTCAATCTTGAGAGGTGTGAGGAAATGAGGGTGTGAAGGGTGGTATTTATAGTGGAGGTGAGAGGGGTTTCCTTAATATAAAATTCATTAGTTTATTAATTTCCCCTAAGGAAAAGAATAGTGAGTCTTCAGTGAGCATTAATAGTAATTTAATCATGTGATCTTGAAGCAAGTGGTCTTACATCAGTATAACATCAAACATGACTCTATAATTAGCTTATTTGGCTTATTTTGTAAATTATGGTATTTCACTATTCATCAAAAATTAAAGTATCTCAGAAAAGTCCCATAAAATTACCCTAACCATTTTTAGATCTGTAGAATCCAATAAAGAAGTCCATTTTTCAAAAATAATTTCCTAAATATGATTAATTTAATATTTAATTAAAATCATTGTTTATTACTAAAAAACAGTTTTAAAACATTCATTTACTTATTCTAAAATATATGTACATAATACTTTCACTTGAATATTATTATTATACTATCATAGGTAAGGTTACTATTCATTAGTTCATATCACTATTCATAAGGGTATTTTATTATTCATAAGGGTAGGTTACTATTCACCATTTTTTTTTGTTTTGTTAGACTCCAAAAATCATCTAGAACACAATCGTGTATGTCATATTCCAAAACTTCTCTATATAGAAGTAAAAAACTTATCTTTAAAGGTCACTTAGCACTTAGTATTTCATTATGTTGTGTTTTCATGTGATTTTATGACATAATTATAAGAAGAGAATTTCCATTGAAAAACATTGGGTCGTTATATTCTTCCCCCCTTAAGAAATTTCACCCCTAAAATTTCACTCTACACAAACAGGTGAGGGTACTTATCCTCCATCACCTCCTCTAGTTCCCAAGTAGCTTCTTCAAACTTATGGTCCCTCCACAACACTTTGAAAAGGTGGTTTGTCTTGTTGTGTAGAACCTTATCTCTCTGATCTAGAATCTCTACTAGCTATTCCTCAAAAGATAGATCATCTTCCCGTTGTACCACCTCTGAGATTAGTACATGTGAGGGATCTGGTATGTACTTCCTCAAGAGTGATACATGAAACACTTCATGAACTTGAGCCATATTTGGTGGAAGTGAAAGTCGATAGGCCACAGCTCCTATGTCTTCAAGGATCTCAATGGTGCCAATGTACCTTGGGATTAGCTTCCCTTTCTTCCCAAATCGCATGACTCTCTCCCATAAAGAATTTAGAAGGAAGACTTTATCTCTAACGTCAAACTACAAGTCCCTTCTATGGTTGTCAGCATATCTCTTTTTTCGACTTTGAGTAGGTTTGATGTGTTTCTGGATTTCTTGAACCTTCTCTATCATCTCTTGAATAAGATCGATTCCAAGTAGCTTTCATCCTCCAAGTTCATCCCAAGAGATTGGAGTTCTACATCTCTTTCCATACAGAGCTTCTTATGGATCCATCTGTATACTCAATTGGAAGCTCTTGTTGTATGATAACTCAACCAATGGGAGATACTAATCCCATAAACCTTTTAATTCTAGAGAGCAGGCTATTATAATAGCTTCAAGCCTCCGAATATTCTTTTCAGACTGGCCATCAGTTTGGAGGTGATAGGTCATGCTGAAATTTAATTTAGTACTCAAAGCATGTTGAAGGCTCCTCCAAAATTTAGATGTGAACCTTGTATCACGGTTAGAGATAATTGAGAGTGGAACATTGTGCAGTATCACCACTTTCTTCACATATATCTTTGAATGTTTTTCAAATGAGAGATCTTATTGAATAGTGATAAAATGGTAAGCCTTGGTGAGTCGGTCAACCACAACCCATATCGCATTATTTCCCTTCGATGTCTTCGGGAGACCCATGATAAAGTTCATAGTATCATTCTCCCATTTCCACACGAGTATAGGCAATGGATGCATCATCCCTTTGACTTTTGTCGCTCTGATTTAACTTGCTAACATACCAATCACCTTGATATATATTCCATAATATCCTTCTTCATGTTATCCCACCAAAAGTTTTCTTGGAGATCACGGTACATCTTGGTACTCCCATGATGGATTGAGAAATTTGAGCTATGTGCATTGTCCAATATCTATTTATTTATCCTGGTTGATGAAGGCACACAAATCCGCATTCCAAACCAAATCACACCATCATCGTCGATATGGAACTCTTACAGCTTACCTTCCATTACTACATTCAACCTCTTTTGTATATCCACATCATCCCTTTTTTGCTTCCTTAATCATCTCTTGGGTGGATGGTTGTGTAATAATTTGGGAAAGGTAGGATGTTTCCCCTGCCATTATGATTTCCAAATCTATCCTTTTCATATCTATGAATATAGGGTCTTTCTCAATCCGTAACATGGATAGAGTAGGAGTTATTTTCTGCTTAGAGCATGAGCTACCTTGTTTTCCTTTCTAAGATGGTAGTGAATAGAGCAATCGTAATCCTTGATTAGCTCTAACCATCTCCGTTGACGCATGTTGAGCTCCTTTTGTGTGAATATATACTTTAGGCTCTTGTGGTCGGTGTATATGTCACACTTCTCACTATAAAGGCAGTGTTGCTATATTTTCAAGGAAAAAATCATGACCTCCAGCTCTAGATCATGCGTCGGGTTGTTCTTCTCATGGATCTTCAACAATCGTGAAGTCTAGGCTATCACATTATCATTTCTCATGAGTACGCAACTCAAGCCTTTCTTTAAAGCATCACTGTATAACACAAAAATTTATCCACTTTTCGGTAGTGTGAGTACAGGTGCAGTGATTAGCCTACTCTTTATCTCCTTAAATCTTCCCTCACATTCTTTCGTCCAGACATACCTAACCCCTTTCCTTGTTAACTTAGTTAGCGGGCTTGACAATCGTGAGATGTTTATCACAAAATTTTGATAGTACCCTATTAATCCAAGAAAACTATAGATTTTTGTGACACTAGAGGGCCTGGGCCATTCCTCAATCTCCTTTTTCAATGATGGATCCACAAAAATTCCCTCACTTGTGATCACATGTCCCATGAACGTGACTTGTTTCATCCAAAATTCACACTTTCAGAACATGGCGTACAACCGCTCCTTTCTCAATGTCGTTAACACTAGTCTTAGATGTTCTTCATGTTCCTCCTTTCTCTTGGAGTAAATGAGAATATCATAATTAAACACTATCAAAAAAATTTCGAGGTAATATATAATGACTCTATTCATCAAATCCATGAGTATTTCAGGTGCTTTAGTATGTCCGAAGGGCATCACCAAAAACTCATAGTGCCCATACCATGTATGGAAGGCATCCTTTTGAATATATTCCTTCTTAACCTTTACCTGATGATATATAGAATTAAGATCCACCTATGAGAATTATTGAGCTCCTCTTAATTGTTTGAACAAGTCATCAATCCTAGGGAGAGGATACTTTTTCTTTATGGTGGTCTTGTTAAGTTTCCAATAATCGATACACTACCACATTGTTTTATCCTTCTTCTTCACAAAGTGTACTGGTGCACCCCAAGGTGATGCACTACGGTGTATGAACCCTTTTTTCAGATGCTCTTTCAGCTGCTTCTTTAAATCTTCTAGTTTGATAGGACCCATCCTATTAGGACACATTGAGATTAGAGTAGCTCTGGGTATGAGTTCAATTTCAAACTCTACCTCACGATCTAGGGGAATTTTGGGTAACTCTTCAGGAAATACGTCTTCGTATTCCTTTACAATGGGCATTTTCGAAAGGTTGGAACTATCCTTCGACCCAACCATTTAGGAGAGGTATGCTTCTTCGTATGGAATCAATATCCACACAGATTAAGGAATTTTCAAAGGTGATTTATGATCTTAATTGCATTTGTAGAGGAGCACGGGATGGTTTGGAATATTAAAATATATTTCCTTTTCCTAACAGTTGATATGTGCTCTATATAATGAGATCCAATCCATTCCCATTATAGTGTCGAATTCCACCAAGGGAAGTATTACGAGATTCTCCGGAAGAATCTTCCCACATATGCCAATAGGAGAAGATTCAAACACTTCGGTTGAAATGATTACATCACTTGGTGTTTTTATAGATATCTCTAAATCAATATTTCAAGTCTTTGATTCTATAGTTCTAGAAAACATTCAAGTTATCAAGGAATTCGTAGAACCAGAATCAAATAAGTGATTTTCTATTCTTGAGTGAATAAGAAGTCTTCCTTGTATGAATTTAATATCTTTCTCCACTTCCTTATTTGTTATGGAATAATCCTTCCCTTTTTCCTTCAACTTTGGTGGCTGCAGATGCTGATTACCCTCGAGAACTTGGGGTTTAGTGCACTGGCTTTCATAGTTCCCTAGATCCCTATAGTTATAGCTTTGAACCATGGGTGGTTCTCCCATTTCTTCCACAACATTATCCTTCCTTTTCATGTCTTTTTGACACTCTTGAGAATGATTTCCTTATTTCCCACACATGAAGCATTTCCTTGTACCATTGAGGTAGTTCCCATGGTTTAACTTCCCACATTGTTGGAATGTGGGTTGTTGAGTTTTCAACCCACATTTATCCTTAGATCCATTGGCTTAAAACTCCATCTTTAATTTCTTATCACCATATCCATGGGACCATTCCCCAAAAATCCATCTCCACTTTGAGGGCACATCAAAAAAATTCTTCATAACTCCCAAAGTCTCGAATTGTAAGAGCCTTTCAAAGGTGTGGTTTTAATCCACTAAATAATCTATCAATTTTCATATCATTGTTGATAACAAAACTCGAAGCGTACATTGCCCGCATTGTAAAATTATCTTCATAGGTTGTGATAAATTCTACTTCTTTTCGATTGAGCTCTATGAATTCTCTCTCCATCTTCATACGAAGAGTTCGTGGGAAATACTTATTAAGAAACATTATCTTAAAGTCTTCCCATTCCATCTCATCAATTTCCTCCCTTGGCTTGGTGTTCTTAGTCAAATCCCACCTTTGATCGGCTTCTCCATCTAGAAGATGAATAGCTAGGGTCACCTTCCTCATCTCAGAACAGTGAATAACTGAAAATATCTTCTCCATGGAGTTGACCCACTATTCCAGATCTAGTGGATCAGAAGATCCACTAAACGTCGGTGGTCGTTGCCGCATAAAACATTTGATAGTTAGTTTCACCCTATTTTGTGAAGGAGGACATTCCCCATTATTATGGTTGTTGTTCATAACCTAAGATAATTGGGTAAGCATTGCCATGAAGTTCTGAACTCTACCTCCCAAATCATTGTGAATGTCGTTCGGGCAATAGTTGCATTGGCCTTTGCACGAGTTGTTGGCATGGTTTCTCCTGGTTCCCACCATTTTATAAAATATAAAAGGTTACAACAAAACTTAATTCAACAATTCATGAATACATAACTTATCCATTTTCATAATTTATACTAAAATCATAACATATGGGAACCCTATGTAGATATTCTTGTGTGCATATTTGTGCATTGTCTCATTCTAGAGGTTTTATCTAGGGTTCACTAATCCTAATTCCCAAATTAACTAAACCTTTCCTCTGATACCAAATATAGCGACCCAACCATTTCTTACATTGGTATTACATAATTTTAAATATAAGAAACATAATAGTATTACACATAGAGGATCCAACAGTTTAGTGTCTTGGGAAAACTACTACCATTCATAAATTTTACAACATAAATCATAAACAATCATTTAGTTTCTTCTTCACTAGATTTTTATTGGAATTTTCCATCTCTTTAGTACATGTAGTAACCCGAGGATATAAATCAAAAAAGGGGTGATCTAAAAGCCCAGTAAGAGGATAGATAAGAACAATATAGCATGGTGTGAGCATAATCATAACATGAGAAAAAAGATCATAAACATGAGAGGGAGCATAAATATAAGACTTGAAATGTGGAAATGCGTAAAAATGAAACATCATGTCTTAGTGGTTAACTACCACACATAATTTTGAACAAATCTAGAATCTTTTCTACATCATTTCACATTTACACTTGAGATTCATCACTTTACCTATGCATTGGAGTGCTATATAATTCCGTGCACACCCATCTCATCATAATATTATCATTATCATGCATTCCACATAGAAGATAAATCAATGGTAAACATAACTAACCCATGTAAAGGGATGGTTTTTATCTCATAAGAATACATTCATAAGCATTGGGTTCCCAAAACAAAGAGGGAATAACATACTTGATACAAGAACCATCAACCTTGAATGAGAAGTAAAAGGCGAGTTCTTAAAAGAAGAGTTCTTTTGGAAAACATTTTTTTGACATAAACAATAGTGTTAAACATGTATATCCTAGAAAAGGAAATTAAATGATGAAAAAATGATTTTTTTTGGAGTAACCATATAAAAAATGGAGTGAAAGAGGGAGAACCCGAAGGATGAAATTTGGGTTCGATAATTTCCCCTTCCCTTGTATCTGAACGCTTCCTTCTATTTAATGTCCTATATAATGACATTATATTCATTAATTTTAAGTTAAAAAACCTTTTATACATGAATAGGGTTAATTATGGTTTCATTATGTCATGTTATGTTCCTTTGGATGACTTATAGTGTTTAAAAACACTGTTCAAGGATGTTTGTTTTTATGGTTTTTCTTGGGTGGTTCACTTGTATTCATAAATTGAAGTTCAGGTAGAACATGGGTAAACATCCAGAACTGATATTAAATGTTATTAATGACATTCCAGAATTTAAAATGACATTATAATGAGTTATATTATATACCATGTGGATGAATCATTAAATAAAATTAATTGCTGACTGTTTGGGTTAATTTGGGCAGTTTTTCGATCACAATGAGCTTGTTTTAATTTAACACTCAGTAATATGTACATAAGTTAGTTCCAAAACATTAAATAGGACATAATACATATAAAATATTCTGGTTAAACAATTAAAATGGTTTCATGACCATATCTGAAGGTAGAAATAGAGGAAGTAAACATGTCCTTCTTAAAGGTGATAAATTAACACCTCACGAACAACATTCTCTTTAATAAAATAAAAGGAAGAGGGAAATGGGTTGGATGATATAATATCCCATTAGTATAATAAAATTCCAGTTTATTCATGATACTAGATTTACCATACCTTTTGGAAAAATATAGGTGGGGAGAGAATAAGAAAAGAACATGAAATTGAAAGGGAATTAAAGGAGAAGAGGGAGAGAAATTACCTCTTGATTCCTCCTCTTGAGATCCTCCTTAAGGGCCTAATCAGGGTCATTTGATGATACCAGAAGATCTTGTACGTGGGGGAAGGGCTAGGGAATTAGTTTGGGAAGATTTTATATAAGGCTTCAAGCTTGAGATTTGTGAGGAAATGAGGGTGTGAAGGTTGGTATTTGAAGTGGAGGGGAGAGGGGTTTCCTTAATATAAAATTCCTTAGTTTATTAATTTCCCTTAATACAAGGAATAACGAGTCTTAAATGACCATGAATAGTAATTTTATCACGTGATCCCGAACCAAGTGGGATTACATCAGAAAGAAATCACACATGACTCTATAATTAGATTATTTAGTTTATTTTGTAAATTATGGTATTTCACTATTCATCAAAAAATCAAGTATCTCAGAAAAATCCCAAAACTTTACCCCAACCATTTTTTGACATGTAGAATCCAAAAATGAATTCCATTCTTCATAAATAATTTTATAAATATTATTAATTTAATATATAATTAAAATCATGGTTTATTACTAAAAAATAGTTTTAAAACATGCATTTACTTATTCTAAAATATAGGTACATCATACATTCACATGAATATTATTTTTAAACTATCATAGGTAGGGTTACTATTCATTAGGGTATATAACTATTCATAAGGGTATGTTACTATTCATAACGGTAGGTTACTATTCACCAAAAAATATTTTTGTTTTATTACTCTAAAAATCATCTTGGACACAATCGTGTATATCAGATTCTCAAAATTTCCAATACAAAAGTGACAAAATTATGTTTAAAGGCCACCTAGAACATAGTAGTCCATTATGTTGTGTTTTCATGTGATATTATGACATAATTATATGAAAGAAATTTCCGTTGAAAAACTTTGGGTCGTTACATGGACCCTAGGGGTATTGATGGTGAGAGCTACCCGGAGGGTGTTCATAATTCATAGGATGATATGTTATACTCTTGGGGTTCAGACCGTGAGAGATGCCTAGGTGGTCATGTGTATTTGATTGATGGCTTTTTGAACAAAGGGGTTAGACCGTGAGAGCTTTCCCATAGGGTTACTTGTTTTGATTAGCTTTCTCAGAGATATAATTCTGGGGTTGACCAAAGCAGGTACATGTCGATGGGATTACGGACCCTGATATCGAGTAGATGATACACGGCTTGAGTGACACAGCATCTAACTCAATGCCCTTGTACAGGATGTCCAGGCCATTGAGCTTATGGTCCCAAGGATCAACTAGTGTTGTTTCTTGTTATTTTATTCACATAATCATGAATATTCATATTTATGTATATGTGTATAGGTATGGGACTATAAATGTATACTTATATATATATCGACATCCATGGTGGCACTTACCCAGTTGATGGGGATTACAGACCCTCAGTTCGACTATGGTTTCACGTTTGGTTTACTTCTTTTGTTGTGTTCCAGCTAGGCTGAGCACATTGCTGTTGCATACACTTTTAGAATCACAGTTATAGGTTGGTTATTGGGGTGACCTACTAAGATTATTTCTCACCCTTGAATGTGTACCTCGGTGTACGTGTAGACCTTACGTCTGCTTTTCTGGTTGATCACGAGTTGCATGGTGGATATGGCTGAGGCCTAGTATTGCATGATCGGGCGGAGCTGCTCTAGTGGTTCAACTGATCAGGATGGTGCAGTTCGATAGTGTCTGGAGATCGGGTACATGGGTTGGCTCAGAGTTAGTGGTTGAAATGTGTACTTTTACATTTAGTTTTCTTTTTACAAGTATCTTTATGGTCGGCCCAATGGGTGACCGGTGTTGTATTTTTTTTCATAGTTGTTCAGGCTTTTACAAAATTTTACTATTACAACTTGTTCTATTTCAGTTTTTATTGCCTATGCACTCTGTTTACTTCAACTGTGTATGATACTTATTTATTTCCATTTTTTTCTTACTCTTGTATGAGGGCATAGTCTCCCCACTTTCACACCCTAAGCCCTCACTGCTAGTCAGTAGCCTCTGGCATACGGGGAGGTGCGCTTGAGGCCTTGTGGTGAACCGGCTTAGAGCACTAGTTTAGTGGCTTTCGGGTTGGGTCGTTACAAATTGGTATCATAGGAGTTTTATTTCATGGTATTTACTATTTGGGATATATTATATATGAGTATTAAGAATGTGTCGGAACCTATGAAGGATATCGGGTTGGTGCTTCAAGAACACTTGTTCCCGTAAGAAGTCCTAGTTTATAGGGTTTGTGATTGATGTTCTGATTTTATGACGTTACAGTTGTATATGATTTTCACCTTGAGTGACGCACATTTATGTGGTTTTGATTTACTATGGATCTCTGGATCTTGGTCATTGGTAAGATTCTAGTGATAGATTTTGACTCTTGGCCCAAAAAGGTAAGAGGCATCTCATGCATCATACTAGGAATGTATGATTCACAACATATAGGCCCACTAGTGTGTGTTTTTATTGACGACTGAGACCCTTGGGTATTCTTACAAATACTTTTTACTCTGATGGGAGGTTATGTGGATCTGTGTTGAGGCGTTGGTGTGACGATGATGACTGAGTCCTCGTGCACAGGTGGTGTAGTGACCCTAGTTGGTCGATGTTGCACGTGATGCCTTTCAGTTTAACCCTTAATGGGTTTTATTTATTAGGTCCATGGTTATCTATTAGATTCGCTGAGTATGATGTCGATAGATACCGAGGCATTTCTTGTGAATTGTACCTCCTTGGGTTGTTTTGGTATACGGATACCCGATGAGTGTCAGTTCAGATTCTCTTCGGATTGGGTTGTGAACTCCAATGAGTAGTTCCTTCTAAGGAAGCTCGTAGAGGATCAGGTCCCTTGTAGGTTATCTTTTGGTTTTTACTTTCAGTGGTCATTGTGATATTTACCATCTTCTGAGTGGTTTTGGATCATTTGGGCTAGGTGGTTAGGCCTTGTGACCCAATCGTGAGGATTTCTCTGTAGGGATAGGTGGAAAGCCTAGTGACCCTTGGTTTTGACTCGAACCCTTGTAGGTCAATTTCTGTTCTATTCGAGGGAAACCTAAGTGAAAATGGTTGACCCATGCTTGAATCCTGGTCAGGTTTTGTAAGGATGTTAGTGTGGTTCAGAGGGAGTTGGGAATGCCTTCAGTGAAATCATAGTGTACTCCAATTAGAGATGATCATGGGCTATCTTTATTCATCTGGTGTATGTTGAGAGAGCTTCGACCCTACATCAAGTTTCTTTTTCTCTCTTAATGTTCATCTCTGTTGAGGATGGAACCTATTTTGGTTGTGCTCTCAGAGTAGTGTAAGAAAATACTTATGGTAGGGAGTGCACCATTGGCCTTTTGAGGTTTGTTTTTTAGTTTAGGTTAAACAACATTGTTTTCCAAAGGGCTTTTGGGAACAGATTTTCTTTTAAGACGGCGCACTACTGGAAAACTAACCTTTACCAACGGTTTGGAACCGTTGGTATAGGCCTCCAAACCATTGGTCTAGCCTATACCAACGGTTTGGAGAACCGTAGCCAAGTAAGCCGTTGGGATAGGTCTATACCAACGGTTTTCCAAAAACCGTTGGTATAGACCTATATCAACGGTTTTGGAAACCGTTGGTATAGGTAATACGAAATCTATACCAACGGTAATGGAACCGTTGGTATATAAAATCCAAAAATAAAACATCTGCTGGGATTTGATCCCAGGACCCCTCGTTTATAATCGAACGACTTAACCACTAAGCTAACATCACTTTGTAAACATAATTTCATAAATATATATATGTATTATCATAATTATTTAAAATTTTGATTCATATAATGTTCTCGGTTAGTAGATCTGGAAAAAAATTAAAGAACCTATCCCAACGGTTTTCAAAACCGTTGGGATAGCCCTTTCCCAACGGTTTTAAAAACCATTGGGATAGGTTTGGGTGGGATAACCCTTTCCCAACGGTTTTTAAAACCGTTGGGATAGGTTTGGGTGGCTTGAAATCTAAGTTGGCCAAAGGTTGATTTTCCCCCTCCCTTTCCCAACGGTTTTGGTGAACCGTTGGGAAAGAGGACTCTTTCCCAACGGTTTTGATGAACCGTTGGGAAAGGGGAGGGAAATAAGACCCTTTCCCAACGGTTTTGGTGAACCGTTGGGAAATGGTAGCTATACCAACGGTTTTTACAAACCATTGGTATAGAAGTGTTGGGAAAGATCATCTTTCCAGTAGTGGCGATAAGGGTATTCCTATGATGGGGAGTACCGGTTTGGTCGTCCATGAATGTCTTCTATGTAGAAGGTGGTTTATAACACTATAAAGATAGTCTTTGGATAGTCTTGATAGCTTGGTTGTGCAGATGCTCGGGTTATGAACATGGCTACTGGTTCTTTAACCAGGCTTCTCTGGTATGAGAAGGTTTATGGTGGGGATTTTGAAAGAACCCATTTTTTCGGACTGTAGTTTTGAGTATAAATTTGAATATTTGTTGTTAGATGCCTTTGAGGAGTAAAATAGTCTTTTTACAATACTATATAATCTCGGATAATTTTTCTGACAACTCCATTGGTCCTAGAATTGGGTGTTTACCCTTGGATAGGTGTTTGGTGGAAATCTGAGCTGTTTGAAATTTAGGGGAATATTTAATATTTAATATTATTAAATTAAATAGTAAATTATTCACGTAGATTAGTTTAGAAATAAATTATAAATTGAATTTCAGTTTGAATTTCCATATGCGTCTTTGAGTCCGTAATGGGGATTTTAGCCTAGTTAAGGCATAAACTCATGTCGGGCATCGGGGCCGGCCCATGCCCCTTTTTCTTTTTTTTCCTTTACATTTATTTTCTTCATTCTCATATTTCCTTCACCTCCTTGCACATTTCTCCTACGCCTCTTCCTTGACTGTGTAATTTGGGTATAATTGTATTTTGAGGAAGATAGATAGTTGGGATGCAATAGGGGAACCGATTCGAAGCTCTCGACGCGCTGAGTCGGCGTGCAGCAACTGTGACCCTTGAAATCAACTGAAGCATCAATGGTTTCTTCCTAAAGGTGGATCCATTTATTTTTTCACCATAAATACCATTTAACCATGTTTTTTAATGTATTTAATTCCTAATATTTCATGCTTGTAATCTCATGGGTATCGATCTGTTGTTTTGGGGGCGAAAACGGGCGTTTCAGGCGTTTTTAGGGATTTCCCGTCAGAAAACCCTGAATACACGGCGTGTGTTCCAGGGGAACACACCATGTGATATTCTAATTCAGGGAAGAAAAATTATTCCAAATTAAACATCATGTACTTTGAGTACACGCCGTGTACTGGATGGTCATGTGGAAGGCCTGGTGAAATAAGACACGAAATAGTGGTTTTTAAGGAGTACATGACGTGTACTGTAAGTACACGCCATGTAGTGGCACATGGTTATGTGTTCGGGTGAAAATGAACACGAGGTGAATTTTTGTTAACATTACTGGCCTTTCACGGTAATTTACACACAGTGTACTATTACATAGGCAGACCCCATGGGTCTGGCCATGTGTTCTTGCCATATACTACATCAGTTTAGTAGTTTTGGGATATCTTATGTTCTCGAAGTTAGAATTGGGTGTGTTAGTGGTCAATTATGAGTGTTTTTCCATGTATATCACAATGGTTGAATCATTTTTACATTTAGAGGTCATATAAATGGGTTTTGGGGGTTTCTATCTAAATGGAGAGGTTCTTCCACCAGTTATCGAGTTTAGTTGACACCTGAGAGTGAGACTTTGTGTGGATGATTGGTTTGGTGTTTGGACCAACCTAGTTGGGACCATTAGTATGATATGATTTTTGATCTATCTCCTGTAACCTATGCTACATAAGGAATTAACCCTGTAATATTTTCCCTTATGGCCTATGAGGCCGTGAGACTGGATACTTCCCATGATCCCCTCAGGGATTCCATTTCTTGTTTGATGAACTAGGGAGTCACTTGTAGGATATCTCTCCTCTTTTTTGCGTTGATAGTACCCATGTAATGGAATACCTATGGTGTCCTTCCTTTGAAGATTTCATGTTGGATTCCTCCCTTACTATTCTCTAAGGATCCCATGTAGGATGCATTCACTCGTCTTTACCTAGAGGATCCCGATTATGATTCCCCCTCAGAGTTTGAATTGAGGGACCTAGTGGGTGCTTGTTGTTTGACTGACCCCGAGTTATTATTTTAGGTTTTGGTAGAGATGGTGAAAGGGTGTCACCTAGAACCCGTGCCAAACTGGTAATCCCTTGGGGCTATACATATAGTGTTGAGTTTGGAATTCGGGCCACCCTCACTCGTTTGTTTATATCTGACTTCATTTGTTGATGTTTTCATGGTTACTAGAGGTAGTTCCTAGTTGGTGGATGTTGAGACTAACGTGAGGCATCTTTCTTGTTATTTTGGAATGCCTTCTATGCCTTCTGTTCCTGGGTAGAGGTGGTTTGATTTTAAATATGTTAATTTACCTTATTGTGTATGTGTTTTCCCATGTTGCTGTATTTTGACTATTGGGTCAAGCTTTGCATGTTAGGATACTTTGTTTTCTATGCCTAGTATTGTTAGGATGGAGTGGTTTTATCTAACATGTTTTTTATGTTGTAGTTCATTAGCCATGTAGTACCGTGTGTTTACTTTGGCCGCTAAATATCATTTGTGTATGATTACTTTACACAAGGTTGTGGGAACCATGTGTAGTATACTATAAGGGGAATTGATTGTGAGTGATTCCTCAGAGAGTCTTTGTATACATGAGACCAAAGGGGTTTAGACTATGAGATTTTCCCAGGTGGTCGTATACTATGCAGGACCCAGGGGGTATTGACTGGGAGAGCTACCCGGAGTTCATTCATAATTTATATGATGATACATTATACCCTTGGGGTTCATACCCTGAGAGCTTCCCAGGTAGTCGTGTGTGTTTGATTGATGGATTTTTGAATAAAGGGTTTAGACTGTGAGAGCTTTCCCAAAGGGTTAGTTGTTTTGATTAGCTTGGTCAAGGATATAATTCTGCAATTGGAAGAAGCAGGTATATTTCGATGTGATTACAGACCTAGATATCGACTTGATGATACACGACTTGAGTGACACAACATCCATCTCAATTCCCTTGCATAGGATGTCCAAGCAATTGGTCTTACGGTCCCAATGATCGATTGTTTTGGTTTCTTTTTATTTGATTCACATACTCAGGAATATTCATATTTATGTTTATGTGTATAGGTATGGGACTATACATGTATATGCATATAGATATGGACATCCATTGTGTAACTTACCCAGTTGACGGGGATTATAGACCCTTAGTTCAACTGTGGTTTCACATTTGGTTTACCTCTTTTGTTTTTTTCCTGCAAGGCTGAGCACATTACTGTTGCATACACATTTAGAAACACAATTATAGGTTTCTTTTCAGGGTCCCCTACTGAGATTATTTCTCAACCCTACACATGCACCTCGGTGTACATGTAGACCTTATGTCTACTTTTTAGGTTGAGCATGAGTTCCCTGGTGGATAGGGCGGAGGCCCAGTATTGCACGATCAAGCGGAGCTTCTCGAGTGGTTCTATAGATCAGGTGGGTGCAGTTCAATAGTGTGTGGATATCGGGTACCTGGTTTGGCTCGAAGTAAGTAGTTTATCCCTGTACTTTTACTTTCAGTTTTCATTGATCTTGTATATGTATGGTCGGACCAATGGGTGACCGATGTTGTATTGTTTTGCATAGTTGTTTGGGATTTTACATCATTTTAATATTAAATCTTTTTCTATTTCAGATGATTATTGCTTCCACAATCTGTTTACTTTAGTTGTGTATGATACTTAGTTATTTCTTCTATTTTCATACTCAGGTATGAGGGCATAGTAACTCCACCATCACACCCTAGGCCCTCGCTGCTAGTCAGCAGCCTCTAGCGTAAAAGGAGGCATGCTTAAGGCCTTGTGGTGAACCGACTCAGAGCACTGGTATAGTGGCTTCCAGGTCGGGTCGTTACAATCAACCACACCATGTCTAAAAATATATGGTTCCTCCTTTCATGGACACCATTACACTATGGTGTATAAGGTGGGGAGAGTTGATATAAAATCTAAAACTCCTGTATAATGTCGATGAAATCCTGTTTAAGATATTCACCAACTCAATCCGATGAAATATTATTTATCTTCTTTCTATTTCAATTCTCTAATTCCCTCTTGATTTCCTTGAATTTATAAAAGGAATTAGACTTATACCTCATTAAGTAGACATGTCCATGTCTACTCATGTAATAAGTAAAATTTATGAAGTAAGAATATCGACCAATAGATTTTATTCAAAACTATCTACACACATCTGTGTGTACCAATCCAATAATCTCTGTGGACCTTTCACCATGTCCTTCAAATGGTGGTATATTCATTTTCTGTTATAAAAAATCCTGACATATATCAATTGTTTTTAGCTTAGAATAGTCTGAATAACCATCTTAAAAGATCTATTTCAAACACTTCTCGTTTACATGACCAAGACAGTGATGCCAAATCCAGGTGTTATGTGAGGCATGTGAACCTGATTCATTATCAATCACAAACACTTGGTTTTCATAATCTATTACATAAAGTCTTTTATTTAAATTTATCATACCATAACATATGTTGTCCTTCTAAAAGAAGAAACTGTTATTCCCAAACACGGTAATAAACCCTTTAGTATCTAGGAATGATAAAAAAATTGTTCTTGGTAACCATAGGTACATAATAATAAACTTTTAAAAATAAAATAATTCTCATTGGAAATGAAAGGTGGTAGTCACCAATGGCCAGATAATACATCCTTGCACCATTAGTAGCTCTCAGATCCTCTTGTCTTATGTAAATATTTCATAATATTCTTGGTTCTATCATTTGGATATAGATGTGAGCACCAAAACTCGTATCTAATACCCAATGTGTAGATATATAAATATTAAACAAGATAAATAATTGACGTTTAGCTTCTCCTAGCCTCTGGATATAGTTCCTCTTCTAGTTTCCTAACATTACACATGAAAAAATACCACCTCCATTTCATTCCCCTACCTTTGGATTTTCTTCTTCTAAGAAGAAAGGTGATCAAGATCTTTAGATTATTTGTAAGTATTGGGCCCCTTTTCTTTGTTCTTTCTTTTCTTATTCACTATAAGTATTTCTGGTTTACCACAACCCATTTCTTAATCCACTTGGATAATTAAATTAACATGTTCTGGAATATTATTCTCATTATTTCTCATATTGTAATTAACAATAAAACTAGATAGGGTCTTGGTGTAACACCCCGATATTTTATGAGAAGTATTATTTTTAATTTATTTGATGTCTTGTGTTGTATGATACACCAAGATTATCTTGCGCTATACATAACACCGTTTTATCTTGCAGTATATGCAACACAATTCTTGGATCGTGTTACACACAATTTCAAGTTTGTTTGAAGTTATTGTATGCAAAATTGAGTGCATATATATATATATTAAATGTATAAATGAAATATTGTTGGATTCTATTATACGCAATAAAAAAAGAATCTTGCACTACACGCAACCCTGACTTGGCTTGCATTACACGCAATCGTGACCTTCCCCGATAGCGTGTGTTGTATGCAATACCGAGTTTCACTAAACAACGATATGGTATATAAACTAGCCGTTATGAATAGTAATAACCACTATTCAAAATTTTATAAACTTATTTTTTCAAAATGGACTTCATTTTTGGATTCGGAATATCGAAATTATCCTAGGGTGAATTTTTTGTATTTTTCTGAAAACTTTAAATTTTTGATGAATAGTGAAAACACTGTGTTACTATTTAAAAACAGACTTTTTATTTAAATAATTATTTATTTTATTTAAATTTATTTTAGGTAAAAATTGATACATAATACCTATATAAGTTCAATGTAATTCATTGGAGTCATTTTATAATAATTTTAGACATATAAAATTTTTATTGAACTTTCACAGTCTTTTACCCACCTCCTAGGAGAGTGAAAATTTACATAAAACATTATTTTACCGCTTCTGTGAGTGGAATTTTGAAAATAAGAGAGACATGGTTAATATAAAGGAGTAAAATGTGGTTCAATAAGATAAAAATAATTTTTGGTGAATAGTAACGTTTTACATTTATTTACCACGGTTAAAAGTAAATAGGGTAATTATGGGTAAAAATGATATTATTATTACCCTAACACAAGTCCTAATTCTATTGGATAAGTGTAATTTGACCACAAACAACCTTAGGAGTAAAATATTACCCTTTAGGTCCACTTAGATTATATTAGGATATTTATTATTATTTTATTTAAAGAATAATTAAAATAGTTAAAATCAAAGTTTAATAACTAAAACATTTTTAATATAGGGTTATACATAAGATAAATTCGACTATAAATATTAATTATAATTCTAAAAAGATTTACCACATAATGGTATTTTTTTATAATTTTTAGACGTTAAATAATTTAATTTATTTATGACACAATGATGATGTCGTAATTACCTTATTGATGATATATTAACATAATTGATGTTATAAATACCTTAAAAATGTGATTTTAGAATTTTTATGAATTAAAATAATTTTATAGGTTAATATGAAATGTTAGTATTGATTTAATTAACTTTGTTTGAACTAATCATGCTGTTATGATTTTCACTAAAATCAAGTACCAAATAGTGTCAAAATTGACATAAAATAGTTTTTAAAACAAATATTATATTATTAATTGTTATTTTATTCCTAAAAATCTAAGGTTCGGATAATTGACTGATATAAGGATATATATATTAATAATTAACCACTTGGGGTTCGATTGTCTTGATGTGGTAAGTTTATTAACTATATAGTGTAAGAAAACAAGAAGACACGGTAAAAGTTAAATTATTTAACTTAGAGTTAAATCTAAATGATAAGGTTAAATTAGTAACCTAAACTTTTCCAAAACCTATTGGTTGAGAATATTTCGACCCATACCCAATTTATATTCTAAATAAGTCACTTTTAAGCCATTATAAACCGAATATTACTTTATTATAAAATAATATTTTAAGTTTTTCCTAAAGTGCCCCTCTCCTCCCTTATAAAAGGGAACCTCCTCCCTGATCTCTTTACACAATTTTGAGCCTTCAATCTCGGGAAACCCCTGACTATTTACCTTCTAAACATCAATTTAAACATTATATAGGTTCTGGTCTTCTTCAAAGACCAATTTTAGTGCCCTAAGTGGAGGTTTTAAAGAGGCGTGTCGAAGAAGAGGTAATATCTGTTACCGATTCTTTCAAATTTATTTTTCTCCAACATCCTCTTATTTAGTTGTTTAATTATGAAGTAATAACATCAGTATCACTAATATACATATATGTTATTATAAATTTGAAACAACCCTATTTCACATTCTATCCATCCTATGGAAAACGACATCACCGCGCGTGCGTACGTACGGAATACCGTCTCCACGCTCTGGTGTAATCTGTTTTCGACCACCACGTTACTTGGATGGGTATAATGGTGAAAATAAATAACTATATATGATTATTGTAAAATTATATTTATTCTTAAATATTATACATACCCTTCAATACAATTTCATGATCATGGGAATGATATCATCGCTCGTGTGTACGAACGGACTACCGTCTCCACGACGTGATGAGATTCATTCTCCATGTTAACCCTTCATGAATGATTATAAAGTATATATAAGGAATAATAATTAAATATATGACATAATAATGATACTGGGTTTATGTATATATATATGTATGTCATCTACTTAATTCCATTAAATTCAATAAGGAAACGAAAACAGTGTTGATGCGTAAGTATGACCTACCGTCTCCATGAACGGTGTATTTCATTCCATTTATCGATCTATCATATATATATGTATATGATGAATATATATTATATATAAATAATTTTTTACATTCTCTTATTAATTAAATCATTATATAAGTAATAATATCAAGAACAACATGTCGAAACACATATGATAAATGAAACGATTTTACCCAAAACGTTGCTTTAACATGGAATTTACAAAAGATCGAGTAATATAAAGTCATAAGTGAACCTTATATGATATCATAACAATGAATATGATTCTATAATAACTCAATGAAATTATTTAAATAATTATACAGGAGTTTCGGATATGTATGAAGTATATCAGACATAAGGTAATGGATAAGTATTCCAATCTCGTTCTTATCTGAGATTGTTATTCGTAAGTATTTAATGGGGTAATTGTTATCATCCATGCCCATGTTTTCTAAAAACAATTCATGTATTTTTAAAGTCCGTTTATCCATTTTTGAAATTTACCACATTTTATGAAAGGAATATTACTTTTGTTTACCCCACGGGGAACTTTTTTGACTTTTCTGACAAAAGTACAAGAAGAATGTTATTTTTAACTTATACGGCCTGAATGGATTTTTACGGTTTCATAACGCCTCATTTTCATGAAGCTTACTCTACAATATTTTATGTCTATTTTCAAAAAAATAATTTTCATTTAAAATTTGATGGTATTTTGTGAAAAGAAAATGATTTTGAAGAAGAAAGGATATTTTCCTCAAGAATTCATTTCAAATGTTTTATCAAACCCATTTTCCATCTAAGATGACATTATTTCCTATGTGTATGTTTCAAGTATAATGTCTCTATGATTTACATGGTTTAAAATTTCTTATGATGAAATATCCATTTGTTTTATATGGATTATGTGATGATGAGATGATGTTTATAAAACCCATTTTATTCTTTGGGTTATTATGAATGATGTATGTTAATGTTGTGGCACAAGTAAGAATGATTTCATTATGAGATGGGTGGGACCTATATCTCCCTCCAATTCATTGGGTAAAGATTTATATCTCATGAGATAGACATGGCTGGAATGGAAAGTTAATCTGGTTCAGTGATATAGGACTGGAACGAGGAGTGACTCGATTCAGAAAGGGACTTTGTCCACTAAGATGGTCTTGGCAGCAATGCCTTGGACACTATGGAAATCATAACATGTGCTTCATGGTTTCCACAATTACATTTTTTATTCCCATGGTATTTTATCATGATTAATGTTTCTTTATAATCTATGCCTTATGTACTTCCATGTTTTAGGTCATTGCTCAAGATTTTGGTGTTTAAATATTTTGTTCATGTTTTGAAGCTCCAATGTATATGGTTTGTTTTATTTTCTCCATGATTACCCTTACTGAGCATTTGAGCTCACCCTTTACATTTTTTCTTTTCCCCAGGATATAAAGAATGGTTTTAGGTATGACAAAAAGGGAAGATCTTTATAAAATATGTTGAAGATCTTTCACCACGATTATAATATTTTGTTCCGAGTTTCCAAATACAGTAAACTATTACGGTCCTTAGGTGTTTGTTTTTTTATGTATTAAGTATTCCAACAAAGTACTGTAATGTCCATGTACACCAAGCTTTGGGTCTTTAATGTTGGTATCAAGGGAAAGGTTTAGTTAACCTTTTCAAGCTACGATACAAAAACTTTAGTGAGATCCCTAGAGATATTCCTAAGGTATTTATAGGGATGTCCCTAAGGTTAAGTATTAGTATATGTTATAGTCCTAGAATTACAGTATCGATCTTAGAATTTAACCCCAGATGTTAGATATTGTAGGTAATCCCCCTTGATTATGATTTTGGCCTCTCACACTATTCTTTTTGGGTTTTTGAAAATTGCTGGAAACAGGAAGATTCACGATGATAGAGGATATGATGGACAATGGAATGATATTCTTCATGAGAAAACAAATGAAATTTGATCTAGAAGTCAACATATATTTATTATGCCTAATCAGAAATTTCATAATATGATCAATAATCTCAACTTTGGTATGTTTCCTGACTCAGCTAATAACAGAAATATAGAGTTTCATGATGATCATAGAGGAAATAAAGTTCAATTTCCCTCATGTAAATCATGTGGGAAGAGGCATCAGGGAGAATGTTTCCAAGGAACTGGAAGATGTTTTGGGTGTGGAAAAGAAGGACACAGAGCTAGTAATTGTAAAGGAAAAGGTTCTGTTAACACCATGGACAAGGATAATGGTATTGCTAAGACATCAACAACAGTTAAGTGTTTTAAATGTGGAATGTACGGGCATTATGCAAACCAATTCCCTAAGGGAAAATATCATAAAGAGAATCATCATGGTCATATGGGTAGTATTTATGTGGATTATGATGAAGAGACTAAAAATGATATATGAGATCGAAAAATGATGAAGCTTAGTCAGTGGTTTAAGAAGGTAGTGTAATGATTGTATGTTTATCAAGGATAATGTATGGTACTATAGAATAAAGAAAAATCTAAGGATTGTTACACTGTTTCCTTTGCTTGAGTTTTGAAAGTATATGTTGAATGGTACCAGTAACCAAGAAAGGTTATTCATATATTTTTGGAAAGCACCTAATATGCACATAATGAAGGGATATGAAGATAATGAGATGTTTGATAGTATTCATGAGCTCATGACTGATATAAGGACTAAAGTGATATTATGGTTTGAGTATATAGAATTTTTGGGATTTTGGTATGTGGAAAGAGTTAACTTTTGACAACATTCATGTTTTCACTAAGGTTCAATGGGTATTCATTTTTCAAGAAAATTCATTATTAAGGTATTCACATGTTTGTAATTTGACAAACAAGATATATTTTATGATATATGGGGGACAAATGATGGTATTCACATGCTCGGCAGATGACATTTCTAGTAATTGTTTTCATTATACTATGAGCTTGGATAGAAGTATTTTGGATAAGCATAAATATTGGAATGGATTATGTTGTCATAAGTTAGTATTGTTTAAGGATAAAACATTTTCGATATTATTTATGGAATGTTATAATAATGTAGTTTTAGAAAAAGGGCAACCTACAGGATGGGAAACAACCTGTCATGTCGGACAAGGATGTGGGAATCGAACCCACAACCGAAGTGCGACAGGCCTTTATCGCCGACCACTGGCCTACAAAAATTTCCTGGTTAGTAGAAACTAGTTTTATTAAGTGGTATGATAGATGGATTATATGTTCATTTTTTAAATCATATACTATTAACCTCACCATATTTGGACTTTTGTATATTTGATAACTTTTTCTAACCTTTTGTTTGAGACATATGGAATGAACCATCATTCGATCACATGATTTTCTAACACTTCACAAATGACAAATTCAGCTTCATTTCTTTAAGAGATGAAGTGGAAATTGTTCAAGTCACAAAAAAATAGTGATATTGTACCGAAATAAAGTAAGTATTTCTTCTAATTCAAATTCTTCAACTTTAGGGAAATCATCTTGAAAACCAAAAATGTTGTCCTGGTGCCCTTATATCTGATTAATCAGATGGTACCTTAGATCATCACAAATTTATGTCTTTGTGATTATTGGATTTTTCATAGCCATGTTCACTACCACTCTCCATCAGAACTTGATGGTTAGGTTTCTCTTCCATATCCATATTTTCACCTATTTTCTCCTATGTGGAAACCCAATGACTAGTTAATTTGGGTAAACGTTATGTTTCATACTTTAGTTTTTAAAGATAAGTTTTGGTATTCCTTTTTACGATGTGGGTTTCTATTAAAACTTTCGAGTAGTAAACCATTTATAACCTCGACGAATTTCGAGAGCGAAATTCATTTTAAGGGGGGTAGAATGTAACACCCCGAGATTTTATGAGAATTATTCTTTTTAATTTATTTGATGTCTTGTGTTTTATGCTACACCAAGATTATCTTGAGCTATATGCAACACCATTTTAGCTTGTAGTATATGTAACACTATTCATGGATCGTGTTACACACAATTTCAAGTTTGCTTGAAGTTATTGTACGCAAAATTGAGTGTATATATATATATTCAATGTATAAATCAAATATGGTTGGATTCTATTATACACAAAAACAAAATAATCTTTCACTACATGCAACTCTAACTTGGCTTGCATTACACTCAATCGCGACCTTCCCCAAAAGTGTGTGTTGTACGCAATACCGAGTTTCAATAAACAACGATATGTTATATAAACTAGCCGTTATGAATAGTAATACAAACTTTTTGAAATTTTATAAATTTTATTTTTCAAAATGGACTTCATTTTGGGATTCGTAATATAGAAATTAGCCTTGGGTGAATTTTTGAGAATTTTCTGAAAACTTTCAATTTTTGATGGATAGTGAAAACACATGGTTACTATTTAAAAACCACCTTTTCATTTAAATAATTATTTATTTTATTTAAAATTATTTTAAGTCAAAATGGCACATAATACCTATATTACTTCTATTTAAATCATTGGAGTAATTTTATAATAATTTTAGGCATATAAAAAATTTTATTGAACATTTCACCGTCTTTTACCCACCTCCTAGGAGAGTTTGAAAATTTACATAAAACATAATTTTACCGCTTCTGTGGGTGGAATTTCTAAAATCTGAGAGACACGGTTAATATAAAGGAGTAAAATTAGGTTCAATAAGATAAAAATAACTTTTTGGTGAATAGTAACTTTTTACTTTTATTTACCACGATTAAAAGTAAATACGGTAATTAAGTGTAAAAATGATATTATTATTAACCTATCACATGTCCTAATTCTATTTTATAAGTGTAATTCGACCACAAACAACCTTAGGAAGAAAATATTACCCTTTAGGTCCACTTCGATTAGATTAGGGCATTTATTATAATTCTATTTAAAGAAAAATTAAAATAGTTAAAATCAAATTTTAATAACTAAAACATTTTTAATATAGGGTTATACATAAGATAAATTCGACTATAAACATTAATTATAAATATAAGAATATTTCCCACATAATGGTATTTTATTTATAATTTTTAGAAATTAAATAATTTAATTTATTTATGACACAATGGTGACGCAATATTTACCTTATTAATGAAATAATAACATAATTTATGTTATAAATACCTAAATAAATGTGATTTTAGACTTTTTATGAATTAAACTAATTTTCTAGGTTAATAAGACATGTTATTGTTGATTTAATTAACTTTTTTAGAACTAATCATGCTGTTATGATTTTCACAAAAATCAAGTACCAAATAGTGTCAAAATTGACATAAAATAGTTTTTAGAAAAAATATTTTATTATTAATTGTTATTTTATTCCTAAAAATCTGAGGTTCGGCCAAATGACTTAGATAAGGATATATATATTAATAATGAACCACTTGGGGTTCCTTTGGCTTTTTATGGTATGTTTATTAACTATATAGTGTAAGAAAACAAGAAGATGCGATAAAAGTTAAATTATTTAACTTGGAGTTAAATATAAATGATAAGGTTAAATTAGTAACCTTAGCTTGTCGAAAACCTATTTTTTGAGAATATTTAGACCCACACCCACTTTATATTCGAAATAAGTCACTTTGGAGCCATTATAAACTGAATATGACTTTATTAATAAATAATATTTTAAGTTTTTTCTAAAGTGCCCCTCTCCTCCCTTATAAAAGGGCACCTCCTCCCTCTTCTCCTTACACAATTTTGAGTTTCAAGTTCATAAAAAACCTTCCCATTTCCCTTCTAAACATACCTATAAACATAATAGAGGTTCTGGGATTCTTCAAAGACCAATTCTATTGCCCTAAGAAGAGGTTTAAAAGAGGCGTGTCGAAGAAGCGGTAATATCCGTTACCGATTATTTCAAATTTATTTCTTCTCCTACTTCCTCTTATTTAGTTGTTAAATTATTAAGTAATAAAATTATTATCACTAATATACTGATATGTTATTATAAATATTAAACAACTCTATTTTACATTCTATTCATCCTATGGAAAATGAAATCACCGCACGTGCATACGTACGAAATACCGTCTCCACGCCGTGGTGTAATCTGTTTTCGACCACCACCTTACTTGGATGGGTATAATGGTGAAAATAAATAACTATATATGATTATTTTAAAATGATATTGATTCTTAAATATTATACATACACTTCAATACAATTCCAGGATCATGGGAATGATATCATCACTCGTGCGTACGTACGGACTACCGTCACCACGACACGATGAGATTCATTCTCCATGTTAACTATTCATGAATGATTATAAAGTATATATATGGAATAATTATTAAATATATGAAATAATAATGATAATGGATTTATTTATATATATTTATGTATTTAATCTACTTAATTCCATTCAATTCAATAAGGAAACGAAAACAACGTTCATACGTATGTACGGCCTACCGTCTCCAGGAATGATGTATTTCATTCCATTTATTGATCTATCATATATATATGTATAAGCTGAATATATATTATATCTAAATCATTTTTTTCATTCCGGAATTAATTAAATCAGGATATAAGTAATAATATCAAGAACAACATGTCGAAACACGTATGATAAATGAAACAATTTTACCCAAAACGCTGCTTTAACATGGAATTTACAAAATAACGAGTAATATAAAGTCATAATTGAACCATATATGATATCATAATAATGAATATGATTCTATAATTAGTCAATGACATTATTTAAATCATTATACATGAGGTTCAGATATGTACGAAGCATATCGTACATAAGGTAAGGGATAACTATTCCAATCTCGTTCTTATCCGAGATTGTTATTCATAAGTATTTACTGGGGTTATTGTTATCATCCATGCCCATGATTTCTAAAAATTGTTTCATGTATTTTTAAAGTCCTTTTTACCCATTTTTGAAATTTACCACATGTTATGAAAGGAATCTTACTTTTTTTTACCACACTGGGAACTTTTTTGACTTTTCTGACAAAAGTACGAGAAGAATTTTATTTTTAACTTATACGGTGTGAATGGATGTTTACGGTTTCATAACGCCTCATTTTCATGAAGATTTCTCTACAAGGTTTTATGAATATTTTCAAAAAAAATACTTTTCTTTTAAAAATGAATGGAATTTTGTGAAAAGAAAATGATTTTGAAGAAGAAAAGATACTTTCCTCAAGAATTCATTTTAAATGTTTTATCAAAACCATTTTCCATCTAAGATGAAATTATTTCATATGATTATGTTTCAAGTATAATGTCTCTATGATTTACATGGTTCCACTTTTCTTATGATGAAATATCCATTTGTTTTATATCGATTACGTGATGATGGGATGATGTTTATAAAACCCATTTTATTCTTTGGGTTATTATGAATGATGTATGATTATGTTATGGAAAAAGTAAGAATGATTTCATTATGAGATCGGTGAGACCTATATATCCCTCCAATTCATTGGGTAAAGATTTATATCTCATGAGATAGACATGGCTGGAACAGCAAGTTAATATGGTTCAGTGATACAGGACTGGAACGAGGAGTGAACTCGATTCAGAAAGGGACTTTGTTCACTAATATGGTCTTGGCAGCAATGCCTTGGCTACTATGGAAATCATAACTTGTGCTTAATGTTTTCCACAATTACATGTTCTATTCCCATGCTATTTTATCATGATTAATTTTTCTTTATGATCTATTCCTTACGTACTGCCATGTTTTATCTCATTGCTCAAGATTTTGATGTTTAAATATTATGTTCATGTTTTGAAGTTCAAATGTATATGGTTTGTTTTATTTTCTCCATGATTACCCTTAATGAGCATTTGACCTCACCCTTTATATGTTTTATTTTCCCCAGGATATAAAGAATGGTTTTAGGTAAGGAAAAAAAGGGAAGATCTTTATAGGAGATGTTGCAGATCATTCATCACAATTAGAAGATTTTGTTACGAGCTTCCAAAGACAGTAAACTATTATGGTCCTTCGGTGTTTGTTTTTGTTATGTATTAAGTATTCCGCCAAAGTAATGTAATTTCCATGTACGTTAAGATTTGTGTCTCTACTCTTGGGGAGTGATGAAAGTATGAGATCTGTATGTAACCATCCAGAAATTTAATCCCTAAGATGTATAAGCATTCAATGTAGATAATAAACATGACTACATGAGGACCAACTGAAGAAGACTCTCCAAGAATATTTTTAAACATATAATTGGAGATCTCATACCTCTCTTGTCTTTACATATGTTTGTAGGGATCCCAAAGGTGATATATCAAGCTATATGCATCCATGTCCTCATGTTGCTTCAAAATCTCATTGGACATAGATGATAGCATAAAATATTCAACATCTGTGGAATCATTCAAATGTTTCTAATAGTGCTTTAAATCTTCATCAATAGCCCTATTTCTATGTGCTTTAGGAAAATTTTCTTCCATCACATATAATTTCCATTCATCGTGACGGATGAAACATATACACCTTTTCCATTCTTGTAAAATTTGGTTGATGAGAAGGTTGTCTTTCTCAAGTATGGATCATGTTGATATGTTTAATGTCATTTTAATCTTGTTTCTATAAATAATATGATCATAATTTTAGCAATTTATTTTATAAAATTAAGACAAATAAATAAAATAATATTATATTTATTAGTCTCCCACTGTTTTATCAAAACCCAATATCCCCAACCATTTGATTTGTAATATCATGTTGCTTGGACATCCTAATAGAAAGGATCCATATTACCCTTCTCAATACCCTAAAATTTTTTGGCCAAGAAAAATGAATGGTTTTATATTAGAATTCCAAATGTCAACTACATTAACTCATAGTTACATGATCTGTTGAGTAGACTCCCTAATCCTGAAATCCTGAAATTCGATTTGCTTGACCTTTTCCACTCAGTTACTCTATGTCTTGCTTTGGCAGTCAACCCCTATTCTAAACTAAGTTTTGTCAACCCAAAAATTAATGTTATAATTCCCAAATAATATAAATCACCCAAACATTGGGTTTTCAAGCACTTTGAACTATAGTTCGATTTTAACTGATGTACTGGAAGGCTATACTGACATAATATATATAATTGTTGGATTTTATCCTTTATGCGTAAACATTCAATTAATTTATTTATCACATACTAATTAATATTAAGTTTATTTTTTTTGTGATTTACCATGTATCAGATAATATTTGCACATTTTTCAAATTATTTTAGTTATATCTTGCATGCTTGTTAATTTCATTAATTAATGTGGTCATGAAAAAACATCCATAATGAAATAGCCATGAATCTTAAGAGAAATATAATAATAAAGAGGTGTTATCCTGATCTTTTACTAATTTTTAGTTTACGTATTTATTGATAAACTAACCATTGACCTAGGGGAAATAACCTTGAACCAAATTAATGTTTTGTTAAAACTTTCAACATATCCACCAATTTATCTTTCTTGGATTGGATTGAGCTTGGCTCCAAACATGAACGACCTATACTAGCTTGGGAGCTTTATCCATTACATATGATTTTACTCAAGAATAGGTGAGGGAAAAAGGTTTACATAAAATAAACCATGGTAACACATGCCCAATATAAAAAGAGGAGAGAAGTCACACATGCCAACAATTTAATTTATTAATAAATTAAATTAAACAAATCACAAAAAATTATGCATTTAATAAAACTAGAATTCAATTGTTAATCATTCTTATTTAAGATAAATTATACAAAAATCAATTAATTATTTTCTTTAATTAGTACATTATTTTATATTATGTTTTATCTAAATTTATTTGATGTTATCATCCATTATAATTTCAAACAAATTAAATAAATTTATTTAAAATTAATTATGTACATAAATTTAACATGGAGGAAACACATGGAATAACCATCCAAATCTACCCAATGGGTATTATACTCATATATATTTTTACTTTTGTTGAATATATAATACACGAGTTATCAATTACTTTCATGATGTGTACGGTTACATGAATTACATGATTTTTTGGTCATGGGTTATTCTTCAATTAATGTAGTGTAACAAATGTTAAATGACTCATACACGATATGTAGATCTGATCATTACCCATAAATTAATTAAATATATATATATATTATAACCTGTCATAAGGAATGTCATATAAACTTAAAGACCAAACACAAAACATGTCTGGAGGCTTACATAGTATAATAAATAAATTTTAAATTTTTATAATTTGGTATAAGTACACAATATGTATAGGTGAGCTATATAGCGTGTACATCTCAAATCATCTTTCCAAGGTACATACCTAGGGACTCAGCATGTAGATTGTACCTTTGA
Source organism: Viscum album (assembly GCA_963277665.1). NCBI lineage: Eukaryota > Viridiplantae > Streptophyta > Magnoliopsida > Santalales > Viscaceae > Viscum > Viscum album. Next base: position 1,656,757,245 of record OY728163.1, read on the forward strand.
AAAATGGAGTGCATTATGTGTCCAATGTGCTACATGATGTGAATCTATGAATTGCGTGGTCATAATCAGGTTCCCCATGTATTGAAATACACGGACCATCTTTGACTCAAAGGGAGTACATGTCATGTATGTCGAATACACGGAGTGTACTCTAGATAATTGTGTGTCAATTAGTCCTAGTAAACATGTGGGGTAAGGTAATAACTACACCAAGTTTCATCAATTCATACAACTAAATTAATTTTGAATTAATTCTGGATGCATTGAACACAACAACACGACATATAACCATTATTATATAGCGTGTACTACTGTGTTATCTGGCTAGAATCCTTGGAACTTCTAGATGAGATCATTGATTTCATTTTATTCATAAAATTAATCATATTTATTAGATATATGAGAAATAAAGGATTAAGAAGAATATCTCATGAATCTTATTAAAATAATGATTAAACTTGAATTGAAAATAAAAATAAAAATACATAAATGGCCAATGATATTTAAATAATTATAAATAATTATGTGAATTCTTTAGTACCAATTTAAGGTTCCAAGTATATAATAATTGCGTGATTAGTGGTGCCCAACATTAATTTTTTTCATGTTCAATGATCAATTGAAGATCTACATGATGATTAATTCCATGTTCAATGGAATTGAATAAAATAAGACGTACTACATGAATCACACTAGAACCAAAGAGGGAGGTTCATCACTTATTGTTTCTAATTAATATAATTTAATATGAATTACCTAGATGTAATTCTTTATTCCTCAATGAATCTAGTAACAAATCTAAGATGTCCTAGCATTGCTTTGAATTAATCAATTTCATATTCTATATAGCAATTATCTACACATTTTCCAAAAATCTGCATACGTCAATGAAAGAGTCTACTGGCTCTAGCAAGGTGGATCCTTAGGCTTGCATAGTCTTAATTTTCTCACTAAAATAATCTCTTTCAAATAATTCTTCTTGATCTGGTGGATGAATATTGCTCTCCATTCCTGGGAGTGGTCTTTGAGAAAATAGATCTTAAGGGCTGGAAAGAATTATCCAATTCAATTGTGTTTAACCCAAACAAATGAATTTTTATATTGATAAAATAAATTTACTATGTTTATATTTATGTTGGGGAAAAATAAAATAATTTTTTGAGTGCCTTTAATTTTTTATTTAATACCAATAAAAACTCCATGTCAAAAAATAATAATATTATTTTTATTTCTTGACATACAGTTAACTTGTGAATTAAAATTAAATATTATTTAATCCTTTTTTTTCATTATTAATTATTTTATCACTGGACCTAAAATCCTAGTCCATCATTACTCCACAATCTTTATAAGACCCTAAATAGTGAAAATTTATTTATTAAATAAATATCACAACATTATTCACACGTAAATAAATAAATATTGTATTTACTAAATAATAAAATTTATATGTGATCATGAATATATAAATAATTATTAAACCATGTGATGGAATAATATTTTTTGAACTTGATAATTAATAAATACTAATATATTATTTAACTGATATTCTGGATACACTTAGTTAGTGACCCCTCTAGGCCTCCATCCCATTAGCATTATGAGAAGTACCATAAGGTCTGAGGATAGCGTCTAGAAACATGCCACCACACCCATAGAGAAAGAAGTTAATTATGTGAATATATGTTACCTCATAAGAATGCTTACAGTGTAATATAATAATTTTATCATGATATCTCAAATCAAGAAGGTTTCATGCCGGTGTAATCAACCAAAGTGATCGATGTCTCTTTCTTTCATTTCTTAGAAAATGAACATTCCTTTTGAACACCATGGTCATGGATTTATTTATTCTTATTGACGCTCATTTCCATCATAGAGTCTAATGACAGAAAAAGGGGAATACCTTAACATAAAGAGATTCATCCTTTGAAAGAAACATAAAAAATTGACAAAGGCATGAAGAAGGATTTGGTTAAGAATGGGTCGCGCAGGTTTCATCATGGTCGTGTAGGTATACTTGCGTGCCACATATTGGGTGCGCAGGTGACCTATGTGCCCTATTTTATTTTTTCTAGGGTCTTTAGCAACCTATAAATACACCTTTTGGGCCACCCATTTCAAGGATGAAAAATCCAGAAAGTCAAATTTGAGCTCCCGACACCCTAGTCTCTTCTCAATCCATTCCGAACACTTATAAGGTAATTTCATACCTATAACGGAAGATCAAAAGATGGTGAACAAGAACTAAGTGTTGAAATTCATCAACACCTATGAGCCTAAGTGTCTAACCCTTCAGGGAAAATAACCACACCTGCATTCCGCCTTATCCCTTCAACGGAACTTGAGAGCCACTCATTTAAAAGTCTTTAGGTATAATACTAAGGGATTAAGCCATGCCTCGCCCATGTATTAGCCTATAGTTTGACCGTCGCACAAGTACACATGTGTCGCATAGGTATACCTATGTGACAAGGACCTGTGTGCCCAAGCAAGACCTATGTGCCTACCTTCTTTTGGTTTCCCCACATATCCATTCATATCTTTTCTTCAAATCCACCTCTCCTCTTCAATATTTAGCCTTCAGAATCCTCTTAAAATCCATTTATGGCATGATTCCTTGGTTGGATTCCTTATCTGAAATGAATTTTGTGGAATATCTCTCAAAACCTAGTGATTTACATTTCTTTATGTCAATAAGGTTAGATATTTCATTCATTCAACCTCATCCTATAAGATGAGAAAATGTTTTTGGGAATCCTCCTTAGGAGTAGGCCCAAGTCCCCTATTCTTTGGCCTCCTTTTCAAGAGTAAGCCCCAGCCATGATTTCCTAACTTTGGCCTCCTTATCAGAAGTAAGCCCCAATAATAATTTCCTAACCTATGCCTCCTTTTTAGAAGTAATCCACAGTTCATGTTCTCTTAACCTGGGCCTCCTCTTCAGGAGTAAGCCTGAGTCCATGTTCCCAAATATGGGCATCCTCCTTCGGAGGAAGCCCCAAATCCCAAATCCTTTAACTTGGGCCTCCTTATCAAGAGTAAGCCCCAGTTCTCAAGTCCCTTTAAATTGGGCCTCCTTCTCAGGAATAATCCCCATTCATAATTTTTATTAACCAGTCTTAACTTCTTTCGATTTGGGCATCCTCCTTAGGAGTAAGTCCCAAGCCTCATCCTAATTTAGGCCTCTTCCTCAGGAGTAAGCCCGAAGTTTGAGTATCCAAATATCCATAAAATCACATATTCCTTTATGGAACTTGTTCCTGGACTTCTTCTATGAAATAAGTCCTGGTATTTATATATTTGGGCAATCATACATACATAATACCCATATCATTCCTTGTGACCGCATATTTCATGGCCCAAATTGTCAGGTTTACTGATACCTCTTGTTTCTCACACCAAGCATGACTCACATGAGCTTAGAGTATAAAAGTGACCACGACACATCAATTTGGTATGTTAATCATATGTAAGCCCCACAATTTCCAACCGAACTACATGGAATTTGATCTCTACCTTAAAAGTATAGTACATAGGAAGTCGTTCTGAGGTTCAATCCCATCACCCATTAATTCTCATCTTTCCCATATGACGTTAAACTATATCTTAATTCCCGAACTACATGGGTTCTAATTCCTTTTCTAACATGGATACATAGGTAGCTCATATGCGGGTACGATCCCAACTATGAAATAATCGATGTCCTTCTGAACGATAATAAACTTCAAGTGCCCCACTGAGTGGCTTTAAATACAGAATGGTTATCATAATGACCAAGAGTTATTTATATAATGTTTTGAAGGATTCCATTGAATAAGAATCTCTAACAAATACAGATTATTCTCTATCGATGAAGAACCTCAAATACATATAAAAGATTCACTAAATCTCATACATATTGAACACTGATTATCATATCTTAAGGAAATCTCATTTTTATACTTGGTAGTGTAATAAGGACTCACGAACATAACTTAAATCTATAAAGAGAGTCCTGGAGTAGACAATAATTCCTCCAAAAAAGTTTGATGAGTCTAACCTTTCATCCTCTCAACCAATGAAAATTCTTAAGCCTCATCTGTCCATAACTAATGAGCACCTACCTTTGGAAAGTAGGTCCAAATGGATATAGAATCATTGGATGTTTCTTGTTCTACGAACAAACCTGTTAGAAACTAATTGGAAGGTTTGAACCTTAAGAAAACAAGGTTATCCCCATTTCCAGTGTAAACAAAAAATGGTGAAGCTAACATGAATCCTTAACCAAGTTAAAATGATGTTTTACTTATTTGTTATGCCCCTATTTAAACTCAATGAGAGGGCCAAAAAAACAATCAATAACATATGTGCTCATCCAAAAGATGTAGTGGCTGAAATTATCTTGATTATTTCTGTTATATCAAATAGGCACTCTTTTCTATGATCTTCTATGGTATAGAAATGGATTCTCTAAAGTTCACACCTATGAATGCCTCGGCTGTGAATACCTCTACTGCTACTTCTATTGGATCATCTTCCACTCTGAGGACGACATCACCTACTCAGCGTCTTCAACGCTGGGTCTCAAATGCACTGGTCAAGGAATACCATCGACACAATACCATTCTGACTCTGGAGGCTGCTCAATAAGCCCTCCAAGTCAATAATTCACCCTGGTCGTCCAGACAGCAACGAACGACAATAAAGAAGCAGGTGGTTCCAACCACCATCTCCCACCGTTTTGGGTCTTTATCCCTAGAACGCAATCACATGTCCATTCCATATTCTGTGGAGGTGAATGAGAAGGTCACTGAATGCCTTAATTCAAGGATACATGAGTCCTTTCCAAGGGCTCCCACAAACAATCACCACCAGAATCGTGCGACAGTGCACCCTCAACATGATGAGGGTGTCATCTCCAGGAATTCAGATCAGGTTTTTCGAACCCGAGCAGGCAAGACGAACCACCAGAGGCAACGACCGGTCAACATTGAGCAGGTTCTTATCTCTACCATTTATGGATAATTCCAACAAACTAAATTAGTGGAAATCATTGAGTGGGCACACACACCCGTTCATTTTAATTCCGCTGTCTAGAAGACTCGTCTGACAGCAACATTCCATTCCCTCCAGGAAATTCCGGCAGAGTACTATAGACAGGAACAGAAACCTATTTATAAATTATCAGCTAGTCAGCAGGCTCGTCTGACTTCAAACGATGAAGCCTACCAACCCAATGTGTTGACAACTGGTAAACAGGCACATAAACCTTCTTACACTCATCAATCCTGCCAGCAGTCTCGTCTGCCAGTATTGAAGGAAGTTCATTAACCACGTTCGGCGGAGTGCAATAAGTAGGCACATACACCTGCTCGTATTGATCAATCCTACCAATAGTCTCATTTGGTACCACCTGGAGAAGTCAATTGGAGATCCCCAATGAGAAAAATGAGGCAGACTCAACTCTCTGCCCCCACACATGAGTACTGTCAGAATTCACTGACAGGAAAAGGAGGACAGGAGCAGGAACACCCACCTACACCAAGCACAGAATGGACATATATCCTAGTTCCGACAGCTGAAGTAACCAGGAATATTATATCAATAGTGAAAGAGCATAAGAAAATCCTTGCTCATATTCTTGGATGCCTTCCAGGATATTATAACAGCTTCAATAGCATCACAGGGAATGAAATGCAAATCTGTCCCTATCAGTGGAGTGACACATCAACAGTTCACTCTAGAACACACATAGACCTCTATTCCAGTCCAAGAGGGTTGTGAGGCATACTCTCCCCTGACATATGGACAACCAAGCCATGCACATACACCTGATTTGAGTAGAGATAATCAGCCTAACCTGACTATTTCTCCTGAGCAGGCACATACACCTGCACATAATAACCACTTTTGTCAACAAGTGGTTCCTAAAGTGAGTAAGAAGGCATCTAAGAAGAAGACCCAACCAGAAAAATCAAGAAATCAAGAGCCAATCTGTAATAAGGTCTTGCTCGATGCTGGAGTTCTTGATGCACTTAGATAATTATCTATTGCAATTCAAGATTCTACTCTCTCATTTCCCAATTGTGGTAACATTAATTCTGAAGGTCTTCATCAGATACTTCCTCATGAAGGCTTGCTTCATGACAATTCGGTCAATCTCAAAGTTTCATCTTCATATGAGAGCCATGATAACCCTCTGCGTGGCTAGAAGACTAAGGAGAATGGGGTTTCAACTTTTGCTGTAACCCACCATGGAGGTCCTCCCCATGATGATAAATTTAGCTTCAAAAGTCATCTCCATAGTAGTAATTCACATTTCCTGGAAAATGCTCCAATTGACAATGTAGTGACGAGAAAGCCCTATTATCTTGAGGAAATTGAAAATGTGAATCCAGTCATGTTTGATTCTTTACCGTTATAAGTTGAAATACTTTATCAATCAGAAGATAACCTAGGGTGTAGGTCATTCTCCGAACCACCCCTGGGTCATTCATCTTCTAGTTTGATAAATGAACTCTCTACCAATCTTGTTGAATCCAATAACTCAACAAGGAAGAACCAGCTCTGGTCTAATCAGGTAGAAGAATATTCATTTAATGATAAAGAGCAAGTACGGAATATGAGAAAACAACTGGAAAAAGGTGAATTGCCAGTTATGTTTTGTCCTTTGGCAGACTCTTAGTATGACATTCAAGAGATGTTGACAGAAGATTGTATTCAAGATATTTGTCTCAACATGTGGAAAACTCTTTGTAGATTTAAAAAGAAAATATTATCATATGATGAATATGAAAATCATGTCAAGATAATAGAAGGGTTACAACGCCAAATTGATTTGGCATCTCTCCCAGTTTCTCGATATCTGAAGGCTGAAAAGCAGCAATGATCCCTTTAGCGTTCATGCCTTGACGCATTAAGAAGATTGCGCCAGTTAATTTCCAATGCCCCATATGTTATTCATATCAGGGGATGGGTTGGTCATAGAGAACTACATTTCACTGTACTCTCTAGCCAACAATGCCCACCAAAAATGGTCTCATGAAATGTTATTGCCCATGGCCGGCCATAGCCAATTGGCTTTGTTTGTAATCAAAGGCTCTCTCAAGAACAGGGCTCAACTAGTTCTTCTCAAAATCAGCCATACAGAGAACAAGTTATTGAATTACTCTTGCATTAGGACAATGAGAATATTGTGCATGCTTCTCGTTTAGAGTGAGTGCATCATCAGGTGATAGAGGTGTCAGAAATCATCCAACAGTCATTTGAGACAGGTGATTTGAGTGGATGTAGGTTGATGCATCCAGTCAATTTCCAGACTAAAGTCTGAAAGATCAGAAGATATTTTAAGAAAGTATTAGATTGAGAAGCTCAAGAACCACCCCAGTTTTCCAGACTGGGGACTCTTTTAGCCCAAACCTCGGAATCAACAAATAGGATTCGAGGAATTGAACAAGAATAGCCCGAGTCCACCGGACTGGGGACTTTTTCAAATCCCCAATCTCTTCCTCAGAGAAATGCAGTCTTCTCTTGACTAGGGAATAAGCCACAAGAGGAATGAAGAGCTGAATTATCAGGAGATTCCCTCCACATTACAGTTCGTCAAGATGTTCCAAATAGATCAACTCAACAGAAGGCAGTGTCTCATCAAGGACATAAAAGAATAAAATATCATAGAAATACCGATAGAATGGATGAAATGTGTTATGCATCAATTAATGTCATCAATGCCATTTTTGTTGATCCCCTAGATGAGGCTCACGCAGAGGGATCAGATGAACAAGTTCATGCTCAAGAAGTTGTACGCACAGACACAAATGGAGAAGGTGTGCGTATATGAAATCAAAGGATTACTCAGAATCTAGGTATTCCTTCAAATAATCAACTTCCCCCTCTACGAAAGGCCTCCAACAAGGGGAAGGGAAAGAATCAGGATACATTCCACTCTGCCTCTAGAGAAGGCCAATGACTCTCACTAGAGCAGAGATTCTCACAACAAGAGGAATAAATGAAGGAATTAAGGCAGTTTAATGCAGAACTACTTCAATTTATTCTCCCTCCTAAGCATGCTGGAGTCAGTCGGCCAAGGGAATTTTTTGCGGTTACTGAGATGGATCAAGAGTATCCTCCATTATCAGTACACCCTCACAAGTCTAGTCCTATGGGTCATGCACAACAACAATCGGTGGTGCTACCATCTGTTGTAGTACCAGTCACCACACCTTCCCGAGCTCTAGTTATTGTACCTACTAAGGTCCAATCTCAACCAGATGTTTCTCAAAAGTTAATGACTACCATTTAGTCATTAACAGGTCTGTTGGAAGCTATGGAGGGAAAACGTGCACAAATTCAACCAGAAAAGAGAGATTACCCTGAATGGGTTGATGAAATTCCTCCCCCATAAAATTTTGCAAGTACCACATTCCCAATCCTTGATGGTTCGGGAGACCCAGAGAAACACCTAACACATTTTGTTTCTCGTTGCGATCCTATGATGGGAACCCCTCAGTAACAGGAAGCAGTTAAGCTCAAGTGTTTTGTACAGTCATTACAAGGGCATTCTTTTGTCTGGTATACAAGCTTGAAATCCCAGTCATTTACCAGATGGGAGGATCTCTATCAATGATTTCTTCTTCAATTCAGATAAACTTTTCCAAAGACAACATTTTTTGATCTTAAAATTTTTATGCAAAGGGATAATGAAAGGGCTTCAGATTTCATTGCTCGCTGGAAGGGATTAGAATATTCCCTGAGCTTAGCACTCCCTCAAGAATAATTTTTTCCAATCTGTGTGTCAAATTTTCATGATGAGTTACGCACACCATTGATCCATGTGAAATAAAAAGGAGGGTTTCAAGACCTTAATTTAATCGCTCAACAGATTGAAGATTCTTTTTTAAAGACTAAGGATAAAACTCATATAATTTCATCAGCTCCAGGAAGGAGAATGGGTAAAGCGGAGACTTCTACAGTTACGCTTAAACAAGCACATGTACCTGCTTCTACTTCAAAACCTTCATCTTATCAACGGTCTCCACCACCTGAGCATCAACAACAAAGGATGTTTCATCAAGATGATCAATGAGATCAATGATGGAAACAATTTGAGGATTCTAAGAGAAAAATTATTCTTTCTGAAATGAAAAAGTTCCTGGTTACTTTATTTCGGCTCTGGAAAATAATTTGGTTCAGTTGCCATGTCCCAAAAGGACAAACAAGGAAGGAGATGAAGACTGTCCTAACTATTTCCCATTTCATCAGATGTTGTGGCATCCCATTCCGGGGTGTTTTTTCTTCAAATACCTCCTAAAAAAGATGGTAGACTCGGGACAGGTGAAACTGAAAGGTTCTTTAGCTCAGGTAGCCTTTGTTACTGCTACAAATACAGAGGAAGAAGGCAAGTGGCAAGAAGTGAAAAGCAAAAATGCACAAAAATATGATGATTGGATGGTCAAAAAATGATCAACCAAACTCATTCCATTTTGAAAACGCAATTGAAGAACCCCATTGTGTCTTCTTCTACAAATGCCACAGCAAACCCCTCTTCATCAGAGAGAAAATCCTCGAAGAAACAGAATAAATAAAAGAAAGAGGAACTATCATAAGAAGACGAAATTATGTCAAAGCCCAAGTTTTCTTTGACTTTAGCAGATTTTATTCCATCTACATCAAAGCCACGGGCACCGTCCCACCAAACGGTACAGTTTAAACTGGAAAATCAAGAAGGTTCTTCATCATATGGAGAGTTGATATTTGGTTCTATTAACATGATTCACTTAACATATCCTTATGCTAATCACATTTTTGATTTTGATGAGCCTGATTTCTCTATATCAAACAGAGGAATTAGAGGGAGTTGTAGAGGTTCAGGATACAGAGGAAGATGTAGATATCCCAGAAACCACAATTCCAATTCTACCCTTTCCAGAACTGTGTATGCAGCAAAAACTCGTGGTAGAGCCCTTCAGTGGGCTCGACAAGATCAAGAAAATTCTTCGACCAATAGCAGATTCAGTCCTCGCACAATTATTCTGGAAGATCTGTTACAAGTTCCACCATCTTCCTCTCAGCAAGAAAATAGACCTATTTGGTCTAATCTTCCAAAGACAGGTATATTTTAAACTCCTATTCCAATACAAGAGACATCTTCTTCCAAAGCATCAACTTCTAAGGCACCTACGAAACCACATGTTCCTATTGGGAAACGTAGAACTTTGGATCAAAAATATGATGTATTGAAACATTTTTCCCACGTACTGCCAAGTTATCAATTCTAGTTCCCTTGAACCTATTAAAGGATCTTCGGGAGGCACTCATCGAGGCTTTGTCAAGTCCTCAGGAATTTGAAATTGAAATTATTGCGGCTGAAGTCTACCATGTTGAGAATAGTCCTGTAGAATTCCATGTAGTGATATCTTTTACAGATGAAGATGAAGATGATGTCGTGCATGGACATATTAGACCTTTGTACTTATCTGTAAAGGTCAATGGTGTAGACATCTGAAGATATTTCATTGATAATGGTTCAGGAGTTAGCCTCATCCCATTCGTACCATTTATTGATTGGTCCTCACAGAATCGTATTTATCTCCTTCTACACTGATGTTGCAAGGATATGATAAGAATGATCAAGAACCACTGGGCGAGATTACACTCAGAACTCAGTTTGGAGACCCTGTATCTAATTCATATTTCATGGTTGTTGATCACGATACAACCTTCATAATTTTTCCTGGAAGACCTTAGATACATCAACATGTGGTTATCCCTTCATCATACCATCAATGCCTCAAATATTGTTTCAATGGTCAAATTGGGACATTGTATGGTGATAAGGCCCCATTTGAAACATGTGAATCTCAATATATTGAGGTATAATTCTATCACATGGAATGGATGGAGAAATCCATGAGGAAGTAGGTCACCAAAGATAATGCTCCGTTTGGTTTGGAAAAGATTCTAGTAAACACATTCATACTTGTGAGTACAGATTATGTGTTGCCTATCAGTCAAATTGACAGGATAGACCCAAATCCAAATACACTTAGGGAATCTTCCATAATGTCAATTACTACAATCAGTACAGAAAGAATAGGAGAAAGTGGTGACTCACCAAGCAATGATGAAAGCTCAAATGGAGATGTCTTCATTTCATCCACTCAAATCCAACAAATCTATACCTTGCCAACCAGGCCAGAAGAAGTTATAGCAATGTCATAGGTGAATGATGATGTTTATTCTAAATCCATAATCTCCTCTTTATTACCCAAGGAAGACCCTTCATCATCAATAGGGTCAGAAATGGAAGCCTCTTCTTCAAGATGTTCAAATTTTAACATCCCTCCTAATCATTGAAATTTTGCTTCATCATCTACTATGCAAGTAAAAACAGATGAAGTAAAACATGTTTAAGAAGAAGAGGAAGATCTTAGGGATGCTCCTACGGCATTTGAAGAGGGTATCTCCACCACTGTGGATGAACTCAGAGAAATAAATCTAGGTACAAAAGAATATCCACGCCCCACATTAAATAGTGTGGCCATGACTCTTGAAGAGCAAGAAATATATATTAAATTATTAAAGAAAAATCTATATATAATTTCTTGGAACTATACAGAAATTCCAGGGCTTGATCCCGATGTTTCTACTAAATGTTTGGGTTTTACAGAAGAACATCGAGGATTCAAGAAAGCCGCAAGAAGAACACACCAAACTTATGCTTCCAAAATTGAAGCTGAAGTGGATATACTTATCAAAGCTAACTTCATCATAGAAGTTCAATATCCCAAGTGGTTGGATAATTTTGTCCCTATGAAAAATAAGAATGGACAAATTAGAGTTTTCATGGATTTCAGATATCTTAATCGGCATTGTCCTAAAGACTGATTTTCCAGTTCCAATTACAAAACTCTTAATTGATGCAACAGCTGACTATGAAGCACTTTCCTTCATAGATGGATATTATGTATATAATCAAATCTGAATGGCTCCAGAATATGAAGAATCTACAGCTTTTAGAGCCCCTCAGGGTGTGTTTTGCTATCAGGTAATGCCCTTTGGCCTCAAGAATGTAGGCTCAACATATCACCGTGTCATGCACCGTATCTTCAAACCCTTTTTAGGGAAGTTTGCTTAATGTTATGTGGACGATTTAGTGGTTAAATCCATACAACGTTCTAACCACTTGGATGATTTGGAAGTCATATTCCATAAACTTCGACAACATAATATGAAGATGAACCCCTTGAAATGTGCTTTTGGGGTAACCTCAGGAAAATTTCTCGGCTTTGTTGTGTTCCATCGTGGTATAAGAGTCGATTCTGAGAAGACAAAGTCAATCCATGGTATGTCACCTCCTCGAAATATGAATGAATTGAGAGGACTTCAAGGACACTTGGCCTATATTCAGCATTTCATCACCAATTTGGTAGGAAAAAGTTTACCCTTCACCAAATTGATGAAGAAGGGAGTTGCTTACCAGTGGACTGAAGAATGTCAAGAAGTATTCAATATTCTCAAGAAGTATATCTTGAGTACACTGGTATTGATGCCACCTATAGAAGTAAGACCACATATTCTTTAAGTGACAGCATTAGAGAAATCATTAGGAGCCTTCCTTTCCCAAATGAATGATGTTGGGAATGAAAACAGCCTTTACTATCTCAGTCGGACTATGCTTGAAGAAGAAACCCAATATTCAAGTATTAAAAAGTGGTGCCTATGGTTAATATTTGCAGTTCTGAAGTTGAGACACTACCTGTAACATCATGAAGTTCATTCGGTGTCTCATAATAACCTGCTCAAATTCATCCTTTGTCGTCCAATTCTTACAGGACATCTGGAAAGGTGGTCAGTTATTTTGCAGCAATTTAATATCCAATATGTGTCTCAAAAGGTAATAAAGGGCCAAGCTCTGACTGAATTCCTTGTTGAACACCCTTCTGTAGAAGATACATCTTCAGAAATTGAACATCCTGATGAGGAAGTCTTCTCTATTCAATATAATCTTCAATCATGGGAAATGTACTTTGATGGTGCTTCCAGAAGTCCAATAGGGAAGAAAATGGAAGATTGTAAATTTAAAAAAGACGGGTTAGTAATTGTGCTCATTTCTCCAGAAAAGGCAGTGATTCCCTATTCCTTCTCATTGTTGGGAGGCGAGACAAGTAATGAAGAATAATACCAAGCTCTCATCATAGGATTGGAGTTAGCACTTAAGGCACAAGTGAATCACTTAAAAGTGAAAGGTGATTCAGACCTGGTAATCAGACAAGTCAATGAGGATTATGCAATTAGAAAAAGAAGAGTTAATACATTTGTATGATTACGTTAGAGATTTAATGGCGGATTTTCCTTCAGAACTGACATTTTCTCATGTCCCTCAATCACAAAATGCCCAAGATGATGCACTGGCTAATATAGCTACAGCTCTAGAAGATCCAGATCAGGATGAGAAAATCATCAGCATTTCCCACCGTCGTACAATTTCACCTTATGTTCAAACCAGAATAGAGGAAATCAATGAAATTAGTCCCATTTCTAAACCATATGGTCATACTATAGGGTTGATGACACCTATCAGAGAATACCTTCAAAATAGAACACTTCCACATGATGGAGCTAGGAAAGAACAAATTCGACAACGTGTGGTCAATTTCACTCTTTATGATAACCCAGATCACCTAGAAAAAATTCTCTACAAAAGTGGTTTTGATGGAATTCTCTTCAGATGCATTGATGGTGAAGAGACAATGACTGTCATGAAAGAAGTGCATGCAGGAGTCTGTGGTGCCCATCAGTCCGAACATAGACTATCTGATCAAATTCGAATGCTTGGATACTTTTGGCCTTCAATGATAAAAGATTGTGTTTATTTCACAAAGAAGTGTCATTCTTTCCAAGTACATGCCAACTTCATTCATCAATCCCCAGTGTTTCTTCATACCGCTAAATACACATGGCCGTTTTCCACATGGGGAATGGACGTAGTAGGACCTTATCCTTCAGCTACATCCAAGCAGTTTGAGTACATTCTTACTGCTACTGACTTCTTTTCCAAATGGGCAGAGGCAATACCTCTCAAAGAAGTCAGTTCTAAAAGCATTTTCAGCTTCATCAAGTCTAACATCATTACCATATTTGGTGTCCCTCATACCATATTGATAGACAATGGAACTAACTTCTGTTCATCCGAGGTAAGGAAGTTGTTTCAAGAATACAACATCAAATCCAACCATTCCTCTCATTATCATGCAGCGACCAATGGCCAAATAGAACCCTTCAACAAGACTCTTTCAAAAATACTGAAAAAGATGGTGGATAAAGATAAAAAGTCATGGACTGATAAACTTTTTCATCTTTTATGGGCTTATGGAACCACCACCCACACTGCAACCCGGTCAACTCCAGATTCATTGGTATATGGAAAAAAAGTCGTCTTGCCCATTGAGGTTCAATTACCCTCACTCAGGGTATCCATTTTGATCAGTCATCTATAGATGAACAATCTCAAAATTGATTGGATGAATTGGAGCTATTAGATGAGAAAATATTGTGCACCTTGCACCACTTGGAAGTCTATCAAAATCAAATAGCACGAGATTTCAACAAAAAATTTCTTCTTTGTTCATTCATTCATGGAGAATTTTTATTGGTTCTCAGAACTCCAATGATTCCATGACACAAACCTCCCAAGCTGAAGCAAAAATGGGAAGGACCTTATTCAATACATAAGGTTTACTCCAATGGAGCTTATTCTTTAATCTCAATGGATGGATAACTCATTACGACTCCAACCAACGCCGGATTTTTGAAGAAGTAATTTGTGTAACACAAATACCATCGTCCAAAATGACGTTAAACAGTGTTGTCCTTGTTGAAAGACTTTAAACTGTATAGTGCCTTACGTCCAACATGACGTTAAACTGTGACGTCCATGCTACATGATGCTAAACTGTACAGAAATCCCTTACGTTCAACAAGACGTTAAAATGCATAACCGATGGTCCATGCATAGGACCTTAAACTATTCACACCATCATCCAACACGATGTGAAACTGTGAAAAAGTCCCTAATACGTCCAACATGACGTTAAATTGTGTCCTCTTTTGTCCTTACTGCATGACATTAAACTGCACAGTCCCACTTTCGTCCAACATGACGTTAAACTGTATTGTCCCCATCGTCTTAGCTAGAGGATGCTAAAATATACAACACCCTTATTGTCCAACATGACGTTAAACTGTGTCCCTATATTTGGCCTACACGATGTTAAACTATACTTCTCATTCGTCCTACATGACGTAAAACAGAACAAAGAGCCTTACGCCCTACATGACATTAAACTATATTTTTTCCTTGCTGCATGACACTAAACTGTGCAGCACCAATAGTCCTCACTGCAAGAATTTAAACTTCATAGTCCCTTCATATGTCCTACATGAAATTAAAATATTCATCGTTAAGGTTGTTGCTACCTCACGTTTCTCACACTGAGTATGACTCACATGAGCTTAAAATAAACATCAACCATAACACCCTCTCTGGGCCGCTAACCATGTGTAAGTCTAGACACTATTTTTTAGGTCGTTGTCTTCAAGAACAACTTGATTACCAATTCATTCTTTAATCAAACTATGCGGACATTGATCCTCACCTTCTAGGTTGGGTACGTAGGCTACCACTCGTGGTTCAAGCACAAAATCAATCTCTTCACATCGGTTCACCTTCGTCTCATATAATGTTGATTCATGAAACCGCCCCCAGAACCAATATTTTTTACATTGGTTCAACATCATCCTTGCTATATGATATTAAACTGTTCGCACTTTTGTCCTGTATGACAATAAACTACAACATTCTTTGATACCCTCACCTGAGAGGGAATCATTATTTACATTGATCTCAAATCACGTTATACTCTAAAGACTACGTGCATACATGGCAATGCCCGAACCTTTTATCTTGGTGGAAAACCATCATTTCACCAAAGTCCCCTTTCACCCTTAACTTGTACGAACCAAATTTGTACAAAGGGTATTTCAAGAACTACATGCGGCTTGATTACCATCCTTATGGGATACGTAAGAAAGTTCGAGCATCCCTCAAATCCAAACCAAAGACTTTGGTACAAACCCCAAATTCCACTTTCAGTCCTTTCGCTAAAAAGTGCCCTATGAAAACATGAATGTGGTATTAAAACTCTGGTCTTCATTCACTTCAGGTTTATAAAACACACAATGTGTACTCCTTATAATGGTCGGAGCTCTATGACTCTAAACTAAGATCTCATACACTCTCGTCCCACATGACATTAAACTGTATTTCAAGAACTACGTATGGCTTGATTCCCATCCATATGGGATACGTAGTGAAGTCCAACACCTCAATTCAGGACCCAGCCACAACATGATTCTGGTTAGCATTGGTCTGTGTATCTTCTTCATGCATTGGACTATATTCATTTTCATGTGTCACAATACTAACCATAAATACTTCAAGATCTCCATAAACCTTTTCTTGATTTCTGGTTACAAAATGTCTTATACGAGAGAGTTCTTTTTCCTGAATATGCAACACGTGACCTTAGGCGGCCATGCATAAACAGTCTATAAAACGGACTTTTCAGCCAAAAGATACTATAATTTGACTATGCAGCCAATGCCCTTAGGTGGCCCTGCATAATTCAAACCCCTAACGGGTTTTTCAAATAGTGGTAACTTCATTCTTGGGAGGAAAATCACTTTTGTCTATATTTTTCTTAATGACAATATGTAGGGATCTGGAAAAATATTCATCCTTAACATTTTTTTCCCATACACTTTTTCATGATCTGAGAGTATTCAAGTCTATGGTTTATATTTCTCTTCCCTACGTTTGGGTCAGACCTTCGTAAGAGTGACATTTATCCAATTCTTTGACAATCTTGATTGGAAATATCCTCTCCATATTCAAGTACCTCTTTCCATACAACAGACATTATGCTTTGGAAAATTTGAATCTCCATAAACTTTCACTGGCTTTTTAGCAATGGAAAAGTAAAATTTCTGAGAGTTCTTTTTCCTGACTATGCATCACGTGCCCTTAGGCGGCCTTGCATAAGTAGTCTATATAACAGAGTTGTCAGGAAAAAAGATGCTATTATTCGACAATGCAGCCAATTCCCTTAGGTGGCCCTGCATAATTCAACCCCCTAACGGGATTGTTAAATAGTGGTAACTTCATTCTTGAGAAATACTTCTTCTAATTCCTTCTAGCCCTTTTTCATATCATTCCTCATATTCAAAATTTCTTAAGTCATAGTTTACCTTTTTCCCCCATACTTGAATATGGTAATATTATTTTACATAAATTATCAAGGAATTGATTCAATTTTAATCCATTTGGTCAAATCTATTTTGTAACACCCTAAGATTTCATGATACGCTTCTCTTTCAATAATGCAATAGCTTGCATTGTACGCAAGTTCGAGGTTCTAACACACTGTGACCAATCAAAGTAGTCATTATGAATAGTAATACCCACTTTTTGAAATTATATAAATTTTATATTTCAAAATGGACATCATTTTTGTATTCGGAATATCAAAATTATCCTAAGTTGAATTTTTTTTAATTTTCTAAGAACTTCCAATTTTTTATGAATAGTGAAAAGTACTTAAAAACAACTTTTTTAATCAAAAAAATTATAGTGATAAACTATACCACTGAGAGGTTTTAAAGTATAATTAAGATATATTTTTACAATTTCATCCAATTTTGGTCATTATAATTAATCTCACTTTGAAATTGGACATAAACAATTGTCAATATTTTGATATATATTGTTTCTCAAAAACACGCTATTTATTGTGACAGCGGGAATTAATTATTAAATTAATTAATTCAACTAGTATTGTTTTGAATATTGTAAAATAGACATCATTTTTGAATTAGGAATATCAAATATAGATTAGGGTAAATTTTTGGAACTTTTTTGAAAAACTTCAATTTTTGATGAATAGTGAAACCACTGAGTGGTAGTTAAAAAACTAATTTTAAGTTTAAATGAAACTTTATCACTTCTGTGAATTGAATTTCAAAAATACGACATACATGGTTGTAATTAGTAAGTAAAATATGGTTCAATGAGATGAAAATAATTTTTTGTGAATAGTAACTTTTAAGTTTTATTAATCACGATTAAAGGTAACTGGTGTAATTTAAGGTAAATATAGTGTTATAATAATATTAAATTACCTTTAAACTTGTACTAATCTTATTGGATGATTCATGGAAGATCAATACAATCCATGGGTCAACTTGGGGACCCCATTGAGCCACTTGGGTAAGAAAATGACATTAATAACTTTTTATTTAAAGTAAAAATAAAATTGTCACAAACATGTGTTGTTTTACTAAAACAATTATTACATGGGGTTATATAAGTTAACATTTCAACTATAAATATTAATTGGAAAGATAAAAAGATTTCCTACATCATGGTAATTTTTTTATAAATTTTAGACTTTAAATAAATTAAATTTGTTATGACATCATGATGATGCAGCGATTACCTCATTAATTAACGATTTAAATAAAATGAAAAGATAATGTAAAATATAAGACTTACACTTGTCAAAAACCTATTGGATGATTATATTTCTAACCCTTACCACCATATACTCTAAATATATAATTTTGGGACCTTTGAAATCCGAAAATCATTTCATAATAATGTAACATTTCATGAGTTTCCAAGAGTGCCCCTCCTCTCCTCTTATAAAAGTCCCCCACATCTACCACCTTATTCACACTTTCAAGCCATTTGTCTCAGCCAAACTCCTCCCAAATACTCTCCCAACATCCTTCTATTACTCTTATAATCCTCACATTGGGAATAAGTCTTCCCAAGGAATCCTTTGGCTCAAATCAAAAAGAGTTACCCGATTTTAAGGTAATGTCTTCTCTTATGTTCTTTTGTTTTATTTTGCTTCTCCATCCCCATAAACTCTTATTATTACTTTATTTTTTAACAACAACAGTATATTAAATAAACTAGGATGTTTTTCTGAGAAGGATTTGATTTACACTAACACACACCTTCGTCTAATGGTTAAAGAACATACTATTTCTGTGGGTGGCAAATTACTGCCTCACGAAATGATGATTGTTCAATCTTCTTTTAACACCTCTCATGGTGGCCATTATTATGAAACTATTTTCATATATGATATATATATTATTTTTATGTTTTACTTATGCTTCTTTATTTCTCATTTATGGCATACCATTATGATTTCCATTATGGGTAAACGCGATAATTTCATTTTAGGAAATATGGACTACTGCCCCCTCAATGTGATTTGAATCATTAATGCCATACATGGGACGTATAAAGGATGGAGTAAATGATATTATATATGATATTAAAATTTAATTATACAAATTCATTATATTATTATTATTTCATTCCATTAAATTCGAAATAGAAATGAAAGTAGTGTTTATGCGTACGTACGGCTTACCGTCTCCATGAACGGTGCATTTCATTTCATACCTCTAAATGTTACGTAATATTATGAATGAATTTATATACTAGATATATATGATATATATGATATCTAAATAATGAAAATAATTATGGATATAATGGATATTTTACCACATGAACAACTTTTAATGATAACAAGTTTATTTTTGACTCAAGTACCAAAGATCGACAAAACGACCGTTATTAACATAAATAATTACATAATGTTCATAACATGGTAATAAGTGATATAAAAGGAATAATAAACTTGAAAAAGGTTCTTAATAAATTATAAATTAACTCTAGTTTATTATTCAGGGGGTTAAAGAACGGTCGAGTCAAGTCGGACATTAGGTCAGGAATTCATCTCAATCTCCTTTAATTGAGGCATATTTTGTTTTATACACAACATTCTTTTATACTGTGTATAAAACCCTTTGACTTTTACGTTTATTAAAAAGGTATATTTTTTAAGAATCATTTTACTAAATGACAAAAAGGAAAGTTTTTTTTGTCGTACGTATGCAGTGACAATGACTTCTCCACCGTCGTGACCATTATTTGAGTTTTGGATTCCTCTACAAGACATAACTTTTTTTAAATGAAAATTAAATTAAAATTTTTAATTTTATTTTATTTTTGTATTGAAAATGGTTTTATTATATCAATGTATTGTATTGATATGTTGTTATTGAAATTTGGAAATGTTATGTTTCCTTTATGCAAGTTTTATGTGATATGATTATGTTATGGTTTATGATATGTTTAAACCTTTTCATATAAGTAATGCATTGGACTTAATAAGTGGCATGTGGAGCACACTATAGCTCCTCGATGCATTGGTTGGTCACATGAGACAAACTAGTGTCTTGTCACAAGGCCTTGACAAAATCTTATTTGTAGTCTTGGCACGATGCATTGGCTATGTGGTTATGATAGTTTGGCATTATGAATTCCATCACTATGAAGGTGGTTATTGATATTGCATGTGACTATTCAAATAGTAGAATATTCATGTTAATAAGTAAATGGAATTATTTCATTTTATTGTTTCCATATTATGATGAAGCTCCAGTTTAAAAGGATTTTGTTTTAGTTATACATTGCCTTAAATGTTTATGTTTATTTATGAAAGTTTCTGTTATATTGTTATCCTAAATGAGCATCTGACCTCACCCCTTTCAATGTTTTAATTTTTTCAGGTTGTGATGAAGTATAATATGAATGACCTACAGGGATAGTATGAGGGGATATGAAGACAGGATGTTATTTTTAGTTTTTTTTTACTTTATGATGTAATGTAAGACTTATGAATGTATCTAGTGTTTCCAAGGCTACTAAACTAATCGGTCCATTGAGACATGATCTTTTGTGATCATGCCAATGATATGCAATAATGCACCGAATCTGGGTAACTGGGGTCAGGGCATTATAGTTTGTATCAGAGGTAGTTTAGTACTAACCTTGGAAGCTAGATTTAGATAAACTCTGATTAGATCACATAGCCCTAAGATAGACTTCGAGGATTAGTATAGAAGAACTTCCTAGAATTTTTCTATTATAGAGATTTTATGAGTTTTCCGAGCAATATATCTCTGTCTGGATACGATCAGGTAGAGGCGGCTCTGGCACAGATGAACCTAGGGGTAAAACCTGAAAACACCGCTTTGAGCTAGACTTGAACGGGAACTGGTGCACGACATCGGGCCTTGCTGCACTCTTGGTTATGACACTCTTGGGGGATATTCTTAGGATAATTTGCGATTTCTTTAAAAACCATTAGGAAGGGTTTATGAGTATATAATTCCACAAAGAAAATTTTTTTATGGATTATATCCATAAATAGTTCAATTTATGTTATGTATTTTACAAGTATGGAATTATGTATTTCGATTCATAAACTAATCTAGTTTATGACATTGTTTAGAAATGGAGCCTACTGGAAGGAATGGAAACCATATCAATGCATGCACTCCATGTAGGGATTTCCCTCCTACTCAAGATAATTACAATGGAGTTAGTGATTCAACTGGTGCTGATCAGCTTATCACCATACTGGGACAACTCAATCAGGGTATGAAGAATAACCTTACCCGTATGAAGCACCCTGATCTAGAGCATGGAGGATCAATGTTAGATCGCTTCATGAGGTTGAAACCACCAACATTCAATGGGAGTACAAATCCATTAGTAGCTGAGCAATGGATAAATTCCCTAGATAAAATATTTCTGGCTTTGGGGAGTAGTGAAAGGGAAAAGGTTATCATGGAAGTTTACCGCCTCACTGGAGATGTTGATCAATGGTGGTCATTGATTCAAAACACAAAGGAAGATTATGAAGTATCAAATATGGAATGGAGGGAGTTCAAAGAGATTTTATTAGAAAAATACTTTCATCGTGAACATCGAGCAGATATGGAAAGGAAATTTCTGATTCTGAGACAAAAAGAGGATGAGAATGTCCCAAAGTATGAGGCTAACTTTACAAGGTTTGTGAGGCATGCATCAGATTATATACATAACCCATGAAGTAAGATTGATCGTTTTTTTATGGGTTAAAACCATTTCTCCATCGAGCATTAGTATCACAATATTTCTCAATGTATGAAGATATAGCCTCATGTGCTATCAAGACAAAAAAGGAATTCTCTAAATCTTATGATAGAAAAGTAAAGTAAGAGAATAAGAGAACGGTCGAACAAGAGACAAATAAAGGGAAAAAGGGAAAGAAGTATTTTCCATTATGCGATAATTGTGGGAAGAATCACCCCAGTACTTTCCTAAAAGGAATGAGAGTTTGTTATAAATGTGGAGAAAAAGGTCACCAGGCTCGTGATTGTAAGGGAAAGAATGAGGTTGTCAATATTTGATGCTACAGTTGTAGAGAAATGGGGCATTATGCAAATGAATGTTCTAATCGTCAGGGAAACTTACCTCAGAAAAGGCCAAGGGATCAAGGAAGATCATATGATGTTACTATATATGAAGTGGAATAATTAATGTATTGGTGCTTTTGGACTCAAGGATTATATTCTGGTTATAAGAATAATGTGATATATATAAGGATTGTACAGTAGTACTTGTTGTTTTAATTAAGATTTTAATATGATAAAGGTAATCATATTTTTAGTATGTGACAATAAGAGGAACATTACTTTGTTTGGGGAATATGATGTTACAATTGATTTTGGAATTTAGAGATCTTTTAGAGAAAGTCTGGACAGAGGTATTTTGGATAAATATAAAGGTTGTAATGGATTATGATTAAATTTGGATAGTATTGTTTAAGGTTAAAACATTTCTTAAGATTATTTTTGGATTATTATAATACTTTAGTTTTAGGAAAAGGGCAACCAGCAGGTCGGGGGATAACCCGTCGTGTCGGACAAAGATACAGGAATCGAACCCACAACCATAGTGCGGCAGGATTTCATTACTAACCAATAGCCTACAAGAAGTCCCAGGTTATTAAAAAATAGTTTTCCTAATCTAAATGGTATGCGCTAATATTTGTATCCTTGTACGATTAGGATAAATATAATATTTTTGAGTTCTATTATCTTTTTGAGTGAAAGATGGGTTTGTGGTAGAAATTAGTTGAAGTTTGAAACTCTACTTGTCAAGTATATATATATATACCTTTCTCTTATTCAATGAATAAATTAATTCTTCAACTTTAGGAAAGGGATATTAATAAAAAATTATTATCCTAACACCTTATGTTTTGTTGAACTGATAACATTTTAAATCACTATAGATTGAAAGCTTTGAGGCCCTTAATTTTACATTTGTTTGTGATTGATGACCTCAATCACTCCCTACTAATATTTACGTTTTCCCTCCAATTATTTGTCTCTAATTTCCACCAATGTTCTCCTAATCGAGATCAAAATTTGGTGGTGACTTTTTCATTTCCCTTTTCCCTCTTATTAAGGATTAATTTTATTAACCTTATTTCCGATGTGGGTTTTCCACAAATGTATTTTCTATTTTAAACCTTTTATTTTTGAAGAACATTTTCAAATTTTGAGGTCACAATTTATTGAAGGAGGGGAGAATGTAACACCCCAATATTTCACGATATGCTTCTCTTTCAATAATGCAATAGCTTGCATTGTACGCAAGTTCGAGATTCTAACACACCGCGACCAATCAAAGTAGCTGTTATGAATAGTAATACCCACTTGTTTAAATTATATAAATTTTATATTTCAAAATGGACTTCATTTTTTTATTCGTAATATCGAAATTATCCTACGTTGAATTTTTTGTAATTTTCTGAGAAAATCCAATTTTTTATGAATAGTGAAAAATACTTAAAAACAACTTTTTTAATCAAAATAATTTATAGTGATAAATTATACCATTTAGAGGTTTTAAAGTATAATTAGAATAGATTTTTACCTTTTCATCCAATGGTAGTCATTAGAATTAATCTCACATTGAAATTGGACATAAACAATTGTCAATCTTTTGATATATATTATTTCGTAAAAACACACTGTTGATTGTGAAAGTGGGAATTAATTAATTCAAATTATATGTTTTGAATTTTGTAAAATAGAAATAATTTTTGAATTAGGAATTTCAAATATTTCTTAGGGTGAATTTTTGGTATTTTTCTGAAAAACTTCAATTTTTCATGAATAGTGAAACCACTAAGTGGTAGTTAAAAAACTAATTTTTTATTTAAATGAAACTTTACCACTTCTGTGAATTGAATTTAAAAAATTCGACATACATGGTTTTCATTGGTAAGTAAAATGTGGTTCAATGAGATGAAAATAATTTTTGGTGAGTAGTAACTTTTAAGTTTTATTAATCGCAATTAAAGATAATTAGGGTAATTTAAGGTAAATATAATGTTATAATAATATGAAATTACCTTTACAATTGTCATACCCTTATTGGATGAGTCATGGCCGACCAATATAATCCATGGGTCAACTTGGGGACCCCATGGAGCCACTTGGGTAAGAAAATGACATTAATTACTTTTTATTTAAAGTAAAAATAAAATTGTCACAAACATGTGTTGTTTTACTAAAAAAATTATTACATGGGGTTATGTAAGTTAAAATTTTGACTATAAATATTAATTTGAAAGATAAAAATATTTACTACATCATGTTAATTGTTTTTATAATTTTTAGACATTAAATAAATTAAACATTCTATGACATCATGATGATGCAGCGATTACCTCATTAATTAAGGATTTAAATAAAATGAAAAGATAATGTAAAATCTAAGAAATACACTTGTAAAAAACCTATTGGATGAGTATATTTCGAACTCTTATAACCTTATCCTCTATATATATAATTGTGGGACCTTTGAAATCCGAAAAGCACTTCATAATAATGTAACATTTCATGAGTTTCCAAAGGTGCCCCTCCTCTCCTCTTATAAAAGGCCCCCGCCTCTACCACCTTATTCACACCTTCAAGCCATTTGGCTCGGGCAACCTCTACCCAAAAACTCTCTAAAATTCCCTCTCTTACTCCTATAAGCATAACTTTGGGCAGAAGTCTTCCCAAGGAAGACTTTGGCTCAAATCAAAAAGAGTTACCCGATATTAAGGTAATGTATTCTCTTATGTTATTTTGTTTTATTTTGCTTCTCCAACATCTTAAACTCTTTTTATTCATTTATTTTGTAACAAAACTAGTATCTAAAATATACTAGGATGTTTTTATGAGAATTATTTGATTTACACTTACACACACCTTCGTCTAATGGTTAAAGAACATACTGTTTCTGTGGGCGGTGAATTACTGCCTCACGAAATTATGATTGTTCAATCTTCTTTTAACACATCTCATGGTGGCCATTATGATGAAAATATTTTCATATATGATATATATATTATGTTTATGTTTTCCTTATGCTTCTTTATTTCTCATTTATGGCATACCTTTATGATTTCCATTATGGGTAAACGCGATAATTTCATTTTAGGAAGTGCGGACTACCGCCCCCTCAAAGTGATTTGAATCGTTAATGCCATATATAGGACGTATAGAGGATGGAGTAAATGATATTATATATGATATTATACTGGAATTATAATACACCTTTATATCATTATTATTTCATTCCATTAAATACAAAATAGAAATGAAAGTAGCGTTCATGCATACGTACGGGTTACCATCTCCATGAACAGTGCATGTCATTTCTTACCTCTAAATGTTACGTAATATTATGAATGAATGTATATAATGGATATATATGATATATATGATATCTAAATCATGAATATAATTCCGGATATAATGTATATTTTACCACATGAACAACTTGTAATTATAATAAGTTTATTTTTTACTCAAGTACCAATGATCGACAAAACGACCGTTATTAACATAAATAATTACATAATGTTCATAACATGGTAATAAGTGATATAAATGGAATAATAAACTTGAAAAATCTTCTTAAGCAATTATAAATTAACTCTGGTTTGTTATTCAGGAGGTTAAAGAACGGTCGAGTCAAGTCGGACACGAGGTAAGGACTTCGTCTCAATCTCCTTTCATTGAGGCATATTTTGTTTTATACACAACATTATTTTATACTGTGTATAAATCCCTTTGACTGTTACATTTATTCAAAAGGAATCGTTTTTAAGAAGCGTTTTACTAAACGACAAAAAGGAATGTTTTTTTGTCATATGTATGTGGCAACAAAGACTTCTCTGCCGTCGTGACCATTATTTTGAGTTTAGGCTTCCTCTACTAGCCATAACCTTTTTTAAATGAAAAATAAATACAATGTTTTAATTTTCTTTTATTGTGGTATTGAAAATGGTTTTATTATATCAATGTGTTGTATTTATATCTTGTGATTGAAATGTGTAAATGTTATGTTTCCTTTATGCATGTTTTATGTGATCTGATTATGTTATGGTTTATGATATGTTTAAACCTTTTCATATAAGGAATGCATTGGACTTAATAAGTGAAGGGTGGAGCCCGCTATAGCTCCTCGATGCATCGGTAGGTCTCATGAGACAAACTAGTGTCTTGGCACGAGGCCTTGAAAAAATCTTATTTTTATTCATTGCATGAGGCCTTGGCTACGTGGTTATGATAGTCTGGCATTATGCATTCCATCACAATGAAAGTGGTTATTGATATTGCATGTGATTATTCAACTAGTAGAATATCCATGTGAATAAGTAAATGGCATTATTTCATTTTATTGTTGCAATATTATGTTGAAGTTCAAGTTTAAAAGGCTTTTGTTTTAGTTATACATTGCCTTAAATGTTTACGTTTATTTATGAAAGTTTCCGCTGTATTGTTATCCTTACTGAGCATCTGAGCTCAGCCCTTTCAATGTTTTAATTTTTCCAAAATGTGATGAAGTATATTATGAATGACCTGTAGTGATAGTATGAGGGGATATGAAGAGAATATGTTTATTTAGTTTTGTTTTACTTTATGATGTAATGTAAGACTTATGAATGTATCTAGTGTTTCCAAGGCTACTAAACTAATCGGTCTTTTGAGACTTGATATTTTGTGATCATGCCAATGTTACGCAAAAATGCACTGACTCTGGGTAACTGGGGTCAGGGCGTTACATATTTTGACCTAAAAAATTATCCTTTTTATGTCCGACTTGGATGACTTTAAACTGCCCACAAAAGATAGCGGAAGTCTGATAAAAAAAGTCAAAGTCCCAGCTCACTAAAAATATAATTTTTACGATTTAGGTAATATTGAGTAATAAAAAGATTCAAAGTTTGTAGGGTTATTTTTATAATCCTAGAAAAAATCAAACTATTCTTACTAGGCCCATTGGCTTAGGTAAAAATTTAAAGAAGGTAGAAAAATAAGGCATACACAAATGATTGAAGATGGAAGTGTTTTTCATTTGATGCGCAAGAGTTAGAAGGATATCCACAAACTGGAGTCTCTTCTCTTTTCAAAGAACTATAAGAGGCTATCAACATAGCTCTTCACTTGACTCACAGCATCCCGAGCTTGATCAGCAGCTACTTGAAACTCATGCACTCGACCAGCTTCACTCTTTTCAGCTTGATGGAATGCTTTTATGGCATCTGCAATGGCTTTCATACCATTTGTTTGAACTCATTCTACTGAATTGTTAAGTTGGTCATGTTCCCCAGTAACAGCATCTAAATGTTGCTGAAGGTGCATCTATTGGACAAATTTCTCCTTGATCTTATGCTTCAGCTCCTTCAACTTGGTAGCATGATCAGCCTCATCTCAGGACACCGCAACCTCAAATTCATTGATATCGGCTGACAACCTTACTCTGGTCAGGTCTTGATGGTACTTCTGATCCTGCTCCCTTCTTAATATGACTTGTTTCACCGTGGCATGGATCTCTTGATATCCAATACCGCCAAGTCCCAACATGACGAACATGGATGACAGTCATGGGATTTTCGGAGACAACTCCTCAAGAGGCACTTCAGATATGATCTTCTATAGGTTCTTCCATGCCTTGCGTTGTGAAAATTGGAGTGCCTTTTGTACTTTAGGTCTAACTCAACATCACTATCACAGGGGGGGATATAATCTAGGATTAATGCACTTAGCGAAGTTCCCTATTCTGTTCCTTCCCCCCATACCCGTGTTACTTCACATTCTATTCCTGTTGGGGCAGAGGCTGAGGCTTCACCTCCAGATCTAGCCACTGAAATTGATGGCCCTGCATAGTCAGTTCAAAGTTTTGGATATTTTAATAGGATAACAAAATTTGATTTTCAATCTTTCAAATTAAGTGCAGCCACAAATATTTTTATCTATTACCCCACAGTAGATCAGCAATAGGAGAAGGCTCCTACCCATATTTCCTAACTTCAACAAGATCTTCAGAACAAGTTTGAGGAAGCTCTACTGGGTTCATCTCCACTTGAGCCAGTGTCTCTGCAATAGTAGGGTTGTCTATCCCCCCTTCAGGCATTGGCAGATCAGCAGCTTGCTCAGATGGAACTACACATTTGAACCAATCGTGATCAGAGATGTAATAATAAGTTATTTTAACAGGACGAAGGATAACACTCACATCCAGAATCTTCTAAATTACATGGTAGTTTAACATGATCTAAAAAATATTCAAAAGATGCGCCAAGTTCCATCATTTCATCTAATGTTATCTTAGATTCCTGGTTAGTCTCACCAATGGGAGCATTCGATACGTCTTCTTGGTGACCTTCATCCTGCAGCCTCTAACCTCGGATAGCGTCTTCAGATACAATTGCGATGTTAGTTTTAGTGGAGGCTAAACGCTCTAGTACAAGTGTTGAACCTAAATTATCACAGAATGGAAGTCAGTTGTTGTTTTTATTCAACATCTTATGAAGCATTATTAAATTACCAGAAGCAGGCACTTCTCTCCTTACAGAAACATCAGGAGCAGTACTGGGAAAAGATACTGGCTCTTTTTCAAGAGCAGCCATGTCAGCATGAATTTTTGATTGTTCACCATCACCCTCCGTTGTCCTTAGAGGAGGGTCAATCCTCTCCCTCAAAGGGGAAGATGAATATTCCCCTAAAATCCCAAGAAGTATGAGAAATCTTCTCATATTAGAATTCATGACTATCCGAAGGACTTACTGCTACTAATGAAGCATTTACCTGTGGAATTCTTCTTTTGATGCCTTTGCTTCTTTGTCTTATTAATAGTTTTGACATCCTCATCTCCAAATATAGGAATTGGAGAATGAAAATCCATGTCCAACTCCTCCTCCATGACTTTATAGCCTTGATATATTTCACCTGGTTTGCGAGTAGATTCATTAGCCCCGATGGAAGTAACATCAGGGCTATACAATGGTGAAGGAAACTCATCAGTTCGTTTCCATGCACGTTGCAAGATGAATAAAGTATTTTCCTTAAGTAACAAATCATTAATTGGAATCAAGTTATAAAAAAAATTAGGAAAGAGACTTAAATCTTCAGGAGCCACGTAATTGTGCCACTCCTCATCTCTGGAACTACCTGTCCTCTTAGTGGCTCCATGATCTATAATTTCCTTCTCCCGCTTGGTGACAGGAATAGAATCATCGATGGCATATATAAGCATATCCAGCTCTCTGATGTAATCCCACACTTTATTGGGGTTATCCTTGTAACATATGTCTGTAGAATCCCGAATATTCCCTATTCTAGGGATGTGTGGCCCCTCACACAGATCCAGGTAGGAAATTTCAGCATCGCAATATAAACTTCGCCATGTTTGGACAGCCTTTGGTCGTAGATATTAAACATGTGTACCAGAAGGCTGCGAGGAGGGTCCTACAATATTAGACTTTAGCTTCTTCCCAGCTTTAGAAACTAGAGATAAAGGATAAGAAAATAAGACTTGTTGCTCTATAAAGTAATGATGATTAAATTTCCCCAATGAAGTATCTCACTAGGAGTCTATGGAGTTGGTCTCTTGATTCTGACCAAAGGATTATATCTGGCACGAGGCCGCTTTGCTTCATGTTGGGACTCATCATCCCCATCTTGGGAAACTGACGAGTCACCCCTAGGAGAGGAACCTGGTGAATCAGCACCAGGTGGGGTAGCGTCACCTTCCAGATGAGGGGTTTCTTTCTATACAGTTCTTTTCTTTTTCACCACCTAATAAATCTGATGATTCAACACCACTTCAGGGTATGATGCTTTCCAGTTCTCGGCATACCATGTAGTCAGATTACTCGCTGCTTTATCAACTGGTAGATCAAACACTGCCCCGGCTTCTCCATAGATGTTAGTAACCATAGTTGTCTGGAATCCATCGGATGCTACTCTAACCTAACATGCACAAGAGGGGATACAACAGTGTGCTGCAAACACTTGAATTGGCATGCAAATCTGTATGGAGCATTGGCCTCGCATATAATCTATCTGTCAATCCTAGTGGCCAGTACACCATCTCTGCAAGCTAGCATGTACGACTTCAGTTCTAGGTCAGTTGTTCCATCATCAACAAACTTCCCAGTTGGCGGGTTTCCATAAGGAAATAAATTTAATTCCTTGTACATGTTCAGCCTCACCTTCATATCATAAATGTTGAGAGCTAACAGAGCAACTCCAGAAAATGCCTGCATTGATGACCTGAAGGAACCTCCAGGAACCTGTACACCATTCTTTATACCATAGGTTCTGAAATGAGTGGTGATCCATCCCCATAAAACATGGAATGGTCCCACTATTATCAAAGGATACTTACCCATAAATACATGGAGTAAGCTCCTGTGAATCTTCGCCAAAATGGGGGTGGCCAACCCAACCATTTTCTTCACAGCCAACTTGGCTGCCACAATGAAGGTCCCTAGCCTAACGCCTCCCTTCGAATCCCAGACTGTAAGAAGATAAACACTGAGCCACAAGGCTAAGAAGCCCTCCAGACGGGTCTTTTTTGGGATTCTCTGATTTACTTCATATCCCCACTTCTCAAATTCTCCTACATCCAGGGTCGGCTAGAATATTCCAAGAGCACCCCTCTTCTCTGTTCTGGGGTAGGTAGTAGGATGAGTATAGGTAGGCCCCTTCTCCTTCAAATTCTTCTCCTCCTTATTGGTAAGAAACATATTCATCCAATCCTTTGGATTAATATCATTTCATGATTGAGTTAGGGAGGTCTTTGAATTGTTGATCTTGTGGGAAATTTTCAATAATTCCCCAGCCAAAGCCAGTGTCTTCTCTAAATCATACTAATTCACCTTGGGGGGATGAATTCATCATAAATATCACCCAAAATTAGAGCCCCTGAGATCTTGTAGATATCCCACAAACTTATACCTACTTCTCCATGAGTCAGATGGAGGGAATTGGTTTCTGGACTCCAGCGGCTGATTAGTTCTAGGACAAATTCATCATTTCTATAGACATACATCTGCCCAGCCCAGATGAGTTCATATATTTCAGCTCCATTCAAATTCTCGACAAACTCGGCACATGTTTATTGCACCCAATATTACCACATCCAAGTTGGATTCACACCTCCTCCAGGACGGAAGTCCCAACTATTCTTCCAGCCTTTGGATTGATCCATCTTAGAATTTCGGAAGATTGAAGGATAACAATGTGGTTGCAGCTTGGGCTTGTGAGGTTTTAGATCTGGCGCACAAGGGCTATAATGCAATATATAGGCCTTCTATACTGTTCCAGTATTTACAAATGATCCTCCCATTGAGACATTTGCTGATGAAAAATTGGTGTAAGTCTGAAACCAAGAATTTGGGAGATAATTATTTACCTTTGGAATATTGAAGTCTTGCAGATGACCCTGCCCATACAGAGGCAAGTAGATGCTCTGTGGAAAATTACGATGATACTTCTTCATGTACATGGACAAATCTAGATGAGTGTTATCCCAGATATCATAGTAATCATGGCCTACAATTTTCATCATATCATCAATTTTCTTGCTAGAAAGTTCATCAACCGTTCCAATTCTTCTAGGAGCTATTGAATCTGCAAAAATGTCAAATAATTAACTCTTATGTGAGTTGATTTTTCATAAAATTTGTGAAGAAAAGAGAAAAAATGGACAAGGAATTAAGGCGCGGAAGTCTAATTTTGGCGCGCAAGTATAGTTGGGTCACGCAAGTTTTTGGCGCGCATGTATCACTGCACATGTCAAAATACGTCTACAGCAGCGCAACACGAACAAACAATAAAGAACTAGCGGAAAACCAAAAACATGCGCGATGAAGGAAACTTGCGCAGCGAGAGCTTGAAAGTTTGAAATATGGTTGCTTTGCGTGACAATGACCGCATATATATAGGTAAGGCTGCACCCCTGCGCATCGAAGCCTGCACGGCTCACACTTGCGCGACACCATCCGCGTGCTCAACACTTGCGCGCCACCCTTCCTTGGTTTTCTTCTTTACCTCTGAGTCACATCCTCATTCCTTTTGGATCCAACTCTAAGGGGGGATTTTTTTTACGCTCCTTTCCGTCACAGATTCTAACGACTAAAAAATGGGAATACCTTAGCATAAAGAGGTTCATCCTTTGAAGAAACATAAAACATTGACAAAGGCATGATGAAGGATTTGGTTAAGAATGGGCCGCGCAAGTTTCAGCATGGTCTCGCAGGTAAACCTGTGCGCCACATATTGGGCATGCAGGTGACCTGTGCGCACTATTTTATTTTCTCCCAGGGTCTTCAACACCTTATAAATACCCCTTGTGGGCCACCCATTTCAAGGACAAAAAATCCAGAAAAGTGAGATTTGAGCTCTCGGCGCCCTAGTCTCATCTGAAGCCCTTCCGAACACTTCTAAGGTAATTTCTTACCTAGAACAGAAGATCTAAAGAGGGGGAACAAGGACTAAGTGTTCAAATTCATCAACACCTGCATGCCTAAGTGTCTAACCCTTCAGGGAAAATGGCCACACTAGCGCACCACCTTATACCTTCAACAGAACTTGCGCGCCACTCATTTAAAATTCATTAGGGATAATACCAAGGGATTGAGCCAAGCCTCTCCCAAGTATTACCCTATGGGTTGACCGTTGCGCATGTACACCTGTGTCGCGTAGGTATACCTACGCGACATGGACCTGCGCACCCAAACAGGACCTGCGCGCCTACCTTCTTTTGGGTGCCCCTCCTGTCCATTCATCTCTTTTCTTCAAATCCACCTCTCCTCTTCAAGATTTATCCTTCAGAATCCTCTTCAAATCCATTTATGGCATTATTCCTTGGTTGGCTTCTTTGTCTGAAATGAATTCTGTGGAACATCTCTCAAAACCTAGTGATTTACATATCTTTATGTCACTAAGGTTATATATTTCATTCATTCAACCTCATCCTTTAAGATGAGAAAATATTTTTGGGCATCCTCCTTAGGAGTAATCCCCAAGTCCCCTATTCTTGGGCCTCCTTTTCAGGAGTAATCCCCAGTCATAATTTCCTAACCTGGGCCTCCTTCATAGGAGTAAGCCCCAATCATAATTTCCTAACTTGGGCCTCCTTTTCAGGATTAATCCCCAGTTCAAGTTCTCTTTTCCTGGGCCTCCTCTTCAGGAGTAAGCCTCAGTCCAAGTTCCCAAATATGGGCATCCTCCTTGCGAGTAAGCCCCAAATCCCGAATTCCTTAACCTGGGCCTCCTTCTCAAGAGTAATACCCAGTTCTCAAGTCCCTTTAACCTGGCCCTCCTTCTCAGGAATAGGCCCTATCATAATTTCTCTTAACCAATCTTAACATCTTTTGATTTGGGCATCCTCCTTAGGAGTAAGCCCCAAGTATCCTCCTAATTTAGTCATCATCCTCAGGAGTAAGCCCCAAGTTAGAGTATCCAAATCTCCATAAAATTATATATACATTTACGGACCCTATTCCCAGACTTCTTCTCTGAAATAAGTCCTAGTCTTTATCTATTTGGGAAATCATACATACATTAGCCCCATATCATTCCTTGTGACCGCATATTTTGTGGCACAAATTGTCAGGTTTACTGATACCTCTTGTTTCTCAAACCGATCATGACTCACATGATATTAGTGTGTAAAAGTAACCACAAAACATCTTTTTCGGTCATTAATAATACGTAAGCCCCACAATTTCCAACCGAACTACGTGGACTTTGATCTCTATATTAAAAGTAGAGTACTTAGGAATCCTTTCTGAGGTTCAATCCCATCACCCATTAATTCTCATATGTCTCATATGACGTTAAACTATATTCTTAATTCCCGAACTACGTGGGTTCTGATTCCTTTTCTAATAAGGATATGTAGGCATCCCATCTGCAGGTATGATCCCAACTCTAAAATACTCCATGTCCTTTTGAACGACAATAAACTTCAAGTGCCCCGCTGAGTGGCTTTAAAACTAGAACGGTTATCAGAATGACCAAGAGATATTTATATAATGTGTTGAAGGATACCATTGACTAAGAATATCTAAAAAATACAGATGATTATTTATCAATGAAGAACCTCAAATACATATAAAAGATTCTCTAAATCTCATACATATTAATCATTGATTGTCAGATCTTAAGGAAAGATCATTTTCATATTTGGTAGTGTAATAAGGATTCATGAACATAACTTAAATCTATAAAGAGATTCCTAGAGTAGACAATAATTCCCCCCAAAAAAGGTGTGATGAGTCCGACCTCCCATCCTCTCAACCAATGCAAATTCTTAATCCTCATCGGTCCATAACTAATGAGCACCTACCTTTGGAAAGTAGGTCCAAATGGATATAGAATCATTGGATGTTTCCGTTTCTATGAACAAACCCATTAGAAATTGATTGGAATGTTTGAACCTTAAGAATACAAGGTCATCCCCATTTCTAGGGGAAACAATTCTGTTCATTTCTATCAAAGGTCCTAATATATCAACTTCCATTAAACCAAAAGGGACAAATCATTTCTCACATTATTCATTAATGAAATATTACTTTTGATGCTCCCAACATATCCTTCCTCGCCCTGAACATATTTTGTCATGGTTTTCATCAATACATGAAAGTAAATGACTCATAATATTCATTAATAATAATCATAAAGTCTAAGGATCAATATATACATCCACAAATATACATATCCAATGACACATTGAAATGTGGATTTCCTACTAACAGGCCCTGCTATCATAATATGTTACTAGATATTACCAGGGGACTAAACCAAGATAATGTGCTTCAATGTCGTATGAGTCTCCACCATTGATAGCCAATATCATGTTTTCCCTCCAATGATAACATCTGGTTATAGAGCGTATAATCAAGAATAGTGTCATAGCACTTCAAGGTTCTTGTCGTAGTGGGGAACTTCTCTGACCTTTTATTTTGAGAACTACTCTTAGAAAATTATCACATACTATGTTACAAAAAAGAACAATCATGATGTGATAAGTATTTTATTAGTATTCAAAACAATGAATACATGTTATCATAAATTATATAAAACATTTATCTAGGGAACCAATTCCAATAATTTGAACATGAGATATAGATGATTGGTTGAGTATATTCAAAATTTATATTTTGATATTAATTAAACTCTGAGAAAAGGGAATGTGGTTGGTGATGAATTGAGTCAAGAAATTATCAACAATGGCCTTGAAGGAATCAATTGAAGAGTGGGATTTGATGAGTTTGTTTGCTAAAATTATATAGCGAGTGTAAGAAGCTGGTGGGGAGGTGTTATTGTCCAAGAAAAAGGATGAATCATCATTTTATGAGCTTGTTTATATTGAATAAGTACCTAAAATAAGTTCAAATTCTTTAGTGATATCCTAAATAGTTGGTAGATCTTGGGTGAGTGGTCTCAATCTCATAATGACATTGTGTTCTTTCAAATTATTTTGGTTATTACTTTTTCTCTAAATCAAGATTTTTTGTATATTGTACACCATTATTTTTGGTCCACACACCCTGGGAATTACAAGATGTATCAAGACTTGAGACATTGGTATTGTTGGTTGGGGATGAGGTGGTCAATTATAGATTTTGTATCAAGAAGTCTTTTATGTCATGGAATTAAAGTAGATCAGTATACACATGGTGGTTTTTTAAATCCACTAACCAATATGATATGGAAGTGGTATTAGATTTACATAGACATTTTCATTGGTTTACCAAGGACTCTTAGTGGGAAGGATGTGATTTTAGTGTTCATTGATCAACTAATGAAATTAGAACATTTACTCTCCATCAAGGTAATGATGAAAGTGGAATAGCTCAGGGAATTATATATCTGATACGATGATAGGATTCATGGGAACCCCTCTACAATTATATTTGATAGGGACCCTAGGTTCACATCCAATATTTCGAATGGGTTTTAACAGTTGATGACTTCCAAATTGAAATTTAGCATGACTTATCATCAAAAAAATGGATGGAAAGATAGAGAGGGATATCTAGGTACCTAAGGATATTCTCTAGGAATAAGTTCTAGATTTCCAGGTTTTTTGGGAAAATCATTTTCCTCTAGTTTTACTTTCCTATAAAAATATTTATCCGGACTTGATTAAGATAGATCCTTTGAGGATTTTACAGAAATCCATGTAGATCGCCCTTGTGTTGGGAATTGTTGAGATGGAGGTCCTTGATTGGTCCATGTCTTATTATAGAAATTATGGATAGGTTACAATTGATCCAGAAGATGTCAATCTCATTAAAGAGTTTTCATAAATCATATGCAGACTATCATCATCATCCACTAGTGTTTTAGGTTGGTGATCATGTTATTCTCTGTGTTTCACCTCCCTTGGGACACCGTTAGTTGGGTAGATAGTGTAAGATGGTATTGAGTTTTTTATGCCCCTTTGAGACAGTGGTGCATCTTGAAAAGGTGGCATATCAGATATAATTGAATTCTTATTTCACTTATATGAACAATGTGTTTCATATTTCACAAATTAGTAGGTGTCACCCAGATATTTTCAATGTGATTGATTTGGAGGATTGTTTTTCTTTATCTATACATAAATATGGTTTAACAACTAGTTTATATTACATATAACTAATAGAAGGTATTTTTGGTAAAACAATTACCTTGGTCTATGTACATTGGTTTAGAGGGTGGGATATCTATAATATGTGAGAGTGGGTGTTATTGAATAGGCATCAGTGGCCTTCCCTTTTTACAGGTCTAGTAATTGAAGACCTTTTGGGGACAAAAATCTTATATGTTGGGGATAATTGTAACATCATATTCTTTTAATTATTTCTGAAACCTTGATTAATATAAAGTTAGAGGATCTATATTTTTTAAATAAAAGGAGTCTAGTTATAAATGTTTTAAAATTTTATAGGGTGTTCTCCTTCGGTTTGGAAATCATCAGAGATGGTTTGGGATGTTTCTACAGAATTTTCTCTTTGGACTTCCTACTAGAAATATTAACACCAGAAACCAGTTACTCAAAATAAACCCATTGCAGGGTAGACACCATGATTCCCACTTAGAGAGTTAAAAAAAATTCCCTGTAATATTTTCATTTCATGAATGGTTTTGTTTGGATTCATTTACCCCAAGACCATGTATTTTTTGGCGTATTTGTAAAATCATGGAATTCATGACATCGAAGGGATTCACAGTGTGAATTATTCAGGTCCATTTTTTTATTACACTATACTCTTGACCTATTCTCTATTAGATGTTCATGAATTACTCTAGAACATTAGGGATATTTCATGTGATCTCCCACTTTTGGGACCACTCTATTCGATAATTGATCCCATGTTGATTGTGTCACTTATACGTAGTAAGAATTCTTCCTATTTCTTATTAGTAATTGGTGTGGAAATAGATTTGGCTATGTTTATAAATTTACTTTTGATTGGTTTGGGTTTTATATCGATCCTTTTTTATTTTCCATAATTTTTAGTCTTTCATAGGCATATCCTATTGTTTCCAATATCTATTTTCAACGGCAATTAGGTTTCCTCTATTCTAGAGGTATTTGTATCTAAACAAGTGTTTATAATTCAATGGTTTCTGTAATTTATTATCACTTCCTTTGGTTTGTTCATTGAAATTTATTTATTTAACATTTTATTGCATTTGTTGGTAAAGATACATGGTTTTCAGTGGGCTTTCTTTAAAATTTATTGTGTTCATACCATGTTTATGAAAAATGCTTTAAATAGTGGTTTTGGTTTTTGAAATGAGTCTTCAATCTGAGAAGTGTAATGTATTTTTTGTGAAAATGTTTTATTAAAATTGATTATTAAAAAAATTTGGCAGACTGAGTACATTTCGTAACCTTAGGTGCATCAGGAAGAGAATTTTCCTGCTTTGTGTGTGTAATGTGAAAAGAGGTTTTATGTAACTTTATTGTGTCTTATTCTACTAGAGGTTATGTTAGTTGGATCCATATTAGGACTATATTGGGGATTTTCATTTATGTATAGCATGTATACCCATAGTTTGGAGTCCAAATGGTGTGCTTTCTCATTTATAGATTGTTTATCACATGATGGATTATTTCATGGTTATTTTCTCACATTGTTACCTTTTTCTGTATCCAATATTCCGTACTTATTTTCTTTAAAACATGAATTAATTCTATATATGGTGAATATTGGATGATTCAATGAAAACTAAAGAAACATTTTTTTATAAAATGATAGTAATATGTGAATGTTCTTTGTAAGAATTTTTTTTTTGAAAACCTCAAACCACTAAATTCTTGATATTATAACATGATTAGATTATTTGGTGTTATCTACTAGGATTTGTTCTCACACCCAATTTTTTTCTTTTCCTAGTTGTAGATGTTGTTTTGTAGGACATAGTTAAAGGTTAGGACATTGTGTAGTATTCTAGTATCTCTTATTAATACTTGTCTTTATGTTTACATGGTTTAGTAGTGATGGGTGTTCACACATGGACTTGTTTTGACTCTTCGTGTTTTATCATTCTAGTTTAGACTATTTGGATTAACTTTTTATGTCTCATGAATATGTTCTCTTAATTATATATTATACCATAGTGTTTTTCCTTGTTCAGGTATATTATGAGACAAGTTGCTTCCATTTTTTACTTTAACATATTTCATTCCATCTTGTGTGATTTGTTTATTTGACTTAAGCTAGATTGTGACGGTTGATATATTTATATTATTCCTTACATGTTGATTTGGTGATGATAAATATATTTGTTTAATGGTTTTATTCAACTTCATTTATCAGGATAAAATCCTACAAAATTTATCATGAATAACCCTCAAATACTTTATTAAAAATCCTCTTTGTTCATAAAAATACCATTAATTAAAATAAAATATTCTTTCCACATGTATTATGGAACCATGATACCAAAAATCATCATAAAATGGAAATTTTATTTCATAAATATATTGTTTCTCAAACTATGTCAACTGTTACCTATTATACTTTTTAACTCTAACTTTGATTTCATTTAGAAAAAAATTTGGATACTACCAATATATCCCCCTACACATCTTACTTTTTCTTAATATTTGATAAGCTTTAATTTGAATTATATTTCTAGTTCATGTAGGAAATTCTAGACTTTCCATTTTATGGAATTATTCTTATTTTTATACAAATTCCACTTCCTTTGACATCAAATCTATATAAAACATTATATCCACAATTTCAAGACCTTGTGTAACCATTGTCTAAGGTATTTTATGATTCAAATATTCATCATGTTTTTAGAGACCTCATCACTATTGAACTTTCCCTTTGAATTTTCTTTAACTTATTATATGGATTCGTCAAATATAAACTTGAAATGATTGAAAATATTTTTTTAAAGATACTTTTCTAAAATATTTTAGGTTAATTTAAATTTTCTTTGATATTATCTTCTATATACTCCTTCAACATATTCTCTTTAGTGAGTAACACCTTTAAATCATAATTATTCATAAAAAATAATGATTCTTTTTTAACATGAGAAAATTTAATGTTTTTCATGTTTGAGACTATTTCCTAATGTTTTTATTCTATTTATTAAACTTTTAATATTTAAAATACACTAATTTTAATATATATTTTTCATAAAGATTATTTCATTTTCATTTTATTTTTCATCACCAATATCTTCATCACTATTGGACACGCCATCATTCACTTGGGTGATCAACAACTTATTTTCTAATTCACTTGAGGTTTCAACTTTAGTTTCATCATAATTAGTTTCTTTATCATAAAAATTATAACTAAAATTTATATTTTTGAATTTTTACAAATTATTACATCTTCCCTTAGAGTAAAAATTCATTTTATTTAACAATGAACCTTTCTTCTTTGAAAAACATTTTGATGACTCATTTTTATTATAATATTTTTCATCCTTAAATTTTGAGAAATTGGAATACAAAATATCAAATGCTTATTTATTTGAAAAATTTCAATGGAATCTTTCATTATTAATTTTCAAACACTTATTGAGATAAATGACTCTAACAATTAAATTTTTATGTAAACATCTTTATCATCCTCTAAATTCTCTTATTCACCTTTTACCTCCTTCCTTCCCTTACCCTTATTTAAGGATACAAAAGAAATTTAATATTTACCCCCACTATCCTTATCAATAGTACATACTTTTATCATTTAATAATTAATCACAAATATATAAACCATTTAATGGAAATGTTTCAAGATCACAGTGTTTAAGTGTTAGTCCCTT
The DNA here is from genome assembly GCA_963277665.1 of Viscum album. NCBI lineage: Eukaryota > Viridiplantae > Streptophyta > Magnoliopsida > Santalales > Viscaceae > Viscum > Viscum album. The sequence continues at coordinate 1,656,797,841 of OY728163.1, forward strand.
TATAGAAAATCTATCTAATAAGATACAAAGATAATTTTTTTACCGTGATATGGTATTAAAGTGTCTCACAAAAACCACTAACAGTGATCACCAATTCATTTAATCTTATAAATAATTAATCAATTTATTTTTCATCAAAATTTTGAATTTTATCAAACTTAATGTTCTAAATAATAATTTTTTTAAGTTTGAAATTTCATTCATAAATGTCTTCCAAGTATCCCAAAATTATATAAATATATTAATATTATTAATTTGATGAATTAATTTTCTAAAAGTGATTAAAATATTTTATTTTTATTTTAAAAATAATTATCAACATTCTTGCGAAAAATTGAATCAGTAGAGGAACTTTTGTGTATGAAATATACACATTTTTTAAAGATTTTAGAAAATACAAGGTAATTGATAATAGTTGTGGTAGAATAATATCATTCAATATGTGATTATTATTTATATTAAATATCAATATCCCCTTATTATTCAATAAATTAATATTATATTTCATAGATATATTAATTCAAAACTAACTCAAATTCAAAAAAAAAGTGAAGTCCTAACACTTATAACATTAAACACCCGTGATTTAATTCAAGGGAACCTGAAAAATTGGATATAATTTATGGATACTTATATTAAAATATTTATTAGGCTATTAAAATATTAATAAAGAATTTGGTGAATTATAGAATCAATTTATTTTACATTTACCAAATAAAAAACCTTCATATCTGGTTAAGATGAAATATTTTTTTATTTGTTTATTTTAATTATTTCTAAATATTAAATTTAAATATGTGAAATTAATTTATTCAATAATAATAAAAAATCTAAAAAACATAAAAATGATGGGAACAATGATTTATAATCTTTACCCATCAATATGAATGTTTACATCCTTAACATAATCACTGAAACCCAAGATCACATTATCCATTGTAATCACTTTGGATACAAAAAAAAAGGATTATCCTTTAACTATTTTTTCTATAAATGTATACCATAAAGTAATATGTGCTCTCTAAAAAAATATTTATTTAAGATTTAGAAACTAATTATAGTCTCTAACTTTTGTTAAGAATCTCACAAATCAATTTCAAAATAGTATCACATATTCTTATTCTCTTTGATCACTATAACTACAAAATTATGTGACTATAATATTCTTATAGAACACCCAAAAAATTCCAAAAAAATTCCTTAACAATTAGTTATAAAATAATCATCATCTAAACATCAATCAATTCAAAAAAAAATCAAACTCTACTACTTATATTGTAATTCCCAGATATTTTGGAATATATTTCATTTTAATAAATTTGATGTGTTTTGTATAATGTGATTCACATAACACCAAAATTAAGTGTAAATGTATTATAAAAAATATAAAACCAAATAAATTAATATATAAATAAATTAAATTTAAAAAAAATAAATAATTTTGTCAAAAGGGACAAAGTCTCTTAAATAAATCACAGTGATCCTTGATAAACTATCATGAACCATTTTGTTGGGTTATGAATTTTATTAAATTTAATAATTTTGAGGAATGGGGTAAATAAAACTTATTAATAATATTTAATTAATAAAATCGAGTAATTAAATTCATGAAATAGTTGTGGAATGATAAATAATGTTAGTCTGGTATTTCTCGTCTAAATGAAAATGTCTTGTTTATAAACATTTTCTTATTTATATATGTTTTTATTTAAAATAAAACTTATTATATTATGTATTAAACCTATTGAAAAATATTATTTATAAATATACTAAAATCAATTATCATTCATACAATTAATATAAGATGGTTATAAATAAACAAAAATCATTTAAAGTTAAAAAATAGATATTTTTCCGAAAACTGCATATTTCTATGTGCACAGTGTACTTTTATCTTAAAATTTTAAATTAATTATTATTGAAAAAATGATTAAATGAAACTAATATATAATATATTCAATAATATAAATTAACATTCATCTATTTGTTGTCAATTAATGAGAATAAAATCATTTTATGCTTAAAGATACATTTTTTCTAAAAATGGTTGTTACGTTTTCTGTGTGAAGATAATAGAAATAATTTTTACCACCCTTATGAATTGAATATTGTAAAATATATTCAATATTAGGAATCATAATAATCAATATTATATAATATTTTTAAAGTAATATTTATCCCTACTAAATAGTTAGCATGGTGAAAATCATTTTATCGCAGTAAGGGTTAAAAGAGATACCATTGTGGTTTAATTAATAGATAAAGATTCAATTATCACTAAAAATTTTCTAAATATAGTTTGAAAAACTTATTCAAACATTTAAATATCATATATTTTAATATTCTTCATTCGGTTCCACATTCCCATGAAAATAACTTCATATTATTTTAAAGGGTATATTCAAGGGTGCCACTACCCTTACTTATAAAAGGGAACCTTCTCTTCTCACCTATCTACACCTATTTATCACATTATGTAAAAACATATCTACCAAAAAAATCTCCCAAAACTATTATTCATGACCTTTAGGTTTATATATTACAAAAATACACATCGAAGAATCCTAAAGTTGTTTTTCAAAATATATTTTCCAAAGAAGTAGTATATGTCCTTACTAAGCTTTTTTAAGTTTATTTCTTCTTAAAAATCATAAAAACATTCCATTAAAATATTAACATAATTAAATAATTATATTTAACATAATAATATGTTGTTATATTAGTGTTAAAAACATCTTTATCTCATTTATTTTTAATTGAAAATGAATGTGCAGCTCCTGTGTATGTGCGGACCACTGCCTCCATGAAGCAACGTAATTCATTTTTCACCACCACCTCTCAGGGATAGTTTTATAGATTGATTTAAAGAATATAAATTTTATGTATAAAATAATTATAATTTTTAAATATAAATTATTTTTTACATTCCTCTTTTTCTATCCATTTAAAATTAAAAACATCAACTATGCGTATGTGCGGACTACCACATCCAAGAAGTGATGTAATTTATCATTCATCTCTGACTTAAATAGATGGTTATAAAAGTTTATATGAAGAACAAATACAAAATTAATAACATGATTAATATTATATATATGATGAAACTATGACCATGTTTCAAGAACTAGAACCTTAAAATTAATACATGCATTGGAAACAAAATTGTTAACACCCAAATATTAATTTTAATGAAGGCCTTTTAATATATGGATATTTATAAATTATAATAAAATTATAAATAATAATATAATTATTAATATTTTATTTTATATATCTATAATATGTGATAATTTATTACATAGTGTATTAGAGTGCGTATGAAGCATTTCGGGACTTGAGGTGAGAGTTTCTTGTCTCAATTTTATTTTTACAACACATTTTCATAAAAATTTTAAAATTATGTGGTGTATATACTAACATATGCATGTGTTTATCATAATTTCATGAAATTAAATGGATTTTAAAATAAATCTCAAGTTTAACATTCCATGTTATTTTCATTCAAGAGATGCGAATTTTTTAAGAGTTTCCTAATCTCATTTCTTCATTATTGAGATAGGTTAAATATTCATCACCTTATCTCTTTTAAATAGTGTATATAATTAATATGAATATATTTAATCATTTTTTTCATGAAAATTAAGGCTATTTTCAACCCCATATAATGTTATATCTTTCATTAGGTTTTTATTCAAATATTATGAAATGTGTATGGGATTATGTTATAATATATCTTTTCATTGGGATTGTTTATCATTTAATTTCCATTAGGTTAATTGTATGTTATTTACCTTTTAAACCCAAAATATTTTCTTCTCATATATTTATATCAGGGGTTTTAAGTATTATTTCTATATTTACCATCTTTCTTTCTCAAAAGGACCAAAATAATTTTTTAAGAAAGTATAAGCTTATTTTTAATTTTTTATCATGAAAATTTCTCTTTTATGTCCATTTTATTGAAATTAATTTATGGATATTTATATATAATAAAAAATATTTAATAATTTTATTTTATAACAACTTTTAATTTATATATAAATTATCATAAGGAATAATTTCAAAAAAAATAATAACTCACTTTGGATTTTTTTACAATTGTATGGAAATGATGTTTTTAACATTTACGGATCAACCGCATTTCCCATCGCCAAGAACATTATTCATTATAAATATTCCTTTACAAGTTTAAATGGATTTATAAATAAAAATATATTCTCATTTTTATAATAATTTTTAGTTGTTTTAAAAGTTACCGAAATAAAATGATCCTTTTCTTGATTTTATAAACATGTTTTTATAAAATTATTTTTCCATCACATGATCCTCATCCCAGTTTGTGAGGAATCAGAAAGTGAATCCAAGAGAATCGATATCATATTTGGGAAAAGGAATATTTCTATGTTATTTTTGCCGACACTATAGCAGGTAATGTTATGTTTTATAGCAGCATGAACTATTCATCAGTTTGGGCCTTTGGGCCACTGGTTTGGTCCTTGATTCCTTCAAGGACTTCAGGCCACACAAGGACTTTGGTCCAGAATGAATTATGGGCCACCACAAGGCCTTAAGACTAGCTCAAGGCCTTCAAGAAAGATGAAATATGTAGAATAAACTAGATAGATTACATTGAACTAAGACATAGATTAGGATTTAGAGCATGTGCATTCACAAAAGTGGATCTAACCATACTTGTAAGATTGATAAGGTATGGAATTTCTATTGGTATTGGGCATGTACAACTATTCACATGATAACTAGCTGACCAGACATGAAAAGGTAGATATCTGACATCATGATATTTTCTAGGTAGGGGCAGTTCCATTTGTCTTGTTTGAGATGTTTCTTATAAGACCTAAAATTCATGTAATGTGTCACTTAAGACATCGGGCCTCATAAGGGTTCCCCCTCATCCCTTGAAAGTGGGCTTATCAAAAAAACAATAAAAATTTAAGGCCTTCAAGAAATTATGCTATAAAATTATTTTTTATCTATGTTTAAATCTTTTAAGTACTTTTATGATTCATTAGTGATGTCATCTTGTTAGAGAATACAATTTGTTTCCATATATAGACTATAATGATGGGTTTTTAATGATTTTTCATGAAACCTTTTTCTTTGTCACAATTTATTTACACTATAATGGAATGATGGATTCTATTATGTTCTTGTGTCATGTATTTCAATGGTTTATTATTATATTACCATTAGGAATATTATATACCTCTAATTACTTGGGTAATGTTTTATATTTCATGAGATAAAAAAATTATTAGGAATGATATCCCAATCCAAATGGTATATGTGAGGTTTTCACAATCTTAAGAGGGTACACAGGTGATTATCCTAAGCCTAAGAGTGTACATGAGTGGTTTTCCCAATACCAAGAATTTACAGTGATGGTTATCATAAGCCTACTATGTGATTAATGGCATAGTAAGAGGTCTTGAAATATGATTTTTATGATTATGTTTATGGAACTCTTTTATGTCATAAATTTATCTCTTATTATTATGAAATACACTCATGGATCATGATTTATTATCAATAGATCTCCACTTTTATGACTCATATATTTTGTTATGATAAATAATTAGGCCATAACTCATGTATTATGGATCATGACTTATTGGGAATGATATCATAAGGTTTTATTAGGTTATAATACCATAAATCCAATATTATTCTCACTTATGATCGTCGATTTATATATCCCATCTCTACCATTACTGCTCATCTGATCTCACCCTTTCTAAGATTCCATTTTTATAGGTTATGAAGAATGGATTTAAGTTTTATATGTCTAAAAAGGGTATTAAGTTAGAATAAATTTGTAGTAGATGTTGAATATATTTCATGAAATAAATTGATTATGTATCTAGTATCTAATTAAGTTCTGCATTAATGGTTTTTAGGAACATATTATTAATATATGTATTAAATGTTATTCTAAAATTATGTAATATTTATGTATTAAATGTTTGGGTCATATTATATAACATATAAATCATTTTTTTCAAGAGTGTCTTCAATCTTCAAATATAGGTATCTCAACTTCAAGATATGAATTTATGAATATCCATTACAATTGTTTTATCTCTTGGGTGTATTTTTCTTCCTTATATGTTACATATCATTCAATTTTTGTTTTTATCTTTCTCAAACACACATATTAATGATAAAACACATTTTTATTTCATTTAATTTTAAATTTTAAATTAAAAAATAAAAAACAAACTCATCTCTAAATTTCCCGCACTTCTTTTTCAAGCATCAGATCAATATTGACTTAAAATTCACCTTTTTAATATTTAAGCTATGTTTAGGAACAAGAAAGAAAGAATCAACGTGGAAAATTTAAAGACACAACATCAACCCAACTAAAAACTATATTGTTATATAAATTATAGCATAATTTTATGCATTTCAATATATTCAATGCACTTATCAAGTGGTTACCTCCCAATAATCCTAATTGTAAAGAACATGATGTAGATTTATGGTGAAACTGAAAATCATTAAAATATAATACCCCCTAACTTAATATTATGACAAGAAAAATTGATGAAAAGTATAGCCTACATTGACTAATAGATCACTGATTTCATTACTCCCTTTCATCCCAATATAATCATGACATTCATGTCTCTAAAAACATCATTGTGCAATAAATTTTCCATAACATCCATATTGAACAAATGATTATAACATCCTCTAAATTGTGTTGTTACACACATTTTGTGAATATTAGAACAAGCATCATCAAATCTGGGTAAGAAATTATGACATAATCTATAACCAATTTTTAATTTCCAAATAGCCCAAAACATCCTTAGGACCATCATTAACATGTTCCTAAAGTAATCTAATCACATCAACTTATCTGAATCACCTGATTTATAGTTTAATGGGTTGATAAAAAATCCAACACCAGTATTCCATTATAATGTTCACATCAAACTCAATCATCTTACAATATCATCCTTTATATCAAACACCTCCCATGTTGTAAACCACTTTACAAACAACTTCTTGGTAACAAGATTTACCTTTATATTTCTATAAAGATCTCCTAATTATTATTCATAGTATTCCCTATATCATATTTAATGGTATACCATCATCATTATAGTATAGTAAAAAATAGGCAATTCTTTCCTCTATTCTAATATTCAGTGTTCATGATGTCTCTTATTTTTTAATTTTTTATGAATTCCTATATTAAAATGATTGAATCACTTACTCACTGAACTTCTCTATCTAGTGAATAACTAAAATCTTCATAGGATATTACTATTATATTTTCTTATATTTTCCCGCTATTTAATATAATTTAATTTGACCCTTATAATATATAATTATTTTTTCTTCTTCATACGATTTATTAAAAAAAAAGTATAATTATTTATAAAGGTTAGATCAAACATACTTTATATCTATTAATACATCACTCAAAAAAATTAATTTATTTTATATGTTTAAATTATATTAAAATGGATTTTTTATTATTTAGAAATTATTTCCCAAATTACTTTATAATATCTCAATTGAATCTATATTAAAAAAAATTCAACATGGGGTCAAATCATTCACCCTATAAAATTACCATGTATGACTTCAAATAATAGAAATAATATCCTTCAATTAAATATAAATTTGGAATTCATAAAAAATTATTCATTATATCCCAAAATATGTTCCCATATAATGTCACTTTATCTCTATGGTTAAATCATTATCAACTCAATCTAAATTTAGAACAATGTCAAAAATTTAACTCTATTTTTGTTTTATTATATTACAATATTATAGGGTATGATATGGTCCACATTCTCCAATTTCATATAATTGGGAATAAATATATCATTTAATATGATATGTATCACTACCCATGGTTTAACTTATCACTTCTAATGATATAACTCTTATTATTCGTTCTCCTATTTTGTTAAATTATGATATAAACTTTTCATTTCTTATGGTATGAATCACATATTTTGAAATGACCATGTCGTGATAAAATATATGTATCACAACCTAATTTATTCATTTGTTGCCTCTCATGATGTCCCATCTCAACCAATGAAATAATGACCTCACTTTTTAGGATTTGGTTATCTTATTTGATATCTCCATTTTAACGACCCGAACTATAATAAATAAAATTTCCCTTCTGATTTAATTAAATGTATAATTATGTAATATGGTCGTAGAAAACATATGAAATTATTTTGTTTTACTATATCCTGGGAGATTTAAATTACCATTAATCATAATTACCATTGATTATATATTTTTTGAACAGTGATCACATTATTAGTATAAATATTAGGTTTTAAAAAACCCAATTGACACAGACAAAGGAAGTGATGGCCTGAACTAGTGGGATTATACCCTATAAAACCAATTTTTCAGATCTTACAAGGGATATAGAATCATTGGGATTTCCCTTTCCCATAAATATTCTATAATCCAACAACATAAACATGAATGAAATCTTTTGTAAGATAAGTTTAAGCTCATCAAAATTATAGAACAAACCATGTACGTCGAACCACCACATGATTGTCTCATTGTCGTGCACCTTACTCTTAGGGAGTTTGTTACTATATTAATGGGATATATACCAAGACCCTATAAATATAAGTATTTAAATTATTTTTATATAATAATGGATATATATTCATCCGATCATTATTACATTATAAATGACTTTTATTTCGATACAATAAAACACAAACAGTATTTTTGGGTATTATTAAAATTCAATTAAGGATATTTTTTTGATGAACTCATGTATTTTTTAAATAAATAATATTTTAATAAAATATTATTATTAAATATATTTTTATTAAATATAAATTATCATTTAACATTTATGAAGTAAAATGTAATTTTTATAATGGTTGAAAAACTGTTATTGTAAAAAACTCATCATTTCTAAAAAATGTTTATTATTATTTTAAAAGTGAAAATTCACATATATAAAAAATTACTTAGATACAATGAATACTAATTTTTGAATTTGAAAATCAAAATTATCAAATAGTTATGTTTTTCATAATTTTCTATGATTTTCAATTTTTTGAATAATAATTAAATACTGTATAAATATACATTGTGTATTATGGCATCATAATAACCCAAAATGATGTGATAAAAAATATAAATGGGATACAAGACCGAATAAATTTTTTCCATTTAAAATAATTAGTTTTTATGTTTATTTAAATAATTTTATAACTCCCTTCTAAATCCTCTAAAACATATAATATATTTTATGGTTTTAAAATCATTTCTTTAAGTGTATGACTCGCCTACATATAAGAAAGGGTAATATTTTATTATCTTAGTCCCTTGGACTTATAAAATAATGAAAACCAATATAATTTGGTATAAAACCTGGACAAAAACTATGGGAAGGTTTGTAGTTTTGGTTTTTTTATTATATAGCGTACAATATCTAAGTATGGGATATAATAAAGTAATCCCCACTAATTTCTTATATAACCCCACCCATGCTCCCATTTATATTCACTAAAAATACATAGATCAGATCCTTATGTTTTTATACCCTCTCTATTATCCTCTCAAAGCACCCACAATCTATCAAGAAGCTCCTTCCATGTATTTTGAGCCACACACTCAAGTAAGGGTTCTTTCCTTCTCTTTCTTATTCATGTTTCTTTGCAATATTATTCATTCTATTTCCAATTTATTATGTTAGTATATTTATTTTCATATCCCTATTACTTAATTTTTTTTTCAAATTACGAGATACTTAATTATCTCTCATCAACCCATTTTATTAATTTTTATGTGACGTTGTTATGCAACCAAAATTTAACTGCAGTTTTTTTATGCAAAAAAATTGTTTAGTGAATATCGTACCCATTTCCTATCAATAGTGTTCACATTTATATGCTTATCATTCATTTTTGTGATTCTCACAAATTTTATTCCTCATTTTTATGCCTATTTTTTAAAAATTATTACTTTATTCCATGATTATTCCCTTACATGGAATTATGTCTCACTCTTTTCTTATGTATGTCCCTAGGTTATCCCATGATGTTTTAAGTGTGAGCATGTTAAGTAATCTTTCAATAATGATAATTTATTCCCCATTTTAACTAGTTATGTAATGTACCTAATTTTTAAATACAATATATTTATTGATCTTATAGGTTGTGTTATGTGTAATTTTATGTAATAAATCATGAATTAATGTGTAATAAAGGGTAGGTTTTTTATAGTTGGGATCAAATAAAAAGTTTACTTATTACTAGGATTAGGATTAGGAAACTCTAGTGAAGGCCTTAGGAATAAGACTAATTATAACAAAATATACCTTTTTTAAGTATATAGTAATTGGATTATCAATAAAATAAATCCACATCTAGAAACTATAAGTGGATATAGTTCTGTACAGATATAACTAGGGGTAACAACTCTAACAAGGTGTTTTGAGCCTGACCAGTGTATCCTAGTACATGACAATTGGTCTTACCGCACAACTAGTTTGAGAATATTAGGATATATTCTTTTGTAAAGTCATAATATCATTATGAACCATTATTAAGGGAATAAAAAAATCCCACAATAATGAATGTTTAGAAATATATCATGGATAACCTTGATTGAAGCCCAGAAATTCATAAATAAATAATGAAATGAAATTTATAAGTTATCCCTTTTTTGTAATTAGATTCTCATTTATGTTTTTAATATTTTAAAAATACTCATCCCTAATTTTCATTTTATTCAAGACAATAGACTGAAATAAAAGGAATTTGTTAAACAGTGAAAATGAAGAACCATGTGAAGAATTCCCCCAATGAGATGCCCAGCCTGATGGGCGTAGGAATCAACAACATGATGTTGATACTATATCAAATAACTCAGGTTATGAATAGAAAAATAGATTATTAATAGTTTCCAAATAACCCTAAAATAGAACAAGATATTATTAAGACCCTTTTTCTATAAAGGCCTCTGAATTTTAATGGATTGTTTGATCCATTAATCATAGAACAATTGATCAAATCCCTTGGGAAGATATTCTCCATCCTCTAATTTTCTGAGCAAGATATGATTTTATTAGATGTTTATAGTATGGAGGGAGAAGTTTATGAGTGGTGGAAATTGATCAAGAATACAAACCCTAATTAATTGATCAATGTGATGGGGTGTAAGTAATGCTACAAAAAAATTGAAAAATATTTTCCTCACACTCTCCAACTTAAAATTGTAAGGGACTTCCCTCCCCTTAAGAAAAGAGATAAGAATCTATATGGGTGTATGAGGGAAAATTCACAAGACTTTCATGATACACCTACATCTTTTTTTTACACCTAAATTTAATATTGACCATTTATTTGTGTGGGATAAAACCTAGTCTAAAAAAAGACCTGGAGATCTGTGACATTTATAACTATGAGTAAATTTTATGATGTACCCTCCAAGTGGAAATGGAGATTGGTGAAACTTAGGGGTATCATGGGGGTAAGAAGCTGAAGGTGGAGTTAAATTATTGTGAACTGATTTATAAATATAATGGTGCCAAGAAATTTCAATATCCAAATTTTGAAAGGTGAAAAAATAAGCACCTCGCAAATTTTCTAAGGGTAATGAAGTAATGATTTAGGTGTGGGAAGGGAAGATAACAAGTAATAATCGATAGGAGAAACAATCTAATGTGATGGATACAATGAATACTCTAGTAAACCATCAATTCATTATTTATTTCTAAAATTCCAAGTCACCATGAAACTTTCAAAACCAATGCACTAAGATAATGGTTTTTTGAGACAACCAACAACCTTTGAGGAATCAAGGGTATTTTTTTCCATCAAAATCACTGATGTTGATACTGACCATGAAGTGGTGAAAGGTACACTAGTTATTCACTCAATAATAGAGAGAAAACTTTTTTATTCTGGTCCTATGAATTCTTTAATATCATGAAATTTTAGTATAACTATTCAAGCACCACCACAAATCATAGAATGAGAGTTATTAGTAAAAATGGATAATGGGTCAATTATTGCATCCTGTGAATATAATTCCAAACATATCATAATTTTCTGTTTAAAATTCACAAAAAAAAACTTTTCATACTCACCGTGGTATAATTTAATGAAATTATATGAATGAATTGGATTTCTATATATAGATCCAACATAAATTGTCACGAGAAGGACATCACTCTCCGTACCAGAAATCAACCCCCGATTCTGTACAAGTGCAAGGAGGAGATAAATCTTATTTAGCACCAACATCACAAGTGAAGATATTTTTCCCTATAATTATAAAATATATATCTAAAATGATTTATTCTAAGTAAAGAATCATCCTTTGACACATTCCCATTGTGAGGGAACACATTGATGTGTTTCTTGAACAATTTCCTAGTTTTCCTCCTAGCCATAAGGTTGAATTTTCAATCGATATTATAAATGTGGTATTACTATTATCCAATAAATTGTATAGAATGGATGTTGTAGAACATGAGGAGATTAAGAAATAACTATAGGATAATCCAGATAAATGGTTCGTATGACCCATTCCTTCACCTTAGGGTTCATCAGTCCTCTTCATCAATAATAAGGATGGATCAATGCTCCATTGCATTGACTATTTCAAGATCAACAATATAACGATAAATAAAAAGTATACTCTACTAAAAATTTATTACTATATTGATAATATATATGAAGAACAATACTTCTACAAGAAGTATCTATAATTGGGATATTACCAAGTTAGGGTAAAGATGAAGGATATCCCCAAGACTACATTTCGTAAAAAGTACATGCACTATGAGTTCATAGTATTTCCATTCAGACTCACTAATTCTCTGGTAATGTTCATGGACTTTAATAATAGAGTCTTTTTTTATTAACTTGAAAAAATTGTTCTAGTACTTCTAGATGATATTCTAATATACTATAAGAGAAAGGATTATCATGAGGAGACTCTGAGCACTAATCTATAGACCTTATGAAAGGAGAAATATTATTATAAGTAAAACAAATTTCAGTTATAGTTAAAGGAAGTATCTTAATTCATGAATATCACCATAATAAATGGTATATATATATATTATTCATAGAAATAATAAATAGAAAGATGGTAGAGGACAACATATATGAAAAATATCTATAGTTTCCTTGGGTTAGCTGGGTATTATCGCCAATTTGTGAGGAACTTATCATCATTTTAAAACCCTATACCCAGTAATACTAGTAAGGGAGTCATGATTTCTTGTAATGATGAATGTGAAGAGAGATTTAATGTGTTGAAATGGAGGCTTATCATAGAACGTATACTTACACTACCCACAAGTGGATAACTTTTTGTAATTTTCATTGATGCCTTAAAGAAGGAATTGTGTGATGTGTTCATTAAAAATGAAACAAATCATAGCCTATGCTTCAAGGAAATTTAATGTTCAAGAACAGAACAACCCATCTCAAGATCTAGAGCTATATTTAGTGATATTCACTTTGAAAATATGGAGGAATTATCTCTTTGGGGAGAAGTGTGAAACATATACAGATCAAAAAAATCTCAAGTATATATTCACATAGAAATAGCTGAATATGCAACAATGAAGATGGGTAGAGGTGATCAAGGACAATGACTACTCAATCCACTAACATCCTGAGAAATAAAATACATTATAATATACTCTATATAGAAAAACATCATCAATTCTATCATTGATTAGAATTTAGATGGATCTGATCCTCTTATATTTTGAAATGATGGATATGGGATTCATAATAGAAAGAAAATTATCAATCCTTTAACAAATTATTTCTCAACCATCCCTTATGGAGAAGATAATGGATTCTTAAATAGATGATATTGTAATTAAAAAGAAATTAGAAACTATATGAAATGGTAAATCATCAGAGTTTTATGTTAATGATGAAGGGGTTGTTAGATTTGGGTCACAGATATGTGTAATATAAAATCCTAAACTAAATAAGTAGCTATTGGATGATTCACATAGTTTGACTTTCTCAATCCATCCAATAAGAACAAAGATCTATTGAGATCATTGAGAGAACAAATTGTGGGACAATATGAAGAAGGAGATCATGGAGTATAAATCAAGATTTATTTTATGTGAGTAAGTGAAATTAGAATGGAAAAAATCCAAGGTGATTGTGAAACCATTACCCATACCTATATGTAAAATGGAAAAAATCACCATGGAATTTGTCACTAGTATTTTTAAGACATCAATATTGTATAATGATATTTGAATTATGGTGGATAATCTTATAAATATTTCAACCTTTACTAAAATTTGAGAATAATTATCACTGGATCAACTTCCAAAGATATACATTAGAGAAGTGTTGAGGCTGCATGGATCACCCAATTGATTTTATCTGATTGAGATCCGAGATTATCCTCTTTGTTATAGAAGAGTATCCAACACAATTTGAATTATGAGTTAAAATTCAACATGGATTATCACCATCAAACTGTTTCCCAATATGAGTGGACTATCCAAACACTTGGGGAAATGTTGAGAGTATAATCAATTGACTTCAAAGGAGGATGAGGTCACATTCTTCCTCTGGTTGAATACTCTTACAAAAAGAGTTTCCACTCGAGCATCCAAATGTATCCCTATGAATCCCTCTATGGGAAGAAGTAAAGAACACATCCATGATGGGATGAAGTTGGGGAACAAAAACTAGTAGGTCCTGAAATGGTTGAGTAAATGGTGGAGATGGTTAAGACCATTCAGTGGCACATCAAGGATGATCATAACCGATATAAGAGCTATGATTACAATCATTAATGAGACCTAGATCTTGATGTGGGATACATGGTATTCCTACGCATATATCCATGGAATTAATTAATTAAATTTTGGAATAAGGGAATGCTTATTCCAAGATACATCACACCTTTTGAGATCCTTGAACGCATATGAGCGGTGGCCTACCAACATGAACTCCTACCTAGAATATCTAAAGTACATGATGTATCCCATGTATCCCTCTTGAGAATGAACATACTATAACCCTCACATGTACTCAATCTAGAGGTGGTACCATTGGATAATGATCTTTCCTATGAAGATTAGTTTGTCAAAATATTATATCATGGAGGCCAAGTTATATGAAATAATATAATTCACCCTGTCAAAGTTCTGTGGAGAAACCACATGTTTTAAGAAGTGACATGTTAATAGGAGGAGGTGTGGAAACAGAGTTACCCTCGTCTTTTTTTATGTGGTAAAAGAAACTTTCAAGGGAGAAATTTTTTAAGGGATGAATATGGTAATGACTAGAACTACTATAAATAAATTCCACCTTTTGATTTAATTAAATGTATTATTTTGTAATATGGTAATAGAAAAACACATGAACTTATTTTTATTTTATTATATCCTATATGATTTAAATTACTATTTAGAATCATTATAATTGATTATATATACATTAAACATTGATCATATGATTTGTATAGATATAGGGTTTTAACAAATCCAATTGACATATACTAACGAAGTGGTTCCCTACACTAGTAGGATCATACCCTATGAAGCCCAATTATCAGAGATTCCAAGGGAGATTCCATCATTGGGATTTACCCTTTCCCATTCCCAAGATGAGATCCAAAAAACATAAGCATGAGTGATATTGGTTATGGGATAATTTGAAGCTCATCAAAATCACTACCCAACCCATGTGTTCCGAACCACCCCATGAAAGTATCACAACCAAGAACCTTATTCTTAGGGTGTTCACTGGTGTATTAAAGGGATATGTATCAAGATCCTAGAAATATGATTTTGTATATTATTTTTTATAGAATAATGAATATATTTTTATCCAGTTATTGTTACTTTGTAAATGATTTTTATTTTGATAAAATAAAACACAAATAATATTTTTTGGTAATATTGAAATTTAATAAAGGAATTTATTTTAATGAATAAATGGATTTTATAAATAAATTATATTTTAATAAATTATTATTATTAAATAATTTTTGTTAAATACAAATGATCATATAATTTTTGTGAAGTCAAAGGTAATTTTTATAAGGGTTCAAAAATTATTATTGTCTAAAAACCAATAATTTCTCAATAAATATCAATTACTTTTTAAAAAGTGAATTTGAAAAATATGAATTTTTTTTATAAAAAATGAATATTTTTTTTTGAATCAGAACTTTGAAATTATCCTATGGTTATTTTTTCAAAAAAATTCGAGACATTCAGATTTTTAGTTACAAATTAAACACCATATAAATATACCTTGTGTATTATTACATCATAATGACCAAAAAATGATGTAATAAATACTATAAATTAGATAAAAGACCAAATATATGATTTACCTTTAAAATAATGGTATTTTAAGTTTATTTTATTAATTTTATAAATCCATTATGAATCCTCCAAAACTTATAATATATTTTAATATTTAAAAATCATTTCTTCAAGAGTATGACTCACCTCCACATAATAAATGGTATTATTTTATTATCTTAATCCCATGGCCTTATAAGAAAAATAAAAACCAATCAAAATTTGTGGAAACTATTGGATGTTTTTTGTTTTTGGGTTATTTTATTTCATTGATTCCAAAAACTAGGGTTGGTAAATAATAAAGAAATCATCACTCATTTCTTTTATAGACCCACCATGATATTATTTATCTTTTCTAAAAATACATAGAGCACGTCCTTAATCTTCCCTCCCATTTTTATATTCCTTCTTAGGAACCCCCAAGCTCTCAAGAAGCGCCTTCCAAGCATTTGGGGTCACGTGCTCAAGTAAGGGATCTTTTCCTTCTCTTCTTTATTTAGGTATCGTTAATATATTATGCCTTATATTTCCAATTACATATATTGAGATATGTCATTAAATGTCCCTATTACATCAAATTTTATGTCCAAATAATTATAGACCCCTTTCTCTCCCATTAACTCGTTTTATGAATTTTTAAGTGACACTGTTATGCTGTAGAAATTTCTCTATGTTTTTTCATGCCAAAACAATCATGTAGTGAATACAATACCAATTTCCTGTTAGGGGTGTTCACTTTTATAAACCTATAACTATTTTACATGGTACATACATGTATATATTCCACAATCCTTGATCTTGGAATAATATATTATTATGAATGAATCTATTTTTTTTATCTATACAGCACAATTAATCATGAGAATGAAATGAAAGTGACATGTGCTCCCGGAATTATATAACACTCCAATGAATTCGTTTATATTTAGTATCATGAGAAGTCATATTGGGATAAGGTGTGAACCACATTCATTTATGGGACTTTTTCTTTCATGATTTATTGGAGGTTATCCTTGACCAATGTTTATGATGCAATGTTTAAGATGTTGTCAAATTTACCCAGTTATGATTATCATGTTATATCATGCCTTGTTATTCATGTTTAGGATTCTCACAATTTTTATTACCCATTTATATTCATAATTTCTAACATGTATTACCTTATTCCATGCTTATTTCATTACTGGGATTTATAGCTCACCCCATTCTGATGTATGTCCCTGGGTTATCCCAT
This sequence comes from Viscum album, assembly GCA_963277665.1. Lineage (NCBI taxonomy): Eukaryota > Viridiplantae > Streptophyta > Magnoliopsida > Santalales > Viscaceae > Viscum > Viscum album. Next base: position 1,656,815,420 of record OY728163.1, read on the forward strand.
TTAGTTTTAAATTATAACTTGTTAATGAAGATTTCAATAAATATGATGTATTCCCCATTTTAAGTTATTATGTAATGTAACTAATTCCAAAATACATTATACTTCTTTATCTTATAGGTTGTATTATGTGTAATGTTTTGTAATAAATCCATAATTAATCTATAATGATGAGCAAGGTTGTTATATCCATGTTGATGTCCATGAATAAATTAAAAAATTATTATATAACCATGTTGTAAATTATTAAATCATGTGTATAAAATAGATTATTTTATGATTATAATTTTCTTTTGGGAGATTTCACTCAAATTAAAAATATAACTTTAGAAAAAATTACTAAAATTTTAGAACAAGTCTTCCAAACGTCTCTAAATATCTGAAAAATCCTTATATAATATCCAAACCATGTCATTTATACAAATATAAATACTTCAACCATATTATCAAGGTATTGAGATAATATTCTTAAAAATTAAACTCATTATGACATGTGCTACACTGTAAGACATATATTGTGATATCAAATCTGCATGTTATATGATATGACACCCTCAACTTCTAATCACATCGAAAAACCATCAAAATATTAAAAAAATTATTTATCCTATAAATATAATTTTTTAACACAATTAAACTCCAATAACTCCCACGGTGTAGTAATTATAAGAAGATAGTGGAGTTTACAAATTCATAAGACTAAGAACTTATTTATTGGTATTGAATAAAGTTTTAAAGGTATATTTCATGACCCGAACCACTGGGGTCTAACTCGTGACTACCCCAAGCCTACCTCCAATATGTATGGGGCTTGCGACTAGTGCTTAGTAGGCATATTCCCACAAATGGGAGGAATTATCCTAATGTACCTATAAACACACAAACATATCCAACCCTGTAAAATGATTAAATTACATAAAATTGAAACAAATTCAGGTATACATCTATAATCCCACAAACAGAGTGCAATTGTAAGGTATTGTAGGTGGTAAAAAGGAAAAATAAAATCCCAACTAAAACTAGAAAGATTATAAAATGATCCAAGGGTGATTATTATGATCAAATGAAATCTCTCAAAAAAATACCTAAGTCTTCCAAGATTATTCTATGCTCTACTAACTCCACATCCTGCTTAGACACCATCAAAAAGTCCTTTTTCTGTATAGAACATGGCACATGCAGGGAGAGCCCATACAGAGGTGAGTATAATAATACCCAATAAGAACCCCCAATAAAAATAAACATTACGCATCATGTATGGTCATATCAACACAAAATATAATAATAAATTTTTTATAAATATCACCCAAATATACTCAATAAGGACCCCACTCCACCCAAGGGTCATAATCAACTTCCAACTGTAGGATTATGCTCGAATCAATGCTCTTTCTAGGAGAATACACAACAAAATCCATGATATCACTGGAGACAGTCAATAAAGAGGTCAAGATCATTGATATTTTCACAATAAAGATCAATAATGTCAGAAAACCTAGATACTTAGTATGGGTGTCACACTCAGAACCACTGTGGGACACCACAAACCCAATTTGGATCATCCCAATATGTATGGGATTTTATACCAATGATACCATGATCCATACCAATATGGATTTCTACATATAGGATAAATTCCCTTCTCTAGGAGTGAATTTTGATTCCACAAACCCTACCTAGGGTATAAAAGATGATAGAGGATCACTCCCCAATCTCATAGAGGGACACCAAGAACCCAACCCGACAATCATCCTCTAGAGGGGATCAATATCCTATGATGTGGATATAATTTTACACTTTACCCTAAAGGTGATGGACAAAGGGAACACCCTCAACCATTATTGGTCTAGAATAAATAAATGAAAGGATACAAACCCCCTGAAATAGGATAAATAGTGTGTACTATGGGTACACAGCGTGTCCATCTATCACTAAGTCTGTCTATGTTGTAATTCCTTACAGGAAATGTAAACCACCACATGCACATCGTGTGCGTGAAGTACAAAAAATTTATAGGTCGCTTGATACCCTTCCTAGTTTTCTTGTCCATGTCCATGTACTACTGGTCATGACCATGTACTAACTTGTGTACACCTGGTCGTGTCCATCTCTGAGTACACTGTGTGAATCTAGTTGTGTACATCAGTCCATCTCTGTGGACTTTCTAAAGTACACACTGATCCTCCATGGAGGGATCATATAGAGTGGGAGCACTTCACACAACATGTGATACCTAACTCTAACTAAAACCATATCACCATATCTAGAGGTTCTACATGAAATTTAAAAGCGATTTACATGTTTTTTATTAGTATTTTCTAAAAACACATTGGTTCTTCTCCATTATTATGCATGTCACAATTCCACTTTGATTTCCACTGGATATCACTCTAGATATTAGAACTAGGACTAACAAGCCCAACTGTTTCTCATCATCCAGAATCCAACCTTCAAAATTGATCCGGAACACAACATTGATGGCCATTTCTCCATGTGCTAGTTGATAAAATTAAGAAGTCCTGATTCTGTATCATATTACATCGATCTATCCAATGTCCCCATTGATGCTCAAACTGTAACCACCATCACGATCTGTATACATGATTTTGATTCATTTCATTGAGGAATAGTCACAGAACGGTCTAATGCAAGGTATTAGTAAAACTATTTTCCAAATAAAATACCAATGATTATTGAACAAAGAAAAATTGGATAAATCCATAAACCATTAAATGTGAGGAAAAAACCTCATCCTCTGTTCATTCAGTCTCGATTTTTTGTTGTAGAAATCGGAAAATGAAGAGAGTGAAATACAAATAATGAAAAAATAAATAATTCCATCAAATTAATCTACCTTCATTGTAAAAATCAATTCTTCTCATGAAATTGATACATGTTTGACCAGGATAAAAACAACTATATGGAAATCACCAAAAAAATGGCATACATGGAGTGTGGATTGATTGTTGATGGTGAACGGTTCTCTACTATCACTGTTTTCAAGATCCATGAACTCTGTTGGCGTAACAATCCAAGATCCAGTCCTGAACCATCTTCATCCCCTAAGATAAATCACCTTCAATAGTCTCTAGGTCTCTAGGATTTGAGTAACCAACCATGAGACAAAGGCTATAGTTGTATACTTAAAGAAGAAGCAGGTCACTCTGTCAAATAAAATAAAATAAATCATTTAATTATTTTATATTATTAATTCTTTTCCCACAATAACTTTTTTCCAAACACCCTATGAGAAAAACATGATGTCACACCTAGGGTAAAAACCATGTCTTGAACTCCACAGTGGCCACATATTTCAGATCTAATCCTCTATTTTGGAGTTATTACACTTTTCCTAGAAAATTGTGTATGTGTGTGTACTGTTTAAATTATTTAATATATTTACAATATTCTCTTTCATGATCTGACCCACCACATTTTGACCAATGACTACACCAATCCCGCCTCCAATAGGCATGGGGTTGGCGACTAACTCTGAGTAGGCATATCCCACAAATGGGGGGCATTAGCCTAAAGTACCTATACAAACACACACATATCCAAGACCATGAAATTATAAAATGTAAGAAAACTGAAACCAATGCATGAATATATATAAAATCCCACAAAAATAGTATGAAAATAAGGTAATGAAAGAAAAAAAGGTCCAAATACAAGCCCAACCAGAAACATTAAAGAGTAAAAATTTCTCCAGAGGTTAGGACTAAGATAACATGAAAGCACTCAGATAACACCTCGGTCTATTAGGATCAATCAATTCTCCACCAGCTCCATGTCCCCCTAGGACACCATTAAAAATACCATCATCTTCATAAGACATGACACGTGTGGGTAGAGCCCATCCATGGGTGAGTATAACAATATCGAGTAAGAAACCCTAAAAACACTAAACATCAAGCATCAAGTATAGTCATCTCAATAAAAGATATAAAACTCAATGTACAATATAAAATAGCTCAATTTAGTCTCACTCTCCCTCAATATATCCATTGTTGTCATAGATTCTCAAACAACAACCACCATAGCTATCCATAACCACAATTTTGATATGTTACGTTGAATAACGGTCACACAATGATCATATATCAAGTATTAGTCAAACACTTGGACAAATAAAATACCAATAATGATCAAATGAAAAAAATGAAAGAAATTCATGGTCTATAAAATGTTAGGAATAAACCTCATACTTTTTTCATTCGGACTCAATATTTTGTTGTATAAATAGATAAACAAAGAGGAAAAAAATAAAGATAATGAAAAAAATAATATTTCCATCAATTTAATATATTGTTGATGTGGGAATAAATTTTGATCGTGGAATTGATCCATGTTTGATGAGGATTAAAGAACAAGATCGAAATCACCAAAAAAAATATCTTACCGGGAGTATGGGTTGATCATTGACATAAAAGGGTTTTAAGCTTCCATTGTTGATGAGATGGATGAACTCTATTGGTATAATGATCCATGATCTAGTCCCAATTTTCCATCATTCACCAAGAGAGCTCACCTCCAATGGTCTCTAGGTCTCTAGGGTTTGAGTGGCTAACCCTAATACAATTCTTAGAGCCATGTATTTATAGGGGAAGTACGTTTCTGTGTTGAATAAAATAAAATAAATGATTTAATTACTATATTTTATTAATTCCACACCATCAATAAATTTTTTTCAAACACCCAATGCCAATAATTATTATTTCAGGCCTAGTGTGAAACTCATGTTCTAAACTCAAAGGTTCTATAAGATTTCTGACTTGAGATTTCGTTCAATAGTTATTACACCTTTTCAAAAAAATTACATTCCATTTAATATATTTAATATATTTAAAACATTTATTCTGGGCACACCAGGCCTTAAAATTCACCACATTCGTAGTGCCTAATCTCAAAAATAATCCATAAAATATACAAAAAATATTTAATAAGAAATACGAGTCTGTAAATTCTCCCCACCTTAGGTTTTTCATCCCGAAAAAAGAAAAACCTCCTAAAAAAGATGATGGTATTTAGATAGAATATGTGACTTATGTTATCAAGTTCTCTCCTAAAGATTCTTGTGCTTCAAAAAGACACATACTAGGTAAAGTGATCACCTATGAAGGATCCCCTCCCACTGATCCTTAATCTCCACCAGGTACTCAAATAAGGCATCTCCATCCTCAATGTCTAACATGAACCAGTCGATAATATGTGAATGTTCATACACATACCTCCTCAAATATGACACATGCAATATTTCATGTACTCTGTAAAACTATGGTGGTGGAGATAAGTGATAATCCACCTCGCTAACTCTATACAATGTCAATAGGGGGCCAATGAATCTCTGAGATAACTTGTCATCATATCCAAATATTAGTCATCCACATCAATGTGATGCCCTCAGGAACACATGGTTTCCTTCCTCAAACTCTATAGGTCTCCTTAATTGGTCCACATAAGACATTTGATGGCTCTGTGTAGTCCTCATTCGATCTTCAATGATTTGTACCTTCTTTGTAGTAGCTTGCACCAACTTTGATCCTATGACTATTGACTCTCGTAGATCAGTCCAACAAAGTGGTGATTTTTAGGGTTGCCCATACAAGGCCTTCAATAGATCTATACCAATGGTGGAATGATAAATGTTGTTGTAAGGAAATTTGACCAAGGGAAGATGATCCACCCAAATATTTCCAACTTCCAATATGCAAGCTTGCAACATATCCTCCAAGAATTGAATGGTTTGTTCTATCCATTCATCAGTCTGGGGGTGAAATGTTGTGATCAACTATAAATAAGTCATAAAGGCCTCATATAATCATATCCATAACTGAGATATGAAGAGAGTGTAACTTTCAGAGGTGATCATCAATGGATCTCTATGGATTTGACTATCTCCTTCACATAGAGGTGTCCCAAGATCTCTAGTAAACTATACTCTCGAATAGATAAGAAGTGGGATAGTTTAGTGAGTCAATCTATGATCACCTAGATGACATTTCTCCCCCTTGACATGCATGGTAATCCCACAAAAAAAATCATGGATATCATATATCACTTACAATATCTCACCTAAAGGGATTTATCTTAACCCGTTGGAACATGGTGTTCAACCTTAACCTACTCACAAGTGAGGTTTTGAGGGACAAACTCTGGAACTCCCTTCTTCATGTCTGGCCACAAAAAACTGATGTCAATGGTCCTAGTACATATTTTACATACCCGGATGTAACTCCAAATGGAATGTATGAAACACTGAAATCACCTCCACCCCTAACATCAACTATACCATCATCCAACCTCCGAGAAGGATAGCGTTATACCCACCTTTATAATATCCCTCGAGATCATGTCTAGTAGATATCTGAGTATGTAAGGTCTCAGAGTCAGTATCTCTATGTTGAGAATCCCTGACACAATATAAAATATGTGGGGTAACAATCATCGACTATAGATATGAAGCACAATCCATGTGTATTAATAAAAACAAAAATGAGGAAAACTCATCCAACATCTCATCCAACAAATGAGAAAAAGATATCTGTCTGAGATCATATTCCACTATGTTCCTCTTCTCAGAAGTATTGAAAATAATGAATTCATTGTACTGGAAGAACTATAGTCTTCGCATCTTTCTCAGGTTATGATCCTTCTGATAGAATGTATACATGAGACTCATGTGGTTATATTATAGTATAATCCACTTTATCATCAGGTTATGTCACCACATCTTCAATGCGAAAACTACCATTACTTACTTGAAATCATGGGTTTTTTAATTCTTCTCATGCGGTCACAACTGATGTGAACCATAGATAATAACATACTGCCTCTATATTATAAGACAACCATTCTAGTCCCTAACGTATCACAAAACACTAGTTACTTGAAACGCCCTCTCGAAATATCAATATGGGATCACTCGTCATCCTAGGCCTCAGGTCCTGAAATCACCAAGGGAACCTTTCAATCCACCTGAAATGCTTCCTCTTTAGTTTCAAATTTGTAAAGGGTACATACACTCTAGATAAATCGAGTACAAACCGATGATAGTACCCTATCAACCCAAGGAAATTCCACACCTTGGTAACACACTTTGGTGGCTCCCAATAAATCACTACCTCAACATTAACCAGGTTCACTGCTACTCATGCCTATGAGATGACATGTAATTGAATGTTAACATCTTAAATCCAAAACTAAAACTTCTAGAGATTCCCATAAAGCTTGTGCCCTTAGAGTGTGTTGAAGAAAATCCTCAATTGTCTTTTGTGATCCTCCTCATACACTGAGTACACTAGGATGTCGTCAATGAAGACCACCATGATTTGATTAAATAAGGACTGAAAGATCCAGTTAATGAGTTCCATGAACACTTCTAGGTTGTTCATCATTACATAGGGAATCACTAACTACTCATAGTTAGTATAGTGACATCTAAATGTCATCTCAGGTATATCCTCATACCGTACTCATAGATGGTGATAGCCTCATCTGGGGTCAATCTTTGAGAACCATCACGACCCTATCAATTTATTGAAGAGGTCATTGATCCTCAATAGTAGATACTTATTCTTCATGATAACCTGGTTCAAGAACTACTAATCTATACATAATCTCAATCTCCCATCCCCCCTCTTAGAGAACAACACTGACGCTACCTAGGGGGGGACAATAGGTCTCTTTGATATATTCTTCTAAAAGTCCTCCAATTACACCCTCAAATCGTGAAGCTCTGTGGGAGAGATTCGATATACTTGTGAAAATATTGGACTTGTCCCAAGATTCAATTCAATGAAAAAGTATAGATATCGGTAATGAGGTAAGCTTGAAACATCGTTAGGAAATACTTCCTTGTACTCTGCCACTACTGTAGGAAAATTATAGTCCATAGAATCCATTATTCCAAGAGTCATTCTATCTAACTATTGTGTAATCAGTTGTACTCCCATATTCATGATTTTATCCTACTCCTTTGAGGTTTCCTTTTCAACCAAAATGGAAAACCTCATCCCATCACTGTAGACACATCGTTTCCTCTACCTAAAACATGAAATATGGGTATGAAAATTCGATAGCCAATCCATACCTAATATAAGGTCATAAGGAATCATCGCTGCTACAAATAGATCCCAAAAAAATACACTCACATCCAAGAATCAAATCAAACTATTGAAACAAGGGCGCAATCGCTGATTCAATGACTATCAGAGCCTCTAACTGCAAGGGTTAATTCAATGGATCAACTAGAATCTCTAATTCTCAAACCAAATAAGTGTCAAGGAATGAATGAATCACACACATGTCTATCAATACTAAATATAAAGTATAAAGGATCCAAATAGTACCTCATATCAAACTTGGGGACTCAGGGTTATAGGCCTCTATAGCCTGTAGTTGGCCTGTTCCCTAAACATAGGCTCCCAAAGCATAGCACGGATCACCATGGGGTGGTGGTGGTGATAGGTCAAAACTATGACCATTTCCTACCGCTCTTCAGACCACTATTCCATATATGTATCCCTACATACTACCATTTTCCTACCTCTTCCTCTGTCTTGGAAATCCCTTGACCATATCTTAATTAGTTTCATAATGGGTCAGACAATCCCGAGCCAGATGTCCTCAACCATCATAGGAGAAACATTGCCTCTCCCTCAACTGATTTAATTCTTCCAAAGATCCCCACACCCCTGAGAATATATCCTACGATCATATCCTAATGTTTATGATACAATTGGATCCCTATGACAATCATCACCTACCTACTTTCGGTGTATCAACTCTAGGGTTCCCTCTACTAGCACCAACTATCAGTGACTTATCACGTAGAATGCTCTCCCCCACCAAGTCCTGCTCCAGCACCCCATCATAGGTGGAAATGAAAATGGATACCACTGAATCCCTAATTTATTTGTGTAATACCTTCTCAAATGTCTGTGTTCTGAGGAATAGATCTCGAAGAATATCCATGGAGTAATAAAAGAGATCATTAAACCTCAATAAATTCTCTAACATGGTTAAACTTCCCTGTAATAGTTGTAGAATCTCCTAAATACTCACCGATCACAATGTGGTCAAAGATGTTTCTTTCCTGATGAGATTCTCTAAGTCTGACTAAAATATATCTATCTTGTTATGTGATTGAGTCACTAAAATCCACTATCACCCAATTAATCCCTAAATAATACTCACTTTGATCACCTCCAACTGGTTTGTAGGTGTCCTCGCAAGGTGTAAATTCTGAGTGACTACCTTTAGCTAGTCTTCAACCACCCAGGGGTCTATCTCACCATGAAACTTGGGAGGTCACTACCTTTGGAACTTGAGAATCATACTCAGACTGCATACATCTTCAACTAGATCTTCTAGTGCTAGATGCTACTCAACAGGTGGTTGTATAGTTAGAAAACCACCTATAAGTTTTATTTTGGTATAGGAACATGTACTAAAGCCTATTCACTAGTTATTGCATCATAATCATGATCATTAAGTGGAATCCTGGATGGCTATCTTCATGGAGTCATTCTGAAATAAAAAATGGTGTACCAAAGTTAAAAAATATATCTAAGGAGATGACTCAAAAAGGACTTGAAAAACATAACCCATTCATATATGATTCATGTACCAATTTTTTCCCTAAATCTAATGTCTACTTGTAGTAAGTCAAAAGGCAGGTGATCAGAGCCTCGATGTATGGATACGTCAGCCACCACACCATCACCGGATTCCCTATCCTAATATTCGCACTCAAAACACTAAAACCTATTCACCCAAACTAATATCATGGACGTTAGACCTACTAGAGAACCAAATCCTTTAATACAACACATTCATGACCTGAACCACTAGGGTATTACCCATGACTACCCTAATCCCATTTCCAATAGGCCAGGGGCTATCGACCAATGGTGAGTATGCATATCCCATAAATGGGAGACATTATCCTAATATACTTATACATGTGCACAAATATCTGACCACATAAAATGACATAATGTAAGATGAATGAGACTAATTCATTCATACATCTATAATCCCATAACCAGAGTACGATAGTAAAGTACTTATAGTGGAAAAAAGTGGAAAAAGACCAACCAAAAACTGTAAAGAGTTCTGCCCTCTACAATGGAGAGAACTATGATCAAATGCTAGCTACCAAAATGCACCTCATCCTATAAAGATCTGGATTTGATCCACTATATATATATCTTCCCAAGAAATCATTAATATGTTCTTCATCTACATAAGACATGAAACGTGTGGGAAGAGCCTATGTAGGGGTGAGTATATCAATACCTAGTATGACACCCCAAAAACACTAAACACAAAGAATCAAGTATATTCAGCTCAATACATGATATAAAAATCAATTTATAATATACAACACCTGATTTGGTCTTTTAATCCCTTGATTTTCTTACCATCATCATCAATTCTCAAACAACAACCACCATTTCCATCCATACTCATAGTTTTGATTCATTACGTTGAAGAATGGTCATGAAATGACTGGATATTGGGTATTAGTCAAACTATTGGCCACATAAAATACCAATGATTATTGAATGAAGAAAAATAGGAGAAATACATAAGCCATAAAACATGAGGAATGATCATTGGCCTTTTTTAATTCATCCTTGATCGTTTTTTAGAAATTGATAGATGAAGATGTAAAAATAAACATAATGAAAAAATAAATAATTCTATCAATTTTATCTATTGTCGATTGATGAATCAATATATTCATGGAATTGATATATGTTTAACTGAGATAAAATTCATTGATTTCAATAACCAAATAAAATATCTTACCTATAGTTTGGATCAATCGTTTATAAATAACGGTTTCTTCTTTACCGTCATTGATGATATCCATGAACTCTATTGATGAAATGATCTATGATTTGGTCCTGGTCTATCATCATCCACCAATAATACTCTCCTCCAACAATCTATATATCTCCAATGGTTGAGAATCCAACCATGATACAAGGGATATATTCATATATTTAAAGGGGAAGCAGGTCATTTCATCCAATAAAATAAACTAAATCATTTAACTCTTTTATTTTACTAATTTTTCACCCACGATTACTTTTTCACAAATGTCCCACAATGACTAATTTTATTTATTTCGTAGGGTAATACCAACATTCTAAACTCAACAGTATACTTAGATTTATGATTTGGTCCCCCCATTATTGAGTTATTCTACTTTCATGAAAATTGTGTGTGTGTGATATCTAATATATTTAATACATTTCAAACATTTTCTTCGAGCACACCAGGCCTCAGAATCACACACTGTCTCTACACCTGGTCTAGAAAATAATCCATATAATATCTAAAAGTAATACGTACAGAATCCCTATCATGACAGTAAAAATATTGGCAATAATTTATACAATGAAATTGTATTGTCGAATATATTTACAAGCTATATTAGAAATTAGTTTTGTTTGAAAAATTTGAAAATTGTGGATGAAATAATTCAGGAGGTGAGGTATGTTAAAACTTTTAAATACACCTAATATCAAAATTTATTAGGGTTAAAGAAAAATGATTTTATTTTATTAATAAATTATTAAATATATTAATAAATACATATTAGTGAGGATAAATTCCACTATACTAAAAATCACTAATTATCCAAACATGGATTCATGGTATTGTTTGGGAACTGATGGATTTATTTATTGAAAATGGAACTTGATAAGGGAAAAACCCTTTTTTATTATAATTAAAATATGTTTTCCAATATTTCTCAATTGTAAGATAACTAGAAATCTAATAAATAATTTTTATAAAAAAAATTATAGAATCCTTTCTCCAAATTTATGAAAATAAATTTAATAATTTAATTGATCATTATTCTATTTTATGAAAACTATTATTGGATTTTATATTATATTCAACATTAAATGGATTAGTTTTATATTTATGTGACTATTATATAAAAATTACAAGAAAAAGAATAAAACATGACAATAATTTGTAAGTGTTGGTCCCTCATTGTTGATCATTTATCACTTATTATTCATTTTTTCCCTCATCCAAATTCAATTTTATTTTTTACTATCTACTCATTTCAAAATTGATGTCTATAATATGATAAAATAAATTAACTTTAATGGTTTTAGCATAGTCTCATGCTAAATTGGCATATATTCCTTCCAATTTTCATTAAATTAATCATAATGAATCACTTTATTATTTCTTGATCAAATTATATCAAATGTGGGTGGCATGGCCCTATGAAAATTTTAATGTACCCCATTTATCTATATATATATATTCTTAAAAAACATATTATTTTATAGGCACATGCTCTAAAATGGAGCCACTTCGCTATAAATTAATGTTTTTAGACTCCTTTTTTCCTATTCATAACTCTAGAGACACCTTAGGGAACATCTTTTATAGAAAATTAAAAACATATATGTTTATTATAAAATATAATAATTTTTTATATCCATGATAAAAACACTATGAAATAAATTACACAACCCTTTATTTATATATTAAAATAAACATCATTAACAAGTTATGATATGCCTAAATATTCCACATGATATAACCATTAAAACCACTATGAAACTCAAATATACATGTAACCATTACAATATGCTCATCACATATGTGTAATGATTAAAATCATCATGACATGATAATTAATTCATCCCACCATTCTAAAATTGGTCCAATAATATCATTATTTGGATTTTATTTTCATCCAATAATATCGTATAAACATTTAGAAATAAATATATAAAGTATCTATGATTTTTAAAATTCATCCCAAATAAAATATTTCAAGTAAAATATGATTTTATATATTTATTACTAATCCTATATAAGGTAAAGGTAGATGTATTAAAAATTATTAATGATTTTGAAGTCAAATAATTTGTTAAAATTCATAATTATGTATCAATATATTATTTTCCCAAACAATTGAAGGTAATTCCTTATATGTCTCTACTCGAATCAAGAATATTTTTTCAAATAATACACTTCATTTGAGCCTCTTCATTCACCTTAATACACTTTATTTACCATTTAGAAATTATCATAATCTCCCTCAAAATATCATATCAATAGAATTCATAATTCCACATGATATATATATACACATACACACAAGAAAACACCAATTTTTATGTAAAATGATATCTATATCTTGAATTCTATGATACTCTATTTTCTTCTAAACTCCCACATTATTAGAAAAATATTATATTTACTAAAAATTCCTCTTTAAAACATGTTTCAATGACTCAAATAACTCTACTATATTATTGTTTCTTTATTCAAATATTCAATGATATGTATAGGCCAGAAGGGTGTTCATTTTACTCCAAAATGTGGGGGAGGTAGTTGAATTCATTGGTTTATCTTATCTTTGTTTTCATCTTTGGATTGTGATCCTTATCCATAATAGAACTCTTCACCCCATGTCATTGAATCACATATTTTCTTCCTTTGTAACATATTATAACTATTTGTTCACCTTTAGTTTTTATATTATATTCATATTTTTTATCGTATGAATGATTCCTTTTATGAAAACTCTTTCATTCTTTTCGATTACATTGAACAATGAAACTCTTTGATTTTATTTCATCATTGAGGGTCCTTGTTATCTTTAATCCATTTTCATTGAATAAATAAGTGTGTATCCTTTTATGCAACATTCTCCTCTTAAACACTATTTTCTTCGTATTCTTCTATCACTTAGCCTCATTGCAAGTTTTCAATACCAATTCTGGTCTCTTGGACTTCTAAATCGTAATTTTTCACTTCCAAACCACTTTATGCTATGGTATAGCATTTTTTATCTCCTTATATAACCTCGTTACATCCTTAATATTATATTATTAATTAAACTAAATCTATTTTTCATTATAACATGTTTTTAACCATTACTACAGTTCCTTCTCCTATTACGAGGTTGTGTATTCATCCTCGCAAATTTCATATAAATTATCCCAATGTTAAATCATTCCTTATAACCATAGTTGGTATGAGTATTGTATTTATCAAAAGAGAAATATATTCTTATTTAAGTTATTGGATGAATAATTCTATAAAATATCCTCCTTTATCTAAATTTTGGAATTTTTATAAAATACCTTGGTGTATATGAATATGCAAAAAAAGTTGAATACTATATAAAATACCCTTTCAATAATTTAATTCTAGATTTAAAATCAATTATCACTTTTTAAGGATACATAGATATCTATTTTAACCGATCATGGATAAGTATATTTTTACATACCTATTATAAAATGTATCTATAAAATTGATCCCAATGTCATTATCTTATTATAACAACTCTCTAGACATTCTATCTGCTTATTATTTAATAAGGATGATTATTTTGGTCTTTATTTCAAGTTGAGTGGAAAACTCCTCTTATTTAAAATCATTATTTATAATCACATATTTAAACTTCTATACACTCTTAAAAGTAAACCTCTTAAATCTATACAAAAAATTGATTTTATATATTAATATAATCAAACATTCATCATTTATTAATGATACATATTTATAAATTTACTTTAGTCTTTTATATGTTTAGTTAATTATTACACAACACATCAAATCCCTAAATAATTTTTCTGATAGAATAAAATAGATAAATTTATGTTCTTTTCAAACATTTTTTTACCTTCATCATGAAAATAAAAAATATTTCACAACAAAGGGAAAAAAAGTTTCAAAAATCAATTTCATATAATATAGAATTTAAATTTTTACAGTATATCATAATATTTTCCATAAAATAAAATATATATCATATTATTTGTCATATAAATATTATTATAAAAATATACAGATTTGAATTATTATTTATGGAAATAAAAACTTCTAAACAACAGATAAAAAAATAATTTATTATAATTCAAAAATAAATTTGAATTCCTAAGAATTTTTTTATTCCTTAGCAATTATAGTTATTGGTTTCTATCATGAGACACCCTGAGAGAGAGTGAGTTGGGATATGAAAAATAAATCCAATTTTAATATTTTGTATCAGTTAGAATTTATTTATTTAATATAATATTGACACTATGATAAGTATGGGCACCTTTTAGATCACTTACTACATTGATTTGATTACTTAATCCCATTTATATTTTCCTTTATCAAATTTATTAATTTTCAATTGACCCAAATATACTTTTAAAATATCAAATTTCGCATGGAAAAATAATTATTTCCATTCAAAAATCTACCCAATTACATTAAGTTTTGGTGTTAGGTAAGTGGACTCCTCACCAATTTTTATTTTCACTACAATGTTTAAAGATGAATCACAGTATCCCAAGGACTAAATATTCTAAAATATTGAAAAAAGTTCATTCTATTAATTGGAATTTTTTCACCATCTTGTTACACCATGTTTTTATGGGTGTCAATAATAATAGAAACATTCACTAATGGTAATCAAAAACATATATTTATTTAAGAAATCATGGGTTTTGATAGAGTATACCATGACACAATGAAGATCATGGTGTCATGGTTTAGTTCATGATAGTGCACACATTATATGATAACACATAATAATTATTGCTTTAACCAATAAAATACATCATGATCATTTCACAATATCATATATTTAAAATCAAAGGAGCCTGAATATCCAAATTTATTATTTATATTTTAAATATTAAATGTGAACTTAAATCAAAAGATATGAAGATTTGTTCCGTTTTAAAAAATTATTTTAATATTTTAATTGTATTTGAATAGTTTGGAGATGTTTTTTATCCCAAGTATCATCTTAATAGGCTCTATGATGCGTTTAAAGTCATACAGATGACTTTTCATCTGAATATTATTTGATGGTGTGTTAAATTCTATTAATTGAAGCCCTCTTTCATTCATACCATTGAATAATGTTTCTAGAAAATCCTGGATTGTAGGATATATTTCTTATATTTTGGGAGATTTACACACCTAGGATTACCCTTGTAGGAGGTATTCTAGTTCATATCAATGATAATAATCAAACATTCCCAAAAAAAGGTATGATTCAATAAAAAATTACCTTATTCAATTATGTTTGTTTAGATAAAATGAATTGATATATCTGAAGGAAAATTGTAGAGACCTGAAGCTTAATGTAAATAGACATTACATTACTTTTGCGGAATACTTAGTACATAACAAAAACACACACACAAGGACCGTAATAGTTTAGTGTCTTTGGAAACTTGGAACATAATCTTCTAATCATGGTGAAAGATCTTCAACATCTCCCATAAAGATCTTATACTTTTTGTTTCCTTACCAAAAACCTTTCGTTTGATTCTGGGGGAGAATAAAACATAAAAAGGGTGAGCTCAAATGCTCAGTAAGGGCAAGCATGGATAAAATAAAACATACCATATACATTTGAACTCAAAAACATGAACATAATGTTTAAACATCAAAATCTTGAGCAACGACATAAAACATGGGTGTACATAAGGCATAGATCATAATGGAACATAAGTCATGATAAAATAGCATGGGAATAAAACATATAATTGTTTCATCCATTAAAAACATGTAATGATTTCCATATTAGCCAAGGCATTACTGCTAAGACCATCTTAGTGGACAA
The DNA here is from genome assembly GCA_963277665.1 of Viscum album. Taxonomy (NCBI): domain Eukaryota; kingdom Viridiplantae; phylum Streptophyta; class Magnoliopsida; order Santalales; family Viscaceae; genus Viscum; species Viscum album. The sequence continues at coordinate 1,656,832,044 of OY728163.1, forward strand.
AGTCCCATACTGAATCGAGTTCACTCCTCGTTTCAGTCCTGTAACCCTGAACCGGATTAACATACCGTTCCAGCCATGTATATCTCATGAGATATAAAATATTTACCCAATTCATTGGAGGGAGATATAGGTCCCACCCATCTCATAGTGAAATCATTCTTACTTTTGCCATAAAATAAACATAAAACATTCATCATAACCCAAAGAATAAAATGAGTTTCATAAACATCATCCCATTATCACATAATCCATATAAAACAAATGGATATTTCATCATAATAAAATTGAAACCATTTAAATCATAGATACATTATACTTGAAACATACACATATGAAATAATTTCATCTTAAATGGTTTTGATAAAACACTTGAAATTAATTCTTGACGAAAATATCCTTTCTTCTTCAAAATCAATTTCTTTTCACAAAACATCATGCAATTTTAAAGGAAAGTGATTTTGTTGAAAATAGTCATGAAATATTTTGGAGGAAGCTTCATGAAAATAATGCTTTATAAAACCTTAAAAAATCCTTTCATGCCATATACGTTAAAAAACATTCTTCTCGTACTTTTGTCGGAAAAGTCAAAAAAGTACCTCGGAACGTAAATAAGAGAAAGATTCCATACATACCATGTAGTAAAAGTCAAAAATGGGTAAAAAGGACTTTATAAATACATTAAAACACTTTTATAAAACATTTACATGATAGAAATAGCCCCAGTAAATACTTACGAATAAGCAATCTCGGATAAAAATGAGATTTGCAAAATTATCCCTTACCTTAGGTCTGATATGCTTCGTACATATTCTAACCTCCTGTATAATGATTTAAATAATGTCATTGACTTATTACAGAATCATATTCATTGTTATGATATCATATATGTTTCACTTATGACTTTATATTACCCGTTCTTTTGTAAATTTCATGTTAAAGCAGCGTTTTGGGTAAAATCATTTTATTTATCGTATGTGTTTCGACTTATCGTTCTTGATATTATTACTTATATCCTGATTTACATAATTCCAGAATGTAAAACATGATTTATATATAATATATATTCATCATATACATATATATATATTATAGATCGATAAAAGGAATGAAATAAACCTTTCATTGAGACGGTAAGCCGTACGTACGCATGAACGCTGTTTTCGTTTCCCTTTTGAATTGAATGGAATTAAGTAAATGACATATATATATATATATATATACAAATCCAGTATCATTATTATTTCATATATTTCATTATTATTATATATACTTTATATTCATTCATGAATGGTTAACATGGAGAGTGAATCTCATCACGTCGTGGAGACGGTAGTCCGTACGTAAGCACGAGAGATGATATCATTCCCAAGATCGCGGAATTATATCAAAGTGTATGTCTAATATTAAAGAATCGATATCTCTTTACAATAATCATATGTATTCATTACTTTCACCCTTATACCCATCCAAGTAAGGTGGTGGTGGAAAATAGATTACACCACAGCGTGGAGACGGTATTCCGTACGTACGCACGTGCGGTGATTTCGTTTTCCGTTGGATGGATAGATGGTGAAATATGGTTGTTTCATACTTATAATAACATATCAGTTTATTATTGACACTGATGTTATTACCTCATAATTAAACAACTAAAAAAGAATAAGTGGAAGAATAAATAAAGTTCAAAGAATCGGTAATGGACATTACCTCTTCTTTGAAGCGCCTCTTTGAGACCACCTCTTAGGGCACTAAAATTGGTATTTGAAGAAGACCAGGACCTCTATGATGTTTCTAGGGAAGTGGAGAAGATAATTGGGCAGGGGTTGGCTGAGATTGAAGGCTCAAAGTGGTGTGAGGAAGAGAGGGAGGAGGTTCCCTTTTATATGGGAGGAGAGGGGCACCTTTGGAATTCTTAACAATATTAATTTATAATAAATCTTACCCCACTTAAAAACCTCCAAAAATGACTCATATACGAATATTAGATGTTATAGTGTTGTAATCTCATTAAACAATCAAATTTAGACATGTTAGAAATTTATTTTAAACATTATCAACTTGATTTATCCTTATTTAATCAATTTAATTTTATTTATGGTAATAACATTCTAAATTTTACATTATAACAAAAAATTACTTATTTGTTGTTAATTGTCCATAATTGGATACTTTCTAACATTGTATACCATATAAATTTAAATTTTTAATTTTTAATTAATTTTGTGATTTTTAAACAGTTTTATAATATGTTATTTTTATAAAATAACAATAGTGTCAATGTTGACACTATTCATTTATTTGAATTTAAATAAAATATATACAGAAGATATGTTCAAAATAAAAGCTTTAATAGATTTATAAAAGACCATATGTATCTAGAAAATTAGTTTAGAACATTAAATAGTTCATATAATATTTATTTTATTATTTTTAAAACCATTTATTTGGTTTATCTCTTAATAAAGTAATTACTACAACATTGTTGTTTAATTATTTAATATACTTATTTGTTGCATAAAAATTAAAAATAAAATCCTATGATGAAGATATATTTATTAACTTTCACAATAATACTTTTACTCGAATTTATCATCTTAAAATAACAATATTTAAATTGTTATATTTTATAAATATGAAGGTGAAAACTTTGGCATCATTTAAAATAAAATAATATAAGTGTCATAATCACCTTAATAAAGATCCAAATGGTCCAAAATTCGGCCAGTCGATGACTAGGGTTTATATATACACTACTAATAAGTTATGTGTAGATTTTTGGGCCTTTTGATAAGTATTAATATTTCAATAAAAACTATATTATTGATTTTTTACTAAATAAATAATTTCTGCATCCCTATTGTGTCTAAATTAATGATATTTATTTAATAACTAAAAATTAGATATAAATTTATATGATGTAGATAATTTCCTTATATTTCTGTAGAATATTCATGTTCTAAGTTTCATGAAGTTCACCGCTAAATTAAAATTAATACACTTATAATATTTAAGAGAGTGACATGTTGTCACTTTCTTTGGTTTTAATAATAATTAAGTTATGTTCATGGAAAAAAGTCCATTAAATGATTCTAATCCGACCCTTAGGTAATATGAGTCGACTTTTATTCATCCAATAGGATTTTGGTAGGTGTTAGGTTAATTTTATAATCTTATATTTACCCTTAATTACCGGATTTACCTTTAACTATGGTAAATAAAATTTACCGTAGTTACTATTCATAATTCCCAAAAATAAAAAAATATCTTATTAACATAATTTGGACCCACTGATTCCAAATATGGAATCCATTTTTTTAAATTCAATACACAAAAGTTGCAGAAATTGAATCTAAATTAATCCCATTGTCGAAAGAAAACAGGTTTTTCTTTAAAACATTGTAAAAGATTGAATTGATTTAACCTACAAATTTAATGTAAAATCAATGCTAATGACATACATTATTTTAAAAGGTAAAAATATATTCTATTTATACTTTAAAACCATTAAATATTATTATTTAACCATAAAAATTATTGCGATGAAAAAATTTATTTTTAATTAATATATAGCGTGTTTTTACTATTCATCAAAATATGAAAGTTACCAGAATAATATGAAAAATTTATCCAAAGTAAATTTTTATTTCATGATTACAAAGAATAATTTTATTTTGTGAAATTAAACTTATAGACATGTCAAAAACTAGATTTAAAGTGGGTGCGCCATCAAAAGGCGGCAAAACTACATTTTTTGAAAAATACTTATCTTACCCAAAAAATTTATTTTGTTCTTATACCATGTTTTAGAAAATGTGAAAGACGAATAATAATGCTATAAGATTCAAAATTTAGTTACTACTATTCATAACGGCTAGTTCATAAAAATATTATAATAATATATCGTTGTTTAGTAAAACCTGGTATTGCGTACAACGCACGCTATCGAGGAAGGTCGTGATTGCGTGTAATTCAAGCCAAGTCAGGGTTGTGTGTTGTGCAAGAATCCTTCATTGTTTCATAATCCAACCATATTTCAATTATACATTGAACATATATATATATATATATACTCAATGTTGCGTAGAATAACTATTATCAAAATTGTGTGTAACACGATCCAAGAATAGTGTTGTGTATACTGCAAGCTAATACGGGGTTGCATATAGCGCAAGGTAATCTTGGTGTAGCATACAACACAATACATTAATGAAATTAAAATAATATAAAATCTTGGGGTGTTACATTTACCCCCCTTAAAATGAATTTCGCCCTCGAAATTCGTCGGGGTTATAAATGGTTTACTACTCGAAAGTTTCTTTAATAGAAACCCACATCGTAAAAAGGAATTCCAAAACCAATCTTTAAAAACAAAATTATGAAATAGACAGTTACCCAAAAAAACTAATTATTGGGTTTCCACATAGGTGAAAATATGGATATGGAAGAGAAATCTAACCATCATGTTCTGATAGAGAGTGGTAGAGAACATGGCTATGGAAAACCCAACAATCACAAAGCCATAGATTTGTGATGATCTAGGGTACCATCTGATTCATCAGATATAAGAGTACTAGGACAAAATTTTTGGATTTCAATATCATTTCCCTAAAGTTGATGAAATTGGAATTAGAAGAAATACTTTCATGATTTTGGTATAGTCTCACCGTTTTCCGTTCTTTGGACAATTTCCACTTCATATATTAAAGAAATGAAGTTGAATTTGTCATTCGTGATGTGTTAGCAGATCATGTGATAGAATGATGGGTCATTCCATCTGTCTCAAACAAAAGGTTAGAAAAGTTATCAAAAAATACATAAGTCCATCTATTGTGAGATTAATCATATATGGTTCCTAAAATAGACTTATAATTCATATATCATACTGCTTAATATAATAAAACTAGTTTCTACTAAACAGGGACTTCCTGTAGGCCAGTGGTAGGAGATAAAGGCCAGTCACACTTTGGTTGTGGGTTCGATTCCCACAGCCTTGTCCAATGCGATGGGCTGTCGCCCGTCCTACAGGTTGTCCTTTTTCTAAAGATATATTACTATAACATCCCATCAACAATATCAAAAAAATGTTTTATCCTTAAACAATACTAACTTATGTCCAACATAATCCATTCCAATATTTCGGCTTATCTAAAATACTTCGGACCAAGCTCATAGTATAAAGAAAATGATCACGTGAATTCCATCATTTATCCCCCATATATCATAAGATATATCTTGTTGGTCAAATTACAAACATGTGAATACCTTAATCATGTATTCTCTTAAAGAATGAATATCCATTGAACTTTAGTGAAAACATGAATGCAGTTAAAAGTTAACACTTTCCACATACCAAAATCCTCAAAATTCTATATCCTCAAACCATGATATCTCTTAGTCCTTATATCAATCATGAGCTCATGAATACTATCAAACATATTAGATTCTCTTTATCCCTTCATTATGTGCATATCATCTGCTTTCCAAAAATATTTCAATCACTTTTCATGGTTACCGATGCCATAAAATTATTGAAAACCACAATACACCAAAACATAAATATTCCAATATTCCACGATACTATATACAACATTATTCTGGAATCCCATTACATAAACTCTTAATCATTCCACCACATCATTGTCATATTCAACATCGCCAATGGTGATCGCATATGACTTCCCTTTGTACTTTGCCTTAAGTGGTTTCTCATGTCGATCATAACTAACCCTTGGATTAGGGCATTTATTAGCATAATGCCCCATTTCCTTGCACTTGAAGCATTGAAGTGTAGTAGGTTCATTCTGTGTATCCCTTCCATTGTTTGCATCATTAGGAATCTTCTTCCCATCATTGCGGTATTCAAATGCCCGATGACCTTCCTTTCCACATTTGAAACATTTACTTGTCCCCTTAAGGGAATCTCCACCATACTTCTTTCCACACTTTGAGCATAACTAAACATTCATCTTCTTTTCACCATTATTCTGAGATTTCTTCTTGAACTCCATCTTTCATTTCTTGTCAAAACTATGAGATGGATAAGTAACACCAACTTCCATTTCTACCTTGATAGCACAACACACAATTTCTTCATAGCTACTGAAGTCTCTTATAGATAATTCCCTTCGAAGATTTTGTTTTAAGCTCTGAAGAATCGATCAACTTTACTTTTAGGTTGGATGATAAATCCAGATGCATACCTTGAAATCCTTGTAAAATTCACTTCATATATACCAACGGATTCATCATCCTTTTTCTTTAGTTCGAGAAACTCCTTCTCCGTCATTGTTCGAAGAATACGAGGGAAGTACTTATTGAAAAATAAGTTCTTTAACTCGTCCCAATCCATGGACTCAGTTTCAACTCTTGGCCTCATATTCTTGATAAGATTCCACCATTGATCAGCTTCACCTTCCAAACGATATACTTCTAAGATGACTTTATCATGTTCATAACATTGAAGAACTGAAAATATCTTTTCAGTGGTAATGATCCATTGTTCAGCAACAAGTGGATTAGAAGACCCACTGAAAGAAGGTGGATGTTGCCTCATGAAGGACTCAATAGAATATTGTTCCCTTCTCTGCTCATTTGGAAGTCCAGAATGATTCATACCTTGTGTAAGTATAGCAATAAGATTTTTCACTCCATCTCCCATAACATTTGTTTGTTCAGGAGGACCATCATTTCATTCTCCATTACATTGATCAATACGGTTCCTTCGGGTTCCATCCATCATCTAAAACCCAAAAAGAATAGTGTGAGAGGCAAAAATCACACTAGGGAAAACAATATAATAAAGGGGGAGTACCTTAAATATCTAACATCTTGGGTTACCATAATTATAGTACTATAACCTATGCTTATACTTAACCTTAGGGACATCCCTAGAAACCCCTTAGAAATATCTCTAGGGATCTCACTAAAGTTCTCGCATCCTAGTTTCCAAAGGTTGACTACACCTTTCCTCTAATACCAACAGTAGAGACCCGAAGCCTAACGTACATAGAAATTACATTACTTTTGCGGAATACTTAGTACATAACCAAAACACACACACAAGGACCGTAATAGTTTAGTGTCTTTGGAAACATGGAACGTAATCTTCTAATCGTGGTGAAAGATCTTCAACATCTCCCATAACGATCTTCTACTTTTTGTTTCCTTACCTAAAACCTTTCTTTTGATCCTGGGGGAGAATAAAACATAAAAAGGGTGAGCTCAAATGCTCAGTAAGGGCAATCATGGATAAAATAAAACATACCATATACATTTGAACTCAAAAACATGAACATAATGTTTAAACATAAAAATCTTGAGCAACGACATAAAACATGGATGTACGTAAGGAATAGATCATAATGGAACATAAATCAGGATAAAATACCATGGGAATAAAACATATAATTGTGGAATCCATTAATCACATGTAATGATTTCCATAGTAGCCAAGTCATTACTGGCAAGACCATCTTAGTAGACAAAGTCCCATTCTGAATCAAGTTCACTCCTCGTTTCAGTCCTGTAACACTGAACAGGATTAACTTACCATTCCAGCCATGTCTATCTCATGAGATATAAAATCTTTACCCAATGCATTAGAGGGAGATATAGGTCCCACCCATCTCATAGTGAAATCATTCTTACTTGTTCCACAAAATAAACATAAAACAGTCATCATAACCCAAAGAATAAAATGAGTTTCATAAACATCATCCCATTATCACATAATACATATAAAAAAATGGATATTTCATCATAAGAAAATTTAAACCATGTAAATCATAGAGACATTATACTTGAAACATACACATATGAAATAATTTCATCTTAAATGGTTTTGATAAAACACTTGAAATGAATTCTTGAGGAAAATATCATTTCTTCTTCAAAATCAATTTCTTTTCACAAAACGTCATGCAATTTTAAAAGAAATAGATTTTTTTGAAAATAGTCATGAAATATTTTGGAGGAATCTTCATGAAAATAAGGCTTCATAAAACCTTAAAAAATACTTTCATGCCGTATACTTTAAAAAAAGATTCTTCTCGTACTTTTTTCGGAAAAGTCAAAAAAGTACCTCGTAACGTAAATAAGAGAAAGATTACATACATACCATGTAGTAAAAGTCAAAAATGGGTAAAAAGGACTTTATACATACATGAAAACCCTTTTATAAAACATGGACATGATAGAAATATACCCAGTAAATACTTACGAATAAGCAATCTTGGATAAAAATGAGATTTGCAAAATTATCCCTTACCTTAGGTCCGATATGCTTCGTATGTATCAGAACTTCCTGTATAATGATTTAAATAATGTCATTTACTTATTACAGAATCATATTTATTGTTATGATATCATATATGTTTCACTTATGACTTTATATTACCCGGTCTTTTGTAAATTCCATGTTAAATCAGCGTTTTGGGTAAAATCATTTTATTTATCTTATGTGTTTTGAATTATCGTTCTTGATATTATTACTTATATCCTGATTTACATAATTCCAGAATGTAAAACATGATTTATATATAATATATATTCATCATATACATATATATATTATAGATCGATAAAAGGAATGAAATACACCGTTCATGGAGACGGTAGGCCGTATGTACGCATGAACGCTGTTTTCGTTTCCCTTTTGAATTGAATGGAATTAAATAAATGAAATAAATATATATATATATATACATAAATCTAGTATCATTATTATTTCATATATTTCATTATTATTATATACACTTTATAATCATTCATGAATGGTTAACATGGAGAGTGAATCTCATCACGTCGTGGAGACGGTAGTCCGTACGTACGCACGAGAGATGATATCATTCCCAAGATCGTTGAATTATATTAAAGTGTATGTATAATATTACAGAATCAATATCACTTTACAATAATCATATATATTCATTACTTTCACCCTTATACACATCCAAGTAAGGTGGTGGTGGAAAATAGATTACACCACGGCATGGAGACGGTATTCTGTACGTACGCACGCGCGGTGATTTTGTTTTCCGTTGGATGGATAGATGGTGAAATATGGTTGTTTCATACTTATAATAAAATATAATTATATTATTGATACTGATGTTATTAACTCATAATGAAACAACTAAAAAAGAAGTGGAAGAATAAATAAAGTTTAATGAATCGGTAATGGACATTACCTCTTCTTTGAAGCGCCTCTTTGAGACCTCCTCTTAGGGCACTAAAATTGGTCTTTGAAGAAGACCAGGACCTCTATGATGTTTCTAGGGAAGTGGAGTAGAGAATTGGGCAGGGGTTGGCCGAGCATGAAGGCTCAAAGTGGTGTGAGGAAGAGAGGGAGGAGGTGGCCTTTTATAAGGGAGGAGAGGGGCACCTTTAGAATTCTTAAAAATATTAATTTATAATAAATCTAACCGCACTTAAAAACCTCCAAAAATGACTCATATCAGAATATTAGATGGGATAGGGTTTTAATCTTATTAACCAATCAAATTTAGACATGTTAGAAATTTATTTTAAACATTATCAACTTGATTTATCCTTATTTAATCAATTTAATTTTATTTATGGTAATAAAATTCTAAATTTTAAATTATAACAAAAAATTACTTATTTGTTGTTAATTGTCCATAATTGGATACTTTATAACAGTTTATACCATATAAATTTAAATTTATAATTTTTAATTAATTTTGTGATTTTTAAACAATTTTATAATATGTTATTTTTATAAAATAACAATAGTGTCAATTTTGACGATATTCATTTATTTGAATTTAAATAAAATATAGACAGAAGATATGTTCAAAATAAAAGCTTTAATAGATTCATAAAAGTCCATATGTATCTAGAAAATTAGTGGAGAACATAACATAGTTCATATAATATGTATTTTATTATTTCTAAAACCATTTATTTGGTTTATCTCTTAATAAAATAATTACTACAACATTTTTGTATAATTATTTAATATACTTATTTGTTTCATAAAAATTAAAAATAAAATCCTATGATGAATATAAATCTATTAAATTTTACAATAATACTATTACTCGAATTTATCATCTTAAAATCACAATATTTAAATTGTTATATTTATTAAATATGAAGGTGACAACTTTGGCATCATTTAAAATAAAATAATATAAGTGTCATAATCACCTTAATAAAGATCCAAATTGTCCACAATTCGGCCGGTGGATGATTAGGGTTTATATATACACTAATAATAAGTTTTGTGCAGATTTTTTGGCCTTTTGATAAGTATTAATATTTCAATGAAAACAATATTATTGATTTTTTACTAAATAAATAATTTTTGCATCCCTATTGCGTGTAAATTAATGATATTTATTTAATACCTAAAAATTATAAATAAATTTATATGATGTAGATAATTTACTCAGATTTATGGAGAATACTCATGTTCTAAGATTCATGAAGTTTATCACTAAATTAAAATTAATATACTTATAAGATTTAAGAGAGTGACATGTTGTCACTTTCATTGGTTTTAATAATAATTAAGTTATTTTCATGGAAAAAAGTCCATTAAATGATTCTAATCCGACACTTATGTGATATGAGTCGAATTTTATTCATCCAATCAGATTTTGGTAGGTGTTAGGTTAATTTTATAATCTTATATTTACCCTTAATTACCCGATTTACCTTTAACTATGGTAAATAAAATTTACCGTAGTTACTATTCATAATTCCCAAAAATGAAAAAGTAGCTTATTAACATAATTTGGACCCACTGATTTCAAAAATTGAATCCATTTTTCCAAATTCAATACAAAAAAGTTGCAGAAATTAAATCTAAATTAATCTCGTTGTCGAAAGAAAACAGGTTTTTCTTTAAAACATTGCAAAAGATTGAATTTATTTAACCTACGAATTTAATGTAAAATCAATGCTAATGAAATAAATTATTTTAAATGGTAAAAATATGTTCTATTTATACTTTTAAACAATTAAATATTATAATTTAACCATATAAATTAATGCGATGAAAAAAAGTTATTTTTAATAAAAATATAGCGTGTTTTTACTATTCATCAAAATATGAAAGTTACCAGAATAATATGAAAAATTTATCCAAAGTAAATTTTTATTTCTTGATTCCAAAGAAGAATTTTATTTTTTGAAATTAAACTTATAAACATGTCAAAAACTAGATTTAAAGTGGGTGTTCCATCAAAAGGCGGCAAAACTGCATTTTTTGAAAAATACTTATTTTACCCGAAAAATTTATTTTGTTCTTATACCATGTTTTAGAAAATGTGCAAGAAGAATAATAATGTTATAAGATTAAAAATTTAGTTAATACTATTCATAACAGCCAGTTCATAATAATATTATAATAATATATCGTTTTTTAGTAAAACTCGGTATTGCGTACAACACACGGTATCGAGGAAGGTCGCGATTGCGTGTAATGAAAGCCAAGTCAGGGTTGCGTGTTGTGCAAGAATCCTTTGTTATTTCATAATCCAACCATATTTCATTTATAAATTCAATATATATATATATATATATACTCAATGTTGCGTAGAATAACTATTAACAAAATTGTGTGTGACACGATCCAAGAATAGTGTTGCGTGTACTACAAGCTAATACGGTGTTGCATATAGCGCAAGGTAATCTTGGTGTAGCATACAACACAAGACATTAATAAAATTAAAATAATATAAAATCTCAGGGTGTTACAAAAATGAGTTTTAGGGGTTTGATTACACTATGCTTTTATAAAGGTTATCGCCACTAAAACTCAAATTTGGAATCATATCCACTTCTATATCATTTAGATTCATGATTTTAGTAAATTAAATGTAAAAAAATGATCCTTCCCACAATATTATTATAGTTTATAGAAAAATAGTCATGGTTTATGATAAATAATCATTAAATGTCATGGATTTTGAATAAAACTATTTTATATATTTAATTTATAAATATATGGAATTATTTAAGAAAAATGATACATGTAAAATATTTCTTGAAAATATAGCACTGCAAAAATATTATTTTTATGTCATGGTATTATAAAAAAATAGTGATGTTCTATATTAGAATTAGACATCTAAAAGGTTAACATAGATTATATAAATGAAACTACCTCATGGATTGAAAAATATTTAATTTGAAAACACTAACTAGAATAGAATCACCCAAGGAATATCTAAATGGTTTTTCTAAAATATTTATCACATGAAAGAACCACATTTTGGTTTATAGTAAAACAAAATGTGGTTTAATTTTTTTAAAAGATTAGTATTTCTCAATATCCTAAAAAAATATTATCATAGAGGGATTTAAGACATACCAATTTTTTATGAATGATATCTATATTTTTAATCTTGAATTTACATGGTTTATTAATTTATAAAGTGTCTATAAATTGAAAAAAAACATGATATATAATATTTTATACTATATTATAATATTCTCATAAATAATAACATAAAATTATTGTATTAATGGTATTATTTATAAATTTATTTTTACCATGGAAAAAGTATTTTTGGTGGAATTAATTTAGGTTAAAATAAAATAAAAAATGTTTTATATAAATTTTGTGAAACTTTTAAATAAAATATTAAATGTTCATATGGAATATAAAAGTTTTAAATTTTCAAAAAAAAATTATATTCTAAACATGAAGGAGTCAATATAGAATATAATGTAAAATGAATTTATGAAATAATTCCTATTATAATTAATATGGAGTAATCATTCTTATTTATTAATGAAATTTTCATAAATCATATATTATTATTTTGTGTATATAATTTCTTATTTATGAAATGTTCATAAATATTTGTTTCTTTCAAAATTTATGAATTTTTCATTTATTTAATTTACCCATTTCTTTATATTATTCATGAATATAAAGTGTTTATTTTTTTGAATATATGTATGTTGTAGTTTAAAGTGTTAAACTAATTATTATAATTATCACATCATGCATATAAAGAGTTACATTCTAGGTGAGATATAATATTTAGTTACATTCTACCAATAATATTATTATTTTATTGGTTATTAGTTTGATAGAAAATGTGGGTTATGATTCATGAATATCATGTATTAGGATTGTATCTAAATTTAAGCCTCCCTTGAGTATTTAACTATGGTTAGTAGGACTTTGGGGGAAACATCTAACTATACGTGGGGATTGAGATCTATCTTTAAAAGTTGGGGTTTACTTCTTATAGTGTCATACTTTCTCTTATAGGGATTTTAGTTTCATGTCATTTTAAAAAAATTATAAGAAATGATTTTATGTACTTTATTAATGGGATGAATTTCGATATGTGTGGATATAATTTTATATTATTTGTGGGTAAGAAACACAAATCATTGTTTATATAGATAGTTATACATTAATATGTTTTGAATATATTAATTTCATTTATTATAAAGAATACAATAACTAAATCATGAAAATAATTCATTTAATAAGTGAATACATGATATAATATAGTGAGATATGAAACCCCCTCAAAATAATATGTGCTAGATTTATTCTGAAGGAAACATTTTTCAAGACCTTGAACATACAAATAGTTTTTTTATTCCAAAGTTTTTCTCAAACAGAATATATTGTGAAAGTAAAGTAGAATATGGATTTTTTTATATGCTTTCAATTTCATACAAACCCATTTAAGTCTATTTTGAGTCTCACGTGACTTTCCCACATTCCAAAGGTGGGTGGCCTCCCTATCACAGGGGGTTGTGAATATGGAACCTTTTTTCGGATGCGAGTTTGAGAGGTTAGATTATCCTACCAAGTGTATTGTTTCCTCGTCAGGGACTCACTTCTTTATTTAATACATGTTCATGAAACTTCCCCGGTAACAATATTGGTTACACATTAGTAAAATTGATTGATAACAATATGAATATAAGTGGAAATTGCACATGGAAATTATATTTTCTCTTAGTTGATCCATGGATTTAGTTAATCTTCATTTTAAAGGTAAATAGTATTGTAATCAAGAGTTTATCACCATTTTTGGAGGCATATGACTCTTGTGAAATGATGTTGGAGGCACTGTTGAGTAGGGATTAGGACCATGAAATGGGCTTCCTATATATCCTAGTGAATGGAATTATAACCAACATAGTTAAATTCCATTTATTAAGACACATAATATCATTTAAGGCCATGTGAAAAATTCCAGAGTAATTACTTTTAATGTTGTTCATCCACAAACACTTCGAAGTTGTTTAATGACATAAAAAAGTAGAATAGTAGGAAAATGGTTCCTAAAAATGGGTTAGTGTGGGACTTCAATCTATAAAAACATTTCTAGTTTGACTTAATAGATTATTTCGGTATATAGGGTTCATAAAACCAAGAGAGTTATCTCAACTCATGTTATTTGAAGATTATAAGAGAATAATCTCAATTCAAGTAATATGAGGAATCAAAGAGGAGTATCTTAGATCAACATATTTTGGGTAGCCAAGAGATGAATATAAAATCTAAGAATATGATGAAACTAATAATAGTATCATGACTCAAGGTATTTTAGGAATACAATATAAGAACATAGGCTATATGAATATGTGGAAACTAAGAGGAGTATCTCAATTCAATGTCAGGGTTGTAGGTATCATAACCTAAATCATGTCTGGCATCGCCTGAAAATTTTGTGGTGTGACTAACATTTTCATGTTGGTTATTTATATAAGTAGGGAGATAAAGATAGAGGCACAATACTATATCCCATCACTAATATTTTCTTGGGATTTAGGAGTAGAGTCACAATGGTATATACCAAGGGGGGCTTGTTAAGTGACCCGAGTGAATGGGTTCTTAGGTAAGTGGAACCCAGGTTGATGGACTTAGTGAGTGGTAACCTAATTAGGTTACCTGAGTGAAATAATTCATAGAAAGATGAACTGGATGAGTGAGCACTCATATATGGCCTTAGAAGACCTGGGTGTTACTCTAAATATTGAGTTCAGTTCCACAAAATAACTTGGGTATAACTCCATGTTGAAAGATAATAGGCACCATGATATTTCTCAATAGTGAGGGAATTATAGGGATTAGTATGGATTTACCCAAAATTAAACTATATTCCCTAATATTTATTCCTTATATTCTATCACATTTTTAAAGGATTTGATTCAAAAATCACCAGTGAGAGTAAAGTGACTCACACTTTTCCTACATAAATATTACATCTTATTATATGAACATTCATTACAAATCATATTTATCCACACTAGAATCATTTATAGGTTAGTATCATTGGAAACTTGGATACATGGACAACTAGTTCATAAGTGAACTACATCATCTCCCACTAAGTTCTGAATAACTATCATCCTTCTTAGACATATCATAAATAATATATTTCTTCATAATCTAGGGAAATAAAAAATAATAAAAGACGATATCAAATTCAAAGTAAGGGTAATAAAAAGGAGATATCAACATACCATGAACATAGGGTTATGAGAACAGTATAATAACATTTGAAAACTATACCCTATATATCGTAGATCTTAATCTTGAGTCATGGAATAAATCAAGGAATTCTATAAGATAGTAATCATAATGGAATTAAATAACATATTCCAGGAGATAATATCATTGGAATAAAACATTGATTTTTGGAATACACATATTCACAAAAATATTATGTCAAGGATACCCACTAATACATTAAAAACATATTAGTCTTGTGCTAACCACACATATACCTACTTCGGTCTTGAGATAACCTATCATGTAACTTTTTTGGGATTAGGATAACCTTCCATGTACCATCTTTTTTTGTGCTTTGGATAACCTCTTATCTACCCTTATATATCATAGAACATTAATCTCTACCCAATGAATTGTAAGGATATATAATTTATATCCCACACTTCTCATAATTAAAATCATAAATATGTGTTCCAGAGATCATAAAACACTCATCATATTATAACCAATGAAAAAGAACATTGTTTCATAAATATTTCATCATGGAATAACCTGTGGAAAATAAATGGGTTTCATAATAATTATGACAATTCACTATAACATATACCATGGAAAAAAGAAATGGGATTCATAAATATCTTATTATCCTATTCCCAAACTATCCAAACAAATAATAAGGATGGTATCGTAGGTTAACATCCTCATTAAAGGATAGGAGACATAAAATTATGTCTACTTATATGAAAAAATCATTTAAAAGACCACTTGGAACATTTCTTGAGGAAAATATCATTTATACATAGAAATCAATTTTTGAAATATAAAAAAATACTAATTATTAAAGAAAAAATTTTCATTGGAAATAAAAATGGAAACTTGTAACATAATCTTCAAATAATTGAGTTTTCACAATGGTAGTAAATTCCATATTTATCTTATAATTTAAATGAAAACATTATTTTAGTCTTTTTTGAAAAAAGATTCAAGATGGACCTCATACAGAAAATGACAAGAAGATTTCTTTAAAAAAATTAAAAGAAAAATATAGGTAAAAATTACATAGAACAATATTTATAAAATAGTAAAAACATTCTTGAAAACATTTTTATAAAACATAAACATGTATGTGAATGGATTTTTGATCAAAGATAGAAATAAAGTTAGTTTTTCCTTAAAAACATTAATTTGGAACCTTTAGTACATAAATAGAGGAAAATGAAAGGAAAAAATTAAATTTATAGAAATAACAATAGTATAATAAAATTTATGAGTTTCTTGATATATAGATCATAATATTACATCATCAAGAGCATAATCATAAATAATCATTATAAGTAATGAGATTTTATCGTAAAACTCTTACCACACAGGTAACATTTAAACCATATTCTCCATGAAAGAAATAACATTATATGGATATATATATATATACCATAAAATTAATTGTAATAATCATACAATACATTTATGGGGAGTATTCCTAACACACAAAATAAATATTTGACGAATATGGCATGTGTCCTGCAAAAAATAAAAGTGAGATAATAATCCCTTACCTCTTGTCAAACTTACTTTGTAAATGTTAAAACATAATTTATAATAAATATATAGTTATTATAAATATATTATAGAGCTATAAAAATATATATATTTCCATATATTATTTACTTATCACATTTTATTACCAATTTATGAACAATTCTTTATTAAAATCCCTGTTCTGAGTGATAATTACTTCAATTTTCATGTATGTCTTGGTTCGGTAGTTTTAGTCCATGTACTTTTATTATATATTAATAATATAAATAATTTTAATAATGATATAAATATAATATATATTCATTATATACATATTTAGAGTCACACATAAATGTAGTAGATAAAAAATGAATTACTTCGTTCAGGGAGATGCTAGGACGTAATTACACCTGAACACAATTTTCATTTTTTAACGAATGGAATAAAAGAGAGTCATATATTAATTAAACTTTAAAGAATCGTTTTAATATTATATATATATTCATTAAATCTATACTTATTTCCATCTATATCAAAATAAAATGAAAAACGTATTATATCGCTTGGTGGAGGTGGTAGTCCACACGTACGCATGAGCGACATTATTGTTTTCCAAATAATTATAAGGTTAGATGGTAGATGTTATATTACAATTAAATAAGTATAATTATGTCATAAATAACTTATATATACATTAAATCCATCACTATATCCATCTATGATAGGAGGTGATGGAAAATGAATTACATCGGTTCGTGAGGTGATAGTTTTTTGTACAGACGATCGACAGTTTCGTTTCTCATTTGATGGAATAGGAGATGGATATAGGTTATGTCATTAAAATAATTACATATACATAAGTGGGAGATAATTTTTTTATTATTTCATCATATTTTAATAATATTTTAAAAAGGTGGAAGAATAAATAAAATAAAAACACATGGTTAAGAACAATTCCTCTTCTTCGGACAACCTCATTAGGGTTTTACAAAAGTCATTTCCAATAGGGTTTTATAATTGAAAAATACACTATTAAGTTTTAAAATAATTAATTAAAGTATTTTGGGAGGTATTTTTCTCAACCAAAAGTCTTTGTATGTGTGAATAAAACAGGATATGAGGTTCTCTTTTATAAGCAAGAAGGAGGGACATTTTTATAACTATCAGAAAAAAAATTCAATAATGGGAAGTCACTCACATCCCATGTGCCACCAACATGGTGGAGTGTAGGAAAATGTAATTTCTATACACTCCTCCACCAAAAAAAATAAATATTTTTAAAATATTTTTTCCCCTTTACATCTAAAGTTACCCACTTTTACCATTTTAGTTTTCACCATTATAACTAGTCTTTTTTACATAATTAATTTATCCTTTAAGCCTAAAAAATTATACATATTAGATAATTTTTACCCACTAATCATATATAATAAATAAAATTTATAAAATAAAAAATATTTGTGTGTAAAAAATTAATTTCAACATAAGTGCGTGTTACACGCAAAACCACTTTTTAACTTTAACAATGATAATTGATTTTTATTATTCATTATGATAAAACATTAAGTTAAAAGTATTAAAAAATATTAATTATACTAATTAAAATTATTTTTTCCATTTTAAAAAATTCTAATCATAAAATTTTTAGAATTTAATTTAAAATTAAACATGCATTTGCGATGAAGAATCGGTTTTCCAAAGAAAATGCTTTCTTAGGTATAAAATGTTTCATTATCTAAATTCAAAATTAAATTAATTAAAATGATATAAATTATAATAATAATGAAATTATTGTAATTATTTTACATTTAATACCATTTTAAACAAAATGGTACTTTATAAACTATTCAAATGAAAATATATTTTTTAATAAAAAATTCTATTTTTCTCAATTAATGAGAAAAATAATATTTTTAGAATTCAATATATGATAATATTGAAATTTTGAGTTCAAAAATAAAGTTAGTTTTTTTTAAATAAATTTTCTAAAACTGTTAAATTTTAATTTCAAATTATATGAATAAAATGCGACGAAACATCATTTTTGAAAAATACAAATTTTTAGAATAAAATTTTATTTAATCTTATCCCATTCCTAGAAAAAAATATAAGATGAATGATAAAACATTTTATAGAATATATAATACAAAAAGTTCATTAAAAAATCTCTGCAATATTGACTAATTTAATTTAATTAGTGAAAAAACGCAATGCGTACTAGAAAACTTTTTTCAGAAAAATATTTATTTTAATTTCAAATGATTTTCATTTTATTTTCTAATAAATTGATAACCAATTAATTTTTTATGTAAATTTATAAAAAATAATTTTTTCATATTTAAGTTAGTACTATTAATCCCTAAAAATCTAATGTCTAGGTGATAATTTTCATATTAAATATTAATATTTTAAAAGTATATAATAGTTTGTTCAATCTCAATGTTTAATCTAAAACAAGATATTAATGAATTTAAATTTATTTGAAAAAATCATAACATATCATTGTGTTGCATTACCCCACCCCACCCCCCCTATATAATAATTTTTTTCTTCATAATTTTATATTTTTCTTAGTAATAAAAGGATTGATATTTAAGAGTTTTTTATTGAAAACTCGCAAAAAAAATGTTTAAGAAAAAATAATTTTGTAAAGAGGGAAAGGAAAATACAAATATCATTTGAAAAAAAAAGGTTATTTAAAAAGATAATGTTAGTGTGAAGTGAAAATATAGTGACGTATGAAAGTTAATATTCAGATATCATTTATCATAATAAATTGAATAATCATCATAATGTTAATGAACATAAATATTTAAACCAAAAAGGTCATAAAAATACATTCAATTCCTTAGAAATGAAGGTAATATGACAACATTTTTTTTCAAGTTCTTTTTCCTAATTTTGATGCATTATTATTTTTTCAGATACTAAACACCAAAAAATATAGTTACTTAATATATTTCTATTTCATAAGCACAATTTCTTCTTTTGGTTGTGCCTTTATCAAATTCCTTTTCATTTCTAACTCTATGTAATGAATATAGAAGATTAATTTTATTATTTATGAAGCACTAAAATTAACATCTAACAAATAACATAATCCTCAAAAAGGATAATAAGTACTTCCTCACATATTTTGACATTAACCAAAACCAAAATAGTTATCAAAAGGTAATGCTCAAAATAAAATAGCAATCATATGAAAAAGTATATAATTAATCATAAAATCCCAAATAATAACACCTAAAGTTCAACATAGATCTTTGGAGAAATTATTTAAAATACACCAGACTAAGATTGAAACTCAAAGACTCGAATGATTTCATAATATAT
The DNA here is from genome assembly GCA_963277665.1 of Viscum album. Classification (NCBI taxonomy): domain Eukaryota; kingdom Viridiplantae; phylum Streptophyta; class Magnoliopsida; order Santalales; family Viscaceae; genus Viscum; species Viscum album. The sequence continues at coordinate 1,656,852,355 of OY728163.1, forward strand.
TATTAAAATAAAATTTTATCATTTATCTTTAATTAATATCCATCACCCTTAATGTTTTATACCAAAAATACATATTCCCTAATCATATATTCTCCAAGATACGATAATCAATTCCATAAATACACTAAATCACCATAAATCCACATTAAAATCATATATGTTTCAAAAATATATTTCAACCTTTATTCCTAAAATAAAACCCCATAATGTTCTATTTATCTTGACTATATAATATTCCCAAAATAGTGAACTACTTCTGAAATAACATTAATCACAAAATCACATTTCAATCACATAGCTATCTCTATGATAAAACTCATATTCCCAAAAGAAACTTAATATTTACCTATCATATAGTTTTTTATAACATATTTACCAATAAATCAAATAGACCAGTGGAAGGTGTTATACCCTTATTTCCCTTCGGTTTTGGGATTAACATCCTTAAAAATAACTTTACCCATCAATGATCATGTAAATCCTAACGGCTATCATTTCCTTTAAACATATAAAAATATCATTCTTCTCATATAGTACATCATATTTAACCTGAGGGTTACATATAACTTATCCCAATAAAACTTATCCCAAAATTTCATTAATCATATTAAAATCCCATCACATAAAACCTCAAAAGTGGAGTTTGAGAGTTTGAAATTATGATCAAACATAAACTCATAATCCCATGATGGTATCCATAACTCTTAAGTTATTCTTACATGAATACATAAATTATTCTGAAATTTACAGAGTCCTTCATTGTTTCATTATTATGATAACCAAAATACCATTTGTAAAAATACTTCTACAATATAATTTTTTAATCCCAATACATAAATACTTCAATCGTTCCACTTTAATGATTGTCATGGAATATGTCATTCCTTGGTCTTGGAGTTAATTATTAAATTAGGGAATTGAATTGGATAATCAAAATGTTCCCCACACATGACACAATTAACTCCTTATCAATTAGTTACTCTATGACCTTCATTTACACATAGATAACATCTTCACATTTTGTTGGGACATTCTGTTTGGTACTTCTTCCCACATTCCTAACATCTAGAAAACAGAATCTTCTTCCCTCCATGGTCTTCATGAAGCACCATATTTCACTTATTTAGTGTGTTAGGGAACTCACCCAAATTTATATTGTGCATCATATATCGAGTTAACTAATCATAAATAATCACAAGGTTTCACCATCCAACTCCTATTTCACTTGATTGCTCATAAGGACAGTCATTTCATTGTCCAACACATTATGTTTTCATGTAATTACTCCAAGTTTTAGCCATTGACCAAAACCAAAAGTTTTAGTGTGAGAAATAATATTCATAATTGTAATAAAAAACCAGGATCAACTAAACCATATAACCATGTTGTCCGACATATGGTGACGTGAAATAAATATAATTGTAACAAGTGTTGAATATAATAAAAACAAAACATAAAAACAGTGTACAGTAGAAGAAAATATAATATATATGTATAAAATCTAATATAAAAATAGGTTAAACCAGAAAGTATATAATGTCACTATGTGACAAATAGTCACCCCAAAACCGCACATCTATAATGGAAAATATGAAAGAAGAAGAAGACATAATACAAGATCCCCTTCCCTTTACAAGGATATTTCAATACAATATCTACAATCACACAGACTTAAAAATAGTGTGTGAGCACAAATAACAGTAGGTTACCACCATGAATTCTATTCAAGTTCTAATATCAAGAATTCAGTAGTTATAACCTTTAAAACAAAAATATTTTTACAAATTATTTTCATAATACAAATCCATTTGTAAATAATTTTCATTTAGTTTTCATAAAACACTTTAATATTAAAAAATACAGAAATATGAAATGTATAAGTGATAAAAAAGTGATTCCAATATATACATAAAGTGGTAAGTAGCTAAAAACATTTAAATTAAATAACCTACCATGTAATGCAGTGTGAAACAACCTCATATTAAAACATGTGAGTAACAATCCATGATAAAAACCCATCAAGCGATAAATAAATAACAAATGAAAAATCTCATTGTATTGGGCCCCATACCATGGTAATACATACTATAAATTAAATATCATAAAAATGAATATGTTGGTACAAACCAATATTTAGTGCATACATATTCCTTCGATATCCCAAAGGTTACCTCCTTGTTGTGCCACACTCACTAAGGCTACCCAAGTTTATTTCTTAATGCGTCCAAGGTTCCCAATGTGCCAATTGTAAAAATACATTTAAAAAACATGCAACAATTTATTGAAACATTTTAAAATCAAAAACAATATTATTTGCGGTTTAAAACCCATTAAAAAATTAAAACCACACCATGATCATTAAAATAAACACTTGGTGTGTAAAAAGTAGTTTTGAAAACAGAACCCTTTAAAAACATGTATCTATCCATGAAATCCCTTGAAAACAAAAATAAATAAATTCATTGAATTACCTAATGAATTTTACAATAATGATAATTAATTAATTAAATTGAACCATTTTATAGAATAACCAACCTTAAAATGGTATAAACCTAAACACCTTCGGTAATTGTGATAGGAAACCAAGAGATCAGACATAAAAAGACAGGGCACATCAAAAGACTACAAAGGATCAATATAAAAAACAATTTAATAATGAATAAAAAATAATAATTGTGGAAAAAGCCACTTCATCATACAATGATAATTAAATAAGAAAGGAATGGTTACCCAAAGAGGCACACAACAACAACCTTGCTGATTGATCGTCAAAAAAGAGATCCATAAGGAGTGAAGATATATAAAATTATCTTAGGAGATCTCTGCATCATGAGAGGGAGGATGAATGGTTGAATGAAATGAGGTTAAATAATAAAAATCCCTAAAAAACACAACCCATGAGATTTATAGGTCATGTAATCCCATTAAATGGCGTTTAATCCACCAAATCCAAAACCATAAAAAATAATCTTTGTGTTTTATTAAAATAGTTTTTTTTACCAATATACGATGCAAACACTTTTTATGGTGAGTAAACATTCAAACCTGAAAACTATTTTATGATGTCTTCCAAGACACCATTACATATCATGTAGTACATTTATATAGTATTTAAAGTCCCAACATACAATTATTTCCCTATATTCTTCACAAAAATACCAAAAACCACATACAACATTCTCTAAACATAGGGATAACCTTGTAAGGTATTTCATTTTATTATTCCAAGAATCCATTAATTCAAACAATTATATATCCCCTAACCCATTTATCTTTTCCCCAACAAAGGCTCTCTATACCCTAGATTTCCATAAACACACCTAAATGAGGATGGTAAAAAAATAATGAGCAACGTTGTACCTGAAAAGAATAAGAAGTTTTTACAATATCACCACTATACAAGATATTTATCCCTATAAAGATTTAAAGATCCTAGATACACAAAAAATAGGTCCACTAGTACCTCATCAATAATTCCCACCCCCATGTCTCATGGTTATCCTACATGTATTTTAATATTACTTAGACCAGAGAAATTATTTTACTATGAAGTACCTTATACCAAAAATCTATAATCTGAACTGGCTTCTTCACCATAGTGTAATCGACATCAAGATTAATATCATTCTATCCAATCACATGGGAAAAATCCTATATATACCTCCTATACTTGGAAACATGAAACATGTCATGTGTGGAACTCAAATGTGACAATAATTCCAACTGATGGGCCACCTTTTCCAATCATCAAACAATTCAAAGGGGCCCACAAACCTTAATTCCATCCTACCCTTCTTGCCCTACCAATGATGTCCCAGATTAGGTAAAACACTAATAAATACCTTGTAATCAACCTCCAACTCCAACAGTCTATGATAATGATCTATATAATATTTCCAATGACTCGGTGTTGTGGTCAATATCCTCCATATCAAATACACCCTCTCTATAATCTCCTGAACATGACTCACCCAAACTAATAACCACTCTCCTAACTCTACCCAGTACAAAAAATATCTATATGTAAAACCATAAAAAGCCTCAAAGGGTTCCATATTAATTTATTCATGATAACTATTGTTATAGCCAAACTAGACCAATATAAAATTCTTCTCCCAATATCCTTAAAATTCAATCACACCAGAGCATATTCTCAAGAACCTAGATAGCTCACTTTGCCTATCTGTCCATCTATAGATGATATTTCATGCTCAATTTAAATTAGGAATCCATCTTCTACAGTAATACTTCCTAAATCCTGGATTCGAACCTTGGGTCCCTAAAAAGAAACTATATAGGAAACCCAATGATGTCTCACAATGTCTCTTACATAGGAGTCCCTAACCTATTCAACTATTTTCGTCTCTTTTATCGGTAGGTAAAATGCATATTTAATTAGTAGATCAATGATCACCCAAATTTAACCTTTCCCACTAGAAGTATTTGTAAATGAACAAAAAAATATATAGATATCTCATCCCATTTCCACAAGGTAATGCGTAATGGTTTCAATAATACACACCGGTCTATGGTGTTCCACCTGGATTCTCTAACACATAAGACACTATGATAAAAATTACACAATTGACCTCCTCATCCCTATCTATCAAAACAAACATCTCAAATCGTGATATGTCATGGTAGACCTACAGTTCACAAACTAACAAGACTAGTGTACACTATACATCAACTCAAGACTAAATTAAAATAGAGAAATCAACCTTCAACATAATATAAAACATCCACTATGATACTGAGACCACTCACTCAAGGTCTCCCCGCCATATATTATTCTACTAAAACTATGGAACTCAGATTTATTTATATTCACAATACAAAAACACTCATCAAATGATGAGTTATACCTAATCAAATCCATATATAATTACCCACCATCCCCTTAAATTTCCAAGATCATAGTTGTGAACAAATACATTGGATACTACCTCTAAGTTGATTCCTTCATGCCTTGTGTTCGTAGTTTATGCTTGATGTATCAATAAACTCATTCCATTTTCTAGGAGTGTATGAAATATAAAAATCAAAATTCCCACCGAACAACTCTTTCACAAGTTTATATCACTCTATGTTAAAATATATTTTAGGCTCTTATGATCAAAATACACTGTAAACCGCTACCAACAAGAGAGAGTGAATACCTATTTTTAGTGCATGCATAACTGTGTCCAACTCAAGATCTTGTTTAAGGTAGTTATTTTCATGGAGGTATAAATATAAATATCCATATGATACTATGTATTTCATTTTCCTCAATAAACATACCAAAACCATACGATAATCATCATGGAAAAATCATAACATTAACCGAGTGAAAGAAAATTCAAAATTGGAGTTGAAGTCAACCTCACCTTCAGTTCCTCCAAATATCTTAGAAATGTTTTATTTTACTAAAAAATTACACCATTATGGGTTAAATATTTCATTAGAGTTGCTGGATTGGAGAAGTCCAGAACAAACCACCTGTAATATCCTTCCATCCTCATTAATCATTGGATCTCAAACACTTTTCTAGGCCACTCCCAAAACATGATTTCCTATACCTTTTCAATATCCACTCAGATTAACCTCTATGATATAAAATGACATAGAAACTTTACTTCTCGAATCCAAAACTCTCATTTGGAAAGCTTACCAAACAGACGTTCTTTCATTGTTTGAACAATGATATCTAAATGGTCAGTATAATCCTCTTGTATCTTGGAGTACACCAAAATATCATCAATGAATATTGAAAAAAATCAATGAACTGATGAAATATTTGGTTCATCAAATCCATAAAATAACACAATATAATTAGTTAGTCCTAATAGAATAAATATAAATAAGAAATGAATATATCAACTCCCAAACCCTCTCTTAGTTATATCATCTCCTAGGATTCTCAACTGGTGGTACCCTGCACACAAGTCGGTCATAGAAAACTTGTGATCCCATTTTATCTAATCAAAGAGATCATCAATCCTAGGAAAGGGATATTTGTTCTTAATGGTCCCCCAATTTAACATTAAATAGTTAGTATGTAGTTTGGGGATCCTCTCTAACTTACTAGAAAATATGAAAGGAGAATCACATGGTGATAGGATAGGATTAATAAATACATGGAATGACCTAAACTTCCATTAAGGAAAATTCTTCTTGATCTGATTAAATGTCCAATTTTGTAAAATGGTTATACAATGTATGCACTTATTTGATTTTATGATTTCATATTTTAAAATTCCATAAAGAATTACTACTATTTCTAATACAGTTGTTGAACAGTGATCACATGATTAGTATAAATATAGGCCTTTAAAAAATCCAATTCACTTAGACAAAGGAAGAAATAGCCCCATCCATATAATTTTCCTATACAAATCCCATTTGTCAGATCTCAAGAAGGAGGTGGAATCATTGGGATTTTCTATTGACCAAGCCCAACCGAGCTTGAATATGTAATGCTCGAGCAGAACCTCCTACGAGAGAAGTGGAAGTTGATAGAAATTACCACCTGAACAATGTTATCCGAGCCACCCCAAGAGTTTGTCCCCATCACAAACCTTACACTTTGGTCTTATGTGGGTTTTATAATGGGTTATGTAATAAGACCCTTGAACTATGATTATGCACATTATTTTTGTTTGTAATAATGAATATACATTCATTTTATTATTATCACATTATAAATAGTTTTAAAATAACAAATAGTATTTTCTTTTAGTTAATGTTCATCTAAAGAATCTATTTTGATAAATTAATGGATTTTTGAATTAAATAATATTTTTATAAAATATTATTAGTAATTATAAATTATCGTATAATTTTTATGAATACAATTGTAATTTTTATTATGGTTTGAAATCTATTTTTATCAAAACCCAGGAATTTTCGAAAAATGTCTGTTTTTTATTTTAAAAGTAAAAATTCACATATTTGGAAACTTTTTGGGATTAAATGAATATTATTTTTTTAATAAGGATGTCAAAATTATCCAACGGTAAATTTTTCATAAATTTCTGAGACAGTAAAATTTTTGGGTAAAAATTAAATATCGTTTAAATATATAATGTGTTTTATGACATCAAAATGACCCAATAGTGATGTAATAAAATACTATAAACAATATTTTCAGACAAAATATTTTTTACCATTAAAATAATGTGATTTTAGGTTTTTTAGATTTATTTTACAAAGATTTAGTTGACCCTTCAAGACTTATAAAACATTTTAGTTTATTAAATTGTTTTCCTTGAGAGTGTGACTCACCTCCACATAAGAAACCCAATTATATAAAGAATTTAGGCCATTGGTCTTATAAAATATTTTTTTCCACTCCCCTTTGGTAAAAACCATCGGAGAAACTATGTTATGGTTTGTGCTTTTGATTAGTTTAATGTGTGGTGTCCCGAACCTAAATAATAAAGAATTCCCTCTCATTTCATATATAAACCCAAAAAGGTTCTCACTTCCTCTTCACTCAAATCCTTTTTAGTTCGTCCTAACTCTAACCTAATGTCTCTATAATCCTCCCAAGGTGCCCCAAGCTCCCAAGAAGTCTCTCTCAAGCCCCTCCCAAGCCTTTGGGATCACACTTCCATGAAAGGGATTTTTCATTTCTCATTTTATCCAAGATTCTTAATATTGTTATACCCTTTTATTTTCAATTATAAATGTTGGGGTATGATTTCCCACCTACCCTATATTTTCCTATTTAGGTTTGAATGATAAGAGACTCATTTCTCTCTCATTGGTTCTTCCAATGTACACCTGTTACCATGCCGAAATTTCGTAAGGAATCTCTCTCTCCTCATTTACATTCTAGCAATTGTTTTGTATTATGAATCCAAATTATAGTACCTATATTGGGAAATGTATCTATAAGACCCCTTACTATCCATTTCATTTACATATAATGATACCCCCTTTCTCTCTCATCAACCATTTTTATTAAGTCTTATGTCACGTCATTATGCTGCCGAAATTGCACCGCAATTTTCCAAGCCAAAATTATTTTGTAGTGAATAACATGTCCATTTCTCTATCAAGGGTATTCAACTTTATGAAAATTTACTTATTGATGGAAAAGTTTCATGTACTAATTCGAAATTCCTTAATCATTGAATAAATTATGATGTTTTATGAATCCTTGTTGTATGATATTGTGGCACACTTATACATGAAATGAAATGTTTAAGAATGGTTTGCCCTAATAGGGCTCCAATGCATTGGGTAAAGTATAGTATCATGATACGTCATGTGAAATGGGTGTTGAATCATTATAATTCAAGTTCAATGTGGTTCTACTCGTGCTTCATGTGCAATGAGGGTTTACTCATTCTCCATGTGCAATGATCCTTGGCACATGCTAATATCATGTTAAATGTTGTCGCCACATCTCCAGATTATGTTTATCTTGTTTTATCATGCTTTTATGTTTATGTTTCTCTTTTTATCTATTGGTATTACTATTGACTAAAATGTATTTTATTCTTTATGTTATTCCATGTTTATTCCCTTACTGGGATTTATAGCTCACCCTTTTCTTATGCATGTCCCCTGGTTATCCCATGCAATGATAAGTACAAGGGAATTTATTGGTCACGTAAAGGTAGTTTTCAATAAAGATGTTGTTTGTTTTATGTTCTAAGTTTTTATGTAATGCTCCTAACCCCCAAAGACACTAGACCTCTCGATATTCTATATTTTATCAAGTGAATTTTTTGTAATACATTAGGTTTATGTGTGTAATAAAAAGAAGATTTATCATAATACATTAGCCTCCAAGCCCTATAGATGGACCTTAAATTTCACTAACATAGCATGCAATATTCAATAAGATAACATAAATTTGGGAATCATACCAGTAAGTAGGTCAATAGTAATCTCAACTTCCCTCTAGGTAAGTATGCTATCAATAATTCTGAAAAGACCTCAGGCGTATGCACTCACAACAATAGGATGTTGAACACCCAAGTAAGGGTCAACTACATCAAGAAACAAATCTAACAACTGGCATGATATTACCCTAGTGTAAAGAGAAACACACCCTTCCCTTCTTGATCTAGAGTCCCTATCACCCTGAAAAATAAGTGTGACCCAATAATTTGATAATAACTATACATAATGGTTATAACAGTCTATCTAGGCCTTAACACTAATCACACAATCCATTCTAATAATCAAATAATATATTTCAAAATCCGAAACTAAAAAATATTTTACCACCTCATAGCCGGCCATCATCACCTGACACGTGGGGCACTTAAAGACTTGTTCGAACCTATTTCCAAAAGGCATGGAATGATCCAATAAGTACAAAATAAGTTATAAACATAATCATGACATATCAACTAACATTTATGATATAAAATAATGGGTATCACTTATATCAAAAAACAATTATCACCAAAGAATACAAAATATACACCATATCTCTAACTATAGTTGTCCCTTATTTAGATTCCTCTTATTCATACTAATTCACATAAATATGTCCAATAATAACCACCTAGACATCCCCCATGTCCTGAAGAATATACCTTTCACCTTTGGATGAAATGGTATAAACATGTGAACCCTTAGTGACAGTGGATCTTGCCTTAGTGCCATGGGGAATCCTTTCATAGAAACGTTTCAGATGGCCCAATAATCTTCATGATGATAAGACCTAGGAACCTATGTAGATTTAATCATGGTAAAACTATACCTCCCACACAAAAATAGATGAATTATCGCTACCTTTATGAATCCCTAAAACTATTCCTAAAGAGATCTGAACACCCAAGTATTTTCTTTTCTATCCAGAAGATACACCCTAGATAACAAATTCACCAACCGAAGCTCTACCCAAACTAGTTTTTCTAACTATGTACGCCTCATACTAAGATAATTTATCTACTAACTCCACAATGTTCAAAAGTCACATGAGAATCAACATCGACTAAATATCCATCCACAATTCCAACTCAATCCATTTAGACTTTAGGTACTGATTAGAAGAAGGCTCCAATGATAGATGCACAAGCTCATAAAAAGGGTAGAATACTCCAAAAATTATTCTCCCCCTGATCCAACATAAAAAACTCCTAGATCTTCACTTAATGAAACATCTCCAGATAAAACTACTGGTGAGATATTTTCTTGAAGTAAGACCATGTAAGATCATTGTGAGACAAGGTTTTGACAATAGAGTCCCACTATATCCTTCTTGACCCCTCAAGAATATACATGGAAAACCCCACCTTAGAGTCATTAGGATTCTTTAAGATTTTTAAGATACTCTCAATATACTCTAGAAATTATTTGGATTCTTGGGGTCCCTTGTCACCATGGAATATGGATGGAAACTGATTAGTAAATTTAGAGATATGATCAATAACACACATTGGAATTCTAACACTCACTTGACCTAGATTCTAAATTGTACAGATTACTGATTCAACAAAGGAAGGTTCTACTTGAGGATTAACTTGATGAACTAATATCATAAATTCTTCTATTAGATTTGGAAGATATCTTCTCAAATGCATTTTCTAATAATAACATGACAATAGACAATTAGATCGTGAGCATGTTCCAAAATCATAGAACCTCTTTAATAATTAAAACAAATTCATTAAAATAAAAATAATTTAAATCAAATATGAATTATACCATTAAAATATATTACTTAAAAAATAATATGTAAATTTAAAAAAACATCTCATACCATTAGTTCAACTAACCTCAGATTCCAAGTCTCAACCATGGTAATAGTACCTGACCACCCATTTTAACATAGGTTCGGTCATGTAGGTGAGCTTGATAGGCCCCTTTTCCACACTTACAATCTGAATTCTAACAGTCCATACTTTTATCTACCTTATACATACATTCCAAATCAGGCAGTGTTAATACACATCATCTTCAGCCTTCCATTTTATACCAAATTATAATGAACCGATCTAGTTCAACCAAACCATAATCTCGAGCCATCTATCACATGGTGAGTTGAAAAAAATATAATGATAACAATTATTGATTATAACTAAAAAATTAATACAACTAGAGTACAAGGAAGAACAAAATAGATACCAAAAGACCATACATCCCAAGACAAAAACAATCTATCTAAAAAGTATGACAAGTCTCCATGTGTCTAACAGTCACCCCTAAACCACCCATCTTTAAATGCAAAGATTAAATGATAAGCTTATATGATACAAGAGGCCTTTCTCTTTACTTGGATCCTACAATACAAAATCTACAACTCCCTAAAGGAAAAAGTATGGTGTGAAAAAAAATATAAAAAGGATACCACCACTGATTCTATACACTTTATAATATCAACAATGTAGCAGTTATTGTTTTTTAAATAATTTTATTTTCACATCATTTTCATAAATTCTATCCACTTTTAAATAAATTTCCTTTGGTTTTCATAAAATCTTTTAATATTTATAAAAAAATAAATTTGAAAAGTAAATGTGATAAATCTGGGATTCTAATATATACATAAATAAACAATTTGGTAAAAAAATCTATGAAATAAACTATCATGTGTAGCTATGTGATACAATATCATATAAAAACATGGAAGTAACAATCCAAGATAAAAACCAACCATACAATAAATCAATCACAAACAAGAAATAACCTCATATTACGACCTATTCTATGTGAATACATACTAGACATAAATTATTCAAAAAAGTAATATGTTGGAACCAATGAATATCAAGTCCTTCCATAGTCCACCGATATCCAAAGGGTTACCCCTAGTGGTTCCACACTCACTAAGGCTACCAATGTCTATTTCCGGACACACCCAAGATTCCCAATCTATAAAATGTAAAAATAAATTTCAAAACCATGATCATAATTTATTAAAAAAAATCAAGCCAATCCAATCCACTTTTCTATTTGAAAACCCATTACCAAATCAAACCCACAACACAAGTATTAAAATAAACACTGAGTGTTCAAAACCCGATATTTAAAGAAAAATCTATTAAAAACATTTATATTTCCAATAAATCCTTTGAAACCAAAAATAACTTCAATTCACTTAATGAACGAAATTAATTTTAGAAGAATAATAACTAATTTGTGGAATTAACCTATTGTATATAAAAACCTACCATAAAATCATATACACATAGCCAACTTCGACAATTATGATTAGAAACTAAGAGATCATCCTTTAAAAGAAAAATCATGTCAAGAGAATACAAAGGATCAATAGAAAAAAAAATCTGATCATGAATCTAAAACATAATGGTGTCCAATGCTTCCTTCATGAAAAAAATAAAATAGAGAAGGAACGGAATACCTGGAGAGGAACACTACAACAAACCTGATTATCGATCGCCGAACAAGGGATACAAATATTGTTATGATCTCCATAATTTACTAGGAGATATTTTCTTTGAGAGTGGGATAATTCATTGTCAAATGAAATAAGAGTCACTCATACGCCATCTGAAACACCATAACTAAAAACATTTACCAGTATTGTAATCCCATTGCACATCATATAGTCCACAAAACCCAAAAAATCAGAAAATGCATTTCCATTTATTAAAATCTGATCTTCAACCATTATAATATGTGAACCCATTTCTTGGTGTGTAAACCTTTCACACCCAGAACCAATTTCATTCCATATTTATAGTGACCATTACACAGTGTGTAATCCCTTTACATGACATGTAAATTTCCAACAGACGGTGTTTCACCCAAATTATACACAAAATCCTAAATTCCACCTCTGGAATTCTTTGAACTCATTCAAAACCTTGTAAGTCCTTTTACATAATTATAAATGAACTCCATTAATTCATAAAAATATATATCCCCAATATTTAGTTCATTTTCCCTATTAAAGTCTCTCCATCCCCTAGAAGCCCCCAAATGCAGTCAAATGATGACGGTAAACAAATAATATGTAATGAAGTACTTGAGAAGTGTGATGGGATATTACAATAATCATAATAAATAATATATAGTATTTCTAAATCATGAAACCTTATGTTGAATATATAACTCTTTACAATTAAACTAGGGAATCCATTATTATCATGAATTAAACTATTTTATAATGGTTTGTTAAAAAAATATGAATTTTCCCAAGAATATCTCCGAGGATTGTGAAAACAAGTGTTCAGTAAGGGAACACTCATCATGAATCACAATGATGGATGAGATATACGTGACTAAATCTTTTTGATATTGTAATCCCTATATGAATATATAGGAAAAAACCCATCCACTATAGTATCCAAACCATGATGTATTCATAGGAAAACCACATAATCTATTCCTTACCAAAATTTCAAGATATTATTATATACAAAGAATTATCCCCAATGTTTTTACTAAATTTTCTCATCTTTGTTTTCAAAGGATAATTAAACCTTGATCTGATACCAAATATAGAGAACCACACTTTTCATAGATAGATATTTCATTTTATTATATGAATATTCATTACATAACATTATGTCCAACCTATAATCATATAGGTATATCATCTTTGGGAACATAGATACATGGGAAACAGGTTCATAAGTAAACTACATCATCCCCCACTATATTTTTCATAACTGGAAACCTTCTTAGACATATCCTAAAAAATAATTTTCTTCATAACCTAGGGAAAGAAAACATAACAAAGGGTGAGTTTATGTTATCTATAAGGGTAAAGAATGGCGATATCATATAACATGGGAATATGTGTATGGGAACATGAGAATAGAATTTTAAAACCATACCCTATATATCATTGATCATAATCATGAGTAAATGAATAAATCTTAGTAGTTCATAATACATGAATCATAAAGGAATCAACAAGAACAAAACTTGATAGAATAACATTGGTATAATACATATATTTTTGGAATACACATAAACATAAAAATATTATCTCAATGATACCAACCCGAAAATTCATAACATGTTAGGTTTGGGATAACCACTTTCGTACCTACTTCAGGTTTAGGATAACCTCTATGTAACCTTTTTTGGAAATAGAATAAATGACCATGTATCCACTTTTTTAGTCTTTGGATAACCTCTTTTGTACCCTTTAAGATCATATAATATTACATTTTACCCAATAAATTGGAGAGATATATAATTCAATAATCACTCATCACATCATGAATATCATACATATATTTTCCAAAAGGTCATAAAAATTTCATCATATAATAACTCATGAAACCAAAATGGGTTTCATACACATTTCATCATGGAATTCCCTGTGGAAAAGAAATAGGTTTCTTAATTATTACATAAATTCAACATAAAATAACCCATGGAAAAAGGAACAGGTTCCATAAAAATATTATTTTCATAATCATAAACCATCTAAATAAATAAAATGATGTTATCATTGGGTTACATACTCAGTAAAGATTAGGTAAAATCAATGGATGTCGTATTAGGTGTAAAACTATCTTAAAATTTCACTTGGAATATTTCATGAGGAAAATATAATTTTATATATGAATTAACTTATTAAAAATATAAAAATATCTAAAATATTAAAAAAAATATTTATTTCAATTGAAAATTTCAAACTTATAAGTTAATATTCAAATCATTGAGCATTCATGATGATAGAAAAATTTATAAATGTTTTATATGTTAAAAAACATTCATTTCAATATTTTTTTAAAATGTCAAAAAGTGCCTTATTCGGGAAAAAAATTTAATATTACATTTAAACCATTTTGTAAAAAATAAAACATGGGTAAAAATTACTTAGAAAATATTTTTGTAACATTAAAAACATTATTGAATATGATTTTTTAAAAACATGTATATGGAATAGAAATTATTTTTACAGAAAGGAGAAATAAAGTCACTTTTTCCTTAAAATGATTATTTTTGAATCCTGAGTAGATAAGGAGAGGAAAATGAAATTAAAACATGTAATTTTATGAAATAAAAATATTAGAATAAAATTAAAGATTTTATTGTGTGATAGATTCTAATATTTCATCATCATAAGAAAAATCATAAATAATCATAATAAGTAATGAGATTTTATCATAACACCCTTACCACTTTGGCAATTGTTTTGAATTGTAAGCCTCGTGAAAAAAAACATGGATAGAAATTTATATCCCATAATATTGGTGGAAATAATTTTAAAATAAATAAATTTTTATTATTTACACCACATAAAATAATCAAGTGGTGAATATGGTTTGAGTTTCACATAATAATAGTGAGATAAAAATCTCTTAGCTCAAGTCATACTTTTGTGAAACATGTTCAAAAATCATATATGGTAAATATGTATTCATTTTAAATATATTATAGAACCATAATAATATATATTATACCATATATTAGAATAGGAGGTTTCCTTTTATAAGTGAGGAGTTTCATTTTTTAAAATACTCAAAACTATTCAATAATGGGAAGTCACTCTCAAGACATGTGACTTAAAAATTAAAAAATAATGGATTTTGAAGAATATATTTTATATACACACATTAAACATAAAAAATAAACATGTTTTAAATATATTATTACCTTTACCTTTAAGGTTACTCACTTTTACCATTTTAGTTTTCTCTACGGTGGTTAGTTTTTATAACATAAGTAATTTATAATTTAATCCAAAAAAAATAAAATGATCCTTATCAGATAATTTTTAACCAATGATTATAAATATTAAATCTAATTTATCAAATAAAAATACAATGTGGATAGAAATTTAATTTTAACACAAGCACATGTAACCTGCAAAACCCATTTAACCTTAATCATGGTAATTACTTTTTTTATAGTTTTTACTATTCATTGTAGCCAAAAAATAAGTTGAAATTTTTACCTCAAATTAATTGTTATGATTAAAAATATATAATCAATTTTATCTAATTCCAATTATATAATTGTTAGATTTTAATTTTTAATTAAATTCACAATCACGATGAAAAAATGGTTTTCCAAAGAATTCTTAAGTATAATAATTTTTTGCATCTAAATTCAACATGAAATTAATTACAATGAAATAAATTGGATTAATAATAATATTAATTAAATAATATTACTTTAAAAACCTTTTAAAAAAATTTTATTTTTAACTACTTTAAATAAAAAGACACTTTTTAATAAAAATCAGTATTTTTTCTCTATTCATTAAAAAATTAATTTTTTCAAAAAATTATCAAAGAGACACTATAATATAATATTGAAAATTTAATTTCAAAAAATAATTTCATTTTATTCATATAAATTTTATAAAATTTTAAGAAATTAATTTTAAAATAATTGTGTAGAATGCAACAAAACCTCTTTTTAGAAAAATATTGTTTTTTAGCATAAAACTATATTTATTATTGTCCCATTTCTAGAACAAATATTAGATAATCATAAAAAATTTTATTTAATATATAATATATAAACTTATTAAAAATAAATCACTAATATAAATAATATAATTTATTATTATAAACATGTCATTGTGGGCATAAAAATAGTAAAATAAATTTTTCAAAAAAATACTTCATTTACTATTAAATGATTTTTATTTTACTTTATAATAAATTGATAGCCAATTAATTTATTCTATAAACATTTATGCCATATTTTTCTTATAATTTAGTTAATATTATTCATACAATTTAATCTAATGGTTATGTGATATTTGTCACATTATATACTAGTATTTTAACAATATATCCTAGTTCGTTGAAACTCAGTGTTGGATGTAATGCAAGCTATTGAAGTAATTAAATTTATTTGAAAAAAAATATGTCATGAAATATTAGGGTTTTATAGAGATTACATGGAAATATTTTCTGTATAATATTGTGTTATGTGTGATCAGGTGATTTGGAAGTCACTTTTATGTTAAAATGGGAGGTTGGGGTCATTTTATATGATTAGAAAGTCTAGTCACCTGAGTAACCAATAATAACTACATGAAGTAACCATATATGGGTCTTGACATGTGAATAATACTATGGTACTGAGTTCTCATGTCACATGGAACATTCCATCTGGGTTTTTGCAGAGTTGGCCATGCACGGTTGAGCCCAAAGATAGCCAAGAGACTGGGAAGTTTTGGATATGATTGAGTCTAGGAACATGCATCTTAGGGTGAGGATTGTAATTTCTCATCTAAGAAAATGTGAATTTGGGAATAGGCTTGGATGTTGGGAAACCACCATCATAAAAGTTTAACTTCAAACGATGGTAACTTTTGATCTGGTTGTTTTTTTTATCCATGATCTATGAAATCGAAGCTAATGAAGAAATATAAAACATAGATAATAGATATTACCCATATAAGGTTTTTTATTAAGATAAAAGGGTTTTATAAAAGAAAATATAAATTAATTTGATTACTGGAGAAACCATTTCTCCCACAATGGATAAAATTCATAGCCTACACCTAGGGGAAGGTTCTCACCACCACATTGTCAGACTGAGAAATATTTTTTAAGGAACTTTAAATATCATTGTGTGAGAAATAATATGGAATATATAGATTTACTTTATTCCTTATTCATAATTTGTGATACTCTTTTATCTTCAGGTCAATTAATGTCATCTAAGTGAATCTCATATTATGCACATCGTGGTAAAGTGCATGGTGAACAATCTTTGGTTGTCAATAAGACGACCCTAATAGGATGATGTTAATGTATCTATCATGATATTTAGGTAAAATATATCTATAATATAGAAAGATAGATTTTTTAATTCATATAATGTATTTTTAAATATTTTTTTCACTCAATTATCCAAGAGTAATATATAAAATGATTGATATAATACTCTAACTGAATAGCCAAGCGGTGAAAAAAAAAATTACGGTGGACAAAAATATTCATCGAAATGTGAATTTTGTACAATTAATTTATATAATGTAAAATTTAAAAGGGGAATAATTTTAATCGAATCACATTTAATAAAGAATTTATTAAATGAATGTAAAACATGATACTCATTTAAAACAACAACAAAAATTTGTTGATAAAAATGGAATCAGTTTCAAATTTGATTTTGAGATAAATTCTTGAAAATTGACTACTAATGTGAGGAAATTTTTAGAATAATATTATAACTTCTAAATGACTATCAATTAATAATAATAATTTCATGTTTTGGAGTAAAAACATCCAGAGATATCACCTAATAACAAAGGTAGTCAATATTTGAAAAAAAAAATTATAGTAAGAATATTAAATACTTTCTTGACATCTTTACATTGAGTTTTTTATAGATCCCAATATTTAAAAAACATAAAAATATATATAATTTTGTGATTATTAACATCCTTAAAATGCTCTATCAATAAAAATCCAGACATGATAGATATTATGTTTATAAAAAACTCCTCTAATGTATTATGGTTGAAGTAACACCCTAAGCTTCAACGGTATGCTTCTCTTTGAATAATACAATAGCATGTGTTGTACGAAACTTTGAGTTCTAACACACCACAACCAATCAAACTAGCCGTTATGAATAGTAATACCCACATTTTGAAATTTTATAAATTTTATATTTCAAAAAGGACTTCATTTTTGGATTCATAATATCGAAATTAGCTTAGGGTGAATTTTTGGTATTTTTCTGATAACTTTCAATTTTTGATGAATGGTGAAAAACACTGAGTTATAGTTTAAACCCGATTTTTTTTTAAATAATTAGTTTTTTTATTTAAATTTATTTTAGGTAAAAATAGATACATAATACCTATATATGTTCAATGTAATTCATTGGAGTCATTTTGTAATAATATTATATATATATATATATATATATAATTTATTGAACTTTTTACATCTTTTACCCACCTCCTAAGAGCATTTCCAAATTTACATAAAACTTAATTTTACCGCTTCTATGAGTTGAATTTAAAAAATCTGAGAAATATTGTTGATATCAGTAAGTAAAATGTGGTTTAATAAGATTAAAATAATTTTTGGTGAATCGTAACTTTTTACTTTAATTTACCACGGTTAAAAGTAAATAGGGTAATTAAGGGTAAATGATATTATTTTTACCCTAAAACATGTCCTACTTATATTGGATAAGTATAATTCGACCAAAAACAACCTTAGGAATAAAATAATAACCTCTTTGGGCCACTTGTATAAGATTAGGACATTTATTATTATTTAATTCAAGGAAGATTAAAAGTGTTAAATTCAATGTTTAATAACTAAACCATTTTTAATATAGGGTTACGCATAAGATAAATTCAAATATAAATATTCATTAGAAAGTTAAAAATATTTCCTACATAATGGTATTTTATTTATATTTTTTATACATTAAATAATTTAATGTATTTATGACACAATAATGATGCAACAATTAACTAATTAATGAAATATTAAAATAATTGATATTATAAATATCAAAATAAATTTAACATGATCCTTTTTATGAATTACACTAGTTTTATAGCTTTAAATGATATGTTAGGGTTTATTAGTTGAATTTTTTTCAAAGTAATAATGCTGTTATTAATTTAGAAAAAAACAAAATACCAAATTGAGCCAAAATTGACATAAAAGCGTTTAAAAAAATATATTATATTACTAATTGATATTATATTACTAAACATCTATAGTTTGGAAAAAAGACTTATATAATGATAGTTGTATCATTAATGAACAACTTGGGATTGTCTTGGAAGTTTATAGTTACATTATTAACCATATAATATAAAAATACAAAGAGACATAGTAAATGTCAAACTATTTAACTAAGAGTTAAATCTAAAAGATAAAGTTAATATAGTGACCCAAACCTATCTAAAACTTATTGGTTGAGTGGTTTTCGAACCATACCTACATTATCCTTTAAATAATTTGTTTTTAATCTATTTAGAAACCGAAAATGAATTTATTATAAAATAATATTTCTAGCATTTCCTAAGGTGCCCCTCACCCCTCTTATAAAAGGGCACTCCCCCTTCTCTCTAATTCACACCTTCAAAGCCATTTGGCTCAACCAAACCCTACCCAAATACCCTATCAACTTTCCTACCTTCATCCTAGACACCTTATTTTAGTCAGAAAGAGAACCTAAGGAGCCCTTTTGATCCAATCAAAATGAAGAATACGAAGAAGAAGTAAATATTTCATCACCTCTTTCAAGTTCCTTTATTCTTCCACTTCCTCTTTCTTTGTTGTTTCCATTCCAAAATAATAACTCTAGTATCGTACATTTACTGTGATGTCATTATAAATATGGTACAACCATATTCATTATTATATCTATCCTTTTAATGACATGTCACCATAAGTGCGTACATACAGATTACCGTCTCCATGTCGTCGTGTAATTGTTATTCAATACATTATTATTTGGATGGGTATAATAATGATGTGTAATTGATGTAAATAATAAATATAACATGATAATTATTCTTTATATATAATATACCATCCAATTATATATTATTTTAATATCAAAAGAATTATATTGTCGCTCGTGTGTATGTACAGATTAACGTCTCCATAAACACGATGAGATTCATTCCCCATCATATCTATTCAAGAATAATTTTTATTAAATGATTAAAAATAATGTTTAAAGACTTAATATCATTCTGAATATGAATAATATACATCCTATTCATAACAAACATTACATACGTAACAAATCATATAATGGAAAACGAATCAGTTAACACCTGAAACGATGATAATACTAAGATATTATTAACAAAGCAATGTTAAAAGATCATATATGATATAATATTAATGTATAATATTCTTATATAATTTAATAAAAATTATTTCACCATTATAAATAAGTTTAACCTACCATCGACCAAGTAAAATTACAAGGTAGGGGTTAATTTCACAATCTCTTCATTATCCGAGGTTGTTTATATGTAATTATCTACGAGGACCTCTTTATCATCCACATACATGTTTCTTAAAAATGTATTTCAAAAAATTATTGATATTTTATAGACTAAGGGTTAAAGTCACTTATACCCTTGTTTGACTTTTATAATATGCTTATAAAGGAGTCTTTCCGTCGTTTTCCAAATAAGGTACTTTATGACCTTTTCGACAAAATTAAGGTAAGAATGTTTTTTAACATATACAGTGGGTGCGGCTATTTTCTTCCATTGTAACATCATTGAAGCTTCCCTTAAAATATTATAATAATATTTTATAATATAAATGTTTTCTTTTATAAATATGTGACTTTTAAATTATTTCAAAATAGAAAGAGATATTTCTCTAAAAAGGTTTTGATTTCATCTATGTCAACATCCTTTGATTGATTTTATGTTTATTTGAAGTTGATTTATTATGATACAGAACTTCTATATTTTATTGATGGTTTTGTGATATGTTTGACTATGTATGTGTTATTTCATACCACTCATGGATTATGGATAAAGTATTGAAATATCGTATGCCATTATTAATATGAATGTTTATGTTATGTTTAAAACTTTTCATATGAGGAATGAATTAGACTTAGTAAGTGATGGGTGGATCCCAATATAGCTCATCAATGCCTCGGTAGGTCTCATGAGACAAACTAATTTCTTGGCACAAGGCCTTGACAAAATCTTATTTATAGTCTTGGCACAAAGCCGTCACTATGTGGTTATGAAAGTCTGACATTATGCATTCCATCATTATGAAAGTGGCTATTGATATTTCATGTGAATATTTGACTAGTAGAATATCCATGTGACTAAGTAAATGGAATTATTTTGATTTATATTTTCCATATTATGCTGAAGTTTAAGTTTAAAAGGCTTTTTTTATTTATATACATTGCCTTAAATGTTTGTGCTTATTTATGAAAGTTTCTGCTATATTGTTATCCTTACTGAGCATCTGAGCTCACCCATTTATATGTTTTATTTTTCCCAGGATGCGAATAAGTATATTATGACTGACCTACAGTGATAGTCTATAGGATCTAAGTGTTTTCTAGGGAAACAATGTTGTCGTAGTTTTCAATTTTACGATGCAATGTAAACCTTATGAATGTATCTAGAACTTCCAAGGCTAAGAAACTAATCTCTATTTAGATACTTGATCTTTTGTGATCATGCCGATGTTATTTAATAATGAAACATCTCTCGGTAACTAGGGTCTGGGAATTATAGTTGGAATAAGAGGAATTTTAGTACAAACCATGGAAACTAGATTTAGATAAAATCGGATTAGAGCACATAACCCTAAGATAGACTTTGATGATTAGTATAAAAGAACTTCCTAAAATTCTGGTATTATAGAGATTTTGTGACTTTTCCAAGAAATACATACATGTCTTGATATGAGCAGGTAGAGGTGGCTCTGGCACAGATGTACCTAGGGGTAAAACCTGAAAACACTGCTTTGAGGTAGACTCGAACAGGAACTGGTGCACGACAACAGGCCTCGCTGCACTCTAGGTTATGACACTCCCGGGGGATATGATTAGGATAATTCTCATTTTATTTACAAACCATTGTTGAGGGTTTATAAGTATATACTTACTCAAAGAAAACATTTTTATTATTATGGATTAAATCCATAAACTGTTTAATTTATATTAAGTGTTTTAAAAGATTGGAATTATGTATTTCAATTCATAAACTAATATAGTTTATTCCATTTTTTAGAAATGGCTCCTAGTGGAAGGAATGGAAACTGTATCAATGAACTCACTCTATATAAGTATTTCCCTACTACTCAAGATAATTATAGTGGAGCAGTTAATGCAATTGGTGCTGATCAGCTAGTCACCATACTAGGACAACTCACTCAGGTTATGAATAATAACCTTTCCCGTATGGAGAACCCTAATCCGCAGCGTAGAGGATCAATGTTATATCGCTTCATGTGGAAAAAACCACTAACATTAAATGGGTTTACAAATCCACTAGTAGCTAAGAAATGTATAAATTCCATAGAGAAAATATTCCACACCTTGGGGAGTAGTGAAAGGGAAAAAGTTGTCATGGAATTTTATCTCCTCACTGGAGATGCTAATCAATGGTGATCATTGATTCAAAAAAAAGGAAGATGAGGAAGTATCAAATATGAAATGGAGGGAGTTTAAATATATTTTCTTGTAAAAATAATTTCCTCGTGACCATCAAGTGGATATGGAAAGGCAATTTCTGATTCTGAGGCAAAAGGAGGATGAGAATGTCACAAAGTATGAAGCTAACTTTACAAGGTCAGCGAGGTATGCTGCAGATTATATACGTAATCCAAGAAGTAATATTGATCATTTTTTTATGATTTAAAACCATTTCTCCATCGATAATTAGTCTCACAATTCTTCTTATTATAAGAATATATTGTCTTATGTTCTGTCAAGATAGAAAAAGAATTCTCTAAGTCTTTAAACTTTAAAGAAAAGAAAGAGAATAAGAGAACTGTTGAACACTCTGGAAAAGGAAATAAGGGGAAGAAGGGAAACGTTAAATACCCATCCTGTAGTAAATGTGGGAAGAAACACCCCAGTACTTTCCTGAAAGGGAATTGGAGACTATTACATGTATGGTGAAAAAGGCCACCAAGCTCATGATTGAAAGGGTAAGAAAGAGGTTGTCGATGTTGAATGCTAAAATTGTAGAGAAAGGGGGAATTATGCAAAGGAATTTCCTAAGAATCAGGGGAACTTACCTCAGAAAAGGCCAAGGGATCAAGGCCAAGATTACGCTCTATATACTGTTGAGGTTGAATCTCTGAAAGATGTAGTGGTAGGTAATTTAATGGTTTCCTCAAGTTTAGTGAATGCTTTATTTGATTCTGGATCATCGCATTGTTTCATATCTTCCCAGTTTGATATGAAAATTAGATAATTCCAATTTGATTTAATAAGGGTGTTGTCAGTCAAAAATCATAAGGGAAGTATCATTGCAACAATGTTTTTTGAATCCGTCCCCATTAGGGCATATAAATGTTCTTTATCTGCTGATCTCATCATCATACCCATGATTGAATTTGATATTATCCTTGGTATGGATTGTCTTTCGTACCATGATGAAAAAATTTATTTTAAGAAGAATGATGTTACTATTTTTAATGAGGATCATAAACAACACCTTATATTTAGAGCAGAATCATCCCCACCTAATTCATATGTTGATCCACCCCCATTAGGTCAACTATATTCAATTATTGGGGTGGAATAGAGTTAAATAACTTTGGGTGAGGAACGTAATGTTCAAATAGAGTATGTACCTATTGTGAAAGAATATGTTGATGTGTTTTCAGATTTTTTACCAAGACATCCTCCAGAATGAGAAATTGAGCTTTCCATTGATTTAATTCCTCGATCAAGGCCCATATCAAAAACCCCTTATAGAATGGACACTGTGGAATTAGTGGATCTAAAGAAACAAATAGAGGAATTGAGTAATAAGGGATTTATTCTCCCTAGGGTTTCTCCATGGGGAGCCCCTGTTATTTTTGTTAAGAAGAAATATTGATCTATGAGTTTGTGCATTGACGACAGGGAGATCAATGCTATGACAATAAAGAACAAGTATCTCCTACCTTGCATTGATGATTTATTTTACTAGCTTCATAGAGCTCAATACTTTTCAAATATTGACCTTCAATCTGGATATCATCATTTGTGTGTGAAGAAGGAAGACATTCCAAAAACAGTATTTCGAACCTGGTATGGGCATTAAGAGTTTACAATAATGCCTTTTGGATTCACTAATGCACCCTCTGTCTTCATGGATATAATGAATAGGTTTTTCAAGGAATATCATGATGAATTTGTAGTGGTATTTATTGATAATATCTTAGTATACTCTAAAATCTAAGAAGATCATGAAAACCACTTGCTTATTATCCCAAAGACTCTTAGAAGACACGAATTATATGGAAAGTTTAGCAAGTGTGAATTCTGGATTCATGAGAATTCTTTTCTTGGACATATTTTCTTTAAGGATGGAATCTCCATTGATCATTCTAAGACAAGAGCAATCAAATAATGGACAGCACCGATGAGTTTAACTTAGGTATGCAGTTTTATTTGTTCAGCAGGTTATTATCGACGTTTTATCCAGAATTTTTCCTGGTTGACTAACCCATTAACAAAGCTCACACGAAAAGGGGTTAAATTTGTTTGGACAAAAGTGTGTGAAAAATGTTTTGATGAACTGAAGATAATATTTGTCAGTGCTCCTATTTTGACTCTATTATTGAGGAATTATGGGTTTTTTATTTATAGTGATGCTTCAAAGAAAGGACTTGGTTTTTTCCTTATGAAAAATGATAGGGTTATTGCATATGCATCACGACAGCTAAAAAATCATGAGAAAAACTATCCTACTCATGATCTTGAGTTAATAGTTGTAATATTTACTTTGAATATTTGGAGGCACTCTCTCTATGGGGAAAATGTGAGAAATATACCGATCACAAGAGTTTGAAGAATATTTTTCACAGAAAGAACTCATCATGAGGCAAAAGAGATGGCTTGAACTACTCATCGATTATGAATTCACTATACAGTACCACCCGGGGAATTCAAATAAGGTGGAAGATGATTTGATCAGAAAAGATCATGGTGTTTTGAACATGATGAGAGATTAAAGGGATCCTATTTTGATGGATATAGTAATGATGGATATGGAAATAACCATGGAAGGTGAAACATCAATGCTTTTTCAAATGGTTTCAAAACCATCTTTACTAGAAAGGATAAAAAGTTATCAGGTTGATGATGAGGAGTTTCAAAAGAATATTAAATCTATGAATGATGGGAGATTGAGTGACTTTGTATATGAATATGTAATTTTGAAATTTTGGAGGAGACTTTGTGTTCTTGATATACCTGATCTAAAAACATAATTGTTGGATGATTCTCCTAGCTCCAATTTCTCTATACACCCTGGGAACACCAAAATGTATAGAGATTTGAAGGAACATTTTTGGTGGGACAATATAAAGTAGGGGATTGTTGATTTTGTGTCAATATGTATGGTTTGTCAACAAGTGAAAGCCGGAAGGCAACATCCTGGAAGAATCATGCAACCTCTTCACATACCTCAGTGGAAGTGGGATGATATCACGATGGACTTTGTCATGGGGCCACCAAAGACTCCTAGAAGGAATGATGCAATATGGGTAATTGTTTATCATGTTACCAAGTCAGCACATTTTCTTGTTATAAGAGAAGATTTACCACATGATGGTTTAGCAAGACTATATATTAATGAAGTTTTAAGACTTCATGGAGTACCACTATCGAATGTTTCTGATCGTGATACCCGTTTTACATCAAGATTCTGGAAAAGTCTTCAGAAAGACCTGGATACTGAACTTCGTTTGAGCACTGACTACCACCCCCAAACAGATAGAATATTAGAATGGACTATTCAAACCTTATAAGAAATGTTGAGATCATGCTCACTTGGCTTTCAAGGTATGTGGGATCAATATTTACCTATGGTAGAATTTTCCTATAATTATAGCTTCCATTTAAGTATTCAGATGGCACCATATGAAGAATTATATAGAAAGAGATGTCGCACACCAACCTATTGGGATGATGTTGGTGAAAGAAAACTCGTAGGCCCAGAACTTGTGGAGAAAACGATGGAAAAGGTGAAGGTAATCCAAAACCACATCAAAGCATCTCAAAGTAGGCAGAAGAGCTATGTTGATAACTGAAGGAAGGATTTGAAATTTCATGTAGGAGATCATGTTTTCTTGAAGGTATCCCCATGGAAGGGTTTTATACGTTTCGTTAAGAAGGGAAAATTAAGACCTAGGTACATCGGACCATTCAAAATTCTACAAGGAATTGGGGCTGTAGATTACCATTTGGGAATGCTACCAAGTCTCTCCAAAGTTCATAATGTATTTCATGTATCACTGTTGAGAAAATACATGTCTAACCCAACGCATGTACTCACCTTTGAAGAATTAGAACTGGAACCCGATCTGTCTTATTACGAAGAGTCTTTCTAGATTCTTGATATAAGAGAACAAGTACTGAGAAACCAGATGACTCGTGTAGTTAATGTTCTATGGAGAAACCATAAGATGGAAGAGGCAACGTGGGAACCCAAGGAGCTTATGATTAATAACCACCAGAGTCTTTTTATGTAGTAATATTCTAGAAACTTCAAGGTAAAATTACTTGAAGGAGGGGAGAATGTAACACCCCAAGCTTCCATGGTATTCTTCTCTTTGAATAAAACAATAGTGTGTGTTGTACGTAACATTGAGTTCTAACACACCACAACCAATAAAACTAGCTATTATGAATATTAATTCCCACTTTTTGATGTTTTATAAATTTTATCTTCCAAAATGGACTTCATTTTTGGATTCAGAATATCAAAATTAGCTTAAGGTGAATTTTTGGAATTTTTCTAAAATCTTTCAATTTTTGATGAATAGTGAAAAACGCTTTGTTATAGTTTAAAACCAAATTTTTATTTAAATAATTAATTATTTTTTTAAATTTATTTTAGGTCAAAATATATTCATAATACCTATATATGTTCAATGTAATTCATTGGAGTGATTTTGTAATAATATTAGATATATAAAAAGTTTATTGAACTTTTTACCGCCTTTTACCCACCTCCTTGGAGCATTTGAAAATTTACATAAAACGTAATTTTATAGCTTATGTGGGTTTAATTTAAAAAATCCTAGAGACACGGTTGATACCAGTAAGTAAAATTTGGTTCAATAAGATAAAAATAATTTTTAGTGAATAGTAACATTTTGCTTTTATTTACAACGGTTAAAAGTAAATAGTTTAATTAAGGGTAAAAATGATATTATTATTACCCTAACACATATCCTAGTTATATTGGATAATTATAA
The DNA here is from genome assembly GCA_963277665.1 of Viscum album. Classification (NCBI taxonomy): domain Eukaryota; kingdom Viridiplantae; phylum Streptophyta; class Magnoliopsida; order Santalales; family Viscaceae; genus Viscum; species Viscum album. Next base: position 1,656,880,149 of record OY728163.1, read on the forward strand.
TTCATACAAAAAAAACCTTAGGAATAAAATATGAACCTCTTTGGTTCACTTGGATTAGATTAGGACATTTATTATTATTTAATTCAAAGATGAGTTAAAAGTGTTAAATTCAATGTTTAATAACTGAACCATTTTTAATATAGGGTTACACATAAGATAAATTATACTATAAATATTAATTATAAATATAAAAAATTTCCAACATAATGGTATTTTATTTATATTTTTTAGACATTAAATAATTTAATTTATTTATGACACAATGATGATGCAGGAAATACCTGATTAATGAAATATTAAACTAATTGATATTATAAATAACCAAATAAATATAATTTGAGACCTTTTATGAATCCCACTAATTTTATAGGTTAATATGACATTTTTTGGATGGTTAGATGAATTTTTTTCAAAGTAATAATGTTTTTATTAATTTAGCAAAAACAAAATACAAAATACTGTCAAAATTTGCATAAAAGGGTTTTTTAAAAAAATATTATATTATTAATTGATATTATATTCCTATAAATCTATGGTTAGACCAAAAGACTTATATAATTATAGGTGTACCATTAATTAACCAATTGGGGTTCTCTTAAATGTTTATAGTAACTTTATTAACCATATAATAAAAAAATACAAAGAGACATGGTAAATATCAAACTATTTAACTAAGAGTTAAATCTAAACTATAAAACTAATATAGTGACCAAAAACTATCTAAAACCACTTTTTTGAGTGGTTTTCTTATCATACCCACATTATACTTTAAATAATTTATTTTTTATCCATTAGAAACCGAAAATTATTTTTTTGTAAAATAATTTTTCTAGGTTTTCCTAAGGTGCCCATCACCCCTCTTATAAAAGGGCACTCCCCTTATCTTTAATTCACACCTTCAAAGCCATTTTTCTCATCCAAAACCTGCCAAAATTCCCCCTCAACTGTCCTACCTTCATCATAGAGGCCTTCCTTTAGTCAGAAATCCAACCTAAGGAGCCCTTTTGATCAAATCCAAAGGAAGAACCCAAAGAAGAGGTAAATATTTCATCACCTCTTTCAAGTTCATTTCTTCTTCCACTTCCTCTCTATTTGTTGTTTCTTTTCTAAAATAATAACTCCAATATATTCTATATACTATGATGTTATTATAAATATGTTACAACCATATTAATTATTCTATCCATCCTTTTAATGACATTTCAGCATATGTGTGTATGTACGTCTAACAGTCTCTACATCGTGGTGTAATTGTTATTCAATACATTATTAATTGGATGGGTATAATAATGATGTTTAATTGATGTAAATAATAAATATAACATGATAATGATTTGGTATATATGATATAACATCCAATTATATATTATTTTAATGTTAAAATAATGATATTGTCACTCGTCCGTACGTACAGATTACCGTCTCCACGAACGTGATGAGATTCATTCCCCATCGTATCCATTCAAGACTAATTTTCATTAGATGATTAAAAATAATTTTTAAATACTTAATATCATTCTTAATATGAATAATATACATCCTATCCATAACAAATATTACTTACACAACAAAGCATATAAAGGAAAATGAACTAGTTAACACCTGAAACGACGATAATACTAAGATATTATTAACAAAGAAATGTTAAATGATCATATATGATATAATATTCTTGTATAATATTCTTGACTTATTTAATAACAATTATTTCACCATTATACAGGTGTTTAACCAACCCTTGACCAAGGAAAAGTACAAGGTAAGGGTTAATTTCACAATCTCATCATTATCTGGGGTTTTTTATGTGTAATTATCTACTAGGACCTCTTTATCATCCACATCCATGTTTCTTAAAAATGTATTTCAAAACATTCTTACTATTTTATAGACTATGGTTTAAAGTCATTTATACCCTTGTTTTAATTTTATAAAATTTTTATAAAGGAATATTTTCATCATTTTCCAAACAAGGTACTTTGTGACCATTTCAACAAAATTAAGGTAAGAATGTTTTTTAACATATATGGATGGTGGGGCTATTTTCCACTATTATAACATTTTTAAAGCTTCCCTTACAATATTATAAGAATATTTTCAAATATACATGTTTTTTTATAATTACATGACTTTTAAATGATTTCAAAATAGAAAGAAGAATTTCTCTAAAAAGGTTTTGATTTCATCTATGTCAACATCCTTTGATGGATTTTAAGTTTGTTTGAAGTTGAATTATTATGATAAAAAACATCCATATTGTATTGAATGTTTTGTGATATGTTTTAATATGGATATTTTGTTTCATAACATTCATGGTTTATAGATAAAGTATTTACAATTCGTATGCCAGTATTAATAAGAAAGTTTATGTTATGTTTAAACCTTTTCATGTGAGGAATTCATTGGACATAGTAAGTGACGGGTGATGCCCGCTATAGCTCCTAGATCCATCGGTAGGTCTCATGAGACAAACTAGAGTCTTGGAAGAAGGCCTTGACAAAATATTATTTGTAGTCTTAGCGCAAGGCCTTTACTATGTGGTTATGAAAGTCCGGCATTATGCATTCCATCATTATGAAAGTAGATATTGATATTTCATGTGATTATTTTACTATTAGAATATCAATGTGAGTAAGTAAATGGTATTATTTTGATTTATATTTTCCATATTATGCTGAATTTCAGGTTTAAAAGTCTTTTGTTTTAGTTCTATACATTTCCTTAAATGTTTGTGCTTATTTATGAAAGTTTCTGCTATATTTTTATCTTTACTGAGCATTTGAGCTCACCAATTTCTTTGTTTTATTTTTCCATGGATGCGAAGAATTAAATTATGACTGACCTGCAGGGATGGTCTATGAGATCCTAGTGTAGTATATGGAAACAATTTTGTTGTAGTATTTCATTTTACGATGTAGTGTAAACCTTATGAATGTGTCTAGTACTTCTGAGGCTTCTAAACTAATCGTTCTTTCGAGACATGATCTTTTGTGATCATACCAATGTTATGTAATAATTCACCGACTCTGGGTAACTAGGGTCAGGGCGTTACAGTTGAGGATACTTTGATATTAAATCATGTGCTCTAAATTATTCCATATTTAAATGATATTGAAATAATGGGATCACCACTCATGTTTGATCTAACCATAAATTTCATTCTACAAACATTTTCATAAATATTAAGGCAGTTCATTGTGAATTATAATATGAATTAATTTAACAATATTTTACCTAATCACCTTAATATATAGATTATTGTTGACAAACACATGGTATACCTAAACTAAAGTTCCATGATAATGGTAAACAATGGAAAGGGTCAATATTTTGTCAAAAAGGAAAACAATAGAGGTCATGGATAGTCCAAATAAACTTCTTTAATAGTATAAAAAAGATATTCAAAGGGAAATGTTTCTATTATCTATGTCTGATTATTAGAGATTAATTATTTTGGAATTCCATAAGGAAATAAATATATGTATATATATATGTAGAAATTCCAAATTAAGTACTAATGTTAAAGAAATAAATTATTTTATTTTAAGGGTGTATGATACCACATATGAATTAAAAAATTATTGTGCATATGTATAAAAGTTCAAAATTCATGAAGAATTTATGGGGGGAGAATTAAATTTGTATACAAGTTATAATGTAAAGGTTTTTTATGTCACAAACTTGTATAAAATAAATTACTTCAAAGACCGGGTGAATCTAAATAAATGGTGTATTTTAAACATATTTTCTATCATGTAATAAGATAATTTATTTTCAAATAAATTATATTTATGAATAATATAAGATGATGATATTGATAAATATAGTTTTTAATTTTTAAAATTCTATAACATGTTTGAATATAAGATAAGGATAAAAAAATGTTCAATATAAAATACTTTGTCAAATATATTTGTTAAAATATGAAGGAAATATGTTTACACCAACCAATAATGGAATATTTTATAGAATAAACCTTATTTTTAGAATATTGGTTCAAAAAAATTGGATTCGATATGAGATATGGTTACCATTTATTATGTTTTTTAATATTTTAACTAAAAAATAAATTTTTTGTTTTTATACATAATGTGTTTTTATGTCCTAGAATTATATTTTGGGAAAATCTAATTTATGAGAGTCTAGTAGGATCATGTATGAACTTATAGAAGTAAAACAATTTAATAGATAAATTATTACACTTCTCTAATTCAATGTGAAAGTATTTTTACATCCTAGAAGATCATGAGATATGTTGGTAAGTAGATATCTTAATGTAAATAATTTTTTTTAATGTTTGTTAACAAGTTATTTAAAATAAAATATCAATTAATAAACATTCCAAGATGATGATAGTGTAATTATTATAAATCATTATAAGTATTTGAACAAAAAAAATTGATAGATATTGAAACATTGGATGTTTTAAAGTAAAAAAGATTAAAAGAGTTTAACCTGAGGATTATAAATCATAATCTCACCATTATTCAACCCTTGTGTCGATATTTAGGTGTTATAGGGTCCCAATTGACATATGTGGATGCATTGTGATTAAGACTGACCCCCCTGTTTCGAGGGTGTTTAATGAACGTTATATCCATAAAGAGATCTATCAATGAAGGAAATATTTTTATAAAATTTATGATCAATTGATCTCTATGTTTTTATAGTAGGTGATAGAAGTAAGTAATATTGATCAAATCATATTTTATTAGATGCATGTCCAACCAATGTATAAAATCTCTCCAGCCATTCATTTTAGGACTGTTGTGTATGAGACCTCCTTTGAAGTTAAGTTACAGAATAGTTTCACTCTTTTAGTAAAATCATAATGGGTAAAAATAAATATGAGTTATGGAAGGTAGATATTCCTAGGATGAATAGGAAACATGGTTTTGGAAAGAACTCAGAGGTTGGTCCAGTGGAAAATTTTATTGGAGTGCAAACTGATGAATCCATCAATGGACTTTAAGGGGTATATGTTCCTTCCTAATCATCCTATGATTATAAATCAGACATTATTAGAGGGTATTTTTTTCCCATTAAAGTATAAAAATGAAAATAAATGTGGATTTTATTTCAAGGAGTATCCTATTAATAATGGAAAGAAATATATGATCTATAAGGAATGTTCCAATCTACATAAAACGATGACTACCAGATCATAAGAAAAGTTCATTGGATTAGAAGTTCTCGTAAATTATACCATTAAATTGGTTTCATTGTTAATGTATTACTTAGTTAAACATATGCTTCAAAATAAAGGTGGAAAATAATGTAATGGGAACAAAAAATATTTTTTTGGAGTTACATTCCAAGTTTAATCACAAATCCAATTAAATTGAGCCTAAGGGTAATAAGTTAAATTCCATTCTTAAATGAGTTTTGATGGTATCATATGAGGATATGGTCAATCATCTTTAGCTTAAATTTATAGGGGTAAAGGAAAATTAAAGGAAGAAATAGTCAATACTGCAAATTATTTACACCTACTCATTTACGCTAAGGAGGGGATGGTTGTATTGGTTATTGATATGAATGTTTCAAAGGAGGACATCCACTAAAATTATGAAATAAAGTAATTGGTAGAAACTTTTTAAGAATTAATGGAATTGTTCGAAACTCAAGATTATATATTAATTTGTGGTTTTAAAAAAGGTAAGATAATAATGGGGGAGTATATCAAGATTTGTTACAATATGTATTAATTTTTTGAGGATATCATTCTAAAAAAGATATAGTTGAGGGAATTTTCCATTGATTGTAGTTTATAAATTGTGAATATTTCATATCATTTAAAGTATTTTTGGATTGGATCAATGGTGTTCATGTAGTATAATCTCTTTGATACTTTTTTCTCTTATTTGGGTTCCCATTAAATCCTTAAAATTATATTTTCATAAAAATAGAATGTATATATATATATATGGAAATGAGTGTATTTATCATATGGTCACATAGAGATGTGGGGAGAATTACACAGTGTCGTAATGAGTTTAAAAAGACCTTAAAAACTTTACAAACATAAGATCTCTCTGATGGAATATCTTATGGAATATAATTACACTAATTTCTTTGTATGTTTTTGTTGATATTCATAAAGGTGTGTAATAATATATAAAATATATCATGTTATACAAAATTTTTCCCCACTTTATTATTATATAATATTTGATACATATTCAAATGAAGTGAAGTGATAAATAACACCCTAAAGTTTGACTTTGAGTTATCCATAATTTATGATCATATAATAATATTATAGGTTTTTATTACATGTTAAAATTCATATGGGTTTTTATTTTTATAAATATGTGAAACTTGTTATTGAGGAACAAAAAAATGAGTTTTTGTCTTGGATAAATCACTGCATATTTTATATGGAGTATCACACATTATGACTTTAGTATTATAAGTGTGTATGTTTCTTATTAAATCCGCATTACCAAAGTTTAACCTGATAATGATTGTGATAAACATCATATTTTCATACCATTAATATATCATCCCTAAGGCTGAGATAATTATGGGTGGTTGGGTATATTGTTGATGATTTCATTGATTTTGGTTTTAAAAGGATGGGATGTAACCTTTTATTTGAGGAGTATGAAATATGTTCCTATGATTTAGATATACTGAGGATGTGAACGAAAAATACTAGATAAGATGCATGAGGTGTACTTAAATATTTGTATAGGGGTATATGAGGTGCCTATTCATATGGTTTAATTACATGTGATGGGTTAATATGTTATGTTAATTTATACCCAAAGAATCAAGAACATATGAGTTAGTAATGTGGGATTTGAAAAACTATGTATTTAATGGACACTTGAGGTCTTAGAAAAGGTGATTATATGATTATGAATATTGTATATGATACTATTTGTGGGCACATATTTTAAGATACACATGTTTGATAGATATCATACTAGATCCCTTTGTCTATCGAGTAACACAGGTTTTTTAAGATACCACTCATTGATTATAATTATGGATTATGGAATTCATAATTATTTTTAATGATAAAATGTCATGTGTGATCACACATTATGGTTGTTTTTAATGATGAATTAATTTTTATTAAACTTTTAGAGAAACTTTAAAAGTTTTTAGAATACATACAAAAGAAGTTTTGGATTGATTTTTATAAGTTGTTACATATGATGTAACACATTGTAAAAATATTGATAGGCTCTCTAAAAATATATGTGTGCATGTTTTCACAAGTTGTTACATGTGATAGAATATAAGTTAAAAGTGAATTAAGTTTATAAGACTTTAGTTCAAGAGTGTGATTGATAGAAATATACACCAAAGATAAACAATAATGTAGAGTCATTATGCCCATAATGGTTTGTGCTGGAGTAATCCACATCTTAGTAAAGGTAATTGCGTCATGTATTAATATATAATAGTCCATGTGTTATATGATAATTAATTTAAACTACTATTTAACCCAAAATTAGTTATCATGGTCAGTTCATAGTATCATATGATGATACTCAAAAAACATTAAATGTCTATATCGATTTATTAAATGATAAAAAAATCAAAATATATTTGAATCACTAGTTATAGAGAGTTATAATGTCCTAAATAATTTTTAAAATATTTAAATTATGGAATAATGATATTAAGACATTTTGAAGTCCAAGGAGTATCGTTGGAGGAAATATAAAGTGGTTCATGTCTTATGGAAGAATTTTCATGTATATTTTATTCAATAGTGTGTGAAAATTATTTAATAGAAGCTCTTGTTTCTTCATTACCTTAAAGAAAGATTTTATAAATATATATCTTAAAGGAGATTCTTCCCAATAACTTAAATATTCATGAAAAGTTTGGATTACCCTCATAATAGGGATATTTTTTATTCTTAGTTATATTTATAAAACTTGTGTGACAAAGGAGACAAGCCTTCAGTTGATAAAGTGGAATGTTCTTCCTGTATCTTTTATTAAATTAAAAAAATGGATGGATCATTTGGAAATGGTTGTTTAATAGCCTGTATCTATTTTATTTGAGTAATGGTTTTCACTATTAAAACTGAATATAAAAAATATTCATGGATAGTTGTATGTATCCTTCACATCAACACAATTAAGATTTAATAAACTGCCTTCTTTACCATTATAAATCTAGTGTACCCACATTTTTCATCACGTTATTCTTGATGTGAGAGTAGGTTCCCAAGACCCAATGGGAGAAATATTTTTTGATTACTAGATCATATATAAATATATTTATGCATGATTTATTCTTACTATAAAAATATTATTACTTCCACGTATGCTATTTATATGGTAATTTACTTGTATAATTTATCATATTAAAATATTATAGAATTTTATAGCTATAATGTGAACCTCAATATACTATGAAAGTATTATTAAACATGTGTATTATGGTCTAAATACATCATATTGATGTTATAAATATGTTTTTTGACTATCATGTTTTGGGTTCTTATAATCATTGATAATTATTCTCATTAATTTCACACTGTTTGACTCAAGTGGATGTTATCATCAGGGCAATGCCACTAATAGAAAAAACTCACGTTTTGGTTTCAATGGATATTACAATATATGAACATATGTATTGGTCTCTTAACTTGATTTCATTATAAATGTGTTTCATTTGGTCACATACTTTTATACATAATAAAATCCCTGACAGTATATGTTTTTGATGAGGTAGCATCTCTTTGGTGAATCATTGCTAGTATGACATTGATTGAATAATCAAGATATGATTTATAGCTTACCTATATATGAATAAAATATCTTGGGACATTTTATGGGGATATTAGTTCCTTGAATAAATCCATCACCATGGTAGGAAATTCCATCCAATATATTTAAAAAAAGATAAATAAATCATAAGTGTAGGATGACATAATGTATATATCTAACTATATAAGATATCACAAGACAAAGTGCTTGTATTATATAGTAACTTTTTATAAGAGATTTCCATACTAATTAATTATCCTTATATTATTAGGGGTCATGGTGTGTTTTTAGATACCACTCTTGGTCTATGATTATGACTCACTAATATAAAGAAATTGTTATAGATGGTCTGACACAAATTTTATTGATAATTTCCACCAACTAGGATGAATTATAGTTTTTAATGAAGTGGGCCAAACTTGTGTAGTTCAGTGAACCTTTGAGTGTAAAAAATCATAATTAATTAAATAAATAAATTTAAATATATGTTAGTAAAGTTTATAATATTGAAAATTTTATTTATTTCAAAAAGTATTCACAATTTACATAAGTAGAAAAGTGAATATGAGAAAAATAGTTTTGAAAATTAATATTATTAATTAATGTTTCATTAAAATAATTTATATTGAATGAGCCAAGTTGATGGTTTATATATAATCAAAATACATGTTAAAGTGTTACATCTGAGTGATGAGATGTTCATGAAAATTATGATATGTTTTATTTTTCGTAGGTGCCCTTTTGGGTCAATTTAAGAAGTTGAACTTATTTAAGGACCTATATGAAATTTGAGAAGTTTAACCTATATATATATAATCAAATTTTATGCGTAAAGATATAATTCAAAAACTATTTTAGAAATTTGAATTCCAATAAAGTTATTGCTAATGTTTTAGAGAGATAAAGAAGAGAGGAATGAGAGTGGTTTTATTTTTCATACATGGATCAAAATTATTTTGTTCTTGAGATAACATGGGTGTTTCAATGCACAAAGTTATTTCATTATAGAAACAAATATTAAGGAATGGTTAACAAAGTGTTTTGGTTCATGTTTGGATGACCCAAAGAGGTTATACATTTAATCCTTTAATCCATGATGATATGGTTATGATCGAATCTTGTTAGGATCACATAAACGATTGAGGTAACATTTAATTTATATTATTTATGATTATAATTAATTTCACATGATATGTGGATGAACCCAAACACTTTTATGTCCAATATAGTCTTTTAAAACAAGATCTGGAAAAAAAATTAAAAATGTAGGTTAATAATGATTATTCTCTACTCCGGTTCCGTCAAGTTGTATCTGAAAATTTATGTAATATTTAAAGATTAATTTTTAATTAAAATTTTAAAATATTGAATAATGGGTGATGGTATTGTAGCCAAAACAAAAAACATTCTTAAATAGGAGGTCACATAGTTAATATAGAGCCATATGAAGTTTGGAAGACATTCAGGTGAGAGATATAGATGATGATATATATGTGTATGGATCTTACCAGTATTAGGGTATGGGAAATAACATTATTGATATGTTTATTATATATATATATATAATAAAAAATATGGGGTGTGTTGTAGACTTTTCACATCCTATGAATTATTTTTTAATGCACACCACCAGTTACACCCCCACCAAAAGGGTAAACCATTCCTTGTATGACTCTCTTATCCTTGTAATAAGTTTTTCCTTGCTGAATTAATAGAATATTGAATAGTTAAATTATAAAATTGGTTAAATTTTGGGTTTATGATGACTGTATCTTTTTCACATTAGGATTTATTCATGTATTTTGAGCATTAGGAGTGATCTTTTAGTTGTTTTTGGATGTGGTTTTATGTTTCATAGGAGTTCAGAATATCTGGTTTAGAGTTTATGAGTGTTTTAAAGTGGAAAAGGGGGGTATAGTGGTTTTATCAACACTAAAACATCGGTGGAGGTTCATCAGAATTCTAATGGGGTCCATTGAAACATCCACAACCATCTGGTTATATTTTTAATAAATCTCCACTAATGAAAAATTAGAAATTTTTTCCTTTAATCTTTAAACCCTAAAATTCATATGTTTTCCCTTCCTTTACACTCAACCAAACACTCTCCAGGGGATCTCCCCTTTCTCTATTCAATCATATTTCACCCGTCATCATGTTTTGGAATGATTTTGGTAGATTTCCTCAGGGATAAAGCTAGGTAAACTTTATGACACCCTCAACTATTTTTTTAAGTCTCATAACTTGCTCCATATTCTGTAATGGATCTTTGCCTTGGTATTTAACCATGTTCATAGAGAAATCAATTTTAATAACTCAACTCTTCTTTTATTATGTTAGAGAACACCTATGTGAGTTATTTCTAACCTCATGATCTTTATTTCATAAATATTATTGTTATAGAAATTCAATTAGTTTTTTTCTTCATTTAAGTATTGATTTAGGGATTATTAGTATTGGTATTCTTTTTTCTACTTATATATTAATTATTTGGCTGATTATTGGGAACTTATTCTTAGGTTTTATCTATATCATGTTATTTATTTTATTTTATTTTTGTTATGGTTTCATGGTTAATTCATTGAGATAGTTATGAAAAAATTATTTTGTGATTTTATGGACTATGAAATGATATTTTACAATGAATAATTCTCTCTAATTTATGTTAAGGGGATAGAAACTATTTTGGTGGATTTTAAAGTTATGAATGGAATATCTATACCATATTTTTCCTAAATAAATATCCATGAGTAATCAATTATTTTCATAGTTATGAATAAATTATTTTTAAATGCTATTTTCATATAAAAATTAGAGTTCTTTGAAATAAATATTTAGAAAAAAACTATGTATTGGGTGTACTGGAGTTATTCATTCTTCAAACAATTCTATCAAACCTTGTGAAAATTATCTTCATTGTCTATATTAGTATACAACATTATCACATAAAACTCTAAATTTATTAAATAGGTAAATTAAATTTTATTTATTATATATTCTTATGTTCCTATATGAAACTTTAGAGAATTAAATGTTGTATTTTAATGTTTCATTAGATAATCATAATGAAAATAATTTTTTTAATATATGATCCCACTTATTTTGATGTATTAGTATATTTTCCAAAATAAAAATAAACCTAAAAACATAATGTTTAAATTGTGAGAGCCTAATTTATTAATTATACATTTTATTTAAACTTTATTAAATGATAATAAGGTATATCAGTTCATCTAACTTTGATTAGGCTATATTATAAACCTATAATAACGATTTAACTCTTGTTAAGAGTTTCATTGATGGTGAGTTGATGGTATGGTTCACTAGGTGGAAACAAATTATAGGTCTTATATGTGTTTGGGGATATTATACTAAAATGTTTTCTAAATAAAACATAATTTTTCTAAACCCTACAATATTTTCCTTATATGTGGTGTATGGTTTTTTTTGTCGATTTTTTGTTTTAAATTTATACCTTGACATTATAAAACTATTTAACCCATAGAAACATAATAATTATTATTATAATAAAATTTTAGGTTTTAATATAAATGATTGAATTGTATTTCAAATTATAATACATGTTAAGTTATATATGTTTAATGTGTGAACCCATTTAATTTTTTTAAGTGTCGCTTTTAAAATAAATTGAAATCATAAATGAGTTTTAAATAATAAAAACCTTCTTACTTTTAAATGAAATTTACTTTAAACAAAATTATTTTCCCATCCCTTTGGCCATGCAAATTATTATATGGATTAATAAAATTATAGATTTTTTGTAATTGAAACAATATTTAAACTTCTATCTATTTTGTCACTAGTAATCACTAGATGTTAATAATGTAATAGTCAGAACCTTGTATGTCTAGATTTTGAAGTTAATCTAGAGTTGTCACACACTTAAACCCTTAGATATGATAAAATTTGTCACATGATTATCATAAATTTATATTTAGGTCATCCATAAACATTTTTTGGATCATAATGATCCAAATTTGGTTTTAACCATTGCTATAATTATTTTTCAACGTATTGTGTCCCTAGAATGAAATAATTATTGATTATTCCTTAATTTTTTATTTTTTTTGTCATGATTTTATATATTTTGGTTTCTATATTGTGGTCCCACTAGTGCAAAAACACTTTTTCGCGTCGGTTTTTTTTAATTTTTAACGTCGGTTATAAACCGACGTCTTTATAGGCGACGTTAAAAATAGCGTTTTCGCGTCGGTTCATAGAAACCGACGCGAAAAATAATTCGCTTATGAGCTTCGGCGTCGGTTTTTTATAAAACCGACGCCGAAGCTACATTTAGACATTATTTTCCGCGTCGGTTCATTAAAAAACCGACGCGAAAACTATAGTCGAAGAGGTTTTCCGCGTCGGTTTTTTTAAAAACCGACGCGGAAAACCGCTTTCAACAGGATTTTCCGCGTCGGTTTTTCTAAAAACCGACGCGGAAAACCGCTTTCAACCGGATTTTCCGCGTCGGTTCCTCTAAAAACCGACGCGGAAAACCCTTTCGGCGTCGGTTTTTAAAAAAACCGACGCCGTAAATAATTTTTTTAAAAAAATATTCGGCGTCGGTTTTTAAAATAACCGACGCCGTAATTTTTTTTTTTTTTTTAATAAAATACATATATTTTCTCCTCCAAACTTATCGGAACCCTGAAAAAAAATAACGAAGTATACAAAAACAATTAAACAGCTTTAACAGAAGTACTTCAGAAAACTCAAAGTAAAGCAGAATTAAAATACACGTACCTCCATGGTGCATTTTCTTAATCTAACCATACTCAGTATCAATCATTGTAAGTTTCCTCCCATAGATAGCACCAATCCTGTCAAAACAGTAATGAAACTAAGGAGATGTGAGTGAAAAAATCAATCCAAGTTATTAGTGTAATGAATAAACATTAAATGAAAATGTGTAATTTATTTGAATCATTCATTTTTTCACAAAGTAAATTACCAAAATGAAATGTTACGACTCCTGATCAAAATTCCAGGAACACTCAGTCGATGCAACCTCTTCCTCACCTCCCCCACTGAAGATGTTGGGGGTGTCTTTTCACCATAGGATCCCCACCACCCCCAACCTCAGGTTTTTATATTTTCTCTGTATAGACGTGCATTACCCATTCACTATTGTTATTTGTTTAAGTTATGGAATAACAGAGAAATAAGTTTGAGTGCAAAAAATAGGTTAGAAAATTGAAATCAAATGCAGATTGAAGAGACATAAAGAAACATACCTTAAAAATTGACGCCTTCTATTTTATCTTTGTGCAAACCCACTAAGCGTTGTTTCAGGTATTATGTGATATGCTTCTCGGCAATCATTTTTCGATATTTATTTGCATAAAAAATAAAAAGGCCTAGAAGATATTGCTGTGCATTCAAGGGAGACAATTTTTAGTGTTTGTGAATGTTATTTCGCTATACGAATCTCTATGTTCATGATCCAAGTACCACCCTACAGATTTGTCACTGTACAGACAAATGATTTTAAGAAATAACAATGAAAAGAAATATAATAACTAATTCTGAATTAAAATACACGTACCTGAAATATACGACATGCTTATTGTTGGTTATTGTTGAAGGATTCATTTGATTATTAGTAGATTCAATAAAACAGTTTTTGCAGAGGCACTTGAGAAAACTCAGTAAAGCAGAATTAAAATACACGTACCTGAAATATATGACATGCTCATTGTTTGTTATTGTTGAAGCATTCATTTGATTATTAGTAGGTTCAAACACCTAATATATCATAAGAGTTAGTTTTTTAAACCCATATATAATATTATTTATAAATATTAGTATACATACCTCAAATCTTAATCAGACTTAACAAATAGTCCGCAAAAGTAGATTGAATATGAATCATATCAGATTGAGAATATGACTGTGAATCATTGAATACCTACAATAATATTTAATGATATGAAATTAATAAATAGAAGAAAGTGGATGAAAATATATAAAAAAGTTAATACAACTAACCTTATGAAAATCAGTAGTTTCCCCAGTTGTGATTATCTCGTACATAAATCGTAGAATATAATAACCACATTCAACGCTTCCATTTTGACGATGACACTGCAGTTATAAAACATTTAACTAATAATGAAACCCAATATATAACAAAAATATAAAAACTAATTACCTGTACTTCCACATATTTGATTTTCGTTGGTTTCTTTTCATTTGTAAAATGTTTCCATGAACTGCATTTTTTTATATAAGAACTAATAAAACTTGTGTAAACAATTAAAATTAAACATAACAAACTTCTAAAAATAAAAAAAAACAACTTACCTGTTTAATAAGTTGGAAAACGGTTTACGCACTTTTCCTAATAAAGAGCAAAACCAATATAAGGTGCATTCATTTGGGCAAAATACACCTAACATCCAATGCCCCCTATAATACAAAAAATTCATAATTAATGACATTATAATGATCATGAGTTAAAAATTATGTTGATATTCTTACTTATCAAGAAATGGCAAAAACCAGCACTGAATCTCTGTTTGTGATAATCTCTCGGATATATATTGAACTCTTTCATCATTTTTCACATGTTTGACTTCCAAGGAAATGTACTCTGGATCTATAAAGCTGTAAATGCTTGCAGTTTCACTTTGTAAAAGAATCCTGTATAGATACCTAATTTAAAAAGAAAACATAGTTAGTCAATGACATAACAATATTTTAGTAAAGAAATAGCAATTCAGACGTCAATTTACTTACATGGAAAACAACTGCACCACATTCAGCCCGATCTCTTCAAAATTAACTAAATTCATGATATCTTCTTTCAATATTCTCAATTTATAATTTCTTCCACATATATCGGACGTCATCCGAAACTCATAGATAAAATTCAAGGAAGAAGAGCACTGAGATAATCTTTTCAACCCAGAAGAAATATCAGAAGTATCTACAGCCGACTGTTTCTGAACATTTTGCTGCATTTGTACAGTTTCTTTTGCTTTCAGATATTCCTAGATAAGTTAAATGTCAGAAAACATTATAAGTAATTTGGAATCATTTCTAATTACTAGTTAAAAAAACTCATACCTCATGTGAAATATAACGAAGAAGTGCAGTTGGCCAAAGTAAAATATGGCCCATGCATTCCCCAACACTGGTGATCTCCGCAGTAGGAAATGGTAGTAGAGCAGTAGGATCTATAATAACAAGTACTGATACTCTAACCTGACCCATCTGCATAGGCTGATGATGTACCGAGTCCCCCAAAAAATACACTTGTCCTAACGCAACAATATGTACATGAGGATCTCCCGCAAACAACTCACAATATAAGGTTCGATCCGATGGAGGAGGTGGAGGCTCAAAGTTAGCAGGTGGGGCAGGGTAGTCAGGGTGAGCAGGCTGAGAAGTCAGAAAAATGAAAAGGGTATATTAGTGTTTAAAATTTATAACATAGAAAAATTGATTAAAAATTAAATAAAATAATATACCTCAAATGGTTGCGCAGACGGGGCAGGGTAAGCAGATGAGGCAGGGTAGTCCGGGTGAGTTGGCTGAGAATGTTGAAAAATGAAAAAGTTATATCAGTGTTTATAATTTATAAAATAGACAAATTGATGACATTAAATAATATACCTCGGAAGGCTGCCCAGACGGTGTTGGGTAAGCATATGAGGCATGATAGTCTGAGTGAGTAGGCTGAGAATGTTGAAAAATGAAAAAGTTATATCAGTGTTTATAATTTATAGAAAAGAAAAATTGTTAACAGTAAATAATATACCTCGGAAGGATGAGCAGACTGTGACTGTCTTGCCAAGTGTTCTAATAAAGCCTTCTGTACTGCTGCTTGAATTTGATCACCCATAGACCGTTTCATATCATGCAGCTCTTCTTTTAAGGATTCAATTTCCGGGTCTCTTGGTTGCTTACTCTTACCAAAAACCTTCCGAATACTAACACCCGCCTGATATCCTCTAACACGGCCGGGGTGTTCAGTCTTTCCCAAAGCAGTGGCTAGGATATCCATCCTACCCTCAGGGATAAAAGAGCCCTGTGTCTCTTTCTCCTGAAGTTCATCCTGAAATGAAAAATAAAAAATTTATATTAGTGTTTATAAATTATAAAAAAGGAAAATTGTTAACAAAGAATTAATATTTACTTACAATTCTATCAGCCACTTGATGAGCTTCGTCTGTAAGATATTGTTCATTTTTTCTTCTTCTTGCTCGTTTCCATTTCTCATGGTGAGTGGGAGGAGATGGAGGACCATACTGGACCTCTTCTGAACCACTACTTGATCGAGCTCTTAATGCTTCAAATTTTTCTTCAATAATTTTCTGCTCCAAATACGAGTATCCTCCACGTGATAAAGTATGAGGGTATATGTTTTTCAACTGGGTCTCCTGATGAGATCTTCTGGAGGCCTGTTACATAAAAATAAACACATAAGTAATAAGGAAAATATAGCATAAATTTTAAAATATAAAACAATTACAATACCTGAAATTTCTCTTCCTGACGACTGTCAACAAATCGCTTCCATGTTTCTTCATCTATATATGGATACTTAAGACATGGGCTTTCAAACCTTCTCTTTCCAAAAACATAATCTTTCGTCAGTTTGTTTTTAAAATCTCTCCATCGAACCGCCGCTAAAGAGAGATGTCTTTTCCTAATTTCTTTGGTTTCCTCAAAATTGAATGTCATCTGTAATTGAAAAAATAAAATATGTCATTTAAACTATATAATATTAAAAAAATGAGATAAAATAAATAAATAAATATATTTTACCGTCACGGCCTCCCAAAGCTGTTGCTTCGCCGTCCTGTCCACTGACTTCCAATCAGGATATAAAATACTAATCCTGCAACGGCTCTGCATCGCTATATAACTGACAAACTGAACTGCATTTGGGCCAACTGCATTATTATTATCATCAAAACGGATGTGTAATTTGTTATCATCACGAGCGAGTGATAGTTTTGGTAAACGTGTAATACCACGTTTACCAACTAGAGAACTTGATTTTTCAGTAGTAACTAGAGAAGTCTCCTCCGCCGAGGACGCATCAGTAGTCCTGCAATTTTTTTTAATAAATTAACAGTTTTATTTCATTAAATATGTATATTACTGAATATTTAATAATATGTCAAAATAGATATACCTCGGTAACTGCTCATCTCTATCTGTATTTGACATTGCTACTAGAAAGTGTAATGAAATTTTGGGTACCTGCATATCATTAGAAAACTGAATAATTAGAAACAAGGAAATGAAAAATAAATATGTAAAAATAGAGGCATGCATTTGTAAGTTTTTAAAATAGAAACAAAATATAAATATTTACCAGAAAAATTAGGAGACTAATTTAGTGTTTTCCCACGTCACTTCATCATGATCGGTACGTACTGCATGCACTATGTCTGTCTTATATTCATTGTAATCCTCTGAAAATTGCATAATAGATGAATAACGCTCATGTAAATCACTAGCATCATCAGAATCATCATCATCACCCAAATGATATCTTTTCCCTTGCAAAACAACTGACCACTGATCATTCGACGGATCAATGACATAAAATACTTGTTTTGCATGTGTCACCAAGATAAATGGTTCCTCATTGTGATTAAATCTTTTCAAATCAACCAGTTTAAACCCATATTCATCATGTTTCACGCCACTATTACTATCAACCCAATTGCACTTAAAAATAGTGACTCGAAATTTAATATAATCAATTTCCCATATGTCTTCAATAACTCCAAAATATGATGTTGATGCAGAAATTGGGTTTTTATCTTTTGCACTCGAAAAATGCACTGCTTCAGCGAATACCATCACACCACTATTCTGAACGGTACTCTTGTCATCCAGGTTTTTTGTGTAAAATGTGTAGCCATTGATATCAAAACCAGACCAAGTGATCACATTAAAAGATGGTCCCCCTGATAACCACTTCAATGTTTCTGATACAGATATATCTGAGGTGACTTTCTCTTTAAACCATGAAACAAATGTCTTCTTATGCTCAATCATCAACCACTTTTCATTTCTTTTCTGATATCGTAACTTTAATTCAGCAATATGTGAGGATATATATGGTTGAACCTCATCTGTGTTGTTCAAAATGTATAAATGTGCTTGCATCACTTCATCACGTGGAATGAACTTTACCTTTAAGCCTCGAACCCCTCTACCTTCTCTGTCAACTGTCATATGTCGAGATAGAGGGAGACCAATATGCTCCACTTCATTCAAATAATCAGTACAGAACTCAATCACCTCTTCTGATACATATTTTTGAACAATAGAGGCCTCTGGTCGATAAGGATTTTTAACATATCCTTTCAAAATTTTCATATATCTTTCAAAAGGATACATCCATCTTAAATAAACAGGCCCACACATTCTTATCTCACGCACCAAATGAACCAATAGATGAACCATTATATCAAAAAATGTGGGTGGGAAATACATTTCTAGTTGACAAAGAATAAGAGTTGCTTCATTCTCCAACAAATCTAACAAATTTGGATCAACGACTTTGCTACAAATGGATTTAAAGAAATTACATAACCTGATGATTGTCTTCCTGACAGCTTTCGGTAATATACCACGCACTGCTACTGGTAGAATTTTTTGCATTAACACATGACAATCATGTGATTTCATACCTATTAATTTACAATCCTTCAATGACACAAAATTATTCACATTTGAAGAAAAACCGCTGGGTACTTTAATACCATGAAGACACTGACAAAAATTCATCTTTTCAATCTTGCTTAATGTGTGACAAGCCGGAGGTAAATATGTTCTTTTTCCTTTCACAGCGGGAGCTAACTCCAAACGTATTCGCATTAACATCAAGTCCAATCTAGCATGTAATCCATCTTTTGTCTTTCCTTTTATGTCTAACAAAGTTCCAATCAAACTATCACATATGTTTTTCTCAACATGCATAACATCAATGTTATGTTTTATCTCTAAAAATCTCCAATAAGGTAGTTTGAAAAAAATAGACTGCTTCTTCCAGATATGTTTTTGTAAACCAGAACTTTTTCTCTTTCCAAATGTTGAATCAATATCTTTCACTCTGTCATAATATTCTTCAGCTGACAATGGTTGAGGGGGGAGGTTGTATTCTTGTAAACCGTTAAATGCTTTTCTCAATCTACGATAAGGATGATCAATTCGCAAAAATCTTCGATGTCCCATGTACACTGTCTTTCTTCCATTCTGCAATTGATAATATGAAGTTTGTTCTTCACAAATTGGACATGCTTTATGTCCCTTAACACTATATCCAGATAAGTTTCCATACGCAGGAAAGTCGTTTATAGTGAACATTATCATAGCACGCAAAAGAAAATACTCTTTCTTGTATGCATCGAAAACTGTAACACCTTTCTCCCATAGCAGTTTTAAATCCTCAATCAATGGTGTAAGATACACATCAATATCATTTCCTGGTTGTTTTGGTCCAGAAATCATCAAGCTCATCATAACATATTTTTTCTTCATACATAGATGTGGGGACAAGTTGTAAAGTACCAGCAAAACAGGCCATGAACTATGTTGGCTACTGAGGCTCCGATATGGATTCATTCCATCAGTACACAATCCCATTCTGAGATTTCTAACTTCACTTCCAAAATCATGAAATTTTTTATCAAAACTCTTCCACTGTGGTGAATCGGCAGGGTGACGTAAGTTACCATCAGAAATGCGCTCATCTGAATGCCATCTTAACCTTTTTGCATCATTTGAATTTGCAAATAGACGCTTCAAACGAGGAATAATTGGAAGGTACCAAAATGCTTTAGATGGAGTTTTGATTTTGGTACCTAAAAATAAACCAGAATTGAATTATCAGAATTGTTTGAAAAAAATATTGGATGATATCATTGGAAAGTAAAAAAATTGATTTTTCATAACGTTACATGACATCACCTGAAAATGAATCTGAGTTGACTTTCTCATCCATCTTATAGCGCGATGTTCCACATGTAGGACAACTTGATAAATGTTCATTTTCTTTCCTATATATTACACAATCATTGGGGCAAGCATGTATCTTTTTATACCCCAATCCCATTGGGCATAATATTTTCTTCGCCTCATAATTGGAATCTGGAAGCCCATTGCCTTCTGGAAGAAGCTCTTTTAAAAGCTCAAGTAAACTGGAGAAACTTTTATCACTCCACCCATTTTTTGCTTTTAAGTTAACTAATCTCAAAACTGCTGATAACACTGTATATTTACTGCAACCTGGGAATAATGGTTTCTCAGAATCTCCATACAATCGTTCAACTGTTGGTGTTTTTTCGATGGTTTCAACACCTAAATCATGAATTAATTCTTCAATACGATCCTCTGCCTCATTATGAATATCGTCATCAACATTGGATGTTGAATTTTCAGTTCTTTCACTATGGAAGATCCAACGTGTATAATTAAGGCTAAAACCATAACAAATGAGATGATCTTTGATTTCTCTGAAGTTTAACTTTCTCATATTTACACACTTCACACATGGACAGAAAATCAAATCAATATTTTGATTATGCCGTTTAGCAAATTCCAAAAAATTGTCAACTCCTCTTTCATATTCACTAGTAGTTCTTCGTAGATAAATCCAATTATGATCCATTAATACCTGATATCACAATATAATTGATGAATATATTAAAACATAAAAACATTTAAATATCTATCAGATAAATTGTAAACAAAAACATATTCCATAAAAACTATTGATAATCAGATAAAAGACATCAAATATGAAACACGTTTACAAATATAGTAAACAGTTAATTTTAATATTATATACATGTGTGTTATATTGAAATACAAGGACAAAATGGTTAAATCAAAGGTTTCATTTTTTGAAAATAAAGTTTCATGATATAAATATTATATGAATGACATACAAGATAATATGATTTCTCACTATGACTACTATTGATCACACTATATTTATTTTTTTATTCATTTGATGTAACATGAATGAATCATGGAAAAATTAATGTGAAAAATAGTGCAATAACTATCCTTATTTAAAACAATGTGTATTAAGAGACATGATACAATTTTTGGTGACTATGATAACTCAACTCCCTCAATCCATGAGTTTTATAATAGGGAACTATGAACATATAAATTCATTATGGAGGGATAAAAATTCCATTGCATATTGTAGGTGACAACTTACACCCCCATCCATGGGTCTATTGCAGCAAAACATGTCAAGGAATGGATCAACATGAAGAGAAATATATTATCCATCCATGAAAGATTAGATCATGAGAATGTTTTATTTGCAGCCTATGACTTAGAGGGAGAAGTAAATCATTTCATGACTATTATTTAGAGGGAGAGAAAGATGAATAAATATAATCAATGGAATGAGATTAGTTTAAGAGGACATTTATTAAAAATGCATGAATCTAACTCCACATATGAAAGTGGAAAGGTATTTTTGAACATTAATAGAGGGATAATGATTATATTATTATCTACGAAGATTACAATACATTATGATTCTAGTCGTATTATGGACATTGCAAGAAAAATTATTTATTATATAATGGCATGAAAATAATTATTCAAATTTTTTTAACATAATAGATAGTGGTAATTATTCATGTCTTAGTTAAATGATAAGAACCAAAAAGAATTGAGGAATTTGGCATGGTAAATCTCAAGAAGTAACGAAATAACAATAAACTACATGCAAAAATGTGAGTGAATTCATTTAACACAATAAAATTATTTTTTTGAAGAATAATTTATTAAAATGGAAATGGAATTAAAAATATAGTACTTCATAATGTAATGAAAGATCATTTTAAACAGGAATAATGATAATATAAACAAAAAATTTGAAGTTCAACCCGAATTGAGATGTTAAATCCAAACTGCGACCGGTATAATTACTTCCAAAAACAAACAATATCAAATCTACACCAACAATGATAATACAAACAAAAAATAATGATAAATTACAACTAAAATCTAACCAATAATCAAAATCACGCAAAATAGGGTTATTGATAATGAAAGATCATTTTAAACAGGAATAATGATAATATAAACAAAAAATTTGAAGTTCAACCCGAATTGAGATGTTAAATCCAAACTGCGACCGGTATAATTACTTCCAAAAACAAACAATATCAAATCTACACCAACAATGATAATACAAACAAAAAATAATGATAAATTACAACTAAAATCTAACCAATAATCAAAATCACGCAAAATAGGGTTATTGATAAAGAAATAAACAATGGGATATGAAACAAGAGATAAATAGGAAGAACACATACCCAAAATCGTGCAGACGACAAAAAACCTTCAACAATGTCCGTTCAAGATCGCAAATCAAGTTCGAAGGTCGTCGGGAGTCTGAAGCGCCACAGCGGAACTCGATTTCGACGGACGAACAAAATGAGGGTTTCTGACCGTGAATATTTTTAAAAGACTTTTCGCATCGGTTTTCATTAAAACCGACACGAAATATATTTTTTTTATGAGTTTCGGCGTCGGTTTTCATGAAAACCGACGCCGAAACATTTTAAAAATTTATTTTCCGCGTCGGTTATCAGGAAAACCGACGCGGAAAATATAGTCGAAGAGGTTTTCCGCGTCGGTTTTTCTAAAAACCGACGCGGAAAACCTGTTCGACCGGATTTTCCGCGTCGGTTTTGAGAAAAACTGACGCGGAAAACCTCTTGGACCGGATTTTCGGCGTCGGTTTTTCTAAAAACCGACGCGGAAAACCAATTATAACAGGATTTTCCGCGTCGGTTCTCAGGAAAACCGACGCGGAAAATATGGATACTAATATTTTCCGCGTCGGTTTTCTTAAAAACCGACGCGAAAAATAAACACATAATTATTTGTGGCGTCGGTTTTACACAAAACCGACGCCAAAAATTCCCCGCATATACTATTCGCGTCGGTTTTTAAAGAACCGACGTTATTACGACGACGTTAAAGCCCGTATTTCCACTAGTGTCCCTTTTATAATTCAGGATATATGTTATGTAATGTGTAACTTTGAATCGTGTTTTTGTTGATATGTTAACTAGTGTGGCGTAGAAAAGTAAGTATATTTTTCATGTCATTAAGGATGATGATTGTAATATTTTTCATATAAATAGTGAATCTTGAATACTTACCTTTTTGTAATAATAGTAGAAGAATGTATGTATATTTCATGTTATTATATAAATTAAAAGTGTGTTCTTGTATTATGGAGGTTGATGTGGGTCTATCTTGCAATATTGACTCTATTATACCCCTTCCCCCTATCCCCTAAGATAGACATATGATTTATTTTCCTAACTATGTATATAATATTCCCCCCTTACACCCCATAGGATGGGAATGTACTCGGAATTACATTAGGCTATGTTTAATAGGATGGATGACATGTTACTCTTTCGGTTTTATCTCAGATTCCAATTTGATGGTAGAAGTAGGTATGATAGGTATGGATCATCCTTATATAGAGAGTTCCTTGGTATGGTTTTAAATATATTTGTCTCACATATATTTAATACCATTACCTACTTATATTTGTTTTTTCTGTTCAAAATTTTTTATTATATATATATGTGTAAATGGGTGGACATGTTCGTGTATAAACATTATTACCCACTATTAAGTTGAGGCACATTGGTGGTTCCTTGTTACACATTGACCTAACCTATCCTTATTATTTAATTGATTGATTAATTTCCATATTTATTTATCTATTTAGGTGAATTATCATATTTTTCATGTAATTGTTAGTTCATATTTTGGTGTTGAAGGTGTTTTTGATGTTTTTAGAGTTATATATTTTTTCCTAGTTGTATGTCACATCATGGCCTAGGGAAATCATTGTGTTAAAGATGGTTTGAATTTTTGTGTTTTAAAGAATTCACTTAGTGGATAAAGAGAATAAAACTTTGGAGGGTTTATATGAAAATTATAAAATTAATAAGATTCATAAATAATGGTCATTATGTGTAAGGGTGCCCTCATACATAAGGGTCCTATATTTATTGAAAATTTGGGCTATGATGGTCTAGAAGAGTACATTCACTCAGTGAAAAGGGTAGAGGTCCTGATGTGACTATATGTAAGGGTTCTATAAATTGTAAGAAACATAGTTGAGAGTATAATCACACTATTATTTAGGGTTTCATGCCATTCTAGTGGCCTTAAACATTTTATCTTGAATTTCTTGAACATTTTAAATCCTTACGTTTACCCACAAAAACCCTTACATATTTCCTTTTCAAAATTTTGGCAGGTTGGATGTTCATGTTGTGACCATTGGTTTTAAACATAATGGTGGTACTATATGTGAGTCCCCACCATGAAGCTATACCAAGAAGGTGATTTGTGTCCTGAAAGAGGATGACCACATCATGATGACCTGGGGTGTGGTATCCTTTTTTTAGGATTTGTACACCATGTAATGACCTACATTTTCATGATGTGACAAGATAAATTGAAAATTTCAATAAAACTAATTAAATAAAAGGTTTTAATATTAGGATTTAAAATTAAAGGGTTCTTATTTTGTTGTAGTTACACAACTTCTTACCCTCTTCTCTTTCTTGATCTATTCTCTTTCATAATGGGATATCAATTTTTGCTTTCAAAAATTTTATATTTTATTATATGAATGATACCTTAAGGTTATTATATCATTAATCTTTTAATATTTACCATTTCTTCTTAATATGTTTTTGTTATATTATTATTGTGACTATTTACACTCTATTTTAGGGATTTCTTCAGATTCATCAATTTATTCAATAAGATCTTAGATTTACTATAGATATTCAATCAAAGGAACTCTATAATAATTATTTAGGTTTCTCAATGTATTTAATTTTAAATATAAATCACTGATAAATTTCTTATTTATGAATAAATATTGGTAATTCTTAAAAGTTTCACTAAATGTACCGATTATTATGTGCTAAAGAGTATCGGTTTCACCCCCAGTTTTCATGTAGAATATCAATAATTGTTAATATTTTAATGCCTAAAATAAATTTCCATATCAACTATGTACACTTGGGGTTTTTCTAAATTCATTAGAGGCACTTTTGAAAGTATGTCAATAAATAATGTGGGGTTTGGGGTTTCAAATTATTTTTAAGGAATCCCGGGTTTTTCAAGAAAATAGTTTATAAAAAATGGGTGTGTCTAATTTATTATAGATATTATTTAAATTCATTAAGGATGGTTCCTTGATTTTTTTTTAAATATGGTTTTATAACACTGCTTCTCCAAAGATTCTCTAAAGTCCTAGATGACACTTAATAGAAATGGATTTATTGATATAAGTATACCCATTAAGTGAGTCCCTCCATGTTATATAAATAATTGACGTGATAATGATATTGTTTAAATTGAATAAAATTGACCCACTTAGGGTACATGTTTATTATATTTTTGTACTTTATTAAAAAGGGGATTCTTTTATCAAGGGTGATCGAAGGTAATTGTATGATATAATTATTATTTTTACATTTAATGTTGTATGATCTATATTGTTTTCTCACCTAAATTTTGTGTCATGGGAATCCACATTTATCTAGGTTGGATATCTATATACACATACTACACTATATTATGATTCCACTCTAGCTAGTAGCATAATATCTAACACTATTTCAGTATATTAAACTTTTTAAATTTTTATCTTATCTTATGTTTCCTTTGTGTTTTTAAATTCATGGGGTATTGGTTGGGAAATTGAGAGTTGTTTCTAAATTTTTTCTTAAAATTAGAGATAAAAAAATTCTACAAGTGTCTAGAAACTTCTATAGAGGGTTCATCACATTATGACATGTAGAGGTCATGCCATGATGGTTAACTGTGTGAATTGATTTATTTTTCTATGTTAAATTAATTCATGTCATGGTTGTTGTGTCACACCGTGATGATAATCCTTATATATTAGATTTTGAAAAAGTAAAAGAACCTTATATATGAGTATCACATTATGAATGTGGAAGTAACAATATGATGATGACATTTATGTTTTGGGTATGATGACCCATACTTATTGGGTAAAAAATCATGGTGTGGCAGAGGGTGCCATAATATCATGGTGACCCCTAAAAATAGGGTCTAGGGAACTATATGTATTTACCCAGAAAAATTTAGTGAGGGGGAAGGTCATGTTATGTGGGAGGTTGTGACCCCATGGAGATAACCCTTATAGGTTGAACCCTTAAGTATTGCCTTTTAAAAATTTAGGGAGGGAGTCTAATCACACTATCATGGAGGGAATCACGGCATGGTGGTAAACCTTACATGTCCTTACTAATTTTATTAAAAATTAAATACCTCATGTTTCATTTGGAAAATTCTTACATATCATATCTTTTCTAATTTTTATAGGGGAGGTTAGTCACGTCGGGACCTGTGGGTCACACCATGAAGGTTTGTGAAGGAGAAGACCATGGTAAGGGTGTGGTCTAGTGGATCTAGTCAAGGTGTTTCTTCATTTCATGAGGGAGTAAGGTCAATTAGTGATGGGTTAGAGTGAAGGATTATTGATTCTTCCTAGTAGATTTCTTCCACATCATTACCAAAATAAGTTTGTGCCATGGGGGAGACCTCGGAGGGTCATCAAAACATGACCAATGCGGGTAGGCTATTATTCATGTCTTGAATATCTTTAAATTGAAATTAATAAAATAAATGGTTTAAATTTTAAAGTTAAATTACAGAGTTTTACTCATTATTATAATAACACACTTTTCTCCCTCTATTCCTCTTGATCTATTTTCTTCCAACATGTATTCTCTTCTATTCTTCACTATATTTGAGTGCCCTTTGTTTTAAGTGATAGATAGAGGTAAATATATCACTCCACTTCAATTATTTCATATTTTCTCATGAAATTTCATAGTCCTACATGAGTATTTAATTTTTATTATCTATTTCAAGGTTTTTTTATTCTTATATTCCTTTAATTTGAGCACGGTTTGGAAAATTATATTCATTGATAAGGTTCCTATGATCATAAGATATGTAGTCTCTAAGGTATATCTAAGTCTGAGATCCAATTTTAATGTGTGTATGATGTGTGGTCTCACCGACCTAATGCATTCTTCACCAGAAATTTAATTAAATGTATTATTCTTACTTCTCAAGTGATATTCACATTATCAAAACTATGAGTGTTCTATAATAGTATTTAATGCCTAAACTTTTGTTTAACAAGTGTGGTATTCCATGAATAAATGAAATGGAAAATTTTAGAGGAATCTTGAGGGGTTCCCTAAATGAAATTATGACTTTTCTTATTGATAAAATATGAACAATTAAAATGGTTAAGTGCTTAAAATATGATAGATAATGTTTCTAGGGTGGGATGTAGATCTATTTGGTGATGAAAATTTGGTAAATGTTTTGATACGTGTGTTGGATCACCTGAGAGATGATATTTTGTTAAAGTTTATGAGGTTTGATGTGGATCTCCCAAGTGACTATATTTTGGTAAATGTTTCAAGGTGAGATTTGGATCACTAATGTGATAATATTATGGTAAAAGTGTCGGGGTGGTATATTGTTTCACTTGGGTGGATGTGTATCATATTTAGATTCATTTGGAACTGGAAAACGTTGGTATGGTCAATCTCATGTGTGGCCATAGAATATGAATATTTATAGTAGTTTATTTGTTTATGTTTAATTTATTCATTATGGAATATTATCATGCATGCTATTAAGAATGGAAATATTTGTGGACATCATTGGTGGTGTACTAATGAGTTTTACTCACATGATACTCAAACATCTATTGGTACCCAATAATACACCATGGATTCCAGTCAAGAGAATGGAAATATACCTATGATTTATTGATGATCTTGGTATTTGAGATGTAGTATGAGAGATGGGACTAGGTTATTACTCAACACTAGTTTTTTATATTTATCTAGTTTTTTTATATTTGGGTATTTTTGGATATATATATCTGATTCATTCATATGGGACCTTCATTATGTTTTTTCTGAATTTTTTGAATGTAAAATATATATATTGATATATAATTGGTGTATAATTATATTTATTAGTGTTATTTTGTGATGTATGTTATCTCTGATTCATCTGGATTGGTGTCGTTATTTCAACTTTTTCTATTATTTTTGGATATTTTATCAAGGGTTGTATTATCTCTATGTTATTAATAGACCCCTGCTACAACTCAATAGAATTTTTCAATTGAGGTTTTATACCTGATGTCATGTGGTTCACTGATCCAATTACTATAGAGTAATCCAATTTGAGATGTTATAAAGTGTAATCAAAGCCATGTTTCTTTTCTTTTGATATACTATTTTCTATGGTAGATATAAGATAACAGTTTTTTAAAAACATTTACGGATCTTGTGTCTGGGTGTAAGGTATTATTTATTAAATCTCTTCCTTTTGAGTTTAGTTGGGACCTAGAGTTTTCATGAGGGAGTTTTGAAGAGTTCTCAATGATAAAAATTATTTTTTCCCTTTTTAGGGTCACCACTCCATGGTGGTGGGCATGGTGCTAGTCTTTTTAATCCTTCTTAGAGTATTGAGCAGGGAGTAGGCCATTTTATCCTTCATTGTTTTGAATTTCTCCATAGAGTTGGTTGTTTGGTGCTAGAGTGAACCACAAAGAGTAAAATAGCTTAGCTATATATTTAAAAAGGTATTTCACCTAAGGGTTCCCCTTTTGGGAAACATGGATGTAGAAACATCTTGGGGAGACCATTTCAAGGATTTTCAATTGATATTGGTGCCCAGTGATCCATGTTGTTGGACACAGTTACTACGAGCTCCCTTGGTTTATTGATATTGTAATTTCAAGGATCAAGGTACTCTCTCTTCTTCCCTTATCTTGGTTTCTCTTTTTCATCTTTATTTGGAAGTTTTTTTGTGTATATTTCCTCGCTTTTTATTTGGAATCAAGTTTTTTGTTGATGGTATATTACATTCTTAAGTTATAGTGGTTTTTTTTGGTTTGGTGGGTTTTCCATCACTGGTGGTCTTTTCTCAATTTTCCATTCATTCCCAAAGAATGTTGAGCTTCTAATAGAGGAAGGGGATCTGTTACTAATCATTTTATTCATGTAAGAGTTTGAATTGATCATACTTTATCAATTTATATAAAAAGTTTTATTTTAAATACATTATACAATAATATAGAAATAAAATAAAATGTTGAATGACTATTCAATAATATATAAAATTTAATAAGAATATTAATTATTGCATGATTTTTTTTATATAATCATTTGAATTAACCTCATTTTTCAGAGTTAATTGGTTGTTTCCTTATGATAAGGATTTTTGTTACAATTCTGGAATTTCATGTATTGAAATGGGAATTATCACATGTTTAAAATAATTAATTTTTTAATAGATAATTAAATGAATAGTTGGGGTGATATTTTTTCACTTTTTATTCTATTATTACTACCTGTTGTTATTTTTCTAGGTAGTATAATATATGTTAGTTTTTTGTAGTAGCTTGTTTTTTATGGTTAATTAATTTAAACTATAAACAACTTAAATCTGATTAATGATATAATTAAATAGATATTGAATGACAAGAGTGAGTACTCCACTTCATGGATTTGATTAAAAATGGTAATTATGTTTTTCATCTTTTTTATAATTATTTATAGATGTTATTTTCTATTTCATATAGGTTTACTCGTGTGAATATCCTATGATTAATGAATATATTAATTCAATAAGAAATTAATATTTTTTTGTTAAAGAATAAATGGTTGGGGCTAAATGATATCATTTGGTGTTTCGAGAGGCGTAATTTCCTCGATGTCATGGCCTTAGTGTCATGTCTTGTATATGGAAAAATACATTTGGAATGTATGTTTTTTCTTGGGATTTAGAGAATTTAAGTGTTGATGAAAACATTTTTGTTGTTGTGATTGTTGATAATCAATGGGTTAAGATATTGGGATGCAATAATTGTTGATATTTATGAGAATGAGATATATTACACTATACAAAATGTTTTGGGACACTGGTTGGTTAGGATTAGTTCATATTAGGGCTTGGTCATTGATATATTTAATATTTATCAATTCTTTCTTGATTCTTACTTGATGATAAAATGACCATATTATATTTATTTGACCAGTTTCCAATTAGTTGGCATAGTTTTATGTTATATACTACAAGTGAATCATTAAATTTATAGCTTAGTCTAAGTCTTAGATTACCTAGATGATTATGAAATGCTGATCAAACTAATAATTGGATAGTTTTTTATCATGATATTTAGAATTGATGATGACACACTTGAGCATATCTGTAAATAAACAACAGATCCATTGGAACTTGGTTTTGAATATTAAAATATTGTTCTTAGGGATGAAAATGGTGATGGTTAATAAATATAAAATTAATTAATTAATTAAAATAATGCATGTGTTCTGGTTTGATGTATATACCTTAATAGTGGAAATAGGAGGTCCAGTGCAATAACAGTGACCGATTAATCTAAAGTTAATTAGTTTCCATTAGCATGGATTTATGTGATACTATTCTATATTTTATGATTTTATATGTCATCCCACCCATGTTGGTAGGGAAACCAACACCCAAATATTTTTAGGGGGGTTATCAAATATAATGGTTGGTGAGGGAATGGATGGATGCATTATTCTTCTCCATTTATCTCTCCGAAAGCATAGATAAATAGGTATATCCCGGGCCATAATTGCTTAAAGTGTAGGGTGTGGATGTACTAGGGCTATAAAGGATCAGGATTTCTTATACATTTATGTATGGGTTGCAGTGGATTGAGGTACAATATATACATGTAACCGGACATTGTGGATTTAGCTTCCCAAGGGTGTGCTTGAAAGGTATGGGGTGTCTTGAGGTAGAATACATTCACATAAACATTAGTGGATTTGGGGTATATATTTAGTTACTATTATTGTATGAGGATGATGAGATATCAGGCTGTATATGATAAAATAATGGATGTGATACTATTTCATATGGTATTTTGGGTTTTTGTAAAGCTCTTCTTGGTTTCACCAGATAAGATTTTCTAGATGGAGGAAATCTGACTGTGATGATTAGATGAAGATCATTAGAAAAAACAAATGGATATTTTCTAAATAATTTATTTCAAAGTGGTTAGGGAAGAATGGGATTATCAAATAGACTTCCATTATATGGAGACCACTAGATAAGATCATCATATAGAGATAATAATATAAGGGAATCATATGGTGAAACCTCAATTTCATTGGACCAATGGTGTTCACAAGGGGAGGTGATTTAATGCATTGGTTTTTCTCATTATGACTGGCTGATGACGGTTCAAAAAAATGAAATAGTGTATTAGTAGTTTTCTTAGTCAATGGGAGGTTGACCAAAAATATTGAAAGTTGGTGAAACTGGTTGACTAGAAAAAGACCACTATAAAGAGTGGTATTTCCTTAGATATGAACGTGTACTATTTTTTAAGTGCTAATATTGAACATTAAAAGATTTTTTGACTTAATTTTATGATAATTTTTATGTGAATATAAAGTGAGTGAGTGTTTTGAATTCATTTTTATCTCCTTAATAAATTTTGTTTTCAGTGTTCTCTCGTGGATGTAGAACTTTTTATGAACCATATAATTCGTGGGTTTTTTTTTTGTTATTTTTTTGAATTGAATTTGATGAGTTTGTATTTTGATTAGGTGGGATCTCATCCTAGTTCTAATGAAAAATTTCATAGGAGTAGGATATTATAAAAACCTTTGTTTGAAAACTTGGTGAGGTTGTTCATGGTTTAGGATGAAGCAATCAGATATACCGCTATACGGTGTACAAGCTTCCTTCCAAGAATATCTATTAGATCAAAAATATAAAGTGTTCCCTAATTGGTTAGTCCCTCCTATCCTCCACAAATAACTGGTATCAAATGGTTTTTTCTACTTCACTCATAGTATTTATGTCACTTCCCCCCTTATCTTTCAATTTATTTTGATTATAGTAGTCTCTAATATTATCAGAGGATTGAATTAAGAGGAAGGAAATGCTTGTATCCATACATTTTATGGAATTGGCTTTCCCCTTTTGATAATTCAATTGGAGGATCTTTAGATAAAAATTATTTGGATTCACCTTCATCCAGAAAATGTCTTGAAATAGAGGGAAAATAAAATAGGATTAGTGGGGATTTAATGATTTGACCCCAATCAGGATGTTTCTTGCTTAGAATTTTAGGTTCAACATTTGGCAGAAGATAAATGGTTAGAATTTTAAGAATGGTTAGTCTGACATTTATGAGAATCCAACATCTCATAATAATTTTTTTATGATGTAGAGATTGTTTAGCTTAAGGTTATTTGATGAAAGGCATACACCGATCACTTGAATGACTTCAATACAATCTTAAGGATCCTCAAATTTGTGAAGGCAACTTTTACATGCCATTTTTGGTTTTCTATTATTCTTTAATCACTTTATAGAGTTGGGATTCCATGGTGATGATATTGATAAATTCTAGGTGGAAGGAATATGTTATGCTTGATAACATTCAAAACTTGTTCTTGAAAGATTATTTATGTTGAATGGAAGTTCAATTTCCATCCAAAAGTTATCTAAATGCTACCATAAGAGGACAGTCACCTCTTCCAATGGATCATCAAAGGAATAAATCTTTTGAAGATATGTCCTGGGGTAGATGTTGCAGTAAATTGAGTGGTTTAGGCCCTACTTGTTGGATTTTTTGAATTAAGGGAAATATCATGAAATATTAAAAGAATAAAACTAAGGCTTTGACTAATAGAATTTAAAACGTATTTAATACAATATATGGAGGTTCTAGATTTATACTAAGCATGATCATTCCAGAGGATTAATGGGTTATTAACTCATGTTCCTATTTTCATTCAATTTGTTAATGTTGGTTCATGGTTTATTATATACCAAGAAGCTTGGGGAGAGTACATCTAGTGGAAGGTGAATCTTTATATATTATTGAAAAAGTTAATGTTAACATTTCAATAAAAATGAATTTTACTTGAGACTAAAATATTTTATAAATATTCTAGATCACAAGAAGAATATTATATTAGTGGGCCATCTTTATGACATAGTTTTCAGAATGAATTTTTTGATTGGGGTTTAGAAGATCAACAAAGGGTACATAGGGATTTATCATATGGTTAAGAATGGTACTTTATACGGCCATACATAATGATAAAGGTTCAACGATCATAATGAATTCATAGTACAATCTGTAAAAGTGGATTAGTAGGTTTAGTCACCTCATTGAGAAGAACCTGAAAGTTATATCGGTTAAAGGCATACTTAAACTTATTTAAAAGGAACTTGGAGGATGTGAGAGGTGTATGTTTGGGAAACATAAAAGAGTCTCCATCAACCTGGATGGTATAAATCCAAGGAATATAAAGATCGAATTAGTGAATTCCAATGTTTGGGGACCATCCTCTATTCAATAAAATGGAGGATCATTTTACTTTATGAACCTCATTGATGATTTCACTTAAAAGTTATTGATTGACTTATTAAATAATAAATCTAATTTATTTCAAGAATTTATTTATTGGAAATTTTTTACCAAGAAATAGTGTGAAATAATGTTGAAATATCTCTAGAAAAAAATTATATAGAATTAACTAAACATAACTTTCATAACATATGTAGGTAGAAAGGCATTAGAAATGAGAAGATAGTTCTACAAAAACATCAAAATGGAGTATTATAGAGGATGAATCAAACACTAATTAAATATTATCTATGTATTATGATTCACACTATAATTTCTAATGGAATTTTGGTAGAGGGATTAAATACAATAATTTATTTATTCAATAGAATTCTAGCATCATCCATGGGAAAGGAACTTCTAAAGAAACTTTGGTATGTTAAGAGACTATAAGTAAACCTTATAAAAATATGTAAAAGTGTCACAAACTTTCATATTGATTCTAAAGATAGAGATAAGATGTAGGAAAATTCGATGTTGTGTTTTCTTGTAGGTTATGGTGAAGAGAAATTTGTTTATCATCTATGGGAGGATTAAAATTAATGAATCATCTAGGTTCACAATATTGATTTAATGAATAACTTTTTTGGAAAGATCATATAATGGATGAGAAGGAAGTTAAGGATAGATCAATAATTAATATAAAAGTTGATTTTATAGAGTATGTGGTTTTTAAAAATATTCAAAAAACATTTGAGGAAACATTATATATTATCACATGGATAGTTAGGTTACCAAACATTAAATGGTCAAAACCCATTATTTGATGAAGGATGATCATACCAATCACCACAAAATAGATAATGATCAAACAGTCTTGTATCATATGAAGAAACATTGGATGGATGACTATCAGATAATGTGGTTTGAAAAAAACATGAAATTTTGTTTAGAAGACCCACTTGTATCCAAAAAACTAGTTCAAAGGTTTGGAGATAATATTAGTTTCTTACTTCTAATGGATGTAGGGAAACAAAATATTCTAAGAGAAGTAAATAATTTCAAAGAATTTTAACAATGGGAGTCAACTGTAGAAGAGGAAATGAGTTCCTTAAATCAAAAAAACACTAGGGAGTTGTCTAAAATACCTGAAGGAAATAGATTTCTAGAAAAAAATGTGTTTTCATTTAAGAGTGGAAGCTAATGGAAGTAATATTTATAAAGAAAAGATGTTGGTGAAATGATTTTAGTAATAGGAAGGGATTTATTTTTCTAAAATTTTCTCACCCATAGTGAAGAACACAACCTTTCAAACATGCTTAGCATTTTTGGGTTAGATGATCTATACATAGAGAATATGGATGTAAAAAACTTCTTTTATTCAATGATATTTATAGGAATAAATTTACATTGTTAATGTAAATGGTTTCAAAGTTTATTAGAAGAATCATTTGGTTCTTAATTTGAAAAAAAAATCATTAAAATTTAATGATATCTCCAAGGAAATGGAATATAAAGTTTTAGATATTCATGCCTAAAGAAATTTTTAGTCGATATGATTCAAATAATTATTGTAAATAAATAATGGGAAGATGGAACATATCTCATACTATTGTTATAGGTGGATGATATTTTTATTAATGATCTAGAGTTCCATAAGATTTTGGAAATAAAGATAAATTTATCAATAATTTTTTAGACGAAGAACTGTGGATATGATAATAATATATTGGGGAAGATAATTGAAAGGGATAGTAAATCCAACTCATTGGTATTGTATCAGAAGCAATACATTAGGAATTTTGTTGAAATATTTAGAATGAATCATTGTAAACCTACCTCACCCCCCATCAGACATTTCTAACCTTCTAAATCACAAGCACCATTAATGGAAAAAGAAGTTCTTGACATGGGGAAGGTTTCTTGTGCTTTATTTTTAAGATGTGTGATGTATGAAATGGTTTTACTCAACCAGATATTTCTTTAGTATTGGTATTTTTCATTTACTTCCATAAAAATTACAGAATGAAACAATAGGAAGTTATGAAATAGATCATTCAATACTTAAAGGGGTTAAGGGATATAACTTTATGTTTTATATATAATGGATAATTTAAAGGTTTTATAGATACATATTTTATTGGAGAAAGAGGTTCATGGAAATGTACTACAGGTTTTTTATTTACATTTTGTGGACCAACTGTTTACTAGATGTATTAGCTACAACCAGTTGTTACTTTATCTACAACTGAAGTATTGTATATTTTCAATATTGAAGCATAGAAAGAGTTGATATGGTTGATGTGTTTACTTATAGAACATAGAAAGGTATTAGGCAATGAAATATTATTCTATGATACTTGGAGTTTAATTCATCTTTCTCACAATCTTGTGTTTCATGAAATAATGAAACACATTAACCTGAAGTATCACTATATAGAAATTATACTGGATGAAAAATTATTGGATATCTTGAAGGTTTTTTAGAAGAATAATTACACAAATATGTTTATAAAGGTCATGTTCAAATTAAGTTAAAGGAAAAATTGTTCCTAGGTTGGACTCAATTAATCGGACATATTGGAGGGTGTTTCATGAAACAGACAGAGGATGAGCTTAGGTGGATTGTTAAGGGATGCTGAAATCATGAGGTAAATTCCATGAGAGATATTATTGGGTTTGTAGAAAGTTATGTATTCTTTCACTGAATAGAGTTTTATGGACAAAAGAAAATCTAACTGAGGTTATCAGACAAATATCATCAAATAGACCATATGGATGTTTTCTATTTGATCGTTTTCATAGTGTTAAGGGAAAAAAGGTCTCATCATACAGACTTCCATTAGATAGAGACCACCAGATGGGATCATCAAATTTATATGATCAAACATGGTAATCTTGGGATGAGACTTCAATTTCATAAAATATATGGTGTTCATTTGGGTGAGACTAAAGGAATTATATATTTACACAGTGACCAACTATTTTTTGTTCCATGGATGGTTCAACAATGTATCAATAGTATCCCAGGTCAACAAGAGGTTGAACATGAATCTCAGATGTCAGTGAAACTTCATGACTAGATAGAGACCTCTATAAACGTAGGTGGTTGTACATCTCTAAATGTTTTTTATTATCTTAGTTTCTATATTGAAAAAGAAAAGATTTTATATCTAAATATTATGAGACTTTTTGTGTGGAGAGTAAGTGGAGAGTGTTTTTTATTCACTTGTATCTCATTAATGAAATATGTTTTCAGTTTTATCTGATGGATGTAGTAATTTTTTGAACCACATAAATCTCATTTTTCTATTTTATTCTATTTATGTGAAGTGTAATTATGATGTCTTTGTGGATATTATGTGGGATATCATCCAAGTTCAAGTAAACAAGATTAAAAAAGGGGGATATCATACAAACCATTATTTGGTAACTTGGTGAAGCTTTTCATGGTGTGGGAAGAAGCAATCAGATTGACTCATGTATGGTGTATGTGATGCTTGTGTGGTCTGCCTATTAGATCACACAAATGGAGTGATACCTCAGTTGTTAGTTTCCCATATCATCCTCTAATAAGGTGTATGATTACTTACAGAGGGATGATAACTAGATATAGTCATTGGGGTGTGAGATAGGGAAACCAATGGAGAAGTGGAATTAGGGTACCATCTTATATATAAACATAAACACTAATATATATATATATATAGATTATTTTGATTTAGAATTGTCCATTTCTATGAATTATTTGTTGATTATTTCATGGTGAGGATGGTAAATTATTATTACCTATTTTAGCGATGATTTAGTTTTATTTGTCCACTCACTAGGCTTTAGAATTATTCATTCACATTTTACATGAGATATTTCAAGGAGGATCCTATTAAGTATACATGTTATGATCACCCTACATCTATATAAAATATTTTTTAGGTTATAAGGAACATATTGATGATTATATTGGGAATTAATAGCTTAGAGGAGGTATTGAGCATCCATTGGCAGTTACTGGAGTTCTTGATCACTTCATAGTTTTACTTTTGGAACTTGTAGTCTTTATTTTAAGTTTATGTATGGCATTACATGTTCTGTGTTTTATTTAATTTTACTGATAATTTTTTTTACAGTTCTTATCATCTTATATCTTACTCCTTAATGTTATATAGAGGGTAATTCCTCTATTGTGTGGGACTGGTATACCATATGTACTATTTTTCCAACGCATGGATTGTTGGAGTTGGGATTTGAGCACCATTATATATATCTCTCTAAATATTTTTTATTGACTAAAGAGGATTACCTATGGAGGTAGTAGTCATGAAATATTAGAATCAAAGTTTTATGGTTGAGGTATAGTATGGAGTTTAGAGTTAAGAATTAGTGATGATTCATAAGTCGGTAGGGAAACCGTTTAATCCAATATTAATGAATACTATAAATAGGAGAGAGCATCTAAAACATAGGATTTTATATGCACATATTATTCAATTTAATTAAATTAAATTTTAGAAGGAATTATAATTGAAATTATGATACATACAGTGTAGATACCTTGAAAAGGATTTTGCGTCACGTTTATCTTTTCCCGTGTTTGAATTGGGAAGAAAACAGAAAAATGTGTTTCAATGGAGTGATTAATTAATTAACCATAGAATGTTTTTTAGGGTTTAGGAGTCCTAAATGTTTTTTTCTTTTGATCATATGGCACCATGTAGAGGTCCAGGTCAGGATTTTGGAAAATAATTTCAATGGGATACTCCAGAAAATCATCGTAGAGTAGATATTGATAAAAATGAATCATGGGTGTGGAAACTACAAGAGTTTCAATGCCAAGTTATATAGAATTATAAAGGATCTGTTTTATATTATAAGATAAAGGGTTGTAAGGGGGATTTGGGGACATCCTTTAGTCTAATTAAATCTTGAAAATAGTATTGGGTTTCTTTAGTTGTAATGATGTTGTGTGGGTTAGCATGGGAGTAAGGGATTTTATTACTCAAAGATCATGAGGAGTTGGTAATTTCATGAGATAATTTCAGGGATCAGTTTGAGGAAGATTATATATCTTTGAAAACATATTCCCTTATTGTAAGTAGATCCTTACCCATCCACACATGAGTTATTCTGTTCAAGAGTTTTTTATCCACTATAAGAACCTTTGATATTATTCTTTGGGACTTATACCATATGAGGAGGCCTGGGTGAGGCATTTCAAGGAGTAGTTATATCTAGATATATGGAACCAGGTCACTCTATTTATGTGGAATTAATATTTTGATGTGCTATAGAAGGTGGATAACATCAAGGGGAAATTGACTAGGACCAGATCATTATGAGATGGGAATCACCAAGACCTTATACAGAGAAGATATTTGACCTGAATTTATCAGTTTCTTAACTAGAAAAAGATGTTTAAGTTAGTAGAGAGTAGTTTTTAACCTTCCTCAAGTCATTTCACTAAGAATATTAATTCCTAAACACCTGTTAGTGCATTGAGCATAATTTTTTTCTCGTGTATAGATCATGTACATTAGAATTGAGAGTGCATGAACATGATCAGTATTTAGCATGTTTTTAGTGGTTTGATCTCGGCCCAACCATTATAACAGTATCATCTAAGGTAGAAGTTTCTGTAGGTAATACCATAATATAATCAGTAAATAGGTGATGAAGTGGGTATAGGATATTCTCATGATATCCATCATCCTCAGGTATAGTGGGAAGAGTGTGTCCTTGGATGTTCCTTGCATCAAGGATAGATATTTCATAGTGTATTACATGTTCAGATGCATGATTAACCATTATTTGAATTGTGTGATCTTGATGTTGTATGAGGTATTATATGCCTATTTTCTAAAAGGGTTTA
Organism: Viscum album; assembly: GCA_963277665.1. Classification (NCBI taxonomy): domain Eukaryota; kingdom Viridiplantae; phylum Streptophyta; class Magnoliopsida; order Santalales; family Viscaceae; genus Viscum; species Viscum album. Next base: position 1,656,920,251 of record OY728163.1, read on the forward strand.
TACTTTGTTTGATTTAGAAAATACACACACATTTGTTTCACTATCTCTAGTCCATTCTTTGGGACATAAGGTGGAGAGACTTCTAGTTCCCATGTCATTGACTACACTAGTTGGAGGTCCAGCTAGCATGTATGATGTGTACATAAATTATGAATTGGTGCTCATTAAGTACTACCCTTTGGGAGATTTACTATATATGTATGAATAAATCCATAAAACATTATCCTAATCATGTATTGGATATATTTTTTTCATGATATCATGGACTAATTCATCAAACGCGTTAAATTATACAATTTTGGTGGAGGCCTCATAGTGTTTATTAGAAAACAACAACCTCAAATGGGTCAGAGATGTGTTGAGTGGTAGGGATGATGCTGGAATCTGTAGAGGACCATCCGGTAGTTTTTCATAGGGTTATTGAATAGTACTTGGATGTCTTTACTAAAGTGGTTGTGACACTACCCCCTCGATGAGTTGTTGAGTTTATTATAGAGATACAACTAAGTGTTTAATTGATATAAATGTATCCATATCATATAGAACCTTATGATTTTTTGGTGGTACATATTCAAATTTTTTAATCTCACATAGAGAGGATTCATCAGGCCTAGTTTGTTACCTTGGGGTACTGTATTTCAATTTTTGGTGATGTCGGATGGATGTTTTTGGTTGTGTATCGATTATCACCATATATATTAGTTAACAGTGAATAAATATTATCCTCTCCCATGGATTGATTATTTATTTGAATAGTTTAGGGAAGTAGTTGATTCTCAAAGATCTACTTGTGATCTAGATATCATCTACTGTGAGTGGAGGATAAGGATATGTTGATTAATTAATTTATATATCATTATAGGAATTATGATTTATTTTTTATGCTACTTGGGGTTAGAAATGCTTCATCTAAGTTCATGGGGATGATGAATGTAATGTTCCATGAGTTTCTGAACTAGTTCATGGTGGTATTTATCAATGAAATAAATTTTATTTTAGCATCATAGGGGGGTCATTCAAAGCATATGTGAACTGTATTAGGAGTTATTCAGCCTCATTAGCTATTTGGGAAGCTATTTAAGTGTGATTTTTGGGATCATGGGTTTTGAATCTTGGTGAATGTAATATCTCATCATGGATTATCTATAGATCCTTCAAATATTGAGGTTCTATTTTGTTATGTATCCCCCAAGAATGTTTCATAGGTATGGATTTTTCTTGGTCTTATTGGTTATTATAGGAGTTTCATACATTAATTCCCCCAAATTATGATTCTGGGGAAATCGTTTACTGGAAAGGATAAAAAATTAATGAGGAATTACCATTTCTAGGCTACGTTCAATTATTTCAAGGAGAAGGTATTCAGTTATTTGGTTCTTCATCTTTCAATGGAGGGTTTTGTGTTTGAGGCTTACCATGATGCTTCATATCTTGGTTTCAGTTGAATGTTGATTTAGTCATAATCAATTATCTATTACGGGGTTTTTATGTTATGGAATCATGAATGAAACTTTTCCAAATATGATCTTAAACATGGTAAAATAGTGTTCTCTTTGAATTTGTAGTGGAACTATCTTATTAGTGAGTTCTTTATGGTCTTTACAAACCATAAAATCTAAAAGTATGTCTTCTCCAAAACAACTTGAATTTATAGACTGATAGTGGATAGAGTTGTTATTGGAAAATGACTTTTAGTTTTCATTTAAAGTGGGTAATACGATTTTTGTGGTTGATTACTTGAGCAGTAATTCACATTGTGGTTCAATACATGGGATAGCAGACTCAGAGAGTGATGAAAGAGTATTCAGTGGTTCACCTTGATATGGGAGAAATGGATGTTAGAATAATTCCTTATTGAATGATGGTGAAGTCATATTTAGTGAAGAAGATGTAAGAATCCCAGCTTGGGGATCCATAGGTAGAGGTTTTTCAGGAACGTATTATTTGTCGAAATGATCTTTAAAGGTTATCTATGAATAGAGAGCATCAAATGTTGTCTTAGAAAAAACAGTTCATTTATTCAAAAAAATTAAGTGTTTATCTATAAGTTCAATAGTTAATTATTGGTGGTATATCATAGTGTGATGAAGATGTATCATTCTATGAGCAACCATTTTTTGTGGTCTATCCTGATGAATTCTGTTTCATAGTTTTTCTATCAATGTTTGGTCTTTCAAAAAGTGAAGGTTGAGCATTGTGTTCCTGGTGGTTTTCTTCATCCACTTGATGTTCCCTAGTGGATGTGGTAGGATGTTTAGATAGACATGTTCTCTAATTTACCAAGAGATAGGGGTGGTTATGATTCTATATGGGTGATCATAGACCATCTAACATAATAAGATCACTTTATAGTGATCAAGGAGTCAAGCTCAGTTGAGGTGTTATCATGGTGGTATCTGGAGGAGACAGTGAGGCTTCATGGGGTTCCAAAGATGATAATATCTGATCCTAAATTCTATTTTACCTCCAAGGTGTGGAGAGGTCTCTTTCATTCCTGTATGACATAATTATTCTTTACCATCAATTTTACTTTGTAGATGGATGGTTAGAAAAGTGGACTATCCAATATTTATAGGACATAATTCACACATGTATTCTGGATTTTGTAGGTTTGTGGGTGAGACACCTACCCTTTGGGAGTTCACTTATAGTAACATTTATCACTCTAGTATTAGAATATGTCCATTCTAATACATTTACTATTGACCATTCCATTCTACATTATGCTAGATAGTTTTTAGAGATTCGTGTATTCCACAGTAGAAATTTTTATAAAATATTTCTGAGAATGTCCAAGTAATATGTGAGAGAATTAATGGGGTTAAATATCATTATAATTTCTATGAAGATCATAGGATGAGGCTGATAGAGTTCAACATTGCATATCATTTGTTTTTTACGGTGTCTCTTCATCATGGGTAGTGAAGGTTCGATAGTGTTAGTAAAATTTATCCCAAGTTCTTTGGAACTTTCAAAATGTTGGTTCATGTTTGAGTTATGTCATATCAGTTATAATTACCCCTATAGATGATCCAAATTCATAACGTTGTCCATGTTTCACAAGTTCACCAATATCTTATTTTCTATTTACATGACATTGATTCAGGTGCACTGGATATTAAAGATGGAGTGACCTTTGAGGATTGGCCTATCAAGATTCAAGTCCATAAGGGGAAGGCTAGGAACATGCCTTTTATTCTTTTGGTTCGTGTCCTATGGTGACATGGTTCCTTAGAAGTTATGACTTGGGTATATGAGTCATATATTCATTCTTAGTTTCTAGAGTTTTTCTCATTATATTTTTTGATCCTTATTGACATTCTTTTTTGAATATTATTTTTATTTACAAGTTAGTTTCCCTTCATTATTTGGTGATATTGTGTGTTTATGAACAATTTTATCATATTGTTTTAGTTGTGTTCATATTATAATGGGATACTTTAGAGTAATCTTACAATGTTGTTGTTAAGACCTCCTTTCTCTTATTTCCATGTTTTTTTACGTTCTTGAGGATGAAAATTGTTAGAGAGTTATTTGATGTAAGGTAGTGTTTTCTAAATACCATATATTTGTGTTTTATAATGGTTAAAATGTGTCACAAGGGTTTTAGGAGGACTTATATGGGTTATAAAATATTATATTCCCATTTTTATGGTAAAAAAACCGTGGTTGTAGGCATGGTGCTATTTATTTTGAATTCTGCTTTCAGGATTGAGCATTGGGATGACTTTTTTGGCCATGGGTGTCGTGAGTTTATCCATGGAGTTGGTTGTTTTATGTTGGATTGAACTAGGGAGAGTCAAATTAGTAGGATATCCATTTCAAAATTCATTTAAGCTATGGATTTCACTTATGAGAAATGAGAGTGAAGAAACAGCTTGGGGGGGCCATTTTGAAGAAGTCTGTTTAGGTTTGGTGTAAAGAGAGTCTCATTTTTTGAAACAATAAGAACGAGCTTCCTCCACACCATAGTGTTGAGAATTATTTGGGTAAAATATCTTTTATTTTGACACCATGTCATGGAAGAAGTCAAAATTGTTTGATGTTGGTTTCAATGTTTTGTGATTTATGAGATTCAAACACCTAGAAAATCAAATCATACCTTGACTAGAGGCACCACTAGCATTTTTAGAGTTCCTCATACTATGGTGAATGATTTCAGGATTCCTTTATAAATAAATGGACTAACCTCCCTTGATTTATATTTTCACTCCTTCCCTCGAACCCTAACAGACCCTAATGCCTCTCATAACCCTCCGGGCGTTCTTCTTTGATATTTTAACCCCTTGGTTTGTCCTTATTGAATTTTGAAGGATCATGGTACTCCCTATTTTAATATTCTCTATTTTTTCATTTTTCTTCTTCTTCCTAAAGTTAATTCTGGAAGTTAATTTCATTATTTTGGGATAGAAATTGATCTTTTGTTGGTGGTGGTTATCTTTCATATGTTATAGGGGGTGTTTCTATTTGTTTTGGTTTTGTTTCCTTTAGAAGTGGTTGATTCCCAATTTTTTGTTCTTTCTTGAAGAACATTGATATAATGTTCTATAAGAGACATGCATCTATATTATAATATTTCAATAAGGTAAACATTACATCTCATAAATAATTACACAATACTATGAATATAAGGCTTAGTGTCTTTGAAGACTACCTACATAATTAACTTTTTTAACCCTTGTGGTCATTTTTCAATAATTGATTCACACTAGACATCATCCTATAGTTATTACATGTTAAACTCATCTTCATAACAAATGGAAATGGAAAAATAAAAAAGGGGTGAGATCAGATGCTTAGTAAGTGTAAACGTAAGTTATAACAATTTAATATAATAAGTGATCAAATGATTATCATATAGTTATAATCAATATACATAATAAAATTCATACCCAACAAATCATAGATCATAAATCATGGAATATGACTTCATATAAAATAAGACATGAATCAAAATAGTTTATAAACAAGAGTTAAAAAGCATGAGATATGATATCTTGAGACATTCAAGGCAATAAGTATGATATTTTGAAAAATATTTCTAATTTTTCATAAAAAATTGTATAGACAACATTACTTTCATGATCCACAGCATCTATTCCCACAATTACGAGTAATTAAAATTTACTCAAAAATACTTATCTCATTAGATATAAACATTAAAACAATAAATCTGAGGGTTATATATAACCCAATCCATAATAATATATACTTATAAGTGACACATTAAATTAATCACTTAACATATCATAAATAACCCCAGTAAATAAAATGTTATTCATGAATCATTAAAATAAATATAATTCACTTTTTTAGAATAAAGAACCCATATAAAGAAGATGGGTTTCATTCAAAACATCATAAATAATCCATAGAAATAAAATTGGTTTCATGTCATTTTTAAATGGTTTAATATAATTAAATCAATAATAATTCCATAAATAATTATAACATGATAAAACCATTGAAAATAAATAGGTATCCAATGACATCAAGTAACTTTTTCTGTAAATATCATTCAATCAAGATAATAAATCATATGGTATTTAAACAATATAGATAATGTTTATATTGATAAGATAAAAAATTACACAATAAATAAATTTATGAAAACTTTGTAAACACTATTTATTTGAAGGATACAAATATAGGTTATTCACAAAGGATATTAATTGGAAAAAATTTATTCTTATATACAAAAAATGATTTAGAAAGACAAAGGCAGTGATAGATAATTTATCCAAAAGAGGATTTTATTAAATAAGTAATAAAAAAATAATGTGGATGGTTATATTTGAATAATATCCTTGATCAAACACAATATATTTCAATTGGAAATAATTTTAAAGAAAAATGGTTTTTATGATTTTTAGGAAATTCACATTGTAAATAGGAAATATTCTTGATCTTTTGAAATAATTTTAGAATATATATTTTTATAAATATAAGAAAAAAATAATTTATTTTAGAAACCATGTAAATAAAGATATAAATAATCATAAAAAATGATAAAGGTGGTGGAATTATGTGTCCACATATAAAAGTTAAACATATAATCTTTTCAGAATTTGATGAAAACAACCCATATGAAAACCAACGAAAATGTCTTTAAAAAATTTAAAATTAGATATCATAGTAGAAAACGGCCTTAATAATTTATTTTAGGTACATATAAGGACATTTTTAGAATCAAAAAATGTATTAGTATGTGGAAAAAGGAGTTCCCTGACTGAAAATAATAAACGAGGTCGGTTCCTCTTACAAGAAACACTTTGAGTAAAATTTGAGTCAAGGGAAAATGAAATATAGTGGGATTATATAAAACCCCATGAATATTCAAAATGAAATTTTGAGAGGTTTTATAAAGAATAAAAATTCACCATATGGATTATCTTTCTAAAATAATCTTAATTTGAAAATAGTATTGGTAACGAACTCTTATGGTTGAGTAACATTTTGATTAAAAACTTTTATTATTAGAGGTATATTTATTTTATGGATCAATATTCATGATGTTTATGAGCTAACTCAGTGTGTTTCATTATTTATTGATGGATACTAACTTAAGAAAGGGAATAAAAACATGTGGTCAATGTAGAGATTTCCCTAGTGATAAATATAATACAATTGGTGTTGAATATGAGTATATTATAGACACATTAAGGAAGATGACCAAGGATATACCTAGAAAACATTCATATATGGAGAAAATGATGTCACATGGAATGATACAACTATAGTTAATCATTTCATATGATATAAGCCTCTATATTTTAGTGGGACTATTAATCCTTTAGTAGTTGAGTAATGAATTAAGTCTCTTAAAAAAATATTTATGGTCATGACATGTAATGAAAAGGAAAAGGTTATGATAGAAGTATATTATTTTAGAGGCGATGTTGATCAATGAAGATAATTGATCCAAAATAATATAGAGGAATAAAAAATAAATCATGTATAATGGAGAGATTTTAAGGTAATATTATTCAATAAATATTTACCTCATGGGAAATGAACTGAAATGAAGAGAAAGTTCCTCAATTTAATGTAAAAGGAAGAATAAAATTTTAATGAGTATGGGGATACCTTTATAAGACATTAAAGGTATTTTATGGATTACATATGTAATCCATAGATCAATATTGTCCATTTCTTTGAAGGTCTTAATCCAATCCTCTGAAGGGAACTAGTTTCTAAAATATTTTCAATATATGATGAAATAGTATTACAATCCAAAAAAGTATAAAAGTAATTTTCTAGATCCTATATATTCAAGTAAAATAAAGAGAATAAGAGGTTGGTTGATAAGCAAGAAAAATGTAATGGTTCAAAGAACAATAAGGCAAAAAATAAATTTACTAATGTGAAAATTTCCAAAAGAAATATCCTAGAAACTGTTTAAAGGGAAAAGGTTTTTATTACAAGTGTAAAGATAAGGTTCACATGGATAATGAATATAAGGGGTATAAAGAATCCAATGTTATACAATGCTTAAAATATATAGAAACGGGGAATTCATCACTCTAATTTCACAATCATCAATGGAACCAATCGTAGAAGCAGTTGAGTGCAGAAGGCCAAGATTATATGATCACTATAGCTGAGTTTTAGGTTCCTAAATAAGTAGTGGTAGGTAATTTAATCATATCCTAAAATTTATCTAATGATTTATTTTATTCTAGATCTTCATACATTTTTATATCTTCCAAGTTTTCCAATATAGATAGATATTTACCTAGAACCATAAGAAGAGAGTTTTCAGCTAAAACCCCTAGTGAAAATATCACTGCAACAAGGGTGTGTCAGTCATTTCCCATTATGACACATAAATATTCCTTAATTATATAATTTATTATTATACCTATGGTTAATTTTCATATAATCCTTGGTATGGCTTTGATTTCAAAATATAATGAAAAAAATTTATTTCTAAGAGAGGGAAATTATAATTTGTGATGAATAAGTAGAATTACTTATCTTTAGAGGGGATAATTCATCATTTAAATCATGTAAGGATCCACCCCTAGTAGCTCTTCTAAATTAGATTCTTGGGACAATAAGAGTATACATAATCCAGGAATGTAAAGGGTAAACATAAAATTGAGAATATACCTGTTGTATAGGAATATATTGATGTATTTCTTGAGGAATTACCTAAACATCCACTAGAAAGTGAAGTTTAGTTTTTCATTAATTTAATATTTTATTAAATACATATATCAATAAATCCCTATAGAATAGACACTATGGAATTAGTGGAGTTGAATAAAAAACTACAGTATTTTTGTGACAAGTGATTTATATTCCATGGTGTTTTACCTTATTGATCCCTTGTTCTTTTAATTTAGAAGAAATATAGATATATGAGGCTATACATTTATTAGATAAATCAATTATATTACTATAAATAAGAATTATCTTGTTCCTCGCATTGAGGGATTTTTTGATCAACTCTATAGATATCAATATTTTTCAAATATTGAACTTTATTCTGGGTATCATTGGTTGTGAGTAAAGTAGGATTATATCTCAAAGAATATTTTTTATATGAGGTGAAGGCATTATAATTTTATATTATCTCCATTTGGATTTACTAATTCAACCTATATTTTTATGGATCTAATGAATAGAGTATTCAAGGAATATCATGATTTTTTGGGTATTTATTGATGATGTATTAGTGTAGTCTAAAATCTATGAGGACCATGAGAATAAAATGTAGATAATTCTAGAAACTATTAAATAAAAAAATTATATTATAAATTTATCAAGTGTGAATTCTACTTTTATAAAGTTCTTTTTCTTGGACATATTGTCTCTATAGATGGAATATCAGTTAATTATTCAAAGAAAAAGGCAATCAAAGAATGGAATACACCAACGAACATAAATGAGGTACGTAGTTTCATTGGAGTGGTAGGTTACTATCAGTGTTTTTTTGAAAAAAAAAATATTGGATTTCCTATTAACCAAGATTATACATACATGGGTAAAGTTCAGATGGATATAGGAATATGAAGAATGTTTTGAATAATTGAAGAGTTCATTAGATAATTCTCTGATTTTGACTCTAACATTTGAATATGTGGGATTTTTTATATACAGTGATGCATCAGATAATGAAATTGGTTGTTTCCTTATATAGAATGAAAAATTTCTTCACTATGCCTCAAGGTAGTTAAAGAATTGTGAACAGAACTATCTAACTCATGATCTTGAGTTATAATTCATAATATTTTATTTGAAGATATAGAGACATTATTTATATAGATACATATTTGATATATACACAAACCATAATATCCTAAAATATATATTTTCATAGAAACAACTATATATAAGGAAAAGGAGATCACTCGAGTGGCTTGAGGATGATGATTTCTCAATACACTACCATCTAGGGAATGAAAATAAGGTAGTAGATGCATTCAGTATAAAGGATAATAGAGCCCTAACTGAAATTAGGATTACTAGGTATTTGATGTTTATCAATTTAGGGAAGATAGATATGGGAATTATTAAGGAAGGATATATATCACTTCTTTTTCAAATGATTTACATGTCACCTTTATTCGAAAAGATAAAAATTTCTCAAACTGATAATGATAATTTTTAAAAGAAAATTAAAGCAATTAATGATGGGAAATTGGTAGACTATGTATATGAAGATGGTGTTTTGAAATTTCAAAATAGGTTATGTGTTCCATATATACTTGTGCTGAAAAGGGAATTAATGGATGATTCTCAAAACTCGAATTTCTATATACACCCTAGAAGCACCAAGATGTGTAGATATTTAATGGAACATTTTTTGTGGGATAATATAAAGTGAGAAATAACTAATTATATGTCAATATGTTTTTTTTCAATAGTTAAAGGAAAATTGATGACATCTTAGAGGATTTATGAAACCTATACCTATTCTTATATGCAAATGGGATGACATTAAAATTGAATCTTTTTCTATATTACTATATACGCCTAGAAATAATAATTAAATATGGGTTATTGTTGATTTACTTTAAAAATATACACATTTTCTTATTATAAGAGAGGATTTACCATTTAAGATCCTTAAATAACTCTATATTAATGATTTTTAAGGCTTCATGTTGCACCAATTTCAATTGTTTTTTATCATGATCCATGATTTAAATCAAAATTAAAGAAAAGTATTCAGAAGAATCTCAATACTGAGATTCATTTAGGTAATTTTTATCACCCTCAAACTGATGGATAATTTGAAAGGTCTATATAAACATTAAAATACATGTTGAGGTCATTCCCACTTGACTTTCATGTAATGTGGGGTCATTATTTACCTTTGGTGGAGTTTCCCTATAAAAATATCTTCCCTTAAAGTATTCTAATGGTGCGGTATAAATCACTATATAGAAAGATATTTTGTAACATCTGGAGTTTTAATAAAAAAATATTTATTTTATTTAAACATTATTTCAATGTTAGTAATAATAATAAAACAAAATTATAAATTAATAGTAATTTTTTAAATAAGGAAATAAATTAATAAATGAATAAATTATAATAATAATTTATTAAATAAGAATTCACTTCCTAATTGTATCAAATAATTATATTGACAAATTAACAATTGCTAAAATATGTTTTTATATAATGAAATATTAATCTTTTATAAGGGAATATATAAATATAAGAATATGTAACAATTTTTTGTAAAAATAACAATTTGAATAACCAAAATTTATGGTCATAAATTATATTAAATTTTATCATTATAAAATATTTGATTCAAAATTTTTAATATTAATATAAAATAATTAATTATGAATATATTAATAAATGAAATTTTAAATATTACTAATATTTTATGGTTTATGATGTTATTATATATTGTTATATGAAATATGAAACTATAAATTACTATTTTGAATTACATATTTTACTTACAACAATTAAAAAATAATGAAATTATTAATTAAACGTAATATAATATAAATATATGAAATAAATGAAAAAAAAGAAAAAATCAATAAAAAAATTTGATTATTTATACTTGTGAATATTGAAATCAATAAATTTTATTATAAAATATATATTGTTTTTAAATAATTAATTATAAGTACATTTGTTTTGAAAAAAAATAATTTATAACTAATATAAATTGATTTAGATTTAAAAATTATGATATATAAGATAATATATATGAGTATTATTTTACAATAAAAAATTATTGTAGTATATTTTATTATTATATTTTGAAATTAGAAAAGTATTAATTATGATAAGTATATTATTATTATTATAAAAAAATTAGTTGATAAAATATTAAAAAAATAATAAAAGAATATAAAGGGATTTGAGGGTCTCACTTAGAGGTGATCATAATGGGAACCGAGAGATCGGAATATTGGTGGTTCACCTTTGGGGGTACGTAAGTCCAAAAAACTGAAAATTGAAGAGGGATTGGGCTCGGTTGTGTGTTTGACAGCCGGATGAAGTTTGAGTGAGGGGAAACAAAAATCAAAGAAGGAAGATCAACCTCAGAAGGTTTTTGATTCAGGAGGCCAAATAAGGTTGGGCTACCAATAAAAGATATCAGAATACACTTAGGGGTTTCATATGTCAACGAGGAGGTACCGAGCATGGATTAGGGTTTGAGCACAACACCACTTGAGATTGTGAATCTAAGGTAGTCAGTTTTTTAGATTATAGGTAGGTTTTTATTTTTCTGAATCCTTGAGAATATTGTCTCTTAGTCCGATTCCAGTGTCTTAATTTCTCTATTTTTTGTCTTCTCTAATTTTTTCATCCATGTTCATTGTCGTACATTCCCTGTTCTTTATCTCTCCTTCACAAATCTTCAAGATATTTCGATAAATACACTAAATCAGGTTTTTTTGGTCCCTTTTAATAAAAAAGATAATTAAAATATTTTATTCCCAAATTAGTATAGAAAAAAATTCAAACCAAATTTAATTATTGTTTGGTTCCTAATTGATACATTTCGTGTTTTTAGTCTTTTGTAGTTTTGAAAAAATTGTTCAAAATAGTAATTGATATATATATTTAAAATGATCTCATTTATTATCCTTTCTTAGAGTTTCAATTAAAATGTACACACTATAAAATTTTCACACTGAATATCAAAAGTGTATATATATATATATATATTATAGTGGAGACAATGGGAAGAGGAAATGTGTAAATTGAGGGTGACATGATATTTTTGGAAAGGAAATGCCCTTCCATTGTTCTGTGTTTTCTTATCCTAGGAGTATGATAGAAAATATGAGGGTAATAAATCTTATGCCTCTTCTATTTAGAATTCTCAAGAATAGGGGAAATTATTCCTATGTTTTGCTTAGCTATGACAATCAACCGATTTACCTCAATTTCAAGGTAAGTGAGATTTTCTATTTTCATTAAAGTTTTTTAGAATTATTATTTTTATCTTATAAATTTATTTGTAAGGGAAAATATTTATTTTAAAAAAATTATTTTTTTAAAATTTTATTTCTATAAGGGATATATTATTTTTATTTTAATAATTTGAAATTTTAATTTTAAAGAAAATTCCTCTTTGTTTTATTATTATATAGGATATATTTATTTTTCAAATAAATGTATGTGTATGATTATAATATCAAGTTACATATATTTTTAAATTTTATTTTAAATTTTGTTAGGAATATATGAATGGATTTTATTTTTATTTGGACCCTTATAAACGGAATTAATTTTATAAAAAAAATCCAATGATATTTTATATTATTTAAAGAATTTATATTTTTAAACTATTATAGAAAGAAATAAAAAATAATTGCATGTTATTGTTCAATTTTTAATTATAAAGGGTTTTTTTGTTTATCAATATCTATATGTTTAAATTTCAAATAAGAAAAATTATTATGTTATTGCCTTAGAGAAAATAAAAGTTATTATTTTATATGTATGTTTCATTTATTAACAGTTATCATTTTATGTACAACCATAAATTCCATTCTTATTATGAGATATTACCATTATCTATAACTTGTGACATTTCATGCATACTTTAGTTAAATTTTAAGGAGTCCTTGTTTTATCTATATATGCATTTAAATAAATTATTCTATTATAGTAAAATATTTTCGAAATGGATTTTATGATTTTAATAAATGAAATTTTTGTACATGAATGTTAATTATTAATTTATCAACATTCCATGTATTTTAGAAATGTTTAATGGTGGTCATATTCAATTTTTTTGAATCAATAAGATGACTCTTTTGAAAATATATTTAAATATATGTATATTTATGTAAATATGTTTCTATTATTAATATAAAAAAACTAGGGAAATATATATATATGTCTTTTTGAAAGGAAATCTTGAAATGTTTTTTATAAAATTATGCACTTGAACATTGTAAACATGGTAGGGAATTTGGGAGTGAACTTGTCCCTCAAGAAAGTTAGTAGGCCCAGACAGCCTTCAATGTTTCAAGTGAACTTTATTTATGTTTTTGATATCATGTATAATGTTATCTAAAAATTCATGGTATTATTTTTAAAGACATTTTTGATCATAAGTAATTCCAAATATTATTTTAGTATTTTCAAAGAATAAATAATTTCAATGATATTTTCATAGGTATTCTTAAAAGTATTTTCGAAGGTATTTTCAAAGGAAATTCAAAAGTATTTTTCAAAAGATATTTTCAAAAGGATATTTCACTAATGGATGTTCAATGATTATAAAACCCTTAACTGGGCATTTTAATTCTCATCCCATGTTTTAAAATTATTTTCACAGGTATCTTATAATTTCTAAGATATAAGAATTTTCATAATGAGTTAGAACATTTGTAGTGAAGTATATATTTTATATTATTTCATAAAACTATGAAAAAATATAAGATATTGTCTAATTTTCCATAACCTAGACTAGAAAAGTCAATGGAAAGTAAAATGTATTGTGTGTTATTTTAGTTATATTTTATAAAAAAAAGACACAATGTTTTTATGTACTGAATCCAAAAGTGCGGGTTTGTGGCATTACATTTGGTATGAGAGAGATGATCTTGACAACTTTGGAGATTAGATATTTTCATTTGAGGAAAATCTAGGAGGTAGAGTATAGAGGTTTAGAAATTCTAGTTTTACTTAACTCAAAATAATGAAATTCATAATTTTCCTAAGTCTAACTAATATATTGTGAGGATACAATTTAATTTAAGGGGAGTAGAATGTAACATTTTGAGTCTTAATAAAATAATTTTTTTTATTTAATCATTTTTCAATGTTTGTAATAATTATGAAACAAGATTTTAAATGAATATTAAAGTATAAAATAAATAAATGAAGATATTATAATAATAATTTATTAAATAATATTTTTTCTAGATAATTTTTTCAAATAATTATATCGACAAATTAAGAACAACTATAATATATTATGATATAATAAATAAAAAAATTAAGGAAATATATATATATATATATGAATATGTGATTATTTTTTAAAATAAAAATATTTGAATAAAAAAAATATAAGGTTTTAAATGATATTAAATTTTATGATTATAAAAATTTGACTCACAAATTTTTAATTTAATATAATATAATTAATTATGAATATATTAATAAGTGAAAATATGAATATTATTAATATTTTCTGATTTATGAAGCTAATATATATTGTTATAATATATATTAAATTATAAATAACTATTTTTAATTACATGTTTTACTAACAACAATTAACAAAATGACAAAAAAATAATTAAACATAATATAATTTAAATATATCAAATAAATGAAATTAAGAAATAATTAATAAATAAAATTTGAGTATTCATAATTGTTAATATTTAAATTAAGAAATTATTTTATAAAATGTATAATACTTTTAAATAACAAATAATATGAATGATTCTTAAAAAAAAATAATTTATAATTCATATAAATTAATTTTCATTTAAAAATTGTAAAATATAAGACAATATATATGAGTATTATTTTGAATTATAACATTAATGTAATATATTTTATTATAATATTTTGAAATTATAAAACTATTAATTATGATACGTATATTTTTATGATTATAAAAAATGAAATGATGAAATATGAATATATATATATATATGAATAATAAAAAGGGATAAATTGATTCCAGGGCCTCACTTAGAACTGAGCTCAATGGAAACAAAGAAATCTGAATATGGGGGGTTTTCATTAGGATTATGTGAGGCCAAACTACTATGGATGAAGGAGGGATCGAGCTCGGTTGTGTATTTGATGGCTGAATGAAGTCCGAGTGAGGCGAAACAAAGCTTAGAGAATAAAGATCTATCACATAAGGGTTTCATTTCAGGTTGCCGAATTAAGTTGGGCTAGCAGTGAAGGGGAACCGAACATAGTTAGGGGTTTCTTATGTCAGTAAAGAGGTATTGAGCAAGGTTTAGGATTCCAGCGGAACACTGATAGATATTGAATACTGGAGGTGGTTAATTTTTCATTTTGTTTGTAGGTGAATTTTATTTTTTTGTTTGAACCTTTATGAATAATATCTTCTATAATGATTCTATGGTACTAATTTCTCTATTTTTTGATGTCCGAGATTTTACATTCCTCGTTTACTCTAAAAAAATACCCTATTGTTCATATCTCTTTCAGAAATCTACAGGATATTTTAATTGATACACAAAATCGGGTATGTTGGTCTCTCTTAATCAACTTGATAATTGAATAATGTATGTTTCGAATCAGTGTTGATGAAATAGTATATCCCAATTGAATTATTGGTAGGTTCCTGATCACAACATTTATACTATTTTTATTCTTTATCAGTACTAAACAAAATATTTGAAATAGAAACTAATATATATATATATTCAAAATCACCACATTTATTATTTTTGTGATAGTTTCAATTAATATGTACACACCATACAATTTTTACATAAAATATCGATAATATATATATATATATATATATATGAAAGCGGAGATATTGGGAAGTGGAACTCTATAAAGAGTATATGGAAAGATAATTTTGGAAAGGTAGTGCCCTTACTTTGATCTATGTTTCCTTGTCTAGGGAGTATGAGAGATAATATGAGAGGAATAAATCATATGAATATCTTTTTTTGAATTATGAAGCACATGAAGAAGGATTTCTAGGTTATACATAGCTCTAACAGTCAACATATTTAGCTAAATTTTAAGGTAAGGGAGATTATCTATTTTCTATAAATGTTTTTGGAATAATTATTTTTGTGTTCAAAATTTATTTGTAAGGGAAACTTTTTTCAAATATTTTTTTATTTGATACTTTATTTCCATAAGGGATTGATTTTTTTTCATTTTTTGAAATTTTAATTGTAAGGGAAACACATATTTTTATTTATTATCATATGGCATATATTTATTTGTCAAATAAATATATGTATATGATAATAATTTCGGGTTACTTAAATCTTGAAATTATTTTCTCAGTTTTAGTTATGAATATATAAATGGGTTTTAATTTTCATAGACCCTTATAAAAAGAATTACTTTTATAGAAATTTTATTCAATGATCTATTATATTCATTCAAGATTTTTTATTTTTAAACTATAATATAAAAAAATAAAAATCCTTACTTTTTATTGTTCAATTTCAAATTCTAAAGGGGTATTTGAATTTATAAAAATCTATATGTTTAAATTTCAAATAATAAAAGTAGTTATTTTTTACCCTTAAATAAAATAAAAGATATAATTTTATTTGAATTTTTAATTTAATAATAGTTATTATTTTATACAAAACCATAAATGTCATTCATATTATAAAATACTACCATTATCTATAACTTGTGACATTTCATGCATACTAAAGTTAAATTTTAATGAGTATTTTTTATGTATTTATTCATTTGACTAAAATATTTCTTTATAAGAAATTATTTTAGAAATGAATTTTATGAGTTTAATAAATGAAATTTTAGTACATGAATGTTAATTAATCTTTTATCAACATTCCATGTATTAATAAAATGTATAAAAGGGATAATATTCAGTTGTTCCAAATCAATAAGATGATTTCCTGTTAATATATATATAAATATATGTATATTTAGGTAAATATGTTTCCATGATGTTAAAGTAGAAACCCTAGGGATATATATATATATATAAGGCAAGCATGAAATGTATTTTATAAAATTAGGCACTTGAATTTTGTAAACATGGTAGGGAATTGGGAAGTGAACATATCCCTCAGTAAAATGGGTAGGAACATACAACCTTAAATATTTCAAGTGGCCCCTATTTTTAGTTTTTGAAAGCTTTCATAATGTTATCTAAAAAATCACTAGATTATTTTTGCAAACAAATAGCATAAGTAATATTAAAATTATTGTATTATTTTCATAGAATAAATAATTTCAATGATATTTTCCAAATATATTTTAAAAATTATTTTCGATGGTACTTTCAAAGGATGTTCAAAATTATTTTTCAAAATTTATTTTCAAAACGATATTTTATAAAATGTTTTTCACTGATTTTAAAGTCTATTACTAGGTAATTTAATTCTCATATCAGGTTTTAAAATTACTTTTATAGGTATCTTTGATGTTTTGAGATAGAGAATTTCACTTAAAAAAATTAGTGAGTGTATAGAAAAGTATATATATTTTTTCATTTTCATACATCTCTTATAATATGTAAGACATTTCATAATTCTATAGAACCTAGACTGGTAAATTCCGTGGAATGTAAAATCTACTATATATTATTTCAGTTATATTTTAGAAAAATAAATAGCATTTTTATGTAATTAATCTAGAAGAAGGGGTTCAAGGCTTCACAAATTTTATACTCTAACATGTTTGGAAAAAGTTTTTGAAATAATTATTATGGTCCCAGAACTTGTTGAGTTGAAAATTTTGAAGTTAAATACTATTAAAACCCATTTTAAATCAAATCAAAGAAGAAAAATGATCTATATAGACAACCAAAATAATGATTTTCAATTTTAAGTGGCAGATTGTGTTTTCTTAGAAGTTCCTCCACAGAAGGGATTTATAAGGTTTAGTAAGAAAGAAAAACATCACCCAAAGTTCATTAGACCTTTTGAAATTTTAGAAAGAATTAGAGTAGTGGATTATTGTTTGGAAATACCACCGAGTCTCTCTAAAGTACATGATGTATTCCATGTATCACTATTATGTATGTACATTCTAAACCCAATGCATGCTCTCACATATGAGTAAATAGAATTGGAAAATAATTTATCATAATATGAAGAGTTTATCAAGATTCTGGACATTAGAGAACAAGTGTTGAAGAATCAGACAACTGAGAAGAAAAAGGTAGATTTGAAGAATCATAATATAGAAATAGTGATGAGGGAAATTGAAGAATTTATTATAAAAAATACCGAAATTTATTCAGGATTTGAAATTTATTAAATTTTGAAGATGAACATTTTTAATAGTCGTAAGAATGTAATACTCTTGCTTCAATTATAGTGATCTTTTCTTTTTAAAGAAATAATAGAAGAGTACACATAGCTTTATTGAATAATGTTTTTAAAAAATAAATCATAAAATTATATAAATAGAATTTTATTTAAATAATTTCATTTTTGAAATAATCATTTTATATTTTACTTATGGTGAAATTTTGTGATTTATCTAAAATGATTATTATTTTCAATGAATAATGAAAAATACTAATTTTTCAAATACACTTATTTAATAAAGTAATTTTAATTTCCCATTATATTTTTTTAGGTATTAATGTTTCATATGATCTATTTAATTTATAATAAGATTATTTAAATACAAAAAAATCCTGATTTTGATATATGTTAATTGTTATTCTTAAAACAAATTTTCTAAAAACAATTCTTCACATTTTATGAATTTACATTATAATTAATTTTTACCACTTATAGAAAAATAATATTGAAAATTGGATAAAATATTTGGAATTAGTAGTTTAAAATTTAATTAATAGTTCCCTTTTAATTTTAGGCTTTTAGAAAAGTAACTGTGGTAAAATTAATTACCTTAGTAAATGATAAATTGGGTAATTAAGGTAAAAAATAATGTGATAAGGTATTAAAAATCAACCCAACACTTGAATTTATTTTTTTGGATGAGATTAATTATAGCATATCCCACTAAAATTTAAATATGTTTTATTTTAGTGTCAAATGACCTTGGTAATGACATTTATATAATTTTAGGTAAAGTGAATTCAATAATGTCACTCTCTTAATTTTAATTTATTTTATTTGTTCACATAAGAATAATAATATGTTATGAATTAATAGAAAATTTTATTATATTATGACAAATTTATTTTCATAATGGTAATTTATTTTTAATTTTTATGGATTAAATAATTAAATTAAATGATCACGCAACAACGATATAGTATTTATTCAATTAATGTGAAAATAGAATAAATGTTTTTTAGAAATCTTAAAAGTGATATAATTTTGATATATTATTTTTTTAATATAATTATATATGAATATATCAAATTATGGATGTTTTAAATGGGTATATTTTAATTAAATCTTTATACTTGTGTATTTAATTTCAAATTAAATGAATAGTGTCAAAAATGACATTATTTATATTTTATGAAAATAATATTACATTAAACTATTTAAAAATCATTAAAATATTTAAAATGGATAGGGGATAATGTATGATCAAAAATTTCGTCCCTTGTCTATTTATGATCCAATTTTCACCTTATAAGTAAAATACAACCGTTTTAGATTTAAAAAGGCATCACCATGGTTAAAATTAGAAATAGTTAACCGGGGGATTAAACCAAACTATAAGGTTTAAAATGACACCAAAACCCATATAAATTTTATTTTTTGATTATATTTCTTCTTTGACCAACTTTCTAGAATATATTTCATTTTGGAATCCTTTTTCATGGGAATGACTTAATTATATTTTAATATTTTTAGAAATTCAAATTTTGTTATTTCCCAACCTTATAAAAGAACAACCCTTTTTCTCAATTATTCACACCACATTGATCCATATAAATTGAAAAAATCCTTAAATTTTATATTCTAAACAAATATATCCATGTTCTATAGGTTTTATAATTTCCAAAATACTAACCCTATGTCCATTAAAAATATTTATAAAGTATACTGAAAACAGGTATTCATCTATACAAACTCTTTCAAATTTATTTCTTCTTATAATTCATCTAAATATGATATAAAAAATATAAAATAATTCATATAGTATCATAAATATACAAATATGTTATTATGATTATGGGATATCCATTATCAACCTCTTTTATATCCTATAGAAAGAAAAAACATCTCTCGTGCGTGCATATGACTTACTATCTCTATATAGCGGTGTAATTAGTTTTTCATCACCATTTTATTAGTATGGTTATAAAGATATAAGTAATGAATTTATATTATATTTATGACAAAATAATAATTATATAATTATAAAATAATATCTATGTTTTTATATTCTAATCTGTTGGAAAATGATAACATCGCTCGTGCATACGTGTGGACAACCACCGCCACAAAGTGTTATTATCCATTTTTCATTTTTGATTTACATGGAATGTAATAAGGATATATTTAATAAATATATATGATATTTTTATCATTATGAAAATTTTAAGATTATGTAACCATAATAAATAGAAAAGGACTGAAACATCCATGATAAAACATGCATGATAAAATAAAGTAGTTAACACCCAAAACAATAATAATAATGAAATATTGTTAACAAATGGGTGATAAAATGTCATAATAGGGTCATATATGATATTAAAAATATTAAAATGTCTCTACAATAAATAAATAACATGTTTAAAATATTTATATAATAGTTAAATCACATTCAGCTAAGGGGAAATGTGAGGTAAGGGATTTAGTCTAAATCTCCACTCCATTGATATATATTTGGTATTATGCACCTATTTAAATAATTTTGGTGTATATACTTCATATTTTATGTATTTCACATGAATACATCTTTATTAATGATGATTAATGATTCAATTCATGTTTACACATTAAAGGGGTTATAATATAAAAGTTACCAATGAGGTAATAATTTATTTACAATATCATTTTTCTATGATTGCATATATTTTTTGTTAACAGAATATTTTAATATATCCTTAATAAAAATATTATATTATATTATCCACTGAATATTTAGTGAGTTTCAATGTTTCCTTCTAAATTTTTCTCTCTTTGGAACTTTGAATCAAGAAAATAATTATTTAAAAAAATCTGATCTTATTTCTATTTTTGATCTTGTATATTGTCACATGGATGACATATTTTAAATTTATTTTCATTTAATTTCTATTATTTATTTGTTTTTTGGGTTTCCCATTCATATCTTGAGAAAAGGGTGAGTTTTAATGATTTGGGCCAAACTGTGAGCCCATTTCCAGATTTAAAAAACAAATTTTTTTCTTAAATAACTCCTACATTTTAAAAAACAAAATCCCCCATTCCACTTCCCAATTTGACTCACCTGTCCTATTAAAATAACCATATCCATTTTTACCCCTTATTAACTCATTATAATTATGTATTAGGGTGATTTATTTAGGCCTTGGGCCAACCCGTAAGCCCATTTCCTGTGTTAATGTTTTTTAATTCTTTAATTTCTTATTTATTTTTTACTCTTTTTTGGTGATTCCACCTATCACTTGAGACCACTAAAACTAGGATCACCCCTATGTTATTTTATCCCGATTTTGAGATAATCTTCATCATGGATTAGGGGAAAATGTCTCATGTATTCTCAAATGGTCCAAATTTTAAAAGGTATTTTGTTTCCTTTATAACTCCTTCATTTTTCACTCTTTTCCCCCATTTCAGCTCCTACATGACCTCCTCAGCCTTATTAGAACCTCACATTCATTTGTTTCAATTTTTAGATTCATCCACAAGTGTATTTTTGGAGATTTCTTCAATTTTTTTAATTAAGTGAGTTTACTCTCAGGTTTCTCCCATTTGCTTAAGGTTTCTTCAACTTCTCTTGAGGTTCCAAATATCCAAAAAAGTAGGGCTTCAAATATAGGGTTTTATATTTCATTTCTTGGTCTAATATTGTGGTTTTAGGTTTGATTGAAATCCATTAGGGTGCGGCGGTGGTGCAGGTGAACTTTCACACAAGGATTTGGTGTTTTGATAGTTGTGGTAGGTGGTTCCAGGTGTAAGCACTACTAGATGAGTTATCATTGCTTGATTTCTATTTTTAGCATAATTGACCTTAATTGTTCTTTCTAATAAAATTTATTTTGGTATCATTTATTAAGTAATTGATTTTTGAAGTTCCAATTTTGTGTGAAAATGGTTTTTTTACGTGTCCATTCAATGTTATACCAATTGGTGTTGTTTTATAACTCATGTAATGGTTAAATTAAAATGTTTTAGTGATGCCAATTCTGTTTTCGGGTAATATTGGTGTGAAATTGGTTTTAAAAGAGGTATTTTAATTATATTTCATGTGAAAAGTTTGGTGGTATACCTTGAAGATGTCTTATGAAAACATTTCATTTTTTATTGAGTTGTGTAAATGGTGAAAAGCATGTAAAGCTATTGTTTTGAGTGTGTACGACTAGAGTCACCATAGTGAGTACTCCACTACTTGGATTTGATTCAAAATGGTAATTACATTTTTGATCTTGTTTATAATTATTTATAGTGGTTATTTTCTATTTCTTTTCGGTTTACTTGTGTGGATAGCTTATGATTAATGAATAAGTTATTTCAATATGAAATTAAAATTGTTTTTTGTTAAAGAATAAATGGTTGGGGATAAATGATCTCGTTTTGTGTTTGAAGAGGCTTAAATGCCTCAATTTCATGGCCTTAGTGGCCTTTCTTGTCTGGGGAAAAATACATTTGGAATGTATGTTTTTCTAGGGATTTAGAGAATTCATGTGTTGGTGATAACATTTTTTGGTTGTGATTATTGATAATCAATGGGTTTAGATCTTGGGATGCAATAATTTTTGATGTTGATGATAATGAGATATATTATACTATATTCAATGTTGTGGGACATTGGGTGGTTAGTATGAGTTCATATTAGGGCTTGATCATTGATATATTTAATATTTATCAAGTCTTTCTTGATGATTACTTGATGACTAAATGGCTATATGATATTTATTTGACAATTTTCCAGCTGGTTGACATAGTTTAACAATATATACTATAAGTGAATCTTTATATTTATAGTTTATTCTAAGTCCTAGATTACCTAGATGATTATGAAATGTTGATCAAACTAATAATTGAATTAGTTTTGTTCATGATATTCAAAATTGATGATGACACACTTAATAATATAAGTAAATAAATAATAGATCAGTGGAAATTGGTTTAGAATATTAGAATATTATACTTAGATATGAAAATAGTAATAATTAATAAATATACATTTAATTAATTAATTAACTTAATGCATGTGATTGATTGATTTCTATACCTTAACAGTGGAAGTAGGGGGTATAATGCAATAATAATGACATGTTAATCTAAAGTTAGGTAGTTTCCATTATCTTGGATGCATGTGGTACTATTCTATATTTTATTATTTTATATGCTAGCCCACCAATGTTGGTTGGGAAACTGACACCAAAATATTTTTGGTGGTGTTTATCAATCATAATGGATGGTGAGGGAATGGATGGATAACTTATTCCTCTCGCTTTATCTCCCTTAAGGCATAGATAAATAGGTATATCATAGGCTATAATAGAATATTGTGTAGGAGGTGGACATACTAGGACTATGATGGATCATGATTTATTATAAATTTATGTGTGGGTTGCCGCAGATTGAGGTACAATATATACTTATTACCGGACATTGTGGATTTAGCATCCCAATGGTGTGCTTGCTTGGGATGGGATTTCTTGAGGTTGAATACATTTACATAAACATCAGTGGATTTTGGGTTTGTATTTAGTTACTATTTGAGTATGATATTGAGGAGATGTCAGTTTACATACGATACAATAATGGTAGTGATACTATTCCATAGGGTATTATGGGTTTTTGTAAAGTTCTTCATTATTTCACCAGATGAAGTTTTCAAGATGGAGTAAATTTGACTGTGATGATTACATGAATATCATTAGAAAAACCAAACTTATATTTTTTACTAGATTTATTTAAAAATATTTATGGAATAAAGAGATCATTAGATAGACTTCCATTAGATGGAGACCACTATATGAGATCATTGGATAGAGATAATACTATAAGGTAAACCAATGGTGAAACCTCGATGTAATTAGACCGATGGTGTTATCCAATGGAGGTGATTTAATGCATTGGTTGTTTTCATGGTGACTGGATGATGATGGTTCAAAAAAATTAAATAGTGTATCGGTAGTTTCCTAGGTCAATTGGAGGTTGAACCAAAATTTTCAAGGTTGGTTCTATTGGTTAACTAGACAGAGACCTCTATAAAGACTAGTATTTCCCGGGATATGAATGTGTACTATTTTTTGTGTTCTAATATTAAACATGAAAAGAGTTTTTGACTGAATTTTATGAGAATTTTTATGTGTACATAAAGTGATTGAGTGTTTTGAATTCATTTTTAGCTCCTTAATAATTATATATTCAGTGTTCTCTCATTGATGTAGAAATTTTTATGAACTATGTAATTCTTGGTTTTCATTTTTTTACTATTTCTTTGAAGTGAATTTGTGGAGTTTTTGTTGCGATTCAGTGGGATCTCATCCTAGTTCTAATGATAAATATCATTGGAAGAGGATATTATAAAATCCATTGTTTGAAAATGTGGTGAGGTTGTTCATGGTATAGGATGAAGCGATCAGATAGACCATTATCTAGTGTACATGATGCATTCTTAGTCTATCCATTAGATCATAAATATGATGTGTTTCCTCATTGGTTAGTCCCCCCCCCCTTCCACAAATTACTGGTATCAAATGGTTTTTTCTACTTCACTCATAGTATTTAAGTTACTTATCCCTTTATAATTTAATTTATTTTTATTATATTTGTTACTAATATTATCATGAGAATGAATTTATGGGAAGGAATGTTTTGTATCTACACATTTTATGGAATGGAAGTTCCACTTTAGATAATTAAATTGGTGGATATTTATATACAAATGACTTGGATTCACCTTTATCAATCAAATATCCTGAAATAGAGGGAAAATAGAATGGTATTGGTGGCGAAATAATGATTTGGCCTTAATCAGGATGTTTCTTGCTTAGAATTTTATGTTCAACATTAGGGATAAGATAAATTGTTAGAATTTTATAAATGGTTAGTCTGACATGTATGGGAATCCAACATCTCATAATAATTGTTTTATGATGTAGATATTTTTTAGCTTAAGGTTATTGGATGGATGTCCTACACTAATCACTTGAATTACTTCAATATGATCTAAGGGAAGCTCGAACTAGTAAAGGTATGTTTTACATGTGATATTTCTTATTTTATTCTTCCGTACTCACTTTCGAGAGTTGGGATACCATAGTGATAACATTGATATATTTTAGAAGGAAGGAAGATCTTATTTTTGATAACATTCAAAACATGATATTGAAAGAGTATTTAAAGAGGAAGGAAGGTCAAAGTCCATCCAAAAGTTCTATAAATGATACCATAAGAGTATAGTCACCTCGTCCAATGGATCATCAAAAGAATAAATCTTCTTATGATATATCCTAGGGTAGATGTTGGGGTAAATTGAAAGGTTCGGGTCCTACTTTGAGGCTTTTTGGAATGAAGGGAAATATCATGAAAGACTGAAATAATCAAACTAAGTATTTGAATACTATAATTGAAAACATATTCAATGCAACAAATTGAGTTTATATATTTATACTAAGTATGATCATTCTAGAGTATTCAGGGGTTATTAACTCATGTACTTATTTTAATTCAACTTGTGAGTGTGGGTGCATGGTTTATTATGTACCAGAAATATTGGGTATAGTAAATCTAGTGGAAGATGAATATTTTTATATTATTGAAAAAGGTAATGTTAACATTTGAATGAAAAATTAATGTGACTTGAGACTAAAATATTTTATAAGTATTCTATATCACAGGAAGAATATTATAGCAGTAGGACATCTTGATGATATAGGTTTTAGAATTAATTTTTTGATTGGGGTTTATAAGATCAACAAAGGGTCCTAGTGATTTATCATATAGTTAATAATGGTACTTTATATGAGAACACATAGTGATAAAGGTTCAAAGATCGTAATTAATTCCTAGGAAAATCTGGAAAAGTGGAATGGTAGGTTTAGTCACCTCGGTGATAAGAATCTGAAAGTTCTAATTGTTAAAGTCATACATAAATTTATTTAAAAGGAACTTGGGTGATGTGATATTTGTATGTTTGGAAAACATAACGGAGTTTCCATCAACCTAGTTGGTATAAATACAAGTAATATAAATTAATAATTAGTTCATTGCAATTTTTTGGGAATACCCCAATTTAATTGAATAGAGAATCATTTTACTATATAAACCTCAATTATTATTTCACTTAAAAGGTCTGTGTTGACTTATTAAATAATAAATATAATTTGATTCAAGAAACTAATCATTGTAATTTTTTACCAAGAAATAGTGTGTAACAAAGTTGAAATATCTCTAGAAAAACAATGGAATAGAATTAACTAAACATAACTTTCGTACCATCTATTGGTATAAAGGAATTATAAATGAGAAGACGGTTCTACAAACACATTAATAAAATGGATTATTATAGAGGATGAATCAATCACAAATAAAATATTATCTATGTATTATTATTTACACTATAATTTCTAATGGAATATGGGTAGAGGAATTAAATACAATAATGTATTTAGTTAATAGAAATCTAGCATCATCCATGGGATAAGAACTTCTGGAGGATATTTGGTATGTTAATAAACTATAATTAAACCTTCTCAAAGTATTTAGAAGTGTCACATAAGTTCATATTGGTTATAAAGATAAAGATAAGATGTAAGAAAATTCAATGTTTTGTTTTCTTGTAGGTTATGGTGATGAGAAATTTGGTTATCATCGATGGTAGGATTAAAATAAATGAATCATCCAGGTTCACAATGTTGTTTTAATGAATATATTTTTTGGAAACATCAAATAATGGATGAGAAGGAACTTAAGGATAGATCAATAATTAATATAAAATGTTGATTTGATAGATTATATGGGATGGAAATCTATTCTTAAAAAATCATAAGAATCATTAAATGTTATCACATTGATAGTTAGGCTACCGAATAGAAAATGGTCAAAAAAACACATTTTTGGATGAAGGATGGTGTAACACCCCGAGCTTCCATGATACGCTTCTCTTTCAATAATGCAATAGCTTGCATTGTACGCAAGTTCGAGATTCTAACGCACCGCGACCAATCAAAATAGCCATTATGAATAGTAATACCCACTTTTTGAAATTATATATATTTTATATTTCAAAATGAACTTCATTTTTGGATTCAGAATATCGAAATTATCCTATGTTGAATTTTTTGTAATTTTCAGAGAACTTCCAATTTTTTATGAATAGTGAAAAATACTTAAAAACAACTTTTTTAATAAAAATAATTTATAGTGATATATTATACTATTCAGTGGTTTTAAAGTATAATTATAATATATTTTTACCATTTTATACAATGGTGTTCATTAGAATTAATTTCACTTTGAAATTGGACATAAACAATTGTCAATCTTTTGATATATATTGTTTCTTAAAAACACGCTATTTGTTGTGACAATGGGAATTAATTATAAAATTAATTAATGCAACTTATATGTTTGGAATTTTCTAAAATAGACATCATTTTTGAATTCGGAATATCAATTATAGCTTAGGGTGAAATTTTGGCATTCTTCTGAAAAACCTCAATTTTTGATGAATAGTGAAACCACTAAGTGGTAGTTAAAAAACTGATTTTTCGTTTAAATGAAACATTACCACTCCTGTGATTTTAATTTAAAAAATCTGATATACATGGTTGTCATTAGGAAGTAAAATGTGGTTAAATGGGATTAAAATAATTTTTTTGAATAGTAACTTTTAATTTTAATTAATCGCGATTAAAGGTAATTAGTGAAATTTAAGGTAAAAATGATATTATAAAAATATGAAAATACCATTACACTTGTCCTACCCCTATTGGATGAGTCATGTCCGACCGAGACAATCCATGGGTCAACTTGGGGACCACATGGAGCCACTTTGGTAGGAAAATGACATTAAAAACTTTTATTTAATGTTAAAATAAAAATGTCACAAACATGAGTTGTTTTACTAAAACAATTTTTAAATGGGGTTATACAAGTCATATTTTTTACTCTAAATATTCATTAGAAATCTAAAAAGATTTACTAAATCATGATAGTTTTTTTATAATTTTTAGACATTATATAAATTAAATTATTTATGACACCATGATGATGCAGCGATTACCTCATTAATAACGATTTAAATAAAATGAAAAGATAATGTAAAATATAAGGTTTACACTTGTCCAAAACCTATTGTATGGGCATATTTCGAACCATTACTACCTTATACTCGAAATATATCACTGTGGGACCTTTAGAATCCGAAAAGCATTTCATAATAATGTAACATTTCAATCTTACCAAGAGTGTCCCTCCTCTCCTATTATAAAAGGCCCCCACCACTACCACCTTAGTCACACCTTCAAAGCCTTTTTACTTGGCCAAAATCTTCCAAAATACTCTCCCAACTTCCCTCTATTACTCATAGAAGCTTCACTTTGGGAAGAATTCTTCCCGAGGAAGCCTTTGGCTCATATCAAAAAAGAGTTACCCGATTTTAAGGTAATGTCTTCTCTTATGTTATTTTGTTTTATTTTGCTTCTCCAACCCCCTAACCTCTTTTTATCCATTTATTTTGTAAAAACACCAGTATCCTCAATATACGAGTATGTTGTTATAAGAATTATTCGAGCTACACTTACACACACCTACATCTAAAGGTTAAGAACATACTATTTCTGTGGATGGCGAATTTCTGCCTCACGAAACGATGATTGTTCAACACTCAAATAACACCTTCAAAGGTGGCCATTAAGATATCAATCTATTTATACATAATATATAATATGTTTATGTTTTACTTAAGGTTCTATATTTTTCATTTATGGCATACCTTTATTGTTTCCATTATGGGTAAACGCGATATTCTCATTTTAGGAGGTGCGGACTACCGCCCCCTCAAAGAGATTTGAATCGTTAATGCCATATGTGGGATGTATAAAGGATGGAGTAAATGATATTATATATTATATTATACTGGAATTATAATATACCTTTATATCATTATGATTACATTAAATACGAAATAGAAATGAAAGTAGCGTTTATGCGTACCTACGGCTTACCGTCTCCATGAACGGTGCTTTTCATTTCTTACCTCTAAACGTTATGTAATATTATAAATGAATGTATATACTGGATATATATGATGTATATGATATATAAATCATAAATATAATTATGGATATAATGGATATATTACCACATGAACAAAGGGTAATTATAAGAAGTTTATTTTTGACTCAAGTACCTAAGATCGTCAAAACGACCGTTGTTAACATAAATAATTACATAATGTTCATAACATGGTAATAAGTGATATAAAATGAATAATAAACTTGAAAAAGGTTCTTAATAAATTATAAATTAACTCTAGTTTATTATTCAGGAGATCAAAGAATGGTCAAGTGAATTCGGACACAAGGTAAGGGATCTTCTTAACCCAATTTACGTTCCTTGGGTTAATCTCCTACTTTCAAATTAGGTCATGATATTATTATGTCCTATCTTGTATTTGTACTTTATTTATGTGTACTTATAGTGAATACACATAATAGATCTACTTTATTTAAAAAATAATGATCTTTGTAAGGGTCTTCTTCTCAATCTCCTTTCATTGAGGCATATTTTGTTTTATACACAACTTTCTTTTTTACGGTGTATAAACCCCTTTGACTTTGAATTTTATTCAAAAAGTAATCTTTTTTTACAAAGCGTTTTACTAAATGACAAAAGGAATGTTTTTGTCTTACGTATGCGGCGACAAAGACTTCCCCGCCACTGTGACCATTATTTGTGTTTCGGCTTCCTCTACAAGCCATAAATATTTTTTAATGAAAAATAAATACAAAGTTTTAACTTTCTTTTATTTTGGAATTGAAAATGCTTTTGAAAGTGTTTTTATTATATCAATGTGTTGTATTGATATCTTGTGATTAAAATGTGGAAATGTTATGTTTCCTTTATGCATGTTTTATGTGATACGATTATGATATGGTTTATGATATGTTTAAACCTATTCATATCAGGAATGCATTGGACTTAATAAGTGACGGGTGGAGCCCGCTACAGCTTTTCGATGCATCGGTATGTCTCATGAGACAAACTAGTGTCTTGGCACGAGGCCTTGACAAAATATTATTTGTAGTCTTGGCATGAGGCCTTGGCTACGTGGTTATGATAGTCTGGCATTATGCATTCCATCATTATGAAAGTGGTTATTGATATTGCATGAGATTATTAGACTAGTAGAATATCCATGTGAGTATGTAAATGGAATTATTTAATATTGTTTTTTCCATATTATATTGAAGTTCAAGTTTAAAAAGGCTTTTATTTTAGTTATACATTGCCTTAAATGTTAATGTTTATTTATGAAATCTTTCACAATTTTTCTATCCTTACTGAGCATCTAGGCTCACCCCTTTCAATGTTTTAATATTTTCCAGGATGAGAAGAAGTATTTTATGAATGACCTGCAGGGATAGTCAGAAGAGGATATGAGTGTGGACTATGGAGACTTTGTTATTGTAGTTTTTCACTTTATGATGTAATGTAACATTTATGAATGTATCTAGTGTTTCCAAGGCTACTAAACTAATCGGTCTTTCAAGGCTTGATCTTTTGTGATCATGCCAATGTTACGTAATAATGCACTGACTCTGGGTAATTGGGGTCGGGGCATTACAGTTGGTATCAAAGGCAGTTTAGTACTAACCTTGGAAGCTAAATGTAGATGAACTCTGATTATAGCACATAGCCCAAAGATAGACTTTGAGGATTAGTATAGAAGAACTTCCTAAAATTTTGGTATTATAGAGATGTTGTGAGTTTTTAAAGCAATACATCCCTGTCTGGATACGAGCAGGTAGAGGCGGCTCTGGAACAGATGTACCTATGGGTAAAACCTGAAAACACCGCTTTGAGCTAGACTCGAACGGGAACTAGTGCACGACAATGGACCTTGCTGCACTCTTGGTTACGACACTCCCAGGGGATATTCTTAGGATAATTATCATTTTCTTTACAAACCACTATGAAGGGTTATGAGTATATACTTCCTCAAAGAAAAATTTTTTATGGATTATATCCATAAATAGTTCAATTTATGTTAAGTATTTTACAAGTATGGAATTATGTATTTTGATTCATAAACTAATCTAGTTTATCCCATTATTTAGAAATGGTGCCTAGTGGAAGTAATGGAAACCATATCAATGCACGCACTCCGTGTAGGGATTCCCCTCCTGGTAAAGATAATTATTGTGGATCTGGAGATACAACTGGTGTGGATCAACTTATTACCATACTGGGACAACTCACTCAGGTTATGAATAATAACCTTACTCGTATGGAGCACCCTGATCTGCAACATGGAGGATCATTGTTAGACCGCTTCATGAGGCAACAACCACCAACATTTAATGGGGGTACAAATCCATTAGTAGATGAGAAATGGATAAACTCCTTAGAAAAAATATTTCATTCCTTGGGGAGTAGAAAAAGGGAGAAGGTTGTCATGGCAGTCTACCGCCTCACTGGAGATGTCGATCAATGGAGGTCGCTGATTCAAAACACAAAGGAAGATGAAGAAGTATCAAATATGGAATGGAGAGAGTTCAAAGATCTTTTCTTAAAAAAATACTTTCCTCATGACCATCGAGCAGATATGGAAAGGCAATTTCTGAGTCTGATACAAAAGGAGGATGAGAATGTCACAAAGTATGAGGCCAACATTACAAGGTTAGCGAGGTATGCTTCAGATTATTTATGTAACCCAAGGAGTAAGATTGATCATTTCTTTGATGGGTTAAAACCATTTCTCCGTCGAGATTTAGTATCACAATCCTTCTTATCGTACGAAGATATTGTATCGTGTGCTATCAAGACCGAAAAGGAATTCTCTAAATCTTATGACAATAAAGTAAAGCAAGAGAAGAAGAGAATAGTGGAACAAGAGACAGATAAAGGGAGAAAGGGAAAGAAGGATTTTCCATTATGTGATAATTGTGGGAAGAATCACCCTGGTACTTGCCTAAAAGGAATCAGAGTTTATTATAAATGTGGAGAAAAAGGTCATCAGGCTCGTGATTGCAAGGGAAAGAAAGAGGCTATCAATGTTGAATGCTACAATTGTAGGGAAATGGGGCATTATGAAAATGAATGTCCTAAGCGTCAGGGAAACTTACCTTAGAAAAGGCCAAGGGATCAAGGACAATCTTATGTTGTTACTACAGTTGAAGCAGAATAATTAATGTATTGGTGCTTTTGGACTCAAGGATTATATTCTGGTTATAAGGATGATGTGATATATATATATAAGGATTGTACTACAGTACTTTTTGTTTTCATTAATGATTTAATATGATTAAGGTAATCATATTTTTAGTATTGACAATAATAGAAACTTTACTTTGTTTGGGGAATCTGATGTTACAATTGATTTTGGAATTTAAAGACATTTTAGAAAAAGTTTGGATAGAGGAATTTTGGATAACTATAAAGGTTGGAATGGATTAAGTTGATCTTTGGATAGTATTGTTTAAGGTTAAAACATTTCTGAAGATTATTTTTGGAATATTATAATACTATAGTTTTAGGAAAAGGACAACCTGTAGGGTGGAGCATAACCCGTCGCGTCGGACAAAGCTATAGGAATCGAACCCACAACCATAGTGTGATAGGCCTTTATTACCTACCACTAGCCTACAAGAAGTCCCTGGTTATTACAAAATAGTTTTCCTAATCTAAATGGTATGTGGTAATATTTAGAACCTTATACAATTAGGATAAATAGAATATTTTCGAGTTCTGTTACCATTTGGAGTGAAAGATGGGTTTGTGGTAAAAATTTATTAAAGAATGAAAGTATACATGAAAAGTATGTATATTTCCTTACATTATTAGTAAATTTCTTAAATAAATTCCTCAACTTTATGAAAGGTAACTTAAAACAAAAACGTTTCCGGTTAACTTTTCCAACTGGGGATTCAATGATCGTTTAACCAATCACAAGTTTGTGATTTTCTTATTGTTAACTTTCTCCTAATCCTGTTTTCTACAACTCTCCATCAGACCTTGTTGGTTTGTTTTTCTTCCATATCCATATTTTCATATAATCCTAGTATGGGCTATCTCGGGTGACCATTATACTTCTCTTTATTTCTTTTAATGTTATATTTTTATTAACCTTATTTCTGATTTGGGTTTTCCACAAAGGTATTTTCTATTTTCAACCTTTTATTTTCAAAGAAAAATTTCATATTGTGAGGATGCAATTTATTGAAGGAGGGGAGAATGTAATACCCCGATCTTCCACGATATGCTTCTCTTTCAATAATGCAATAGCTTTCATTGTACGCATGTTCGAGATTCTAACGCACCGCGACCAATCAAAATAGCCATTATGAATAGTAATACCCACTTTTTGAAATTATATATATTTTATATTTCAAAATTGACTTCATTTTTGGATTCAGAATATCGAAATTATCCTATGTTGAGTTTTTTGTATTTTTTTGAGAACTTCCAATTTTTTATGAATAGTGAAAAATACTTAAAAACAACTTTTTTAATCAAAATAATTTATAGTGATAAATTATACTATTGAGTTTTTTAAAGTATAATTAGAATATATTTTTACCATTTTATCAAATGGTGGTCATTATAATTAATTTCACTTTGAAATTGGACATAAACAATTGTCAATCTTTTGATATATATTGTTTCTTAAAAAAACGCTATTTGTTGTGACAGTGGGAATTAATTATAAAATTAATTAATGAAACTTATATGTTTGTAATTTTTTAAAATAGACAACATTTTTTAATTCTTAATATCAATTATAGCTTAGTGTGAAATTTTGGCATTGTTCTGAAAAACTTCAATTTTTGATGAATAGTGAAACCACTAAGTGGTAGTTAAAAAATGGATTTTTTGTTTAAATGAAACATTATCACTTCAGTGATTTGATTTTCAAAAATCCGACATACATTGATGTCATTAGGAAGTAAAATGTGGTTCAATGGAATTAAAATAATTTTTTGGAGAATAGTAACTTTTAGGTTTAATTAAACGCGATTAAAGGAAATTAGTAAAATTTAAGGTAAAAATGATATTATAAAAATATGAAAATACCCTTAAACTTGTCCTAAACCTATTTGATGAGTCATGGCCGACCAATAAAATCTATGGGTCAACTTGGGGACCCCATGGAGCCACTTTGGTAGGAAAATGACATTAAAAATTTTTATTTAATGTTAAAATAAAAATGCCACAAACATGAGTTGTTTTACTAAAAAAATTTAAATGGGGTTATACAAGTCATATTTTTGACTATAAATATTCATTAGAAATCTAAAAATATTTACTACATCATGATAGTTTTTTTATAATTTTTAGACATTATATAAATTAAATTATTTATGACACCATGATGATGCAGCGATTACCTCATTAATTAACGATTTAAATAAAATGAAAAGATAATGTAAAATATAAGGTTTAAACTTGTCAAAACCTATTTTATGGGAATATTTCGAACCCTTATTACCTTATCCTAGAAATATATCATTTTGGGACCTTTAGAATCTGAAAATCATTTCATAATAATGTAACATTTCAATCTTTCCAAGAGTACCCCTCCTCTCCTCTTATAAAATGCCCCCACCACTACCACCTTACACATACCTTAAAAGCCTTTTGGCTCGGCCAAACTCTGCCCAAATACTCTCCCAACTTCCCTCTCTTACTCCTAGAAGCCTCACTTTGGGCAGAATTCTTCCCAAGGAAGCCTTTGGCTCAAATCAAAAAAGAGTTACCCGATTTTAAGGTAATGTCTTCTCTTATGTTATTTTGTTTTATTTTGCTTCTCCAACCCCATAAACTCTTTTTATACATTTATTTTGTAACAACACCAGTATCTGAAATATACTAGTATGTTTTTATAAGAATTATTCTAGCTACACTTACACACACCTACATCTAATGGTTAAATAACATACTGTTTCTGTGGATGGAGAATTTCTGCCTCACGAAACGATGATTGTTCAACACTCATATAACACCTTAAAAGGTGGACATTAAGAAGTCACTCTATTTATAAATAATATATAATATGTTTATTGTTTACTTAAGGTTCTATATTTTTCATTTATGGCATAGCTTTATTGTTTCCATTATGGGTAAACGCGATATTTTCATTTTAGGATGTGCGGACTACCGCCCCCTAAAAGTGATTTGAATCGTTAATGCCATATGTGGGATGTATAAAGGATGGAGTAAATGATATTATATATGATATTATACTGAAATTATAATATACCTTTATATCATTATGATTTCATTAAATAAGAAATAGAAATGAAAGTAGCGTTCATGCGTACGTATGGCTTACCGTCTCCATGAATGGTGCATTTCATTTCTTACCTCTAACCGTTATGTAATATTATAAATGAATGTATATACTGGATATATATTATGTATATGATATATACATCATGAATATAATTATTGATATAATGGATATATTACCACATGAACAAAGTGTAATTATAAGAAGTTTATTTTTGACTCAAGTACCTAAGATCGTCAAAACGACCGTTGTTAACATAAATAATTACATAATGTTCATAACATGGTAATAACTGATATAAAATGAATAATGAACTTTAAAAAGGTTCTTAATAATTTATAAATTACCTCTAGTTTATTATTCAGGAGGTCAAAGAACGGTCAAGTGAATTCGGACACGAGGTAAGGGAACTTCTTAACCCAATTTACGTTCTTTGGGTTAATCTCCTACTTTCAAATTAGGTCATGATATTATTATGTCATATCTTGTATTTGTACAATATTTATGTGTAATTATAGTTAATACACATAATAGATCTACTTTATTTAAAAAAGAATGGTCTTTGTAAGGGTCTTCGTCTCATTCTCCTTTCATTGAGGCATATTTTGTTTTATACACAACTTTCTTTTATACGGTGTATAAACCCCTTTGACTTTGAATTTTATTCAAAAAGGAATCTTTTTTTACAAAGAGTTTTACTAAACGACAAAAGGAATGTTTTTGTCTTACGTATGCGGTGACAACTACTTCTCTGCCACTGTTACCATTATTTATGTTTCGGTTTCCTCTACAAGCCATAAATTTTTTTAATGAAAAATAAATACAAAGTTTTAACTTTCTTTTATTTTGGAATTGAAAATTGTTTTGAAAGTGTTTTTATTATATCAATGTGGTGTATTGATATCTTGTGATTGAAATGTGGAAATGTTATGTTTCCTTTATGCATGTTTTATGTGATATGATTATGTTATGGTTTATGATATGTTTAAACCTATTCATATGAGGAATGCATTGGACTTAATAAGTGACGGGTGGAGCCTGCTACAGCTCCTTGATACATCGGTAAGTCTCATGAGACAAACTAGTGTCTTGGCACGAGGCCTTGACAAAATCTTATTTGTAGTCTTGGCACGAGGCCTTGGATACGTGGTTATGATATTCTGGAATTATGCATTCCATAATTATGAAAGTGGTTATTGATATTTCATGAGATTATTCGACTAGTAGAATATCCATGTGAGTAAGTAAATGGCATTATTTAATCTTATTTTTTCCATATTATGCTGAAGTTCAAGTTTAAAAATTCTTTTGTTTTAGTTATACATTGCCTTAAATGTTAATGTTTATTTATGAAAGCTTCCGCAATATTTCTATCCTTACTGAGCATCTGAGCTCACCCCTTTCGATGTTTTAATATTTTCCAGGATGTGAAGAAGTATTTTATGAATGACCTGCAGGGATAGTCAGAAGAGAATATGAGTGTGAACTATGGAGACTTTGTTATTATAGTTTTTCACTTTATGATGTAATGTAACATTTATGAATGTATCTAGTGTTTACAGGGCTACTAAACTAATCGGTCATTCGAGACTTGATCTTTTGTGATCATGCCAATGTTACGAAATAATGAACCGACTCTAGGTAACTGGGGTCGGGGCGTTACAGATGGTCATACAAATCCCCACCAAATAGAGAATGATCACACAATGTTTTATCATAGGGAGAAACATTGGATGGATGACTATCAGATAATGTGGTTTGAAAAAAACATGACATTTCTTTTGAAAACCCACTTTTATAAAAAAAACTACTTCAAAGGTTTGGATATAATATAAATTTCTTACGTCTAATGGACATATGGAAACAAAATAGTCTATGAGAAGTAAATACTTTCATAGACTGGAAACAGTGGGAGTCAACCATGGAAGAGGAAATGAGTTCCTTAAATCAATAAAACACTAGGTAATTGTCTAAAATACCAGAAGTAAATAGAGTTATAGAAAAAATAGTTTTTTATTTAAAATTGTAAGATAATGGAAGTAATATGTACAAATAAAATATGTTGGTGAAAGTATTTTATCAAAAGTAAGGGATTTACTATTCTAAAATTCTCTCACCCATAGTGAAGCGCACAACCGTTCAAACAGTGCTTAGCATTTTTGGGTTTGATGATCTACACATAGAGAATATGGATGTAAAAACTTATTTTCTTCAAGGATATTTAAAGGAATAAATTTACATGGTTAATACCAAGGGTTTAAAAGTTTATCGGAAGAATGATTTGGTTTTTAATTTGAAACAAAATCATTATGACATAATGAAATATCTAAGGAAATTGAATCTAAAGTTTTAGATATTCAAGCCTTAAGAAATTTTTAGTCGATATGATTCCAATAATTATTGTAAATAAAGAATGTTATGATGTAACATATCTCATACTATTATTATAGGTGGATGATATATTGATTGGTGATCTATAGTTACATTTGATTGATGAAATAAAGGTAAATTTATCAATATTTTGTGATAAAAAGTACCATGGAGAAGATAATAATATATTGGGGATGATAATTGAAATGGATAGGAAATATATCTCATTGGTATTGTATTAGAAGTAATACATTAGGAAGTTTTTTAAAATATTCAGAATGAATCATTGTAAACCTACCTCAACCACCCACCCCCCCCCCTATACGACATTTAAAACATTCTAAAGAACAACAACCATCAATGGAAATATAAGTTCTTCACATGGGGAAGGTTACTTGTGATTCATTTGTAGGAAGTTCTATGTATAAATTGGTTTTACTCAGCCAAATATTTCTTTTGTATTTGTATTTTTTTATCTATCTCCGTAAAAATTATAGAAGGAAACAATAGGAATCTATGAAATAGATCATTTGATACTTAAAGAGGTTGGACGATACAACATTATGTTATAGATATAATGAATAATTGAAAGGTTTTGTAGATACATATTTTATTGGAGACATAGGTTCAAGGAAATGTATTATAGGTTTTGTATTTACATTTACTGGAACAATGGTTAACTAGATGTATTAGATACAACCAGTTGTTACTTTATCTACATCTGAAGTATGGTATATTGTCAATATTGAAGTATAGAAATAGTTTATATGGTTAATTTTTTTACTTATGGGACCTGGAAAGGTATTAGACAAAGAAATATTATTCTGTGATACTTGGAGTTTCATTTATATTTCTCAAAATCTAGTGCTTCATGCAATAATGAAACACATTGACCTGAAGTATCACTATATAAATATTACACTAGAAGATAAAGTATTGAATCTCTATAAGGTTGTTGGGAAGAAGAATTACGTGAATATGTTTATAAAGGTGATAGTCCAAGTATGTTAGAGGAAAAAGTGTTCCTAGGTTGGACTCATCTAATTAGATAGAGTGGAGGGTGTTTCATGCATCAGACGGAGGATGATCTCTTATGGACTGTTGATGGAGGTTGAAATCCTGAAGCAATTTCCAAGAGAGTGGTTATTGGATTTGTAGAAAGTTATTTTTTCTTTCACTAAATAGAGTTTTATGGACAGAGTAAATCTAACTAATATGACTCAACTAATATCATCAAATAGACCACATGGATGTTTTATATTAGATCATTTTCATAGTGTTTAGGGAAGAAAGGTCTCACCATATAGAGTTCCATCAAATGGAGACCACTGGAAAGGATCATTGAATAGAGATGATCAAACATGGTAATCTTGTGATGTGACATTGATTTCATAAAATAAATGGTGTTTATTTGGGTGAGACTCAATGAATATGATATTTACATGGTTCTCTACTATTTTTTGTTTCAATGGATGGTTCAACAGTGTATCAGTTATTTCCCAATTCAACAAGAGGTTGACTATGAATCTCAAATGTTAATAAAACTTGTTGACTAAATAGAGACCTCTATAAATAGAGGTAGTGGTCCATCTCTAAATGTGTTCTATTTTTTGGTTTCTATATTTAACAATAAAATATTTTATATCTTAATTTTTTGAGACATTTTTTTGTGGAGAGTAAGTGAGTGAGTGTTTTGTATTCACTTGTATCTCATTAATGAAATATTTTTCGATTTTATCATATGGTTTTAGTACTTTTTTTGAACCATATAAATCTCATTTTTCTTTTTTTTCTCTTAATGTGAAGTTTAATTATGATTTTTGCGTAGATATTATATGGGATATCATCCAAGTTTGATTGAACAAGATTAAAGGAAGAGTATGTCATACTAACCATTATCCGGTAACTTCATGAAGCTTTTCATGGTGTGGGATGAATCGATCAGATTGACCTATGTCTGGTGTATGTGATGCTTGTGAGGTCTGTCTATTAGATCGAACAAATGGAGTGCTACCTCAGTGGTTAGTTTTCTATACCCTCCTCCAATAATGTGTATGATTATCTATAGTGGTGAGAACTGGAAGTCGTCATTAGGGTGTGAGATAGAGAAACCAATGGAGAAGTGGAATTAGGGTAAATTCATATATATATATATACATTCACATATACAAGTATATATATATATATATAAATTTACTCTTTTGATTTTGAATGGTCCATTTATTTTAATTGTTTGGTGATTGATCCATGGTGAGGATGAGAAATTAGAATTACATATTTTGGTGATGAGTTAGTTTCATTTTCCCACTCACTGGGCTTTAGCATGATTAATTCATATGTTACCTGAGAGGTTTCAAGGAGGATCCTATTGAGTATACATGTTATGATCACCCTAGATTTATATAAAATATTTTTTAGGTTAGTAGGAATATATTGATGATTAGGGTGGACATTAATATCTTATAGGAGGTTTTGAGAATCCATTGAAAGTTATTGGAGTTCTTGGTCACTTAATAGTTTTACTTTTGGTACTAGCAGTCTTTATTTTATGTTTATGTATGGAGTTACATGTATTGAGTTTTATTTTATTTTATTGATAAATGTTTTTAATTGTAATTTCCCAGTTTCGGGTGCTGCCCAGAAGTGCCCCATACCCAGTTGGTCACATGGCCTCAAGCACATTTCCCTCGAATGCCAGAGAATGCCGACTAGAAGCGATGGCCTTAGGTGTGATAGTGGGGAAACTATTCCCTCATTGGTATAGTAACACAACCAAAATAAATAGATAAAAACATCGATAGTAGTAATACCATACAATAAGTAAATAGTATAAGATTAAAAATATATAAACAACTAGAGAACATATATATAAATGATGCATGTCACATATCTCTAGGAAGGCATCCAAACAAGTCAAAATGCTGAAATATAGTACCAAACCAATGTACAATGAAAAAAATAAACTCCAGCAGAATCAAAAGACACGACTTGGTATTATTCTCTCCATCTCCACAGCAATCAAGTACCTAAAGTATAAGGGAACATTCCCTTATCTATACCTACAAAAATTTAATTTGTTTGGGCCCAAAATCATGACCTAAATAGGGTGTCAGACGAATCCCAGTAGGCAACCACCCAAATATTTTTGCCTACCTATCTGTAAATATATATGGTAGGAAATATATAAAATGAAGTAATAAATAGGGAAGTACACAAATGTACACAATCCTATATTTCAAGATACATTCATTTTCATTTATAAAATTAATCAAGCAAACAAACATAATAAACCCTCTGGGAAGTTCTCA
The DNA here is from genome assembly GCA_963277665.1 of Viscum album. Taxonomy (NCBI): domain Eukaryota; kingdom Viridiplantae; phylum Streptophyta; class Magnoliopsida; order Santalales; family Viscaceae; genus Viscum; species Viscum album. The sequence goes on from OY728163.1 coordinate 1,656,961,650, forward strand.
CAGTCTAACCCCTCTATTTCAGATTTAACATACTCTATGAGGAAGCACACACTGTCAATTCCCTTTGTGGTCTCATAATGGTAAACTAAAAACACTCTAGGGAAGCACTCAATGTCTAATTCCCCCTGTGGTATCACAAGGTGGAACTACAGACACTCTAAGGGAGCACTCACTTCCATCCCCCATATGGTCTCACAACATGAAAAGTATAATAGACACTATGAGGAATCCCTCAGTGTCTATTACCTCTGTGGTCTAACTACACCAGGTTCCCAGAGCCCTATGTAACTCAATCATGAACAAAAGATATCCATCAACCACTATAAATCATAATATACTACTTGGATAAATAGTAAAAATGCATATTACAACAAATAAGTTAATATCACTCCATCCTAACAACACTAGGAATTGAAAAAATCAGCCTAACAGGCAGTTCTGGACCCAATGGCTACAATAATCAAACATGGGAAAACACATCCATAGCAAGAAAAATAAACCCTATTCACAATCCAATATCCCTAATCAAGAAAACAAAGCATAGCAAGCATTAACAGGTTCAAATTCTCTAAACTCGCAATACCCTAAACTATGTCATTGGGAAATTTTGAACTTATAATTCAAATACAAACTATGGAATGGTACAAACCACCTACCTCAACATTGTATGATCGATACAGTTTATCCTCAGCCTTTGAATTGGCTTATAATTCCGTAGATCTACAAAAAAATAAATAAATTTTCATCCTTTAATATCTCACACAAGAGGGGTAATCAAGAGGATAGGATTTAGAAGAATGAAGAACTCACTAATGCAATTCCAACACAATTGACGGTGTTCAATTTTGAGAATATATGATCGATTGGGGGCTCAGAGAAGAATTGTGATCTTTGGTCACTTCTGGATGAGACGACGTTAGAAGATGTGCCCCCAGTCTGATTTATCAAATAAAAATAAAAATACATGGTGTGTTCCCTGAGGATACATGGTGTGTATATGCCTTACCAAGCTCTGCTTTAGGTGGTCTCTAGGTCACCCCACATGGCCATGTACTTGGCCATTACACGGCCAGTGCACGGCTACCCGCGGCCACTCAGTACACGGTGTGTACTCCTTAGTACACGGCGTGTACTCCTAAAAATTTCAGAAAATCCTATTTTTCTAAAAAACACCAAAAATAAATATCCATAACTGAAAAGATGATTTAGGTTCTTACATACTTCCCCCCTTAAATAATTTCATCCCCAAATTTCCCTAATATATAGGCAAATATAAAGAAGGATTATCAAATAGCTCTGGCCACTGTGATCACATATCAGCCTACCACTCCCAAGTCTTGTTCTGTACTAACACATGTTTCCATAACACCCGTACCAGAGGAACAAAACTGCCACGAAAAACATTTTTACTACAATCAAAAATCAGGATAGGATGCTTCAAGAATGATGCAGCCACCTCCAACTCAACCTCCTCGGGTTGAAAAACATGAGATGGGTATAAGAATTATCGCCGCAACTGAGAAATGTGGAAGATGTCATGTATATCCCGGTACCTCTAAGGTAATTGAAACTGATAGGAAATCAGCCGGACTCTCTCCAAAACATCAAATTTACAAATGTATCTTATTGAAATCTTACCCTATCTCCTAATCCTTTTGTGTCCCAACCTCAGTGTGACCCATAGGAAAACTTGATCTCAAACCTCAAACTCTATAGGTTATCTTCATCGATCAGCATAAGACTTCTATTGTGACTATGCAATTTCTATCCTCTTCTAAATCAACTCCACCTTCTCTAAGATCTACTTGAAAAGATGAGGTCTCGGCATAGTTTCCTCTCCAGTCTCTATCCAATATAGGGGTGATTGGAATGGAATACTATATAAAGCCTCATAAGGTTTCATCCGAATAGTTTCCTAAAAACTATTTTTGTAGTTTAACTCCACCATAGAAATGTGCTTCTCCCAAGAACCTATAAAATCTAGTACGCATGCTTGAAGCATGTCATCTAGAACATGTATCATATGCTCAGACTGGACATCTATCTAGGGATGATAAGTTGTACGCAGAAGTATTCCTGTACCCAAAGCCCTCTATATCCCCTGCCAGACCCGAGAAGTAAAACAGTAATCCCTGTCTGAAATGATGAAGTGTGTCACCCCATGTAAATGTATGATTTCCCAAATGTATATCCTTCCCAACTTATCTACAATGAAGTTTCCCTTGATCATTAATTAGTGTGAAGCTTTCGTGAGCCTTTCAATAACCACCCAAACCACATCATTCCCCTAAGGAGACCTCAGAAAACCTGTCAATAAATCCATCGTGACATCATTCCACATTCACTTGAGAATGGGTAATAGATGAAAAGGCCTTGATGGTCACTGATTTTATGCCTTCACCTATAGACAGTTGGAACACCTCCTTACAAAACCAGCAACATCCCTCTTCTACCTAGCCACCAATACTTATGGTGTAGATCATGATACATCATGGTGACACTAGGATGAACATACCAAACTAAAGAATAAAAATATGTCAAAATATCCTCGTGTATGTCTGCTGACACCCACACGCATCCATGGAAGTACAAGATCTCATCCTCTCATACGGTCCATCCATGTATAGGGTCCTCACCTGACACAATCTCCTAGAGGACTCGGCCTTCAGCATCTAATAGCTGCCACATTCTCACTCGCTCAAGAAGAGTAAAGGTAACATATATAGAAGAAAGAAATGTTTGTCCCTGTCCGTCATACTCCTCCAAATTCATCTCAGAGAATAGAGCCATATGTTGTCACTCACTGTTGGCCTCTGAAACTACCTATATCTGAGTCCTCCTTCTCAACGCATCAACCACTGTGTTGCCTTTCCCAGGCATGTATGCATGCTCAAAATCAAAGGACTAAAGGTACTCAACCCACATTCGTTGTCTCATATTCATATAACACTAAGTAAAGATATACTTGAGTCTTTTTTGGTCGGTGAAATCCATAAAATAATCTCTCATAAGATAATGTCTCCCACAACGTAGAGAGTGAACAACTGCAACTAACTCAAGATCATGTGTCGGGTAATTCATCTCATGTGGCTTCAACTTCCAAGACCTGTATGCAATGACTTTTTCATCCTACATAACCACTAATCCCAACTCGATACCTGATGCATCATAGTAAACTGTATAAATCATTCTAGGATCTAGAAAAAATAGTATCGATGCTTAAGTCAAACTCCCATTCAACTCCTGAATGGCTGACTCCCAATAATCTAATAACAAGTACTTCACACCCTTCTTAGGCAGGCCCATCAGTGGCACTAATTATCATGAAAAGTCGTGTATGAATTTTATGAACTAACCAGCTAGTCCTAGAAAACTTTGAAACTCAAAGACATTCTTCAGCTACTCGTAAGAAAACTACTACTCTAACTTTATCTGGGTCCACTAAAACTAATGTATTTGAGATAACATGACCCAACAAGTGAATCTGGTCCATCCAAAAGTGGCATTTTGAGATCTTAGAATATAAATGATGCTCTCTTAGTGTACTTGAAATGATCTCAAGATGGATATCATGGTCATGTTGATTGTGAGAATACACCAAGATATCATCCCTGAAAACCACCATGAAGGAATCCACGTATGGATGGAATACATGGTTCATCAGTTCCATAAAAACTGTAGGCGTGTTTGTGACACTGAATGGCATAACTACATACTCATATAGACCACACCTACTCTAAAAGGTTTTAAGAGGAATATAAGATGGTATAATGCGCAAACGATGATAACTGGATATCAAGTCGATCATCAAGAACACCTGGGCTCATCAAAGATGATCAAAGAGATCATCAATCCCTAGTAAGGGATATTAGTTCTTGATCGTCAACTGGTTCAACTTCCAATAATCCACAAAAAGTATGAGGGTACCATCTTCCTTCTTCGAAAATAGGATTGGTTAACTTCAAGGAGTAGTATTGGGTTAGATTAAACCCTTTCCCCATAACTCCTCTAACTGCTTCATGAGCTCCTGTAACTCTGGTGTAACCATCCTATAAGGAGGAATGGATACCGGTGTCGCTCCTATAACACGTTCAATAAAAAAGTCTACCTCTTTATCTGGAGGAAAACCTGAAAATTCCTCTATGGAGACATCCCTAAAATGGTCCACCACTAGAGGAAAGTCTATCTGTGAAGTTCCCTTGTCATCCAGATACATACTGGAATTCTGAGCTGTAAATCCTCCCAACCCATGATGCTTAGGTCATAATATGCTCTCCTGAACATCCTATTGACCCTTGTGTAGAAAGAAACTACCCTCCGGTGATTTGAAACTCACCCAACGGTGATAGTAGTCAACAACAGCCTGGTAGGGAACTAACCAGTCCATTCTGAGAATGAAATTATAGTTTGTCATCTCTAAGAAATAGAGGTCCCATAAGAAGTGACACCCACCAACCTCAAGAGGCCACTCCTTCCACTGACATACACTAGTCGTTCTAGGCACTAATAGATTATCTAGCATCGAGATATCAGCAGAAGTAAAGATACAGAGCCCAAGGCTCTCCACAACAACAACAGATATAAAACTATCGAAAAACCCTATATCAAAAAGTTCAGAAGCTAAAACCGAGGAAACTAGTATTGTACCTCTAACTGTAGAGGGTCCAAGATCCTACTCCTACTAAATCTCCTCTACTTAAAAATTCTGACATGTACCATGGCCCTGGGACCCTACCTAGCCACCCTGAGTTGATCCACCTAGTTTTCGCTGAAAGCCTGGTGACTGGATACTAAGGCCATGACATCCACCTTCGCCTGAATGGACAGACGAACTCCAGTTCCCAGACTAATGACAAACCGGTGGTCCTTCTCCTGAACAAAGAGTCATAGAAGAACCACTATCACTATCTTTTGGTGAGAAAAATAGATAGAAATGCTGAACATGACCCATCTTTCTACAATGTCATCACTCAGTGGGTTCTCTCGAGAATGTGTCCTCGTATGCCTGCTCTTCTCACACTAGTATCACACCACCTGGACACCAGAGGAAGTATTCCGCCAACTCGGATATCCATGCATAGACTCCTTACAACGCTTCCTGATGTTATTTGGAGGGGTAATAACTCCAGATATCGAGATTTCCTGGCCCAGAACCCTAGAATACCTTGATATCCGCTCTATGATCAGTGCCTAGTTGACTATAGAAGTGATGGAAGTCAGCCTGAAGATGTTTCCATGAGATCAGATGTCATGCCTAAGTCCATCCTCAAACTTCCTCGCCAGGAAAAACTCATCACCCCCTAGAATGGGTGTGAAGAATTCTAGATCTATGAAGCGAGAAGAATAATCCATGACTAAGAGATTACATTGCTCCAAACTCATGAACTCTCAGGCTCGGTTGGCCCTCAACATCTCCAGGTAGAAGTATTCATAGAAGGTAAATAGGGACTCATCCCATGCCATAACCTGCTAGTATCCTACCTTCGAAATCAAATCAAAAAAACTCTTGGCGTATTCATGGAACATATACTTAGCGAGAATCACCCACCTCTCTATAGGTCTCTATAGATGTACGAATATTGACAACATGGCTTCTAACCATGACTCGGCAGCCTGAGGTCCTCCATCCCATTAGAGGGTTAGAGGATGATGCTATTGAAAAAACCTGTGTCAACTCTACCATACACAGGGTAAGATGCGGTTCTCCCATGAAGGTATTCATAAACCTCATGAATCCTTCTTGAAACTATACATCATCACCTGTATTCAGAATAATGGCTGGTGCCAAGATAGGCACAACAAGAGGATCTTCTTGTAGTCCATAATCTACCATTCCTAGTGTCTAATTATTTCCCTAAATCTGGAATACAACCGGAGGACATATCAGTGGCATGAATCTACAATTTCAAGTACACACCTCCATTCAAGATCATTAGGAACTAAAAATTAGAATTTCTCGAAATGAAAAAGAGAATAAAACAATAAATTTTTATAAAACATGGATTCATAGTGTCTATGAACACTACATGGAATGTTCCCTTAAGTCTTTAAATTGGTTTGTATGTCTACCAAAACATTTCATGTAACACCCCCAACACATTGTGCGTTCCTCCCAAGGACCCGGAATGTACTTAAATCTTTTCCCCCAAACCATGTTCCCCTACACGGCTAAACCACATGGTTCTCCTATAAAAAGAACTATAGGGTGTGTTTTTACAAGACACGATGTGTAACGATTAGGTTTCAACCACCCGTGTCGATAGTCACATGATCGAAGACATATTTGACTCTACACTGCGTGTTTATGCCAGACACGGGTTGTACTAGATGGATTTCACTGACCTGAGTCATTAGTCACACGACCGGTTAGACGGTTGACTCCACACGGTGTGCTCAATATGGACATGGTGTGTACTACCTGAGATTCATCCATTTGTGTCTTTGCTCACACTGGTGGATACATGGCTCATATAACATATCATGTACTCCAAGTACGTGGAATGTGTCACCAAAAATTTCCCAACCCCATGTCTCTGCCCAAACAGTCAGTTACACGGTCTTGGATTACACGACGTGTACTTAAGAAAAATATTTATTTCCTGAACAGAAGGATACATGATGTGTATTCATCATTACACACTATGTATTTTGGGTTTTTCCGAATATTAATCCTCAAAAAATACTTTTCAATCCCATTAAAACATTAAAACAAACATTTAAGCATCAAATTCTAATCTGTGGGGGTCCATACTCCTTGCGAATCAAATCTTGGCATCTTATTCATGTAATATCAAAAAGTATAACTGTTAAATTTTAAAATGATCCACCAAATTCCAATCCATGAGGGCCTATAACACCCTAGGGACCAAATCTTGGCGCTCATTCAAATGAGAACTTACACAATCCAATACCCTATCAAATAGAAAGTATTCTATTAAGGAATCTATCACAACAACATGCATATCTATCACAACATATATCACAACAACATGCAATCCGTAATGCACCCTAAATAGCATGACAAGAATGCATGACATGTGATCTCAAGCAAGTGCCTATACGATGCATGAGATGGAATACCCTCATCTCATCGGGTTGAAATATAAATAAAACCTCAATAACATCACTGATAACAACACAAAACATTTGAATCACCCAACGGTGAAGTCAAATCAATTGTAATAATTTTCAAAACAAGAAAAATTGCAATATTTGAGGTAAATTAGCTTTTCCCTGTACACTAGTTAGCTAATCCCAGGCATAGCTTATTACCAACTACTTATTCCTTCCTATCTCTAGCTATAGGCTCCAAATAGTAATTCAAGAAGAAAATAATCCATTGATACCACTTTGAAACATCCTGGTTCTGGGTGCCGCCCAGAGGTGCCCCATACTAGGTTGGTCACATGGCCTCAAGAACATTTCCCCAAACGCCAGAGGCTACTGACTTGTAGCGAGGGCCTTGGTTGTGATAGTGGGGAAACTATTCCCTAATTGACAGAGTAACATAGTGGAAATAAATAGATAATAATAGCCGAAGCAGTTGTACCATATAATAAGTAAACAACGGAATATTATAGGTAAATAAACAATTAGAGCACATATATATAAATGATGAATGTCACATATGACTAGGAAAGCATCCAAACAAGTCACAATTCTGAATTACAGTACTAAACAAAGTAAAAAATAAAAAAAATTACAGCAGCATCGCAAGACACAACTTGGTCCTATTCTCTCCATCTTCATAGTAGTCAAGTACCTGAAGTAGAGGGGCGGTTTGCCTTATCTATACCTTCAAAAATATAATTTTTTTGGGCCCAAAAGCATGACCCAAATAGGGTGTGAGATGAATCCCAGTTGGAAACCACCCAAAGATTTATGACTAACTGTCAGTGAATATATATGGCAGGGAATATGAAAAATGAAATAATAAACTGGTAAGTACATAGAAGTAAAAAATCCTATAGTTCAAGCTACATTCATTTAAATTTATTAAATTAGTCAACCAAACAAACACAAGTAACTCTCTAGGAAGTTATCATAGTCTAACCCATCTGGTTCTGCTTTAACATAGACTCTATAAGGAAGCACTCAATATCAATTCCCTATGCGGTCTCATAACGGTAAACTATAGACACTCTGTGGGAAGCACTCAACATCCAATTATCCTTATGGTCTCACAATGTGGAACTACAGACACTCTAAGGGAGAACTCAAGTATATCCCCCCTATGGTCTCGTAACATCAAAACTATAAAAACCACTCTAGGGAAGCCCTCGGCATCCATTATCCCTATGGTATAACTACACCAGGTTCCTATAGGCCTATTTAAGTCAATCATGCACAAAAGATATTTAGCATCCAATGTAAATCACAATATTCTACTTGGATAAATAGCTACAAAGAATATTACAGCATATCATATAATATCACTCCACCCTAACAACACTAGGCATGGAAAACAAAGGATCCAAACATGCAATTCTATACCCAAAGACCAAAACAATCAAACATTGGTAAACACCTCTATAGTTTGAAAAATAAACCCTATTTACAATCAAATATCCCTACTCAAGCAATAAAATCATAGTAGGAATTAACATTGATAAATTCCACAAACACACAATACCCCGAACTAGGGTATTGGGAAATTTTTCACATATAATTCAAATAAAAACTACAAAATGTCACAAACCACCAACCTCAACATTGTATAATCTATATAGTTGAACCTCGGCAGTTTAATCGACCGAGAATGTCGTAGTTCTACAAAAAAGGAAAAAATGTCCATCCTTTAATATCTCACACAAGATGAGAAATCAAGAAAAGAGGCTCTAGAAGAAGTAATAACTCACTGATACAATTCCAACACAATCGACGTTGTTCAATTCAGAGCACAGACAATCGATCGGGGGCTTGGAGATGAATTGTGATCATCGGTCGATCTTAGATGAGACGAAATTAGAAGAAGTGTTTTCTGTGAATGAGACATGACCCCGATATGATTTATCAAATAAAAATAAAAATACATGGCATGTTCTCTGAGGATACACGACAAGTATATGCCTTACTAGGCTCTTCTTTAGGCGGTCTTCAGGTCACCCCACATGGCCATGTACTCAGCCGTTACACAGCCTGTACATGGCTACATGCGGCCACCCGGTACATGGAGTGTACTTCAAAGTACATCGCATGTACTCTTAAAAATTCTAGAAACTCCTCTTTTTCTCAAAAACACCAGAAATCAAGATCCATACATGAAACGAATATCTAGGATATTACTCCAATGGCCTGAAGGCCTTCATTTTTTATTGATTATTGATTATCCACTTTTCAAGGGGTGAGGTGGAACCCTTAAAAAGCTCGTAGGCATATGTATTACATGTCCCATAGGACTTAGAGGAATCCATTGCATGTAGGCTTCAAACATTACATACAACCAAGACTAACTACTTGGAACTACTCCTCCACAACTTCTTTATCGTGAAATCAGGTCTCTACCTTCGCATGGATGTTTGGATAGGCTTTCCCACGCATGCACAAGCTTGTCCCAATGGAAGGTTCCATACCCTCTCATTTTGAAAACCATTTAGCTTCTACTATGATGGAATCTCCTTGCTCATCCTCTTTCTAGATCTTGTTCAATATAGGTTGTCTGGTTTGCATCTTCACATAAGGTTGCCCATTGTTGACGCTCCTTTCGTCACAGAATCTAAAGATCGGAAAAGGGAATATCTGAGCTCAAAGTGATTAATCCTTTGAAGAAACATCAAAAATCGACAAAGGGATGGAAAAGGAGAACATTGCCCATAGGTCGCGCAAGTTCCCTCTTGGTCGCGCAAGTACACTTGCGCGCCGCCTCAACACTTGCGCGACCCCTCATGATCGTGCAAGGGACTTGCGCGACATATCTGGTAACCGCCCAGTAACCGCCCGGGGTCTTTTTTTTCCTATAAATAGACCCTGTGGGCCCCCCATTCGGGAGGATCTCTTCCCAGAAACTCGGATCAAAGCTCCCGACGCCCAAGTCTCTTCTCAAAGCTTCCAGAACACTTCTAAGGTAATTTCTTACCTAGAATGGAAGATCTAAAGGGAAGAAGGAAGGCCTAAGTGTTGAAACTTATCAAACACTTGCGCGCCGACTTAATTCCTTCAATATAACTTGCGCGTCCCTCTTCTGGAAAAACCTCAAGAGGATGGGAAAGGGTTTAATAAAGAGTCGCTCAAGTAATTCAACCCTGGTTGAAAATCGCGCAAGTATCCCTTATGTCGCGCAAGTATACTTGCGCGACCAATACTTGCGCGCCGCCGTAGGACTTGCGCGACCTTCAATACTTGCGCGCCCCTATCTTTTTGGGTGCCCATCTTGCCCTTTTTCACCCCTCTTAAGCCATTTTCACCCTTCCTATTCAAGATTCAGTCTTCAAGATACTTTTCAAAGCCATTTATGGCATGATTTCTTGATTTGACATCCTTATCTGAAAGGAATTATGTGAAATATCTCTCAAAACCTAATGATTTAAACATCTTTATATCACCAAAGATTGAGAGTTCATTCATTCAACCTCATCCTTTAAAATGAGAGAATCCTAACCTGGGTCTCCTTTTCAGGAATAAAGACTCAGTCATAAATCTTGGGCATCTTTCTTAAGAATAAGCCCCAATCAAATCCTTCAATCTTGGGCATCTTTCTTAAGAATAAGCCCCAAGTCTCTTAAAATTTCTCTTAACCAGTCATAAACTTCCCTTTGATTTTGGTTTCCTTTTTAGGAATAAAACCCAATCATAAGTCCCCTCCTAATTTGGGCATCCTCCTTAGGAGTAAGCCCCAAGATTAGAGTATTCAAATCTCCATGAAGCACATATAACTTTGTGGACCCTGTTCATGGATTTTTCTTCCTAAAAGTAAATCCTAAACCTTCACCTATCTGGGCAGTCATCTATACATAAGCCCCAAAACAAATTCTTATGATTGCATCTTTTATGGCACAATTGTCTAAATTTTACCAATACCTCTTGTTTCTCACACCGAGCATGACTCACGTGAGCATAGAGTGTAAAAGTAATTATGACATTCATCTTTGAGCCATCAATCATAAAACATCATATCCCATTCCTCGAACTACGTGGGTTCTGATTCCTTTTTTAAAACAAAGGATACGTAGGTAGCCCATTTATGGGTTCGATCCCAACATTGAAATAATCTCTGTCCTTCTGAATGACGATAAACTTCAAGTGCCCCACTGAGTGGCTTTAAAACCAGCCTGGTCATCAAAATGACCAAGAGACTTTTATATAAATGTTTTGAAGGATACCATTGACCAAGAATCTCTAAACAAATATAGATGATTCTATATTGATGAAGAACCTCGAATACATATAAAAGATTCTCTAAATTTCTTGCATATTTAATCATTGATTGTTAAAACTAAAGGAAAGCTCATTTTATACTTGGTAATGTAATAAGGATTCACGAACTTAACTTAAATCTATAAAGAGAGTCCCGGAGTAGACAATAATTCCCCTCAAAAAGGTGTGATGAGTCCGACCTCCCATCCTCTCGACCAATGCAAATTCCTAAGCCTCATTAGCCCACAAGCTAATGAGCGCCTGCCTTTGGAAAGTAGGTCCAAACGGATGTGGAATCATTGGATGTTTCCGGTTCTACGAACAAACCCGTTAGAAACCGATCGGAACGTTTGAATCTCCCGTCCAGGAGGTCATCCCCGGATTCCGCGCGAAACAAAAAATGGTGAACCCGACGTGAATCCTTAACCAAGTTAAAGTGATGTTCTTCTTAGATGTTAGGCCCCTTGGGCCAACAAGGCAATCATTGACATATGATCATCCAAAAGATGCAGTAGCCGGATTCATCTTGATTATGTCTGTTATATGGAACAGGCACTCTTTTTTCAAGATCTTCTACAAAAAATGGCTTTCCTTAAATTCACCCCTGTGAATACTGCTGCTGAGAACACCTCTACTGTGAGGTCTGCTGCCATGAAAACCAATGCTGCTACTCCTGCTGGAACGTCATCCGCTCTGAGGATGACATCACCAACTCGGCGTCTTCAACGCTGTGTTTCAAATGCACTGGTTAAGGAGTACCGTCGTAACGGTACTATCCCAACTCTGGAGGCCGCTCGTCAAGCCCTCCAAGTTAACAATTCTACCTGGTCGTCCGGACAACGGCGACCAGCAATCAAGAAGCAGGCGGTGCTGACTACCGTCTCCAACCGTTTCGGGTCGTTATCCCCGGAACGCAATTTCCATTCACTCCCTTATTCTGAGGAAGTGAATGAGCAGGTCCCGCGGGACCTTAATTCAAAGAGACAGGAGTCCTTCTCAAGGGCTCCCATCAACAATCGCCGCCAGACTCGTGCGGTAGTGCACCCTCAACATGATGAGGGTACCGGCTCCAGGCATTCAGCTCAGGTTCCTCGAACCCGAGCAGGCAAGATGAATCACCAGAGACGGAATCCGGTTAATAATAGGCAGGTTGTCATCCCTGCCATCTCCGGAGAAGTCCACCAACCTAACTTGGTGGCAAATAACGAGCAGGCATACACACCTGTTCGTTTTAATCCCGCTGTCCAGCAGACTCGTCTGGCAGCATCAAGCCGATCCCGCCAGGCAATTCCGGCGGAGTACCATAGGCAGGAACATACACCTGCTTATACATCAGCAGTTAGTCAGCAGGCTCGTCTGACTACATATGATGGATCTCGTCAACCGCGTTTGGCGAAGTGTAATCAGCAGGCACATACACCTGCTGATACTAATCAAGTCTACCAACAGTCTCGCTTGGTAGCACCCGGAGAAGTCAGTCGGAAAGTCCCGACGACAAACAGGAGGCAGACTAAACTCTCTACCTCCACACTTGAGTACTGTCAGGATTCACTGACAGGAAAAGGAGGACAGGAGCAGGCACATACACCTACTCCAAGCCCGGAATGGACGTATATCCCTGTTCCGGCGGCTGAAGTCACCAAACATATTTTGTCAATGGTGAAAGAGCAGAAGCAAATTCCTGCTCATATTCTGGATGCTTGCCAAGATATCATAACAGCTTCAGCTTCATCTCAGGGACAGACACATAAATCTATCCCTAGCAGTGGAGTGACACATCAACAATTCACTCCGGAACAGACACACACATCTGTTCCAGTCCAAGAGGGTTGTGGGGCCTACTCCCCCATATCATATGGACAACCAAGTCAGGCACATACATCTGATTTGAGCGATGATCGTCAGCCTAACCTGACCATCTTTCCTGATCAGGCACATACACCTGCTCAGAGCAATCACTTTCGTCATCAAGTGATTTCTAAAGCGAGTAAGAAGGCATCTAAGAAAAAGATCCGCCCAGCACAGTCAGGAGATCAAAGGCCAATCTGTAACAAGGCCTTGCTCGATGCTGGAGTTCTTGAAGCCCTCAGACATTTATCTGTCGGAATTCAAGATTCTACTCCCTCAGTTCCCAATAACAGGAACATTAATCCCGAAGGTCTTCAACAGACACTTCCTCATGAAGACTTGCTTCATGAAAATTCGGTCAATCTTGAAGTTTCTTCTTCAGATGAGAACCACAGGAACCCTCTGTGTGGTCAGAAGACCAAGGAGCAAGAGATATCATCTTTTGCTGTAACCCATCATGAAGGTCCTCCTCATGGTGATGAACTTCGCTGCGAAAGTCCTCTCCGCAGTAGTGATTCACATTGTCTCGAAAATTCTTCAGAAGGCAATGTAGTGACGAGAAAGCCCTCCTATCTCGAGGCACTTGCAAACGTAAAACCAGTCATGTCTGAAGTTTTACTATCGGCAGGTGAAACTCTTTCTCCATCAGAAGATAGCTTGGGGTTCAGGTTATTCTCCGAACCTTCCCTAGGTCATTCATCTTCCAGCATGAATAGTGATTCCTCTACCAATCTTGTTGAATCCGATGAAGCAACAAGGAAACACCAACTCTGGTCCAAACAGGTAGAAGAATCTTCATTTAATGATAAAGAGGAAATGCTGAACATGAGGAAAAAACTGGCAAAAGGTGAAGTACCAGTCATGTTTTGGCCTTTGGCTGATTCACAGTATGACATTCCAAAGATGTTGACGGATGATGGAATCCATGATATTCGTCTTAACATATGGAAAACTCTTTGTCAATTAAAGAAGAAGGTATTATCTTACGATGAATATGAAAATCATCTTAAGATAATAGAAGGGTTACAACGCCAGATTGATTTGGCATCTCTATCAGTCTCTCGGTATCCGAAGGCCGAAAAGCAACAGAGAACCCTTCAACGTTCATGCCTTGGCGCACTGAGAAAATTGCGTCAGTTAATTTCCAATGCTCCATCTAATGTTCATATCAGAGGATGGGGTATTCACGGAGCACTACATTTCACAGTGCTTTCCGGTCAGCAAAACCCGCCGAAAATGGTCTCATGCAATGTTATTGCCCATGGCCGGCCACAGTCAATGGGCTTTGTTCATAATCAAAATCTTGCTCGAGATCAAGCTTCAACTAGTTCCTCTCAAAATCAAGTATATAGAGAACAGGTTGTTGAATTGCTCCTACATCAAGCAGGCGAGAATATTGCGCAAGCCTCTCGTCTGGAGCAAACACGTCATCAAATGACAGAAGTTTCGGAAATCATCCAACGGTCTGTTGAACCAGGTGATAAAAGTGGATACAGGTTAATGCATCCAGCTAATTTCCGAACTAAGATCCGCAAGATCAAGAGAGATTTCAAGAAGATCTCAGACATAGCATGTCAAGAGACACCCCAGCTTGCCAGACTGGGGACTTCTCTAACCCAACCCTCAGAATCAACGAATGGGATTCGAGGAGTTGAGCAGAAGCAACAGGAACACCCCCAGTCCACCGGACTGGGGACTTTTTCAAATCTTCAATCCCTCTCTCAGAGAAAGTCAGTATTCTCTCGATTAGGGAATAAGCCTCAAGAGGAACGAAGAGCCAAGATGTCAGGAGATTCTCTCCAAGTGACGGTTCACAAAGAAATTCCTGAGGGGTCAAGTCAACGGAATACCATGTCTTATCATGGACATAAAAGGAGACAATATCATAGAAATGCTGATAGAAAGGATTTCATGAAATATGCATCCATTAATGTCATCACTGCCGTTGCTGCTGATTCACCAGATGAGGCTCAATCAGAGGGATCAGATGAAGAGGTTCCTGCTCAAGAAGTTGCGCACACAGACCTAAATGAAGAAGGTGTGCGCACACGTAATCAAAGGCTTACCCAAAATTTGGGTATTCCTTCAAGTAACCCACTTCCCCCTCTCCGAAAAGGATCCAATAAGGGGAAAGGAAAGAATCAGGTTACTTCTCACCCTTCCTCTGAAGGAGGTCAATCGCTCTCATTAGAGCAAAGGCTTGCACAACAGGAGGAAGAAATGAAAGAGTTAAGAAGGTTGAATGCAGAACTACTTCAGAGTAGTCTTCTTCTTAAGAATGCTGAAGTCCGACAGCCGAAGGAATTTGTTGTAACTACTGAGATGGATCAGGAATATCCTCCTTTATCAGTACACCCACAGAGGTCTAATCCTACGGGTCAAACGCAACAACGGTTGGCAGCACTACCATTAGTTGCAGCACCAACCTCCACGGCTGTCCAAGCTCCATTCATTGCACCTACCCAAAACCAAGTTCAACCTGACGTTTCTCAAAAGTTAATAACTACTATTGAGTCATTAACAGCTCGGTTAGAAACTATGGAAGGGAAACGGGCGCAAGTTCAACCTGAAAAGAAAGTTTACCCTGAATGGGTAGATTCAATTTCTCCTCCATCCAGTTTTGGAAACCCTATTTTCCCTACTTTCAATGGATCAGGCGACCCTGAACAACATTTGACGCATTACGTGTCTTGTTGTGATCCTATGATGGGAACTCCAGAACAACAAGAAGCAGTGAAACTCAGATGCTTCGTGCGAACCTTGCAAGGACCAGCTTTTGTCTGGTATACAAGCTTGAAATCCCGGTCAGTCATCGGATGGGAGGATCTTCGTCAAAAATTCCTTCTTCAGTTCAGCTCAACTTTGCCAAAAACGACAGTTTTCGATCTTACAAACTGCAAGCAAAGGGAGAATGAAAGAGTCTCTGATTTCATTGCTCGTTGGAAGGGATTAACGTATTCCTTGAGTTTATCACTCCCTCAGGAGGAATTATTGCCAATCTGTGTGGCAAATTTGCGTGACGAATTACGCACGCCATTGATCCCTGTGAAATACACAGGAGGGTTTCGAGACCTTACTTCAATCGCTCAACAGATTGAAGATTCCCTTATACAGGCTAAGGTTAAATCTCGTGTAATTCCATCAGCTCCAGGAAGAAGAATGGGTAAAGCAGAAACTGCTACAGTTATGCTTAAACAGGCACCTGTACCTATTTCTACTTCAAAACCTTCATCTTCTCGAAAGGCTCCACCTCCTGAACGCCAACAACAAAGGCTGTTTCGTCCAAATGATCAAAAAGATCAACGACGAAAACAATTTGAGGATATGAAGAGTAAAACATACTCTTTCCGAAGTGAGCAAGTTCCTGGTTACTTCATTTCAGCTCTGGAAAATAATTTGGTTCAATTACCAGTGCCGAAGAGACCAAACAAGGAAGGAGATGAAGACCGTCCCAATTATTGTCCCTTTCATCAAATGTTGGGACATCCCATCCAGGAGTGTTTTGTCTTTAAAGACCTCCTACAAAAGATGGTTGACTTGGGACAAGTCAAATTGAAGGGTTCTTCAGCTCATGTAGCATGTATTACCGCTACAGATCCAGAGGAAGGAGGCGAGTGGCAGGAAGTCAAAAGCAAAACTGCGAAAAAATATGATGATTGGATGGTCAGAAAGACAATCAATCGGACCCATTCCATTTTGCGAACACAATTGAAGAAGCCAATTGTGTCTCCTACAAAAGCTGCAGTAAAGCCTCCATCAAAGGACAAATCCTCAAAAGGGCAGCGTAATTCAAAGAAGAAAGAGGAATCAGAAGAAGATGAGTATGCATCAAAGCCTAAATTGTCTTTGACTCTGGCAGATTTCATGCCATCTACTTCAAAGTCACGGGCACCGTCCCACCAAACGGCACAGCCTAAACAGGCCAACCAGGCAGAGTCTTTATCAGACGAAGAATTGATCTTTGGTTCTGTTAATATGATTCAATTAACAGATTCATATTCCAGTCTTGATGAGCCTGAATTCCCTGTATCAAATAAAGGAACCCGAGGAAGTTTTAGAGGTTCAGGATATAGGGGAAGACGTGGATCTTTCCGAAGCCACTACTCTAATTCTACCCCTGCTAGCACTGTATATGCAGCAGAAACTCGTGGTAGAGCCCTTCATCGAGCTCAAAATGAACAAGCAAGTTCTTCTGCTAATGGCCAACTCAGCTTCGGCACAATTATTTTGGAAGACCGATTAAAGGTTCCATCTTCTTTATCTCAGCAAGCAAATGGATCTAATCAGTCTAAATTTCCAAAACCAAAGATGTTGCCAACTTCAATACAAGATGCATCAGCTTCCAAAGCATCTGCTTCCAAGATACCTGCTAAACCACATATTCCTATTGGGAAACGCAGGCCTCTAGATCAAAAGTATGATATATTGAAACACTTGGCCCAAGTACCAGCCAAATTATCAATTTTGGATGCTTTGAATCTATCAAGAGATCTTCGGGAAGCACTCATCGAAGCTTTGTCAAGTCCTCAAGAGTTTGAAGCTGAGATTGCTGCAGCTGAAATTTATCACATAGAGAATAATCCTGCAGAATGCCATGCAGTGATATCTTTTACTGATAAAGATGAGGATGATGTTGTGCATGGGCACATAAAACCTTTGTACTTATCTGGCAAAGTCAATGGTATAGATGTTCGAAGAGCTTTCATTGACAATGGTTCAGGAGTCAACCTCATGCCCATTCGCACACTTCGTCGATTGGGCCTCACAGAATCTGATTTATCTCCTTCTACCATGATGTTGCAAGGATATGATAAAAATGAACAAGAACCACTGGGAGAAGTTACGCTCAGAACTCAGTTTGGAGATCTTGTTTCCAATTCAGATTTCATGATTGTTGATCAAGACTCAGCTTTCAATATCTTGCTTGGAAGACCCTGGTTACATCAGCATGCAGCTATTCCGTCATCATACCATCAATGTCTCAAATACTGTTTCGATGGTCAAGTTGGAACATTATATGGTGATAAGACCCCGTTCAAAACATGTGAGTCTCAATACATTGAGGCGGAATTTTATCACATGAAGGGAAGAGAAAAATCTACAATGAAGGAAATTACCAAAGTTAATGCTCCATATGGTTTGGAAAAAATTCCAATAAATCCATTTTCACATGTGAGTACAGATTATGTGTTACCTATCAGTCAAATTGACAAAATAGGCCCAAATCAAAATACTCTTATGGAAAGATCCATAATGTCAATTACGGCAATCGAGCCAGACAACATGGGAGAAATTGGTAACTTACCAAGCAATGATGAAAGCATAAGTGGTGACGTTTTCATTTCGTCTGCTGAAATCCAACAAGTCTATACTTCGCTAATCAGGCCAGAAGAAGTTATAGCAACACCAGAGGTGAATGTTGATGTCGATTCTCAATCCATCATCTCCTCTTTATTTCCCAAAGAAGACCCTTGTTCATCAATAGGGACGGAAATGGAAGCTTCTTCTTCAAAATGTGAAAATTTTGACATCTCTTATGATCATGAGAATTTCGTTTTTTCATCTACTTTGCAAGTAGAAACGGAAGATATAACACATGATGAAGAGGAAGAGGAAGATCTTAGAGATGCTCCTCCAGCATTTGAAGAGGGTATCTCTACCACTGTGGATGAACTCAGAGAAGTAAATCTGGGTACAGAGAAAGATCCACGCCCCACTTTAATTAGTGCGGCCATGACCCTTGAAGAACAAGAGATGTATATTTCTTTTCTAAAGCAAAATAAAGATATCTTTGCTTGGAATTATACAGAGATGCCTGGCCTTGATCCTGATGTTGCCACCCATCATTTGGGTTTGCCAAAAGAACATCGAGGATTCAAGCAAGCCGCGAGAAGAACACACCCAACCTATGCTTCCAAAATCGAGGCTGAAGTGGATAAGCTTATCAAAGCTAACTTCGTCAGAGAAGTTCAATATCCCAAGTGGTTGGCTAATATTGTCCCAGTAAAGAAAAAGAACGGACAAATTAGGGTTTGCATCGATTTCAGAGATCTTAATCGGTATTGTCCCAAAGATGATTTTCCAGTTCCGATTACAGAACTCTTAATTGATGCGACGGCTGGCTATGAAGTACTTTCTTTCATGGATGGATATTCTGGATATAATCAGATCCGAATGGCCCCAGAAGATGAGGAATATACAGCCTTCAGAGCTCCTCAAGGTGTGTTTTGTTACCGGGTGATGCCCTTTGGTTTAAAGAATGCAGGTGCAACATATCAACGCGCCATGCATCGTATCTTCAAACCTTTTCTAGGGAAATTTGTTGAATGCTATGTAGATGATTTGGTGGTTAAATCCAAACAACGTTTTGATCACTTGGCTGATTTGAAAATCATATTCCACAAGCTTCGACAACATAATTTGAAGATGAACCCCTTAAAATGTGCTTTTGGGGTAACCTCAGGAAAATTCCTCGGCTTTGTTGTACGCCATCGTGGTATTGAAGTCGATCCTGAGAAGACCAAATCAATCCTTGGTATGTCACCTCCTCAGAATTTGAAAGAATTAAGAGGACTTCAAGGACACTTAGCCTATATTCGGCGTTTCATCGCCAATTTCGCAGGCAAAAGTTTACCTTTTACCAAATTATTGAAGAAAGGAGTCACTTACCAGTGGACTAAAGAATGTCAAGAAGCATTTGATATTCTCAAGAAATACCTCTTAAGTCCACCAGTACTCATGCCACCTGTTGAGGGTAGACCTCTTATCCTCTATGTGACAGCTTTAGAGCGATCATTGGGTGCCTTTCTCGCTCAAAAGAATGATGCTGGGAATGAAAATAGTCTCTACTATCTCAGTAGAACTATGCTTGAAGCAGAAACCCGGTATTCAAGTATTGAAAAATGCTGCCTAGCATTAATCTTTGCAGTTCAGAAACTGAGACACTACCTGCAACATCACGAGGTCCAATTGGTATCTCGTAATAATCCACTCAAATTCATCCTTAGTCGTCCAATGCTTACAGGACGTCTGGCAAGGTGGGCGGTTATTCTACAGCAGTTCGACATTCAATATGTGTCTCAAAAGGCAATTAAGGGCCAAGCTCTGGCTGATTTCCTGGCTGAACACCCTTCAGTGGAAGACACATATTCAGATATCGAACTCCCTGATGAGGAAGTTTTTTCTATTCAAGAGAATCCTCAAACATGGGAAATGTATTTTGATGGTGCTTCTAGAAGTCCAACAGGGAAGAAAATGGAAAATCCTAAATTCAACAAAGTTGGTTTAGGAATTGTGCTCATTTCTCCAGATAAGGCAGTGTTACCTTATTCCTTTTTGTTGTGGGAAGGTGGTACCAATAATGAAGCTGAATACCAAGCTCTCATTGCAGGCTTGGAGTTAGCGCTTCAAGCACAAGTGAATCACTTAAAGGTAAAAGGTGATTCAGACCTGGTAATCAAACAAATCAATGGGGATTATGCCATCAGAAAAGAAGAATTAATCCCTTTGTATGATTACGTCAGAGAGTTAATGTCGGAATTCCCTTCAGAACCGACATTTTCTTATGTCCCAAGATCACAAAATGCTCAAGCTGATGCACTGGCTAATATAGCCACAGCTTTAGCAGATCCAAATCGGGACGAGACAACCATCGGTATTGCCCACCGTCGTGCAATTTCACCTTATGTTCAAGTCAGAACAGAGGAAATTAATGAAATTAGTCCCATTCCTGAACCATATGGTCATACTACAGGATGGATGTCACCTATCAGGGAATACCTTCAAAATGGAACACTTCCACCTGATAGAGCCAAGAGAGAACAAATTCGGCGACGTGTGGTCAATTTTACTCTTTATGATGGTCCAAACCACCTCGAGAAAATTCTCTACAAACGTGGTTTTGATGGAGTTCTCTTCAGATGTATTGATGGTGAAGAGACAATGGCTGTCATAAAAGAAGTGCATGCAGGAGTCTGTGGTGCCCACCAGTCTGGACATAGATTGTCTGATCAAATTCGAAGACTTGGATACTTCTGGCCTTCAATGATACAAGATTGTGTTAATTTCACAAAGAAGTGTCATTCATGCCAAGTATATGCCAATTTCATTCATCAACCTCCAGAGTTGCTTCATACAGCTAAATACTCATGGCCATTTTCCACATGGGGAATGGATGTGGTGGGACCTTACCCTTCAGCTACGGCCAAGCAGTTTAAGTACATTCTTACTGCTACTGATTTCTTTTCCAAATGGGCAGAGGCAGTACCTCTCAAAGAAGTCAGTTCTAAATGCATTGTTAGCTTCATCAAGTCTAACATCATTACTAGATTTGGTGTCCCTCATACCATATTGACAGACAACGGCACCAACTTCTGCTCTTCTGAGGTAAAGAGATTGTATCAAGAATACAACATTAAGTCCAACCATTCATCTCGATATCATGCAGCGGCTAATGGCCAGATAGAGGCCTTCAACAAGACTCTTTCAAATATACTGCAAAAGATGGTGGATAAAGATAAGAGGTCATGGCCTGATAAACTCTATCATGCTTTATGGGCTTATCGGACTACCACTCGCAATGCAACGCGGTCTACTCCATATTCATTGGTATATGGAACAGAAGCAGTCTTGCCAATTGAAGTCCAATTGCCCTCACTCAGAATAGCCATTTGTGATCAGTTATCAACAGATGAGCAATCCCAAAAGCGGATGAATGAATTGGAACAGTTAGATGAGAAAAGATTGTGCACTTTGCACCACTTGGAAATCTATCAGAATCGAATAGCACGAGCTTTTAACAAAAAGGTTCGTCTTCGTTCATTCATTCAGGGAGAATTGGTATTGGTTCTCAGAACACCAATGATACCAGGAAAGAAACCTCCCAAGCTTGAACCAAAATGGGAAGGACCTTATTCAGTACATAAGGTCTACTCCAATGGAGCGTATTCTCTGATTTCAATGGATGGAGAACACATCACGACTCCAACTAATGCCAGATTTCTGAAGAAGTATTTTGTATAAACACAAAATATTGTTCCCAAAACCAAGACTCTTACATTTGGTTTATACAGCAATGGTCCAGTATGACCTTAAACTACAACTACGTCCAGCATGACGATAAACTGTATGGTCCGTGCATATGACCTTAAACTATTCGCACTTATGTCCCTGCAACATGACACTAAACTGTGCAGCACCAATAGTCCTAACTGCAAGACTTTAAACTGCATAGTCCCTGATTTTGTCCTACATGACAATAAACCGTATAGAAGTTCCTATATTTTGTCCGAGATGACATTAAACTATATTTTGTCCTAGCGACATGACATTAAACTGTGTGGCACTTTCATCGTCCAGCATGACGTTAAACTGTGTTAAGTCCCTTATTGTCCTACATGACACTAAACTGTATTCTGTCCGAGATGACATTAAACTATATTGTGTCCTAACAACATGACATTAAACTGTGTGGCACTTCCAACGTCCAGCATGACGATAAACTGTAAAAAGATCAGAACTGATATCCTCATATTGATTCACCTTAGTCTTAGCTACATGACTTTAAACTGTACAGCATCAGTTCGTCCTTGTTATATGACGTTAAACTATACAACACTTTTGTCCAGTACGACAATAAACTACAATATTCTTTGATTTCCTCATTTGAGAAGGAACCATTATTAAACATTGATTCTTTTTCAATCATGGTTTTCATTTTCAAAAAGACTACGTACATACATGGTAATGCCTAAACTTTTTATCTTAGGTTAAAACCATCATTGCACTAAAGTCCCTTTTCACCCTTCACATGTACGAACCAAATTTGTACAAAGGGTAGTTTCTAGAACTACGTGGACTTGATTCCCATCTTTATGGGATACGTAGGAACATTCGAGTGTCCCTCGAATCCAGTCCCAAGTCTTTTGGGCCTAACCCCAAATTTCACTTTCAGTCCCTTGGCTGAAAAGTCCTCATGAAAACACACACTGTGCATTCATTATTATGGTCCGAATTCTATGACCCCAAAAACTAAGATCACTCATCCTTTCGTCCTGCACGACGTTAAACTGCATTTCAAGAACTACGTATGGCTTGATTCTCATTCTTATGAGATACGTAGTGAAGTCCAAGTTTCAATTCAGGACCCAGCCACAACATGATTATGGTTTTCATTGACCTATGTATCTCTATATACATTGAAAAATACCCATCTTTATGTATTATAATCCTAACCTTAAATATTTTCAGATCTTCATAACCCTTTTCATGACTTATGATCACAAAAATGTCAAACTTCTGAGAATTCTTTTGCCTGACTATGCAGCACGTGCCCATAGGTGGCCTTGCATAAACAGTCCACATAACAGACTTGTCATCCAAGAGATGCTATTTATTTGACCATGCAGCCAATGCCCATAGGTGGCCCTGCATGTTTTCAACCCCCTAACGGGTTTGTTAAATAATAGTAACTTCATTCTTGGGAAGAATGCCTCTTTTGTCCTTATTTGTCTTAAACGACAGTATGTAGGGATCCGCAAAAAATAGCCATCCTTAACGTATTTGTCCCATATCCTTTTTCATGATCTGAAAGTATTCAAGTCTATGGTTTATTCTTCTTCCCTACGTTTGGGTCAGACCTTCGTAGGAGTGATATTCATCCAGTTCTTCGATATTCTTGTTTGAAAATATCTTCTCCATATTCAAGTACCTCTTTCCATATAACAAACTCTATGCTTTAGAAAATTTGAATCTCCATAAACTTTCACTGGCTTTTAGCACTAGGAAAGTAAATTTCTGAGAGTTCTTTTGCCTAACTATGCAGCACGTGCCCATAGGTGGCCTTGCATAAACAGTCCACATAACAGACTTGTCAGCCAAAAGATGCTATTTTATTTGACTATGCAGCCAATGCCCATAGGTGGCCCTGCATATTTCAACCCCCTAACGGGTTTTGTTAAATAATAGTAACTTCATTCTTGGAAACTACTTCTTCTAATGCTATTTAGCTCTTTTTCATATCATTCCTCAGATTCAAATATTCTTAAGTCATAGTTTACATATTTTCTCTCATACTTGAGTATGGTAATTTGTTTTCAGATAAATTATCAAGGAATTGAATCCATTTTAATCCATTTTTCGGTCAAAGCTATTTCGACCTTAAACATTAGCCCCTTTATGTCCGGCTTGCATGACTTTAAACTGCCCGCACAAAAGACAGAGGAACTCTGAATAAAAGTCAAGTTCCAGCTCACTAAATATACATTTTTTTGTATGATTTAGGTAATATTGAGCAGTTAAAAGATTCAAAGTTTGTAGGGTTATTTGTAATAATCCTAGTAAAAATCAAACTATGCTTACTAAGCCCATTGGCTTAAGTAAATTTGAAGCAGGTAATAGAAGAATGCAAGCACAAATGATTGAAGACGAAAGTGTTTTTCATTGATACACAAGAGTTAGAAGGACATCCACAGATTGGAATCTCTTCTCTTTTTTAAGAAATTACAGGAGATTGTCAACAAAAGTCTTCATTTGATGTATAGCATCCTGAGCCTTATCAACAGTTGCTTGAAGCTCGTGCACTTGACCAGCTTCACTCTTTTCAGCTTGCTGAAGTGCCTTCTTAGCATCTGCAATGGCTTTCATGCAATTTACATGAGTTTCATCCAATGATTCATTAAGCTGATCAAGTTCCCCAGTAACAGCATCTAACTGTTGCTGGAGTTGCACCTGCTGGACGACCTTTTCTTTGATTTTTTGTTTCAGATCCTTCATCTTGACAACATAATCAGCTTCAGCCTGGGATATCGCAGCCTCAAATTCGCCTAAGTTGACTGACGATTTCACTCTGGTCAAATCTTCGCGACTTGTCTGCATTTTCTCCCTCCTGAAGATAATCTGTTTCACTGTAGCATGGATCTTTTCATACCCAAAACCACCAAGTCCCATTATAACAAATTGGGATGACAATCGGGAAATTTTTGATGGTAGCTCTTCTAAGGGCACCCCCGATATGATGTTCCATATATTGTTCCACGCCTTACGTCGTGAAAAGCTGAACGCTTTGAGCATCTCTGGATCTGATTCAACATCTTCGTCAGAAGGGGGTATGTAATCTGGAATTAACATGCTTAAAGAAGTGCCTCGTTCTGCTCTTTCCCCTCTGACTTGGGCTTCTTCACTTTCAATTCCCATTGGGGCAGAGGCTGAAGCCTCATCTCCGGATCTAGCCATTACAGTTGATGACCCTACATGATCAATTGAAAGATTTTAGTTGAATCTTAAAGAATAACAAAAGAATGGATTGTCTTGCAAATAAAGTACAATCACAAATATTGTTATCCCTTACCCAATGGTGGTTCAGCAACATGAGAAGACTTCTCCCCATCTTTCCCGGTTTCAACAGGATTTTCAAAATGGGTCTCAGGAGAGTTTATTGGATTTAGCTCCACTTGAGCTAATGTTTCTGCAATGATAGGGTTGACATCAGTGTCCACACCCTCTTCAGGCATTGGCAGTTCAGCAGCTTCTACGGAAGAAACTGCATATTATTTTACATCATGATTAGAAATATTTTTCTTTTAAAAGAAAAATTTGGGCGAAGGGTAACACTCACGCCCAAGGTCTTCTAAATCACATGACAATCTAGCATGATCATAAAATTCTTCAAAAGTCATTCCTTGATTCATCATTTCATCCAATGATACTTCAGAATCTTGGTTAGTCTCACCAGTGGGAGCATTTGCTATGTCTTCTTGCTGACTTATGTCCTGCAACCCCTGACCCTGGACATCATCTTCAGTAGTAGGAGGGATACTGGGAATGGATGGCAGCTCTTCTCCAGGAGCTACCAAGTCAGCTTGAGTTTGTGGTTGTTCTACAGCACCCTCCACGGCCTTTGAAGAAGGATCAGTCCCTTCCCTCAAGGGGGAAATTGAAGAAGCCCCTGCAATCCTCAGAAATATGAGTAACCATATGATTATGGGTATAAACTCATGATTGTTCGAAGGACTTACCACTGCTAATGAAACGTTTGGCTAAGGATTTCCTCCTTCGTTGCCTTGGCTTCTTTTGCTTTTTTGGAGTTTCAGCTGTCTCCTTTATTGGCACTTGGATTGGCGAATGAAAGGCTATGTCCAGTGCCTCATTCATGGCCTGCTGGCCTGGAGATATCTCGCCTGGTTCGCGAGGAGAATCAGCAGCAGCCCCAACAGCGGTACCACCAGGGCTATATTGTGGCGAAGGAACCCCGGTCCCTTTCTTTGCAAGCTGCAAGATGAAGAAAATAACTTTCTTAAGAAACAAAGCTTCAACTGAAATCAAGTTGCAAATAAGGAAAGAAAACTTACATCTTCAGGAGCCACGTACTCTTGCCACTCCTCATCTCCAGAACCACCAGCCCCCTTAGTGGTGCCACGATCAATCATTTCCTTCACCCGCCTGGTGATAGGAGTTGAATTATCGGTGGCATATATGAGCATTTCCAGCTCTCTGATGTAAGCCCGCACTTCATTGGGGTTATCTCCGTATTGAAGGTCTTTTGAGGCTAGAAGATATCCTATCCCAGGAAGTTGTAGACCCTCAGACAAATCCAGCCAGGCGGTTTCAGTATCACAGTATAAGCTCTGCCATAGCTGAACAGCCTCTGGTCTTAGATATAAAGGCTGTGAGGAAGGTCCTACAATTTTTGATTTTAATTTCTTCCCAACTCCTGCAACTACAGATAGAGAATAAGAAAGTGAGACTTATTACTTTATAAAGTATCAGTGATTGAAGTTATTACAATCAAATAACTCACCAGGAGCTGATGGAGTGGGTCTTTTGACTCTGGCCGGAGGATTATATCGGGCACGAAACCGCTTTGTTGCCGGTTGTGCCTCATCATCCCCATCATGATAATCCGAGGAATCAGTTCTAGAGGAGGAGTCTGTTGAACCTATTTCAGGAGGAGAAGCAGCACCTTCATGAGGAAGAGTTTCTTTCTCTACAGTCCTCTTCCTCTTTCCCACTTGATATACAGGGTGATTCAATATCCCTTTAGGGTATGATGCTATCCAGTGTTCGGCATAAAAAGTAGTCAGATAATGTGCCGCTTTTTCAACTGGTAGATCAAATACTGCTCCAGTCTTCTCTCTTGACGTCAGCAACCATAGTTGTCGAGCAACCATCGGATGTTGCTCTAACCTGACGTGTACTGGAGGGGATACAACAATCTGTTGTAAACATTTGAATTGGCGTGCAAATCTATATGGAGCATAGGCCTCGCATATGATTTCTCCATCAACCCTGGCTACTAATACGCCATCCCTGCAAGCTAGCATGTATGCCCTCAAATCCAAAGGGGCTTTCCCATCATCAACAAACCGCCCAGATGGCGGACTTCCATAAGGAAAGAAGTTGAATTCCTTATACATGCTTAGTCTTACTTTTATGTCATAACCATTGACATCTAATGGAGCAATTCCAGAGAATGCTTGCACTGACGGTCTGAAGGAGCTTCCAGGAATTTGTAACCCATTCTGTACATTGTAAGTCCTGAAGTGAGTGGCAATCCATCCCCACAAAACCTGGAATGGTCCCACTATTCTTAAAGGAGATTTACCCTGGAAGACATGAAGTAAACTCCTGTGAATCTTTGCTAAAATGGGGGTAGCTAACCCAACCATTTTTCCCTCAGCTAACTTAGCCGCAATGACGAAGGTCCCTGGCCTAACGCCTCCCTTCGAATCTCTGACCGGCAAGAGGTAAATACTGAGCCACATTGCCAAGAAACCCGCCAGACGAGTTTTCTTTGGAATTCTTTGATTCACTTCATAGCCCCATTTTTCAAACTCTCCTGCTTCTAGAGTTGGCCAGAATGTGCCAGGAGCTCCTCTCTTCTCAGGTTTTGGGCAAGTGGTAGGACGTCTGGGCCGGGTATCCTTGGATTTCTTTTTCTTGGATCCTTTTTCCTTTGGCTCCATCCCTTTCTTCTCAGTAAGAAACACCTTCATCCATTCTTCCGGATGGATATCTTTTCTGAAATGAGTTAATGAGGTCTCTGAACTCTTGAGCTTATGAAAGATTTTGAATAATTCTCGAGCCAAAACAGGAGTCTTCTCTGGATCATTCCAAGTCACCTTGGGAGGAATGAATTCATCATACATATCGCCCAAGATTGGAGCTCCTGAAATCTTGTGGACATCCCACAAACTGATACCTACTTCTCCATGAGTCAAGTGGAAAGAATTAGTCGCTGGACTCCAGTGACTGAGTATCTCTGGCACGAAGATATCATGTCTGTAAATATATGTCTGCCCAACCCAAACAGCTTCATATATTGCAGCTCTCTTCAGATCCTCAATAAACTCTGCGCAAGTCTGTCGCACCCAGTATGCCCACATCCAAGTTGGCTTCACACCTCCCCCAGGGCGGAAATCCCAACTTTTCTTCCAGCCTTTGGACTGATCCATCTGAGCATCTCGGAAGATTGAAGGATGGCAATGTGGTTGAAGCTCAGGTGTATGTTTTTTCAGATCTGGTGTGCAAGGGCTATGATGCATCACATACGCCTTCTCTACTGTTCCAGCAGTTTGAAATACTCCTCCGCCTGAGATATTTGCTGAAGCAAAATTGGTATAATTCTGAAACCAAGAAAATGGAAGATAATTCTTTACTTCTGGAATAATGACTTCTTGCAGATGACCATGACCATACAAAGGTAGATAAGTGCAGTGAGGAAAGTCGTGATGATATTTCTTCAGATACTTAGCCAAATCTGGAAGAGTGCTGTTTTTGACAGTATAGTAATCAGGGCCAATGATATTCATCATATCATCTATCCGCTTGCTAGCCAGTTCATCAAGGAATCCAGGTCTAAGAGCCATTGAATCTGCACAGGAGTTGAATAAATTAAACTCTTAAATGGGTTTTAATTTTTCATAAAATTTGTGAGAAAATCTGAAAAAAATGGCTAAGGCATTAAGGCGCGCAAGTATGGAGATGTCGCGCAAGTGGTACATATGTCGCGCAAGTATTTGTCGCGCAAGTGTTTGCCGCGCAAGCCTTATTACCTTGAGAGTAGCGCGGCAGCGAGGAAACAGCCAAAATAAGAGACTTGCGCGGCGACAAAGACTTGCGCGGCGAGAGCTCGAGAGAATTCGGGGTCGGATACCATTTTACGGCCGGAAGCAGCATATTTATAGGCCAGGAGGCCTACCTGCGCGCCATACCATAGGGTTTAAGGCCTGCGCGACGCAGACTTGCGCGCCTCCCTCTGCACCGACTGGAGACTTGCGCGCCGCCCTTTTCCTTTAGAGGGATTCGATTTCCTCAGAGTCAAATCCTCATTTTTTCTCCGGATCCAACTCTGAGGGGGGACTTTTGTTGACGCTCCTTTCGTCACAGAATCTAAAGATCGGAAAAGGGAATATCTGAGCTCAAAGTGATTAATCCTTTGAAGAAACATCAAAAATCGACAAAGGGATGGAAAAGGAGAACATTGCCCATAGGTCGCGCAAGTTCCCTCTTGGTCGCGCAAGTACACTTGCGCGCCGCCTCAACACTTGCGCGACCCCTCATGATCGTGCAAGGGACTTGCGCGACATATCTGGTAACCGCCCAGTAACCGCCCGGGGTCTTTTTTTTCCTATAAATAGACCCTGTGGGCCCCCCATTCGGGAGGATCTCTTCCCAGAAACTCGGATCAAAGCTCCCGACGCCCAAGTCTCTTCTCAAAGCTTCCAGAACACTTCTAAGGTAATTTCTTACCTAGAATGGAAGATCTAAAGGGAAGAAGGAAGGCCTAAGTGTTGAAACTTATCAAACACTTGCGCGCCGACTTAATTCCTTCAATATAACTTGCGCGTCCCTCTTCTGGAAAAACCTCAAGAGGATGGGAAAGGGTTTAATAAAGAGTCGCTCAAGTAATTCAACCCTGGTTGAAAATCGCGCAAGTATCCCTTATGTCGCGCAAGTATACTTGCGCGACCAATACTTGCGCGCCGCCGTAGGACTTGCGCGACCTTCAATACTTGCGCGCCCCTATCTTTTTGGGTGCCCATCTTGCCCTTTTTCACCCCTCTTAAGCCATTTTCACCCTTCCTATTCAAGATTCAGTCTTCAAGATACTTTTCAAAGCCATTTATGGCATGATTTCTTGATTTGACATCCTTATCTGAAAGGAATTATGTGAAATATCTCTCAAAACCTAATGATTTAAACATCTTTATATCACCAAAGATTGAGAGTTCATTCATTCAACCTCATCCTTTAAAATGAGAGAATCCTAACCTGGGTCTCCTTTTCAGGAATAAAGACTCAGTCATAAATCTTGGGCATCTTTCTTAAGAATAAGCCCCAATCAAATCCTTCAATCTTGGGCATCTTTCTTAAGAATAAGCCCCAATCAAATCCTTCAATCTTGGGCATCCTCCTCAGGAGTAAGCCCCAAACCTTAATCCCTAACCTGGGTCTCCTTTTCAGGAATAAAGACTCAGTCATAACCTTGGGCTTCCTTTTCAGGAGTAAGCCCCAAGTCCCCTAACCTGGGTCTCCTTTTCAGGAATAAGACTCAGTCATAAACTTGGGCATCCTTCTTAAGAGTAAGCCCCAAGTCTCTTAAAATTTCTCTTAACCAGTCATAAACTTCCCTTTGATTTTGGTTTCCTTTTTAGGAATAAAACCCAATCATAAGTCCCCTCCTAATTTGGGCATCCTCCTTAGGAGTAAGCCCCAAGATTAGAGTATTCAAATCTCCATGAAGCACATATAACTTTGTGGACCCTGTTCATGGATTTTTCTTCCTAAAAGTAAATCCTAAACCTTCACCTATCTGGGCAGTCATCTATACATAAGCCCCAAAACAAATTCTTATGATTGCATCTTTTATGGCACAATTGTCTAAATTTTACCAATACCTCTTGTTTCTCACACCGAGCATGACTCACGTGAGCATAGAGTGTAAAAGTAATTATGACATTCATCTTTGAGCCATCAATCATAAAACATCATATCCCATTCCTCGAACTACGTGGGTTCTGATTCCTTTTTTAAAACAAAGGATACGTAGGTAGCCCATTTATGGGTTCGATCCCAACATTGAAATAATCTCTGTCCTTCTGAATGACGATAAACTTCAAGTGCCCCACTGAGTGGCTTTAAAACCAGCCTGGTCATCAAAATGACCAAGAGACTTTTATATAAATGTTTTGAAGGATACCATTGACCAAGAATCTCTAAACAAATATAGATGATTCTATATTGATGAAGAACCTCGAATACATATAAAAGATTCTCTAAATTTCTTGCATATTTAATCATTGATTGTTAAAACTAAAGGAAAGCTCATTTTATACTTGGTAATGTAATAAGGATTCACGAACTTAACTTAAATCTATAAAGAGAGTCCCGGAGTAGACAATAATTCCCCTCAAAAAGGTGTGATGAGTCCGACCTCCCATCCTCTCGACCAATGCAAATTCCTAAGCCTCATTAGCCCACAAGCTAATGAGCGCCTGCCTTTGGAAAGTAGGTCCAAACGGATGTGGAATCATTGGATGTTTCCGGTTCTACGAACAAACCCGTTAGAAACCGATCGGAACGTTTGAATCTCCCGTCCAGGAGGTCATCCCCGGATTCCGCGCGAAACACCCATAGGCCTTGAGGTGGCTCGAAGGGCATACTAACCTGAAGGCATGGGTGGCCCAAAGGCCTTAAAGGACTTGAGACTAAATCTGTGGCCCGAATTCCCAAACGGGGGAATATTCCCAGCCACTAGAGTTTCAAACAGTACCTGCTACAGTTCCCGCTATAATACCTGCTACAGTAACCCCAAAAAGTATGCCTCTGCCTGGATTTGATCTTAGGTATCCAGGATGCACCTAAGTATTCCTCACTAACCAGACTAAGGATCATGTTTGATTATCCAGGTTCTTACATTTATGGTTCTTATCATCTTATCTCTTACTCTTTAATGTTATATAGAGGGTAATTCTTCTCCTGTGTATGAATGGTATACCATATGTACTATTTTTTAAACACATGGATTGTTGGAGGTAGGATTTGGGCATCATTATATATATCTCTCTCTAACTTCATTATTGACTGAGGAGGGATTCCTTTGGAGGTAAGAGTTATGAAATATTGGTATCAAAGTTTGATGGTTGATATATAGGATGGAGTTTGGAGTTAGGAATTAGTGATGCATCATAAGTCGGTATAAAAACTGTGTCAGCCATGATTAATGAATACTATAAATAGAAGAGACAAGCTAGAACAAGTGATTTTATATCCACCTATTATTCAATTCAAGGACCTTCAATTTTAGTATATATTCTAATTGAAGTTATGATACATACAAGGTAGAAACATAGAAAAGGACTTTCCATCAGATCTATCTATGTTCGTGTTTGAATTGGGTTGAAAATGGAAAATATGTTAAATTAATGGAATTAATTAAATAATTAATTAATTAACCATAAAATGTTTTTTAGGTTTTAGGAGTCCTAAATATCTTTTATTTTGTAGATATGGAACTAAGTAGAGGTCCATGTCAGGTTTTTGGAAAATACTTTCAATGGGATACTTTAGCGAATCATCGTAGAGTAGAGGTTGATAACAATGAAACATGGGAGAGGAAGCTACAATAGTTTCAATGCCAAGTTATATAGAAGTATAAAGGATCTATTTTATATTAGGAGATAAAGGATTGAAAGGAGGATTTGGGGATAGCCTTTAGTCTAATTGAATCCTAAAATAAGAATTGTATTTCTTTAGCTATGATAAGGTTGTGTGGGTTAGCATGGGAGTGGGGGATTTAAATACTCAGGGATCGTGAGGAGTTGGTAATTTCATTAGACAAGTTCAGGGATCAGTTTTAGGAAGAGTATATATCTTCGACAAAGAAGGCCCTTGTTGGAAGGATATCCTTACCCTTCCACATGGGAATTCTTATGTTCAGGAGTTTTGTACACACTATATGAACCTTTGATATTATTCTTTGGGCCTTCTACCATATGAGGAGGACAGGGTGAGGAATTTCTAGGAGTCTTTATCTCTAGATATATGGAACCAGGTCACTCTATTTATGTGGAAGTAATATTTTTAGGTACTATAGAAGATGGAGAACATCAAGAGGATATTCACTAGGACTGGATCATTATGAGATGGGAATCACCAAGACATTCTACAGATCATATATTTGACTGTGATTTACCAGTTTCTAAACTATAAGAAGTTGTTTTGGTTTATAGGGAGTAGGTTTTAACCTTCCCCAACTCATTTCAGTAAGGCTAGCAGTTCTTAAACACATGTTAGTGGATTTAGCATAGTGTTTTTCTATTATAGAGGACATGTACAACAGAAGTGAGAGTTCATGAACATGATTAGTATTCAGCATGTTTTTAGTGGTCTGATCTACGACAAACTGTTATAATAGTATCATCTAATGTAGAAGATGCATTATGTAATACCATATTATAATTAGTAAATAGGTGATGGAGTGGGTATAGGATATCCTCATGATATCCCTAATCCTCAGTTATATTGGGAGGAGTGTGTCTATGGATGTTCCCTCTATCAAGGATAGATATTTCATGGAGTAGGATATGTTCAGATGTATGATTTAGCATTATTTTCATTGTGTGGTATTGATGGTTTATAAGGTATTATATGCCTATTTTCTACATGGTTTTATACCTTGTTTCATTCTAGAGATACACACTCATTTTTTCATCTTATCTAGTCCATTCTTTGGGACATAAGGTTGAGAGACTTCAAGTTCCCATGGAATTGACTACACTAGTTGGAGGTGAAGCTAGCCTATATGATGTGTACATAGATTATGAATTGGTTATGTCTAAGTACTACCCTTTTGGATATTTACTATTTCTATGAATAAATCCATAAAACCTTATCCTAATCATGTATTTAATATATTTTATACATGATATCATGGATTAATTCATCAAATGCATCATGTTATACAATTTTGATGGATGTCTGGTAGTGTTTGTTAGAAAACAACAACCACGGATGGGTTAGAGATGTGTTGAGTGGTAGGTATGATGCTAGAATCTGTAAAGGATCATCTATTATTTTTTTCTCGAGGTTTTGGAATAGTACCTAGATGTCTTTACCAAAGTGGTTGTGACACATTCCCCTTAATGAGAGATTGAGTTTATTATAGAGATACAACTTGGTGTTTAATTGATATTAATGTATCCATATTATATAGAACCTTATGAGTTTTTGGTCGTACATATTCACCTTTTTTAATCTCACACAGAGAAGATTCATCAGGCCTATTTTGTTACCTTGGGGTACTGAATTTCTATTTGTGGATAATTTGGAAGGATTTTTTTTGGTTTTGTATCGATTATCACTACATAGATTAGGTATCAATGAATAAATATTATCCCCTCCTGTGGATTGATTATTTATATTATTAGTTAAGGGAAATACATGGTTCTCAAAGATCTTCTTGTGATATAGATATCATTTATGTGAGTAGAGGGCTTGAATAATTATTTTATATATCATTATAGTAATTATGAGTTATCTTTTATGCTACATGGGGTTACAAATGCTTCATCCGTGATCATGGGGAAGATGAATGTAGTGTTCGATGAGTTTATAGACTAGTTCATGGTGGTATCTATCAGTGAAATCCATGTGCTTTTAGCATCATAGGGGTATCATTAAGAGTATATGTGAACTATATTAAGAGTTATTCAGTTTTATTAGCTATTCGGGGAGCTATCGGTGTGTGAGTTATGATATCATGAGTTTTGATTCTTGGTTAATCTAATATCTCATGTGGTATTATCCATATATCCTTCAAATATTGAGGTTCTATTTTGTTAATTATTCCCCAATAATGTGGCATAGGTATAAAGTTTCCTTGGTCATGTTGGTTATTATAGGAATTTCATTCAGGAATTCTCCCAAATCAAGACTCTGATGACATCATTAACATGAAAGGATTAAAAATTAATGAGGAATGACCAGTGTTAGGCTACATTCAATTATTTCAAGGAGAAGGTATTCAATTATTTGGTTCATCAACTTGAAATGGAGGTTTTTGTGTATGAGGATTACCACAATGCTACATGTCATGGTTTGGGTTTTATGTTGATGTAGTCAGTGTCAATTATCTATTAGGGGTTTTTGATGTTATGGAATCATGAATGTTACTATTCAAACTATGATCATGAACTTGGTACAATAGGGTTCTCTTTGAATTTGTGGTGGAACTATCATATTACTGAGTTCTTTATGGTCTTTAAAAACCATAAAATCTAAAAGTTTGTCTTATCCAAAAAGAATTGAATTTATATCATTTATAGTGGATAGAGTTATTATAGGACTATAACTTTGATATTTCATTTAAAGTGGGTAACGGGAATGTTTTGGTTTATTACTTGAGCAGTAATTCACATGGTGGTTCTATATGTGGGACAGTAGACTCTTAGAGGGTGATAAAATATTTTTGAGTGGTTCACTATGATATGGGAGAAATGGATGTTATAAATTTTCCTTATTAATTGTTGTTGAAGGCATATTTAGTGTATAAGATAGAATAATTCCATCTTGGGGATCTAGAGGTAGAGGTTTTTCAGGATTGGATAGTTTGTGCCAATGATCTTAAAGGGTTGTCTAAGGATGGAGAGCATCAGGTGTTGTTTCAAGGAAAACTTTTTATTTATTTAGAAAAAACTGAAGTGGTTATCTATAATTTCAATAGTTATCTCTTGGTGGTATATCCTGGTGTGATTAAGATGTATCATGCTATGAGAGACTTTTTTTTCTAGCTTGAAGATGTCTATTTCATAGGTTTTCTATCAATATTTGGTCTTTTAAAAAGTAAAGGATGAGCATTATGTTCCTAGTGTTTTTCTATATCTACTTGATGTTCCTTAGTGTAAGTGGTGAGATGTTTAGATAGACTTGGTCACTAATTTACCTAGATAATAGGGTGGTTTTTATTCTATATGGGTGATCATGGACTATCTGAGATAGTAAGATCACTTTATAGTGATCAAAAAGTCGACCTCAGTTGAGGTGTTATCAAGGTTGTATCTTAAGGAGATGGTGAGGCTTCATGGGGTTACAAATACTATCATATCTGATTATGAACCCAAATTTACCTCCATGGTGTGAAGGGGTCTCCTCCATTCTTTTAGATATTAGCTTTTCCTTACCATCACTTTTCCTTTGTAAATGGATGGTTAGAAAAGTTGACTATCCAAACATTAAGGGACATGCTTCACACATGTATTCTAGATTTTTTAGGTTTGTGGGTGAGACACCGACCCTTTTTGGAGTTCACTTATAATAACATTTATCACTGTAGTATTATAATTGATCCATTTTAATATATTAACTATTGTCCTTTCCCCTCTATATTATGCTAGATAGTTTTTAGAGAGTCATGTAATCCACGATTGAAATTTTTATAGAATATTTCTGAGAAGGTCCAAGTAATCCATGAGAGAATG
The DNA here is from genome assembly GCA_963277665.1 of Viscum album. Classification (NCBI taxonomy): domain Eukaryota; kingdom Viridiplantae; phylum Streptophyta; class Magnoliopsida; order Santalales; family Viscaceae; genus Viscum; species Viscum album. The sequence goes on from OY728163.1 coordinate 1,656,998,324, forward strand.
AAAGGGGGTGAAATATCATTAGAATTACTATGAAGATCATAAGATGAGGCCTATAGAGTTCAAAATTGGATATCATTTGTTTTTTAAGGTGTCTCCTCATCAAGGGTAGTAAAGGTTCAGTGGTGCAAGTAAAATTTATACCAAGTTCTTGTGGCACCTTCAAAATTTTGGATCATGTTTGATTTGTGTCAAATAAGTTATAATAACCCATATAGATGATCTAGATTCAGGACATCTTCCATGTGTCACAACTTCACCAATATCTTATTATCGATTTTCATGTCATTTATTTGGGTGAACTGGATATTTAAGATTCAGTTATCTTTGAGGAGTGGCCTATCGAGATTCGAGTCCATCTAAAGAAGGTGGTGAACATGCATGTTATTCCTTTGGTTCGTGTCCTATAGTGGAATGGTGTCTTTGAAGATCATACATGGGTATAAGAGTCATAGATTCATTCTCAACATCCTGAGTTTTTATCATTATTTTTTTGATCCTTATTGATATTCTTTGTTTTATATTATGTTGATTTAAAAGTTAATTTTCCTTCATTATTCAGTGATGTTGTGTGTTTATGAACTATTTTCTCATATTGTTTAGTTTTTTTCCTATTGTAATGGGACACTACAAAGGCATCTCACGATGTGGTTGTTCAGACCCCATTTTTCTTATTTTAATGTTTTGTTTTTTGTTCTTGAGGATGATAATTGTTCGAGAGGTATTTTATGTAAGGTATTGTTTTATAAAGACCCTACCTCTGTGTTTCCAATTGGTTAAAATGTGTTACAAGGGTTTTAGGAGGACTTATAAGGGTTAGAAATTATTTTTGTCCATTTTTAAGGTCAACAAACCATGGTTGTAGGCATGGTGCTGTCTATATTGAATCCTTCTTTCAGGATTGAGAATATGGAAGACTATTTTGGCATTGTGTGTCTTGAGTTTATCCATGGATTTGGTACTTTTGTGTTGGAGTGAAATATAGAGAGTTAAATGACTAGGATATCCATTACAAAAGGAATTTGACCTTTAGGTATCACTTATGAGAAATAGGGGTGAGGAAACATCTTGGGGAGCCCATTTTGAAGAAGTCTGATTAGGTTTGGTTTAAAGAGAGTCCCATTTTTTGAAACAATAACAACATAGTGCCTCCACACCATAGCGTTGAGAATGATAGGGGTAAAATATCTTGGATTTTGACACCATGTCATGGTGTAAGTCAAAATGGTTTGATGTTGGTTTTAATGTTGTGTGATTTATGATATTCAAACACCTAGAAAATCATATCATACCTTAACTAGAGGCACCACTATCACTTTCGGAGTTTATCATTACATGGTGAAGGATTTAAGGATTCCTCTATAAATAAAGGGATTAACCTCCCTTGATTCATATTTTAACTCCTTCTCTCGAAACCTAATTGACCCTTATACCACTCATAACCCTCAAACCATTATTATTTTATATTTTAACCCCTTGGTTTGTCCTTATTGAATTTTGAAGGATCAAGGTACTCCCTATATTAATAATATCTATGTTTTACTTTTTCTTCTTCTTCTTAAATTTAATTTTGGTGGAGAATTTCATTATTTTGGGTTTGAAATTGATCTAGTGTTGATGGTGGCTATCTTTCACAGGTTTCAGGAGGTGTTTTTATTTGCTTTGGTTTAGTTTCCTTTGGTAGTGGTTGATTCCCAATTTCACATTCTTGCTTGAAAAACATTGATATAATGACCCGGAAAAGTCATTCCTTTATTATATAATATTTCAATAAGGTAAACATTCCATATCATAAATAATTACACAATACTATGAATATAAGGCTTAGTGTCTTTGAGGATTACCTACATGAGTACCTATTTTAAACCTTTTGATAATTTTTCAATAACTAATCCACACTAGACTCCATCCTATTATTATTATATGTTAAACTCATCTTTATAACCAATGGAAATGGAAACATGAGAATGTGGTGAGCTCAGATGCTCAGTAATTGTAAACATAAGTGATAACAATTGAATATCATAAGTGAACATATGATGATCATATAGTTATAATAAATATAAGTTATAAAATTCATACCCAACAAATCATAGATCCTAAATCATGTAATATTACTTGATATAAAATAGGACATGAATCAATAGAGTTTGGAAACATGATTCAACAAACATGTGACATTATATCTTGACACAGTCTTGGAAATAAGTATGAAATCGTGAAAAAATATTTCTAATTTTTCATAAACATTTGTATAGACCACATTACATTCATAATCCACACCATCAGGTCCCACAATTATGAGCAATTAAAATAGAATCTCAAATACTTATCTTGTGAGATATAAACATTAAACCAATAAATTAGAGGGTTATATATGACCCGACCCATAATAATATAAACTATTAAGTGCCACATTAAATTAAACACTTAACATATCATAAATAACCCAAGTAAATAAAGTGTGATTCATGAATCATTCAGATGAATATAATTCACTTTTTTATAGCATAAAGAGCCCATAGAAAGAAGACAGGTTTCATTCAAAACATAATAAAGAACCCAGGGAAATAAAATGTGTTTCATATCATTTTAAAATGGTTTCATAAGATTAAATAATTAATAATTCCATTAATAATAATAACATGATAATCACATAGAAGATAAATAGTTCCAATGACATCAAGTAACTTTTTAGGTAAACATCATTCAATCAATATAATAAAGCATATGGTATTAACATAATATAGAAAAATATTATATGGATAAGATAATAATTTACACAATAAATCAATTTATGATAACTTGGTGAACACCATTTATTTAAAGGAAATAAAAATAGAGTATTCACATAGGATCGTAATTAGAAAAAATTTATTCTTATATACCAAAATTGATTTGTAAAGACAAAGGTAGTGATGAATAATTTCTCCAAAAGAGGATTTCATTAAATAAATCATCCAAAAAATAAAATGGATGGTTATATTTGAATAATATCCTTGATCAAACACAATTTATTTGAAAGGAATATTATTTTAAATAAATATAATTTTTATGATTTTTATGAAAATTACATTGGAAATATGAAATATCCTTGATCTTTTGAAATAATTTTAAAATATATATTTTATAAATATAGGAAAATAATAATTTATTTTAGAAATAGTGTAAATAAAGATAAAAATCATCATAAAAATGATAAAGTTGGTGGAATAATGTGTTCACATGTAAAATTTAAACATATAATCTTTTCACAATTTGATGAAAGCAACTTATATGAAAAATATTAAAAATGCCTTTAAAACATTTAAAATTAGATAATATAGTAGAAAATGAACATAATAATTTATTTTAGGTACATATAAGGACATTTTAAGATTCATAAAATGTATTAGGATGTGAAAAACGGAGGTCCCTGACTGAAAATAATAAATGAGGTCGGTTCGGCTTACAAGAAACACTTTGAGTAAAATATGAGTCAAGGGAAAATGAAATATAGCGGGAATATATAAAACCCCGTGAATATTAAAAATTAAATTTTTAGAGGTTTTAAAAAGAGTAAAAAGTCCACATATGTATTATCTTTCAAAAATAATATTTATTAGAAAATAATATTGGTAACGAACTCTTGTGGTTTGGTAACATTTTTATTAAAATCATTTTCAAGATGGGTACATTTCAAATCGATATCCATTTAAAAATTTACATGATATTTCGTTAAAAACCCATTTAATATGGAAAAAAATTCATTAGTTAGTAATAAAACCATAGTAAAGTTATCGTGGAACACATTAAGAAATAAATCTCAAGAAATTAAATTTGAGATAAAGAACACCTTACCTTGTTTCCCTACTTAGTCAAATTCACACTAAACTAATTAATAAAAAAATATTTATTAATCGCCTATTTAAAAAAACTTCCATAAACATAAACTTGTATAAAATTCATTAATAATTATCATTCACCTTTATAGTAGTTATTTATAACCTATTTTCAATGCCAGATGTGGGTAGTCTTGATCGTTTTGAACAAGTTTCGTAATAGAGGTGTTGTTATTCTTTATTCACAAAATGTTCATCATTAAAACATAATTTATATCACTAAATGGATACTTTATAGTAAATTATCTTGTTTATAATTCCATTCTTTATTACTTTAGTTTTTATCCTAGAATATGAAATCTAAAACAAACATGTTTTATTAATTATAAAAACTAAAGTAATAAAGAATGGAATTATAAAAAATGGTGTTTTCTTAATTAGTGATTTAAATATGGATGTATATTTTACGCTAACAAAAAAATTATTATTTAAATATTTATATCATATTATACTAGTAACTGTTTTTTCATAATCATCTATGATATAATCTCATATCTTCATTCAAATAGGAAGTCAAACTGAACCAAACATGAACAAACCATGATTATTGATGATTATGAGTAAATTTTGTTGTAACATCATCACAACAGTAGAATAAGAATATTATTTAGTATTTATTGGTGTTATATATTATAATTATAATTTATATATAAGAATAAGTAATTTATATGAAAATATTATATAATTTGAATTAAATATTATCCTCATAGAACGCTTGTTCCAAACAATTGAATTAGCATTAATCATTTGTCGATAAACTTAATAATAAGTTATCTGATTTTTTATTCCATAAACATAATGTTATCATAAAAATAATATTTATCCATTAAACCAATTCTCATAACCATATATTTAAGGGAGTGATGAAAAGAATAACTAAAATCAATCATCCTATTGAGTTGATGCTCTACACGTACTCATGATTGATGATTTTGTTTTCCATAGAACATGGAAAATTGATAATATATTTTATCATTTAAAAATATATACATTTTTATAAATATCATACTTATTTAAAAAATTAATCATTAGGACTATCCATATGATTTCTTTAAGTAAAATGAAACATGATGTTTTTTAGAGATGGTATTTTGCACACACACACACACGTGTCATTTTCTCTCTTCTTAGGAAAATGAAAGGGTGGTTAATGATTGTTCCATAAATATAAAAACATACTAGTATAATAAGGATATGGGTGTTATCATTTTTATATTTTGAAAACGAATTTGATAAAAATAAAATTCATATAATGAAAAAAAAAGAAAAAAAATTATTAGAAATCTATACCTCATTACTTGGATTATCTTCTTTAAAAGGGGATTAAACCTTTAAGGGATGGTATTTTCAGAAGAAAAGAACATTATTATTTTGTATATTAGTTTTTAGGAGATTCTGCTTCCGATTTTGGGTCAAAATAATGGATTTTTTGTGTGAGGGTGAGTGAAGAGAGGAGATCCACTTTTATAATTGAAAAGGACTGACATTTTTGTAAATACCCAAAACATTTCAATAATCCAAAGTCAATATCCATTCCAATGAATCCAAAATTAATAAATAATATATATTATAATATATAAAGTTTATCCACACCTCAAAAACTCAATTAAAACATGTTTTTAACATGTTTTTTCTTTTACCTCTTAGGTTACACATTTTTATCATTCTGTTTTCACGATGGTGAATATTTTTTAACTAGGTAAGATATGTTTTATTGCAAAAAGGAAAATTATTATTATTATATAATTTGTACCTAATGATTAAAATTTTTAACTTTTTTTTTATTAAATTTTTAAAACTGGTAAAAAAATAATTTAAAAATAATTAATGAATAATGTATTGTTTTTTTGAATAATATTACATAAATTATAAAATGTATAATATGGATTTATAAATTAAAACCAAAATATTTAAGGTGGTAAATTCAATTATAAAATATATATTTTATCTTATAAAAATTTTTCATAAATTTTTAAATCATACTCATATATTAATAATTTCATAAAAATCATATTATTTGTAAAAATGGTAATTTGTACTATTTACCTAGAAATCAATATTTTTAGACAGATATAAAAAGCTCATACTATGAATTTGTTTAAATTATAAATAAAAAATTTTTATTTTTATTGAATTTATATTCTAAAATTTATAAATTCAGTTTTTAAATATAAATAAAAAATTTTTAAAAGAAAACTTCTTTTATTGAAAAATGATGTTTTTAAAAATTTTGAGTTTTTAATATTTTTCATTTAAATTTATAATTTAAAATATATTACTTTTCTAGTTAATATATTATAATATTTTAAAAGTGTTCAATTTAATATATTGGGATTAAATATACAATACCTAACAAAAAATAAATATTACTTTTATACTAAATACGCTTTAAAAATACCATTAAAATTAATTTTTTATACTATAGAATTTAAATTTTGATAATCCAATAATATTTAAATATATATGTGAATTCTATATATACATCATATCATACTTCAATAATATTATTAATAATATTTACCCATAACACACACACATATATTTATATTTTAATATCATATATTTATTTCATTGTGAGCTACATTATTTTAAATTTGTAACATAACAATAAAATAATTTAGTATTCCGATTGGATATTTGAGTGATGAACATATTTTCAATGACTATATTTTCCATAACCATATTCATAACGAACATGTTTCATTCCAATATATGTACTTACTAAAATAAATTCATTCCACTCTCACTTTTCAAGGAACAGGTCTTATATTATATATTTTTCACATTTATTTATCCTTTTAGGGTTCAAATCCTCATTATAAGGTTTTTGGCTATTGGTGATCGTCAAGGTTTAATATGATCCATGATATTTTCTATATATAAAGATTTTTTTTTGTCCCCTATTGATTTATGCACTTTTCATGGATGTATTTAATCCATGGTAGGTAATAATCCATGGTGTGTAGTAATTAGTTTTATGTTTTTTTTTGTAATTTCAATCATATGAATGAATAAAGATTCTTTAGTTTGGTTTATATCTTTTATGGAATATTTAATAATCATGTTTCAATCCATTTGAATTAAAATAGAAACATTTATTAAAATTATTGTCCTAAATAATAATAATAACAACAACAAAAATAGTAATAATAATAATAATAATAACAATAATAATTCTTCCCACAAACTTGGTTGTTATAATTGAGATTCTAATTGGTGTAAGGAATTTATTACTTATCTTTTTATTTATGTGTAAGAATTAATTATTCAAGATTTATATCATTGTTTAGATGTGAAAAATTAACCTAAATAAGATAATAATATGAAAATGCAGTTACATGTTTAATGATTATTCAAAAATCTAGAAGCCAAAGAAAAAAAAATCATTCTTTATTTAGTTTTAATGTTATAATAAAACACAGGTTTTAGTGTTAAATTCTTTTTTTCTTTTGATAAAAATTATTTTATGATTTTAGAAATTAAAATATTAAAATGTTAATTATCACATGTTTTAGATAATTAAATTTTCATGTATATAATTAAATGAATATTTGGGATTTTATCATTTGTCTTATATTTTTTTCTTGTTTTGTCGTGCTATTTTATTAGGTATAGTGATATATGTTTGGCAGCATTTTGTGGTTTCTTACTTATAATGGTAAATTGTGTGAAACTATAAACAACCTCAAGATTATTAATGATATAATTAAATAGAATAGGGACACGTAGAGTGATTAAAACTCATATTGGATTTGATTGAATATGGGATTTGTGACACTAAGCATGTTTATCATTATTTATAGCTATTAATAGGTAATTATTTTAGTTTTTCTTTGGAATATAATATTTGACTAATGAAACGGTTGATTCAAGAGGTATTACAATGGTTGTATTTAAAAGAATAAATTTTTGGGGATGAATGAGATAGTTCCTTGATGTGAGAGGATTAAATACCTCAATGTCATGGACTTAGTGCCTTTTCTTATGTATGAAAAAATAAATTTGTGAAATATGTGTGCTCTTGGGATTTAGAGCCATAATTTTTTGATGGAAAAATTATTTTGTTTTTATTCCTTAATGATCAATAGGCTAGGATCCTGGGAATAAGAGATGTTTTCTACTGATGATAGTGGTTCATATTATACTATTCATAATGGTATGGGAAACCATGTGGTTAGGATGAGTTCAGAGAGGGTCTTTTTCATCTATATATATAATCATGCTTGAGTTTTTCTTAAAGATTTCTTGATGTCAAGATGGTTGGATAATATTTACCTGATCATCTTCCAATAGCATGATGTAGTTTGATTCTATACACAACAAGTAAATCATTGATGTGTTACATTAGGAATATTCTTAGAGTTCTCAAATTATTAATAAATGATAATTGAACTTATATATTAAGGGGGTTGGTTCATAGTGTTCATATTTTATGATGAATTACGAGAGAATATAAGTTAATAAATAATAGTGACATCAAATAATAGTTTAGAATATTAAAATATTAATCATATAAATGAAAATGGAAAAATGATTAATGATTAATTAATTAATTTATTAATGAAATCCATGATTGTATGGTTGTATGATATATAGAACTTAGCAATGCCAATCGAGGGTCTAATGTGATGATAATAGTCGATTAATCTATGTTTATATAGTTTTCCTTGGTATAAATTTACATAATATTATTCATTATTTTCTTATTATATATTCAACCCCACCTACATTATTATGGTAACTAGTAGCCAAATAATGTGGTGTTTTTTTCTCCAATATATAGGATGGTGAGGTAATGGGTGGATGATTTCTCTCTCCCACTCACTCTCCCTTAAAACATAGATGAGTAATAAAATCTTGAGATATAATATATTATATTGTAGTTTGTGTTCCTATTAGGGTTTTTATGCCTCATGGTTTACTATACATTTATTTTCAAGATGTAATGGAATTTTTTATAACACATACATATATATAGATATGGTGATTTTGTCTTCTAACGGGTTTTCTTACATGGGTTGTAATGGCTTGAGGAATAATGAATTTACACATGCTATAGTGGATTTTAGGAATACAATTTCTTACTATTTTGTTATTATGATGATGATATGTCGAGAAATATAAGATGCGGTAATGGTGGTGATACTATTTCACAAGGTGAAAGATAACTTATAGAGGGATGAGCATTGGACGTAGTTGTTGGGGCCTGAGAGGAAAAAAATGGAGAAGTGGAAGTGGGGTACCTTAATATATATATATATATATAATTTTGACATATAATAGTCAATTCCGGTGCATTATTTAGTGAGTTATTCATATTGAGTATGAGAAACTAGTATATTTTTGTTAGGTGATAAGTTAATTTCATTTGTTTATTCACTCGGATTTAGTATGCTTATTTAAAATTTTCATGATAGGTTTCTGAGAGGATAATATTTAGAATATTTTTTATGTTCACTCTACATTTATATAAACAGTTTTTTATTTCATTGTGAATAATGTAGTGATTGGTATGGATGTTATTAGCTCAAAGGAGTTGTTGAGTAGTTGTCGAGAGTTACTGGAGGACATGGCCACTACCTAGTTTTAATTTTGGTACTTGTAGTCATTTTTAGTTTATATATATAATTTGATGTATTAGAATTGATTTTTTATTTATGAATAGTTTTGGTTGGTGGTTCTTATCATCTTATATATTACTCCATAAACTAATATATAGGGTAATACCTCCCATGTGTGTTATTAATATACACTTAATTCTAGTCACCAATAAATAGCATATTGGAGGAAGGATTCTGGTGTCATTATCTATCATTATTCATTATAATCCTAGGAGAGGTACTTTTAGAGGGAGGTTTTCATGACCCTAGGAATATCTAACCCATGTATAATGGAAGTCAAACTAACAAGTAACGGGACAACTGTTCTTGGATTTCACTTTTATGATTTGGTTATCTTACTAAATCTGATTCATTTTGTTTTGTTATGATTTGTAGGATTTTACTCATGTATTAGTGTGGAAAGAGGGTGTATTTTCATGCATCATATCAAGAAATTATAATTCATAATATATTTTTGCACTTTCTGGTGACCTTTTATGTTAATTATAATGTAGGGGATAGTTATTTAAAGTGACAACAACAACTTCTATAGTGTTTTCCTATATAAAAAATTGTGGTTATCATATATAAATGATTTCATGGATGGTTACATTATTTTTAATAGTGATTAATTTCATTTTTATTAATGGTATTAGTTAAATAAAATGACAATGTAAACTTGTAACATTTTTTCCTCTATAACATGTTCTTAGAATTTTAGTTAAATGAACCACAATTGTAATACTCTCATTAAAAGTAAAATGGAAATGAAATTATGTGAATCCTATGAGTTTTTTATGATGACCATAATAATGGGTAAAAGGGGATAGATAAATAGTTTTTGAGTTATTATGTATTGAATATATATGGTGAGTTGAGGATAGAAGTATGTTATGACCATTAGTTTTTTATTTGAGTTGTGATGGAAATGTTTTTTGAGGTGTATTTTTTTCATTATAGAGTCATTTCACCAGAAATACATCTAATATAATGCCAATAGTGTGGGGATGATTATTCCCCATAGATAATGGAATCAATTACCCTATTATTTCAGGACTGATGATGGATGATCAGCTCCATGAGAGTTTATAATGGGTTATACAATCAATTAAGTGGGAGGATATTTGATATGCACCTTCTATATTTGATCTCGCATGGGAGTTTCATATATAGAACCCACCTTTATTTATATGTGAGGGTTAACCTAGGATACTGATCACTTGGTTGAGTTGATTCAAGATGTATTTTACTATCATTATATGCGCCCTCAAAGGATAGTAATGTTAGTGATATATATTCTATGAGGCCAGGTGAAGTGATGGTCGGATATTCTGGTTCAAGAGGGATAACATGTGGGGTTTTTATGGAGGATTTTTAGGCTCAATTTTATGATCAATTCATTATAAAGACCCTATGGGTAAAAAAGACTTAGGAGTTCATACATATAACCTAGAGGGGGATGTCAGTTATATATTATACATCACACTTTACAAAGTTATACCACTTTCCCCTAATGTTGATTGGGGATTAGACAGTTAGGGAAAGCTACTTTGAGGATGTGTTGAGATATTATATCTTAATAAATATTTATTTATTTCACCTATAATCTATTTTTTGATGTTATAAACCATGTCTTCATATCTGATTGGAATATGAATGAGGATAGTGGTTTCTAGTTGGATGGATCCTACTAAGGGGACCATCAATTGATCCTTGAGTGGAATGAAGTGTTGATTTAATTTCTCACACTATGGAAGAAATGAAAAGATTATCTGTGGTGGAGTTTTTTATTCTACACCTATTATTAGAGGATTAATGAGGTGTTATTAGTGAAAAAGGTGAGAAAATGTTTGTTCTCATTACAATCTGTCACTAGTTGAGTGTCAATTCTATTGGAAGATGGGCACATGCATCGACATTTCAAGGATATTCAGAAAGAAACTAGTCTAATGGGACCTAAACATACATATGGTTCTATTTCTAAGTTAAGTAATCTAAATAATACTAGTATCTAGAGTTCTATCAGCCACTTAGGTTGAGGTATAAGAATATTTGCCTAAGGACAGGGGAAACAGTGACAGTATAGAGGTATATTTTAGGGGAGTTGTGTAGGGGATCCGGGTTATGTTTCATTATAGTTTCATATCATTGAGACTAATTATGATGAACAATATGTATATCCATATATTTATTTATATATGGTTTTAGTAGCATCCATTTTTTCATATCATCTATTTGATAAAATTGAATCACATTATTTCTTATCCACTTTGTTTGTTAATGTCTTGTGGCTAGCTATAGATTACATAAATGGAAAATGTCAATTTATACCATTTAGGTGTGTGATATGAGGATATTAATAGGTTTCGAGGGTTTTATATATTTCTTCTTATATATATATATATATATTATTTTGGTATTTTCTTAGGATGGAGATGAGTAATTTTTACATGATCATCGAGTTGGAGTGGTTTATTTAGTATCAATCCTATATCTACTTCTGTTGTCAATGGGTATCATTTACATTTTTTGATGGGATTATTTTATCTATATTAGAGTGTGGGGAATATATTTGGGTCATACCTGACCAGACAATAGCATCTATGTTAGATTGTAGCCTAATTTTCTAGTGTCATTTTAGATGATGGGGAGATGCATTATGTCATCATTCATCCCATCATTCACTAATTTGATAGTGTCCTCCAAAAGGATTTATTTATATTTCCACCAAATCCTGAGATTGAGTTTATGATTGAGATCTTGGAAAGAATGGAGTGCATATCTCTTCCACCTTATATGATGTCTTCATTATATCTTCAAGAGTTGAAGGCCCAACTGGAGGACTAGGAAGTAAAGGGTTTATATGGCTGAGAATGTACCCTTGGGGTGATCCAATATTTTTTTCCAAGAAATTGCATGGTTTATTGAGTTTATATATGTATTATCATAAGTTAAACCAATTGAAGTTCAAGAAATGGTATTTTCATCCATATATTGATGATATATTTTACCAACTTAGAGGGGTTATGGTGTTTTATAAGAATAATTTGATATTAGGATATCATTAATTGAGAGTTTGGTCTTCTAATATACCTTATACTACATTTATAATCCTGTATTGTTTGTATGAGTATATTGTTATGTCATTCGATTCAAAGAATATGCTTATAGTATTTATGACCCTTGTAAATTGGGTATTCTATCCTTATCTTGATTCTTTTATGGTTTTTTTTTATGATATTATCACATATTTCTGGATGGTTTAAGATAATGATCAAGATTTTTCTATTGTATTGAGTACACATTAATAGAATCAATTTTATTCTAAAAGGTCTAGTTTTTTCTTTTGTGTTAGTTAGGTGAAATCCTTGGGCCACAAGATATCTGAGGTTGGTATATTCATAGGCCTTCAAAAGGTTAAGTCCCTAGTTTATTAGGAGTGTATCAAGAATTTTTTTGTAAATCTATAGTTTTCTATGGTTTTTCATTTAATACCAGTGGTCTATCCTAGAATTATCCTAATTATCAGCAGTAATGATAATCATGGCCAAGAAATGGGGAAAGTTCCTCTATTTTAATTCATGTGATATATACTTTTAAAAGATGAAATAGAGATTAATTAATTTTTTTAAATTAACAATAACTTAGTTGGATAAGGAGTATACCTTATATTGTGATGTGTAAAGAGTTATTCTTAGAGTATTTCTGATGTAAGGGGGTCATGTAGTTTCTTATGTGTTGTGGTAGTTGAGGGTACCTTTGTGGAACTAACTGATTAACGACCTTGAGTTGGAAGTGGTGATTTACGCCCTGGGATATTGGTTGAACTATCATTTGGGTGAGATGTTTATGGTATACAATAATCCAAAGATTTTGAGACATATTTTATCATGTATTTACATGAACCTTTAATAATGAATGTGGTTTTAGTAACTTAATTTCTTTAATTTTGAGTTGTTATATACCTATGGAAAGAGGAATGTTGTAGTTTATGCATTGAGTATGAAGACTCTGGCATAGTTGGTGTATGATTCAAGTATCAAGTGAATAATTTTGGGAATTTTTAAATAGATATGTATTGTTGTTTAGGATAATATGGGATGAGTGAACCTTATGTCCTTGGTTATCACCTCCTCACTATAAAGAAGGGTGAATGAGAGCTAGCTATCATATTCTAACTTTCTAGTGATTAGGGAAATATATATAATATTGGGATCCACCACCATATTGGCCTCTTAAATATAAAGATATTATTTATATCCAAATTCATGATGTATTCCCTATAAGCATGTTTGAGGAGATGACGAGGGGAAAAAATTCTTCAAGATGGAATGTGCACCTAGGACTATCCAATATGTACCCTAATATTCATAGATAGTATTGGTGCCCTATGTTGAAGAAGGATATAATGTATTTTTTCACACAGTGCTCCACCTATAAATCTGTGAAGGCCAAGCACCAACATATAGTTTTCCTTCTCTAACCATTACCCATTCTCAAGTAAAATTTGTATAATGTGAATATATATTTTTTGATGGAGTTGTTGAGGATTCCTTGAGACAGTGATATAGTTTGTTTAATTGTGCATCATTTGAATAAGGCTTCTCATTTTCTACTAATTTAAGTAACGTTCATTATTGATGGTATGGGAAATATCTATGTTTGTGAGATAGTATGTACTCATGGGGTACCTTGTAGAATTTTATTTGATAGGTATTCTCATTTTACATCATTGTTCTTAAAATGGTAATATAAGGTTCTCGATATGTAGGTGCACCTGAGATTTTCTTATCATCCTCACACAAACATGCAATCTTAGTATACAATATTGATATTATAGGACATCTTACAATAATTTTTCCATGGTTTTTTGGGTTCATGGTTGAACGATTTTGTGCTAAAAAAATTAAAATGAAATTAATTAGACATTGATTCAAGGTGGTTGATCATGTATTCCTATAGGTGTTACCTATACTAGGAAATCTTAAAATTTGAAGGAAAGGGAAATTTGTACCTAGGTCCATGGGGCCATTCAACAATATAGAGAGGATTGATACAGTGTCATATTTGTTGGATATTCTATATTAATTTATTGTTATGCACAATATCGTTCATGTATCATAGCTTTATTGATATCATTCAAACCCTTCATGTGTGATTAGTAGCAAAGATATCTAGCTTAATGATGATGCATCATTTGAGAAGAAATAGATTCACATTATATATCAAATTGAAAAGAATATATATGGGAAGTTGGGTCCTTTGGTATGATTGTAGTGAAATCATAGTTGTATCTAAGAGGATAAATGTAATTAGGAGTCTGACATATGGATATAGTGGCCAAAGATGTATGTTGATGTTTCACAATGACAATCATGAGGGAGGATTGAGGACTAGATCCATCTAGTGGGGAGGATATAACACCTATAACTATATTCAGGTAAAAACCTATTTAATGTTTTTCCAAAACATATGTTTCCTTTGATTTTATAAATATCTAGGGTGTTTATAGGGAATTTGATAGTTGTTTTCAAAAGTTATCCCAATTTTAGAGTTGTACATTTATTCTTGGTGGTTGGAAATTTCTATATATGGGAAAAAACATCATTATGGGTAAAGGACATTCCATTATGGGTTCCCATGTGAGTTAATTTATTTTCCTATATTGGTAGAAGTTATATAGTTTTTAGGGCACTCATGTCGTGATGATAACCCTTACATATTAGTTTTTGTAAAAGGTAAAGTGACATATATATGAGGATTACTCCATGATAAATGGCATAAAATCCTGATGATGACCTTTATATATTGGATTCAATAATCCATGTGTATTGGGTGAGGAATCACTATGTGTTGGAGGGTGGTCTACCAGAATGGTGACCCTTGTGTATGGGGTCTATAAACCCTTATGTGTTACATCGAACTTTATGTTTTTATTCAAAAAAATTTCTCCAAAAAAATACCATACAAGGAAAAGGCAACCAGAATTAGGGGGCCTAAAATAGTGAAGTCCAAGGGAATCACCCCGAATTAGATTCACCCCCTCCGGTTTAAATTAGGACACATTAAATAAACACAACACCGGGACACCTAGAACCCTAAGATATTCCATATAGTCCACCAATTTTTTTCCCTTACACCATGTATGGGTGACACTAACATTGTTGTTAAGAATTTCCTTTAACTATCTAATAGTATAGGAAATTGATCGGGGAGTGGTGCCTTTACCATGTAGAGCATCATGAATAATCATAGAATCTGTTTCCAGGTGGGGAATAGTAATGATCCTCTTACTGTATAAGGATAGACATGTAAGCACCACAAGAGACTCTACCAAAATAGAAGTTCCACATCCCTAATCAAAAGTGAAATCCAACACCACACTCTCTCTAATGTCCCAAATAACACCACCTCCTCGCATGTCACCCAGTACACAAGAATATTATTTATTGAACTTGAGACTGCCCCTTGGGGATAGCCAATGAATCCATCTGCTCTAATACTCAGCACCATTCTGGGTGCCCCCCCTCTGAGAAACATGCAGTGGATGAAGTGATGGTGCTTCCCTCCCGATTCCAGCAATACCAATTAGGTCAATTATCATACATCAAGATATATCCACCATGGTTCTACATGTGGAAATTCTCCCCTCATACCTGTTTTGATTCGTTGCTTCCCATAAACACCAGCAGGTCGCGTTGAAGATGATGGATCATGCCTCTGACTCCACCGCAGACCCATTGACCCCCTGGAACTAGTGCTCCATAAATAGCTTGATGCTAACTGCTTAGGAAAAGAACCCTATGGAAACTCTAAAAAAACTCCAAACCCGATGATCCCATTATCCCTCAAATAATATGTGATTCATGCCCTCTTCACTTTTATTCCTACAAAAATGAAAATAGGAATCCAGACTAATTCCTAAAGGTTTCATGTGATCATCAGAGAGAATAACATTATTATGAATCCTACATGTGATGAAATTTAGTTTAGTCAGAATCTTGTTGCTCTAATCCATATTGTTCCAACTATCATGTTTCCCTAGTAACGCATTCCTCCTACAATAATCTTTTGAGTTGAATTTACCTAAGGTGGAAGGGGTGAATATGAACCTGTCTTTAGAAAATTGAAGAGGGTGGTTGGTCATACCATGGAAGATATCAAAATGTTTTAGAAATGACCCTTTCATATTGAACCTTTGTGTTTTTTCTTTGAGAAATTGGAGGGGCGGTATTCCTTGGAGGAGGACATAATTTTTTATTGATAAACCTTAAATATTGCCAAGAATTTTATTATGTATTAAAAAACATATGTTTCATTCATAAAATTCTTAAATATAATGCCTTTTTAGATTATCATAGGGGAGGCTAGTTATATTATTATATTTTGGTCGATCCATAAATGTTAGAGAAGGATCACACCATAATAATATTTTCATGCCATGGAGAGCGATTGGGAGGTTCTTCATCTCATGAGGGTGGAGTTTCATGTTGTGATATCCAGAAGTTTGGGATTAATGATTATAATCAAGAGAGGTTCACCATGTAGTGACCAAAGGATTCCATATCATGGGGGAGACCCTAGAGTTTCATCATGAGGTGACTAGAGTGGTCACACGATGACGCCTGTACTGAATTGTTTTTAAATTAAATTAATTAAATTAATAGTTTTAATATTAAATTTAAATTAAGGAGTTTTCCTCATTCTTATAGTAACACAACTTTCTCCCTTTGTTTATCTTGATATATTCTCTTAAAAGATGTATTCTCTTATGTTCACCTAATTTGAGTGTTGTTTATTCTAAGTGATAACCAATGGTAATTCTATCACTCCACTTATATCATTTATTAGTTTCTCATGAAATTTTATAGTCTTATATAGGTTATGGTTTTTTATTAGGTCCTCTATGTTGTTTTTCTGATTATTAAATACCATAAATTTAAGCTCATATTAAATATTAATTCAATAATAAGGTTCCTATAAGAATAATCTATATATTCCCTAAGATATTCCTTAGTATAATATTGATTTCTATGTGTGTATGATGTGTTCTCATTCCAACCAAGATTGTGCTTGATTAAAAAAAATTATGTGATTTATGCTTCCTTCTTAAGTGAGGTTCACATTATTCATGACATGGGTGATGTATGAGAATATAAAATTCCTAAAATTATGGAAATCATGTGTGGAATTCCTTGAACTGGTGAAATGGAAATTATTGAAACTAGAATTAGGGGTTTCCAAAATGAACTTATGACCTAGCATGTTGATAAGCTAAAAAATATATAATTTTTAAATGATTAAACTATGAAAGACAATGGTTTTGGGGTTGGATAGGGATCTCTGGGATATGAATGTTTTGTAAAAGTTTATAGTTTGGATGTGTATCCCTTGGGTGATGGTATTTTGGTAAATATTTTGGGGTGGGATTTTGATCCTCTAGGTGATGATATTTTGGTAAAGGTTCTGGGGTGGGATGTAGTTTCTAAGCTTCCCCAGACCCATACACTATGATCCGATGATGGAAACATACTCTTTATATAATGGAGCTGATACCAACTAAATAAACCCAAATATAAACATCCATGATTTCAATTTCAATAACAAATAATGATTCAATTGTATTCCCCATACATTTTAGGTTAAGAGTATTAGAGCATCAAGAAGAAACTATAACTAAAAAAACAATATATTTATTATCCAATTAAATTTTTTCCATTATTCCAAGAATTTAATATTTTACTAAATATATTCAATATCTCCCATTAAATTCCCCGCACATGACGCCAATCTAGAGATATATTATATAAAATTATTCTTCATAACCTAGGGAATTATAAACATAATAATGGTGAGATAAAATTCTTAGTAAGGGAAAACATAATAGAAAACAATAAAAGATCATAAGTGAGCATAAAATTAGCATGTGAGTATGAGAACATAACCAAGGTACATGAACAAAGAATAATGAAATCATACCGAATAAAAAAAGGAATGCACAAGCCATGATTCATGGAATAAGTATTTATTATAATATAAAACATTAGTAATATGAGTGTGGAAACATGGGATAACAATCACGATCCATGAAAACATAACATAGGAACAATAATGTGGAATAATAGTTTCTCACATACAAAATCATAGAAACCATATCATATGTCAGAGTCAAATACCAAGACAATCATAACATAGTGGACCAATCATTATTACATGTTACCAATATCATAGTGGATCATACATCACTATTTTTTTCCTATAGTATATCAAGAAACATAACTCATTTAAAAGAAATATATAATGAGATATATAAATATTTAACTTATACAATAGAGGGATATAATGGATACACCCATCACATAATGATAAACCATAATTATGTTTTCCATAAGATCGTGTGGGAATTCATTATTCATTCATAACTTAATTTACTCGTGGAAAAGTAATGGGCATCATGAAAATTTCCTAGAAAAATAATCCATCCATAATAGGAAGGAGTATGGTATCATTAACTCATATCTACGGTGAAGAAAATGAATAATTATTGGATATTTAAATTTATGAAAAACACGTTTATAAAACCATTATAAATATGCTTTAAAGAACAAGAATTAAATATCATTTTATTTTTGTGACTCTTAAAAATGAAACATTCAATGGATAATAGGAATAATATTTTCAATGAAAAACTATGTAAACATGGAAATGAATTTTAATAATGATAAAAAAAACTTAAAAATGTGAAAAGGATATCAAGTAGTAGATTTTAAAAAATATTATTTTTACATAGTTATAAAGTTGTTCAAATATGACCCATATGAAAAATATTAAAAAAATTCCTTTTAAAACCATTGTAAAGAAAGTGAAAGTTATATGATAATGACTAGAAAAAATCATTGAAATATATATATTAAATTTATTAAAATAATATGGATATGGAGGAAAAATATTTGGGTAAAAGACTTGAAAACTTTTAAATTAATGGATTAAATTAAAACCACTTATAACATTTAGAATCAATCCCCCACCCATGAAATAAATTAATTGAGAAGGAACATAAAATACCATGAGTATAAGGGGAGTCATGATATAATATGTCAAAGAGAGAGTATATAAATCATATAAATGAAAATTGTTTCCTAATATGAAGCATGTATCAATGAAGTAAAATTGAGACAAAAACCCCTTATGGATAAAAGAATGAAATATAAATCCATAAGCAGGGAAATGTGTAACACTTGAGCATCAATTATAATAATATTTTATATTTAAAGAAAAAATATCACATTATACATAATTATATCCAAGATTTTTATTAAATAAAAAATTATTATATTTTATAAATTTTATTTCCTTCAATTAATTTCATTTTTAAAATTATCATATGAAAATTTAATTAGGGTAAATTTTTATATTTTTCTGAAATGATTTATTTTTTCAGGGAATGGTGAGAAGTACATATTTTTCAAAAACTATAATTAAATAAATTAATTTAAAATTACAATTATTTTTTAAAATTTTTCCTTAAACTTAAATATTATCCATTTTCTTTATTTTAATCAAATTTGAATCATTAATTTTCCTGATTTTGATATAAGATAATTTTTATTCATAAAACACATTTTTCAAAAAACTATTTTTCATTGCATTTTAGAATTTATATTAAAATTAAATTGGGAAAAATCGATAAATTTAATCCTCAAAAATGGATAAAAAAATTTAAAAAATCAGTTTCAAATATGTTAAATAGCTCCTTTTTTATTTTCAGGTGTTATGAATAGTAACTATGGTTACATTTATCACCTTGATAAAGGGAAAATTGGGTAATTAAGGTTAAAAATAATGTGATATGGCATTAAAAATAAACACAAAACTTTAATTTATTTCATTGGATGAGATTAATTTGTCCATATCCATCCGAAATTGTAATATATGAAATTTTGGTGCCATAAGATCTTAGTAATGACATTTAAATTATTTTATGTAAATAAAATTCAAAATGTCACTCTCTTTCTATTAGTTTATTTTATATGTTAAAAAAATTATAAGAATATGTTATTAATGAATATAAAATTATCTTTTGAACATAATTTATTAATTTTTATCATGGAAATTTATTTCTAATTTTTTGTGATTGAATAATTTTCTTAAATGCTTATGCAACACTGATAAAGTATCTATTCACTTAATATAAAATATAGATAAATGATTTTAAAAATAATAAATGTAAAATTATTTAGATATATTATTGTGATACATGAATTTTATATAATAATATTTCATATTAGGGATGTGTTAAATGATTATATTCTATCTTTTCCTTTATGTGTTTAATGTAAAATTAAATAAAAAATATAAAAAATGACGTTAATGGTATTTTATGGAAATAATATTTTAATAAATTATTTAAAAACCATAAAAACATGAAAGAGGACAATGGGGATAATATTTTGTCTAAAATTTCATTCCTCTTCCTTTTATGATCCAATTTTCACCTTATAAGTAAAATAATAACCCTCTAATATCTAATTGTTTTTTATTGCGGTTAAAATTAAAAGTGGTTAAATGAGGGGTTAAACAAAAATATATGTTTTAAAATGACACCAAAACCTATATAAATTTCATTATATGAAGATATATCAACCATGTAATATTTTTATTTAAATCGATATATATTTTTATGCATTTTGATTAATAATTACTTAATTATATTTTAATTGTTTTAGAAATTCAAAGTGTGTCTTTTCCCTCCCTTATAAAAGGACATCAATTTATCTATATTATTCACACCAATTTTAACCATACACCTCAATAAAATTTACCATTTTAGTTTTACACAAACATATCCATGTTATAGTGTTTATGGTTTTTTCAGAAGACCAACCCTAATTCCCTTAAGAGGGGATCTAAAGGAAGTCCACCAAAGAAGAGGTAACCATATTTATATATTTTTTAAATTTATTTTTTCATAAAAATCATAAAAATATATTTTAATCATTATAAAAAAATTAATATAATGTCTTAAATATAATATGATATTATTATGATTATTGGAAAACCATTTTACACCTCCTTTTCATCCTGTGGAAAGAAAAAACATCACACGTACATATGTACGATTCACTGTCTCCACCTAGCGGTGTAATTTGTTTTTCAAATCCATTTTTTCGGGATAGTTATAAAAATATAAATAATGAATATATATAATATTTATGGAATATTTATTTTTCCAAAATAATAATATCATATATATCTTCATACTTTCTAATTCATTAGAAATGATAACGTCATTTGTACGTACGTGTGGACAACCACCTCCATGGAGCGATGTGATTATATTTTCATTTCAACATTAAATGGATAAAAATAATGATTTATTTAATGAGTTTTTATTAAATTTATATCATTATTTAAATTTTAGATATGATGGAACCATAATCAAATAATAATGATTGAAACTTCCATGACAAAACATGTGTGATAAAACAAAGCACTTTACACCTAAAAAAATAATAAAAATAAAATATTTTTAATGAACTAGTGATAAAATGTTATAATTAGATCCTATAAGATATTATAAACCTTAAAATGTTTCTATAATAATTAAATGATATTTTTAAAACCATTATATTGGAGGTTAAATCATGTTCAATTAAGGGGAAATATGAGGTAAGGGGTTTCATCTCAATTTCCACTCCATTGAGACATATTTGGTGTTATAATACAATTTACTTATTTATAGTGTATATAGAACCTATTTGATTTATTTAAAATGAATATTTATTTATTCAAGAAGATTAATGTTTTAATTCAAGGTCACACATTGTAACACCCTGAGAGTTTATGAGAAATATTGTGTTTATATATATTATGTTATAAGAAACACCAAAGGAATATTTCACTACACAAAACACTATCTTGGCTTGCGTTAAACTTAATATCAACCTTCCTCGATAGCTTGCGTTGTACGCAATACCGAGTTTTGCTAAACAATGATATGTTATTAAAATATTATATAAACTAGCCGTTATGAATAGTAATACTTATTTTTTGAAATTTTATAAATTTTAAATTTCAAAATGGACTTCATTTTTGGATTCAGAATATAAAAATCATCTTAGGGTGAATTTTTGGTATTTTTCTAAAAACATTCAATTTTTGATGAATAGTGAAAAACACTGAGTTATAGTTTAAAACTGAATTTTTATTTAAATAATTATTTATTTAATTTAATTTAATTTTAGGTCAAATTATGTAAATAATACCTATATAAGTTCAATGTAATTCATTGGAGTCATTTTATAATAATTTTAGATATATAAAAATTTTATTGAACATTTTACCGTCTTTTACCCACCTCCTAGGAGAATTTGCAAATTTACATAAAACTTAATTTTATCACTTCTGTGAGTGGAATTTCATCAATTTGAGAGACACGGTTGATATCAATAAGTAAAATGTGGTTCAATAAGATAAAAATAATTTTTCTTGATTAGTAACTTTTTACTTTTATTTACCACGGTTAAAAGTAAATAGGGTGATTAAGGATAAAAAAGATATTATTATTACCCTAACACATGTCCTAATTCTATTGGATAAGTGTAATTCTACCAAAAACAACCTTATTAATAACATATGACCATTTAGGTCCACTTGGATTAGATTAGGACTTTTATTATTATTTAATTCAAAGAAGAGTTAAAAGAGTTAAAAATCAATTTTTAATCACTAAAACATTTTTAATATAGTGTTATACATAAGATAAATTCGACTATAAATATTCATTATAAATATAAAAAATTTCCTACATAATGGTATTTTATTTATAATTTTTAGACATTAAATAGTTTAATTTATTTATGACACAATGATGATGCAGTAATTACCTTATTAATGAAATATAAACATAAATGATATTTTAAATACCCAAATAAATGTAATTTGAGACTTTTAATGAATTACAATAATTTTATAGGTTAATATAACATATTAGGGTTGGATGGATAATTTTTTTCGAAGCAATAATGCTGTTATGAATTTAGAAAAAACAAAATAACAAATAGTGTCAAAATTGACATAAAAGAGTTTTTTAAAAAATATTTTATTATTAATTGATATTCTATTTTTAAAAATCTAATGTTCGGACAAAAGACTTATATAATTATAGTTGTATCATTAATGAGCCACTTGGGTTCTCTTTTATGTATATATTAATTTTATTAACCATATAATATAAAATACAAAGAGACATGGTAAATGGTAAACTATTTAACTAAGAGTTAAATATAAATTATAAGGTTAATATAGTGACCAAAACCTATCTAAAACCCATTGGTTGAGTTGATTTCGATCCATTCCCACCTTATAATCGAAATAAATAAATTTAGATCCATTATAAACTGAATATGAATTTATTATAAAATAATATTTTAAGTTTTTCCTAAGGTTCCCCTCACCTCTCTTATAAAAGGGCACTCCCCCTTCTCTCTAATTCACACCTCCAAAGCCATTTGGCTCGGCCAAACCCTGCCCAAATACCCTCACAACTATCCTCCCTTCATCCTAGAGGCTTTCCTTTAGTCATAAATCCAACCTAAGGATCCATTTCGATCAGATAAAAAGGAAGAACCTGAAGAAAAGGTAAATATCTCACCACCTATTTCAAGTTCCTTTATTCTTCAACTTCCTCCTTATTTGTTATTTCTATTCTAAAATAGTAACTCCGGTATCTTCTATATACTGTTATGTTATTATAAAAATGGTACAACCATATTATTTATTTGATATATCCAATGAATGAAAAAGTCACCACACGTTCGTACGTACGGCTTACCATCTCCACGTCGTGACGTAGTTTGTTATTCAAACATTTCATCATTTGGATGGGTATAATAATGAGTATAAATGATATAGATAATAAATATAACATTATTATTATTTTTTATATATAATATACCATCCAATTATATATGATTTTAATATCAAAATAATGATATCATCGCTCGTGTGTACGTACGGCCTACCATCTCCACGATGAGATGTGACTCGTTCTATATGATATTCATTGAATAATGATTATATAAATGAATTGAATAAATAAATATGATATATATTACACTAATACCATTCTTTAAATGAGTTATCTATAACCTAAAATGATTAACAAGAATTTAGTTGACAAAACATGTATAAGAACATAAAGAAATGAACACCTGAATAACAAGTAGCAATGAAATATTACTAATAAGAAGATAAGAATATGACCATATATGATATAATAACAATTAATATGATTTTGTAATAAGTCAATGACAATGTTTAAATCATTATACATGAGGATCGGATACGTACGAAGCATATCAGACCTAACGTAAGGGAAAATCTCACAATCTCATTTTTATCCGAGACTGTTTATACTTCAGAATTTACTAGGGAATATTTATCATCCACGTCAATGTTTCCTCAATATGTAATATTATTTATATCCTCCTACAATTTTTAAAATCCAATTTTACCTATTGGTGAATTTTTATTAAATGATATAAAAGGAATCTTTTGTCATTTTCTGTATGAGATACTTTTTGACTTTTCCGGCCAAAGTGAGAAGAATGCTTTTTTTAACTTATACGGCATGAATGGATTGTTATGATTTCATAGAAAATTATTTCCATGAAACATCCTTTACAAGTTTTCGAGTTTATTTTCAATTAACTTCTTTTAGTTTAAAATTTTATGACATATTGAGAAAGGAAAAAAAAAAATTGAAGTAGAAAAGATATTTTCCTCAAGAATGGAGTTCAAGTGTTTTATCAAAATTATTTTCCATCTAAGATAATATAGGGTTCTATTTCTATCTCTATTATTATGTTTATTGGATTACATTATGATGGAATTATTTTTTTGAATCCCTTTTATCTTATATGTATTATGTTATGATGGCATGATGTTTAAGAATCCCATTTTTTATTACATAAGTTATGCTATAATGTATGATTTATGATTTTTTGGCACACATAAGAATGGTTTCCTTATGAGATGGGTGAGACCTATATCCCCCTCCAATGCATTGGGTAAAGATTCAAATCTCATGAGATAGACATGGCTGGAATGGAAAGTTAATCTGGTTCAGTGATACAAGACTGGAACGAGGAGTGAACTTGGTTCAGAAATGGACTTTGTCCACTATGATAGTCTTGGAAATGAGTCTTGACTAATATGAAATGATTTTCTATGATTATATGTATATTCCACGAAGTATCATGTTTTATGTTATGATTATTGGGATTACATTTCACTACTATGATTTTTCCCATGTTATGATATTATGATCTCTTTTGGAGGTTAATATTTTCAAAATGTTATATTCTTATGAATATGATATGATTGATATTTCCTTTGTTTACACATACTAAGAATTTGAGCTCACCCTTTTGTATGTCTTATTTTCCCCTGGTCAAGAAGAAGGGTATTAAGTAGGATATGCCAAAAGGGACTCTAGATATGACGAAATAAACGAGAGACAATATAGATGCTTTAAGAACTAGTTGTTTATGTTTCGTAGTTTCTAAAGACATTGTACCTATACTTTCCTATCATGGTTTTGTTATATGTTGTAATAAGAATGCTTCAATTCTGAATTAATAACAATGTATTTTAAGTATGGGTCATTATTGTTGGAATCATAGGAAAAGTATAGGCAACCTTTGGAAACTAGGATGTGAAAGCCTTAGTAAAAACCCTAAGGATATGTCTAAGGATAAAATACAATATTAGTATTTTAGAAATGTCCATGAATAACCTATGATAAGACCTAAAGTTTGAAATTTTATTTCTAATTATGTGGTTTTCCTATTGTAATTAGTGTTTCTCACACTATGCTTCTTGTTTTAATCAATGGTTGTAACCCGAAGGAACCATGTTTTTGGTGAATGCGACGGGAAATGAAGTGATTGTCCCTCTGAGAAACCAAACGATATGGTAGTTGGAATGAAAAATCATGTTTCCATGCTCACAAAACTTTCTCAGGCTATGAATCATGTAGGACTTTCAAACGAGCAAAAGAAGGAGCAACATTCTATTGAATCTTTCATGAGGCAGCGTCCACCCTCATTCAGTGGGTCTACTAATCCATTAGTGTCTGAATAATGAATCAGTACCACTGAAAAGATATTTTCAACTCTACAATGTTCTGAACATGATAAAATTATCTTAGTAGTATATCGTTTGGAAGGTGAATTTGATCAATGGTGGAATCTTATCCAGAATACGAGGCAAAGAGAAAAAAAATGAGTCCATGGAATGGGACAAGTTCAAGAACTTATTTTTCAATATGTACTTCCCCCTTATTATTTGAAAAAATATGGAGAAGGAGTTTCTTGAACTGAAGAAAAAGGATGATGAATCTTTTGGTACCTACAAAGCCAATTTTACAAGGCTTTCAAGGTACGCTTTTGGGATTATTATCCAACCTGAGAGTAAGATAGATTGATTCTGTAGGGGCTTAAAACCAAGTCTCTGATTGGAATTAGCCATAAGGGACTTCAATAGCTATGAGTGAATTTTTTGATGTTCTCTCAAGGTTGATATGGATATTGGAGTAACCCATCAGTCATTTGGGTTTGATAAGAAGAGGAAAATGGAATTCAAAGGAAAATATAAAGAACACACTGAAAATAAGATGATTTTTCCCTTATGCTCAATGTGTGGAATGAAAAATGGAGGTAATTGTCTTAAAGGTACAAGTAAATGTTTCAAATGTGGAAAAGAAGGTCATCAGACATTTGAATGCCGTAGTGATGGGAAAAAGATTTCTAGTGATGCGAACAAAGAAAAGGCTACAAAAAATGCACCTCTTGTACTTCAATGTCACAAGTGCAAGTAAATGGGTCATTATGCCAATCAATTCTCTAATCCAAGGTTTGTGGATGATGATCAACGTCAATAAACTATTAAGGCCAAAGACAAAGGAAAGTCACATATAATTTCTATCAGCAATTTGGATTACAATAACGAAGTGGTGAAAGGTACACTTACCATCCACTCTAAAGTAGAAATTGTTTTATTTTATTCTGGATCCACCCACTCTTTTATTTATGAAAAAATTTCTAACGGTATCGTTGTACTACCTAAACAATTATCTATTGAGTTAGCAGTGACAACTCTTAATGGAACAATGGTTTCATCAAAAGTTTATAATTCTTCTCCAATTGACGTTTGTGGGAAAATGCTTCCTGCAAATCTTGTGATCCTTCCTATAGTATAATTTTATGTGATTCTTGGCATGGATCGGATTTCCTTATATAGATCTCATATCTATTTCCAAAGAAGGGAAGTCACATTTCATATTCCTGATCAATCTATGATCATCTATCAATGCAAGGATGAATATAACCTTCCAATGGAAATTTATTCTATCTTATGGGTCTTAATTCCAATAAAATAATGTTATTTATCTCAAATGGTTGGAGAGAAACTCATGATTAAGAATAAGCCCACTATACGGGAGTTTGATGATGTCTTTCCCAAAGACTTTTCTTATCTTCCACCAAATCGTGAAGTTGAGTTTTCAATAGAACTTATACTGGGTGATATTCCCATTTAAAATACACCTTATAGAATTTCCCCAATTGAGTTGAAGGAATTAAAGAAGCAACTCCAAGAGAATATTGATAAGGGATTCATATTCCCTAGTGCATCACCTTGGGGAGCACCTGTTCTGTTTGTTAAGAAGAAAGATGGATCAATGAGACTCTGCATTGATTATCGAGAACTTAACAAGATCACTATCAAGAAAAAATTTCATCTCCCATGAATTGATGCCTTATTTGACCAACTATGCGGAGCTCAATACATTTCCAAGATTGATCTTCATTCAGGGTATCATCAATTAATGGTCCAAAGGGAGGAAACACAAAAGACAACTTTCAGTACAAGGTATGGAAACTATGAATTTATAGTGATTCCATTTGTTCTTACTAATTCCCCTACTATCTTCATAGATCTAATGAATAGAGTCTTTAGAGACTATCTTCATCAGTTTGTGGTAGTATTTATAAACGATATTCTTTTCTATTCAAAGATCCAGGAAGAACATAAAGATCACTTTAGAATTGTATTAAAGACCCTAAGAAATGAGAATATTTATGCCAAATTTACTGACTATGAATTTTTTCTTCAAAATGTTTCATTTTTGGGTCACATAATCTCAAAAGAGGGGATATCTATGGATCCAGCAAAAACAGAGGTTATCGAAAGATGGTTGAGACCAACAATAGTAACTGAGATCCAAGGTTTTCTTGGTTTGGCTGGATATTATCGACATTTTTTGAAAGATTTTTCATGATTATCTAATCCACTCACCAAGTTTACTCGAAAAGGAGTTATGTTTGTTTGGACAAAGGAGTGTGAAGAGAATTTCAAGGAGTTTAAAAGAAGGTTATCCAGTGCACCTGTTCTCACATTTCCTTGTAGTGGAGAAAGGTTTGTGACCTATAGTGATGCATCCATGAAGGGATTGGGGTGTGTTCTCATGCAAAATGATATGGTGATAGCTTATGCCTCATGACAGTTGAAAATCCATGAGAAAAATTACAAAACTCATGACTTGGAGATAGCTACGATAATCTTTGCATTAAAGATATTGAGGCATTATCTTTATGGTGAAAGGTGTAATATTTATAATGATCATAAAAGATTAAAGTATATTTTCACACAAAAGGAGCTTAATATGCGCCAAGAATATGGTTGGAGCTTATTAAGGATTACGACTTCTCAATTCACTATCACCCTAGGAAAACAAACAAGGTGGCAGACGCATTAGGTCGACAAGACCATTCTAGCTTATCCATGATGAGGATCAAAAAAGGTCCAATATTTATGGATTTATATAGGATAGATCTTGGAATTATAATGGAAGGGGAAAAATCTTATCTTTCTCAAATGAATGTTCAACCATATATACATGTGAAGATTAAAGAGGCACAAAAAGAATATTTAGAGTTACAAAAGAAGGTGAAAAATGTTCCTGAATTCCACATTGATTTTGATGAAATAATAAGGTTCAAGAATTGGGTTTGTGTTCCTCCCATCCTATAATTAAAGAACAAAATATTGTATGAGGCTCATATTTCTTCATTATCTATTCACCCTAGAAGCATGAAGATGTATATGGACCTGAAAGAGTACTTCTGGTGGGATGGCATGAAAAGAGATGTTGTTGAATATGTCTCTCGATTCTTGGTTTTTCAGCAAGTTAAAGCTGAGAGACAGAAGTATAAGGGTACGTTACAACCATTACTCATACAAAAATAGAAATGGGAAAAAATCACTATGGACTTTGTCACTGGACTTCCTAAAGAATCGAAAGGCAGTAATGCTATCTGGGTTATAGTTGATCATCTTAAGAAGGTGGCACACTTCATTGCTATTAGAGAGGATTTCTCTCTTGATCAGCTTGCCAGAATATATGTAAAGGAAGTTGTAATATTGCATGGAGTACCACTTCCCGTTATATCTAATCGGGATCCGAGGTTTACCTCGATGTTTTGGCGAAGTCTTCACCATACTCTAGAAACAGAGTTGAGTTTCAGCACTGCTTATCATCCTCAGATAGACGGTCAGTCTGAGAGGAAAATTCAAACTCTAGAAGACATGTTGAGAGCTTGCTCTATGGATTTCAATGGTGGTTGGTATCAACACCTACCTTTGGTGGAATTTTCTTATAATAAGAGCTTTCACTCTAGTATACAGATGGATTCTTACGAATCTCTCTATGGAAATAAATGCAGAACTCCAACTTGTTGGGATGAAGTTGGGGAAAGAAAGCTACTAGGACCTAATCTTATTGATGAGATGGTATAAAAGGTCCGATCTAGTCAACAATAGATAAGAGCAGCTTAGAGTCGAAAAAACAGTTATGCCGACAACCGACGATAAGACCTAGAGTTTGAAGTGGGTGATAAAGTATTCTTACGAATATCTCCTTGGAAGAGAGTAATGAGATTTGGAAAGAAGGGAAAGCTGAGCCCTATGTATATTGGTCATATTGAAATATTGGATCGTGTTGGGAAGGTAGAATAACGATTGGAACTTCCACAGAATCTATATCAAGTTCATAATGTGTTCCATGTATCTCTCATAATAAAGTACATACCTGATCATTCACATGTACTAAGCTCATAATTTGTACCACTGGAGCAAGATCTTTCTTTTGAAGAACAGTCAATAGAGATTCTCGATCATAGCAAAAAAGTTCTACCAAACAAGACCACTCGCTTGGTTAAAGTTTTATGGATGAACCACCAATTAGAAAAATCTACATGTAAACTTGAGGATATGATGAGGGAGAGGTATCCTCATCTATTTGTTATGAAGTGATAAATTTCGAGGGTGAAATTCTTTTTATGGGGGGTAGAATGTAACACTGTAAGATTTTTTGAGAAATATTTTGTTTTTATGTTTTATGTTATATGCAACACCAAAGAAATATTTCACTACACACAACACTATCTGGTCTTACGTTACACGCAAGAGAAACCTTCCTCGATAGCTTGCATTGCACGCAATAACGAGTTTCACTAAACAACAATATGTTATTAAAATATTATATAAACTAGCCATTATGAATAGTAATACCCACTTTTTGAATTTTTATAAATTTTATCTTTCAAAATGTACTTCATTTTTGGATTCGGAATATAGAAATTATCTTAGGGTGAATTTTTGGTATTTTTCTGAAAACTTTCAATTTTTTATGAATAGTGAAAAACACTGAGTTATAGTTTAAAACCGAATTTTTATTTAAATAATTATTTATTTTATTTAAATTTATTTTAGGTCAAATTAGATACATAATACCTATATAAGTTTAATTTAATTCATTGGAGCCATTTTATAATAATTTTAGATATATAAAAATTTTATTAAACTGTTTACCGTATTTTACCCACCTACTAGGAGAATTTGCCAATTTACATAAAACATAATTTTACCGCTTCTATGAGTGGAATTTGAAAAATACAAGAGGAAAAATTGATATCAGTAAGTAAAATGTGGTTCAATAAGATAAAAATAATTTTCACTGAATAGTAACTTTTACTTTCATTTACCATAGTTAAAAGTAAATAGGGTTATTAAGGGTAAAAATGATATTATTATTACCCTAAAAATGTCCTAATTCTATTGGATAAGTTTAATTCGACCAAAAATAACCTTAGGAATAAAATATGACCATTTAGTTCCACTTGGATTAGATTAGGTCTTTTATTATTATTTATTTCAAAGAAGAGTTAAAAGAGTTAATAATCAATGTTTTATAACTAAATAATTTTTAATATAGAGTTATACATTAGATAAATTTGAATATAAATATTCATTAGAAATATAAAAAGATTTCATACATAATTGTATTTTATTAATAATTTTTATACAATAAATAATTTAATTTATTTATGACACAATGATGATACAGTAATTACCTTATTAATGAAATATTAACATCATTGATATTATAAATACTCAAATAAATGTAATTTGAGACTTTTTATGAATTGAATTAATTTTATAGGTTAATATAACAAATTAGGGTTTGTTATATAATTTTTTTCGAAGTAATAATGTTGTTATGAACTTAGAAAAAACAAAATACCAAATAGTTTCAAAATTGACATAAAAGAGTTTTTAAAACAAATATTATATTATTAATTGATATTCTGTTACTAAAAATATAATGTTGACAAAAATAATTATATAATTATTGGTGTATCATTAATGAACCACTTGGGTTTTCTTTGATGTATATAGTAATTTTATTAACAATATAATATAAACATACAAAGAGACTTGGTAAATGTTAAACTATTTAACTAAGAGTTAAATATAAATGATAAGTTTAATATAGTGACCAAAACCTATCTAAAACCTATTTTTTGAGTTTATTTAGACCCATTAACACCTTATCATCGAAATATATTAATTTGACGCCATTATAAACCGAATATTACTTTATTGTAAAATAATATTTTAAGTTTTTCCTAAGGTGCCCCTCACCTCTATAATAAAAGGGCACTCCCACTGATCTCTAATTCACACCTAAAAAGCCATTTTTCTCACCCAAACCCTTCACAAATACCCTCTCAACTATCCTAACATCATCCTAGAGTCATTCCTTTATTCATAAAGTCAACTTAAGGATCCGTTTTGATCAAATCAAAAACAAGAACCCGAAGAAGAGGTAAATATCTCACCACCTATTTCATGTTCCTTTCTTATTCCACTTCCTCCTTCTTTGTTGTTTCCATTCTAAAATAATAACTCCAGTATATTCTATATAATGTTATGTTATTATAAAAATGGTATAACCATATTATTTATTTTATCCATCCTATGAATGAAAAAGTCACCACGCCTGCGTACGTAAGGCTTATCGTCTCCATGTCGTGGTGTAGTTTGTTATTCCAACATTTCATCATTTGGATGGGTATAATAGTGAGTATAAATGATATAAATAATAAATATAAAATTATTATGATTCTGTATAAATGATATACCATCCAATTATATATGATTTTAATATCAAAAGAATGATTTCCTCGCTCATACATACGTACGGCGTACCGTCTCCACGATGTGATGTGACTCGTTCTACATAATAGTCATTGAATAATGATTATATAAATGAATTTAATGAATAAATATGATATATATTACACTAATACCATTCTATAAATGAGTTATCTATAACCTAAAAATAGGAATAAGAATTTATTCGACAAAACACGCATAATAACATAAATAAGTGAACACCCAAATAACAAGTAGCAATGAAATATTACTAATAAAAAGATAAAAATATGACCATATATGATATCATAAAAATGAATATGATTCTGTAATAAGTCAATTACATTATTTAAATCATTATACAAGAGGTTCTGATATGTACAAAGCATATCGGACCTAAGGTAAGGGAAAATCTCACAATCTCATTTTTATTTGAGATTGTTTGTACTTAAGAATTTAATGGGGCATATTTATCATCCACCTCAATGTTTCCTCAATATGTAATATTATTTCTATCCTCTTAAAATTGTTTAAATACAGTTTTACCTATTGGTGAATTTTTAGAAAAATATATGAATGGAATCTTTTGTCATTTTTAGTATGAGATACTTTTTGACTTTTCCGAGCAAAGTACGAGAAGAATTTTTTTTTAACTTATACGGCATGAATGGATTGTTATGATTTCATAGAAAATTATTTCATTGAATCTTCCTTTACAAGTTTTCAAGTTTATTTTCAATTAAATTCATTTAGTTTAAAATTGTATGACATGTTGAGAATGGAAAAAATGTTTTTGAAGTGGAAAGGATATTTTCCTCAAGAATGCAGTTCAAGTGTTTTATCAAAATTATTTTCTATATATGATAATATAGGGTTCTATTTATATCTATATTATTAAATTTATTGGATTATTTTATGATGGAATTATTTTTATGAAGTCATTTTATCTTAAATGCATTATGTTATGATGGAATGATGTTTAAGAATCCCATTTTTTAATACATGGGTTATGCTATAATATATGATTTATGATTTTGTGGCCCACATAAGAATGGTTTCATTATGAGATGGGTGGACCCTATATATCCCTCCAATGAATTGGGTAAGTATTTATATCTCATGATATAGACATGGCTGGAACGGAAAGTTAATTCATTTATGTGATACAGTACTGGAATGAGGAGTTAACTCAGTTCAGAAATGGGATCTGTTCGCTATGATAGTCTTGGAAATGAGTCTTGACTAATATGAAATGATTTCATATTTTATTCTATGATTATTAGGATTACATTTCACTCCTATGATTTATCCCATGTTATGATATTATGATCTATTTTTCAGGTTAAGATTTTCAAAATGTTATGTTTTTATGAATATGATATGATTGATATTTCCTTAGTCTACCCTTACTTAGAATTTGAGCTCACACTTTGGTATGTATTCCTTTCCCAAGATCAAGAAGAATGGTATTAAGTAGGATATGCCAAAAGGGACTCTAGATATGATGAAATAGACGAGAGACAATGTAAATGATTTATGAACCGGTTGTTTATGTTTCTCAGTTTCTAAAGACACTATACCTATACAGTCCTATCATGGTTTTGTTATATGTTGTAATAAGTATGATTCAATTATGAAGTAATAACAATTTATGTAAAGTATGGGTCGTTATACACATTCAAGGGGTTACAATTTAAAAGTTTCCAATAAGGTTAGAATATATTTACAAGCACATTTTTCTGGGATTGCATATATTTTTTTTTAAGGGATATTATAATATATCCTTCAAAAACATCATATTGTTTATTATAATATATATATTTTGTGAGTTTCCATGTTTTCTTCTTATTTTTATACTATTTAGTACTTTAATCAAGCAAATAAATATTTAAACAAAAAGTAAACCTAATTTATCTTTTTGATCGGGTATATTTTTCTTCTGTGGCCATATTTTTCCAAATTGTTTTAAAAAAAATTCTTTTTTATTTATTCAAATGATTTATAAACGAAATTTGATGTTATATTTGTATTTTTATAATATTTTAATGGAATATTTCTAATTTTTCCTGAAGGGTTGATTTTCAAATTTATTTATAAAAAGTCAAAGTGAATTTTTTTCATGTATATAGATTTAATTTATCTTCCCACTTCAATAATTGTTTTAGGATATTTAGATTATTATACATGTTTGAAATGGTTTCACAAAGAAAAATATTTTTGAAAACGTTTTTTGAATGTTTCTCTTTATTTTTATATGATTATTTAAAAAGACATGATTTTATTTACAAAATCCACTTTTCTGATGAATGGATAATCATCTATAATATCATGATTAATTTTGAAGTCATATAGTTTATTTTAAATCATTTACTTTCTTGTTATAATTTTTCATTGGACAGTAAATTTCTATTAAATATCTATATTCCTAGTATCTTTGATATTATTATTTTCTAAACTGTATAATATTTCAACATATGGTCTTTTATTATGAAAGTTATTTGATTAACTAAGGAAATTTTGATATTATGTATTCTATAAAAAATAAGGATATTTATTTATAAGTTATATTTTTTTTGAATCAAATAAATCATTCAATATATAGGGAATGCATTGGACATGATGCAATGGGTGGGGCATGAAATTATATATCCCCATGATGAATCTAAAGGTCTAATTAGAAAAACTAGTTAGATATCCATATTAAATGGGGTTTTATGGTATTTATACCTATATTTTAAACTGTCATGTAATAATACCTTAGTGGTAATGAAATCATGAATCTAGAGATCACGAATCCCAACATTTTTCATTCTTTCACTGAGATTTTAGTTATTATTTTCCATGATATTTTTTTCATTTGATATTATCCATTAATGCATTTAATGATGAAGTTATTGATTAAATGGACTATGTTTTTCGTTATTTATATTTCCATGTTTCTTTGAATGGCCCTAAGTTCATCTATTTTTATTCCTTTTATTGATAATAACCCTTTTTAGGGTTAAAGAGGAACCCTTGTGTAGCTCGTAGGATTCATGGTGTTCCATGACCCAAAGGCATTATATGAAATCATCTAGAAAATAACTACTTGGAGCTCCTTATCCCCATAATCTGCATCATGATGTCATCTCTCCATCTTCATATGGTTATTCGGTTAGGCTTCATGTACATTCATAGGCCTGTCCTGATGGAAATTGTCATAACCTCTCATTCTTCCAAATTTGTTAGCTCTGCTCTAGTGAATGATCCTTTCTCTAAATGCTTATCTAGATCCTGATACTTATAGAGTCTTCCTGGTCCATTTAATCATAATTACACATGGCCCAAAATCCTTGTGCTGGCTCGAGAGTCTTACTAGCCCAAAGGCCCTGGGTGGCCCAAAGGCCTTGAAGGACCCGAGGACCAAACAAGTGGCCCGAAATCCCTAACTGATGAATAGTTTTGTCTACTATAGTACTAAATATTACCTACTACATCACTTCTATAGTAAACTGAAAATATGTATCCTCTCAGATTTGAGCTTGTGTCTCTTGGAGGCACTTGTCAAGTCTTCACCAACCAGGATGAGGCTATTGTGCTTTCCAAGTTGATTATTCCACATTTACTCATAACATCTTCCATTGTGATTAATATATATTGAGAATTTCAAAACACACTTATTTTGTTTCCTTTACCTTCGATATAAAGAATAAGTTATTTAATGTATTTAAAGGATGTCAAACATTTTCTCTTATTATGTTTTATATTTTATTTCCAATGTAAATTGGGAATCATGTATGTATCTTGTTCTTCAAAACTACTAAACTGATTGGTCCTTGAGGATGAGATCCCTTGTATCATATAACAATATAAAAAAGTAAACACTGAATCTAGGTTAATATATTTAGATTTGTTACAGTTGGTATTATAGGAAGTTTAGTATAATCATTTGGAACAAGATTTTAAATAAACATAGCTGACATGAGAATGATTATAACCCCTTACATTATTTCAAAACTTTTATTATTAGAGTTATTTTTATTTTATGCCTTAATATTCATGATTGTTATGAGAAAACTCAGTGTGTTCCATTATTTAGTGATGGATACTAACATAAGAAATGGAATAAAAACATGTGGTCAATGTTGGTATTTCATTGGTGAGATATATAATAAAATTGGGGTTAGAGATAAGTATATTATAACCATATTAAGGAAGACGACCAAGGATATAACTATCAAACTTTCCCATATGGAAAAACATGATGTTCTATGGCATGATACCTCTATACCTAGTTATTTTATATGCTAGAAGCCTCTATATTTTAGTGGGACTATTAATCTTTTGGTAGAAGAGTAATGGATTTTCTCTTAAAAATATATTTATGTCCATGGGATGTAATGAAAATGAAAATGTTATGTTAGAATTATATTATCTTGGATGCTATATTGATCAATGAGGATAATTGATCTGAAATACTACAGAGGAATAAGAAATAAAACATATATATTAGAGATATTTTAAATTAATATTATTCAATAAATATTTCCCTTATGAGAAATTAACTGAAATGAAGAGAAAGTTACTCAACTTAAAGTAAAATGGATAAGAAAGTGTTAATGAGTATGGGGTGACATTATAAGACTTTCTAGGTATTCTACATATTA
This sequence comes from Viscum album, assembly GCA_963277665.1. Lineage (NCBI taxonomy): Eukaryota > Viridiplantae > Streptophyta > Magnoliopsida > Santalales > Viscaceae > Viscum > Viscum album. Next base: position 1,657,036,007 of record OY728163.1, read on the forward strand.
CATATGTAATCCATGTATCAAGATTTACCATTTCTTTGATTTTCTTAATCCAGTCCTCTAAAGGGAACTAGTTTCTCAAACATTTTAATCATATGATGAAATAGTATTATAAACCAAAAAACATGGAAGCAATTATCTAGATCCTATATATTCAAGGAAAATAAATAGAATAAGATGATGGTAGAGAAGAAAGAAAAAAGTAATGTTTCAAAGAATAATAATGAAACAAATCAATTTACTTCATGTGAAAGTTTTCATAAGAAGTATCCTAAAAATGTTTGAAGGGAATAGGTTTTAATTACAAGTATAAAGATATGGTTCACATGGATAATGAATATAATGGGAATAAATAAACCACTATTATCCATTGCTTCAAATATAGAAAAATGGGGAATTATTCACACTAATGTCACAAGCATCAATGGAACATACCGTAGAAGCGGCTGGGTGGAGAAGGCCAGGATTATATTATCACCATAGTTAAGGATTATGTTCCTAAATAAGTGGTGGTAAGTAATTTAATCATAAAATAAAATCTATATAATGATTTATTTGATTCTCTATATTCATACATTTTTATATCTTCTATATTTTCCAATAAAGATCTATATTTAACTAGAACCTTAATAAAGGAGTTCTCAGCTAAAACCCCTAGTGAAAATATCACTGCAACAAGGATGTGTCAGTCAGTTTCCATTATGAAACATAAATATTCTCTCTTTATATAATTGATTATTATACATATGGTTAATTTTCATATAATACTTGGTATGGATTTTATTTCAAAATATAATGAAAAAAAATATTTTTAATAGAGGGAAATTATAATATGTGATGAAGAAGTGGAATTACTTATCTTTATAGAGGATAATTAATCATTTGAATCATGTCTATATCCACCCCCAGTATCTCTTCTATATGAGATTCTTGGGGGAAGAAGATTATAAATAATCTATGAATGTAAAGGGTAAACATAAAATTGAGAATATACCTATTTTATAAGAATATATTGAATTATTTCCTGATGAATTACCTAGACATCCACCAGAAAGTGAAGTTGTGTTTTTCATTACAAAATACATGATTAAAGACCTATATCAATAAATCCATATAGAATAGACAATACAGAATTGGTGGAGTTGAATAATAAATTACAGTATTTGTGTGATAAGTGATTTATATTCCCTAGTGTTTTACCTTGGGGATCCCTTATTATTTTCATTTATAAGAAGGATAGATATATGAGGCAATTAATTTATTAGGGAAATCAATGCTATTACTATAAATAAGAAGTATCTTGAGCCTCATATTGTGGTATTTTTTGATCAACTTTATAGATCTCAATATTTTTCAAATATTGAGCTTTGTTATGGGTATCATCATTTATGGGTAAAGAAGTAATATATCTCAAAGAACATTTTTAATATGAGGTAAATACATTATGATTTTATGTTAATTCTACTTGGATTTACTAATTCAAACTCTATTTTTATGGATCTAATGAACAGATTATTCATGGAATATCATGATTTTTTTTTGTATTTACTGATGATGTCTTAGTGTACTCTAAAATCTATGAGGACCATCAGAATAAATTACAGAAAATTATTAATACTATTATAGAAAAAATGTTATATAAGAAATTTAGCAAGTATGAATTCTGATTTTATAAAGTTTCTTTTATTATATATATTGTCTCTATAAATGGAATATTTGTTAATTCTTCAAATAAAATGGCAATAAATGAATGGAATACACCAATGAACATAACTGAGGTATATAGTTTCATTGGATTGGTAGATTACTATTAGTGATTTTTTGAACAAAAATATATTGGATTACCTATTAACCAATATTATACATAAATGGGTAAAGTTCACATGGAAAAAGTAATATGAAGAATAATTTTAATAATTGAAGAGATGATTGGATAATTCTCTAATTTTGACTCTAACATTTGGAAATTATGTATTTGTAATATATAGTGATGCATCAAATAATGAAATTGGTTGTGTCCTTATATATAAGTATTAATTGATTCATTATGCATCAAGGTAGTTAAATAATTGTGAACAGAACTATCTAACTCATGATCTTGAGTTATAATTCAGAATATTTTCTTTGAAGATATTAATACATTATTTATATAGAGAAATATGCAATATATACACAAACCATAAGATCCTAAAATACATATTTTCATAAAAAATATCTCCATATGAGGAAAATTATATCGCTTAAGTGGATTGAGGATTATGATTTCTCAATACACTACCATCTAGGGAAGTAAAATAAGGTAGTATATGCATTGAGTATGAAAGATCATGGAGTCATGACCGAAACAAGGATTATTAAGGATTTTATTTTCATCAATTCAACGAAGATAGATATGGGAATTATTAAGGAAGTATAAATATCACTCCTTTTTCAAATTATTTCTATACCACATTTATTAGAAAAGAAAAAAAAGTTCTCAAACTGATGATGATAATTTTTAAAAGAAAATTAAAGCAATGAATGATGGGAATTTGGGAGACTTTGTATATGAATATGGTTTTTTGAAATTTAAAGAGATGTTATGTGTTCCATATATACATGTGCTGAAAAGGTAATTAATATATGATTCTCAAAACTCAAATTTCTTTATACACCCTCGAAGCACCAAGATGTGTACATATTTAAAAGGAACATTTTTGGTGGGATAATATGAAGTAATAAATTACTAATTATGTGTCAATATGTTTGGTTTCTCAAAAGTTAAAGGATAAGAGATGACATCCTAGAGGATTCATGTAACCTATACTTATTCATATATGCAAATGGAATGACATTAAAATTGAATTTTTCACTACATTACCATATACTCCTAGAAAGAATAATTCAATATGGGTTATTGTTGATCACCTTTTTAAATCTACACATTTCTTTATTATAAGTGAATATTTACCTTTTGATATCCTTAAACAACTCTATATTAATGATGTTTAAGACTTCCTGTTGCACCACTTTAAAATATTTTTGACTGTGATCCATGATTTAAATCAAAATTCTAGAAAACTATTCATAATAATCTCGTTACAGAGCTTTATTTAGACACTAGCTATCACCCTCAAACTAATGGAAAATCTAAAAGGGAAATTAAAACTTTAGAAGACATGTTGATGTCATGCTCACTTGACTTTCAAGTAATATGGGATCATTATTTACCTTTGGTGGCGTTTTACTAAAAAAATAGATTCCATTAAAGTATTTAAATGGTGTTGTATGAATCATTATATAGAAAAATATTTTGTAACATCTCTAGTTTTAATAAAATAAATGTTTATTTTATTTAAACATTATTTCAATGTTAGAAATAATAATAAAACAAATTTATAAATGAATAGTAAATTATTAAATAAAGAAATAAATAAATTAATAAATAAATTATAATAATAATTTATTAAATAAGATTTCACTTTATAATTGAACCGAATAATCATATCGAAAACTTAACAATAGCTAAAATATGTTTTCACATAATAAATAAGTAAACATTTATATGAAAAAAAATATATATATATATATGTAACATTTTTTGTAAAAATAAAGATTTGAATAAGAAAAATTTATGGTTATAAATTATATTAAATTTTATCATTATAAAATATTTGATTCAAAAAATTTAATGTTAAATTAAATTAATTAATTTTGAATATAATAATAAATGAATATATAAATATTATTAATATTTTATGGTTTATGATGGTAATATATATTGTTATATGATATATGAAATTATAAATAACTATTTTAAATTACATTTTGTACTTACAAAAGTTAAGAAAAATTTTGAAAATATGAATTAAAAATAATATAATTTAAATATATGAAATAAATGAAAATAAGAATAAATAAATAAATAAAATTTGAGTATTTATAATTGTGAATATTTAAATTAATAACTTTTATTATAAAATATATATTATTTTTAAATAATTAATTCTAAGAATATTTCTTGTGAAATTAAATAATTTATAATTAATATAAATTGATTTACATTTAAAAATTATGATATATAAGATAATATATATGAGTATTATTTTAAAATATAAAATTAATTTAGTATATTTTATTATAATATTTTGAAATTATAAAAGTATTGATTATGATAAGTATATTATTATTATCATAAAAAATGAGATGATGAAATATTAAAAAATAATAAAATAATATAAAGGGATTTGAGGATCTGACTTAGAACAGAACATAATGGAAACCGAGAGATCGAAATATGGGTGGTTTTTCATCGAGGGTAGGTGAGTCCAAAAAACTTCAAATTGATGATGGGTTGAGCTCATTTGTGTGTTTGAAAACTGGATGAAGTTCGAGTGAGGGGAAACCAAAATCAGAGAAGGAAGATCAACCTCGAAATGGTTTTCATTCGAGAGGCCAAACGTGGTCGGGATACCAATAAAAGAGATCTAAATGCACTTAGGGGTTTTATATATCGACGAGGAGGTACCGAGCATAGATTAGGTTGTTAGAACAACACTGATGGAGATAAAATATCGAAGTTGTCCAGTTTTTTAGTTTATCGGTAGGTATTTTTGTTGTCTTTATCCTTATGAATCTTATCTCTTGGTTTGATTCCAGTGTCATAATTTCTCTATTTTTTTTCATCCCTAATTTTTTCTTCCATGTTCATTGTCATCAGTACCCTGTTCTTTATCTATCTTTCACAAATCTCCAATATATTTGGATTGATACACTAAATCATGTCTATTGTTCCATTTTAATAAAAAATATAATTAAAATATTTTATTCTCATATTATTAGAGAATAAAAATTCTAACCAAATTTGTTATCGGTTGGTTCCTAATTGTAACATTTATTTTTTTAGCCTTTTTCAGTATTGAAAAACCTATTTGAAATAGCGACTAATATATATATTTAAAATGATCACATTTATTATCTTTTCTAAGAGTTTTAATTAATATGAACACACCATACTATTTTTAGACTGAATATCGAGAGTATATATATATATATATTAAATTGGAGACAATGGGTAGAGGCACTCTGTAAATAGAGGGTAGCATGATAATTTTGGAAAGGCAGTACCCTTCCATTGTTATGTGTTTTCCTTTCATAGGAGTATGAGAGAAAATATGAGGGGAATAAATCTTATGCCTCTCTTATTTAGAATTATCAAGAAGAGGGAAAAGTGTTCCTAGGTTTTGGTTATCTCCAGCTGTCTACCAATTTCTCCCAATTTCAAGTTAAGGGAGATTAACTATTTTCAATCAATTTATTCATAATTATTATTTTTTGGTTCAATTTTTATTTGTAACGGAAAATATTTATTTTAAAATATTTATTTCATTGAAAGATTATTTCTGTAAGGGATATATTATTTTTATTTTAATGCTTTGAAATTTTTATTTTAAGTAAAAATACTCTTTTTTTATTATTATATGGGATATATTTGTTTTTCAAATAAATATATGTGTATCATAATAATATAAAGTTACTTAAATTTAAAAATTCTATTTTAAATTTATTTAGGAATATATTAATGGATTTTATTTTTATTTTGACCCTTATAAAAAGAATTAATTTTATAAAAAAATATCCAATGATCTTTTATATTATTTTAAGAATTTTTATTTTTAAACTATGAAAAAAAACAATAAAAAAGAATTGCCTTTTATTGTTCAATTTTTAATTCTAAAGGGGTATTTTAATTTATCAAAATCTATATATTTAAATTTCAAATAAAAAAAATTATTATGTTATTGCCTTAGAGAAAGTAAAAGATATTATTTTATGTGTAAGTTTAAGTTTTTAATAGTTATCATTTTATGTATAACCATGAATGTCATTAATATTATGAGATATTACTATTATCAATAATTTGTGACATTTCATGCATACTATAGTTAAATTTTAAAGAGTCTTTCTGTTATGTATATATGCATTTGAAAAAATTATTCGTTTATAGGAAATAATTTTCAAAATGGATTTTATGGGTATAATGGATGATATTTTTGTACAAGAATGTTAATTATTCTTTTATCAACATTCCATGTATTTTGGAAATGTTTAAAAGTGGTAAGATTCAATTGAACTGAATCTAGAAGATGACTTATTTTGAAAATATATTTAAATATGTGTATATTTAAGTAAATATGTTTCCATTATATTAAAGTAGTAAACACAGGGACATATATATATAAGGAAAATATAAATAATTTTTATAAAATTAGGCACTTGAACATTGTAAACATGGTAGGGAATTTTGGAGTGAACCCATCCCCCAAAAAAGTGGGTAGGCCGAGATAGCCTTTAATGTTCAATTGGCCCCTATGTTTTTTTTAAAGCTTGTATTATGTTATATGAAAAATCACTATATTATTTTTAAAGAAATTTTTTAGCGTAATTAATTTCAAAAATTATTATACTATTTTCAAAGCATAAATAATTTCAATGATATTTTCATAGGTATTTTTAAAAGTATTTCCAAGGTATTTTCAAAGGGACTTCAAAAGTATTTTTCCAAATATTTTTTCAAAAGGATATTTTATAAAAGGATATTAAATGAACATAAAACCCATTACTAGGCATTTTAATGCTCATCCCATGTTTTAAAATGATTTTCACAGGTCTCTTAGAGTTTTTAAGATACACAACTTTGCATAAGGAGTTAGCACATTTGAAGCGAAGTATATATTTTAAATTATTTTGTACAACTCTGAAAATATATAAGATCTTGTCTAATTATCTATAACCTAGACTAGAAAATTCCATGGAAATTATAATGTTTTGTGTATTATTTTAGTTATATTTTTCAAAAAAACACCATATTTTTATGTACTGAATCTAGAAGCATGGGTTCGGGGCATTACATTTGGTATGAGAGCAACGATAGTGACAACTTTAGAGATTAGATATTTTCATTTCAGGAAAATTTTCATTGTAGAGTATAGGGGTTTAGAAATTCTAGTTTTTCTTAATTCAAAAGATGGAAATTCAGAAGTTTATTAAGTCAGATGAATATATTGTGAGGATACAACTCAATTTAATATGAGTAGAATGTAACATCATGAGTCTTAATAAAAGAATTATTTATTTTATTTAAATATTTTTTCAATGTTAGTAATAATTATAAAACATATTTTAAATTAATATTAAAGTATTAAATAAAAAAGTAAATAAATAAATTAAGATATTATAATAATAATTTATTAAATAAGATTTTTACTAGATAATTTTATCAAATAATTATATCGAAGAATTAACAAAGACTAAAATACGTTCTTATGTAATAAATAAATAATTATTTTAATAATATATATATATATATAAAAGAATACGTGATTATTTTTTAAAAAATAAATATTTGAATAAAAAAATTAAGGTTATTAATTATATTAAATTTTATGATTATAAATATTTGATTCACAAATTTTTAATTTAATATAAACTAATTAATTATGACTATATTAATAAGTGAAAATATGAATATTATTAATATTTTTTGGTTAATGAAGTTAATATATATTGTTATGATATATATAAAATTATAAATAATTATTTTGAATTACATTTTGTACTTACGAAAATTAATAAAAATGATGGAAAACAGAATTAAATGTAATAAAATTTTAATATATAAAATAAATTAAATTAAGGAATAACTAATAAATTAAATTTTAGTATTCATAGTTTTTAATATTTAAATTAATAAATTTTATTAAAAAATTTATATTATTTTTAAATAATTAATAATATAAACATTTCTTAAAAATAAAATAAATAATTTATAATTAATATAAATTAATTTACAATTAAAAATTATAAAATATGATATAATATATATGATAATTATTTTGAATTATAACATTAATGTAATATATTTAATTATAATATTTTGAAATTATTAAACTATTAATTAGGATAAGTACATTATTATTGTTATAAAATTGAAATGATAAAATATAAAAAAAATATGAATAATAAAACAGGATAAATTGATTTGAGGGTCTCAATTAGAACCGAGCAAAATGGAAACCAAGAACTCTAAATATGGGGGTTTTCATTAAGATTAGGTGAGGATGAAATACTTTGGATCAAGAAGGGATCGAGCTCAGTTGTGTATTTGATGGCTGAATAAAATCCGAGCGAGGTCAAACGAAGCTCAGAGATGGAAGATCGACCTCAGAGGAGTTTCATTTCAGGATGTCAATGAGGTTGGGCTAGTAGCGAAGGAGAACCGAACACAATTAGGGGTTTTTTATGTCAATGAAGAAGTATCGAGCAAAGAATAGTGTTAGAGCGCAACACTGATAGAGATTGAATGCTGATGGTGGTTCATTTTTCATTTTGTAAGTAGGTATATTTTATTTTGTTGTATGAATCCCTACAAATATTATCTCTTGGACTTATTCTAGTGTAATAATTTCTTTATTTGTCAATGTCTTAGATCTTTTCTACCCCGTTTACTATCAAAAATAACCTATTGTTCATATCTATTTCAAAAGTCTAAAAGATATTTGGATTGATGCATGAAATCGGGTCTGTTGGTCTCTCTTAATCAACTTGATAATTGAATAATGTATGTTTTGAATTAGGGCCGATGAAATAGTCTAACCCAATTGAATTATTGGTAGGTTCCTGATCGCAACATTTGTTTTGTTTTTATTCTTCATCAGTATTGAGAAAACTGTTTGAAATAGAAACTAATATATATATATATATATTCAAAATGATTGAATTTATTATTTTTTGTGATAGTTTCAATTAATATGTACACACCATAAAATTTTTACATAGAATATTAAGAATATATATATATATATATATGAAAGTTGAGATAGTGGGAAGAGGCACTCTATAAATAGTGAATGGAAAGAGAATTTTGGCAAGGTAGTTCCCTTACTTTGTTCTGTGTTTCCTTGTTTCGGGAGTATGAGAGAAAATATGAGAGGAATAAATCATATGAATCTCTTGTTTAGAATTATCAAACACGTGAATAAGGATACCTAGGTTATACTAATATCTAATAGTCAACATATTTATCTCAATTTTAAGGTAATTGAGATTATCTATTTTCTATCAAAGTTTGTAGAATTATTATTTTTGTGTTCAAAATTTATTTATAATGGAATTTTTTCTTCAAATATTTATTTATTTGATATTTTATTTCCATAAGGGATCAATATTTTTTATTTCCGTTATTTAAAATTTTAATTGTAATGGAAACACATATTTCCTTTATTATAATATGGGATATATTTATTTTTGAAATAAATATATGTATATGATAATAATATCAAATTACTTAAACTTTTAAATTATGTTTTCAAATTTATTTATGAATATATGAATATGTTTTAATTTTCAAAAACCCTTATAAAAGTAATTATATTTATTGAAAATTTATTCAATGATCTATTATATTCTTTCAATAATTTTTATTTTTAAACTATGATATAAAACAATAAAAAACCATTCTTGTTATTGTTCAATTTTATACCCTAAAGGGGTATTTGAATTTATAAAAATCTATATGTTTAAATTTCAAATGATAAAAGTAATTATTTTTTACCCTTAGATAAAATAAAATCTATCATTTTATTTGTATGTTTAATTTAATAATAGTTATCATTTTATGTAAAACCATGAATGTCATTCATATTATGAGATATGACCATTATCTATTACTTTTGACATTTCATGCATACTAAAGATAAATTTTAATGAGTTTTTTTGTATATATTCATTTGAATAAATTATTTATTTATAGGAAATTATTTTAGAAATGAATTTTATCAGTTTAATGAATGAAATTTCAGTACATGAAAGTTAATTATTCTTTTACCAACATTACAAGTATTTATATAATTTCTAAAAGATAAAATATTCAGTAGTTCTGAATCAAGAATATGAATTTATATCAAAATATATATAAATATATGTATATTTAGGTAAATTTGTTTCCATGATTTTAAATTAGAAAACCTATTGAAATATATATATATATATATATATATATAAGGCAAGCTTGAATTTAATTTTATAAAATTAGGCACTTTAATGTTGTAAACATGGTAGGGAATTGTGATTTGAACTTGTCCCTCAAGAAAGTGGTTAGGAACATACAACCTTTAATATTTCAAGTGGCCCCTATGTTTATTTTTCAAAGGCTTAAATAATGTTATCTATAAAATAACTAGATTATTTTTACAAAAAAAAATAGCGTAAGTAATTTCAAAAGTATTGTGTTGTTTTTAGAGCATAAATAATTTCAATGATATTTTTAAAATATATTTTTAAAATTATTTTCGAAGGTATTTTCAATGGCTGTTCAAAATTATTTTTCAAAATTTATTTTCAAAAGAATATTTTATCAAAAAAAATTCACTAATTTTAAAACCCCTTACTGGGTAATTTAACACTCAACTCGTATTCTACAATGATTTTCAGAGGTATCTTAGAAGTTCTAAGATAGAAAATTTCACTTAATGAATTATTACACATATAGAGAAGTAGATATTTTATTTTATTTTCATACTGCTCTTACAATATTTAAGACCTGTCCTAATTCTCTAAAACCTAAACAGGAAAATTTCTTCAAATGTAAAATGTATTATGTATTGTTTCAGTTATCTTTTTTAAAAAATACATACTATTTTTATGTAATTAATCTGGAAGAAGGGGTTTAGGGATTCACAAATTTCATACTCAAACATTTTTGGATGAATTTGGTGAAAAAAATATTGTGGGCCCATAACTTTTTGAGTAGACAATGGAAAAGTTAAATACTACTAAAACCCATTTTAAATAAAATCAATGAAAGAAAAAGAGGTATTTTGACAACCAAAGGAATGATTTTTAATTTTAAGTGGGATATCATGTTTTCTTGGAAGTTCCTCCATGGAAGGGTGTTATAAGGTTCAGTAAGAAAAGAAAACATCACCCAAATTGCATCAAACCTTTTGAAATTTTTTAAAGAATTAGAGTGGTGGATTACCATTTGGAAATGCCACTAAGTCTCTCTAAAGTACATGATGTTTTCCATATATCACTAGTAAGTAAGTATATCTCAAACCCAATGCATTCTCTCACATATGATTAAATATAATTGGACCATAATTTTTCTTACTATGAAGATTTTATCAAGATTCGTGACATTAGAGAACAAGTTTTGAGGAATCAGACCACTGTGAAGGAAAAGGTACTTTTGAGAAATCATAATACAGAAATGGTGATGAGGGAACATGAAGAATTTATTATGAAACAAATACCCAAATATATTCATGACATTACATTTAGTAAATTTCAAAGATAAAATTTTTTAATAGAGGGAAGAATGTAATACTAGAGCTTTAATTATAGTATGCTTTTGTTTGTAAAGAAATAATAGCACAATTCACATAGTTTTACTCAAAAATGTTTTTAAAAAATAAATCATAAAATTCTATAAATATAATTTTATTAAATTAGTTTCATTTTTGAAATAATTATATCAAATTTTATCTATTTTGTGATTTTGTGATTTTTCTATAATGATTATTAGTTTCATTGAATAATGAAAAATACTAATTTTTCAAATACTATTATTAAATAAAGTAAATTTAATGTCTCATTATACTTTTATTAAGTATTAAATTTTCATATGATCTATTTTATTTAGATTAATCTTATTTAAATGAAAAAAAATCATGATTTTGATATAGGTTAATTTTTATTCTTAAAACACATTTTTCTTAAAATTATTTTCATTTACAATTTATGAATTTATATTAAAATTAATTTCTACCACTTATAAAAATTTAATATTTAAAATTGGATTCCATATTTGGAATTATTAGGTTAAGATTTAGTAAATAGGTCCCTTTTATTTTTAATGCATTAGGAGAAGTAAATGAGGTAAAATTTATCACCTTGGTAAATGATAAATTAGGTAATTAAGGTCAAAAATAATGTGATTAGGTATTAAAAATCAACCAAACACTGGAATTTATTTTATTGGATGGGATTAATTATACCATATCCCACGAAAATTCTAATATGTGGTATTTTTGTGTCATGTGATCTCAGTAATTACATTTATATTATTTTAAGTAATGAAAATTCAATAATTTCACTCTCTTTCTTTTAATTTATTTTATATATTTATATAAGAATAAGAATATTCTACGAGATAATAGAAAATTTTATTGGAACTTCATAAATTTAATTTAATAATGGAAATTTATTTTTAATTTTTAGTAATTAAATAATTAAATTAAATAATAACGCAACAAAGATACAATATTTATTTAATTAATGGAAAAATAGAAAAAATGATTTTAGAAATCATAAAAGTGATATAATTTTGATAAATTATTTTTTTATAAAATTATATATGAATATATCAAATTATGGATATGTTAAATTGGTATATTTTAATTAAATATTTATACTTCTGTCTTTAATAACAAATTAAATGAATAGTGTCAAAAATGACATTAATTTTATTTTATGAAAATAATATTTTATTAAATTATTTAAAAATACAATAAAATTGAAAGTGGATAGGGGATAATATATGATCAAAAATTTAATCCCTTGTCCTCTTATGATCCAACTTTAACCTTATAAGTTAAATTAAAACCATTTAAGATTTTAAATGGTATCACCGGGGTTAAAATTAAACTTGGTTAACTGAGGGATTAAACCAAATTATAAGGTTTAAAATGACACCAAACCATATATAAATTTCATTTCTTGAGGATATTTCAACTTTAACCTCTTTCTTATAATATATTTCTTTTTGGAATCATTTTTCATGGGAATGACATAATTATATTTTAATCTTTTTAGAAATTCAAATTGTGTTCTATTCCCCCCTTATAAATTAACACCCATTTCACTAAATTATTCACACCACATTGAACCATATAAATTAACCAAACCCTCAAATTTTATATTCTAAAAAACTATATCTAGGTTCTATAGGTTCTAGAATTTTCAAAATACTAACCATATGTCCATTAAAAAGATATCTAAAGGAAGTATAACGAAAAAAGAGGTAGTCATATATACAAACTCTTTAAAAATTATTTCTTCTAATAATTATTATAAATATTTTATAAACATTATAAAATAATTCATCTAGTATCATAAATATACTTATATGTTATTATGATTTTGGTATATCCATTTTCCACCTCTTTTCTATCCTATGGAATGAAAAAACATCTCTCATGCATACATACGACTTACTATCTCCACGTAGCGGTGTAATTTATTTTTCATCACCATTTTATTAGGATGAATATAAATATATAATTAATGAATTTATATTATATTTATGACCTAATTATAATTATATAATTATAAATCATAGCTATGTTTTTATATTCTAATTTTTTGGAAAACGATAACATCGCTCGAGCATACGTGTGGACAACCACCTCCACAAAGTGTTATGATCCACTTGTCATTTCTAATTTAAATGGATTGTAATAAGGATAGATTTAATGGATATATATAATATTTTTATAATTATTAAAAAAAAATAGATTAGGTAACCATAATAAAAAGAAAAGGATTGAAACATCCATGATAAAACATGCGTGATAAAATAAAGTAGTTAATACCCAAAACAATAATAATAATGAAATATTGTTAACAAATGGGTTATAATATTTTATAAGAGGTTCATATATGTTATTTAAAATATTAAAATGGCTGTAAAATATATTAATAACATGATTAAAATAATTATATAAGAGGTTAAATCAAATTCAATTAAGGAAAATGTGAGGTAAGGTATTTAGACTAAATCTCCACTTCATTGAGATATATTTGGTATTATGCAACTATTTACATAATTTTGTTGTATATACTGCATATTTTATGTATTTAACATGAATAAATCTTTATTAATGATGATTAATTATTCAATTCATGTTTACATTTTAATTGGGTTACAACATAAAAGTTACCAATGAGGTAAGAATTTATTTACAATCTCATTTTTCTATGATTTCATATATTTTTTATTAATGGAATATTGTAATATATCCTTAAAAACATATTATATTTTATTATAAACTAAATATTTAAGGAGTGACTATGTTTCCTTCCAACTTTTTCTCTCTTTTTCACTTGAATCGAGAAAATAAATATTTAAAATAAAATCTGATCTTATATATATTTTTGATCTAGTATATTATCACAGTCATGACTTATTTTAAATTTATTTTCAATTTAATTTCCATTATTTATTTGTTTTGGGGGTTTCCCATTCATTTTTGGTGTAAAGGGTGAGTTTTCCATATTTAGGCCAAACCGTGATCTTATTTCTACTTTTAAAAAACAAATTTTGTTTCTTCAATAACTACATTGTTTTTCAACATTTATGACCCATTATGCTTACCAATTGGCCTATCCTGATCTACTAAAACCACCATATCCATTTTTACCCCTTAATAACTCATTATAATTTTTTATTTGGGTGATTTATTTAGGCATTGGTCCAACCTGTAAGCCCATTTCCTATTTAAAATTTTATTATTATTTAATATCTTATTTATTTTTTACTCTTTTTCAGTGATTCTACCTCTAACCCAAGACCATTGAACCAAGGCTCACCCCTGTGTTCTTTTATCCCTATTTGGATCTCATCTTCATCACCTATTAGTGCAAAATGTCTCAAGTATTCTCAAATCCTTCATATTTGAAAAGGTTATTTGCTTCCTTCATAACTCCTTCATTTTTCACTCTTTTCCCCCCATTTAAGTTCCTATATAACCTCATCATCCTTATTCGATCCTCAATTTCATTTTTGTCTGTTTGGAGATTCATATACTTGTGTATTTGGGGAGATTTATTCAAATTTTATTAATTAAGTGAAATTCCTCTCATGTTCATCCTATTTTCTTAGGGTTTCTTCCAATTTTCATGAATTTCATAATGTACAGAAACTATGGATTTGAATCTAGGGGTTTATCTTGAGTTTAATGGTCTAATATTGTTGTTTTAGGTTTTATTGAACTCCCTTGTGTTGTGGCGGTGGTGCGGGTGATCATTCACCCAAGGATTTGGTGTTTTGATACTTGTAGTAGGTGGTTCCTTGTGTAAGAAATACTAGTTGAGTTATCATTTCATGATATCTATTTTTATCATAATAAACTATCGTTGTTCTTGCTAAGAAAATTGGTTTTGGTGGAATTTGTTAAGTAATTGATTTTTAAGTGCCAATTTTGTTTGAAAATGGGTTTTTTACAAGTCCATTCAATGTTATACCAATTGGGGTTATTTTATAACTCATGTAATGGTTTTATTAAAAAAAATTAGTGCTTCCAATTTTATTTTGGGGAAATATTGGTGTGAAATTGGTTTTAAACGAGGTATTTTAAATAGATATCATTTTAAATGTTTGGTGGTATACCTTGAAGTAGTCTTATGAAAATATCTCATTGTTTATTGAGTTGTTTAAATGGTGTAAAGCATGTCAAGATACTATTTTGAGTGTGTATGACTAGAAATTGGGTTTTTATGTGCAAATGGATTTTGGAAACCTATTAAAAGTTTTTGATCCCAAGGGGGGAAACCTTGGTATCATGGTGGGCGGACGTGTACTAGTATGCTAGTGATCTGGGGCGATTTTATCCTTATTTCGCTTAGAAAGTTGGACATTGAAAACACTAAAAAACTATATTGATGATTATTGGGGACCACTAGGTTATGATTACATTCCCTACTGGTGGATCGTGTATGGTAATGGATAAAACTATGGTTACTTTACACTGAGATACGATGTACATGGGGCCCGAAATTAACTAGTGTCAATGGGTGTTCCTGAGATTAGGGCCCATTGGATCTTTTGTATTTTTCATTGAATTAGGGTTTTCTTGGATATAAAAATGAAATATATTACATGTTTTAGTTTAATGTGTTCACTCTTTGACTTTTTCCTTTGAAGATTGTTTACCTTTAAAAGTTTCATTCTTTATAATTTATTGGAAAAATTTATTATTTATCAAAAACATTCATGTTTTTCATATTGTTTTTCTTACTATATGGAATCCTTTGGGTGGTATCCTATTGGGATTAGGATCACACCCTACTTACACCCCTTGAGTGTAAGTATACTTGATTATGTTTGACACAGGTAAAGGCAAGCCCTTGGGTGATGGTGGTTCAGGTTGCTCGTTTCTTCCTTGGGTTAGATGTTGTAGAGATGACTTGTGGGTGACAGCCCCTTATCGTGTGGAGTTCCTTGGGCTCTTTTGAAGATAATTTTATGTATCTTTGTACCTATTGTGTCTTGTTTAAACCTATTTGTTTAGATATAGATTTTATTTAAGGTACGTTAGGCATAAATTTTTAGGTTTTGTTTATTGATTGTTTTCTGTTTTTAAATGATTATAAACTCAGGAAAATCATTCCCAAACCATAATACATGATACCCAAAAACTTGTTATAGCCCCTGGGGAAAGGTAATTCCCTTTGGTCCATCCCATGGGCTGGATCGGGTACCTGTATTAATGGCGACCATATTCAGTTGGTGACGAAATACTATCAAAGGATGTTAATGTTTTTGGGTTATATTACTATTTTGGGATGAGTCAGGATAGACAAGAGCTAGGAATGTTAGGGCTCTATGTTTTTTTTCAAGTAGGGTTCTTGGACCGCACCTCTCATGACAGACCTCGGGTCACCATGGGATGTTGTAATTGTTTGTTTGGCCTCATTTCTAGGTGATAAGTGTGGGATGCAGACTACATGTGGACATCGGGTGGGGGTAAATTAGTGGTTTATTTTATTTTTGTAATGTGTTTGGATTATTTATATTTGATGTTATTGATAAAATTTTCAGAATTTTTGTATTGATTTTTTTTCTTGTAACTATTGTCTTTTGTAGAAACTTGCCTCCCCAGAAAGCTCACATGCACTTATGGGAGGAAACTGGAGAGAGTTCTCCCTCACCGCTTGATCAGAGGCTAGTTGAGGTTGTGGATTAGGCTATCCAAGATTTGGGACAGGTACTAGCTCTTCTTCCATCTTGGGTTAGTTAGATAAGACTTGTCCAGGGAAGTAAAATGCTTAAGAGTTTATGAAAAACAAACCTCTTAATTTTTGAGGTAGCACAGAACCCCAGGAAGAGGAGGAGTGGATTGAAAAGATCAAGTGAATGTTTGAGTTCTTGGAAACACCTGAGGAGTTCATGGTGAAATGTTCCTCTTTTCTATTAGAGGGTCCCAGCCGAAGGTGGGGGGAATCGGTGCTTCAAGCTGGGAAGAATGAGTAGATGAGTTGGAAGGACTTCAAGGTTATCTTCAATGACTTGTACTACCCATAAGTTTTGGAATATTCTCAATCTTGAGAGTTTATGGAGCTTATTTAGAAAGATATTTTTGTGATGGATTATGCCAATAGTTTTGTATGGTTTGTCTGGTACGCTTCAAAAATGGTCTCTAATGAGAAGTTGAAGGCCTAGAAGTTCGAGAGGGGTATGTGACCAGAGATCTATTCCTAGGTCTTCCTGTTCAAGAAGAAAACCTATGCATATGTGGTTGACCTAGAATGTATAGTGTAGATATAACTGAATGGGAGGGCTGGTTTTTCTGGGATGATATCTGGTTTAGAAAATTTAATCTCTTATGATAAGAAAAGAAAGATGGGGTAGTAGGGATAGAAGGGGGTGGAAGCTCAAGACAACCTTCCAGGTAGTTTTTTTCAGTGGCTTCTGATGCGAGGTCCATCGTGTGCCACCAATGTGGGAGGCCAGAGAACATCCGACCAGCATGATATTTTCCTTCAAAGCCTTATTGTCAATGTGGTGGTATGGGAAACTTGAAGTGAATTTACAAGATGGTACGACCACTCCAATGTGGGACAGGATCTGTGGCTTTCGGGGGAGTGAGAGCTCAGTCGGATCCGTCAAGGATAGGGGGATCCCAGTTTGGTAGTTGTGGTAGTAGGGTTGAGTCATATTTTAGAAAGATCCAGTTCTTGGAACAGCCACAAACTACTCTAGTTCTAAGGCAGAGACAAAGCATCTTCATACGCACCGTTAGGATCAGAGGCAGGACCATTGACAGTTCGAGGTATCATTTTGATTTCATCTTCTATAACTGCTTCTCTTTTTGATATTGGTGCCTCAGTTTCATTTATATCTTATTGTTTTGTGAAAATTCTTAATTTTACAACTGAGATTTTTTCTTTTATGATGGTGTTGGTGACGCCGCTGGGAAAGAAGAAGAAGAAGGGTCTCAAGTTCCCATCAGGTGCACTTTTGATGTCATGTGTTGAGATGGAGTGGAACCTCCTGGTCTTGTATATAGATCTATTTTATGTGATATTTGGCATGGATTTCTTGGTACACTTTCAAGTGCACATAGATTACTATAGGAGATAGGTCAGTTTTATAGCACCAAATGGTAGTCGTTAGCTTTTCAATGGGGATTGGGATCCTTGGTCGGGTCGCGCAGGACCTCCACTCCAAGAGTTTGGGAATCTTGTCTTCCAGTTATCATCACTTATGCTAGAGGATGATGGTATTGATCATGAAAGTGGTCTACCTCATGTAGCGGGTGAGTTTCAAGGGGTATTCCTAGATGATTTCTTAGGATTACCTCAAGAGAAAAATATAGATTTCTCAATTGATTTGGCATTGGGAACATAGCCAATATATCTTCCCTCATATCGTATTCCCCCACTGATCTGGGGAAATTAAAGATATAGCTAGATGATTTATAACACAAGGATTATTTCTCCTAAGTGTCTCTCCTTGGGCCGCTCTTGTTCTGTTTGGAAAGAAGGCCGATAGATCCCTCCAGTTTTATACTGATTACTGGAAGATGAACAAGGTAACCATCAAGAAAAAAATATCCTTTTCCTTGAATAGATGACTTTTTTGATCAGTTGAAAGGGGTAAATTGGTTTTCTAAAGTATTATTTCATTAGGGTTACCACCAAATCAGGGTGAAGTAGGTAGATATACCAAAAACAGCTTTCTGAAGAAGGTACGACCACTTTGAGTACTTGGTTGTTCCCTTCGGATTGACCAATGATCTAGAGAACTTTATGTAACTCATGAATAGGGAATTCCACCAGTATCATGACTCTTTTTTCCTGGTATTCTTGGATGATATCCTGGTTTACATTGTATCTAAAGAGGATCATCGGAATCATTTGTAGATCATGTTGGGCACTTTTCATGATCACTGCCTTTATTAAAAGTTGTTCAAGTGTACTTTCTGGATCAGAAAGGTTAAGTTTCTAGGGAATGTGATCCTATGGCAGGGGGTTTTAGTGGACCATGACAAGATTAGTGTGGTTATGTCATGAGAGAATCTAAAGAATGTGTTCAAGATCAGGAGTTTCCTTGGCCTGAATGGTTACTATAGGTGGTTTGTTTGATATTTCTCTTGGATTGCTCTACCCATAACCAGGCTCACCCGGAAATAGTGATGTTAGTATGGGGACCTTAATTTTTGGCAACCTTAGAGGAGTTGAAGCGACAGTTGACTACCACCCCTGTGATAATTTTTCTAGTGGCTGGAAATGGGTATGTGGTGTGTTGTGACACTTTAGGTATGGGTCTCAGGTGTGTTCATGTAGATACCCAGAGCATGACATACATGGACATTACATTACTTTTGTGGAATACTTAATACATAAAAAAACAAACACCAAAGGACCGTAATAATTTATTGTCTTTGGAAACTCGGAACATAATCTCCTAATCATGGTGAAAGATCTTCAAAATCTCCCAAAAAGATCTTCCCCTTTTTTTTCTTACCTAAAACCTTTCTTTATATCTTGGGGAAAAGAAAACATATAAAGGGTGAGCTCAAATGCTCAGTAAAGGTAAGCATGGAGAAAATAAAACAAACCATATACATTTGAACTTCAAAACATGAATCAAAGTCTTGAGCAATGACATAAGACATAGCAGTACATAAGGCATAGATACATAAATCATGATAAAATAGCATGGGAATAAAACATGTAATTGTGGCAACCATTAATCACATGATATGATTTCCATAGTATCCAAGACATTTCTTCCAAGACTATCTTAGTTGACAAATTCCCTTTCTGAATCGAGTTCACTCCTCGTTCCAGTCCTATAACACTGAACCGTATTAACTTACCATTCCATCCATTTCTATATCATGAGATATAAATATTTACCCAATGCATTGGAGGGAGATATAGGTCCCACCCATCTCATAATGAAATCATTCTTACATGTGCACAAAATAAACTTAAAACATTCATCATAACCCAAAGAGTAAAATGGGTTTCATAAACATCATCCCATCATCACGTGATCCATATAAAACAAATGGATATTTCATCATAAGAAAATTGAAACCATGTAAAAAATAGATACATTATACTTGAATCATACACATATGAAATAATGTCATCTTAAATGGAAAATGGTTTTGATAAAACACTTGAAAATAATTCCTGAGGAAAATATCCTTTCTTCTTCAAAATCATTTTCTTTACATAAAATATCATGAAATTTTAAAATAAAAGTATTTTATTGAAAATAGTCATAAAACCGTGTAGAGTAATCTCCATGAAAATGAGGCATTATGAAACCATAAAAATCCGTTCATTCCATATAATTTATAAATAACATTCTTCTCGTACTCTTGTCGGAAAAGTCAAAAAGTTCCCCGTGTTGTAAACAAAAGTAAGATTCTTTTAATAACATGTGGTAAATTTAAAAAATGGGTAAAAAGGACTTTAAAAAATACATTAAAACATTTTTAGAAAACTGTGGCATGTATGATAACAATAATCCCAGTAAATACTTATGAATAACAATCTGAGATAAGAACGAGATTGGAATAGTTATCCCTTACCATAGGTCTGATATGCTTCGTACATATCCTAAACTCCTATATAATGATTTAAATAAAGTCATTGAATTATTATATAATCATATTCATTGTTATGATATCATATATGGTTCACTTATGACTTTATATTACCCGTTCTTTTGTAAATTCCATGTTAAAGCAGTGTTTTGGGTAAAATCGTTTCATTTATCGTACATGTTTCGACTAGTTGTTCTTGATATTATTAATTATATCCTGATTTAATTAATTCCAGAATGTAAAACATTATTTATATATAATATATATTCAGTATATAAATATATATGATAGATCAATAAATGGAATGAAATACACCGTTCATAGAGACGGTAGGTCGTGCGTACGCAAGAACGCTACTTTTCGTTTCCTTATTGAATTAAATGTAATTAAGTAAGTGAAACATATATGTACATAAATCCAGTATAATTATTATGTAATATATTTCATGATTATTTATTATATATAATTTATAATCATACTTGAATGGTTAATCATGGAAAATGAATCTCATCGCATTCGTAGAGACGGTAGTCTGTACGTATGCACGAGCGATGATATAATTCCCATGATAGTGGAATTGTAATGAAGTGTTTGTATAATATTTCAGAATCAATATCACTTTACAATAATCATATATATTTATTTATTTACACCTTTATAACCATCCAATTAATGTGGTGGTGGAAAACATATTACACCACGGCGTGGAGACGGTATTCCGTACGTACGCACGTGCTGTGATTTCATTTTCCGTAAGATGGATAGAAGGTGAAATAGGGTTGTTTCATATTTATAATAACATATAAGTATATTAGTGATACTGATGTTATTACTTAATAATGAAACAACTAAATAAGAGGAAGTAGAAGAAGAAATAAATTTGAAACAATCGGTAATGGATATTGCCTCTTCTTTGAAGCGCCTCTTCTTAACCTCCTCTTAGGGCCCAAAAGATGGTCTTTGAATAAGAACAGGACCTCTAGGATATTTCTATGGAAGTGAAGAAGAGAAATTTTCCGGGATTTGTCGATCTTGAAGGCTCAATGTGGTGTGAAGAGGAGAGGGAGGAGGTTCCCTTTTATAAGGGAGGAGAGGGGTACTTTAGGAAAAACTTAAAATATTATTTTATAATAAAGTCATATTCAGTTTTTAATAGGTTAAAACTGATTTATTTTGAACACAAGGTGGGGATGGGTCTAAAACCTCTCAACCAATATATTTTAGACAAGTTTAGGTTACTATTTTAACCTTATCATTTAGATTTAACTCTATGTTAAAAAATTTAACTTTTACCGTGTCTTCTTGTTTTCTTACACTATATGGTTAATAAACATACTATAACAAGCCAAAAGAACCCCAATTGGTTCATTATTAACATATATATCCTTATCTAAGTCATTTGGCAGAACCTTAGATTTTTAGGAATAAACTAACAATTAATAATATAATATTTGTTTTAAAAACTATTTTATGTCTATTTTGAGACTATTTGGTACTTGATTTTTGTGAAAATCATAACAGCATGATTAGTTCTAAAAAGGTTAATTAAATAAATAATCACATGTCATATTAACCTATAAAATTAGTTGAATTCATAAAAAGTCTAAAATTACATTTATTTGGGTATTTATAACATCAATTATGTTAATATTTCATTAATAAGGTAATTACTGCATCATCATTGTGTCATAAATAAATTAAATTATTTAATGTTTAAAAATTATAAATAAAATACCATTATGTATTAAATCTATTTATATTTCTAATTAATATTTATAGTCTAATTTATCTTATGTATAACCCTATATTAAAAATGTTTTTGTTAATAAACATTGATTATAACTATTTTAAATCTTCTTTAAATAAAATAATAATAAATGTCCTAATCTAATCCAAGTGGACCTACATGGTCATATTTTATTCCTAAGGTTGTTTGTGGTCGAATTAAACTTATCCAATAGAATTATGACATGTGTTAGTGTAATAATATTATCATTTTTACCCTTAATTACCCTATCTACTTTTAACCGTGGTAAAAAAAAGTAAAAAGTTACTATCCACCAAAAATTATTTTTATCTTATTGAACCACATTTTACTCCTTAATATTAACTGTGTCTCTCATATTTTCAAAATTACATTCACATAAGCGGTAAAATTATGTTTTATGTAAATTTTCAAATTCTCCTAGGAGGTGGGTAACTGACGGTGAAAAGTTCAATAAAAGTTTTATATATCTAAAATTGTTATAAAAGGACTCTACTGGATTACATTGAACTTATATAAATATTATGTATCAATTTTGACCTAAAATAAATTTAAATAAAATAAATAATTATTTAAATAAAATGTCGGTTTTTAAATAGTAACCCAATGTGTTCACTATTCATCAAAAATTGAAAGTTTTCAGAAAAATACCAAAAATTCACCCTAGGATTGTTTCAAAATTACGAATCCAAAAATGAAGTCCATTTTGAAAAATAAAATTTCAAAAAGTGGGTATTACTATTCCTAATGGCTAGTTCATAATAATATTATAATAATATCTCTTTTAGTGAAACTTGGTATTGCGTACTGCACATGCTATCGAGGAAGGTCGTGATTGTGTGTAATGAAATAAAAGCCAGGGCTGCGTGTAGTGAAAGCTCCTTTTGGTGCGGCGTATAACATAATCAAAATTTATTTCATTTATACATTAAACAAAATCTATACTTAATGTTGCATAGAATAATTTCCATAAAATGAACTTGCATTTGTGTGTAACACGATCCAAGAATAGTGTCGTGTATACTGCAATCTAATACGGTGTTGCGTATAACACAAGATAATATTGGTGTATCATACAACACAAGACATCAATGAAATTAAAAAGAATATTTTTCATAAAATCTCGGGGTGTTACATTCTACCCCCCTTAAAATGTATTTCACCCTCGAAATTCGCCGAGGTTATAAATGGTTTACTACTCGAAAGTTTCTTTAATAGAAACCCACATCGTAAAAAGGAATACCAAAACTTATCTTTAAAAACTAAATTATGAAACGTAACAGTTACCCAAATTAACTAATCACTGGGTTTCCACATAGGAGAACATAGGTGGAAATATGGATATGGAAGAAAAATCTAACCATAAAGTTCAGATGGAGAGTGGTAGAGGACATGGCTATGAAAAAGCCAACAGTCACAAAGCCATAAATTTTTGATGATCTAAGGTACCATCTGATTCATCAAATATAAGGGCACTAGGACAACATTTTTTGGTTTTCAAGATCATTTCCCTAAGTTGAATAATTTTAATTAGAATAAATACTTACTTTATTTCGGTATAATCTCACCGTTGTTCATGCCTTGAACAATTTCCCCTTCATCTCTTAAAGAAATGAAGTTGAATTTATCATTCGTCAAGTGTTAGCATATCATGTGATAGAATGATAGGTAATTCCATCTTTCTCAAACCAAAGGATAGAGAAAGTTATTAAATATACATAAGTCTATCTATAGTGAGATTGGACTTATACTTTATATATCATACCTCTTAATATAATAAGACGTGTTTCTACTAACCAGGGACTTCCTGTAGGACAGTGGTAGGTGATAAAGGCCTATCTCACTTCGATTGTGGGATCGATTCCCATAGCCTTGTCTGACACAACGGGTTGTTTCCCGTCCTGAGGTTGTCCTTTTTCTAAAACTACATTATTATAACACTACAAAAATTTTATCGAAAAAAAGTTATAGCCTAAAACAATACTACCTTATGTCTAACTTAATTCATTCCAATATTTAGGTTTATCCAAAATACTTCAGTCCAAGCTCATAGTATATAAAGAAAATGATTACTGGAAAGGTCACATAATAAGCAAGTGAATACCATCATTTATCCCCATATATAATAAGATATATCTCATTGATCACATTCCAAACATGTGAATACCTTAAACATGTATTCTCTTGAAACATAAATTATCATAGAACCATAGTGAAAACATGAATGCTGTCAAAAGGTAACTCTTTCCACATACCAAAATCCGAAAAATTATATATACTCAAACCATGATATCACTTTGTCCTTATACCAGTTATCATCTCATTAATACTATCAAGCATCTCATTGTCTCCTTATCCTTTCATTATGCACATATCATCTGACTTCCTAAATATTTGAATAACCTTTCATGTTTTCTGGTACCATTCATCATATACTTCCAAAAACTCAAGTGAAGACAACAGTGTAACAATCTTCAGATTTTTTTTTCTATATTCCATAGTACCATACATTATTCTTGATAAACATACAATCATTACACTACCTTCTTAAACCACTAACTGAGATTCATCATTTCTTTCATCTCATATATCATTTGTAGTCTCTTCATCATCATCCACATAAATACCACCCATATGACCATGTTGATTCTCTTCATGAGATTTTCCCTTAGGGAATTGGTTTGCATAATTCCCATACATTCCACATTTAAAACATTTAACCGTTGTTGATGTCTTAGAAATACCATTATCCTTCTCCATGGTGTTAACTAACCCTTTTCCTTTTCACTTACTGGATTTGTTTCCTTTTTTTCCACACCCAAAGCATCTTCTATTTCCTTTGAAACATTCTCCTTGATACCTCTTCCCACATGATTTACATGAGGGAAATTGAACTTTCTTTCCTCTATAATCATCATGAAACTCCATCTTTCTCTTATTATCTTAGTTGGGAAACATACCAAAGTTGAGATTACTGATCATATTATGAGATTGCTGATTAGGAATAATAAAGATATGTGGACTTCCAGATCCAATTTCATTTGGCTCCTCATGAAGAATATCATTCCATTGTCCATCATATCCTCCAATATCGTGAATCTTCCTGTTTCCCGCCATTTTCTAAAACCCAAAAAGAATAGTGTGAGAGGCCAAAATCATAATAATGGGGGATTAAATTCAATATCTAACATCTTATGTTTAATTCTAATATCGTTACCGTAATTCTAGGACTATAACTTATACTTATACTAAACCTTAGGGACATCCCTAGACATAACTTAGAAATATCTCTAGGGGTCTCACTAAAGTTATCACATCCTAGTTTCCAAAGGTTGACTAAACCGAACCTCTGATACCAACTGTAGATACCCAAAGCATGACATACATGCACATTACATTACTTTTGAGGAATACTTAATACATAACAAAACCAAACACCGAAGGAACATAATAATTTAGTGTCTTTGGAAACTCGGAACATAATCTTCTAATCGTGGTGAAATATCTTCAACATCTCCCATAAAGATCATCCCCTTTTGTTTTATTTCCTAAAACCATTCTTCACATCTTGGGGAAAAGAAAACATTTAAAGGATGAGCTCAAATTCTCAGTAAGGGTAAGCATGGAGAAAATAAAAAAAATATATACATTTGAACTTCAAAACATGAATCAAAATCTTGAGTAATGAAATAAAAATAGTAGTACATAAGGCATAGATACATCAATCATGATAAAATAGCATGGGAATAAAACATTTAATTGTGGTAACCATTAATCACATGATATGATTTCCATAGTAGCCAAGGCATTGCTGCCAAGACCATCTTAGTGGACAAAGTCCCTTTCTGAATCAAGTTCACTCCTTGTTCCAGTCCTGTAACACTGAATCGGATTAACTTACCATTCCATCCATGTCTATCTCATGAGATATAAATCTTTACCCAATGCATTTGAGGGAGATATAGGTCCCACCCATATCATAATGAAATCATTCTTACTTTTTCCACAAAATAAACTTAAAACATTCATCATAACCCAAAGAATAAAATGGGTTTCATAAACATCATCCCATCATCACATGATCCATAAAAAAAATGGATATTTCATCATAAGAAAAGTGAAACCATGTAAATCATAGAGACATTATACTTGAAACATACACATATGAAATAATTCATCTTAAATGGAAAATGGTTTTGATAAAAAACATGAAAATAATTCTTGAGGAAAATATCTTTTCTTCTTCAAAATCATTTTCTTTTCATAAAATACCATGAAATTTTATAAGAAAATAATTTTGTTGAAAATATTCAAAAAAACTTGTAGAGTAAGCTTCATAAAAATGATGTGTTATGAAACCGTAAAAATCCGTTCACGCCATATAAGTTAAAAATATCATTCTTCTCGTACTTTTGTCGGAAAAGTCAAAAAGTTCCATGTGTGGTAAAAAAATGTAAGATTCCTTTAATAACATGTGGTAAATTTCAAAAATGGGTAAAAGGACTTTAAGAAATACATAAAAACATTTTTAGAAAACATGGGCATGGCTGATAACAATAATCTCAGTAAATACTTACGAATAACAATCTCAAATAAGAACAAGATTGGAATAGTTATCCCCTACCTTATGTCTGATATGCTTCGTACATATCTGAAACTCCTGTATAATGATTTAAATAATGTCATTGACTTATTACAGAATCATATTCATTGTTATGATATCATATATGGTTCACTTAGGACTTTATATTACCCGTTCTTTTGTAAATTCCATGTTAAAGCAACGTTTTGGGTAAAATCGTTTCATTTATCGTACATGTTTCGAAAAGTTGTTCTTGATATTATTACTTATATCCTGATTTACTTAATTCCAGAATGTAAAACATGATTTATATATAATATATATTCAGTATATAAATATATATGATATATCGATAAATGGAATGAAATACACCGTTCATGGAGACGGTAGGTCGTGCGTACGCATGAATGCTATTTTTCATTTCCTTATTGAATTAAATGGAATTAAGTAAATGAAACATATATGTACATAAATCCAGTATCATTATTATGTAATATCTTTCATGATTATTTATTATATATACTTTATAATCATACATTAATGGTTAATCATTGAAAATGAATCTCATTGTGTTCGTGGAAACGGTAGTCCGTACGTATGCACGAGCGATGATATCATTCCCATGATCGGGGAATTGTATTGAATTGTTTGTATAATATTTCAGAATCAATATCACTTTACAATAATCATATATAGTTATTTATTTAAACCTTTATAACCATCCGATTAAGGTGGTGGTGGAAAACAGATTACACCACAGCGTGGAGACGGTATTCCGTACGTGCGCATGTGCGGTGATTTCATTTTCCGTAAGATGGATTGAAGATGAAATAGGGTTGTTTCATATTTATAACAAAATATCAGTATATTAGTGATACTTATGTTATTACTTAATAATGAAACAACTAAATAAGAGGAAGTAGAAGAAGAAATAAATTTGAAACAATCGGTAACGGATATTACCTCTTCTTTGAAGCGCCTCTTCTTAAACTCCTCTAAGGGCACTAAAGATGGTCTTTGAAGAAGACCAGGACCTCTAGGATATTTCTACGGAAGTGAAGAAGAGAAATCTTCAGGGTTTTGTCAATCTTGAAGGCTCAATGTGGTGTGAGGAGGAGAGGGAGGAGGTGCCCTTTTATAAGTGAGGAGAGGGGTACTTTAGAAAAAACATAAAATATTATTTTATAATAAAGTCATATTCAGTTTTTAATGGATTCAAACTAATTTATTTTGAATCTAAGGTGATTATGGGTTGCAAAAATCTCAACCAATAGATTTTAGACAAGTTGATGTTACTATTTTAACCTTATCATTTAGATTTCACTCTAAGTTTAATAATTTAACTTTTACCGTGTCTTCTTGTTTTCTTAAACTATATGGTTAATAAACATAATATAACAAGCCAAAAGAACCCCAAGTGGTTCATTATTAATATATATATCCTTATGTAAGTCATTTGGCCGAACCATAGATTTTTAGGAATAAAATGACAATTAATAATATAATATTTGTTTTAAAAACTATTTTTTGTCAATTTTGACACTATTTGGTACTTGATTTTTTTGAAAATAATAACAGCATGATTAGTTCTAAATGAGTGAATTAAATCAATACTCACATGTAATATTAACCTATAAATTATTGTAATTTATAAAAACTATAAAATTACATTTATTTGGGTATTTATAACATCAATTATGTTAATATTTCATTAATAAGGTAATTACTACATCATCATTGTGTCATAAATAAACTAAATTATTTAAGGTCTAAAAATTATAAATAAAATACCATTATGTGTGAAATCTATTTATATTTATAATTAATATTTATAGTTTAATTTATCTTATGTATAACCCTATATTAAAATGTTTCTATTTAATAAACTTTGATTTTAACTATTTTAACTCTTCATTAAATAAAATAATAATAAATGTCCTAATCTAATACAAGTGGACCGACATGGTCATATTTTATTCCTAAGGTTGTTTTTGGTCGAATTAAACTTATCCAATAGAATTATGACATGTGTTAGGGTAATAATAAAATCATTTTTACCCTTAATTACCCTATTTACTTTTAACCCAGGTAAAAAAAAGTAAAAAGTTGATATTCACCAAAAATTATTTTTATCTTATTGAACCACATTTTACTCCTTGATATTAACCGTGTCTCTCAAATTTTTGAAATTCCTTTCACAGAAGCGGTAAAATTATGTTTTATATAAATTTTCAAATTCTCCTAGAAGGTGGGTAAAAGACGGTGAAAAGTTCAATAAAATTTTTATATATCTAAAATTATTATAAAATGACTCTAATGAATTACATTGAACTTATATATGTATTATGTATCAATTCTGACCTAAAATAAATTTAAATAAAATAAATAATTATTTAAATAAAATGTCAGTTTTTAAATAGTAACCTAGTGTTTCCACTATTCATCAAAAATTGAAAGTTTTCAGAAAAATACCAAAAAATCACCCTAGGCTAGTTTTGATATTCCAAATCCAAAAATGAAGTCTATTTTGAAAAATAAAATTTCAAAAAATGGGTGTTATTATTCATTACGACTAGTTCATAATAATATTATAATAATATCTCGTTTAGTGAAACTTGGTATTTTGTACTACACACGCTATCGAGGAAGGTCGTGATTGCGTGTAATGCAAGACAAGTTAGGGCTGCGTGTAGTGAAAGCTCTCTTTGGTGATGCGTATAACATAATCAAAACTTATTTCATTTATACATTAAACAAAATCTATACTTAATGTTCTGTAGAATAATTTCCACAAAATGAACTTGAATTTGTGTGTAACACGAGCCAAGAATAGTGTTGTGTATACTGCAAGCTAATACAGTGTTATGTATAGCACAAGATAATCTTGGTGTAGCATAAAACACAAGACATCAATGAAATTAAAAGGAATATTTTTCATAAAATCTCAGGGTGTTACAGTTCATATAAAGGGTGATCATGTGGTGGCATATGGTTCTCACCAACTTCAACCACATGAAAAGAATTATCCAACCCAGGAAATGTAGTTAGTAGTTGTGATGCATGATTTAGAGACTTGGAATCACTACCTCTTTGGGTAGAAGTTTGTGGTCTACTCTAATCACAAAAGTGTGGCCTACATATTCCCATAGAAGGATCTTAATCTAAGACAAAGTCACTGGATCGAATACTTATAGGGGTTCGACTTTAAAATTGTATATACCCTGGAAAAGGTTAATGTGGTGGCAGATTCTTTGAGTAGAAAAGTACCAATGCAAGCCTTGAAGAAGTCCAGCGATGAGTGGAATTTGATGGGGCTCTTTTCTCAAAAGCATGTGGAGACCAAAGAGTGCAGTGGAGATGTGTTCTTGGTGAGCATTTAGTTGAATCCTTCTCTATTGGAGTTGATTCAGCGAGGACAGCCCAGTGATGAACATTTTCAACTATCGAGGCTACTTCTTCGTGGTGGAGAGATGTCTTCTGATTGTTCATCATCTCTCGATGACATCTTGTGCTTCAGGGTCCATTCAGTAGTTTTGTCATCTCTGTGGAAGGTGGTGATGTAGGATAGCCACCTGTCTCAATGTGTGATCCATACAAGTGACACAAAGATGTATTTTGATGTGAAACAATAGTTTTGGTGGCCAGGTATAAGACAAAAAATAGCTAACTTCATATCGAGATGCTACAATGTCATCAGGTGAATGAGGAGCACCAAAGGCCCACTAGTTTGCTCAAGCCATTACCCATTACTAACTGTAAGTGGGGAAAGGTCACCATGGACTTTATTGTTGGATTATCTCATACACCTCGGGGTAAGAATTTAATTTGGGTTGTGATTGATGGTCTAACCAAATCATCCCACTTCATTCCGGTCAAAGATACTGCTAAAGCGGATGAGTTGGGCAGTTTGTATCTCCAAGAGTTGGTAAGGATTCATGGTGTTCCATCAATAGTTGTCTCAGAAAGAGACTCCCATTTTACTACTTGGTTTTGGGAAGGCCTTAGGGTCACATATTAAGATGATCATGGATTATCATCCTCAAATGGATGGTCAGAAAGAGTGGTACAATCGGATCATGGAGGACATGCTTCGTGCATGTGTTTTGGAATTTGGAGGTTCATGGGATAGCAATTTGGGATTGGTTGAATTTTCAATTAATAATAGTTACCAATCCTCGATTCTAATGTCTCCTTTTAAGGTGATCTATAGTTGACCATGTTGGTCCCCCTATGTTGGGATGAGTTAGGTGAGGCTTCATTATTTGGGCCAAGCCTTTTACAAGAGATGTCTGAGAAGGTCAAGTTGATCAAACAATGATTGTCGATAGCTCAGAGTCATCATAAATCTTATGATGACAAGAGGCATCGAGACATAGATTTTTTGGTGGGTGACAGGGTATTCTTGAATGCGTCCCCTCATCTAGTCCATCGTCAATTGGCAAAGCAAGGGAAGTTGATGCCACAGTATTTTAGTCCTTTTGAGATCACCGATTATATTGGTAGTGTGGAATATATGTTGGCCTTTCCTTATCAATTTACTTCCATTCATGATGTCTTCCACATCTACCATTTAGAAAAGTATAACCCGGATCCATCCCATGTGTTGAATTGGGAATAACTGGAGATAGAACCAAATTTCTCTATTTTTTAACAAATGGTGGGAATAGTTGATTCCCAAGAGAATGTACTTTGGGGAAATTTGATTCCACTAGTTCAAATTATTTGACAGTATGGGAATGATACACATGAGACATGAGAGTGGAATTCATGGGTTGAGGAAGAGTACTTATTCATGTTTTCTGATCAAGTTTTGGGTTGACTTTTCAGGGAGGAAAGTCTTTCATGGTGGGGAGAATTGTCACATCCATGACTTATATTAAAGTTATTTTTTACTTAATTTCCATTATTTATTTGTTTTGTGGGTTTTATATGCATTTTTAGAGGAAATGGTGAGTTTTCAAGATTTGTCCCAAACTATGATCCCATTTCGAAATTTAAAAAAAATGTTTCTTCAATAACTCCTTCGTTTTTCAACATTTTTCACCCATTCCACTTCTAACTTGGCATCCCCTGACATATTAAAACCACCATAGACATTTTTACCCCTTATTAACTCATTATCACTTTGGATTTGGGTGATTTATTTAGGCATTGGTCCAACATGTAAGCCCATTTCATGTTTTAATATTTTTTAATTATTTAATATAATATTCATTTTTTACTATCTTTCAGTGATTACACCCCTCACACAAGACCACTAATCCCAGGAGAACCCCAGTGTTCCATTATCCCTCTTTGGATCTCATCTTCATGGTGTATTATGGAAAAACTTCTCAAGCTTTCTCAAATCATTCATATTTGAAAGGAGAATTTGTTTCCTTCATAAGTCTATCAATTTTCACTCTTTCTCCCCTATTTCAGTTCCTACATGACCTCCACATCCTTATTTTAACCTCACATTCATTTTTTTATATTTATAGATTTATCTAATTTTGTATTTGGGGAGATTTCTTCAAAGTTTCTCAATTAAGTTAGTTTCTTCTCATGTTCCTCCCATTTTCTTGGGGTTTCTTCCACTTTTCTTGATGTTACTAACATCTAGAATGTAGGGATTATAATATAGGGCTTTATATTGGTTTTTTGGTCTAATATTGTGGTTTTAGGTTTGATTTAACTCCCTTGTGGTGTGGCAGTGGTGCGGGTGAACTTTCACACAAGTATTTGGTGTTTTGACACTTATGGTTGGTGGTTCCATGTGTAATCACTATAATATGAGTTAGCCTTGATTGATTTCTATTTTTAGAATAATACTCCTTCATAGTTCTTGCTGAAAAAAAATTTGTTTCATTTGTTAAGAAATTTATTTTTAGGTTCCAATTTTGTGTGAAAATAGGTGGTTTCCATGTCCACTAAATGTTATACCAATAGGAGCTATTTTATAACTCGTGTAATGGTTTTATTAAAATATTTTTGTGCTTACAATTCTATTTTAGGGTAATATTGGTGTTCAATTGGTTTTAGAAGAGGTATTTCAAATAGATTTCATGTGTAATATTTGGTGGTATACCTTGATGTTGTTTTATGAAAACATTTCATTAATTGTTGAGTTTTTAAATGGTTCAAAGCAAGTCTAGCTACTGTTTTGAGTGTGTATGACCATAAATGGAGAATTTATTAGCGAATAGATTTTGGAAAAATGTGGAAATTTTTTTATCACAAGGGGAAACTAGGGTATCTAGGTGGGCAGACATGTACTGGTACGCTAGTGATCCAGAGTGGTTTTATCCCTGTTTCACTGAGAAACATGGAAATTGACAACACTAAAAAAACTATATTAATGATAATTGTGGCCCACTAGGTAATTATTATGTTCCCTACTAGTGGCTCATTCATGGGAATGGATATTACTATGGTTACTTTACACTGATATATGAGGTACATGGGGCCCAAAACTAACTAGTGCCTATAGGTGTTCCCGAGATTAGTGCTCATAGGATATTTTGTATTTATCATTGAATTAGGGTGTTTTGGTTGGAAAATGAATTATCTTACTTTTTTTAATTTAATTTTTTCACTCTTTGAAATTTCCCATTGAAAATTTTTTACCTTTAAAAGTTTTATTCTTTAGAATTTATTGCCACCATTTCTGGTTTATCAAAAACTTGTATACTTTTTAGCATGTATTTCTTACTATATAGAATCCTTTCGGTGGTATCCTTTTGGTATTAGGATCACACCCTACTTACACCCCTTGAGTATAAGTATACTAGATCATGTTTGATGTAGGTAAATTCAAGGCCTTGGGTGATGGCGGTTCGGGTTAGTAGTTTCTACCCTTGGTGTGGTGTTGTGGAGACGACTTGTGGATGATAAACCCTTGTTGTGTACAATCTCTGGGGTTTTTTTCTTCTAATTTTATGTATATTCCAAACTATTATGTCATGTTTAAACCTATGTGTTCAGTTTTGAAATTTATTAAAGACATGTTGGGAATAAAGTTTCAGATTTGGTTTATTGATTGTTTTTTGTTGTTAAATGATTCAAAACTCGGGTAAATTGTTCCCAAACATTAATACATGATACCTAGGAACTGGTTCCAGCCTGTGTGGATAGGGAACACCCTTTGGCCCTTTCCATGGGCCGAGTCGGGTTCATGCTTTAATGGCACCCATATTTGGTTTGTGAAATATATTTTTTTCAGTGTCCTTATTTTTCAAAATTGTTTTACAAAATTTCATTTTTATTACTCCAATGATTTATCAAGATAGATTTATGTTATATTTTTCTTTTAAAATATTTTAATGTAATATTTATAATTTTTTCTAAAATGGCCATTTTTTATATTATTTATAAAAATGTAAAATGAATGTTTTATAAAATATAGACGTTAATGGATTTTCCTTTCACCATAACTATTTTACACTCTAACTTATTCTATAAGTAATAAATTATTTTAAAAAGAAATATCTTTATAAAAACTTATTTCAAATGTTTAACTTTAATTTTTTTTCTATTATTTAAGTGACATTGTTTTACCAAAAAATCTTAATTTTGATGAATTGATGTTCATCTCTCATATCTTGATTAATTTTATAGTAATTAAATTTATCTGAAAAAATTCTCTTTATTATGATAATTTTTCATTAAATGGTTTATTTATCTTAAATTTCCATGTGGATTGTATCATGGATATAATTATTACCAAAATTTTATATCATTTCAATATAAGTTGTTTTACTATGAAATTTATTTCATTGATTGGGGAAATATTGATATTTTGTATTCTTTACCTAATATAGATATTTATTGATTATGAAAATTATTCATGAATTAAATTGATCATTAAATATAAAAGGAATGAATTGAAAATGAGGTGATTATTGGGGGATAGAATTATATATCCCATATATTCACCAAAATGTCTCATGGTACAAACACGTTGTCTAGCCTTATTAAATGGGTTGTTTATGTATTATTACCCCAAGTTTAAGCTATCTTAGCGTAATTCCTAAGTACTAAAAATATCATTTTGTATGAGATCATGAAATCTAGCATTATTCATTTCCTTCATTGATAATTAAATGGTTATTATACATGAGATTATTTCATTTGATATTATACATGGATACATTTTGTTCTCAAGTTATTGATTAAATGAAATTTTCTTTCAATTATTTACCTTTCAATATTGATTATACCTTATTTACTCATGAAATATTTTGTTGTAATTAACCCTTACTAAGAATTTGAGCTCACAATTATTTTGTTTCCTTTCACCAAGATAGGAAAAAATATATTTTAATGGGTTTCAAAGATATTGAACATTTTCTTCTCTTATGTTTTATATTTTATTTCCTTTCTAAAATTGGAATCATGCATGTACCTAGTTCATCAAAACTACTAAACCAATCAGTCCTTTGAGATGTGATCTCTTGTATCTTATTAAAATATAATAAAGAATACAATATATATAGGTTACTTGAGTTTTAGTTGTCACAAAAGGATACCATAAATTTATTATAAATGAAATTAAAATAAAAAATTAAATATTTAAAAACATGATTATTATTTATAGAATAAAAAATATTTAATTTAAGGAAACACTATAAATGAGTAGAGATTTTGAAAAAAACCCCTTACTTAGATATTAACAAGTAAAGTAAGAATATAGCATTGGATATAATATGTGAAATAAATGTATATCCACATAAAAAATATAAAACAATCTATGTTTATAGTTAATATAATAACATGATCAAAAAAGGAAGGAATTAACTCAATGAATGAGAATTGAGTTATGAATCCCATAATATTTTTGGTAATTAATCAAAAGAACATGGAAAATAAACAAGAAATGGACTTTTAAATCACATAAAAAGGTTATTTATGAAAAAACAATTGAATGTATACCAAAATGATCTGAGAAATTATTTAGTCACCCAACACATATCCTAGAAATTTTTTTAAAGAAAAAGTAAATTTAAGTGAATACATGAGGTATAATGATCTTATGCCATCTTTAAATTTAAATAGAGTAAAAAAATATATTTCATCATATGTAAATCATTGAAAGTACCATATATAATTGAAGTTAATATCTAGATAAATCCACTACAACATATTTACTTATATTTAAAATCAACCAATCAGTATGTGGACTTTTAGTGTACAAATATTAAATTTTTGATTCAAATTCATAGCCAATCAACACAATCCCTTTCTTTTATGTAATAAGAAAAACCCCATCATCAATTTGCATCACTAAATACTAAAAATTATTTAATTAAGTTAACAAATAATAGTAGTACACATAAAAATATATAACTATTCAAAGTGAAATAGGTTCCATAGACATCAATTCCTCTTCTTAAATATCCTTTAATATACATTCATTTA
The DNA here is from genome assembly GCA_963277665.1 of Viscum album. Taxonomy (NCBI): domain Eukaryota; kingdom Viridiplantae; phylum Streptophyta; class Magnoliopsida; order Santalales; family Viscaceae; genus Viscum; species Viscum album. The sequence continues at coordinate 1,657,072,629 of OY728163.1, forward strand.
CTAGGATAAAACCTATTCACCCTAGCCTCTATGAACCATATAGTGAAAATAGATTCCAAAATAGTTTCCAGGAATCCCAACTATATTCCTAGATCAATCCCAGTGTTAAAAATCCATTAAGTTCATATTTTAGTAACAATGTAAATATTCCTGTAATTTGTTTCTTCAAAATATGTTCCAACCAAAGGATCATTTTCATCATGTCTTATCATGCTAATAACATCTAATTGAATTAAATTATGGATCATCTAAAAATTAACTTTCTTCAATTCATTGGAATTAGAAGACAAAGAATTAAAATAATAATAATTTGAATGAAATTAATTTTATTTTTTTTATAATAAAAACTCTTTATAATATTTTTATTTAATTGAGGTTGTACTCATATTTTTGTTTTTTAGTGATGTTTCATATTGAATATTGATAATATATTAATGTTTAAATTGCATTGTAGTAAATCATGTTTAGGTTTGATTTAATTCACTGTTTTTTGTGATATATTATATTCAATATGATATTTGTCTGTAGGAAAATACATACTAAAATATTAGGGTGTTTCAGTTTCCCCCTAAGTGATTATGTATCACATTCGGAGCCATCAAACACTTTATGAAGAAGGTATGGTCAATACTAGGTGTAACAATAGAACCCAAGGATCAAGTGGTTTATTTATTTTTTTCTTTAGTTTCTTATTATAGCACATCATCATGAACACTATTTAGACAGTATATATTTAGAAACACTATTGGTGTTAGCCTATTGAGTTATACTCACACTCTTCTCAGGCCACCATGGGGACCCAAGAAGATTCAAGGTTACAGGACGGGACAAGGGTATGGTTCACCTGATTTATAAATTATTGAGGTATTTAGGCTGAATCATGGAAGATAGGATAGGGTTGGGACTCATGACCAATTTTGAGGATTTCTCTAGTTTGATTTTTTTAGGTTGTTTTTTACTTTTATGCATATGATCTACCCATGGGGGATATTGATATTTTTTATGTATTGTATTAAAAACATCCATATTGATAAAACATGGGTATATATGTCTATTTATTTTTATTATACTATTATGTAAGTTATCTATAGTTTATCAAAAGGTTTGTTATTATTGCAACTTCAGACGAAATTTTTGGTTATTTAATTCGGGTGATATTATCTCCCCATGTTATTACTATACCTTAACTACTAGTAAACAAGCTTTGGTATATGGGGAGGTATGCCTATGTTTATATGGATAAAAAATCTGGTAATTATAGAGTGATTCAGCTCAGGATGTTATAATTTTCCCCAATTTAAAACCATTCTTTTCTTGGAGGGTTTTCCCCATAGTCAAACCCGGAAGGGTAAAACCATGTATTTAGGCTATCGATTCATATTGGAGTCCAATTAGATAGATATATATTTGGGTTTTTATAGATTTTCCCTAAACATTCTAGGAATTTCCAATTAAAATTTTAATTTTTATACTCATAATATGGTTTAATTATAGCTATTTTGTATGGATTTCTTACTATTATTGTTGTGGTTATTATGTTTGGCCTTATTTTTACTAATTTTTAATGGATAAAAAACATATATTTATCAAAATAATAATTTTTTTACTTTAATTGTAATATTACACCTTGAAATTATAAAATAATTTCATTTTATTTGATAGTGCATGTGACACGCAATGCTGAGCTTAAACAACCCATGAAATATATTTCTTTAAATTTAGTCTCTTCGACATCTAGCAGAACATGAAACCCTGAGTCTAAATGAAGCGTAATATAGTATACCATTATAACCTATTATCTTAATATATGGGTATGAATAATAATAACTAAAATATTAAAAATGTTTTATCTATTTATTATAAATAAAATAAGAATCATTTAAAATAAAAAGAAATGTTTTCTGAAAAACTATTTTTTGCAAAAATGTGGTTTAATTGCACTTTGCACACAAAATTTAATATTATTTTTTACCACTTTAATAAAATTTATTTGATAAAGTGAACTTAATTTTTGAAATTATAATATCAAAAATATATTAGGGTGAATTTTTTTTATTTTTTTGAAATGTTTCATTTTTCGATGAATAATGAAAATACTAAATTTTAATTGAAAACTGCCTTTTTGTTTATATTATTTATAAAAATAAATTATATATAAAATTGGATTAAGTTTAAAATTAAATAAATTATATATATCTTAATCCAACAATGTTTATTGGAATCATTTTCATATTTAATTATGATTTAAAAATTTTGTAAACTTTTGAACATTTTCTCTCTAAATATCTGCTTTTTCATCGCATCTGTAGGATTAATTTTTGATTAATTTTTTCAACTTATGAGAATGGAATGAGAAAATGGATTATTTACTTATTATAATCATAATATATAATTTATAATAGGTTAAAAATATTTTTTTACCCTAATTAATAATAAAAACAGAAAAAATAATTTATTATGGTTATAGAGGAAATGGATTTACCATGAGAATAAACTAAAAAGATAATGGTTAAAATGACCTAAAAACTTATATGAAATATATTTAATGACTATATTTAGACCCTATAATGTATTTTTATCTAAAATACTAATATTATTACACTTTTTAAATGTGAAAAATGTGGGTACACATTTCTTTTCAAAAATTAAAATTTTGTCACTCACCTCACTTATAAAAGGTTTCCCTCTTCCCTCTCATATTCAAACCATAAAAACCATTTTCGGCCATTATCTGCCAAAATGACTTCCCAAATTACCACATAAAATACTATAATACTTATTTTGGTCCTAAATCCATCCTTGAAGGATTTGATGCCAACCTAAGGTGGTTACTTGAGGAAGAGATTCATTGATAATTTTTATTTTATTTCTTCATCAACCTCATTTAATTATTATTATTAAACCATGATGATATAGAAACTTAAGTATATTTAATATACTAATATGTTTTTATATTAATGTAATGACATAAAACCATCCACACTTCAATCAATTGGGTTATGAAATCATCATTCGTGTGTACAGTGGATTATCGCCTCACAAATGGATGTCATTCATTTTTCCATTACCCTCTCTCACAATGGTATATTATGATGGATATAAACTATGTATGTGATATTAATAACATAATTATACCCATATAGTTATTATATAAAATATATATTTTTTACACTCCATTTCTTAGTGGATACGATAATGTCCATCGTGTGTGTGAAAAACTATCACCCCGCAAAGTGATGTGATTCGTTTTTCACTAACGCTTTACATGGATTATAATAAGGATAAATTTAATGAATATATTTGGTATAAATGAAATAATTATTAAATTAATGAAATATTTATCATTATTAAAATATAATTTATCATTTTCATTCTTACCTTTTTACTCATGGAAAGATGGTAACATCGCCCATGTATGTCTGGACTAACGCCTTCACAGAGTGATGTGACACACTTTTCAACACCACACCACATGGATGATATGTAAAAGTATATTTAAAATTAAATAAGATAATATTATCACTATGGTAATTTTAAATATTACTTATCTTATTTACATAATTCTAATTGTAAAATTTAAATGTTACCCATGCATATGTACGACCTACTATCTCTATGATCGTAGCATATGCCATTTCTCAAAACCATGTTTCGTGGTTGGTATTAAAAGTATACTTGATGACTAAATATGATAATTATTTCATGATTGTTTTTATGTATATTATGAAACTATATAATATGAAAAAGAATCATAACTTTCATGATAAAAGACACATGATAAAAAAGTCAATGAACATATGAAGCAACAAAAATAATGGCAGATTAATAACGAATGGGTGATAAGATGTTACAATATGATCATATATGATATTATAAATATGAATATGGTTCTAGTATAAGTTAATAACATGTTGAAAATAGCTATAAATGAGGTTAAATTGCGTTCAACCAAAAGGGCGTGTGAGTTAAGAGATTCTATCTCAATTTCCTTTCATTGAGGCACATTTGTATATTATGAACCAATTTATTTTATATGGTGTATAAACTGCACATTTCACATGTAATATCATGAATAACTCATACATCATGGTATATTATATTTCAATTTTAATATTTTCATCCATGTGTATTGGGCTTGAATATTACCAAGTGGTAAGGGACTTTGTCTCGATTTCCCTTCATTGAGTCATTTTATAATGTTATACACAAAATTTATTTTATATGGTGTATATACTCCAAATTTTACATACAATATCATGAAAAAATAATAATTCATGTTATATTAAATTTAATTTTTAATTATTTTATCTGAGGGTATTTGACTTGAAAATTACCAAGTGGTAATGAATTTCATAACACAATTTCTTTTCGTTGGTTTATATTACTTATTCATTGTATTTGATATTCTAAGATTATGTTTGTAATGAATTTTGAATATATTGTGTTTTATTTCAAAATTTATTTTGTGAATATTCATTTTATAAACATAATTAATTCGTTGATTAGTTTTCACTTCAACATATGGTCTTTGTAAAGATTTATTTCACATTCTCATTTTAATCGGGATTTTTTATACTTGAATTTACATTAAAGGAAATTATTTGATAATTATATAATATATGCCTTTAATTTTCTCTAAATTTTTTTTATTCATGAATTTTTATGTAATATTACTATTTTATACTCTTTTCATAGAAAATAATTCAGAATTTTTTTAATAATTTCTGACATTATTTCTCTATTTGGCCAGAAAATATTTTTATTCAAAAACCATGTTTTATAAAATTGTTTTTACCCATGTATAAATTATTTTTAAATAAATTTTTACCCATTTTTACTTTTTACAAAACAAATAATTGAAAGAAATTATCATGTTGTCTTCAATCCAAGGATTGTTCAGGTTTTAACAGAAAATTGAAAAGAATATTTATTTTAACATACTCAATATGTATGAGATTTACTACCTTCATAACCACTCAATGTTTTAAAATTTCCTTTATAAGTTTCAATGTATATTTTCGAATAAGGTAATTTTCAAAAAAAAATTATGAACATTTAGTTTTAAAAGTGTATTTTCAAAATGAAAAAGATATTTTCCTCAATAATGTTATTCAAATATATTTTATGGTATTCTTATACATCAAAGATAAAAACTCTTTATTTAATATATACTAAATTGGAGATATGTTATATTTATAAAATATCTATTATTCCTTTGGATGGTTTGTGGTCCTTTTGACTAAGGAAAGTATCGAATTTCACTTTCCTGATTGATTTTTATATTCATTAACTTCACATTGAAATATTCACACTCGTATGATCAATAGACATTAAATTTAACCTAAATATTTTTATTGTTCATCATGGATATTATTATTACTTAAACTATATCTCATTTCTACATATGGTGTTTTAATTTTAAAGTTATTTGACTGAATAGGGAAATATTGATAATTTTTATTCTTTCTTCTATATAGATATTTAATATTAAAGCATATTGATTCATGAATTATATTGATTATTTAATATATGTGGAATTTTTTGGGCATGTAGTAATGGGTGGGGATGGAATTATATATCTCGTTGATGCGTTGATAGGTCCCATGAGGTAAATTAGTTGGATAGCCTTAGTTAAATGAATTTCTGGTATACACCTAACCAATAGATTAAAATTGTCTTGATGAAATATCTTTATAGTAGAGGTATCATAGTCCCTAATATCATGACATCCAATAATTAAGCATCTCTTTAATTGAAAATTTAGTTATTATTATCCATGATATGTTTTCAATGATATTATCTCTAGATGAATGTCATTATTAGTTTGATGATTTAATTGAATGTGTTTTCAGTTATCTACCTTTCCATATTGTTCATTCCTTATTGACTATGCTCCATTTATTCAGCATAGATTCTATTTTACTTAACCCTTACTGATCATTTTATCTCGCCCTTATTTTTTATCTTTCCTAAGAATTCATAATGTGTACTATTATTGATATGAAAGGATATTCTAAAGGGAATAAAGATATTCATATAAAAAAATTATGTTATAATTTGTCTTTGCAAATGTAATGTAAGAATTAAGTATGTATCCAGTTTAACAAGACTGATAAACTGTTATATCCTTTGGGATGCAATTATTTTTATCTTATACCAATGTAATAAAGAATAAAACACCTCTAAGATACTGGGATCAGGGTTGGAATTACTATAGTTAGTATCATAAGAATTTTAGTAGAAACCTTGGGAATTATATTTAGGAAAAAATATATTATGGATCATAACTTTATTATAAAATTTTGTAATAATAATAGCATAACATCATAAAGTTTTGATAAAGAAGGTATTATGTGGTTTTTCCTAGAAATACATCCCTATATGGATTCTACATGTGGATGTGGTTCTGTCATATATTTACCTATGGGTAATGAATCTAAAAATAGCACATTGTGATTGACTTAATTATCACATGATGCATGATAGTGGATTTTACTAAGAATATGTTTTAACACTCCTGCGGGATATTCTTAGGATAATTATAATTTTATTTAAAAACTATTATGAAGAATTTGAATAGATTATGAAAATGAATGACCTATGTTAAACATGAGGTATAGTGTATTAAAAAAATTTGTCTACATTTAAACATCCTATAAATTATTATATGGTTTTCTCATTGTAATTATTGTTTCTCACACTATGATTTTTGGTTTTAGTCAATGGATAGAACCCAAAGAAGACATGTTAACATTGAACATGAAGGAGAATGTGGTGACTGTAAAACACAAAATGGGATGATTAATATAGTGAAATATGTTGTGATTATTCTTAATCAATTATCAAAAAAATATGATTACAAACCTACACCATAAATAGAATTCAGACTCACTAAATAAGAGAAATAAAGAGTTCTAAAAGAGATTGAGTGGTGGATACCATGTATTAAAGAATGTTTAATTTTATTTTGTGTAAGAAATGTGGAAAGAGACACCCAAAAATTTTCCTCAAAGGAATGGTGAACTACTTTATGTCGGGAAAATAAGGGCCTAAAAAACAAATTACTAAGGAAAATTGAAGGGTATGATGGGAGGAAATAAATATCATCCTAGGGATCCATTTATAGTTAATTGTCTTAAATGTGTTGAACCTTGGGATTATTTAAGTCAATTACCTCTTCAAAAGGTTAACCTCGAGACCAAGAAAGGAATTATATTGAAATAAAACAAATGAATTATTTATGTATTAGGATTGAATAATTAAATTATTTAAATATTTTACCAATGGTATTTTGGTTATAATAATAATGAAATATATAAGTATTGTGTAAAATTTTATAATAATATATGTCATTATTAACTTAAGTGTTATGGAAACCATCATAGTTTTATGAGTTTAAGGTTGATCATAATTTAAAAGTACTAAAAACTCTATTTTTGTTTTTTCTTGATGGGATTCTACTAAGATTAAGGATATTTTGGGAGAAATTTATAGAAATTCAACCCATTTGTTTAGTGTATGTTTTTGTGAAAATTTTATTTGAGGAATAAAGTCTTCAAATTTCATAGAAATATATTTAAAGTTATTGATAATATTTAGTTTTAATATGATCATTAATTACATTGTAATAATATTCAAACAAGATTATTAGACTTTATGGGGAAAAATAAGTTGTATTGAGAACCTTATTAAAAAGGTTATTTAATGATTAACTTTATTTCAAGGATTTCCATAATATTTTTTATGAATTATATTGAAATTATATTAATAAAGTTTTATAAAATAGATAGACCACATGCTAGGTGACAACCCATCACATCTGGTAAGGCTGTGGGGCATGAACCCACATTCGAAAAACGATAAGGGTTTTACAACTACCACTGGACTATATAATGTCCTAGTTAATATTTCATGTTTTTAGTTAAATTATTGGAGGGATAAATATTAATTTTGAACAAGTGGTGTTATTTTTGGGGTTTAGAGATTAATGTTTTATATGGATAAATTGTTCTTACTATATTGGTCTTAAAAAAAGTTAAATACATGTACGAATACTTGTCAATATTTTATGGATATTATGATCCATTAAAAGTAAATTTTAGAACTTCAGGCATCAAAAATTATTTTCTCTATATTCATTTCGTTATGTAAATGATGAATTGGAAAATTATCGAAGCACAACTAATGGATTAAGTTTTGTTTATGAAATAAAAACACCTCAGTTAAGTATATTTCCATATATCCTTAGGCAATAAAATAATTCCTTTTCTTTAAAGAAAGGATATTAAAAAAATTATATGTTATTAACTTCTTATCTGGTTAATCATATGGTCTTTTCAATTATCATATATTTATGGTTTTTGTGGTCCTTAATTTTCTATTTATTTCTCACTTTATTGTGATCAATGACCTTTATCATTATCTATAATTATTTACACTTTTCTTCCATGTATATATCTTCACATTCCACCATTTTTATCCAACTTAGAAACATATTTATTTTTTATTCCAGGTGATATTTGTAATATCCTTTCACTTTTATAAAGAGGATGTTTTATTAACCAATTTATGATGTCAATTATTTAACATTCATATTTCTAAATGTCAAAACTCTGATTAATAAGATCAAGTTTAAATTGTTAGGATGAAATTTATTTAAGATGGGGAGAATGTAGCACCCCAAAATTATAAGAAAGAAGAAAATTGAATTCAATAGTGTATTCGACATGAAGAGCTAAGTTTAAACAACCCACAAAACATATTTCTTTAAATTTACTCTCTTTGATATCTTATGGAACACACAACCCTTTATCTAAGTGAATTGTAATATATTATATCGTTATAACATAGAACTAAAATTTGTGGGTATGAATATTACTAACTAAATTATAAAAATTCAGTTTATTAATTGATTAGAAATAAAATAATAATCGTATAAAATAAAAATTATTGTCTTATGAAAAACTATATTTTTTCTAAAGGAAGGTTTAGTTGTGCTATGTGTATATATTTTAAAAATAAATTTTACCACTTTTAGAAAATTTATTTGATAAAATAAATATAGTTTTTTAAATTATACTATCAAAATTATCTTATGGTTAATTATTTGTATTATTCTGAAATGTTTAATTTTTCTATGAATAGTGAAAGATATTGAATTTTTATTGGCAAATAACTTTTGTGTAAATTATTTATAATGAGAAATTACATTTTTAATTATTTTAAAATAAAAATTATTAAAATTATATATATATATATATACTAATAAAATTTTGGTCAATATAATCATTTTCATATTAATTTTTAATATAAAAACTTTTTAACCTTTTTAATATTTTCTCTATAAAAAACCACTTTTTTGTAATGCCCTAACCCCAATTACCCAGAATCGGTGCATTATTACATAAAATTGGCATGATAAAAAGAATCATTTCCCGAAATAGCAATCATTTTAGTAGCCTTAGAAGTACTAGATACACACATAAGTTTTACATTACATCATGAAATAAAAAACAACATTGTGTCCCCTTTGAACACTCTTATATTCCTTATCCTATTACTACAGGTTAATCATAATATACTTCTTTGAATCCTGAGAAAAATAAAACATAAGAAAGGGGTGAGCTTAGATGCTCAATAAGGATAACAGTATAATGAAAACTTTCATAAATAAGCATAAACATTTAAGGCAATGTATAAGAGTAAAACAAAATCCTTTTAAACTTAAACTTAATCATAATATGAAAAATATAAATCAAAATAATGACATTTAATTATTCATATGGATGTTATTCTAATATAATAATCACATGAAATATCAATATCCAATTTCATAATGATGGAATTCATAATTTCAGACTTCATAACCACATTGTCAAGGCCTTGTTCCAAGACTACAAATAATATTTTGACAAGTCCTTGTGTCAAGACATTGGTTTGTCTCATGAGACCTACCGATTCATTTAGGGTCTATGGCAGGCTCCACCAGTCACTTACTAAGTCCAATGCATTCCTCATATGAAAAGGTTTAAACATAACATAAACATTCATATTAAAAATATCATACAAAATGTCAATACTTTATCTGTAAACCATGAATGGTATAAAAATAACACATCCATATTCAAACATATCACAAAACCTTCCATAGAATATGGAATATCTGTATCATAATAAATCAACCTAGATCAAGAATAATATCCCGTAAAGGATGTTGACATAGTAGAAAATGATCAGTAAAAATCTTTGTGAAAAATATCACTTTTTCGTGAAATAATTTAAGAGTCACATAATTTATAAAGGAAGTCATTTAAAAGATTGTTTTGAATCAAAGTGTCTCATACCACTTTAAAACTTTTTAAATTAATTAAAATTTTGAAACTTTAATGTATATATAAATAAATCTTTAAAACCATTTTGAAAACATGGACATTAATGATAAATGGTTTAGAAGAATACATCTTTAAAATATTTAAAATGATATTTTAGTTAGAGTTCCTAACCAAATTAAAGATGCTTGAACACAAATAATTAAGTAAATAAAAACATTTTAAAACCATGATAATAAATGGATTCATGATATACTATGTAAAAGTACAGTATATACACCAAATAAAAGTTAATTGGTGCATAACAACAAATAAGTCTCAATGGAATATAAGTTGAGATGAATTCCTTTATAAAGACCATATCTTTAGATTATGGATAAATCAATGACATAATTATGTTTGAAAAATATAAATACACTCAATATGATTGGATATTCAGTGTAAATCAATCAAAGGACATTCACACATATTCTTGTAAAAACAACACCAATGACTTGGATGTTTAACTCAATGAATAGAAATTGAGTTAAAATTACTCTTATCAAGTTTATATCGATGACTTGAGAATTTATCAATGGATTGATTATGTGTATCAAAATTATATCCACACAAAGGGGAGTGGAAATTACTAAATAAGTAAATAAAAAGTGATTTCACACATAATCTTGGATTATAGTATTCAACAAAGTTTGTGTAAAACCGAATGAGTGGAAATTGAAATTTGTAATTCCCTTACCGATTTGGTAACTTTCAAAACATACACCACATGGAAGAAGTATCATCCAATGATGATGTAAATACCCATAAATTAAATTATATTATGCAAAAAATACAATCATGGGAAGTACATACACCACACAAAAGGTAATAGTGGCAAATATAGCATGAATCTCAAGGGAATAAAAGTGAGATGAAAACCACTTACCTTGTAATTTTCCTTAGTATATGGTAGTTTAACCTCCTTTATAATGGTGAAATAATTGTTATTAAATTATAAAAGAACCAAATACATAAATATTATATCATATATGATCTTATAATATTGATTTGTTAATGATATTTCAGTAGTATCATTGTTTTGGTTGTTCACTGATTTGTTTTCTTTTATACGTTTTGTTATATAAGTCATGTTTGTTATGTATAGGATGTATTTTATTCATATCCAGAATGATATTAAGTTCTTAAACATTATTTTGAATCATAAAATGAAAATTATTCTTGAATTATTATGATGGGGAATGAATCTCATCGTGTTCGTGGAGACAGTAATCAGTACGTAAACACGAGCTACAATATCATTATACTGATGCTGAAATAGTATGTAATTGGATAGTATATAATATATAAATAATAATTAACATGTTATATTTATTATTTACATCAGTTATACTCATTATTATACCCATCTAAAAAATGAATTGTTTGAATAACAAACTACACCACGACATGGAGACAGTAAGCCGTACGTATGCACGTATGGTGAATTTTTCATTCATATGATGGATAGAATAATGAATTTGGTTATACCGTTTTTATAATAACATAAAAATATATATAATATATTGGATTTATTATTTTAGAATGGAAACAAAAAATAAATAGGAAGTGGAAGAAGAAAGGAACATGAAAGAGGTGATGAAATATTTACCTCTTCTTCGGGTTCTTCCTTTTAATTTGATCAAAACGGATCCTTAGGTTGGCTTTATGAACAAAGGAAGACCTATAGGATAAAGAGAGAAAATTTGGGAGGATATTTGGGAAGGTTTTGGCCGAGCCAAATGGTTTTGGAGGTGTTAAATTAAGATAAGTGGAAGTATCTATTTACAAGAGAGGTGAGGGTCACTTTAGGAAATGCTTGAAATATTAATTTATAATAAAATCATTTTCAGTTTATAATGGATCCAAAATGATTTAGTTACAGGCTAATCTGGGTATGGGTCGTAAAAATCTCAACCAATAGGTTTTAGATAGGTTTATCTCACCATATTAACCTTATCTTTTAGATTTAACTCTTAGTTAAATAGTTTGACATTTACCATGTCTCTTCGTATTTTTATATTATATGGTTAATAAACTTACTATAACAAGTCAAGAGAACCCCAAGTAGTTCATTATTAATATATATAACATTATATAATTTCTTTTTCCGAACCTTATTTTTTAAAATATATTATATAAATTAATAATATTGTATTTGTTTTAAAAACTGAATTATGTCTATTTTGACACTATTTAGTATTTTATTTTTTTGAAAGACATAAAAACTTAATCACTTCAAATAAAATTTATTTAATCAATTTTAATATTTCTTTTAACCTATAAAATTAGTTTAATTCATCATAAGTCTCAATTTACATTTATTTTGATATTTATAATATCAATTATTTCAATATTTCATTAATAAGGTAATTACAGCATCATCATTGTGTCATATATAAATTAAATCATTTAATGTATAAAAATTATAAATAAAATACAATTATATAAGAAATATTTTTATATTTATAATGAATATTTATATTCAAATTTATCTTATGTGTAACCCTATATTAATATGGTTTAGTTATTAAACTTTGAATTTAACACTTTTAACTCTTCTTTAAATAAAATAATAATAAATGTCTTAATCAAATCCAACTAGACCAAAAAGGATAAAATTTTATTCCTAAGGTTTTTTTTGGTCGAATTACACTTATACAATAGAATTAGGACACGTGTTAGGGTAATTATAATATCATTTTTACCCTTAATTACCCTATTTACTTTTAACCATGGTAAATAAAAGTCCAAAGTTACTATTAACCAAAAAATATTTTCATCTTATTGAACCAAATTTTACTTAATAATGTTAATATTGTCTCTCATATTTTTTAAATTCAACTCACAGAAGTGGTAAAATTATGTTTTATGCAAATTTTCAAATGCTCCTAGAAGGTGGGTAAAAGACGGTAAAAAGTTCAATAATATTTTATATATCAAAAATTATTATAAAATGACTCCAATTAATTAAATTGAACATATATAGGTATTATGTATCTATTTTGACTTAAAATAAATAAAATAAATAATTATTTAAATAAAAAATACGATTTTAAACAATAACGTTGTGTTTTTCATTATTAATCAAAAATTGAATGTTTTCAGAAAAATACCAAAAATTCACCCAAAGCAAATTTTTAGATTCCAAATTCAAAAATTAATTCTATTTTAACAAATTAAAAACATATATGTTTCATTAATTAATTAAACTAAAATTAATTTCCATTGTCAAAACGAAAAGGCGGGTTTTTTAAAATGTAAAAACTAACAAAATATTGACATGTGTTTATGTCAAATTAAAATGTAGAATTACTTATAATGACAAACATTGTATTAAAAGATAAAAATATAATCTAATTATACTTAAAAACCATTCAAATGCATAATTTAACACTATAAATTATTTCGATTAAAAATGTTTATTTCAATTAAAAGTTAGTATTTTTCAGTATTCATCAAAATATAAAAGTTATCAGAAAAGAACCAAAAATTTATCCAAAAGGAATTTTTATGTCCTGATTCTAAAGAAAATTTTAATTTAATTAAATTTAATATATAAAATTTTCAAATAATGGTTTTAAAAAGGGTTTTCCATTAAAAGGTGGTAAAATTGTATTTTTTCAAAAATACTTCTTTTATGTGAAAAAATGTATTTGTTCTTATATTAGGTTTAAGAAACACATAATATGGATTCTAAAATTATATAGAGTATATAAAATTCAAAATTAATAACTACTTTTTGAACGTCTAGTTTGGTAAGTCATGGTGCACTTGAACTCGGTGTTGCGTGTAGCACAAACTATTGAATTACTTTAAAGAAAATAACTTACTATGAAATCTTGTGGTGTTACATTTTTCATCGCGTCTGTAGGATTAATTTTAAATTAAATTTTAAAACATATGTGAATTTTATTTATAAAAACGGATTAAATATTTTTAATTATCATAATTTATATTTTATAATAATTTAAAATTAATTTTTTACCATAATTATTAGTAAAAATAATAAAAATTATTTATCATGGTTAAGGTAAAAATTCATTTACCAGGGGTTAAACTAAAACAATAAAGGTTAAAATGACCTAAACACTTGTATAAAATATATTTACTAGACCTATTTAGACCATATATGTCTAATTATGTATAATAGTTCATTTTTCACCATTTAGTCTTGTGAAAAAAATTTAGTAGATCTTTTTCTTTTCAAAAATTACATGTGTGTCTGTCACCTCACTTATAAAAGGTCATCCCCTTTCCTCTCTTATTCACACCTTCAAAACCTATTTTTTTAGACAAAAACAACCAAAATAATTTTACAACTTCCCTTCATGCATCCTATAATCCTTAATTTGGTCATAAATTTGACTTTAGAAGGCTTTGGTACAAACCTAAGGAGGTTACTTGAGGAAGAGGTAATGTTCTTTAATGAATGTATTTATTTTATTTCTTCCCCCAAATCCATCAATTAATATTATAACATGATGATATAATAACATAAGTATCTTTCATATAATGATTTGTTTTTATGTTAAGTTCATTACCTACAACCATCCCCATTTCCTAAAAATGGGTTGTGAAATCATTATTTGTGTGTACGGTGAACTGCCGCCTCGCGAATTGATGTCATTCATTTTTCCATTACCACCTCTCAAGGTTGGGTATGATGATTGATATAAATTATATATATTATATTTATAATATAATTATACCTCTATATTCATTATATTATATATATATATATATACCTTTTTAACTTTCATTTTCGTAGGGGATACGAAAACGTCGCTCGAGTGTATGATGGGCTATCGCCTCGCGAAGCGATGTGATTTGTTTTTCAGTAACACTTTACATGGAATATAATAAGGATTAATTTAATGAATATATATGATATAAATTTAATAATTATTATATTCATGACATATTTCTCTTTATCAAAAGGTAATATATCATTATTTTATTATCTTTTCACTCACTGGAAGATGATAATGACATTTGTGTGCTTGTGGACTACCACCTTTACGAAGTGATGTGACTCTATTTTCATAAACACACCATATGGATGATATGTATAAGTATATTTAAATAATATTATATTGTTTTATGATCATTAATAAAGTTAAAATATTAATTAACTATTTTCTATAATAATCATTGAAAAATGGGAATGTTACTCATGCGTACGTACGACTAACTGTCTCCATGATCGTAATGTACCTAATTTCACAAAACCATATTTTATTATTGGAATTTAAATTATAATTGATTCATAAATATGATAATTATACCATAATTATTATTCTTGAGATGGTAAAACTATATAATATGCACAAGAACCAGAACTTTAATGACAAATCAGGCATGAGAAAACAAAGCAAGTAACACTCGACATAATGAAAATAATGAAATATTAATAAATAAGGGGGGATAATATGTTATAATATGATAATATATGATATTATAAATATTAATATGCTTATTTTATATATTAATAACATTTTTAAAAGCACAATATATTAGTTCAATACATGTTTGAACAAAAGGAATTGTGAGGTAATGGATTTGGCCTCAATTTCCTTTCATTGAGGCACATTTTTAGGTTATGCACCAATTTATTTGATATGGTGTATACAATTCTCATTTAACATATATTATCATGAATACCTCATACTTCATGTTATTTTATGTTTTAATTTGAATTATTTCATCCAAGTGGATTTTGTTTTAATATTACCAAGCGGTGGGGGACTTCATCTCAATTTTCCTTAATTGAGGTATATTGTAATGTTATGCACCTAATTTATTTTATATGGTTTATATACATCCCATTTTTAATGTTATATCATGAATAATTTATAATTCACGGTATTATAAGTTTTAATTTGAATTATTTCATTCAAGGGGATTTGGCATGAAAATTACCAAGTGTTAATGAATTTCATAACCAAATTTATTTTCGTAAGGTTAATTACTTCTTCCTTGTATTTGGTATGATAATATTATATGTGTAATGAATTTTGAATATGATTTATTGTATCTATAATTGTTTTATGTGGAAAAAAAATTATACACATAATCAATTCATCGATTAATTCTCACATCAACATTATGATCTTTTTAAGGGATTATTTCACAATCTCATTTTAGTCAGGATTATTTATACTTGAATTTCCATTAAAATAAATTATTTGATCATTTTCAAATAAACCACTTTAATTTTATTATCCTCTAGTTATTCAATATATTTTCATGTAATAGTACCATTTTAATGCTCTTTTTTACTTAAAATTGTTGAGATAATTTTTCAATAATATACGACTTCATATCTCTCTTCGATAGAAAAAACATTTTCTTCCAAAACCATGTTTTCTTAAAATGTTTTAAAAAAATTAACCATTTTCCAAATGATTTATTAAAGAAATTTTTACCCATTTTTTATTTTAGAAAAAATTAAAATGAATATTCATGTCATTTTAAAAAAAATCCTATTAAGATTGTATTGAAAAAGTGAAAGGAATATTTGTTTTAATGTAGTAGACATGTATAAGATTTCATGTCATCATGAATACTAAATGTTTTAAAAATTCATGTATATGTTTCAAAGGTTATATTCAATGAAAATTATTTACCAAATATTTGAAGTTATAAATGATCTAAGAACAAATGAGAAGGGGGGCTGAATAACTTATTTCCTTTTTACAAATTTTAAAATTTAGGAAACCTTTTCCCATGAAACTTTGTTAGAGTTTATTACTTATCAACTTTTAGTATACTCAAAATAATGAATGTATAGTAAAGTAAACAAAGTACCCAATATTTACAAGTTTTAAACTCATTGTGAGAACCAACAACCTTTCCTAACCACTCTCATGGGTTTATGGAAATTCACTATTATAAAGAAGTTAATAGAACTTGTGTCAAATCCCATTATACACCTTCTGTTTCCAGATGGTAATGATTATACTAACTCCCATAATTTTACATGTTTTTTCTTACAAAAATTTGAGTTACAAAATAACATGCAATAATAAAACTTTATAATGCACAATGATTCATTTGGAACCTTGGTATGACGTTCCAAGATCTGATTTGCTCAGTCCAATGAACATAGTTCGATAGACTCAGTCTGATTAACAATTTATCAAACTTAACCTATAAAAACATCATAATTACATAATTTTTTCTTGCAAAAATATAATAAAAACACAGACTGATTCCCTCCTCATAATTCTCTCATTTTGGTAATCTAAACTTTCCTTAGTCTAATATTTTGATTGGATTACTCTATATGAAATCTATTCTTCAACACAAAACAACTTCAGTTTGAAAACTCACTTATGAAACTAATTTTTAAGAGATTTATCTTTTTTTATTTGGTGAAGAGTTTCAAGTATCTATGTACTTTCCACCTCTATTTATAGGTTCCCTAAAAATAGAAAAGGTGGGAAACTGAATTTATCTTCATACTCACCAAAATTCCAAATCCCGAATTTCTATTTCATTTCAACTTCATTTTGACTATTTCTACTCTTCTAAATAGTCTAGTGACTTATATAAACTACTTTATCCTTCAAAATTATTCTATAATTTATTTTATTTAACTAATATAGAGAATCATTTGAATGAGAAAAAAAAACTTTAGTCTGAAAATTGATGAACCATAGAAACATAGTTCAGAACTCTATTACTCATTCTAGTTCTCTTGACCCAATTAAAACACACAAAAAACACAATTTAAAACACTATTGTTATTAAATAAATTTTAGAAGCTTGTATTATTTTATCTTGACCCATTTAAACAAAAAAAACTTAAACTAATGAAAAAATATATATGATTCTTCACTCTGATTCTCAAGGACAGCCTAAAATGGTTTACTAAATTATTGCAACTTCTAAACACATAGAAATTTTGAAACATTTTTCAAGTAAAAAATTAAACCTATATAACATTTTCATTTTTTAGATATTTGAAATCTTATAATTATTTATCCACTAATCTTTATAAACTCTCATTATTTGATCAAATTGTTTCTGATGGAACTTTGTATCTTAAACCTTATCACTGATAACAACTCTTCTGGTGTATCGGTAAATGATGCATGTCTAATGG
This sequence comes from Viscum album, assembly GCA_963277665.1. Classification (NCBI taxonomy): domain Eukaryota; kingdom Viridiplantae; phylum Streptophyta; class Magnoliopsida; order Santalales; family Viscaceae; genus Viscum; species Viscum album. The sequence continues at coordinate 1,657,091,103 of OY728163.1, forward strand.
ATTAGTATATATATCTCATGACTTGGATCAAAAACCAATTTTTTTAAACTTCCTAAAGTCCAATCAGATTAGTTCAATAGAAAAAATTAATTCCTATAAAACTTTTGAATCTTGTCAAATTTTTGGAGATGCATCTTCAAACATCTTCATGTTTTTTCAGTTTATAGTATTTTCTTTTCTTAGTAATTCAGATTCTGAATTTTCAATCTTTCTCACAATCATTTAAAATTTGAAACACTAAAACAGCTTATAAATCAAAAATCACATTCACATCCAATTAGTTGTTTCGGATGGTGAATTTGATGAGAAACTAATTAAAACTTCTAACTTCAGCAAAAAAATTCTTCCTGTATTTTGAAAACATCTGCATCCAGTGCTTCTAGATCTGATGATCTATTTCTGGAGAACGTTTTAATAAAGAACTATATCATAAACATTTCTAAAATATCTTATATCATTATTTTTTATAATGTTGTGGATTTTAAAGAATATAAAAGCATCATCTAACTTGTTTCTAAAAGTTTTAAAACTTTCCATCAATAAATTTCACAACTTATGGACATAGAAACCTATCAAAATTTCTGAATCTGATTTCCTGAAAACTCGGGATTTCTATGAAAAACTAAATCTAGTGAGATGAATTCAATTAAGTGTGTTCAATATTTAGTTATTAAAAAACTCTCTTCATTTAGATCATTTCTCAACAAATAAATTATAAACTTTCAACAATACATATTTTACTTAATTTACAAAATCTTTCTTATACAAAAATATTCTTTTCAATAAAAACAAAACATTGTTAAAAAAACATCCCAAATTACCTTTAATATCCACCTTTATATTTGTTAGAAAATATCATTAACAACCTTTTAACTCATCAATTTTCAACACTCAATCTTTTTATTAACTAATTTTTGAACATTTATCAAAACACAATCTTTCTCAAAAGAGTGTATCATGACACCAAAATGTTGGATAAAGTAATAGGTTTCAAGGAATTTCATCCCTCAGTGATAAGAAAATTTTCTTCAATGTTAAGATAAACTCCCCTAACTTTTATCTTCCCTCTCACTTTTCTTTCTCTCTCCCATTTTATGATTACCACAGTGTAATGTCTCAACATGGATTATCATCAAAAAGGTATTCAGACTAGTGTCTACATGGCCTCAAACGTGTCTCCCCATATAATAGAGGCTACCAACTGGTAGTGATGGTGTCCAGGTAGTTCATTGGAAAGACCATATCCTCATACTTTGAGTGAACAATGGTAAACATATCATAAATATAAATCAACAACAAATGCAGATTAAATCAATGTTAAATAATAAGTTGAAAAAATTAATCTCAACTAAATATAAATTATATCTAATTACATTTTATAAAAGTATTAATTCTAGATTAGGATACATAAACTAAAAGAGTAACAAATAGTGTTCTTTAAAATTTAGTACAAAAATAAAGAAACAACATCAAATGCCCAAGGTAAATATCCCTAAGCATCTCGAGCTACATCTCGGTCTTTTATTCTTAACTCCAAGAAAATATAATAATAAAATGTATATATCCTTGAAAACAAGAAGGTATACTTAGGTACCAATGGTACCTGAGTAGGGTGTGAGATAACATCTCAGTGGTCCGAAACCCATGGTGTCAAGCCCAATCAAATTTTTGGAATATATAAGTAAATCAGTGTGTTGGTAAATAGTTAAGTAGTAAAATAAAGTAAATATTCCCCTGGCATATAAACTTCTAATCCAGTGATACTAACATAGCCCCCCAAGCCTCCCTGCACCTGATATTCATGATATTATGACAAGTAATCTACGAAAAATGTACAAATAAACAATATGACCTCTTTTCATCCAAACATGTCAAAGCACCATGACCTTGCCATATACCCCATGTTCTATATCAATAATGTCCTTGGAATTCATTCCATGAGAGTTAGATCATTCACGGTTGAGACATATAATTATACATGTCTGAATTTACAATGTCCATGATGTATATTTGAGTTTATCGTATAACTCAAGATCGTTCTATATGTCAAAGAGTTTGACTATGAAGGGTTGGATCCAAGGTGTCGAAGATCAAGGAATCCTCTTCATGCCCCAGGATAATCTCAATGGAAACTCAATTAGGCACTGGTTGGATTCCTAGGATCATGGCACACCATACACATCCTATGTGATTCTATGAAATTCAGATCCAAGGGATAGTAAGTCCTAAGGCATCCCACAAATTCAAGACCTAAGGGGAATACTCAACCTAAGGTGTCTTCTATCATGTACAAGTTCCATGGAGAGTCATCTATGTCATCTATAAAATCATTCATCCATTTCATATCATTTAACATCAAACACCATATGATTCTACCCACTCATGTATAATCATTAACATTCAATACATACAATGATCATACCCAATCATTAATCCCATTTAAAAATAAAATAAATATCATGATTATACCAACCCATGTATCCCAAATCATAATAAAATATATAAAGGCAACTAATGAGAATACTCTCTCACTGTTGAAAATTTATATTTAAACATATCCTATGATTTTACCCACTCATTTATAAATTTCTCATTCGAGGCATTCAATGAGTATACCCACTCATTATCCATCATTCATATTAAATTATATTCAAAGAGTATACCCACTCTTATGACTATTCATATTGAAATATGTCACAAGGGTATACCCACCCATTTATTACCAATTAAATTTATTCATAAAACATGGTTATACCCACACATTCATCACAATTCACATTTTCTAAATAATCATTTAAGCAATTCATGTTCATATAATTCATCAATTCAAGGGAATCACATTCCAAGGGATGAAAAAATATCTAAAATAAGTAAACCATTTTGATTTATTTCTAAATATGCTTCCTCTAACAAGGAAAGCATAGGAATAAACCCTATGGGTGGTTCAAGAAAAGACAGCTCAAATTTTAAGAGACCAAGTGACACTTAGAATGTGACAAGGTTTCATTATAATTCATAAAGGAAACTTCATTTCTTAATTCCATTTGAGGTCATGTCCTAAACATGCCTCTCATCACACTATTTCATTAAGAATAGTAAAACTAATAATTATTAATCCAAGCATGCATTAATCATATAATCAATAATTTTTTGCCTAGATGGTAGAACACCTTCATTTGAGGGGTTTTATTATAAAATCATGTCTTTATTTCTCAAACTAATCATTTATCACAATTAAGCAGTTCATTCCAGAATTGAAATTCAAATTATCAAAGAATAAATTAATTAGGAAACTAAGGCAATATTAATTAAAAGGGAAAGGTTATGGACCCTACCTCAAGAAGTAAACCAATATTAAACTCAAACCTTGTTATATTCAATAACAACCACTTGAAAATGCCCCACACTCCCACAAACATACATTATATATATATATATATATATATATATATCTTTTAATCCAAAGAACATATTCCCCTATCTATAATGGAATATGTATAAGAAAGATATATATATATATATGTGTGTGTGTGTGTGGGTATATACATACCTAGGTATGTATGTGTGTTCACACCATCAAATATCATCAAAACTCCCTAAAAACAATTACAGAGTCCCAAAACACCTTAACACCCTAAATTAAATGGTGTGAAACTATGTAGCGGGAATAGAACCTCGCCTCAAATGTCATTGGAGAACCAAATCGACCCAACCCTATTTTTTTGTGGTGGTTGCCGAAATACACATTAACAATACATGATAGACCCTTCTCATAGCCTGTCTTTGAAGAAAAATTGAAAAATGCATCAACCCTTGACCTAGGGTTTCATCTGAACCATTTAGGGAAATAGAAAGACCAAAATTGTTAGAGCAAAGGAAGGGAATGAGGTATAAGTACTTACCTCATCGAATCATATGATAACTTTGAAGAAACAACGTAGAATTGGCATATAGAGAGGGATTCCAGAGGGAGTATGAGTGCACGAACAAAGGAGATCCCCCCATGAGGTGCATCATGATTATGATGGGAGAAGGGAGGTAGGGTTATTTTTATTTTATTTTTAAATTAAAATAATTTAATTAATTAAAAGATTTATAGCAGTTAATCATGAATGGTTTGGGACACATAGTTTGGAAAACCAAGCACCAACTGTTCTTCCTCTACTAGGAACCTGGAGCATCTTACAGAGGCTGGCCGCATAGTTTGGAAACTGTATGGCAACAATATGTTGAATAGTGTTGAGATACTACCCACGCCACTAAACATGTGGGCTAGGTGATTAGTCACTGAATGTGGCTAATATTAAATGTTAAGATATTAATATTAATGTGTTTAAAAGTTCACAAACATCAATTTTAGTCCAATTCAGAAATTAAACTTCATTTCCCGTCATTTTGCAATTCATGCTGGAAGTGTCAATTTGGCCCCACTCAATAATTTGCTTGTGGAAATTGCAATATTCATCATTTTAATTGTATATTTCGGTGTATTATTCATCACTTTATTTGGAACATTTTTTCTTTTAGTTCTGATGGATGAATCTCAAGTGAAGATGGATATTTTTTGCACCTGAAGGCAGAAACTTGCTGGAAAAAGCATAATGGGCCTAAGGCCCATCAAACAAATGTGGGGCCCACAAACCAATCCCAATGAAGTTCAAATTTATAAATTATAAATATAAAAATATGAGGATCATTTTATTAAACTGTGGCCAGAGCTAATTCTGATGTTTTCATGATGATAAAGGGATCTAAAGTTGAGATTTAAATGGTGGACCCGACATTAATGCACATAAAGTCATCCCACCATTTCGACCATAATATCCAAAATGATACGCCAAATTTCCTGAACGTTTTACATCTCATAGAGGACGGATGTAAGAAGATATTTCTCTACTACGACCCCTACAGATTCGGCATTCTTCAATTACTAATTCACACTTGAATATGGTGGATGAATCTGGACAGTTTTCCGGGTCAACTTCGAAACGTCAATTTGCTTTTGATTATTCACCCTCATTTTGACTCTATTAATTTTTGGGGGTGAATTGATTGTGGGGGGAGGATCTAAGGCTCCTAATATTCCTATATAAGAAGCTAGTGGTGAAGGGAATATGGGCGTATATTTTTTATCATCTTTTGTTTCTTGTTTCATTGTAAGGTTATGTTGCAAAAGTTTCTTTGTAATGTTTTCAATTTCCTTGTAAGTTTTTTTGTTCTTAATCAAAATATTTCTCCTCTATATTTTCCATTCATTTATTAAAACTAAATTTTCACAAATCATAGTGATATCTTTGCGTTGTGGTGAATTAGTTCACACATAGGTGTGAATTTTATTCACACACACGGAGGAGTGCTCATTATTTCCACGGTTTTAATTTCTTCAATCCTATTATTGTACACCATATTCCGCCCACCATTGAGAGTATACCATAAATGGAGGGCTAAAACTTTAATGGGTTGATCTTCGGAGGATGAAAATTCTGGGTTGAATGTTATTTTATGAACGAATTTTTGTTAATTGGATAATTAATTTAAGACATCCATTCTTCAGTTATTTATACTCTTCATCTTTACTGTGTTTGAGAAAACAAAATTCAATTACTAAATGACCATATACCTTAGAGAGATCATGAATATGGTTCTCTAAGTGTATAGGGGATTATTAATTGTGTTTAGTAATCACCAAACCATAAAATGATGAAGGTAGTGTTATTTTTGAAGAATGGATTCATCAAGAATTAATAAAACCAAAATTGTCTAAAGAAGTAAAATTCATTCAATCCACCCCAAGCATAATCCTAAGATCAACCCATTTTCTTTGAATTGAATTCACTTAGGTTTTTTAGTGTTCTTTAAAACAATAAAAAATCAAAACCAAATTTGGCTACTTCATAGCCCATACTTCACGAAATCATAGCGTCTCAAGGTTACTTCTTCGGTCCCTGTGGACTCGACCCCTACATGTACTACATCGACCGCTTTTTACCAGTAGGATAAATTTGGGTGCAACCAAATTTTGGTGCCATTTCTGGGGACCAAGTAAGTTCCTTAGACCAAAAACATTCTTTTCTTACCCCAATTCTTCTTTTCTCATCCCAATTCTATTCTCTTTTCCCTTTCTCACTTTTTTTTCTTTTGGCGCATGTCTGCCTACACCCATGATAACTCAAACAGATTAGATAGGGTGGATACTCCTAGGGCTGGGGAGTCAAGAAATAATAGAGATCTTTTCCATTAGATCCAAATATTCCCAATACTCCAAATTCAAAAGTTGAGTTTGATACAATGGAGAATCTCCCACAAAACCAAATCATTAACCAGGGAGGGAACCGAAATAATGATCAAGACCCTAACTTGGGAATTGTTGCAGACCCGACCATGAATGACTACCTCACACCAACCTGGACCAATGCACCCTCATGCATTAGGCATGATAACATGGGATTTTCCCAATATTTTTTCAAACCCCATGTCCTAAACCACCTTCCAACCTTTCATGGGATGGAGTCTGAGATGACTTACCTTCATGTTAAAGAATTTAATGACATTGTCAAAACCATGTGCCCACCAAATCAAATTGAATCTGCTAAAATGAGACATTTTCCTTTTTCTCTTAAGAACCGAGAAAAGAGTTGGTTAAAAAAATTAAGACCAGCATCCATTCACTCTTGGGACCAACTACAACGAGAATTTTATAAAAAATACTTCCCCCATCACAAAATAATAGCACTTAAAAAGAGCATACAAAACATTTTTGAAAGAGAGGGAGAAACATTCTATGAAACATGGGAAAGGTTTAAGGACACATTAAACATGGTACCACACCATGGTTTAATAATCCCATAACAAGTGAGAATTTTCTATGAAGGGTTGGGTCCCGAAAACAAACAATTCATTGATATGATGTGTAATGGAACCTTCAAAAACAAAGCCCCAAATGATGCTTACAAGTATCTAGAAAATCTTGCTGAACAGAACCAAACATGGGGAACATCATTATACTTGGAGAAGCCACCTAAATCTGGTGGAATGTACAATCTTGGAGAAGAAGAAAAACATAGAGCAAAACTTGCTGCACTCACAAGGAAAGTTGAGGAGATTTATCTTAGGAAGGTCCACAAAACCCAAACTGTTATTCTTGTTTGTACAATTTGTGACAAACATGACCACAAGACTGATAATTGCCCAACCATTCCTTCTATCAAGGATATTCTTTTAGTAGGACCACTAAAAGAAGTTAGTGCAATGAACTTTCAAAAGCCACAGTTCACAAATACATTCAATCCAAGGTATAATGACCATCCCGTCTTTTGTTGGAAGGAAAATCAACAATCAACACAACAACAATGTATCAACCCATACCCTCAACAAAACATTCAACCTCATAATCAGTTCCAACCACAACCGGTCCAATTCCAACATCCTCTTGTCCAATATCAACAACCTATCCACCAACCCAATCAACAACCTATCCAACAACCAAAGTATCCTCTTGGGATAAACCAACAAGCTCAAGCACCAACCCAAATTGTTCCACAAAGCCTACTAGAACAACTGTGCAAACAAATGGACAAAATGAACTCAGAATTCTCATCTATTAAACAAGAACTTCAAACCATAAAAATTGGAAAGGAACCCATTCCCACACAATCCATTCCACAACAAACATCAAGGATAGAGACAAGTTTCACTCAAACAACTCACAAAAAACTAAAGGTTGTGACAGTTTTAAGAAGTGGGAAATCAATTGAAAAACTTGAAAAAATAATTCAGAAACCATGTGAAGCTTCAAACTCTAATGAAAATTCAAATGAACCACAAGATCAAACTGAAGAAACTGATAACAATGTGAATGAAACAACAATTCAACAAACAACTCCACAACCTATACCATTTCCTCAACGCATGAGGGGGAAAACCAAGCCTGAATTGAGTGAAAAATGGAGGGAAATCTTATCACAAGTCAAGTTGAACATTCCCCTTCTCGATGCCATAAAAACCATACCTTCCTACTCAAAGTACCTTAAGTACTTGTGCACTTTTAAAAGAAATTTTTATCATAAAAACCAAGTCCTTTTGGATGCTAATGTGAGTACCACCATTCAAGGGACCATTCATCCTAATTTGAAAGACCCGGGATGCCCTTACATAAATGTTGAACTAGGAGAGAAAAAAGTTTTCAAAGCCTTGTGTAATACAGGTTCCAGTGTGAACCTCATTCCTTATGCCATGTATTGTCAGTTAGGGCTCGAAGAACTCCAACCCACATTTTCCACTCTTGAACTTGCTAATCGTAGTGTTTGAGTTCCAAAGGGGATCTTAAAAAATGTTTTGGTGAAAGTTGAAAAATTCATTTACCCAGATGACGTCATTGTTTTGGACAATAACCCAAGCTTAGGTCCTAGGGAGAAAACCACAATCATCCTTGGTCGTCCCTTCCTTGCAACAATCAACTATGTTATCCGAGTCCGAAATGGGAACATGACCATCACCTTTGGAAACATGAGTCTAGACTTGAACATCTACAATGCAAATTCTTAAATTGGGGATGATGAAGAGATCCATGAGGTTAATTGGATTGGTAGTGTTGATAATGAACTCAATGAACATCAAGGAATTACCGAAGGATGGTTAAGTCAAGAAGAGATTGATTTTCTTTATTCACATGAGGTAAATTTGTCTCCTTGGATTGAATCTCTTTCAGACAGCTCTATTGATGAATTTATAGAATCACCAATCAATGATACCATGGTTGAAATCAATAACATTGAGTCCATAGCCATTCATGACACTACTCTGGAAAATTTAGTGGATGAAAATTCTTTTCACAAGGAACCAATTTTGTCAAGAAATATGAACAAAGAAACTAAGTTCAATAAAAAGTCTCATCCTTTCTTGGAAGGTCATGACCAATATGATCTTGAATTTAAAGTCTTACCTTCATCACTAAAGTATGCATTCTTAGGGGACAATCAATCCTTTCCTGTTGTCATTTCTTCCTCTCTTGAAGCCGATCATGAGAGGATGCTTCTAGATGTCCTTAGGAGACACAAGAAAGCCATTGGATGGACCCTATCTGATATTCCTGGGATTAGCCAACTTATCGTGACTCATAGAATTATTCTTGAATCTGAGTCAAAGCCATGTCGTCAACCTCAGAGGTGACTCAATTCTGATCTCATGGAAGTAGTGAGAAAAGAACTTTTGAAAATGTAAAAATTTGGTATCATCTATCCTATAGATAAGAGTGAGTGGGTTAGCCCAATCCATGTGGTTCCAAAGAAGGCTGGAATCACAGTAATAATCAACAAGGATGGAGAGATGCTTCCAGAAAGTGTGAGTAGTGGATGGAGAGTTTGTATTGACTATAGGAAGCTCAACTCTTGTACCAAGAAAAACCATTTCCCCTTACCCTTTATTGATAAAGTCCTCGAGCGAGTGGTGGGTCATCAATTATATTACTTCCTAGATGGATTCTCAGGGTATAATCAAATTGAAGTCTCCTTAGAGGATCAAGGAAAAACAACCTTCACTTGTCCATTCGGCACTTTTTCCTTCAAGCGCATGCCCTTTGGGTTATGTAATGCCCCCGGTAACTTCCAGTGGTGCATGATGGGAATATTCTCGGATATGGTGGGTGATTTTTTAGAGGTATTCATGGATGACTTCTCCATATTTGGGGATACTTTTGAGGGATTCCTTATAAATGTTGAAAATGTTTTGTCAAGGTGCAAGGATAAGAATCTCATACTGAATTGGGAAAATGCCAGTTCATGGTAAGGGAAGGACTTATTCTAGGTCATCTGGTATCTAGTAGAGGGATTGAAGTTGATAAATCTAAGTTTGAAATCATTCACCACATTCCCACACCTAAAACTATTAAGGAATTGAGGTCCTTATTAGGACAAGCTGGTTTTTATAGAAGGTTCATTAGGAATTTCAACTCTATTTCTCGACCACTTTGTGCTCTATTGGTAAAATATGCTCCATTTTTATGGACAGAAAGTTGTGAGGAATCATTCTCTACACTCAAGTCAACTCTTATATCTCCACCTATCATGAAATCTCAAAATTGGAAACTTCCTTTCGAGCTCATGTGTAATGCAAGTGACTTTGCTGTAGGAGCAGTCTTAGGACAACGGTGTGAGAAAACTCCATGTGTCATTGGTTATGCAAGAAAATAATTAAATGATGCACAATTAAACTACACCACAACTGAGGAAGAGTTTCTTGTTGTTGTCTTTGCCTTAGAGAAATTCAGGTCTTATCTCTTAGGATCACCCATCATTGTCTTCACTGACCATTCATCCCTAAAATACCTTTTCCAAAAACAAGATGCCAAGGCTAGATTTCTTAGGTGGGTCCTTCTTCTTCAAGAGTTAGATTTTACCATTAAAGATAAAAAGGGTGTTGAAAATATTTTAGTTGATCACCTCTCTAGGATGGAATTCAAAGACAACTCACACCACCTCTCTATGTCTGATTCATTTCCCGATGAGCACCTCTATTTAGTGAGTGATTTCCCTTGGTATGCTGACATTGAAAACCATTTGGTGATGGGTGACATTCCAAAATTCATGGGGACCCAAGATAAGATGAAATTACTTTCTGATGTCAAACACTATGTGATTGATGATCCTTACCTCTACAATTTCTGTCCTGATCAAATCATTAGGAGATGTATTCCCAAGTCTGAGCAAGATTCCATTCTAAAATTTTGTCATATAAAGGCAAGTAGAGGACACTTTTATACAAAGAAAACCACTGCAAAGGTCCTCCAAAGTGGTTTCTACTGGCCGAACCTCACTAAGGATTCCTTCCAATTCTACAAAAGTTGTCCTCAGTGTCAGCAATTAGGATCCATTACCAAAAGGAATCAAATGCCCCTCACTCCCATTATAGTCGTTGAAATCTTTGATTGTTGGGGAATTGATTTCATGGGACCCTTTACAAACTCTAAGGGATACCTATAAATCCTCTTAGCTATTGATTATGTCACAAAATGGGTTGAATCCATTCCCACCAAGTCCAATGACCACCATGTTGTGATCCGATTTTTGAAAGAGCGCATATTTTCTCGATTTGGAATTCCTAGGGCTATTATCGGTGATCGTGGAACCCATTTCTGCAACCGCCCATTCTCTTCACTCATGTCTAAGTATGGTATTACTCATAAAGTTTCCACTTCATACCATCCTCAAACCAATAGTCAAGCTGAGTTGGAAAATAGAGAAATTAAGTAAATTCTTGAAAAAATTGTCAATCCCTCTAGGAATGATTGGTTCGAGAAACTCTTAGATTCCTTTTGGGAATATCGAATTGCTTTCAAAACTATCCTAGGCATTTCACCATATAGATTGGTTTATGGAAAATCATGTCATTTACCTATTAAAATTGAGCATAAGGCCTTTTGGGCAATCAAAAAATGAACTTTTACATTTCATTGGCTGAAACAAAAAAGAAATTAGATCTTAATAAACTCGAGGAACATAGGATGGAGGCTTATGAAAATTCAAGGATCAATAAATCTAAAGTTCAAGCCTACCAATCTAGGAATCTCAAAGTCAAACACTTTGAACTAGGAAAATTTGTGCTCTTGTATAGTTTAAAACTTTATCTACACCCAGGAAAGCTAAGGTCCAGATGGTCTGGTCCATACCTAGTGCATCATGTGTACCCTCATGGGGAAATAGAGATTCTGGATCCCACAAGTGGTCATGTCTTCAAAGTCAATGGTCATAGGTTAAAATCATTCAATAAACAAGAAACCAAGGAGGAGTTAACTGGGCTAACATATGAACCAGAAAAAAATTGATAGATTTAGGGTACAAGACGGGCTAACAATGTTAAACAAAAGCGTTGCACTGGCGGTAACCTGTGTTTTTCATGTTTCCAATCACTTTGAATCTTCTTTTGTTTCCTTCTACTTCATTTTTTTATTTCTTGTTATATAGACTGTTGACCTGTTCTTCTTTTATGAGTAAGGATGGGTATGAAAGGGGAGCACCATATTCATCTGTGTCATGCGGTGTGATCCCTGAGTAATACCTTACCCAGGAAATAGAAAAAATACAATGTATCATCAGTTTATTTTATTTTATTTATGTTTTTGTAGGTTAAAAAAATTAGACTCTTGATATGTTCTTCTTTTATGAGTATGGATGGATATGAAAGGGGAGCACTGTATTCATCTGTGTCATGCGGTGTGATCCCTGAGTAATACCTTACCCAGAAAATATAAAGAAGACAATGTATCATTAGTTTATTTTATTTTATTTATGTTTTTGTATGTTAAAAAAAATTAAACTCTTGACCTTTGCTTCTTTTATGAGTATGGATGGGTATGAAAGGGGAGCACTGTATTCATCTGTGTCACACGGTGTGATCCCTGAGTAATACATTACCCAGAAATTTAAAAGAAGACAATGTATCATTAGTTTGATTTAGAAAAAACATGGAAATCCATAAAAATGATGGTACTTGGAATTAAATAAATCGTTTTGTTGTTAGTTTTGACTGCTTTGTTCTTCTTTGTATGGTTCATGAACTATTTTGGGTGATACATGTTGAATCAAGTAGGTTGTTACATCCCCCAAGAGATAAAAGGAGTAATCTAGAGCATCATGATCTTTAACTTCAAAAACCAGGTAAATTTGTTCCATGTTTATCATTCTCAATTTCATCTTTGAACTCCTCTCCTACCCCCTTCTAAATTTTATTTTCTTTAAACTCTGGGGACAGTGTTATTCTAAGTTGGGGGGAGATAAAAAATGATTTTTTTTATTTTGTGAATAAAAACATGCATGAAAAGAAAAATTCCATTAACCTTAAACATGATAACACACATTTAAAACTATAAAATTGGATATCAAATAAATTTTGCATTCCTTGATTTTTATTTTAATGCAAGTTTAAGTTCATGAGCATAGTTTTTGGAAAGTGAGGTTGTCCGATGTGATTTTTCAAAGTTTACATTTTCATCCTCTTAATAAAAATTCCACAATGCACGTCTACTGGATCGTGGGTGTAAATTTGAGTTCTTGGGTCCCTTTCATTATGGTATAGGGTTTTGGGGTCACTTTTAGTTTAATTTCAGTATCCAAAAAACACAAAAAAAATTATGACCACATAGAGCAATGTTTTTTCCAAATGTGTGGCATTCGACACTTGGGGATCGTGACTCCATTGTTTTCCTGCCCAGAGTTAGGCTTTATATCTCTATTTTAGAGCATGAAATTGACAATATGTGTGGCATCCGACACTTGGGGATCGTGACTCCATAGTTGTCTTGCCCAGAGTTAGTCTTTTCATATCTATTTTGGTTTAAAAAATCATAAAAAAAATAAAAATAAAATAAAAATAAAATGGATACTAATATTAAGGATTAATGTGATTCCCACCTAGTGCTTTCATTCTTTCCCCTTGAACAATAAAATGGGCCCCTTATCTTTTGTGATGCACAACACTTTATCATCCTTAATTGAAATTGGATGAAATGTGGCGATGAATTTGAAAAAAGGAATGGGCTTGGGCTTGGGATATGCTTCTGGACCTAGCTGGTTTTAAATGATTTTAATGGGTTCCATAATTTTTTCGGTATGAGGTCTTTGGGTGAGCAATGTGTATTTAAATGTTTTTGGAAAAGGGGATTTGAATTTCACATTTGTAATATATTTTTCTCAGGACTAGCGAAACTCAATTTGGGGGTGTGATTAGTCACTGAAAGTGGCTAATATTCATTGCTAATATCTTAATATTAATGTGTTCAAAACTGCATAAACATCCATTTTAGTCCAATTTAGAAATTAAACTTCATTTCCCATCATTGTGCAATTCTTGCTTAAAGTGTCAATTTGGGCCCACTCAATAATTTTCTTGTGTAAATTAAAATATTCATCATTTTAATTTGATATTTTGTTATATGATTCATCACTTTATTTGGAACATTTTTTCTTTTAGTTCTGATGGATTAATCACAAGTGAAGATGGATATTTTTTGCACGTGAAGGCAGAAACTTGCTGGAAAAAGCATAATGGGCCTAAGGCCCATAAAACAAATGTGGGACCCAAAAACCAAGACCAATAAAGCTAAAATTTATACAGTATAAATATAAAAATATTAGGATCATTTTATTCAACTGTGGCCGGAGCTAATTCTGATGTTTTCATGATGATAAAGGGATCTGAAGTTGAGATTTAAATGGTGGACCCGACATTAATGCACATAAAGTCGTCCCACTATTTCTACCATGACATCCAAACGGCTAAGCAAAATTTCCTAAAATTTTTACAGCTCATAGAGGACAGATGGAAAAAGATATTTATCTTCTATGACCCCTACGGATTAGGCCTTATTTAATTACGAATTCACACGCCAATATGGTGGACGAATCTGGACAGTTTTCTGGGTCAACTTCGAAACATCAATTTCCTTTTGATTATTCACCCTCCTTTTGACTCTATTAATTGTTGGGGGGTGAATTGATTGTGGGGTGCATATCTAAGGCTCCTAATATTCCTATATAAGGAGCAGTGGTGAAGGGAATAGGGGGGAATATTTTTTATCATCTTTTGCTTCTTGTTTTATTGTAAGGTTATGCTGCAAAAGTTCCTTTGTAATGTTTTCAATTTCCATGTAAGTTTTTTTGTTCTTAATCAACATCTTTCTCTTCTATATTTTATATTAATTTATTAAAACTAAATTTCACAAAGCACAGTGATATCTCTGTGTTGTGGTGAATTAGTTCACACATAGGTGTGAATTTCATTCACACACACGGAGGAGTGCTCGTTATTTCCGCAGTTTTAATTTCTTCAATCCAATTCTTGTAAGCCATATTCTGCCCACCATTGATAGTACAAAATCAATGTAGGGCTAACCCTTTAATGGTTTGATCTTAGGAGTATGAAAATTGTAGGTAGAATGTTATTTTATGAACAAATTTTTGTTAATTGGATAATTAATTTAAGACATCCATTCTTCAGTTATTTCTACTCTTCATCTTTACTGTGTTTGAGCAAACTAAATTCAATTACTAAATGACCATATACCTCGGAGAGATCATGAATTTGGTTCTCTAAGTTTATAAGGGATTATTAATTGTGCTTATTAAGCACCAAACCATAAAATGATGAAGGTAGTGTTATTTTTTGAAGAATGGATTCATCAAGAATTAATAAAACCAAAATTGTCTAAAGTAGTAAAATTCATTCAATTCACCCCGAGGATAATCCTAAGATCAACCCATTTTCTTTGAATTGAATTCACTTAGGTTTCATAGTGTTCATTAAAACAATCCAAAATCAAAACCAAAGTTGGATACTTCATATCCCATCCTTCACGAAATCATAGCGTCTCAAGGTTACTTCTTCGGTCCTTGTGGACTCGACCCCTACATGTTCTACATCGAACGCTTTTTACTAGTAGGGTAAATTTGGGCGCAACCACTAGGCATATGGTTTTTAAAACCCTATGTAGCTAATGTGATAACATATTTCCACCAAGAATAATCCACATGGTTTCCTACTATGGGCTTCATGATTTCAGACAAACTGTGCACCCTCTGCAAATCCTTTAAAACCTAACTTTTTTAGGTCCAACGCTTCTAAAAACTCCTCGATCAACCTGATAAAGTTCTAAGGCCTTCAACCAAGTCTCAAAAAAACATTGAGAGGTTTTAACTCTTGAAACATCATTCTAAATCTTGTTTTTAAATTCATCCTATCCGGACATTTCCAAAAATAAAAAAACCTCAGAAAATCACTCGGTCAAAAAACATAGGATTCTACAATCTCCCCACCTTATAACTTCTCATCCACAAGAATACTTTTGGAACAATAGAAACATAACCCCACATACAAGGGTTTTTAAGTCTCATTTGAAGTATCATGTTGTATTTCCAAACAGTAAATGCTCTTTTAATCATTTCACAAGTTTAAGGAATTTACACCATCAAAACTCGAGTCAAATATCAATTTCCAACCAAAACAATGAATAGGTTCTTAACCGAGCCTACTTAACTAAAGACAAAATCTCACCGTCATATATTTAAACTATATCTTGTTGGTTCTTTCCACTATTTATCTTAACAATTAACAACCAATTCCAAACCATAAATCTTCCACCATTGGAATTACCTAAAACGATGTGTCCTAAGTGTTCTAGAGACACTTCTCATGTGATTTATTTAACTAGGAGAACTTGATTGTTTTTGAGGTCATATCAGAGAACTCATCGAAATAAAATGGGTGAATCTCATTAGACCAACAAAATTGTTCATGCATGCTTTCCTTGAAAGGAATCTTCAACCATAAACCACACTCAACTTAAACGGGCGATGTGGTTTTTAAATGATTTCATCACCAACCGTATGCATGAATTAGTAATACACATTAATACATATTCCATGTTGTAAGTGAGATGTTGTTACAAGGACAAAACATCCACATCAAATCATCGACTGATCCCCGAGTGTCATCCTCTTGGTGGTAATGTAAAAAAGAACTACTGGTGTCTAAGTGACTATCCAATGAATTATTATGTGGGAATCTAGGTGTCACTTTAAACTAACCAAGCCTCTAAAGAACCATGTATCCATCGTTAACATAGATAACAACCACTTCTTAATCCCAACGGCCTTTCAAACTTAGAACAGTGTAAGACGGATGCTCTCTTAGTGCATCCAAGACAATATTAAGAGAGGGGACATGCTTGTCTTATTCATCAGAGTACACTAAGAGTATACCAAAGTAAAATAGTCAAAACACTACTTTTAAACTTCTTAAGAAGAATCTCAACATCAAATTCCAATGCATCATCAAAAAAACCACATTGACTATACCACCCGGGGCATTTAGGTTCTTTCAAACATTACCTGAGAAACTCTTCCCAGACTAGTGGGGTTTCTAAAGGGTTTCACATACCACCAGCCTCATCACAGTCATGCTTCCAAGCAAGAATCGACATGTACACCAGAACTGATGTGATTCTCCACACCTTAGGAGTGTCATAATCATAAAAAATAAGGTGAGACCAGTCTCTCACTAAATTTATAGTTGATAAACACCTCAAAGTCACATGTGACATTACACAAACAACAATCATCACATAAAAGAAACTCAAATAAAATCTGAATTCAAACCCACAATAATGTCAAAACACATGAGTCTCATATAGTTCTTCTGGGTAGTGGGATGAAATTGTTTTTTTAATTCCCTGATCACTCTACACTAGAGTTGACCTGAGAAAGTCCTTAACATCCCAAGACTCAAATATCACATAGAACTAAACCAATTCATTACAAAATTTAACACCCGATGGGTACTTCATATACCAACACATACTACCCCGAGTTTACAAGAGAAAATGAAACATCCTATGTACTATTCATAGGTTGTATGCCCTATAAAATCAAGTTTCAAATGGATCACACAAAAACTGGATCAAAATCACATCATTGCATACAACCATTAACTCAGATGATGATGATATGTCAAGTTATCCATCACTAAATAAAATAGAGGCTCACAATACCTCCTAAGCAGCTAACCATGCCAGAGGAATGTATAACCTACTGAACCGATAATTCTTTGATTTGTATCCCCATATAATGAGTTAAGATTCAATGAGCATCCATCTAAACAAGGGTTTCCTTTTAAAAACCAAACATCCTAATATGGACAATGACACAAAACGTCAGAAATATCATAGAAGAATGAAAGGAATCAACCTCTAAGTGTGTTAACTTCCATAATCTAGCCTCTTATAAAGAATAAGTATCAACCTTGTATCTAGGTCATGAAAAATAGATTTCACTAGGCTCAGGATCCCCTTTATTTTAATCTATTTATAAAAATAAATATCCTCCGGAAACACTCTCACATATTTGTTCCAAGGCATACCACAAGAAATATTTAAACTACCCTTACATAAGAGTTTAAAAAAGGACACCACTACAGGTTCCATTTTAAATTCATTTAATTAACTCACTTCAACCTTTCAACATTAAAAATAATTCAAACCAAAAATCATGTACCATTTTAAAAACAAGGCACTTAGTTTAAGCAATTCCCCAAGAGAAAAAAAAGGCAAGTTATAACAAACTTCCTCTTAAACATTAAACACTTTTGACATTCCTTCATAAATAGGAAATTTCTCAAAAAAATACTTTTAACTAAAAAGGAGACCTCTGAGGGTCCTATTATACCAACAAAGGTTATTCAAAAATCAACCTTATAATAGTTGTTTAACTATATAAAGTATATGCACCCATAATAGTTCATCTCATAAAAACATACCCCAGCTGGCCTACTTGGGTCCTGTTGAGCATTTTGAAAGCTAACCAAACCATTTAAAATAGAAATTGAACATTACATTACATTCATGTCTATTTCACAATATAAAATACTCAAATACATAAGGGTCTAGTGATATGAGTGTCCATCTACCAATACATAAATTTCATATACACTTTAGAGGAGTAATTTGGCTCTCATTCAATAAAAATCAATTTACATTAATAATTGAATTATAGAAACCTTTTACAATGGTTCATATACACAGGTTACCTTTTCCCAATTATAAGCCTCTTATATACCTTATAACTAAAATTGGTTCCCATTTTAAACACAACCAATGAATTTTATCCCATGTTTATACATCAAAACATCTATAGCATGTTATCATTTGTAGTAAAACAAAATCATTCTATAACATAGAATCATGTAATATCAACAAAACATGATAAATGTATAGTTAACATGACATGTGATGCTCTAAACATATTATACATGTAGGCATTATGAAATTTACCTCAATAGGTAAATTAATCATGGTATAACACCCAATAAGACAATCAAAATTAGTGGGAAACATACTAATGATACTACATGTCATAGCATATGCATGGAATGTTAATTTATATGTTCCTATTATGATACATGAAATTGTACATCCTTTCCATAATAGGATAAGGAAAATTTTCCAAAATTACAAAAATCAATAAGCATCAGAATACACACCAGTCACCTAGGGTGAAATAATAATCAAATGTAATATCAAACAACATAAACAGCAATTACCATCACTGGGCACTTGGTTATTTCTTATACGTGGGGTGATCAGTCCCAAGAAGGATTATATACCAAGCACTTACATGTTCCTAGTATCATGTCTACCAACCCAAAATAGTAAGACAAAGGAAGAAAAAACTCCTCTGATATAACTTTGTAACATCTCGACTCACCTTATCATCAAACCGGTAGCCAGACTAGCCGCCATATGGACTCAAACTAATATACCCACATGCCAGAGGATGATGACTAGTAGTGAGGGTGTCAAGTTAGTTTATAGGGGAGACTATACCCTCATACTCAGAGTATAAAATGGTAAACATATAGTAAATATAAGGAAACAAAAAAGATACAGATTAAAGAAATTTTAAAGAAGCGGAAGACAAATGTAATCTTAACTGAATATAAATTATGGCCAATGATATTTTATACAAGTATTCATTCTATATGAGGATATATATTCTAAAAGAGTAAAAAATAGCATGATTTACATTTTAGTACAAAAATAAGAAAATTCCAGAAAAGCACTAAGGTAAATCTTCATGAGCATCCTGAGCTTCAATTCGGACCTTTTATCCTAACTCTATGAAAACCAAATAAGAAAAGGTCTATAGACCGAAATATAATAAGGTCTACTCAAGTACCAATGGTACCTGAGTAGGGTGTGAGATAACATATCATTATTCTAGCACCCAAGATGTTAATCCCAATCCAATTTGTAAAATATTTAAGGAAGTGTGTAGGTAAATAGTTAATCCGAAAAAGAAAGTGAAGAAGCCCATAGAATGTAAACTGGTAATCCAATGATACTAACATATCCCCTCAAGTATCCCTATACAATATAGTCAAGCTCCTATTACAAGATAGCTATGAATAATGCACAAATAAAGAACATGTCCTAATCATTCATCCAAACATGTTAAACCACTAATGCCTTGTTGTATACCCCATGTGATATATCAATCATGTACTTTCCATTCAATCCATGAGTGTCATATAATTCAAGAATGTTCCATATAACTATACGTGCCACAATTTACCACATCCAAGCTATATATTCGAATGTATGATATACCTCACGATCGTGTCGTATGTCAAAGAGTCAGACCATGAAGGGCCAAATCCAATGTGTTAAAGACAAAGGCATCCTCATCGAGTCCCAAGAGTATCTTGATGGAAATTCATTTAGGAAATGTTTGGAGTCCTAGGATAATTTCATACTGTACATGTCCTATGAGTCAAAGAAAGCCAAATCCAAAGGGTAGAAATTCCCAATGTATCCCACAGAATTATAACCCATGGGGCATACTCTACCCAAGGCATCCACCACCACATTCAAGATCCATGGAGGTACATCCATGGAATCTATACAATCATTCATCCATTTCATATGATTTAATGTTCAACACCATATTATTCTACCCAGTCATGTATAACCATTAACATTCAATCCATGCAATTATTATTCCCACTCATTAATCTCATTTGATTACCAAATACATCCCATGAGTATACCCACTAATGTTTCCCAAATCATAATCAAATATCTAATGACAACCAATAATAATACCATATAATTGTTTAAAATTAATATTTAAACACATCCTACGTGTTTACCCACTCATTTATTAATTTTCTATTCAAGACATTTAATGTGTATACCAACTCATTATCCATCAGTCGTATTAAATTACATTCAAATAGTATACCCATTATTTTGAATTTTCACATTCAGACATGTCACAAGGGTATACCCACCCATTTATTACAAATTATATTTATTCATAACACATGGGTATACCCACCCATTCATCACAATTCACATTTCATAAATAATTTTTTAAGAAATTCAAGTTCACATAAGCCATCAAGTCAATGGCATCACATGCCAAAGGAGGCAAACATCTCCAAACTAAGTAAACTAATTCTCTTTAGTTCTATATAATCATTGTCTAACTTGGAAATAATAGGAATGCACCCCATGGTTGGTTCAAGAAAAGGAACTTCAAATTTTAAAAGACCAAGTGACACTTAATGTGCAAAGGTTCCATTAGCATTCATGAAAGAAAACTACATTTACTAATTCCATTTGAGGCCATGTCCTAAACACACCTTATGTCACACTATATCTTCAATCATAGGAAAACTACAAACAATTAAGACAATAATGAATTAAACATATAATCAATAATTTTTGTCTTAGAAGACAACAAACCTCCACTATAGGGGTTTTATTATAAAATTGAGACTTTTTTTCTCAAACAAATCATTTATCACAATTAATAAGTTCATTCCATAATTACAATTGAAATTATCAATTTAGAATTAATTAGCAAACTAATGAATTATTAATAAATAGGGTAAGGTTAGGGATTGTATATCAAGAAATAGACCAAGACAACACTCACCACTTGTCAGATTCAGCGGAAACCACTCGAAACTTCCCCGCACTTGAACATTAATACATTCTTACACACACAAACAGATATATATATATATATAAATATATATATATATATATATTTAATCCAAATCACATATTCCTCCTACTAAGAGGGAATAATTACGGGGAAGATATATATATATATATATATACACATATATATATATATATGTATGGGCGCACCATAAAAGATTATCAAAACTTCCAAAAAAACAATTCTAAAGGCTTAAAACACCTTAAGAACATAAACTAAAGGGTTTGAAACCAAGAAGTAGGAAATGATCATCACCTCAGATGTCAACAGTGAACTAAATAGACCCAAAACACATCGTATATGGTGGATGTTTCCAGAATACACACGAAAAATACCTTAGAGACCCATCACACAACCTATCATCAGAGAAAAAACTGAAAAACACATCAACCCTTAACCTAAGGTTTCAACTGAACCATGTAGGGTGAAATAAAGACTAAAATCAGCCAAAAAAAATGAGAAGAATGAGTGAGAAGGCCTTACCTTGTTGAATCAGATGAGAATAGTGAAGAAACCACATTAAATCGGTGGACATAAAGGGAGCCGAGATGGATTTCGAGCACACGACCAAAGGGGAGCCCCCCTGGGCTGTTTCATGATTATAAGAGTAGAAGGGAGGTAAGGTTATTTTTATTTTATTTTTATTTTATTATTATTTTAATTTAATTTAATTAATTTAAAATTTTGAAATAGGTCATCATTCATAGTTTGGGCCACACAGTTTGAATTTTTTTTTGACAACTATGCTACCTAAACTGAGCAACGGGAGAATCCTGCAGGGCCTGGCCACACTATTTGGAAACCATCTGCCAACCATGTAGTGAACAGTGTTGAGCTACAACTCATACCACTAATCATGCAGGTTAGGTACAAAATTTTGAAAACCATGCATATATTGAGTGACAACCTCAGTCCACCTAAAAAATCCACACAGTTCCTGCTATGGGCCACATAGTTGCAGACAAACCATATGCCCCCTATAGGTTCTTTAAACCTGAATTTTCTAGGTCTAGCACTCCTAAAACCCTTCAAGCCACCTGAGAAAGTTCTCAAGTTGTCACCCAATTCTGGAAGCATCACTTTGAGAGGTTACAACTCTCATAAATTCATTCTGAAACTCGGTTTCAAATTCATCCCATTCAGTAACTTCCAAAAATTCAAAAACCCGCAAAAATCCACTTGGTCCAAAAACATGGGATTCTACATGAAAATTTATATTCATTTTAGTGGGAAAAGTACTTATTTACCCATTATCGTATAATGTTTTAAAATTATCCCCCTCTCTCAATATAATACAAATTATAGTGGGTGAATTGTTTAATATGTTCAAGAATAATTTATTGTAGTTTGAACATAAAATTTCAACCTATATTCCACAAATCTCTTTTTCTAAATTTCTTTTGTGAAGATATCTGCAATTTAATACATCATTGAGATATATTCTAGAAAAAATATACATCAATAAAATTTTCATTTATAAAATTAAACATCATATCTATATGTTTTGATCTTTAATGTTGTACAATATTTTTATAAAGATTAATTGGAATCTTATTATCACGAAAAAACTTCAATGTCTTGCAAACTTCAACTTTAAAATATTCCAACAAAACCTTAATCTAGAACATTCGAGTAAAAGCTAGTACAGTAGGAACATATTCTAATTCTATTGTGATCAATGTTTTTGAACTTAATTATTTACTATCCTAACTCACATAGAATTCTCCTATGTAAAATTATCCTCCTATAGTTTATTTTATTTTATTAAAAGATCCATAAAAATATTTAATGTCTGGAATAATATTCCATTAAAATAATGCTCTGAGCTAGTTTGTTATGACACCTCAATCACGCCTCTCCATATTCTATAGGATTTTGAATAGTAGTGAGATCCTTGGGTGTGTCCATGGAGAGATTATTCTCTCATATTAGAGTAAAAAATAGTGGAAATAACTACTTAACATCTGGGTAGTAATAAATAAAGTGTGGATATAGTAAATAAATTGAAACAAAAAATTATCTAATAACAAATAAAATACTATAAAATCCTGAACAACCATGTCATACATGAAATACTAGTCACCCATTATGCTGACCATACATCGATGAGTTTATAAAGAAAATTAAAATAAAGTGTTGGGATCTACTACTAACTCTGATCTAGACCACATACTAGGTCTCCAATACATTATAAAATTGTACCAGTCTTATCAGAAGAATCCACATGAGTGGCTCTGCTCAATCATGCAGCTCTGGGCCTTAGCCCTATCCACCATGCATGTATGCTCAACCTAAAAAGTGGAAATTAAGTTTGCATACACAACGAGGTGCATATGTAGGGATTAAAATATAATCTCAGTAGGTCACCGAAATGAAGAACCTATAGATATTCTATCATAAGTATATTCTCATGAAATATGCTAAGACTATCTAAGAAAACTATAAGGTAAAAAATATGAAACCATAGAAAATCCATCGTTTCATGATCCTTGTCAATTAGTTGATGTGTCATCATGTATAAATATATTAAAATTCATATATAGTTATTTTCAAATACATATACATATATTAATAATTTTTTTTTAATGTTGGGGCTGAAGCCTTAATTTATTATTAAAGAAAAGACCTATTTAAAGGGTAGAGGGAGACCCAATACATAGCCCGAAGGCCCAAGTCCAAGTGGCCTGAATACAAGGCTTGAAAGCCCATTTTTTGGCCCAAAGGACCCTATGTGAACAGTACTGCTACAGTACCCCACGCAGCTACAGTGCCTGCTAGCATACCCGCCGCCTCTACAGTCTCCTGTAACAGTTCCTCCATCACTACAATGTTTTCGCCGCAACAGTTCCACACCTTCTACAGTGCCCCAGCTACAGTATCCTACTACAGTACCCGAAAATTCATCCATGCCCGGATTTAAACCCGGGTCTTTTGGATGCCAAGCAGGAGCCTGTACCACTTGGGTACAGGCTCATTGGCTATATTCATAAAAATGAATATACAAAACTGTGGTAAATGAAATAACATAAATCAACATTATTCAATCCCTAGGTCTCTGATATTGATCTCTTGGAAACCCTATTAAAAGTGAATAGAGTTATATTTTTTAAAAATCAAGTTATGTATCATTAAGTCGATCTTTGGGTCCATAATGCCAATCGAAATATACATGCCTTTTCCAATGCTAGAAATGTCTCTAAGTAGGCTATGTCACCACAGCAAGATACTCATCCTAACCCTAGTTTCATTGGTACCCACCTCCAATTTAACATACCGAGTTTTAAGAAATAAATGCTATTTTTATTAGTGTACGTGATAAGATACATCAAGCTTCAACAAACAACTAATTATTATTATTTAAATTTTACCATTTTAACATTGTTTTTGGAATAGAGGGAATGAATAGTATCAACTGAATTTTGAAAATATGGTTTACACAGGTTTAAATAATGATTCATTGGTTACCAAATCTATTAGAAGTGGAAATAAAAACCAATTGAATATATAGGATTTGTTTTTATGAAAACCTATTTTAAAAAGATAATAATTGTGTTTATAAAATCATATCACTCTTTATGGATTTTTTATTTATTGGAAAACATATGTTATATATTAAATTTAATGTTTTAAATTCATCTTATATGTTTTCTAGATATGATAAAAAACAAATTTAATTTTTAGGATAAAAGAACTATTTTTTCTTAAATGCAGTTTTACCACCTTTTGATGGAAAACCATTTTTAAATTTAGTTTTTATCACTTTTATAAGGTGTATTTAAAAAAATAAACTTATTCATTAGAATCAGGACATCAATATTTACTTTGAAAGAATTTTTGATATTTTTCTGATAACTATCATGTTTTGATGAATAGTAAAATTATGCTAAATTTTAATTGAAAACAATTTTTTCATCAAGATAATTTTTAAGGATAAACTATACCATTGAATGGTTTTAAAGTATAAATGGAATATATTTTTATCATTTAATCCAATTTCAGTCAGTGGAATTAATTTCACATTGAAATTATATATAAACTCACGTCAATCTTTTGATGGTTATTACTTTTTAAACAAACTTTTATTATAGTTTTGGAAATAGTAATTAATTTTAAATTAATTACTTCAAATTATATGTTTTGAATTTGGAAAAATGCATTCCATATTTGGAATTAGAATGAATTTTTTTTAATAGGTATCTTTTATTTTAGGACATTATGAATAGTAACTTTAGTTTTTATTTTTAATTACCATAGTTAAGGGAAAATCGGGTAATTAAGGATAAAAATAAAATTATAAAATTACCCAAAAAAAATCTTTATTTTATTGGATGAGATAGTTTAAAGCTTCTCAAAGAATATTCTTTACTTAAATGGATAATGCTTCCCATGGAAGTTGGTATAAAACTTCTCACATAAGCTTGTTTAATTAAAAGTATAAAGCTTCCCATATAAGCTATTATAAAGCTTCTCAAATAATCTTGTTAAATTAAAATAACTAAGCTTCCCATGGAATCCATTTTAAATATTATCATAGAAGTTTATTTAATTAAATTTAAAAAATTTCCCATGGAAGCCCGTTTAATGCTTCTTGTGAAGGCTTCTTTAATTAAAAGGACAAAGCTTCTCATGGAAGCTAGTTTAAAGCTTCTATCACACTCATGTTTTTAATGAGTATTAAATTTGTAATATGGTTTAATATAAGTGATCTATTTCACAATAAATATTAATTATAAGGAAAAAATATTTCCTACATCATTATATTTTATTTATAATTTTTAGACATTACATAAATAAATTTATTTATGACACAACGATGATGAAGTGATTACCATATTAATGAAATATTAAAATAAATGATATTATAAATATTAAAATATTTGTAATTTGAAAATTTTGATGTCATTCATGATTTTTTTGGATGATTATGACATGTTATCATTAAGTTAATGTAGTTTTTGTTAAATGAATAATTTTTTTATGACTAACAAAAACCAATTACTATATAGTGTCAAAATTAATCTAGGAAGAATATTTAGAAGTTTTCTAAGTTTCAATTTTTTAGTATTTGATTAATATTATTTAATGAATAGTGTTTTTTAGGAATAATATTTTACGAATAGTTTTTTTGATGAATAGTAATAAAATATTTTATTATTAAATAACTTTTTCTATGAAATGATTTTCAAAAATAGAAAATACATGCTTGTAATCAAGGTGAAAAATGTGGTTTAATAAGATCAAAATAATTTTTTGATGAATAGTAAATTTACCCTTTTGAATATTAATTTTACCCTTATGAATGGTAATTTGAACAATTAAATAGTAACCTCGCCTATGGAAGTAAAAATATGATTTAGTCATCTTAAGTGGTAATGTGATATAGTTATATCATGGTATAAGTAAATAAATGTTTTAGAAATTTTTAATTAAGTATTTTTTATTTTATTTTTTTAATTTAATTTAAAATGAAATTATTATTTTTTAAATGGAATTCAATTTTTAATTCTACACATTGAAAAATGGTTATGGTGTCTTTTTTTGGAATTTTTCTGAAACAGTTGAATTTTCTGTGAATAATAAAAATGTAGTTTTTAGTTTTTGTTAAGTTTAATGACATCATAACTATGTCATAATGATGTAATGAGTAATCTAAAATACTGGTTGACTCTTATGAATTAGAATAATATATGAGGTGTCCCAAGTGGCCAATAACATAGGAAAATACCATAGTCAAGCCCATGGTTTTGGAAATACCACTAATGATGTTTGCTTTGAAATTAATAAAATATTCCATCACTTTTTCTATAAATACCCACACATTTCGTTGTTTTCATTCATTCCAAAATCATTCTCCACGAAGTTCTGCTAGTTCTACCACCCAAGGATTCCTAAAAATGTGTCCTTAATCCCCCACGGTCCCAATATTATAGTTTTAGAAGTTACTCTTCAGGATAAGGGAACATTTCACCGTCCACTTTTAGTCAAGACTTCCTTTTTTATGTCTTCTAGCTTCCATTTTATTATGTGGGGGTATGTTCTTCTATATCCTTATTGTTATCCATTTTATTTCCAAATTATTAGAGACCATTTCCACTCTCATAAGTTGATTTTTTGAATTTTTAAGCAATGTCGTTAGGCTGCCGAATTTTCATAGGGGAATTCACAACTTCTCTTTTTTAGTTAAAATTATCTTTTATCTGGTATGTCTTGAAAATTTAAAGATCATATTCTTATATCCAATATATTATGTCCTTATACTATATTATGACTCTATTATGAATTATTTACCTCTATCCCCTCTATTTTTAATGTTTTCTAAAGCTATGCTGCATAGCTGTTATACTGCATAAATTTCGTCTCAGAGTCTCTCTCTTTTTGTCAAGAAATTATTTCATTTTTCTTATATAAATACCCAAAACTCATTCATTTCCAGGTTTATTTATCATGAAAAAAAAATATTTATTTTATTATGGAATTTTTATATATAAAGCCCCCATTCTCTTTCTGTGGGTTATAAATGACATAATGATCTTGTTTTTAAGCACTTTTCAAAACGTCGTGATCTTGATATAAAACTAATTTATTTTATTCTTTTTAGTTTATTTATGAAATGTTTTATTATAATCTATGTGGATCACATGAAAATAAATACATATTAAGGGTGGGCCCTGATAGCGCTCCAATTCATTGTGTAAATAAATTAATCTCTATAGTTGATAAGTTTTACTATACCTTAGTGAATAACGTTGGTAATTTTTACGATGCCTTGGTGAATAACCTTAGTAATTTTGCCACATGAGCCTCAGCCCAGTCGGTGAGGACTCCTTAAATGCATCCAAGAGACCCAAGATCAAATCCAGGAGGAGGATAATTTTTGGGGGTACTAAAGTGGACTGTAGCAGTACTATAGCGGGTACTATGCAGAACTGTAGCAGGTACTGTAGTGGGAACTGTAACAGGTACTGTAGTGGGAACTGTAGCAGGCACTGTTTGGAACTGTAGCAGCTAGGAATATTCCCCCATTTGGGCCTTCAGGCCACCAATTTGGTCCCCGAGTCCTTTAAGGCCTTTGGGACACCCAGGCCTTTGGGTCAGTAAGGCCTTCAGGCCACCTCAAGGCCTTCGGGCCACCTTAAGCGTAGATGCAAACCAGAAAACCTACAAGAAACAAGCTTCAAAAGGAGGAGGAGCAAGGAGATTTCACCATAGAAGAAGATAACTGTATTGAAAGAATGAGAGGGTATGGAACCTTCCATCGGTACAAGCCTATGCATGCATGGGAAAGCCTAGTTGAACCGCCATGCGAAGGTGGAGAGCTGATTTCACGATGAAGAGGCTGGGGAGGAGTAGTTCCATGTAGTTATTTTGGGTTGTATGTAATGTTTGAAGCCTCTGGGAAATTATTTCCTCTAAATCCTATGAACCATGTAATACTTAAGCCTATGGGCCTTGTAAGGGTTCCACCTCACCCCTTGAAAGGTGAATTATCAAAAATCAATAAAGAATGAAGGCCTTCGGGCCATTAGAGGAGGTATTAAATTTTCAAAAAAAACCTTAGTAATTTATATAAAACCATGGGGATGTACCTTGGTGATATGAAACCTTGGGGATAAACCTTTTTTATATTCTTATGAATTCCTAAATTAAATTTTCTTGCCACATTTTCATGTTATGATCCAAGTTATTATTGTTATGATATCCCTCTTCTTCATGCCTTTATGAATGTTATCATGTTTTTATTTATATCTCTCAATGTCACATGTAAATTGTTTCCCTTGTTTTACCTTATTGAGATTTTTTGTGCTCATCCCATGTTTTTAAGTGTTTTTCACAAGTCTTAATATTGGTAAGCACAAAGAATACTCTATAATGAAAGTACTTGAAGATTTGTCTAGAAAAGAAACCATATTTCATTTTAATAGTTTTTATTTTATAAAAAAATTGGATGGAGTGTAGACTGATCTACTTTATAATATTGAATGTTTATGTAATATTTTGTCCTAATTATCTATAAATCTAAACCTAAAATATCTTTGGGAATGAATTAAAATTAATTCTTGTGAAAAGTCACTAGAATAAGTTATTTTTAAGGCTGGGTCCTTATAGTTAGTATCAGAATAGGGTTTAGACAGCTTTGGAGATTATGATGTCAAATTATGGGTTTATAAGTTTATGGTCGATCCTAATTTTATATTCTTAGAAACCATTTTTACTCTTATGTTAAAAAATTTCTTCGTGATTAATATTATTTTTGAAGACATTTATTTTTTTCAGGTAGTTCTAATTTAATACTTTTTTAATGTCAAATGAAAGGTATGATATAAAAATTGTGGTTAAAACATCATATAGTTATTTTTGATGATGTTATAATATATTTTTGAATTTTATAACACTTATATAGTTTTAGAAAAGGGGAAAACATGCAGGCCATGTGGCAACCCATCACATTGGACAATGCTGCAGGAATCGAACCCACAACCAAAGTGTGTTAGGCCTTTATTGCCTACCACTAACCTACATGAAGTACCTGGTTAGTATGACTTCATTATTTTTATTTAAACTAGTGTATGATATAAGAATAAGTTGATTTTGGAGACATATATTTTACCAAATAGATAACCATGGGATTGGAATATGATTTTGGGATTAAGTGATAAATATTATTTTTGAAGATATTCACTATTTTGGGTAATTTATATGATTAAGTTAAATAGAATACTAGATAATTTTGTTTTGAGGAATAATGGTTGAATTATTTTTGGAGAAATATATTATTTAATTATGGAATTATGTAAATTTGGGTTATTGATGGAAATTATTGACCTATCTTAGAGAATATGTGATTTTTGAAATTAATTTTTTGTACGATCCTTTAAGAGTGGTTCATGTTATTTAGAGATAAATGTTAAAATTTATCTTGGAAGAATATGTTATCAAACCCTTCTCAATTTTGGGTTTCAATATTAGTTTGGATTGTTTTTTAGTAATTATATGGAAAATTATTTGTTGAGTGGTCTATGTTGTAATTTGGGTATTACTATTGAATTTTATAGATTAAAAGTAGTCCATCTACTTATAAAGGATTATTATTTTTTGAGGATTATATGATCTTTTACAAAACATTTTGGTTTTGGTTAATGTTTCAAGATAGGATGAAGGTATATTTAATCTTTTTTGTTTAATTTATTCTCTTGATGTTTATTATAGTGCTTCAGGTGTGAAAATGTCAACTTGAATACTCATCGTTTGGAGAAAATATGAGTTTATGGTAAAAATTTTATTAAAGGATGAAACTCTTCATGAAAATTAATTATGATTCCTCATGTTATTATTCAATCTCATAAATAAATTCCTCAACTTTATGAAAATTATCTTAAAACAAAAACATTTTTCATTTACTTTTCCTTCTATGAAATCAAATAACGTCTAACCCATCACAAGTTTGTGGTTTTTTGATTGTTAAATTTCTCCAGATCATGTTTTCTATCACTCTCCATAAAAAAAATGATGGTTATTTCTCTCTTCCATATCCTTGTTCTCCTACAAGGAACCCTGGTTTCTGTTATCTCATGTTACCTTTGTACAACACTTTCTATCTTTTAAAGTGGAAGAATTATTAACCCTTTTTCTGATATGAGTTTTCAATAAAGGTATTTTGAAAAGTCATACCCTAGTTACCAACCACAAATTTAAATTGAGAGGATGCAATTTATTAAAGGGGTGATGATGTAACATACCGAGTTTTAAGAAATAAACATTATGTTCAATATAGTATATGATACTCTACATCGAGCTTCAACGAACAACTAAATATTACTATTTAAATGTTACCATTATAACCTAACTGTTTGAATGGAGGGAATGAATAATATCAACTCAATTTTGAAAATATATTTTACACATGTTTAAATAATGATTCATTAGTTACCAAATTTATTAGAAATGGAAATAAAAACCATTTGAATATATATTATGTATTTTTATGAAAACCTATTTTAAAAAGGGAATAATTATGTTTATAAAATCATATCACTCTCTATAGATTTTTTATTTGTTGAAAGATATATTTTATTTATTCAATTTAATGTTTTAAATTCATATTATATGTTTTCTAGATATGATATAAGAACTAATTCAATTTTCAGATAAAAAATCATTTTTCTAAAAATGCAGTTTTACCGGCTTTTGATGGCAAACCCTTTTTAAATTTAGTTTTTATCACTTTTATATGTTCTATTAGACAAAATAAACTTATTAATTACAATCAAGATATAAAAAATTTACTTTGGATAAATATTTGATATTTTTCTGATAACTATCATGTTTTGATGAATAGTAAAAATACGCTAAAGTTTAATTGACAAATACTTTTTTCATCAAGATAATTTATATGGTTAAATTATATCATTTAATTGTTTCAAAGTATAAATAGAATACATTTTTATCATTTAATAAAAATATTGTCAGTGGAAGTAATTTCACATTGAAATTAGATATAAATTCATGTTAATCTTTTGATGGTTATTACTTTTTAAAAAACCATTTTATCATTTTGACAATGAGAATTAACTTTAAATTAATTTATGGAACTTATATGTTTTGAATATGAAAAAATAGATCCCATATTTGGAATCAAAATTTCAAAATTGTGTAAATAGTTGTCTTTTATTTTTTGGACATTATGAATAGTAACTCCAGTAATTATTTTTAATTACTGCAGTTAAGGGTAAATCGGGCAATTAAAGATAAAAATGAAATTATAAAATCACCCTAACACATTTCATAATTTTATTTTATGAGCTATTTTAAAGATTCTCATAGAAGCCTATTTACATAAATGGATAAAGCTTCCCATAGAAGTTGGTATAAATCTTCTCATAGAATCTTGTTTAATTAAAAGTATAAAGCTTCCCATGGATGCTAATATAATGCTTCTCATAGAAACTTGTAAAATTAAAATAACTAAGGTTACCATATAATTCATTTTATATATTATCCTAGAAGCTTATTAATTAAATGTACAAATATTCCCATATAATCCAGTTTAATGCTTCTCATGGAAGCTTCTTTAATTAAAGGGACAAAGCTTCCCATAGAAGCTAGTTTAAATCTTCT
Source organism: Viscum album (assembly GCA_963277665.1). Classification (NCBI taxonomy): domain Eukaryota; kingdom Viridiplantae; phylum Streptophyta; class Magnoliopsida; order Santalales; family Viscaceae; genus Viscum; species Viscum album. The sequence goes on from OY728163.1 coordinate 1,657,123,769, forward strand.
CTCACACTCATAATTTTCATAAGTATTACATTTTTTAGTATGGGATTATATAAGTGATCTCATAAAATATAAATATTCATTATAAGTATAAAAGTATTTCTTACATCATGGTATTTTATTTATAAATTTTTGACATTACATAAATAAATTAATTTATGAAATAATGATGATGTAGTGATTACCATATTAATAAAAGATTCAAATAAGTGATATTATAAATTATAAAATATATGTAATTTGAAATTTTGGATTTCATTTGTGAATTTTATGGATGATTATGACATGTTATTTTGAGTTAATGTAGTTCTTTTCAAATGAATAAATTTTTTATGAATTTAACAAAAATCAATTACTAAATAGTGTCAAAATTAACCTAGGCTGAATTTTTAGAAGTTTTCTAAGAAGTTTCAATTTTTTACTATTTGATTAATAGTGTTTTATGAATAGTGTTTTTCGATGAATAGTAAAAAATATTTTATTATTAAATAACTTTTTTTGTGAAATGATTTTCGATAATCAGACATACATGGTTGTAATCTGGGTGAAAATGTGGTTCAATAAGATCAAAGTATTTTTTTGTGAATAGTAACTTTACCCTTTGGAATATTAATTTTACCCTTATGAATGGTAATTTGACCAATGTAATTGTAACCTCACCTAAGGAAGTATAAATTTGTTTTGGTCATCTTAAGTGGTAATGTGATATAATTATATCATAGTATAGGTAAATAAATGTTTTAGAAATTATTAGTTAAATATTTTTATTTTATTTATTTAATTTAATTTAAAATGAAAAATATAATTTAATTGAGTTAAATTTTAAATTCTACTTGTTGAAAAATGGTTAGGGTTATATTTTGGATTTTTCTTAAACAGTTGAATTTTCAGTGAATAGTAAAAATACAGTTTGGATTTTTCAGTAAGTTTAATGACATCATAACTATGTCATAATGATGTAATGAGTACTATAATATTCTAGTCGAATGTTAGTGATTAAAATATTATATGAGGTGTCCCAAGTGTCCAATGCCATGGGAAAATACCGTGGTCAAGCCCATGGTTTTTCAAATACCACTAATTAGGTATCCTTTGAAATTAATAAAATACTCCATCAATTTTTCTATAAATACCCACTCATTCCTTTGTTTATTTCATTCCATAATAATTAAAATAAATTTATTCTATTTATACCTCCAAAATAGTCATCCCAAGGTGTCGTCAATCCCCCATAGTCCAGATATTATAGTTTTGGAAATTACTCTTGAAGGTAAGGGAACCTTTCTCCCTCTTCTTTTAGTCAAGACTTCCATTATGTTATGTCTCCTAGTTCCCAATTTATTATGTTGAGTTATGTTATTCCATATCATTATTTCTTTCCATTTTATTTCCAAATGATTAGACACCCTTTCCACTCTCATCAACTGATTTTTTGAATTTTTAATTGACATCGTAAGGATGCGGAATTTTCATAAAGTAATTCGCAACTTCTCTTTTTTCATTCAAATTAACCTTTATGTGGTATGTATTGGAAATTTACATATAATGTTCTTATATAAATGTTATTATGTCCTTATAATGTATTATTACTCTATTATTAATGGGTTACCTCTTTCCCCCCTCTTTTTATTGTTTTCTAAAGCCATGTTGCATAGCCGTTATGCTGTAGAAATTTCGTCTCTAAGTCTCTCTCTTTTCGTTAAGAAATTATTTTATTTTTCTTATATGAATAACCAAACATATTTCATTTATAGTGGTGTTTATCATGACAAAAAATGATTTATTTTATTCTGTAATTGTCATACATGAATTCCTCATTCCCTTTATGTGGGTTATAAATGAAATAATGATCATGTTTTTAAGAACTTCTTAAAACGTCAAGATTTTGATATGAAACCCATTTATTTTATTCTCTTTGGGTTATTTATGAAATGTTTTATTTTGATCTATGTGTCTCACGTGAAAATAAATACATATTAATGGTGTACCCTAACAGATCTCCAGTGCATTGGGTAAAGTAATCAATCTCTAGAGATGATAAGTTTTACAACACCTTGGTGAATAACCGTGGTAATTTTTACGATACTTTGGTGAATAAACTCAGTAATTTTTATAACACCATGGGGATGGAACATGGTGATATGAAACCTTGGGGATGGTCCTTGGTTATATGATTATTAATATCTAAATTAAATGTTGTAGCCACATTTTCATGTTATGATCTAAGTTATTATTATTATGATATTCTTCTTCCTCATGTCTTTATGAAAGTCCTTGTAACAGCCCAAGATTTTATAAAAAATATTCTTTTTAATTTTATTAATGTCTTGTGTTGTACGCTACACCAAAAGGAGCTTGCACAACACGCATCCTTGACTTGCCTTGCATTACACGCAATCGCGACCTTCCTCGATAGCGTGTGTAATACGCAATACCGAGTTTCACTAAACAACGATATGCTATTAAAATATTATTAAAACTAGCCGGTATGAATAGTAATAACCACTTTTTAAAATTCTATAAATCTTATTTCCCAAAATGAACTTCATTTTTGGATTCGGAGTATCGAATTTAGTCTAAGGTGAAATTTTGGTACATTTCGGATAACTTTCATATTCTGATGAATAGTGAAAATTACTAAATTATAATTAAAAAAACAACCTTTTTTAATCAAAATAATTAATAGTGATAAATTATTAATTGGAGTAGTTTTAAAGTATATTTAGAATATATTTTTACAATTTAATACAATGTTGGTCATTGGATGTAATTGCACATTTAAACCAGACATAAACAAGTGTCAATCTTTTGATAGATATTGTTTCTTAAAAACACGCTATTTGTTTTAACAGCGGGATTTAATTATAAAATTAATTAATGCAACTTCTATGTTATGAATTTGGTAAAATAGACTTCATTTTTGAATTCGGAATATGAAATATAGCTTAGGATGAAATTTTGGCATTTTTCTGAAAACCTTCATTTTTTGATGAATAGTGAAACTACTAAGTGGTAGTTAAAAAAACTGAATTTTTCATAAAACTTAATTTTACCACTTCTGTGAATGGAATTTCAAAAATCCGAGAGACACGGTTGATGTCAGTAAGTAAAATGTGGTTCAATGAGATGAAAATAATTTTTGGTGAATAGTAACTTTTTACTTTTATTTACCACGGTTAAAAGTAAATAGGGTAATTAAGGGTAAGAATGATATTAATATTACCCTAACACATGTCCTAATTCTATTGGACAAGTGTATCTCGACCAAAAACAACCTTAAGTGTAAAATATTATCATTTAGGCCCACTTGGATTAGATTAGGACATTTATTATTATTTAATTCAAAGAAGAGTTAAAAGAGTTAAAATCAAAGTTTATTCACTAAAACATTTTTAATATGGGGTTATACATAAGATAAATTCGACTATAAATATTCATTAGAAAGCTAAAAAGATTTCCGAAATAATGGTATTTTATTTATAATTTTTAGACTTTAAATAAATTAATTTATTTATGACACAACAATGATGCAGTAATTACCCTTTTAAGGAAATATTAACATAATTGATGTTATAAATACTCAAATGAATGTAATTTGAGAATTTTTATGAATTACACTAATTTTCTATGTTACTATGATATATTAGTGTTGATTTAATCAACTTGGTTCGAACATATAATTCTGTTATGACTTTCACAAAAATCATATATCAAATAGTGTCAAAATTGACACAAAATAGTTTTTAAATGAAATATTATATTATTAATTGTTATTTTATTCCTAAAAATCTATGGTTCGGACAAATGACTTAGATAAGGATATATATATTAATAATAAACAATTTGGGGTTCGTTTGGCATGTTATAGTAAGTGTATTAACCATATAGTGAAAGAAAACAAAAAGACACGGTAAAAGTTAAATCTAATTGATAAGGTTAAAATAATAAACTAAACTTGTCTAAATCCTATTGGTTGATAGGATTTCGACCCATCCCCACTTTATCTTCGAAATAAGACCCTTTGGAACCATTATAAACCGATTTTTACTTTAATATAAAATAATATTTTGAGATATTCCTAAGGTGCCCCTCTCCTCCCTTATAAAAGGGCACCTCCTCCCCCTCCTCCTCACACCAATTTGAGCACTCAAGCTCGGCCAACCCCTGCCAAAATCTCTTCTCCACTTCCCTAGAAACATCCTAGAGGTTCTGGTCTTCCTCAAAGACCAATTTTAGTTCCCTAAGAGGAGGTCTTCAAAAGGCGCTTCAAAGAAGAGGTAATTACCGTTACCAATTCTTTCATCTTTATTTCTTCTTCCACTTCTTCTTCTTAGGTTGTTTCATTATGAAGTAATAACATCAGTATCACTCATATACTGATATGTTATTATAAGTATGAAACAACCGTATTTCACCATCTATCTATCCTACGGAAAAAGAAATCACCGCGCGTGCGTACGTACGGAATACCGTCTCCACGACGCGATGAGATTCATTCTCCATGTTAACCATTTAAGAATGATTATAAAGTATATATAAGAAATAATAATGAAATATATGACATTATAAAGCTACTGGATTTATATATATATATATATGTCATCTACTTACTTCCATTTCAAGACAATAAGGAAAGTAAAACAGCGTTCATGCGTACGTACGGACTACCGTCTCCATGAGCGGTGTTTTTCATTTCATTTATCTATCTATATATATACTGAATATATATGATATATAAATCATGTTTTATATTCTGGAAGTAATTAAATCATGATATAAGTAATAATAATTTCAAGAACAACAAGTCAAAACACCTACGATAAATAAAACGATTTTACCCAAAACGCTTCTTTAACATGGAATTTACAAAAGAACGGATAATATAAATTCATAAGGAGCCATATATGATATCATAACAATGAGTATGATTCTGGAATAAGTCAATAACATGATTTAAATCATTATACAGGAGGTTCGGACACTTACAAAGCAAGTCGGACATAAGGTAAGGGAATTATCACAATCTCATTTTTATCCGAGATTGTTTATTCGTAAGTATTTACTGGGGTGTATTTTATCATCCACATCCATGTTCACTCAATATGTAATATTTTTTCCATACACTTACAATAGTTTAAATCCAATTTTACCCTTCGGTGAGTTTTTAGTAAAGAATATGAAAGGAATCTTTTGTCGTTTTTTTCGTACGAGGTACTTTTTGACTTTTCCGACAAAGGTATGAAGAATGTTTTTTTTAACTTATACGGCATGTATGGATTTTTAAAACATTATTTCCAAGAAGATTCCTTTACAAGTTTTCAAGTTTATTTTTAATCAACTTCTTTTATTTTAAAGTCGTATGACATGTTATGAAAGGAAAAATGTTTTCTGAAGAAGAAAGGATATTTTCCTCAAGAATGGAGTTCAAGTGTTTTATCAAAATTATTTTCCATCTAAGATAATAAAGGGTTCTGTTTTATCCCTATTATTACATTGATTTGATCATGTTGTGATTGAATTATTTTTATGAATTCCTTTATCTTTTGTGAATTGTTTTATGATGTCATGATGTTTAAGATTCCAATTTGTATTACATGGGTTATGCAATGATGTATGATATATGATTATGTGGCACACATAAGAAAGGATTCATTATAAGATGGGTGGGACCTATATCTCCCTCCAATGCATTGGGTAAAGATTTTATATCTCATGAGATAGACATGGCTGGAACGGAAGGTTATTTCGGTTCAGTGATACAGGACTGAAACGAGGAGTGAACTCGGTTCAGAAAGGGACTTTGTCCACTAAGATAGTCTTGGCAATGAGTCATGACTAACAAGAAATGATTTTCTATGATTATGTGTGCATGCCACAAAGTTTCAAGTTTCATGTTATGATTATGGGGATCTCATTTTCACTTCTATGATTTATCTCATGTTATGATATTATGAGCTCTTTTGCAGGTTAAGATTTCCAAAAGCTATGTTCTTATGTATATGATGTGATTGATATTTCTTTTGTTTACCCTTACTGAGCATTTGAGCTCACCATTTTATGTTTTCTTTTCCCCAGGATATAAAGAAAGGTTTTTAGGTAAAAAAAGGGAAGATATTTATGGGATATATTGAAGATCTTTCCCCACGATTAGAAGATTACGTTCCGAGTTTCCAAAGACACTAAACTATTACGATCCTTGTGTGTGTGTTTTTGTTATGTACTAAGTATTCCGCAAAAGTAATGTAATGTCCATGTACGTCAGGCTTCGGGTCTCTACAGTTGGTATCAGAGGAAAGGTTTAGTCAACCTTTGGAAACTAGGATGCGAAAACGTTAGTGTGATCCCTAGAGATATTTCTAAGGTATGTCTAGGGATGTCCCTAGGGATAAGTATACGTATAGGTTATAGTAATAGAATTACGCTAACGATCATAGAATTAAACCTAAGATGTTGGATATTGAAGGTACACCCCCTTTATTATGTTGTTTTCCCTAGCATGATTTTTGCCTCTCACAGTATTCTTTTTGGGTTTTAGACGATGGCTGGAACCCGAAGGAACCGTGTTGATCAATGCAATGGACAATGCAATGATTGCCCTCCTGAACAAACAAATGTTATGGGAGATGGAGTGCAAAATCTTATTGCTATACTTACACAAGCTATGAATCATTCTGGACTTCCAAATGAGCAGAGAAGGGAACAATATTCTATTGAGTCCTTCATGAGGCAACGTCCACCTTCTTTCAGTGGGTCTTCTGATCCACTTGTGGCTGAACAATGGATCAGTACTACTGAAAAGATATTTTCAGTTATTCAATGTTCTGAACATGATAAAGTCATCTTAGCAGTATATCGTTTGGAAGGTGAAGCTGAACAATGGTGGAATCTTATCAATAATACGAGGCCAAGAGATGAAATTGAGTCCATGGGATGGGACGAGTTCAAGAACTTGTTTTTCAGTAAGTACTTCCCTCGTATTCTTCGAACAAAGATGGAGAAAGAGTTTCTTGAACTGAAGCAAAGGGACGATGAATCTGTTGGTACCTATGAAGCAAATTTTACAAGACTTGCAAGGTATGCTTCTGGTATTATCATCCAACCTGAAAGTAAAGTTGATCGATTTTTCAGTGGCTTAAAACCAAGTCTTCGAAGGGCATTAGCTATAAGAGACTTCAGTAGCTATGAAGAAATTGTGCGTTGTGCTATCAAGGTAGAAATGGAAGTTGGTGTTACATATCCATCTCATGGTTTTGACAAGAAACGAAAGATGGAGTTCAAGGAGAAATCTCAGAATAATGGTGAAAAGAATATGAATGTTTCCTTATGCACAAAGTGTGGAAAGAAGCATGGTGGATATTGTCTTAAAGGGACTAGAAAATGTTTTAAGTGTGGAAAAGAAGGTCATCGAGCAGCTGAGTGTCGAAGTAATGGAAAAAGGGTTTCTAATGATGTGAATAAAGCAAACACTACAGAGAACGCACCACCAACACTTCAATGCTTCAAGTGCAAGGAAATGGGGCATTATGCTAATAATTTCCCTAATCCAAGGGTTAGTGATGATCAACATGAGCAACCACTGAAAGCAAAGGACAAAGGGAAATCACATGCGATCACTATTGGCAATATTGAATATGACAACGATGTGGTGGAATGATTAAGTGTTTATGTAATGGGATTCCAAAATAATGTTGTATCATTGAGTATTGCAATATTTATTGATGTGGTATTCAAAGTGATTGAGATATTTTTTGGAAATAAGATGATATGCGCATAATGAAGACGAGAAAATGAAATGTTTAATAGTATTCATGAGCTCATGATTTATATAAGGACTAAGTGATATCATGGTTTGAGTATATAGAATTTTGAGGATTTTGGTATGTGGAAAGTGTTAACTTTTAACTGCACTCATGTTTTCACTAAGGTATTCAAGAGAATACACGATTAAGGACTTTGAATGTTTGTAATGTGACCAAAAAGACATATCTTATGATATGTGGGGATCAACGATAGTATTAAATCTCTGGTAATCGTTGTCACTATATTATGAGAGTGGACTGCAGTATTATGTATAAGCCTAAAGATTAGACTGGATTATGTTGGACATAAGTTAGTATTGTTTAAGGATAGAAGATTTTTGATATTATTGATGGGATGTTATAGTAACGTAGTTTTAGAAAAAGGACAACCTGCAGGACGGGCGACAGCCCATCGCTTCAGACAAGGCTGTAGGAATCGAACCCACAACCGAAGTGCGACTGGCCTTTATCGCCTACCACTGGCCTACAGGAAGTCCCTGTTTAGTAGAAACTAGTTTTATTATATTAAGCAGTATGATATATGAAGTATAAGTCCATTTTAGGAACTATATATGATTAATCTCACTATAGATCGACTTATGTATATAATTTTTGCTAACCTTTTGTTTGAGACAGATGGAATGACCCGTCATTCTATCACATGATCTGCTAACACTTCACGAATAACAAATTCAACTTCATTTATTTAAGAGATGAAGTAGAAATTGTTCTAGGCACGAACAATAGTGATATTGTACCAAAATAAAGAAAGTATTTATTCCAATTCAAATTTTCAACTTTAGGGAAATGATCTTGAAAACCAAAAAATGTTGTCCTAGTGATCTTATACCTGATGAATCGGATGGTACCTTAGATCGTCACAAATTTATGGATTTGTGATTATTGGCTTTTCCATAGCCATGTTCTCTACCACTCTCCATCAGAACATGATGGTTATATTTCTCTTCCATATCCATATTTTCACCTATGTGGAAACCCAATGATTAGTTTATTTGGGTAACCGTTACGTTTCATTCTTTTGTTTTTAAAGATTGGTTTTGATATTCCTTTTTACGATGTGGGTTTCTATTAAAGAAACTTTCAAATAGTAAACCATTTATAACCCCGACGAATTTCGAGGGCGAAATTCATTTTAAGGGGGGTAGAATGTAACAGCCCAAGATTTTATAAAAAATATTTTTTTAATTTTATTAATGTCTTGTGTTGTACGCTACACCAAAAGGAGCTTGCACAACACGCATCCTTGACTTGCCTTGCATTACACGCAATCGCGACCTTCCTCGATAGCGTGTGTAATACGCAATACCGAGTTTCACTAAACAACGATATGCTATTAAAATATTATTAAAACTAGCCGGTATGAATAGTAATAACCACTTTTTAAAATTCTGTAAATCTTATTTTTCAAAATGAACTTCATTTTTGGATTCGGAGTATCGAATTTAGTCTAAGGTGAAATTTTGGTACATTTCGGATAACTTTCATATTCTGATGAATAGTGAAAATTACTAAATTATAATTAAAAAACAACTTTTTTAATCGAAATAATTAATAGTGATAAATTATTAATTGGAGTAGTTTTAAAGTATATTTATAATATATTTTTACAATTTAATACAATGTTGGTCATTGGATGTAATTGCACATTTAAACCAGACATAAACAAGTGTCAATCTTTTGATAGATATTGTTTCTTAAAAACACGCTATTTGTTTTAACAGCGGGATTTAATTATAAAATTAATTAATGAAACTTCTATTTTATTAATTTGGTAAAATAGACTTCATTTTTGAATTCGGAATATGAAATATAGATTAGGATGAAATTTTGGCATTTTTCTGAAAACCTTCATTTTTTGATGAATAGTGAAACTACTAAGTGGTAGTTAAAAAAACTGAATTTTTCATAAAACTTAATTTTACCGCTTCTGTGAATGGAATTTCAAAAATTCGAGAGACACGGTTGATGTCAGTAAGTAAAATGTGGTTCAATGAGATGAAAATAATTTTTGGTGAATAGTAACTTTTTACTTTTATTTACCACGGTTAAAAGTAAATAGGGTAATTAAGGGTAAGAATGATATTAATATTACCCTAACACATGTCCTAATTCTATTGGACAAGTGTATCTCGACCAAAAACAGCCTTAAGTGTAAAATATTATCATTTAGGCCCACTTGGATTAGATTAGGACATTTATTATTATTTAATTCAAAGAAGAGTTAAAAGAGTTAAAATCAAAGTTTATTCACTAAAACATTTTTAATATGGGGTTATACATAAGATAAATTCGACTATAAATATTAATTAGAAAGATAAAAAGATTTCCTACATAATGATAGTTTATTTATAATTTTTAGACTTTAAATAAATTAATTTATTTATGACACAACGATGATGCAGTAATTACCCTTTTAAGGAAATATTAACATAATTGTTGTTATAAATACTCAAATGAATGTAATTTGAGACTTTTTATGAATTCCACTAATTTTCTAGGTTACTATGATATCTTAGTGTTGATTTAATCAACTTGGTTCGAACATATAATTCTGTTATGACTTTCACAAAAATCATATATCAAATAGTGTCAAAATTGACACAAAATAGTTTTTAAATCAAATATTATATTATTAATTGTTATTTTATTCCTAAAAATCTATGGTTCGGCCAAATGACTTAGATAAGGATATATATATTAATAATAAACAATTTGGGGTTCGTTTGGCATGTTATAGTAAGTGTATTAACCATATAGTAAAAGAAAACAAAAAGACACGGTAAAAGTTAAATTATTTAACTTAGAGTTAAATCTAATTGATAAGGTTAAAATAATAACCTAAACTTGTCTAAATCCTATTGGTTGATAGTATTTCGACCCATCCCCACTTTAGCTTCGAAATAAGACCCTTTGTAACCATTATAAACCGATTTTTACTTTAATATAAAATAATATTTTGAGATATTCCTAAGGTGCCCCTCTCCTCCCTTATAAAAGGGCACCTCCTCCCCCTCCTCCTCACACCAATTTGAGAACCCAAGCTCGGCCAACCCCTGCCAAAATCTCTTCTAAACTTCCCTAGAAACATCCTAGAGGTTCTGGTCTTCCTCAAAGACCAATTTTAGTTCCCTAAGAGGAGGTCTCCAAAAGGCGCTTCAAAGAAGAGGTAATTACCGTTACCAATTCTTTCATCTTTATTTCTTCTTCCACTTCTTCTTCTTAGGTTGTTTCATTATGAAGTAATAACATCAGTATCACTCATATACTGATATGTTATTATAAGTATGAAACAACCGTATTTCACCATCTATCTATCCTACGGAAAAAGAAATCACCGCGCGTGCGTACGTACGGAATACCGTCTCCACGACGCGATGAGATTCATTCTTCATGTTAACCATTTAAGAATGATTATAAAGTATATATAAAAAATAATAATGAAATATATGACATTATAAAGCTACTGGATTTATATATATATATATATATATATATATATATATATGTATGTCATCTACTTACTTCCATTTCAAGACAATAAGGAAAGTAAAACAGCGTTCATGCGTACGTACGGACTACCGTCTCCATGAGCGGTGTTTTTCATTTCATTTATCTATCTATATATATATACTGAATATATATGATATATAAATCATGTTTTATATTCTGTAAGTAAGTAAATCATGATATAAGTAATAATAATGTCAAGAACAACAAGTCAAAACACCTACGATAAATAAAACGATTTTACCCAAAACGCTTCTTTAACATGGAATTTACAAAAGAACGGATAATATAAATTCATAAGGAACCATATATGATATCATAATAATGAGTATGATTCTGGAATAAGTCAATAACATGATTTAAATCATTATACAGGAGGTTCGGACACTTACAAAGCAAGTCGGACATAAGGTAAGGGAATTATCACAATCTCATTTTTATCCGAGATTGTTTATTCGTAAGTATTTACTGGGGTGTATTTTATCATCCACATCCATTTTCACTCAATATGTAATATTGTTTCCATCCACTTACAATAGTTTAAATCCAATTTTACCCTTCGGTGAGTTTTTAGTAAAGAATATGAAAGGAATCTTTTGTCGTTTTTTTCGTACGAGGTACTTTTTGACTTTTCCGACAAAGGTACGAAGAATGTTTTTTTTAACTTATACGGCATGTATGGATTTTTAAAACATTATTTCCAAGAAGATTCCTTTACAAGTTTTGAAGTTTATTTTTAATCAACTTCTTTTATTTTAAAGTCGTATGACATGTTATGAAAGGAAAAATGTTTTTTGAAGAAGAAAGGATATTTTCCTCAAGAATGGAGTTCAAGTGTTTTATCAAAATTATTTTCCATCTAAGATAATAAAGGGTTCTGTTTTATCCCTATTATTACATTGATTTTATCATGTTGTGATTGAATTATTTTTATGAATTCCTTTATCTTGTGTGAATTGTTTTATGATGTCATGATGTTTAAGATTCCAATTTGTATTACATGGGTTATGCAATGATGTATGATATATGATTATGTGGCACACATAAGAAAGGATTCATTATAAGATGGGTGGGACCTATATCTCCCTCCAATGCATTGGGTAAAGATTTTATATCTCATGAGATAGACATGGCTGGAACGGAAGGTTATTTCGGTTCAGTGATACAGGACTGAAACGAGGAGTGAACTCGGTTCAGAAAGGGACTTTGTCCACTAAGATAGTCTTGGCAATGAGTCATGACTAACAAAAAATGATTTTCTATGATTATGTGTGCATGCCACAAAGTTTCAAGTTTCATGTTATGATTATGGGGATCTCATTTTCACTTCTATGATTTATCGCATGTTATGATATTATGAGCTCTTTTGCAGGTTAAGATTTCCAAAAGCTATGTTCTTATGTATATGATGTGATTGATATTTCTTTTGTTTACCCTTACTGAGCATTTGAGCTCACCCTTTTATGTTTTCTTTTCCCCAGGATATAAAGAAAGGTTTTTAGGTAAAAAAAGGGAAGATCTTTATGGGAGATATTGAAGATCTTTCCCCACGATTAGAAGATTACGTTCCGAGTTTCCAAAGACACTAAACTATTACGATCCTTGTGTGTGTGTTTTTGTTATGTACTAAGTATTCCGCAAAAGTAATGTAATGTCCATGTACATCAGGCTTCGGGTCTCTACAGTCCTCATGTGATTACTTATATTGCTAAATATCACATGTAAACCATTTACCTTGTTTTAACTTATTTATATTTTTATGCTCATCCTATGTTTTTAAATGTTTTTCATAGGTCTTAAGATAGGTAAGGACAAATAAGATGCTATGATGAAAGTATTAGAATATTTTTCTAGAAAAGAAACCATGTTTCATTTTAATAGGTTTTGTTTTATGAAAAAAGTGGAAGGATTATAGACTGATCAACTTTGTAACATTGAATGCTTATGAACTATTTTTTCCTAATTATCTAAAACTATAAACATAAAATATATTTAGGAATTAATGAAAATAAATTCTAGTCAAAAGTCACTAGAAAAAGTTATGTTTAAGGTCAGGACCTTATATCCAATTACTATAATGAAGGATTATAAGAAATAAATTTGGAAATCCTATAAATACGGAATATATTTGGATGTCATAAAATAATTTTCATGCAAATCTTGTCCAATTTTTGATCCCTAGGTCTCTATCCATAGGCAGTCATGACATTGCATCTCGGATAAACCCTAAGGGTTTGACACTTAGACGAATTATACAGAGAGATAACTAATGATACATCATTCCCACCCATCTAGGTCTCTATTTAGGGAGAGTGTAATCATCCCTATCACTTAGGTGATCATAATCATCCATAATCATCCAATAATATGAAATTTCATGTCCAGCACCACGGTCAAGTAATCAAGCATACATATCATAATCATCCTTATCTCTTGGGAGAGAGTAATCATCCACAATCATAATGAGATAAAGGATAGTCTAATTATCCTCATCACATGTCAAATATAAGAGATCAGGATCATCCTCAAAATATAGTAATACGAAGAGATAGGAATCATCATCATCACTTAGGAGACCGTAATCTTCCATGAGTGTTATTACTATGGACACCATTCCCATATATCATAATAATAGGATAAAAAGATGGATCCCATGGAGAACCTTTGTAGATACCAATAATATAATAATAAAACCTACAAGCTTATAATCTATATTCCATGTTATAATTTTGGGAATCACATTAATAAAAATAACAACATGGATCGAAATCCAGATCACGGGAATAATGTTTGGGCTTCTAAATAAATGAGTAAGGTAGATCCCAAGAAATGCATCTGGGTATCCCAAAAATAGGAATCACATTATGTCAGGCTCAACAAACACAAAACAAGAATCACCCTTAGTGATCATTTATACATAAGTAGTAAAAAAGTGAAAGTATAATCAAAAGAGAGAGGGTGGTTGAACGCCTAAACCCAACACTACTTCCACATTCCCATAGGATTAAATGTTCGTCATGGTTTCTAATGTGAAACCTGATACTATCTCTAGAGAAACTCGATGCACAATCTCAGGGTCAGTAAACATTGGGGCACCCATTGGGTACCTCATGTCAAAACATTAAATAAGCCTCCTACTTGGGATCCTAGAGGTATACACATAAGAAATTAAATCCTACATGGGGTATTCATAAGTGAAGGTAAATGAGGAATCCTATATGGGATCATCTAAAATGAGAAAAAAGGGGATCCTATATGGGATTCTTATAACGATACATAAGAAAATGTGTCATATATGGGACCCACAAAAATAGAGTAAGAAATAAAGGCATCCTACATGGGATCCTTAGAATAGTAAACTAGCACAAGGATCCTTTAACAGATTCCTTAGGTTAGCATGTAAGAAAAGTAATCCCACATGGAACCCTTGGTAATGGTAATAAGGTATAGGTATCCTACACCAGATCCTTTAGGTCAAAATTTAAGAAGAGGAATATTACAGTGGATCCTCAAAAACAACTAAACTCACATACTCTTAATCCATATGGGAACATCTAGTAGGGGATACATCCTCAAAGGAATATATACGAAAGCATTGATTAAGAGTGACAGATCACGAATCGTATTAGATCAATTATCTATCTCATGATAAAAAATCATTCAATTATCAGAGGAGAAACCTATCCATTTTGATATAAGCCTCAAACACCCCTTAGGAGTCCTTAAATTTCCACAAGGGTTTCTCTATTATGATATATGCCAAAAATATTCTTACAATATAATCATCATATATCCAGTTCTAAATTAGGGGCATAAAATAGAAAAAATACTCAAAACGGTAGAAATGAAGGAGTACACGATGTTTCATTCCTAGAACATGGTGTGTATCCTCATAGATTCACCAACGCATGTACTTCAGCTGATTTGGGCGTATTAAATCCCATGTACACAACATGTTTGATATGTACACGATAGACACCCTACAAGGGGTAACTTCCCATGTACCTCAAATTTCTTGTCCATGTACATCACCTGGACATGTACCTCTACATGGTGTGCAACCTATACAAGGTCTTGTGGTGTACCTTACACATCCATGTTCCCCTACACGGGCTGTCTAGCCGGGTACTCAGCTACATGGTCATGTCCTTGAACATGACGTGTATAGCCCATACATGTTGTGTACTTATAAAAGATAAAATTCTCTAAATAATAATTACACATTGTGTGTGTTCCCTGAACTAAATGTCGAGTGATCAGGATTCCCGAACGAGAAGTCCTTCAAATTGGCCTGAAAAAAATGTTTTCTCCCTAAAAAGATAGAAACTGTTCATAAAAGGGTTATAAGAAAGAATATAATGGGTTTAAATATTGAAAAAAAATATGTGTATTTACATAAAAATATTAATTTCCATCCTTTGGTCAAAATATACCAATTATTCACCTGTTTTCAAGTTCCATGACCACCGCATGATGATCTGGCAACTCCCGAGCTTCACATCAGTACCTCTCTTACCCTCTCCCTATATCTTTCTATCTCTCCCTCTCCATGTATCTCTCTAATTCATGTGATGAAGGATGCCCAAATGGGGTGTATAAGATAATCCAAGGGATAAGGAAGAAATGAATATAATAAAATAAAAAAGAAGAAAAAAAGAAAAGAAAAAGAAAACAGGGACCTGGCATGACCCTGATGCTTGATCTATGTTTATTCTCCACCTCGGAAAAACTCCCCATTACTGAATCAATAGAGTAGAGAGAATCTCAATATGATTATATGATAAAAATATATAGTTAAAAAAACATGCATGAACAAATTAATTTTTAATTAATTAATTATTAATTATTAATTATTCCACTAAAATTAAAACTGCTCAAAACTCCACCAAACTCTTGTACAAGTCTAAAAACCCTATTCCGAGACCAAAAAAGTGGTCATAAATATTATATGTGATCATATTTTAGGGGGAAAACCATTTTACCATTTATAATCATATAAAAGTTTAAATTCTAATTTCAGATCAAATTTTCAGTCTGAAAAAACATAGATCCTTACAGTTTCCCCACAATAAACCTTATTAACCTCAAGAATACCTTGTGGAAAACTAGTATCCATGATCTCAACCCAAGAATCTATAAAAATGCACTCTATCGAATATCTAGTGACCAATATAATATCATTAACAAGTATCTCCCACATAAGAGATGCTTAATTGTGACTGATCTGGTACTCCTTACCAGAGGAATACCCTTACTGTTATCTCAAAAAGAAACCTCATACACAAAAAACTATGAAAAATTATTAATTTCAACTTCAAATGAGGAGAACCACCCTCAAATAGATGATGGTGTACTCCCCAACATAAGTTTTACCTTAAACCGTTCCTCGAGCATAACCTCAACAGGTTCCTTCATCAAACTGGTAAATATATTTAAAATAAAAGAATCTCATTATTGACCCAATGCTCCCTTAGCATACTCAATATGATGTCAATATAGGGAATGATCATCTCTATCAAGTAGGACACTAATATTTCATCAAAAGGAATATATAGCTATCTCTAATCCACACTCACATGAAAATAGGCTATATTTTCCTTTAACAAACACCTAACACCATGTCTCCTGACAATGCATGTCCAGGTCCAAACAAGGTTCAACCACCTCATAACACCTGATCCATTTTCAATGTATCCCATACCATGGACGTACATTCATAATTTTAACTACTAATCATGGGAATCAATTCTGATGAAAATCCTTGAATACATTGGTCCTCATCTTGTATACAGACACTCACCGATTTACAATCGAACAGTACAACATGCAACAATTGTGTGCTTTTTTCACCTAGTATATACTTCAGTGAGTCATCCATCACAAGACCATGCTACATGGAACATTGGTTTCATTAATCCAAAATCTCCCTTGGAACTTATCTTCAAAATAAAGCACCACACCGATTCCATGATATATTCCATGAACACCAATAATAAGGTTTCGTTCTAGTAATAATCATCTACCCATTCTATGACTACATTAGAAATAGTAGAAACACTAGAAAACATGTCCAGGAACCCAAACAATCCTACCCATCGATGCCAGCATTGATACCATAGCACCCTAGGTTCTCATCAAAAACCAAATCCATCAACATTCCAATATCATAAAACCTGAGCACTAACTATGTATCAGTCTCAAATGAATATATAAATTAGATCCCTACCAAAAAAGCCCTCCACAAACCCAGTCAAAACTTACTCATAGGTTTCCCTTGATCAAAAAAACATCGACTTACAAGGTTCTGAATCGAAACTAATTTTTTATAGTTGTCCTACCATGACCTACTGATCAAGTCTCACAACTAGCTTATAAATTCTAACCACCTAGAAAAAATGACCAAACCTCTTTAAGGAAGTTAAAGATCACTACTGACCTGTGAGGGTCAAAACTATCTATATCAGCCTACTTGGTCCCAGTCATCTCTAAGAATCCTCATAAGGAACTACTCTCTAGAGGTCACTATATCAACGTAGAATAGAATGATGAACTGATACTCACTATTCATCCATATATGGTAATACCCCCATCAAGGTCCAGTTCAATAGAAATTCCATGGTACCTATCGACATTGTACTTAGTAATTCGACTAGATAAACACAAATAAGGGTTGTTTAAGAAGAATTTAATTACAATATATTCTAGAAAAAACAATATATATTATTATTGAAACTTAAAATAATAAAACCTATGAAACAAAGCCCATAAAGGGGTATAACACATGGGAATAATGTGCCCTATCAACCTACTAGGGTCATTCCACCTCTATTTGTGAGGAATTAGTTATCAGCCTCACCACTAAAGGTCTCAATATAGATCCAAAAATTATACCATCAAAAGGAAATATATATTTTAAAGTCAGCTCAATTGAGTGAAATGCCATGAAAAAACAATACAGGAAATCACCATTTATGTTTTTGTTGACACTTTAAAAAAATTTCCTCTATATTCAGTAAAATAGCACACTTGTAGGCCTATAACATGTGAATACTGTGTGCTAAATATGATGCATGATATGACTCATTCCATTGTCATCCAAGAGTCAAAATCAATCACTGCCCTCTTACCAATGGTTTAGGAGTCATAAATCCCTCAATGACCTCTCACTAATGTGCTAAGATGCATATATTCATAAAAAATCATAAAATACACACAACATTTGTGTCACTAAAAGTAAAAAACAATATATAACTATAACATCACAGATCAGAATAGAAATCATATATCCTTGGAAACTAGGACATCTCATCAGAATAGTAGTTCTTAACACACCAGTCTGGTGTCTTTAACATGCTTCAACACATTGTTATTACTCATGTCTATCATATCCCTAATTGTAGGATAATATAAAAAGAAACACCTATGATACAACTTCAAAACATCCCGACCTTGATAACACTAAACAGGTTCTCCAAGCCAGTTTATTATGAGGCCACCAGAACCTCTCCTCATACTTCATTGGTTTCTGACTTAAAGTGAGGGTCTAGGGTGTTTCCATGGAGAGAATATTCACTAATATCACAGTAAACAAATAGTAGAAATTACTAGATATCACCTAAAAATTAATAGAGTGTATAAGTAGTAAATAAACTGAAATAAAACATACTATAGTAATAAATAAATTGTTATAAAATCCTGAACAACTATATTAGACATACAACACTAGCCACCCAATAGGTTGACCATACATTTAGAAGTACAAACAAAAATAAAATAAAAATATAGATATCTATTACTAACTCTAATCCATACCAAATACCTGGTCTACATGACACTATTGAACTACACCAATTCAATCAGAAGAATCCACACTAGTGGCTCCACATGATCATGAAACTCTAGGCCTTAGCCCTATCCACCAAGTATCTTCGCTCATCTTAAAAAATATACATAAATTCTATATGCACACTGAGGTGCACAAACAGGGGTGATAATATAATCTCATTAGGCCACCCCAATGATGAAACTATAAATCTTTTATCATAAGGTCATTCTCATGAATTATCCTCAGCCTATCCAAGACAACTATAAAGGATATATGAAAGTAAAAAACATGAAACCATAATAAATCCCTAGCTCTGTGATCCCGATAAACCGAGCGATGTTCCATCATGTATATTTATATTCATATGCATATATATATATATAGATATATTCCCATAAATATAAATATATACCTAAATAGGAATATAAATGAGTAAGGTGAATGAAATAACATAAATCCACAATAGTTGATCCTTGGGTCTGTAATCCTGGTCACCTAGACATCTTGTGCAAAGGGAATTGAGTTACAATTCATACCACTCAAACCAGGTATCATTAAATTGGTCTCTAGTTCTATGATCCCAATCATAAAATACCTTCTTCGGCTAGTGACATAAATGTATCTGAGTAAGATACATCACCACAGGGGGATACTATTATTAACCCTGGGTTCTGTAGTACTCACCACCAATCACTGTAACGAATTATTCCAGGGAATACATATGGATATCTTTTAAATATTTCATAGATCTATATTTAATACCTTGATTTCCATGTAAATCAAGTATTATTTCTAATCCCTCGGTCCCAGTCCGTAGGTGGTCACTACATTGCGACTCAGATGTACCCTAAGGGTTTAACACTTAAGTGAAATTTAAGGAGAGATCACTAGTGATACTTCATTCCTACCCCTCAAGGTCTCTAATCAAGGATATCATAATCATACCGATCACTTGGGATATCTAATCATCCCTGAGTATCCAACGATGTGAAATTCCATGTCCAATACCATAGTTAAGAAATTGAGTAGGGAGAGATTAATCATCCTTATCGGACGAGAGAGAATAATCATCCACAATAATAATCAGAATGAGGAGAGCATAATCATCCTCATCACTTGTCAATCCGGGTAAATAATGATATTCCTCAATATATATCAATTCAAGGAGAGCATAATCATCCTCATCACTCAAGAGAGCATAATCATCCATGAGTATTATTACTAGGGACACTATTCCTATATATCATAATTATAGGCTCAAAATCTAGATCCCAGGGAGAAACTCTAGAGATACCAATAATATAATAATAAAACATATAATCTAAATAGCTAGATCCCAGGTAGTACCTCTACGAATCCTAATAATATAAATATCAACATGTCTTAGAAGTCGGGTCCCAAGAAATATAGCTAGTCATTCCAATAAATTAGTTAGAACAATCATAGGAAATACATCTTGGTATACCAAAAAAATACATTGCATCATGTCAATATGAATATCCAAAAACTAAGAAGCACCTATGGTGATCATCACTACATCAACATTAAACTAGTGAAAGTATAAACAAAAGTGTTATAGTGGTCAAACGCCAAAAACCAACACTAATTCAATAACCCCATGGTATTACAATTGGAATGGGTTCTAAGGTGACACCTACTACCATCACTACCCAAACCTGATGTACTAGCCTAGGTTTGGTCAAAATTAGGGCATCCACTAGGTCCCTCAATTAAAAACCCTTTAGAGGAATCCTACATGGGATTATCGAGGTCTACGCACAATCAAGGTCATCCTACTCGAGATCCTCATTAGTGAAGTTAATGGAGGAATCTGACATGGGATCCTCTAATTATAAGAAAACAGAGGCATCCTACATGTGATCCACTGAACGGTTCAAAATAAAAGGGGTCCTACATGGGACCCTCAAAAAACAATGTAAGAAATGAAGGAATCTTATAATGGATTGTTGTAATGGTAAACAATAATGGGGATCTTGGAAGGTATTACCAAGGTAGTCATGTAAGAAAATGTATCCCACATGGGACCCTTGGTAATAGTAGGATCATATAGGTATCCTACATGGGATCCTCTAGTTCCAAACATAATAAGAGGAATCTTACAGGGAATCCTCATAAACAACTAAAATCATTTCCTCTTAGGCTATATGGGAACATCTTGAAAGGGAAACATCCTCAAAGTAATATCTATGAAATTTTTGGTCAAGAGAGATATCTCAAGACTCATCTTAGATCAAGTATCACTCTCAGGCAACAAATGGATTCAATTATGGTGTCACAATGCCTGTGTATATGGCTTGTTCGATATCTACACTGTGTTTACCATACATGGGGTACTTTCCCATGTACCTCACATGGCCTTTTTATGTACCCCGGTCATGTACCTTTACACTACATGAAACAAACATGGGGTCTAGTCATATACCCTACATAGCCATGTGCCCATGCACGAGCTGTCTGGATGGGTACTTGTCTACACAACTGAGTCCCAGTGCATTGTGTACATACCCCACACATGGTGTGTACTTCTAAAAGATCATATTTCTTGAGAAGAGAGAAAACATGACACATGTTCCCTAAACTACATGTCGTGTGATCGGGATTCATGAATGGGGAATCCATCAAATCAGCCCAAAGCCCCATTTTCTTCCCTAAAAGCTATAAATTCTCCAATAAGGGGTCCTAAAAAAGCATATAAGTGGTTTAAAACTTAAAAATGATAAATATATTTGAATTTATGGTAAATAATAAAAAAAATCCTACCTATGGGCATAATTCTCCTAAGATTCACTCGTTTATATGACCCACAACCGTCGTATGATGATTTGGCGTGTCTTAAGCTCCACAATAGTACCTTTCTTCCCCTGTCTCTCTTTCTCTCTCACCCTCTCCATTTATATCACTCGGTCGCATGATAAAGGATGCCCATAGGGGTCATACATGAGAAGCAATGGGAGAAGAAAGAATAAAAATAAGAAAATAAAATGATGAAATAAGAAAAAAGGCTGAAAAGGGGCCTTGGCCCAGCCCCAACGCCCGATTTGAGTTTATGTCCCACATAAGAAAAACTCATCATTCTTGACTCAACGATGAAGATAGAATCTTAATACGATTTTCTATTCAAAATTTGTGGCTGAATGAACCTACATAAAAAAATTAATGTTCAATTAATTAATTATTAATTATTAATTATTCCACTAAAATTCGAACGGCTCAGAATTCTAGAAAACACTTGTCCAAGTATAAAACCCATTTTCCTGGACTGACATAGTGGTTAGAAAAATTATCTGATATCATCTTCTTGGGTAAAAAGACTATTTTACCCCTTATAAACATTTGAAGAAAAAAATCAAATTCATACTCAAAATTTTGGTCTAGAAAAACAATGGTCCTTACACAATTAGAATCAGTATAACCATGAAATTTCAAATCACGAATTCTTTTTTACAATATCCCATGTGAGGTTGTTAATTTATCATATATAAATATTCTATTTCATTTTGACATATGAGATTATTTCATATCACTTTAATATCTAGAACACAAAGTCACAACATAAAAATTATTTAGTCTCGATGTTTTGAGATAAATAAAAATTCTTATCAGCTTCTGAAGATCTTTTCAATTCACACTTTCTCCAGTTTCATATTTACTCAACCTTGTACACACTGAAATAGGATCATTCACTTATTTAGACTCTTTTATACCAAAGTTCATTAAAAATTACCTATCTTACTTTTCTTGATATAGAAAAATATTTTTTTGTTTTTGTTGAACTTGTAAACCAAGGAATAATGTTAATTATTCCAACATTAACATCTCAAATTGTTCATCATTTCCTCATAAAATTCATTAAAAACTTTTTATCCATTCCCAAAAAAATTATATCATCAACATAAAAAATTAAAATCATGGTTCTTGAGTTAACTTCTTTCACATACAAGTTACTATCAACCTTTAATTTAGAAAAAATTAACTTTTTCAAATAAAAACAAGCTTGGTATACCAGAAATTTGGATCTTATTTAACCCATATAAGGATTTCTCCAATTTAAAAAACTTTCTTTTATAATTATCTAGTAAAATACCATATGTTTTCTCAATGTAAACTTCTTCCTCAATATCACCATTTTGAAAAGGTAGACTTTA
Source organism: Viscum album (assembly GCA_963277665.1). Taxonomy (NCBI): domain Eukaryota; kingdom Viridiplantae; phylum Streptophyta; class Magnoliopsida; order Santalales; family Viscaceae; genus Viscum; species Viscum album. The sequence goes on from OY728163.1 coordinate 1,657,147,084, forward strand.
CATACATTTTGTAAAATTTGTAACTCTGATGTGCATCCACTGCTAGAAACATCTTGATGGATTCTAATCTTGCAACTGAGGTATAGGTTTATTCAAAATTTTCACCATTGACTTGTGCATAACCTTTTCAAAAAATAATTTCTTTGTTTCTTGAAACTTCTCCATGTTCATTCAACTTTTTTTTACACCCATTATGTTTTAATATTATATTTATTTTCAAGATGTGGAAAAAGTTCCCAAGTATTTTTATTCTTAATTTTATAAAACTCTTAATACATAAAATTAACCTATTCTTTATGCTCAACTACTTATAAAACTGATTATATTTCAAATTTTTAAATGAGTGATGTTTGATTCTCTAATATCAACCTTATTCTTGTAGAAATTGTAGATTTATGATTCTCAAGAATATTTTTGATTTTAAAGGGTTTCTATATAGTAGGAAATTTTAATTTTTCTCTTCCATATTCATATTCCTCATTAAATTATTCTTTTGAATCTTGAATATTCTATTTTGAATTACCTCTAATTTCATGGAAAATATTCAATTTGTTTACCACAAAATTTTCAGCATTACTTATTAAAGAATTCATATTTTCAATAACTTTCACATCATATGAATACATAAAAAATTTTAAATGTCTTTTATAACATTTATATCTTCTTCTGTTGGGTGAGTATTCCATGAAAATTCATTCTTCAGCTTTCTCATCATATTTTCCAAGATCTGGATTTTTTATTTATAGAAAAAATAGACACTCAAAAACATTAAAGTTTTTCATTGATGTTTTTCTATTATAAAACAATTCATAGGAATTCATATTAGATTATGGCCTTAAAAACTTCCATTTTTTATAAGCACAATTGAACTAACCTCTTATATCTAGTATAACTTTGAAAGTTTGTATTCTTCTAAGATGTTTCTTCCCATTTCCACTAAACTTTTATTTTTACTTTAGGATACTCCATTTTTTGGAGTGTAGGGAGCACTATACTGATGTTTGATTCCATACATTCTTCGATATGATTCAACATATTTTCATGTAAATAATATACCATTATCTATTCTAAACTTCTTCATATAGGCACCTATTTATTTCTCAATATCTTTTCTAAAGATTATAATCATCTCTATATCCTCTGACTTGTGTTTCATAAACATGATGTCAACCATCCAAGTGAAATAATTAATAAAAGTGAAAAGGTAAAAATATCATTTAGTTTATTCATTTCTCATAAACTAACATAAATCATAATTAATATGTTCAAGTGGTATGGAAGAATAAATATTAACTTTATTATGACTTTTATTAGTCATTTTCCCTTTCTCACAAGTTATACAAACATATTCTTCTATTCTCTTAAATTCTATAAAAATTTAAACAACATCAAATTTTTAAATTTTTTTCATAATTTTCTACTCAAGGTGACTATATCTACAATGACACAACTTATTATCATCTTCATCACTTAAATAATATGAGTTATCAAGTTCTCCAATTTGAAAAATATTTCCACAAGTCATTTATCCTCATGTAAAAAAAATTTATATTCCATATTTCTTATGATCCAATAATATTTTTTGAACATAGCTTTTTTCCACCATTAATAAGTTGAAATAAACTAATTAAGTTATGTTTTAGCCCGTCAATAAATAAAACTTCATTAGATTACAAATTTTATACTTCAATCTTAGCCATTATGATTTCCTTGATTTTTAAGGAATTATCATTCTCAAAGGTAATGACTCTTTCATCACAATTTTAAATAGATTTTAATATTTTCAAATAACATGTAACATGTGATGAAAAACCACTATCAAGTATCCATGGTTTTTATTTTTAAATGCTTTCAAATTTTACTTAAAAATTATATTTTTCCTCAACTATCGTCATTCCAACTTCATTTTATTTTATACTATAGGATACATGTTCTAGAAGTAGTTCCATAAAATTTTCAATATAATGAACAGATTGGTCACATATTTTACATACTTCTTATATAAATTCATATTATTTTTTGTTGAAATTTTTCTAGCATCTTGAGATGTTACTTTTCCATCTTTCTGAGTTTTAGAAAAATTACCCATTCTTCTTCTATCATTTTTCCACTCTATTCGAATATATTTCTTAGTAAAGAAATTTTATTCCCATATATGAAAGATTTGTTCCCATAAATTCCAAAACATCAATGAAATCCATCAAATATTGGGTTTCTATTGAATTAAGATCTTAATCTGTAGAAACTTTATCATAGTTGATAATTTCATTCGGCTCTAATATAATCTGCATGTGTAGAAAACTTATTCAAAGAATAAATTTGCACTTTTGGGAAAGTAGTAGATTTTTTACAACCCTTATCAAGCCAAGAGTTTCCAACACCTTTCTGAAACCTCAAAGGTTTGAAAATCAGATGAACTATTACATTTATTAGGTTATTGTTTCACCTGAATATTGATTTGAGTTTTCTTAGCAATTTTATATGTCTCGTCTTTCACTACCAAAACATTGATGATGTTTTCATTAAAATTTATTAATGTACTTTTTTCATTAATAAGTTTTGGTAAATAATTATTAACTCTACATTCCTTTAGCATCCAAATTTTCAATGAGGTCTTAAATCATTTTTCCTTGTTTAAAAATTCTTAGTTTATAACTTAAGATCTCATATATGTATTATTTTTCTTACTTGACATTATATTTTTCACTATCAACAATTTTTCCACTATCTTTCTTCATAAATATTATTATTTCCTTGATAGTTTCATTTTTTTCAAGACATAGGTAAAATTTTGATCTGATTTGATACTCTCTGTACGATTCTTCAAATAATTATTCTTCACTATCATATGAGTATTTTTTTTCTTTACTTTTTCAAAAAATGTTCATAACATTTCAGAAAATTCATCTTCTAAAGAATTGTTATAAGTTGAGTTTGATTCATCTTTATTACTCAACCTAATTATTTTTTTCAATTAAAATTATTATATTTTTTGGATCAATTTTCTTCTTTAGAAATTTTGTTCCATGTCCTCCATCATTTTTTTCATCAGAATCATCACAATATTCTCTAACTTTATTCTTGGGTAAATTAAATGAAAATTACCTGATTCCACCACACTTAAAACATTTTATAGGATTTCTTCCTACATAGTTTTCCCTTACTATTAAATAATTATTAGAGATAAGAGAATTGTTTTTTCATTCAAACCATCATCCTCTTTATCTTTGGAATCACAAGGATCAACATCTTCAATATCATTAATTTTCATATTTCTCATTGATTCAAAATCCATTTCATATTTCATCTTATTTTGTAAAAAAGTAGATTTTATCATTTCATAATTAATAAGAATGTTATGATTTTAATAAAGATAAAAGTCATCTTCATCTTCTAATGTAGAAATTTTAGGATCAAAATTGTTCAAAAAATTTCTCATGATTTTCTTCACAGTTGTAAAATATTCAAAAACATCTCTAAAACCTCTAAGGTTGAAAAAAAACTTCATTAAATCTAGTGAAGTGCTCATAAATAGTTTCTTCATGTATCATTATTGTATATTAAAACTTTCTGTTCTATATTTTCTTTCTTTTATTCCTTCACATTAGTGTTCCATTCGAAAATACTTTTGTGCTTATCCCACGTAATCTTTAATGTTTTAAGAGCCATCACCTTCATATAATTTTTTCTAAATAGATAAAATAATATAATTTATATATTTCAATCAACTTCGGTATTTCAATTTTCAATAATAGTAATAGAAACATCTTTATCGATGGGTGGAAAACCAATTGTATAAGCCTTGGTAACTTATAGGTCAATAGATTGAAGATAGGGAATCATCTTATTTTTCTAGAAATAATATTTTTTTGCATAAAAATTAATAATTCATCTATTTTTGATATAATTGAGATTATCCATGATAAGTATTAAATAAGGTAACCTTTACTCTAATACTAATTTAATTTCCAAAGGATTGAAGAACAACTTAGAGGTGGGATTAAATCAGTTTCTTTTACAAATTTTAAACTTTAAGAAACCTAACCCTTGAAACATATTAGATTTTCTTGATTATAAACTTTTAGTAAACTCAAATGAACGAAATCATATAAAATTAAATAAATCACACAAGATTTACAAGTTTCGGCCTCAGTGTGAGAGACTACAACTTATTTCAACTCCTGTTAGACACATTTTATCTCCCTATTGGAATGATTATACTGACTCCCATTAGTTTACAAGTTTTTTCCTACAAAAATTTTATCCACAAAATAAAATTAAATAGTTTAACTTTCTACTCCACAAAGATTTATTTGGAACCTCAGGCTGATGTTCCTAGTTCTGAATGCCTCAGCTTGATGAACTTATTTTTGTTGATTCTGTATGATTCACTATTTATCATCCTGTATCTATTACAAAACTTCATGATGAAAAAATATATTCTTCTCAAAAATCATCTCGAATACTCAGACCGATTCCCTTAGTCTGATTCTCTAAATCTGATTATCTGAACTTGCCTTAGTTAGAGATTCTAATCAGAATACTCTTTCCAGAAACTCTTCTTCAACACAAAAATAAATTTAGTTGGAAAACATACTTCTAAAATAAATTTATATAGATATTCATCTTTTTTTAAATCTTTAATAGTGTTAAGTTCCATTTTACTTTCCAACTTTATATGTAGGTTCTCCAGTAATAGTAATTGTGGGAAACCAAAATTATCTTCCCACTCACCCAAGTTCCAAATCACAAATTTCTCATTAATTTTAACTTCAATTTTACTATTATAACTCTTCTCAAATATTCTAGTGTGTTCTAAACACTTCTAAAAACATCATAATTCTTCTATAATTTTTAATCTTAAAATAAAACAAAAAAATTTGAATGAAAACCAAAATTTCATTCCAAAAAATTATGATATATAAAAACACATTCTAGAACTCTATTACTCATTCTAGTTCTATTGACCAAATTGAAACACACTAAAAACACAATTGAAAACTCTTAGGTTAATTAGTCAATTATAAAAACTCGTATATTTTTATCTTGACCATTAAAACAAAAAAAGTGTAAACTGCAAAAAACAAATATATGATTTTTTTCTTCATTGCTCAAGTCCAATAGATAATGGTTGACTATATTGTTGCAGCATCTAAAGAATTTAGAGACATGCAGCATTTGTTTGGTAAAGACATCATCCTTTAAAACATTTTATTTTTCTGGATACTTTGAACTCTTATACTTCTTTATTCATATGTATTTAGAAACTCTCATCATCTAATCAAGTTGTTCCTAATAGAACACTTCATCTAAAGACTTATCAGTGCTAAATTCTAATATGATGGATTAGTATTTGATGCATGTCTAGTGGATTGATATCTATCTCTCATGACTTTATCAATAAATTTCATTTGTATCAAATTCTTTAAGTTTGATCAGATTATTTTGATAAAAAACTTCAACTCTTCTGATGACTTCTACATTTAGTCAACTACTTTGGAGAGGCATATTCAAACGTTTTCATATATTTTTTATTGATAGTTTCTTTCTATTTTAAATTGAAATTCTTAATTTTAGAGACTTTTCATATTTATTTCACATTTACAAATCCAAAAAACATAGAAATTAGAAATCGCATTTATATTTGATCAGGTGTGTGTGATGGTGAATCTAGTCAGAAATTCTTCAAAATTTCTGATTACAGCAAAATTATTCTTCCAGTCTAATGAAAAGTTCTACATCTTGTGATTTTGGATCTTATTATCTATGTCCAGATAACTACAACTTATCCCTTTCATCAAAATCTTGAGTGATTAGTTTTTTCATTATTTTGAGTACTTTAAAAATAAAAAATCACCATGTAACTTGTTTTGGAAAGTTCTATAACGTACCATCAACAAATTTCACAAATTCCACACTCAACAACCGAGAAATATTTCAAAATTTTATTTCTAGAAACATCTAAATTTCTATAAAAATTTGAATCTGATGAGATGAGTCTGATTCATTGTGTCTGATCACTCGTTTTGGAAAAACAACTCTATTAATTCAGAGAATCTTCTCAAAAAACAATTTATAAAATTTTATTAGAATATCTTTGTCATAATTTAATAAAATATTATAATACATAAATATATTTCTCAATAAGAACAAAACTTTATTTAAACAAAAACATCACAAAGTATCTTCATTGTTTTTTGATCTTTTAGTTTTAAAAGGTGATTTTTAAAACAAAAAGGATATTTTCCCCAAGAATATTTTCAAATGTATTTTTATGGTATTTATATTATTCAAATCCAACAACCCTTTATTTTTCATACACTCGACTGGAGATATTTTGTATTGATATGATTATTATTATTCTTTTGGATGGTTTAAAATCATTTTGATAAAGGAAAGTGTTGAAAATCAATTTCTTGATTCATTTTTGTAGTTATTAAATTTCCCTTGAAATAATCACTTTCCTATGATCAGTAGACATTAAATTTCCCCTAAATATCAATATTATTTTTCATGGATATTATTATTTCATAAACAATATCTCATTTCTATATAAGTTGTTTAACTTTGAAAGTTATTTGAATGACATGTGAAATATCGATAATATGCATTATTTATTTAGTATGGATATTTAATGGTAAGATATATTGAAACATGAATTAAATAAATTATTCGATATATAAGGAATGATTTGTAAATTTAGTGACATGTGGGTACATTAATTATATATCCCCTCAATGAATTGACAGATCTCATGAGACAAATTAATTGAATATCCTTAGTTAAATGGGTTTTTAGTGTATATCTACCCATCAGTTTTAAACTATCTTGAGCAAATATATTGATAGTAGAGGTATCATGATACATGAGATCATGGTGTATAATAATTAAGAATATCTTTCATTGATAATTTATTTATTATTATCCATGTTATTTTTACAATGATATTATATCTTGATGTATTTCATTCTCAGTTTTTTGATTTAATAGAATGTGTTTTCACTTATATACTTTTTCATGTTGTTTATTAATTATTGATCATGCTTCCTTTATTCTTGAAAGATTCTTCTATACTTAACCATTACTAATAATTTAAGCTCACCCATATTTTTTTTCCCATGAATCCATAAAGTGTACTATGATTGATATTCAAGGATATTCTAGATGGAATAATGATATTCTTGGGAAAAAATGTGTTGGAAATTGTGTTTTCAAATGTAATGCAAGACTAAACTATTTATCTAGTTTAGTGAGACTAATAAAATATTTGGTCCTTTGGGATACAATTATTTTTATCTTATTCCAATATAATAAAGTAGAAACTGGCTCCAGGATACTAGGTTTGGGGTCTCTACATGGAAGGTTGAGTAAAACATGAGTTTTCTTTTCAATTATTATCTCAAACTCATGTTGTAGAGACCCCAATCTTAATAGCCTAGAGTTAGTGGTCACTTTATTAAATTGTAATTAGATATAAAAAATTTCTTCACAAAGGACCAAATAGTTTATTAATCTTGTAAAACTAGATATATGATTGAATATTACATTAAAATTGGAAACATAAAATAAAAAATAGTATTTCCTTTGAGAATAAAATTATTATCCTAACTTATCTCTATATATCAATCATAATATAATTATTAGAATCAATGGGATAATAAATAAAAAAAGGTGATCTCATATGCTCAGTAAGCATATGCCTACAATGGAAGCTAAATAAGGAATGATTAATATGTCAAGAAATAAATGGAAGTCAAATAATTCAATATTCACATAAGAAAAAAACATACCCATGGATATCATAAATGATTAAATAATCACATGAAAAAATATAAATAATATCATAATGAGGGAAATTTATAATTTTGGACATCATACACATACCATCGTGGCATCATTCCAAGACATCTTACAAAAATGTGTAAGGCCTCGGTAAATACACAGGGGAGTTTGTCTCACGAGACCTACTAATGCATCGAGGAGCTATAGTGGACATTGTCATCACTTACTAAGTCCAATAAATTATTCATTTGAGAGGGGCGAAAAATATTCAACCTAAACATTCATATTTAAACTATCATATGAAATATTAACAATTTCCCCAATAAATAAACATAATCATAAACCATCCAAAGTAATATGGTGAATAGTATCAAAATAATGAATCCCCAATCAAATATATCATATTCCATATAAATAAATAATATGTATTGTGTAATAATAAAATATCCTTGGTTAATAATATTTAAAATAATTTTTTTTTCATTGATGAATAAGAAATAAAAAAAATTAAAAATATTATTGAGGAAAATGACATTTTCACTTTAGAAATAACATATTTATTAAAAAAATTATGAAATTACAAAGTAAAACATTTTATTTAAAAATAAATTAATAAAACTATAAAATATATTAAAATAAAATATTATCCACGAATGTGTGAAAATTATTTCATGTCGTGTAATTTAAAAAACATTCCTTTTACATTTTTGTTGGAAATTTCCAAATGTACCTTGTTCGTAAAATGAAAAGAAGATTACTTTCAAAATGTTTTTTAAGAAGTAAAAAATGGGTAAAAATGAATTTAAACAATCATATAAGATTATTAAAACTATTATTTAAAAAAAATTTGGTAAAATATGTAAATTGAGGAAGATACTCCCTAATTGAGACTTAAGCATAAACAATCATGAATATTGATGAGGTTGTGAAATAAACCCTTAACTTAGGCCCGAATTCCATCATATGTATTCATAACTCATGTATAATAAATATATAATTATTATAAATATATTATAAAACTATAATCATAGATATCATACCATTTATTACATACTTATAATCTTTTATCACACATTTCTAAAGAATTCTGTGTCAAAAATCGTTGTTTCGGGTACTAATTGCTTCATTTTTCATGTATATTTTGGTCCATTATTTTAGGTATCTATAGTTTTATCAAGGATAAATCCAATAAATAATTTTATTAATTATATATATATCATATATATTCATTATATATGTATTTAAATTAATACATTAAAGTTAGAGATAGAAAAATGTGTTACACTGTTCATAGATACAGTATGTCATACGTACACATGAATGTCGTAATCATTATTATATGGATGAAAAAAAAGAAATTTAAATAATAATTACCTTTTATATAATCATTATTATATCATATAAATCATATATGTTCATAAAATCCATCCTTATTACCATCCAAGTAAAATATAAATGAAAAATGAATCATGTCGCTTTGTGAAGGTGGTAGTCCACACATACGCACGAGCTACATTATCATTTACCAATGATTTTTAAGGTAAGAAGGTTGATATGATATTATTATTTAATAAAAATAATTATGTTATAAATATAATAAATAAATATTGAACTTATCAGAATTTTCATCCATAAAATATGGTAATGAATTGTATCACTATGTGGAGACGGTAAGTCATACATAATCTTGAGTGACACGTTCACTTACCATTTGATGGGAAAGAGGGTGGGTAATGGTGGTTAAATAATCATAATAAAATTTTAGTATATTTTGGATACTAGATATATTATTTTATGATAACTTATAGATACATAGAAGAGTTATAATAAATAATAAATTGAGAGAGGTTGGGTAAGATAATTACCTCTTCTTTGAGAGACCTTTTTTCGATCCTTTATCAAGGGACATAATGCTGGAATCTTATGGAGAATAGTCCCTATGATACTTTTATAAGAATGTTGAAATTATAAATGGGAAGGTATTTCTTGATCTATATGTCTCAATGTGATGGGAATAAGTGAGGGAGGAGACACCCTTTTATAATTGAGGTGAGGGGCACTTTTGGAATTTTTCAAAAGATTATATTATAATAAATTAATTCTGATTCAAAATGAATAAAAATGGAAAGGGATGACAATATAAGGTACTATAGGCTTTTAATCCCATAAAAAATATAATTTATACAAGTTTTGGTGTCATTTTAAACGTTATCATTTTGATTAACCCTTAGTTAATCAATTTTAATTTCAACTATGGTAAAAATAAATTTCATATTAAAGAGTTATATTTTGTTAATTATGAGATTATATTTTGACAATATCATATCCAAATTGTATTATTTAAATATTTTTATGATTTTAAAATAATTTAATACAATATTATTTTCAAAACATATCATTTTTTCAATTTTTAAAATATTCATTTAATTAGACTTCAAATACATCAAGAAAAATGGGGTATTCAAATATAATAATTTTAAACCACTATAATATGTAATATATATCAGTAAAATTAGTTTCAAAATTAACACATTAAAATTATATAAAAAATAATTTATTTAATTGTTTTCTATTTAAATAAATATTATATTATAATTTCATAGGCATTTAAGGTAATTGTATAATTTATAAAAATTAAAAATAATTTTATTTAGTTAAAATAATTTTATTAATCTCAAAATATAGATTTATTTTTGTTCATGTCTTGTTTTTGTCCCAATGTGGACACATAAGAGATATTAAAAACAAAGAGAGTGACATTTTCTCACTATTTTTGATTTGAATAATATATAATCCATTTTCATGGAAACATATCCATTAAACAACTTAATTTATATAATAAGGGGTTAAAAGAATAATTGACTTCATCCATTAAGAATTAGGAAAAAATAAGGTTTTATCACTTAGTTTTAACCAAGATTAACCCAATTTACCCTTTACCAAGGCGATAAAATTTACCACGGTTACTATTCATAATGTCTAAAATAAAAGGGACCTATTTAATAAATTTTAGTCTCCATATTAAAAATATGTAATAAATTTATTCTAATTCAATAACTATTAATATTAGAAATTAATTTTAAAATAAGTGTGCAAAACATGATAAAAACCTCATTTTAGAAAATGCAGTTTTTAAGAATAAAACTTGATTTATTCTTATCCCATGAATTGTATAAATATTATATGAACATTAAAACATTTTATTAAATATATAATATATAAATTTCATTAAAATAATTCATAAATAGTGACTAATAAAATTTATTAGGAAATATATATATCGGACACAAAAATAATAAATTTGTAGAAAAAACACTTCTTTTAAATTTTTTTAAAATTTATATTTCTATTCAATTTATAAAAAATGAATATATTCTATAAATGTATAAACCATAAATTTTTTAAAATATAGTTAGTTCTATTTGTACCCTCTAATTTAACAGATAGGTTATAATTGTCACATAATAATAGATTTTCATTCATTTTAACTCAGTGATGCGTGAAACATAAGCTATCGAAGAGAATTAATTTATTTAAAAATAGAAATAACATAAAACATTGGGGTGTTACATTCTTCCCTACTTCAAAAAAATCATCATTGAAATTTATATATTTAAACCTAATTAAATAAATTTAGCAAGTTCTTCATCATAAATTCCTCTAGTTCCAATGTTTCCTCTTCTATCTTATGATTTTTCAAAAGTTCCTTTACTAGCTGAGTCATATGATTCCTAAACACATATTATCTCATGTCTAGAATATATATAGGCTCTTCATAGTAAGATAAATTAAGTTCCAATTATATTTTTCAGAATTGAGAACATGTATTGGGTTTTTCATGTACTTCATTAACAATGAGATACAGAACACATCATGTATATTAGAAAGGCAATGTAACATTGCTAAATAGTAAGTTGTATCTCTAATTATTTCTAGGATTTCAAAATATCTGATGTACCTAGAGCTCATTTTTTCTTTCTTATTGATTCTTATAACACCCATATATGGATATACCTTCAAAAAAATATGATTTCCCACATTATATTCAAAATCATTCATTAGTTTATCATCATAAGTATTTTTCTTTCTTTGAGATACATTAATATGGGTTTGGATAGTCTTTAACTTTTCCATTATTTCCTCCACAAGTTATGGTCCTATAATATTTCTTTCACTAACTTCATACTAAAAAGTTAGTTTATAGAATCTCTTTCTATTTAATGCTTCATATGATTCCATTTGAATTCTTTAATGGAAGCTATTACAATAGGTAAATTATATGAAAAGTAAATAATAGTCCCACATATCTTTAAATTAAAGTGATAAGAACATAAAAATATATTTTAAAGTTTGGATAGTCCTTTCTGACTTTCCATCAGTTTGATGGTGATAAGTGATGCTAATTTGAAGCTCAATATCAAAATCCTTCTAAATACTTTTCTAAAATTTCTATATCAATAATTGGTCACAATTAGGAACAATTGAAAATGGTTCACCAAGATGTCTTAAAACTTCATTAATAAAGAGTTCTAAAAGTATCTCTAGTGTAAAACATTCTCTTCTAGTGAGGAAATGTGCATATTTGTTTAGTTTATCAACGATAACCTATATAAAATAATTATTTCTTAGAGTCTTTGGTAATCCAATAACAAAGTTTATAGTAATTTTATCCCATTTACATTTAGGAATAGGTATAGGAAAAATGAATCCTCTAGGATATTTCCTCTCATCTTTCACTTGTTGAAAAACCAAATATCTTGAAAAGCAAGAAAAAATTTCCCACTTAATATTATCCCACAAAAAATGTTCCTTCAAACTCTTATACATCTTGGTGTTGCCAAGGTGTATAGAGAAATTTGATCTATGAGAATAATCCAATAATTTCCTTTTTTTATCAGGTATAGATAAAATTAAAATCCTATTTTCAAATTTCAGAATGTTATCTTCATATATGCAGATTAAAAATTTTCTATCATTTACAACTTTAATTTTTTTTTGAAAATTTTCATCATCCGACTGAATTTTTTAACCTTTTACAATAATGATGGTTTTGAAATAATTTGAAAAAATTAGTTATGTTTTACCTTCCTTGATAATTCCTATATCCGTATTTACTATATCCATGAACATAGGATCCCTGTCAATACTCATTTTTCTCAAAACTACATGATCATTCATGCTCAATTCATATGCTACATTATTTTCATTCCCATGGTGGTAGTTTATTGAGAAATCATAATCCTTGAGTATCTCAATCCATTTACTTTAACTTATGTTGAGTTATTTCTATGAAAAATGTTTTTCAAACTCTTTTATCTATATATATCTCACATATTCCCCCATAGAGATAGTTTCTCCATATCTTCAAAGAAAATATTTTGGCTACTAACTCAAGATCATGAGTTAGATAATTTTTTCATTAGTTTTTAACTTCCTTGATCCATAGGAAATAACTATATCATTATACACAAGGACACAACCAAGTCATTTCCTCAATGTATCACTGTATATCACAAATACACTATTTCATAATGGTAGATTAAAGAACATAGAATTAACAAATATTCTCTTCAGTTATTCGAAAAATTCTTCACATTACTTTTTCCAAATAAACATAACCCTAATATGAGTAATATTGGTTAACGGGTTAGCTAATCATAAAAAATGAACAAATCTCTGATAGTAACCTTTCAAACCTATAAATTATTCACCTTGGTTATTTTCATTGATATAATACATTTTTGGGCTACCTTTTTCTTCATAGGATCAACTATGATTAAATTCATTTAGAAAATATAGTAAATAAAATAAACTTTTTTAAATCCTAAATTCGCACTTTCTAAATTTTCCATATAACTCTTTTCTTATAAGATTCATAAGAATGATCCATACGTGATTCTCATATCCCTCATAGATCTTGGATTACACCAATATGTCATCAATAAATACTACAAAAAAATATCAAGATATTAATTGAATGATATGTTCATAAGATCCATAATAACTGAGGGTGCATTATTCCATCAAAATTTCATTATTGTAAACTCGTAAATTCCACACCTCATTTGAAATACTATCTTTAGAATATGTTCCTTATTTACTCATAATCAATGATTTCCAAAATGAAGGTAAATATTTGAAAAACATTGATCTCCATGAATTTTGTCAAATAAGTCAGCAATGTGATGCATAGGACACTTGTTCATAATCATAATAGAATTGATTTCACTATAATCAATGCACAACCTCATAGATCCACCATTATTCTTAACAAAAAGAATATAGTCACCCTAAGGTGAAACAATAGGGTGTATAAATCCCTTACCACTCAATTAATATAGTTTTTTTTTCAAGTACACTAACTCTCTAGTGTCCATTCTATAAGGATTATTTGATTTATGTCTTTCATGAGGAATTAGATCAATGAAAAACCCAACTTCCCACTCTGGTTGATATCCAAGTAATTCCTCAGGAAATAAATCCATGTATTCATGTATAATAAGTACATACTCAATTTAAATATTACCTTTTTCATATGTAGGTTGTGTTCTCTCTTCTTCTTTATGAATCTCATTTATAAAATCTATTTTAGGTGGATCTACACATGACTCAGATGATAAACTCCCCCCTCTAATGATAGGGAATTCTATATATTCACCATAAATCATAATTTATTTCTCTTTTAAATAAATTTTTTTCATTATATTTTGAAATCTAGTCTATTCCAAGGATTATATCAAGGTTAACCAAAGTAATGATAATAAAATCAAAAAAAATAGCATGTTTATGTGTCATAATAGGAACTTCTTGACACGTCTTTGTTTTAGTGAGGTTTCCACCAATATGTTTGAATGACATCTCCATTCATAAGTTGAATGGTAAATGTCTTTTTTTTAATGTAAATATATAAAATAATGTGATGATTCAGAATAAAATAAAGAATTAGTTAAATTTGAGGATCTAATTAAAATACCTACCATACATCATTAGGATATTCAACCTCAAATGTTTTGATTGTATATACTTGGCCTTGCTTTATTTTCCATTTTTTGGGGAAATTTCCCTTAACCCTCAATGTCCATTATAGGGTTACATTTCCATAATATATGTTTTCTAAAATCTAGTTCCCAAGGATTCAAGTAAATGTTCTCTCATACCAACTAAAAATATTCCAAACCCAATACCCCAAATTCAACGGTTATTTTTTAAAAGGTTGGGGTCAAAGCATCATTTATTACTAAATCAAAGCAAGGACCTTTTTAAACTGGGTATAGGGAGACCCATTACATAGTCTGATGGCCTAGTGAGAATTTAGCCCATTACATGGCGTGTAGGCCCAAATTTTTTGCAAAGGCCCATTCTAGGAATAGTAATTCTACAATACCCACCTGCTACAGTACCACACAGTACCCACCACTGCTATAGTACCCTATCGCTGCTACAGTGCTTGTCGTTTCTACAGTATGCTACAACACCTGAATTTTATAGTTCTCTTGGAAAACTTGAAACATACCTGAATCTTAAATTACAATTGAAAATATAAAATACAACATAGTATTTCCTTTGATAATTTCATTATCCTCCTGACTTATCCTTACATATAAATCATAATATACTTCTTGGAATACTAAGTAAAAATAAAAATAATAAAAATGTTGATCTCAGATGCACAGTAAGGGTATTTGTAAAATAGAATCTAAATAAGGCATGAACAATATGGAAGGAAGTAAATGGAAAAAAATCATTATATCACATGTGATAAATACTTATCCATAGATATCATAACTAATAAAATAATCATATGGAAATAAATAGCTAATATCATAATGACTTAAATACATAATTTCAGAAATTATAAACATATCGTTAGGGTCGCATGCCAATATATCTTATATAAATGGGTAAGGACTCAACCAATACCCATGTTAGATTTTCTCATTTGACCTACTGATGCATCGAGGGGATATAATAGGCCTCACCCATCACATACGTTGTCCAATTTATTCCACATATGAAAGGCGTAAAACATAATAAATACAAATATTCATATTAAAACTGGTATATGAAATGTTAATAATTTCCCTAATCAATAAAAATAATCATAAAATATCCAAAGTAATATAGTGAATGGTATCAAAATAGTACATCCCTGGTCAAACAAAACATAAAACATCTAGAGAAATTCTAACGATGGTATTATCATAATATATCCCCAGTGGAGAATAATTAAAATATTTTTTTTCTTTATTGATATATATAAATACTATAAAAATGTATTCAAATACAGTCTTGAGTAAAATAACCTTTTCACTTTGAAATTCACTTATTTTTTTACAAAACTACACAATTACGAATGAAAATTTTTTATTTAAAAATAAACTGGAAAAATCTGTAAATTAATATTTAAAGAAAATATTATTAATGAATGTGAGAAAATTATTTCATTCCATATATGTTAAAAAAACATTCCTTTCATACTTTTTTCTGAAAATCCAAAAAGTACCTTATCCAAAAAATGACAAGAACATTCCTTTCAAACTATTTTATAAGAAGTAAAACATTTGTAAAAATGACTTTAAAATCATAGGATAGTATTAAAAAAATTATTTAAAAAAATTATAGAAAATATGAATTTTGATAAAAATATTCCCTAATAGTTACTTAAGCATAAACAATCATGAATATTGATGTGATTATGAAGTAAACCCTCACCTCAGGTCTAAATTCATTTTTACATGTTCAAAAATAATGTATAATAAATGTATATTTATTATAAATATATTAAATAACTATAATAATATATATAATACCATTTAGTACATTATCATAATCTTTTATCACCCATTTATTAACAATTCTTTCTTAATAATTATTGTTTTGGGTAATAACTATATCATTTGTCATGTTTTTTAGTATGATAGTTTTGGTATTTAAAAATTGATCAAGGTTAAATCATATCAAGAATTTTCATAATGATAAAAATATCATAAATATTAATTATATATTTATTAAAATTAATCCATTAACGGTGTAGATATAAAAATGTATTACACTGTTTATGGAGATGGTTGAACATACATACGCATGAACATTGTTTTAATTATTTTATAGATAGAATAAAAGAAAAATGAATATTAATTTTAATTTATAGAATCATTATTATATCATATAAATCATATATAATAATCAAATCCATTCTTATTAATATCTAATTAAAATAGAAATTAAAAATGAATCACATCACTTCATGGAGGTGGTTGACCACACGTACGCACCAGCGACATTATCATTTACTAAAGTTTTGAAAGGTAATGAGGTAGATATGATATTATTATTTAATAAGTATATTTATGTTATAAATATCATACATAAATATTAAACATATCATAATTCCCATCCATAAAGGATAGTAATGAACTGTATCTCTATGGGGAGATGGTAAGTCGTACGTATGCAAGAGCGATGCTTTCACTTCCCATTTGATGGGAAAGAGAATTGATATTGGTGATTTCATAATCATAATGAAATTTATATATATTTATAATACTTAATTTATTATTTTATTTTAACATCCAAATATTTAGAAAAGGTATAAGAAGGAAAAAATTGAAAATGTTTGGGTAAGACAATAACCTCTTCTTCAGGAGACCTTCTTTAGATCATTTCTTATGGGACATAAGGATGGTATTTTAGAGATACAAAAACCTCTAGAACTTCTTTAGATCATTTCAAGATATATGTCTAAATCTGGTGTGAATAATTGAGGGAGGAGGTTCCCATTTATAATTTAGGTGAGGGGAACTTTTTAAAATTTCTCAAAAGATTAAATTATAATAAATTTATTTTTTTCATGAAAAATTCCTAAAAATGGAAATTTATTCAAAAATTACATTACTATATGGTTTTAATACCAAAAAAATATAATTTATATAATTTTTACTATCATGTTGAACCTTTTAATTTTGATTAACCCTTAGTTATTCAATTTTAATTTTAACTATGGTAAAAAATAATTTCATATTAAAGAGTTGTAATTGTTACTTATAAAGTTACATTTGGCCCATAAAACGAACATTTATGTCAATTTATACCATTTTATATCTACATATTCTTATTTTAATATTTTTATTATTTTTAAATAATTAAATAATATATTATTTTGATAGAATATCATTTTTGTCAATTTTGTCACCATTCATTTAATTTGACATCAAATACATCAAAAAAATGAATAATTCAAAGATAATAATTTAAAACCTCTATAATATGTCATATAGATATATAAAATTAATTGTAAACATTAAATCCTACAAATTATATCAAAATTAACATTTTTATAATCATTTATTTTATTTTTATAATAATTAAATAAATATTGTATTGGTGTTGCACAAGTATTTAAGGTAACAAAATAATTTATAGAAATTAATATATATATATATATGATAATTATTTTATTAGTATCAAAATATAATTTTTTAATATTTTTATTGTTTTCCCTATGTAGATACATAAGATATTTTGAAAACAAAGAGAGTCTCATTTTGTAACTATTTTTTATTTAAATAATATATAAGTCATTTTCATGGACTGATGTCCATTAAACAAATAAATTTTCTTCCTAAGTTGGTAAGGGAAAGTTTAAATTATTGTATTAAGATTTATGATAAAAAATTATTGTCTTATCACTTATTTTTAACCTATATTAAGAAGATTTACCCTTTAGAGAGTTGATAAAATTTTACATGGTTAATATTCATAATGTCCAAAAATAAATAGGAAATATTTTCTAAATTTTAGCCTCTTGATTCCAAATATGGAATCAATTTAAACAAATTCAAAACATATAAGTATAATAAATTAATTTTAAAATAAGTGTGAAAAAATTGATAAATTCCACAATTTAGAAAATGTATTTTTTAAGAATAAAAGTGGATTTATTTTTATCCCATGCATAGTAAAAATATTATATGAATGTTAAAATATTAAAATGAATATATAATATATAAATTTATTTAAAATAATTCACCAATAGTGACTAATTCATCGTATTATAATATAAATATATTACGTGCACAAAAATAGTTTTTTAGAAAAACACTTATTTTATTTTTTAAAATGTTTATTTCTAATAAATTGATAACCAATTAATTTATTCTATTAATATTTAAACAATATATATTAAAAAAATATGTGTTTATTTATAACCTCCAATTTAATTTCTATGTTATAACGGTCACATAATAATAGATTGTAGTTCATTTGAACTTGGTGTTTCATATAACACAAGTTATCGAAGAGATTAAATATATTTAAAAAGTGACATACCGTAAAATCAAGGGGTGTTACACAGATATTTTCAAATTAATATTTAGAATATTTTCCCTATTTCAAATTTTAGTTTTTAGGAAAATATTAAATGGTATATTTTGTTATGAAATTATGAAATCTATATATCATTAAAGGATTCGTTTTGGGTAATGGTATCTTATTTCTTTATTTCTTTAAAAAGGGAATACTTAGTTCTATATTATATTTCAAAAAAATAATGAAATATATTTACATTTAAAGGTTATACATGGGTTATGGGTAGAATAATTATTGGGTATTTTTTCTCATTCCTATTAAATGTATGGTTCTACTTAGTATATAGTGGTAAATAATTGGATTTTAGTTTAGGTATGTTAGAGAAAAAAATTAAATATGATTCACTTGGTTCATGGATATGGGTGGTTATAGTCCATGTATTTGTTTTGGTAATTTATTATTTTTATATATAATCCATTTTGGATTTATTTTTCCGTATTTACATTGATTTTAATGACAATCATGTATCTAAAGTTTAGTTTTTATGATGTTGGAATGTATTGGTCTGATTTAACTATTTTGTTTATGGTTGATGAGTTATGTTATATTTTTATACCTTTTTTGGTTTTTCTTATTATTAGAAATCGGTTATTTTATATGTGTGATCATCCAACTTGTGGAGTGTTCATTTAGTATATTCAATTGGTAGATCTAAGGTTAATCTTGTTTTATCAGGTAAAATCACCCCCACTTGAGTATATTTGGATACCTTGAAACTAGTTTTGATCCTGTGGGGATTATGAATTACCTTTAGACTATGTCATAATCCAGATCAGGTACTTGGATCTAGGGTATACTCATCTTGTTTTTGACATACCATACTGAGTATGCATATACTCACACTTTTTATGGGAACTCTAGTGGACATGAAACTATTTAGGTGTTGCTTTTTAGTCCTCTCATTAAAAGTTGGGTTTCAATAACTTTACTAGTCTTTAATATCATATTATTTACACCCTTGATGTGTTTGAGGCTTGGGTAGAGTCTTTGGATGTTTCCCAAGGACATGCTTAGTGTATTCTTAGGGTTTTACTCAATTTATATCATGATTTATTCATGCATATAACCTCCTCTTTTGACTCCTAAGTCCATGTTTGGTATTATGTATTTATGTTCAGTGGATTATGGTATATTTCACTTCAATTTTACACATAATGTGATATTATCGACTAGTTTTGATATGTATGCTGAAGTTACATTATTATTGAAACATGTATTGTACTTTTAATTTTTTTTAATAGGTACCCCAATTTTGGATTATGATATTTTGTCACATATATTAATTGACACCTAATTCAATTCCATATTTTTAGTAGACTAAATTTTCAGTTTATCTCTTCCTTCTATGGGAAAATTCTTTTCCACTTGTGATTTATTGAACTCAAATATTTATGATAGACTCTAATGACTATGAGGTAAACCTGGGATATTATAAAAATATAGATACTCAATCCTTAAACATAATTTATTTCAAAAAATTTCAAATAGATTTATAATTAATAAAAACTGAGGATCTAGAGATCCAGTGTCTTTGGAAGATTGTATGAATAAATACATCATATTTAATGTAAAAAATCATCGTTATTTAAAAAATCTATATAGGGATCCTAACACTAAAATAAATTCTAAAATAACTTAGGATGCCCTATGGAAAATACCTAAGTAAAAGGGAGATCTAGAAAGTACAGTAATGGAATAAACATAGAAATAAAGCATAATATGAGAGTCAAGAAGAATAACATAATATCATAAATATAATGATTATAAGCTTGGAAACAAGGAACAAGTTAATGAAATCATAAGATCATGGAATCACAAACATTTCAAAAAAACATAATACATGACATCATAAGCATAAGTCAATGATCACTCCCAAGACCATCATCATAATGTGGAAAAAGAATCATGGTGGATTATGTTCACTCCTTAATCCATTATATAAAATCTCATGACATATAAAGTTTTACCCAATGAATTGGAGGGATATATAATTATTTTACCACCCATAAAATAATGAAAATCATATATATGTGCACTACATGAGGAAAAAAACTATACATAAACTATAAGTGTGATCAAACCCATGAGAAAGAAGTGGGTTTCATAATTATTATTCAAGTAATAACCAAAGTCTAAATCATAATGATTCCTTAGAGAATAAAGAATTAAATCATTTAGAAAATTCATAATTGGAAAAGGTATATAGGTATTGAACATGTAATTACAATATAGAAAAATCATGACAATTAACTAAGAGAATAAAGAATAAAAACAAACCACTTAGCTGATTATTTTTTAAATAAGTAAAGGGTATTTTTAAAAAAGGAATGAGATTATTTTTCACCATGAAACAAAAATTTAATAAATAGGGTTCTAAATAAAACAATTAGTTTTTCTATAAGTTATTCATGGTTTAAAAACATTTGATGTGGGTGATTCCTGACATGAGACAAGAAATAGGGAAGTTCCCTTAAATCAATTTTATATAAAAGTTGGAATTTAAAAGAGAAATAAAAAATTTATAAACACAAAAATGAAATGGTTATTTAAATATACATATATGTAAATAAAATATATACAAAAATAGAAGTTTTTCATGATAAATAGATTGATTAATATGTAGAAAAATAAAAGATAACATGTATCCAAGAACTAATGAGGGTGGTACAGAAGATCTCTTACCTCATGTCTGAATTCTCTTTGAACTTAAGATTAACTTATTGAAAAATGATATTTTTTCATTAAATATATACCAAATAAAATTATTCATCTATATTTAATTTTATACTGTCTATTCATTGTCCTTTTTTATTTATTTTAAATATAGTTTCATTTTACATCAGTTACTCAGGGTTGTTTAGTTAATTTCTTTGTAAAACTTTCGGTTTGTTGACCATTATAAAAGGTGTTATAAAATAAATTCATGATATTTATAATTTTTAATCTTATTTACTTTATAATTATGTTATAGTAATACATATATAGTCTTAAATTTTATCTCAAAATAGACCCAAATTAAGACAGGTACATTGATAATTCCATTTATGGGGGTTAAAGTTACTATGATCATATTTTATTAATCACAAAAATAGAATGAAAATATTATTAATAAATAATACTAATTTTTCATAAATATTATTTTTATATACTAAATTTATTTTTAATTTCAACCATGTTAGGTGTTCATGGTAAACAAAACATGTCATTTTGTAGAGGCGGTAGTCCGCATGTATGTACGGACAAAACATTCATTTTTCTTCGAATGGGAGGGAGTAGGAAATGAAAAAATAATAATTTAATAATTATAATAATGTTATTAATATAATATTATTTAATTAAATTACCTTTTTAAATTCTATTTAAGGTGCTGATGAAAAATTGAACATGTTGTTCCCATAGGTGGTATTCTGCACATACGTGTGATGATGTTTTCATTTTTCTAAATGATTTTGGAGGAAGGTATAAAATACATATTACATTATTATAATACCACTTCAAAATGGTATAAATGTTTATTTAATAACAAAAGCATGAATAGAGGGGACTTTATGGGTGTAAAATAACAAAAGAACTAGAGAAAGTTAGGTAGAGAGTATTACCTCTCCCATGGAAGTTCTCCATTGGATAACTATTTAAGACTCTTATCTTGGTATTTTGGGGAGAAAATGCTTATATGTTTTTGTGAGGTTTTTGAAAAAATACTAGCAAATATTTTTGGTTGGTCAAAATCTTTGGAATGGGTGGAGAAATGGGGAGGAGTAGAACTCCATTTATAAGTAAAGAGATAGGCATTTTTATAAAATCTATTTACATTTCAATAATTTCATTCCCTAATTCAAGGAAAAAAGGATCAAAAATCTAATAATGGTGTGGGGAAATTGATCACAAAGATTATACCTCCAACATATAATATCATATATTTTTTCCACATATTTCAACCTTTTTTACTATGTTAAACCACTTTTACCCTAATTTAACCATACCATAGTAACTCTTATTTCACCCTCAATAACTAATTTTAATAGAAACATTGAAATTATTTAACACTTAGAACATTATTATTTAAAATATTTAAATATTTTTATCAAATAAAATTTCTACAATTTAGATAAATTAATTTTATTATTAGCGCACATAACGTGAAAAAACAGTTTCTTAGAAAAAGTTTATTTTAAGCATAAAATTGAAGTGTGAGATAAGATTATCAATGTATTTGATTTTCAAGAAAACAATTTTTTTATTATAAAACCAATAATTTGTTTTTTATAAAAAACCAAAACTAAATTTAAAAAAAAAATTAATTAAAATTAAAGACTAAAATAGTTTTTTTATTTGTATTATATATTTCTTAATTCCAAAAATACTAAGAATGTGATTTAGAAGTTTGAAATAATATTTTATAATTATTAAACCTTATTAGTTAAATACATATTCATTTTTTTATAAATTTACATGACAATATTATCTTATGAAAATATAAGAAAAATACAATTTTAGTAAAAATAGTATTTTTAACTATTTACCCTAAAAATAAACTGTTTAAAAAAAACTCGAAATTAATCCTGATATAATTTTCACATGATAAATTAAAAAATATAATTAATTTTATTAAATTCAACTTATATGAGTGATAATTATTAGTTTTATAAATAATATCTTAAAATCCAATAAAAACAATTTTTTTAAATACATTTTAAAGCATGAAATATGTATATAAACATATTATGTTTTAGATAAATGATAAGGTGAAGTTATTTATTATCATCTATATTAAATTATATGATATGAATTTATATTCATAATTTAAATTTATATATATTTTATTTGGGTTTTTACATTCTTCCCACCTTATGAAATTATTCCCTCAAAATTCCATTCCATATATTATGGTGAAAACAATGTGGGTACTTATGTTTTATTGTCTCTTCAGGTTATCATGTCACCTCTTAATACTTATTATTTCTCTAAATTTTCATGACTGGGTGAGTTTTCTTATTGAAAAGAACTTTTTCTTTGTGGTACAAGATCTTCCCTAGATGCTCCTCATAAGAGAGATCATCCTTCATCCATACTACATATGGATTCATTATATGTGACGGATATGATATATAATTACTCAAGAGGGATATTAAGAATACATCATGTACTTTAGATACGTTTGGTGGGAGATACGGCTAATATTATACTACTCATATGCGATCAATAACCTCAAAGGGCCTAATATATCTAGGACTTAGCTTAACCTTCTTTCAAAACCTCATGACTCTCTTCCATGGAGATATATAAAGGAATAATTTATCACCAATATTATACTCTAAGCCTCATTGATAGTTATGAACATAACTCTTCTATCAAATTTGAGTCATCCTGATGTGTTACTGAATGGTCTTGACCTTTTCTACCATTTCATTAACCATCTCAAGTCCTAAAAACTTTCATCCCCCAATATTATCTAAACATGAATGTGTTTTAAATATGTTACCATTGATAGATTTCTATGGGTCCATTTTAATGATCGAGTAGAAACTGTTTTTGTATAAGTACTCGACCAATGAAAGATTTTTCTCCCATCCTCCCTTGAAGTCCAAAGAGAATTCTCGCAACATATATTAAAGTTTTTGGAATGTTTGTTCAGATTGGTCATTACTATGGGGGTGATAGGTCATAATAAAGGTCAACTCTATTTTTAGATCATACAGAAGGATCTTCCACAACTTTTAGGTGAACCTTAAATCTCGATCAAATATAATTGATAATTTTATTTCTTACATTCTTACCACTTCTCTAATGTATATCTTTTTAATTCGATCAAGTGATAAATACTATAGAATGGAAATGAAGTGATTAGTCTTTATAAGACAGTCCAAAAAAACAATATAACATTGTTCCCTTTTGATTTATTTATAAGAACTATAAAAAATATATATAGTTTTGTTTTTTCTATTTCCATGTAGGTATGGGAAATTGTTTCATCATCTATTTGGATTTTTTTTCCTGTAATCCATCACATGCTGACACACTAGGAACCTTCATGTATTTTCTTCAATCTCCTTATTCATATTTTTCCACTAATAGTATTCTTGAAGATCTATATACATCATTGATTTTCCTAGGTAGATGGATAATGTTGAGATATGAGCATCACCTGGAAGATCCTTTATTATCTCTGGCTCTGATAGAGTAAAACTCATTTCCAAAATCTGAAAAATCCTTCATCATCAGTATTTAACTTAGAGGATTTTCCTTTTATCATAGCATCCACCATCTTTTGTATCTCTACATCACCCATTTGATCTTATATTGTTTTCTATAGAAAGGATGGTTTAGAAATTAGTTGAGAAAGGTAGGATGGTGTTTATTTATTTATGATTATCAATTTAATCCTTTTAATTTCTAATAATATTAGATCCCTAACAATCCTCGTCATAAATATAGTTGCAGGACCCTTTCCACTCAATGCATCTACCAATTTATTCTCTTTCTCAGGATGGTAGTGGATTGAGTAGTTATAATCCTTGATTATCTCTAACCATATTCACTGGAACATATTGATATCAATCTATATGTATATATATTTTATGATCTTATGGTATATATATATAAATAACAATTCTCTCTAAAGAGATAATTCCTCCATATATTAAATGGAAACATTACCGCAGCTAACTCTCGTTCATGTGTCAGCTGATTTTTCTTATGCACCTTCAACTGTATCAAGGTGTAGGCTATCACTTTATCATTATTCGTGATTACATATCCAAAACCCCTTTAAATAATAACTATAAATCACAAATATGCCTCCACTTGTGGGTAGTGTGAGTACAGGTGTATTGGTTTTCCTCTACTTCATCTCTATAAATATCTCTTCACATTCATCGATCCATACATACATCAATCTCTTTAAAGTCAGTTTGGTTAGTGGGTTTTAAAATCTAGATATACTTCTCAAAAATCACTAATAGTACCAAAATAATTCAATTAAACTATGTATTTATATAATATATGTTGTTCTAGGCCATTCCTTAATAACTTTAGTATTCGAAGGATCCATAATTATCAATTTACTTATGATAGCATGTCCCAAGAATGATATTTGGTCCATAAAGAACTCACATATAATTTTTAATATAAATTAGAGATCCTTAAAGTCTTTAGAATAATAATCAATTACTACTCATGTTACTCCTTTATTTTTGAGTAAATAAGAATTTCATTTATAAATGCTGCCCAAAAAAATTAAGGTGATTTTTAAGGACTATATTCATTTAGTCTATGAATATCGCTATAGAATTAATTATTTAAAATGTAATGGCTAGGAAATTATAATTCTCATACCTTGTATTAATGTTAGTATAAGTAATACCCTCCATATTCAACTTTAATTGGTGATATTCAGATCAAAGGTCGACTTTTGAGAAGTATTGAACTTCTCAGAACTAATTGAATAAGTTATCAATCTATGAAAGGTGGTACAATTTCATTATCATGATCTTATTGAGTTAATTATAGTCAAAACATAGATGCATCGACCCATACTTATTTTTGAAAAATTGAATTTGGAAGCACCATGGTGAAGCACTAGGGTGAATGAAACCCTTTTCTAGATTCTCTTTTAGTTTCTTCTTCAGTCCTTTTAGCTCAATGGGAGTTATTCTATAAAGAGTTTTAAATATTGGTAAAAATACAAGTATATATTCAATTTAGAAATCAATATATCGATCAGGAGAAATATAATGAAACTATTCAAAGAATACATCAGTATATTCCATTACAAGGGGTAGGTCTCCAAGAGTGGTTTTCTCCTTGGTTTTAATTATTTGAGAAAGATGTTATTTCTTATAAGGATGTAATATCCATTATTATGATGAAGATTCCAAATAATATTCATCCTCACCCTTATACTTGTAAAGAATCGATGGATGATTTAAGATATAATGTAACACAATAAAATTATAAAATAACAAAAAAAATTATACAATATGTGACCCACTGCACCAAGCTTTAAACAACCCACAGAATATATTTCTTTAAATTTAATCTCTTCAAAAGCTTGTGGAACACACAACCCCAAGTGAAAGTGAACTGTACTAGATTATAACTAGTTTTTAAAATGGTGGGTATTAATATTGATAACTAAATTATGAAAATTTTTGGTATATACTAATTATAAATAAAATAAGAATTGTTTAAAAGGAAAAAATAAATTGTTTTTGATAAAATGTATTTTTTCTAAAAGACGGTTTACTCGCGCTTTGTGCATGTAATTTAAAAGTATTGTTTTAAAATTTAGAATATTTATTTTAAAAACTAAACCTAATTTTTTAAATTATAATATAAAAATTACCTTCCAATGAATTTTGGGTATTTTTCTGAAATATTTCATTTTTTTATGAATAGTAAAAAAATACTGAATTTTAATTGAAAAATTCATTTTAGTTTAAATTATTTGAAAAGGTAAATTATAGTATAAATTCATTTAAAAGTAATATTAGTTTAATTATTTGTCATTTAATCCAATTTATATCATTATAATTAATTTTATATTGAATTTTGATATTAAAACTTTGAAAACTTTTGAACATTTTCCCTTTCAAAACCCGTTTTCTCATCACATCTACTAGATTAATTTTAAATTAAAATTTTCCACCTCATTGAATTTAATTTTTCTAAATGGATTCCATATTTTGAATTAGAATAATTTTTATTATATAATAAGGTTAACTTAATTTTTTTCCCAAATTAATAGTCAAAACAATAAATATTATTTACCACGGTTAAGTAAAAATGGATTTATTGTGGGTTAAACTAACAATATAAGTGTTAAATTGACCAAAAAATTATATAAAATTTATTTTATGAAAATATTTAGACCTTATAAGTTCTATTTGTTGATAATAATAAAATTTTTACCCTTTCTCATGTGAAAGATCTGGGTCTTTATGAAAATTACAAGTGTGTCACTAACCTCACTTATAAAAAGACACCCCTCTCCACTATTATTCACACCTTCATCCATTTTTTTCAAATAAATACCCAAATAAATTCCCAAATTTCGTAATATAATCACATAATTTATATTTTTGGATGAAATACAACCTAGGAAGGCTCTAGTTCAAACCTGAGGATACCCAAAGAATAGTTAATGTTCTTCAACGAACATTTCTATTTTATTTCTTCTTACACCTCCTTAAATTACTATTAAATCATACTGATATAATAACCTCATTATTGTACATACAATTATAAATTTTTATGTTATTTTCATTACCTAAAACCACCTCCACTTTAATAAAATGGGTTTAAAATCAGCATTCATGTGTATAGCGGACTACCGCCTCGTGAACCATTGTCATTCATTTTCTCATTACCACCCCTCATGGTTTGGTATGATGATGGATCTAAAGTATATATATGATATTTATAACATAATTATACCTATTTATTAATTATATCACATATACCTTTTTTACTTTTCATTTTTTATGAGATATGTTAACATCACTTGTGTGTACAGTAGACTACTGCCTCGCGAAGTGATGTGATTTATCTTTTTATAACGCTTTACATGGAAGGTAATAAGGATAAATTTAATAATTATATCTGATAGTAATGAAATATTTATTATCTTAATGACATATTTTTCATTCTTAAAACATAATATATATCATTTTATTTCTTACCTTTTCACTTAATGAATGATGATAACGTTATTTGTATACATGTGGATTACCACCTTCACGGAATGATGTGACTCTATTTTCATCACCACACCACACAAATGATATATTTAAGTATATTTAAAGAAATTAATATGTTATATATGTTATTAAAATCATTATGGAAATATAATATATTACCTACCTTCTTTTCATAATGATTATTGAAAAATGGAAACGTTACTCATGTGTACGTACAGCCTACCAACTCCATGATCGTAACATACTTCATTTCTCAAAAACATATTAAATTATTGGTCATAAAATTATAATTTATGTATAATTATTATAATTATTTCATGATTATTATTTTTTAGAAGATGAAATTGTATAATTTGTGCATTAACCGGATCATTTATGACAAAACATGCATGAGAAAGCAAGGCAAATAACACATGAAATAATGAAAAAAATGAAAAAAAATTAATGAGATAGTGATAAAGAGTTATAAAATTATAATATATGATATTATAGATATTAATATAGGTATTTAATAAGTTAATAACATGTTTAAAACTATGATACAGGAGATTAAATCACATTCAAACAAAAAGAAGCATGAGGTAAAGGACTTCGTCTCAACTTCCCATCATTAAGGCATATTTTATTATTGTAGACCTATTTTCATTTATATGGTGAACATATTTACCCTTTTACATATAATATCATGGTTCATTAATAATTCATGTAATTTTAAGTGTCAATATTTAATTATTTCATCTAATTGTATTTGATTTAATAATTACCAAGTGGTTAAAAAAATTCACTCAATTCATTTTAATAGGATTATATTACTTCTTCATCATCTTTGATATTATAAATATATGTGTGAAATGAAATATTATTATATTATGTTTTATTTCCACTAATTTTATTATTATTTATATTTGATATACACAATCGATTCATTTATTAATTCTCAATTCAATTTTATGGTCATTGTCAGGGTTTCTTTGACAATCTCATTCTAACCGAGATTATTTATTCTTGAATTTCAATTAAAGGGATTTATTTTATAATTATATAATAAAATAGTTTAATTTTACTCTCCTATGGTTTATCATGATTTTTTCTAGTTATAGTACCATTTTTTCACTCTTTTATAGATAAAATATTTAAGAATTGTTTCTAATAAATCCAAATTCATTTCTTTCTTCGGTCAGAAATATGTTTTCCTCCGAAAACATGTTTTCTAAAAAAAAAATCCATAATTATTTATTAAATAAATTTTAACCATTTTTTAATGTCTTTAAAGGAATATATATGTTATTTTCAAAATAATTTCTTTTTGGATTTTACCAAAAATGTTAAAGGCATATTTGTTTTAATGTGCACAACATGAATGGAATTTTCAACCATGCTAACCATTAAAATGTATTAAAGAATATTTTATAAATTTAAAAGTTTATTTTCAAATAAAACTATTTTGAAATGTTTTGTTTGCTTTTAGTTTAAAATTTTATTTTCAAAATGAAAAATATATTTTCCTCAATAATGTTTCTAAAGATATTTTTATGGAATTTCTATTCATTAATGACAAAAAACCTTTAGTATTACTCTAATGGGTATATTTTCTATTGATACCATCCATGTTCTTCATTTGGATAGATTATTATTATCTTACTGAGGAAATTATTGACATTCAATTTCTTGATTCATTTTTTAGTCATTAACTTTCCCATGAAATGCTCACTTTCCTCTGATCATTAGACATTAAATTTTCACTAAATATCAATATTTTTTATCATGGATATGGTTATTTCTTAAACTATATCTCATTTATACATACGGTGTTTTAATTTTAAATTCATTTTATTGAGTATGGAAATATTTATAATTTGCATTCATTCTTAAATATAGATATTTAATGGTATGGAATATTGATTCATAAATTAAATTGATCATTTGATATGTGAGGAATGCTTTGTACATGCTAATACAGGGGGTCATATTTATAAATATCCCCTTGATGCATCAACATGTCTCATTAGATGAAATAGTTGGCTATCCTTTGTTTGATGGTTTTCTACCCATTATTTTTAAACTATCATAAGGATCGATATTGATAGTGGAGGTATCATTTTCCTTAGACATGACACACAATAATTAATAATTTCCATCATTAATAATTAAGTTATTTTTATCCATTATATTTTCATAATGATATTATCTCTAGATTCATTTCATTCTCATTTTATTGATTATATTTCATTTTTATGGTTATTTCCCTTTCCATATTTATTATACCTTATTCATTTATTTAAATGTCATGTGTATTCAGTTATTAACATTTCTATATTGATTTTTCCTTATCTAGTTATTTGAATTTCATGTTTGTTCAATTATTTACCTTTCCATGATGATGATTCCTTATCAAGTTATTTAAATGGCATGTGTGTTTAGTTATTTACCTTTCTATGTTGGTTATACAAATTGATTCATGATATCTTCCACTTTACTTAACCCTTACTAATAATTTGATCTCACCCTTATTTTTTTCATTATCAAGAATCCATGAAGTGTACTATGTTTGATATGCAAGCATATGCTAGAGGCAATAATGTAATTATCAGAAAAAAAATATTTTGTAATTTTTGTTTTCAAGTATAATATGGGAATAATGTATTTCTCTATTTTAAAAATGATAATGAAATATTTGGTCCTTAGAGATGTGATTCCTTATATCTTATTTCAATTTGGTAAAGAAGACACTATCTATGGGATACTGGGGTTGAGGTCACTATAGTTGGTACCATAAGAATTTTAGTAAAAACCTTTGAAACTATATTTAGGAATACATAGATTAGGGAACATAAACCTATTATATACTTTTAGGATAATAATATAATAACATCCAAAAAAAATTATAAGAAATAGATTATGTAGTTTTCTATTGTAATGCAACCATTTATATATACTACAAGTGAAAATGGTTCAAGTACAGAGGTACATAGGGGTAATAAATTTGAAAGGGTTATTGGACTTGACCCGATCATTACCGAGTTTATGAAAATGGGTCTCACTATACACCCGGTTTGAAACTATTGAGGGGGTATGATTTGGATAATTCACATTTTATTTAAAAATAATTATAATGGATTTTAATAGATGATGACAATGAATGGCCTGGGTTAAACCTAAGGTGTATTATATTGAAAATAATGTGTCATTATTTAGATATCCTATAGATGATTTTATGGTTTTCACATTATTATTATTGTTTATTGTAGTATACTTTTTGTTTTATTCAATTGATGGAACTCAAAGGAATCAAGATAACATTTTTCATTAAGGACAATGTGTTGAATATGAGAAACCAAATGGGATGATGGAAGGAGTGAAAGATATTGTAAGTATTCCTAATCAATTTTCCCAAAATATTATTAACAAAAAATACCTTAACCAACTCCCAAAATCACCAAATACGAAAAGGATGGAGTTAACTAAGAGATCGAGTGTTGAATACAATAGAAGAAACAATTCTTTATTTCTATAATGTAAAACATTTGGAAGGAGACCCACATGAAAGTGTCTCAATGTAATAGTAAAATTA
Organism: Viscum album; assembly: GCA_963277665.1. Taxonomy (NCBI): domain Eukaryota; kingdom Viridiplantae; phylum Streptophyta; class Magnoliopsida; order Santalales; family Viscaceae; genus Viscum; species Viscum album. Next base: position 1,657,179,502 of record OY728163.1, read on the forward strand.
TTTATGTGTGTAAAGGAAAGTCATAAAGGAAATAATTGTCTAGGAAAAATAAAGAGTATCGTGGAAGGAAATAAATATCATCCCAAGGATCCATTTATAGTTTGTTGTCTCAAATATAGAGAACCTAGGAACTATCCAATTCAATTACCTCTTCTAAAGGTTAACCACAAGACCAAGGAAGGACTTTTATTGAGATAAAATGGATGAATTATTTATGTATTTTGAATCTAAAATTAAATTGTAGAAGTATTTTACCAATGGTATATTGGTTATAAGAATCATGAAACATATGAGGATTGTGTTAAATTTTAGACGCATGTCTGTATTAATTGACTTAAGAGTTATGGAAACCATCATGGGTTTTTGATTTTAGGATTTATCATAATTTCAAACTCTTAAACACCACTTTTTAGGTTTTATTTGATGGTATTATACCAAGATTAAGGATATTTTAGGAGAATTTTATGAAATACAACCTATTGGTTTAGTATATGTTTTACTGAAAATGTTATTTAAGGAAACATTCCTTTAAATTTTATATAAACAATTTTAAAGGTATTTATAACATTTAGGGTTAATATTATCATTAATGACATTGTATTAATAGTAAAATAATATTATTAGACTTTGTGGGGGTGAAAATAAGTGGTATTGTAAAACTTATTAAAAAAAAATTTTAATGATTAATTTTATTTCAAGGATGTCTGTAATTTTTTTTGGGGGAAAGTTATAGGAATTATATTAATATAGTTTTATAAAATGGGCATCCCACATACCGGGTGGAAACCTATTGCATTTGGAAAGTTCATAGGGATTGAACACATAACAGAAGTACGATAAGGGTTTAATGCTTACCATTGGACTATGGGATATCCTGGTTAATATTTCATTAGTTAAATGACATGAAAAATAAATATTAATGATAAACTAGTGGTGTTATTATTTATATTTACATATTATTTTATTATATTGGATAACTTGTGATAACCATATTGGTTTTGGAAAATAGATAAATACTGACAGAAAGAATCGTCACTCTTTTATAGATCTTGTGATCTGTTAAAATTGAACTTATTTTTTCTGAAATAAAAAATTCAGTTTTTGGACATTCATTTCATAGATTAAGGGTTGAATTTTAAATTGATATAAGCACAACCAAAGGATGAAATTGTTATTATAAAATAGAAACTTATTAAGTGTATTTCCTCAAATTCTTAGATAGTAAAAGAATTACTCAACATTATGAAAAGGATATTGAAACAAAAATGTTATCCTATAACATTAATATACTATGAATCATATGGTCCTTTAAATCATCATAGACTTATGGTTTTGAGGCCCTTAACTTTCCATTTATCATTCAATTTCTTGTGATCAATGACCTCAATCACTCTATAATTATTTACGCTTTTATTCCATGTATATATCTTCACATTACACTAATATTATCTTACTTATAAATATATTTATGTGTTATTTCATACGAACTTCCTACTTACCTTTCTCTCTTATTAATATTATATGTTATTAATCCTTTTACGATGTGGGTTTTTAAACAATGGTATTTCCAAATTTCAAACCCCGGATTACTGAGATCAAGTTTAAATTAAAAGGATGAAATTTATTTATGTTTGATAAAATATAACACCCTAAAATTATTAAATAATAACATGGTATTCGAAAGAGTATTCAACACAAAATACCAAGCTTAAACTAGCCCTGAAATATATTTATTTAAATTTAATCTCTTCGATAGCCTGTGGAACACGCAAACCTGATTCAAAGGGAACTATAATATAGTATACCTAGCCATTAAATTAATGGGTATGAATATTACTAACAAAATTATGAAAAATATGGTTATATATTTATTATAAATAAAATAATAATAATCTAAAAGAAAAATAAATGTCTTTTGATAAATTGAATTTTTTAAAAGGTGGTTTAGTTATTCTTTGCACGTATAATTTAAAATTAATTTTAAACACTTTTAGAAAATTTATTTGGAAAATAAAAACAAATTTTTTAAATCATTATTTCAAAATTATCTTAGGGTTAATTTTTGAGATTTTTATAAAATATTTTATTTTTTTTATGAATAGTGAAAAATACTGAATTTTAATTGAAAACTACCTTTTGTTTAAATTATTTATAATGTTAAATTATATTTTGAAATAGTTTCAAAGTAAAATTAGTTACATTATAAATAAATCAATATAATTTATTCCATTTGAATCAATTTTTTATTTAATTTTTAAATTAACACTTTTTAAACATTTGAACATTTTCTCTTTAAAAATCCACTTTCTTATCGCATCAATGGGATTAGTTTTAAATTAAATTTTGAAAATTATGTGAATTTAATTTTAGAAATTGTATCCCATATTTATAATAATAATAATTTATATTATTTAATAAGGTTAACTTAATTTATTACAAAAATTAATAGTAAAAATAACAAAAAATATTTACCACGGTTAAGTAAAAATTGATTTATTGAGGGTTAAACTAAAAAGATAAGGGTTAAAGTGTCCTAAAACTTATCTAAAATATATTTTATGTCCATATTTATACCTTATAATGTATATTTATTTATAATACATCATATTTTACTCTTTTGTTATTTTAAATACATGAGTACAACTTTTTCTTTCTAAAAAATACAAGTGTTCCACTCAACTCACTTATTAAAGGTTACCCCCTCTCCACTCTTCTTCATAAATTAACACCCTTTTGTTTCAGACAATACCTACCAAAATTACTTAAAAATTCACTAATATCATACTATAATCCTTATTTGGGGAATAAATATAACCTCGAAAGGATTTTGTGCAAACCTAATAATGATACCCGAAGAATAGGTAATGTTCTTCAATGAGTGTTTTTATTTTATTTCTTATTCCACCTAATTAAATTATTATTAAACCATAATGATATATAAAAATAAGTATATAACATAAAATTATATGTTTTTATTTTAATTTAATGATCTAAAACAACCACCACCACCATAAAATGGGTTACAAAATTATCACTCATGTGTGCAACGGACTATCACTTCATGAAGAGATGTCATTCATTTTTATATTACCACCTCTCATGGTTGGGTATGATAATAGATATAATGTATATATATGATAATTATAACATAATTATAATTATATAATAATTTTATCATATATAACTTTTTTTATTTCCATTCTATATTAGATACGATAACGTCACTCATTTCTACGGCAGACTACCGCCTCGCGAAGCAATGTGACTCATCTTTCACTAACGTTATACCTCGAAGGTAATAAGGATAAATTTAATGATTATATGTGATATACATGAAATAATTATTATATTAATTGTATATTTTTAATTTTTTAAATATAATATATATCATTTTAATTCTTACCTTTTCACTCAATGAAAGATGATAACATCATTCATATACGTTTAGACTACCGCCTTCATGAAACAATGTGACTCTCTTTTCATCACCACACCACATGGATGATATATATAAGTATATTTAAAAAATAAAAGGGTATATATTATATTATTATCATTATTTAAAGATAAAATATTACTTACCTTCTCTTTATAATAAATATTGGAAAATGGAAATGTTACTCATGTGTACATACAATCTACCATCTCCATGATCGTAACGTTCTTCATTTCTCAAAAACTACTATAATTACTGGTCTTTGAAGTATATTTTATGTATAATTATATTAAATATTTCATGATTATTATTTTTTATATGATGAAACTATATAATATTTTCAAGTACCATATCTTTCATATTGAAACACGTATGAGAAAACAAGGCAATTAACAACTGAAACAATGAAAATAATTTAATATTATTAACCGAAGGAAGATAAGATGTTATAAAAGGATCATATATGATATTATAAACATTAATATAGTTTTTTAATAATTTAATAACATGTTTAAAACCACTATACATGAGGTTAAATCATTTTCAACCAAAAGGAAGCCTAAGGTAAGGGACTTCGCCTCAATTTCCCATCATGGAAGCATATTTTATTATTGTGAACCTAATTTATTTTATCTGATGTACATACTTCCACTTTGAAATTTAATATCATGATTAAATAATAATTCATGGTATTTTAATTTTGAATTTTAATTATCTCATCTAATGGGTTTTTATTTAAAAGTTACTATGTGGTAAAGAATTTTATAACTCACATTCTTTTCATTGGGTTATATTACATCTTCAACGTCTTTGATATTCAAAGATTATGTGTGAAATAAATTTTCATTATATTATTTTTATTTCCAATTGTTTTATTTGGATTTACAGTTGAAACACATAATTTATTCATTGATTAATTTCCATTTCAACATTATGGTCATTTCAAAGGTTTATTTCACAATCTCATTTTAATTAAGATTGTTTATTATTGAATTTTAGTTGAAGGGAATTATTTGGTAATTGTTTTTTAAACCAATTTAATTTTATTATCCTCTTGTTAATCAATATTTTTTCAAGTAATATTATCATTTTATACTCTTTGGTACTTAAAATTATTGAGAAAATATTTTTAATAGAATCCAACATAATTTCTCCCTTCAAACGAAAATATGTTCTAATCAAAAACCAAGTTTTAAAAAATTATTTTAACCTTTTATAAATGATTTATTAAAGAACATTTTACCCAATTATATCTTTTAAACAGATGATAAGAATATTTATATAATTTTTAAAACAATTCCCATCTGTATTTTACCAATAAAGTGAAATAAATATTTGTTTTAGTTTATATGGAATGAATGGAATTTACATCCATTAGGACCAATCAAAATTTCTAAGTCTTCTTTTATATGATTCAAAGGATATTTATAAAAAATGTATTTTCAAAATATTTTGTAAACTTTTAGTCTTCAAAATTGATTTTCAAAATCAAAAGCATATTTTCCCCAATAATTTTTTTAATGATATTTTTATGTTATTTAAATTCATAAATGAAAATACATTTATTATAACTACAATGTGTATGTGTTGTATTGATACCATCCTCATTCTTCCTCTGGATGGTTTATGATCATTTTACCAAGTAAATTATAGTCATTCACTTTATTTATTCATTATTTTAGTTATTAATATTCTCTTGAAATATTCACTTTCATGTGATCATTTGACATGAAATTTATCCTAAATATACACACTATTTATCATAGATAGGATTATTTCTTACTAAATGTATCATTTATACATTTAGTGTTTTACTTTGAAAGTTATTTTATTTACTAGGGAAACATTGAAATATGTATTCTTTATTTATTATGGATATTTAATGGTAAGGAACATTGATTCAAGAATTAAATAAATCATTTGATATGTGAGGAATGCTTTGGAAATGCAGACATGGGTGTGGTCCAGTTATATATAGCCCCTATATGTATCAACGGGTCTCATGAGATGAAATAGTTGGTTATCCTTAGTTATATGGGTTTCTTCCCGTCAATTATAAATTTTATTGAGGATATATATTGAAGGTAGAGGTATCATATTCCTGAGACATGGAATCCAATAATTAATAATTTACTTCACTGATAATTTAGTTATTATTATCCATGACATTTTCACAATGATATCATCTTTGGATTCATTTCATTCTCATTTTATGGATTAAATGGAATTTTTTCAGTTATTTATCTTTACATATTGATTATTCCTTATCTGGTTATTTAAAATGAATGTGTGTTCAGTTATTTACATTTCCATATTGATAATTCCATATAAATTTATTTAAATGGCATGTGTGTTCAATTATTTAACTTTACAAGTTGGTTATGCCTTATACCGTTATTTAAATGGAATGTGTGTTCAGTTATTTACCTTCCAATTTTTATTATGGATTTTCAAGTTATTTAAATTGAATTTTTATTGAGTTATTTACCTTTCCGTGTTTATTATACTTATTGATTATTGATAGCTTCTAGTGTACTTAAACCTTACTAAACATTTTATCACACTCTTTTTTTTCTTTCTCAGGAATCAATGAAGTGAACTATGTTTGATATGAAAGGATATTCTATAGGGAATAATTCTATTCTAAAAAAATGTTTTCAAATTTAATATGGGGATCATAAATTTATCTAGTTTACCAAGACTAATAAACAATTAGTTCCTTCTAGATGTGATTTCTTATATCATATGCCAATGTTATAAAAAATACACCATCTCTAAGCTACTAGGGTTAGGGTCACTACATATGGAATGTAATTTATCTCTCCCAATAGTTGATTTTTGATTTGTATAAAGATAGTAAATCCATTTCCATTATAGCATAATATTCTAAAATAGAGAGTATAATAAGGTTTTCTGGAAGATTAATCCCATATAGATTTACTAATGATGATTAATATACTTGAGATGAAACTATTACACCATTTTATATCTTTATAGATAATTCAACCTCTATGGTTTTTTGTGGTGTGTGAATAGTTCTACTAAACATGTAAGATATGAAATAATTCATATAATCACAATAAAATAGTATGTTCTCTATTCTTGAATAAAAAACTAGCGTACTTGTCACCACACTATTTTCTTTATCCACCTGTGCAGTATTGATAGTGTAATATCTCCCTTCTTGATTATCCTTGGTGGTTATTGTAATTATGTTATCTTCAAAAACCCTTGGCTTAGTGAATTAGTTTTCAAAGTGTCCATTTTCTATATAGTTTAAACATTATAAAATAGGCTGAGGATTAATCTTATCATTCATGCCTTCAATCACATTAGTGGGATTCTTCTTCTAAATTCTACATGTATTTACATGATGTCACTCCTTTCCACACTTGAAACATTTCTTTTTCCCCTTGATACAGTTCCTAGTATGATTCATTCCATACTTTTGACCTGTGGGGTGTTGTATTTTCTTACCACCAGGATTTTTACTTAGTGATATCCCAGAGTTAAACTTAATTCTTCATTTCTTAACTCTAGTCCCTCAAGATCACTAGGAATCACCAATCTCTATTTTGACTATAAGGTCACATCAGACAACTTCCACATAAATATCAATGTCTCAAATTTTCAATCTATCCATGGGATCGGATTTATCCCATGAAATAAGTGGTTGATCATACATTTAGTGTTAATAATAAATCTATAGGTATACTAAGTGAGAATTGTGAATTTTGCCTAAAAAACTCAATTAACTCATCTTTATTTTTCTTAAGTGAAAGGAAATACCTCTCAATTTTAATATGGGGAGTGAAGGAAAAATATTTATTGTTTATTAACTTCCTCCAATTTCCCGAAGGCCTTCATTTTTTATTGATTTTTGATAATCCACCTTTCAAGGGGTGAGGTGAAACCCTTAAAAGGCCTGTAGGTGTAAGTATTACATAGCACGTAGGCCTTAGAGGAATTCATTGCCTGTAGGCTTCAAACATTAAATACAACCTAGACTAACTACTTGAAACTGCTCCTCCCCAGCATCTTCATCGTGAAATCATCTCTCCACCTTCGCATGGTTGTTCGGCTAGGCATTCTCGTTCATGCACATGCATGTCCCAATGGAAAGGGCCATACCCTCTCATTCTTGTAATCCATTTATCTTTTACTGTGGTGAAAGCTCCTTGCTCATCCTCCTTTTAGAGATTATTCCTTGTAGCTTAGTATTCTTGATCAGTGTTCACCACTGGCCGACTTCTCCCTTAAGATGGTAAAAAACCAATATATCCTTATCTTTCACAGAGAATTAAAGTATAAAGAATATATTCTCAATTATGATAATCAATTATTCAAAGATTATGGGATCTTAATGACTACTAAAATTTTGAGGTCTCTTTTTCATAAAGGACACAATTGTAACTTTCTCTCTTCGAAGGAGTTCCATGTGATTTAAGTTATTTTTTCTAATTTGAGTCATCTATGACAATAATGACAAGATTTTCTCATCACCTACTCCCATAATGTTAGTTATTTAATTAGGGAATTCTTCACATTTCCCATTTCACATGTCACTAACATTATTTCTCCTACTTCTATCTATTATCTAAACTAAAGGATAGTTAGGGATGGGAATAATTTTATTAATAAATGAGTAAAAGTTAAACCATAAATTAATAATAAGTAACTCATAAAATATGTGAATAATATAAGTTATAAATCTATAAGTTTTAATCTTTGTTGTCCATGGTCATTTTTCTATTAGGTTCCCTAACCAAAATATGTTCCATACAAAAATAAATTCAAATCCATCATAATAGTTTATAAATAGTGTATGGATTATCAAAAGCATATACCCTAGGAGTGTTAAACCAAGTGTGAAGTTAGGCCTCTTTTTTATACACTAGGTGACAATAATTTTAATACTAAATCCATACTTTTCAAGGTTATACACCTAGATACATCTATTCTCGACCCTACATCCACTTATAGTATCCAAAATGGGATTTTAATTCTTTGAAAATTACACACTAAAAACTTTCCCAAAATTTGAATATGTTATCATATAATTCAACTTATCTCTTGGATTTTCAATAATTTCCTCACATAATAATATCTAAAAAATAATTTTCCTTTACTTGATACCAAATATAATAACCCAAGCCTAAAATAAAATTTATTTTATAAATTTTCAAATAAATTTATAATAAATAAAAACTGAAGATCTAAAGGTCTTGTGTCATTAAAAGATTAGATACGCTAATAAATCATCTTAAATATAAAAATATCATATTTATTTAAAACTCCATATAGTTCTACTAACAACCAAGGAAATTTAAATATATATATATATATTATACTCTAGGAAAAATACTAAGGTGAAAGGGTGATCTATAAAGCCTAATAAGGGAATAAACATGGAAATAAAGCATAACATGAGAGTCAAAAGGCATAACATGATATCATACAGAGAATGATCATAAGAATGGAAACATGGAATAAGGTAATAAAATAATAATATCATTAAATCATAAACTTATGTATAAAAAAATAATATATAACATCATAATCATGATTCAAGGGTTACTCCCAAAACCATAATCATAAAGTGTAGAAAGTCCTATTTTTTATTATGTTCACTCCCTAATCCCTTATATAGAACATCATTAGAAATAATTCCTTAACCAATTAATTTGAGAGATATATAATTCTTATCTCATACATAAAATAATTAAAATCTTATATATGGGTGCCACATGATGAAAATAAATCCTATATAAACCATAATCATGATCAAACCCATGAGAAGGATGTTTGATTCATAATTCTTATTCAAGTAATAACCAAAGAAAAAACAATAAGTATTCATAAGATAATAAGGAATTAAATAATTTTTTTAACTTTAATAAATTAAAATTTTATATAGATGTTTAACATGTATTTCAAATTTATAAAACTCATGAGAAGGATCTAGGATAATAAAGAAAAAATTGAACCACTTTAGTGATTATTTATGAAATACGTAAAGTATTTTTAAAAGAAGGAAAGATATTAATATTATATATGAAACCAGAATTGAACCAATATGGTTATATATAAAATAATGAGGGATTTTTGTTGTTTTTCATGATATAAAAACATTTTTTGGGGTTCATGCATAAAATCTAACAATAAATATGAAAGTTACCTTCAATTGGGTTTATTTAAAAGTGGGAAATTTTAAGGGAATTCAAAACATATATAACCCTAGAAATGAAAAATATATTTAAATAGTAATATATGTTAAGTACATGTATAAATAAAATATAATAATTTTATTAGAATAATATTTCTAAAAATTTATAATAATAAAGAGAATGTGTAGCCAACAAGTGATAAGGGTGGTATGGAAGATCCCTTATCTCATATCTAAATTCACTCTATACTGGAACTTAACTAACTGAATAATTCAATTATGTTTGTTAAATATATAATCAATAAAATTATTAATCTATATTTAATTTTATAAATTTAATTTATAATCATTTTTATTTATTTTTAATATAGTTTTTACTTACGTCGGTTACCTAGGGTTATTCTATTAATTTCATTACAACACTTTCTGTTCATTTCCTATAGTAAAAGTTGATGTAAAATAACTTCAATATATCCAAAATTTTTGAGTTACATGTCCTTTATTATCCCATTATAAATATGCTTATATAGTTTCAAATTTTATCCCAAAATAGATCAAAATTAAGAAAGGTGTCTTGATAAGTCCATTTAAGGTGGTTAAAGTTACTAAGATGATTTCATATTAATCACAAATATAGGATTCCCATATTATTATTGTAGAATATTAATGGTGTAAAAATATCATTTTTACATACTAAATACATTTTTAATTTCATCCATGTTAAGTGGTCATAGAAAACAAAACATGTTGTTTCATGGAGGTGGTAGTTGACACGTACGTACAAATGACACTTTCATTTTCCATGGAATTGATGGGGGAGTAAATTAAATGATTATCATTTAAGAATTAGAATAATTTTTTAAATATCATATGTTTTAATTAAATAACCTTTTTAAACTTTCCATTTATGGTGGTGATGAAAATTTGAACATGTCTTTCATGGAGGTGATAATATTTATATTCGCATGACCAAATTTTCATTTTTTCTCAGTGATTTTAGAAGAAGGTGTAAAATGGATATTACATTAGTATAATCATGTATCATCATAGTAAAAAAAATTGTGATTTTTTCATACCTTTAGGAATATAGGGAACTTGAGGGGTGTAAAAGATGAAAATATCTCAAAAAATCTAGGTTGAGAGTATTATCGTTCCCTTGGAAGTTATCCCTTGGGTAACTATTTAAGGATCGTTAACCTAGTATTTTGTTGAGACCAAGGATTTTAGGATTTGGTTTTAGTTTTAAAGAAATACTAGGGTAGATGTTTTGTTGATCCAAAGTTTTGGAATGGGTGGAGAAATGGGGAGGATGTGATCTCCTTTTATAAGTAAAGAGAGTAGATTTTTTCTAAAAACTCTTTAATTTTCAATAATATCATTCCATTATTAAAGGAAAAAAGAGCCCAAAATGTCCAAAAATGGTGTGGTAAAAGCGATATGTTAGAGCCTCCCTCCACCATCCAATATCATACATTTTTTCCACATGTTTCAATAATTTTTATTATGTTAAACCACTTTTACCCTAGTTCACCCTTACTATAGTAACTTCACTTTCACCCTCGATAAATAATTTTAAGGGATAAAATTAATATTAAAAATATTTCCTTACTTTATAATTATGATTTAAAATATTAAAGTAATTTTATAATATAATATTTCTAAATATTGGAGAAATTAATTTTTTTTAGATCACATAACACATAAAAACTATTTCTTAGAAAAAGTTTATTTTAAGATTAAAATTTAAGTGTGGTATAATATTATTAATGTATTTATTTTTCAAGATAGTAATTATTTTATCATAAAAAAATAAATATTATTATATTTTATTAAAAAAATTGAGTTTTAAAAAAAAGTAAAGAACAAAATAATTTTTTTCTCGTTACTAAATATTAATTACATCTAAAAATTATTAAAATTTGATTTATAATTTCAACCAAATATTATTATAATTCATAACTCTTATTCCTTAAATAAATTTTCAATTATTATAAATTTTTAATTCAATATTATCTTATGACAATATAAAAAATTAATTTTGGTAAAAACAGTATTTTTCACTATTTACCCTAAAAATCAACTATTGTAAAAAATTCTCAAAAATAATAATAAAATAATTTTCACATGATAGATCCATAAATGGAATTAATTTTTTATATTCAACTTATAAAAGTGATAAAAATTTATATATAAGATCATAAAATGAAATATAATATTTTTTTAGAAAAATACCTTTTATAGAATGATATATATTTATAAAAATATTATGTTTCTAATTAATTATAAGGTGATTTTAGTTCTTATCTACTATATTGACTTATATGAAACAATTATATATTCATAAGGGAAGTTTATATATATAATATTTGGGTCGTTATAGACAACATGATCTAGGTAAGGTACTGGCATTTAGGCCATGGATGTTATAATCACGTTGGGTCTAACTTACTTTGGTTGGGCCAAATCTGACCCACATCGTCCAAAAGACTTACCCAAGACACATTTTACCTCATAAACCCCCATTTAATGTCCAAATATTTTCAAAAAATTATCAAAAAAATCAAAAAAATTATTTTCAACTATTTGAAAATTTTTAAATTTATTTTAGGTGGCATGAGATGTGTTGAATATGAATAAAAAATATTTTTAGTGGTATTTTAAATAATTAAATCCCATAAATATTTGTTAAAACTTATTTTGGATCATCCGCATAACCCTGTAGGTATTTCCCCCCATTCCCCCCACTCATTGACCAAACAAAAAGATCCCTACAAGGGAACTGGTGCTCTTGAACTCCCACACCACTATGGTTATTTTACTCTAAAATGTGTAATATAATTAATATTATCCTATTTATTATTTATTATGCAATGTGGATAAACATTCACTAATCATTAGTTTATTTTACCTTTGTATGTTTGGATAGATGTTTTATTTAATTTTAATTCTTATAATGTCTATGGTTTATAATAATTAATTATTAAATTATTATTTGAGGATCCTTGAATTTTACACTTCTTTATTTTTGTATGATATATTACATGTCCACATGATTTTTAAATTCTAACTCACATCTTGAGTTTCCCTCACCTATGTGTGAGTATATATTTGTAAACAAATTCATCCTCATGATTAAGTGTGTCACCACCCCTCCCTCAAAAGATACTGTAATGAAGGAAGAGATATAATGACCCCATAGTCCCGCCTCTTGTAGGCCTCGGGTCGGATACTAGCACCATGGGTATGAAAATATCATAAATGGGAGTAATTACCTTCAATAATAAAATAGGATCAAGATATAGGATAAATATACAATAAGAATATCCATGACATGATATAAAAAAGAAACCAAAAAATCCCATAATGCTTGTCTAAATAAAAAATACATATAAAAGTCTCCAAATGAATCTAAAAATATAAAAGCTAAGGCAGCAACAGAGTAACATCTCCAATTTTTCAAGAAAGTAATGTCTAGAAGGGTCCAAGAATTCCTCTTGGAAAACTAGAAAATAGTTTTATATATGTATGGTGATCATACAAGTGTAATCAGTTGGAAAACCAAAGTCTCTCAACCACGTGTGAAAAGATAATACAAATGCATCAATGAGGAAATAGCATAACCCACTACACCTAAACATGTCAACTAACCAAACTCCAACCTAACCATGGATCACTCACCAAATAATTATTCTAAGTATAATAACATAATAAGAATCATATCAATGAAGGGTACCCCTCACGACTTTCCCCCTGATTTTTTGGCCCCACACCCCAACGATGTACGTCCTTGGACTCCCGCCTCTTCTAAATCACATCACATCAAATATTCCCATAGACACCTGGGCTATCACATAACATCACATCACATATCACCTATAGACACCTATTCCATCTCACCACAACACATAACTAGGTTATTAAGGCATCATGAACATTTAAGACATCAACCTTGTGTCTTAATCCTACCATGAATGAACCCAACCAAAAGAAATCTCATTACATCCCATCTCACCTCACCCGAAGACACCTATTTCATCTCATCACATCCCATAAAACATTGACTAAAGAACCCTAGGTCATCACATCACATTTTGACAATGCACTTTTGACTTTTATCCATCACAGCTTGTTTATGTCATAGTCTTCTGGAAGAGGGAGGAGGGAAGAGTGGGTTTCCATCTATCCTCACCGCTAGGGTGATGGAAAAATTCCCCCAGAACATTTGGTTGTCCGCACTGGGTTCTTGATGTGGGTGGGGAATGTATATAAAAGTAACAAGAATATACAATATATATGTATAGAGTCAAGAAAACTACACCCAATCTATGGTTCCACATCAAATCACTAGCCAACTCACAAAAAAATCACTTTCACTAATAACTATAAATGCATAACACCGCACAACAATCCATAATCCACATTTCACATATCACCCTTTCCATTATCAAATCAATCTAGTTTTCATAAATCCCATTTACCAACAAATTCCAAAAAAACAACCCATTTATTATACATTAAAAATAAACAATATTTCGCCACACATATTATTTTAAAACAATATTTAATTAACCATTTCATCATATCATCCAACCAACCCATTAACTTCATTATTTCAGCCCCTTTTCATTTTTCATTTCTCAAAAACGACATTAACCAAACATTCCTTTAACATTTAAATAATTAGTTATCCTCTCCAACCCATGCTATTATAATTTAAAATTTTCATTTAATTTCATTATTACCTATTCATTTATCATAAAACATCCCATTACCATCTCATATGCCTCATATCACAACCACACATCACACAAACATAAAATTTTCATATTTAGGGAAAATGGGATTTAATCACATTCCAATTCTTTATTTCAGGGAATTCTCACACAAGCCATAAATCTTGGGGTAACTATTTTATTAACCAAATATAATTGATTAGCCAATTCCATTTAATGTGATACCAAAAAATCACACCAATCAGGGTTCCACCACACATATCAAATTAGTACAAACAAAGGATTCCAACAACCATGATTTTTAGTGAGTCATAATACATATATAATCCTTTAAACAAAATTAAAACACAAGAAAAAAATTGTGAGGTATTCCTTTTTTTGGAAAATAATAATAATTAACTTCATTTAAGTATCTATTTCTCTCTCCAGAAAAATATTTCAAATATCTAAATTAACAAAATATATGACGATAAGGGTAATAGTTCCCTATACATGAGATAATACTTTATATGGAAACAATTACCCACAATATAAAGAAATCATATAAAATACACAATAAATTCAATCATTCCCCATCAATTTGAATTTAACAATTAATTATCTTTATCAAGTCAATTCATGTCATCTTCTCAAAAAATGAAAAATAAATTATAGCTCCTCCCATAGATACACTATGTGAGAAATGAAATATTTCTTATCCTTATTTGAAGACTAAATAAGTATGAGAATAAATGTTCCCAAGGCTTGACGCAAATCTATAATCATTCAATTCTCCATCTTCAAAATTTTAAATGTAAAATTTTGACTTAATTAAATATAAAAATTATAACTTTCCATATTTGAAAACAAATGGTGTTTTTACCTTTTAATCACCAAGAATAATCCAACAGAACTGATAGATCATCAATCTAATTAGTATTGAAGGAGATATGGAAAAAAGAAGTTGAATAATCTAGGGTATTTATTTACTTGATTTTTAATTATCAAAAATCATTTTTCTTTTAATTCCCTTATTTAATTCAAAATTTATTGCATGATTTATTATTTAATTTTAATTTTTTAATTTTTCCCATTTATTATTATTTTTTAAAACTTTTTTTTTGACTAGGTGTGGAACCCCCACATGGTGCGCCTCTCCACCCACTTTTAATTTTTAACGCTTCACCCAACTCCTTATTCTGTTTTATTTTTAATATTATTTATTACCCTCTCTCTCTCAACTCATAATTAAACCTAATTCATATTCTATCCCCAATATTTTTAAATCCCACAAACCCCACTTTATTTTCCTTTTTTATTATTTCCTTATTGAACATGAAATATCTCTCTCTCTCTCTTGCCCATTTTAATTCCCCATATCTTTTACATTTATTACTATTATTATTATTTAAATTAATTTTCATATCTCTACTCTATACCTCTCTCCATTATCAACTCTTTTTTCCTTTTCAATGCCCCAAAATCCCTCTAATTCTTCTTTATTTAAAAATACACCCCAAACACCTAATTACACACGTATCACATTTTTCATTTTTTTAAACTCATATATAGTTACAACATATATAAATATAGATCATTCATTTTATAAAATCATGATATATAAATATATTCAAAATACACAAAACCATATGTATATAATTATATATATACACAATAATTTTATATATATATATACACAAATATATGTGTGTGTGTAATGATATAAACACTTTTATATGTATGATAATTTAAATTATACATATATATATACATATGTCTATAACTAGAAACTGTGAAACCCACATAGGTTTATTTGTATAAAAATGTAGTGTATGTGAGAGTGTGTATAACATTCATCACACAAACATTTTGAAACATTTAATTACAACCTGATGTGTGTAAATATATATATTTACACATATGTATAATATGTTTTATAATGTTTAATATAGTGCACCTAAATAAAATTTTGAAAAAACATATTTAAATTCAGTAATATTGATTTCCTTGTAATTAAATAAATCTTCATAAATCAATTCATTTAAAAACATTCAAAATAAATTTTAAACCATGAAAATTGCTATTAATAAATTATCAAAATAATTTTAAACTTCTTTTAAGAAAATCAGAAACACTTGAACCTCATAATCACAAGGAAATTCCCTAGAATGAAAAAGGATGTCTCGAAAATATTATGGAACTTTAAATTAGAAACCTCTCAAGAAACTCTCATCCTTGAAAATTTAAAACAAAACCATAAGGAAAGAATAATGGTGGTACTAAAAACCTAAACATAATATATCTCTCAATGATCTCAATATATATTTGGAACAAAAAAACCATTAGTGAAAATAATTGTAAAGCTATACAATTATTTAAAAATCTCCTGATGGATATACCTATCAAACATGAGCAATAAAAATAATAAATAATTACATTATGGGAATAAATCTATCTCATATATCAACATGAAATTAAATAATTCAACCCTATGAAACGGTTTTTAAATAACTTAGAATTTTGAGCACATTTCGGTGACTTTCATTCCCATATATGGTCACATTATTACATCAAAGTCCACACTGGTAGACCAAAAAAACCATCAAGTAAAAAATATCAATCAAGAATGGGAAAAAATTATTTTAATCTCAATTAAACATTTATAGTTTAAATTTCCAACTCCAAATTCAAAGCCAACTAATAGTTTTTTTAACAATTTCTTGAATTTAAAAATAACTATTTATTTGAAGATAATTTTTTTAATCTACATAAAAAACAATTCATCAAATAAATTTTTAATTTAAGTCAATTTCGTTTCATCCAATATTTTCAAAGCCTTTCAAAGAATTTTTTATTTCAAAATTCAACACCTTTTGTTTCAGAAACAAATATTAAATGGTTATTTTTTTTAAATGCATGACTCTTATTTAAAATAATTTATTTCAAGAGTCCCAAAGTTTACGCACGATTTGAAATGTAAACAAACCAAAACATCATGTTGGAAGAATCTATTTTATCTTTCTTTAAAACTTCTACCATGTTTTTTAAAAAACATTATTTTCCAGCACCATACCCATCAATAAAAAATCACATAGCATTTCCCAAATAACAAAAGAACTCATATTAACATATAAAGAGATTTTTCATGAATACCAATCAAAGAAAACCATCCACCACATCATGATATTATCCTATTTGGGTGTAACTAACTTTCCTACATTGTTTTAAAATGTGTCGTAATATAACACATCTTGATGTGGGAATGAGTGTCTATCTCTTTATATATTTGAAGCCATAACGCGTGTCATAAAAATAATATAAATCACAACAAACCCAACCAAACATATAATATCCAAACATTCACATAATTTATTTTATAAAAATATGTAGGTGTGTGAGGTAATACCATCTTCAATAGTTTCAAGATTTTCTAAACAATCCTTTTTATTTTATTACCAAATTTAAGTGATTAAAGTTTTTATTAGAGGTGGGTGATTCCATCAATATAAACATATCACAACACAAAAAAAAATCATCCCCCCATAATAACCACATGTCTCAGCTACCACACATCCCTACCATTTCACAACACATCCACTAGACCAAATTTTTCCAACCAAAGAAAATGTACAACAGAAATTTCACACAACCACATCACCTTACATCTTTACCATACATAAAAAATCACAGTTTTTAGAATAACCTCCTAATCCATATCACCTTACACACTAACCCTAGAAAATATCACCACTATCATCACACATTAAATCCCAAATCATGAAAATCAATTAATTCCCTCTCTCATGTCAAGATATTATCCACTTTGTGTAGAACTGACTCACCCACATGATTTTAATTATGTCAAACTATAACACATCCCAATTAGGGATCATGTTTCCACCTATTTGTATACTTTAGGTTTTTTATCACACCTCTCACAAAGAAATATAACAAGAACAAGCACACATAGAATCAACACATACCATATTCTTAAAATTATTTATGGTCTTACATTACTTCACCTCATTGTTTAGAATGGGTATTATGACAGAATTTTAAATTCTAAATAGGGAATAGGTTCATTAACCATATATAAGTGATCAGTTTTTAAAACATGGTGACATTAATCAAGAATTCACATAAATGGTATCATAATCCATGATAATCACAATGTAATAAAGGTATCTAATAACTGTTATTATTAGCACGGAATATGAATACATAAAAAACAATAATAATGAAACTTTATACATTACTCAACATTACAAATTCATTTTTGATGAAACAATATGCCTTTTATTTAAATTTTTCTAACAAGCGGCCAATTTAAAGATGAAACTACACACACATCATCTCACACATCATGTTTAATATGCTTAAACAATACATTATAGGTTTATCTAATTATCATTGAAATAGCCTTAAAAATTCATTTGAAAAATTTTACATGATATGTTCTTATATTGAATTAAAATACCCTATTACATACATAGCATGAATTCAAAATCATCAAAATAAAATGTGCTTTATAAAAAAAATAATTAAAACTACACATGTTGTGTTACTATGTTTCAAGCCTTATTACAATCAAACTAAACATTCTGTAATCATTTCGTGGATCAGTAAAACTTGATTATATATAGTAATAATGATAACATGATTATGTTTCCATTTTTAAATACAACATATTAAACATGATACATTCTCAAGTCTCGCATACTGGAATATCCCAAGTTACCACAAAAATGTTTTCAAATTTAGGAATACTTACCATAAAAAACTACCCATGATTTAACATGTGATAAAAGTATATTCCAACACATAAAAATTATTCTTAGTTATATAAGAATAGGTTTAATCATTTAAACAATATCAAGTCCCAACAGGTTACCGCAAATCACGCTTATCATTTTCCATAATTTTATAAACAAATGTCACAAGAATTTTCAGGCAAACACAAGATTACAACATAGGATTATATTAATATTGTATAACTGAAGTCATGAATGAAATTATGAGAATTTTATTCTATTCAAGGTTCTATAAATTCAAATGAATTATCAATAATCAATATGTTCATTTTTCAAAATTTTCATAATTTAAATTTCCAAAACCAAGTTTTACAATAAGTTCATAACACATTCAGATGACAAATTTTGAATAGAAAGAAACACATTACATATTAACTCACATGCAAAACATAATACTTAAAATTTAAAAATAATTAATTTTATCATGACATTATAGAATATACTCAAGGTAAAATGCTTCATAAGGGTTTTTGAAATTAAACTATTGTTCAAAAAAATACAATATGCATGCTTACCTACAAATTTCAAACATTATGAAATCAAGATGGAATGTTAAAAATTTTAAAAAAAATCAATTAATTAAGGATCATGATTTTATTTTTGAAATATCGAGTATATAACCTAGAAAACCTAGATCCTACCTGTATAATTGAATATAAAAAAGGAAAAAAACAAGGTAAGGAGGATATTGATTTACATATCAATTATCAGTCATACAAAGATAAAACAAGTGACAATAAAAACCACTTCCTACAAACATTAAAATATGTGGAAAAAACACGTATAAAAAATCATTAGACTAAAAAAAATATAATCTATAACCATAATTAAGAATAAATTAAGATAGGGGATGCAATGATTAGTTATAAAAAAACCATTTACCTGGTCAACCTGTAGAAAGCACAGTAACATTCAATTTAGAAATTAACCCTTATCCTAACCTTTAAGTCATATGAATCTTGTTAAAATCATTATTATATATTCTAATGAAAATCAATAGAATACCATTGGGAAGAAAAACCCAAAACTCTTGTGGTATAACTTTTATTAGGACTACTGATAGAAAAACTATCCAAAAAACACCTCTGTAAACTCAAACTTTATAATGAAATAACCAGCATGCACAAATGCATCTTGATTTTCTCTAGAAGAAGTGAACAATTAATGAGAATACAAAAATCCCAAGACATAATGGATAGTAAAAAAGGGTTGGATAAATCAGGTCCAACAAATGAACCTTCATCCCATCCATCAAATATATATCCATCTCACACTAGAATCATGTAATGAAACCCAGTTAGATATCCAGAAAAAATATCCACAAGATTATAAATACTAGCATTAATCTTCCTTTACCCAAATAAATAGAGGAATTTGGAGTCACTAAATATGTTTTTATAATCTCTAAATATTCCACAAAAGCAATGGAAAGACATTTTGGTGGGGTTGTATCTCAACAACCATAGAAAAAAATCCCTACATGTAAAAAGGAATCCAAATAAAATCACACCAACTTAAGAAGTTAAGTGAACATGTCAAGTTATAATGGATGAGTTTGGGAACATAGACTCATGTTATGATAGTCCCTACAAACTCCCATAATGTGGTGGTGTCATCCTCTTTTCCATGATTTGACTTGTTTCCATTGATTTCCTTGATCATCTGAGTCTATCTTAATATATACTTCCTCAATTTTAGAAGCAACCACCATCGTCTTGGAAGTGACATAATTCTTAGAAACTAAGAGTTTAATTCGAACCAAAAAATATTGATCAAAAAAGTCAAATGAGTTAGAATTGGTGACCTAACATCTCTCCATCCCTTTGAAAGATTTTACATATTCATCAAGACCTTTATAGGAGGCCTAATATTAGGGAGATGTGGTTCCCCTTTTTCAAGAATTAGAAAATCCCATTTAGTGACCAGAACACTGATACTTAAAAGCTTGAATATCATCATTATTTATCAAATTAGGAGGTATTTCCAAATAGGAAAATCTATCCTGGGTGAATAAATCCTTTATGGGTTTTAATTTATCATGCTCATAAGGTCTATGAGTCTCAAAACCATCAACCATGATAAAGCTTTCTCCATATACATAATGTATATCTTGTTGAGTTTCAGAAAATTCTAGTTTTCTACCCTCCGACCTATCAGAACACATAGAAGAGAGGGACCCAAAAGGATTAAAAATGAGTTTTGAGAATAAATGGTTCCCTTAGATTCCCTAATCTTTTCTTTGTTCCAATGCATCAGAGTTTCTAGTCTGATCATATTAGTGGAGATGAGAATTTTTATGCTTCTTTATTGAAGAGGCGGTAACAATATTAGTTTTCCTTTTACTTTTAATAGATTCCAACATGTGTTATTTACATAGTTCATAATCTATATTTGCTTTTTCTTCCAACACATTGTTCATTTGACCATGATCAGAGGTATCATTTGGCTGATCTAGCCCAATAACTTTGTTTAGTTAATCCTTTAAGGGGAAACCTGTAGGTATCATCTGAGATCTCTTTTCCAAGGTATCCTTTAGTCCAATTAGCATATCCAATTAAAAAAATACCATAATTAGGTGTCCAAAATTTCTCATTCACTAATGGTATAGAAGTTGAGATTCCCTCCAAACCAGTATCAATATTATCATGATCCTCAATCAAAGGAATAGTTGATAGAATGGAAGCACCCATGAGGCCTTTCACATACTTTCTATGTACTGGATAATTATGCACAGGGATGATACCATTAACCATATTTTTATTTGGGATTACCTTGGTGCCTTGACCACTAGCTAGGGTAGGTGAAGACACAAAAGGTTCTATCTTCTTCTTTCTTGCTCTCAAGTCTCTACTTCTTCTTTCAATTAACAAGTTCTTGACCAATAGTCTTAAAAAAATAAAAAAATAGATCTTTTTCAATTATGGAAACCATTCATTATCAATTTTTAGTAAGTTAAATACCACAATATCCTTTCATAAACAACCTTATGGTTAATTTTTTCATCCTCAGTTGAGATAATGACATTGTTAATTAGAGGACCATAAATATAAACCTCCACCAGCATTCGTCCATGATGTCCAAATCTATATAATTTTTTCTATTTATCCATATGAATTGGATAAAAAATTAAAAATTTAATGTCCTTTATAATATTAAAATTATAATAAAACTAATTCAGACCAAGAACCTTTATCGATGCTTGTTAAAAAAAAGATTTCTTATAATTAAAAGTAAAAAAGTGGGGATCCCACTTTTGAATTTAGAAAAACCTGGGATTGAGAGATATATAATCAAATATCAAATACCTACACTTAATTATATCATAAGGAATGATAAAACGATATAATCCATGACCAATTGAGATAATATTCTAGTCGTAGAAGCCCCAAATGCATGAAATCCATTTTGAAAGATCTTTCAATTTCCATGTTTTCTCCCCCTTCAGTAAAGCAATATGAGCTAAAATTGAAAAAATACATAGATATCACCTATCAACCACAACATCAATATAATAATAGAGATACACTATGTTTTATATATTTATAATGCATTTTTTGGCATCATTAAGAGTAAAAATAAAGGAGTGGTTTGAACCCTTCTTACTGTCATGTGAACCTGCTACTTGATCATTACCCTCTATTTGTGTCTGATTACACTATGCAAAGAGATACTTTATAACAATAATTTTAACAAGATACTACTTCAAAATATCCTGATTAGGGTTGAAATGATAATCTCTAAAAATAGTTCAAGATCTCCCTTTCCTGAGCAATATCCTCCTCCATAATATTAAGAATTATGCTATAACATACAAGAAAAAACACATTAAATCCTCAAAAAGGTTTCAAAAAAAATCTCAGGCCAGTTAACTATAATTTTAATCTTTCCTTATATGTTATATGATCAATTAACCCAAAAAATAGTCCATTACAGACCATATCATGGGAATAGTTAGAGAAATACACATAAAATTCCATGATTTGTTTAATTAATTTCTTTAACTTCCTAAAAAAATTTGTCCAACCACAAGATCAATCAATCATGATGCATGTATATCATATTGGAATCCACCCTACAAGTTGTTACAACTCACTTGGTCATTAAATAGGATCATGTTCCTTGAATAAGATCCCAAGGGGCTCTAAAATATCAGGTTTTAGTTAGTCTTCTCTAACCTATGTTACCAAGATCATCTGACATCGTTGACCTACAGACCCATGTAATAATAATTATTCCTCACTCCAAACTTCATCCTATCTCTCAACCATCACTTTTTATACAAATATATCATGATCCCCTCCCTTGAAAATATACTTCAATGAAAGAAGAGACATAATCATCCCTGAGTCCCACCTCTGGTAGGCCCTGGGTTGGCAACTAGCATCGAGGGAATGAAAATATCATAAATGGGAGGCATTGCCCTCTATAATAAAAAATGATCTTGAGATATGATAAATCGACCACAATTAAATCCATTATATAATATAAAATGGAAACCAAAATCATCCCATAATGCATATATAAATAAAATAGATATAGATAAAAATATCTAAATGAAAGTCAAAAAATAAAAGATAAGGTAGTGAAATAGAAACAACTCTAAAGTTATGAGTTGTTAATGTTCAAAATGGTCCATGAAACCCTCCTTGAAAATCTGAAAATAGTTTTATATATATATGGTTAGCATAAAATTATACTCAATAGGAAAACAAAAGTCTCTGGTACCCATGTGAAAAGATCATACTAATGCATCCATTAGAAAATTGTGGAACTAACAAAGCCTAAATAGGTAAACTAACCAAACCCCAACCCCACCGAGGATTTCTCAAAAAATAATTCATCCAAGAATAATAAAATAATAATAATAATATCAAATAAAGGGTACCCATCACCACTTTCCCACTAATTTTCTACCCTCACACCCCAATGACGTACATCCTGGCACACCCACCTCTTCTGAATCACATCACATCACATCATATCCTCCCAAAAAAAACTATGCCATCACATCACATTTCATATCATTCACAAATTCCTAGTCCATACCCCCACATCAAATAAATTGTGTAGTAGGGTGTCGTGAACATGTAGGACATCAACCTCATTTCCTCCTCCTACCATGCATAACCCCCACCATGAGCCATATCATCACATCTCATCTCACCTAGCCTGAAGACACATGACCCATCTTATCACACCCTATATCACCTTTCCCAAAGACACCAGGACCATAATTTCACATCACATCACATCTCGATAGTTTACTTTTGACTTTTGACCATCATATCATGTGCATGTCATTGTTTCCTAGAAGAGGGAGTAGGGAAGAGTGTATTGTCATCCATCCATCCTCACCACCATGATGTTGGTAAAAACCCCCTAAAAATGTGGTTTTCAGTATTAGGTTCTCGATGTGGGTGGGACACGTTTAAAAAAATAACAAGAATATATAGTGTATATATATAGTCAAGCACAAAACCCCCAACCTATGGGTCCATATCAAATCATTAACCAACTCGCAACATCACCACATAATCTCACAATAATTACACTCTTGATGCCAACTATAAATGAAAAACATTGCACAACAAGACACAATCTATAACGTCCCAACTCGGGAGTCACTAAACAGTTCCACGATCCTATGGGTCACATGACCTCAATCACATCTCCCCATATTCCATAGGATACCAACTAGAAGTAAGGGTCTATAGTGGTACCATGGGTAGACTATACCCTCATAATCAGAGTAGCACAGTGGTGTAATTAATTAATAAGAGTGGAATAATAATAAATGAAAAACATAAAATCAAAAGTAAAACATCCCGATTAAAATAATAATAAGTCATCAATATCAAAATCAAGTATCATATTAAAATTTTTGTAATATCATGTCTCTAAAAAATGAATGGGCAACATGGAATCGACACACATACATATAATCATATCAAAAGAACCAAAAAGACCAAAATACTATCCCAAGATAGCATCATGATCCATAGATCGGTCCTATGATCCCATGCTCCCATGCTATAATTAATCCAGAATCAAAAATAGGTCGATTTCCCCTATACCTAACTGCAACGATGAAGTCTATTCGGATACCAATTGGAAGCCTAAACAAGGTGCGATGTATACTTAGTAGGCCACCACCAATGGTGTTTATAAAAAATCCAGCCTATGTGTAACACCCCAAACTTCCACGGTACTCTTCTCTTTGAATAATACAATAGCTTGCGTTATACGCAACTTCGAGTTCTAACACACCACGAACAACCAAACTAGCCAATATGAATAGTAATATCCACTTTTTAAAATTTTATAAATTCTATTTTTCAAAATGGACTTAATTTTTGGATTCTTTATATTAAAATTATCTTAGGGTGAATTTTTGGTATTTTTTTGAAAACATTCAATTTTTAAGGAATAGTGAAAAACACTGCATTATTGTTTAAACCCGACTTTTTATTTAAATAATTAGTTATTTTATTTAAATTTGTTTCAGGTAAAAATAGATACATAATACTTATATATGTTTAATGTAATTCATTGGATTCATTTTATAATAATATTATATGTATATAATTTTATTGAACTTTTTACCATCTTTTACCAACCTTCTAGGCGCATTTTCAAATTTTCATGAAAAGAAATTTTACTGCTCTGTGAATTGAATTTCAAAAATCCTAGAGACATAGTTGACATCAATAACTAAAATTTTGTTCAATAAGATGAAAATAATTTTTGGTGAATAGTAACTTTTGACTTTTATTTACCACGGTTAAAAGTAAATAGGGTAATTAAATGTAAAAAATGACATTATAATTACCCTAACACATGTCCTAATTCTATTGGATAAGTGTATTTCTATCAACGTCAACCTTAGAAATAAAATATTATCCTTTTGGTCCACTTGGATTAGATTAGTACATTTATTATTAATTTATTTAAAGAAGAGTTAAAAGTGTTAAATTTAAATTTTCATAACCTAAAAATTTTTAATATAGGGTTACAAATAATATAAATTAGACTATAAAAATTCATTAGAAATATAAAAATATTTCCTACATAATGGTATTTTATTTATAATTTTTAGATATTAGATAATTAAATTTATTTATGACACAATGATGATGCATTAATTACCTTATTAATGAAATATTAAAATAATTGATATTATAAATATCCAACTAAATGTAAATTGAAACTTTTTATGAATTACAAGAATTTTATAGGTTAATTTGACATGTTAGGGTTCGTTCAATGAATTTTTTTCTAATTAATCAAGTTGTTATGAATTTCACAAAAACAAAATACCAAATAGTGTCAAATTGACATAAATGAGTTTTTTAAAAAAATACTATATTATTAAATGATATAATAGTCCTAAAAATATAAGGTTTTTCAAAAATACTTATATAATAATAGATATGTCATTAATTAACCACTTGGGGTTCTCTTGTCATTTTATAATAAGTTTGTTAACCATATAATATAAAGATACAAGGAGACATGGAAAAAAGTTAAACTATTTAACTAAGAGTTAATCTAAAAGATAAGGTTAATATGGTGACCTAAACTTTTCTAATAACTATTGGTTGAGAGGATTTCGACATATCCCCACTTTATACTTAAAATAAATCAATTTGGATCCATTATGAACCAAATATGATTGTATAATAAAATAATATTCGAATCTTTTCCTAAAGTGACCCTCACCTCTCTTATAAAAGGGTAATTACCCTTCTCCCAATATCACACCTCCAAAGCCATTTTTTCTCAGAAAACCCCTACACAAATATCCTCCCAAATACCCTAAATTTGATCTAGAGGCCTTAATTCGATCAAAAATTCAACCTAAGGATCCCTTTTGATCAACTCAAAAGAAAACACCCGAAGAAGAGATAATAATTTCACCACCACTTTAAATGTTATTTTCTTATTCTACTTCCTATTTCTTTGTTGTTTACATACCAAAATAATAACTCAAGTACCTTATAAATACTATGATGTTATTATAAATATGGTACAACCATATTCATTATTCTATCCATCCAATGAATGACAAGTCGCCATACGTGTGTACGTACAGTTTACCGTCTCCACGTGGTGGTGTAGTTTGTTATTCAATCACTTCATTATTTGGATGGGTATAATAATGAGTATAACTGATGTAAATAACAAATATAACATTTAAATTATTCTTTATATATGATATAACATCAAATTACACATTATTTCACCATCAATAGAATGATATCGTCGCTCGTGTGTACGTACGAATTACCGTCTCCACAAACGCGATAAGACTCATTTCTCATCATAACCATTCAATAATAAATTTTATTTTATGACTAAAAAATAATTTTTAATAACTTAATATAATTATCGATACAAATAAAATACATCTTATCCATAACAAAAATGACTTATGTAACAAAACATATAAAGTAAAACAAATCAGTTAACACCTAAAATGATGAAACTACTAAGATATTATTAAAAAAGAAATATTAGAAGATCATATATGATATCACATTTATGTATGTGGTTCTTGTATAATTTAATAACAATTTTTTAACTATTATATAGAAGTTTAACGTACCCTCAACCAAGGAAAATTACATGATAAAGGTTAATTCTACAATCTCTTCATTATCTGAGGTTGTTTATACGTGAGTATCTACTAGGACCTCTTTATCATCAACATCTGTGTTTCTTAAAAATGTATTTCAAAACATTTTTACTATTTCCTAGACTATGGGTTAAAGTCATTTATACCATTTTTGTACTTTTTATAAAATATTTATAAAGGAATATTTCTGTCATTTTCCAAACAAGGTCATTTACAACCTTTTTGAAAAAATTAGGGAAAGAATGTTTTTTAACTTATACGGTGAGTGAGGCTATTTTCCACCGTTATGACACCTTCAAAGATTCCCTTACAATCTTATAAGAATATTTTCAAAATAAATGTTTTCTTTTATAATTATGTGACTTTTAAATGATTTCAAAATAGAAATAGATATTTCTCTCAAATAGTTTTGATTTCATCTATGTCAACATCCTTTGATGGATTTTACACTTGTTTGAAGTTGATTTATTATGATAAAATATTCCATATTGTATTGAAGGTTTTGTGATATGCTTGATTATGGATGTGTTATTTTTATACCATTCATGTTTTATAGTTAAATTATTAACATTTTGTGTGCTATTTTTAATACGAATGTTTATATTATGTTTCAATCTTTTCATATGAGTAATGCATTAGACTTAGTAAGTGACGGGTGGAGCCTGCTATAACTTCTTGATGCATCAGTAGGTCTCATGAGAAAAACTAGTGTCTTGG
Organism: Viscum album; assembly: GCA_963277665.1. Taxonomy (NCBI): domain Eukaryota; kingdom Viridiplantae; phylum Streptophyta; class Magnoliopsida; order Santalales; family Viscaceae; genus Viscum; species Viscum album. Next base: position 1,657,207,979 of record OY728163.1, read on the forward strand.
CAAAAGGCCTTGACAAAATATTATTTTTAGTCTTGGCACAAGGCTTTGACTATGTGGTTATGAATCACTATAGAAAATATCACATATACCCACGGTTTTAAACCGTGGGTATAGCCCTTGAAACCGTGGGTATACCCTATACCCACGGTTTCAGTAACCGTGGGATGCAGTGTTGTCGCAATAGGTTTATACCCATGGTTCTCTGAAAACCGTGGGTATAGACCAGGAAAAATTTATAATACACATGGTTCATTGAACCGTGGGTATAGATGTATACCCACAGTTTTATAACCGTCGGTATACTGATTTACAGCAATGCTAGAAATTTCCCACGATTAATTTGAACAGTGGGTATAGATGTATACCCACGGTTCCAAAACTGTGGGTTTACTGATTTACAGTGCCAGAAATTTCCCACGGTTCATTGAACCATGGGTATAGGCTGGTCCCCTACAGCAGAGCAGCTTCACCTCACTCTACAATTCTGCACCTCTACGATTCTGCACCTGTAAACATTCTGCACCTCTAAACATTTTTCACCTAAAAACAAAATATAAGATTATACATGGATCATTAGGACCCCAAGAAACCAACAATTACCCATGAATCATCATGAATGAAAACCCAATGAAAGTAAGAGTAAAATCTACACAATATTATACATCATTGAGCAATGTTATTCAACCCCTTTCTGAGCCAAAATGTTAATTTCAAGGCCTAAACTTCCAATAATAAAACCTTAAACTTATACCCCGGTATAAGGCATCCATTAATTTATTCCAAGGTAAAAAACCAAGGGGATTCACTAACCAAATTCTAGAATCACCTATCCTAGCTATACTAGCCTCAATCATACTTGAATGACTCATCACAATCCCATTTAGATATGTTGATAGCCCAACCCACATACCCTTTAAAAAGATCATGTTTTTTATTTTAAAGGTACATGACTTGTACTCCCCATCTAAGGGACCTACTGCATCGAAACAGGCCTCATCCTTTAGATTTTAAACCAAAATCATAGGTCTCATATGGGTACACAAATATGTACATGAAAATGAAGGAATTGTTCTACAAGTTCCATAGAATCATCATGTGTTTTATTTAGTGTTTTAACATATTCATTCTAGAGTGACTGGGATGAGACCCTTTCTTCTATCACCAGGCCTAGTGAACCAGGAGCTTCCAAGAGTAACCTGACCCATTTCAATGATAGTTCTCTAATTTAAATTTTTTGATGGATAAATACATGATCCTACCCATCCCCCCTACCCAGCCCCTCCCCCTCCCTCCCCACCGCCCAGCCCTCCCCCTCCCCCCTGCCCAGCCCTCCCACTCCCCCCTGCCCAGCCCCTCCCCCTCCCTCCCCACTGCCCAGCCCTCCCCCTCCCCCCCTGCCCAGCCCCTCCCTCGCCCTCCCCACTACCCTGCCCTCCCCCTCCCCCTCCCCCCTGCCCAGCCCCCTCCCCCTCCCCCTCCCCCTACCCAGCCCCCCTCCCCCTCCCCCTGCCCAGCACATGCCTTGGCCTAATGAACCAGGAGCTTCCAAGAGGAACCTCAACCATTTCAATGATAGTTCTCTAATTTAAATTTTTTGATGGTTAAATACATGGTCCTCCCCCTCCCCCTGCCCAGCCCCTCCCCCTCCCTCCCCACTACCCAGCCCTACCCTTCCCCCTGCCCAACCCTCCCCCTCCCCACTACCCAGCCATCCCCCTACCTAGCCCCCTCCCCCTCCCCCTCACCCTCCCCCTCCCCCCCTGCCCAGCCCCTGCCCAGCCCCTCCCCCTCCCTCCCCACAAGCCAGCCCTCCCCCTAAATCTCCCTTCATGAAATATGTAGATTCATGACATGTTTTATTTGGATGTAGACCCAACCAAGTAAGGTACTTAAACTGTTAGAAAACATCCTAAAAATTTGATAAGGTACTACAACTCACTGTATTACAAAACAAATTATAACAGAAAACAAATCTAAAATAGGGTGTCCAACTAAATATTTTCCCTTAAGGTATGTTTATTTAAGGTAATAAAACTATCTATAATACAAAAAAGATTATAACACAAGAAATACCAATCGAACTCATGAAGAATGTGATTATCACTGTATCATTTACTGCTTGAGTTGTAAACAATATAAACTTCCATACATCCTATCCTATTGAAGAGTTAGTTGGGAAGAAAATACTTTCATCAATCCTCGCTGAGACATAAATGATACACATCTCTTAATTTTCTTCTCCATGCTTGTAAATTGAAGGAATTCATTCCATCAGCCCATGCACATTCACCAATATTTTAGTTCATCGCTATTATTGGATGAGAACAATCAAAGTATGTATAGAAACTCTTAGACATGACCCACAAAAATCAATATACAGTGGAGTCAATAGTGAAAACAAATCACTTGCATTCATATGTTGGATCAAAGGAAGTTTAACTCCATGATTTTACGACCAATAACCTTCATTCATATAGTGTGTAAATGCAAATGAAAAATGATGCATGGTAGGGAGGTTAATTCCAAAATTTTAGGAAAACATACCTGTTGTAGAGATCTGGAACTTATTAGTGCAGGATTCCCTTGATCTATTCATGTGCAGAGTGAGTCACCTAGAATATATCAATAAAAATAATCAATATTCATCTTAAAAGATGAAGTGCATAATAACATAAGAAAAAGTATTATGCGAAGGGAAATACTGCAAATTGTCTAGGAAATTATTTCAACAATATTACGAGAACATACCTATTACGGGGCGAGAAACACATCGGTCAAGATTCTATTGAGTATAAATAGATGAAAAATGTAGATGAGGATAGAAATCGCGATCTTAAGGGAATTAATGAATGAGATGGAGTGAATCTAGAGGGTTTCTGACTGAAATTCTTCGAAGGAGTAGGAACTGCGGGCAATGTATGAGGAGATGAGGAAATTTGGGATGATGAACCATAGTACATGATGAAAAAATTAGTGAGGAATACGCCTTCTGTGTTTTGTTGGTACTGGCGATGGGAGGGGAAATTCGAGCGACAACCCTAGGTGCAACGCCGGAGAGGAAAGAGCAGTGTGAACCATAAGAGGGGCGCCGAAGGGGAAATGAAAGCAAGATTTGTAGGAATTGTGGTGGAGGTGAAACGGGTATGGGATTCACTGATGAAGGTGGAGGCGGAGGAGAATGGCTCGCGATGGATGAAATGAAACCCTAAGATGGAGGGAGGAGTGAAGGATGGATGCATGGGGGAATGGGAACGCGGTCGACGGATGCCCGATTTTGAAGGGAGCAATTTTTTTTGGATGGTGATGTGGCTGCGTAATAAGGTGATAGGTAAGCAGGAAGAAGCCAGTTTTATTATAGATAATATATATATGTGTTACATATATTGTGTATTAAATGGGTGAGGGTAAGGTTGTGTATGTCTAACTGAGAACTAAACAACTTGCAACTTCCATAGCTCATAAGAAATAAATAGGGGTATTATCGTGTTTAAAATGGATATTTTGGCCTTATATACAATGGATATTATATGGTGTGGTTTAATGGATTGATGAGAATGATATCACATGTTTTAATGTGGTGATTCATGGGATGTGCTAATTGATTCAATTATTTGGGAACATGATGAGTGAAAATCCACCTTACTATGAGTGACATTTACCACTAGGATTCTGGATATGGAGGATCATTTGTATGATGCATATTATATTGACCATTATCAAAGGTGATGAAAAAGGTGGGGAAATTGGCTATTAGTGATGTTGCTCATTGTGGTGACTGAGGTCATTGAGGTCATGTGTTCAAATTTCAAGTCCCATGAATTTGTTTTGACCCCCATTTTTTTGTTGGTATCCTCCGGATTTAAGCGACATAGGGTAGATGATGATAATTTTAATTGATAAAAAGGAGGATACAATGTATTAGGCTATGATTAGAGTGTGTGAGACCACTATATTAGAGTAGGATTCTCACTGTATCTATGTTATAGTTTGGGGATGATTGGTCAGTCATGGTAAAGATCATGAGTCACTATGTGTTGGGTTTTGTTAGGATATTGATCTAGTTGTTGGTAAAAAGTTTTGAAACCTAGGGTTGTTGTGATATAATACGTGGATGTGTCATTAGGGAATAATGATTTATACATAATGGTGATAATTTATGAGTTGGAATGTGATTCAAAGTGAAATAAAATTATATGAAAGGTTGAGGGAACTTATGGTATGATATATTATGTATGTATCTTCCCACGTTAGTATTGTACAAGGTAGGTAAAGTCTCACATAGTGGTAGTTAAGAAAAACTAGAACAAGTAGTGTGGAATTTTGATTGTTTTTTTGTTCATATCATACACTTGTAGATGATTATCAATGAATTCAAAAACTGGTGTTAAGTTATCAGTGAGATTGATTTCAATGAAAAGTTTGTTTTCACTTAAATAAGATCTTGAAGTCATCAAAGAATAGGATAATGATAGCTACAAAAGAAGATCCAACTCACAGCAATGTGGATATGAACAATTTGTCCATCATCTCTTGGGGAGTACACTGAGGAGAACCTTCAACAGTAAACGACAGGAGTAAGCTTTGAAAGTAAGTTGAGGAGAAGCAAATGAAACCCAAAAAACTAAAATTGAGCATAGCATTGGAAAATTAATTTACAACTTCCCAATATCAAAAGGGGGCCATTTTAGCTTTTTTGTTGACGGTCCTGGAAAGAGCATTGTAAATCGCCCGTTTCTTATTGAATTGGCTGCTCTGGGCGGTTTTGTTAACATCCACCTCACCCGTGCACTTGCTTTATGTTTCCAGTGCACCCTTCAAGAACACTTTCAGCTTCCAGAATATTGATTCACTCTGCATCCCACATACCAATTACGTATAGTATGCAGTTATTGAGTTTAGTATAAAAGAAGATAAATAAAGGTTATTAATTCATAAGAGAGTTGAGCAGAGAATTATGATGGTGACCTGAGCATCCAAGTCAAGTTCCACTTCTTCTACCGCACCTTCAAATCGAGGGATTTTATCCACAACAATATTCACTACCTTGTATAGATCTTCAGCAGTCATCCTAGTGAGGGAAGTAGAAATTATCTTTTTATATTCAGTTGACATCTTCCTGCAACAATATTCTTGAATATATATTCAGTTAGAATGTAGTCATATTGAGAAGTGGGTCAATTTATTTGTGTGCATAATTTGAAGAATGGTGAGTTCTTATATTATTCAAATTTCAATTTTTTTATTGCTTGTTAATCCCAAGAACATAATCCAAAATATGAAAATACACAGAGGAGAAATACGTAATATGGCAATCCCATACCAGATTTAAACAAGTAAATATTGAAATTTATAAGGAAGAACAATGAACACTCTGGTACGTTCCATTATATTCCTGGCCATCCCCTCGTCCCCCTCCCCCTGCCCTTCCCCCCCCCCCCTCCCAGCCCCACTACAGCCCCCCATCCCTCCCAACCTTCCCCTCCCAGCCCCCCCCCCCCCTCCCATCCCTCCACTGCAGCCCCCCCCCCCAGCCCTCCCAACCCTCCCAGCCCTCCACTGCAGCCCCCCATCTCTCCAATGCACCGCCCCCCTCCAAACCTTCCCCTCCCACCCCCCCCCCTCCCAACCTTCCCATCCCAGCTCCCCCAACCCTCCACTGCAGCCCCCCTAGCACAGGCCTCCCCTCCACTGCTAAATCCAAGATTAGATGGTGAGATAATAATAAACACACCAAATCATAAAAAAAAAATATGGAATCTGAAAATCACCTAAGTAATTGACAAATAACACCCATGATGAAAACATAATCCAAAATGCATTTCATTGCATAAATAAATTCACATACAAGCAGTCCACCAATACAAAAAAACATTAAACTCCAACACAAGTCTATCTGATAAGTCAAAAATGGAGGGGATTAATATCCCCCCCCCATAGTTATCATCTTCATCCCCATGTCCAGCATCATCATCATCATCAACAGCAACATCGACAGCAACATCATCACCAACCACACTGTCAGCATCATCATCAGCAATCTCATCACCAACAACATCATCAGCAACATCCTCACCAGCTCTATCGTCGCCACATTCATCGCCACTAGGAACCTCATGGGAATCACCCAAGGCATTATTTAAATAGCGCATTGATGCTATACATTAATGAAAAGTGACAACAACCTCTGATGGTAGTGACTGACTCAAAACTGACAGAGCTTTCATGAAATGTTCATTCATTAGCTTACTTTTTTCACACTCCTCTAATACTATTTTCTTTGTCGCAGATAATTCATCACGTGCACTTTTCAACTCAAAGGCCTTAGAGGAGTCTGGTGATGACCAATACCTAGAGGGGACAATGTTTTTGCCTAATCTACAATGGACTCTTCTTGGATTCTCCACACCTGACACCTGACTCAAATGATTATTTGGCCTTAAGTTGTCAGCTTCCTTCTCATCCATGGCCTCCAAGGAAGACTGTTGAAATTATAAGCATATTAAATTATGAATTTCAGATAATTTTTTGAAATATAAATAAACAAACTTACAATTTTATCTTGTGTTTGTGAATTAACTGCAGTTCCATCTTTTTTTCCTACTGAAGCAGAATAATTTGGCATGAGGTACAGGTCCTTCAATGCCCAATTCAACTTGCTGCATATGAGAAGTGCACAAATTTGTATTACAACCATATATGATAAATGAAAAAAAATGGATTTAAGTGAGTTGCAACAAAGACCTACAAACATTGAGGTAAATGACAGTCATAACCGATTGGTGGTTTTATGAAATGGTTTTCAGAAATGGTTTTCTGAAGTGGGTTTCAAGGAAATATACTACTTGTTTAGGAAAAATAGAAAATATTTCTCCTATTATAAGATGTGATTTCCAGGATACATGGACTAACCAAGGGAAGGAATGAATAAGTTATGATGACATGTTATAAATAAAGACATTATTTTAATTCAGATAAACGTACCAGCCGCTTCTCTTTATCGGGCATTGTAGTGCGCCCCAATGTGTGTAGATATGTCATTTCATCTTTGTTTTTTTTTTGTTTTTCGCTGACACATACTAAGAAACAAAAAAACAATACAAGTAATAAAAATTAAATTTTATATAAAAACTATTAAATATGGGTAGTACCTTATACTGTTTAGTCTTCCAATGTGCAATCATTTTTTTGATATTGACTTTTTGGACAGTCAGGGTTTGTGGGTACACCCTCTAACTCAGTACCCACTCTGTTCCTCCAACCAATATGTAATTCATACTTGTATGACAGCCAATACTCTCCAAGATCACCAAACCTATTATATTTGGCAGCTTCACCATTAGGAAAGTTAAATAGACTCTGCAAAGAACATGTTAAGTCATATCAATACATTACTAATATGAATATAAATTTATAAAATTTATGTACCCATATCTGCGCCCATGCCATATCATTGATGTCAACACTGATATGTCTCCATGAGACCAGTTCCATTGGAACAATATCATGATATTTGGCTAAAGTAGCCATGAAACTTCTACACTCCTTAGCATTTTTACCTACCATTTGATTTTGAGAATTGTAATCCACCATAATCTGAGTTTCACGATTCTAGGAATCCCTCATTCGATTTCACCCATGTCGCCTACTAGAAGATCCCACTAAATAAGATAAGAGGTGAAAAGAGAAGATTTAAGTGACAATATAATAAGAAAAAAGTAAAATGCTATAATTTGAAAATTTTATAATAAAAATACCTAATGCAGGCTCCTCAATAGGTTTTGAGGCATCCGTGGACTGTGTTGGATCAGAATCCTCTGAAGGAAGTACCTGTTCCACAGCATGCTCCGGATAATCTTCATGAACAGGAGTGGAAACCAAAGGAATAGACTCAATATGTGCAGGATGGATGGTAGGAAAAGGAGGTGGCATAGACATGTCATAATATGCATAGTAGGTCTGGGGATACATGAATGGATATGGAAATTGTGCAGGTGAGAACATCGGTTGAGTCATCATGGACATGGAATGGGAAAAAGAGGGTAAATTGGATGATTATGGAGGCATGTATGGGAACATCCCAAGGGTCTCAAGTGGAGGGAGGACATGTGTGGTAGATGGGATGTCTACTAATGGGTCAGTGTGGGGAGTGGTAAGACGGGAGCTCCACCTAGGTCTAGGAGGATCCCTGCTCGGTCCCATACTGGGAAGAGGAAACTCTGGAGTTATATGTCCCTAAAAAAATTTGATCAAAAATATGAACTTGATATTATATGTAATGAAGAAGATAAATATTATAATTAATATACTCACTAAAGACAACACGCACTCCCATCTAACAGGATCAACATCAAATAATCTCTTCTTGTGAGCTTCTGTAGTTTTCTTCATAATCTGCATAAGAATGAAATAAATATTTTTTAGCAACAATACTTACAAATCATACATACAAATTAAAAAAATTTATAACATCTTTTAGTAATGATAATTTACAACCAGGTTATACAATTTTTAAAACCACATTTTAAACCCATTTTTCTGAATCGAAAGAAATATAATTAAATGAAACAAAACCAAACATTACTAAAACAGACATATCATTCCAAACTAAAACTAAATTAAAGTAATTACATTAGTACCAACCTGAGAAACTCACATCAAGGTAAACTGAATGAACTCTGAATATATATGGTTTCTTTTATATATTACCCTCCACTACCTCAGGTTCAACATCATCTCTCACAATGGGACAATTTGTGTCATCAAATACAATATTTTGGCTAACACCGATGGGGCGTCAATGGTGACAATTTCATCCCCAGCATCATGAAAAATATGTCTTGGGATTACTTCATTAATGACACCATAATCAGGTTTCAGATGATCTTTCACATAAAACACTTGTCTTTCCATTGATTCCAAAATGTATGGTTCATCGGTATGCAGGAATCGACTCATGTCAATAACTCTAAATCTGCAATCATCAATAAATGTACCATGGCGCGTCATTGAATCAAACCATTTACATTTCATCATAGTGACTCGACTTTGAGATTAGTAATCCAATAACAATGTTTTCTCAACCAGTCCATAATAATACACATCTTCATATCAAGGTTGACTATCTAATGCACTGGCATAACAATCCGTTCTAGCAGTTAACATAACGCCATCATGGTGTGTTCTCATTTTCACCACTTTATCAGTTGTAAAAAATTTGTATCCATTGATTATTAAAGATTTGCAGTCACAAACCAAAGAATAGGGACCAAAAGCCAACGCTCTTAATTCTTGATAAATGAAGTCAGCAGGTAAACTCAATACCTAGAATACATATTAGTAATATAATAAAATATATATCTATATTTTAAGGTATTTAATGTAATGGTCATACCTTTGATTTCAACCAAGCTGGGAACTCTTGGCTATGCATAGCCTCTCTTCTTCTCAACGGCAAAGACCGATGAACTCTACTTATAATTTGTTTATGTTCTCAACATAAAATGACAATAAAAGTATAAGGTATATGTGATATGATATCATATGAGATAACATATATATATTCAAATTACTTACTTGATATAGGCATCGAACAAACCACAATTAAACAAGACTATACGATGTGCCATATTCCGCTCTTCAAAGCTCAATGTAACCAATGTATATGACCCGAAAATTCCACCTATTTGGGGAAGAGATGAAAATGACGGCTGAATTTCCTCATACTGCTCATCTTCATTTCTCATTGGTGGATTATGTCTTGTGCTCATATCAGACAAATACATTGAACAAAAATCCATACATTCTTGGTCCAGATAACTCCTCACAATGGAACCTTCAGTATAATTATTATTTCGGACATATGATTTCATTGTGCACATATTTCTTTCAGTGGGATACATCCATCGAAAAGTGACTGGTCCCCCAAGAAGTGTCTCAGTTGGAAGATGAACTGTTAAATGCAGCATGCAAGTGAAAAAGGATGGAGAAATTTTTTTTCCAACTCGCACAGAATTAACAGTGCCTCTTGCTATGTTTTTATTAACAATGATTTGGATAACCTTTTAGCACAAAGGTCTCTAAAAAAATGACACAACCGAATCACTACCACCCTTACATTATTGGATAGAAAATTCTGAATTACTATTGGAATCAATTCATGAAGAAGGATTTGATAATCATGAGTTTTTAGGGATTTCAATTTCAAATGTCTTCTGTTGACTCATTTAGATATGTTGCTAGAATAGACATCTGGAACCTTGATATTCTCCAATACTTCCATAAATTGATCTTTCTCTACCGGTGTCATCACATATGAAGCACTGGGAACTTTCCATTTGTTTTCACCGATACAAACAGGATGTAGTTCTGTTCGAATACCCTAATCCAATAAATCCTGACGAGATCGGAAGTCATCTTTGGTCTTCCCCTTAATATTCAAAAGAATTGCAAGAAACATTTTAGATATATTTTTCTCAATATTCATTACGTCTAAACAATGACATAACAAATTAGTAGACCAATATGGCAACACAAAAAAAATACTTCACTTTTTCCAATTGTAAGTGACTTCAATATCAGTATTCTTCCTCTTTCGAGATGTTAACTGACCTTTTCCTAATGAAAAGGTGAAATCTTTCAATTCATCAAGCACATCAGTTCCTAACATACGTTGAGGTGGTTCTTCAGTGTCAACATTATTATCAAACCTCTGATGATTCTTCCTGTATTGATGATCCATTGGCAAGAATCGGTGATGCCCCATGAAACTAAAACTACGACGATATTTTATCCTTCTCGATCATGTATTCTTCATACTAACGGGACATGATAGTTTTCCCTTAGTGCTCCACTAAGACATCATTGCATAGGCAGGGAAATCATTTATGGTCCATAGAAGGGCAGCACACATCTGAAACGTATTCTTTAAAGAAGCATCAAATGTTTGCACACCTAAATCCCAAATTTGTTTCAACTCTTTTATTAAAGGGTACAGGTAGACATCTATGTCATTACCAGGATCTGAAGGTCCAAATATTATTATACTCAAGAAAGTGAAAGGTTTTTTTATACACATCCATGGAGGAATATTATAAACATGAATAAAAACCGGACACGTTCTATGAGCAGTAAGCATCTGACCAAACGGATTAAACCCATCACATGATAGGCCCAATCTGATATTACACACCTCAGCTGCAAAATCAGGATGTTGTGCATCAAATGTCTGCCATGCTAATCCATCTGCAGGATGGACTAGCTCATTATTACCTTTAATTCTCTCAACATCATGCCATCGCATATTGACTGAGATTTCTGGAGACATGAATAGATTTTGAAGTCTGGGAATCAATGGAAAGTGCCACATGACTTTATGTGGCACACGAGATGGTGTTCCATCTGCATTTGTCTTCCATCAAGATGTACCACATTCTTTACAGTCATTACAGTCAACTGTTTCCCCCAAAAATAAACTGCAATCTTTCAGACAAGCATGGACTTTATTATTAGCAAATCCAAGCTGCTTAATTAACTTTCATGCTATGTAATGATTTGAGGAAATATCTGCACCATCAGGAAACAAGTCCTTCAAAAATGTAAGAATATAATCAATGGCAGTATTAGAAATCCCATACATTGTTTTCCCATGATATAACCGCATTAAAAATTACAACTTAGTCATTGTAGTACATTCTTGATATACTGGAGTTTTGGAATCATCCAATAAATTTTTCACTCTGTCAACATCATCGTCTTCATCATTTTCCTCATGTGTACTGATATCATTGTATTCTTGCACCGGCATGCTATTTCTCTCGGATTGATGCACATATGGAAACCTATCAAATATCAAATTCTCCATGTCACTTCGTTCATTTTGTTTATGAACAGTCAAAGATTGAATCGTCTCTCCATGGTGAAACCAAACATTATAGTTTTCTTGAAATCCAAATTTCGTTAAATGGTAACTAACTTTTTCTCATCTTAACCATGGTCTTCCAACAAAATTATAACAGGGACACTGTATACAACCTCCATCTGACGCATTCCTAAATGAAAAATCTAAAAAATTATCCAAATTATTTTGAAACTCGGTTGAAATCCGATCGGTATGATACATCCAGCTTCTATCCATTCTATAACAATAAAAAAATATCATTCAATCAACAATGTAAATCATATTTAAAAAATTCATTACAATCAATTTTATTATTAAATTAATCAAAGCATATTAGTATATAGAAAAAAATATTTAATGACAACAGGAGTCCATGATTGAATAAGTAGAAAAAAAGGAGAAAAGGTCTACCTTGAGATGTAAACTAAAGAAAAAAGTTAAAAAAGACACTCCCCATGGAAAGTAGTTCACATTCTAATAAGGCACTACATCGGGATCATGCTCAAGTGAAAAAGCACCAAATCAATGAGATTTATAGATTACATGATAACTATCCATAATAAACCCCATACCATGAGGATAAAATAATTTTTACCACCACATCCATCACTAGGTTTATCAAATCCTCAATGAGTCCAAAATATATTAGTGGTGACTCCAAGTTAATCTCAACTCGTAGGGGTGGGGGAATGTTTTCCATGACTGTCACTAATCAAATCATCAAATCCTTAGTTGGTTTAGGAAGTATAAATGGTGGCCCCACATCATCCCCGTACATTAAGTATGGGTTCATTATTATCATATTTTCTAATAAATTTTAACATTTCTAGGTTGGGAAGTGGTTTCATGAATTTTTTTCCCTAGTGATTCCTACTGACATCCAACAAACAGCTTTCATTGGGAGAACGTTTGGTGAGGATAGTCAAGAATTACCTTAGGGACATTATCTATAGAAAAAAAAATAGGGTAACATCCACTAAATAATATAAAACATCACATAGTTCAAAATATTACAGACCCATTGAGAATAGGTGTTGATGGAAAGACCTCAACAAAACTCTCAAAAGGGAAGTGGGTAGTGAAAAGTCACTCTTTCACTAAGATAATAATGATATGATTCCTTATTCCTGATATTAATTCATGATTTTCATCATTATCAATATGGTAGATGATATAGATTGAGACATGGACACCGAGTCATGTAATGAGAAAATAATACCCTGATACATGGGTTATATCATAACATTGGATAAGGCCCCCTTGTACTTATAACCATTGGAAGAACCAAAATAAGTAACCTCTAAGTGTGGATATAAAACCCCCTCAATTCTATTCTACAAGAGATAATAGAAAAGTTGTAGTTATTTACCACTCTCCACCAAGATATCATGAAGTCCTATCCATGGAATAGAATTTGGCACAGTATGATGCAGATATATTAAATATCAAATTGCTCAATGAGGAGTAACTTGAAGTAAATATTCCCACTGGGAGTGTCCTCTAAGAATAAGTGGACTTTTATCCTCCAACCCACTAAGGAAGTTAATATACCCACAATAATAGAATATGAGCACTATGTTGGATTTGGATCTATACAATCGAACTATTTGCATATGATAATTGAGGAAGTCTAGGAATTCCCTTTGTGACGATAGCCATATTCTTTATATTAGGATATCCACCTAGTCCTAACATGAACTAGTAGTCAGTGAATATAATATTTCATAAAACTACATCGAGATTATCCTATTACTCACACTCAAGGAACAACTAAGAAAACATTTCCCTTGAAAATCTTCGTCACTATTGAGTCTTTTTTCGCATGAATGGGAGTCATTGAAAGGTAGTGTTCCCTAGTTTATCCTGAATGGAAACTGTATCCTAAATATTTGTACACCACTCTACCTCCAAAATATTTTGGTATTCCTACTTTACCAACCTTTGATGGTATGGGAGATCTATATAAGAATCTATCACACTTAATGTCTCGATGTGGCCCAATTATGGTCCCATGAGACTGTAATTGTAACACCCCGAGATTTTATGAAAAATATTCTTTTAATTAATGTCTTGTGTTGTATGCTACACCAAGATTACCTTGCGCTATACGCAACACCGTATTATCTTGCAGTATACGCAACACTATTATTGGATCGTGTTACACACAATTTTGATAATAGTTATTCTACGCAACATTGAGTATATATATATATATATATTCAATGTATAAATGAAATATGGTTGGATTATGTTATATGAAACAACGAAGGATTCTTGCACAGCACGCAACCCTGATCGCGACCTTTCTCGATAGCGTGTGTTGTACGCAATACCGGGTTTTACTAAACAACGATATATTATTATAATATTATTATGAACTAGTCGTTATGAATACTATTAACTAAATTTTGAATCTTATAACATTATTATTCGTCTTGCACATTTTCTAAAACATGGTATAAGAACAAAATAAATTTTTCGGGTAAAATAAGTATTTTTCAAAAAATGCAGTTTTGCCGCCTTTTGATGGCGCACCCACTTTAAATCTAGTTTTTGACATGTTTATAAGTTCAATTTGAAAAAATAAAATTATTCTTTGGAATCATGAAATAAAAATATACTTTGGATAAATTTTTCATATTATTCTGGTAACTTTCATATTTTGATGAATAGTAAAAACACGCTATATTTTAATTAAAAACAACTTTTTTCATCGCAATAATTTATATGGTTAAATTATAATATTGAATGGTTTTAAAGTATAAATAGAATATATTTTTACCATTTAATATAATTTATGTCATTAGAATTGATTCTACCTTGAATTCATAGGATAAATCAATTCAATCTTTTGCAATGTTTTAAAGAAAAACCCATTTTCTTTCGACAATGGGATTAATTTTAATTTAATTTTTTCAACTTTTGTGTATCGAATTTGTAAAAATGGATTCCATATTTGGAATCATTGGATCCAAATTATGTTAATAAGAAACTTTTTATTTTTGGAAATTATGAATAGTAACTACGGTAAATTTTATTTATCATAATTAAAGGTAAATCGGGTAATTAAGGGTAAATATAATATTATAAAATTACCCTAGATCATTTCAAAATCCAATTGGACGACTAAAAGTCGACCCATATCACCTAAGGGTCGGATTACATTCATTTAATGGACTTTTTGCCATGAAAATATTTTAATTATTATTAAAACCAAAGAATGTGACAACATGTCACTTTCTTAAATCTTATAAGTATAATAATTTTAATTTAGTGATAAACTTAATGAAACTTAGAACATGAATAGTCTCCAGAAATCTAATACAATTATCTACATCATAGGAATTTATTTAGAATTTTTAGGGATTAAATAATTATCATTTATTATGACACAAAGATGATGCAGTAATTGTCTTATTAATAAAATATTGACACCATTGATGTTATAAATACCCAAATAAATGTAATTTAAGACTTTTTATGAATTACACTAATTTTATATGTTAATATGACATGTTATTATCTATTTAATTAACTTTTTTCTAACTAATAAATCTATTATGAGTTTCACAAAAATCAATTACTAAATAGTGTCAAAATTGACATAAAATGGTTTTTAAAACAAATATTATATTATAAATTGTTAGTTTATTCATAAAAATCTAAGGTTCTTCCAAATAACTTAGATAAGGTTATATATATTAATAAAAAACAAATTGGGGTTAGTTTGGCTTGATATAGTAAATTTATTAACCTTATAGTGTAAGAAAACAAGAAGACACGGTAAAAGTAAAATTATCTAACTTAAAGTTAAATATAAATGATAAGGTTAAAATTGGAACCTAAACTTGTCTAAATTCTATTGGATGAGATTATTTCGACCCATCCCCACCTTATCTTCGAAATAAATCAATTTGGAGCTATTTAAAACCGAATTTGGCTTTATAATAAAATAATATTTTTAGTTATTCCAAAGGTGCCCCTCTCCTCCCTTATAAAAGGGAACCCCCTCCCTCTCTTCCTCACAACACTTTGAGCCTTAAATCTCGGCCAACCTCTGCCAAATTCTCTTCTACACTTCCCTAGAAACATCCTAGAGGTTCTGGTCTTCCTCAAAGATCAATTTTAGTGCCCTAAGAGGAGGTCTCAAAGAGGCGCTTCAAAGAAGAGGTAATTTCCGTTACCAATTCTTTCATCTTTATTTCTTCTTCCACTTATTCTTCTTTAGTTGTTTAATTATTAAGTAATAACATCAGTATCACTCATATACTGATATGTTATTATAAGTATGAAACAACCCTATTTCACCATCTATCCATCCTACAGAAAACGAAATCACCGCGCGTGTGTACGTACGGAATACAGTCTCCACACCGTGGTGAAATCTATTTTCCACCACCACCATACTTGGATGGGTATAATGGTGTAAATAATAACTATATATTATTATTTTAAAGTGATATTGATTCTGAAATAGTATACATACACTCCAATACAGTCCCACGATCATGAGAACGATATCATCGCTCGTGCGTACGTACGGACTACCGTCTCCACGACGCGATGAGATTCATTCTCCAATTTAACCATTCATGAATGATTATAAAGTATATATAATAAGAAATCATGAAATATATGAAATAATAATGATACTGGATTTATGTGTATATATATGTATGTCATCTACTTAATTCCATTCAACTCAATAAGTAAACGAAAACAGCGTTCATGCGTACGTACGGCCTACCGTCTCCATGAACGGTGTATTTCTTTCCATTTACTAATTTATTATATATATGTATATTATGAATATATATTATATATAAACCATTTTTTATATTCTTGAATTAAGTAATCATGATCTAAGTAATCATATGAATAATTACAAGTCAAAACACGGACGACAAATGAAACAATTTTACCCAAAACGCTCTTTAACATGGAATTTACAAAAGAACGGGTAATATAAAGTCATAAGTGAACCATATATGATATCATAACAATTAATATGATTCTTTAATAAGTCAATGACATTATTTAAATCATTATACAAGAGGTTCGGACACTTACGAAGCAAATCGGACCTAAGGTAAGGGAAATATCACAATCTCATTTTTATCCGAGGTTGTTTATACTTTAGTATTTACTGGGATATATTTTATCATCGAAATCCATGTTTCCTCAATATGTAATATTATTTCCATCCACCTACAATTGTTTAAATCCAATTTTACCCTTTTGTGAGTTTTTAGTAAAGGATATGAAAGGAATCTTTTGTCGTTTTTCATACGATGTACTTTTTTACTTTTCCGACAAAAGTACGAATAATGTTTTTTTTAACTTATACGGCATGAATGGATTTTTAAAACATTATTTCCAAGAATCTTCCTTTACAAGTTTTCATGTTTATTTTTAATCAACTTCTTTTAGCTAGAATTTTATGACATGTTAAGAAAGGAAAAGTGTTCTTGAAGTTGAAAGGATATTTTCCCCAAGAATGGAGTTCAAGTGTTTTATCAAAATTATTTTACATCTAAGATAATAAAGGGTTTTGTTTATATCCCTATTATTACGTGGATTTGATTATGTTGTGATGGAAATGTTTTTATGAATTCCTTTATCTTATATGAATTGTTTTATGATGTCATGTTGTTTAAGAATCCCATTTTTATTACATGGGTTATGCTATGATGTATGGTTTATGATTTTGTGGCACACATAATAATGGTATCATTATGAGATGGTTGGGACCTATATCTCCCTCCAATGCATTGGGTAAAGATTTTATATCTCATGAGATAGACATGGCTGGAACGGTAGGTTATACCGGTTCAGTGAAACAAGACTGAAACGAGGAGTGAACTCGGTTCAGAAAGGGACTTTGTCCACTAAGATAGTCTTGGAAATGAGTCTTGACTAATAAGAAATGATTCTCTATGATTATGTGTGTTTGCCACAAAGTTTCATGTTTTAAGTTATGATTATTGATATTACATTTCACTACTATGATTTATCCCATGTTATGATATTATGATCTCTTTTGCAGGTTAAGATTTCCAAAATGTTATGTTCTTATGAATATGATGTGATTGATATTTCTTTTGTTTACACTTACTAAGCATTTGAGCTCACCCTTTTATGTTTTCTTTTCCCCAGGATATAAAGAAATGTTTTAGGTATAAAAAAAAGGAAGATCTTTATGGGAGATGTTGAAGATCTTTCACCACGATTAGAATATTACGTTCCAAGATTCCAAAGACACTGAACTATTACAGTCCTTGTGTGTGTGTTTTTGTTATGTACTAAGTATTCCGTAAAAGTAATTTAATTTCTATGTACGTCAAGCTTCGGTTCTTTACAGTTGGTATCAGAGGAAAGGTTTAGTCAAACTTTGGAAACTAGGATGCGAGAACTTTAGTGAGATCCCTAGAGATATTTCTAAGGTGTGTCTAGGGATGTCCCTAAGGTTAAGTATAAGCATAGGTTATAGTACTAGAATTACGGTAACCCAAGATGTTAGATATTGAAGGTACTCCCCCTTTATAATATTGTTTTCCCTAGCGTGATTTTTTCCTCTCACACTATTCTTTTTGGGTTTTAGACGATGGCTAGAACCCAAAGGAACCATTTTGATCAATGTAATGGACAATTCAATGATTGTACTCCTGAACAAACAAATGTTATGGGAGATAGAGTGCAAAATCTTATTGCTATACTTACACAAGCTATGAATCATTCTGGACTTCCAAATGAGCAGAGAAGGGAACAATATTCTATTGAGTCCTTCATGAGGCAACGTCCACCTTCTTTCAGTGGGTCCTCTGATCCACTTATTGCTGAACAATGGATCATTACCAATGAAAAGATATTTTCAGTTCTTCAACGTTCTGAACATGATAAAGTCATATTAGAAGTATATCGTTTGGAAGGTGAAGCTGATCAATGGTGGAATCTTATCAAGAATACGAGGCCAAGAGATGAAACCGAGTCCATGGAATGGGACGAGTTCAAGAACTTATTTTTCAATAAGTACTTCCCTCATATTCCTCGAACAAAATGGAGAAGGAGTTTCTCGAACTAAATCAAAAGGATGATGAATTCGTTGGTATATACGAAGCGAATTTTACAAGGCTTTCCAGGTATGCATCTGGATTTATCATCCAACCTGAAAGTAAAGTTGATCGATTCTTCAGTGGCTTAAAACCAAATCTTCGAAGGGCCTTAGCTATAAGAGACTTCATTATCTATTAAGAAATTGTGCGTTGTGCTATCAAGGTAGAAATGGAAGTTGGTGTTACTTATCCATCTCATAGTTTTGACAAGAAACGAAAGATGGAGTTCGAGGAGAAATCTCAGAATAATGGTGAAAAGAAGGTGAATGTTTCCTTATGCTCAAAGTGTGGAAAGAAGCATGGTGGAGATTGTCTTAAAGGGACAAGTAAATGTTTCAAATTTGGAAAGGAAGGTCATCGGGCATTTGAATGCCGCAATGATGGGAAGAAGATGCCTAATGATGCAAACAAAGTAAGGGATACACAGAATGAACCTACTACACTTCAATGCTTCAAGTGCATGGAAATGGGGAATTATGCTAGTAAATGCCCTAATCCAAGGGTTAGTGATGATCGACATGAGCAACCACTTAATGCAAAGGACAAAGGGATGCCACATGCGATCACCATTGGCGATGTTGAATATGACAATGATGTGGTGGAATGATTAAGTGTTTATGTAATGGGATTCCAGAATAATGTTGTATATAGTATCGTGGAATATTGGAATATTTATGTTTTGGTCTATTGTGGTTTTCAATAATTTTATGGCATCGATAACCATGAAAAGTGATTGAAATATTTTTGGAAAGCAGATGATATGCACATAATGAAGGGATATAGAGAATATAATATGTTTGATAGTAATCATGAGCTCATGATTGATATAAGGACTAAGTGATATCATGGTTTGAGGATATAGAATTTTGAGGATTTTGGTTTGTGGAAAGTGTTAACTTTTAACTGCATTCATGTTTTCACTAAGGTTCAATGTATATTCATTCTTCAAGAGAATACATGACTAAGGTATTCACATGTTTGTAATTTGACCAACAAGATATATCTTATGATATATGGGGGATAAATGATGGCATTCACGTGATCATTTTCTTTATACTATGAGCTTGGTCTGAAGTAATTTAGATAAGCCTAAAGATTGGAATGGATTATGTTGGACATAAGTTAGTATTGTTTAAGGATAAAACTTTTTTTGATATTGATGGTGGGATGTTATAGTAATATAGCTTTAGAAAAAGGACAACCTGCAGGACGGGCGAAATCCCATCGCGTCGGACAAGGCTGTGGGAATCGAACCCACAACCGAAGTGCGACTGGCCTTTATCGCCTACAACTGGCCTACAGGAAGTTCCTGTTTAGTAGAAACTAGTTTTATTACATTAAGCAGTATGATATATGAAGTATAAGTCCATTTTAGGAACCACATATGATTAATCTCACTATATATGGACTTATGTATTTTTTGATAACTTTTCTAACCTTTTGTTTGAGACAGATGGAATGACCCATCATTCTATCACATGATCTGCTAACACATCACGAATGACAAATTCAACTTCATTTCTTTAAGAGATGAAGTGGAAATTTTCCAAAGAACGACAAACGGTGAGACTATACCAAAATCACGAAATTATTTCTTCTAATTCCAATTTCATAAACTTTTGGGAAATGATCTTGAAAACCAAAAATTTTGTCCTAGTGCTCTTATATCTGATGAATCAGATGGTACCTTAGATCGTCACAAATTTATGGCTTTGTGATTGCTGGCTTCTCCATAGCCATGTTCTCTACCACTCTCCATCAGAACATGATGGTTTGATTTCTCTTCCATATCCATATTTTCACCTATGTGGAAACCCAGTGATTAGTTTATTTGGGTAACCGTTACGTTTCATACTTTTGCTTTTAAAGATTGGTTTTGGTATTCCTTTTTACGATGTGGGATTCTATTAAAGAAACTTTCGAATAGTAAACCATTTATAACCCCGACGAATTTCGAGGGCGAAATTCATTTTAAGGGGGGTAGAATGTAACACCCCGAGATTTTATGAAAAATATTCTTTTAATTAATGTCTTGTGTTGTATGTTACACCAAGATTACCTTGCGCTATACGCAACACCGTATTAGCTTGCAGTATACGCAACACTATTCTTGGATCGTGTTACACACAATTTTGATAATAGTTATTCTATGCAACATTGAGTATATATATATATATACAATGTATAAATGAAATATGGTTGGATTATGTTATACGAAACAACGAAGGATTCTTGCACAGCACGCAACCCTGATCGCGCCCTTCCTCGATAGCGTGTGTTGTACGCAATACCGAGTTTTACTAAACAACAATATATTATTATAATATTATTATGAACTAGCCGTTATGAATAGTATTAACTAAATTTTGAATCTTATAACATTATTATTCATCTTTCACATTTTCTAAAACATGGTATAAGAACAAAATAAATTTTTCGGGTAAAATAAGTATTTTTCAAAAAATACAGTTTTGCCGCCTTTTGATGGCGCACCAACATTAAATATAGTTTTTGACATGTTTATAAGTTCAATTTGACAAATTAAAATTATTATTTGGAATCATGAAATAAAAATATACTTTGGATAAATTTTTCATATTATTCTGGTAACTTTCATATTTTGATGAATAGTAAAAACACGCTATATTTTAATTAAAAACAACTTTTTTCATCACAATAATTTATATGGTTAAATTATAATATTGAATGGTTTTAAAGTATAAATAGAATATATTTTTACCATTTAATATAATTTATGTCATTAGCATTGATTCTACCTTGAATTCGTAGGATAAATCAATTCAATCTTTTGCAATGTCTTAAAGAAAAACCCATTTTCTTTCGACAAAGGGATTAATTTTAATTTAATTTCTGCAACTTTTGTGTATTGAATTTGGAAAAATGGATTCCATATTTGGAATCAGTGGATCCAAATTATGTTAATAAACTACTTTTTATTTTTGGGAATTATGAATAGTAACTACGGTAAATTTTATTTACCTTAATTAAAGGTAAATCGGGTAATTAAGGGTAAATATAATATTATAAAATTACCCTAGCACATTTCAAAATCCTATTGGATGACTAAAAGTCGACCCATATCACCTAAGGGTCGGATTAGATTCATTTAATGGACTTTTTTCCATGAAAATAATTTAATTATTATTAAGACCAAAGAATGTGACAACATGTCACTTTCTTAAATCGTATAAGTATAATAATTTTAATTTAGTGATACACTTCATGAAACTTCAAACATGAATAGTCTACAGAAAGCTAATACAATTATCTACATCATGAGAATTTATTTATAATTTTTAGGGATTAAATAATTATCATTTATTATGACACAAATATGATGCAGTAATTGTCTTATTAATGAAATATTGACACAATTGATGTTATAAATACCCAAATAAATGTAATTTAAGACTTTTTATGAATTACACTAATTTTATATGTTAATATGACATGTTATTATTTTTTTAATTAACTTTATTCTAACTAATCAATCTTTTATGAGTTTCACAAAAATCAATTACTAAATCGTGTCAAAATTGACATAAAATAGTTTTTAAAACAAATATTATATTATTAATTGTTATTTTATTTCTAAAAATATAAGGTTCTGACAAATGACGTAGATAAGGTTATATATATTAATAATAAACAAATTGGGGTTCTTTTGGCTTGATATAGTAAGTTTATTAACCTTATAGTGTAAGAAAACAAGAAGACACGGTAAAAGTAAAATAATCTAACTTAAAGTTAAATATAAATGATAAGGTTAAAATAGGAACCTAAACTTGTATAAATTCTATTGTATGAGAGTATTTCGACCCATCCCCACCTTATCTTCTAAATAAATCAATTTGGATCTATTTAAAACCGAATTTTTCTTTATAATAAAATAATATTTTTAGTTATTCCAAAGGTGCCCCTCTCCTCCCTTATAAAAGGGCACCCCCTCCCTCTCTTCCTCACAACACTTTGAGCCTTAAAGCTCGGCCAACCTCTGCCAAATTCTCTTCTCCACTTCCCTAGAAACATCCTAGAGGTTCTGGTCTTCCTCAAAGACCAATTTTAGTTCCCTAAGAGGAGGTCTCAAAGAGGTGCTTCAAAGAAGAGGTAATTTCCGTTACCAATTCTTTCATCTTTATTTCTTCTTCTGATTCTTCTTCTTTAGTTGTTTCATTATGAAGTAATAACATCAGTATCACTCATATACTAATATGTTATTATAAGTATGAAACATTCCTATTTCACCATCTATCCATCCTACAGAAAACGACATCACCGCGCGTGCGTACGTACGAAATACCGTCTCCACGCCGTGGTGAAATCGATTTTCCACCACCACCTTACTTGGATGGGTATAATGGTGTAAATAATAACTATATATGATTATTTTAAAGTGATATGGATTCTTAAATAGTATAAATACACTCCAATATAGTACCACGATCATGAGAATGATATCATCGCCCGTGCGTACGTACGGACTACCGTCTCCACGACGCGATGAGATTCATTCTCCACTTTAACCATTCATGAATGATTATAAAGTATATATAATAAGTAATCATGAAATATATGACATAATAATGATACTGTATTTATGTGTATATATATGTATGTCATCTACTTAATTCCATTCAACTCAATAAGGAAACGAAAACAGCGTTCATGCGTACGTACGGCATACTGTCTCCATGAACGGTGTATTTCTTTCCATTTACTGATTTATTATATATATATGTATATTCTGAATATATATTATATATAAACCATTTTTTATATTCTGGAATTAAGTAATCATGATCTATGTAATCATATGAATAATTACAAGTCAAAACATGAACGACAAATGAAACAATTTTACCCAAAACGCTCTTTAACATGGAATTTACAAAAGAACGGGTAATATAAAGTCATAAGTGAACCATATATGATATCATAAAAATTAATATGATTCTGTAATAAGTCAATGACATTATTTAAATCATTATACAGGAGGTCCGGACACTTGCGAAGCAAATCGGACCTAAGGTAAGGGAAATATCACAATCTCATTTTTATCCGAGGTTGTTTATACTTTAGTATTTACTGGGGTGTATTTTATCATCCAAATCCATGTTTCCTCAATATGTAATATTATTTCCATCCACCTACAATTTTTTAAATCCAATTTTACCCTTCGGTGAGTTTTTAGTAAAGGATATGAAAGTAATCTTTTGTCGTTTTTCGTACGAGGTACTTTTTTACTTTTTTGAAAAAAGTACGAAGAATGTTTTTTTAACTTATACGACATGAATGGATTTTTAAAACATTATTTCCAAGAAGCTTCCTTTAAAAGTTTTTAAGTTTATTTTCAATCAACTTATTTTAGCTAGAATTTTATGACATGTTAAGAAAGGAAAAGTGTTTTTGAAGTTGAAAGGATATTTTCCTCAAGAATGGAGTTCAAGTGTTTTATCAAAATTATTTTCCATCTAAGATAATAAAGGGTTCTGTTTCTATCCCTATTATTACATGGATTTGATTATGTTGTGATGGAAATATTTTTATGAATTCCTTTATCTTATATGAATTGTTTTATGATGTCATGTTGTTTAAGAATCCCATTTTTATTACATGGGTTATGCTATGATGTATGGTTTATGATTTTGTGGCACACATAAGAATGGTATCATTATGAGATGGGTGGGACCTATATCTACCTCCAATGCATTGGGTAAATATTTTATATCTCATGATATAGACATGGATGGAACGGTAGGTTATACCGGTTCAGTGAAACAGGACTGAAACGAGGAGTGAACTCGGTTCAGAAAGGGACTTTGTCCACTAAGATAGTCTTGGCAATGAGTCTTGACTAATAAGAAATGATTATCTATGATTATTTGTGTATGCCACAAAGTTTCATGTTTTAAGTTATGATTATTGGGATTACATTTCACTACTATGATTTATCCCATGTTATGATATTATGATCTCTTTTCCAGGTTAAGATTTCCAAAATGTTATGTTCTTATGAATATGATGTGATTGATATTTCTTTTGTTTACCCTTACTGAGCATTTGAGCTCACCCTTTTATGTTTTCTTTTCCCCAGGATATAAAGAAAGGTTTTAGGTATAAAAAAAGGAAGATATTTATGGGAGATGTTGAAGATCTTTCACCACGATTAGAAGATTAGGTTCCAAGTTTCCAAAGACACTAAACTATTACGATCCTTGTGTGTGTGTTTTTGTTATGTACTAAGTATTCCACAAAAGTAATGTAATGTCAATGTATGTCAAGCTTCGGGTCTTTACAGTAATGATGATGCAAAAATGTGGTTTGTTATGTAGACTCTAGTGGGACCATATTTTTTCTACTATATTAGCCTCCTTGTGGGGACCATCACATGCTAGGATGACCTTAATCATCATTTAAATTATCAACATAACTCTACGCTAAGGAAAATAATTGACATTAATCACATAGACAATTAACATCAAGAAAATTAAAAGTTCTCTAGATTTATCTCTAGATGGAAATGCCTAATTTACTCACTCAAAATTCTACTCCCATAGGGGAAGTTTTTTGAACTTTTTTTAGATAAAATCCATGATAAAGTGTAGACACTGTCGATCTCGTTGAAATATCTAAGTAGATTCTGGGAGTTTAAATACATGGGGTAGTATCTAGAAGATACCATTTAGTGAAATATGTATAAAAATTCTAAGGAAGAAACTGTATCTATTACACTCAATCTAGTGGCAGTGACTACTGGATAACCCAAGAAAGCTCTACATCACATGACACCTCCCACTTAGTAAAACAAAACAAAAAACTGTCCTAGTCAAGAGGCAAAGTGATATAAGGGTTTCCCATTATTTAAAGAGTAAAAGGATAATTTATTTATTTTTAAATTAATAGGTTCCTAGTTACATTATTTTCATTATGGAAAATTATCTCGTTAGGCTTATCGATCCTAGGAAACCCAAGGAAGTTGTCCTTAGTGATCATCATGGCTATTTCCCTTTTCACTAGAGTCCATTCTACACCATCCAATACTTCTTTGTCTTCAAATATATCCTCTAGATGGTGGTTGATTTAGAATAGGTGATACTTGTAAAATCCTTAGCAAAAGTGGACCATGTTTCTACTGCCCAATCAAAGGGAAAAAGTGTCTAGAAATATGTTCTAGCTAGGAATTATTGAATGTTTGGTGACTGCATAACACAGAAGATAGTTGATCAATACCATATTAATCTTAGGTCACAACATTTTCAATTTATTGTGGTCTCTACACCTCCTGTGTTATCCAGATTTACACCATAAAACACATCATCTGGAGGTAGATGAAACCAAAATAAGAAGAAAATGGCACAAGATCAAGAGTCTTATACAACAACCAATTACTCATGAATGTTTCTTTAGCTCATGAGGAGAAAATACTATGTGAAAGTATCCACGCCCCATAGGGATAAATTTTAAGTTTCTCAAACCCTAAAAGTTTGATAATTTATTGACTAATTTCTGTGTATTCCAGAAGTTATTTCCAAAAGGATGAACTAGCCAGGAGTTTACCAAATACCAATAGATCTTCAATCATTTCAAAATTACATCCCGATTCGTAGTAAGATGTACAATATTACCTTGTTTAAGAGGCAATGGTTGGGATGTCGAGGCGGAGGCGAAGGCCGGGAGGTCCAGGTCGGGAGCTGGGAGGCGGAGCCAGGAGTCGGGAGCCGGGAGGTAGAGCCAGGAGTTAGAGCTGGGATTCGGAGGCTGGGGAGGGGATTCAGAGGCCGGGGAGGGGAGTCGGAGAGTGGAGGAGAGGGTCGGGATTCAGTGGTCGGGGAGGAAAGGACACGGTCGGGAGTCGAGGGTCGGGGAGGTAGGGTTGAATCGGGGAGCGCGATGGGAGTTTGAGGAGGAGGAGCCTGATAGTTAGGTCCGGTGGAAGATTGAATACCCACAGTTTTATTAAAACTGTGGGTATAGAAAACTAAAACCAAACTATACCCACGGTTTAAAGAACTGTGGGGATAGGTGCGTGGGGATAGACCCCATTTCCAGTAGTGAAGTTTGGAATTCTGCATTCCATCAATATAAAATTGGTTATTGATATTTTATGTGATTATTTGACTAGTAGAATATACATGTGAATAATTAAATGGGATTATTTGATTTATTTATGCCATATTATGTTGAATTTTAGGTTTAAAATTCTTGTGTTTTGGTCTTATACATTTTTTTAAATGTTTATTCTTATTTATGAAAGTTTTCACTATATTGTATTCCTTAATGAGAATCTGATCTCACCCCTTTCTATGTTTTATTTTTTCCAAGATGTGCAGAAGTATATTATTAATGTCTTGTGGGGATATTATAAGGGAGATGAATGTGTTCAAAGGAGACACAATTTTGTTGTTGTTTTTCGTCTCATAATGTAATTTAATACTTATGTATGTATCTAGTACTTTCATGGCTACTAAACTGATCAGTCTTTCAGGATTTGATCCCTTGTGATCATGAAAATTTTATGTAATAATGCACTGACTCTAGGTTACTAGGATTGGGGAATTTTTGTTGGTATCAAATGAATTTTAGTACAAACCTTGGAAGATATATTTAGAAAAACTTTTATTATATAACATTACCCTGAGATAGACTTTGAGGATTAGTATAGAAGAACTTCTTAGAATTTTGTTAATATAGATATTTTGTGTATTTTATAATCAATACATCTATGTCTGGATATGAGTAGGTAGAGGCGACTCTTGAACAGATGTACTTAGGAGTGAAAAAGTCTGACAAGGAGTTTCAGGCTTGACCCGGGGTATCCTGGTACATGACAATGGGCCTTGATGCACTCTTGGTTACGACACTCTCGAGAGATATGATTAAGATAATTCACATTTTATTTACAATCAATTATGAAGGATTTATGAGTATATACCTCCTCAAAGAAAACATTTTTATGATTATGGATTATATCCATAAATTGTTTTATTTATTTTAAGTGTTTTATAATTTTGGAATTATGCATTACAATTCATAAACTAATCTATTGTATGTCATTTTTTAGAAATGGAACCTAGTGTAAGGAATGGAAATCATATCAACCCTTGTAATACATATAGGTATTTCCCTCCTACTCAATATAATTATAGTGGATTTGGTGATTCAACTGGTTTTTATCATCTTATCACCATACTGGGACAACTCACTTAGGTTATGAATAATAACCTTACCCATATGGAGTACCCTGATCTACAACGCAGAGGATCAATGTTAGACCGCTTCATGAGGCAACAACCACTAACATTCAATGGGACTACAAATACATTTGTAGCTAAGCAATGGATAATTTCCTTAGAAAAAATATTTCATGCTTTCTAGAGTAGTGAAATGGAAAACGTTTTCATGGCAGTTTATCACCTCACGGGAGATGCAGATCAATGGTGGTCATTAATTCGAAATAGAAAGGATGATAAGAAGTATCAAATTTAGAATAGAGGGATTTTAAATATCTTTTCTTAGAAAAATACTTTCCTAATAACCATAAAAAGGATATGAAAAGACAATTTCTAAGACTGAGGCAAAATGAGGATAAGAATATCGCAAAGTATGAGGATAACTTTACAAGGTTAGAAAGGCATGCAACAGATTATATACGTAACCTAATGAGTAAGATTGATTGATTCTTTTATGGTTTAAAACCATTTCTCCATCGAGAATTAGTCTCACAATCCTTCTCATCATACGAAGATATTGTCTCATGTGCTATCAAGATAGAAAAGGAATTCTCTAAGTCTTACGACTTTAAAGAAAATCAAGAGAAGAAGATATTTATTGAACACTCTGGAAATGGAAATAATGGGAATAAGGGAAATTTTGAATATCCATCCTGTGATTAATGTGGGAAGAAACACCTCAGTACTTTCCTAAAGGGAAAGGGACACTGTTACAAGTGTGGTGAAATAATCCACCAAGCTCGTGATTGTAAGGGAAAGAATGAGGTTGTCAATGTTGAATGCTACAATTGTAGAGAAATGGGGAATTTTGAAAATGAATTTCCTAAGTTCCAAGGAAACTTACCTCAAAAAAGGCCAAGGGAGAAAATCCAAGCTTATGTGATCACTACTATTGAGGTTGAAGCTCTGAAAGACGTGGTGGCAGGTAATTTAATGGTTTCCTCAATTTTATCCAATGCTTTATTTGATTCTGGATTATCACATTATTTCATATCTTCCTAGTTTGCTAAGAAAATTAGATATTTACAATTTGATTTAACAAGGGAGTTGTCAGTCAAAACTCCTAAGGGATTTATCATTGCAACAAAGTTTTGAGAATCAGTCCCCATTGGGGAATATAAATGTTCTTTATCTGTTGATCTCATCATCATACCCATGATTGAATTTGATATAATCTTTAGTATGGATTGGATTTCAGACCATGATGCCAAAATTTATTATAATAAGAAGAGGTTGAAATTTTCAATGATGATAAGGTGTACCTTATCTTTAGAATAGAAATGTCACCACCTGATTCTTCTTTAGATCCACCCCCAGTAGCTCTACTAAATTTAATTATTATAAAGGAAGAGAATAAAATAACTATGGGTGACGAAAATAATGTTCTAATAGATTATGTACCTATTGTATAAGAATATGTTGATGTGTTTCCAAAGGATTTACCTATACATCCTCCATAATGAGAAATTGAGTTTTCCATTGATTTAATTCCTGGTTCAAGTCCCATATCAAAGACCCCTTATAGAATGGTCACTATGGAATTAATGTAACTAAAGAAATAACTAGAGGAATAGAGTAATAAAGGATATATTTGCCTTCGTTTTTCTCCATGGAGATCCCCTGTTCTTTTTGTTAAGAAGAAAAAGATGGATCTATGAGGTTGTGTATTGAATATAGGGAGATTTATGTTATAAAAATACAGAAAAAGTATCCCCAACCTCACATTGATGATTTATTCGATCAAATTCATAGAGATCAATATTTTTCAAAGATTGAACATCAATTTGGATATCATCAGTTGTGTGTGAAGAAGGAAGACATTCAGAAAATAGCATTTCGAACTAGGTACTGACATTATGATTTTACAATAATGCCTTTTGGATTGACTAATGTAACCTTTGTCTTCATGGATATAATTAATAGAGTTTTCAAATAATATCTTGATGAATTTTTAGTGGTATTTATTGATGATATCTTGGTTTACTCAAAAAACTACAATGATCATGAAAATCCCTTGAGCACTATTCTGAAAACCCTCAGAAGAAATGAATTATATGGAACGTTTAGTAAGTGTGAATTCTAGATTCAGGAGATTTATTTTCTTGGCCATATTGTCTCTAAGGATGGAATCTCTATTGATCCTTTAAAGACCAAGTCAATCCTACAATGTACAGCACCAATGAGTATAACTGAGGTATGCAGTTTTATTGGTTTATCAGGTTATTATCGATGTTTCGTCCAGAATTTTGCCCTATTGGAAAACCCATTAACCAAGATCACACTTAAAGGGGTTAAATTTTTTTAGACAAAAGAGTGTGAAGAATGTTTTGAAAAATTGAAGAAAATATTAGTCAATACTCATATATTGACTCTGTCATTAGGGAATGATGGGTTTGTTATTTATAGTGATGCTTCAAAGAAATAAATTGGTTGTGTCCTTATGCAAAATGATAGATTTATTACTTATGCATTAAAGTAGCTAAAAATTCATGAGCAAAACTATACCACTCATGATCTTGAGTTAGCAGTTGTAATATTTTCTCTAAAAATATGGAGACACTATCTTTATAGTGAAAAATCTGAGATTTATACTGATCACAAGAGTTTGAAGTATATTTTCTCAAAAAGAGAACTCAACATGAGGCAAAGGCGATGGCTTGAACTACTCAAGGATTATGATAGCATTATACACTACCACCCAGGGAAGGAAAATAAGGTGGAATATGATTTGATAAAAAAGGATCATGGAGTTTTGAACAAGATGAGAGTTGAAAGGGATCTTATTTTAATGGATCTAGTAAATACGGATATGGGAATAACCATGGAAGGTGAATCAACAATACTTTTTAAAATGGTTTCCAAACCATCTATACTAGAATGTATATAGAGTTATTAGACTGATGATGAGGATTTTAAAAAGAAAGTTAAAGCTGTGAATGATGGGAGATTGATCGACTTCATATATGAAGATGGGATTTTGAAATTTGGGAAGAGATTTTGTGTTCCTGACATACCTAATCTAAAAAGGGAATTGTTGGATGATTCTCATATCTCTAATTTGTCTATACACCCTAGTAGCACTAAGATGTATAGGGATTTTAAGGAATGTTTTTTTGGGACAACATGAAGAGAGAGATTATTTATTATGTATCAATATATATGGTTTTTCAACAAGTAAAATCTAGAAGACAAAATCATAGAGGAGTCATGAAACCTCCTTCCATACCTAAGCTGAAATGTGATCATAATACGATGGAATTTTTCATGGGACTACCAAAGATTCCTAGAAGGAATGATGTAATATGGGTCATTGTTGATTGTCTTACCAACTCATCACATTTTCTTGCTATAAGAGAAGATTTACCACTTGAATGTTTAGCAAGACTATATATTAATGAAGTTGTAAGACTTCATGGAGTACCCCTATCGATTGTTTCTGATCATGATCCCCATTTTACATCAAGATTATAGAAAAGTCTTCAGAAGTCCTTGGATACTGAACTTTTTTTTAGCACTGCCTACCACCCTCAAACTGATGGACAATTAGAACGAACTATTAAAACCTTAGATCACATGTTGAGATCTTTCTCACTTGATTTTCAAGGTATATGGGATCAGTATTTACCTCTGGTAAAATTTTCCTATAACAATATCTTTCATTCAAGTATTCAGATGGTGCCATATGAAGCATTATATGGAATGAGATGTCTCACATTAACTTGTTGGGATGATGTTGGTGAAAGAAAACTCGTAGGCCCAAAACTTGTTGATGAAACAATAGAAAATTTGAAGGTTATCCAAACCCACATCAAAGCAGCTCAAAGTAGGAAAAAGAGCTATGCCGATAACTGAAGGAAGGATTTGGAATTTCAAGTAGGAGATCATGTTTTCTTGAAGGTATCTCCATGGAAGGGTGTTAAAAATTTTGTTAAGAAGGTTAAATTGAGTCCTAGGTACATAGGACCTGTCAAAATTCTAGAAAAACTTGGACTTGTAGCTTATCATTTTTCAGTGCTGCCAAATCTCTCTAAAGTTCATGATATATTCCACGTATCTCTATTAAGAAAATACATGCATGACCCAACGCATGTACTCACCTATGAAGAAATAGAACTAGAACTCGACTTGTCTTATTGTGAATATCCTATCAGAATTCTTGATACCAGAGAAAAAGTGTAGAGATACTGGATGACTCTTCTAGTGAAAGTTCTATGGAGAAACCCTAAGATGGAAGAGGCAACGTGGGAACCCGAGGAACTTATAATGAAAAACCACCTGAAACTTTTTATATAGTAGTATTATAGAAATTTAGAGGATGAAATTATTTGAAGGAGGGAATAATGTAACACCCCAAGCTTCCACGATATGCTTCTCTTTGAATAATACAATATCTTGTGTTATACACAACTTCAAGTTCTAACACACCACAGCCAACCAAACTAGTCGTTATGAATAGTAATACCCAATTTTTGAAATTTAATAAATTCTATTTTTCAAAATGAAATTAATTTTTGGATTCAGAATATCAAAATTAACTTAGGGTGAAATTTGGAACTTTTCTGAAAACTTTTAATTTTTAATGAATAGTGAAAAACACTGCGTTATTATTTAAACAGACTTTTTATTAAAATAATTAGTTATTTTATTTAAATTTTTTTAGTTAAAAATAGATACATAATACCTATAAATTTCCAAAGTAATTCATTGGAATATTTTTATAATAATATTAGATATATAAAATTTTATTAAACTTTTTACCGTCTTTTACCCACCTTCTAGGCGCATTTGTAAATTTTCATAAAACGTTATTTTACCACTTCTTTAAATTGAATTTCAAAAATCCGATAAACACAATTGACATCAGTAAGTATAATGTGGTTCAATAAGATAAAAATAATTTTAGGTGACCTAGAGGCCATACTTTGATCATAAATCCAACCTAAGGAGCACTTTTGATCAAATCCAAAGGAAACACCCGAAGAAGAGGTAATAATTTCACCTCCTCTTTCAAAGTTCTTTTCTTATTCCACTTCCTCTTTATTTGTTTTTCCATAACAAAATAATAACCCTAGTACCTTATACATACTGTGATTTTATTATAAATATCGTACAACCATATTCATTATTTTATCCCTCGTATGAATGAAAAGTCACCATATGTGCGTATGTACGGCTTACCGTCTCCACATCATGGTGTAGTTTGTTATTCAAACACTTTATTATTTGTATGGGAATAATAATGAGTATAAATGATTTAAATAACAAATATAACATGTTAATGATTCTATATATATGATATAATATCCAATTATATAAGATTTCACCATCAATAAAATGATATTGTCACTCGTGTGTACGTACAAATTACCGTCTCCACGAACGCGATGAGATTCATTCCCCATCGTAACCATTCAAGAATAAATTTAATTTTATGATTAAAAATAATGTTTACGAACTTAATATCATTCTAGATATGAATAAAATACATTTTATCCATAAAAAACATGACTTATGTAAGAAAACATATAAAGGAAAATGAATCAGTTAACACCTGAAATGATGATACTACTGAAATATTATTAACAAAGAAATATTAGAAGATCATATATGATATCATATTTATGTATGTGGTTCTTGTATAATTTAATAAAAATTATTTAACTATTATACAGGAGGTTAACGTACCATTTACCAAGGAAAAGTAAAAGGTAAGGGTTAATTCTACAATCTCTTTATTATTCGAGGTTGTTTATATGTGAGTATCTATTAGGACCTCTTTATCATCCACATCCCTGTTTCTTAAAAATGTATTTCAAAACATTTTTACTATTTCCTAGACTATGTATTAAAGTCATTTATACCCTTGTTTTACTTTTTATAAAAATTTTATATAGGAGTCTTTCTATCGTTTTCCAAACAAGGTCCTTTACGACCTTTTTGACAAAATTAAGTAAAGAATGTTTTTTTAACTTGCGAGTGAGGCTATTTTCCACTGTTATAACACCTTATAAGATTCCCTTATATGCTTATAAAAATATTTTTAAAATAAATTTTTTTCTTTTATAATTATGTTACTTTTAAATGATTTCAAAATAGAAAGAGATATTTCTCTAAAATAGTTTTTATTTCATCTATATCAGCATCCTTTGATGGATTTTACACTTGTTTGAAGTTGATTTATTATGATACAATATTTTATATTTTATTGAATTTTTTGTGATATGTTTGACTATGGATGTTTTATTTTTATACCATTCATTGTTTATGGTTAAAGTATTAACATTTCGTATGCAATTTTTAATGTGAATATTTATGTTATGTTTCAACCTTTTCATATGAGGAATGCATTGGACTTAATAAGTGATGGTTGGATCCCAATATAGCTCATAAATGAATCGGTAGGTCTCATGAGACAAACTAGTGACTTTGCATAAGGCCTTGAAAAAATATTATTTGTATTCTTGGCACGAGGCCTTGACTATGTGTTTATGAAGTCTGGCATTATGCATTCCATCAATATGAAATTGACTATTGATATTTCATGTGATTATTTGACTAGTAGAATGTCCATGTGAATAAGTAAATGGCATTATTTGAATTATATTTTCCATTTTATTCTGAATTATAAGTTTAAAATTCTTATGGTTTAGTCTTATACATTGCCTTAAATGTTAATGCTTATTTATGAAAGTTTTTGCTATATTGTATTCCTTACTGAGCATCTGAGCTCACCCCTTTCTATGTTTTATTTTTCCCAGGATGTGAGGAATAATATTATGATTGACCTGCAGGGATAGTCTAAGGGAGATGAATGTGTTAAAAGGAGACACAATTTTTTTCCATTTCATAATGTAATGTAAAACTTATGTTTGTATCTAGTACTTCCAAGGCTACTAAACTGATCGGTCTTTCGGAATTTGATCCCTTGTGATCATGACAATGTTATGTAATAATGCACCGACTCTAGGTAACTGGGGTCGGGGCATTACACTATGCACATAAATTGTATATGTGTGTAGGTATAACAGGTAAGCGGTAATGTAATAAAAATATAACCAGTCCATGGAACAAGTTTTAGAGGAAGTAGTCTATAAAATATGAAAATAATTATATATCTATATAAAGTATCAGTAGTTGTTAGTTACCATCTTGACATAATCCAAATGTGATAAGAGTAACATAACTATATGGGTCAGGTCCAAAGGTGGATAACTAGGGACACCTATATCTGGATATGTAAAAGTATAAATATGTCATAGGTTTTATACATTAATAATCATAGGTTTTATACCTTAATAATCATAGGTTTTATACCATTATAATAGGTTACATAACTTAATTTTCATAGGTTCTATACCGTAGTAATTTTTTAAATACCTTAATAATCATGGGTGTCATAGCTTAATAATATTCGGTGTAATACTGTCAATCAATAGGTTTCATACCTTTAATAATTGTTGGTTTCATACCATCAATCAATAAGTTCTATAACTTTAATAATAGTCAGTGTCATACCATCAATCAATAGGTTCCATACCTTTAATAATAGTCGATGACATACCTAGATGTAACATCAAGCAAAAAATATAATAAAAGATGATTGCTATTTTAGTGTCCATACACATTTACAATTATCATTTAATCAACCATTTAATCATTTTAGTAGCATTTAATAATATAAAAAAGGAGGCATGATCCTCTCTAACTAACTCATTTATTTTATATAGGATCCCACTACAAGGATAAAAAGATCACACACCCTAAGGGGTGGTTTATCATAGGGAGATAAAATAAACACACCACATGGGTGGCTCTAGTTTTGGTTCTCAACATCTAACCATAATTTGGTTCTATATGGTAGACCCAAAATAGACGCAATAATTAATCTGAGACATATCATTTAATTTAGAAGAAACACCTGGAAATTCTAGCATGCGGCATGAAGGAAATATTAAAATAGATAAAAAAACCTTAGGGAAAATTTATTAAATACATACCTTATACTTTTAGTAAAAAAACTCATTTAGTATATGTCTTTGGTTTAGTCTATATTGGAAGAAAAATTAAGGACATATGAACTCCTGTAAAATAGGTCATATGGTCACGCACTAAGATAACTTCATCTAAAAGAAGAAGGATAGTGTAAGGAGATAAGGGATTAGATAGCTTATGGGTGGTGATACAATGAGGTGAATGGTATCTTAATCGGACATTAAATAGAGAAGATAGCTTGAATCTTAGCCTTAGGCATGAAAAAGTCCTCCCAAGGGTGAGGGATGTTTTTCATGGTAGGAGAAAGAATATGGGGTGAGATTATAAATTGTAGGAGTTAAAAATGGTAAAATCACTCAAGGATTAAAAATCATAGGGTTTAGTTGTACTATTGTCCAAACCATGAACCATACATATGCACATTTTTTACCCTAGACACCCATTTCATGGATTGCATCACATAGTTATACAAACCATGTGCAACCCATACTCACCCTTTATCTCATCCCTACATGGTCATGTAGCCCAGTTGAAAGGTTTCTTCAAATTATGAAACCCTATGATAGTATATAGGATCACCATGCATGATTATTCCTAACAATTGAGGATTGGGATGTGAGGCTTCTACTAACCATGTGGCCTAATTTTTTCCTCCAAAAGGTAGGGCTCTGGGATCTGAAAAATCCCTAAAAACCCTCGTCTCCTCTATAACATAATTAGGTAATTATATTAAAGAAAAGTTAAGGAAAAAACTAAAATTAAAAGGTTCCCTATCACAAGTAAAATTAAGGATATTACAGTATCCACCCCCCCCCCCCATTAATAAAATCACCCTCTAGTTGTTTTCCATTAAAGGGTGGTACAACATCATCTGAGAATGACTTCGACCGCTGATCACGTATATCGACCTCCCACTCCTAGGTCTCGTCCTGTATGTAGTCATGCTTCCAAAACACATGTACTAAAGGAACTGATCTTCCTCATAAAACCTTCATGTTTCATTCTGAAATATGGAGAGGATGCTTCTAAAAGGATGCATCTACCTCCAATTCAACCTCATTAGGCTGAAAATATGAGAATAATCTAAATAGTACTGGTGAAGCTATGAAACGTGGAAGACTTCATGCATGTTAAGGTACCTATGACGTAACAACAACCGATAAGATAGAAAATTGACTCTATCCAGGATATCAAAAATGCCCTACAAAATGAGGTGATAGATTCCATAGCCTTTGTATCTTTCTATGCCCAAGCCTGGGTGATACTCATAAGAAAACATGATCCCCACCTTTAAACTCTATAATTCATTTATGGTGATCAAAATACAAATTATATCTAGAATGAGAAATATTAATTAGCTTTATGATCTTCAAAACCTACTCCAAAGTCTTCTACATGAGAAGAGGGCCTAATAGAATCCCCCCCCCTTCCTCTATCCATCACAGAGGTGAATGACATGTCCTACCATATTAATAATTATAGGGATCCATCTATATCATCACCAAAAAGTTTTTATTATATGAGAACTCTATAATAGGTATATGTTTCTCACAAGAACCCCCAAAATCAAAGACACAAGCTCAAAGCATGTCCTCCAAGACCTATATAGTCTGTTCTGATTGTCCATCGGTCTAAGGGTGAAATGTTATGCTTAGAAGCACATGAGAACCCAGAGC
Organism: Viscum album; assembly: GCA_963277665.1. Lineage (NCBI taxonomy): Eukaryota > Viridiplantae > Streptophyta > Magnoliopsida > Santalales > Viscaceae > Viscum > Viscum album. Next base: position 1,657,245,906 of record OY728163.1, read on the forward strand.
TATATATAACCCTTTTAAGACCCTCAATGTAAAATAGATTTCCCTATATGAAAGTATTTTATAAAGGACCCCATGTAGGCTTATAATATCATGGACATACAGCCTCTAAAGATCATCCACTGGGAAGGTCTCTAATAGGTAATAAATAAGTGACCTTCCTGAGACTATAAATGATCACCCATATTGCATTACTTTCTAAAATGTATCTCTATAATACAATCACAAAATCCATCATGAAATCATAACATTTAAACTCAAGAATGGGAAACTATTGTAAAATCCCTACTATTCACTATTTTGTTCCTTCACCTACTAACTCATCGAACACCTAGTAACAAAACATGTTATCTCCCTTTTTATACCAAACCACCATTAATGGTATTGTATATTGTGATACATCTTTTTAATCCTAGGGTGTACCGCCCAAGTAGATGAATGAAACTCACATATCAACTCCTCTCAGGTGTCTACAGGAACCCAGATGAATCCATAGATGTGTAAGACCTCATCCTCGTCAATGACCCTACCAGAAGGTGGGTCATCGCCTGAAACACTCTCCATCAAGACTAAGCCCTCAAGATTTGATAATTAACTCATCTTAACTATATCCATAAGTAAATAGGTCACCAATAACGATACAATTAAAGACATTACATGATGGTTCTTAACCTCTACATGAAGCTTAGAAAGTAGCTCCATAAGCTTATATTATCTACTGGCCTCTAGAACTACATGTGTTTTATTCCTTCATCTCATAGCATCTGTTAAACTATTATATTTTCCAAACGTATAGGAAAGATCAAAATTAACAGATTGATTGTATTCAACCCACCTTACCTGCCTAAGGTTTAATTCTCATTAAATGAAAATATACCTAAAATTTTTGTTTTCTGTAAACACCAAAACAATTCTCCCCCAATAGGTTGTTCCACTAACAATGCAAGGTGCGAACAATGGATTCGAACTCAAGATCATGTGTTATGTAATTCTGCTAATGAGGCCTCAGTTATCATGACCCATACACAACCTCTTGATCTTCCTAAATCAGAACTGGTACGAGACCAATACCCAAATTCATTATAATAGAATGTATAAATTCATCCAAGATCTGGAAGAATCAGGATCGGTGTTGGATTTAATTTCCTTTTTATCTCATGAAAGGATATCTTATATACCTCTAATGTAGAACCCGGACCTGAATTTCCACCCAAATAGTGCAACAGGTTGAGTACCACTGGCCTTAGGTGCACCTCCTCTTATGATAAAGGCTATTGACTTGTAGCAAGGGTGTAAATGAGTGATAGTGGGAAAGACTATACCCTCTAGTGATGATGTAATAATGTTCTAAATAGATATGGTGGTGGAAGAAAAATACCAATAGACTCTAAACTAGTAACCCACCAACGGTGAAATCACAAGAAATAATAGACAATAGAAAAATAATATTTAAACAATAGTAGTAGTAATATAATAAACAATATAGTCATACCATTTATAGAAACTAAACAAAGCATGCATAGATATCAAGTCGTACATATCAATAATCAAGAGGGTCTCCAATGGATGACCACAATACATACATACATATAAGAATAAAAATACAAAAAATTGAAACAAAAAAAACTCCAATTGAGGTAGGAACCTCATGGTACATTTCCATCTACCCATGTCAAACAGCCACTAAGATTCATCTCCTAAGCTCATACTATTACCTGAATGAAAAAGCGTGAAATCTATATTCATCGTGAAGGGCTTTTGTAGTGTGTGATAATGAGTATCAGTTTTCCACCACCAATGTGTACCTACCTTACATTTTTTATTAATTAGGTGTGAACTAAAATAACTAGAACATATGCACAGGCATAAAATAAAAACAACTTCCCTCATGCACAAAAATATATCAGGAATCTATCACATGCCTTGGTTAAATCCGGAATGTCATAGAATAGAGGATACTTATCCTAAGCCCAATAAATCCCCTAAAGTTATACATTCCTAGGAGAACCCTCAGGTTCCACTTCCAAATTTCACTCAAAACCTTGTTCTATCAACCATGTATCTTATTTCTTGAAGTAACACCCAATCAATACATATCTATTCCTTTATACCCCTGCTTGAATGCACCTGTCAGCTTAAAGACCAATGTTCCTAGGGACAATTATATCTGTCCTAAAAGTAGTATCACTGTCAACTCAAAGAAAACAGTCTTGACTAATAGTGATACCCATCCCTTAAAATAAGTCTTGGATCACTGTCCTTAAACACGGTGAGCCTCAACCCCCAACCGACAGCCTCAACACTTTCATCTGATGTCTCCTCGCTACCCTTGTGGCTTTCAATGGTTAGCACCTCCATAAATTTACCTAAGATATAAATTTCAGGGACCTTTACCCATGTTAGTGGTCAAAACCACCCCATCACTGAGTTAACATGTGTGCATACGACTCCAAATGGTGGTTTGGCCAACACCAGTGAGTGGAATTCACCAATATAGAACTTGATCCACACAAATTCCCATAACCTCATTCCTATACGACCATGTCACTCAAATATTATGTCCAATCCATACCAAATCACACAATCCATATCCATATCCTAATGGTCTAGCCACATCAAGTTGACAACTGAGTCATCCAACCGGTGATTCTCATCACTCAATGCCTTTGGCCAAGCCCATCTTAATGATTACATCACCTCAATAGATAGCCAGTGTTATTTTAATCTTTAAGTCGATCCCATCACAATACCAAGGATCTCAGTAGATAATCACAATCATTTCACATATATACAATTCAACTAAAATTAAACAAATCAATTTAAATAAACAAACACACCCCAACCAAACTGCCCAAGGTCTAAAGCCTCTCACATGGCTCAAAATTTTTGTAGAATCATGTAATAATTCCCATCAGAACCTAACAAGGTTAGATTTAATTAATTAAAATAAACCATTAAATTACAAGCTTCTCACTTGGTCATCACAATGGTGCACTAAAATTAGTTCCCCCAAAACTCTCATGAAATCGCAAAGGAAAGTAAACACCACATACCTCGTAGTATAAACATAGGTACATTCGATATTGGACTCTAACTCGAACCTATTTGGAAGAAATTGATGTTTTAGATGAACTCCCTAAAAATATGGAAAAATCACATGGATTTAGTAGTCCATGAGGTAATATAAAATAGAAATATAAGAAAGAGATAAGAGAACCATACCGAGATTTATCCAACATCGGAAATGGCTTGAAGAATATAGATCATATGAGGGAGGTAGATCAATCACTAGACATAAGAAGAAAAGAGAAAACCACCTCTGTTATGTGTGAACCATGGAGGAAGGAGGGTGGAAACATTGAAGGAGGGTGAGGAAAATTTTCATTTAACCCCTTTAATGATCCACATGGTTATCTGGCACAATTTTCCAAACTGTTCAACAACTGTGTGACTCATGATCCTTAAGAGTGAAGCCCTGCATGATTAGCTTGCATGGTTAGGTCTAACCATGCACCAACCATGTGTAAAAAAGTGCATAGGTACGGCCCAAATGGAGCTAATTGTGTGGATTGCACACAGTTTTCCCTAACTATGTGCAAGCCGTGTGAATTCCCTATGTAAAAACTATATAGGTTCGCGCATAGTTGTGTGCCTCCTCTTGAATGGTTTACCAAATAATGCTCAGTGAAAAAAGTGGGTGGATAGATTTCAGTAATAGGTTTCATGGTTAAATTAAACCATTCACCTAAGCCTGCACTTCTCCAAAACTAGGCTTTCATGCCCCTGACACACCCAAAACTCAACTGAACATGTAACACCCCGAGATTTTATGAGAAATAATTTTTTTTATTTCATTGATGTCTTGTGTTGTACGCTACACCAAGATTATATTTCTCTTTACGAAACACCGTATTATCTTTTAGTATATTCAAACACTATTCTTGGCTTGTGTTACATGTAAGAGAGACCTTCCTGAATAGCGTGTGTTGTACGCAATACCGAGTTTCACTAAACAGCGATATATTATTATAAAATTATTATGAACTAGCTGTTAGGAATAGTATTAACCACATTTTTAATTTTATAACAATATCATTCATCTTACACATATTCAATAACTTTATATGATAACAAAATAAATTTTTCAGGTAAAATAAGTATTTTTAAAAAAATGCAGTTTTTCCACCTTTTGATGGCGTACCCACTTTAAATCTAGTTTTTGACATGTTTATAAGTTCAATTTTACGAAATAAACTTATTCATTTGAATAAGGATATAAAAATTAACTTTGGATAATTTTTTTAACATTTTTCTGTTAACTTTTATATTTTGATGAATAGTAAAAATATGATAAATTTTAATTAAAAACAAATTTTTTCATCAAGATAATTTATATGGTTAAATTATAATATTGAATGGTTTTAAAGTATAAATATAATATATTTTTACCATTTAATATTATGTATGTCATTATCATTAATTTTACATTGAATTCATAGGTAAAAACATTTCAATCTTTTGCAATGTTTTAACTTTTAGAACACATTTTCTCAACAACGGGATTAATTTTAAATTAAATACTACAACTTCTGTGTTTTGAATTTGGAAAAATTGATTCCATATTTGGAATCAGTGGGTACAAATTATTTTAATAGGCCACTTTCGATTTTTAGTCATTATGAATAGTAACTACGGTAAATTTTATTTACTATAGTTAAATGTAAATCTGGTAATTAAGGGTAAAAATAATATTATAAAATTACTCTAACACTTGTATTAATATAATTGGATGATTATATTTTGTCCTAAAATATACTTGGGTCAAAATGGTATCTTTTGGAACCCACTTGGATGTGATTAAGACCTTTATTTTTTTTATTTAAAGAAAGTGAAATATGTCTCACTCAAACTTTAATAATTAAAATATTTTTAATATAAGATTATTCAGAATATAAATTCTATTACAAATACTCATTTTAAAGATAAAATATTTTTCATCATAATGGTAATTTATTTGTGATTTTTAATAAATATATAGTTACCTTAATAGCTTATACATTAATGATGCAGAAATTATTTATTTAGTGAAAAATCAATAATATAATTTTTATTAAAATAATAATACCCATAAAAAGGACCATAAACTTGAAAAACGTTATTTTTATAGTATATGTATACCCTAATAATACAAGTGTCGACTTGTGGACCATTTGGAGCCTTATAAAACAGATTATGACATTTATATTACTTATTTTAAATGATGTCAAAGTTGTCACCTTCATAATTTAATAAACATATCATTTTAAAAGTTGGGTGTTTTAGAATATATATTCAACTAAAAGTATTATTATGAAATCTATTAGATTTATATTCATAATAGTATTTTGTTATTAATTTTTATGCAACAAATAAGTATATTAAATAATTATACAAAAATGTTGCAGTAATTATTTTATTAAGAAAAATATCAAATAAATGGTTTTACAAATATTAAAATAAATATTATATGAACTAATTAATGTCATATTAAAATTTTATAGATGAATATAACATTCTAGGAATCTATTAAATATTTTTTTTCGAATATATTCTCTGTTTGGACTTTATTTGAATTCAAATAAATGAATAGTGTAAAAATTGACACTATTGATATTTTATAAAAAGAAAATATTATTAAATTATTTAAAACTCACAAAAAAATTTAGAAATTATAAATTGAAATTTATATGGTCTAAAATTTCATAAAGAATCAAATTATGTACAATTCACAACACGTAACTAAGTATTTATAACAATTTCAAATTTATAATATTATTACCACAAATAAGATTAAATAGATTAAATAAAGATAAATCAAATTGATAAGGTTTAAAATAATTTCCCAACATTTCTAAATTTTATTTTATGGTTATATTACAACCCTATCTCATTTAATCTTAGAATTTGAGTCATTATGGATTTTTTTAGGTGGGGTTTGAGTTATTATAAATTAATATTTTGGAGGTCTCCAAAAGTACCCCTTTCCTCTCTTATAAAAGGGAACCTCCTCCCTCTTCTCTTCACTCAATTTTAAGCCTTCAAGATCGTCCAACCCCTGCCAATTCCTCTTCTCAACCTCTCTTGTTAAATTATAGAGGTTATGGACTTCTCAAAAGACCAACTCTAGCATCCTAAGAGGAATTTTAAAAGAAGCACGTTGAGGAAGAGGTAATCTCTTCTTCCGATTCTTTCAAGTTTCTTTCTTCATTTACTTTATCTTATTTAGTTGTTTCATTATAAATTAATAATATCAGTATCACTAATATACTGATATGTTATTATAAATATGAAACAACCCTATTTCACCTTATATACATCCTACGAAAAACAAAATCACTGTGTGTGCATATGTACGGCTTACCGTCTCCACACTGTGGTGTAATCTATTTTTCCACCACCACCATACTTGAATGGGTATAACGGTGGAAATAATGACTATATAATATTATTATAACATCATACTGATTCTGATATATTATATCATCCACTCCAATTCCATTCAATAATTATGGGAATGATATCTAAGCTCGTGCGTACGTACAGATTACCGTCTCCACGATGCGATGAGATTCATTCTATATGTTAACCATTCTGGAATGATTATAAAGTATATATAATAAATAATAATTAAATATATTACATAATACTATTAATTTATTTATGTATATTTCATTTACTTACTTCCATTCAATTTAATAAGGAAACGAAAATAGCGTTCATGCATACGTTCGGCCTACCGTCTCCATGAACGGTGTATTTCATTCCATTTATAGATCTATTATATATATGTATATTCTGAATATATATTATATATAAATCATGATTTACATTATGTAAGTAATTAATAATGATCTAGGTAATGATATGAATAATTACATGTCAAAACACGTACGATGAATGAAACAATTTTACCCAAAACACTACTTTAACAAGGAACTGCCAAATGAACAAGTAATATAAACTCATAAGTTAATAATATATGATATCATAAATATTATTATGGTTTTGATACAAGTTAATAATATGTTTAACCCCACTATATAGGATTCTCGGATACATATGGAAGAAATTGGACATAAGGTAAGGGATTATTTCTTCTCACTTTTATTTCTATGAGACATATGCCTTAATCACCATCTATTTCTTTTGTATGGTGTTTATGCTTACCATTAATGTTTTATGATTTTTATAATAAATGATATGATATTTAAATATTCATTTAATTTTCTTTATTTTATGATACGTATTATTCTATCGATCATAAATGGTAAGGGATAATTATTCCAATCTTGTTCTTATCTGAGATTGATTACTCGTAAGTATTTACTACGGTTATATTTATCAACCATGTCCATGTTCTATAAAAAAAAATTTCATAAAGTTTTTACTATTATTACCCATATGTTTAAAGCCATTATTACCTATTTTTTACTTTTACTATGTGTTATGGAAGGAATATTTATTTTTTTTACCATACGAGTTACTTTTTGACGTTTCCGGTAAAAGTACGAGAAGAATGTTTTTTTAACATATACAGCATGAACGGATTTTTACAGTTTTATAACGCCTTATTTTCATGAAGTTTCCTCTACAAGATTTCATGATTATTTTCAACAAAATTATTTTCTTTTAAAATTTCACAACATTATGTGAAAATAAAATGATTTTGAATAAGAAATGATATTTTCCTCAATAATTCATTTCAATTGTTTTATCAAAACTATTTTCCATCTAGGATGACATTCATTAATATGGTTTTGTTTCAAGCATAATTTCTCTATTATTTACATGGTTTTATTTCATTTATGAGGAAATTATATCCATTTTTTATATGGATTACGTTATGATGGGATGATGTTTATGAAACCCATTTTATTTGTTGGGTTATGATGAATGATTTATGTTTATTTTGTGGCACATGAAATAATGATTTCATTATGAGATGTATGGGACCTATATCTCCCTCAAATGAATTGGTTAAATATTTATATCTCATGAGATAGACATGGATGGAATGACAAGTAAAATCCAGTTCAATAATATAGGCTTGAAACAGCAAGTAAACCCGGTTCAGTAATGGACTTTGTCCACTATGATGGTCTTGGCAGCAATGCCTTGGATACTATGGAAATAATATTATGTTCTTAATGGTTTTCCACAATTACATGTTTTATCCCCATGCTATTTTATCATGATTAATGTTTCTTTATGATCTATGCCTTATCTACTGCGGTTTTTTTATGTCGTTGCTCAAGATTTTGATGTTTAGATTTTATGTTCATGTTTTTACGTTCAAATGTTTATGGGTTGTTTTATATTCTCCATGTTTACCCTTACTGAGAATTATAGCTCACCCTTTCTATGGTTTCTTCTCCCCAGGATATAAGGAGCAGTTTTAGGTAAGAAAACAAAAGGGGAAGATCTTTATGGGAGATGTTGGTGATCTTTCACCGTGATTAGAAGATTGTGTTCCAAGTTTCCAAAGACACTAAACTACTATGGTCCTTGGGTGTCTGTTTTTGTTATGTATTAAGTATTACACAAAAGTAATGTAATGTTTATGTACATCAAGCTTGGTTCTATACAGTTGGTATCATAGGAAAGGTTTAGTCAACCTTTTGAAACTAGGATGTGAAAACTTTAGTGAGATCCCTGGAGATATTTCTAAGGTATGTCTAGGGATATCCCTAAGGTAAAGTGTAAGTATAGGATACAGTCCTAGAATTATGTTAACGATCATGAATAACCTAGGGTTAACCTAAGCTGTCATAGATTAAATAATGAGTCATAAGTTATACATACTATAAGTTACTTTTTATGATTATGTGGTTCCACATTATTTTAACTGTTTCTTACACAATGGTTTTTGGTTTTTGTTAATGGAGGGAACCATAAGGAATTGGGTTAACATTGAATCTGATGGAAAAATTGGTGACTCTAAGCAGAGAAATTGTGTAATGCCTAGAGAGAAAGATATTGTGACTATGCCGAATCAGTCATCACGATATATGATTAACAAGGTGAACTTTAGTGGTATTCCTAAGTCATCAAATAAGAGGAAGATGGACTTTTATGCATGTTCACATGGAGAGGAACATAAAGGAAGGAAGATGAATCCTTTTACATATCAAGAATAATGGAAGAATAACCTTGAAGAATACCTCAAATAGAGGGGAAGAAGTTATCTGTGTGGGGAAAAGGGTCATAGAGTGACAGATTGTTATGGAGTTCAATGTCTTATATGTGGAGAACATGGGAATTACCCAACTCAATGCCCTGACCTAAGATGTTGCTTCTAAATCGATGAAGGATCTATTCCATACCAATCATTGAATAGGATGGATTGAAGGGCTTATGTATTGGGATTCAAGAATAATGTTGTTGAGGTACTTTTATGGTATATTGAAATATCTGTGTATTGGTCCATTGTAGTTTTCCATAAGAAAATAGTACCGCTAACCATGAAAAGTGATTGAAATATTTTTGGAAAGCAGATGATATGCACATAATGAAGCGATAAAGATAAAATAATATGTTTTATATTATTAATGAGCTCATGATTGATATAAGGACAAAGTGATATCATGGTTTGAGTATATAGAAATTTTGGGATTTCGGTATGTGGAAAGAGTTAACTTTTGACAGCATTCATGTTTTCACTAAGGTTCTATGGTAATTCATGTTTCAAGAGAATATATGATTAAGGTATTCACATGTTTGGAATGTGACCAACAAGATATATCTTATGATATATGAGGGATAAATGATTTTATTTACATGCTTGGTAGATGACCTCTCTAGTAATATTTTTCTTTATAATATGAGACTGGACAGAAGTATTTTAGATAAGCCTAAAGAATGGAATGGATTAAGTTGGACATAAGATAGTATTGTTTAAGGCTAAAAATTTTTTCTAGAATGTTATAATAGTAGAGTTTTATAAAAAGTACAACCCATAGGATGGGATACAAATCGTTGTGTCGGACAAGGTTGTGGGAATCGAACCCACAACCAAAGTGCGACAGGCCTTTATCGCCTACCACTAGCCTACAGGAAGTACCTAGTCTGTAGAAATTTGTTTTATTTTATTAATTGGTAAGATAGATAAATTATAAGTCCATTTTTGGAACCATATATGATTAACCTCACCATAGATGGACTTATGTATATTTAATATCTTGTGATAACATTTTTTGGTGATAGAGACAGATGGAGTGACCTATCATTCCATCGAATGATCTGCTAATACTTCAAGAATGAAAAATTGAACTTCATTTATTTAAATAAGAGATGAAGGGGAAATTGTTCATGTAATGACCAACGATGATATTACACTAAAATCAAGAAGTATTTATCCTTATGAAAACATTTATCAACTTTAGGGAAATGGTCTTGAAAACAAAAAATGTTATCCTAGTACCCTCATATCTAATGAATCAGATGGTACCTTAGATCATCACAAATTTATGGCTTTGTGATTGTTGGCTTTTTCATATTCATGTTCTCTACCATTCTTCATCAGAACATGATGGTTAGATTTCTCTTCTCTATCCATATTTTCACTTATATTCTCTTATGTGGAAACCTAGTGCTGAGTTACTTTGGGTGACTGTTACGTTTCTAACTTTCATTATTAAAATTAAGTTTTAGTATTCCTTTTTACAATGTGGGTTTCTATAAAAAAAACTTTCAAGTAGTAAATGATTTATAACCCCGATGAATTTTTAGGGAGAAATTCATTTTAAGGGGGGTAGAACGTAACATCCTGATATTTTATGAGAAATAATTTTTTTTAATTTCATTGATGTCTTGTGTTGTACGCTACACCAAGATTATCTTGCACTGTACGCAACACCGTATTATCTTTTAGTATATGAAAACACTATTCTTGGCTTGTGTTACATGCAAGAGCGACCTTCCTCAATAGCGTGTGTTGTACGCAATACCAAGTTTCACTAAACAACGATATATTGTTATAAAATTATTATGAACTAGCAATTATGAATAGTATTAACCACATTTTTAATTTTATAAAAATATCATTCATCTTACACATATTCTATAACTTGGTATGAGAACAAAATAAATTTTTCAAGTAAAATAAGTATTTTTCAAAAAATGCAGTTTTGTCACCTTTTGATGGCGCACCCACTTTAAATAAAGTTTTTGACACCTTTATAAGTTCAATTAGAATAAATAAACATATTCATTTCAATAAGGATATAAAAATTAACTTTGAATAATTTTTTAATATTTTTATATTAACTTTCATATTTTGATGAATAATAAAAATACGCTAAATTTTAATTAAAAACAACTTTTTTCATCAAGATAATTTATATGGTTAAATTATAATATTTAATGGTTTTAAAGTATAAATATAATATATTTTTACCATTTAATATTATTTATGTCATTATCATTAATTTTAAAATAAATTCATAGGTAAAAACATTTCAATCTTTTGCAATGATTTAACTTTTAGAACCTGTTTTCTCAACAACGGGATTAATTTTAAATTAAATACTGCAACGTCTATGTTTTGAATTTGGAAAAATGAAATCTATATTTGGAGTCAGTGGGTCCAAATTATTTTAATAGTATAATTTTAATTTTAGGCATTATGAATAGTAACTATGGTAAATTTTATTTACTACAGTAAAAGGTAAATCAGGTAATTATGGGTAAAAATAATATTATAAAATTACCCTAACACTTGTATTAATATAATTGGATGATTATATTTTATCCTAAAATATACTTGGGTCGAAATGGTATCTTTTTTATCCCACTTGGATGTGATTAAGACCTTTAATTTATTTTATTTAAAGAAAGTCAATTGTGTCCCACTCAAACTTTAATAATTAAATTATTTTTAATATAAGGTTATAGAGAATATAAATTATATTATAAATAATCATTTTAAAGATAAAATTTTTTCTTCATCATGGTAATTTATTTGTGATTTTTAAGAAATATATAATTAACCTAGTAGGTATTACATTAATGATGCAGAAATTATTTATTTAGTGAAAAATCAAATATATTGTTTTTATTAAAATAATAATACCCATCAAAAGGACTAGAAACTTGATAAAACCATATTTTTAGAGTATATATATACCCTAATCCTCCAATGGTACACTTGTGGACCATTTTGAGTCTTATAAAATAGATTATGGCATTTATATTACTTTATTTTAAATGATGTCAAAGTTGTCACCTTCATAATTTAATAAACATATCATTTTAATAGTTGGGTGTTTTAAAAGATAAATTAGACTAAAAGTATTCTTATGAAATCTATTAGATTTATATTCATTATATTATTTTATTATTAATTTTTATGCAATAAATGAGTATATTAAATAATTATACAAATATGTTGTAGTAATTATTTTATTAAGAAAAATATCAAAATAAATGGTTTTAAAAATATTATATGAACTAATTAATGTGATCCACAAATTTTATAGATGAATATGACATGTTATGAATCTATTAAATATATTTTTTCAAATATATTCTCTGTTTGGAATTTATTTAAATTCAAATAAATGAATAGTGTCAAAATTGACACTAATGATATTTTATAAAAATAACATATTATTAAATTGTTTAAAAATCACAAAAATATTTAAAAATTATAAATTGAAATTTATATGGTCTAAAATTTCATAAATTATCCAATTATGGACAATTAAGAACACATAAGTAAGTATATATAACAATTTAAAATTTAGAATATTATTACCACAAATAAGATTAAATAGATTAAATAAGGATAAATCAAATTTATAATGTTTAAAATAATTTTACAACATGTATAAATTTTATTGGATGATGAAATTACAACCCTATATCATCTAATATTATAAATGGGGTCATTTTTGAGGTTTTTAGGTGGGGTTTGAGTTGTTATAAATTAATATTTTGGAGGTTTCCAAAGGTGCCCCACTCCTCTCTTATAAAAGGGAACCTCCTCCCTCTTCTCTTCACTCCATTTTATGCCTTAAATCTCGTCCAACCCCTAAAAATTCCTCTTCTAAACATATATAGTTATATTATATAGGTTCTGGTCTTCTCAAAAGACCAACTCTAGTGCCCTAAGAGGAAGTTTAGAAGAGGCACGTCGAGGAAGAGGTAATCTCTTCTACAGATTCTTTCAAGTTTATTTCTTCTTATACTTCCTCTTCTTCATTTTTTTAATTATAAAGTAATAACATCATTATCACTAATATACTTATACGTTATTATAAATATGAAACAACCCTATTTCACCTTATATCAATCCTACAAAAAACAAAATCACCGCGCGTGCGTACGTACAGCTTACTGTCTCCACATCGTGATGTAATCTTTTTTTCCACCACCACCATACTTGGATGGGTATAATGGTGGGAATAATGAATATATATGATTATTATAACATCATATTGATTCTGATATATTATATCACCCACTCCAATTCCATTCAATAATTATGGGAATGATATCATCGCTCGTGCGTACGTACGGATTACCGTCTCCATGACGCGATGAGATTCATTATCCATGTTAACCATTACAGAATGATTATAAAGTATATATAATAAATAATCATGAAATATATGAAATAATAAAGATACTATATTTATTTATATGTTATTTACGTACTTCCATTCAATTTAATAAGGAAACGAAAACAGTGTTTATGCGTACGTACAGCCTATACCGTCTCCATAAACGATGTATTTCATTCCATTTATCGATATATTATATATATACGTATATTATGAATATATATTATATATGAATAATTTTTTACATTATATAATTAAGTAATCATGATCAAATTAATCATATGAATAATTACAAGTCAAAACACGTACAATGAATGAAACAATTTTACCCAAAACACTACTTTAACATGGAATTGCCAAATGAACGGGTAATATAAACTCGTAAGTGAATCATATATGATATCATAAATATTATTATAGTTTTGATAAAAGTTAATAATATTTTTAAACCCACTATACATGAGTCTCAGACACATACAGACTAAATTGTACATAAGGTAATGGATTATTTTGTCTCACTTTTATTTCTGTGAAACATATGCCTTAATCACCATCTATTTCTTTTGTATGGTGTTTATGCTTTCCATGAATGTTTTATGATTTTTATTATGAAGGATATGATATTTACATATACATGTAATTTTCTTTATTTTATGACATATATGATTCCCTCGATCATAAATGGTAAGGGATAATTATTCCAATCTCGTTCTTATCCGAGATTGATTATTCGTAAGTATTTACTGCGGTTATATTTATCAAACATGTCCATGTTTTATAAAAAAATGTTTTTCATAAAGATTTTACTATTCTTCCTCATATTTTTAAATTCATGTTTACCTCTTTTTGACTTTTACTATGTGGTATGGAAGTAATATTTCTTGTGTTTACCATACGAGGTACTTTTTGACGTTTCCAGCAAAAGTACGAGAAGAGTGTTTTTTTAACATATATGGCATGAACAGATTTTTACTGTTTCATAATGCCTTATTTTCATGAAGATTCCTCTAAAAGATTTCATTATTATTTTCAAAAAAATTATTTTCTTTTAAAATTTCACATCATTATGTGAAAAGAAAATGATTTTGAAGAAGAAAGGATATTTTCTTCAATAATTCATTTCAAGTGTTTTATCAAAACCATTTTCCATCTATGATGACATTCATTAATATGGTTTTGTTTCAAGAATAATGTCTCTATTATTTACATGGTTTTATTTTGTTTATGATGAAATTATATCTATTGTTTTATATGGATTACGTTATGATGGGATGATGTTTATGAATCCCATTTTATTCGTTGGGTTATGAGGAATGATTTATGTTTATTTTGTGTCACATGAAAGAAAGATTTCATTATGAGATGGGTGGGAACTATATCTCCCTCTAATTCATTGGGTAAATATTTATATCTCATGAGATATACATGGATGGAACGGCAAGTAAAATCCGGTTCAGTAATATAGGGCTATAACGAAAAGTAAACCTGGTTCAGTAATGGACGTTGTCCACTATGATGGTCTTGGCAGCAATGCCTTGGCTACTATAGAAATCATATCATGTGCTTAATAGTTTTCCACAATTACATGTTTTATCCACATGGTATTTTATCATGATTAATGTTCCTTTATGATCTTTTCCTTATGTACTACCATTTTTTATGTCATTGCTCAAGATTTTGATGTTTAGATTTTATGTTATTGTTTTTACATTCAAATGTTTATAGATTGTTTTATGTTCTCCATGTTTATCCTTACTGAGCATTCGAGCTCACCCTTTATATGGTTTCTTTTCCCCAGGATACAAGTAAAGTTTTTAGGTAAGAAAAAAAAAGGAAGATCTTTATGGGAGATGTTGATGATCTTTCACAATGATTAGAAGATTATGTTTCGAGTTTCGAAAGATACTAAACTACTACAGTCCTTGGGTGTCTGTTTTTGTTTTGTATTAAGTTTTCCACAAAAGTAATGTAATGTTCCTGTACGTCAAGCTTGGGTCTCTACAAAACACCTAAGGCATTTTCCAAACCCTAAACCCATCCAAAAACAAGGTATTAGATCGATGGAAAACTCAGAATTAAGTTTCAATAAATGAGAAAATATTTGGCATACCCACCAAACTCTAAAAATTAAAAATGGGTGAGTAATTCGGCCCACTCCAAACATCTAGGACATTACAATCTCCCCACCTTAACATAGCTTTTCCTTGAGCTATAAAATAAAACTCATATATGGTATTGAACATAATCATCACATTAAAGGCACCCCAAACTACCCTGGTAAAAAGGGCACAGTTCAACTACCATAAGGGGGACCCCCACCATAGGAGTCACCTACCCCAATTGTATCTCAACCCAAAAATAAAATCAAACTGATGGTCTATTGACCATCCTTGAAATCAAGGTCCTCCTGTGACACATTTTCACTCCCGCTCCTCATCAGGTGATCCTATGTCATAACCAACACCCATCATAATCTTACACCGTGTCGATGTCCACCTCATGCCCATCCCACACATGAAACCAAAAATTTCCCACTTCTCAATAGATTCTCAAAAGTATTTGTTCCTCACACCTCATTTAAGTCCTACATCATAATGATTCCCACATGCCTACACACCTTAAGTAGCCTAGATCACCTAGATGACCCGATTCCAATGCAGCTGAATAATCATGCATCCAGTGATGCTCACAAATATGTCATAATGCATCCAAAATGATGCCAACCTATTAAATAGCTTCTGGTCAGTTCACAGATACAACCCATGCACCTTGCGCACCCAAAATAGACATGCCTCTAAAATTTACATGCCAAAACAAAACAAAATAACATGGTTACACCCATTAAATACCTCTAACCGTAATCGGATCACTATCCTACTCTGACCCTATAATCTCTATGATATGAACTTGGCTGAAGATCGGTTTCCTGAAGCCTAACCACCCTACAGTGCTACACCAGCCACCAGCCACTAGCCCCACTGATGCTCCCAATGTCTCTTCTATGACCTCTGTAAGAAAATAAATCTTGGTTACCATCACTTAGTACCATTTCTGATATGATATAAGAACCATAATTCTTCCTGGGTCATTGACTTCCAGATGTCTGAGAAGGATTACTGTAAAAACTCTCAAGATGTTTGACCTTCCCACAAGTCTGAAACTCCTTTAAAGGCCACTCTTACTAAGTTAAGACTTTTCCTAGCTACCTATACTGGAATCACGCCATTGATGATCCAATTCAAGGTAGTATACTCAATTCCTTGGTCTAACTACCCTATTGTAACTCATCTTGGCCTCATGTCCTACTATTTGGAACATCACCACCGAAGTCACCAGAAGCCGTCACCCGGATCGAGTATGAATGGCCCATCAAATTTCACTCATCTATGAGTTCCCGATTCACCACATCTGAGAATCTGGCCAACCTAAAGATGTTTACCTACACCGAAATGGTGTTTCATAAAACATCATAAAAACACCTCGTCGTTGAGGTGTCATTTCTCACCATGTTGGGTGAAAAAAGAGACAATCTAGTGAACATTGTTGCATAGTCCATAACAGAAATGTCACTCTATTGAAGGCTCGGGAACTACCAATTTCTTTCTATCCTTAGTGTCTCTAGAAATAATTGCCCGACGAACCTGGCCTCAAAGTCCTTCTAGGAAAGTCTCTCATGTTTTCCTTCCTAAACTTGCATGTCCCACCAATGCTTTTGTGGTCCTCTGAGAATTTAGGTTTCTAACTTAACCCTCCTCCATGGAGGCATCTCTAACTGCTCAAATATCATTAGTATAGAATTGATCTATTTATCATCCACTTGTGGTCCACCCTCACCCTAAAATAGTGTTGGGTTATATGACTAAAACTCTAGAGTCAGATATTCCATAGAAGGCTCTACTCCAGGAGCCCCCTATCAATCCCCTAGATGACACGTACTAGGCTCACTCTAAGATTATCATCAAGCCACAATCCAAAGGCTGTCAAATTTGGTAGCTACCTTACCTGAACTATATCCTGTACCTAATCATGTACCTTTGGCTCATGATATGCCTAAACCTTAGGGGTCTCAACATGTGCCTACTCTAGAGGCATCATTTCACCACCCACCTGATTCTCCATCTAAATTTGTCCTAGTAAAGACCCGTTGAATAACATTACATGGTCAAACATCCTAGATAATATATATGTGTGTGTGTTTGTGTGTGTGTGTGTGTTTTAGATAGGGAAGGAAAAGTGACAGGTAGCGTGATCTCACTACTCTTAACCTTACCCACTAAAACCATGTAAAAATACATCCCAGTCTCATGGAATCCTTACCAACCCATAACAAAGACAAGTATCAAATATACCATGGGCCATGCCTGTCCTAATGAACCACATCACCTCAAACTGATGACCATGTTGCCCAAACTATTGATCAGAATCACCCAATTTCACCATAAATACCTCCTCCTATAAGAGATAGGCCCATATATAAGTATCACATATGACAATAAATTTATACCATGGCACATGTACATATATAATTATAAAAATCCTATATTCATAACAAAATAATAAATAAGAGAACACCCATTTTCATGTTAGGTCAAGGGTAAATCATCTCCAAGTCATGAAAGGCCAAAGATCACATGTCATAACATATAATGATCACATTCAAATTTCACCAATAAAGTTGGAAATCATATCAACTATAAAATTAGAAAAATAGAATAGAAAAATCTACCCCAAGCAACTTGGTATGCCCCTCATACATGGGGATACAGGCACCCAAGAAAGAGCTCTAAACCCAGTTCCAACAACATCCTAATATCCAGTTTACCATAACCCGAAAAATAATACCAACATAAAATAAATTTGGAGAGGAATCATGCATGGGATGCAGTGAAGAGTATGGTTATTATGATATGTAAGTCTGTTGTTTTTCTCCCTACTTTTGTGCTTCTATTGCTTTGAGTTTGTGGTTGTAAACTTTTGGGTACCAGGAACCCATAAACTGGCTTTGGAAAATGAAAAAAAATGACTTGCGGGAAGGCCAACATAAAAGAAATGATTTTAGTACCATTAGTATCCATCTAAACGCTGCTACTAATTCTTAGTCAAGAACTACTCTGATACCATTTGTAGCACCCTGACCTGAATTTTCATCCGAACAGTGCAATGGGCCACATTCCATTGGCCTTAAGCATGCCTCCTCGTATGTTAAAGTCTTATTACTAGCAGTTATAGTGTAAAGGAGTGATATTGAGGAGACTATACCCTCTAATGATGTTTTAATTATGGTCTAAATATATATATTAGTGGATGAAAAAGACCAACATACCCTAAATCGGTAACCCGCCCATGAAGGAAGCACAAAAAATAATTGACAATAAAAATGTATATCTAAAAAAAAGTAGTGGAAATAAAATAAACAAGTCTATAATACCATTTTTATAAACTAAATAGAGAATTAATACATATCATATCATACATATTAAAAATCTGGAGGGCCACCAATGGCTTACTAAATTACATACATACATACAATTATGTTAATACAGAAATGTAAAACAAAACAAAAAACTCAAGCTGAGGCATGAACCTCAAGGTCCATTTCCTTTCATTCATTCCAAATATCTATAAATATCTATCTTCTAAGCTCATACCTTTACCTGAACAAAAAATCATGAAATCTACACATGTCCTAAACGGACCGTGTAGGGTGTGAGAATGAGTCTCAGTAGTCCACCACCAATATGTTTCTACCATTCATTTTTTATTAATCTAGTGTGAAATAAAATAACCAAAATAGAAGCACATAAATAAAATAAACACAACTTATTTGGTGTTAAAAATACACCACTAAGTTATCACCTGCCTCAGCCAATGTCGGATTGCCATAGTGGAGAGGATCCTTAGCCTATTCCCAAGGCACCCCCTTGTGACATATAGTCCCAGGTTGAACATCAATTTCCACCTCCAAATGTCACCCAGAACCTTGTGCCATCAACCAAGTATCTGATGTCTTGAACGCACACCTAATTAATAAATATTTGGTCCCTTGAATTCCTGCCCGAAAGAACCTATCGGCTTTAAGTCTGATGTTCGGAGGCATAATGATATTCTTCCTCAAAGTAATATCATTGTTAGTTCAAAGTAGAAATTCCTGAGGAACCACAATACCCATCCTCCAAAACAATTCCTAGCCCACTGGAATCAAGCATGGTGAGCCGCATCCCCCAAATGATAGCCTCAATGATGTCATTATGTGGCTCCTCTCATTCCCTTTGGATTTCTATAGCAAGAAAACCCATCCATTTACCTAAACTGAAACTGCCAGGGTCCTCTACCCACACTAGTGGTCAAAACCACCTCATCACTGAGCAAACCTGTGTGAACATGACTCAGAATGGTGCTTTAGCCAATATGGGTGAGAGGAAATCAACAATATATAACCTAAGACACACCAATTCTTAGCACCTCATGACCCTATGACCATGTTGCCCAAATCTGATGGTTAAGCCATCCAAAATCACATTATACTCACCTATATAATAATGGACTAGCTACCTTAATCCATTGATTGAGTTGCCCAATTGGTGATTCTCATCACCCAATGCGTAGGTCCAAGCTCATACCGATTATTACATCGCCTCAGCAGAAATCCAATGTTATATCAATCCTTGGGCTAAACCCATCATGATGCCAAGGATCTCAATAGAGAATCACAAGAACTTCACATATGTACAGTGAAACTAAAATTAAATAAAAAATCACATTAAATAAACAAACACACCCTCTCCTAACCGCCCAAGGTCTAAAGCCTCCCACATGGATCAAACCATTTTTAAACTCCGGAAAGAATGACCATTTGAATCTCACAAGGTTCAATTTCATTAATTAAAATAAACCATTAAATTATAAGGTTATTTTTTGGTCAATATAATGGAATGATAAAATTGGTTCCCCCAAAACACTCACAAAATCACATGGAAAAGTAAACACAACCTAACTCATAGTCATAAATGTAGGCCCATCCAATCTTAGCATTTAACTCAAACTAATTTAGAATAAATAAATGTTTTTAATGAATTGCATTAAAATAGGAAAAAACAACTCACACTGATTTAGGGGTCTGTGGGCCAGGAAAAAATAGAAATAGAATCTAGAGAGAAGAGATCCTTACTGAGACAGATCCAACACTGAAAATGGATTGAATAATGGAGGTCATATGACAGAGATAGATCAATCCTTGTCTAGAAGATGAAATGAGGAAACCTCCCCTTCTATGTTTGACCCATAGAGAAAGAAGGAGGAGGAAAACAACATTTATAGAGGGAGGGGTAAAAGGTCATTTATCCTCTTTAATAATCCACATGGTTAGATTTCACAGTTTTCCAAACCATTCAGCATCTTTGTGGATAATGTTTCTTAAGATCCAAGCCCCGAACAGTTTTCCCACACAATTAGGCCTAACTGTGTGCAAACCATGTATGAAACAGTGCGTAGGTACTGCTCAAATGGTACTAACTGGGTGGGTTGCACACAATTTTCTCTAACCATGTTCAATCCATGAAAATGTCCCCTGAAAAAACTTCATAGGCTCATGCATGGCCCTATGCGTCCTCTGACATGGTTTACCAAACTATTCTCAATGAAAAAAAGAGGGTGCACAATTTTCACCCAGAGGACAAATGATTAAATTTAACTATTTTACTCCACCTACAATTCTCCAAAATTAGGCATTCGGGCCTCTGATATACCCAAAACCCAATCAAACACCCAAGTCATTTTCCAAACCCCTAAACCCATATAAAAACAATGCATTGGATTAAAGGAAATATCATAATTATGTTCAAATAAATGATAAAAGTGTTGGAATACCCAAAAAACTCTAAAAAATCAAAACATGCAAGGAATTATACCCACTCCAAATACTTTATACATTACATATAAACATATAAACTTCACACCATTCTTAGTAAATCCCTTAAGAGGTGATTATAGGTGTGAAAATTACTCAATAAAGTTTCTTTAATAACCATCTAACACCAAGAAACTATGTATGTCAATGATATTCTTAGGATGCTTCCAAGTAACTACATCTCTTACCTTCTCAAAGTTAATTAATACACCTTAATTTGTGATAATATGACCCATAAAGTGAACTTTATCAATCCAAAGTGTCATTTAGTGAGCTTGTAATATAGTTTGTGCTTTCTTAGTGTACTCATAACTATTTCAATATGTTTGGAAAGGTCATTTTGAGTAAGATAATACACTAATACTTCATCTATGAAGACTTCCACAAATGAATCAAAAAATGGGTGGACGCCCTGATTCATTAGAGCTATGAAAATGGAAGGCACGTTTGTGAGACCGAACAACATAACCAGATACTTATAAATATCATACCTATTATGAAACAATATATGAGGTATATATGTTGTTATAACACACACTTGGTTATATCTAGACCTTAAATCAATCTTAAATAAAACTCTAGCTCCTCGAATCTGATCAAAGAGATCATCTATATGAGGAAGTGATATTGATTTGTCATAGTAAGCTGATTCAACTTATGGTAAATTACACAAATATTGAGGGTTCTATCGGCCTTCTTAGAAAAAAGGACCAGTGAACCCCAAGGAGGAATGTTGGGTCATAAAAACCCCTTAGATTATAATTCCTCTAACTATCTCTTGAGTTCCTTCAACTCATTAGTGGGCATCCTATAAGGAGGAATGGAAACTGGTGTAGCTCTTGGAACTACCTTAATAGGGAAATCCACCTCTTTCTAAAGAGGTAAACTAAAAAATATATTAGGGAATAAATCCCTAAAATGATCAAATACAATAGGCAATAACTCTAATGTATTCCCTGATCATCCATATATAGTTAAACAATATTGTTTATCATGACACTCATCCCACGATGCTCTAATCTAGATCTACCTTTTTGGACATCCCATTAACCATTGTGAGTATAACTACCACCCTATGGTGATGTAAACAATACCCTACAATGATAACAGCCCATATAGGCTTGATAAAAAATTAACCAGTCCATCCATAGAATAATTCTGAAACCATATATCTCTAGGATGAATAAGTTCCATAGAAAATGATAGCTTCCTATCTCATGGGGGAAATCCTTACACAGATGTACACTCTCAAAACATGTACCCAAAGGACTGTCAAGAGTTATCACCCAACAAAAGTATTAAATATAGAGTGTAAGGATTACACTATTTCAACATAAATAAATAAATTCAAAGCCCTTATATCAAAAAAAATAGACACCTAGGTAGATGCTACTAAAATCATGCGTCTAATTATAGAAGGTCCAAGAATCTACTCTCCTAGAACATGTTTTACTACATAAACTTGGCCCATTCGATGGCCTTGAGATAGAATATGAATTCCTTGAGTAAGCCTACTATACTGAAATTTTTCAACTTGTGTATTTCTTCCCCATCCATGACCACCTCATCAAACTAACCACCTAGTATCACTCTAGATTCCTGCCTGACGTGAAGTTGTTGGTCCATCTCTAGGACTCAGAGTTGGTGTTAATCCTCTCTCATTGGACATTGTAGGGAAGATTCTAAAATAATTCCATAAATGGATGATTATCCACTGAATGAGTCTAATATTAATTGTTAATATATATAATATTCATGTGATTCATTATTCATAAACACCATTTTAGTGCATTTTAGACTTTGAACATCATTTCACATTATGATTGTAATTATTTGTTAAAGTGCAATATTACTTGGTAAATATTTAAAAACCTCCTAAAACACAAAATGTTCTTGATTATATTTTCATACTTTATTTTTCTATCTCCCATTATATAAGGAACAATTCATGATTTTGGATCACTTGAATATTCACATTGAAGACCACCAAAGTTTTCCTTGAACCAACAACATTCTGTGAAAAGTAAACTAAACAACAGCTCAATAAAGTTACCGTAGCGGCCATAATACAAGCCCAACAATTATATAAATTGAACTGAAGATAGAGGAAATCAATTGGTACATTTCATCCAATAATGACAAGAGCAATTCGGAGTGTTAAAGAGAGTTTCATGTGGCCCAATTTAGAGATAAAATTCTGGGCTAGATTCTATGGCCCAGAAAAACAGCCCACCATTTTACACATATCATGCAAACAAAATATACATTTGGGATTAACTTCTACATACACTCAGGGGACATCTATATCTTCATTTTTTCTTCTATTTCACACCTAAATTCTTCCATATAGATGCTCTTTTTGGTGCCTCTGTTTAGTGGATGCTAGTTGGCTCAGATTGATTGTCTAGGGTGGAAAAGTCAACTCTCCCTTAACTTTCCACCCACCTAGGCCCACCACCATCAATTGAGGTGACATAAACTATTTTTGGGTCAGCCCAAGGATTCAAAAATTACTATTTAAGGTAGTTTTTTTGAAGGAGTTGAGGATATTTTGTGTTTTCTTTCATTGTAGTTTTATGCAACCACTTTACCTTTATAATGTTCTTCCTCATATGTAAGTTATTTGAATAACCTTAGTTTTATTATAAAATTATTCTTCTTCTAATTTTCTATTATTATTATTAACATGTTTATAACATTTCTTCATGGTTTAAATTTAATCACACCAAACTTAGTGAGATTTATCACATAATGGTGGAGTGTTTGTTACTTTGTTTTTGTTTTTTTTTTTCTTCAATTCATCCCTCATAAGTCTACTTCCCGCTTTCATTAAGATCATAGGATTATTGGAGGGATAACCCAATTATGGGTTGATCCAAGGGAGTAGAAAGGGGATGGATTGGATATTATTTATCACTCCATTAATCTCTAATCACTTCTTTTAAATGAGATTTTTATTTGATGATTTTAAAACTTCTTCATCTTTATTGAATTTTAAGGCCACACACTTCAAGTGATAATATGAAACTTTACCTTGGATTGCTCATAAATATGATCCTCTAAGTGTATTGGTGATTAGTATTAAGGTGTGTTGGTATGAACTAGAAAGTGATTAATTTGTTTGATCTCCTTGAATGAACTCATCTCAAATATTAGAAATTGAATTCGCTAAAGAGGAATTTCATCCAATCCACCCATTATAATAACCTAGGATCAACCCTTATCATATTTTTAATTCACTTAAGTCATGTAGTGTTCAATTAAACCTATCTAAAATCAACCCAATGTTGTCCACTTAATATCCAAACTCAGTCCATAGAATTTGTGTTTCTATAGGTTTCTTCTTAGGTCTCTGAGGAATCGACAACCCAAGATACTCTAAATTTGACAACTTAACCCTAAAAACATGGGTAAATTTGGGTGAGATAAAATTTTGGTGCCATTGTCAGGGACCCAAGAAATTCATCTTGATGCCCATTATATTCTCCCTCATTTCTTCTATTCTCAACCAAATTCTCTTATCTTTTACCTTTCTTGTTTTTTTCTTTATTTTGGTGCATGTCTACGCACACCCGTGCCCAATCAAACTATCTAGTTAGGGTGGATAGTCCTGGGGTTGGGGAGTCAAGTAAACTGAGGGAACACTTTACATTAGATCCTAATATTCCTAATACTCTAAAGTCAAAAATTAATCCTATTTCAATGTAATTTCTTCAAAGAAACCAACTCATAAACTCAGGTGGGAACCAAAATGGAAACCAAATGAGGCAGACCCAAACTTAGGGAATGTAGTCAATCAAACCATGAATGAATACCTCGCACCTGTTTGTACCAATGCACACTCTTGCATTATCCACGCTTCCCTAGGAGAATCACACTATGTTTTCAAACCACATATCCTAAACCACCTTTCAACCATCTACGGGATGGAGTCGAAAATGACATACCTTCATGTCAATGAGTTCAACGACATTGTTGAAACCATGTGCCCACCACATCAACTTGAGTCAGCTAAGATGAGGCTCTTTCCTTTCTCATTAAAGTATCTACCAAATAATTGGTTAAACAATCTAAGACCTGCATCAATCCACTCATGGGACCAATTTCAAATAGAGTTCTTCAAAAAATACTTCCCCCATCACAAAACAATTGCACTTAAAAAAATAATCCAAAACTTTTTTGAAAAATAAGGGGAGTCGTTTTATGAAACATGGGATAGGTTCAAAGACACACTCAAAATGGTACCTCACCATGTATTTTCAATCTCCTAACAAGTTCAAATTTTCTATGAAGGGTTGGGTCTGGGAAATAAACAATTCATTAACATGATGTGTATTGGAACCTTCAAAAACAAAGCCCCAAATGATGCTTATGAGTATCTAGAAAGCCTTGCTGAAGAAAATAAAACATTGGGAACATCACTTTACTATGAGAATCCACCAAAATCTGGTGGAATTCATACACTTAATGAGGATGAAATACTTAGGGAGAAACTTCATGCACTCACTAGGAAGGTTGAGGAGATTGATCTTAGGAAGGTCCATGAAATTCAAACTATTGACCCTATTTTCACAATTTGTGACAAACATGACCACAAGACTGATAACTGCCCAACCATTACTTCCATTAAAGATGTTCTTCTAGGAGGACCACTAGTGGAGGTCAATGCTCTGAACTTTCCGAAGCCACAATACCAAAACACTTTTAATCCTAGGTACAATGACCATCTAGGATTCTATTGGAAAGGCAACCAGCAACCCATCCAACAACCTAGTCATACACATGGACCAAACCCCTACCCTCCAAAAAATTTTCAAAACCATAACCAGTTCCAAACACAACCAATCTGATACAAACATCCTCCTATCCAATACCAACAACCCATTCAATAACCAAATTATCCTCCAAGGATAAACCAACCAACATAAGCCTCTACTCAATCTGTCCCTCTTCCAATCCTTGAGAAGCTGTGTAAATAAATGAAGAAAATAAACTCAAAAGTTTTATCCCTTAAACATAAACTAAAAACCATTAAAATAGGGAAGGAACCCATGCCTAATCAGTCGGTACCATCCTCAAATTTAAGGGGAGAATCCAGTTACACACAAACCTCTCATGAACAACTCAAAGTAGTGACTATTTTAAGAAGTGGGAAATCCATTGAGAAACCTAAACAAGCCATTCCAAAACCATTAAAAGCTTCAAAAACACATGAAAATGATGATGAAACACCCACAGATTCTGAAAACCCAAATGAGAATGTGAAGGAACTACAACCACATCAAACAATCAAACAACCTGCTCCATTCCCTCAATGCATGAGAGGAAAAACTAAACCAGAACTGAATGAGGATTTGAAGGAAATCTTCTCTCAGGTTAAGTGGAACATTCCCCTTATAGATGCAATCCAAACCATTCCTACCTACTCAAAGTACCTTAAGGACTTGTGCACTTTTAAAAGGTAAATTTTCACATAAAAACCAAGTCATTTTGGATACTAATGTGAGTACCTATATTCAAGAGACCATTACCCCAAATTTGAAAGTCCCAGGATGTCCATACATCAATGTTGAATTAGGAGGG
The DNA here is from genome assembly GCA_963277665.1 of Viscum album. Lineage (NCBI taxonomy): Eukaryota > Viridiplantae > Streptophyta > Magnoliopsida > Santalales > Viscaceae > Viscum > Viscum album. Next base: position 1,657,272,993 of record OY728163.1, read on the forward strand.
AACAAAGTTTTCAAGTCCCTTCGTGATTTGGGATCCAGTGTGAACCTCATTCCTCATTCCATATATTGTCAATTAGATCTCAAACAACTCTAACCCACATTTTTTAGTCTTCAACTTGTTGATCGTAGTGTCCGAGTTCCTAAGGGGATCTTAAAGGATGTTTTAGTGAAAGTGTAAAATTTTATTTACCCAACTAAATTCATTTTTCTTGAAAATCACCCAAGTTTAGGTTCTAGGGAGAAAACCCCATCATCCATGGTCGTCCATTCTTATCAACAATCAAATTAGTCATCCAATTTATGAATGGGAACATGATAATAACCTTTGTAAACATGATCCTTGATCTAAACATCTACAATTACAACTATAAAATTGTGGATGATGAAGATATCCATGAGGTAAATTGGATAGTTATTGTTGATATTGAACTCGAGGAACATCAAGGGATTACTAAAGGATGTTTAATTCAAGAAGATATTGATTTTATTTTTTCAAATGAGGTAAATTTGTCTCCTTGGCTTGAATCTATTTTAAATATCTCTATTGATGATTTTATAGAATCAACAATAAATGATACCATTGGTGAAATAAATAACATTGAGTCCATAACCATTCATGACACTAATCTGAACAATTTAGTGGATGAAAATTCTGTTCACAAGGAACTAATTCTCTCAAGAAATCCGGACAAAGAAACTGAGTTCAATATAAAGTCCTGTCCTCACATGGAAAGTGATAACCAATCTGATCTTTAATTTAAGGTCCTAACTTCATCACTAAAGTATGCGTTCTTAGGGGACAATTGATCCTTTATTGTTCTCATTTATTCTTCTCTTGAATCCAATCAAGTGATGATGCTTCTGGATTTCCTAAGAAAGAATAAGAAATAAATTGAATAGACCCTTTTTAATATTATTGTGATTATCCCACTCATTGGAACTCATATTATTGTTCTTGAATCTGAATCCAAACCATGTCATCAACCTCAACGGATACTCAATCCAAATCTTATGGATGTAGTAAGGAAATAACTTCTTAAGTTGTTGAAATAGGGAATAATCTACCCCATTACTTAGAGTGAGTGGGTAAGCCCAATTCAAGTTTTCATAAAGAAAGATTGAATCACTATGATCCCAAATGAGGATGGTGACCTTCTCCCCACAAGGGTCATTAGTGGATGGAGAGTCTATATTGACTATAGGAAGCTCAACTCATGTACCAAGAAAGACCATTTCCCCTTTCCCTTTATTGATCAAGTTCTAGATCGAGTGGTGGGTCATCAATTATATTGCTTTCTAGATGGATTCTCAGGGTATAATCAAATCAAGGTCTTCTTATAGGATCAAAGAAAAACAACCTTAATTTTCCATTTGGCACTTTTCCCTTCAAGCGCATGCCCTTTGGGTTATTTAATTCCCCTGGGACCTTCCGGCGGTGCATGATGGGAATATTCTCGGACATGGTGGGGGATTTTTTAGAGGTATCCATGGATGACTTCTCCATCTTTGGGGATACTTTTGAGGGATTCCTTCTAAATGTTGAATGGTTTTTTTCTAGATGTGAGGATAATAACCTCATCCTAAATTGGGAAAATTTCCATTTCATGGTAAAGGAAGGAGTTGTTCTAGGCTATCTGGTCTCTGGTAGAGGGATTGAAGTTGATAAAGCTAAGGTTGATATCATTCATCACACCCCCTCTCCAAAAACTGTCAAGGAAGTGAGTTCCTTATTAGGACATTTAGGTTTTTATAGAAGGTTCATTAGTAATTTAAAATCTATTTCTTGACCACTTTGTGCTCTTTTGGTGAAATATGCTCTATTTTTAGGGGCAGAAATCTGTGAGGAATCATTCTCTACACTCAATTCAGCTCTTATATCTCCACCAATCATGAAATATTCAAATTGGAAACTTCCATTCGAACTCATGTGTGATCTAAGTGACTTCACTATTAGAGAAATATTAGAAAAACAGTTTGAGAAAACTCCATGTGTCATTTCTTATGCAAGAAAATCTCTAAATGATGCGCTAATCAACTACACCACCACTGAGAAAGAGTTTCTTGATTTTGTATTTGCTTTAGATAAATTTAGATCATATCTCTTAGGATCACCCATCATTGTCTTTACCAACCATTCAGCCTTGAAATACCTTTTCCAAAAACAAGATGTCAATGCTAGATTAATCAGGTGGGTCCTTCTTCTTTAAGAGTTTGATTTAACCATTAAGGATAAAATGGGTGTTGAAAATTTTATAGATGATCACCTATCTAGGATAGAATTAAAACACAACTCACATCATATTTCTATGTCTGATTCATTTCATGATGAGCACCTCTATTTTGTGAGTAATTTCTCATGATATGCTGACATAGAAAACTACTTGGTTATGGGTGACATTCCAAAATTTCTCAGGAACCAGGCTAAGAGGAAATTTATTTTTGATGTCAAACATTATGTTTTTTATGATCCTGACCTCTTCAAGTTCTTTATTAATTAAATCATTAGGATATGTGTTCATGAGTCTGAGAAAGAGCCCATTCTAAGATTCTGTCATATAGAGGCATGTAGAGGCTACTTTTCCACAAATAAAACCACTACAAAGGTCCTCCAAAGTGGTTTCTATTGGCCTAAACTCACTAAGGATTCCTACCAATTCTTCCAAAGGTGTCCTCAATGTAAAAAATTAGGATCCCTTACCAAAACAAATCAAATTTCCCTCACTCCCATTCTTATCATTGAAATCTTTGATTGTTAGGGAATTGATTTCATAGGACCCTTCTCAAAATATAGGGGATATCTCTACATCTTTTTAGCTATTGATTATGTCTCAAAATGAGTTTAGTCCATTCCCACTAAGTACAATGATCATCAAGTTGTGATTCGATTTCTGAAAGAGAATATATTTTCTAGATTTTGAATTCCTAGAGCTATCATTAGTGATCGTGGAACCCATTTCTGCAAATGACCATTATCTTCACTCATGTATAAGTATGTTATTTCTAACAAGGTTTCCACTGCCTACCATCCTCAAACCAATGGTCAAGATGAGTTGGAAAATAGAGAAATTAAGATAATTATTGAAAAAACTATCAATCCCTCTAGGAAATATTGGTATGAGAAACTCTTGGATGCCCTTTGGGCATATCGCACAGCTTTCAAAATCATCATAAGTATGTCACCATATAAGTTGGTTTATGGAAAATCATTCCATTTACCTGTTGAAATTGAGTGTAAGGACTTTTGGGAAATCAAAAAAATTAACTTTGACATTTGTTTGGCCAAAGTAAAGAGGAAATTAGATGTAAATAAACTTTAGAAACTTAGGATGGATGCTTATGAAATTTCAAGGATAAATAAAGCTAGAGTTCAAGCCTACCAATCTAGGAATATCAAAGTCAAAGACTTTATACTGGGAAAATTTGTGCTTTTGTATAGTTCAAAACTTCATTTACACCCGAGAAAGTTAAGGTCTAGATGGTCAGGTCCATACATAGTGCATCATGTGTACCCCCATGGGGAAGTAGATATTCAAGATCCCACAAGTGGATATATTTTCAAAGTCAATGGTTATAGGTTAAAACCATTCATTGAATAATTCATTAAATAGGAAACAAAGGATGAGTTAATTGATCCAACCTATGAACCATAAAAATTTGATAGATTTAGGGTCCACGTCAGGCTAACGACATTAAACAAAAGTGATTCACAAGAGGCAACTCATGGTTTTTTTTTGTTCCAATCATTGTGAATAATCTTTATTTTTCAAATAGGATTAATGAATCAATTTTATATTTAAAAAAATACTTAACTCTGAATATGATATTACTGTAGACTGTTGATATGCTCTTTTATTATGAGTATGGATGGGTATGAAAGGAGAGAACCATATTTATCTGTGTCACGTTGTGTGATCCTTGAGTAATACCTTACCCAGAAATTTAAAAATAAGGAAATGTATCATCAGTTTATTTTTATTTTTATGTGTTTGAAGGTTAAAAGAAAAATATAAAAATAATAATAATTAAAAAAAATAAAAATACACATCGTAGGTCGTGGGTAAAACCCCATCACAATCAGTGAAGCTGTGGGGACTCGAACCCGGGACCAAAGGGAGATAGGGGCACACGATTACCACTGACCTTCGGCTTATAGTGATTCATTATTCTATAATTTTTGTATATATACTTATATTTAACTTTTTTATTATATAAATAAATAAATATGTTTTTGTTTTTTTTTCTTTTCCACTAGGTAACTCTGTGAGTGAGATGAATATCAAGGGATTAAATGGGTTCAACACAAACTTTAACTTCAACCACCAGGTGACCTCATTCTATGATCCTCATTTTCAATTTCCTTTTTGAACTCCCCTTATCTACCTCTACCCGATTCTAAATTTTCTTTTCTTTAAACACTGGGGATAGTGTTATTTTAAGTTGGGGGGATAGATGAAATAAAAAAATTCTTTTGAGAAAAAAAATTACTAAATGTTTTGGAATAGAAAAAATTCATGGAAGGAAAATTACTTTAACCTTGAACATGATAATACACATTGCATACTTTGAAATTGAATATCAAAGCATTTTTTTCATAACTTGATTATGATTTGAATGCAAGTTTAAGTTCATGTTCATAGATTTTGGAAAGTTTTGCTATCTAATGTGATATTTCATCATTTATATTTTCATCCAAATAAAAAAATTCACAACACACATCCTTTGGATATTGGGGTATTAGTTTGATTTCATGGGTTCCCCCAAATAAATAACATTTTTTTGGTGATCATTTTAGTTTTAATATGAGTATTCAATAAAAAAACAATAAATTTTCATGTAGAGAAATGAAATGACCTAATGTGTGGCTTTTGAAACTTGGGGATCATGACTCCATAGTTGTATGGCCCAAAGTTAGTAATTTTATCTCTATTTGTGGTAATTTGACTTTTTTTTAACTGAGTTAACTCGAGATGATGCCCGATTATATGGGATTCACTTGGTTCCCTATGGTATTTGATCATGGGAGTCATCGGCAAAGTCTCTCTAAATGGGTTGTCTCTATTGAGCACAATTTCAATTAACATGGAAAATTTAAAAAAAACAATAAAAAATATACAAAAAATATTAAGACTCCTCTTAATATTGAAATGTGATTCCACCTAGATCTTCTATCATTTTCCCCTTGAATAAAAATGAACCCTCGTGTCTTTTGTGACACACAACACATCATCATACTTTATTGAAATTGGATGAAATGTGGTGATGAATTGGAATAAAGGAATGGGATTGGGCTTGGGATATGATTATGGAATTATCTTGTTTTAAATGATTTTTATGGGTTTAATAATTGTTTGGTATGAGGTATTTCGGTAAGCATTGTGTATTAAAATGTTTTTGAAAAAAAGAATTCAAATTTCATATTTTTGAGATACATTTTTCTCGGGACTAGAAAAAACTCAAGTTGGGGGGTGTGATTATCCACTGAATGTGGATAATATTAATTTTTAATATTTATAATATTCATTTTCTTCATTATTCATAAACACCATTTTAGTGTATTTTACTCTTTGAACATAATTTCACATTATGATTGTAATTATTTGTTAAAGTGCAATATTACTTGGTACATATTTAAACACCTCCTAAAACACAAAATTTTCTTGATTATATTTTCATATTTTATTTTCAGGTTTCCCATGATATAAGGAACAATTCATGCTTTTGGATCACTTAAAGATTCACAATGAAGACCACCAAAGTTGGACTTGAACCAACAACATTCTAGGCAAAGTAAACTGAACTACAGCCCAATAAAGAAACTGTAGCGTCCACGATCCAATTCTAATAATTATGAAAATTGAACTGAAGATAGAGGATATTAAGGGGAATATTTCATTAAACATTGAAAAGATCTAATTTGGAGTTTTAAAGGGAGTTTCATGCAGCCCAATTTGGAGATAAACTTTTATTATAGATTCTACAGCCCAAAAAAATAGCCCAACATTTTACACATATATCACAAACCAAATATCCATTTTTTTCTTAAAGTCTACAGACACTCAGGGTAAATCTTTATATTCATTTTTGTCTTATATGGACTGTCACGACCCATCCTCAGGGCCCGTTCCGTGACTACCCCAAGCCCGCCTTCTATAAGCCAGGGGCTGGCGACTAGCACTAAGGCAAAATTCCCGATAAAAAGGGAAGGCATTGCCTTTATAAAGTAAACAAACACACAGAGTAAGCAAGAAGAAGTAAACACTAAGTAAAACTGGGTACAATAGTAAGTGTGGAAAAGTAAGTGGGCTAGAATACAAACCCAAACTGAAAGTAAAGTACAACTGAAAAAGGAAGTACAACAACTGAAAAGTAAAGCGCGAGCCGTCCACTGGAAGTCCCACCTGAAGGGAGGGTACAGATAGCCTCCTCAGCTCCTCGGGTCCAGTAGTCTGCTCCGAGTACATTCCACCCAGTGCTCCACCTCCAGGTACCGACTTGATCCGCAAGCCTCAACCACGATCAGCGCTGTCCGTCGTCTGCAACCAACACAACGTAGTGCGGGCATAGCCCGTGCAGGGGTGAGTATACGCTACTCAGTAGGGACCCCAATACCCCGAAGGTCTCCCAAAATCCACAAAGGAAAGATACAATCACGAAGTAACATCCAACTCTACTAGGGTATATGCCCATACATATACATATGTCATCAATTCCCGTTCGGTTCCAGCATCCATGCCAAGTTTGATCACGTCCACACAGGAGTACAACCCAATCAACACAGGATAACACAACTCAATCCACATAGGAAAGAAAGTCAATCATATCGAAGATATTGATTGAATTCAAGATTTAACTCACACAGGTATACTTCTTCGTAAGACGTTAGAGATGATCAGATGTAGCCACTGATTCATCTAAGCTGTCGGACCCATAGAGGATCGATAGGTACTAACCCCCATAATGACCCACACAGGATCAATAGGTACTAACCCCCGCAATGACCCACACATGATCGATAGGTACTAACCCCCGTAATGACCTACACAGAATCTGACCCACACAGGATCGGTATGCGCTGGCCCACAGAGGACTGCTGAGCACTGACCCACATAGAATCGGTAGACACTGATCCACACAGGATCGCTGAGTGCTGTAGTCATCGCTGTCGAACCCACAGAGGATTTCTGTACAGTCGTCATCGTCGTCGTAGTCGTAGCCAGCTCTAGGGTTTCCGCACACAGCAAGCTCGTTCGGGGAGGGTCCTCTCCATGAGTCGAGGGGCTGATACATCAACTGACACGAAGTCTGGAGTTGATGTATCCCAAAGTTCCGTATCGTCAACAGGAAATCAACGTGACAGACGGCGCGTCATTCGGACGCCCGGTCTGAGAGTTATTGGCTTTTTTGTTCCGGGGGCCCGGTTGGTTTTTAAGTCAAAACCAACACAACCGCACTCCAACTACGTCCAAACCTTGAGCGGAGTAAGGAAAAAGGTCTGTCTCACTAAGAGGAATCCAACAAAGTCGACGGCATGTCAATCGGACGTCTGGAGCATAAGTTATAAGCGTTTCCACTCCGAGGGCCCAGTTGGTTTCATGTTCGAACCAACCTGGCCAAACCCAAAGTTCTTTGAGACCTTGATTGTAATATACCTAAATAACTGTCTCGATCCAAGTATCGCATCGCAACTGACGGTGCATCAATCAGAGGTCTGTAGCCCGAGTTATGGGTGTTTGAACGGTTCTGTCTGAAAATAGGGGGTTCAGGCCCGGTCCGACCCGGCCCGATATCCCCTGGGTCGGCCCAAACTGGGTCGACCCGAATCGGGTCCAGTTCCATCCTATTTGGGCACGGCCCGGCCAGGCGTGCTCGGGCAGCCCGTGTGTCCAGCTCGGCCGGTGCCGAGCTGGGCGGAACAGGGGGGGTGCGTTGCCCCCCTGATTGAAGAACTGCGGCCCCCACGTGGAGGGGCGCTCCTTTGGCCAGCCAGGGGTTATGACCCCCGGCCTTCATGGTAACTGGACGGCTTGGCCAGCGGTTCCAGCCGCCGCTCCCCACACAACCGCGGCCATAGGCCGCGGCCTTGTCCGATCGCCGCGGCGCGACGGCGTCGCGGCTTTGTTCGACTTCAACGGTGCGGCGCGCCGGCGCTGCTCTTCTCCGCCCATTCTTCATTATTTCCACACGGTGCAATGGAACCGCGCTTCCTAACTCGTGCCGTAATAAAAATCAAGCAACAAGGGGGGGAGGAGAGTCGGTCATGTTCTTGCGGTCCAACCTCCTCCCGTTATAGCGATAACAGGCGGCTCAATTAGGAAACGATGAATGGCGACGAAAGTATTCACGAAGAAGAAATTAACCCCTACCTCAAGCGTTGTTGATTCGTCACGGGGAAGGGACGTCATGGAAGACGGTGTCGCAGAAGGAGGATTGTCGGTGTCGCGTCGTCGATCTCCAAGTATGGCGTCTCTCACTGGCTGTGGAGAGGGAAGAAGATAGTACGACGAACTCCCCTTTGCGGTGACGGAGTTCTTCATCGAAGGCTCGGTGTTCTTCGCGTTCTTCGACGAGGAAGAAGATGTTCTTCAATAGTTAGATAAAATCCTCTCCAAATCCTCCTCGCACAGCGAAACTCCAACTTAATGAAATAAGACTTTTTCTTATTTAATTAACACACAACCCAACTCAAAATTTGAAATTCAAACATTCAAAATTAATTCACTTAACTTGTCAAAATTTATTGAAGTGATAAGTTGGAAAAATTAAATGGGGGAGTTTTGAGGTGTTAGGAATGTGAGGGGTTGGGATCGTGTGGGTCCCAACCCACCTTTATCCTCTCATGTTTGGTTAACAACTCTTTGGTCCCACCCCCAACTCCCTTAGGATATAACTACCTAGAGAAAAATAAAAAAAATTGTAATATAATTTTATTTATTCCTCACTAAAACCACAATTTTTTAACAACTCATCCCGAGCAAACACACCTTCGGAAAAGGTGCTCCTAAGAAATTACCGGTGCTATCGTTTCATTGGTGCCCTTAGATTTTGATTCCGAGCACCGGTTCAAAAGTTAGGAAAACTCGCTCGTTCGTTCACTGAACGTACCCGAGCTAAACTTCGGAAAATTATTCCGGGCTCACCGAGCCTTGGAATCAGGTGCCATCAGAAACTGTGTTCTTGTAAAATCCCAAAGAAAATTAAGAAAAAAAATTTCCTTGAATTTTATGGGTCTTTACATGGTCCCTAGAAATTCATCCATATAGATTCTCCTTGTGGAGCCTCTGTTTATTAGGTGCTAGTTGTCTCAGATTGATTGTCAAGGGTGGAAAAGTCCACTCTCCCTTAACTTTCCACCCACCTAGGCCCACCACAACTAATTGAGGTGAATTACACTATTGTTGTCTTGACCCAAGGCTTTATAAATTCTTATTTAATGTAGTGTTGTTGAAGGATTTGATGATATGTTGTGCTTTCTTTCATTATAGGGTTATGATTCCACTTTTCCTTTGTAATGTTCTTCCTCCAATGTAAGTTATTTGAATCACCTTAGTTTTCTTCTAAAAATTCTTCTTATTATCATTCTCGGTTCTTATTATTAACATGTTGATACTGTTTCTTCATGGTGTGAATTTATTCACACCAAACCTAGTGATATTTATCACATAACGGTGGAGTGTTTGTTACTTTTTTTCCCTTTAATTCCTCCATCATGAGTATACTTCCCACTTCCATTAAGATCATAAGATCAATGGAGGGATAACTCACTTATGGGTTGATCTAAGGGAGTAAAAAATGGATGGATGGGATGTTAATTATCACTCTATTAATCTCTAATAACTTCTTTTAAATGAGATTTTTATTTGATGATTTAAAAGCTTCTTCATATTTATTGAATTTTAAGGCCACACACTTCAAGAGATAATATGAATATTTACCTTAGAGTGCTCATAAATATGATTCTCCAAGTGTATTGGGGATTATAATTAAATTTTGTTGGTATGAACCAATAAGTGATGAAGATGTTTGATCTCCTTGAATGAAATCAACTCAAATATAAGAAATTGAATTCACTAAAGAGAAATTTCATCCAATACACCCCTTATAATAACCTAGGATCAACCCTTGTCATATTTTGAATTCACTTAAGTCACATATTTTTCACTTAAACCTATCTAAAATCAACCAAAATTTTTCCACTTAATATCCAAACACAGTCCATAGAATTTGCGTTTCTATAGGTTTCTTCTTAGGTCTCTAAGGAATCGATAACCCAAGCTACTCTACATTTGACCGCTTAACCATAAAAACTTGGGTAAATTTGGGTGAGACCAATGGACCATACTTCTATAGGATAATCACTCAACTTGGTCCCTCTTGCACTAATTTTTCATGGGCCTATGTTTCCTGCACTAATGGCATACTAAAAACTACCAGTATGTGTGCTCTAACCGGTACTTCCCTTCTGATTGGCCTTGAAGTTACACTTCTTACCACCAGATATTTCACTACTGGGTCGACATGATAATCCACTCTAAACTGGGCCTCCAAATTCCCTCAAGTTATGTTTGATAATAAGTTCATGGTTCACTATTTTATACATGGTAATCAACTGGAAAACATTCACCACAGAACAAATAGGATGTCTAAGGCCATTCAAAAAACGCCTTTCTTTCTCTGTATCATCAGTTTTATAGATAATAAAAAAGTATTGAAGCTATATAAAATAATATTAGTAATCCATAATAGAAATAGAAACCTACAAAAAGTTCATGAATTCCTTGGCATGATAGACCTCAATGTATCAGGGAAAAAGTAGTCATAGAAGATAGATTGTAAATCCCTCCAAATCACTTCCTGGTACTGACCAAACTAGTTAAAAATATCCCACCAACATTTGTAGGATCCTAAAAGAATATATGTTGAAAGTTTTAATCTTCTATTATGATGTTTTACAAGGTGATTAAAGATATATAAGACAATCTCAATCCATAACTTTGCAGCCTGGGGGTCATTATCCCCTAAACAATTACGTGGATGTTGCTACTAAAACTCCCGCTTCAACTTTCCCCTAGAAGGGGAGTGTCATAGAAATCTCCATATAGTCTTCATAAGCTGCATAAAAGCCCCTTGAAACCAGAAATCATCACCTATATTAGGGAAATATATAGGTGTCATAGGTGGCACCACTAGAGGTAACACTAGTGGATCGGGGCCCACTATCTTTGGAGCATGGTCATGACTACCCTCTTGGCACATGACTTGTGAAAATCATGATGGAAAGTTCTAAAAATTCCAAACACACACCTCATATAGAAGTTGACAATGGAAAATAACATATTTATAAGAATAGGACAGGTACAAGCCATCCTACACAAGAGTCATACCCCTCTACCTTCCCCTAAGTCCAAATATGAGGGATACAAATGATTATAAAGAACATGAGAGACATTGTCTATTACCCACTACTAAGGTCAGATCTGGGTCAATCTCTCTATTTCACTGCAATTTTCCCTATATATGGACTTCCAATTAAAAATTATAGAGTAAAACAACCTTCATTTTGAAATTATAATCCCTATTTAATGGAGGCCATATTAAAATTAAATATTTATCAGTTTTATAATTTACATAATATAAAATTTAATTTAATTTCCATTACCAATTTATAAAAGTAATTTCTTTGTAAATTTAAATTGGTAGTTAATTTAACTATATCCAAACCTTTACATTCAATAACAGAATGTAACTAGCAGTATAAGATGATTTTAATAAATAAAATATCATTAAAAACTTATATATTCGCATGATATATTTAAATTAAAAATGTAATTCATGTATTTAAAATCAACTAACATTTCATTCCATGTAACCTCAGTTACATAACTCAGACATGTGATAATGGGTTAGTTAAGGCTTCATCGTCAACCAATATGGGAAAACACCATTTATGTTGATACATGAAAATTAATAATCCATTATCCAATCTTATTTTTCCTTCAAAAAATTTGTTTTCATAATAGATATATCTCTCTAAACACATACAACAATTATCATGCAGTCAGGCAATGCAACCTACATAGAATGGCATAATGCATGACATACTGGTCCAATAAATTACTTAAAATGTTTCATGATCAATGGTTCCATGATATACTAGGCCAAGGATAAAATATAATCCAATATTGTAATAATAATAACATCACATAACATGTGAATCATCCAATGGTGGAATCAAATCAACTATAATAGGCATAAACCAAAACACCATGTCACATCCCATGTAATTTTGGATTTTGTCCCATACATGGGTTAGATACTCCCAAGAATAGGATCATTACAAAATTTTGACATATCCTATTCTCCTTTATACTATCCTTGAATATTAAGGTAAGGAAAATAAACTTGTGATGCCAATTTGTAACATCCCAACCTGGGATCCACTAAATAGTTCCCTGAGTCGGTGGGTCAAATGGACTCAAGTGCACCGCCCCATATACCATAGGCTTCCAACTAAAAGAGAGGATATATATTGCTCAATAAGGATATTATACCCTTATAATAAAAGTAGCACAGTAGTGTAATAAATTAATAAGATCAAAATCATAATAAACTGTGACCATAACAGCCGAAGTAATACATCCTAATAATAATAATAATAAGTCATAAATAGAAACATCGAGTATCTTATACAAAATGATGTAATGTAATGTATCTAAATAAAAAATAATAGGAAACATGGAATCAACACACATATGTATAGGAATATCAAAAGAACCAAAAAGACCAAAAATACTATCTCTAGATAGAATCATGAGCCATAGCTCGGTCATATACTCCCCCGCTCCCATGCAATAATTAATGGATCATTTAAAACTCAATGATTTCCCTTGTACCTACCTACATCTCGGAAGTATGTTTGGGTACCAATCGGTGGCCCAAAAAGGTTGTGAGATATACTCAGTAGTCCACCACCAATAGTGTCTATAACAAATTTGACCTATGAAAGTAAATTGTAGCCATGTGTAGGTCTAATAGGTAATAAGTAATGCAAGACAAACATAAGTAGTCCATGGAATAAGCTATAGAAGATACAAGATATAAAATATTAGAATAATTATATATCTATATAAATTATAAAAATATTATATTAACCAACTTGATATAAGCCACATGGGATAAGAGTAACAGACCCTCATGGGCCAGGTCCCAAGGCGGATAACTAGGGTCACCTATATCCAGAGATGTAAAAGTATACAGAAGTCACAGTTTCACACCCAAGTTCTTCATTAAAGTTACTTATATTTCATATATTTTTATCCTAACATTCCCCCCTAAGTCCCCCCTAACCCCCCACAAATTTTGGTGGCTTTTAAATATGTTTTTAAGGGATAATAGAGGGTGCACAGTTTAGGTGTATGGTTTTCCAAACCGTGCACACAAACCATGCTCTTCTATCCAGTTCATTAAAAATGTGTTAAAATTACTTCTTTTCCCTCCCATTATTTATCCAAACTCGTCCCTTTCTTCCCCCATTCGATTGTTTCATCCATGGAAGCCCTCCAAGTCACTCAAACCCTCATTTGAACTCCATTTTGAAGGGGGGTTTGGTGGAGGAACTTGAATAAACCTCAAGTAAGTGTCTATCCCTCTTAGTTCCTCCCCTTTCCATGAAGTTTCTTACATTTTTTAATGAATTACCAAATTATCAAGGGTTAGGGTTTTGAACCTAGGGTTTAACCTTGGGTTTTCTTGGTCCAATCTCATGTTTTTAGGCTTGATATACCTTCCTTGAGGTGTAGCGGTGGTGCGATTGAGTTTTCACACAAAGGATTCAAGTTTTTAACAATTTTGGTAGGTGATTCCATTGTGTATGAAATCCTTGTGTCTATATTGATGTGTTTATGGTATTTTCATGTTTATTTCCTTTTATTATTGGTATAAAAATTGGTTTTAGAGGTTTTTGTAAAGCAAATGAATTTGTAGTGTTGTTTTTATGTGAAATTGGGGGTTTTTCAAAGAAATATTATATTGATTCATTTGGGGATACCAAATAATTTCTTAGATGTTTTTATTGAAATATATTAGGGCTGAAAATAATATTTAATTTTTATCTCCTTTTTTTGTTGCTCTGAAAATATGTTTTAATGGTGTTTGTGAGGCATATGAATTTTAGTTTCCATGTTCAACGATATCACTTATTAAATCATATGTAGCTGCCCTAAAACTAATTTTTTGGTTTCATTGAATGATATTTGGCTTCTATTTATGTTATTTTGACTTTTAAGTGTGCACATGGTGTGCAAAGTGGGGATTTCGAGGAGTTTTGGGTGCAAAACAATGTGAGATTTTGAGAAGTTGTTTCATTGAAAATCAAAATGTTTTGTTGTGAGTTTTGAGTGATATAAAGTGTGTATAGATACTGTATTGTTTTTATGTGACCATTAGTGGTGTTTTTATTTACAAAGGGATGTGTGTTTCTTGTTGAAATTTTTTGATCACAAAGGGGGAATCCCGGGTACCTAGGTGGGTGGATATGTACTAGTACGGCTAGTGATCTGGATGGGTTTTGTCCCTATTTCACTGAGAAAATGGACAATGAAAACTCTAACTAAACTATGTGTATGATGGATGGGTACCAATAGGTTATGGTTATGTTCTATACTAGTGGACCGTGCATGGGAAAGGATTTTTACATTGATACATTACACCGAGGTACAAGGTACATAGGGACCGGGACTATCTAGTGCGTAGGGGTGTTCCCAGTTTTGGTGATCATTGAATTTTTGGTATTTAACCTTGTCTTTGGGTTTGTTTGGATATAAATTAAAGTATATAACATTTATTATTTAAATGTTTTAACATTCTAAAAGTTTTATTTTGAAAACTATTTTCAATTGAAAGTTTCATCTCTTGGAATGTATCACCACTTTTCTTTACATATTAAAACTGCTTGCTTTTTCACCTTGTATTACATACTGTTTGGAATATTTGGGTGTTTTCTTATTGTTTTTAGGATCACACCCTAATTACACCTCTTGGGTATAAGTATAATTTGTAATGTTTGACTCAGGTAAAGGAAAATCCTCAGGCGAAGGTGGTTCGGGTTGTTAGTCCCCTCCTATGGTGTAGTGTTGTAGAGACGGCTCGGGGGTGACGACCCCTTGTCGTGTGGAGTTCTTGGGGATGTTTTTCTTATCTTTTTATGTGTCTTTGTAACACTTGTTGTATACTTAAACATATATATTTAGTTCTGGATCTTTCTTAAGTCTTTTTTGCGTTGAAATTTCATATTCTTATTATTGAATTTTTTTAAAGTTTTATGCTTTCATACATGGGTAAATCCTTCCCAAACCTAATCTATTGACACCTGGGTACTTTTTCTAGCCTGTGGTAATAGGAAACACCCTTCGGGCCTTGTCATGGTCTAGATTTGGTTTCAGTATTAGTGGAGACCAGATTCGGTTCGTGACAAAATGGTATCAGAGGAGGTCATTGTTTTGGGGTTATATTATTATTTTGGGATGAGTCAGGATAGAAAAAATCTAGGACTATCCAGGCTTGGAGTTTTGGTCATGAGTAGGGTGTCTGGACCACACCTCTCGTTTTAGACATTGAGTTACTAAGGGAAAATGTAATTGACTGATTGACATCACTTCCAAGTGATACATGTGGGTTGCAGACCACATGTGGACATCGGGCGTGGGTGGAGTAGTTGTTTCTTTTATTATAGTGATGTGGTTAGATTATTTATATTTTATGTATTTGATTAAAATTTTCAGAATTGTGGTATTGACTATTTTTTTGTGATTGTTTTGTTTTATAGAAACATGCCTCCTCGTAAATCTCCCATGCGCCCATGGGAGGAAGCCGGAGATATTTCTCACACACCAATTGATCAGAGGCTAGTCGAGGCCACGGTTCAGGATATCTAGGGTATAGGATAGATACTATCTCCTATTCCATATATTGTTAGATAGGATGATATTGTTCCTAGAAAGGAAAAGGCCTAGGAGTTCCTAAAAAATAAGTTTCCTACATTTTGTGGCAGCGTAGAACCCCAAGAAGTAGAGGAATGGCTCAAAAAGATCGAGTGCATGTTCGAGTTCTTAGATACACCTGAGGAGATCAGGGTGAAGAGTGCATATTTTCTGTTGGAGGGTCCCAACCACATGTTTTGGGAATCGATACTTCAGACTAGGAAGAATGAGTAGATACGCTAGGAGACTTCAAGGTTGTCTTCAGTGAGCAGTACTTCCCTGAGCTCTTGGAATATTCCAGGTCCTGAGATTTCATGGATCTTGTTCAGGGGAATCTATCTGGGATGGATTACACCAACTGTTTCACTTAGTTGGTTCGGTATTCTCCTAAAATTGTCTCAAATGAGAAAGCGAAGGCCCATAGGTTTGAAAAAGGATTTCCACCAGAGATATAATCCTTGGTGTTCTTGTTTAAGATGAGGACCTATACTGAGGTGGTTGATCAGACGTGCATGGTGGATATTGACTGGAAAGGCAGGGATGGTTTCTCTTGGTCAGTATCAGTAGTGGGAAGTTGAATCTCTTCAGAAAAGAAAAGGAGGTGGGAGGAACATGTGAAGAAGGGAGGTGGTAGTTTAGGCCACTCTTCTAGGAAGTTTTCGTCTATGGCTTCTGATGTGAGATTGGTTGTGTTCCACTAGTGTGGGAAGTCAGGGAACATCTGACTAGAATTCCCACTTCCTCTAAATCCATGTTACTAATGTGGAGTTATGTGGCATTTGAATTGGTTTCGTGGGGTGGCACACCCACTTCTGAGTGGGGAAGGGTTAGTGGCATGAAGAGGAGTGCCAGCACAGTCAGAGCCATCGAGGACAGGGGAATATCGATTTGGAGACCATGGTGGTAGGGCTGGATCATCTTCTAGGCAGATCTACTTTAGTTCACATCCACAAACTATTGGTCATCCTCAAGTATAGATTGGACATCTCCATGTAGTGGATCAGGCACCAGCAGGATCATAGGTGGGACCATCGATAGTTCGATGTAGCATTTTAATCGCATATTCTATAAATAGTACTCTTTTTGATATTATTGCCTTTGTTTAATTTATTTTTCCCATTTTGTGGACATTTTGAAATATCCAACTGAGTTTTTGTCTTTTTCAATGGAGTTGGTGACACCGCAGAGAAAGAAGAAGCAGGGTCTTAGGTGCATGTCATGTGCTATCTCTGTGTCAGGGATGGAGATGGAGTGGGACCTCTTGGTCTTAGATATAGATATTTTTTACATGATACTTGGAATCTATTAGCTGGTACACTTCCATGCACACATCAATTTCTAAAGGTAGTGAGTGAGTTTCTTGGAACCTGATGGGAGTCGTCAGGTTTTTCGTGGAGAATGGGATCCTCGGTCGGGTCATGCAGGACCTCCACTCCCTTAGTTGGGAGGTCTTATCTTCCAGTTTTCATCACTCTCACTAGAGGACAATGGTATTTTCCATGAAGGTGCACTAACTCATGTAGTGAATGAATTTCCAGAGGTTTTCTTGGATGATTTTTCAGGTTTTCCCCCAGAGCAGGATGTGGATTTCTCAATTGAACTGGCACCGAGAACACAGTTGATAGCTCTTCCCTCATATAATATAGCCCTTACCAAGCTGACGGAATTAAAGATATAGACGGATGACTTAGAATCCAAAGGATTCATTCACCCAAGAGTCCCACCTTGGTCCACTCCTGTGTTTTTCTTAAAAAATGCTGATGGATCCCTTCAGTTGTGCATTGACTATCGGGAGTTGAATAAGGTAATAATTAAGAAAAAATACCCTTTTCCCAGAATAGATGATTTTTTTATTAGAAGAATGGGGAAAGGGGTTTTTAAAATTAGACTTGTGTTTGGGATACCATCAAATCAGGGTGAAAGAGGAAGATATCCCTAAGATAGACTTCTGAAGTAGGTGCCTCCACTTTGAGTATTTGATCATGCCCTTTGGATTGACCAATGATCCAGTAATCTTTATGGAACTCATGAATAGGGTGTTCTACCAGTATCTTGATTCCTTCATTTTGGTGTTCGTGGATGATATTCTAGTATATTTTGGCTTAGGAGAAGAACATTAATATCACTTGAGGATCATCTTGGGTACTTTGTGGGATCACCACCTCTAGGAAAAGTTATCAAAGTGCACTTTCTAGATCAGGGAGGTGAAATTTCTGGGGCATGTGGTCTTGGAGTAGGGGGTTTCAGTGGACCCCAAGAAGCTTAGTGTGGTTATTTCATGGGAGAAACCAAAGAATGTGTTTGAGATCAAGAGTTTCCTTGGACTGGCTGGTTATTATGGGCGATTCATTTGGGGTTTCTCTCAGCTTGCTTCACCGATGACTGCGCTCACCCGAAAAGGGGTGAAGTTTGAATGGGGCCCATAATTCTAGGCATCCTTCGAGGATATGAAGCGATGGTTGACTACCACCCCCATGTTAATTTTTCTTGAGGCTGGGAAGGTTTATATGGTATATTATGATGCTTCAAGTATGGATATTTGGTGTCTGCTTATGCAGGATGATCACGTGGTGGCGTATGGCTATCGCCAACTTCGACCACCCAAAAAGAACTACCTAAACCATGGCTTGGATTTATCAGTTTTGATGCATCATTTTAATACTTGGTATCACTATCTATTTGGGAAGAAGTTTTAGGTCTACTCTGATCACAAAATATCGGCCTATATCTTCTCACAGAAGGACCTCAACTTGAGGGAACATCACTGGATCGAGTACTTGCAGGGGTTAGACTTTGACATTTTCTATACCCCAGGAAAGAGTAATGTGGTGGCCGATACCTTGAGCAGAAGAGTTCTAGTGTAGGCTTTGAGGAAGTCCAGTGATGAGTTTACTTTGATGGGACTCTTTGCTCAGATGCATGTGGAGACCAGAGAGCATAGTGGAGGTGTGTTCTTGGCGAGCGTTCAGTTGACTCCTTCTCTCTTGGAGTTGATTCAGATAGAAAAGCCTAGAGATAATCTTTTTTAGTAGTAGAGGTAGTTTCCTAATGGTGGGAGACATTATCTAATTGGTTATCATCTCCGGAGGGCATCTTGTGCTTTAAGGGTTGTTCAGTAGTGTCGTTATCTCTATGAAAGGTGGTGATGTAGGATAGCCACCAGTCCTAGTGGGATTTACATTTGGGTTCCACCAAGATTTATTATGATTTGAGATGATAGTTCTGGTGTCCAAGTATACAATGATACATAGCGGGCTTTTTGTCGAGATGCTACACATGCCAGTAGGTGAAAGTAGAGCATCAGAGGCCCTCAGGTTTTCTCCATCCATTACCCATTTTAACCTGGAAGTGGGATGAGGTCTCCATAGACTTAGTTGTTGGCTTTCCTCGTACACCTCAGGGTAAGAATTCCATTTGGGTGGTGATTTATCATCTGATCAAATCATCCCACTTCATTCCAATCAAAGATACAGCTAAAGTAGATGAGTTGGTCCGTTTGTATCTTCAGGAGGTGGTAAGGATCCATGGTGTACCGTCAGCAGTTATCTCAGATAGAGACCCCCATTTCACTTATATCTTTTTTAAGTCCTTAAGGAGGCCTTGGGGTCTTAGATTAATATGATCATATCATACCATCTTCAAATGGATGGTCAGACAGAGCGAAAAAATCATATTTTGGAGGACATGCTTTGTGCATGTTTTCTGGATTTTGGAGGTTCCTAGGATAGCCATTTGGGATTGGTTAAGTTTTCTTATAATAATAATTACTAATAATCTATTTTAATGGATCCCTTCTAGGCACTCTATGGTCAGGATTTTTGGTCCCCCCTATGTTGGGATGAGGTTGGTGAGACATCACTATTGGGGTCAAGCCTTGTGCAGGAGACTTTTGAGAAGGTCAAATTGATCAAGCAACACTTATTAACAGCTCCAAGTTTCCATAAATCATATGATGGACAGAGGCGTCGAGACTTAGAGTTTTCTGAGGATGGCAGGTTATTCCTGAATGTGGCCCCTTGTCTGGCCCATCATCGATTGAGAAAGCAAGGGAAGCTGACGATGCGGTATGTCGGACCTTTTGAGATCACCGAGAATATTGGAAAGGTCACATACAGGTTGGATTTACCTTCTCATTTGACATCCATCCATGATTTATTTCATGTCTCACTGTTGAATAAATAAAACCTTGATCTGTCCCATGTACTGGGTTGGGAAGAACTGAAGATAGAGCCTGACTTGCTAGTTTTTGAGCGGCTAGTGCAAATAGTGGACTCCAAAGAGAAGGTTCTTCAAGGGAAGTCTATTCCACTAGTCTAGGTTCATTGGAATCATGGTAGTGATTCTCATGATACCTAGGACTAGAAGTTATGGGTTTAGGATGATTTCCCAATATTGTTTTCTGATCAATCCTCTAGTCGACTTTCCAGGATGAAAAGTTATCATGTTGGGGAGAATTTTCACACCCAAGTTATTCATTAAAGGTACTTATATTTCATATATTTTTATCCTATAATTCCCCCTAAGTCCCCCCTAATCCCCCACAAATTTTGGTGGCTTTTGAAGATGTTTTTTGGGGATAATGGAGGGTTCATTGTTTAGGTGCACGGTTTGCCAAACTGTGTACACAAACTGTACACCTATGTCTAGGTCATTAAAAATGTGTTAAAATTACTTATTTTACCTCCCAATATTTATCCAAACTCGGTCCTTTCTTCCCCCATTTGACCATTTTATCCATTCAATCCCTCCAAGTCACTTAAACCCTCATTTGAACTACATTTTGAAGGGGGGTTTGGTGGAGGAACTTCAAGCAACCTCAAGTAAGTGTCTCCCCCTCTTAGTTACTCCCATTTCCATGAAGTTTCTTACATTTTTCATGAATTTCCAAATGACCAGGGGGTAGGGTTTCGAACCTAGGGTTTAACCTTGGGTTTTCTTGGTCCAATATTCTATTTTGGGGCTTGATCTGCCTTCTTTGAGGTGCGGCGGTGGTGCAATTGAGTTTTCACACAAAGGATTCAAGGTTTTAGCAATTTGGGTAGGTGATTCCATTGTGTATGCAATCTTTGTGATTATATTTCTATGTTTATGGTATTTTAATGTTTTTTTCATTTTATTATTGTTAAAAAAATTGTTTTTAGAGGCATTTGTAAAGTAAATGAATTTTTAGTGCCATTTTTATGTGAAATTGGGGTTTTTTCAAAGAAATATTCTATTGATTCATTTTGGGATACCCTATAATTTCTTGGTTGATTTTATTGAAATGTATCAAAGATTAAAATATTGTTTTTAAAGTTTATCTCGTTTTTTTGTTTTTGAAAAAAATTGTTTTAATGGTGTTTGTGAAGCATGTGAACTTTAAGTGCCATGTTTGTGTGAAAACGGAGGTTTTACAATGATATCACTTCTTAAATCATATGGGGATTCCCTAAAAATGATTTTTTGGTTTCATTGAATGTTTTTGGCTAAAATTTCTATTTTTATGACTTTTAAGTGTTCACATGGTGTGTAAAGTGGGGATTTCAAGGATTTTTTGGTGCAAAACAATGTGAGATTTTGAGAAGTTTTTTAATTGAAAACCAAAATGTTTTATTGTGTGTTTTGAGTGGTATAAAAGGTGTATAGATACTATATTGTGTGTATGTGAAAATTAGTGGTGTTTTAATGTTCAAATGAATGTGTTATACTTTCTGAAATTGTTTGATCACAAAGGGGTAAACCTAGGTACCTAGGTGGGAAGATATGTGCTAGTACAGTTAGTGATCTGGACGGGTTTTATCCCTATTTCACTAAGAAAATGGACAAAAACAACTCTAAATAAACTATGTGGATGATTTTTTTGGGACCCCTAGGTTATGGTTATGTTACCTACTAGTGGTTTGTGCATGGGAATTTATTGTGACATGGATACTTTACACCGAGGTGAGAGGTATGTAGGGCCCGAGACTATCTATTGCCTAGGGGTGTTCCCGGTTTTAGTGCTCATTGTATTTGTGGTATTTACCCTTGTATTAGGAGGTGTTTGGATATAAATTATAGTATATAACATGTCTTATTTAAATTTTTTAACATTATTAATGTTTTATTTTGAAAACTATTTTCAATTTCATCTCTTGGAATTTATCACCGCTTTTCTTTACATATTAAAATTGCTTTCTTTTTCACTTTATATTGCATACTATTTGGAATCTTTGGGTGGTGTCCTGTTGGGATTAGGATCACACCCTACTTACACCCCTTGGGTGTATGTAGTCTTGGTTATGTTTGATACAGGTAAATGAAAAGCCTCGGGCAAAGGTGTTCCAGGTTGTTAGTCCCCTCCTACAGTGCAGTGTTGTGGAGATGGATTGGGGGTGACGACCCCTTGTCATGTGGAGTCCTTGGGAATTTTTTGATGATATTTTTATGTGTATTTGGACAAATTTTTTATGTTTAAACATATATATTTAGTTCTGTATCTTGATTAATTCTTGTTTGGCATTAAAATTTCAGATTCTTATTATTGATTGTTTTTAAGGTTTTATGCTTTCATACACAGGTAAATCATTCTGAAACCTAATCTATTGATACTCAGTCACTTGTGCTAGTCCATGGGGATATGGAACACCCTTAAGGCCTTATCATGGGATGGATTTGGTGAAAGTATTAGTGGAGACTAGATTCAGTTTGTGACACACAGGTTCCATACCTTAATAATAATATATTCTATACCTTAATAATCATAGGTGTCGTACCTTTTCAATAGGTTCCAAACCTTAATAATAATATGCTATATAATTTAATAATAGGTTTTATACCTTAATAATAATAGGATCCATTCCTTAATAATAATCAGTTTTATACCATCAATCAATAGGTTTAATACATTTAATAATAGTTGTTTTCATACCATTAATCAATAGGTGCCATACCTTTAATAATAATTGGTGTCATACCATCAGTCAAAAGGTTCCATTCATTTAATAATATTAAATTCCAAAAAGAGATGTAACATCAAGAAAAAACTATAATAAAAGATGAGGGCTAGGTTAGTATCCATACCTATATACAATTATCATTTCATCAACCCTTTAATCATTTTAATAGCATTTAACAACATAAAAAAGGAGGCATGATCCTCCCCAACTAACTCGTTTAATTTATAGAGGCTCTCACTATAAGGATTGTGAGCTCACACACCCCAAGGGTTGGTGTAACATAGGTTACATATAATAATCACACCACATGGGTGGCTCAGGTTGAGATTTTAAACCTCATACCATAATTAGGTGTTACAAAGCCAACCCAAAACAAGTGAAAAAATTAATCTAAGGCTTATAATTTAATTTAGAAGAAACAAACAGAAATTCCAAAAGTTGGAACGATGGTGATAGTAAAAAATACAAAAACACCACAGAAAAAATGTATATACCACCTACCTTATGACTATGGAAGAACGCTTGACTAGTATTGGGCTTTTCTTTGGTCCAGATCATAAGAAAAAGGGATGATATACAAATGTCCTAAAAATAGGGAATATTAGCTCACACCAAAATAAAATTTTCATCAACAAGAAGAACAATAAAAGGAGATAATGTATTGGAGATATTACTAGTGGTGATCCAATGAGATCAGTAGTGGCTCAATCAGACGTCGTATAGATAAGATATTATGAAGCCTAGCCTTTAACATAAGAAATATCTCTCAAGGGTGGGGGCTGCTATGTGTGGGAGTATAAAGAAGAGGGTAGATCTTAAATTGAAGTAGGGAAAATGGTAAAATATCCCAAGAAATAAAAATTTCACTATTTGGACGCATTTTTGGGAAAACAGTGCACCAACTTTGCACCCAACTCTTTCCCAAAATACCCCTCGCATGGTTTGGAGTAAAAGATTATAAAAAGAATGTGTATCCCATGTACACCCTCTATATTTATCTCACATGGACGTGTGTCCCGGTTTCAAAGTTTCTTCAAATCGTGAAACCCCTTAACAGTGAATAAGATCACCCTGCATGGTATTTCTTAACCATGTGAACTGGGTTGTATGGTTTCTAATAATCATGTGGCCTAGTTTTTTCCTCCAAAAATCAACGATATGGGCTATATACAAGCATTTTACACCCTCATTTCCTCTGTAACCTCATTAGGAAATTAATTTATGACTAAATTAAGGAAAAAACATAAATTAAATGGTTTTTTAACTCAAGGAAAATTCAAGATCTTACAAAATCAATATTTCACCGTTTACTTTATCAAATCAAGCCAATTTTTAGAATTCCCATTTACCAACCAATTTAAAATAAAAAACCCATTTATTTTACATTAATCATCAGCAATATTTATCCACACATCCTATTTCAAAATAAGAGGTCATTGACTATTTAAAACTATTATCCAACCAACCCATTCGCTTCATTATTTAATCCCCTTTTAATTTTTCATTTATCAACAACCACATTAACCACACTTTCCTTTATCACTTCAATCATTCATTATCCACTCCAGGCCATGCCATTATAATTTAACATTATTATTTAATTTATTTATTACTCATGAATATATCAAAACATGACCCATTCCCATCTCATCCAACTCATATCACAAACACACATCACACAAACATAACATTTTCAGATTCAGGAAAAAACAGCATTCATCACATTCCACTTCTTTATTTAAGGGTATTCTCATACAATCCATAAATCCTAGGGAATCCATTTTAATAACCAAATATAAGTGAATGAAAAATTCCATTAAAATTGAATTCAAATAATCACACTAATCAAGTTTCCACAATACATATCAAATTAACACAAATAAGGCTTCCAATAGCCTTTATTTTCAGTTAGGTGTCAAACATGCATAATCATTTAAACAATATTACAACATAATAAAAAACATGTGAGATCTTTATTTTTATGGAAAAAATAATAATTAAATTTATTTGATTACCACTTTCACTCTCTGGGATAATATTTAAATTATATAAATTAATAAAACATGTGATAATAAGGATAATAATTTTATATTCTTGTGATAATACTTTATATGGAAACAATTATATGAAAAATGAATAAATCATATAAAATATAGTAGAAATTCCCTATTCCCCCATAAATTAGAATTAATGAATTAATTAACATTATTAAGTTTATGAATTTAATCTTCTAAAATAATAATAAAAAGTATATATCCCCCCATGTGATACACTAGGTGAGAAATGAAGGATCCCACACCTCTATTTGCAAACCTAGCAAAGATAAGAAACAATTTTCGCAAGGCCTAGTGTGAAGCTATAATCATCTGATTCTCTAAATTTAATAATTTAAATGTTAAAATAATATGTAATTATATCTAGAAATTAGAAAACGAAACCTGTCAAAAAACGGGGTGTTGACCTTCTAATCATCAAGATGAATCTAATGGGATTGACAGTACATTAATCTGATAAGTATTGACAGAGATATGGCATAAAGAAGTTGAATAATCTAGGGTATTTATTTACCCAAAATTTAATTCTCAAAACGTATTTTTCATTTAATTTTATTATTTAATTAAAAAATTATTAAAAAATTTATTATTTAATTTTTTATGTTTCAATTTTCACATTTATCATTATTTTGTAAAAGATATTATTTTTTTTATTGGGTTTGGCACCCCCACTTGGTGAACCTCTCCACCCACATTCAATTTTTAGCACCTCGCCTAACTCCTTATTATCTTTTATTTTTATTCTTATTTATTACCCTCTCTCTCCAAACTCATCATTACACCAAATTCATATTATCTATCCAATCTTGTTAAATCCCACAAAACTTTATTTTCTTTTTATTCTTATTTCCTTATTTCCCACACACTCCCTATCCTCACCATTTCAATTCCTACACCCAACATCTCATATCTTATTAATTTATTACTATTATTATAATTTCATTTAATTCATATATATCTACTCTATCTCTATATCCCATCTTATAACTTTTTTACTTTTTCAAGGCCTCGCACTCCCTTTAATTCTTCTTTATTTTTTTAAACTCCACCCCACACACCTAATTACACACATATCACATTTTTCATTTTTTTTTAAACTCATATATAGTTACAACATATATGTATAAGTAATTTTTTCAAAAATCCAAATCAGGATATATATATATATATAACATACACAAAACCATATATATTTATAGTAATATAAATATATATAACAAATTTATATATTTATATATATGTGTGTGTGTGTTTGTGTGTGTTTGTAACGATATACACACTTTTATATGTATAAAAAATAAAATTATACATACACACATATATATAAATATGTCAATAATATGAAAATACACAAAATACATAGGTTTATTTATATAACAATATAGTGTGTGTGTGTGTGTGTAAAATTTATAACCCAAAAATTTGGAATCATTTAATTAAAATAATACACATGTAAATATACATATTTACACATGTGTGTAATTTTTTGTATAATGTTTAATAGATATCACCTAATTAAAATTTTGGAAAAATGTAATTAAATTAAATAATATTGAATTTATTTTAATTAAATAAATCCTTAAAAATAAAATAATTTTAAAAACATCCAAAATAAATGTCAAAACATAAAAATTACTTTTATAAATTTATCAAACCCATTTTAAACCGCATTTAAGTTTTTTTAAAAACACCTAAAGAAAAAAATCACTAAAAACAACCTAGAAGGATAAAGGAAGTCTCAAGAATATTAATAACCTTTACAAAGTATCACAAATAAAAAATCAGCGTGAATCC
Organism: Viscum album; assembly: GCA_963277665.1. Classification (NCBI taxonomy): domain Eukaryota; kingdom Viridiplantae; phylum Streptophyta; class Magnoliopsida; order Santalales; family Viscaceae; genus Viscum; species Viscum album. The sequence continues at coordinate 1,657,299,731 of OY728163.1, forward strand.
AACATGATTAAATACAAGGGAGAACAAAGACACTGCAACTCAAGAAAGCATACAACTCAATTTGTTCCCTTAGTGTCATAATTGTTCCATCATCCAATTGATGGATCGACCATTTGTATATATATCGTGATAATTTCATTTGTTTTGTCCTTTATGGTTAATTATTTTGATATATGAAAGTGTGGATTAAATGAGGTCACGTAATATAGTTAATGAGAATTCATAGATAAAATTGGATTATTTAGAAATTAATTTTTCTATTTATACATCATTAATTTTTTAAAAGTTATCACATAGTTTAACTAATAATTTTGGTAATATAATTGTATTTCATTCACCAAGTTATGAAAACCCATATCTTTAAAATAAATATTAATTAAAAATTCCTTTTATCTTTCAAATTAGAATGAAACCATAGTTTATGTTCCACATCAACCATAATCGAGGGTGCCTCAAATTATTTGGGAGTTCCATTAAGAAGTGATGGGTTAACTTAAATAAAAATCACATCAAGGAAGTATCCATAACAATATTGGTTCACTTTTAGAGGTAAGTGTTGAGTAAATCCAAATTATTGATTTATTGGAGATTGGATTCCACTGAATAGTTTAAGGATACATGAATTAATGTCATTCTTTATCCACAATCCAACATTAAGAATGTATAAGTAGTAGTGTAGCTAAATATTGGACTATCGGAATTTTTTTAAAGATCCATTGCCTCTAGAATATCCTAGTGATTGGGTATTATAAATCTAATAGTTGAGTGATATTAATATTTTTTAAAAATAGGGGGAGGAATTTAAGTTTAATAAATAAATATTTTCCTAATATTGTGTAATCAAGATAAAATTTCTAATATGTTAAGTTTTATTTTGTAGAAAATTTCAAGTAATACTATGGTAACACTATGATCTATATTATATAATAAACATATCCTAATTGATATAAATTTCCAAGAGTGATGAAAGTGATTTCTCATAGTACTATGACAAAAAAGGGAGTTTTTTGTGTTGGAGACCCCATTACCTCATAAACCACCTTAAATAGAAATTAAGGGTGAAAATGAAACTTACGGGATACTCATGGATGATCCATTTAATATTTATATAATAAATTTATCATAAATTTCTAGATAGATATGAAATCATAATGAGGAAATGGATGGTTACACTGTGTTATCTCATCTCTAAGAAGTTTATGAGGAGAAAATGAAGCAAGAAACTAATGAGATTATCATTACACTAAACATGTTTAGTTTATGATATATAATATAGGATGGTCCTCATGTTCTTACGAAGATAAATTATATTGATTGATTGATTGAGTTATGATTCATTTTTTATAACCATATTTCAATACAACTCATTCTCTCATCCTTATCACCTATCTACTCTAGTTCTATTGATAACTATATAATGAAAAATAAGAAGAAATTGATATAATATCCTTTGGATAAGGTTTTGAAAGTTAATAAGAACTTAAATAAAGATAAAAAATTAGTTCTTCTTTTGAACAAAAGGAATGTAATTATGAAAATGATAATAGAAAGTAAAAAACCAAACGTACATTTGAAGAATCTTCTCAATAAAACAAATATAAAGTGAGAGGGTGTAATGATATATAATTTATATATGTAATTTTCCTTTTAAAAACCCATTTTTCATATTTAGGAATATAGTATAATATAAAACACATGCATCAAATAATAAAATCCACAAATTCTTTATTTTATTAATTTATAACATTAAATTTAGACAATAAATATACGCTATAAAATTGAAAATAGTATAAAGGGACAATAAATATAAAAAAACCCTAGAATATAAAATTTTAAATCATTTTGGCATCCTAGAATTATCACAACCACAAACAACACTATAAAAAGAAACAAAAATTATTAATGTAATCATAATTTTGAAAATAAATAATATAGAAGTGTGAGAGTAATTGAATTAAATGATAAAATAAGGAAATTATAGGTACTTATAGAAATTATAAAACCAATATGATTAATGTAATAGTAAAAATGACCATTAGGAATAGTAACCTAACCATTAGAAATAGTAACCTCACTATTAAAATAGTAACATAACCCTTATAATATTAAAATTTATTATAAATAATATTTATTTTGAATAAAATAATTAAATATAAATATTTGAGTGCTATAAATAAATATTCAAATTAGATTACTCAAAATAATATATAAGTGCATTTTTTTTTAAATAAATTTTTATGTATTTTACAAAACTATAATATTTATATTAAATACTAAAATAAACTAAGTTATAAATTTATTTTGATAAAATAATTATCATTTTTGGAATCATTATTTCAAAATTTTCTAGGGATATTTTTTTGGTAATTTTTTAAAAAACTACAATTTTTAGGTGCATAGTAAAAATAAAGTTTTTTGTGTAAATGGTATGTTTTAATTACATAATTTTTTCTTTTAATAATTACATAAAAATTATATAATGGTTTGTTCAATAAAAAATATATTTATCATGATAAATTATCCATTTAAAAATAAAAAATTAAAATTCAAAACCTAAAAAGTAATTTCCAAAGACTAAAAAAATAGAGTACATCATAAAAAAACAATGTTCATTTTTTTCTTCTTTTCTTTTGTATAAACTAAAAAATTTGGGCTTAAATGGATTATAAATTCATAAAAACATATAATTATAACAAAATATAATTAAATATGTCAAATAATACCACTATTATAGGTTTTACTTTTGAAATAATAATTTATTCAATATTTTAACCCAAAAATACCCCCACCCTCCTATATAAATACCCCCTTTCCCCTCCCTTGTAAAATCACTTCTCATATACTTCTATGATCCTAATATCTATATAGTTCCCTTCTACTCAATATAATTATAACCTTATAAATGTTCTGGTTTCATCCAACCCCAATCATTCAAGGATTTAGTTTCATCGCCAAGGAGTAAAGCTTCAATGAAGAGGTAAACCCACAATCCTCTTCTATTCATTATTTATCCTTCTACTATCCTAATCACTTTTTCTTTCAAACATTACTAAACTATTTAATCCAAAATTATATAACATAAAAATGTTATTATGATATGATATAACAATTTTAATCCTTTTATAATATATATACATACCCCCCCCCCCTTCTTGCCATGTCATATTAATTGTTGGTTTAATCCACCTATGAGGATATTACTAATTCTTTACATAGTACCTCCTTTATATATGGTTAATATAAATTATTTAAAATGATTAAACATGAAATTTAATTTATTTTTATGCTTTTCATGGTAATTTAACTAATTTTATGAACACACAGCCAATTCTAAAAATAAATAAATCCCATGTATTTTTAATATTATTGATTATATTTTATAGATTCACATTCATTAAATTAATCTTATATGATTTTTCAAGTCGAAAAGAAATAGTTTTAATCTAACTAAAGTATTTTTAATGTATGATATGGTTTTTTAAGTTATATTTATAAATTTTATAAATTTAATTTGATAAAATGGAATTCATTTTTGATATAATATTATCAATTATATATTTTTCTAAATTTTTAGGATTTTTCTAAAAATATTGATTTTTATATGAATAGTGACAAATATAGATTTTCACAAAAACTATCATTTATTTTCATGTATTTACAAGGTAATATTATGTTTTGGATTGATTTTAAAGTCAAATTGGTCCCATTTTATTTAACATGATCTAATTAATGCCATAGTAATCAACATTATGCTTTGTTTTGCTATAAATTCATTTTTAGGATTAAGACATATTTTTCAAAAAAAATTGCGCTTTGTGAAATTATATTAAAATTAATTTTAGAAATAAATAGAAATTGTATATTGAAAAATTAATTTCATATTTTTAATTAATATGATTAAATTTATTAATTATTTTACTTTCATTTTTTTCATAAAGAATAGTCACCATAATAAAAATTGTCTTCATGGTAAAAGAGTAAAACGGGTTTATTAAGCCTAAAAATAAGTGATATAGACAAAAATTATCATATTAAAACTTATTTTATGAGATTATTTATACTCTTATTACCTTATATTTGAAATGTTATATATTTATTTCCACTTTCCCATTAATAAGACTTTATATTGTTTTAAAACTTTGAAAAAATTACAAATGTCACACCCATCACTTATAAGAGGGAACCCCATGTCATCTATTATTTACATAATTTTAAGAATTTAAATAGACTAATACATGATCAATTACATTTCCAACATCCATTCCTAGACATTATAGGTCTTTTTTTCACCAAAATACCAGTATAGATGGATTAAGGTGAAATCCAAAGGAGGTTTTCTAAATAAGAGGTATAACTCTTAACCGAGTGTTTTCATATTTATTTATTCCTCCATATATTTAAAATATTCTATAATAATTATTATATTATATAAAAATAATTTTAAATATACTAAAATGTTATTATTTTGATGTCATGACCCTTTTTCATCTCATTTTCCATTCTATGGGAAATGAAAACAGCATTATGCGTTCTTGTAGACTATCGCCTCTATGAAGCAATGTTGTTTTTCATTACCGCAGCATATGGTATGTTCAAATGATGGATAAAATGAATATATTTGATACATATTGAATAACTATGAATCTAGAAAGATAATATATTACTTTATTTATTACTTTTCCATCTATTGTAAAATGATAATGTCACTCGTGCATATGTGTGGACTACCACCTCCAGGAAGTGATGTGTTCATTTTTCATGTATGTATTTAATAGTAGTTTATAAAATTGTATTTAATGTATAGGATTTTTATTTATTTCATGATTAATATTATGTATATGATGGAACCATAACCCCTTTTACTATAGTCGGCCTACTGATGTTGTTTTAGGATTATGAACTGAACATCCTCAAAACATCTAATAAAAACCTAATTAATTTAATATCTATAAAACACATTGAAATAAATGAAATAAAATGTATTGTTATAATGGTATTATACTTAAAAATATTCTTAATCAATTTAATAATTAATATAAGTTTATTATACAAGAGTTAAAAAATATACATGATGAGTCACACTCGAGGTAAGGGGTTTTTCTTTAAAATATTGTTTTAAATTTTTTTAACTATTTTTCCTCCATATCCATGTTATTAAAAATGTGTAAATAATAATATTATATATAATTCAATTATTTAAATTTATACATGACATTCTAATTTTTTTTAAAAAAATGGTATATTTTTAACGTTTCCTAAATGGGTTTTTTTTATCATTTTACGAAAGTGTGAAAGGAATATTTTTTTAACATAAGTGGAATGAATGGAATTTCCCACCATCATGAAAATTATAATTTAAGTATATTATTAAGTATATTTTTATAATTTTTTAAAAATAATATATTATTTATCATTTTTCTAGGACTTTTTCATTTTAAGAGTTTTCAAAACCAAAAATATTTTTATACTTAAATTTACATGAAAAAAAAATTTATTCCACATATGTGTTAAATATAATATTTTCTGACATTTTATGGTGTAAATACTAAATTATATGTGTTTTATGTGTTTTATAGTCCTTGGACATTGTTTTTGATGATGAGTGAGATGTATTTATCTCTCCAATGCATTGGGAAATGATTTTATTCTCAGGATAATTATGTTGGAATTAACTGGGTGGGTTATTCAATTTGTAAGGGTTATTTTAAGGGTTATAAGAATATTATTTCCTAAGGAACCTATGTGAGATTTCTATGATTCAAAAGATTTTTTATGGAAATATTTTTATTTTACAAGATAATAAACAATATTAGGTTTTAAAAAAGTTTATGGTAATTTTATAGGAGAAACTTATGTTCTTTAAGAACAAGTTTTTCAATGGTTCTAATATTTTCTAAGAAATCCTCATGATTATGATTTTTCATTTATTATTTTTTACAAAAAAAATTATAAATAACTGTGGGAAATATATCTAATTTCATGAGTAAGAAATGAATATCTAAGATCAATTTTTATTATTAAAAGGGAAAAAATTTCTTATGGATTTTGTAGTTTTTAAAATGGGATAAAAACTTACCTTCCTTTTTATATACCTTACTGAGATTTTTATTCTCATATTATGTTTTAAAATATTTTTTATAGGTCTGAAGGATTATTAGGAACTATATAAATTTATATATTTTTTCTATGGGGATTATTCTTGAAATAAGAGAATATGTTTTGAATAAATCGGGAATTTAAATATAAGAATCCAATTATTTTTATAGAAAATTAATATTTAGTTTATGTGTCTACTTTTTTAAGGATTTTATATGAAATATTTTTTCTTAATTATATAGAACAATAAACCTAACAGATTATGGGAATGTAATAAAATTAAATCCTAACTATTAAACTCCTAATTATAGGTTATTAAAATCACGAATCATTATAGATAGTATCATATAAAATGAATTTATCTGATCCTTAGAAACTATTGTATGTAAATATAAGGATAATCATGAATCTTCACTCAATGTATTCATGAGTAAAGGTCTACCACTAGGTATGGTGTTAAGTGCCCCAATCAAGAGGTGTATTAACTTCTAGAGTGCTTTTATATGTATCAACTATATCCCACTAAGTATGGGACTAGACTATTATTATTAGTATCATATAAAGGTTTAAATAACATTATAGGTTAGTATGTTATTAATAAAATTCATTTAAGGGATTTAAATCCATGTATTGTATAATCATGAGAAAATTTTAAGTATTTCCATATTGTTTCATCTAATCTATTTCTATTTCATAATGGTTTTTCATGGACTCAAAAGGGTGAAAAAATTGAAAGGAATCTGTAGGATAATATCCTTGTGAATCAATAACTTGTAATGGTTAGAATTATAAAATATTAGTTTATAGATGTGTTAAGTCAGTTGATGTAGGATATTATTAGTGGTATTCATTGAAAAGAGAAACCAAACTCTATGAAAATCAATATGTATATAGTTGATATTTTCATTAAATATAACCCTATGTAATTTTGTGGAACCTTTGAACTAGTGGTAAAAGAATGACAGATCAATTCTCTATAAAATATATTCAATATTTTTGGTTGTTCTAAACCATAGAAGTTAATTTTTACCATTTATCATTTTGAAGGTTAAGTAAATTGATAGTGGTTGTTAGTTAAAAATACCATGTAGAAATATGAGATTAATGTCACAGCATGGTCAATATTTAAAAATGAGGAGTGAGATTTCTCTCTCCTCCTCTTGGAGGTATGATGGAGCATCTATAAGACAAGTAACCAATCCTGGTACAAGGTTCCCCCCTTGGACTCAGCCTTGGTGGTGAGGAATAGATTCCTTTTGGTTGATCTTTCAAGTCTTATGAACCATTGTATATAATCCATGTCTCTAAAATGATTTATGGATAGGAGTTAACCCCTCATTCCATTGAGACCATAGCCGTTGGTTCACTTCGTGAGTTGGAACTCCCCACCCCATGGTCTTAAATTGAACATCGATGGCTATTGTAGCAAAGGGTGTATGTGGGAAGGAGGTGTGGTATGCGACTCTACGGGTTTAGTTTTACTTAATTTTATCTCATTTTATGATTTTGGTAATTCACTTAGGGAGGAATATGAGGTCATGATCAATGTAATTTAACTTTTCTACTTGAAACAAATATTTGTGGAGATAATAGAGAAAGACTCAGAGTTTATCTAGAGATAACTTAAAGGTATATCTTTCACTCCTTGGGAAATAAATTACCAAATTCACAAATGTAAGGCCCTTTTTAAAATGGGGCTAATCATTCACATACATGGTTTAATGAGAATAGAGTGGATGACTTTCTGGATTTAAAGGACTCCTATTAGTCCCCCCTTATGAAGTTTTCTATCTTTTTATCTCTTACTCCATGTCGTGCAGACATTGTCATTAGAGACGTGATAGGTCTCTACCACTAAAAACACCCATTATTGTCTTTTCTTGACTTTTATGTATTTTATGATATATAAAAAATAGTATTTTTCTGGATTAAGATAAAGGGTGAGTTCTATGTTGTCACCTATGAAGAAAATTTTACAATATTGTCTAGGTATGAACCAAATTTCATTCTGGACCATGATATTAAAATTGATAGGATTTTATAAGGATTTAAACCAAGTTTTTTAAGGGATTTATACACTATTAAATTTAGAATCTATGAGAATTTTTTGTAGTGTGCTTATAAGTTCAAGATGGAGTTTGTTTACTTTTACAATATTAAGGATAAGAAGTTGTCTAGGAGGAAAGTGATGGGTAAGCACTCATCAAAGAAATATATAAGTAAGAGGAATTAATTTCCTTATTATAATAAGTGTGGTAAGAATAATCCTATTGAGTGTCTCTTGAAATCTTGGAAGTGTTTCTGATAGGGTAATTTTGAACATATAGCTTCTGAATATAATGAAAAAGAAGTAATATTAAGTCAGAACAATAATGATAATGATGAAATATGGTGTTATAATTGTAATGAGATTGGACATTATATAAATGTGTTTCAAAAGATAAACATGGAGTATATAAATAATCAATACCATAAGAAGAAGGTTGTGGAAAAGTCATTTGTGACTACCTTGAGAAATTCTAGACCATCAAATGATATGGTGAAAATTATATTACTTGTTTACTTAGATTATTCCAATGTATTTTTAGATTCATGGTTTATGCATTCTTTTGTTTTTGAGAAATTTTCACATAAAACGGAAATATCATATCAAGAAATAGAGATATAACTTTTGGTAAAAACTATTAGTGTAAGTATTAAAGCTATAGATAATTATAATAATCTTCTTATGATTATTTTTAGAATTTTTTTCCATACAAATATTATTTTCTTTCCCATGTTTGAGTATAATTTTATCCTAGGTATGGATTGGCTATTGGTTTTTTTGGATTGGTCTAGAACCTCATTATATTAATGATGTCAAATCAAATTTATTAGGTTTCTAATGAATTTCATGTTTTATGATAGTTAACTATTTTTTGGTCAGAATGAAAAAAAAGTTAAGTCTTTAAGTGATAGTGAAGGTCAACTAACCATGTGGAGGTAACCAAATATTGAACTACAATTGTCTTCATGAACAATCAAGTGACCAACAAGTGAGAAAATTATTCCCAATTATTGAACTACCCATGTGTGTAATATGGTGACCATAAGAATAGATGAAACTACCACATGAATAAGTTAAGTGGTTACATATTGAAAAGAAGTGAAATCAAGAAGAATCTAAGTTGTCATACCAACTTATCATGTAAAGTGATTGTGCCAAATATACAAGTCCAAGTGACCATTTCAAAGTTACCATGGTAAGTGACCATGTAAATTAGTTATTATAAGTAACCATGATCCAAATTAACCATGCCTAAGTGATGACCAAGTTACCATGTTTAACCTAAGTTGTGATTTATTTTAAAATTTTAAATGTTTATATTTTGGATCATTAATTGTAGAGTCAGTTAATTTAAGAGTGTAATGAGTATGAGGATTAAATTATGAATATCCTCCAATAATTAATTAGATAAGTTCTTTGTTTATGAAGCAAATACCCTCATGGAAAAACATGGAGATGATACGCATGTGCTTCAGAGACAAATTGATATAGTAAGGACTTACACTAACATTTCATGACAATTTATTTTTTAGATATCTAAGTAAAACACTCATTTAATGTTTTTCAAGGATAGATATAAAAAAAATTGTCAAACCAATATGATCATATTGAGATTCAAAAAACCTTCTCTCCTCTTATATTTTTTCCTCCCTATTTTTTCTTACATTTGAGTAGTTACTATAATTCTTTTTTTATTCATTAATATAGGATCATGTATTTTATTTAATAGTTCTAGACACTCTTTAATTCATTATTTATAACTTTTATCCCAAAAATAACTATGAAAGAGTATATGTATAGATTGGAATGTATCTGTGTAGTCGTTTTATGTAAAACCTGATCCAGGTTATAGATTAGTTTATTTTTTTAATAAACTTACTGGTAGTGGGTTATTTACAAGTGGATAAAACTATGTATTGGCTTGAGACTAAACCTATTGTTTTATTATCCTATGTGTTTTCTTTTTTTTACTCTTTCCTTAATAAAAACTATTTATAGTTTTGAAAACTATATATCAAAACATTAATTTGATAGTTATCTTCATTAAATATTTTATATATGGTGTTTAATACAATTAAATCTATTTCAGAAGTTAAATAGTTTTTAAAAATTATTTTAGTTGAGTTGTGATAGAACTCTTGAGAATATATTTAAAATATCAAATTATATAATTTAATTATTTAGTTAACTAGGTATTTTTTAATAGGTAGGAGGATTTTTTTAAACAGAAATTTAATTGGAAACTCAATTCACCCTCCCCCCCCCCCCCACTTGAGTTTTCCACTCCGACTAACATTTGGAATCTGAGGTTTATTATTTCTTTCTAAATGTGATATATTTTTTCAAAAAAGATCAAATATTTTTGTTATTTTTAAATTTATATCTTTATGGATAATAATAGGCTTGAGAGTAATTCTACTGACATGCCTCTCTATCTTAATTTAACCAATTATTATTAGTGTAAGATGAATATAAACATACATATATATAGCATGGAGTTTGATATTTGAGCTGAAATAGAGGAAGAATATTAAAAAACTCAAAGATGCTAAAGTTGAATAGATTTATTCCACTAAGGTTTCTTAGGACTATAATTGTAAAGTTATGAATTCCTTATATTGTTCATTAGGGGAATATGAGTTTAATATAATTTCTTCATAGTCTACTATTTGTGAAATTTGGGATACACTTGTTGTTTCTCATAAAGGAATGTCATGTGTTAAGAAAATTCACCTTAATTACTATATTATTAAATATGATACTTTTGAGATAAAACATGATGAATCAATTTATAAAATTTATCTTGGGTTCAATGAAGTTTTCAATACCATTCATACAACTAGAAAGACAATTAAAGATAAATATCAAGTTATGAGACTCCAATAATGCTTACTAGATCAGTGGAGAGGAAGCTTTGTTTCCATTTGAGAATCATGAGATTTAAGTAAAATGCCAGTGAATTATTTTATTGGAAAATATATGATATAAAAATAATAATTGAAAGGGAACAAAGATGAATATGAACCTAAAAGAAAATTAGTTTCTTTCAAGACTTGTGATTCAATGATTAAGTAGAAAATAAAAAAAAGATAGTTTAAGTGAGGATGAATCGCCATATGATAATGATGAGGAGATAGCTTACATGGCTAATAGATTTAATAAGTTTTATAGTAATAATAAATTATTTAATAAATCAAAATATAGAGTAATGTATGATAGAAGAGTAAAATCAGTCATGTGAAGTGATCTATTATGAATGAAAGAGAAAAAGTCATATCAAATCTAAATTTAAAAATTTAAAATACAATAAAATTTATGAGGAAAAGGTAAAAAGACCAAAGAATGATATGAAAGCTACCTTGAGAACCTATTATGATAGTTCTAGGGATTCTAACTCAAGCAGAGATGACAAGTATGACTAAAAAATAATTTCTTTATGATAAATATATTTGAGGTACTAAATATTTTCTATACATATCATGCTCATATTTCTAATCTATCTTAAAATGAAAATAATTATGAAAATATGAGGAGTGAATATTTAATTGAATATTGCAATATACTATAGAAAACTTTCAAGGAACTTAAATATAAGCATAAAAATTTGAATAAATAGTATGCTTTATCTAATCATATTTAATCTGATCTTACTATACAAAATAGAAAGAATTATAATTTATTAAAATAAAAGAATAAACTAAAAATTTAAGATAAGAAACTTAAAAAATATCTTTAAAGGTTTAAAATGGTATATAAACCTTTACTAGGATTATTGGTAAACAACCCACACCCAAGTAAACAACTAGGATAGGATACCAGCCTGGTCAAAGGATAATTAATAATAATAAATTTATTCCACACTCAAGATCTAATTTTTTAAACTGTGTTTATTTTTTGGACCTAATAAAGTTTTTATTTATAAAAGTTTTAAGTCTTTTACATTAAACCTGCTAAATAAATTTGGATTCTAATATCTTTTATTACTACCATTTCTGGACTTAATAAAGTATGGGGACCAAAATCATTTCTTATATAATGTGTGTAGGAAACTTTCTTAAAGAGTACCAGTACAAATTTACGGTATCTGGAAAGTGTATGTTCTAAAAACATGACTAGAGGTAAATCAATATTTCTAAACCTCAAAAGTTGGAATAAGGACATCTCACTTTTACTAACAATTCTAAATAAAAAATAATAGGAATTGGTAAAATCAATAACTAAAAATTATGTTTTAATTTATAAAGTCTTATTTGTTTATGGTTCAAAGTAAAATCCAGTTAAAATCTCACAATTATGTGATGATGGATACCATGTAAAATTTTAAAACAATTCTTACAAAATATATTATTCCAATCATGATTTAGTCTTTACTACTTTACATAATGATAATTTTTATTCATTTGATTTAGATTCTTTATTTTGTCATAATATTTCTTTTTTAAGTGACTTTTATAAAGAATTTTACCAATAGAATAAGAGAATAGGATAGTGCAACCTTCACTCCCTTAGAATGATAACTAAAAAGTATTATTTAATTATTTTCCTAAAATATAATTCCCAAAGACAAAGTCTATAACCCATATCAAAAAAGGGAACAAAATAAGATCTCTTTCAAATCAAATAAATAAGTTTCAACTTATAAACCCCTAGAATTGGTTCAAATGGACTTGTTTGGACCTTACATAGTTTCTATCTTAAATGGGAATCATTATTCCAATGTTCGTGTAGATTAATATTCTAAATATACTTGGGTGATCTTTATATCTCAAAAAAGTGAAGCATGATCATATTTTCAAAAATATGAAAAATCTATAAAAAATATTAGTGGAATTATTATTAACACAATAAGGAGTTCTCGTGGTTGTGAGTTTAAAAATAAAGTATTTGAATCTTTATACTCACAGCATGATGAAAATCAAAAAATTTCTACTCCTAAGACTCCTCAACGGAATGGTGCTATATAAATAATAAATGGGACTCTTCAATAGATTTCACGGGCTATTCTCAATGAGTATGACCTACCTGTTTATTTTTTGGCTAGTGGATGTCAATAAAACTAGTTATATTATCAATGGAGTTCTTATTAGACCAGTTTTAAAGAAAAATACATATATTTTTAGAATCAAAGAAAGCCAAAGATTAATTAATTTAGATTTTTTTGCTACAATGTAGTTATTCTCAACAAAAAAGAATGTTTATAAAAATTTGCATAAAAAAGTGATGAAGGAATATTCCTTGGTTATTCAAATTATATTAAATCATATAAGGTGTTTAATAAATGAACCAAACTTTTGTAAGAACATGTAAATGTAAAATTTGATGAAGTAGATCCACATGAGCCTAAAACCCCTTTAGAAAACCTTGAAGATGAACTTTTTAACTTGAATATCATTACCCAAACTGAGAATGTTGATTGTTCTATAAAACATTCAATAAAAAATAACCCAATGTAGAGGAAATTTTGGAAACAATTCCTGATTAATAAAATGAAGTACCAAGTACTTTTATCCCTAAATCAATTAAATTTTCTATAGACCATAATTTAGATGGTGTAGTTAGATATCTAGATAGAGGAAATCAAATTGGATCTTATTTTAGAAACTAGGTTTTCCATAAAGCCTTCTTGTCACATATTCAACCTAAGAACATCACCAAAGATATAGATGATATATTATGGGTGATGAATATGTTAGAATAGTTGAATAAGTTTAAAATGAACAAAGTTTAGGAACTGTAGAAAGACCTAAAGACTTCCTAACCATTAGCATTAAATTGGTGTTTAGGAATAGGGTTGATGATTCTAGTACAATAATTAAAAATAATTCTAGACTAGTTGCACATGGATATATTCAAAAGGAAGGTATTAACTATGAAGAAAACATTGTGATAATATAAATACTTGAATCTATTATAATTTTGTTTGCCTATGTGCACATTTGAATTTCAAATTATATCAAATGGATGCAAAGAGTACATTCCATAATGGTTATATTATTGAGGTTGTTTTTATTTACCAACCCCCTATATTTCAAAAAACTTATTTTCCAAATCATGTATTTAAATTCACAAAATATTTATATGTTTTAAAATAATCTGTGAGAGATTAGCATGATAGTATCATCTCTTGTTTAATTTCTAAATTTTTTTCAAAAAGTAAACCTAATCTTACTTTATTTATTAAAATTATTTACAAAGTTGTTTCTGTAGTTCAATTCAATGTTGATGACATTTTTTTTGGATCATCCAAAAAATCCTTATGTACTAAACTTTTAAAATTGATGAAAAATTATTTTGAAATGAGTTTAATGGGTGGGTTAAAATTATTTCTTGATTTTTAGATTTTTCAAAATAAGGAAGGAATCATTTAAAAATAATTAAAGTATATTAATGATGCTTTAAAATGTTTTGGTTTGGATAACACCAAAGAATGTGACACTCTCATGAGTAAAATCTATAAGTTATATCTTGATGAAATTGGGAAACTAATTGATCAATCTATCTAAATAGTTATGATTAGTAATTTACTAAACTTAACTTTTAGATGGAATAATATTATGTTTAGTGTTTTTAGTTGTGAATGTTTTAATGAAAATAAAAATGAAACACATTTGAATGTTGTAAATAGAATTTTTAAATACCTCAAAAGTACAACCAAATTAGGATGGTTCAATTCCATAAGAAAAGAATTTTAATTAGTGATTTATTCAGATGCAGATTTTTGTAGTTATAAGTTAGATAGAAAAATAACCTCTAAAACATGTCACTTTTTAGTAAAGTCTCTAGATTCATGGTGTAGTAAGAAATAGAATTGTGTTTAATTATCCACTTTTTTATTATTATTACATAGATTTATATAGTTGTTGTTCATAAATTATATGTATGAAACACATATTACTTGATTATGGATATCAGTTTTAAAATGTCCATATAAACTGTGATAACACAAGTTATATTAACATTTCAAAGAATATTATATATATTAGGTCCAACAGGGGCCTATATACCCTGAGAGGGGAGTAAATCAGGGTATAGATATTATTTTTAAAATTCATCCTACCCCACTAGATCTTGACCTATTTATTATAAGGGTCACTTTTTTTGTTACTTTGGGTTTATATTTATCTTATACTTTCAAAATTTATATAATATTGATTCATAGAAAGTAAAAAAGGAAAGAAAAAATAAGGAAAAAATATTTTTACTTGTTTCACCCTCACTCAGCTACGTCCAAGGAGCATATAATGGAAATGTGTTTATTTACCAAATCTATTAAGGCTCACTGCCAAATTACAAGGTTTGTCCTAGATCACTTCTATAAATAAGCTCACTACCTTTACAAGGTTTAGGGTTATCTCACTTATTTACCAAGGGTCACTCCCTATATATATTTCTCTATACCACTGTTGGTGGAAAGAATCACCTTCTTCATATTCCTTTCCTCGCTTCTCTTAGAAGGGATTCACCCACAATTTATGAACATGTAGGTAACTTTATTGTCATTGATGAATACATCCTCAACTATATGTAGATACTATGTTAAGGCTCTATTTTGGGTTTCTCCTTCACTTTTATGAAAATACCTGGATGTAACACTTCCACTTTCTAGAAAACTATAACAGACTTCCCTTTACTGTAGAAACCACAATTACCTCGGCTTTGGAAAGATCTTCAAGAGATGCCAAGTCTTTCTTTCACTAATTTGAATGTATAAGTGAATAAAATCCTCCTTCAAGTATTGTTGAATGGTGAAGATCATTTTTATTCTTCTTCTTCTTCATAATTCAAATATTACAATGATATTATTCACAGGGAAATGTAGTAGTGTGTCTTCATGCGTAAGACTCTAGTATGATAACTCTATGTGAGACCCTGATGTAAAACCCCTTGTGAAAGATCTTGGCATGTGGCTCCTTTCATGAGACCCTATTGCAGGACCATGGCATGAGACCTTGGAGCGAGACCCTAGCACGACACCCTGGCATGAGATCCTTGTGCAAGACCCTGGCATGAGTCCCTTCTGTGAGTCAGCTATCATGATTTCACTTTCGCACTGAGTGCAAGATCCTAGTGTGAGATTGCTTTCATGCTTTTTGTAAGATCCTAGTGTGAGTATGAGTTCATGATTCCCCTAGTGAAACCCATATTTTTTCTTTTTGTGAGTCTTCTAATGCGAACCCTATTCTCACTTTATGTGAGTCTCCTAGAACGAACCCTTTTCAGGATTTTCATGAGTCTCCTAGCGTGAACCCCTAGCATAAGACCACATTACATGAGACCTTTTTCAGATCAAGATCAAATCTTATATGAATCCAGTCGCATATGATCCTTCATGAGACCTCTCTTCAAACCTCTTTTGATGAGTTCTATCCATGAATCTTCTTCCCATATGTTTCTTCATATCAATCCTTTAAGAACAACTTTTTAAATGTTTAAGGATAGGTTAGGGTTATTTATAATTGAATATCCACCACCTTAACTCCACAATTCATGGACAACCATCTACCTCATTGGCATCAGGTGCTCCGCAAGATTTGGGAATGAACACCTAGTGTGAGTCCCTAGTTTGTATTCCCACTTTCCATAAGTCCCTAGTCTGCATTCGCATTCATGCTTTTTTTGAGTCCCTGATCTGTATTCATGATTTATGTGAGTCCCTAGTCCACATTCATGTTTGAATGAGTCTCTGTTCTGCATTCAAAATTTTTACAAGTCCCTAGTATGCATTATCATTTTCACTTTGAACGAGTCCCTAGTCTGCATTCTCTCTTTGTACGAGTCTTTTTTTCCCTTAGTGAAATATCTGGGCATGAGTACCAAAGACAATCATGATCACTACGTGAGATCCCATCATGATATCCAAATATAATCCTAAGTGTTTCACGAGATCCCATCATGATACTTAAATAAAATCAGGCATTTTTCAATATCCTATCATGATATCACAATTCAATATTACAATTTTTAGTGTTGTTATCTTACAATTATTTTCATTACACATCATGAGTTCCAAATAAAACTATGAGTTCCACACATGAGCACATCGCAAGATCAGCTTAGAATTTGTGCTTTGCAAGTTCAGTTCAACATTTGTGCTTTTCATGCCTTATTTGACAACCAACCATTGTCAACAACCTCAAACATTATCAGCAAACACAATCAACCCAAAATAACCATAATGGTGGATTTCTACCTAAAATTCTCCCCCTTGGGGTTTTTTGACAACTCTTCATATTTTGATACCACAATAAATATTCTTCCATATTCTACCAAAAAATATCTTCAAGAAATTTCAATAGAAATCATAGATTTACTCAACACATACTCTAAACCCACATGATCCTTGTTGATCATGAGAAATAAGACTATTATAAAAATTTCATAAATAAAACACTTAATTCCAAAAACCACTCAACTACATTCATCACGAACCTCATCTTTTGTGATCTATAACCTTTGATCGATCATCTTTAGCATTTTCATATTTAAAACTCCCCCAAATTCACTACTACCCATGTCATCTTTTCCTCCTATATTGATTAAGACATTTTCTCCCATTTTATGGACACAATTTATTCCCCTTTCTCAACGAACCCAAAGGTCACTTTGTTGTTATCTATGATAGGTTAAAGAACACATATCATTATATCGGGTAAAAACACATCATACCTCAGAGAAAGGGGTTCCCACATCTATAATTTTCAAGTGTGGGGAGTCGATTAAACTCCCAAATCCAATAAATTCCTTTCAAATGATTCTTCATATAAGGATTTTGTTTGAATGTATTCAACCTTTAGTTCTATAGGCACATACTCTAACTTCACAATACCTTACTCTACCTTATCTTTAATAAAGTGATACTTGATTTCAATGTGATTTATCCTTGAGTGATGGAATGGATTTTTTTTAGATTTATGGAACTTTAATTATCACAATGAATTCTAATTAGATACTTAACTTCAACACCCGTATCATTAACCTACTACTTAATCCACAATAATTGCATGCACACTTGAGTAGCCATAATATATCCAGCTTTTGTAGTGTTCAACAAAATGAAATCTTTTTTTTTATTATCCAATAAATAAAAAATCCACCAAGATAGAATTCACCAAATAATGTTTATTTTTTATCATCTAATGATCCGGACTAATCTACACTGTATATCCCAACAACTCTTACTAAAATTCTTCATTGTACAAGAAACTAAAATCCACCATGCATTTAATATATCTAATTATTATTTTTACAACAATCAAGTGGGTTTACTTAGTATTTATTTATTATAATGTTTCTTTGAATTTGTAAAAAAATAATATATGGCCTTGTCTCTATCAAGTATAATATACTACCAATGATTTTCATGTATTCTGTGACATTAACTGCATTGCCTTCATTATCCTGTGAAAGTTTCATTTTGGTAGAAACTGGAGTCATCATATCCTTGGAATTATACATTTTAAATATTCTCAAAAACTCCTTGGAATATTTATATTTATAAATAAATGTACCATTATTTTCTTGTGTGATTTGTAAACCAAGGAAAAATTATAGTTCACCAATCATTGACATTTCAAACTCACTTTTCATGAATTCTTAAAAAAAAATTCACTACGCTTCATCTGATCCACTGAATATTATGTCATCAACATATACTAGAACTATCATCCTTTAATTACTTTCATTGTTGACAAATATATTGTAGTCAACACCCCCATACTGAAAACTGATCTTTTTCAAAAACTGATCTTGTCTTGAATACCATACTCTTGGTGCTTGCTTCAACCCATATAGTGCCTTATTTATCTGAAAAACTCTATTCTCATCCTCATGAATAATAAAACCATCCAAATAATAAATATAAATTTCTTCTTCTATAAACCCATTCAAAACTGATGACTTGATGTCCATATGGACAACTTTGAAATTTCTTTTCACTATTATTTCCAAGAATTAATCATATTTTCTCTATCCTCAAAATAGGTGAAAATGTTTCATCAACATCAACAACCTCTATTTGGGATTACCCTTTGCTCACTAGTTGTTCATTGTTTTGAATAATCGTTTCATCTTCATTCATATTATTAAAAAATACCCATTTGTTCCCAATGATATTATTATCTTTTGGTGTCGAAACAATATCCGAAAAAAAATCCAATATTGAACTCATATATATCAATAATACCAATTTTTCTTCTCATTTTAGATGTTGAGTTACTCATCAGAATCGGCAGAACACTTGTTGGAAACACTTTTAATCTTCTCTCGTAGATTCTTAGTATCCATTGAGATCTTTCATATGATTAGATGATAGAATGATCCCCCTGCGATGTGAAACTCTTCCTATTGTTAGGTATACTATTTAGACCCACAAACATTCATATTATACTATGTTATTTATTCAAATGTGGCACTTTATAATGATCCATAAAAAACATATAATCTTATTGAGTCAAAAATTAGTGTAGGAAACAAGATATAAAGTTAATAACACCATTGTTATCCATTGAACTCAATTACTTCCATACATCTCAAGAATATATAAACCATTAACTCCTTTCAATAAATTATTCTATATTTATTCTTCACATTTGGTAACTAATTTGAATTAGTTGACATTCTAAAGTACATAACATTACCACTTTACATCTTTTGATTCCACTTCTCCTTGGATTGTATCTTCCCTTGAACCTAAAACACTTGAACATAAATTAATATAATTTATACACAAAGGGAGAGGGGAACCTTTGGAATCATCAAGAAGAAGATTTTGGTTTATACTGATGAATAAACCCTTTGATACTTTCTTGTAAAGAATTTTACTATTTTTGTTCTTGTTCCAACTGCCCATCCAACTTCAACTGTTATGTCCAAATGATTAAACATTATTTACCCAAATACTAAGTCTTATTCTAATATTTGGATTATGTAGGCTTGGACTTTTTCAAAATATTAGGTTTAAACCTATTTGTATAAATTTTCTTCTTTGATGCTCCACTAATATGACATTTTCTATGACTCTTTCTTTGAACAGGAATCTTTCCACTAGTCATATGCTCTTGGTTATTCCTCCATTAGAGGACTCTTTCTATTTCCTTCACTTCTCTCTATGTGGCATGAAATTTGAATTTTTCAAGGAATTCATTATTCATTCTTCTTTTATTAGTTATCTAAGTCACACCGCCCTTTCTTTTCGGGGTTGAGTCTTCCACTAAATTTACATTCTTCTTAATCACAATTAATTTATATACTCCCTTTTTATCCAAGTTCTTTCACATTATTTCCAAGAGACTTGTTGTGAGTGTAATAGAGGAGGTGATTGATACACATTTATTTAAGATCCTTATGATTCCACTGAGGTTGTAGGCCTATTTTTCAACTTATCATGTTGTCTTCCAATATAGGATTTTTCGTTATACACTACTAGTGTTATAAATCCCCTTCTGGTTTCTCTTACTTCCCTTATTTCTTCCAACTGAAATGTATTTCCAAATTCCCATGATTAGAACATATAAAACATGTTCCAATTTTAGAATACCTCGTTTCAACCTTTCTTGGATGAGATTTTTATGCAGCCATAGTTCTTCTTATAACATTGAACCATCGGTCTTCTTGAAACATACCCATGGTGTGTCCTTGTCTTCCACGGTAATAGAATTTGACAACTACTTTCTTCTGAGATACTTTCCTTTCATAATTTTTAAGAATCTTCTGCTCATTCCAAAATTTAGAAATATATTTTTCTTCACAATATGAAATATCTTCCAATGCTTCAAAACCAAAACTTGAAATATGAACATGTATCCCATAAAAATAGCACATGTTTTCATTACTTCCTATAAAATTATTTTTAGGTCTATTATGAGTATTTGAAGGATTTTTCCTATTTTTTGAAATATTCATGGCTATATTCCTATTATACATAGAAGAGGGTTCATCATATCTAACACCATATTTTCTAAAACTACACAACCTTTGGGATGAGACAATAATTTCATCTTTTTACTCTAAAGTATCATATTTTCTATTCATTTCATTATCACATATTAAAGGATAATCATATATTAAATGCAAAGAATCCTTCAATTTGGTCTTTCCATTATCATTATATTTCTCTAATTCTTTCTTAACTAATTCTATCTCTTCTCACAATTGTTGAATCTTCTTATCCCTTGATTAAATTCGAGCATTAAGTTCTCTCTTGAGATTGTTCACTCTAATCAACTTATCTTCCAATTATTGGAAGAGATTATCCATCATATAATATTTATCCTTTAACATATAATTAATTTGAGAAATAGAATCATTACAACATACAATATCATGTTGTTTCCTCTTCTTCTCCTAAACTAGTTTAGATAAGTGTGTATTAAGATCTTCATTTATGGCTTTCAAATTATGAATTTTATCTGAGTTAGTATTCATTCTCATTTAATTAGATTTTAGTTTTTTTTTCAGTTCATCATCTTGAGAATCATTCTTATCTCTTAGATTCATGGCCACTTCAATAAGCCTTTTATTTAATCCTTTTATCTTATTGACTTAAATTTTTTGTACTTGGATCCAGATATCTTTAGATTTAATTTCTTCATCCAATTTATGATACAATTCCTTTATTTCAAGGTTAAATTTTATTTTATTTTCTTCTTTGAGTTTCTTCATCATCATTAGTTTCAGCATCAATTGGGATATCAGGTTCATCACTCATTCCTATAGCATCATTGAGTGAGTATGTATTTTTTCTATCTGATTCATCCAAACATTTCTTTATTACATTATTGGTATACCTAAACTAAATAAAAATTATTCCATAGAAACTTCCACACTGAGGAACATCACCTAACATCTTCTTACACTTTTTATATATTCCCTTTATCGTGGCACACCAAGATAAGAGAAAACTGAAACTTCAATTCCAATATCAGAGTAAACCATGTCAGAGAAGAAAAAATCAACAAAGGTAACCTATGCACTGAAAAAATTGTTAGTTCCAACAAGGGCCTAGATACCCTAAGAGGGGGTGAATTAGGGTATCAATATTCTTTTCAAAATTCATCTTTTCCCACTAGATCTTGAATTATTTATTATAAGGGTCACTTTATTTTCTCTTTTTTGTTTACATTTATCTTATATTTTCTAACATTATCTAATGATGATTCATAAAAAGTAAATCAATAAATAAAACACAAGGACACAGAGATTTTAACTTGGTTCACCCTCACTGGGTTACATCCAGGCACCGCATAACATAAATGTTCCAATGTACCAAATATAATAAGTCTCACTTCTAAATTACAAGGTTCGAGATAGATCACTTTTATGCCCAGGCTCACTAACTTTATAAGGTTTAGGTTCTCCTCACTTATATCCCAAGGTTCATTCCTTAAGTCACTTTCTCTATATCACTAGTAGTGGAAAGGATCACATTCTTCCTCTTCATTTTCTCACTGCTCTTGGAAGAGATTCACCCACAATTTATGGACATGTAGGTCCCTTCATTTTCGCTAATAAATGCATCTTCAACTATATGTCGATTTTCTATTGAAGCTATTTCTGGGTTTATCCTTCACTTCCATGAAAACATCTAGATGAAACACTTCTAATTTCAAGAAAACTGGAATAGACATCCCTTTACTTCAGAAACATAAATTACCTTCTCTTGGGAAAGATCTTCAAGAGATTCCAATTATTTTTTTCACTACATTGAATGTATAATTGAATAAACTCCTTCTGAAATTATTGTCAAATGGTGCAGATCCTATATATTCTTCTTCTTCTTCTTTTTTAGAATCCATATATGATAATGATACTATTATCAAGGTAATATAGAGGTGCACATCCATGTGAAATACTCTAGTGTTATACCCATGCATGATACCCTAGGGCATAACCACTTTATTGAGATCTTGGAATATAACTCCTTGCGTGAGACCCTAGCACAAGACCCTGGCATCAGATCCTGACATGAGACCCTGGAACGAGACCCTAGCATAAGACCCTAGAATGATTCCCTTCTGAAAGTCTAATTTTGTGAGTATTCTGTCATGAGTTCCTTTTTTCACTTAGTGTGAGTTCCCAGTGTGATACCTATTTCATGATTTTCATGAGATCTTAGTGTGATTATGCTTTCAAGAGTCCACTAGGGATAACTCTATTCGTGATTTGTGTGAGTCTCTTAGTGAGAACCCTATTCATTCTTTGTGCGAGTCTCCTGGTTTGAACCCTATTTTCACTTTGCGCGAGCTTCCTGGCATGAACCCTTGATGTGAGATCACTTTGCACAAGACCTTGTTCAGATCAATCACAATAGTTACATGAATTCAGTCACATATACTTATTCAAGAGACCTCTCTGTGAACCTATTTCATGATTTCTCTCCAAAAATCTTCTTCCTGTACATTTCTTCATATCAATCATTTAAACACAACTTCTTAATTTTTTATGGAAGGGTTAGGGGGTATTTATTGGAGAGTATCCACCACCTTGACTCCACAATTCATAGACAACCATCTACCTCATTGGCATCACTTGATCCTTGAGATCTAGGTGTGAACCCCTAGTTCGAGTACCTGGTATGTATTTGTGCTTTTCGTGAGTCCCTTCTCTTTATTTTAATTCTTTCTTTGTATGAGTCCATGATCTGTATTCACACATTTCATGAGTCCTTGGTCTGTATTCATGCTTTGAATGAGTCCCTAGTCTACATTCATGATTTTCATGAGTCTCTGGTTTATATTTGCATCTGTGCTTTGCGTGAGTCCCTGGTCTTCAGTCATTCTTTTCCCGAGTCCTATTTTTCCTTTGTGAAATATTTGGGCATGAGTATCAATGACAATCATAAGAATTATGTGAGATACCATCACGAGATCTAAATACAATCATTAGCACTATACAAGATCCCATCATGAAACTTAAATACATTCATGCATTTTGAAATATCCCATCATGAGATCACAATTCAATCATATGATTTTCATTGTTGTTGTCTTACAATGCTTTTTTATGACCCACCATGATTTCCAAAGACAACTATGAGTACCATGAAATATCACATCATGAGATCAATTCAACATTCACACTCTACAAGTTTAGTTCATCATTCGTTATTTTAATGATTTCATTGAAAACCATCCTTTGTTAATAACCTCAAACCTTATCAATGAACATAATCAACCCAAAAGCAACATCATGAGGGATTTGTGCCTTACATTATCTCATTCAAGGACAAAACATATTGATATAATAAATCACTTTTTGAGTGACCATTTTCAAATGGTTGATATTAATCTTTAATTTAGTGGTATTGAACATCAACTTGTTTACATATTTAAAAATCCTTTGAATATTGAGAAAATGAATTATATCACCCATGAGTTAGGGATTTTTAATTATTCCTAAATCTTTCAATTTAGTTCCAAATGTTATATTTTTATAAATTTTTCATATATTTCTTAACTTCTATGTATTGATATTTTTCTTAATTAACAATGAAGTATAATTCACACAGTTAGTAGAGTGACCATGAAATATTTGTTCATATGGTTAGTTAATTTACCATGAATAGTTGGTCATGCAGTCATTATACCTTCCATGTGGGTTTTACTCATATGATCATTATAACTACCATTAGAATTTACTCATGTGTTCATTATACCTATCATGGGATTACAGTTAGTATACATACCATGCCTTAGTTTTCATAAATACACAATAAATATACCTATTATGAATATTTTTGTTTGAAATTATTATTAAAATACTTTAAAAAAATTTATTCAAGTTTATTATTATTTTAATCCCTAAATTATTGAATAAAATTAAAAATCAGAATATGAATCATCGCATGTATTTTTCTAAAAATAATTTCTTGTTTTGAACCACCACCTTTACTTTTTAGAATCCCCCTTTCTTGAACCTCTCTCTTGAACCCAAACCTCCAAGTTTGATTCGTGGTGAAAAAATACTAGAGATGAAATGAGATCATGATGTCACACCTCCTACTAGATCACCTCATCCAAATAAATCAAAAAAATGAAAAGGTATCTTGAGTGCTACAGTGAATATTCATAACCTACATCCGGTCAATTAGACAGTCTTTTATAAAAAGGAATTGGATACAGAATAGATTAAATCTAAAAAATTATTATTGTTGATATCGATTCAAATAAAATGATAGAATGGATGGTTTAAGGAAAATGGTAATCCATTTTATCTGAGATTAGTTAAATAATTTAATTCCCATATTGAATTAATTCTTGGAGATAAAAAATATACCATTCAAACATTGGTTAATAGATAAGTTTTTTTCTTTTATTCAAAACTCTAGTAAAATTGATTAAATGTGCCTCATAATGGTGATAATGAAGATTAATAATGTCTATATCCCATAAATCATGCCCATTTAGAATTTTATAATTCTCTTGAATAATTTACTGGGAATGAGACTCCCAGAAGGCCAATTGTAGTTGATCTTGTTGGTGAATATATATTATTGGTAAAGTTAATCCAATATCTCATCATCCCCAAAAAGGGGGATTTTATCACTCTCATACACCAAGACTTATTATTAATTTTATTAATGAAGAATGGGATTCAACTTATCTTATCAATGTATGTGATGAGATATATGTATGAGCTCTGTAAACCATCTTCAAGATTCAATTCCCTTCTATATCTAGTTTTATATCATCCATGTTGGAATATAAGGTATTAGTTCATTCAAGGGAGGAAAATGTGGTTTCTTATAATGGTTTGTTACTAAATAAAAATATTTTTAGGAACATGAAAGTAAATTCACACATGTAAAGAAAATAATGAGTGGATGACAGTGAAAATATGTATAAAATGATTTCTCTTGTCAAGTATCCAGTTAGAATAAATGGTATAGTTGATCCTGGTCTTGAACCTAATGATGTTATTGAATATTCTTATGATAATTAAGATGATGTTTTTCTGAAGTATAAGAATATGAAATTGAATTGGAAGACCTTATTGAATAATAAAAGGTAACTTATGAGGATGTCATATAATTCTCTCCTTCCTTATTGAGGAAGTCAAGGTATCTTATGAGGATGTCGGATAATTATCTCATATTGTATATTTTGGACCACCTGACTCCCCTTTATCTTTACCTTAAATTGAGGATGAATTTAAAGATGAGTATATTATTTATACTAAAGTTTCTATAAGTTTTTTTTTGGAATAATCAACATGGGATGAGTTGGGTGAGTCTGTAGAGAGTGAGGAAAGTTGGGAAAAATCTTTCACTTAAAGCCCTATTATTGGAATCACCCCTAAGGCAAGTGTGTATGATGCTCCTACTAAGGGGTAGAAATACCCAGGATCAGTAGTTTTAGACCTATATTACTATAAATATGATGATTATAATGGGGGAATCCCACTTGTCATAGTGGACCTACCAACCCTTCTGCTCAAATATCTCTTAAAGGATCTTTGATAGATAAGATTGAAAATCAAGAAGCATTTGAGGAATCCCCTTTCAAAAATTTAGTTAATCAAGTTTTGTAATATATGTTTGGTCCTAGTCCTAATGATAAAGTTGAAGAACATGAGGATATAAATGAAATAGGTCATGTTGGGTCTCTCCAGATATATATTCTTAAAGTTGAAAATGAATTTGATGATGAAGCATAAGTTTAGTCTTTGAGACCCAAGTCTGTGGAGATTGATGATGAGTTAGATGGTAGGAATTTCTTTTATGATCAATCTACTCATGTATGTGTTTCATCTTCTTCTATAACTTGTGTGACAAAATAGGATTTAAATGAATCCAAATCATATCTAATGGTTGTATTTAAAGAGATATTTATTAGTTTTCAAAATACTGTGGAACTAGTAAGAGAATAAGATATATCCAGAAAAATCACCTTGGTTATTTGACATCTTCATCCAAGATTCCATCTCAAAATGGAATTTATAAAAAATGATATTGAGGACTTAGAATCTCTAGTGTGTGATTTTTAATTTTATCTTAAAGATATGATGTTGAAGTTATATTAGAGATTTATAAATACATTATTTTAATCTACTACTTTAGGTGATCTCCCTTCATCCTACTCAGTGCCTGCTCCTACTCTTGTTCCATCAATAATTATTGAAGATGGAATCATATTGCTCATAATATATGAGTTAAAATAAATTTTAAATGAGTATTAGAAGATAATAGAATTGGTAGTTAAAGGATTTCAAATCCATGATGCTAAGACCTTGGAATTGGTCAGAAAAGATATCGAACATGATAGAAGAGATGGATACACAGTTAGAAAAGCTATTTATTTCTATCTCAGAAGAATTTTCACCAAGTCAAACTTGGAGATTATGTTCATATATCTAGATAGTGATCCTACAATTCTTACCTTATATCAATTATTCAGGTCTCAAGTGTAGAAGTTGAAAGTTATTACTCCTATTCTAGAATCCATGGAGAAAAAAGATGATTATTTTCAGAAAATAGAACATGGATCCAGAGTAGTGAAGGATTTTACCAAATTTTTAGATCCTTACATATACACTACAAACATTGTCATCCTAGATCCCACTACCTTATCTATTTCTTCAAACCCTCCTTATATTACAACCTCATTTTATAAACCTTTTATTTTTTCTCCTATACATGAATTTAAACACCTTTATCCAGTTTCTTAGTGTGTAGTAATCCAAGAACATTATACCACCTCTACACAGTAGCCCACCCAACCAGCCTCAGCCTCTACTTCAAAAGAAAAAGATACAATAGTCCTTAATAATACCATGGATGTGTATGCTTCTGATTCTAATTATAAATCTAGATAGGGACACTATTTTTAATATTTTATTACTCATTTTGATCTCAATGAAATACTTTGTTCTTATTTATATTTTTCATTTTATCTTTTTATTTACAATATTTATTTCTTATTCTTTTCTATCATTTAACCTAGATTAACTTTTTGATTATCCAAAGGGGGGGATTTTTGAAATTAATTCAAGACATTAAGAAATTAAGAATTTTAGAAAAGGAAAAAAATATTTAGAATATGATAAATTGAGAAATATATGTTTCCTTTTTATAAATATATTTATGGTGTAATCAATTCATTTCATTTTATATGTCATGATTTGTAATCATGAAAAAGGGTAATATTGTTTCCTTAGTCTATTAACTTCTTATTTTAATAAACCAAAATCTTGATTTCTATTTTTATAATGAATTTTAGGTTTTATAAAAGTAAAAAATGGTTATAATGATAAAAATTTCTAAGTATTAAATTGATAGTGAAGGTTATGTGACTGTGTGGAAGTAACCACACATTGAACTCCAAGTGACTTCATTCATAATCAAGTGATCAGGAATCATGTGAGAAATTTTTTCCCAAGTCTTGACCTAACCATGTGTGTAATTTAGTGACCATAAGAAAAGATAAATCTACCTTATGAAGAAGTTAAGTGACTAAATATTAAAAATAAGCAACTATAATAAGAAACCAAGTTATCATTCCAACATACCATGCTAAGTGATCATATCAAACTTACCATACCAAGTTACAATGTCAAATTCGTCATGGAAAGTGATTGTAGTAAGTAGTTATTCAAAGAAACTGTGAGCCAAAGTAACTATGACTAAGTGAAGACCAAGTGATCATGTATAACATAAACATTGAGGTATTTTCAAATCTCCAATAGCTATATTTTGTATTATTAATTGCATATTCAGTTAATTTAAGACTACAATGAGTATGATAATTAAATTATAAACATTATACAATGGAAAATTAGGGAATTTATCACTTTTAAAAGTAGATCCACTCATGGACAAGCACACAGGGGATATGCCTGTGCTTGAGAGACATACTGATACACTGAGGACTTACACTAAAATTCCATGATACTCTATTTTTCTAATCTCTCAATAAAATAATCAGTTGAAGCTTTTGAAGGACGGATCTAAAGAAATTTTATCAATTAAATATGATTAGATTGAGTCACATAAAACCTTATCTCCTCCTATCTTTTTCTCTCTCTATTTTATCTTATGTTTGATATGTATTTATTTTACTCTTTTTATTCATTAACACAGACACCTGTATTGTATTGAAGAGTGATAAACACTCTTCATTTTATTCTTTATAACTATTATCCCATTAATAGCTATAGAGGAGGATATGTGTAACTTGTAATAACTTTGTGTGGTTATTTTATATAAAATATGATCCTAATTATGGATCATTTTATTTATTTAATAAACTACTTTGAAGCTGGTAATTTACAAGTAGAGATGACTTGGTCTCAACATGAGACTAAACCTCTAGTTTTATTCTATTGTGTGTTTTCTTGTTTTTTTACTTTATTTTAAAGAAAATTAGTTTCCATAACTATATAGAAAAACAAAAATTTGATAGCTATATTTAATAATTTTTTTATATATTTTATTTGACACAAGTAATTCTTGTTCAAATGTTAAAGAGTTTTAAAAACTTATTTTAAATTATTTTTTATGGAACTTTTTGGAAGCGTTTTGAAATATCAAATTATATATTTCTATTATTTTAGTTAATTGCGTCATTTTTAATAAAAAAAATATTTTGTTTTGAAATATAAATTTTAATTGGAAACTCAATTCACCCCTTTCCCCCTCTTGATTTTCCCACTCCAACCAATATGTTTATTAGACTAAGATATAAGAAAAATCTAAAGAAGTAGTATACAATTTTCATAATTAGTTTTAATTTTTATATAATAATGAATAAATAACTTTGATAACATATAAATAAGATAAGAAATTGATTATAGATGGCAGTGATAGTTATCTTTCTCGTATTTTTGAAAAAAAAAAGAATTTGTATACATTTGTTATTTTCTTATAGAAAATTAATATATCGATGTATTTCCTAATGATTTTCCTAGTGTTATTCCTAATCAGAAGATTTGATTCACTATTGGATTAGTTCCAAAATAAAATCCAATTTCAAAACACCCTTATTGAATATCTCCATTAGAGTTATTTTAATTCAAAAATTAGTTACAATGGTTTCTTGATAAGGGTTTAATTCTCCCTAACACTTCACCTTTAGGTGATCTTATTTTTTTGTTAAAAATAATTATGGATATATAAGTATTTTCATTGATTATAGAGTACTCAATAATATCAATCTTAAGAATAATTATTCATTGACCCGTATAGATAGATTTTTTTAACATCTTTAGGGAGCACAATTTTTGTAAGAGTGATATTAGGTCTGGATATAATCAGCTGAAAGTGAAGGAGGAATACATTCTAAGGACAACATTCCATAGTAGGTATTCCCATTACGATTTTGTGGTTATTCCTTTTAGGTTGATGAATTCACCCATTGTATTTCTAGATCTTATGAATAGAGTTTTACATGAGTATTTGTATAAATTTTTTGTGGTTTCAATTGATGAAATTTTGGTTTATTTTAAAATTAATGAGTAATATAATAAATCTATAAGTATTATTATTTGGAATTTAAAATAAAATAAGTTTTATAGGAAATTTATCAAATGTGAATTTTGGTTATAGTAGATTTATTTCCTTGTACATATTGTTTCTAAATATGGTATAATATTTTATCATATTAAAACTAAGGTGGTGGAAGAGTGGCTAAGACCAAAAAATGTCACTAAGAATCGAATTTTTCTTGGATTATAAACCAAATATCGATAGTTTTTTGAAATATTTACTCAGTTATCAAGCCTGATAACTATGATAAATTGAAATGGTGTTGAATTAATATGGAAAAACTAGTGTGACTAATTCTTCTATGAATTAAAAATACTGTTGTTTAATGCTCTAGTGTTATAATTCTTAACAAAAAATGGTGAACTTTCCATTTATAGTGATGCTTATATTAAGGGACTTGGTTTTGTCTTAATAAAAGATGATATGGTAATTGAAGATGTTTCATGTTAATTAAAAATTTATGATAAAAATTACATTATTCATGATATTAAGCTTACAACGGTGGTTTTTTATTTAAAAATATGGAAGAAATTTTTTTTATGGGAAAAAATTTAAAATATATATTAACAAAAAAATTTAAATTGTATATTCACTAAAAAATAGTTAAACATGGGTAAGAGAAGATAGTTGGAACTAATAAAGGATTATGATAACATGATTCCCTACAATCCATGTAAATATAACAAGGTATTTGATGCCTTGAGTTGAAAAGATAAGGCATCATTAGATATACTGTATTTGAAACATGATCCTTTGGTTAATGATTTAATGAATTTTGGACTAAAAGTGTGCATACAAGAACTCCCACCCTATTTCTTCAGGTATTAGCATGGTCATCTTTTTCATAGAGACTTAAGAATACTCTAAAGGAATATCATTGTTGTAATGACCCAAACTTTCATTAATGAAAATTTATCTTGATCTATTTAAATGTCTTATTATGTAAAATATATGCACTTCCTTGGTTTTATGTTTTTGGATTTTAAAATACCATTAATAAATGTTACCATTTCTAATATAGCCATTGAATAATGATCACATGATTAGTACAAATATAGGGCTTTAACAAATCCAATTTACTCAGAAAAAGTAAGTGATGGCCTCATTTAGAAAAATTTACTCGTACAAAGCCCATTTGTTAGAGCTTGAAAAGGAGTTGGTGCCACTGGGCTTCACTCTTGACCAATCCCAAGATGAGCTTAAACACATTAAGCTCAAACGGAACTGCCTAGGGGAGAAGTGGAAGTTGATAGAGATTACTACCCGAGCGATGTTATCCGAGCCACCCCAATAGTTTGTCACCATCTCACACCTTACCATTAGGTCTTATTTGAGTGTTATAAGGGGTTATGTAAAAAGACCTTAGAACTATGATTATGTGCATTATTTTTTTATAGAATAAATAACATACATTCATTTTATTATTGTTAATTTTTAAATAGTTTTTAAAGCACAAATAGTATTTTTAGTTAATATTCAATTAAGAAATCTATTTTGATGAAATAATGGATTTTTGAATTCAATAATATTTTAATAAAATATTATTAATAAATTAATTTTTACTAAATATAAATTATTGTATAATTTTTATGAATACAATTGTGATTTTTATTAAGTTTTGAAAGTCGTTTTTATCAAAACCCATGAATTTTCAATAAATGTTGGTTTTTATTTTAAAAGTAAAAAAATCACATATTTTAAAAATTATTTAGATAAAATAAATATTACTTTTGGAATCAGGATGTTGAAATTATCTAATTGTGATTTTTTCATAATTTTCTGAGATAGTCAAATTTTTGGGTAAAAAATTAAATACTGTTTAATTATATAATGTGTTTTATGACATCATAAAGACCCAATAGTGATGTAATAAAATAAGATAAATGATTTTTTCTGACAATATATTTTTTAACATTAAAATAATGTGATTTTAGGTTTGTTTGATTTATTTTACAAAGCTTTAGTGGACCCTCCAAGACTTATAAAACATTGTAACTTTTAAATTGATTTCCTTGAGAGTGTGACTCACCTCCATATAAGCAAGACTAATATTTTAAGAAGTTAAGCCATTGTACTTATAAAATAATGTTATAAAATCCACTTTGGAAAAAACCATGGGCAAAAACCATGGTTTGGTTTGTGGTTTTTATTAGTTTAATGTATGGTGGACAAAACCTAAATAATAAAGAATTCTCTCTCTTTTCATATATAAACTAACCCAAGATCCCACTTCCTATTCACTCAAAGCCTTTGTATCTTGACCAAACTCTGACATCCTCTCTATAGAATATTCCCAAGGTTCCCCAATATCCAAATAAGCCTCTCTCAATCCTCTCCCAAGCCTTGGGATCACACTTCCAAGTAAGGGATTTCTTTCTTTCTCATTTTTCTCCAAATTTCATTATATTATTATACCATTTTATTTTAATTTATAAATGTTGGGGTATGATTTTGAACCTCCCACATACTACCCTTATTATGTTTGAATGATCATATACCACTTTCTCTCTCATTAATGTCTTCCATGTACACTTGTTACCATGCTGAAATTCCGTAATGGATTTCTCTCTCCTCATTTACATTCAAGAAATTATTTTTTATTATGAATCTAAATTCCATTAAATATGCTTGGACATGTGTATATAGGACCCCATTAATGTCCATTTTATGTAAATATTATGAGACACACATTTATATCTCATCAACCATTTTTATGTATTCTTATGTCACGCTGTTATGCTACCGAAATTGCACCACGATTTTCCAAGCCAAAGTCATTGTGTAGTAAATACCATCCCCATTTCTCTATCAAGGGTATTCACCTTTATGCACATTTACTTATTGATTATATAGTTTCATGTATGAATTCTATATTCCTTTATCGTGGAATAAATGATGATGTTTAATGAATCCATGTTATATGATCCATGTGGCACAATTATGCATGAAATGAAATGATTAAGAAGAGTGTGCCCTGATAGCGCTCCAATGCATTAGGTAAAGATTAGTATCATGATATGTCAAGTGAAATTTCGGTTTAATCATGATAATCCAAGTTTAATGAGGGTTTACTCATTCTCCATGTGCAATGATCCTTGGCTTATGTTAATATCATGTTAAATGATGTTTCCATATTTCCATGTTATGATAACCATGTTATATCATGCCTTTATGTTCATGTTTCTCTTATGCTCCATCGATATGCCTATTGCCTAATATGTATTTTATTATTTATGTTATACCTTTTTTACTCCTTTAATAGGATTTATATCTCACCCTTTTCGTATGCATGTCCTCAGGTTATCCCATGCAATGCTAAGTATGAGGGAATGTAGTGTTCATATAAAGGATGTTTTCAATAAAGATGTTATGTTTTATGTTCTAAGTTGTTATGTAATGTTCCTAAGCCCCAAAGACACTATACCTCTAAATATTCTATCTTGTATCAAGTGATGATTTTATGTAATAAATTATGTTTAAGTGTGTAATAAATAGTAGAGTTTTTATAGTTGTTTTAATGAATGTTTAACGTTTTTAAGAACGGTAAGTTACTTGCATTTAACGTTGAAAAATAATTTGTTATAAGAATTAGAAAGAGGTTATGTATGGAAATTGAACTATAATTAAATAATTAATTATTGAGTGAAGAGCATAGATCTATAATTTTTATTCATCTTGATAGCATTAAGATGTACGGATACCATTGGGAATATTTTTTGTGAGAATAATTTATTAAGGATATTTCTTATTTTTCTATGAGATGTTTGACTTGTCAACAAGTAAAGTATAAATGAAAAATACCAAAGAGAATGATTTAGCCATTATTTGTGCCTAAATTAAACTTGTAGAATATATTAATGTATTTTGTGGTGAAATTTCCAAATA
This sequence comes from Viscum album, assembly GCA_963277665.1. NCBI lineage: Eukaryota > Viridiplantae > Streptophyta > Magnoliopsida > Santalales > Viscaceae > Viscum > Viscum album. The sequence goes on from OY728163.1 coordinate 1,657,334,236, forward strand.
CATCTTAGGTTAAAATTTTGATTTGGGTTATTATTGATCATTTGACTAAATTTTCATAGTTTTAGTATATTAGATATGTTATGATTTTTTATCAAATTGATATATTTTATCTTAAAGATATATTCAGATTACATGGATTCCATCTATCTATTAGATCTGAAAATTATCATAGATTTATATCAAATTTCTAGAAGGGCCTTTAGAAGTCAATGTGTACTAATTTAAGTTTAATTATATTTTTTCATCCTCAAAATGATGAAAATTTGGGGTGAATGATTTTGAATTTGGAATACATGATTTGATATTTCTCATAAAATTACCAGGTAAATTAGAATAAACATATTTATTTAGTTTAGTTTTATTATAATAACATATGTCATTCTAGTATATAGATGGAACCATTTGAGGAATTATATGGAAATTAGTGTTTAACTCCAATTTTTTTAGAAAAAGACAGTTAGAGGAAGTTGTTGGGACCAGAATTAGTATAAGAAATAGTAAAGAATATAGATATGATTTAGTAGCACATGAGGGTATCTTATATCTAGAAAATATTTACATAGATAATAGAATAAAATACCTTTCATTTGACTTAACTGATTATGTATTTCTTAAAATATATCTATGTAAATTATTTATGCAATTTGGTAAAAAGGAAAAGTTAAGTCTGTGGTTTATTAGACTGTATAAAATTCTAGAAAATGTAGGATCAATTTCTTACCTAACTCTAATTTTATCTTGAGGTACATGATGTGTTTTGTGTTTTGTATTCAAGGAATTATATATTTTATGTTGCTCATGTTTTAAGCCTTTAGGTGGTATAGTTGAAAAAATATATTTCTTATAAGGAAAATCCATTGTAGATTATAGATTTCATAGAGAAGTTGTAAAAAAGTAAGATAAATTTCTTGTTTAAAGTCTTATGGAAGTACCATAAGATTGAGAATCCATATGGGAACTTAAAAAGGATACAAGACAAAAATACCTCTACCTATTTAAGTGATAAATAAAATTGTGAGGACATAATTTCCTTGAGGGAAGGATGTGAAAAACTATGTAATATTAATAATAAATAAATTTCATTCATTATTAATTTTATTTATTATATTTTATAGATTCATATTCATTATGATAAATGTATATGATTTTTCAAATTGAAAAGAAATAGTCATATTCTAATTAAAGTGTTTCCATGTATTATATGTTTTTATTTAAAAGTAATATTTCTAAATTTCATAAATTGAATTTGGAAAAATGGAAATAATTTTTTATATCATTATATAAAATATTGATTAGTGTAATTTTTTCTGATTATTTTGAAATGATTAAATTTTGGGTGAATAGTAAAAAAATGCTGATTTCTATATTAACAGTCATTTATTTTAAAGTATATTAAAAGTAAAATTATCTTATAAATTGTTTTCAAACTAAAATTAGTCCCAATTTATTGAAAATAATATAATTATCTATATATTAATCATCATTATTCTTTATTTATTTATAAATTCATTTTTAAGCTTAAAATACATTTTTCAAAAAAACATTATTGCATTTTGTGACCTTATATTAAAATAAATTTCTGAAACTTATTATAATTTAATATTAAAAATATATATCAAATTTATAATCTTGATGTTTAAATTTATTAATGAGTTCAATTTCATTTTTGGTCATACTGAATAGTAACCATAATAAAAAAAAATCACCATAGTAAAGGGTAAAATGTGTAAACTAAGGTTAAGACTATGTGATATGGTAAAAAATATCAGATTAAATATTATTAAATGAGATTATTTTGAGACTTATCATATTATATTATAAATTTTATATATTTATTTCCACTTCCCCGTGAATAATACTTTATATTGTTTTAAAACATTGAAAATATTATAAGAGTGTCACACCCCTCACTTATAAAAGGGAACCCCCTATTCTCTATTAATAACATACCTTGAGCCATTTATCTCAAAAAATACCTAAAACAATACCTTAAAATATCTATAAACATCATATAGGTATTGTTTTTACCAAAAATACCATTCTATAAGGCTTAAGATGTAATACAAAGGAGGTTTTCCAAAGAATATGTATGACTCCTAATTGAGTGTTTTCATATTTATTTATTCTTAAACCTCATTAAAATAGTATATAAACATGATGATATGATAACATAAGTATATTTCATATAATTAATTTGTATTATTTTTATGTTAAAACCATTTTTCATCTACTTTTCTATCCTATTTGAAATGAAAACATCATAAGTGCGTACGTGTGGACGACCACCTCCATGAACCGATGTGTTTCATTTTTTATCACAGCCTCATATTTCTAGTTAAAATTATGAATCAAATAAATATATATGATATTTATGAAATAATTATGATTATTAAAATATAATATATTACATAATTTTTTACCTTTCATCCATTAGAATATGATAACACCACTCGTGCATATATGTGGACTACCACCTCCATGAAGCGATGTGATCTATTTTTCATGTTTGGATTTCATGGATGGTTATAAAATTGTATTTAATGTATAAAAATTATATTTACTTCATTATTAATATTCTAGATATTTTTTAACCATTACCCCTTGGAACATGGTCAACCTACCGAATTTGTTTTGGGATTATGAACCGAACATCCTAAAAAGGTCCAACATGAACTAAATTGATTTAGTAACTATATAATTCATGTAAATAAATGAAATAAAAGGGAATATAATAATTTAATAAATATTAAAATTATTTTAAAAAATTAAATCATTAATATAATTTTATTATATAGGAGTTAGAGAATGTTTATAGCGAGTGAGACACGAGGAAATTGATTTTTCTTTAAAACGTTATTTTAAATGTTATAAACTATTTTTCATTGATATAAATGTACTTAAAAATGTTTCAAAAATTTTATTATATATACTCCAATTAATTTTTAAAATCATTTTCAACTATACTTTACTTTTAAAAATGTTATAAAATGGGAATCAATTTAACATTTTCCAAACGGGTTATTTTTTACCATTTTATAAGAGTATAAAAGGAATATTTTTTCAACATATACAACTAGAATATAATTTCAAATATTCATGACCATTATTATTTCATAATATTTCTCTATAATTTTTTATAGTTTTAAAAAATAATCTTATTTCCAATTTATCTGGTAATTTTTAATTTTAATAATTTTCAAAGGAAAGGATATTTTATCCTTATTTTTATTTAAACCCCAAAAGTTTCTCAGAATATGTTTTAAATAGGATATTTTATAATATTTTATTATTTAAATGAAATATTATATGTTTTCTATGTATAATATAGTCCTTCCAAACTATTCATGGTGATGGTTTATCCCAATATATCGCTATAATGCATTGGGTAGTGATTTTTTTCTCTTTAAAATTGTGATATAATTAAATAGGTAGGTTATTATATTTATAAGGGTTCTTGTAATTATTATATAGATATGGTGTACCAAGGAACCTAAATGATTTTTCTATACTTTAAAAAGATTTTTTATGGATACATTTTGATTTTAAAAGGTAATAAAATGATCTTATGTTTTAAGAAAGTGTACTACCCTTTTAAGGGTGAAAGGTATGTATTTCGAGAAAATATTTTTCATGGGTTCTCATATTTTCTAATAAAACCTCATGATTGTGATTTTTCTTTCATTCTTACTTATGAAATATTTTATGAAAACATTGGGATATAAATATGATTCCATAACTAAGTAAATGGATATTTGAGATTAATATTTATTATCAAAAAGAATAAATTTTCATATGGAGTTCATATTTTTTGAAATACACTAATGAATTAATTTGTTTTTTATATACCTTACTAAAATTTTTGTGCTCATATCAAGTGTTCAAATGTTATTAATATAGATTAAGGATGAATATGAACAATATAAAGTTATATATTTCCACTATATAGTTTCTTATTAAGAAAAGTGATTTTGTTTTGAATAAAATAGGAGTTTAAATTTAAGAATCCTATTTTTATGGGAATAAATGGATATTTAGTGGTAGTGTACACTTTTTGTAAGGGTTTCATATGGAAGAGTTTATTTTAATTCTCTAAAAATGTAAACCTAAAATATCATGGGAATGTAATAAATTTAAATCCTTACTATTGAACTCATAATTATGGGTTTTTATAAAGTCATGGGTCATTATAAATATATAAATAAGAATGAATAAAAACTATGAAATCAAAACAAAATAGGATAATTTAAGGAAACTTGTAAAACAAATCATTTCATATTTAATATAAATATTCAAAAAATATAATTTTTAGAAATGATCAAGAATAGTATAATAAATGAATTAAACTTATGGATTAGTGTTTTAATAAACATAAGTTTCTTATAAAGGAGGTGTAAGTGTGATGAAACAAAAAAAATACCTAAGGTAAGGGGACTCTCAAGCCTAACTCTTTTTTTGGGTTTATCTTCTCTAATCCTATTTTTTACCATGATTTTTATAAATATATCTCACTTTTATTTTCATTTTTTTCTTCTAGGGTATGAATGTTTCTACTTCATTAAAATTAATTCTTAGATACCTTCAATATTATTCTATAAATAATTTTTTAAAAATATCCCATTAATACTTTATGTGTATATTCTTTTTATCTCAAAGAAAAATGTACTATTTTTTGCTAATGATACCATTTCATGACCTAAATAATGTTTTACCATCCTCTTTTGGGAACCTCTAAGTATATTATTTAATATATTCTGTAAGAAATATCTATAGAATACATTCTTTCTTATGTGTTCATATCATGGTTATTATTGATGTAAATTTCCATTTCTATGTGGTATTCCAGAGTATGAGCATATTATAATAGGAAGAGTGGGACTGGAATTATATATATGTCCAATGCATTGGGTAATGTAACACATCTCATGAGATCATGATTATGTGTTAACATAATTCTATCTTTTTTCACATTTTATGAAGTGGATATTTATATATATATATATATATATAATGTGTGGATATGATTTTATATTTTTCATAATGTTATCATATTTCATTATTTTTCATGTTCCATATTCCATGACTCATTCAAATAATTCTCATATGTTTATGATGATGATCATTATGCTCACTCATGTTCTCACATTTATTCATGTCTCGTGTTCTTTCTTATGATCTCTCCCCTTACTGGGATTCTAGCTCACCAATTCCTTGATATATGTCCTCAGGTGATTATATGTACTAAGGTAAATATAAAATATTCATGAGGACTATGAATAACAATTTAAATAATGTTTAAAATATCATATGTACTCATATGGTATAAACCTATTTTGAAAAAAATACTAAACATTTCAATTTGGGAATTTATTATTGTTATATTTTTTATATTAAAAATTGTGTGATGATCTTATATGAAATATACGGGTCACTATAGTTGTTATTAGACTAAGGTTTAGTTAATTTTGTGAATTAAGTTACTGAAAGATAACCTAGGTTAAACTTAGAGACCCTATAATCTAAGACATTATAATTTATTTACACATGTGAATACATTATTTAACCATTATTTATCGAATTGTGTTTTTTTTAACCTTTTCATCTTAAGAGAATAGTGGGAACTCAAATAAATAAATGTAAATGGTAAATATTACAGTTATTATTCACTAATGTTTGGTGATTGTTTTATTTAATTAGAGTTATACAAATTTTTTTATATCCTACAAGTTTTCTATAACTGTTAAACTACCTCCTTGATACCTTTATATAGATATAATTTAAACACCTAGTAGTGAAATCATTGAAATCCAAGTTTTTGACAATTCCCTAATTAGTGTATATGTGAAGATTCTTCTAGATATTCTCATAATCCTTCCTTTGGTAAAATTTTATGTTATACTAGGTAAGGATTGGTTCTCCTTATATAGATCTCACATCAACTATCGAGAAAATTAAATTTATTTCTATATATGTCACCATACCATTCTCTTATACAAATGTAAGGAATATTATGATTCTTATTTAGAAACTCCTTCTATGATATGGGTGTTGATACCTAGTGGATAATCATATTTCTCTTAAATTATTGACATAAATAAATGTATAAACCTTTAGTACAATCCCATTATAAGGTAATATATTGATGTATTCCCCCATCAATTACCTTTCCTTTCCATGGATCATGACATTGATATCTCAATAGAATATACACCCATCACAACACTTATTTCCAATATCCCTTATAGGATGTCCCCAATATAATTATAAGAGTTAAATATTCATCTAAAAAAGCATTTGATCAGAGGGTTCATACACCCTAGTGTATCATAAGAGTTTTAAGTATATATTCACACAAAAGGAGTTGAACATGCATAAATTAAGAAGGTTTGAGTTAATAGAGGACTATGATTTCTCAATTCACTACCATTTTGGAAAGGAAAATATGGTAGTTGGTGATTATAGAAGAAATAAACTAGCTACTTGATCTATCATGACTATTGATAAAGACCCTATACTCATGTATATGCAAGGGAAGGATTTGTAAATCATAAAGGTAGAGAAGAAATTATACCTTTCTAAAATAATTTCCCAACCATATATATAATAGAAAATTAAATAGGCATAAAGAGGTAATTTATAACTTCTAAAGAATGTGAGAGAAACTAAGTAAGGGAGTATTCATGAAATAAAATCAATAAATATGGAATCATTCAGTTGGAATCTAGACTCGGTAAGCCATCATCACCAAGGATAAAGAAATTTTTTTTACATGATGCACATAGATCATCATTCTAAATCCATTATATAAGTACCAAGATGTACTGAGATCTTAAATAGAACTTATATTTTCACTTAATGAATAATTATAATATTTATTACATGTAACACCCCATGATTTTATATGTATTTCCTTTGAAATCAACATGAGTTATTTGATATCTTTCTTTTCATGTAACCTAGAGTCTAAATGAACTATGATATAGTATACCTTTATAACCTAGCCTTTGGATTAGTGGGTATGAATAGGATTAAACACATAGTGAAATATATTTATAATGGTTTATGATAAAAAAATTCTATTGATAAGAACTCAATTTTAATAAAATTGTTTAATGATTAAAAGACCTATTTTGTGAAGAACTATATTGTTATACATATTATGTATTTTTATCTAAAAATATATATTTTTCACTATTTAAAATTAATTTCAATAAAATATATTGATAATTTACTTAAATAAAGGAATAATAATCCATATATTATTTATCTAACGAATAGGAATGAAGATCAAACCATTTAAAGGTAAGAAGAGTTTTTTTCAGAAAAATGTTTTTATATGTGAGATATTTTTTTATAAATTAAATAAATAATTATTGGTAAAGGGTTTTTATGAAATTTATAGATTAAATTTTCAATAAAATATTTTAACAATCATCTTATATCTTTTAATAGTCAATAAATTAAATTAAATTCAATTTTATGCTTAAGAATTCATTTTTCATAAAATGGGTTTTCATTGTGTTTTGTTTGGTTATTTAAAAGTTAATTTTTTCACTTATAGAAATTGAAATTAATAAAATGGAATTAATATTTGGAATCAGCATTTCCAAAGCCATTAATGAAGTTACTTTATTTTTTGGTTATAATGGATAGCAAAAATAATTAAAATTTGTCACCACAGTTAGGCTTAAATGGGTTTACCATGGGTTTTAATAAGAGATCAGGGTAATAATTCCATATAAACTTGTCTAGTTATTATTGTTTGAGGATATTTTGACCCTATATTTTCTTAACATTTAATACTTACCCATTTTTTACCACTTTCACAACAAAATTAAATTATATTATTTAAATATTTTAAGTAATTTCATGTGTTTTCTCTCCCTCACTTATAAAATGGAGCCTCTTATTCTCACTTATTAATGAATTTTGAGCCTTATAAATCATAAAATACCTATAACAAAATATTTCTAACTTTATTTCATTAATCCTAGATCCCATATTCTTCTCCTAAGCTCAATATTTCAAGTCTTAAGGTATAAGAATAAAGGGGGTCTCTCAAAGAAGTGGTATACATATTAATTTCTGTCTTTCAATTTTATTTATTGTTTTATATCCTATAAACATGTTTTATCCATTATAACATGATGAATTTGGTATTATCAATAAATTTATATGTTATTATGATGGTGGAATTGTAACACCCACTGACATGAATCACCTGATCCAAGCCGAGGGAGCATCACATTACCTCATGTGTGCCTCCTCATTTGCAAGATACCGCCAACTAGCAGCAAGGGACTAAGATGGAATGTGGGGATAATATTCCATCAGTAATAGATAAAAAAAATTATAGTACACAATAATATAAAAATAATTCGAATAATCAACAGAACTAAATGTCGAAACCATATCAATAATAACATCTCATGCGATAGCAGATAGAATACAAGACCCAATACGATCATCAAAGAAAGATCACCACATGTGGAAAATCTATATAACATAAAAAAGGGAAAAAATTAAAAAAAATCATCACTACCAAGGTCCTAAAATTTTTCATGGAATCACTTTAACCAACCTGATCCACTTGCACAACTTACCTGAGCATGGTTCTACACTCATATGAATTCCTGGCCAACAAAGGATATGCACACATCAAGATGCCTATGCGATGTGTGAGTATAAACCCAGTGAGACACCACAAATTTTTCCTTATCATAAATGAATTTGTTCATATAAAATTTATGTGATGGTGGAAAACACTTACATAAATAAATATATATCTCATCAAGTCATTGTGCACTAACCAAACCTTCCTAAACACTAGATCTACCTACATCATCTCATAGATGGAAGGAATGTCTATCAGAACCCATAAGTACATGTAATCTATGGCCTATGCCTAATCACATCTCACTGCCTCATCAAGTACCCCAACCTATCTTTTAAGGCTCTAGGGTTGTCAATCATGCACATTGGCTCATCCCCGTAGGTTCTGGGGAGGTCCAATAATCACACCAGGACATACCAAGGGTTCTTAGGAGGTCCAACATACACAACAACCCATCCTGAGGAATATTTGGAAGTAAAACATTCACATCATCCCATCCTTGTACAGTCAAGAGAGGCTACACACATACCCAAGAAAGGGTAAACACCCCATCAAAACATCAGAAAAATGTGTCAATCACAAAGTCCATCATCACAACCAGAATGAACCACCTTGATCATGGTCATCCTCATATCACACATCAAGAAACTGAAACCATCATTCATGCCCTTACGTCATTCACCTTAGTTATTCTAGCTCATTCTAATTCCAATTGGAACTTTTCAAAACCGTTCACCCAGGCATACTCCCTACTTTTATACCCAAGTAAAAACCTCTCACTTACTAGTTCAAGTCATAATATCAAGGGTATTCACCACAAAAACACCTATACTAAATATACAAGTCATTATATCCCCTTTTGAACCAAAATGACAAATTCCAGGTCCTTTTACCAAAGCAGACAGCTTTATCATTATCGTCGGCACGTGACCCTCATCCATTGTTTCTAAAGTTCATGATTAGTAGTATTTTTCACTTAAAACCCTATTTCGTCTATCTTATCCACCCTATACTTATCCAATCCGGAAAATCTCATTCCAATTCCAAACACTTATGTGGATATCCCTACGCACATTCCTAGTGTAAGGCATGTTTCCACTATTTTTAAGGAGCATAAACCATACTCCCCCTCTAAGGAACCTCCAAAATTGATAAATACCTCATAAAATCATTATAACATCAAAATTAGATGTATAATAGGTATATTTACACATACACATGAAAGATAAGGAATAAAATTTTATAAAAGCTCCAGAAAATGATAAGGACTTCCTACCTCAAACATGATAGACCCCAATTGCCAAGAATCATTTCTTGAATCAATCCCAACACACTAATTACATGAGAAACATACTAAATTCATCTAATTATGGTTATAGAAAATATAATCAAGAATAAATGGTAATTTAGGTAATAGATGAGTTTAGAATTTCTAATAGGAATAAAGTGCAACCAATGACACTTCAAATGCCAAATAAATGAGGGAGAGGAGACCAAAATCACTATAGAGGGAGCCCCCTTAATTACATAGTTCAATTGAGGTTAAAGTAGAATAAAATATGAGACATAAAGGGGGTATATGGGAGAATAAAAGGCTAATTTTACTTAAAATCTCACAATAACCCCATCGGTGAGATGGTAGTTAACCAACTGGCTGAAACAGGGTCGTCAGTTGGCTGGTGAACCTATCCAATATGTTGGGTGATTATTGATCATTTGACCAAATATTCCCATTTCATCCTGATAAATTATTTTAATATGGTGGAATAATTTGGTAGGTTTTATGTCTAGGAAATTTTGAGGCTTTGTAGTGTGCCATCGAGAATTGTTTCATATAGGGACCCCCCCATTTTACCATTAGATTCTAGGAAGGCCACTAAAAGTAAATGGGATCACAAGTCAAGATTCCTATGACATACAACACTCAAATGGATGGTCAAAACGAATGGGACAACCAAATTCTGAAAGATATACTTCATGAGTTTGTTATGGGCATCAAAATCTCTAGGATAACCATCTTGGGTTAGTGGAATTTTCCTACAATAATAGTTACCAATATTTAATCATAGTTTCTCCCATAGAAGTGATTTATAGTCATCCATGTCAGTCACCTTTATGGTTGATGGAAGTGGGAGATACTTCTTTAATGGATTTGAACCATGTGTATGAGATGTCTGCAAATGTTCAAATGATCATATAGCAGTTTTGGTATCACAGATCCACAATAAGTCCTATATTGATTCAGAATTACTAAACTTGGAATTCTCAATAGGTGAATAGGTGTTTCTAAAGGTGGCACCTCACTTGGGTCACTGTTATCATGGTAAGTAGGGGAATTTTATGCTAAGGTATGTTGGAACTTTAAGTATTATCAAAAGAATCAATAATGTGGCACACCCCTTGGATTTTCCTTCTTAGTTGATGTTGATTCATGATGTCTTCCATGTCATGAAATTGAAGAAGTATAATCTAGAGTTGTATCAAATGATGAATTGAGAAAAATTTGAGATGGAACCTAATTTTTTAGTGATTGAAAACCCCATGAAAATTATAGATTCCTTGGTAAAATTAATTCATGGAAAATCAATTCTATTACTTATTATTCTTTGGTAGGATGGAAATGATGATCACAAGACATGGGAATATAAGTCTTCATGTTCTTTCTTTATTTTATTTCATAACTACAATCCATTCTTTTTTGGTTTTTAAAATTTGATTAAATATATATATTGGTTGATGTATCATGGGATTAAAGTTCATATCAAGGTTGTTTGAAATTAATTTCCACTTCCATCCTTCTCATCAAAACTCTGTTTATTTAAAAACAACCTCAACCACTTCTTCCAACACAACTTATAGACTTCAAATGATTCATATTCTATACTTCCAAGTGACCTCTAACTTTCAGTTCTTTTACTTAGTTTCATACTTCTAATGAAAACTTCACAATTTTTTGAACCTTAAGTGATAACTTATAGGAAACACACCTTATCAAAGCTTCAATAATAGTAAACTAAGTTCATGAATTATGTAATATACAACCATTATATCCAATTCCTTCAATGATTATCTTCCATCAGTGATTGTCAATAAATACAACATACAACCTCTTGGTTATACAAATGGATTTGGGATTATGAAATCTACATAATAAATATTTCACAACACTCCTCCTTAGATAATATCTCTCTCCCTCTCTCCAACTTATTTATTTTGGGTTTTTTATATAAAAATATATTTTAAAGTGAATTGGGAACATTGAATATAAAATAGATTCTATGAGTAAACAACATAAAAATATCCAAAAACATATTATAGCACCCCCAATTTGAGGTACATTGTCATTTTATGCCTATTGTTTTATATTTTAAATCATTTGAATTCCTTGTTTGAAAATTTTATGGGAATAAAGAGGAGATAGTCTAGAAACAGGATTTTGGAAATGTGAAAGAACAATTTACCTCATAAATCTTGGTTTTATGATATAAATGGTACGGGGTATATGTTTTAGCTAAGGTAGTTTACGGCGTAGAATAAATTTATGTCGTAAATTATTTTTCCAATATTTAATTTAGAGGTGATTCATTTTTCAATAGAACACACACCTCAAGGAATTTATGGTATAAATCTATAACTTACATTGTAAATTAATCCGAACCCAACCAGTTTTTACCCATAAACCGGTTATAACTCATAATTTGGTTCTTGTTCCATACTATAAACTTAAAATGATTACCTAGTTGATTTCTATCAACCTTCAACATCCATACTACAATTCCAATGAATCCTTGTGTGTTCAATTATGGAGATAAAGGGTTAGGGTCTCATTATTCCTTATTATCTTTAATCTCCTCGGTTTTTATCATGTGGAACCATAGATTGGGTTCATATTTTTGTTTATGATATATTATGGGGTTTTAATATAGGAAAGGAAGTAAGAGGTATGACCGATATAATCATATTTGATCTCTCATTCCAATTGAATTGAGGTAGGTTATTTTCCCCCCTTTCTACTTTTATTCTAACTCAAATGATTTTAGGTTTCTAAAATATTTCTCCTCTGTTTTAAATGGTTTTTCTCTAGTAAAACTCTTTTAATAACTCTTATAGTGGTTGGATTTGAAATTGTAGTGTGGGTGATGCCACAATAGACTTTTTGAATTGATTAAAAGATATATATTTAATAAAAAAGGGTTTTTATATATGAACTTGTCATAATTGGGTTATAAGTTCTATCAGGTAAGGCACGTAGTTGGTGTGGGTTCATGATTGCATTGTACGAGGAATTTTTTGAAATAGACTTGGTACTTGTTGCTGAATAAAAAGGCATGAGGAGGAAATTGATACCAAGTGAAGGCTTGGTGGAGGAATTATATTTTCTAATGATCATAGGGAGATATAATTTGGTATTCATGTGTGTGAGAGAGAGAACATGGTTGATTATAAAAATTTATAAAATTTATAAATTGATTCTTATTTTTTAAACATAAATTGATGTGATTAAATTGGTTTTAGAAAACCTATTCTTCAGAGATATTTTATATTGTGAAAACTATTTACTACTAGATATTATTTCTTCTTGTTTTATATCCTATTATATAACTTGTTTCTGGTCTTAGTGGCATGTGGGATGAATCTTGGAGGTTTCCAATTGATAATAATTAATCACCCCCTACATATGCACTTTGGTGTGTTTGAAAATGTTGTTATCCATGATATAGGAAAGGGACAAGTTTTTTTACTTTTATTGTGGTTCTTCTTGAGTTTCTTTCATAGTTAGTGGAGTTAAATCTTGGAGTTGGTTTATGTCTTGTATGGGAGTGGTACCACCACAGTGCCCAAGTCCTTTTCTAATTTGGAGTTTTGTTTTTTATCTCTTACTATTCTATTGTTACTTTGATATTTGTACATTTTTTATTGTTTATTTATGGATTGGTTACTTTTATTATAGTTTTTTTTAGTGTATTCATCATTTATATTTATTTTCTTGGTTTTACATTATATGTATCCTTTATGTGTGAGTTTATTAAATGTTAAAACGTTCCCCCATGTATCTTGTGTTCAAACCCCTAGAATTTAATTCCATCCTTTTGTGTTTGGGGAATTTCATCTAAGGTTAGTATCATCTTTTCCTCTTCTCAATCTAATGAGTTGGGGTAGGATGTTAAAAATGGTATCAGTATTGTTCGGTACTTGAGTTGGGTTCATATCAATGATATTGTAATATTGAAACTTTTTATGTATATCTTAAAAATACATAGTTAACCTTTTTATACTAAACTTCAATTTACCAGGGTATTTTGAGAACAAAATTGTTCAAATACACTTCTAGTAAATTTTTCAACTCATCTTTGTAGGTTTAGATGATGAGTAAACCATATTATGCATTAGAGTCAATACTTTCCACTATGACTGCATTTTTACATGGTTATTTGATTTTAATTTTTTGTAATTGAGAATAGTGTTTTAAATATATAAAATATAACCATGAAAATATGAATAATGAAAATTTCTAATTTGATGATTTCTGAAATAGTTTGTAGAAAAAAATTCCACTTATAAGGATAACATGAAAATAGTGAGAGAGATCAGTTGAGAATGTGGTTTCACTATAACCACAAGTAAATTGGGATTTAGTTTAGAGTATAGTGAAAACTTTTTAGGCTATTGAAAAGGGACCTAAGACTGAGGGACCTCATTAGGTAAATCACTCATCTGAATTTCTAAGGCAGAATCCACTAAAACATCATAGTGATTTTGGACCTGAGTAAGAAGAGGTATGGCTAAGTAGGATAACCAAGATTTTTGAATTTTTAGAGACACTAGATGAGACAAATTTCAAGGTAGTAATGAGTATTATTTAGGACCCAGTGATAACATAGTGGGACTTAGTTATTTAGGATAATTTGGATAAAGACCTCACTTAGAAATGATTTTTCAAATTTTTAAATAGAAAATTATTTCTAAAAAACTTTTAGATAGTAAAAAATGGGAAACTTATTTCAACTGGAACAAGGAAGTATGTCAGCAACTGGATATAAAACTAAATTCACTCACCTCGTTTCCTTTTCACTAGAGGTAGTGGGTAGGGAAATACTAAAATATTGGAACTTTAAGGTAGGTATATGACCTAAGGTTCTATCAAAGGTAATAATGTTATATATTACAGAATATATAGAAATAGTGAACAAGGAACTGGTGAGAGAAAGAAATTTCGTAGGGAATCCTAGTGGAGGGGGGAAATTTTTATCCGAGTTTTATTGGGAGTTTCAGAATAGTGAATAAATACAAGAGGGAGAGTTACTCCGAACCATTTATCCACCATGTCGAAACAATGAACCAATCTATTTATTGTGTATCTCACTCTCACACTAGAAGAAATAATGCTTGATACCACCAAGTAATTTCCACCACTATGATAATAGAGAAAATATCATAAATTATTGTCATAAACATCTGAGATAAGTATGTGGAATGGGATCGAATAAGCCTTAGGATTCATATGATAGGATAGAAAATACTATTAGACTAGTTCTCATCCATAAACTCAGGTGAACCAGTATACCTCTAGGAGAAATTCATTTTTTCATCTAGTACCTCAGAAGGGAGGCAAGATCTATCCTGTGACATCTAAGTAATAGATTTATAGAGAAAAGTGGGCAATCACGAGGGAGAAATTGGGTCCCTTTATGGTGTGATGTGCCATTATTATGAAATCAGATATTATTAATTTCTTGTTTGATACTAATTCATTTCATTCTTTCCTTACTCCTTTTGTGGTTAAATAATTTAGATTACATATGGAAATAATGTCTCATATCATGAGTATCAAGTCACCCCTTGGAAAATGAGAGTGAAAAGGATTCAAATGCCCAACATGATTCCTTACCATTGATGCAATAAAATTCATCTGGGAGTTTATGGTCTTAGATATGGATTATTTTAATGTAATCTTTGTTATGGATTGGCTAGTGGCATTTAAATCCCATATAGAATACCACTCTTGACAGGTGGTGTTCACATCCCCATATGGATCTCTTTATGTTTTCAAGAGGTATTAGGATATAAATTTGGGTAGATTATAAACTCTAGTGATAGTAGATGAGGAAATATCAGTACAATTTTTAGCAACGATCTTGACTACTACTGATGGAATAGGAAAAGGGACTCTCCCTACTATAGTGGATCGATACTTAGATTTATTTCCAAACAATTTATATGGGTTACCACCTAAATATAAAATCAAATTTTTCCTCTAATAAAATGGATCAAACTAAGTTGTAATAATTAAAGGTTCATCTAGAATATTTTGAAAGTAAACATTTCATTATACCTGGTATATCCCCTTATACTACACTAGTTTTATTTATAAAGAATTTAGATAGTACTCTATGATTATGTGTTGATTATCATATCTTGAATCATGTTGCGATCAAAAATAGACACCTTATTCCTTGAATATATGACATGTTTGATCAATTAAATGGACTCAAATGGTTATCCAAGATTGATCTATGATTATGATATCATTATCTTATAGTTAGAAGATAGGATATTCTGAAGACATCATTTCAGAGTAGATATTGAAATTATGAATATGTCCTCATTAATTTTGGTAGGAAAAATGCACCTATAGTTTTCATGATTTTGATGAATCATATCTTTTATAGGTACCTTGATAATTTTTTTTATTTTTTTATGATATTTTGGTTTACTCTAGAAGAATGAATGACCATGAAAATCCCTTTAAGATTATACTCAGTACATTATGGGATCATCGTTTGTATACTAATTTTTATAAGTGTGATTTTTTTATTCAAGAAGTTTATTTCCATCAGAATTTAATTTCTAAAAAAGGAATATCAATTGACCCTATAAAGATAAAAGTGGTATTATCTTGGCATACACCAAATAATTTTTTTGAGATATACAGTTTTTTAGGATTATCAAGCTATTATCGTTGCTTTGTTTGATATTTCTCAAGGTATTCTTATCCCATGAATAATTAGATAAGAAAAGATGTTCCATTTTTATGTAATGATAACTATCAAAAAATATTTCTAGATCTTAAAATATGCCTCACCTCAGCACCCATCCTAATATTTCTAAAACTGGGTAAATACTATGTGGTATATTATGATGTGTATAGATCTGGTCTTCGTTGTGTTCTCATGAAAGGATATCATGTTGTATCCTAGGGTTCAAGGTATCTATGAGCTCATGGGAATAATTATCATATGTATTAATTGGAATTAGTTGTGGTTTTCTATTTGTCAAAGACTTAGTGGCATTACCTATTTATAGAAAATTTCACAGTTTTCACTTACCATAAGATCTTGAAATATATATTTTCTCATAGATACTTGATCTTGAGGTGAAGAATATGGAAAGTGTACCTTTGATTTCAACTTGGTATAAAAACTTGATAAAGGGAATTTTTTGGCATATGCATTGATTCAAAATTCAAATAGAAAAGTGGTCTAAGAATCTTGTGACCAATAGAAGCTAATGAGCATGATTAGTGGTATACATTTGGATTACACTGCATAGGTTGATCATGAAATTTTCTTTCCAGCCAATCTAGTTCTTAACTTGTTATATTTGGTAAGAGTATCACACATCAAAACTCGATTGAATCACTATTAGGTCAAACCTAAATAGTGGGGAGACTTCTTATAGCTAAATAGAGGATGAAAAATATTTTTCATGTTTTCATTGTCTTCTTATAGTTTCTCAATATTTCTAATAACTACTTATTTTTTCCTATAACCATTTGAAATGTGCTATTCATATGGGAATTTAGAAAATGTACAATGAAATAAAATCACATTTTTTCTGGGTAGGTATGAGACACATGATTGCAGAATATGTGATGAAATTCCTAAATTACTAATAGGTAAAAGAAAATAATCAAAGATTGTATGATATGTTTCAATATATCCCCATACTTTTATAGAAGTGGTAATAGATTTAAATGGATTTTATCATAGTTCTACCAAGAACATTGAGAAATCATGATGACATTTGGGTAATTTTGGATTGACTCGCTAAGTTGACACACTTTCTCCCTAGAAGAAAATCTAACATACTAAAGGATATAGAAAAACTATATATCCAAGAATTATTTATGTTTCATGGAGTTTTAGTTTGTATTGTTTCTGATAGAGGTCCACAATTCACTGCATGATTCAAGTGGCTATTACAATATCTCAGGAGTCAGTTGACCATGAGAATGGAATATCATTAATAGATAGATGGGAAGTTTGAGTATATAATTCATAAATTGGAAGGTGTTCTTAGAGAACATGTCATGGAATTTAGTGGATCATGGGAGTATCATATGCCTTTGGTTGAATTATCATATAATAACAATTATCATACAATGATACAGATGACCATTTTGAGGATTTATATGTCCATCCCTTTCATTCTCTATTGTGTTTGGATGAAAAAAGAGAGACATCACTAATTAGTTCTAGTCTTGTTCATGAGACTACGTAGAAAATTCAAATGATCCATAAGTGGATGTCTACGACTTAGAGATGATAAAAATCGTGTGTGTATAATTTCCATCGACCATTATCTTTTTATGTGAGTGAACACACCTTCTCAAAAGTGTCGTTAGGACTTGGTCATCGATGATTGGGGAAATTGAGGAAGTTATCAACATGGTATATGGTACTATTCAAAGTGTTGGAATGGATTAGAATAGTTGCATATTAGTTATTATTACTATGTGTTATATGTTTCTCAATTGAATAAATTTCACCTAGATCCTAGACATGTGATTATTTGGGATCATGTTACTCTTAATCCTGATGCAGTGTTTATCCATGAACTGGTTTAGGTTCTAGACAGATAGGAAAAGACCCTACATGTGAGATCTATTTCCTTGGTGTGATTTTTATGGAAGCATGGTCAGGTTCAAGAGGAAAAATGGGAATGGGATAAGTCTATACAGGATAAAAGGCATGAGTTTTTCAAAGGCAACATTTTTATCCAGCTTTCTGGGGATGGAAATCCTAAAGGTGGAGATAATGTAGAACCCCTGTTTTGATGTATGTATTCATTTTATGAATTTTTTTTATGTTTTAAATCATTGTAATTCCTTAGTGGAAGAGTTCATGGGAATAAATAAGAGATATTCTAGAAACAAGCTTCAAGGAATATGCAGGAAAATTTTACATCATAAAACATGGTTTTAAAACATAAATTTTGTAGGGTATATTTTTCGGTTGATGAAGGTTAAAATGTAAAAGAAATTTACGTTGTAATTTTTTTATAGGATTTAATTTAGTGGAAAAAAATTTTTTCATCCAAAGTCACCCTTCAAGGAATTTACAATGTAAATCCCTAACATACACCATAAATTTGTCCAGAACCGGCTAGTTTTTACCTTATAACCAATTGTAACTTCTCATTTGGTTCTTATTCCTTCCTCTCAACTTATAAGGATTCCCTTGGTGATTTTAGGTGACTTTACACTTATAGAATCCAATTCCAATGAATCCTTGGGAATTCAATTATGGATATCAAAGGTTAGGGTCCCGTTCTACCTTTTTGTCTTAGATCTCCTCAGTTTGTCTCATATGAAACCATAGATCGGTGTTATAATACTTAGATCTATGGGATTGTATTTGTGTTGATGATATCTTATGGGGTTTTGATAGAAGAACAGAAGTAAGTGGTCTAACTGGTGGAATCGTTTTGATATCTCATGCCAATTGACTTGAGGTAGGTGTCTTTTACCTCTTTTCAATTTTATTGGAACTCAAATAATTTTAGGTTTCTAAAATATTTATCCTCTATTTTCAATGGTTTTTCCTTAGTAAAACTTTGTTGATGACTCTTTTACTGGTTCTCTTTGAAATTGGATTTTGGGTATCATCACAATGGACTTTATATCTTTAATGAAAAAGGGGTTTTGATATAATAACTTGGCATAACTAGGTTGTGAGTTCCATTTTGGAAGGAACATAGTTGGTGTGGGTTTATGATTGCATTGTACAAGGCCTTATTGAAACAAAATCGGTGCTCAGTGTCAACTAGAAAGGTATAGGGATGAAATTACCACAAAGAGATGACTTGGTAGAGGACATATCTTTGATCATGAGTATAGGGAGATTTCATTCATCATGCATGTGTGTGTGAGTAAACATGGTTGATTATGAAGATTTGGAAAATTTATGAACCGATTCTTCTTTTTTAAATAGAAATTGATGTGATTAAATAGCTTTTAGAAAAATTATTCATTTGAGATATTTTATATTTTGAAAACTATTTATTTCTTGATATTCTTTCTACTTGTTTTATATCTTGTGAGATATCATATTTCTAGTCTTAGTGGCATGTGGGAAGAATCTTGGGGGGGGTTCCTACTGATTTTGATTACTCACCCCCTTTATATGAACTTTAGTGTGAATGTAAATATTGTTTTCTATTATGCAAAAAAGGGACATGTTTCTTACTTTTTTAGTGGTGCACCTTGATGTTTTTGTAATAGTTGGTAGAGTTGGATCTTTTATTTGGTTCAATTCTTGGTTAGTATTGGTGTTATCTTGATACTACGGTCTTTTTCTACTTTGGAGTTTTAGTTTTTATCTCTTTTTATTCCATTTTTACTCTAATATTTCTCCCTATTTTATTGTTTATTGATGGATTGGTCACTTTTTTTATAATTGAGTTTTGTTTCATGCATCATTCATATATATTTCCTTAGTTTTAAATTATCTATATCCTATTATTATTTTATTTATTAAATTTTAAACAATTCCCCCATGTCTCTTATGTTCAATCCCTTAGAATTTATTGTTATCCTTTGGTTTCTCGGGAATTTTATCCAAGGTTAGTAGAACCTACGCCACTTCTAGAGAAAATGAGTTGTTGTAATATGTTACAAAAATGGTCTATATAATGAAAATAGTAAACCAAAATAAAATAATCTAGGATAGAAATCCATTCTATGTGGGATGACTCTGTAGACCTTGATCCATGATCCACCACCTGCATGTCCCTTGAGGCCCCAAAAATCACTTATTTCTTAATAAACCATGCAAAATAGTCCCCACCACCAAACTCCATCAAGATTTGTTTCCCATATTGACACCAAAAACCAATAGAAAGAAGAAAAATGGGAAACTATCCTCATCATCAATAACCATCACCTATGTTAAGATCCATTATCCCTATTCCAAGACACCAAATTAGAATTTAATTAGAGGAAAAATGTTACATAGTAGGAGGCCACTACTGTATGAACACCTATAAACAATATTGTGGGTCAAGGACCAAGAAATCTACCCAAATGGTCAGTAAGTAGAAAATATATTCCACTTACAGTTCCAATTCTATGTAACTCATCTACAAGAGACCCAAATAGACACACCCAAGAATGACCACCATGAGTTCAAGGAAAAAAGATTCTCTATAGTTGAACCCACTTGTAGCTTTTTCAAGTAATGAGTGTTCCTCCTAGAAAATGACTCTATCGCACCACAAAAACTAAAGGAAGCATAATACCACATGACAAACCAAAAAACCATAGGGTCGAAGGAGGCATATTAACGCTGATTTGGGTTGGTAGAACCACTCACAATATGTAAGATACCACTAGCTATAAAACATGTGCTGGCCAAGAATAAATATACCACTATAGGGTTAGAACTTATACCCAAATTAACACTAGGAAAATCCACCATCGATTGGTTTGAGAAGTGAAAAAAACCATGAAAAAGTTTTGAAGCTTGAATAAGAAACTAGAAATACCTAGAGAAGAGGAATCCCAAAGAAAGATGAATCTAGAGGAAGAATAAATTCCTAAAATACACCAGTGACACGCCATTTATGGATAACTAAATCATTAAAAACATGTCCCAATAGAGTAATAGTGAGGAATAAAATCCATAATAACAACACAAGAAGTATGCAATGAAGAAACCCAAATGAAACCATACAGATGATAGATAAAATCAATGATGTATCACCATGATGATAAGCTACCACCAGGAAGAAACTAAGGGAGAAACTCTAGTGAAGGGAAGGAGTGAGAGGAACGAGAAAGTACAGATCCATTGGGTAAAAAAATACTATGGTAAAAAACAAGTTAATAAAAAGTAATTAAATTCCATGTCATGGTGCCTCATTAAAAATATTATCAAGAAAATATAGTGAGAAAACCAGATGAAGGAAAAAAGAGTACAACATTCCCAACTCTCCCACATAAAGTCCTGATATATTTTTTAGACTTTATATCCCAATTTTATAAATCAATTTCTCAAAAATTATAGTTTTTAATGACTTTTTGAATAAATATACAATATTATAATAAGAATTTATTTTTTGGATATCAATCTCACTATTATTTTTAAATTCATGAGAGAAAAGGGATTTTGGTGAGATATGTTTTGTTATATCTCCTTTGATATATCCACTCTTTAATTTCATTAAAAAAATAATACTATCATTGCAAAATATGGTTGTATTTTCATTACTCATATCTAAAATATAATTATTTTTGACATGATGAATAACTAATCTCATCCAAACACATTCACAACCCACTTAATTGATCATAATCAACTTAACAAGATTAAAGGAAATTGTATAAATGGTTTGTTTTATATATAAAATATATAAATAGTGTTTCCATCATAATTTCCAAACATTAAAGGTGGTAAAGTAAAAATGAACAATCATTATTTCGTGAGGTATTAGTTCATTGTACACATAAACAGTATGTTAGTTACCCATTAGATGGAAGTGTGTGTAAGTATAGTTTGAACCCTTAGCATAAAAACATATTATTATATAGAGGATTCTAGTGTTTTTATATAATCTTGGAATAAATAGAGTAGACGGGGTGAGGAATGAAGATAAAACTAAACATATTGAGGAAAGATGTTACCTCTTATTTGGGAAACTCCTTTTGGTTTGCATGAAATATCTTCCTTGGATGGATTTATGCCAAAAGTTAGGATTCTAGGATGAATATAGAGAAGTTTTAAGCCTTTTGGGGAAGATACTTTTCGATCCGAAGTGCCTTTAGTGGTGTGAGGAAATGAAGTAGGAGGTTCCCTTTTATAATTTAGGTGAGGGTCACTTTTGGAAACCTCAAAAAAATAAATTAATATAAATTTATTTTCTATTTAAAATGGCTCAAAAGTAATTTATTTAAAATATAAGATAATTATGGGTATAAATCCTCTCAACCAATAATTTTTAGATAATTTTAGTTTACATTATTACTCTTATTGGTTATCATTAATCCTTAGTTTAACACTTTAACTCTTACCGTGAGAACTTGGATTTTTACTCTTTAAGGGATAATATAGTTACTCTGAAATTCAAAAAGAGCCACAAATTGACCATTTATGGCATATTTAACTTTATCCTAATCATTTGGTCTAATTTTAAATTTTTATAAATTTTATATCATTTAATAAAATGTTATTTATTTTAAAATATCATTAGTGTCAATTTTGACACTATTCATTACTTGACTTTTTAAAAATATAATAACAATATGATATCTTATAACCAACTCTTTTAAATCATCCATAATATATCAAAGTAATCTATAAAATTATTTTATGACATTAATTTTATCAAATTATATTTATTTTAATATTTTTAATATCACTTATTTGATTCTTCCATTAATTAAAAAATTATTACATCATCATTGTGTCGCCATTTAATTTAATTATTTATTTCCTAAAAATTATAAATAAATTAAAATAATTAACTTAAAAATTTTATCTTTAAAATTATTATTTATATTCTAAGTTATCCTCCAAATAACCATATAAAAAATGTAATACTTATTAAAACAAGAGTGTGACATATTGGACTTCCCTTAAAATAAAAAACTATAAAAGGAATATAGTCATCCAAGTGGATCAAAAGGGCCATAAAATAGGCCTAATGGTTCTTTTGGTAGAAAATATGCCATCCAAAAAAATTAGTGCAAGTGTTAGAGTGATTTTATAATATTTATAATATAATTTTTACATTTAATTACCCGATTTATACATAACCATAGTAATAAAAAATATTACTAAATTTATTATTCATGTGAACAAAAATAAAAGAAAACTAGTTAAATAATTTAGACCCACTAATTCCAAATATAGAATTTATTTTTAAAAATTAAAAACATAGAAGTTTCAGAAATTAATTTAAATCTAATCCGATTAGTGGGGTGAGAAAATGGGTTATTAAAGTTTAAACATGAAAAAGTTTGAAAAGTTTTTATATCTAAATTAAATATAAAATTGATGAAAATGACATAAATTAGATTAAATGATAATATAATAATATATTTATACTTTAAAACCAATAAAAAATATAATTTAACACTATAAATTATTTTGATGAAAAAAGTTGTTTTCAATTAAAAATTAGTATTTTTCACTATTTATCAAAACATGAAACTTATCAGAAAAATACCAAAAAATTAATAAAAGTAAATTTTTATATTATGATTTAAAATAAGAAGTTTATTTTTTTCAAATATAATATATAAAAGTTTCAAAATTTGGATTTAAAATAGGTTCTCCATTAAAAGGCATTAAAACTGCCTTTATAAAAATATAGGTCTTTATGTGTAATATTGGGCTTGTTGATATCTTATGAATATCAAATACATTTGATGAATGTTGAAAATATATGATGTAATATATAAAATATATATTTCATTAATATCATTCACCAATAGTAGTTAATTAAATTTATTAGGATAAAATGTAATTGTGAGCATAAAAATAGTTTTTTATAAAAACATTCTCGTTATATTCAATTGGTTCTCTATTAATTTATAATTAATTTTTAAATAATTAATTCAACCATATATTTTCATAATTTAGTTAATATTATTCATAAATACTAATTTAATGTCTAGGTTATAATGGTAACATTTAAATAATAATATTTAATTGTTTGTTTAGGCTTGTTGTTGCGCACAATGTAAGTTATCAAAGAAATAGATATTCCATAAAAATATTCGAGTGTTACATTCTCCCCTCCTTTAATAAATTTCATCCTCGTAATTTTTGAATTCAGGTTCGATAACGAATGTTTGACTATAAAAAATACTTTTATTGAAATCCTTCATTGAAATAAGGGTCGTTGAAACTTACACTTTAAAATAAAGGGGAGTATAAAGTTTAACAGAGATAACACATACTAGGGTTACATGTAGGAAAACATGGACATGGAAGAGAAATATAACCATTAAGTTCTGATGGATAGTGACATAGAACATGATTAGGAGAAAGTTAACAAACACAAAGCTATAAATCTACGATGATCTAAGGGGCCATTTGATTCATCAGAAAAGAAGGTACTAGGATAAATTTTTTGGTTTTGAGATCCTTTCCATATAATTGAATAATTCACTTACTTAATATACTAATAATATAAGGAAACATGCTTAATTGTAAATTCTAGTTTCATCCTTTAATCAATTTATACCACAAACTCATCTTTCTCTCCAAAAGATAATAAAATTTAAAAATACAATATTTATCTTAATTGTATAGGGTTCCAAAAATAAAATTATATTACCTATATCATACCATTTAAATAAATAAAACTATGTTATACTAACTAGGAAATCATGTAGGACATTGGTAGGCGATGCACCCTTGTCTCCCTTCGGTTGTGGGTTCCAATCTCACGGCCTTTTCGGATGCGACGGGTTGTCCTTTTTATAAAACATTATTATTATAGAATTCTAGAAATAACCTTAATATATTCAACATTAAATGAATTTTTTAACCTCAAACCATAATATATGTAGTTCAAATTAATCCATTCTAGCCTTTAGACTTGTCTGAAATACTTCTATCCAAATTAAATATCCCAAAAGGTCTCTAAATTTCCAAAAATCAATCTTATCATCATATTTTTCTCAAACAACTTTATGTTTCTCCTATTGTCACATACCAAATATATGAATACATTGATCATATTAATACCTTAATGAAAAAATTCATGCTTCCAAATCCTTAAAAAAGAAGTATTGCAGTACAATCCTTATATATCTCATGATTCTCATAAACATAATATCATAATGTTATTCTTGAATCCAAAAACACAAATACATTAATTATTACACTTCAACTGTAGTAACAATATAAGCTTTACCTTGATCCCTTTTATTTTTCTGAGCTATATTTCCTTGATGCTTAAAAGAATCATTTTCATAATGTCCCATATATTTACAATTGTAATAATGTACATTGGTAGATTCTCTATTTCCATTGTAATCATGAGCATGATGGCTTTTCCCACCACACTTGAAGCAAACTCCTTTTCCTTTTAAGCAGGCACCAGGTGTTTTCTTCCATAATTATCACATATGGGAAAATCATTCTTTCCCTTTTCCTCTTTATTAGTCTCTTTCTCCACCGTTCTCTTCTTCTCTTTTTTTCCCTTAAAGTCATAAGACTTAGATAATTATTTCTCTATCTTGATAGCACATGAGACTATATCTTTGTATAATGAGAAATTTTGGGAGACCAATGCCTTTTAGAGGAATTTATTTAAACTATCAAATAAATGATCAATCTTACACCTTGGGTTATGTATGTAGTTCGTATCATGAATTGATAACATAGTAAATTTTGCTTCATACTTAGAAACATTATCATCCTACTTTTACCTCAGATTCAAGAATTTTCTCCATATATCTGCTTGTTGTTCACTAGGGAAATATTTTTCTAAGAAAAGTTCCTTGAAATACTTACATTACATGTGTTATATTTCCTTATCCTCCTTAGTGTTTTGGATCAATGACCACCATTTATCTGAATCTCCCAAAATATTATTAACTTCCATGAAAACTTTTGCCATTTTTTTACTTCCCAAAGTAAGAAATATCTTCCCTAAGAAACTTATCCATTGTTCATCTATAAATGGATTTGTAGTCCCATTGAAATTTAGAGGTTTTTATCTCATGAATAGGTCTAACATTTCTCCTCCACATTACAAATTAGGATGCTTCAAATCGGTAAGGTTATTGTTCATAACCTAAGTCAGTTATCCCAGTATAGTTATAAGATACTCAACACCAGTTGCAGCTCCAACTCCAACATCATTATCCTGTATAGGAGGGAAATCCCTACATGGATTACATGAATTGATACAGTTTCTATTCCATCTACTAGGTTCAATTTATAAAAAATGGAATATATTAGATTATGAATCATGACGCATAATTTTGAATTAGCAACACTTAACATAAATTGAAAATTTTATACATAACTGATCTCATAATCGTAAAAAATAGTTTGTTTTTGGACATATTTACTTTTAAATCCTTTATAATGGTTTATAAAGAAAATGTAAATTATCCTAATAATATCCCCTAGGAGTGTCAAACCAGGTGCATAGTAAGGCTCGTTTTCATGAACTAGGTTACGTCGAGTTAGGCCCGATACACCTTGTTAGATTTTTTACCCCTATGTACATTTAAGCTAGAACCATGTCCACTTGTAATATCCAGAAAGGGATGTATTACTAGTAATACCCACATAATCTATACCTTACCAAAATTCTAGGATGTTCTTCTATACTTATCCTCAAATTCAATCTTATGGTTATGTTCCCTAATCTAGTTTCCAAGGTTTTTACTAAACTTGTTCTGATACCAATTGTAACGTCCCCAAACTCAGTAGGCCAGAGCCAGTTTCTTTATTACATTGGTATAAATATAATATTTGAATCCCAAAGGTCCAATTAGTTTATTATCTTTGTAAACCATATTACATACTTCAAATTCACATTACAATCTAAAATATAAAATATATAAATAATTTTCTATGAGAATTCCATTAATCCCCTTAGTGTAACCCTATATATCAAAATCAAAGCACTCCTTTATATCCTAGGGAAAATTAAAACATAATGAAGGGGTGAGGTCAAATAATCAATAATCGTAAGCATACATTGGAAGCTATGATTAAATATGGAATAAACAATCTGGAAAGGTAAATAACTGAAACACAATGTATTTAAATAATCACATAAGCTAGGAAACTTAACCATTAATATTTTACTAGTCAAATAATCACATGGAATATCAATAACTAATCTCATAATGATGGAATATATAATACTGAAAATCTAAAACATATCATTGAGGCCTCTTCCAAGACATCTAAAAATAAATGGTTAAGGCCGCATCCAAATCTATATTTGAAAATAAATTTTCAAGGCCTTGGCCAAGTCCATATCTAGTTTGTCTCATAAGACCTGCTGATGAATTGAAGGGATATATCGAGATTCACCCATAACTTACTAATTCCAATGCATTCCTCATATAAAAGGGGCGATCAAACATAATCAACATAATCATTTATATTAAAACTAGCATATGAAATGTGAATACTTAAACCATAAACCATGAATGGTATCAAAATAGCACATCCATAGTCAAAATAAATCATAAACCATTCAATGAAATATGGTAAATGATATAATAAGTAATCAACCTCAATCAAGCATAATATCTAACAAAAAATGTTGACATAGATAAAAATACTCTAATAAAATCATTAAAAATCTCTTGAGATAAATACCCATTTTTAATTTGAAATCATTTATTTAAAAGTTGTTAAATTATAAAAGAAAACATTTCCTTTTAAAATAACCTTGTAATATTACAAGTTTGGCTTCAAAACATTAAGGTGACATGATGTTAGAAAAAATTTCTCACACCGCATAAGTTAAAAAAACATTCCTTCCATCAAAATGTCATAAAGTACCTCATTTGGAAAATGAAAAAAAAAAGATTCATTTAAAACCATTTTATAAAAAGTAGAACATGGGTTAAAATAATTTAAACATTTATAGGATAATAGTAAAATATTTTTTGGGAATATTTTTAGAAATCATTGACATAGAAAATAAATATTCCTTAGTGGATACTTAAATAGATTCAATCTTGATTAATGATGAGATTGTGAATTAAACTATTACCTTGCATTTCCTTTGGGGTGAAAATATTTTAACCTCATGTATATTGATTTTTAGAATGTTAATAACTTGTTCCAGAATAATATTAATATTTATGATATTATATATGATTCTATTATAATATCATGTTACCTATTTGTTAGTAATATTTCATTATTTTCACTATTTTGGGTGTTAATCGCCTAGTTTCTTGAGTCGGTTTTGACTTGTTATTTGTTATTCCCATTAATTATATCATGGTTTCATCATATCCAGAATGTAAAAAAATGATTTAAATATTATATATATTTATTATATATGTATTTATGATAATCCATAAAAGCTGGAGATAAGAAATAAAATTCATCGTTCATGGAGACGGTAGGTCATATGTACGCATGAACGCTACTTCCATTTCTTTTTCATATTAAAAGAATGAAAATAAAATGATATATATATATATATTATAATTAAATTATCATTTTTATTTCATATATGTTACATATTACTATTAAAATCATCCTCTATACATTTCATGTATAGCGTGAGCGAATCACGTCGCCTTGAGAAGGTGGTAGTCCACACTTCAACAAACGATGTTATCATATTTATATAAAATAGAAATAATAAGGGTATGTGATATAAAAGAATTAAATAATAATAAATAAATATCAAATATCAAATATAACATATATTAATATTGTTTCCATCATAATTCTCAACTATGAAAGGTGGTAAAGGAAAAACGAACAATCATCGTTTTGTGAGGCGGTAGTTCACTGTACACATAAACAGTATGTTCGTTGCCCATTAGATGGAAGTGTGTGTAAGTGTAGGTAAAAACTAATCATAAATAAATCTCAGTATATTGAGGATATTTTTTTTATATAATTTTGTAATAAATAGAATTATGGAAATAAAACTAAAGAGCTTGAGGAAAGATGATACCTCTTATTTGGGTAACTCTTTTTTATTTGTACCAAACGGATTAATTGGGTTGATTTATGAAAAAATGAAGGATTATAGGATGAATATATGGAATTTGGTATCTTTTTAGTTCATATATTAGTCAATCCAAAGTTTCTTGAGATGTGTGAGGAAGTGAGGGAGGAGGTTCCCTTTTATAATTGAGGTGAGGGTCACTTTTGGAAACCTCAAAATATTAAATTAAAATAAATTAATTTTCTATTACAAATGGATAAAAAGTGAGATATTTATAATATAATATGATTATGGTTCTAAATCCTCAAAACCAATAATTTTTAGATAAGTTTAGGTCATATTATTACTCTTATATTTTGACTTTAACCCTTAGTTAAACCCTTTAACTCTTACCGTGATAACTTGGATTTTTACTCTGTAAGGGTTAATATAGTTACTCTAAAATTATAAAAATCCATAAATCGATCATTTATGAAATATTTAACTTCATACCAATCATTTGGACAAATTTTATATTTTTATGATTTTATATAATTTAATAAAATATTATTTTTTTAAAAATATCATTAGTGTCAATTTTGACATTATTCATTACTTGACTTTTCTAAAATATCATAACAACATTATATCTTCAAAACAACTCTTTTAAATTGCCTATAATATTTCAAATTAATATATAAAATTTGTGTATGGAATTAATTTTTTCAAATTATATTTATTTTAATATTTTTAATATCATTTATTTTATTCTTCAATTAATTAAATAATTAATGCATCATCATTGTGTCACCATATAATTTAATTATTTATTTCCTAAAAACTATAAATAAATTTTCATAATGAATATAAACATTTTATATTTCAAATCACTATTTATATTCGAATTTATCCTCCAAATAACCATATAAAAATGTAATACTTATTAAAATAAGAGTGTGGCATATTGGACTTCCCTTGGAATAAAATACTATAAAAGGAATAAGTCATCCAAGTGGATCTAAAAGGCCATAAAATAGACCTAAGGATGATTTTTTCAATAATATCTCATCAAATAAAATTACTACAAGTGTTAGAGTAATTATATAATTTTTATAATATATTTTTTACCTTTAATTACATGATTTACCCTTAACTATAGTGATAAAAAAATATTACTAAAGTTACTATTCATATTCCCAAAAATATAAGAAACCTATTTACATAATTTAGGTCCAGTTATTACAAATATGAAATCCATTTTTCAAAATTAAAAAAATAAAATTTCAGGTAATTAATTTAAAATTAATCTCGTTGACGGGGTGAGAAAATGGGTTATTAAAGTTTAAACATGCAAAAGATTGAAACATTTTTATATCTAAATTCAATGTAATATTGATGCCAATGACATAAATTAGATTAAATTATAACAAAATAATCTATTTATACTTCAAAATCAATCAAAAATATAATTTAACACTAAATTATTTTGATTCAAAAAGTTGTTTTCAATTAAAAATTAGTATTTTTCACTATTCATCCAGACATGAAACTTATCAGAAAAATACCAAAAATTAAATAAAATTAAATTTTAATATTATAATTTAAAATAATAAGTTTAATTTTTGAAATAAAATATATAAATGTGTCAAAATTTTATTTAAAATAGGTTCTCCATTAAAAGGCAGTAAAACTACTTTTATAAAAATATAGGTTTTTATGTGTAATATTTGGCTTGTTCCTATATTATGTATATCAAATATATTATATTAATATAAAAATATTTGATGAAATATATAAAATATATATTTCATTAATATCATTCACTAATATTAGTTAATTTAATTTATTAGGATAAAATTCCTTCATGAGCATAAAATAGTTTTTATCAAAATATTCTCATTATATTTTATTGGTTCTTATATTTATTTATAATTAATTTGTAACCAATGAATTCAAACATATATTTTCATAAATTAGTTAATACTATTCATAATAGAGAATTTAATTATTAGGTTATAATGGTAACATTTAAATAATAATATTTAATTGTTTGTTTAGGTTTGTTGTTGCGTGTAACCAAAGCTATTAAAGAAAGAGACATACCATAAAAATATTGGGGTGTTACATTTGTATTACCTTTTTTCTCAGTATTTACTTTAGTTTTATTGATTAATAAAGCTTATATTTGTTTGATGAGGGTTTTTATTCATGAATTTAGTGTTGTGATTGTTGTGTATTAGTAAAATAGTGATTTTTTTTTGTTTTCTCTTTGAGAAAAAATTTTATTCCTATTAAGAATTTGATAAAATTTCTTCAAGAAATACAACTATAAATTTAGATATTTGTGATGTAAAAATTTTGATAGGATCCCATTGAAAATATTCAATTGAAATGGGATCCCATCGCAATTGTCTCATGGCCAAAAATGGTGTCGCAAAAGATTTTTTTTATGGTCCATCACAAAAAATATTCTTTTGCAATGGAATATTATCTCATCGCAAATATTTTTCTACCAAATATAAAACATTATTTATTTATGATGAAATAAAATATATGTTTCAATAGGTTATTTGTGGCATATATTTTATTCCATCATAAATAATCTATTGTGAAATATATTTTATTATGTTGCAAATAAGATGAAAAAATAAAAAACATCAAACAAATTTAAAAAAACAAATATATAAAACTGTAGAAATATGAATTAATAAAAATATTACAAATAATATGTTCATTCAAAACTAATCATAATATTTATTTCAACAAAATATATAAATCACTATGTAGGTGGGGGTCATCCAGAGGACTAGGTGGAGGGAACTTCATCCCTATACCTTGCATTCGTCGTCGCATGCACTCCATCATCTACTTATACCGATGCTCCTTCCATTAACACTATTGCTTCTTATTCTCCCTACGCAGGGTTACTATAACCTCATTATGATCTCAAAACTTCTCCTCATACTCTGTATATGACAATGACAACACTACATGATCTCCCCTCAATTTATAAAATGACCATACAGTGGTACCATAATAACTAGAAAGTATTAATTGAGAACTGATGCTAACCACTCTGCCTTTGTTGATAACATGTTGAGTCGCATGAATCTATATTGCCTTATCAAATCCCAGTGCACTGGTTTTCCAACCCTTATCCTCGACCTGACACTCATCATGTGTGCGATAAATCAAAGCCCCATTTGAATCCATAAAATTTAATTTTAAATTAAAATAGTTAAAATATTATTTTCAGTTGATTTTAAAAAAAAAAACACTGACCACAATCTGACATTTTCGGCCACCGGTAATATCTCTAGTGGAAGGATCAATATAAATCCTCTTAAAACATAAAACTTTATAACATCGAGATTCTCAAATTCCTATATGAATATAAAATAAACATTTTACATTTAAATTATATATAAATTATTAAATAAAATTATTTATCATGTGTATCAAATAAATACTAAATGTAAAATTGTCAGCTCTATGTGTGACCTATTGCATCCTCTGGTTCTATTGTATTGATTATTATTTCCTCTAAGAACTATCTCCAATCTAGTAGGAATATAATACATCCCAAACATGAGTTGAGATGTAATCAAGTCGATGGATGTAGTAAGAATGATCAAAAACTATGGATCCTACTTTCCCTATGGATCTCTTTATCAAATTGTAAGAAAACTAATGACAACTCTCACACATACATATCTCACAGGACTCCTAAATAGATTCTCTCATTCTATCTTCAAAACGATTCCATAAAACCTATAAATAATTAATAATAACATGTTAATAATTAAATAAATTTCAAAATAAGTAAATTTTATTTATGTACTATCCAATGATCAAACATGCAATGATGAACATCAATGGGAATCTGATCCTATGTCACATATCGTCTAGAAAAATAATTTTGTATAATTTCACCTTTTTTCCAATATTTATATGTGAAAATCCATAAGAGAAAACAAATAATCAAATAATTAGTATATAAATAAATTAATGATAATTTATGATAATTAAGGAAAATTAACTAAAATAGATAATTGAACATACCTCGATATGTGTTGTTAAAAATTAAGAGGTGTACATCGCTCAGTAATAGGGTCTAGAATCATCAATCTCGCAAGACCATGACCCCTTTGATTTGATGATAAACTAGTAGTAGCCTATATGATGAAGCATTAGGTTGATCAATAGGAAGAAAATCCTATTTGAGGCTATAGAACATCTCATCTTAATCATCATCATCCATCTAAAACATGAAAATAATGTTGTCTACAAATAATTAAAAATGGGTATCATATATTAATTAATACTATAAATTGTTATTATTCATCTTCGTACTCATCTTCATATTTAACAGTGTCAATATATTCATCTACCTCCTCAATGTCATCAATTTTCATAGTAGCTTCAGTTTTATCAACTCTTTTTATTCCAAATTCATTTTTTACATCATCAATATCATCATCACCATTGGCCTGTAACTATGGGGTTTTATCATTGATATTTGAGTCTCTTCATGTAAAAGATGTATTTTGAGTTTTCACTTGAAATTTCTCAATTCCTTTCACTTCAACAAAACCGATTTCACTTTTCATAAACTGATTTTCATGAGATTTAATTTTAATAATGATCCACCGGTTAAGTAAATCTTTTAAAGCGGGGAAATAATTTACATAATAAATTTTATTCTCTTGATGATCTAGCATAAATGGATCATTTAATGCAATAAGTATTTCATATTTAATGTTTATAATTACATGATTTGGATGAATGTGAAAGCCTCTATCAGTATCAAACCAATGACATTTAAGCATTGTTATATAATTATTTCATAGATAACATAGCATAATTATTTCATCCATCATTCTATAAAAGTCAACTTCATTTCCTATATGATGAGATCCTTTCAAGAAAACATTATCATTCATTGTTTTATTGATTCATCATGTACATGTGTATGAAATCAAAAACCATTCACTATATATGTATTGTAAGATTTAACCAATTTGGATAGGGGTTACTCAATACAAATAATCAATTATCAATTTTATCTACATGTTGTGATACCTGAAAATTTGAAAAATAATTAGAAATATAAAAAATAATAAATTTATTTCATATATTCAATAATAAAAAATTTACTTTACCAGACTCTAAAATTGATAGGAAAAATTAAGTTGTTGGCATTCTTTAAGAGCAGCTGGTGTAATTTTTGGGAACTATTTATTGATATGATCATCATATAATCTAAAAATAAAATAATATTAATTTGATTTTAAGAAAATATATAAATAATATGTGAAAGTAGCATTCACTTTAAAAATTGTGTCATTTATTCACAATTGATAAGAACATATATATGAGCCTTGTGATGTTCATTATATAAAATCTACTATTCATGAACTCCACCAAACCAAGTTCATACTGATTAAAAAATTATAATTGATTATTCATTGCATCTTCAAAATTTTCCTCATTATGACCCATTTGGTTATATTTTGAAGGATATCCAGGTTGAAAATAATGAGAGCATAAAAACAAAATTTCTTTTTGCAAATACACTTCTTCAATTATCCCTTCAGCTGATGCTTTGTTATGTACCTTTTTCTTCAATTTCTGCATGTATCTATCATATGGGTACATTCATCAAAAATGTACTAGCCCTCCACATTTTTCTTCATGTGATAAATATAATATTAAATGTTCCATTGAATAAAATAAAGTCGGTGGATTTTTTTTTCCAATTCACATAAAATTAAAACAACTTCTTAAAACCTACTTGGTGCATCATAGTCTACTATCACTATACAAATTTATTGTAAAAAATATGATATTTCTTTTAGGAATCCCAAATCAATGAATTAAACAAACTTATAACGCCAATCATTAGTATTCTTTCCATTGTAACATTATAATCAAGACTTTTTAATGAAATAATATGATCAATTCTGACAAATTGGTCCAAATTGGACGCCTAACCACCTAGTAACCTCAAATTCGCAATCCAATGAAATAGTAATAATTTTTTTTATTTAGAAACTATATAAGACACTTTTGGATTCATTAACTTTTATGGTCTATCATTTCCAAATAACTCAAGTTTTAGACTCCTACAAATTTGGGAAAGATCTAATCATGATTTTACATTATCTTTAGTCTTACCATGTGTGTCTAAAACTATATAAAATAAGTTATAAAAATAGTTCTTTTCAATATGCATGACATATAATATGTGGTGAACCAAAAAAATAATACCAATATGGTAGATCCCAAAAAATACTCTGTTTTATCCAATTGTGATCTTTAATAAATTCATCTAATTGTTACTCATTGTTACTAATTATTGCTATTTGTTACTAATTATTGCTAATTATTTATAATTATTTTTAATTATTAATAATTATTTGTAATTATTACTAATTATTTTTAATTATTACAAAATAATTTTAATTATTTTTAATTATTACTAATTAATTGTAATTATTGTTAATTATTACTAATCATTGGTAATAATTACTAATTGTTACTAATTATTGGTAATTATTTATAATTATTACTAATTATTGGTAATTATTTATAATTATTACTAATTATTGGTAATTACTAATAATTATTACTAATTATTAATAATTATTACAAATTATAGATAATTATTACCAATTATTGGTAATTATTACTAATTATTACTAATTAATATTATATATATATTAGGTGTTTGGGGGTACAATTACATTAAACACACACGCACCACACACACAGGCAGGAAAGACAATCCATAGCCCCCCCCCAATGGATAGCTCACCCATTAAACCTTATTTATTCGGTACATGACCCCAAGTCCCAATGAGCATGAAGCTCATTACATGGCCCGAAGGCCCACAAACTGGCCAGAAGACCCAGTGCAACATCATGCCTACATCATACTTATGTCACCGTCTGCCTGCGTCATGTCTGCATCACTATCTGTCTGCGTCACTGCCTATCTGCATCATGTCTGCGTCATGTCTGTCTGCATCACCACCTATCATCGGAAATTCACTCCCACCCAGATTTCATAAATTATTACTAATTATTAATATTTTTTAAATTATTACTAATTATTATTAATTATTACTAATTATTACTAATTATTGTTTATAATTATGAATTATTTACTAATTATCATTAATTATAATTAATTATTACTAATTTTCAATAATTATTACTAATTATTATCAATTATTACTAATTATAACATTTATTTTTAATTAATACTAATTATTTTTAATTATTACGAAAAAATTACCAATTAATTACAAATTTCAAAATATTTACAAATTATTGACAATTATTACTAATATGTACTGATTATCTATAATTAAGATCAATTGCTACTAATTATGGCTAATTGCAACTAATTAATACTAATTATTCCTAAATATTATTAATATAAAATAAATAAAATAAACTAACAATTAAAAAAGTTTAAAATAAATACCTCATAAATGAAATTTTATCGGAATGAAAACACTTATTCGATCAGGAAAATGTCTTTTTGAAAAATATTTGTAAAAATTAAAAAATTTATGGAGATAAACCAGAGATAGATCATAAGAAGAGTTTAGAATTTGAGTTAGAAAAATGGCAATAGGGGCCTTATATAGGTTAGATTATTTGCAATGGACTATTTGAGACAAAATTTTCATCGCAAATAGATCTCACCATAAAGACTTATGGCGGAAATCTAAAGGGAATTTGTGGGGGATCTGGTCGTAGATGGTACCCACCATAAATACCTAGTTATTATAACAAAAAAGTATTTCTGAAAAAATGCTTACTTCCATCCCAAATACATTTTTATTATGTTAAATTTATAATTTTTAAAACTACAAATCCCATCGCAAAAAAACATTATTTACGATGGAATTCCTAGTTCCATCACAAATAATCCATTCCTACATTTTGACACATATTCATGCCAAACGTTTTTGTGATAGGAGTCGTATCCCATTGTAAATGATACCACATATATTATTATTTTCAATGAGAATCTCTTCCCATTGAAAATAACCCATCATTTTTTCTAATTTTCGACAAACACTTAATTCGTTGCAAATAACTCATCGTAAATATCGATTTTTATCATAGTGAAATTTATTTTTTTTAAATGATATTTTGAAAAGAATTTTTTTGGAAACCTTATTACTTGATCATGGTCTTTGTTGTATGTGATGAATGTGGTTATGTGTTCTCGTGAGAGAACTTGGGTGTGTGGGTTATATTAAGATAAAATATCCAGAAGGGGGTGAATTACTTTTAAAAAACAAAATGTAAAATTAAGTCTTAATGACAAAACCCCCTTTTTAAAATTAAAAGATTGAATAAAATAGTAAGTGTGTTTGATTGAATATAAAAATATAAGATAAGAAGAATATAAGTAAGCATATTGAAAAATCAAACGTTTAGGCATGAAAAAAATGAAGTTATTAGGCATATCACAATTTAAATATATATGTACAGTAATGATAATAACAATTAAGTGTATTGTAAATAATCATATCAAATAAAAAATGATTAAGCGTAGTAGAAATTAAACATATAAGCGAGTAAAGAATAAAATAAATAAGGAACACAATTTGATAAAGGAGTTAGGCTAAAGCTCTTTGATGAGCTCCTACATCTCCTAACCTAATTGTTTGAGGGATTATTCTATTATTCATTGGTTTTAACAGTAGCTAAGATACCAAAAATATCTTACTTTTAGTTGATTATAGAAAGAAATCGTAATTATAATCGATTTGAGCTTTTTAATTGTTGTTGCTAAAAGCCTCAATGAGAATGAAATTCCTTGCCTTTTGTGGTTTTGGCAGGCTTGGATCCCTCACTTTTAATGGTTGTGAGCACTATAATATAAGGAAGAAAAAAGAGAAATAATTCTTTAGGAACAACCCCTTTTAAGTTCAGTCTCAATCTCTCAATGAATAATAAAGTACACTATGAGAGATAGAGAATATTGTAGAAGAAGTGAGAATGACTTAAAAGAGTTCACACTTTAGATTATAATTGAGATCACAAGTATAACTAGGAGAAAATTTATGATAATAGAGATTTTTTATTGAGAATTGTATGTTTTCATGCCTTCAAGGGGTCTATTTATAGGCTCCAAGGTCATTGAGAATATTCTAGAATTGATCTCAGGGAAAAGAATTCATGGAATATAAAGGCATTTTTTACCATAATAAGTGATGACTTGGACTCTTTATCTCGATGCCACCAGGTATTTAGTGGGCTACCTAGAATTCAAAGAATCTAGAAAACCTCCACCAGTGATCAATTATTGTCCATTGGTTGGTTTGTGGTCTATAGATTGAATTATTAATTTTATAATCTTCTACCAGCAGGTTGGTTCCCTTCTATTAGCTAGCTGGTAGTCCTTATATGGGTATGGGCATACTTTCATGTTACTACCAGTTAGTCAGTGTCTCCATGTCGGTTGGTCAGTTCTTCCAACAAGTGGAAGACTTTAACATGTTCCTCCAATCTTCATTTGATTACTTCTTTTGATCCAGTTACTTATTAACTTAATATCAAAAACATTATAACTAAAATACACTCAAGGAGAAAGGTTAGAATAATATAAGGTGTATGTGATCATTAAATCATAAAGTAAGAATCACAAAAATCTCTCTATTTTTTATGATCACAAACACTTGAATATAAATACTACAATCATAACATGATATTAAAAATAAGATATTTATAGAAAGACTTTCCAAAGTCATTTTCAAATAAAACAAAAAAGTAATTTTTCAAAAACGTTTTCAAGTCATAACCTTTTGGAAAAAAAATACAAAAAATTGAAACTTTAAAACCACATAATATATTTTCATAAAAATACTTCCCTTTGTTAAAAAACATTCCTTATAACCATAAAGTCATAAGAATGAAAGAAATTTCTCCCCTTTTGATAAATTTTTTTTCACAAAGAAATTATAAACAAAGCAAAGAGAGTGCCTCAGTTACCTCACTTTTACCAATAATCTATCCCACTTTATGATTATCAAAAATAACTTTTAAACATTCTAGAGAAATAATTCTTAGAATTAAAAAGGATCCAACTAATATAAAAAAATAAGTATGTAAAAAGTTTTCTACCCGTCATTAATGATCATGAGAGAGACAAAATTAAATAGAAAATATATTTTGAGTCTTGAAATTTTTTTTCTAAAAAATAACTAAAAACAAAAAAAAATTAAACGATTTAAATATTTGAAAAAGAACCTTCAATTATAAAATAGTTTTCAAATATAAATGAAAATAATGCTTAAGATATAAATAACACTTTAAAAAATGTTTTCAAATAAGCTTAATGTTTGATAAATTTTTTCTCCTTTAGAAAAATTTTATTACTAACGAGATTACCCCCCCCCCTCAATTAATGCATTATAAATATGAGGATATATTGAATAGTTGTAATAAAAAAATAAAAAAAAACTCAAAAGTCTTAAAATATATAAAATATTAATAAGTTGATATTTTGAAATCAAGAAATAAAATTTAAAAATAATTATAAAGTAAAAAATCAAAGTAAATTTTTAACTTATAAATTCCATTCCATCATTAAGGTTTATCAAAAATTATATTAATAAACCAGAGAAAATTCCTCAAAAGTATCAAACTAGGTGTGTAGTAAAGGCCCACTTCTAATGCATAGGGTGAAGATTGGATTAAAAACATAACCATCCCTTTCCAAGATAATTACATCTAAGTGCATATGCACCAGAACTGCATCCACTTGCTTGTATCCATACATTAATGTTTTTCTAGGATTATCACACGCACTTAACATTACCAAAATTATGGAAAGTTTGAATAGATTTTTAGAAGAAAGAAAATTATTTTAAAAAATTTATAAAACATTTAATTAATTTTTTTTGTAAAAACTCATGCTTGAAAAAGTTAAGAAAAAAATATCACAAGTTAATCACACAAAACTCACCTTTGATAAAGTCAAAGCATTCAAAAGTGTGGGGTTTATAAAATATATCGGCTAATTGAAGGTTGGTGCAAAAAAATCAAGAACGATATCATCTTTTTGAAATTTTTCTCTAAGAAATTGGTGTCTTAGATCAAATTTCTTTGTGCATGAATGTTGGACAAGATTTTTATAGATACTAATTTCACTATTATTGTCACACTTGATAGGTATGTGATCATATATAAGAAAAAAGTCTAAGTGAGTATGTTTTATCCATATGATTTGGTTGAAACAACTCTTAATGGTTATTTATTCCACTTCACTTGTAGAAAGAGAAATAGAGTTTTCCTTATTGCTACTCCATGATATAAGGTATTTTCCTAATAGGTGTAAAGTCCCACTGGTAATTTTACTATCCAGTTAGAATCCTCCAAAATCATTAAACAAGTAGATTCAAAATAAGCATCCTTTGGATAAAATAGTACAAGGTTTTTAGTTCCTTTAAAATATTTAAAAAATCTTTGGAGATCTTTCAAATGAGTTTCCTTTATATTTGATTGAAAAAAAATCATAGAGGAAAACACTAAACATGATGTTTGGTTGGTTCGTAGTAAGGTAAATAAGACTCACAATCATACTTTTATAAATCTTGTTTTCAACTAGTTTATTATCTTCATCCAATGTTATTTTACAAGTAGTTTTCATGGGTGTACTTGTTTCCTTAGCATGATCCATATCAAAATATTTTAAAATATTGTTAGTTTATTCACTTTGGTTTAGAAAAGTTACATCAATATTTTGAGAAATTTGAAAACCAGGAATAATTTGAGTTCTCCCATAAAACTAATTTCAAACTATTTACTATTTAAATCAAAAAAACAAGATATTCTTTAGTTGATCTGAAAATAACATAATCAACAAAAATTTGAAAAACTAATAATTTTTTTTAAAAAGTGTTTATAAAAATAGTGGAATTGTCTTTTCCCATTTTAAAACCTTTTGATAAAATTAATTTTGTTAACCTTTCATACCAATCCTGAGGGGATTATTTTAAACCATATAGAGATTTGGTTAACTTGAAAATATTATTTGAAATTAGTTGAACTCCTTGAGATTCTAAGCATTATTCCTTTGAAATTAGTTCAAATCCTTTTCCATGGAAAGTATCAATCCTCATTATCAATAAAATTATCAAGGGTTTAAGGTTTAAAGTGAGTGATAAAAGCTTTATGTTCAACCCCGTTTAAGACCAACATTCTAGTACGAGTTCCATATTGTAATTAATCGATAACATTATCTAAGGGATGTCCTTTTGATTCAACCCATGCTTTGGGAAAGGACTAGATAAGGGTTCATTTTCACCTTTTATTTATTTATAATGTTGAGTTTTAGGTAAGTTCATACTATCTTGATCGATCCCATCATCACTTTGAGGATAATATTTGGTATATTCTCATAAAACTAGATGTGAGTTGACTATTCTAGGGTTTTGGTCCTTTTATTGAAGTCTCTATGGGATTTATTTGAGTTAGTGTACCCAATAAAAATAACTTCATTGTATTTGTATTCAAAATTTCCTAGTTTATCCTTGGTATTAAGGATAAAACATTTACCCTCAAACACCTTAAAATAACCAAGTTTAGGATGTTTTTCTTTCTAAAGTCCATAAGGGGTATTTCTAAGGATGGGTCTTATGAGAAAATAATTAATTATATAGAAATTGGTATTGACCATATCATATTAAAAGTATTGAGGAAGTTTAAATTTATTTAAAAGAGTTATAGAAAACTAAAAGTCTCATTTTTTCTTTCAAGAACCCCATTTTGTTGAGTTGTTCTAGGAGCAGAGAAGGATTGATGATAACTTTGAGAAGTAACATGTTCATAAAAGTATTTATTATCAAAATATCTACCATGGTCTCTTCTAAGGTATAAGATCTTGTGTCCCTTTTCATTTTTTAAATTTATTAGAAAAATTGATAAAGACTTTACAAGCCTCATTTTCATGATCCAAGAAATAAACCCATGTATATCTAGTATAATAATTGATAATTACAAAGTTGTAGGATTTTCCTCTTATGTTAGAAACATAAGTCATACTAAAAAGATAATGGTATGAAATTTATAAGGATTTAGAAGCAGAAACTTACTTTTTATATTTAAAGGAATAATTTTATTGCTTACTGATTTGGAAAGGTTCATAAACAGTGTTATCTTTGAAAATAAAATTTGGTAAATCTTTTACTATATGTTTGTAGTAGAGATTAACTAGTGTGTTTGTGTGTGTAGGTGTTATAATGGTCAAGGTGTCTATTCCAAGGCCAAGACTCACTATCTTGTGCACTTAAACACTTAACATTTTTCCCTACAAGATATTTTAAATCTATAATATGAACATTTTGAAAATGAGATGCAATAAATAAAAGTTTTCCTTTGGAATTAAAAACATTACCGAAATCATTTTCAAAAGTAATTTTAAAACCACTATCACATAATTGAATAATACTTAGTAAATTATGATTCAAACCATTAATAAATAAAACATATTTAATTAAATTAGAGTTGGAGTAACTTATTATACCAATAATAGTAATTTTACTTTTTGAATCATCTCTCAACATGACATGTCCTCTGTTGAATTTTTCAAGATAATTGAATTTATAAGGATTGTCACACATGTGTATCAAATAAATACTATCCATATACCAAATATCTTCTCAATTTTTGTTCTTGAGAAACTTTTTCTACAAAATATCAATAGACTAATGCTTTTGGTACCCATATTTTGGACCCACTTAAGTTGGATAAGAAATACTTTGGAATCCAAACTAATTTAGAAAAAGTTTTTCTATAATAAATGTGAGATGAGAGATTAATGGTATTTGGTAAAAAATATTTATCATTATTACAATTAAATTCATAAATAATATTCCGAAATATCCTATAATAATTAAAAAAAATATTTTGGGAACATCCCTTTTCAAAAGTATTTTTTCATAATTTTTGAAAAGACTGTACTATTTTGAAAAAAACAATTTCAGAATTACTTTTAACAAAATGTTGAGATCCAAAAATCATATTTAAATATTGATCACCATGGTTGAATTGAGAAAGAATATTTTTAATATATTTAATTTGAGATTCTTAATTCTTAACATTTAGTTGTTCCTTTAATTTTAAAACCAAATCTTTTTTATCTTTTAAAAGTTGATCTTTTTTAAAAACAACTAGATTGTATTTATTTTTAGGATCCTTAAATTTTAAAGTGAGTTCACAAAAACCATTTTGAAGTTAATCTATAGTATAAATGATATCTTAATAACCTAAAGTAGAGGTTAGATATGTACAAAATAAGAGTAAGGATTAAAATTGATTGAATTAACTTCATCACATACCTTAGTGTCATCTATAAAAAACTCTTCACTTTTTTCACTTGGTTAAAATGAAGAAAGGGTGTCATAAAAAGAACTAAAATTTATTACTTCAATAGATTTCACACCTTGTTTCTTTTCCTTATCCTTCTTCTTATTCTAGTGAAAATTCAGCTTTATGTGTCCCTTCTTGTTGAAAATTAAACAAGTAAATTTCAATTCTTGAATATTCTTTTTGTTCGGTAGTTAGATATTTTATTTTTCGTGAACTTGTTTATATTTTTGGAAAGGTGGAAAATTTTTATGTTGCTTCTATATGAGTCATCGCTGATAGCCTTGAAATCGATTGACTTTTTAACCTCCTTGACCCCTTGAGCCTCTTTCTTAGCTTCTCTCTTCATAGTTATCTCATAGGTCATGAAAGGTATGATAAGCTCGTCGATCTACATGTTCTTTATATCTTTAGATTCTTGGATCATTGTCACTTTAGGTGCCTAGTTTCTTGATAAAACCCAAAGGATTTTCAACGATAAATTTTCTATTTAAATAGTGTCACTAATAAATTTTATACCATTGAAAATATCAGTGAATCATGTAAACATCTTAGTAAAATACTTGTTAGGATACATACTAAAACATTCAAAGTATGTTCTATATATATCTATTCTTGTATCTTTAACTTTGTTTGTTTCTTCAAGATTTAATTATAATTGTTTCCAAATTTCATGAGTATTTTTTCATGTAGATATATGATTAAAATAATTTTG
The DNA here is from genome assembly GCA_963277665.1 of Viscum album. NCBI lineage: Eukaryota > Viridiplantae > Streptophyta > Magnoliopsida > Santalales > Viscaceae > Viscum > Viscum album. Next base: position 1,657,378,833 of record OY728163.1, read on the forward strand.
TTCTAAGCCACAATGGAGGGAATTAATATCTTTACTATCTAATTCAAAAGTCGAAATATCACCGAGTGTCTTTTTTTCTTCTTTTTCACTAGTAAGAGTAAAACTATGCATGAAAATTTTCCATATAGGATAACCAATATTTCCAATAAAGGTTTACATACGTGTATTCTAATAACTATAGTTGGAACCACCAAAATAAGGTGTATGACCCATAGATATCCCTTCAATAGCACCATAGATATAATAAGTAGATGCCGTTTAAAAACGTTTTTTGAAAATTTGGAAAAAGATTTTGAAAACTAATTAAGCTTTGAATAAGTTAAAAAAGGCGAAAAGGGGGTGAATCACCTTTTAAAAAATTAAATTAAATATTCCCTCTAATACTAAATGTAGGTCGGAGTAGGATAAAATGAAAAAAGGGGGTGAATCACCTTTTAAAAAACAAAATGGAAAAATAAGTCTTAGATACAAAAACCCCTTTTAAATTAAAATATTTAATAAAAGATTAAGTGTGTTTGTTTAATTATAAAAATATAATAGTGTAATCATATAAGTAAGTGAGTCGAAAAATCAAACATTTGATCATAATGGAAATGAATTGATTAGTAATATCATGATTTAAATATATATAAGTGCATTAATTATAATAACAACTAATCATATTTCTAATAAGTTTATTGAAGAACAAATTATTAATAATAGTGTAAACTTAAAAAATAAGTAAATAAAGTATAAAATAAATAAAGAACATGATTTTATAAAGGAGTTTTATTAAATCTATTTGATGAGCCCCTACATATCCTACCCTAATTACTTGAGGGTTTATTGTATTAGTCCTTAGATTTAATAGTTGTAAAGATACCAAAACTCTATTTATTTTTTAATTAGTTATATCATGAAACGAGAATTACAATCGACCTTATATTTTTAATGGTTGTATATAGAAACCTAAAATAGAATGAAATTCATTACATTTTAGCATTTTTGGTAGGAAACTTAAAGCCCTAACTTTTACTAATTTTGAGCACTGGAATATAAGGAATAAAGAAGAGAGATAATTGTATAGGAACAATCCCTTTGAAGCTCGGTCTCAATCTCTTAAGGAATTATAAATAAAACTATGATAGATAGAGAATAATGTAGAAGAAGTGATAATTATTTACAAATAGTGCATGCATTTAATTGTAATTGAGAGAACAGGAGTAACCGGGAGGAAATTGATGATTGTAGAGATTTTTCATTGAGAATTATATGTTTTCAGGCCTTAAAGGGATCTATTTATAGGCTCCAATTTCACTAGGAATCTTTTAGAATTTATCAATAGGAAATGAAGTTGTTGAATAGGAATTCAATTCATTTTCCACCATAATAAATACTAACTTAGACTCCCAATATCGATCCCACTAGGTAGCCACTGGCAACCACCAGGTAATCGTTGTGCTACCTGGACTTCAGATAATCTATAAAACCTCCACCTTCTAGCCACTATTGTCTATTAGTAATTGGTGGTCTCTAGATAGAATTTTTTCTTATTTAATATTCTATCAGATGGTTAGTTCCCTTCCACTATATAGCTGGTGGTTCTCCTATAGTTATAGGCATATTGTCTTGTTGGTACTAGCTAGTAGGTGCCTCCATACTGATTGGACAGTGCTTCTAGTAAGTGGAAGACTTTAAAATGTTCCTTCAAGTTCTTTTTTGTGACTTTTTTTTGATTTTATGACTTCTTAACTTTATATCAAAAACATTATAACTAGGTGTGTGGGTTTATGATGGGTTATACCCTGGATTTAGTAATAATACTAGATAGGGTTTGTGTATGTTGATGCCTTAAGAGGTCTAGGTATTACTACTTGTTTAATATCACATAGTTCAGTTAGTGTTCCATCAATGAGTCCTAAAACCCTAGAGCTTGTAGGTCATAGCTCCCCCATGTTACACATACACTTTTCTATTGTTATTATATGCCTTTATTTCTTTCCCATGTTTTGTTTTATTGTGATCACTTGGTCATATCTCATTTCCCAAAATTATACTTTGTGATTATATTTTACATTTTGCAAATATCCATGGCTTGTTTTATGAAAACCAAATAATTTATAAACCAATTCTAAAATAAATTATTTCAAAACATTTTTTTCAAATAAGAATAATTATTTTTCATTGTGAGAATTGATATGTTGATTTATAATTACATCCTAGTAGGATTTTCCTCACACCCTATATATGACATTGAGTAAATGCAGACATGGTTCTCTCTGATATAGGTATATGTAAAGGATCTTCCTATTATAGTAGGGATTATTTATTTTTTATATCATATTTTATGGTATGAGTCTAGTGGATTCCATGGTCCAAATGGAGGTAGGTTGACTGGTCATTTTGGGATCCTCTTTATTTTGCTATTTTGGGGATTTATGGTTGTGTATTGGGAAATTCATCTTGGGATATATTTTGACCAGCACATTTATTTATGTGGAATTTGAGTCATCCTATATTAGTTATATTTTTTCATTTGGTTATGGATTTTTGTTATATTATTGCTACATATACTCTATTTGGAATGATTTATATTATTGTGATTTCTTATTTATTAGTAGGTACATCCAACCTATAGATGGGTCATGTTGGATTATTAGTTTAAATACTTGGTGTTTTTATTTGCATTCATAGGATTAAACCATTCCCAAAAAGTTAGCATTGATACACTAGTGGTACTTGTCAACCCAGGGCGATTGAGAATGTGCCTCAGGCCTTATGGCGGACTGACCTTGGGGATGTGGCAAGTTGACCTGGGTGGGTTCATTACAATAATTATATTAACATAATTTCATATAGAGAGAGTATATGAGGTTTTAATCAATGGTTAATATAAATCCTTAACTTTCATATCTAATCCAATGATTGGAATTCAATATATTAAATAAAATGGAAGGTTGTCCATGTGAAGGGTTGGATCTGAGAATGGGGGTATTAATATTTTTTAGATTATGAAATTCATATAATAAATATCCCATAACATATATGTTTTTATTAAATCATGAGTTCTATAAATATTATTTCAATTAAATGTTTCAAAATAACTCATACATGTTTATTATTAATCAAAACTCATGATTAGTTAGCATATAATATTATAAGTACATTGAAAGATAGTAAAAATTGATAAAAAAACTCTAGAAAAGAGAATATATTCCTACCAAGGGGTATAAAATTTTTAAATAATGATTTTTTATATATAAAATCTTGATAAAATATATCTAACATTGATGATATTCTTGAAAATTATTATCATATAGAGATATTGGATACATGAGGTGTTGAATATATCCATATGTAATAATCATTCATAATAGGAAAAAGTTGATTCTAAATGGTCTATTAAGAATTTCTTTGTACTATCAAATCAATTGTGTTAAAGTGTAAGTTTATGGATTTAGGCACATTAAATACATGAAATGATCATTTAGTTCATCTGATAGCAATTATAATGAAAAATAATCACACAAGTATACATGAGAATAAATTTATTGATAAAATATTAAATATCCATCAAAGGTGGTGGATTTATTTAATGGATATATATGTACTAAATTATCACTTTTAATATAATTATTCATTATTGTTATGTTATTAAGATTTCCCCATGTATGTTGATTTACCATGGGTTACCTTTTACTTAAGAAAAGTGTTTATATTACCACTAGAAATATTGGAAGTGAATTTTAAATATTTATATAAAGTTTTAATTAGAAAATATATATGGGTTCATCCACCTACCATGTGAACCATTTAAATATTATATGAAAGATGAATCTATTAAATGGTTACATTTATTATTATTTTATGATGAGTATACATCAGATGTTATGCATGTTAAATAAAATAAATATTTACCATCATATACCATATATAAAATGGTCCAAAATAATCATTTATAAGATGATTACAACACTAATATAGATAATCTAGTTATAAATTTTTGAAAATAAATAGTCTGATTATATACACCATAAGTGTGATAAAAACTCATCATTGTTCATCATAGGTGGAAAACAATAAATATATTTTCCCTTGGAGAGAAAAATAAAAGTATTGATAAAACTATGTTTTTTAGATTTTGTCCCTAAAGTGACACTGATACGAGATAAATAATGAGATCTCATTAGATGTTGTTGATGATATATTTCAATTCATGATTTCTTTTAAAACTCATCAATGGAAATTGATTTTTAGAGAAATCGATGTTAAGATAATTGGCCAAAATTATTAGAGGAATATGTGATATGTTCACCATATAAATTTTTGGATTTCTTATCCAAACTACTAATACTGTTGAATAATGATGAGTGTGTTATAGAAATATTTTTATTTATGATAAAATTGATTATAGTATCTATATATGATTCCTAGGAGGGTTAAAAATGCCCAAACCATATTCAAAATCATGAAAACTTCACCTTGTATGATAAATTACTATATGGATTGGATTTATTAAGATGCAGTTCATGTTCATCTTGAAATATATTCATATAAATAAGGACATAATATAGATTTTATCATCCCATGGTTTATATAAATTAATTTTTCTGCATTAATCCATATGTCTTGGATATTATAAAAACTCTTAAATAGTTTACAAAATCAATGGAATGTTTTATAGTGAAATTATAAGGAATATCATTGTATTTTTAATTAATGTTTCTTAAGATGAAATATTTAATTTTTGAATGAATTTATATATTCCTGAAAATACACTTAACAATTAAATCTTCTACTTCCATAAGTGATATGATTTATACATGAAGATATGATGAATAGCTTATTTATCCCTAAAGGATATAAATTAATATTTTCATATGTACTTTATAAATAATTCAAAATATTATTATGATTAATTTAATGTAAGGAAATGTTATTTTATGCCCCTAGGGTCTAGCTTAGTGGTAACGGTCCACTAGGGTCTCAGTGAGGTCTTAGGTTTGAGTCTTGTTGAGTAATTTCATATTGAATTGGTGTAGTATTTTCATTTTATTCATCCCCCTCCCTAGAACTGTTGTAATGTTCATTTATACTCATCGAAATTTAAATTTTATATGTGATTACTTATTCCAAAATTTAAAATCAAAATCATTTGTTTATACTGATGTTGAATATTTGTGTATCCCATATAAAGATAGATCTCAACTTGGATATTTGTCCACATATGGTGAAACTATCATTTCATGGAATTATACAAAAACAAATCATTCCCCCAAATTCCTCAAATCATGTTTATTTAATCATGATTCATAAAGTAGGTTAAGAATGTTTTCAGTTGAGATGAGTTATTTATCATATCAAAAACAACTATAGATTAAATATGAATAACACTACAAAAAAATTACCACTTTATAGGGGGGTTATTTATAAGTTTAGAAGGGGTGATAACCTCTTCTAAATACATTAGTGGTGATTATGAGGAACCACAACTAATGTGTCCGCTTAATGTCGTTATAGGCGATTTTGATGAAGTGTTGATAAAATCATGGTGACATTAGTGGTGGTTACATTAAAAGGGGTTTAAACCCCCTCTAATGTTGACCAAAATCCACCAGGGCAGCTTGTAGTAGGGGCAGTTACAACCACAACCGCCTCTAATTGAAGGTTTTAGGGGCGGTTGTGAAAACCACCACTAACGCATCTCTTTTTTCAAAAAAATTGTATATCAGTTTCGCATCACCCACAGTTGTGACTCCCTCCTGTCACCTTGTGACTCCCTCTCTCCCTCCCATTCTCCTGTTCCATCTCACCCGGCCTCCCTTCAGTTCTTGCTCCAACCCTCCAATTCCCCCATGCTCCCATACAAACTCCCTCTAATTCCTCCCTGCTAATCATGCGCATACCTCCACCAAAGCCAACTCACAGACGAACCATTGTATAAAATTTGAGGCAGGTGAGAAATGAACTGGCGACCCACATAACAGCTCTGGAGCACGTCTACCGCTATGCCAAACTGATTCTATTAATTAAACCACACATTAATATATATATATATATATATATATACATATATATATTATGAAGGTTATTTATATAAATAATATTTGAATAAATATTTAAAACATATAAATATATAACCTATATATTTATATATTTATATAAATTAATATATACATTTTTATATTATGTATTTATGTATTAATATTATAATAAATTTATACATTTATATAAATTATATATTTTATATGTGTCTCTACATTCATTTGAGTAAATATATATTATAATACTATTTAGGTTATGTATATACACATATATTTATACATTTATAAATATATTTATGTAAATTATTTACATACTTAAATACATCTTTATATATTATATACATGTTTATTTATATAATATATATAACTATTTATATAATGTCTTTAAAAATATATTTCTATAATGTATTTCAATACATATATTTATAATTATGAGCATTAATATATATTTATTTGTATAAATTGTATGATATTATACATAATTAATATTATATGAAATACATATATATGAAATAAAAATTATACAAATATTTCATATGAAATACAATTTATTCAAATATTTATATAATGTATTTCAATACATATATGTATTATTATGCACATTAATATATATATATATATATATATATATATATATCAATGAATATAATTGTATAATATTGTGTACATTAATATATATTTATTTGTATAAATTGTATATCATATAATATTACTTATATATAATATAACAGAATAAATATATATTATTTAAAAATATATTTTTTATTATTATTATATAAATTATAAAAAACTACAAGCTTGGGTTTTTATATGATATATTTTTTAAATAAATTATATTTATTTATATATTTATATAACATTTTTATGCTTTTATGATTTTATATTATATATAATTGATATTATATAAAATAAAATTTAAAAAAACAAATATATATTAATGTACATAATATTATGCAATTATATTTATGTATACATATAAATACAATTAAATACAATCATATAAATATTTTAAATAATATGTTTATATAATGTATTTAAATACATTTATATATTGTGTTTTAATTATATATATATATATATTATGGAATTGGTTTTTTTAAAATAATGGGGGTTTACAATCCCCCTCTAATTTAAATACATTAGAGGGGGTTTTCAAACCCCTCTAATTTAAGATATTAGATGGGGTTTGTAACCCCCTCTAATTTAAGACATTAGAGGGGGTTTGTAACCCCCTATAATTTAATACATTATATGGGGGGTTTCAAACCCCTCTAATTTAATACATTAGATGTGGTTTTCAACCCCATCTAATTTAAGACATTAGAGGGGGTTTTGAACCCCTGTTAATCTCATTGATTAATAATGGTTATTAACCCCCTCTATTTTATTAAATTATAGGATGTTGAAAATCCTCTATAAAATACCACCAAATAAAAAAATGTTAAAAAAATTTGAGCGGGTTCAAAACCCCTTCTGATTTAAGAAATTGGATGGGGTTCTTAACCCCCTATAAAATTGATGATTACCGAGGTTCGTACATATCCTCCAATAATTTATAAAAAAATTAATTTAGAGGGGTTCATAACCCCCTATAAATTCGATGATTATAGGGGATTTTTCATAACCCCCTCTAATTATATAGAAAATGAATTTAAAGGGGTTGTGCATAACCCCCTCTAAAAAAACCCTATAATCACCCTATTTTTGTAGTGTAGTGATATTTTCCCTAATTTATATAAAGCTAGTATTGATTATATAGTGAAATTGAGTGGTGGGTATATCAAAGGTGATAGGAAAAAATATAACTTTCCAAAATTATTTTTTACCTGTGAGTTTTAAAAATAATGGTGAGATGGATATTTAGAAAATTAGATCATGTGATAATCTTAAAGATTTGTTCACAAAGGAATTACTGACAACAAATTTTAAGAAATTGATTTATTAAACTAGGATACATAGACTACAAATTCCATAATAAATAAATTAGGGGGAGTTGATGTCATTGTACTCTTTTTTACTTCATCAGGTTTTTTCCCACTGAGTTTTCTTGATAATGTTTTCAATGAGGTAGCTAAAATTGACATGAAATTTTATTATTTTTGTTTTGATTGTATTTTCTTGTGAGTTAATGATAAATAATATTATATGAAGTGGATGAAATCTAATGTGGGTTGTACTGAAATAAATGTGAATTGTCACAATTTATATGGGTGGTGGTTTTCATGAGCTCTATTCCTATGGGTAATAATTGGCATGAACATTCACTTCCCAATATATATCCACTCACATTGATCCTAGTGGTTGGATATTACTTAAATAATAGATATTAATACAAACCATTGATTATATACACATATTGTCTATATATTTGTGATAATGAAATAAGATGTTTGGGTCTATTATTATTTCTAATATTTGTATTCATTTTCCCTTGTTTTTTATTTTTGATTGTATATTCATTTTTTTGTCATCATTTTCATTTTCAATAGACATATCAATTTATTTATAATCATCAAAAAAATGATTTCAAAATATTTCATGGTTTCAATCTGTTTCATGACTCTTTTCATAACAATTTTAATATTTTTATGAATGATGGAATAAATTTCAATTATTATTTTTCAACACTTATAATTTTATTTCATTATATTTTATACATATCACTAATGAACTCGTTACCATTATTTTCAAACCATCTCCAAACTATGTTATTTTATCATGGAAACACTAAAATAGTATAGAGTTATTTCTCCAAAAAAAACTCAATCTGGTGCTCCATTTTCACATGGAGCTATAGTATAGCATCAAATATAGTGTTGAAATGTAGGTGCACCGAAACACTTTTTATTTTAATTTAAATTTTTATCATTTTTCATTTAATATGGTAGTTTAAATTTAATTTCTTAAAATAAATATTTTTTCAATTATAATATAGGGTTTAATGCAAAAAAAATAGAGTGTATGGGTTGGATAAGGATTCATTGTACATACTTCATTTTGAAGATTTTTTTAAATAGGTTTCATTTTTTAAAATAAAATAAATGGTATAAGGTTTTGTTTATCTAAAAAAATGGGTCAAAGTAGGCATGAATTTCGTTCACACCTCAACCACTACCATAGAAGCATGAGCGAGATTCATGCTTCCATGTGGGTTTTAAAGAGAGTGTAAACCCCATTCACACTTACTTTGTAATGTTTTTAAAGGAGGCGTGAATGGGGTTCATGCCTCCCATCGAAAAATATTATAAACTGAGGAAATCCTCCCCTCCATTTAATTTATTCTCTCCCTATATTTTACAATTAAGATCTACCAGATTTCTTTCTCAACATATATTTCTAATTTTTTAGAAGGTAAAATTTATATTTAAAATTTTTAATTATTTAATTGATTTATTTCTTTTTTGTATGATTTATTTATTTAAAATATATGGTTGTATGAATGTATGAATTAGTTTTCTTTGTATGATTTAGTTTTTGTATAAATTATTTTTTATTGTATGATTTAATTTATTTTGAATGATTTAGAAAATTTAAATATGGTGTTTTTATACTTTAAATTTTATGTATAAAATATAATTTATATTTAGGAAAATATTGGTGTTTAAAAAAAATATTTGTAATTTAAATTTTGAATAATTATATTTGAATTTATTTATATGTATATATTTTATTATATTATATATTTAAATTAAAATTAATTTAATATTTAATATTTGATACATATAGGTAAATAAAGTGAATCTATAAAATATTTTATAAAAATTATCTTATTAATAATTATTTATAAAAAATATTATTAACTTTATTTGAATATAATTATATATGTGTGGGTTATATTATTTATCATATTAAATGTATTTAAATATAAAATATATTATTCAATATATATATATAATTTTTTTTTGTTAATAAAACTACAAAAATTAATATTAATAATGATTTTTAAATTATATTAATTATAAATAATTATTATTTCAAGAAATTATGTATATAATATAATTATTTAAATTTTAAGTATAATTACTTCAAAAAATGTATATATACTTACCTAATTTTATTATATTGAAAGTAACATAAGTTTATAATATTTTATTGGTTATTTAAGTGTAAATTATATTACTTTTGTTAATTAAATTTTTTTTTAAATACTATTAATAATATTTAAGTAGTTATGTATAAAATATTAATATATTTATTTAGGAAACTATATTTTTTAACAAAAAATTATATATTGATATTTTAAAATATTAATAAATATTGCTTAATATATTTAAATGTGTGTGTGTATATATTTTAAATTTAAAATGAAATAAATGTATAATATATTATTAGATGCATAGATAAATAAAAGTATTCTAGTTAATTATTTTAAAAAAAATATTACATACAAACATGTATATAATAAATTAACTGTAATAATGCATATCATTACTGAGATAATATATGTTATATTATTTGTATATAATATTTGAAAAATAATATTAGGCATATTTAAATGACATCATTAAATATAAAAATTCATATATATATATATATTTATATATATTTATATATATATATATTTATATTGATATTTAAAAACAAGTAATATAAATAAGTATTACAAAAAACATGTTAAGAGTATTGTGTGATGACTGGTCTTGAGATGAGAGACTACTGTATGATTGAAATTACGTGTCATATTTTTTTGTATGCAATTATATAATTTTTAATAATTACTTTTTCTTTTTTGCATTGATGAGCTACGTTCCATCCCTCTTTCTAAGTATATTAGGATTTTCATGTTTGTGTAAAAATGTTATGTATACCAAACCCCTAGTATAACGACCCTATCTTTTATGAATAAAATTATATTTTTTTAATGACTTATGGATATAAAAAACACATGCACTCTTTTTTTATCAAGTTTAAATAATCGTTGAGTATCATTACTGTTGATAATATAGCCTTTTAACAGTGATCACATGACTGATATAAATATAAGGTTTTTAAAAAAAAATCTTTTCGACACAGATAAAGGAGAGGATGGCCTCATCCAGTAGACTCGGGTCATACGAAGCTCATTTTTTGGATCTCATAAAGGAGGTAGTGTCATTGGGCTTCGCTCTTGACCAATCCCAAGTCGAGTTTCAACATGTTAATCTTGAACGGAATAGCTTATGATAAAAGTTCAAGTTAATAGAGATTACCACCCGGGCGATGTTATCTGAGCCGCCCCAAAAGTCTGTCACCATCACACACCTTACCCTTAGGTCTTATATGGGTCTTATAAGGGGTTATGTAACAAGGTATTAGTTACTTATTGTATAATATCTTTCTATAAATAAAAGTCTTATTCCATCAATTCCTTTATGATAATAGTCTTTCTTAAAAAAATGATGAATTTGATAAATTGGTTCTTCAGGTAAAAATGGTACTTTTGAGAAATATATACATTATTATATTAAAATAAAGTTTTTATTGATAATACTATAAAATAAATTCTTATAAATGATGATTATATCAATTCCTTATCTATAAATGATTAGGTAATCAGTTTGATAAGAGTTATATTTTTATACGATAAAACAGAAAGTGTATTTTTAAAGAATTTATTTTAAGGAAATAATGAATTTTTTAAATAGTTAATATTTTAATAAAATATTATTATAAAATTAATTTTATGAATATTAAATGATTATATAATTTTTATGAAGTCAAATATAATTTTTATTAAGGTTTGAAAATTGTTTTTGTCAAAACCCATGAATTTTCAATAAATGTCAATTTTTATTTTAAAAGTGAAAATTCAAATATTTAGAAAATTATTTAGATAAAATGAATATTATTTTTGGAATCAGGACATCAAAATTATCCAATGGTAAATTATTCATAATTTTTTGAGACAATTGAATTTTTGGGTAAAAATTAAATACTGTATAAATAAAATATGTGTTTTATGACATCATAATGACCCCAAAATGAAGTAATAAATACTATAATGGGTATTAACAACCCAATATATGTTTTCCCATTAAAATAATGTGATTTTATATTTTTTTTTTACTTATTTTATAAATCCTTAGTGAATCCTCGAAGACATATACAATATTTTAAAATTTTAAAATCATTTCCTTAAAAGTGTGACTCACCTCCACATAAGAAAGGGAAATATTTTAATATCTTCAGACCTTATACTTTTAAAATAATGTAAACCACTCCCCTTTTCCATAAACCATGGGAAAAAACCATGGTATGGTTTGTGGTTTTGAATATTTTAGTGTGTAGGGTCCAAAACTAAAATAATAAAGAATTCCCCCACCTTTCCTATATCAACCCACCCAATCTCCCATTCCTCTTCACTCAAACCATTTGGATCTCGACCAACCTCTACCCCATACTCTCTACAGTACTCAAAAGGAGCCCCCAAACTCCCAATAAGCCTCCCCCAAGCCTTTTTAATCACACATCCAAGTAAGGGATCCTCACCTTCCACTCTTCCTTTCAATTCAAGAATCTTATTTTAAATTAGGATTTTTAATTTCAATCAGTTGTATTTTAATTATTTTTTTTATCAATTTCCTATTTTATATTTTATGTTATGTGAATTAGGGATCATTTATCCTCCATCATTTATACCATTACCTAATTTGTTACTATGCCGAAATTCTGTAAGGGATTTCTCTCTTCTCATTTCCATTCAAGCACCTCTTTTATATTATTCTTCTTAAATTCAATTTTTATATCTTGGGTTATGATGTTACATAATCCCTCTACTTTACATTTTATGTATAAATTATTATATATTCCTTTCACTCTCATCAATCCCCCCTATTATCCTTTAATCACACCTATTACTATGCTGATATTCTGTAAGGGATCATTACCTTCCTTTCTCATTTTTATTCAAGTTTCTTTATATTGTTATACCCTTTTATTTTCAATTAAAATTGTTGGGTTATTATTTATCACCTCCCCACATACTTACCTTATTATTTTTTTATTATAGGATACCTCTTTCTCTCTCATTAATCTCTCTCATTTACACCTGTGACCATGCCAAAATTTTGTAAGAGTTATTTCATTTATCCTCTTTCTTCAAGTTTATTTATTATGTTACGCTTTCTATTTAAAAACTTCTTATGTTGGGACATGTATCTATATGACCCCATTTATTTATATTTCATGTATATATGATGAGATACCCCTTTATCTCTCATCAACCATTTTTATTAATTTTTATGTCACGTTGTTAGGCTGCCGAAATTACACCGCGGTTTTCCATGCCAAAATCATCATGTAGTGAATACCATACTCATTTCTCTATCAAGGGTATTCACCTTTATGCACATATACTTATTGATTGTATAATTTCATGTATGTATTTAACATTCCTTTTTTTTTATTATAAATTATGATGTTAAATGAATATATGTTATATGATCTATGTGGCACACTTAAGCATGAGATTGAAATGTTTATGAAGGGTGCACCCTGATAGCGCTCCAATGCATTAGGTAATGTTTAGTATCATGATACGCCATGTTCAATGAGGGTTTACTCATGATAATTAATTTGAAATGAGAGTTTAAACATGATAATATATTTTCAATGAGACTTGGCTCATGCTAATATCATGTTGTATGTTGTTGCCACATTTCCATGTTATGATGATAATGTTATATCATGCCTTTATGTTCATGTTTCTATTTTTCTTCATTGATATGTCTATTTCCTAACATGTATTTTATTATTCATGTTATACCTTAATTACTCCCTTACTAGGATTTATGTCTCACCCCTTTATTATTTATGTCCTCAAGTTATCCCATGAAGTGTTAAGTATGAAGGAATGAGTTGGTCATGTCAAAGAAGTTTGAAATAAAGATATTGTATTTCATGTTTTAAGTTATTATGTAATGTTCCTAATTTCCCAAGACACTAGAACTATTGAGACTTGAAGTTGTCTTAAGTTAAATTTTATGTAATAAATCATGTTTAAGTGTGTAATAAAGTTCAAGGTTGTTATAGTCGGTATCATAGGATAGGTTTAGTTATTTTTTGGATTAGGGTTATAAAACTCTAGTGAAAACCTTAGGGATAAGACTGAGTATAAGAAAATAATCCCTAAATTTGGGTGAGTATAAATTAAGTGGTTTATTAATATAATACATCTCTGTTTAGATACAAATAAGTAGATGTGTCTCTTTCATAGATGTATCTAGGGGTAAAACCCAAAGACACCGCTTTAAGCTAGACTCGAACGAGAACTGGTTCATAATAATGGGTTGTGTTGCACTCTTGGTTTGACACTCCCGGGGGATATGCTTTGGTAAATTCATAAGCTCAGTTTGAACCATTATTAAGGGAGTAATAAAAAAATCTCATAAGAATATATTTCAGGAAATAAATCATGGATAACTTAGATTGAAGCCTATAAATTCATAAGTTAAGGAAATAGATGTAATTTAAAAGTTATCCCTTTTTTCATTTGATTCTCATTTATGTGTTAAATAAATTAAAATACCTGCCCCTAATTTTTCTTTTATTATAAAAAATGGCTGGTAATATGAGGAATTGGGCTAACAACTGATGTGAAGGGAAATGTGATGAATGTCCTGACGAGATTCTCAATCAAATGGGAGCTCAAGTAGGACATATCGTGATTATGCCAAACCAGCTATCAAAAATCATGATTAACAATTGGTAATTTTTTGAATGCCCAAGGACATCAAGGAAGAGGAATATGAAATCTGATGAAAGTCCATCTAATAAAGGTGATAAGGGAAAGAAGACCCAATTTCCTTTTTGAAACAAGTGTGGAAAAAGGTACTAAGGGAAATGTCACAATGGGACTAGGAGATGTTTTAAGTGTGTAAAGGAAGGGCACAACGTATCTAATTGCCAAGAAATAATGGATAATGTGATGTATGGAAACAAAGTTTCATCTAAGGCATCTTACACAGTTCTATGTCATAAATGTGGAGAATTTAGGAGTTATCCAAGATGGTGCTCTATTCCAAGTGCTCAGAAGCATGATGAGCATCAACAATATCTATGATCAAGGGAGAATAGAAAGTCATATGCTAATATAGATAATGATGAATTAATTACATGTAACTAATACTTCAAAGTAGTGTATATCATAATTTATTTCAATTATTATCATATTAGTATATCTTTTATGTTTTCTAAGAACATTGAGTCCCCAACAGAAATGATTTTAAATCATTAGGGAAAAACTTCTATAAGTGTTGTATCACATGTTGAAGTTTGTGGGAATGTTATTTTTGAAAATATTATAATTCTCCCTTTGATGGAATTTTAGGAAAAATAACAGTCATTTCCTACATCTCAAGGAAGTTGAAAATTCATGAGTAAAACTATACTACACACGATATAGAGTTGGCAGTAGTGATATTTGCGTTAAAAAAAATTAGTGACATTACCTATTTGGGGAGAAGTGTTAAATATATACGGATCACAAAAGGCTAAAGTATATATTCACATAGAAAGAGTTGAATATGCACTAATGAAGATGGTTAGATATGATTAAAGACTATAACTGCTCAATCCATTACCACCATGGGAAAGCGAACAAGGTGGAGGATGCTCTAAGTATAAAGGACCCAGCGATTCTATCATTTATGAGAATTGAAAAGGATCCAATATTCTTAGATTTGATGAAGATGGACATGGGAATCATAAAGAAGGTAACATCATCAATCCTTTCACAAATTATCGATCAACTGTCTCTTTTAGAAAGGTTAAAGGATGCTTAAAAGGATGATGTGGGAATTCAGAATAAAGTGGAAACTATTAGAAAAGGTAAATCCTCATAGTTAAATGTTAATGAAGAAATAATTGTGATATTTGAATCAAGACTATGTGTTCCATCAAATTTAGAGTTAAATAAAGAACTTTTGGATGATTCACATTGTTCAAATTTCTCCATTCACCCAGGAAACATGAAGATGTATCGAGATCTTCGAGAGCATTATTGGTGGGATAACATGAAGAAGGATATCGCTGAGTTACATCAAAGTGCTTGGTATGTTAAAAAGTGAAGGTTGATAGGTATAAGTCTAAGGGGATGATGAAACTATTACCCATACCAACATGGAAATGGGAAAACATCACCATGGAATTTGTCACTAGACTTCCGAAGACATCCAAAGGAAACAATTCTATATAGGTTATTGTAGATCATCTTACAAAGACTTCACACTTCATTGTAATTTAGGAGGATTTATCATTGGATCAATTGGCATGAATATACATCATAGAATTGGTAAGGTTTCATGGTGTACCACTATCGATTTTATCCGATCGAGATCCAAGATTAGCCTCTAATTTCTAGAAGAGTATCCAACATGCTCTGAATACTGAGTTGAACTTCAGTACATATTATCATCCTCAAACTAAAGTCCAATTTAAACAAACTATCCAGACACTTGAGGATATGTTGAGATCTTTCTCAATGGACTTTAAAGGAGGATGTGATCAAAAATTTTCTCTAGTTGAGTTCTCTTATAACAACAGTTTCCACTCAAGCATCCAAATGGCTTCTTATAAAGCCCTTTATGGGAAGAGGTATAGAACACCGACATGTTGGGATGAATTTTGGGAGCAAAAACTTCTAGGTCCATAAATGGTCGAAGAAATGGTGGAGAATGTTAAGACCATCCAGCAGAACATTAAATCTACTCAGAGTCGGAAAAAGAGTTATGCTAACAACCATCGACGAGACCTATAGTTTGATGTTGGAGATATGTTTTTCCTCCATATATCACTATGGAAGATAGTTATGAGAGTTGGGAAGAAGTGAGAGCTTATTCCAAGGTACATAGTCTCTTTTGAGATCCTTGATCGCATCGAAGCAGTGGCCTATCGACTAGTACTCTCACCAAACCTATCTCAAGTACATGATGTATTTCATGTATCACTCTTGAGAAAGTACATACCTAACCCATTTCATGTACTAAATCCATAGGTGGTACCATTAGAGAATGACATATCATATGAAGATAAACTGATGAATATCTTAGATCATATAGAAAAACTTATACGAAATAAGATGATGCCCCTCGTCAAGGTATTGTGCTGAAACCACAAGTTGAAGAAGCAACGTGTGAACCTAAGTAAGTGATGAGGTAGAGTTACCTTCATCTTTTTTAGTATGGGAAAAGAAAATTTTGAGGGTGAAATTTCTTAAGTGGGGAATTTTGTAACGACCTGATATTTTATGAATAAAATTCCCTTTCTTTTAATAACTTCTGGTTATAGAAAACACATGAACTCTTTTTTTATTGGGTTTAAATAACCATTATGTATCATTACCATTGATAATATAGTCATTGAATAGTGATCACATGACTAATATAAATATAAGGTTTTAAAAAAATCCTTTCGACATAGAAAAAGGAGAGGATGCCTTCGTCCAGTAGACTCGAGTCGTGTGAAGATCATTTATCAGATCTTGGAAAGGAGGTAGCGTCACTGGGCTTTACTCTTGAGTAATCTCAATCTGAGCTTCAACACATTAAACTTGAACAGAATCACCTACGGTAAAGATCAAGTTAACAGAGATTACCACCCAGGTGATGTTATCTGAGCTGCCCCAAGAGTTTTTCACCATCACATACCTTACCCTTAGGTCTTATGTTGGTGTTATAAGAGGTTATGTAACAAGTTATTAGTTACTTATTGTGTAATATCATTCTATAAATAAAATTCTTATTCCATCAATTCCTTTACAATAATAGACTTTCTTAAAAAATGATGAATTTGATAAATTGATTCTTCAGGTAAAAATGGTAATTTTGAAAAATATATAAATTATTATATTAAAATAAGGTTTTTATTAATAATACTATAAAAACAATTCTTATAAATGATGATTATATTAATTTATTATTTGTAAATGTTTAGGTAATCATTTTGATAAGAGTTATATTTTTTATACAATAAAACATAAAGTGTAATTTTAAAAAAAATATTTTAAGGAATTAATGAATTTTTTAAATAGTTAATATTTTAATAAAATATTGTTATCAAATTAATTTTATGAATAATAAGTGAGTATATAATTTTTATGAAGTCAAATTTAATTTTGATTAAGGTTTGAAAACTGTTTTTGTCAAAACCCGTGAATTTTCAATAAATGTCAGTTTTCATCTTAAAAGTTAAAATTCACATATTTATATAAAATTAATATTATTTTTGGAATCATGACATCAAAATTATCGAACAGTTAATTTTTTATAATTTTCTGAGACAGTCGAATTTTTAGGTAAAAATTAAATACTGTATAAATAAAATATGTGTTTTAAGACATCATAATGACCCCAAAATGATGTAATAAATACTATAATGGGTATTATCGGACCAATATATGTTTTAAAATTAAAATAATGTGATTTTAGATTTTTTTTATTTATTTTATAAAGCCTTAGTGAATCCTCCAAGACATATACAATATTTTAATATTTTAAAATCATTTCCTTGAAAGTATGACTCACCTCCACATAAGAAAGGGAAATATTTTAATATATTTGACCCTTAGCCTTTTAAAATAATGCATACCACTCCCCTTTTCCAGAAACCATGGGCAAAAACTATGGGATGGTTTGTGGTTTTGAATATTTTAGTGTCTAGGTTTCAAAACCAAAATAATAAAAAATTCCCCCACCTTTCCTATATAAACTCACCCAATCTCCCATTCCACTTCACTAAAACCATTTGTAACTCGACCAAACTCTTACCCATGATCTATATAGTCCTACCAAGGTTCCTCCAAGCTCCCAAGAATCCTATCCCAAGCATTTTAGATCACACATCCAAGTAAGGGATCCTCACCTTCCTCTCTTCCTTTCAATTCAATAACCTTGCTTAACATTAGCCTTTTTAATTTCAATCAGTTGTATTGTAATTATTTTTTATCACTTCCATAATATCAATTTTATGTTATGTAAATGAGGGATCATTTATCCTCCCTCATTTAGACCATTACCTAATCTGTAACTATGCTAAAATTCTGTAAGGGATTTCTCTCTTCTCATTTCCATTCAAGCACCTCTTTTATATTATGCTTCTTAAATTTTATTTTTATATCTTGGGTTATGATATTCCATGATACCCATACTATCTATTTTATGTATAAATGGTTATATATTCCTTTCACTCTCATTAATCCCCCCTACAATCCTTTAATCACGCTCGTTACTATGCCGATATTCTGTAAGGGATCCTTACCTTCCTTCCTTTCTCATTTTTATCCAAGTTTATTTATGTTGTTATACCCTTTTATTTTCAATTAAAAAATTGTGGTATGATTTTGAACCTCCCCCCATAATTTATTTATTATGTTTGTATGATGGGATACCTCTTTCTCCCTCATTAATTCCTCTCATGTACACCTGTGACCATGCCGAAATTTTGTAAGAGTTATTCCATTTATCCTCTTTCTTCAAGTTTCTTTATTATGTTACACATTATATTTCCAAATTACTTGTGTTGGGACATGTATATATATGAACCATTTAATTTAAATTACATTTATATATTATTATATACCCCTTTATCTCTCATAAACCATTTTTATTAATTTTTAAGTCACGTCGTTAGGCTGCTGAAATTGCACTACGGTTTTCCATGCCAAAATCATCGTGTAGTGAATACCATGCACATTTATATATAAAGGGTATTCACATTTATGAACATATACTTATTGATTATATAATTTCATGTATTTATTCCACATTCTTTTATCATGGAATAAATGATTATGTTGAATGAATTCATGTTATATGATCTATGTGGCACACTTAAGCATGAGATTGAAATGTTTATGAAGGGTGGGCCCTGAAAGTGCTCCAATGCATTGAGTAATATTTAGTATCATGATATTCCATGTTCAATGAGGGTTTACTCATGATAATTCTTGTGAAATTAGGGTTTAATCATGTTAATCCATGTTCAATGAGCCTTGGCTCATGCTAATATCATGTTGTATGTTGTTGCCAAATTTCCATGTTATGATGATAATGCTATATCATGCCTTTTTGTTCATGTTTTATTATGCTCCATTGATATTCCTATTTACTAACATGTATTGTATTATTCATTTTATTACTTGTTTACTCCCTTACTAGGTTTTATAGCTCACCCATTTCTTATGTATGTCCTCAGGGTATCCCATGTGGTGTTAAGTACGAAGGAATTGAGTTGGTCATGTCAAAGAAGTTTGAAATAAAGATGTTGTATTTCATGTTTTAAGTTGTTATGTAATGTTCCTAATTTCCCAAGGAACTATACCTCTAGATCCTCAGAGTTGTCTTAAGTGAAATTTTATGTAATAAATCATGTTCAAGTTTTTAATAAAGTGTAGGGTTGTTATACCTAGACCCCCTCATTTTCAAGTGAGTAACATTGTAATAAAAGGGCGTTCTAAAAGAGACATTTATTTTTGATGCTGTATTTTTACACCATGACTAAAAGAAGACTGATGGTTGTAAAATCTAAGATAGTAGAGGCTCTAAGATTTCCCCCTAGTTTTTGGTTGGTTTATCAAATAATGATAAACTAATCCATATAAAAAGTCTCATGGTCAAGTTACAATTATTTAATCGTAACTAATTAAAACATTCTAAATATTTGATGATGCAGTATATAATTTTTTATTAAAAAAATCTGTTTAATCATGTATGCATCAATAAACTTCAATTGTGCGGTTAATTATATTGATCATGGTTTTAGCTATAGTTTTTCTCTTACAAGAGTGTAAAATATTCATGTATGTATGAATATAAATAGATGTGTGTGTGTGTGTGTGTTATTTATTATATATGGTTATAGGTAAAGTTATAATATGCAGTGGCAGTCAACCCATCCCAAATGCCTTTGAGATTTTTATTTATTTTTGGATAATCTGATTTTTAAATAGGTTGATAGGTAACCCTTACATGACCTATAGACCCAAAGTCACAAGGCCTAGTATATGACCCGAATGCCCAAAATCCTAACTACACTAGAACTTCCCCTCCCCATCATCTACTTCGTTGATGGAACCTAACTCCACACCTTGTGCGGCTGATTGGCTAGAATTTCCCCATGCAGAGATGCATGGTGCCTAGTACCAATGGTGGTTGTCATACCCACTCATTATTCCAATACAATTATCTTTACTCTAGTGGATGCTACTTACTCGGATTCATCTTTTGAGGCCTTCTCCCATGTGGTCAATCTTGACTGCTTCATGGTCCGAAGGCCTAGTGGCCCGAAATCTATTTGGCCTAGAGGCCTATGTGGTCTAGAGACTATATGGCCTGAAGGCCTATAGTGGCTCAAATTTCCTATGGATTGAAGGCCTAAATTTGTAGCCTGTAGAACCAAATCATATGAATAGTTAAATAGTTACAATAGTTGTGACAATACCCGCTATAGTAACTACTATGGTTACTCAGAAATTCACCCCCATCAGGATTTGATATCGGACTTCATGCAAGATTATGGGGTGTGTTAAACACTCAGATACCACCCCAACTACACAATATAGAGATCATAATAAGTATCCCAAAAAAACTTGTTATCAGTATTTTATGGTGACTAATCTTGATATGACCAATATGATTGAAATTGTATGTCATGTTTTTTTATATAAGATTATTTAATTTTTAATAATTTAATGATCTTAAGACGACTGACCAGTGTATGATTTAAATTGCATATCGTGTTTTTGGTATGTAGTTATATAATTTATAACAATTACATTTTTATTTCCTCATTGATGAACTATGTGTCATACCTCTCTCTATTTATGTAAGAACCTACATGTTCGTGTAAAAATGTTATATATATCAAACCCCTATACCCTATCACTTTCATGTGAGTAGCATTGTAATAAAAAAAATCAACAAGAGGTATTGATGTTTGATGTTGTATGTTTACACCATGACTGAAAGAATACTGGTGGTTTCTGAAATCTGAGATAGTAGAGGCTCCAGAATTCCCCCCCTAAGTTTTGGTTGGTTTATCAAATAAGGATAAATCAATCCATAGAAAAGGTATCAAGATCAAGTCATAATTATTTAATCATAACCAATTAAAACTTGTTAAACATTTTATGGTTTATAATATAACATTTTATTAAAAAAATTATAGGTGATCATATATATGTTAATATAATGTAATGGTGAGATAATTTATACTGATCAAGGTTTTAGATATATTTTTTCACCTGGAAGAGTGATAAATATTCATGAATGTGTGACATTGGATGAATTTCATAAGAAGATTCATAATCACTTAAAATTGAGGGCTGGTCAAGCAATTAATTCAATTACATATCCACATATTCAATATGTTTATTGTTTATGGCACATTGAATATCCTTTGCTCGATGATGAGGATTGGGTGGAATAATCATCATTATTTAAGAAACAATGAAGTAATGGTTTAATATAATTATATGTGGTTGTTTTTGTTATTGATGAGGTGTGACCTGATACTACAGAACCATATTATGGTAGATTTATTGAAGTCGTTCCTTCACATAATTCTCATTCATTGTCTTCTCATATAACTCCAGTAACAGAAAATAATTATGAAGAAGATGATTAGAATATGTAAAGAATTGTATGGTCATCCCCATCAATACTCTTGATTTAATGAATGATAATTTATCTTATGGGGATGTTTCTGATAATGTAACAAGATATGATGTTGTTGAGGATGATGTGTGGAATGAAAATTATGAGGTTTCTTTGATATATAGGCAATAACCAGTTAGTGTTAATCATCCTATATTATTGACTTCCTTGGTCGAAGGAATGTCACGTGAACAACATTTTTTTTGGGATGTTATTACACTAAATACTGAATTCCATGACATTATAGGTAACACATATGCATCAACCAATAACACCATATATATTGGATAGGATTTTGAAAGTAAAATTGCATTGAAAAATGTGCTAAAGAAATACCACATAGAGTAGCATTTTTCATTTTTTTTATGAGTCCAAGAAGGAAAAATACCTCATTCGGTGTGAAAAATACATCCTAGAATGTAAATTTAAAATTTGAGCAATATATGATAAAAAAAATCATATTTGAAGATAACTAGGTTGGAAGGCCAACATAATTCTGTACATACAATCTTATCATAGGATCACTCTTCACATGATATAGATTTTATATAGACTATTATTTTATAGATGATATGAATTTAGGAATTAATACAAAATTTTTTCAATCATAATATATCCTATGGAAAATCTTGGAATGAAAAATAAAATGAAATTGTGAAAGTCTATGGTGATTGAGATGAATCATATGCAGTGTTTTCCTAACTAATGGGATTATTGTATCTCAAAAATCATGTTATTTATTATCTATAAATTGTTGAGAATGTCTTCCCAAATCATCAATTTGATCAAGAAAATGTGAGTTTTCATAGGCTATTTTGGGCATTCAGGTCATATATCGCTGCTTTTCCTTATTGAAAAAAATTCATTCAATTTGATAGAACATTTCTTTATGAAAAGTATACAAGTTTTCTAATTATTGATACCACATAGGATAGTAATAATTCTCCAATATCACTTTAATTTTTAATTTTTTTAAAGGATAATTATGAATCATGGAGTTGGTTTTTGGATTATATACTCATTCATGTTACCCAAATCCAAGGAGTGTGTCTAATATTTGATCACCATCGAGCAATTATAGAGGTAATTAATAGTGATGGAGTTTCATGGTGATAATTTAATTCTTATCATTGATATTTCATCAAAAATACTTCCAATAATATGCATAATAATTTTAGGTATGAGGCAATAAAGAAAGTGATTATCAAGTTGGGTATGTTTTCTTAAACTTATATTTTTTGGAAACAAATGTAATATCCATTTAAATAAAATTTTCTATACTATTTTCAGTATAAATTTTCCAAAAAGGAAAGTTCAATTAGTGACTTGAATAAATTTAAAGGGCTAATCAAGATTTATATGATTATATGATACATATTTCAAAGGAGAAATGGTCATTATCATATGATGGTGGTAGGAGATATGGTCATATGACCACTAATATTGTGGAGCGCATAAATAAAATCTTCAAGGGTTTTCATAAACTATTAATCATAAGGTTAGTATATGAGAAATTTTATAGATGTGTGAAGTGTTTTGTTGAACGATCCTAGAAGGGCTATCATAGGATGAAACATGGAATGTGTTTTGGTTAGAATTTCCAAAGAGACATTGATATGATACAATAGGATGCATCATCATTCTACATTCAAAAAATTTATCAGGTAGGGAGACACTTAAAGGAAATAGAGTGTTATGACCCATTCATAGGAAATAATGGTCGAGTGATGGTGGTATTACTAGAAAGAAAGTATTGTGATTGTAGTTCTTTCTAAGTAATGAGATATCCATGTGCACATGTCACTGCAGCTTGTGGATCAGTGAACTTATCATGGGAACCCTATGTTGAATCAGTGTATCACGTGAGTACTCTTATTGACTATTATAGTGCACCTTGGATACCTATGGGTGGTTTTTATACTATTATATTTCATATTGATCATCCGATAATGGTCCCTGACATTACTAGGTTTCATATATAGAACTTTTCATTTATGGATTCTTTCACTTCTAGATTTTTTTCATTTCCAGCATGCTACATTTCTATTTTGAATTATAAAAAATTTTATGACATTTCATACTTTTACCTTGACTAATTATCACCCAACTATAGTGCCTAATATTACCAAGTTTCATCCTTAGGGGTGAACAAATACTACACATATCAGAAATGGGATGGACTTTCCTTGATAATGGGGAGTGGAACTATGATACAAAATTTTCCACACATAATGGAATACTCATGAAAAATGTCCTAAAGTAATAGAAAGGGGCTCGGTTTCAAAGCATCTTTGATCGAGTTTATGTTTTTTATCATGACAGTGTGAATTTTTTCTATATTTAGGATTTTTCATTTATGGATTGTTTAATTTATGGATTCTTTCATTTCTGGTTTGAATCAGAAATAATTTTTTTATATTTCAACTATTAAGAAATTAAACACACACGAAAATTAATAATAAGAGGTTCAACCTCTAAAATAATTTTCTTTAAATCTATCCTTGAAATCACATGGTCGGTTGAATATATCATGAAGTCGCTTGTACCATGTGGGATTTTTATCATGGTCTATACACATAGAATTATTTATAAATATATTAAACATGATTGGAGATCATTAAAATAATAAATTTCCAACATCAATCACATCTATTTGTTTACCACATTTTTCATCATAATGATTAATTATGAATGCTAATTGTTTGCCGCATTTTTATTCTTATAGTTTTTTAAAAAATATTTTACACATTTTATTAAATTAACTATAAAAATTAATGATAATTTCAAATGTAGAGATAGTGATACCTCCATTTCTCATATTCCAAGATAGACATGTTTCGCGTCTGGTCATATAGGGACAGCGGGTTCATGTTCTAAATGTATGAAGGTTTCATCATTTCCATCATGTTACACCACATCCTATCATCACCCCTCATCTTCTCCATGTTGGGTTATATAGTGTAGAAATGTGTGACTTCACATTAAATGATCATTATCTCATTACTACCCTAGTATAGATATGGAGTCCAGAGACACATACATTTTATTTTCCATAGGGAGAGGTTATTATTACTCTTTAGGATGCGTCCATTATGTTAGGCCTCCTCATCAAGGGTGTGACTATAAAGGTACGAGTTGGTGTGGATTAGTTTGATTTAATTAAAAAAATACTAGGCATTAGGGTCTGGGATGATGGTCAGTCCATCATCAAGAGTCGATTATGCATTCCATTGATAAACAGGTACTTCACACATCTAGTTGAAGATTCTAATGAGACCACCATGATGAGATTTTCACATTCATACATTTTGAATCTTATTGATGGCATGATCTTCATCGATCATTCCATTGTATTTATCCACTTTATGTATTTACCGTTATTAGAGGACTTGGACTATGAATGAATGTATATCTAGAGGTATTCATGTATTTCTTATACATACAGAGAGTTATTAAATTCATTTCGCATCGATAAGATGCAAATTACATGATATGTTATTCTTATCTAGATGTAGATATGGGAGAACATCCTTCACTTAACTCCACATGCTCATGCATCATTGTTCAATGATATTTTATAGCAGTCCTTGTGTGGATGATGATATGTTTTTCCTTCCTTCTCATGTGAAAATCAAATGTATAAATTTATATTATGAAATATAGGTATAAAAATGTTATCTACAGGTGGAGTTAGGCACATTTATATTCAAATATTGACATACATGATGTTCATGATTATAGAATTATTTTTTAAAGTCTTAAATTAGATTATTTATGTGATTATTAATTATATAGTTAAATTGTTATTGTGTATTGTATATGACTTCATTTATTAATTAATTATTTTTTGATATTTCAGGTTTCATGGATGCCATGTATTGATCATATCATTCAGAGTATCCCACCTTACTGTACAACAATGCTTATTATTAGCTCATGCATTATAACTATGATTCATTTAAATATTATTGAGTGACATCATACTGATAGAGTTATGAGGTGATTTGAATTTTACCAGATCATTCATATACCAATCAATTAGTTGTATTCACTTTATTAACTAAATATTTCAGGGAATCAAGACATCAATTGAAAGTGAAATCATGCACGTTGTATTGAGATGTGTGAAAGATGACATGAGTCTCGATTATGTGGGGTAGACATAGTTGGAAGGAATTTATCATATCAATTGTATTATGATACCTACTACCATATGTTCACATTAATGCATCTTATGCGAAAAGGATGAGGTTATCATTAGTTGGTAATAATTCTTCATTCCACTATTGAATAGTTTTTTATTAACTTTAGTTAACTACATAATTTGTTTTTATAGAATGCCTATATCACACGGATCATTCACGTATTTTATCCCGTAGAGGGAGGTTCATTTGATCAGGCCTATTTTTATAGAATGGTGATAGAGCTTCTTCTTCCCATGGATAAGATTTATCATGGGATTTTATTTGATGTGTTAGGAGATGTTGAGGGTGATGAGACTAATATAGATGTTTCGGCAGTGAAAATACTATTATGGATGAATATTTCTCATGGGAGGAGGATGTTCATCATGATCAAACAAATTCCCCTCCACTTACTCTTGAATACGATCCACAACCACAACTAGAGGCACAGGAAAAAAAAGAGCCATAACCACTGCCACAACCACATGATATTTGTCCAAAGGGTGTAAATTCATCATAGTATGTTAGTGTTTTAGATTTTTCTGCAACAATAAATGCTGACTAGTTTGTGTTACTCTCTTTTTTTCTCTGATCTATAGATATCCACTACACAACAACCAAATTCTTCACATATTGGGGAGAGTTCGAGTCAGCAGCCACTATCCTTGAAACAAGGACATGGTTTGGGTGAGGAGACTATAGATCCATCGCATGTCACACATGATGGTGTAGAGGTAGGTTCCATAGATGATGTACAGAAGGTGAATACACCATAGTATAGACATCAATAGACACAGTGTGGATGCATTATTTATACACATGATTACGGCATAGAGGAGCACTCAATACACTGATGTAGATTGAACCGATACATGTAATATGTTTTTTAAATCATTACTTATAAATTATTTAAAAACTCACTAATATATTATATTTTGTTACATAAAACAAAAAATTGATATAATTACAAATTAATACAAATGTTTATGAACAATAAAGAAGCATAAATATTAATAACTATGTTGGTAATAATAATAAAAAATATTTGTTATTTATATTAATACTTGTTATTATTATTATTCATATTATGTATAATAAATAATCATATTAAATTTATCATTAAATATTAAAAATATTATTATTTTTAATTCTATAATTATTATTAATATTAATAATATAATTATTAACTATTAAATATATTTTTCAATACAAATTATTTTATTTATATTATTAAACAATAAATATTAGTTATTTTACTATTAATTATATTAATAACATGACAACATATTATTAATTAATAATAAATAATACAATTGATAATTAATAATTGCATTACCTAAATAATAAATTACTAATAATTATATTAACAAAAAAATCACAAAGATTTACAAATAAAATTTTCTAAATATTAGTTATTAGACTGTTAATTAACTAATAACATAATAATATATAATTAATTAATATTAAATATTACAATTGATAATTAATAAATATATTAATTATTAATAAATTAATAATAATTATATCAACAAAAATTTATAAATATATTAATCACTCTAATTAATTAATAAGTGACAGTATATTATATTTTATATAAATTTTTACATTTTAATTCAGTAATTATATTATTAATAATTATTAAATATATTATTTATTAATTATTATAATTATCTATTAACAAATATTTCAAAAAATTAAAAAAATAAAAATTATTAGGAGTGAATCGCGTTCATGCAACACATATACATTTGGTACAGGAGGTGTGAATTGAAGGTTTTGGGCACAGTAGAAGCATGCAATGGGTCATGCTCAACTTTGTTTTTGTCATGATAGATGATTAATCTAAGATTTTACACAACGTTGAATGTTGTGATCAACTATATT
This sequence comes from Viscum album, assembly GCA_963277665.1. NCBI lineage: Eukaryota > Viridiplantae > Streptophyta > Magnoliopsida > Santalales > Viscaceae > Viscum > Viscum album. The sequence goes on from OY728163.1 coordinate 1,657,407,552, forward strand.
ATATTAAAAAATAAAAACAAGGGATAAGACATTAAAACCAAGTGCAAGATCATCACATATTATTTATAATTAATTTAAGTAATTAAAGAATTGCCTAGTGTGAACTTATTTCTTCATTGATGGATCAAGAAATAGATCTACATCGTTTTATCATTACGTTGAAGTAATCAAGGATATATTCCCTCTAGCGATGATCCACACATGTTCTATGAATCTCTAAACATCACCATAGGAATCTCCAGGTGCTAGCATGACAAATCCTATCGCTTGCTCCATTCGCCTTTAATTGCCTCAAGAATCACTTCCAAAGCATTCTTATTGATATCTCTAGAGTCAAGAGTGGATGGTTGTGGAAGATATCTCTCTATTATTAGGATTGTTTTTGGAGAAGGGATCTCTCTAGGGATTTGAGAGTATTCTCTGGATTCATTGTTCATAACAAAACAAATGAATTGGATCTCCTGAAAAATAATATAATTGGGTTTATATACTACTAGGATTTAGAAATAAATATTTTCATAGGTTCCCTCTAGTATTTATTTAATCCCTGTGGAACCCCATGCCTATAATAATATTATTATTATTATTTCTCGACATGTTCTAAACTCACAAACTAAAATTAAATATTATTTATTCAAATAATATTCAATATATATTATTTCTCACCGGACCTATAAACTTGGTTCTCCATTTCTCCACAATATTTATTGGGCCTTGAATAATGAATATTTATTTAATAAATAAATATAACTGCATTAATATTCAATAAATAAATAAATATTATATTCACCAAATAAAAAATAAATATTTATTAAATATTCTGTTCACATAATATCCTCTCGAATAACTAGTGAAAGAATATATGTGATCAACCAAACATGAATAATTATAAAACCATGTATGGGAATAATATTTATTCAACTTATTAAATAATAAATAATAATATATTATTTAACCAATATTATTGATACACTTAGTGTGTGACCCTCTATGCCTCTTTCTTAGTGACACTAGGCAAAGTAGCCTAAAGTTCAAGGTTAGAATATAGCAACATTCCAAGGCACCCATAGACAAATAAGTTCATGCCATAATGAAATAATACCCATATGGGAATTTATTATGTAATATAATCTCTTTATCATAATATCTCTAATCAATCAGGTTGCATGCTAGTGACATCAACCTATGTGCTCGATGTCTCTTTCTTTGACTTTTTATAAATTGAACTTGCCTATAGAACACCATAGTTGTGGATTTATTTAGGCTCTATAATTTCCATCAAAGGTCCTGAGATATCAAATTTTGTTAAAGAATGGAAGGGACAAATACTTTCTTTAATTATTTATTATTGAAATATTACTCATGATGCACCCAACATATCCTACCTCACCGTGAACATATATTGTCACGGTTTTTTTCAATATGGAGAAGTACATGACTTATAATACTCATAAATAATAATCTTAAATTCTGAGGACCAATACACATGTCCAAAGATAGTGACATTGAATGAAACATATAAATGTGGATTTTCTACTGATGGGTCTCATTATCATAACATCCTACACTGGATATTACCAAGGGTGTACGCCATGAGAAGGTGCGGCAAATTCATTTGAGTATCTGCCCCTGGTAGCCTAAATATTTTTTGTCCCTCAAATTATTTCATCTGGCCATATAAAATATATTTAAGAATATTGTCATGGAACTTCTTGGTTCTCATCATAGTGGGGAACTGTTATGAACTTTCAGTGAGATAACTACTCTTAGGACATTATCACATATTATATTACATATAATAATAATTATGATGTGATAAGGAGTTTATTAATATTCAAAAATATAAATGCAAGTTATCATAAAGTACACAAAATTTGGTTCTATGTCACCAACTCTAACAGACTCCCACTTTCACTAAAGCCAAATGCTAACAACCTTCAGTCCACTAGCTCTCACATGATACTCATGCTTCTAATAAGATAGTCCTTTAGTCAAGGGATATTCCACGTTTTTTTCTATGGGAACTCTACTTACTACTCACCCCTCTAATAAAAATCCCTCAAGAGGTTATACTTCTGGAGTATGTTATGTGTCTGTTGATGTGACCTTATCTCTTTTTCAAGAGACGCCACTACAATATTATCATAATAAAATGTGATAGGATATTTATTACTAGGTACCAAATCAAGATCCTGAACAAATTTTTGTATCCAAATGAATTCCTTGGATGTATTAGAAGTCTCTATATACTCATACTTCACTGTATAATTAGCGAAAAATGGCTCCTTTGAACTCTTCTAGCTCACAACTCTTCTGTTGAGACAGAAAAAATATCATGAATGTGACTTTAGATCATTCTGATCTATTTTAAAACTATCATCGGTATAAACCCTAATGACTATCTCCTCATATATTCAATACATGAGGAACATATCCTTAGTTCTTCTTAGATACTTGTGGATAACTTTAACAACATACCAATCTTGTTCTCCTAGATCAGTTTGATATCTACCTACCATGTTAAATGCATAGGAAACATCAAGACTAGTACATAACATAGCATACATGATTCATCCTATAACTGAAGCATATGGGATCTTACTCATTCTCTCTTTCTCCTGTTGTGTCTGAGGATACATTTTTTTAGAAAGATTTATATCATCGGACACTAGAACCAATACCCTCTAGGATTGTTCTATACTAAATATATTTAGTATCTAGTCAATATATGTACTTTGAATTAGTCCAAGAAACCTCTTGGATCTATCATTAATAATCTGGATCCCTAGAATATAGATTGTTTCACCTATTTCCTTTATGGAGAAACATTTTTTTAACCCGTCCGTAATAGACTGTAATACTGGTATGTCATTTCCAATAAGTAATATGTCATCAAAATATACTACTTGGATAACAACCACATTCCCAGTAAACCTCTTATAAAAACATGTCTCACATTTATTCTTAATGAAACCAAATTATTTTATAGCTTTATCGAATTGAATGTTACATGACCTGGAAGACTTCTTCAATCCATAAATGGATCTATGAAACTTTAAAATCTTTTTTCCATCACATGGAGTCACAAACCCTACTGGTTGTGTCATATATACATCTTCCTGGAGGTTCCCATTAAGGAAAGTTGTTTTTACAACCATTTTCAAAATTTCATAGTCATGGTAATCTTCTATAGAAAGTAGAATTATGATGGATTTAAACATGGAAACTATCAAAAAGGTTTCATTATAGTCAATTACTTTACATTTTTTAAACCCTTTGGCCACTAGCCTTGCTTTATATGTATTTACTTTACCTTCCATGTATAGTTTTCTCTTGAATACCCATTTACACCCTATAGGATTTACATTAATTGGCACATCGACTAAAACCCAAACTTGGTTCTGATACATGGAATCCATTTCAAAATTCATGGATTTTTTCCATCTTTCAACTTCTAAACTCTTTACTTACTCTTTGTAGGATAGAGTTTCATCATTGTCAACCAATAATTATTCACCATCTTTGGTTACTATAAAACCATATCTCTCTGGTTCTCTTACCTCTCCCGTGCTCCTACACAGTGCTTATTTTTTTTGAACTATTTCTTCCATGGGGACTTATGGAATCTATTCCTCTACCAACTCTTGTGTATCTTGATCATCAACTTCATTGAATTCAATTTTGATCCCACTATCCCTTTTGAGGATATGGTCCCTCTCAAGAAATATGGCTTGTCTAGTGACAATCATTTTCCTATCTGAGGGGTTGTATAGATAGTATCAATTTTTTCCTTAGGATACCTTATAAAGATACACTTTGTGCCCCAAGGTGATAGTTTTTTACCCAAGAAGGCCTTAACAAATTCCTCACAACCCAATACATGTGTATGTGACAAAATGGGTTTCTTTCTAATCCATAACCCAAATGGAATTCCATTCTTCTTTAGTTAGTACTCAGTTTAATGTATATAATACAATTTCTAATGAAAATCTCCAAAAGGATGATGGAAGATCTACATGACTCATCATTAACCTTATAATGTCTAACAAGTTACAGTTCCTCCTTTCACTAACACCATTCCACTGTGGTGTGTAAGGTGGAGTGAGTTGAGATAGAATCTCAAACTCCTACAGAAATTCAATGAACTCTTGGTTAATATATTCACCACCTTGATCCGATTGAAGCTTCTTTATCTTCTTTCCAATTTGATTCTCTACTTCATTCTTGAATTCTTTGAATTTATCAAAAGACTAATACTTATACCTCATTAAGTATACATATCAACATATACTCAATTCATTAGTAAAAGTTATGAAATAAGAATATCTACCTCTATCTTATATTATAAATGATCCACACACATTAGTGTGTACCAATCCTAGAATATCAATAGACCTTTCACCTTGTCCACCGAATGGCAGTTTGGTCATTTTTCCTTGTAAATAATCATAAAATCTTTCAATTGGTTTTATCTTAGAATAGTCTAAATAGCCATCTTGAAATAGATTTTTCAAACTCTTCTCATTTACATGACCAAGATGGTGATTCTATAGTTGGGTGTTATATGAGTCATGTGAGCATGATTCGTTATCTATTTCCAATACTTGGTTTTCATAATACATAAAGACCGTTATTTAAATTTTCTATACCGTAACATATATTATCTTTATAAAAGAAACAAATTTTATTTAAAAACATTAAAATAAACTCATCTGCATCTAGGCATGATACATAAATTATATTCTTAGTAATAGTTGGTACATAATAATAGTCCCTTAAAACCAATATCATTCATATTGGAAATGAAAGGTGATTGTAAAGAATGGCTAGAGTAGCCAAACTCGGACCATTAGAAGGTATCAAATCCACCTCTCCTCTATAAACCTTTCATAATATACTTGGTTATTGAATTTTGATAAAGATGTGAGAACCAAAAGTTTTATCTAACACTCAATTTGTATATATTGAAAGATTTCATTCAATAAAAAATGCACCATTAGCTTCCCCTTTCTTCTAGGTACAATTATTCTTCTAGTAGACTTTCTTGCCACATGAAAAACATACTTCCTCCTTTTCCTTACCCTACCTTTAGATATTCCTCTTCTTGGAAGGATGGTGCTTGGGATATTTAGACTTATTATGAGTCTTGTGACCCTTTTCCTTGTTCTTCCTTTTATTATTCGCCATAAGGATCGTGAGTTTGTCTTGCCCCATGACCTTATCTACTTGTAAAATCATAGTAAGAAGTTATAAAAGACTCTTTTCATTACTTATCATATTATAATTAACAATAAAACTAGATAAGGTCTTGGGTAGTGAGGAAAGTATGAAATCTATTCACAAATCATCTGGGGATTTAATTCGTAAGATGTTTAAGCATTCAATGTAGCCAATAAGCTTGGCTACATGAGGCCCAGCTGGCGTTGACTCTACAAACTTAGTTGTAAACAATTCATTAGAGATCCCATATCTCTATTATCTCACTTCATCTTTATAGACATCCCAAATGTGAGATATCATTCTATACGCATCCATGTCCTCATGTTGCTTCAAACACTCATTGCTCATGGATGATATCATGAAATATTGAACATTTGTAGAACTGTTCAAATTTTTATCATAAATTGACACTCTTCCTCACTAGACTCATTACTATGTGCATTATAAATAGGTTCTTCCAACACATATAATTTCCTTTCATGGTGTAGGATAACATGTAAGAAACTTTTCCACTCTTGGAAACTTGTGTTGGTGAGAAGGTTATCCTTCTCAAGTATGGATCATAGTGATATATTTAATTCATTTGGTTGTTATTTTTATAAATAATATGAGTAGAGTTTTAGTACTTTATATTATAAAATTTAGACAAATAAATAAATATTATATTTATTAATCTTCCACTATTTTATCGAAACCCAATATCCATCAACCTTGGATTCAAAATATCCTATTTCTTGGTCATTCTAGTTGAAATGATCCATATTACCCTTCTCATCACCCCAACTTTAGTTGGTTAAGCAATTATGATAGGTTTTAGGTAGGCATTCCAAATTCCAACTACATTAACTCACGGTTCCTGGATTTGTTAAGTGGACTCCCCAATCCCAAAATCTTTAAATTGGATTTTCTCAACACTTGCATCTCAGTTTCACCAATTCCTTCTTTGGCGGTAAACACTTGTTATGAACTAAGTTAATTCAACCCAAAACTTCAAGTTAGAATTTACTAATAATTTAAAGCATCCTAAATTTGTCTGGGTAAGCACTTTGAACTATTGTTCAATTTTAACTGAAGTAGTGGAAGGCTATAACAACTTAATATATATAATTGAGGTATTTTATCTTTATGTGTAAATTTAAAATTATTATATTTATTATATAATTGTTAATATTAAGTGGATTTACTTAATTTATTAACCATGTATTAGATAATATTTACACATAATCCAATTTATTTTAGTTTAATATTGCATGCTTGTTAATTCATTAATTCATGTGATTGTGACAAAACATCCATAATAAAATAACCGCGAAACTTGATAAAAATAAAATAATAAAATGGTATGATCATGATTTTTTACTAATGATTAGTTTATCTAGTGGATGATAAACTAAACATCAACCTAGGGGAAAGCACCTTGAACTAATTAATTTTTAGGTTGCAAATTTCCACTTGTACACATATGTATCTATCTTAGATTCATTTGGCCTCATCTCTAAACTTGAACCACCTCCACTATCTTGGGAGCTTCATCTATTACATATTATTTTACTCACACATAGGTGAAGGGAATGGGTTTACATAAAGGAAATCATGTGAACGTAGACCCTTACATAATAAGAGTAGAGATGGAATGCATGACAACAATTTAATTTAATAATAAATTAAATAAAACCAATCACATACAAAGTTCAGGTCTATGCTCATGATCATCCACATGCATGCAACAAATTACACATTTTAAAAAAATTATCAATTAATTCTAATTTTTATTATTTAATATAAATCGAGCTCGAAACAATTAATTATATTTTTTAATTAATCAATTCTTTTATATTAATTGTCATCTGAATTTCCTTGAGATTCTCATCCATAATAATTTTAAACAAATTAAATAAATTTATTTAAAATTAATTTTGTACATAAATGTACCTTGGAGGAAACATGGTGAGTACCCATTTGAACTACCGAACATGTATTATACTCATATATTGTTTACTCTTGTGACATGTGGAATGCATGAATTATCATGTAATCTCAAGATGTGTAGTATCATCTTAATAATTACACATATTTCATGATTTTTCTATCACGTTTTATGCTTCAATTCACTTAGAATAATAATTGTAATACAATTTATACATGATATGTAGATCCTAACATTATGCATAAATTAATTAAACATTTATATATATATATATATATATATCAAAACCCATCACATGGCATGTCCTATCAACTTAATGGCCACCTGCAAGCACATGTTGATAAGGTTTACACAATATGATAAATTAATTTTAATTTTGCTCAATTTGGTATAAGTACACGGCATGCACAAGCTAATTACACAGTGTGTACTTTTCTCGTCATTTATCCACGACATATTCCTAGGGGATCATCATGTAGGCTATTACATGGAAAATATTGGAGTGCACGGAATGTACATTGGATACACAATGTGTGGTCTCTTAGTTACACGGTCAGCAGTCAAGTAGGTCGTGTAAGAAGATATACATCTCATTTGTGACTAAAGGACTATATGCTACATACACCAATTACACAACATCTAATCTGGCTGACCATGCGCCAGGATGTCCCGATAAACACACGGTGTATAATTAAATATACTATGTGTAATAAATGAACATACCTTGAATTAATTCCTAATTAATTATTGGTGCATTGAACACTTGTACATGGAATGCACCTCTAGGTTATACAGCGTATACTCTTATGTTATTAAGACAGATTCCTCATCACCTCTAGATGAGATATTCAATTTTATTTCATTGATAAAATTAATCAATTTGATTATATTTACGAGAAACAAAAGAGGAAGAAGCATAAATTTCAATTAGGATTAAAGAATGATTAAACTTTAATTGAAAACTAAATGAAAAATGTGTAATTCAATCAATGATATTTAAATAATTATGTGACCCCTCTAATACCACTTGAAGGTTTTCAGCACAGTGGAAGAGTGTGTTGGTTCATGCCCAACTTTTCTCTTTTTCATAATCAATGATTAATCCAAGATTTTACACAATTTTGAATACCATGATCAATGGAATTAAATCAAAGAATACAGATAAGGGATAATACATTAGAAACACGGGCAGGATCATCACATATTATTTATAATCAATTTAAGTAATTAAAGAATTACCTTACATGAAATTATTTATTTGTTGATGGATCTGGAAACAAATCTATGTCATGTCATCATTGCATTGAAGGAATAAAGGATATATTCTCTCTAACAGTGATCAACAAATGTTCCATGAATCTCCTAATGTTGTTGTATAAATCTCCAGATGAAAGCATAGAAGATCCTATTACTTTCATTGTTCACCTTTGATCGTCTCAAGAATCACTTCCAAAGGATTCTTATTAATCTCTATTGACTCAAGAGTGGATGGTGAAGGAAGATTGCTCTTCATTCTTGGAATAATTAATGGATAAGGGAGATATCTAGGGATTCAAGAGTATTATTTAGATTCATTATGCACAACAAAACAAATAAATTGCATCTCATAAAAAATAATATAATTAGGTTTATATACCGTTATGGTTTAGAAATAAATATTTTCAAAAGTTCCCTTTAATATTTATTGAATCCCTGTAGAACTGCATGTCTATAATAATATTATTATTATTATTATTTCTCAACATGTTCAAAACTCATGAATTAAAATTTAATATTATCTATTAAAATAATATTCAATATATATTATTTATCACCAAACCTATAAATTTGGTTTGCCATTCCTCCACAATATTTATCGGGACTTGAATAATGACTATTTATTTAATAAATAAATATCACTAAATTATTCACCAATAAGTAAATAAATATTATATTTACTAAATAAAAAATAAATATTTATTAAAAAATCCACTCACATAATATTCTCTCAAATAATTAGTGATGGAATATATGCAATCAAGAAAACATGAAAAATTATTAAACCATGAGTAGGAATAATATTTACTCAACTTGTTAAATAATAAATAATAATATATTATTTAACTAAGATTCTAGATATGCTTAGTGGGTGACCCTCTAGGTCTCTTTCTCAGTAGCATTAGGCGAAGTAGTCTAAAGTACAAGGTCAGCGTCTAGCAACACGCTAAGGCACCCATAGAGAAAGAAGTTAATGCATCAATGACATAATAAATCATATGGAAGTTTATTGTGTAATATTATCCCTTTATCATGATATCTCTTATCAAGTAGGTTGCATGCTAGTGTTATCAACCTATGTGCTTGAAGTCTCTTTATTTTACTTTTTAAAAATTGAACTTACCTATAGAACACCATAGTCATGGATTTATTTAGGCTATATTATTTCCATCAAAGGGTCATAGATATAAACTTATATTAAATAAAATAAAGAAAAAATCCTTTATTTCATTATTCATTAATGTAATATTACTCATGATGCACTCAACATATTCTACCTCACTGCGAACATATGTCGTCATGGTTTTTGTCAACACATCAAAGTACGCAACTTATAATACTCATCAATAATAATCTTAAATTATAAGGACCAATACACATGTCCATATATAGGAACATCCAATGAAACATATAAATTTGGATTTCCTACTGGCGAGTCTCATTCTCATAATATCCTACACTAGATGTTACTAAGGGTGTATACCATGAGAAGGTGCATCAAAGTATTATGAGTATCCACCCATGATATCCCGAATCATTTTTGTAACTAAAATGATTTCATCCAGCCATAGAACATATATTTAAGAATATTTTCATGGCACTCTTGGGTTCTCATCATAGTGGGGAACTGTTATGACCTTTCAGTGGGACAACTACTCTTGGGACATTATCACATACTATATTATACAGAAGAACAATCATGATGTGATAATAAGTTTATTAATATTCAAAACTATGAATATAGGTTATCATAAAGTATACAGAAGTTGGTTATAGGGAACCAAGTATAATATGAATGTGGTTCACACCTCCTTACTTGGGGGCATCAAGAATGAATCTTGTTCACGCTTCTTGGACAATGGGAAAAGTGTGAATGTGATTCATGCCTCCATCAATCCATTTTTTAAAATATAATTAACCTTATTATTATTATTTTTATATAAAATAGAACCTATTTAGAAACTATGATTTTGGGTTGGAGATTATCCCATCCCACGGTCCTGTAAGAAAATATAAAGAAACTAACTCAGTTATGGAAATGGAGGCCAAAAAGAACTAAATCATCAACACTCCTACTAATAAGCCATGTTCTTATGTTTTAGGGTTTCTTTATGGAGAGTCTCCTTTATTTTATCTCCCCGCTATAAATGTAGAGTTTTATATGTCTTTACACACAAATATTATAATGCTTTCTTGATTAAAGGTTCAATGGAAGGAGATGTATCCTCTGATTTCTCCACCATTAGGTCAATAAGTAAGGCACGATCCACAAGATTAGTGTAAGACATGTCATCTAGGATATTTCTTCTACTATGAAAGAGATGGTTGAAAAAATTTTGGATTTTGGAGATACCAGCATTAAGATCAATTTGAATAGTTATAAAAATGAGTTTATTTAGGTTAGAAATAATGGTTATGGAATTTTTTCGAACAATTTAAAGGTATTGAGTGACACCATAGTTGAGATTTTGTTAATAATTTATCAATTAATGCTTCCATGAAAGTATAGTTGTGTGAATTCTACATAACTCTTACATATGTTTTTTTCTCATTTAAATTTTAGCAAAACTTATAGTATAGTTTTTATGACCCCCTTCGCAAGTTCTTAAACTGAAGAATCATACCACTAAGTTAGTAGATTTCCATGACCTTCAGTAACTGACCAATTTTGGGTTCAAAGGAGAGGCATTGAGCTCCCTTTTTGGATTGTGAAATTTGACCATTGAAACTAGTGTTGGGAGTGATTTTTAAAATTTGAAATATGTGATATATATATATATATATATTTACTAAGTCATGGAGGAATATTACAGGGATCATTTTATTCAAAAATCCCATGGAATAAGGTTGCGGTGTTTTTTTAAGGGGGTATCCATAAGATTGTTATAAAAAGGCAAGTGAGAGGTGACATAAACCATTATAACATAGGGGGAAGCTTGAGTAGGAAGAAAATAAATCCTATATCTGGGACCATGATAGTTAAAAGAGAGCACCGGAGTGGAGACGGAAGGCCTAAAATTTTTGCACCTATCAAAAGAGAAGAAAACTTGTAGAGTATTTGATTTGTGATACTTTTGTAATTTTTATTTGATCATAAAATTTCAAATTCTCTGGTGGTGGAGTATTCTTGTGCTGAACAACATTAATTCTCTGGTTTCTTGGTGATTTTCAATTTTTTTTATTATGTTGACATTTTTCTTCCCTAACATGTAGTATCAAAGGAAGGTGATCTATTCTTTTTTTCTAATTAAATATGGTTAATTCACATCCAAATATTTATTACCATATTTATGTGTTTAATGGGAAAAATTATGTCACTCTATGGTAATAACATGTGAAGAATATTTTGACTCATTAAGGGATAGAAAAAGAAAAAAAATCAGAGAAGTCAAAGAAAACTAAACTTAATGATTGGAAAGATATGAGAGATTCGGCATCAAGAACTATTCAATTGTATTTGATAGACAATACACTAACGAAGGTGATGAATCTAATAGATCTGAAGGAGATCTAGATGAATCTAGAAAGAGGGTATAAATCTAAATCTCTGAAAAACATTTATATCTAAAAAACAATTGTATCATCTATGAATATTAGAAAGTGGGGATTTGGGAAACCATTTGGATGAGTTTACCAAACTCTTAATGGAATTTTCTTTAGTGGGGATCAAGACTAATGATAAAGGTAATGTGGTTCCAATGGAAATGGAATAAGAAGATAAGACTTTTCTTTTATTAAGTTCTTTTCCAGATTCTTATGAAAATCTTGCCACCACACTATTATTTAGAAAATAAAATCTGAAATTGGATGATGTGATTTCATCATTTCTAATGAACAAGACTTGGATAAATACCAATGATGATGGATAATCAGGTAATAATGGGTTTTTTTAGTGACTGGTGGACATAACTATCAAGAAAGGTTGATAGAATGAAGGAATGGATCAAGGACTAGGAGAGATGTGAGTCAATCAAGACCAACATGAGAGGTATGCAAGTGATTTATTACTTATAATTTTGGAATATGTGGATGATTTGGACTAGATTTTAGATTCTAGTTTCTCTAATAATAGAATGTTTTGATAGTTATGAGGAGTGAGATGGTGACATTGAGAAAACGAAAAACAAGTCAAAAAGTAGAATTGTTGGCATTGGTACGATGTGAGTTCATATGTTTGATGGATTCATTTTTGCACTTTCAAATGTGAGGTATGTACCTAATTTGAGAATGAACCTGGTTTCCTTGGGTATGTTGGATTACAAAGGTTTTATGATTTCTACTAGTGGTGGAGTTCTTAAAGTGACAAGAGGAGTAATGACTATGATTAAAGGGAATAAAATTAAGAATTTGTACAAGTTCATTCGAGAAGGTGAAGATTCTTTGAGGCCCCAAAGTATTGTTATAGGTGATGATCATATAAATATATCTACAACTGGTTATTTGAAAAAGAATGTGAAATTTTCTCCAGTTTTTTGTGGAACAATGGAGCTATAATATTTTTTTCATCATATTAGAGCATTCTGACACCTATAATGGGTGTGGTGGGTCATGTTAATCTTGGGCATGAAATTGAAGGTCAATATGGATGATTATGTGGTGAAGTATTAAAATTTTAAAATCATGGTATATATTGTTGGGATCATTTTTTAAAATTTAAAATATGTGAGATATTTTCTTTTTATTGATTGGGTCACAGCAGAAGATTAGAGAGATCATTTAATTTGAAAATCCTATGGGATAAGGTTGTGGTGTTTTTTTTTTAAAAAAGGGGTATACATAATACTATTATAAAAAGGAAGAAATAGAGGGGGAATCTTGAGTAGGAAGAAAATAAATCATAGATCAAAGATTGCACTGGTTGAAAGCAAGCACCGTAGTGGAGACAGAAGGTCTATAATTGATACACCTATCAAAAGAGAAGAAAATTCATGGAGTATTTGATTTATGATAATTTTTAATTTATATTTGATAATAAAATTACAAATTCTATGGTGGTGTAGTATCCTTACACTTAACCATGCTAATTCACTGGTTTTTTTTATGTTTTTTGATTTTTTTGTTGCATTATTATTTTTATTCCCCAACAACTAGAAATAAAAATGAGACTGTGGAAACACATTTGACCTTTGATCAGATAGGTTCATTAATATCCGAAAGGATGAAAACAAGCTAAATGTTCACTACAGTTATAATGACAAAATTGTTCTCTAATATTATATTCTGAAGCAAATAATTTAGGTGCAACATTCACAAGGAATTTTGGAAAATTGTTTCTTTATTAAATATGATTCATTCAAAGTCTTAGTTTTTTTACATGTATTTTCATGTCTACATCAATTTTCTATTCCTAACTTTGAGATTTGTTTCCTTATTATTTTTGAATTCATTTTATTAAAAAATACTCCACAGTGCATACTTTATTTCATCAGTTGACAGCATAAATGTTTGTGTTTTTCAAAATAATGAATATGTGTTCTAGGAAATTATAAAACTAGCAAGGTTAACACTACAAGTCTTGATCACTCGAGGGAAATATCACTAGTGTATCATGATTTAATTTTAAGTGATTTAAGAATCCTTTTAACCATCCATATTAGGAAATTGGTATTTATATGTGATAATACCTATTATAGGATAATTTCTTTACACAAATTACAAGTTAGGATGTTTTTTTCATTATTTTGATGTTCATCTTGTTTCAAAACACTAACATATTTAAATTTGCTATTTAAATTGATGTATATATGCAATGGAAGCTATTATAAATTTTTATATTTTAATAAGATATTTAAGTTCCCATAAAGTGATAACTATTTAGCAATCCCTAAAATTTGAATTGATTGTTTTTACATTTTTTAGTCTTTCAAAGCTATATTTTTATTCAGTTTTTAACCTAAACACTACAATCATAATTTAATTTTTTTTCTTTGTAATATTCCAGGCTTATGACTTAATTTATAAAGGGGTAAGGATAATTTGAACCAATGCAACTGGAAATATTTCTAAGTCTATGGTTCTTAAAACATAGGTAAGTGTTTCCCTTAAAAATAACATCATAACAGTGTTTGGATCAAAAGACTTCACCAACTTAGAACCCGTGAGTATTTTTATTTCATACAGGTGTAAATTTGATGGTTTTATTTCCAATTTTGGGAAAGGTAGTGGGCACAGTTTTAGATATAGACAATTATTTTTTGTAAATGGTAGAGCTTTAGATATTCCTAAAGTCAATAAGATTGTAAAATATATATATAAAGGTGCTAATTATAGACAATATCCAATTACAATCCTGAATTTCACTTTATCGGCCAATGACTGTGATGTTAATGTGGCACTAGATAAAATAAAAATATGTGTAGCTAATGAATTCTAAATTTTTTAATTTATATGGAATAGTTAGGATAAGATTTATTCCCTATAAGACAATCATTATTCTAGAAATGTCGAGGTTTTATATAAAGTGTGCGCTCCTTGCACTGGGTTTAGTGAAGGTCATGGACAAGTTTTGTGAAAAGAGAGCCTGGTAAAAACTCTTTTAACCTTTGTACCAAGTGATAACTACTTTCATTCAGTTGGGTAATCCCCAATAAAAGGATTGGAATAAAATCTCCAAACTTACTTTAGGTGTTTTGGAGTGGATTAGGGGAAGTACTTATTTTCCTGAACCACTATAAAAATTCTTCTGTGGAATTTCCCTTTATTTCTTTATTCCAACTGCACATCTCTTTGAAATAGAGTGGGATGAGTTTGACCAGTTTTTGAGAGGAATATTTTTATTTGGAGTAAAATTTTAGGAACACAATTTACCCTCATATTGAGTTATTATGCAACACAACTAGGACAACACTAGGGTTTTCATAGTTGACTTAAAAACCACAAGTTTTTTAAGTGGGTATAATTTATATTTGATTGAAACTTTCCATTTATCCTAATATGGTCTATCATGACATTCATCTATTGTTTCAGGTTATTAATCCTCATCAATAATATCAAGTGCCACATTATATTAATTTTTTTATCAATAATGGCCTCCACTATGTTCTAATATCTTCTAATTTTGTTAAATTTATATAAAGTACCTCTTAATCATGATCATGTACTTATGATACATTGGTTTCTTAATGAACATCGTCATCAATA
This sequence comes from Viscum album, assembly GCA_963277665.1. NCBI lineage: Eukaryota > Viridiplantae > Streptophyta > Magnoliopsida > Santalales > Viscaceae > Viscum > Viscum album. Next base: position 1,657,423,096 of record OY728163.1, read on the forward strand.
AAATTCCCATTATCCTCAGGTTCATTTATTTATTCAACCAACATGAGTAGTTTCCGTATCCTTTGAAAATGATTTTTATATTTTTAACAAAGCATTATTTCATACTTCAAACATGGATTAGAAGCATTGTTGATATCACCATTATATTTTCCTTTTAGAACATCTATTTTCATGGGTTCATTTTTATCAAGTATGTAATACATTGCAACCCTTTTTAAATCATTGAATTCATCAAGCAATTGATTTTCAAAAAATCTCAAATTAATAATATTTCGAACTTTTAGTTCATTAATATTCATATGAGGATCAAAATTCAACAATGAAGTCATTTTCTATAAAAAAAATTGATTTCGATTGATTTCCCCCTTAATGTAGGAAACATATTTTCATCAAAATGATAATCATAAAATGTTATTGTAAATATATTTTCATTCATGTTATCAAGATAATTTATGATAGAGGGAGACTTAAAGCCACTATAAATATCAAATCTTATTTAAGGTCCCATTTTTAGTCATTATGGGGGTCCTAATAGTACATATAAAACATAAATAAATATTCATAAATGTGAAATGTTTAGTTCATGGCCACAACTAATTGAAAAGGGTAAATTTCATGATAGATCAATGGTCTTATTTGAATCAGTGTTGCTGAATTTAAAATTGCATTCCCTCATTCTCAAATAGGAAAATTTATTTTCATGAGAAGGGTTTTCGTGATAAGTTTCGATCTATTTATAAAATATTTTGTTATATTATTTTGACTGTGTACATGAGTTGCAGTATTTGTTTCTGACTCTTTCGTCAGGGCGCACGTATCTGTCTCATTTGAGGACGAAAGGCGTGGTTTTTTTGCCCCGCATTCCCTCTTTCCAAAGGCAGGTGGAATCCATCACTTTTTCAGGGACGTTTACTCCTTGATCGAAAGGGGATGATGGGATGTCGGTTCTTCCTTTCTTGGATTCCTCCTCGGAACTCATCACCTAGTCTGGGTCTCTCTTATAGATTTAAGACGTTGTTTGTGAAACTCTTCCTAGCACCATATCTTCATGGACACCATTCAATTACATTGCTTCTGTCGGGACATTCTAAGGGGTTCAGTCAAGGAAGCAACCTTCAGTCAGGGGAGTAGTCACGTTGGGCATCACTGGTGTGTCTGGGCGCTAGGACACTGGCGCGTCTGTCTTCTATCCCTTATTATAGGGCTTCTTGAGGGCATGGAAGCCTGAGTCATCCCACATTGGAAACAGGGAATCATATGCCATGGGCATGTATCTGAGCTTTTTCTCAACTTCCCATGTTTAACACAGGGTATTCCATAAGTTTAATGTCCAGCGGATATGGATCAGACTGATCATAACACTGACTAGAGTGGATCAGATGGGTGCAACCCCCAGAGGGAGCACCGATATTGGGGCCAACGTGTGGTTGGATTTCCGAATACTGTTAAATGGAATAGAGAATGGGGTGGCATGATCCCACTAGGATGTGGTGGCCCGGGTAAGAATCAAGACATATGATGGTAGGTTCCGTGAAGTGGATGGTAAATGGGATGGAACCATCATGAGTATGACAATGGTTTTGGGCTTGAGCCTTGAAGAGGCTTCCTACGTATCCCCATGGTATGGAATCAAAGTCTAGGTAGTTCATCTGACGACGGCTTATCGTCGATTGAGGTTTTCAACAGCTTACCACTGGATGGGGTCGCAATGGCTTACCGTTGGATAAGAGTATCAATGGACTACCTCTAGATAGGGTCACAACAGCTTATCGCTAGATGGGGTCAAACCAACATGAAGATGGTTAGAACAACCGGTGGTTGGTGGGCTTTAATCTCAGTAAGGCTTCCTTCGTACTCTGCCTTGGTAAGGATCAAAGACCTCATAATTCAGGATGGGTTTTGTGTACAACGGATTACTACTGACTGGTGAAACAATGGTTTACTACTGATCGGGGTCTATAGTTTAACGTCATACAGGATGGGGGAGAACCGACGTGAAGGTGGTCAGAGCGACCGAGTGTTGGGATTGAACCTCATGGAGGCTTCCTACATACCCTACCTTGGAAAGGATCAAAGTCCACATAGTTCGAAAGGTGTCATTTGGGGCTTACACTCTAAGGCAGCCCAAAGTGTTGGTGAACCAATGTGAAGATGGTCAGAACAACTGGGGTGGTGGTATTGAACCTCGTGGAGGCTTCCTACGTACCCTGCCTTGGTAAGGACCAAAGTCCATGTAGTTCAGAATGGGGACTTAGTACACCGACGTGAAGATGGTCGGGACCAATGGTTGCTGGGCTTGAACCTCAGGGAGGCTTCCTGTGTACCATTCCTTGGCATGGATCAAAGTCCACATAGTTTGAAAAGGGCTTGGTACACCGACGTGAAGATGGTTGGGACAAATGGTTGTTGGGCTTGAACCTCAGGGAGGCTTCCTACGTACCATTCCTTGGCATAGATCAAAGTCCTCATAGTTCAGGATGGGTTATGGGGATTACACTCTAGGATGCCCAGAAAGGATGTCATGGTCGATGTTTTCTCTAAGCCCACATGAGTCATGCTCGGTCTAAGAAACAAGAGGCAGCAGCGACCTGACGATCATGTCATGAAAGGTGTGTCTGTGGGAGGTGAAGTGGGGCTTACACGTGATCACATCACAAAGAAGAAACAGGGGATTATGCGTGGTTAGAAGCCTGAAGAGGTTGGGACTTACTCCAGGATGGAGTCCCGATGGTGACAAATCCTAGCAGGAGAGGGATTCTTCATGGAAGAGAGGAGGATCATTATTCCCCATCACGCCCTTTGCTATCCTTAGGCACTGGAAAAGAAAAAAGTAGCATGGATGCTGACTCCTACAAGAAAATCTAGTGGCTTACACCATTGTGGTTTCCCTTTCCCCACGTAGGATGCATGTGGGTAATTCACAGTTTAATGTCATGTGCTGAGGATGATGGTTCTTGGCAGTTTAATGTCTTGCAGCTCAGACGATATGGGTTCACTCCGCACCCCTAAGAATTACATAACTGGTACCCTCTGCACCTTGGTGAAGAGAGGGGATGGGCAACATCGTGACTGGGGGGTGTCATGGAGCGAACCATTGGGGGGTCCATGTTAGCGTGGCTATGCGAAGAAGAAATAGTTGTTAACGTGCCTATGCGAAGAAGCATGAGGCGAAGCAACGTAACGGGCAGTATTGTCCAAGAGACCTTCAAGTTACTTCGCATGAACCTAAAGGGTTATATGAGAAAAGAGTATATGGAGAAGGTGTTTTGGGCATGGGAGGCGCCCGAAAATGATGCCTAGAAGAGGGAAATCACGGGCGTACAAGGAGGTAGGCTTGCGCGCAAAAGGAACAGTTGCGCGAAAAAGGGTCGGGCCGGCGCGGAATAGGTATGCTTGCGCAAAAAAGGTCAGGCCGGTGCAGAATAGGGATGCTTGCGTGCAAAAGGTCAGGGTAGTACGCAATGGGCTGGTGGGTACGGAAAGGAGGACATGCAATTTGTAAGGAATTGCGTTCAGAAGAAAGGATTACGTGCAATTGGAAGGAATTTTGCATAGGGGACGGGACTCGATGGGATTTGGACTAGGATTAAGCCTGAGTGGTCTCGCACAAAGTCGGACCCCCGGGTGACCTGGTGTGAAAAATTCAGTACTTGAGAGCCATCTTTTGCGTGCACGAGTGGTGAATTTCGTGCTGGAGAGACGGTTCAGATTATTTATCCTGGAAGTCAAAGGGGTGACCTTCTATTTATAGGAGCTCGGGATCGTGGGTCTGCGCGGACAAACGAGCCCACGCGAAATATTGTGTGCGGATGTCGGCAGCGCGCAAATTCAACTGCACAGGGAGGTTGGGTGTAAATCGCCGCTCCCACTGTCGGGGCGCGGAAAACATCCACACCTACACGAAAAACCTTCATGAATCCCGCGGTTTTCTGCGCGAGATCCATTTTTTCGCGCACCTCCAAAAAATTTTCGCGTGGCCCCTCCGGGGGGGGCTGGAATGGATTTCCGGTTCCAAATATGGCTTCGCTTTGTCGCGCCAAAACTTCCTTCATCCTTTAAGCATTTTTCGGCGTTTGCAAATTCCCCCCCTCGAAATTGGATTGGTGAGGGGCCATAAAGGTTGGATTCCAAGGGAAATGCCGATATGGAGGACTCCCTAAGGCCTGTGCGTGCTCAAAACTGGAGCGGCGTGTAAAACCGATACGAAGCGCGCAATACGCTTTTTGTGCGCATGAGGAAACCCATCTCAGGGCCTATAAAATCCACGCGAGTCCCTCATTCCGTACGTATTTTCTCACGTGATAAGCCAGGAGCTCTCGCGTGTGAAAAAATTCCTCCGCCCTACGCAAAAAAACACTTCAGTTGCATGTAATTCACTGAGGTTAGCCATCATTTTACATGAAAACCTGGGATTTTGCATGCTAACTTCTGATATTTCACACCAGCCTCTGATTTTTTGCGCCAACTTCTTTATTTTTCACACCAACCTCTTAAGACCTTGCCGACAGAAGATGGCCTCCAATCAAGCTAACGTTGAGGGAGAAGCCACATTTGCTACTCAAAGGGATGAGATGGTCGCCAACCCTGAGTTTTATGGTGCCCGAAGGATCATATCCAGCAACCATACTCTTTTCAACATGTTAACCCCAGCCTAGAAGAAGTATGCATTGTCTTCCAACCTGCTGATATGGGACTTCAGTATCTTGGAGGAGGTACCCGTGTCAAGATTTGAAGTCGAGACACTGCAGTCATGGGTGACCCGCGAGGATGACCTACCTCGGTATAATATCACCTACAATGTCCATCCTATTAGAGAAACCAGACATATGGACGTTTACGTCCTGAATCCCATGACCAAGACCATTTTGGGGAGTGACCCTATCGCAGAGAATTCTCCAGCCCTTTATGCAAGCACCTTCCATCAGAGTGTTACTAATGAGACTAAAGGTTGGCTGCAGGATTGGGACTTGCATTCTAGAGGCAATTTCATGAGTGAATGGGTCTAAGCATATTGGTTTTTCTAGACATGTGACCAGTTTGGGGTCGAACTGAGGCGCATTAGTTTGTTCGAGGTGGTGTGGACATCGTAGTTTCATTTATATCACCAGCATGAGCTTGGGCCAGAGTTGTTTACTCAATAGTCCCCCGATACCAATACCTTCCATCTTCATCATGGGAAGTTGGTATCAGCCTTTGGTACATTCATTGCATTGGGGGTATCCCTTTGGATGGGCATTAATACGATGAATTCCCCCCGCCAATGAACATCTGGGGAGACGGATCACGAAACCCTATGCTGACATGGCACATGTTGGAGCTGGTTAAGGAGAGTTTGGGGGTCAAGGATATTTTTAAGGAAATCGCTTGCAAGAAATTGTTTAGCTTGTTCCTATAAAGAGATATGAAAGTCAAGATGTCAGGGCGAGGGAGACAGTGTCCGACCGAGGCACAGAGGAGAAAAATTGGATTGTACTAGAGGATCCTGGAGGCAGGGAACTATCAGTCATGGGGCTTTAGCATAAATGAGATTCGGGATCTGAACGTTTGGTATGCCGGATTTCTTGCCACATTATTGATTGGGTGGCTCTTACTGGTGAGGGACGCAAGGATGGGAGTTTGTCCAATGACCCTGGTGATGGCTAGCATCATGGATTCTAATCAAAGATGCAATCTGGGAGTCCCCATGTTGGCTTGTCTGTACGCCATTTTGGGACGCATTTTGAGAGGGTGATCACCAAAGAGGATTTTTGGTCCCTTCCTGTTGGTTCCGGGCGCAGCGGAAGTGCGTTGGTGGGTTTTCCCAACTTTAATTTTAACGTTAAACAATATTCAATCTGAGATCCTTCATGATATAAAACGCCAAATCTTCAGAATAGAATGAATAACGAAAAGAAAATAAGAGTCCCGGAACCCTTGAGGAGGATCATCATATGTTGATTATAATTAATTTAATTAATGCATAAGAATTACCTCGTTGGAATTCTTTCTTCATTGATGTGTCCGGTCACGATTCGGTGATCTGTCATTGTGTCGTAGAATCCAAGTGTAGGATTCCTCTAGTGGGGATCCACATGTGTGTCACGTATCTCCGGACATCGCCGAAGGGATCTCCGGGTGCTAGCGTGGAAGAACCTTTGCTTGTGATGTCCGCCTTTGACCGCCTTGATCCGGTGGAGGATCTTGCTCTCGTAACTTGAGGGCGTTCTTGGTGGAAAGGGAATTCTCTCTTGTCTTGAGAGTATTTCCAAATCCGTTGTGCACAACAATGGCTCTTCAAAATGTTGGGGTTGCAAGGATATTTATAATCGGGTTTGAGGTTAATAGAGTTATGACAATAAATAAACGTGTTATGCGTTTTATTTATTTCATTAACTCTTATTGAAAACCCCCATGTCGAATTATTAATTCCTTGACATGCGCCCACGCTGATTATAATAAATATCATTTAATAAACAATATTAAATCCTCAAAATCCCAACTGGAAAAACTACACGGCGTGTAATAATTAATACATGATGTGTACTTGTTTTCCATAAAACTACATGGTGTGTATATTTAATATACACAGAATGTACTTTTATTTTCCATTTTTCTCCACCACATTTATTAGACCTTGAGTAATGACTATTTATTTCTTAAATAAATGTAACTGCATTACTCGCTAATAAATATATTATTTCATCCACAATATATTCTCTCGAATAACTAGTGTCAAAATAAATGCAATCAGACATCCTTAAATAATTATTAAACCATATTCGGGAATAATATTTATTTAACTTTCTAAATTAATATTTAATTGAGATACATGGACACACTTAGTGTGTGACCCTCTAGGCATCTTTCTCAGTGGCATTAGGCTGAGCCTGCCTAAAGTCCAAGGTTAGCGTCTAGCAACACGCCAAAGCACCCATAGAGAAAGAAGTTAAGGCCGCAATGACATGTCACCTCCTATGAACGCTTACCATGTAATATAATCACTTTGTCTCGATATCTCCAATCAAGTGGGTTGCATGCTAGTGCCATCAACCCATGTGCTTGATTATTCTTTCTTTGACTTCCCAGAATTGAACTTGCCCATACCTTACCATGGCCATGGATTTATTTAGGATATATCAATTCCATCAAAGGGCCTGAGATATCTACTTCCGTTATGGAACGGAAGGGACAAATCCTTTCTCGCATTATCTATTAATGTGGTATTACTCATGACGCACCCAACGTATCCTACCTCGCTGCAAACAGTGTGTCATCACAGTTTTTGTCAATACATCTAAGTGCGCGAGTTGTAATACCCATTAATAATAATCTTAAAGTCTAAGGAACAATACACATGTCCACAGATAGGAACATCCAATGACACTATGAAATGTGGATTTCCTACTGGCGGGTCTCGTTCTCATAATATCCTCCTAGATATTACCAAGGGCGAACACCATGAGAAGGTGCCTCAAAGTTTTATGAGTCCTCACACCTAATGACCTGTATTATTTGTGTCCCTCAAATAATATCATCCGGTCATAGAACATACATTCAAGAACAGTGTTATAGAACTTCTGGGTTCTCATCATAGCAGGGATCCGCTAAGACCCTTTAATGCAATAGCTTTCCTTAGGACATTATCACATGACATGTCATGCAGAAGAACAATCAATATGTGATAAGGTTTTTATTTAATGAATAAAGTACAAATTAGTTGGTTCTAGACCACCAACTCCAACAGAATTCCACTTGGACTAGAGACAACTGCTAACAAACTTTAACTCGCTAGCTCTCACATGATATTCATGCTTCTGCTGAGATAGTCCTTTAGTCATGGGGTCCACCACGTTCTCTTCCATGGACACTCTTCTCACTACAACTTCACCCCTTTGATAGAAATCCCTCAATAGGTGATACTTCCGGAGTATGTTCTTTGTCCGTTGATGTGACCTTGGTTCTTTTGCAAGAGACACCGCTGTAGTATTATCAAAATACAATGTAATGGGATCTTTACTGCTAGGCACCACATTAAGCTCCTAGACAAAGTTCCGAATCCAGACGGATTCCTTGGCTGCATCAGAAGCCGCTATATACTCGGATTCTGCTATAGAATCGGTGACAACTGGCTGGTTTGAACTCTTCCAGCTCACAGCCCCTCCATTGAGACAGAAAACATATCCAGATTGCGACTTCAGATCATTCTGATCTGTTTGAAAACCAGCATCAGCATACCCTATGATGACAAGCTCCGCATCTCCTTCATACACCAGGAACATATCCTTAGTTCTTCTCAGATACTTAAGGATAGTCTTAACAGTAGTCCAATGTTGTTCTCCTGGATTTGCTTGATATCTGCCTACCATGCTCAGTGCATAGGAAACATCAAGCCTGGTACATAGCATGGCATACATGATGGATCCTATAGTCGAAGCTTATGGGATCTTGCTCGTCCTATCTTTCTCCTGTTCTGTCTGGGGACACATTTTCTTAGAAAGATGTAAACCATGTGACACTGGAACCAATCCCCTCTTGGATTTTTCCATACTAAATCTCTTTAGTATCTGGTCAATGTATGTACCCTGACTTAGTCCAAGCAGCCTCTTGGATCTGTCACGAATGATCTTGATCCCTAGAATGTAGGCTGCTTCTCCTAAGTCCTTCATGGAGTAACACTTGTTCAACCAGTCCTTAACTAACTGTAAGGCTGGTACGTCATTTCCAATAAGCAATATGTCATCAACATATACCACTAGGATGACGACCGTATTCCCATTAAACTGCTTATAAACACATGGCTCACATTTGTTCTTAATGAAACCAAATTCCTTTATGGCTTCATCAAATCGAATGTTCTATGACCTGGATGCTTGATTCAATCCATAAATGGATTTATGCAACTTGAAAACCCATTTGGCTTCACCTGGTGTCACAAACCCTTCTGGTTGTGTCATATAGACATCTTCTTGAAGGTTCCCATTAAGGAATGTTGTTTTGACATCCATCTTCCAAATCGCATAGTCATGGTAAGCTGCTATGGAAAGTATGATTCTTATGGATTTAAACATGGCAACTGGAGAGAAGGTTTCATCATAGTCAATTCCTTGATGCTGTCTGAATCCTTTATCCACTATCCTTGATTTATAGGTGCTAACTTGACCTTCCATGTCCATCTTTCTTTTGAATACCCATTTGCATCCAACAGGCTTTACATCAACTGGCTCATCGACCAGAACCCAAACTTGGTTCTAATACATGGAATCCATCTCAGAATTCATATCTTTTAGCCATCTTGCAGCTTCTGAGCTTTCTACTGCTTCCTTGTAGGAGAGAGGTTCATCATTGTCCAACAATAATGATTCACCATCCTCGGTGACTAGGAAACCAAATCTCTCTGGTTCCCTTACCTCTCTTGAGCTCCTACGCAGTACTTGTGTTTCTGGAACCTCTTCCCTGGGGACCTGTGGAACTTGTTCCTATACCAACTCCTGTGTATCTTGAGCATCAACTTCATCGAATTCAATCTTGCTCCCACTATCCTTCTTGAGGATGTGCTCCCTCTCAAGAAAGACGGATTGTCTGGTGACAATCACTTTTTTGTCTTGAGGGTTATATAGGTAATATCATTTCCTTTCCTTGGGATATCCTATAAAGATACACTTAGTGCCCTGGGGTGCTCGTTTGTTGCTTGAGAAGGCCTTAACAAACACCTCACATCCCCATACACGTGTGTGCGGAAAAGTGGGTTTCCTTCCATTCCATAACTCAGATGGAATTCCATTTTTCACCTTATTTGGTACTCGGTTTAATGTGTATGTTGCAGTTTGTAATGCATATCCCCAAAAGGATAATGGAAGATCCGCATGACTCATCATCTACCTCACCATGTCCAACAAGGTGTGGTTCCTCCTTTCACTAACACCATTCCAATGTGGTGTATAAGGAGGAGTGAGCTGAGATAGAATCCCAGACTCCTGTAGAAGATCGATGAGCTCTTGGTTCAGATATTCTCCACCTCGATCCGATCAAAGCTTCTTTATCTTCTTACCAAGTTGATTCTCTACTTCATTCTTGAATTCCTTAAATTTCTCTAAGGAATTTGACTTATAGCTCATTAAGTAGACATAGACATATCTACTCAAATCATCAGTAAAAGTAATGAAGTAAGAATATCCACCTCTAGCTTCTATTGGAAATGGTCCACACACATCCGTGTGTGCCAATACTAGAATCTCTGTGGCCCTTTCACCTTGTCCACCAAAAGGCGGCTTGGTCATTTTTCATTTTAAACAAGTGTGACATCTATCAAGTGGTTTTAGCTCAGTAGAGTCTAAATAGCCATCTTGGCAGAGCTTTGTCAAACACTTCTCGTTCACATGACCAAGGCGGTGATGACATAATTGGGTGATGTATGAGTCATGTGAGTTTGTTTCGTTATCGATTGCCAACACTTGGTTTTCATAATTCAATACATACAAACCATTATTTAAATGTTCCATACCATAACATATGTTGTTCTTATAAAAGAGACAACCCTTATTTCCAAATTTGAAAACAAATCCATCCATATCCAAACAAGATACAGAAATTATGTTCTTGGTAACACTAGGCACATAATAACAGTTATGTAAAACCAAAATCATCTCAGTTGGCAATGATAGGTGGTAGTCGCCAATAGCTAACGCAACCAGCCTTGCGCCATTGGCATCTTGAAGATCCACCTCTCCTCTAGCGATCTTTCTAAATCTACTTGGTTTTTTCATTTTAATACAGATGCGAGCCCCAAAAGCTATATCTAATACCCAATGTGTATAAATAGAAAGATTGCACTCGATAACAAACGCACCTTTAGCGTCCCCACGCTTCTGGGTGCAGTTCCTCTTCCAGTGGCCCTACTTGCCACATGAAAAACACACTGCCTCCCATTCCTTGCCCTGCCTCTGGATCTCCCCCTTCTTGGAGGGACGGTGCTCGGGGGCTTCAGACCATTTATAAGTCTTTGGCCCCTTTGCCTTGTTCTTCCTTTTCTTGTTCACCATAAGGACCGCGGGTTTGTCACGCCCCATGTCCTTATCTACCTAGCGAATCAAGGTCAGCATCTCCGATAGACTCTTCTCATTTCTGCTCATGTTATAGTTGACAATGAAGCTAGAGAAGGTCTTGGGTAGTGATGATAGGATGAGATCTGTACGCAACTCATCCGGGAATTTAATCCCTAAGATGTCCAGGCGTTCAATGTAGCCAATAAGCTTGACTACATGAGGCCCAACTGGCGCAGACTCTCCAAGCTTCGTGGTAAACAAAGCATTGGAGATCTCATACCTCTCCTATCTCGCCTTCTCTTGGTAGAGATCTTTAAGGTGAGACATCATGCTATACGCGTCCATGTTTTCATGTTCCTTTAAGAGATCATTAGACATGGCTGATAGCATGAAACACTAGACATTTGTGGCATCATCCATGTGTTTCATGTAAAGAGATAATTCCTCATCACTGGCCTCTTTCCCAGGCGCAACTGGAATAGGCTCTTCTAGCACATATAATTTTTTTTTGTGGCGAAGGATGACGCGTAAACACCTCTGCCACTCTTGGAAATTGGTGCAGGTGAGAAGGTTTTTTTTTCGAGTATGGTGCACAATGATATGTTTGAAGTCATTTTCTTGTCGTTTCTACAAATTAAGATGAGCAAAGGTTTAGTACTTTATTACAAAAATTGAGACAGATAAATAAATTAATACTTATTAGTCTCCCACTATTTTATCGAAATTCAATAGCCCTCGCCATTGACTTCAGAATATTCGGTTTCATGAATATTCTAGTGGAAAGGATCCATATTTCCCTTCGCATTACCCCAACTAGGGTTGGTCAAGAAACTTGAAGGGTTTTAGGTAGGAATTCCAAATGCCAACTACATTAACTCGCAGCTCCTTGATCCGCTGAGTGGACTCCCCAATCCTGAAATCCCTTTTGGATTTCCTCAACCTTTGCCTCTTGGTCACACCAAGTCCTGCTGTGGCAGTCAACCCTTGATGTGAACCAAGTCAAGTCAACCCAAAACCTTGAATTAGAATTCATTGATATTTGAAAGCACCCCAACTAGGGTTGGTCAAGCACTTTGAACTATGGTTCGATTCTAACCAAGATTATGGAAGGCTATGCCGACTTAATATTTATTTTGAGGGATTTTATCCTTATACGTAAATTTCCATTTTATTATCTTTGATTACATTCTTGTTAATATTAAGTGGGATATACTTAATTGATTAACTATGTCTAAGATAATATTTACATATAAGCCGGTTTTATTTTAGTTTCATCTTGCATGCTCGTTTAATTCATTAATTGTGTGATCGTGACAACACACCCATAATAAATAAACCATGAAAATGACAGAAATAAAATAAATGGTATGATCATGAGCTTTTCTATTGGTTAGTTTATCTAGCGGTTGATTAACTAACCCAAGACCTAGGGGAGAAACACCTTGAACCTTTCGGGTTCGTGTTTACAGCTTTCCACCTATCCACCCTTGTATCTCCTTGGATTGGTTTCACCTTGGCTCTTGACTTGAGCTGCCTCCACTAGCTTGGGAGCTCCATCCATTACATATGCATTTATCTCACATGCAGGTGAGGGGTAAAAGGGGTTTTTACATAAAATAATCCTTGGGTGCACAAGCCCTACATATTAATGAGGATATGGCTCGCAGGCCAACAAATTTAATTTAAATAAATAAATTAAAAGAAACCATTCACATACAAAGGCCTCGGTCTAGCTCATGATCATCCATACATGCAACGATATTTACGCATAAATAAAACTAGCATTCAATTATTTAATCGTTCTTGTTTAAGATAAATCACGCTCGAATAAATTAATTATCTTTAATTAATCAATCTTTTTATCTTAAATCCCTTTTCTTAATTTCCTTGAGATTCTCATCTATCATAATTTTAAACAAATAAATTCATTTAAAATTATCCTTGTACGTAACTTGTACCTTGGAGGAAACCCGATGAATTCCCATTTATTACGTAGATGTTAAATTAAACACATATATATATAACACCTATCACGTGTTGTGCCTCAGATTTACGCCTGCACCATGGTACACGTCTCAAGGGTTTGTATAATATAATAATAAATTTTAATAAATCTGCATAATTTGGGTGAGTACACGGTGTGTAGTTTCGACTACACGGCGTGTACTTTTCTTCACCGTCCATCCGAAGTACACGCCCGGGGACAGGGCGTGTTAATGTACTTCGGAAATTTTCAGAGTACACGGTGTGTACAGTGGGACACACACCGTGTAGTTTTTGCGTTACATGGTTTCCAGCCGGGCAGGCCGTGTACAGAGTACACGACCCAACCCTAACCCGAAGGGACTACACGTCGTGTTCATTGGACCACACGGTGTGTATTCCGGAAACCGTGTGCCACCTGTTTCTGGTCAACACACGGTGTCTTAAATTCTTAGAAAGAATCCAATACACGGCCTGATTTGGCAGATCAGTCAATGCATTGAACCTAGACTACACGGTATGTACTTCCGAATACACACCGTGTATTCTGGTGTTATACGTCCAGAAATGTTTGGCTCCTCCGGATGGGTTCCTCGATTTTATTTTAATCAAAATTAAAAGAAAAATTCGTTTCTGTGAGGTGAACGAGAAACGAGGGAGGAGGAATAGATCTCGATATTCAGATTTCCAGAACGATTAAACTTGAATTGAAATAACTAAATTATTAAATGCGTAAATTACCAATGAAAAACTAAATAATTATAATCAACGATATGACCCCCTCTAATACCACTTGTAGGTTCCGGGTGTAGCGGAAGCGCGTTGGTGGGTTTGTCCAACTTTAATTTTAACGTTAAACAGCGTTCAATCCGAGATCCGTCACGATATAAAACGCCGAATCTTCGGAATAGAATGAAGAACGAAAAGAAAAGAAGAGTCCTGAAACCCTTGAGGAGGATCATCATATGTTGATTATAATTAATTTAATTAATGCATAAGAATTACCTCGTTGGAATTCCTTCTTCGTTGATGTGTCTGGTCATGATTCGGTGATCTGTCATTGCGTCGTAGAATCCAAGTGTAGGATTCCTCTAGCGGTGATCCACATGTGTGTCACGTATCTCCGGACGTCGCCGAAGGGATCTCCGGGTGCTAGCATGGAAGAACCTTCGCTTGCGATGTCCGCCTTTGACCACCTTGATCCGGTGGAGGATCTTGCTCTCGTAACTTGAGGGCGTTCTTGGTGGAAAGGGAATTCTCTCTTGGCTTGAGAGTATTTCCAAATCTGTTGTGCACAACAATTTCTCTTCAAAATGTTGGGGTTGCAAGGATATTTATAATCGGGTTTGAGGTTAATAGAGTTATGACAATAAATAAATGTGTTACACATTTTATTTATTTCATTAACTCTTATTGAAAACCCCCATTTCGAATTATTAATTCCTTAACATGTGCCCATGGTGATTGTAATAAATATCATTTAATAAACAATATTAAATCCTCAAAATCCCAACTGGAAAAACTACACGGCGTGTAATAATTAATACACGACGTGTACTTGTTTTCTATAAAACTACACGGCGTGTATTTTTATTTTCCATTTTTCTCCACCACATTTATTAGACCTTGATTAATGACTATTTATTTCTTAAATAAATGTAACTACATTACTCTCTAATAAATATATTATTTCATCCACAATATATTCTCTCGAATAACTGGTGTCAAAATAAATGCGATCAGACATCCTTAAATAATTATTAAACCACAGTCAGGAATAATATTTATTTAACTTGTTAAATTAATATTTAACTGAGATACATGGACACACTTAGTGTGTGACCCTCTAGGCCTCTTTCTCAGTGTCATTAGGCTGAGCCTACCTAAATTCCAAGGTTAGTGTCTAGCAACACGCCAAGGCACCCATAGAGAAAGAAGTTAACGCCGCAATGATGTGTCACCTCCTATGAACACTTACCGTGTAATATAATCCCTTTGTCTCAATATCTCCAATCAAGCGGGTTGCATGCTAGTGCCATCAACCCATGTGCTTGATTATTCTTTCTTTGACTTCCCAGAATTGAACTTTCCCATACCTTACCATGGCCATGGATTTATTTAGGCTATATCAATTCCATCAAAGGGCCTGAGATATCTACTTCCGTTATGGAATGGAAGGGACAAATCCTTTCTCGCATTATCTATTAATGCGGTATTACTCGTGACGCACCCAACATATCCTACCTCGCTGCGAACAGTGTGTCGTCACAGTTTTCATCAATACATCTAAGTGCGCGAGTTATAATACCCATTAATAATAATCTTAAAGTCTAAGGACCAATACACACGTTCGCAGATAGGAACATCCAATGACACTATGAAATGTGGATTTCCTACTGGTAGGTCTCGTTCTCATAATATCCTTCTAGATATTACCAAGGGCGCACACCATGAGAAGGTGCCTAAAAGTTTTATGAGTCCTCACCCCTAATGACCTGTATTATTTGTGTCCCTCAAATAATATCATTCGGCCCTAGAACATACATTCAAGAACAGTGTTATGGCACTTCTGGGTTCTCATCATAGTAGGGATCCGCTACGACCCTTTAATGCAACAGTTGTCCTTAAGACATTATCACATGACATGTCACGCAGAAGAACAATCAAGATGTGATAAGGTTTTTATTTAATGAATAAAGTACAAAGTAGTTGGTTCTAGACCACCAACTCCAACACTTCCAGATCTTTTATGGCTGGGTCACGGCTCATTGCGTTGGGTATACCTTTCCAAACGCCATTCGTCCTCTAGGTAATAGCCTGCGACCTTCCTTGTTGAACATCGTCGGGGTCATGCCATTGACGCTCAATGAGGAGGGAGTAAGGATTAGAATCAAAAATCATACCAACTTTAATTTCATCCCATTCCCCACCCCGACTGGCCAGATGATAGATAACGGGCAAGGCTCACTGGAGCAAAGGGAATACTTCCAAAGCATCAAAGGTGGGGTGCTCATGGCCCAGATTGATGGGAAGATATTTTGTGAGACCTACGTGCCATCCAGGTTTTCCAGGAAGTTTTTATGCCTTCAGCGGATGCCGAATAAAGTGTACATGGATGTTTGGGAGGAAAGACATCCCTATGTTCTTCGCCAAATGTGGTTGATGTTCACGACCCATAGCTCTGGCGACATTATCACCTTTCCTCCCACCGAAGTTGATTCCATACTATTAACCGAATATTACGAACATTGGGCCATAGCATACCCTAAGGGGATTTTTCAGAATCGAGTTCTACAACTCAAGGTAGCCAGTGTAAAACCTGGGCGGCAATAGAGCAGGCAGGGTGTTGTTGGGAGGGAAAGTTTGGAAGCATGTCGGGCAACTGGGCCTGCACATGCCAGGACTTCAGTAGAGGGGATTTCACGCGGTGTGGTTGTGCCCTCATCGCCTAGGGTAGAGGGGCTTATGGAGCCATCAGGGAGCTTCCTGGGAAGCAGATAAGGTATCTTCTTCAACCTTCCAATGATGCAATCTTCCCGGCTCTGTGGTCAGCCTGGATGACCCTACGATAGTCTATGGGTACTGAAGCTCTTTGGAAAAAGATAGTGAGAGACGAAATCCAGCTTCCAGAGGTCGGACTCATTCGGATTGTCGAAAGGGTGAAATTTCATCGTCGGCATGCATATCTAACGGCCATGGATGTGTATGCACGCCAACAGGGTCGGCGTGAGGAGCCATATTTCTTAGTGAAAGTAATGCTCGGACAGAAGCATGATCTAGAAAAGATGTTGTCAGAGGATGATGACAACAATAATGAGCCAAAGGTCGATGAGACGGAAGAGGATTAAGAAGGAGAAGGTGAAGGAGGGGTGAAGAAGAAGTGGAGCTTGAAGGTGGAGGGTCTCAGGGGGCGTCTCACCAAGGGAGTCTCCGAGAGAGTGGCGAGATCGTTGGCTCTGATGTAGATATAACTAAGAAACTTGAGGTACATATCATCCCTTGTGTATCCTTTCCCATCATCATTTTTTTGTATCCCTCAATCAGATCTCCTTATCCTGTTTAGGAGCATATTGGTGCCAACCAAGAGTCTCTATCTGAAGGGGAGGAGTAGGCGCTGATAGAACAAGGTGGGGAACCAACACCCATTATTAAGCTGACGAGTGTTGAGGGATCCCCTACAATGACAGCTCCTATAGAAGCTAGAACACCGGAGTCGGATGCTTTGGGCTCTTGTAAGTTCATTACTTCAATGTCGGTGTTTACCATTGGAGAGCTCAGTTGATCAGGGTGTTCATTGTTTGTGCAGTAATCACAGCCTTGGAGGCTCGTCGGGCAGTCAAACCTGGGTCATCCATGATTGATTCAACTGCAAATGTGTCACCCCATTCAGGACACACTTCTCAAACTGATTCGGCCCCGGCACTCGGTGAGCAAAGAGAGGTGGACATCAGTGGTACTAATGTCGGGGCAGGGCCAGAATTTGGCGAGGGAGCTACTGAAATTGAGGTGAGAGAGGAAGTTCACCCAGGCATTGAAGAGCCTAATCCCTTGGGAGGAGTACCCGAAGAAGACCCTACTGGTGGTCTCTTGGATTCCTTCCCCAACTATCGGCCTGTAGATCCTGAGGAGATAGATGATTCTGACTCGGAGGCGGCTGAAGAGAGCCAGATAATGTATCACAAAGGGTGGAAGTATATCAAGTGCTTTCTCGGTCATCCCCAAGCAGAATAGCTAAAACGGATGGGATCGCTCCACACCTGGTTGTGCTTTCTCTGTGTTGGAGGAGTGGATGCTCATCATCTCCATTTGACATTCCATGACTACATGGCCGAGAAGTTGCACGAGAGCAGCCGATGCTCCGACATTTCCCAGTATCAAAAAGAGTCAGGGAGTACCCAATCGTTCATGAAGGAGGAACAAGAGGTATGATTCCTTGAAGAACAGGTGAAAGAAAATGAGATATTCATTGAAAACTGTTCTAAGCTTGTGGAGCAGTTGAGTGCCCAGCTGGCAGATGCCCAAGAGAAACTAGTGGAAGCGGGTCACCAAATGACTGAACTTCAAACTGAACAGGCGCAAGCACAGGCTAGGGTCAGTGGACTGCGCTCTGCAGCCACTGATGAATATAGAGTCCTCACGGGGTGGGAAGCAATCCTGGAGGCCACCAGCCAAAAGGTAGAGGCACTGGAACGATCCATCCAAGAAGCTGACCCTTAATGTCCCTGTTTTGGCCAAACTCATAAACTCATTTCTCCTTACTGCTTCTTATTCTGAACTGCATGTATGGATAAATTTATTTACTTGTTCATTTGGTTTAACGCATTCAACCATAATCCTGAAATAAATAGAAATCCATTCCTAAGCTCACGCAGGTCGCACCCAATGTGAGAAACAAGGGATGTTCATAATATTACTTCATTTGATTGTGGGAGCGTCAATCAAGCTTCGGGCATTCAAGATTCGAATAGCCAATCCAAATTTTTGAGAAGAGAAGAGGGAGGCCCGATTAAAGGAAGAGGGCCTCAAAACAATCGACATATCATCTTCCCAATGTTCTCTAGTACACGAGCGGGGTAACTCTAGGGGCATTGGAATCAATCCGAACATAGGGGAATGAAAAATGTAAATCACAATACCTCAGATTCAGAACACTGCGGGGGTGGCATGACAATAAAGGATAACTATTGACTATGTTAGAAACACAGTATTCATATTGTATTACCTTAAAATGGGGATGACAAACAAGGGATGACCACTGACCATGTTCGAAACATGGGTCCTGACTCAGAATGTCATCCATTAGTCTTCCAGAACGTTGGCCTAGGATAGTAGGCAAGTCATAGGCCAAGTATCCATACTGTTAGGGGTTCCTTTAGACATGAAAGAGGATGAGGGTCTGAATAAGGGGAACTCAAAGCGTGGAATGTGGAGTGATGGTTTGTTCAAATAGAATCCAACACTCTTGAAATTACACCACCATGGTGGAAGCACATTAGATGGGCGCATCAGTCTGATCATGGGTCATTCCTACTTTTAGACAGGACCTCTCTGGCGAGGGAGTTGTCACTTCCCAATGTCATCATGGGGCATCCCGAACTTGTTCAGGGAAAAGCTGCAGTTACATGGTTCCCCACAAGGGGTCAGTCCAGGGGGTTGGAAATGAGGAGGAATAGGATTTATGATTCTTGGGGTTGGACCCGAGGTGAAATGTTTGGGTGTCTCTACGTATCCCATGAGGATGGGAATCAAGACATACGTAGTTCTAAGAGAGGTCTTAGTTTAAGGTCTTAGAACTTGGACCATGGATGGTAGGAAATGCAGGAGACACATGGTGGGGTAATTATAAAACCCGACGTGAATGGGAACCTGGGGTTCCGACCACCACGTGCTCCCTGGGAAGGTTTTAGGTCGAGGGACCAGAAACGAGAGTTAAGATGGGACCGAGGCAAAGTGAACGGGTGTTCCTACGTATCCCTTGAGGATGGGAATCAAGCCATACGTAGTTTTGAGAGGTGGCACAGTAAGGTACCAGTGCCAGGGATAAAAGGGGCATGCGGGTCTGGCCCTCGCACCAAAAGAAGCGGCATTTGATAGGTCTTGTTTGTCCTTTAGGGTGAATGGATGTGTTTTTTTAGGCAATTGGCCTTAAATAGAGAATCTAGGAATTGTGACAAGAATCAAGACAAATGAAGGCATTGACGAATGGTATGGTTTTTGACTGATACCAAACATGATGTCCCTTGAGCAAGGTCACCACAATGCAGCGTCGTTGTTCATCGTGCGGCCAGGACGATACTGTCACAGTTTAGGGTCATGTGATGGGACCAGCCATGTATCTTAACATTGTGCGGCACAGACATAGTAGAGATGAGGCTAAAGGGGGAATGTTCACGGTGCAATAAAGCATACCTGACGGGAATGAGGATGAGGTCCACACCACACCGTGGGAGATTCCGAGAAAGAAACCTCAGGCCAAGGGGCCAAAAAGAGGTAAGAGGGTATAAAGTAGGGGAGACTGGATCTCAATATAACGACCCATACTTTACATACATTGTTAATACTTCGAAATTGAAGCACACTTATTACAACATATGACAAAACCACAAAGGACCGTATAGGTATAGTGTCTTTAGAAACTGGGAAACATAAACAACTGGTTCATAAATCTTCTACAGTGTCTCCCATTTATTTCATCATATCTAGGGTCCCTTTTAGCATATTCTACTTAATATCCATCTTCCTGACCTGGGGAAAAGAAAACATAAAAGGGTGAGCTCAAATGCTCAGCAAGGGCAAATAAAGGAAATAAAAATCATATCATATCTTTATGAAAATCAAAACCTGCAAAAGAGATCATAATATCTTAACATGGAATAAATAATAGAAGTGAAAATGAGATCCCCATAATCATAACATAAAACTTGAAACTTTTTGGCATGCACACATAATCATGGAAAATCATTTCTTGTTAGTCATGACTCATTACCAAGACTATCTTAGTGGACAAAGTCCCTTTCTGAACCGAGTTCACTCCTCGTTTCAGTCCTGTATCACTGAACCGAAATAACCTTCCGTTCCAGCCATGTCTATCTCATGAGATATAAAATCATTACCCAATGCATTGGAGGGAGATATAGGTCCCACCCATCTTATAATCAATCCTTTCTTATGTGTGCCACATAATCATAAACCATACATCATAGCGTAACCCATGTAATAAAAATGGGATTCTTAAACAACATGACATCATAAAACAATTCATATAAGATAAAGGAATTCATAAAAATATTTCCATCACAACATAATCAAATCTATGTAATAATAGTGATAAAAACAGAACCCTTTTATTATCTTAGATGGAAAATAATTTTGATAAAATACTTGAACTCCATTCTTGAGGAAAATATCCTTTCTACTTCAAAAACATTTTTCCTTTCATAACATGTCATACGACTTTAAAATAAAAGAAGTTGATTAAAAATAAACTTGAAAACTTGTAAATGAAGTTTCTTGAAAATAATGTTTTAAAAAAATCCATTCATGCCGTATAAGTTAAAAAAAACATTCTTTGTACTTTTGTCGGAAAAGTCAAAAAGTACCTCGTACGAAAAACGACAAAAGATTCCTTTCGTACATATTACTAAAAACTCAACGAAGGGTAAAAATGGATTTAAAAAATTGTAGGTGGATGGAAATAATATTAAATATTGATGAAACATGGATGTGGATGATAAAATACACCCCAGTAAATACTTACGAATAAACAATCTCGGATAAAAATGAGATTGTGATATTTCCCTTACCTTAGGTCCGATTTGCTTTGTTCGTGTCCGAAGCTCCTGTATAATGGTTTAAATAATGTTATTGACTTATTCCAGAATCATAAATATTGATATGATATCATATATGGTCATATTATTAGCTTCTTGTTAGTAATATTTCATTGTTACTTGTTACTCGGGTCTTTATAACTTTTTGTTCTTATGCGTGTTTTGTTGAATAAATTCTTATTCTTATCTTTAGGTTATAGATAATTCATTTCCAGAATGGTATTAGTGTAGTATATACCATATTCATTCATTCAATTCATTTATATAATCACTATGAAATGAAGATCATGTAGAACGAGTCGCATCACATCGTGGAGACGGTATTCCGTACGTACGCACGAGTGATGATATCATTCCTATGATCGTGGAATTGTATTGGAGTATATATATATATTATTTCAGTATCAATATTACTTAATAATAATCATATATAGTTACTCATTACACCATTATACCCATCCTTGTAAGGTGATGGTGGAAAATAGATTACACCACGGCGTGGAGACGGTATTCCGTACGTACGCACGCGCGGTGACTTCATTTTTCCGTAGGATGGATAGAAGGTGAATTAGGGTTGTTTCATATTTATAATAACATATCAGTATGTAAGTAATACTGATGTTATTACTTTATCATGAAACAACTAAAGAAGAAGAAGTTGAAGAAGAAAGAAATTGAAAAGATCGGTAATGGATATTACCTCTTCTTTGGAACGCCTCTTTGAATCCTCCACTTAAGGAACTAAGATTGGTCTTTGGAGAAGACCAGGACCTCTAGTATTATTCTAGGGAAGTGTAGAGGAGAAAATGGCAGGGGTTGGCCGAGCTTGAGTGCTCAAATTGGTGTGAGTAGGAGGGGGAGGAGGTGCCCTTTTATAAGGGAGGAGAGGGGCACCTTAGGAATATCTCAAAATATTATTTTATATTAAAGTCAAAATCAGTTTATAATGGTTCCAAAGGGTCTTATTTCGAATATAAAGTGGGGATGGGTCGAAATCCTATCAACCAATAGGATTTAGACAAGTTTAGGGTATTATTTTAACCTTATCAATTAGATTTAACTCTAAGTTAATTAATTTAACTTTTACCGTGTCTTTTTGTTTTCTTTCACTATATGGTTAATACACTTACTATAACATGCCAAACGAACCCCAAATTGTTTATTATTAATATATATATCCTTATCTAAGTCATTTGGCCGAACATTAGATTTTTAGGAATAAAATAACAATTAATAATATAATATTTGATTTAAAAACTATTTTGTGTCAATTTTGACACTATTTGATATATGATTTTTTTGAAAGTCATAACAGATTTATATGTTCGAAAAAACTTGATTAAATCAACATTAATATATCATAGTATCCTAGAAAATTAGTGGAATTCATAAAAAGTCTTAAATTTCATTTATTTTGGTATTTATATTATCAATTTTGTCAATATTTCATTAATAAGATAATTACTGCATCATCTTTGTGTCATAAATAAATTAAATTATTTGATGTCTAAAAATTACAAATAAAATACCATCATGTAGGAAATCTTTTTAGATTTCTAATGAATATTTACAATCGAATTTATCTTATGTATAACCCCATATTAAAAATGATTTACTTATTAAACTTTGATTTTAACTATTTTAACCCTTCTTTAAATAAATTAATAATAAATGTCCTAATCTAATACAAGTGGGCCTAAATGGTCATATTTTATTCCTAAGTTTGTTTTTGGTCGAATTACACTTGTCCAATAGAATTAGGACATGTGTTAGGGTAATATTAATATCATATTTACCCTTAGTTACCCTATTTACTGTTAATCGCGGTAAAAATAGTAAAAAGTTATTATTCACCAAAAAATTATTTTTATCTCATTGAACCACATTTTACATACTGACATCAACCGTGTCTGTCGGATTTTTGAAATTCCATTCACAGAAGCGGTAAAATTATGTTCTATGCAAAATTCAGTTTTTAACCTACCACTTAGTGGTTTCACTATTCATCAAAAATTGAAATTTTTCAGAAAAATACCAAAATTTCACCCTAGGCTAATTTCGATATTCTGAGTCCAAAAATGAAGTCCATTTTGAAAAATAAAATTTATAAAATTTCAAAAAGTGGTTATTACTATTCATAATGGCTAGTTTTAATAGCATATTGTTGTTTAGTGAAACTCGGTATTGCGTACGACGCAAGCTATCGAGGAAGGTCGCGATTGCGTGTAAAGCAAGCCAAGCAAGTGTTGTGTAGAAAAAGATTCCTTTGATGATTTATATAACATAAAAGTCTCGGGTGTTACATTCTACCCCCCTTAAAAATAATTTCGCCCTCGAAATTCGTCACTTTGTAACAAACAAATGAGGATACTTCTCCCTCATCATATCCTCAAGCTCCCATGTAGCTTCTTCAAGTTGGTGGTTCCTCCATAAAACTTTCACCAAGCGAGTGGTCTTGTTTCGTAGGACTTTTTCGCTACGATCCAGAATCTCTATCGGCTGTTCTTCATAAGAAAGATCTTTCTCCAGTGGTACAACTTCTGAGCTGAGTACATGTGAAGGATCTGGTATGTACTTTCTCAGGAGAGATACGTGGAACACATCGTGAACTTGAGAGAGATTCGGTGGAAGCTCCAATCGGTAAGCTACCTTCCCCACATGATCCAGTATTTCAAAAGGACCGATATATCTAGGGCTCAACTTCCCCTTCTTTCCAAATCTCATAACCCTCTTCCAGGGAGATATTCGTAAGAACACTTTATCGCCCACTTCAAACTCTAGGTCTTTTCTTCGGTTGTCGGCATAACTTTTCTGTCGACTCTGAGCTGTTCTTATGTGTTGTTGAATAGATCTAACCTTTTCTGCCATTTCATCAACGAGATCAGGTCCTAATAGCTTTCTTTCCCCAACTTCATCCCAGCAAGTTGGAGTCCTGCATTTCTTTACATAGAGAGCTTCATAAGGAGCCATCTGAATACTGGAGTGAAAGCTATTATTATAAGAAAATTCCACCAAAGGTAGGTGTTGATCCCAACCTCCTTTGAAATCCATAGAGAAAGCTCTCAACATATCTTCTAGGGTTTGAATTGTTCTCTCAGACTGACCGTCTGTCTGGGGATGATAAGCAGTGCTGAAACTCAACTCTGTATCCAGAGTATGCTGAAGACTTCCCCAGAACTTCGAGGTAAATCTCGGATCTCGATCAGATATAATAGAAAGTGGTACTCCATGAAATCTTACCACTTCCTTTACATATATCCTGGCAAGCTGATCTAGAGAGAAATCCTCTCTAATAGCAATGAAGTGTGCAGACTTTGTAAGACGATCAACTATGACCCAGATAGCATTATTGCCTTTGGATGTTTTAGGAAGTCCTGTGACAAAGTCCATAGTGATGTTTTCCCATTTCCATTCGGGTATGGGTAATGGTTGTAACATCCCCTTAGACTTCTGTCTCTCAGCTTTAACTTGTTGACAAACCAAGCATCGAGAGACATATTCAGCAACATCTCTTTTCATGCCATCCCACCAGAAGTACTCTTTCAGGTCCCTATACATCTTCGTGCTTCCAGGATGAATAGAGAATGAAGAACTATGAGCCTCATCCAGCAGCTCTTTCTTTAATTCGGGGATGGGAGGAACGCAAACCCGATTCCTGAACTTTATTATCCCATCACAATCAAGGTTGAATTCAGGAACATTTCTCACCTTCTTTTGTAACTCGACATCTTCTTTCTGTGCCTCTTTAATCTTCACATGTATAGATGGTTGAACATTAATTTGAGAAAGATAAGATTTTTCCCCTTCCATTATAATTCCAAGATCCATCCTTTGTAAATCCATAAATATTGGATCTTTTGTGATCCTCATCATGGATAAACTAGCATGGTCTTGTCGACTTAATGCATCTGCCACCTTGTTTGCTTTCCCAGGGTGGTAATGGATTGAGCAGTCATAATCCTTAATCAGCTCCAACCATCTTCTTTGGCGCATATTCAGCTCCTTTTGTGTGAAAATATACTTTAAACTTTTATGATCAGTATAAATATCACACCTTTCACCATAAAGGTAATGCCTCCAAATCTTTAATGCAAAGATTACCGCAGCCAACTCCAAATCATGTGTTGGGTAATTTTGCTCATGGATTTTCAACTGTCGTGAGGCATAAGCTATCACCATATCATTTTGCATAAGAACACACCCCAATCCCTTCTTGGATGCATCACTGTAGATCACAAACCTTTCTCCACTACAAGGCAGTGTGAGCACAGGTGCACTGGATAACCTTCTTTTCAACTCCTTGAAATTCTCTTCACATTCCTCTGTCCAGACAAACTTAACTCCCTTCCGAGTCAACTTGGTGATTGGATTAGATAATCGTGAAAAATCTTTTACAAAACGTCGATAATATCCAGCCAAACCAAGAAAACTTCGGATCTCAGTTACTGTTGTTGGTCTTGACCATCTTTCGATAACCTCTGTTTTTGCTGGATCCACAGATATCCCCTCTTTTGAGATTATGTGACCCAAAAATGCAACTTTTTGAAGTCAAAATTCACACTTGGTAAATTTGGCATAAAGCTTCTCCTTTCTCAGGGTCTTCAATATAATTCTCAAGTGATCTTCATGCTCTTCCTTGCTCTTTGAATAGACAAGAATATCGTCTATAAAGACTACCACAAATTTATCAAGATAGTCTCTAAAGACTCTATTCATTAGATCCATGAAGATAGCAGGGGCATTAGTAAGACCAAATGGCATCACTATAAATTCATAGTGTCCATACCTTGTACGGAAAGCCGTCTTTGGTATATCCTCCCTTTTAACCCTTAATTGATGATACCCTGAACAAAGATCAATCTTGGAAAAGTATTGAGCTCCGCGTAGTTGGTCAAATAAGTCATCAATGCGTGGGAGAGGATATTTGTTCTTGATAGTGATCTTGTTAAGTTCTCGATAATCAATGCAGAGTCTTATTGATCCATCTTTCTTCTTAACAAATAGAACAGGTGCTCCCCAAGGTGATGCACTAGGGCATATGAATCCCTTATCAAGATTCTCTTGGAGTTGCTTCTTCAATTCCTGCAACTCAATTGGGGCCATTCTATAAGGTGTCTTTGAAATAGGCAAAGCACCCGGTACGAGTTCTATTGAAAACTCAACTTCACGATTTGGTGGAAGACCCGGCAATTCCTCCGGAAATACATCATCAAACTCCCGTACAATGGGCATATTCTTAATCGTGAGTTTCTCACCAACCATTTGAGATAAATAACCTTCATTTAGTGGAATCAATACCCATAAGATGGAAGAAATTTCCACTGGAAGGTTATGTTCATCCTTGCATTGGTATACGATCGTAGATTGATCTGGAATATGAAATGTGACTTCCCTTCTTTGGAAATTGATATGAGCTCTATGTAGAGAAAGCCAATCCATGCCAAGAATCACATCAAATTCCACTAAAGGAAGGATCACAAGATTTGCAGGAAGCACTTTCCCACAAACTTCGATCGGAGAAGAATTATAAACTTTTGATGCGATTGATGTGCCATTAGGTGTTGTCACAGCTAACTCAACATCTAATTGTTGAGGTAATACGGTGATACCCTTAGAAAATTTTTCAGAAATAAAAGAGTGGGTGGATCCAGAATCAAATAAAACATTTGCTACTTTAGAGTGGATGGTAAGTGTACCTTTCACCACATCGTTATCGTACTCCACATCGCTGATAGAAATTTCATGTGACTTTCCTTTGTCTTTAGCCTTAAGATTTTGTTGACGTCGACCATCATCATCAACCCTTGGATTTGGGCATTGATTTGCATAATGCCCCATCTCCTTGCACTTGAAACATTGAAGTGTAGTAGGTTCATTCTGTGTATCCCTTCCTTTGTTTGCGTCATTAGACATCTTCTTCCCATTATCACGGCATTCAAATGCCCGATGACCTTCTTTTCCACATTTAAAACATTTACTTGTCCCTTTAAGACAACTCCCTCTATGTTTCTTTCCACACTTTGAGCATAAGGAAAAGCTCATCTTCTTTTCCGTGTGCTCTTTAGATTTTTCTTTGAATTCCATCTTCCTCTTCTTATCAAACCCATGTGACTGATGGGTTACTCCAATCTCCATCTCGACTTTGAGAGCACATCGAACGATTTCCTCGTAGCTATTGAAGTCCCTTATGGCTAACGCCCTTCAAAGACTTGGTTTTAAGCCACTAAAGAATCGATCGATCTTACTCTCAGGTTGGATAATAATACCAGAAGCGTACCTTGCAAGTCTGGTAAAATTTGCTTCATAGGTACCAACAGATTCATCATCCCTTTGCTTCAGTTCAAGGAACTCTTTCTCCATCTTTGTTCGGAGAATACAAGGGAATTACTTATTGAAAAATAAGTTCTTGGACTCGTCCCATTCCATAGACTCAATTTCATCCCTTTTCCTCGTATTCTTAACAAGATTCCACCATTGATCCGCATCTCCTTCCAAACGATACACTGCTAGGATGACTTTATCATGCTCAGAACATTGAAGAACTGAAAATATCTTTTCAGTAGTACTAATCCATTGTTCAGCAACTAATGGATCAATAGACCCACTGAAAGAAGGTGGACGCTGCCTCATGAAGGATTCAACAGAATGTTGCTCCCTCCTTTGTTCGTTTGGAAATCCTGCATGATTCATAGCTTGAGAAAGTTGTGTGAGCATGGCTACAAGATTTTTCATTCCAGCTCCCATATCGTTTGGTTGCTCAGGGGGACAATCATTGCATTGCCCATCGCATTCCGCATTAACACGGTTCCTTCGGGTTCCAGCCATTGACTAAAACCAAGAAGAATAGTGTGAGCAACACTAATTATAATAGGAAACCACATAATTCAAGAAAAAAAAATTTCATGCTTATGGTCTTATCCTAGGTTATTCATGGCCATTTCTAAGATTGTGTTCTATGCTTAGACTTATCCTTAGGGTTCTTACTAAGGCTTTCACATCCTAGTTTTCAAAGGTTGACTATACCTTTCCTCTGATACCAACTATAACGACCCATACTTTACATACATTGTTAATACTTCGAAATTGAAGCACACTTATTACAACATATGACAAAACCATAAAGGACCGTATAGGTATAGTGTCTTTAGAAACTGGGAAACATAAACAACTGGTTCATAAATCTTCTACAGTGTCTCCCATTTATTTCATCATATCTAGGGTCCCTTTTAGCATATTCTACTTAATATCCATCTTCCTGACCTAGGGAAAAGAAAACATAAAAGGGTGAGCTCAAATGCTCAGCAAGGGCAAATAAAGGAAATAAAAATCATATCATATCTTTATGAAAATCAAAACCTGCAAAAGAGATCATAATATCTTAACATGGAATAAATCATAGAAGTGAAAATGAGATCCCCATAATAATAACATAAAACTTGAAACTTTGTGGCATGCACACATAATCATGGAAAATCATTTCTTGTTAGTCATGACTCATTTCCAAGACTATCTTAGTGGACAAAGTCCCTTTCTGAACCGAGTTCACTCCTCGTTTCAGTCCTGTATCACTGAACCGAAATAACCTTCCGTTCCAGCCATGTCTATCTCATGAGATATAAAATCATTACCCAATGCATTGGAGGGAGATATAGGTCCCACCCATCTTATAATGAATCCTTTCTTATGTGTGCCACATAATCATAAACCATACATCATAGCGTAACCCATGTAATAAAAATGGGATTCTTAAACAACATGACATCATAAAACAATTCATATAAGATAAAGGAATTCATAAAAATATTTCCATCACAACATAATCAAATCTATGTAATAATAGGGATAAAAACAGAACCCTTTTATTATCTTAGATGGAAAATAATTTTGATAAAATACTTGAACTCCATTCTTGGGGAAAATATCCTTTCTACTTCAAAAACATTTTTCCTTTCATAACATGTCATACGACTTTAAAATAAAAGAAGTTGATTAAAAATAAACTTGAAAACTTGTAAATGAAGTTTCTTGGAAATAATGTTTTAAAAAAATCCATTCATGCCGTATAAGTTAAAAAACATTCTTCGTACTTTTGTCGGAAAAGTCAAAAAGTACCTCGTACGAAAAACGACAAAAGATTCCTTTCGTACATATTACTAAAAACTCACCGAAGGGTAAAAATGGATTTAAACAATTGTAGGTGGATGGAAATAATATTACATATTGATGAAACATGGATGTGGATGATAAAATACACCCCAGTAAATACTTACGAATAAACAATCTCGGATAAAAATGAGATTGTGATATTTCCCTTACCTTAGGTCCGATTTGCTTTGTTCGTGTCCGAAGCTCCTGTATAATGGTTTAAATAATGTTATTGACTTATTCCAGAATCATACATATTGATATGATATCATATATGGTCATATTATTAGCTTCTTGTTAGTAATATTTCATTGTTACTTGTTACTCGGGTCTTTATAACTTTTTGTTCTTATGCGTGTTTTGTTGAATAAATTCTTATTCTTATCTTTAGGTTATAGATAATTCATTTCCAGAATGGTATTAGTGTAGTATATACCATATTAATTCATTCAATTCATTTATATAATCATTATGAAGTGAAGATCATGTAGAACGAGTCGCATCACATCGTGGAGACGGTATTCCGTACGTACGCACGAGTGATGATATCGTTCCTATGATCATGGAATTGTATTGGAGTATATATATATATTATTTCAGTATCAATATTACTTAATAATAATCATATATAGTTACTCATTACACCATTATACCCATCCTTGTAAGGTGATGGTGGAAAATAGATTACACCACGGCGTGGAGACGGTATTCCGTACGTACGCACGCGCGGTGACTTCATTTTTCCGTAGGATGGATAGAAGGTGAATTAGGGTTGTTTCATATTTATAATAACATATCAGTATGTAATTAATACTGATGTTATTACTTTATCATGAAACAACTAAAGAAGAAGAAGTTGAAGAAGAAAGAAATTGAAAAGATCGGTAATGGATATTACCTCTTCTTTGGAACGCCTCTTTGAATCCTCCACTTAAGGAACTAAGATTGGTCTTTGTAGAAGACCAGGACCTCTAGGATTATTCTAGGGAAGTGGAGAGGAGAAAATGGCAGGGGTTGGCCGAGCTTGAGTGCTCAAATTGGTGTGAGGAGGAGGGGGAGGAGGTGCCCTTTTATAAGGGAGGAGAGGGGCACCTTAGGAATATCTCAAAATATTATTTTATATTAAAGTCAAAATCGGTTTATAATGGTTCCAAAGGGTCTTATTTCGAAGCTAAAGTGGGGATGGGTCGAAATACTATCAACCAATAGGATTTAGACAAGTTTAGGGTATTATTTTAACCTTATCAATTAGATTTAACTCTAAGTTAATTAATTTAACTTTTACCGTGTCTTTTTGTTTTCTTTCACTATATGGTTAATACACTTACTATAACATGCCAAACGAACCCCAAATTGTTTATTATTAATATATATATCCTTATCTAAGTCATTTGGCCGAACCTTAGATTTTTAGGAATAAAATAACAATTAATAATATAATATTTGATTTAAAAACTATTTTGTGTCAATTTTGACACTATTTGATATATGATTTTTGTGAAAGTCATAACAGAATTATATGTTCGAAACAAGTTGATTAAATCAACATTAATATATCATAGTATCCTAGAAAATTAGTGGAATTAATAAAAAGTCTTAAATTACATTTATTTTGGTATTTATATTATCAATTTTGTCAATATTTCATTAATAAGATAATTACTGCATCATCTTTGTGTCATAAATAAATTAAATTATTTGATGTCTAAAAATTACAAATAAAATACCATCATGTAGGAAATCTGTTTAGCTTTCTAATGAATATTTACAATCGAATTTATCTTATGTATAACCCCATATTAAAAATTATTTACTTATTAAACTTTGATTTTAACTATTTTAACCCTTCTTTAAATAAATTAATAATAAATGTCCTAATCTAATCCAAGTGGGCCTAAATGGTCATATTTTATTCCTAAGTTTGTTTTTGGTCGAATTACACTTGTCCAGTAGAATTAGGACATGTGTTAGGGTAATATTAATATCATATTTACCCTTAGTTACCCTATTTACTATTAACCGCGGTAAAAATAGTAAAAAGTTACTATTCACCAAAAAATTATTTTTATCTCATTGAACCACATTTTACTTACTGACATCAACCGTGTCTGTCGGATTTTTGAAATTCCATTCACAGAAGCGGTAAAATTATGTTCTATGCAAAATTCAGTTTTTAACCTACCACTTAGTGGTTTCACTATTCATCAAAAATTGAAAGTTTTCAGAAAAATACCAAAATTTCACCCTAGGCTAATTTCGATATTCTGAGTCCAAAAATGAAGTCCATTTTGAAAAATAAAATTTATAAAATTTTAAAAAGTGGTTATTACTATTCATAACGACTAGTTTTAATAGCATATTGTTGTTTAGTGAAACTCGGTATTGCGTACGACGCAAGCTATCGAGGAAGGTCGCGATTGCGTGTAAAGCAAGCCAAGCAAGTGTTGTGTAGAAAAAGATTCCTTTGATGATTTATATAACATAAAAGTCTCGGGTGTTACACTCAATTAAGTTGGACCCGTAG
Source organism: Viscum album (assembly GCA_963277665.1). NCBI lineage: Eukaryota > Viridiplantae > Streptophyta > Magnoliopsida > Santalales > Viscaceae > Viscum > Viscum album. The sequence continues at coordinate 1,657,455,099 of OY728163.1, forward strand.
ATGAGGTGTTCGGGTGTTCCTACGTATCCCATGGAATGGGAATCAAGTTATATGTAGTTCTACTAAGGGGAAATATGAAAAGATCTTAGTTTAAGGTCTTAGAACTCAACCCATGGAAAAGCGGGACTATTACAAGTAAGTGAGGACCTTAGTCCAATCCATAAGCCTACGTGAGTCAAACTCAGTGTAGTAAACAAGGGAGGAAAAGGTATTTGCAATACGTGAAATACATGCAAAGGGGGGAAATCAGTGGATCCCCGAATGATTTCCTTATCATGGCTTTTTTCCTCCTAACGTACGGATGCGCACTAAGGAATAGTACCAAGAGTCTCGAAATTCTACTTGGACATGATGAGGTGGAGAAGGATGTGAGTCATGTAACCGACATTTTGGGATTTATGGGGTTGTCATAACGATGGAGGATAACTGTTGACCGTGTTCAAAACACAGCATCCATATCGCATTAGCCTGGAATGGGAATAATAAATGAGCGTCGACCGCTGACGTATTCGCAACACGGTACTTGTATCAATTCATTGCTCTAAACCCTCAAGGATGTTGGCCCGTAATGGTAGGAGGTCCCTTGAGCTAAGCATCCATACCATCCGGGGGTCCTTTCAGGTGTGAAAGGTGATGGAAGCCCTAATGAAGGGGAACACAAAGCTTGAAAAAAATGGGTGAAAGCATGTCCAGGAAGAATCTGACACTCTAGGTGCTGAACCAGAGTACTTCCGGGCACATTGGTAAATTTCCAAAGAGGTTCAAGGGGATCATCTTGAGAGAGGACGATTTTAAAAGATGAGTATAGCACAAGGGGATAGAAAACTCTCAGGAGGAGGAGGTAAATGGCATGGTTGTTACAACACCCGGCGTGAGTGAGAACATAATCCCATACCACACCATATACCTCTCTCCCTGGGAAAATGCGGTCCAAGGGGACAAGATGAGGCTGGACCCAAAGACTAAGTGTCTGGGCAGTCCTACATATCCCATGATAATGGGAATCAATCCATACATAGTTCTTGTAGAGAGTAATGTTCAATTTAACATCATGTAGTAAGGACACAAATGGGTGAGGTACCCCACATAGAGGGGGGTGTACAACGCGGTGAGTAACCCGATGTGAATGAGGACATAATCCCATACCACACCGTATAACCCTAAATGAGAACTTGGGTCAGAGGCCTGAAAAGGCCAAGGGGCCTAAGGTTGGTCCTTGGACAGAAAGTCCCGACCAGCTTGCAGTTTAACGTCTTGTAGTAAGGAGGAAGAAAGGGGTAAGATACCTCAAACAAGGGAGGTGTATGGCGTGGCGAGTAACCCTACGTGAATGAGGACATAATACCATACCACACCGTACAATCCTGTAAGAGTTAAGACTTGGGTTGGGGGCCCGATATTGGGCACGCGAAGCATGGCAGGTCCTGTGCTCGCGGTATGGACGATAAATGATGGGAGGGATGTCTTAAGGGGATCTGTGTGGCAGGGAGAAAATAGCCTGATGTGAATGAGGATATAAGTCCACTCCACACCACACAACCATAAATGAGAACTTCTTCCAGGGGCCAGAAAAGGCCAAGGGGCTGGAAAAGGACAAGGGGCCTGAGTCTGGGCATCCCGGCCAATGGTATCCATACGACCTCTTGTGCGGTTACCGCCTCATCACAGCTCCTAAGCCCACATGAGCAGTGCTCGGTGTGGGAAACAAGAAGTCAGACTCGACTCTCTCTGTCATGTAGGGGTCTAATAGCTGGCATCACCCGAAGGGAGTTCGTCGCTTGGAGATACAACGTGGTAGAATGGACCACTAAACTCAATGTTTAGGAAATCTTGGGGTGGCTCTGGAGACAAAGGATAATTGTTGATCATATTTTAAACACGGTATCCTTGTAGTGGCCTGGAATGGGAACAACAAATGAGTATCATCCACTGAACAAGTTCTCAATGCAGGACTTGTATCAATTTGTTGCTCAAAATCCTCGAGGGTGTTGGCCCGAAGTGGTAGGAGAGCCCTTGGGCCTAGCATCCCTGCCATTTGGGGGTCCTTCTGGATGGGAAAGATTATGGAGTCACAATAAAAGGAGTGGGTGGAGCATATCTGTGCCCATCTATGAAAGAGGCGGACACCTCTGGGGTAGTGGGACGTATGGCGGGATCGAGATGAGCTCGACATGAATTGGGGGAAAAAGCCTGCACCACACCATATGTCTTGGCCCGAGGGGAGATTCTGGCATTTGGGTTAGGCCAACAGACGGAATTTCTGGGTGTTTCCTATGTATCCCATGAGGATGGGAATCAAGTCGTACGTAGTTATTAAAGGCCATGCAGTTTAGCATCGTACAGTAAGGACGTGGGAGGATAGAAGAACAGGGAGCGGGCACATGGTGTGATCTTTGTAATATTAACATGAGTGGGGCTAAGGAATCCCATACCATATCATTCAAGGACCCTTCAAGAGAACTATATCCAAGGGGAATAGTCAAAGAAGAAAGTTTGGGGTTGGGATTAAGATGAAATGTTTGAGCGTTCCTACGTATCCCATGGAATGGGAATCAAGCCACACATAGTTCTAAGGGTGTAGTTTAACATCTTGTAGGACGACATATAGTTTAACGTCATGCAGGACAAAGCAGTTTAGGGTCATTCAGGACCTAAACAGTTTAGGGTCATGACGGAACAACTGGATCAAGAAAAGTATTGCTTGAGAAACTTGGAATTGGTGGGAGGATTTATACACTCACCATCCATGGTCACCAGGGAGTATACACCATTGGGGTAAAACCTGTGAATTATGTAAGGTCCTTCTCATTTGGGCTCCAACTTGGGTGGTTTTCTACTAGGGATCATTGGTGTCCAGAGGGCCAATACCAAGTCGCCTTGTAGGAAATATTGGAGGCGAACCTTTTTGTTGAAGGCTCTAGCTATCTTATTCTTATGCCTTTCTAGATTGTGCAAGGCATGAAGCCAATTCTCGTTAAGTTCTTCCAATTCATCCAGAAGAATTTCAACTACCTTATTTGGAACCTTCTGTTCATAGACCGATGTGTGTAATGAAGGCAGCTGGATCCCGATGGGGAAGGACGGGCTCAGATCCGTACACCAAGGAATATGGGGGTCACCTGGGTGGAATTACGAGCCATCGTCCGATAAGCCCAAAGGGTGTTGGGGAGCTTATTCGGCCAACTCTTCTTATTCTAACCCAACCATTTTCTACAAAATGTTAGAGAGGGTTTTGTTTAATGCCTCGATCTATCCATTTTCTTGTGCATTGATAGTGAGAGGTATGGTTAGAATAGATGTTGTACTTAGCGTACAACTTCTTCATCTCAACTGCTCAGAATTCCATATCGTTATCAGTGAGGACGATGTGAGGAAATCCAAATCAGTAGATGATGTTGGAACTCACAAATTCAATGATGGAATAGGCCTTGACCTCCTTGAGTAGAACTACCTCTGCCCACTTGGAGAAGAAATCTGTAGCCGTCAGGATGAATCTGCACTGGCGAGCTGTCGCTGGTGGATATGGTCCCACGACATCAAGTCCCTATACTACAAATGTCCAAGATTACTTGGTGGAGTGGAGAGGTTCTGGTGGCCTATGCATGAAGTTATCATGAATTTTTTCATGCGTGACATCTCTTGGAAAACTTGATGCAGTCATGGATCATGGAGGGCCAAAATTACCCCAGTCTCTAGATCTAATGATATAGCTTCAGCCCAGTCTGGTGGGAACCGTAGGAACCAGCATGAACCTCCTGCATGACCTGAGAAATTTTGACTCCCTAAATGTAATGAAGGAGGACACCATCAAACTCGCGCTTGTAGAGGATCTTCTTAAGACTGGGGACCACTCTGGAGGGTAAACTGTAGTGCGTGGCGTCAGATTCACTCACGCTCAGCCCGATCATCCGAAAGGTAACCATTTTGGAGATACTTGACAAAATGGGTTCTCCAGTTGGGAGTCACTTCAACCACTACGTCTGGGGAACCTGGGGGTCCTAGCGTGGAGGATTTCGGCGGTAATATGGATTACCCGCAGGTCATCATCATCATCTAGGGTGACAAGAGCAATGAATCTTTGATGTGCGACATGTATAATCATGTCATCCTGCTTGGGTTCTGAAAGTGATGCAGTTAGGCCAGCCAAGGCATCAGCTCGACCGTTCTGAGATCGAGGGACATGAGTAACTTCCGGACGAGATGGGAACTAGTCCATTAGCTGGAGGGTGCGTTCCAACAATGGTATGAGCTCTGACTTCCTGACGATATTATCACTATTTATTTTTCTTGATGATTAGTTCGGAATCCCCTTTCACTTGCAAATGGGGCACATTAATATTGAGGGCCAGCTCGAGGCCAGTGATAAGAGCCTGATACTCTGCCTTGTTGTTGGTGCAGCCTTCTGACAACAGGAATGAGTACGGAAAAATGGATTGCACTGGGGTGATGAAGACAATACCCAGGCCTACTCTGTTGAGTCTGGGATCATTGATCCTCCTACCGGTGTGGCTCCGAGAGGCTCCATCAAATTGCATCTGCCAACATGGGATGGCATGATCTACTGAGAGGATTGCCTCATCAGGAAAATTGAGATCTGAGGACTGGTCTGCAGGGGTTGGATGGGTAGTAAGAAAATGTATCAATGCTTGTCCCTTGATGGCCTTCTGAGGCATGAACCTGATGTCAAACTGCTAGAGGATCATTTTCCACTGTGTTATTCAGCTTTTCAGCATGGGACGACTCAGGATATACTTCAGAAGGTCTACCCGAGACACCAACTGTACCTCTTAGTGCTACAAGTAGTGTCACAATTTATGTACTATGAATACTAGTGCGAGGAAGCTCTTCTCGATGGGTGAGTATCTAGTATCTATATCGAGGAGCATGCGGCTGAGGTAGTAGAGTTTTTTCTTCTTCTCCTCATTGTTCTTCTGGGTGAGAAGGGTGCCAAGAGATCGTTCCAAGGTAGTCACGTACAGGATCAGTGGTTTTCTGGAGACGTGTGGCATCAAGACCGAAGGATGGAGCAGATACTGCTTTATTTCCTCGAACACGGTCTAGCACTCTTCATCCCACTCATAGGTAGAGCTTTTCTTCATGATATGAGAAAAGGGACTACACTTTCCGGCCAGATTCACAATGAATCTGCGTATATAGGCTAAGTGGCCTTGGAAACCTTGAAGATCCTGAATATTTCTTGGGGACGCATCTAACTAATGGCCTTGATCTTCTCTAGGTCGATCTCAATGCCCCGATACCTGAAAACAAAGCCAAGGAACATCCCAGATGTGACCCTGAAGGAACACTTCAACGGGTTCATCTTCAGGTGGTGAGAACGGAGGAAGCCGAACACTTTCTCAAGATCCTTGAGATGGTCCCGACACTGGATATATTTGACCACCAGGTCATCCACATAGCACTCTACCAATGTCCCGAGGATTGGCTTGAATATGCGATGCATGGATCACTGGTAGGTGGCATTGGCATTCTTTAAGCTGAAGGTCGTGACTTGGTAACAAAATGTACCTTGTAGTGCCCTAAAAGTTGTGGACTCCTTGTCCTCAGGGTGTATTTGGATATGGTTATATCTAGAGTAACCATCCATAAAGGAGAGGGCTTGGAACCCATCCATATCATTGATCAACAATTTCATCACAGGAAGGGGAAAATAATCCTTCAGACAGTGATGGTTGAGATCATGTAAGTCAATGCAGACACCGATCTGTCTTTTCTTCTTCCTGACTAGCACAATTTTGGCCAATCATTTGGGGTAATGGACCTCCTTGATGAATTTGGCTGTGATGATCTTGTCAACTTCAGCCTCAACCATGGCACCATGAGAAGGGTGCATCTTCCTGGGAGTCTGATTGAATCCGCAGTGATTTTTCAGGAGACCAAGGCGGTGGATGGATACTTGAGGGTCTAGCTCTGGAATCTCATCGTAGCTCTAGTATAATACATCAAGATGTTGTTTTAGGAAGTCTACATACTGTTGCTGCTCCTCGAGGGACATGGCGCCACTAATCAATGTGGGTCTCAGATCTGCCTCACTACCGAGGTTCACCTGTACAAGTTCATCGACCGTGGTGGAGACACCCTCTTAAAAGGTGGGGGAGAGTCCTCTATATCCTTTTCTTCACTTATGGAGGGATTCCTAGTGGGAGGATCTTCCTCTGGGTCATCATATTCTGACGGGAGGCTGGTACCAGCCTGAGCAGCAGTGGTCACCGCATTAGAAGATTATGGTACTGCCAAAACCATAGCGATGAAGGTTGTCTACCCAATCCCATCTAGTCTTCGGCCCAAGGGGTCACTCTTGATGATATCAAAGAAGTAGTGGCGCGTTGTCTTGATCCGGTTAATTCCATCCCATCGAAATAGGAATGTATGGCATACTGTTGTTTCCATGGGGTGGACGTCCTGATACCTTATGGGGGTAGGAGGCTCTGGGATCACCTGAGCCTAATTTGTGTAGGAGTATGAGGTGATTTTCCGCTATCACTTGGACTTGGGAATATGCTTCTCCCTTATACCATAGACAACAAAACATTTCCCCATTTCGGGGGTCGTGGCTTCCCATCGATGGATCGGGAAGACGTAGGCGTCATCTAGACCTGCCCACAGATCAATTGCAACTGCAACAGGTTCAACCTCGCTGGCCTGAATATGTTTGTCCTTGCTCTTTTAATAGTCAGCATCTAGGTATTGGGATTCACAAGAGGAAAAAAGAGACAAGCCACCTTGGAGCATGCCCACTCGACCATTGAGGGAGTACATGATGCATTGGTGATACGATGAGGGAACCACCACATACAGGTGCAGCCAAGGTCTGCCCATTAATGCATTGTACGCGGTGTCTTGAGAGACAACCATAAACTTGGTGCTGGAAACTAGGTCACCAAACTGGGTCTTCAAATAGATCTTACCGATTGGGGTCTGCTCTATCTTGTCATATCCCTGGATTCTTAAATCAGAGGGAGTCATGTCATCTTCGTATAACCCCAGCTTCTGCAGTGTTCGCGTCGGGATAAGGTTAATCTCAGAGCTGGTGTCAACAAGATAGCGGTGAACCTCCACGCCGTTAAATTGGATGATGATGTACAGTGGGCGGATTTTCCCCTATATGGGATATCCTTCATCTTCTCCAGAGAAAGAAATGATGTCCTAACATTCAGCGTTCTCAACCGCTTCAGCATGAAAGGCTTATGCAGCTGCTACCTCCGTCTCAAACTGGAGTATGCTTCTTAAAGCCTCAGTGAGAGCCTCACACATATCTTATGATAGGAAAACGGCCTCGAGGATGGAAATCCTCACTGGGATGCTGGCAAGGTTCTTGATAACATCATACTTTCATGCCATGTATGAGCTTCTGCTTGCAGGAGGCCGTTCTGTGACAGGAGGCATGGCGGGCCCAGCCGGCTGGGCCGACAGCTGACTAGTGCTGGGAATATCCTGCTGCTCACTATTCGAAGCCCGCAGAGTAGCTATCGGATGAGGGTAAGATGATTGAGACCAGCCGATAGCAGGGTGAGGCTAGTCGCGGCATGGTCGAAGGGGCACTGCCTGATCCAGCAACACAAACGGTGATGGAGGCGGGCCTGATGACACTGGATGAAGAGGTTGCGCATGCTGAGCTCTGTGTTGGTCCTGTTGTCTAGTCTTAGTGGCATGCATGGCCTAGTTTGAGGTTCTAACTGATGTTCCTCGATAAACCATATGGTCGCGGCTCCGCTGACGTTGGCGTCAGCTGGGGATGTTGGGGAGGTTCTCCTGGAACTCCCCATCGTCGGGAGTCATATAGGGGTTTACCAAATCCATAGTATTAATTGAAGCATACCCTTGACTATAACTTAAAGATTCATACATTACTAGGCAGATTCTGGGAGGAATCCCCATCTCCAGAGGCATGAAATCACTGAGAGTGTGGGACGATGATGGCATTGGCGGGGTGCATTGATTTCCCTTGCGCTGTCGACGCTTGCTCTTCTAGAAAGGGGTCAGCTGAGATGATGATGCAGAAGTGGTGGCTGCTACCTATGAAGGCTCCAACTGATTCAGGCATGCATGAATTATACCATGGGCATGAGAAACCATTTTTTGAGCCATCCAGTAGTCATACTTCTGGGACTCACGGTTAGAAACCTGCTGCCACTCACCCTCTCTGTCGCTACTGTTGTCTGTCCTTACGAAGAAACCCACCACTTGTGTTGGGGATGGGCCCAGCCTGACTATGTTGTTATCGACCTGTTCTTGAATCCAGACTTTGAACATATAGCACTACTTGAGGTTGTGTCACGGGATCTGGTTATAGGGGCAGTAGTTGGGGCAATCAGTGAGGTTCACCTCTTCTGGCCTTCTGCATTCAGGAAAATGCACAATCCCTTGTTCCAAGGCACTTCAGAAATAGTTGGGTACATGATTCTCGTTGAACGAGTAGGTCTAGTTTATTATATCCAGAAAGGGGGGCCTTGGAGCCTGGCCTTGATGAGGAGATGGAGGAGCCTATCGAGGAGGAGGAGCCTGGTTGTCCCGCCTAGGCAGTGGCAGCTCATTTCGCGGGGGGCACCTGCCGATTTTGAGGAATCCGTTGCTGGGATGGAGGTTGTGCCTGTGGTAGCGGGCCTCTGTGAGGCTGGGGAAGTGGCTCTGTTGGTAATAATTCCAGCTGTCTGGGGGCCTCTATTTGGGCCACCACGGCAGGCTCGACTCTGACAGCCCTTCTCGCGGGAATTGCGGGAGGCAACGGATGTGTCTGGATGGCCTGTTGTAGGGATTATTCCAGGCGATGGGCCTTATCGGAGAAGTCTCGAAATCCCCTGGGGTAGTTCTGGGTTATCAGAGAGGGAACCAGTTCCATATTGACATTTCTTACACACATCATCAGTAATTTCTCTTGAGTTAGTGGCATGTCAAGGGAATATGTAATCCCTTTCCACCGGGCAATAAAGTTCGTGACACGCTCATAAGACCTTTGTTTTCACTTGAAGAGGTCTTCAATACTCGTTTTTCATGTGGTGAAGATGAACTGGTCGAGGAATTTCCTGCAAAGGTCCTCCCAGCTAGTTACGGATCTGACGGGAAGCTGGAGGTACCAGACGAATGCAGGCCCTTCCAATGTCTGAACAAAACAGCAGAGCTTGGTAGCCTCCTACTACGGTGGAGTCCTTAACATGGGTCCACACCTTGAGGTGAAGTGGGAATGGGGCAGGTGCTATGGAGGGTCCCTCATCCCGTTAAAGGGGGAGAAGGTGGGATTCCCGAAACCCGAAGGTGCCGACATATCATCCACCCATGCTGGATATGGCTTGCCATCAGGCAGTATTGACACCTGCCATGTTTCCAACACCTCTAGGCGGGCAATGAGTGTTGTCATTAGATCATCTGGGTGGGGGTCCCTGTCTTGATGGGGATCCCTAACCACGAGCGTGTTGGCAGGTTCTTCAACATGGTAAGCAGACCCAGCGGCTCATGGAGAAGCTGGTGGCACAACCCTCAGGGCGGCTGGGGGAGCCTGAGATGGGACCCTTGGATTGTCGCGCCATTCGGGAGGGTTCAGCGAGATATATCATGCCCTATTTCCATAAGTTCTGGCCTCAACCCTATCTGCGGGGGCAGGACGGTCAGGGTCACCTAGAGGTATCTCTCCAAGGGGAATTTGTTCTTTCCCCTAATGCCCTGGCCTAGGATCACCATAGTCTGGTCGTCACTCTACAGCGCATTCATCCAAGAGTTTATCAACCAACTTCTTCTACTCAGCAAGTTTCTGGTGCAATGTGTCCTTCCCAGGGTCTTCCTCCATCTTTTTCACTGAGGTGGACGGGTAGGAGTGCTTGGCAGCTCCGACGTGCTCTTTACCCTTACCAGAATTCCAGCTGAGTACTAATGCCTCGGTGGGTGTAGGGATACCTAGTAGGTTCTTCTGTTGATGAGGAACTCTCCCCAATAGGTTCAATAGTGGTGGCACTCCCTCGGGGGGTAAGTCCCCATCAAGAAGCTCCAAATCATCCTCCCCTTCCACTATGTCAGCCGTGTTGATTGTGACCCTTCCTGGGGGTATGTCCTCGATATCTCCTAGAAAGTTAGGCTGCTGCTGGATAGGACTAAAGAGGAGGGCAGCATACTACCCCCATCCATGGATTTTCACGTGGGGGTAATCCTCCTTGATGATCTTGTGGAGTATCTTGAAACTATGAATGCACTGCTCTTGGAGGACCTTATGGCGGCCTGGTGACTCGGGGTGCTAGGCCACAGGGATCGTAGCCAGATTGACTAGAATACATTGCTCACCAATGTCTTAAAAATGTGATTGGATCCTGGGATAAGCCACTTGCTGATGATGAAGGAAAAAGTGAATCGCCCAAAGGGTTTGGAGGAAACATTAAACCTCCTCTGGGGTGAGGCATTCTGGTGTGTGAAAATTCGATGATGCCACGGGCCAGAACATCTCAGGGAAGTGGTCCGCTGTGAGGATGTTTCATAAGATCCTCAGCTTGGATTCAGGTTCTGGCCCTTGATTGACCCATTCGTCAACTGGGGTGGCTGAGGAACTTCCAGTGGTACTGAGGCAGACCGCTGAGACAGTAGGCTGGCCGATGGAGAGTACGGCGAGCGGGCTGACTGGACGTCGAATCTCAGGCTGTCCTTCGAAGAGTGTAGCGACCTGGCTGCTACATCGGGATAAGACAGGATGACGTCTGCAGCTCTTGGCTCAGAGGCTAGGGCTACTGGCGATAGGCCGCGCTGCTTCTTGCCTGCCATTGGTCCCCAGAATAGTTCTATGTGATCTCTTGTTGAGGTAGAGAGTGCTTTTGGTGACTACGGTGGTGATTGCATGACCGTAACCTGTGGGGTTGCCATATTTTCATCCTTATGTATATACTGGTAGAGGGAAGCGGGAATCCTATAGACCTTGCATTTTGGGAGTACTAGGCTGATGCGCCTCATTCCTTCCCCAGCCCTTAACTCGGTTAAGCGAGAGGAGGGTTCCCGTGCTGAGTCATATTCCGCTTTAGAGTCTGAGAAGCGTACTGGTTTGATCTCTATCCAGACCTTCCCAGAATTATTCTTATGGAAATGATGACCCGCATTCTTTCCCCTGGGTGGCTCCTCGGGACAGGGCGGATTTTTGACACAGGGTCCTTCAGCTGCACTTGTGCTGAGGTGGAGAGGGTTTCCACCTGAGTAAGCTGGGGTGCAAGGAGCACCAGGACAAATGTCAAAGGGGACATGGGTAGGACCTCCATGGATAGCGCTGGAGCAGGTAAGACCTCTGTTATAACTGGCATGAGCATGGGGAGGACCTCCATGTTTGTTTCCCCTGGTGACCTCAGTACGAGGAGGCTCCTTGTACCGGTCTAGCTGAACATGGGTAGGACCTCTATGTTGGGTGCTAGTGAGGTGAGGCTTGCCTTCACCCCTCTAGTTTCTGAGGTGAGGAGTACCTTCACTAGCTACTAAGAGGACACAGGGAGGATCCTCACATTGAAGAGAGACTGGATGTTCAATGTCCCTACACCGGCGATTGGAGGCAGGAGGAATGACTCCATACCCAGTGTAATGGGCACAGGAGAGACTTTTGTACCGAGTTTCACTGTCGTGGGGAAGGACCTCATTGGGATTGAGGGTGGCATAGGGAAGACCTCCATGTCGAGCCTCAAAGCGGGGAAGGCCTGCGCTCTCTGTGGTAGTGGTACGGGGAGGACCTCCGTACTGGGTGGCATCGCTGCGGGTTAGTTCGCGGCGGCCACTGCTTGTGCCGGTGACCAAGAGAGTCGACCCAGCCTGCCCGTGGGGCGGTTGGGGCCTCGATCCTGGTTGGTCGTATAAGTGCCCCTACTCAGTGTATGTAGGGAACTGATTATATGCGTCAGTGGTGGCTCAGGCCATAGTAGCTGCCAATGTTGATTCCCCTTAGTGGGTGTCCTCCTCAGCTTGCGCCTGACGCTGGCGTTGGGTCGGACGAACTGGAGCCAGTTGTGCAGGTGTGTGGCTTACCTGCTCCTCATCTAGCAAGACTAAGCGGCGGCGCTGACGCGGCCAAGTGGGAGCCCTCTCTGGGATCCCCTGGAATGGGACTCTGAACGAGCTGGGTCAGACATCACCTACCTCATCAATGTAAGGCAGGGAGTCATCAAGGCATTCCGGGGAGAGGCTCTTGAAACAGTTATATGTCGGCGTGGGGAGCATCGGCTCCCTACGTGGCCCTCAGGGGAGACGTTGACGATGGGGCGCAGATGCCTCCAGATCCAGGAGGGCCATATCTCGGGTCGGGATTATACCCTCTTCTTCGTAACGGATCATGAGGTCATTGATCACCCTTCATTGGATGACCTCGGACAGGGAGATGGGTCGTGGTCACCCCTTGGTCACAGGGTGTAGAGGTTGTCATGGAAGAGGTGAAGCCATGCGGGACTGCCACGTCGGCACTGCCCCTGCCCCTGCATCGGTATGCAGGTGGTGATCACATTCTGGATACAGCAACTTAATTCTTGAGGGAAGGAGAATAAACTCATCAGTGCTGAAAGAAAAAGGAATCGACGACCAAAGCCCTAGTGCCATTCCATCTTCCATGACTGGTAAGAGGGATCCACACTGACAACGTCATAGAATGGGATGTCCAACGTTCTACTACCCCAACTTCTAGTGAGTTTCACGCCAGGCCCGCTATTTTCCTGGTGGGACCCAGCACCGGATAACTGGAGCTGATGACATGTAATCCACTGATGCCTCAAACGCTACTAATCTCCATGTTGAGGAGAATAATTTCAAGTTGGGTTCACCATTTCTGTTTCTGACGCTTTCGCTTGGGTGCGCGTGTCTATCTTTTTTTAGGACAAAAGGTGCAGTTTTGTTGCCTCACATTCCCACTTTCCAAAGGAGGGTGGAATCCATCACTTTTTTAGGGACGTTTTATCATTGATAGAAATGGGATGACGGGATGTCGGTTTTTCCTTCCGTGGATTCCTCCTCAGAACTCGTCACCTCGTCTGGGTCTCCCTTATAGATTTAAGACGTTTTTCGCGAAACTCTTCCTAGTGCCATATCTTCATGGACACCAGTCAATTACACTACTTCTGTCAGGACATTCCAAGGGGTCCAGTCAGAGCAGTAACATTCAGTCAGGGGAGTAGTCATGTTGGGCATCACTGGTGTGTCTGGGCACTGGGACACTAGCGCGTCTATCTTTTGTCCCTTATTATAAGGCTTCTTGAGGGCGCGGAATCCCTAGGCATCCCACATCGGATGCGGGGAATCATATTCCATGGGCATGTATTTGAGGTTTTCCTCATCTTCCCATGTTTAACACAGGGTATGCCGTAAGTTGAACGTCCATCGGAGACGGATCAGACTGATCAGAACACTGACTAGAGTGGATCAGATGGGTGCAACCCCTACAGGGAACACCGATATTGGGGCCAACGTGTGGTTGGATTACCGAATGTTGTTAAATGGAATGGATAATGGGGTGGCATGATCCCATTGGGATGTGGCGGCCTGAGTAAGAATCAAGACGGATAATGGGAGGTTCTGTGAAGTGGATGGTGAATGGGATGGAACCTTCATGAGTATGATGATGGTTTTGGGCTTGATCCTCGAAGAGGCTTCCTACATATCCCCATGGCAGGGAATCAAAGTCCATGTAGTTCATATAACGATGGATTACCATCGATTGAGGTTTTCAATGGCTTACCGTTGGATGGGGTCGCAACGGCTTACCGCTAGATAAGAGTATCAATGGCTTACCGCTGGATAGGGTCACAATAGCTTACCGTTGGATGGGGTCGAACCGATGTGAATATGGTCGGGACGACTGGTGGATGGTGGGATTGAACCTCAAGGAGGCTTCCTACGTACCCTGCCTTGGAAAGGATCAAAGACATCGTAGTTCAGTATGGGTTTTGTGTGCAACGGATTACCACTGACTGGGGAAACAATGGCTTACCACTGATCAGGGTCCACAGTTTAATGTCATACAGGATGGGGGTGAACCGATGTGAAGGCGGTCGGAGTGACTTAGTGTTGGGCTTGAACCTCGTGGAGGCTTCCTACGTACCCTACCTTGGAAAGGATCAAAGTACGCGTAGTTCGAAAGGGGTCATTTGGGGCTTACACTCTGAGGAAGCCCAAAGTGTTGGTGAACTGACATGAAGATAGTCAGAACGACCAGGGTGGTGGGATTGAACCTTGTGGAGGCTTCCTACATACTCTTCCTTGGAAAGGATCAAAGTCCATGTAGTTCAGAATGGGCACTTGGTACACCGACATGAAGATGGTCGGGACCAATGGTTATTGTGCTTGAACCTCATGGAGGCTTCCTGCGTACCATGCCTTGTCATGGATCAAATTCCACGTAGTTCGAAAGGGGCTTGGTACACCGACATGAATATGGTCGGGACCAATGGTTGTTGGGATTGAACCCCAGGGAGGCTTCCTACGTACCATGCATTAGCATAGATCAAAGTCCTCTTAGTTCGGGATGGGTTATGGGGATTACACTATAGGATTTGCAGAAAGTATGTCATGTTTGATGATTGCTCTAAGCCCACGTGAGTCATTCTCAGCGTGAGAAACAAGAGGCAGTAGAGACCTAACAATCACGTCCCGAAAGTTGTGTCCGTGAGAGGTGAAGTGGGGCTTACACGTGATCATGGACCAAAGAGGAAACAGGGGCTTATGTATGGTTAACAGCCCGAAGAGGTTGGGACTTACTCCAGGATGGAGGCTCTATGGCGACAAAGCCCAGCACGAGAGGGATTTGACATGGAAGAGAGGATGAGCACCGTTCTCCATCATTCCCTTTTCTATCCTTGGGAACCGGAAAAGAAAGGAGGATCAGGGAGACTGCCTCCTACAAGAAAAGCTAGGGGATTACACCAGGGTGTTTTCCCTTTCCCCGCATAGGATTCATGGGGGGAAGTCATAGTTTAAAGTCATGTGCTGAGGACGATGGTGCTTGGAAGTTTAATGTCCTACATCTCAGACGAGATGGGTTCACTCCGCACCCCTAGGACTTGCATAACTGGTACCCTTTGCACCTTGGTGAAGAGAGGGGATAGGCAACGCCGTGACTAGGGGGTGTCATGGAGTGAACCATTGGGGGTCCACGTTAGCGTGGATATGCGAAGAAGCAATACCTGATAGCATGCCTATGCGAAGAAGCATGAGGCGAAGCAACACAACGGGCTGTATCGTCCAAGGGACCCTGAAGTTACTTCTCATGAACCTAGAGGGTCCTATGAGAAAAGAGTATATGGAGAAGTTGTTTTGGGTGTGGGAGGAACCCGAAAATGATGCCTGGAAGAGAGACATCACAGACGCACAAGGGGGGAGTCTTGCACGCAAAAGGAAAAGTTGCGCGAAAAAGGGTCAGGCTGGTGCGGAATAAGGATGCTTGCACAAAAAAGGTTGGGCCGGCACGGAATAGGGCTTCTTTCACGCAAAAGGCCGGGGCGGCGCGCAATTGGCCAGTGGGCGCGGAAAAGAGGGAGTGAAATTTGGAAGCAATTGTGTGCAGAAGAAAGGATTGCGCACAATTGGAAGGAATTGCGCACGGGGGACGGGACTCGATGGGATTTGGACTAGGATTATGCCCAAGTGGTCTCGCACAAAGGCGGACCCTCAGGTGACCTGGCACGGAAAATTCAGTACCTGAGAACCATATTTTTCATGCACGAGAGGTGAATTTCGCACTGGAGAGACGGTTTAGATTCTTCAGCCCGAAAGTCGAAGGGGAGACCTTCTATTTATAGGCGCTCAGGATCACAGGTCCATGCGGACAAACGATCCCACATGAAATATTGCGTGTGGATGTCAGCAACGCACAAATTCAACCATGCGGAGAGGCTGCTTGTAAATTTCCAATCCCATGGTCAGGGCGTGGAAAACATTCACGCCTTCACGGAAAACCTTCGCGAATCCCGCGATTTTCTGCACGAGAGCCATTTTTTCAGGCACCTACAATTTTTTTCGCACGGCCCCTCCAAGCCCCCCAGAATTGATCTTCGGTTCCAAATATGGCTTCACTTTGTCGTTCCAAAACCTCCTTCAGCCTTTGAGCATTTTTTGGCATCTACAGTATTCTCAACAGTTTTTTTGATTGACATGCAATAATTATTAAATTAATGAGATTAATATTCTTCAAAATTATCAAGATGGATATTATTGATTGAATAATCTAGGAATTATACTTTTAACCCTATGATTTGGGCAAGCAAATTCATAAATTTCAGGTTATGAGTTGATAATAAGTGCACATGAGACCATCTAGTTGACACATCAATCAAAATCATAAAAATATATAAATGGTCCACATCATGTATGAATTGTACCACATATATTTCCATGAATTATTACTAAAAACATAAGGGATTTTGTCTTGATTTTCAATGTCGATGGTTATATAACCAATTTTCCTTGAGAATAGATAGTGCATGAAAATTTTATTGGTGTAAGAAAACTTTTATCAATGAATATATAACTACGCATACATTTATTTATTTTTCTCATCATTATTAATCCTGGATAACCCAAATAGTTATGTCATACAAAAAATGTATCATGGTTGGTAAACTTCTATTTTATCATATTTTACTTTATTATACACATATTGACAAGTAAAATATAGAGGAAAATCTTGATATTTTCTCTCAAATTATTATTTTTTAATTATTAATTATTGTTATGTAGTGGCATTTAACACCACCTTCATCCATAATCTCGATGTTATTAATCTATTCACCACTAGGTAGGCATATTTTTTTATCTTTTGAATTATTTGATTAGTTTCTCACTATGAATTAATGTAATTACACGATCACTTCCTATTTTATGGTTGCTAAAATATTTCTCATATTTAAGAATTTTTTGTATCATGATTCTATCAATGTGACAAATATCTTCATCATGGAAATTAATCCTGATGAAGTGATTTATAAGATCCATTGATATTATAAATTAAATAATATATCTATATAAAAAATAAAAAGTAAACAAAACAAAACAAAACATGAAATATTTATTTAAAAACATTACAAATTCAAAATTATATCTATATCATGATCATTTACATGTTATCCATATGTATGATACATAAAGGTTTATAAAATAACCAAAGATATCAAAAATCATAATACTATCATCATATTTCAAGGGATGATTAGTGAAGTTTGTTTTAGAACTCTTCTATTTCCCTTTTATTGATTATTGGTAAATATCAACAAAAAATTTTGGTGTACAATAATCATGCGAGCAATTACCCTTTATACCACACTAAAAGCACTCGCTTTCATAATTCTTTATTTTTTTTATTATGTTTGTTCATTGTTTGGAGGTTTTTTATGGTAACCTTCCTCTTCTCATGGTGTCACACCCCAACTTTTATATTTTTTTTTATTTTTTTATTTCTTAATCATTGATATTTTCTTTGAGTTTCGGTTGAATTCCCGCTAAAATTTTGTGTTTTGGAGTTTTTAGGCAAATTTTTCCTCTCTACACGATTAGTGCACATGATTTGGGGGAACCCTTATGGATACCTGAACCCAAGTATATTTCTAGATCATTTTCTTCTTGCATGGTTTAGTTCACATGGGTATAAAATGGTTGAGTATAAACCATGAGAGACTCATGGGAAATCGTGCAAGATTTTGGGGTGTTTGGGAGCTAGCACATGGCTTGCGCACCATTAGAGAAAACTATACAACAAGCATAAAATTTTGTCTTCAATTTTAATAGACACATTTTGATGGTTGGATCATGGTTTTAAAACTATATGTCCAAACCATGAAAGATAGGTTTTTCTATCTATTGGATGGTGCATGGTTGGTACATAGTTTGGTAAATCATACAGCTAAACCATGTAAATTTCCTATATCTTTAAAAATTAAGGATTTACCCTTGTCTTTGGGGTGATTCCTAAGTGGTAAACCCCATAATCATTCATCAAAAAGACCATGGTTTGAATCATGGAAATCCCCTTGGGGGATTTATGATGTAGGGACTGACATAGGTGGTGGTGGTGCAGGCATGATGTGGGTGGGTGGTGACGCAAGCATGATCCAGGCAGGGGTGTAGACCCATGGACATGCTGAATAAAACAGGGAATTTGGTCCATCAAAATGAAGGGGCCTTTGGTCTATCAAATGGTGGTAATTTGGGCCTTTAATATATGAATAAATAGGGGTGAATGGGTGGGTTATCCCTTCGAGGGGCTATGATCTATCTTTTAAGCCTGTGTGTGTGTGTTTGAATATAATTATACCCACCCCAACCTAATATATTTGGTATTTTCCTTTTAAACCTCTCTAAATAAGACCCTATTACAAGCCTCTCTCCCCCACATTCAGACAAGATTCACTGGATAAAGCTTATTGGTAATTCCCCCTAGCTCCCCTTTGATTTTTGAGGCTTCTTCTTCATATTTTTGGTGGTTCCTTCCTAGTTAAGCCTTATTCTCCCTCTTCCCTAATCTAAATATTATTTTCCTATTCTTCATTGACATGATTCCTTCCTATTCAAACCCTAATGTAGTGAACCAACCCAATTAATCCCATAGTTTATGTCTATTTCCATTATATTGGAATGATTATAAGGAAATGAAGCATGAAGGACCGATCAATTTACTAGTCTTAGTAAACAAAATGCATACATTATTCTTGTATTACAAATTAATACTCTAATTACAATATTTTTTTTCTTTTGAGGATAAATTTATTCCATCTAGCTCATCATTTCGTATATTTCCTAGTATACTTATTAGATTCCTGGGGAAGGAAAAAAATAGGGGTGAGCTCAAATTCTTAATAAGAGTAAGTATAATGGAATCAATAATGAATCAATGAGAATAAATCTATATATAAATTTCAATAAATGAAAACACATTCCATTAAAATAACTACATAAGGAATAATTAATATTGAAAGTTAAATAACTGAAGCACATTCCATTTAATAAATAAACTAAAAATGAAATGCATCCACAGATAACATCGAGTAATGATTTCATAGATTATAATAACTGAGTCTAAAAGAAGTAAATGGTTAATTATTGGACATCATATTTACTAGGAACATGATACCTTTACCTTTAAGACTTTTCACAAGAAAAATTAGCATACTAATCTCAAGACCTTTCATAATACAGTTTAAATATATGGGTAGAAACCCATCTATTATTCTTGGAAGAAAACTTGAAGGGTTTGTCACCAACTTATTTTTTCTCATGAGACTACTAATGCATTTAGAGGATTACTTTAAATTGTCCCCAACCCATTTCATACTATCCCAAATCATTCTTCATATATCGAATAATTTATTTAAAAAAATATTTTAAATCAAAGTGTCCCATATCACTTTAAAATATTTGAATACCAAGAAGACAATGAGATTTATGATATGATGTATTAAAGGGTAGTATAAATACACCAAACACAAGAAATAAGTGGTGAATAAGGCTTATATCTGATATAACTAAAAGTGAGATAAGAAAATCCTTACCACTTTTTAATCATTTATTTAAAAGGATGTACATTTATAAAGAAAATACTTTCTTTGAAAATAACCTTGTAAACCTATAAATAACTCTTCAAAACATTAGGGAGACATGATGGTGGGAAATTCTTTTTATTCCATATAAGTTAAAAAACATTCATTTTACTTTTTTAAGAAAATTCATAAAATACCTTATTTTGGAAAATTATGGTAATATTCCTTTTAAATCATTTTATAAAAGGTCAACAAGGGGTAAAAATGTATTTAAAAAATAATTGGAGAATAGTAAAAATATTTTTGAAAACCTTTTTATAAAAAACTAACATGAAAGAGAAATATTACCTAGTAGAGACTTAAATAAAAATAATCCCAAATAATTATGATATTGTGAAATAACCCCTTACCACTTTATAATCAGTAGAATCATATTCCCCATGAAAGAAAATTATATGGATATGAAAATATCATAATCTTCAGAATAATAGTCATAAAATACATTCATGGGAAGTTGACAGAACAAATATTTTCAATTATTTTATAGTTAATTTCAGTGTTTTTAATCCCTCCAATGTGTTATTTCAAGGGAAATTGTCACATTTTATGTTTTAGGAACATTTTTTAGCTTAATTGCTAAAATATCATATTTTGGATTTTAACAATTTTAATTTATTTCAATGTTTTGGCCATAAATATTTCTCCACTGGCCAAAATTGAAACATTCTTCTTTTATAGGTTCCTATGGTTGATGGGATTCATTTTATCCTTCTAGACCCAAAGCTCAATCCACCATTTGAGGACCCAAATCCATCTCACAAACTGGGCCTCGAAAACTATGTATAAATCTGGATAATTTTATTGTTGGACTGATATTGCATACATGGCTACTCCAAAATAGATTAAATTCAACATTAGAAAATAATAAATCTGGAGTAATAGCTTCCATTAATGTGGATGTGCCTGAATTCTTCATTTTCAAGGTCATAAATGCATTGGAACTTGATGCATTAAAAAAAGAATATTCATTCTGGGAAGAATAAATTCCCATAGTAATATGGCTATATCTCTCCCAAAATGCGGCCAATTAAGATCCAATTTTGTGGGTAAAAATAGGAGAGATATAGGAACAAATTTCAAGAAGGAAAGTTTTTCCAATTAAGTCATTTAATGGTTCATCCATGTGCATACATTTGGTGGACATAATTGGATCCGAAAATTTCTCTCCTTTGCCTATAAAAATGTACGCCTTTCATATCAAATGGTTGGAAACTTAGGGGTATCCTTTGTTTTCCATATTATGTAGTTTAGTATTTTATTTTATTTTTATTTCATTTTTTAATTTAATTTCATGTTTTAGTTTAAGTTTTCTCCTTTCTCTCTATTTCTTTCTCTCTTTTGTTTTCTTCCCCTGTTTTCTTTTTCACTGTGAACTCTTATGCTTATGATCATGAGTAGCTAACCCAATGAAGTTCTTGGGGGATCAATTAAATGTTGAACCCAATTCTTTGAGCTATAATTATTAATTTTTCTTATTTTATTATATTTATTCCAAGGGTTATCTTAGTGGGTAAGGTACCTTTGTGTCTACACTTTCCACCAGAGGTTTAGCTTTCACTTCTGCAATTTTCTCCCTCGATCGAGGAGGTGGATGTACGGTCTCTTAGTGATAATTAATAGCACTGTATATTCACAACCACATGCATATGATGATGTTCACAGATACGGTGGAGTGTGTTCATTAGGTAAATTTAAAATTAATTAAGAGACGATGAAGGTTCACTCGGGGTGATTCTCTCGAGAATTTCTCCTTTCTTTCTAACATCATTTTGTCTATATTTATTCTGTTGTATTGCATATGCATGTTTGATTTTAGTTTTTTATTTTCAATTCTCAATCTCTAATTATAGTCAGTTTATTTCATATATATATATAATATATAAAAAATTGAATTGGAATTAGTGATTTCTTGACTGCAAAGACTCCTCAATAGAATGACCTAGGTCAGCTACTATGTTTCATTTAGTTATAAATATTTTTGAGAGAGAACACAACAACTCTTAATCATAATTATATACACCACACACAAAAATAAGTAGTGTATAAAGAATATGTCCCACAGAAATGAAAGAGAGACAAAAATATATTACCTTACACTTTCTTTAGTCAAATGTGATTTAACCTTCTGTATAATGGTTTTAAGCATTTTATTAACTTATAACATAACCATATCCATATTTAAGATATCATATATGATCCTCTTATATCATTTTGTTAATAATATTTTGTTATTACCCTTGTTTTGGGTGTCAACTGCTTCTTTTTCCTATCTATGTTTTGTCGTATAAGTCATGTTTCTTGTGTATAGGATATACTTATTTCATATAAAGAATTATATTAAGTTCATAGATATCATATTTATTCATTATATATATTTTTATATTCATTATTTAATGGTTAACATGGAAAATTAATCACATCACGTCGTGAAAATGATAGGTCGTACGTACACACGAGCGACGATATCATTCTCTTAATGGTGAAAGGGTAAGGAATTGGAAGGTATATTAATTATAAATAATCAATATCATTTAATAATTACTATATATATCCATTATATCCATAATTATATTGATTCAAATAAAATGGTGATGAAAAATAGATTACACCACAACATGGAGATGGCAAGTCATACATATGCACGCGTGGTGCTTTCATTTTTCATAGGATGGATAAAAGGTGGAATATGGTTGTTCTATAATAAAAATAACATATTAGAATATATATGATACTGTATTTATTAATTTATCATGGAAACAACATATGAAGAGGAAGTTTAAGAAGAAACAAACTTGAAAGAGTAGATAATGACGATTACCTCTTCTTCGTCGGTCTTCCATTAATCTCTTCTTCAGTGATCTAGGGTAGGTAATTTGAAAGGTAAATAACCTATAGAACTTAAATAAGTATGTTTATAATAGAATTTATCAAGTTTTTTTTAACTATATTTCTCAAATTGGTGTGATGAAGTGAGGGAGGAGGTGCCCTTTAATAATTGAGATGAGGGGCACTTTCGGAAAATCTTAAAATATTAAAATATAATAAGGTTATTCTAGATCCAAAGACTTTAAAATGGATTATAAATGAATAGGTAAAGAAATTTTAGACCATATCTTATACCATTTTTAATTATTTAATAATTTTTATGTTTTTTAAATAATTTAAAAAAATATTAATTCAATAAAATATCGTTATTGTCAAATTTGATATTATTCATTTAATTTGACTTCAAATGCATCAAGACAAAGTTTTAATTATAATATAATGATTTCAAACATCTATAATACATTCTATTTATATATAAAATTAATTTGACACATTAAATCATCCAAAATATATCAAAAGTAATACTTTTAAAATCAATTATTTCATTTTTCTAATATTTAAATAAATACCATATTAGCATTTAAGAAGCATTTAAGGTAATTATATAATTTATAAAAATTAAAAATAAATTTCTATAATAAAAAAATTATTATTATTACAATATATATTTTTTTATATCTTTATTTTTTTCACTATGTGGGCACATAAATGATATTAAATACAAAGAGAGTGACATTTTGTAACTATCTTTAATATGAATAATATATAATTTATTTTCATGTACAGGTGTAAATTAAACAAAAAAAATTATATACTAATATAATAATTGTATAATAAAATTCATACAATAATTTTTATACAGGTTTAGGTTACATTATTACACTTATCTATTGGTTTTAACCCTTATTTAAACTTTTTAACTCTTACCCTATTAATATGTATTTTTACTCTTTGAAGGTTAATATAGTTACTATAAAATGAAAAAAGAACCTTAAATGAGTCATGGATGAAATTTTAAACCTTATATAAATAATTTTGATGAATTTTATATTTTTAGGAATTTTATATCATTTAATAAAATATTACTCATTTGAAAATATCATTAATGTCAATTTTGACACTATTCATTTCTTGACTTTTTTAAAAATATAAATACCCAATATAACTTAAAAAAAGACTTTAATACATCCCTAATATTTCTATAAAATCTATAAAAAAATTAGTGCATTAATTATACCAAATTTTATTTATTTTAATATTTATAATAACATTTATTTGATATGTCCATTAATTAAACAATTACTGCATCATCATTGTGTCACAAAATAAGGTAATTATTTTATCACTAAAAATTATAAATAAATTACCATGATGTATATAAACATTTTATATTTATAAATAATATTTATAATTGAACATATCTCTTATATAACCCCATATTAAAAATATTTCTCTTGTCAAAAACAAAAGTATGAAAAAATTAACTTTCCTTTGAATATAATATTATAAATGGATTAAAGTCATCAAAGTGGCTCAAAAAGATCCCGAAATAGCCCCAAGGATTATTTTGGTATAAAATTACTCATAAAATGAAATTATTACAAGTTATAGGGAAATTTTCTAATATTTATAATATTATTTTTACCCTTAATTACATGATTTACCCTTAACTGTGGTAATAAAAATTACCAAAGTTTACTATTCATATTTTTTCCAAAAACTAAAAAGAACCTATTTACAGAATTTTTAAACACTTATTCCAAATATGTAATCGATTTTTAAAAATTCAGAACACATATTTTTTAGTAATTAATTTAATATTAATCTCAGAAACGGAACGAGAAAATGAGTTTTTAAAGTAAAAACATCCAAAAGATTGAAATGTTTTTATAGCCTTATTCTCTGTGAAATTGATTAAAATAACCTAAATTGGATTAAATGATAAAAAACTTGATCTAATTATACTTTAAAACCAATTAACAATATAATTTAACACTATAAATTATTTAGATGAAAATTTTGTTTTCAATTAAAATTCAATATTTTATCATTATTTATCAAAACATGAAACTTATCAAAAAAATACAAAAACTTAAACCAAAGAAAATTTTTATAATCCAATTTAAAATAATAAGATTATTTTTTTCAAATAAAATATATAAAATCTTCAAAAAATGCATTTAAAGTAGGTTTACCATTAAAGGGTTGTAAAACTATTTTTTTATAAAAATACATATTTTATACATAAAATTATATTTTCTATTATATCATATCTATAAAACACATAATATGAATTTTAAACATTATATTTAATATATTTAATATAATCCAACAATATTTATTTGTTTATTTATAAAATACACTTGTGCATATTTAAATAGTTTTTATAAAAAAAATCATTTATATTAAATCAGTTTTTATATTTTTTTCTAATTAATTAGTAACCAATGAATTAAATAATATATTTTTATAAGTTATTTAATCATATTAATAACCACCAATTTAAAATCTAGGAGATAATTTCATTTTAAATAATAATATTAATAGTATATCGTGGTTCAGTTAAGCTTAGTGTTGCATGCAACGTATGCTATGAGAGAGATTAGATTTAAAAAGATACATACCATAAAATCTTGTGGTGTTACATATAAGGTGAGGGTTGGATTATGTGGGTGATTTCTTTTGATGATTAGGTGTGCAGTTGAATCATCATACCTTGTACCTTTTGTATTTGAGGGTTTCATCAAATCTATATACATATGAGGTTGGTGTTTGTATCCATTTCCTTATTGAAGCACATAATTAAATACTTGAAGCTTTAAAAACATATATTTAGATTTAATTGATTATTTTATGTATTTTTATAAAAAATATTGGAAATATTATTGAGTTAAAGGTTTGTTAATAAAGGATTTTATCTAGGTTCAAATGCTTTTGTTTTTATATTAAAAGTATATGCATGTTAGATGTTTGTTAAAATGACTAAGTGGCCTTTAAAATGAGGTTTTGGTGTTTCAATTTATGTTTGGAATTCAATAAAATTATGTGATACGGTGTGTATGATTTAATTGTGAATTTATTGGGTTTTTTACTTTTTTAGTTTGGGGGTTTCACTTGGAAATTCTTAAGTTTTTTAGGAAATGGTTGGAATAAAGTATATTTATGTGGTCCTTGGCATTCTTTATGGAAGTTTATATATATGTGGGTGATATGTACATATCCATATGTTCATGTAGGTTCACATATATATGTACACATTAATATATATATATATATATATATATATATATATTTCATATAACACCTCTTTTAAGATAAAATGTTGTTTCTTGAAATTGTTTCATGATTTACATATGTTTTCTAAAATGAGGTTTAAAATGTGTGTTTCCATAAAATGTGTTTGAGGTACATTTGAAACTTTGAGAAAGTGGTTTAGCTATCACTTTGGGTTTTTGAATGGTATTGGTAAAAGAAAAATTTTATTGATAAATCATTACTAGCTTAAAATTTAAAGGCTTGGTTGGAATCTTAAAATGGTTTTCTTTGAAATGTGGTTGTGTACTATATGAAATACCATCCTTACTTGAAGGTAATTTCATATATATAGGATTTAGGAGGTGGGATGATCAAGAAAGATCCATTTATATCAATTCTTGATTGATGTGTTGTGTGTGCAATGGCCACCTCACCTCCCCTTTTTTTATTGTTTGTCTCACCCAAATTTATCTAAGTTTTTAGGGTTAAGCGGTCACTTGTAGTGTAGCTTGGGTTGTCGAATCCTCAGAGACCTAAGAAGAAACCTACAGACACGTACATTCTATGGAATTTTTTTCTATAAATTTTCCAACTTTGGTTTGTTTTTAGATGGTTTAAATTAACACTAATAGACCTAAGTGAATTCAATTTGAGAGAATGAGTTAATCCTAGGTTATCGCTTGGGGTGGATTGGATGAATTCCTTTTTAGACTATTTCAATTTCTTAAATTTGATATGGGTTCATTCAATAAATTAAAGTCACCATCATCAGTTACTAGTTTAATACCAACACACCCTAATTCTAATCACCTATATACTTGGAGGATCATTTTTATGATCACCCCAAGGTAAAGGTTTGTATTATAACTTGAAGTGTGTGGCCTTAAAATTCAACAAGGATAAAGAAGTTTTAAGATCATTAAACAAAATTCTCAATTAAAAAAAGTTATTAGGCATTAATAGAGTGAGAAATAACATCTAATCTATCCTATTTATACTCCCTTGGATCAACCCATAAGTGGGTTATCCCTCTATTGATACTATGATCTCAATGGAAGGGAGAAGTAGACTCATGAGGGTGGAATTTAATAAGTGAAAAACAATTAAATAACGAACATTCTATCATTATTTGAATGATTTATCTCTTCATTGTATAAATAAATTCACACCATTATGAAATTGTATCAACATGTTAACAAAAATAATATAAAATGAGAAGAATAAGAAGATAATTTGATTTGTGAAACTTACAATTGAAAGAAGAACATTACAAAGAGAAATCAGCATAATAACATTACAATAAAACAAAACACCAGGAATCCTTAAATACTTAACCAACACTACCATAAATAGGAATTTTTTAAGCCTTGAGTTGATCCCCCAAAAGTAAAATTCATCCCACTTGTGTATGGTAGGCCTAGGGTGGTGGAAAGTTTGTGGAATTTGGACTTTTCCACCCCTGACCTGAAATAGGAGCTAACTTGCATCCACCCAACATAGGCACTAAAATTAAATTCTATATGGAATAATTTGGGTGGGCCATAAAATAAGAAATGGAATATTCGGATGTATCCTAACACCCCATAAAATTTGATCCCAATTTAATGTTTGTTTTTCAAGATATGGTCGAAATGGTGGGCTATTTTTCTGGGTTGCAGAATTTGGACCAAAATTTCATATTCAACTTGGGATGCCTATAAATCCATTAAAACATTTGAATTAACTTCATCCACTATTTAATGAAATGTTCTTCATGATTTTATCTAACTCCAGTTCAAATTTGAGCATCATTGATCATGGATCGTGTCCACTGCAGTTATTTTATTGGGATGTTGTTCATTTTACTTCGAGCAGAATGTGTTGGCATGAAATCCCACTTTGGTCATCTTCTAATGTGCTTTTTTAAGTGCTCCATAAGAATTAAATATTTTTAATATAATGGTAAAACTGAAAATTAAATGGGAAAATAAAATCAAGACCATTGGGTGTTTTATGAGGTGTTCAAAAATGTATCATGTAATAGTGCATTTTAAGAAGGAATTACAATCACAATGTGAAATAGCGTTTAATTTGTAAAATGAACTAAAAATGGTGTTTAGGATTATCTAATCACATGAAAATTATATATATTAAAAATGAATATTATCCTATTTCAGTGGATAATCAATTTTCATGGGATCTTAGAAATCATAGTGAGAGATGAGAGATGATTCTATATAGTCCCAATGAGATAGACTAAATCCCCCATGGGAATGGATGTACATAGGCCACAGGAGAAGTTCCACTGATGAAGCTATTTGAGAGCATCCAGATGGTTATTGAAATAGGGATTCATTGATAGGTATGTATATGGTTTCAAATTTAGTATGTTTAGGTTCTCCTCACATGATGTTTAAGAATTTACCATGATTAGGTATATTTCACTATTTTCCTACTTATTACTTTTGACCTCTTATTTACTTCACTATTTTATGATTATTTAATGATATTTCGTTTGTTTCACTCTTACATTGTACTCCCACTATTATGAAAATGTATTACTTATGTAGCGACATCTACCTTTTTATTCCAGTTGAATTGATTCTGTGTGAGTTGGGTGTTTTCTTTAAAATTAAAAGGGATGTCTAAAATTGTGTTATTAAAGTAATGTTTTAAATGAATATTTAAATGTTTATCTTAAGACATGTTTTAGTTTAAATAATTTATTTCAAGGAAATATCGTGCTTGTTTATACAAAATAGTTAAAAGCCTACTTTCTATTTGTATTTTTAAACTAGTGTTTATGGTCTGTTTTGGGAAAGGAAATGTATAGAATCTATGGTGATTACCTACTAGGTTGTTTATACTCACACCCTACTTATTCCACTCGAAATTGGTAGACTTGAGATATTTTTCAAGTTTAGGTTCTAATTATTGATCTCTCTAGTAGTGTGGTGGTTTTTATGGATGGATGGTGACCTCATAGGTCACCAGAGATAATGTTGGGAATTTTTTATTTTTCTTTTGTATTATTATTGTAACACTTAGTTTGGCCTTTTTTATTTGTATCCTTTTTATGTTCTTTTATTTATATTTTATTGGATGATTATTTAGTTATGCCTAACTTGGCTTGTTTTATTTTCATTTTTAGTTATATTTTTATGCATGAAGCTATGATGTATAGGTTGTCCATGTTGGGATTCCTACCAAAAGCCTATGCTTCTTATTTGTTTGCTTGGAAAATTTGTCCCCAATAATTGTGTCGTGATTCCCATGACACTTGTCTTCAGCCCATGGGGATTGGGAATTCCCCTCGAGTATGTCACGGGCTGAATTGGGTGCCTAGTTCAAGGGTTATCCTGAGTTGGTTTGTGGAACATGGAGTGTATGGCCACTTTGAGAAGATGACATACCTCAACCCGTCCATGCCGATGGATTCCATGACCACGATTATGAGCAATCACATTCTATTCAGGTAATGATGCAGTACTGTTAGGTTGGGATTCATGGTTTCCTGATAGTAGTCCATTGTTTTTTTGTAACAAGAAGATAAGAGAGTAATTCAAAATGTTTTGTAAATCCTTTTTCTTGATATATTTATTAAAAAATAACATTCAATACATGAAAGATATAAAAAAATTCCAACATATCGGTATCAGTGATATTTTCTCTACACAATTTTGATTGTGATGTAATTTTAAATACTGCAAGGTTATATTCACTTACTAATTTATAATATTGGAATCTTAAGCGACTCTCCATTATTTTATTATTATTATCAATCATAGGTGATCATACCGCTCTTTGATATTTTTCCATAACACAAGAGGATTATTCACCATCAGTTACTTTTTCTATAAATCCTCATGAAGGTGATTACAAAGGAATATTAGGGCTCACGCATGATATTGAACAAAAGATAAATTAACAATTTTAGTCATCTCACCAATTCCATTTTCTTTTAGATGCATATCTACATCTAAAATCTAATACAATTAGTCCTTTCAAAAAAATTCAAGAGAAAGGAAACAAAACTTTGTCATGTTATCTATGGAAAATATGACTCACCACTTTTTACTAACCTTTTAAAACAAAGTTATATCATGATGATAATATGTTTAGAAGTGAAATGAACACCAATTGAAACCAAGAGAAATTTTTAAACTGAAAATTTATTATCGATTGTAGGTGAAGAAAATCAATAACAAAATGTCGTGTCAAATATTCAGGATAGTGGTGACGAATGAAAATAACAATGTAAAGAAGTTGATAATAAATAGAAAGAAGAAATATATAATGTCAAAAGTTCACTATTGTGACATCTTTTGGGTCACTGTTACATATTTTATTTGAATTTTTATTTTATTTTAGGCGTCTGTAGATTTTCTGAGAGTTGGAGGCTAAAAATGGAAAATTTAGAGAAAACATCCTTAGTCACATGGTTAGAACATGGTTAGTACTAAGCATATGGATAACCATGTAATAGGGAGTGGATGGGATCAGTGGTGTTTTACAAGGTCTTTTCACAGTTAGTTTAACCATGTGGGACCTTCTAGGAAATCATGTTACTCAAAATAGTTGAGAGGGGTAACCCACATGGTTGACACATGGTTTGGAAAACCATACAGTCAAACCGTACAACTTTCCTAGTTTTGTTAAAAAATAGAAAATTACATTTTTACCCCTATAAAATTATAACTCCTCTCCCCCTCATTTTTCCTCCCTCACGTGAACCAGTTCCTCTCCCAACTTAGGTCACCCCCATGATTTTAGTGTGATTATTTTTTAGATTCAATGAATTCCTTTAAGGTTAATCACATTTCTTTTTGGTTCCCCTATCCTTATTCATCTTATTTCATGTTCTTCCATCCCACTCTTCCCCTCAAACCCTAACAGTCAAGGTGATCCAAACCTATGGTTTAGAATGGGGTTTTTATGAGATTATTTGGGTTTTAGGTTGGTGAGGAACCCTCCCCTTCCTTTCTTGTAATATTTTGTGAAGGCAATAACATTTCATCACTTTTGAGGTAGGTGAATCTATATATTCAAACTTTTCCTTTGAATTACCTTTTTTCTTAGTATTTATTTTATTTTTATTGATTTATCAAGCTTATATTGATTTTGTGAGGGTTTTTATGCCTGAGTTTAGTTTTTTTCTTGGTGTGTATTGGTAAAATAGTGATTTCTTTTGGTTTCCTCTTTGAGAGTCAATTTTATTCCTACAAAGAATTTGATAAAATGTCTTCAAGAAATGCCTTGTTTTTAAATTAGATATCAAATATATTTTTAAATTAAAGTTTGTTCAAAATCATATTACTTTATCATGGGATTTTATGGATGTGATGGATGTGGCTATGAGTGAACATGAGTGAACTTGGGTGTGTAGGTTAGAGTAGGATAAAATGGAAAGAGGGGGTGAATTTCCTTTTAAAAAAATCCAAAAAATAAGACTTAAAGATAAAACCCCCTTTTAAAATTTAATTATTTAATAGAAGAGTAAGAAAATTTCATTAAATATAAAAATATAATAGCAAAATCATATAAGTAAGCATATTGAAAAATCAAAAATTTGGGAAAAACATAAATGAAGTGATTGGGTGTATCACAATTTAAATATATAAGTGAAGTAATGATAATAAAAATTAAGAGTATTGTTAATAAGTGTATCAAAGAACAAATGATTAAGAATTATAGAAATTAAACATATAATAAAGTAAAACATAAAATAAATAAGGAACGCGATTTGATAAAGGAGTTTGGATAAGGATGTAATATCTCTTTTTTTTCATGTAAAGTCTTCAAATATATCTAGTAATATTTTTGAGATTAGGCACTGCGATTATGCATGATTCCAAGGCCCAATGAGTTCAGAAGTAATCTTTGAAATATATTAAATATATTAAATTGCATTCACAAAAAGTTTTACTAAAAAAGTGTAATAACTCCAAAATGGGGACTCAGATAAGAAATTATAAGGCCACCATTGAGTTCAAAGCATGGGTTTTACCCTAGGCATGACATAACCTTGGAGTGTGTCAGATGTTCAGGTTGAGCGCAGTCGTAAGAAGATTAATAAATAGAAATAATAATTTATTTATTTTATTAAAACAATTATTGTGACCTAATATTTATCTATAAATACATTTATATGGACAAATCCTAGGGTTATCTGCATAATCCTGTATATTTTAGAGAGAGCATTGGAAGATTATTCTTAGATGAATAGAAATTGGATCATAGATCGTATATTGGTGTGCAATGAATCTCAAGGATCTCACCAACGACAATGATGCAGATTCATTCCTCACCAACAATTAATCCAAATTGAGGTAAGACTTTTGTTTTATGTGGATTTATCCTTGTTTAATATTTTATATGACGAACTTGAATCAATCAACTAATGAATTCATTCATGGATCGAGTGTATTGTGGGTATGTGTTAGATTTATCTCATATTGGGGGTTTATATTATTGTTTATTTATATCTCTTCGTTTTTCGACTAAAAAATGAATCAAGGCCAACATGAACATTGTTCAAGATCTATTTCTCATGTTTTTATGTTGTTCATTTATTCTCCTGTTCTTTGCATGTTTATTGTGGGAAATTCCTTTGGCTTGTAGTTATATGAATACCTATTATTTTATTATTTCATGATTGTTCTCTAATGAAATGAATCAATACTATGGGTATGGATGTGATTGAGGTTGCGATTGTGAGGCACAATAATGACGGGTGATTGATCAGTCCAGATTTGGGGATACTTGTTATTCGTATATTCGACATGTGATGATGGTGCATCTTGACGGATGATTTCAGAGCAGATCAAGGTACAGTTTTTAAAAATCAAGCAGCATCGAGGCTCAGTCAGACTAGATCTGAAATATTTGGTAAAGATCAATAGTGGAACCGGTAATGGCTGTGACATGGGCATACACAGAGGAGGAACTTCGGGTTTCTGAAATCCTGTGTTACACGGCGTGTAATCCAAAATCACACACCATGTGGGACCCTAGTTGGGGAACTAGGGTTTTCATAGAGGATATAAGTATCACACAATGTGTAACACGTGTCACACATCATGTGATCTGACCTGGAAACTCATTGTGTTATTTGGGAGTACATGGCCAGGAACATAGCCAAGCCATAAGTACACGGGCATAGCCATGTACTTGGACACGTCCAAGTACATGAGCATGACCATGTGTACACAGACACATAAATGGGCATGATTTGTGATACATGGGTATACTTGGTACTGAAGAGACATGTCGTGTACTTATAGTACACACTATGTACTTATTAAAAGATGTCTTAGAGCCCTTGTTCCCTTCAGCTTGGAAAATTTCATTTAGGTGTCTTACCTTGATCCTTTCCCTAAGAGTTTATTATGGAATTATTCCATGTGTATAGAATGGAGATCCCCTCTGAGGAACTTTAGTCTCAGATAGAGTTGTTATAATCCTTTCGTGAGGCCCGAAGTGAGATCCTATATCATCATCATTTTCCCTAGGTGGGGTTCTCATAATTGTTGTCACCAAGGCTACTCGGGCTTTGATCCCCTACTTAGCTAGTTAATCCAGATTAGGTTATTATTATACCATGTGTCCCTGGGTGTGATCCCCATATATTTATTGATCTATTCATACTTCCAACATGTACTTATTATGGAAAGACTTGATGAGAACGACATCTCAGATGGACACCATTAGTGTCATCTGACTCATAGAGTGTGTTCTCCCAGATGAGTGTTATAAGGAACCTTCGAGCTAGAAACCTAGGATG
The DNA here is from genome assembly GCA_963277665.1 of Viscum album. Taxonomy (NCBI): domain Eukaryota; kingdom Viridiplantae; phylum Streptophyta; class Magnoliopsida; order Santalales; family Viscaceae; genus Viscum; species Viscum album. Next base: position 1,657,488,480 of record OY728163.1, read on the forward strand.
TATTTATAGTTGTGACCTTTCCTTGAGATTGTGTTTATACTATTAGTTTATCTAGATATTCTTTTTATGTATGTTTTTGACATATCTCTTTGATGAGGTGACTGATATTCTTGATGATTAGTGATTTCTGGGTGTCCTACTAGGTATTCTTATACTCACCCCTGTATGGGATCTACCTGCACATGTCATGTATTATGTAGACAACTCACCATTTTATGGGGTTCTTTGTGGGCTTGGAGTAAATGAAGCTTAGTTTTGGGATAGACAGATCTTAGTTCTTTCCAAGAGTCACATTTGATTATATTCCCCTCTTGATTTTAGGTTGGACTTCTTTATAGTTTTTAGTGGGATTGTATTTTACCCTTATCACTTTTAGGTATTTTTTTATACTTTGATTGTGGGATTTAGACATGTTCATGCATTTTGTATCATTTTTATTTTAAATTTTAGTATTTTATGATATTTGAAATGTGTGTCTTATACAATAACCTTGGGATAAGGCCTCCTATGTGAGTGTTATGCATGCTCAGCACTGGTCTCTATCCCCTGGCCTATTGGATGTGGTATTGGGGTAGTTACACTCAACTTATCACCGGCCAAGTGGACCCTGGTGGGTCAGGTTGTGATAGATTGGTATCAAATGGGTGTTCCATATTAGGACTAGATTTTTGGATTTTTTTTCTAATAGTGAGATTGGTTTGGGATTTATGGAAATAGTGTTAAGTGTTTTGAATTCGGTTCTCGGGTCAAGGATTCTAGTTTTGGTGTGGTAGTCGATGTATCCATTCATCAGGACTCTGACTCCTATCTTTTCGACTCGGTATATGTAGGCATTGGTTGCAAGGGGGGACTTTGGCACATGCATCATATAGGAATGATTTGTGGTTTCCATGTCCTTCTTGAGTCAGCTATCTAGATATACTCATTGATATTGGTACATATTATCTATTATAGGATTCCTCCATGATTTTTTTCTACTAGGATTTGGAAACAGGGTCATGAGGATGATCCCCTAAATGATGAGACTTCGATACAGGGACCTGTTCAAGTGGTTTTACCTCCAGGTGGTTCATCAGTCTTGTCATCGCCTGTCAAGTAGTAGATGGTACTGGTAGTACTAGAAGATGAGGTGTATAGGCTGAGCGCACTTCATGAGTTATGACAACAATGACCCCTCAGGTTCTGAGGAAATATAAACCCCCAAGTGATTGAGGTATGGTTTGAGGTGATGATGCGAGCCTTTTATCTCGTCATGATACCTATAGACCAGATGGTGGTCCTAGAATTTATCCTTCTTTATAGCTCTATGGAATGATGGTGGGGCTTAGTAACTCAGTTGTATGATAAGGTGACTCTTGTATGGTCAGAATTTGAGTATATTTTTATATAGGAGTTTTCTCCAGCTATGTTGAGTATTTTTCACATCCAGGTGCTTATATAGCTTCATCAAGGCAATACGACTATGGCTAAGTATTCATCGAGGTTCACCAATATCTCTCGATACTTGATAGATATGGTATGTGACCAATTCTTTTGATCTCATACCTTCTAGTTAGGTATACACAAATACATTCAAGCCATCATGATACCTATATGCATTTCTACCTATGTTGGAGTGATAGAGCATGATTTAGTGGTCGATAGTATCTTGGCTAAGCAAACACATGCAATTGGTGTCAGAAGTGGGCACACGAGAGTTGAGACTTTTTCAGCCAGTAGTTGAAAACTTACATAGGTACCTAGATGCACAAGACATTTTAGGAGGAAATCCTAGGATATATGGTCTATAGTTCAGAGCTCACATGATGGGTCTAATTAGCCTAGAGAGAGGCGGTGATACCCTTGTGATGGTCGGGGGCATATTTTACAAGATTTCCCAACCCAACATGAAGCTGATAGAGTGATTATGGATGGAACGCCAATGCAGAGGCAGTGGCAGGAGAAGGAAGGACCATAGGGATATGGATGTGGCATAGTAGTTGGGAGAGTAGTTGGAGATTACAAAAATTTAGACTTGTTACCACCACCGCCCCCAGGTGGTCTGAGCCAAGCTCAGGGAGTTGGAGGATAGGGGTGAGGGTAGCTGCAAGCAGTCAAGGCTTATGACCTAAAGGATCCATGGATGATACAAGGTATGATATGTGTATTCTCTAATTTAGATGTAATATTTATAGACATGGGTTTGAGCCACTCCTTTATTGCCAATTCTCTAGTTTAAGACTTGAATATTCCGGTTTAGCCCTTGGCTTGACCTATATGATTAGAGACTCCTACTAGAGGTGACTCAGTGATCACATATTTCTACTAATGGTGTGACTTAACTATTATAGGTGAGTGTTTCTTTTGGGATCACTTTGTATCAATGATGATGTCTTATAAAATCATCTTAGGCATAGAATGGTTATCTACAGTTCATTCCTATATAGACTATTTTAGGATGAGGATATGGTGTGTCTACGGTGATGGGACAAGGTTTTCCTTTATGGGTGAAAAGGAAACCCAGGAAGAGTAGGATGGTATAATTCATAGTAGGGTGTATCCAATTACACACTAGTTGTATAGCATGACTCTTGGTGTAGTGGATGCTATGAGTTTTTAGTTTCTTATAGTGGTGGAGGAGTACAAGGACGTCTTTCCTAAGAATGTGTCAGGATTACCTTCCTACCAAGAGATAGACTTTTACATTGATCTACACCCTAAGATAACCCCAACATCTATTCTAGAATATTGTATGGATCCTACAGAGTTCTTCGATCTAAGGGTGTATTTGGAGGACTTGTATAGGAAGGTCTTTTTCATGCCTAGTGTTTCACCCAGGGTAGCCCCAATGTTGTTCACCAATAAGGCGGATGGGATTTTAAGGTTTTGTGTGGATTATAATCACCTAAAATCATGTGACTGTAAAGAAAAATTATCCACTACCGTGGATCAATGACCTCTTCAATCAGTTGATAGGGTCCTGATGGTTCTCAAATATTGACCTCAAATCAGGCTATCACCAGCTGCAAGTATGAGATGAGGATATACTGAATATGACTTTCTGATTCTCATATGGTCACTATAGGTACTTGGTGATTCCCTTTATTGTGATAAATTTCCCAACAGTGTTCATGAGACTCATGAATCAAACATTTCATCCTTTCTTATATTGATTTATAGTAGTCTTCATCAATGATATCCTAGTGTACTTGACGTCCGAAGAGAATATGAGACACTTGAGAATGGTCTTGGACATACTCTGAGAGCACTAGATTTACGATAATATCTTTAAGTTATTGTTATTTATTTAGGAGGTCCACTTTCTGGGACATGTCATCTTAGTAGATGGTGTAATAGTGGACCTAGAAAAATTTGAGGCAGTGTTAGCTTGGGATCCACCTAAGAGTGTGACGAAGGTGCGGAGCTTCCTTAGGTTGACAAGATATTATCAGATATTCAAACTTTATTTCCCTAGGATATAAACTCCCTTGGCATCTTTGACCTAAAAGGGGTATCCTTTCATGTGGATAGAGAGGTGTTAGTAGGATTTATAGGAGTTGATGTGGATATTGATGAGCACTCCCATCTTGATATTTCTAAAGGAGGGTGTCGAGTACGTAGTTTTTTATGATGAATCAAGGACCAGGATTGGTTGTGTTCTGATACAGAGGCATGTGATGATTGCCTATGGTTCATATCATTTGATACCACACGAGCAGAACTACACAACCCACAATCATTGAGCTAGCAGTAGTAGTATTCATACTAAAGGTGTGGCAACACTACCTTATGAGTGATCAATTTATCTTCTATTCTGATCACAAGAGTCTCAAGCATATCTTCTCTCAGAAGGATCTTAACTTGAGATAGTGGCGATGAATAGAGTTCTTCTAAGACCATGACTTTGATATTGTCTATACTCCCAAGAAGGGGAACATGGTAGCATATTCTCTCAATAGGATATCTTGTTCATAGTTACTAAGTGAGTCATCAGAGTAGTTGGCCTTATTGCAATTTTCCTTAGAATATGGGGATAGTGAAGATTACCTATAGTTGATGGTTGTTACCCCATCACTTTTACAATAAGTTAGAGATTATAAACATGGAGATATTGACTGTGAGACCCTATGTACTCAGATATCCATTAGACATGCTCCTGATAGATTTTCTGAAGGTGGGGAGCATGCCATCTTTTTCAAAGGACGCACAATGGTACCAGTGTCATTGCGGGAGGAGGTTCTGATAGAGTTTCATACATATCCTTTTAAGGTACATCCAAGTGTGGTAAATATGTACTAGGACCTATGAAATCAGTTTTTGTGGTCAGGGATAAAGAAGGGAGCTGCAGAGTTTGTCTCTCGATGTCTTACTTGTCAGCAACTAAAGTCTGATCACCAAGTTCCAACAGGTTTAGCTCAAACCATTGATGTGTTAGATTAAAAGTGGAATGGGATATCTATGGAATTAATAATAGGTCTTCCATGGACATCTATAGGACATGATGTCATCTGGGTGATCGTAGACCGACTCACCAAGTTATCCTACTTCTTAGATATCTGAGAGTTGAGTTTAGTAGAGAGATTGAGATGCCTCTATGTGAAAGAGATAGTCTAAATCCATGAATTTCCCTTGATTATCATTTATAACTATGATGATTTATTCACATATCAGTTATGTAAGGGATTGTAGGAATCCTTTGGGACTCATATGCATTTGAACATGGTTTTTCACCCCCATACTAACAGCCTGACTGAGGAGACCATTCAGGTGTTGGAGGACATGTTACGAGCTTGCATGTTAGACTTTTTCCATAGTTGGTAGGATCACCTACCATTAGTAGAGTTTATGTAAAACAACATATACCATTACATCACCTATATGGCACTATTTGAGGCCTTGTACGGGAGACCCTGCAGGTCACCACTATGATGAACCAACCCTGGAGAGTTGACGCTTATGGGCCTATAGTTGGTGTGAGCCATGTCAAAGAAGGTGTAGATCATCCATTATTGGATGAGGACTTCATAGAGCCATCATAAGTCTTATTAAGACCAATCTCAAAGTCCTTTGGAGTTTAAGGAGGGAGACCATGTGTTCCTGTAGGTCTCACCTCGATGTGGGTTGCAGATATTTGGTCATGACAGTAAGTTGTCTTCAAGATTCATTGGTCCTTTTTAGATACTAGGTAGAGTTGTCAAGGTGGAATACCTATTGGATCTACCCTCATAGTTGGACCGAGCATACAATGTCTTCCATGTGTCACATTTGAGGAGGTTCATGCATGACCCATCGTATGTTATCAATTAGGAAAAGCTGGACATCATGGATAGAGATAATTTTTTAGACTACCTGATAAAGATTGAGAATCAGTGGGAGAAGATCCTACATGGGTGAGAAATTCCTTTAATGCGTGTATAGAGGCGGCACGGGAATTTTCATAAGAGTACCTAGGAATGAAATACCAAGATGTGTTATCGGTACCCACATCTCTTTGTGCAGTATTTTGTTTTTCTTTTTAGAACGCAAATCCCTAAGGTGGGGAGAATGTAACATCTTTGTTTTTTCCATGTAAATTCTTTGAATATATTTAGTAATATTTTTGAGACTAGGCACTGAAAAATGTGTGATTCTAAGGCCCAGTGATCCCAGAATTAATGTTTGAAATATATTAAATTACATGCACATACTTTTTTCCCAAAAAGGTGGAATAACTCTCAAATTAGGACTTGGATCATAAATTTGAGGTTGTCGTTGAGTTCAGAGAATGGATTTTACCCTAGGTGTAATATAACCTTGGATCGTGTCATATTTTTGGGTTGAGCTTAGTCATGGGAATATTAATAAATAAATAAACTAATTTTTTTATTTAATTAAAACAATTATTATGACTGAATCTTTTTCTATAAATACACTATTGTGGACAAATCCCTAGGTTAGTTGTATAACCTAGGAGATTTGATAGAGATCTTTGGAGGATCGTTCTCAGACGAACAACAATAGAATCATGGATTATAGATTGGTGTGAAACAAATCTCAAGGATTTCACCAATAAAAATTATGTAGATTCATTCTTCACTAGTGATTGATCCAAACTAAGGTAGGGTGTTTGTTTTATGTGTATTTATCCCTGTTTAATTTTTCTTGCAATGAATGTGAATCAATCAACTAACTGATTGAATTGTAGATCGAGCTTATTATGAGTATGGATTAGATTTATCCAAGATTAAGGGTTTCCATTGTTGTTTATTTATATCTCTTCATTCATCATCTAACAACAACAAATCTAGGCCAACACAAACATTGGATGAAGTTTGTTCCTCATGTTTGTGTGTTGTTCATTTCTTCCCTCGTTCTTTGCACGTTTATCATGGACAATTCATTTGGAACGTGGTTCAGTTAATACTCAGTATTTGATCATTTCACGACCATTATTCGATACAAAAAATCAATACCATAGGTATGTATGCAATCAAGGTTGCAATTTCAAGGCACGACAATGATAGATGATTGATCAGTTCAGATTTGGGGATATCTATTCTTCATGTTTTCATTGTGTGATAACAATATGACTCTATGAATGATTTCTGAGTAGATAAAGCTATGGTTTTCAGTAAGTAAGCAGTATCAAGACTCATTCAAACCAGATTTTTGATCTATGGGTGAGATCAGTGGAAGAACCAGATGCGGCAATAGCATGGGCATACACGGAGGTGGAACCATGGGTTTCTAGAAATACCTCATAACGCGGCGTGTAATCTAGAATCACACACCATGTAGGGACCTAACTATATTTATAGGGTTTCCTTATAAAAGATAAGTATCACATGACATTTGATCTGACCTATAAACTTGGTGTGTTCTCTAAGAGTAGACGACCAGGCTAGGAGTATATGGGAAGATCTGTTTATTTAGACATATCTAAGTACATGATCATGTACAGGTGTACATAGACATAGACATGAGCATGAGTCATGATACATGGGTTGACCCTATGTTGAAGAGACACATTGTTTACTTATAGTACATGCCATGTACTTCTTTAAATATGTCTTGGAGACCTTGTTCCCTTCAGCATGGAAAAGTTTTGTTAGGGTGTGTTCCCTTGATTCTTTCTCTGAGGTTTTATTATGGAATTACATCCTATGTATAGGATGTTGATCCCATTTTAGGAACTTCAATATTATATAGAGTTGTTGGAATCCTTCTATGAGGCCCTGAGTGAGATCCCATATCATTATTATTTTCCCTAGGTAGGGTTCTCAGAATCATCATGACCAACAGTACTTGGGAATCGATCTCCTACTTAATGGTTTAATCCAAATTGGTTTATTGGTATACTTCATGGCCCTGGGTGTGATTCCCATCTATGTATCAATATCTTTAGACTTCCTGTGTGTACTTATTATGTTGAGAACTGATGATCATGACATCTTGGATAGACACCATCAATGTTATCTGACTCATGGAGTGTGTTCTTCTAGGTTGTCCTATTAGATATTGTTATACTCACCCCTACATGGGATCTACCCACACGTTTCATTTATTATGTATATGACCAGTCGTCCGATGGGGTTCTCAGTGGACCAAGAGAAAATGGAGCTTATTTTTGTTCTATATGGACTATGGTTTGTTCTAGGAATCACATTTGACTACAGTCCCCTATTGCTTTCAAGTTGGACTTCTTTACAGTTTTTAGTGGGCCTATATTTGTCCCTTATCACTTTCTAGTATTTTTTTATACTCTGATTGTGGTATTTAGACATGTGCATGCATTTGGTATCAGTTTTATTTTACATTTCTGAATTTTATGAGTTTGGATATGTGTTTGTACATATAGGTACCTTGGGATAAGGCCTCTCATGTGAGTGTTATTCCAAATCAACACTGGTCACCAGCCTCTGGCCTATTGGATGCAGGCTTGGGGTAGTTAAACTAGGATTATTGTTAGCCAAGTGGGCCCTGGTGGGTCAAGTCGTGAAAAAAATATATTTGATGAGCCTCTATGTCTCTTACCCTAATTGCTTGAGGGTTTATTGTATTAGTATTTGGATTTAATGTTAGCTAAGATACCAAAACTATATTTCCTTTTAATTGGTTATAAAAATAAATCAAAATTGTTGTTGACCTAATATTTTTAATAGTTGTATCTAAAAACCTCAAAGATAATGAAATCCCTTTCCTTTTAGTGGTTTTGGTATGAAACCCAAATCCCTCACTTTTAATGGTTGTGAGCATCGAAATAGAAGTACAAAAGAAGATAAGGAATTGTTTAGGCATAATCCCTTTGTATCTTTATCTCAATCTCTCTAGGAATAATAAAAAACGCTAATAGAGATAGATAATAATGTAGAATAATTGATATTGATTTATAAAGAGTGCACACTTTTGATTGTAATTGAGAGTGCAAGTGTAACTGGGAGGAAATTGATTATTTTAGAGAATTTGTATTGAGAAATGTTTAACTAAATGCCTTCAAGGGGTATATTTATAGGCTTCAAGGTTGTCTAGAATATTTTAGAATTGATTTGGGTATAGGGAAGTCATGGAAGAGGAATCCAATCCATTTTTTACCATAATAAATTGTGACTTGGACTCCCTGTCTCAACACCACTGGGTAGTTAGTGTGAAACCTAATATTCAGAATATCTAGAAAAATTATACCAGTTAGCTACAACTATCCACTAGTTGGTCAGTGGTCTCTAGATAGAACTACTACTTCTGTAATCTTTTACCAGTTAGTTGGTTCCCTTCCATAGGCTAGTTAGCGGTCCCCCTATGGGTATGGGCATATTAACCTATTGGTACAAGATAGTTGGTGCCTCCTTGTTGGTTCGTCAGTGCTTTTAGAAAGTGGAAGACTTTAACATGTTCCAATAATATCCTTTTGATGATTTAGTTTGATATGGTGACTTTTTAACTTAATATCAAAAACATTATAAATTAAATACACTCAATGGAAAATGTTAGAACAATATAATATGTTTGTGATCATTGAAACATCAAGTGAGAAGAATAAGAATCTCCCCTTTTTATGATTAAAAATACTTAAATATAAATATTATAAGCATAAAATGATATTAAAATAAGATATTTATATCAAGACTTTCAAATATCACTTTCAAATAAAAAATAGATTTTTTAAAAACATACTTAAGTCGTGACTTTTTGAAAAAAAAATCTCAAAAATTGAAACATTAAAACCACCTAAGATATTTTCATAAAAATAATTCCCTTCATAAAAAACATTCCTTAAAACCATAAAGTCATAAGGATATCATAAATATATCCCCCTTTCAATAAAAACAATATTCTCAAATAAATTATAGACAAAGTAAAGAGAGTGTCTCACTTGTCTCACTTTTACCAGGAATTTCTACCTCTTTGTTATTATCAAAAAGAACTTTTAAATGGGTTAGAGAAATAATATTAGAAATAAAAAGGATCCAATTAATATAAAAAAAATAAGTATGTAAACAAAATACCCATCATTAATGATCTTTAGAGATAAAAAAATTAAATAGAAAATAAATTTTGAAATTTGAGATTTTTTTATTCGAAAAATAACAGAAAATAAAACTAAATTTAAACAAGTTAAAGATTTGAAAAATAACCTTAAAGTATAAAAATATTTTCAAAGTTAAATGAAAATAATGATCAAGATATTAATAACACTTTAAAAAAAATTCATATAATATTAATGTCTAAAAAATATTGTCTCCTTTAGGAAAATTTTAGTACTAACAAAATTAGCTACCACTCAATTAATGAATTATAAATATGAGGAGCCATTGAACAGTTGTAATTAAGAAATAAAGAAAAAATATAAAAGTATTGAAAACAATATAAAATATTAATAAGGTGATATTTTAAAATCAAAAAATCATATGTAAAATAAAGATTTCAGAAGTCAAAATTAAATAAAATTTTAACTTATAAGTTTCATTATATCAGTAAGGTTTAGAAAATATTATGTTAATAAACTAGAGTAAATTCCCTAGGAGTGTCAAATTAAGTGTGTATTATAGGCACACTTTATGTGCCTAGTGTCACAAACTGACCCACCAGGGCCCACTTGGTCAGTGATAAGCCCAGTGTGACAACTCCAAACCCACCTCTAATAGGTTAGGGGCCAGAGACTAGCACTGAGTGGGAATAACACATACATGGGAGGCATTATTCTAAGGTGCATGTATACATGCACACATATATAAATACCATGAAATGAAGAAAGAAAAATACAATTGATATCAATGTATTCATACATCTAAATCCCATAATTAGAGTATGATAAAAGTACTGGAAAGCAAAGAAGCCAAATACAAGTCTACCAAAACTAGAAATAAGTCAAACCTACTCAGAAATAGGGGATTGTTGTCAAATGAAACACTAGTATGAACCTTAGTCATTCTATACCAAATTATGCTTCTCCTACTCCTAGTCCTTCAAGGAATCTATAAAAAGGTATGTCTTCTACATAAGACATGAAATGTGCAAGAAATCCCATGCAGGGGTAAGTATGACAATACCTAGTAGTACACCCCAAAATCACCAAACATAAATCAACAAGATATTAGTAAGCTCATAACAAGGTATGAAAATTAGGATATGAGACATATCAATAAGAACAACTAAAACCAGATATACTCAAGAGATACTCCAAGTCTCAAAGAGGTCTCAACCATACTACTAAACATGGGATTCTACTTGAGGCTTCAAGGTAACACTCTTCCAGAAGAATCCACTCCACGAGTCATTATATAATTTATGTAACTTTCCTAATAGGTCATGATCATCAGGTCTTTCCATATAATATACACATTAGAACTTTGAAGATCTTGACACCCATATAGGGGATCACACCCAGGACCACGAGGGACACCAAAAACCCTACTGGAATAACCGATTAAGTAGGGGATCATATGTATGATGATACCATGAACCCTACTAAATTGACCTACTAGATAGGGGATCGATGACCTATGCATGGTGGTCACGCTGATGCCATGAACCCTACCTAGGGTGAACAAAGGAGTGATAGAGGAACACACCCTGGGCCATACAGAGGGACACCATGAACTATATCTAAGACTCATACCGTAGAGGGGATCACAATCCAATACTGAGGATGTAATGTCACATTGTACCCTTATAGGGATGGACCAAGGGAACCCACTCAATCGATACTGTTTTACACTGAAACAGTCCAAGGGGAAACACCCAAGCTTATACTAGAGCTGAACTAAGAAGAATTAGTGATCCAACCTATCCTTAAAAGAGTACATTGAGTGTCCTATAAGGTTACACCACATGTATTTCTAATCTTGGAACTGATCGTGTCTCACATTCACGTGACATGCATTTCTCAAAAATACATGGTGTATCCCATAGGGGTACACGATATGTGGATGCTCGTCCAACACTCAGCATGTTGTTCTATCCATGCCTGAGTACTTTACAAAGTACATGGAATTTACCCCGCCATACATGAAATTTGGGGTCACATGGGATCTTGGGAATGTACTCCCTATATGCGTGGATCCATCAACCAAGGGTTACATGACATGTGACTTGGCACACATGGTGTATAACACCACATGGATTCCTAAGCGTGTACTCCTTGTACACTCCGAGTTGGTTGAATGAGGATCAAATAGATTTTGGGCCCACTACACATCCTATGATATTTATCTTCTATGTGGAAAACCTAAATGCCACATGGATGGGACTATACAACATGTGTTCCTAAACTACAAATCATATAGTCTGAAATTTCTAAAAAAACTCCAAAACATCCACATGTCTTCTACCCATGTCGTTATTGCCACTAGATCTGCCACAAGACTCACTGTGAATCTTGAATCTAAAGTTGTCTGACCTCACTATTTTCAGTGGCCAGATTTCATCCACATCCATTGCTCAATAATCCTTCCCTATCGCACCACACAACAGCACCAAACCACAAGACGCACTTTAAAATAGGAAATGTGACCCCCCCCCCCAATCTGATCTCAATCCAGTGTCATCACCATACACCATGATCACATCACTGATCTTGAATCTGAACCAACAAAAAAGATCCATTGCACCAAATATCGAATGTTAAATGATTGTTTTATGGGTATTTTTCAAACCATCATCCAAATAGAAATGTCAACAATGAACGTGTGTAGAACAAGGGGAGAAATACATAAAACACAAAAGAGGAGCGAACCTCATCCATTGTTTGGGTTGGACTTGATTCATTATCATTATCACAAAGAATGATGAACCAATAACAATCAAATAAATTAAATTCCCAAATCCTAGGAAAATAAACCCATGTCCTCAAATCATAATCAACCCATGAATTAATTTGTTAGTGGATTGGTTCATGTTCATCATGGGATAATCAAATAGGGAATAAACCAATGGAAAAAAATTCCCTACCTTGATTTGGATCAATCAATGGTGAATATGGATTTGTGTTTTCATCATTAGTGAGATCCAAAAACTCTGATTGGCTCACCAATCACCAATCATTGATTCGTTGTTGGTCATTCGATGATCCTCTAATAAAGTCTTTTCAATGAATCCTCCCAATCCCTTGGGTCATGCGACTAACCCTAGGGTTTGTCCATAATAGTATTTTTATAAAGAGAGGATTATGTTTCTATGTTATAATAATAAATAAATTTATTTATTTGTTTATTTTATTATTTGTGTCTACGACAACACTTCATCAAAATGTCTAATGCTGGCAAAGTTTATGCTGCACCTAGGGTAAAAACCATGTTCTATAATTAATGATGGTCTCGAATATATCATATGAGTACCCATTCAGAAGTTATTCCATTATTTTTTTTAAAATGTGTCAGCTTGATTTAATATATTTAATATTTTTATTATATTGATATCGAGCCTCTCTAGGCCCCAGAATCTCACACCAAATCACCACTTAACTTTGGAAATATTCCTAAAAATATTCAAAATTCATATATAACAAAAATAAATTCATTACATTCTCCCCAACTTCAAGGATTTTTCCTAAAAATAGAAAACTTACTCCCAAGTGAGGGTATCGATCTCTAACTAGGCTTCCCACTCCCATGAGCTCTCTTGAAGGTTCTTATGCTACCAACATCCATGCACCCAAGGGAAACACTTTCCCATGAAGGTTTTTCTACTATTGGTTCTAAAACTCCACTAGGCACCTCAAAAAGGTAACTCCACCCTAAATGTCTAGCTTATCCTGGTCAACATTATGCAACAAGATGTGCACATGTCTCCTTAGTTGTGACACATGGAAAACACAAAGTGCCCAATACAACTGCGGTCAAAGGGCTAAGCAGTACACCACCTCGCTGCCCAACATGGTAATTGGAAAAAGGGCCTATGAACCCTTGATATAGCATGTCTCCCTAAAAAAATCTCTATAATTTACATTGAGGTGAGATCTCTCAGAACCCAAGATCTCCTCATTGAACTCCAAAGGCCAACTTCGTTGATCCATAAGGATAAGGGACCCCATACATTTTTGGGTAGTCCTAATTTTTTTCTGGATGAACTGAACCTTTCACAACCATCACTAGCACTAAATCTAAGCCTATAAGTGTTGTCTCTTATTAGATATAAGTGGTACAACAGTGACCTATAATACATGTCCTCATATAGTTTCTACACTGATGGTGGAGTGGTAACTATTGTGACACAAAAACTCCACAAATGGTAAGTGATCCTGTCAGTTATGTCCCAAATCTAACAATAAATCCCAAAGTATGTTCACCGGAACCTAAATATTTCACTTAACATGGTCATCTACCTGAGGTAGAAACACTGTTTAACTTACATCGAGTCCCAAATGTCTCATGCATCCTCCCCGTGAATGTAAAATGAAGTGATCATCACGATCTAAAATTATTTTCAAGGTAATTCCATAAAGAAGAACCACATAATGCTCACATAGGTGTCCTAGACTCTCTATTAAGATCTACTCTCAAATGGTTATTAAGTGGGACAACTTGGTGTCCATAAAAAACCAGTTAGATAGCATCGTGAACTCACATGGATCATAGAAGCCCTATCATGAAAACCACAAAGATACCATCCCATCTTCACTTCCATCTGGGCACCTCAACCTTTACCTACTAATAGGTGAGACTCTAAGAGTTTGACTCAGAAACATGCTACCACATCCTTACCCACTAACTTAAATGCTAAAGGATCTTAGTACATCTACACCTCTCCCGATAAACTACTAATGGAAAGAAACCTACTCAACACTTCCTTTCACTGCATGACTCATGTCATCATTTATATTCAAAAAAGGATGATGTGCTCCCCACCATAATAAAATCCATCAAAAAAATATCCAATAGATATCTGATCACATTGGATCTCATAATCAATATCCTCAAGTTGTACCTCCCTGAATTTATAAAGAAATGGATGGGTAACAACCATTGATTGGAGATACATTGCACCATCATCATCCTTAAGAGTTAACTACAAGTGGTTGACTACTCCACTACGTCACTCAACAATATTGATCAAAGATTTCACTATGATCATCTGCTACCACTGAAACACTCTTGGGTGTCTCCTAAGATAGCATTGCCTCAACCTTTAATGGGTACACTATCACTTCCATGTTTGAGAAGACATATACCAAGAAGTTGAACTTCTGAATCTAGAATTTATAATTCAATAACCTCTCATAAATATGGTACTATCATAGCATGTATAGAACCATAATAAAGTATCTCACATGCTCTACCTCTAACATTGAGTGCACTAGGATGTCATCAGAAGAGACAACCACAAACTGATCCAAGAAGGCCGATCTTATTCATAAGTCTCACAACACGTTGGGGAATTTGACATTACAAAAGGTATTACCAAGGACTCAAAGAAATAATAGTGTCATTATAAATCCACCTTCGATGAATTTTTCTCACAAACTTGGAGTTGGTGATAAGTTATCCTAAATTAAAAATCCTAGAACAACTTCACCCCTAACCACTGAGAAAGAAAGTCATCAATTCTCGAGGGTGGACACCCCTCCCTGACAGTCACTTGATTCAGGAGATGTCAATACACACATAACCTCAACCCTCATCTACTTTTTAAGCAAACAACACATGGTTTCCTGGGTGAAAATGTTGGGTCTTACAAGTCCTCTACTCTATAGATTTCTCCAACCACACCTTCAGCACTACAGCTACATGGATTCATCTAATATTCTAGGATAGATATCGGTTCATACCTGGTATAAGTATATATAGAAAACAAACCTT
The DNA here is from genome assembly GCA_963277665.1 of Viscum album. Taxonomy (NCBI): domain Eukaryota; kingdom Viridiplantae; phylum Streptophyta; class Magnoliopsida; order Santalales; family Viscaceae; genus Viscum; species Viscum album. Next base: position 1,657,503,731 of record OY728163.1, read on the forward strand.
CAATGGGGAGGTAATCCTAACACATTCTCAAGTAATACATCCACGTACCTCTCCCACATCATAAGAACTAAAATCTCATATCATCCATTGCTCCAAGGGTCATACCAGCCAACTGGTAAGAAGTTTCTTGTATCCTCCTATACATGATCTTATCTTGAAATTCCTAGGATTACTCCTTTCCAAAGTAGGAAAATTTTTTCCCATAACTTGAATACACTATAACCCTCATTAGTAATATTCAGATGAGCATGGATGGAGATAACCAATCTGTACTAAGGAAAATATCATAGGGTCCCACTACCAATACATAAAAGTTCCACATGAAGCTCTCTCTTCCCTCCCCCCACTAGAGTCAGACCACGCTATTAAAAGAAGTGTTTGATCACTGATCCTCTCTTTTGGAGCCTCCAAACACAAGGGTTAAGACAAAGGATCAACTAGAATATCTAAGTCTCAAACTATGGATATATAAATAAAAGTGTGTCTTATGCCTATGTTTATTAAAACTAAAACTAAATTAGAAAGACATATACCATGCCTAAAATCACTCCTAGATCCTCTGGGTTAAAATCCTCTAGCATCTACAGTTGTCCATGTCCTTATCCACTAGCTCCCTAAGCCCGTTGGGGGCCTCTTGGGGTTGTTGGTGGTAGAAGATCAAAGTGCTTGTCACCTCTTATTTCTCTCCAAGATCTTTAGTCATGCCCACCACCCAGTAGACCTCCTTGTTCCAACTGATACATTTTCCTAGGTGGTCTATTGATCACCACTATGTCTACAACATTATGGGTAGGAAAATACCAAATGAGATATCAACTTCCATCATAAGAATAGCAACACCACTACCTTGACAAACTACGTTGTCCTTGAGGTATTCATGAACAATGTAGCCTCTTGTGACATGACCTGCATTACATACCAGCTATCAGTGGGTCTTGTACACTGTGGATCCCAAGTGATTGCTGACATGGAAGGTCATAATAAATGTTTAATCCCTATGAATCATTATCCAGTACCAAAAAATCCATCCACAACTTAATCTGACATGATGCATCAACCTAAACCACTAGAGGTGGATCTATGCATGGATCAACAGGTGAAAGAACCACCTTTTTTCCACATAGAAGAAAAATTTCCTCATGACTAGGCCCCTACATGGAGGCCTCATCACTCATCAGTATATACCCTCAACTCTATTGTGGAAACCTCATTGTATGTTGTTGTGGAAACATCCTGAAAGAATACAAGATATACCACGTTCAATGATTATATCTATGAAACTAATTCAAAGACATGAAAACCACAACTCATTACTATATAATGTGTGTACAAATGTTTTCCTCTACAACCAGTGCCTACATGTGCTGATTCAACAAGAAGGTAGTCAGATTCCTAGTAAATGGATACATCGACTGCCACACCAACACTGGAGTCCCTGACCTGAAATCTGAACTCAAAACACTTAAACATTGTTGCCATAAAACCCAAAACAAACTTAATAGATAGAAAACCTCCATACTCCGGACCTAAGATGAACATTTATATGATACCACTCTATCATAACCCAACCCACCAGGTCTCACCTAGATAGTGATAATCTAATCATGACAACCCCAAGCCCTCCTCTAGTAGGCCAGGGGCTGGAGACCGGCATCGAGTAGGAATAATACACACATAGGAGGCATTATCCTAAGTTACCTGTATTCATACACACATCTCCAAATCCCATACAATGCTGAAAGATAAATATAATTGATACTAATTCATTCATACATCTAAATCCCACAATAAAAGTATGACAAAGGTATTGGAAAAAAAAGGGCCAAATAAAATCCCACCAAAACTAAAAATAAGTCCAACTTGCTTATAAGGAGGGGACTATTTTCAAATGAAACACTAGTATGGACCTCAATCAAACTAGACCAAACTATGATCCACCTACTCCTGACCCTCTAAGGACTTCATAAAAAGTCGTGTCATCTTCATAATACATGACTTGTGTATGAAGAGCCCGTGTAGGGGTGAGTATAAAAATACCCAGTAGGACACCCCCAAATACCCAAACATAAAGAATCAAGACACTAGTAATCTTATAACAAGGTATTTCAATCAGGATATGAGAAATAATAATAATAATAATAACAAAAGCTATATATACTCAAGATAAACTCCAAGTCTCACAGAGGTCTCAACCATACTACCAGCCACAGGATTATGCTCAAGGATTCAAGTTAATGATCGTCTAAGATAATCCAATCCATGATCCATGTTTTCTATGATGAAACCCACCTAATAGGTCATGCTTGTTGGGTATTTATATAGAATATAAACATTTGAACTCTGAATACCTCGACACCAAAATAGGGGTTCACATCTAGGACCACTGGAGGACACTACAAACCCTACTGGAATTGCCTGCTAAGTAGAGGATCGTATGTACAATGATACCATGAAACCTACTAGATTAACCTTCTAGATAGAAGATTGATTCCCTATGCATAGTTGTCACATTGATACCATGAACCCTACCCAAGGTGAATGAAATAATGATAGAGGATCACACCCTAGGTCATACGGAGGGACACTGTAGACTCTATCTGAGAATCATCCCATAAAGGGGATCACAATCCAATGTTGAGGACATAATGTTTCATTATACCCTCATACGGATAGACCAAGGGAACTCATTCAAGCAATATTGGTATACACTAAAATAGTATGAGATAAAACACCCAAGATCATACCTGATATGAACTAATAAGAATGAGCGATCCAACCTATACTTAAAAGAGTATATGACTTGTACCATTACGGTACATAGTGTTTCTTTCTAATCATGGTACTGCCCAAGTCTCGTGATCACTTGACATGAATTTCTCCAAAATACATGGCGAGTCCCATTGGGGTATATAGCACATGGATTCTCGTACAGCACTCGGTGTGTTTTTCTTGTTAGAGTTGGTGTCCTGAGAACCAACTGTTTGTACTTTGATTACGTGAATGTACACTTATTATATATATTGTTCATTGTTCTGCATGACTATAATATAATAATGTTCTGGAATATTTCTTGCATTAATAAGGTTATGGAATATCCCCGCTATGATGAGAACCTTAAAATGCCATAACAATATTCTTAAATAAAGTTATATGGTTGGATGACATACTATGATATGATACATGGTATACAGACCGTCATGTGTGAGTACTCTTAAGAAGACGAGACTCTCTCTCATGGATTTCACACTTGGTAATCTCTAAGATGGGAGATTATGAGAACAGACCTACCGGTAGTAATTCTGCATGTCTTGGTGTCATCGGACATTACTATCTACGAGCGTGTGTAATGGTCCTTAGACTGGAAGATTATCATTAACTCATGTCATGACTCGCACACTTATATTTTCTGACAAAAACCATCATGAAGACAGTTGGCGGGAAGTAGGGTATGTTGGGTGTGTCACGAATGACATGTTGTTAATGGATAAATCGAGTAAGGATTTGTACCTTCCATATTTATGAAAGTAGATATATCGGGCCCTTTTATTGAAATAGAATTGTCACCCAAATTCCATGGCCATGGTGTAACGACGAGTTTATTTCTGGAATTCAAAGAATGACAGATCAAGCATATAGGTTTATGACACTGGAAGGAAACCTACTTGATGAGATATTGAGATAAAGGGATTAAATTACACAGTAAGCATTCGTATGAGGTGACACGTCAATGCGGCGTCAAATTATTTCTCTTGGGTACCTTGACCTGTTGCCAGACAGTTTTCTTGGACTTTAGGTAAACTCACCTAATGCCAATGAGAAAGAGGCCTAGAGGGTCACACACTAAGTGTATCCACATATCTCAAGTAGAATAAATATTATTTCTGTACATGATTTAATAATTATTCAAGAAAGCCTAAATCGTTTTAATATTAGAGGAAGAATAAAATTAAAACAAGTACATGCCGTGTATTAATGATTACACATCTGTATTAATGATTACACACCGTGTAGTTTTCATTTTGGAAAGGAAATGAAAAAACAATTACATGTTGTGTATTAATGATTACACATCATGTAGTTTTTTTATGAAAAACAAGTACACGCCGTGTATAAATGATTACACGCCGTGTAGTTTTTCCAGTTGGGATTTTGAGGATATAATATTGTTTTATTAAATTATATTTATTATAATCAGTATGGGCGCATGTCAAGGAATTAATTATTCGACATGGGGTTTTCAATAAGAGTTAATGAAATAAATAAAATGTGTAACGTGTTTATTTATTATCATAACTCTATAACCTCAAACCCGATTATAAATATCCTTACAACCCCAACACTTTTCCCCAATTGTTGTGCATAATAATTTTAGAGAATTATTTCAAGGCCGAAAGAACTCCTTCCTCCAAGAACACTCTCAAGACTGAGAGAGATCCTCCTCTATCGGATCAAGACGATCTAAGGTGGACAATGCAAGCAAAGGCTTCTCCATGCTAGCACCCAGATATTCCTTTGGTGACATCCAGAGATATATGGTGCACGTGTGGATCACCGCTAGAGGAAGTCTACACTTGGCTTCTGCGAAGCAATGACGAATCACATCAGAGCGTGATTAGAAATATCAACGAATAAAGAACGCCACAAAAGGTATTTCTTGTCAATTAATTAAATTAATTATAATCAACCTATGATGATCCTCTTTTGTGGTTCTGGGACTATTCTTCTTCTTTTTCTATGATTCGATCTGTGGAGTCTAGCGTTTATCATCATATTGATACAGGATTGATCATTGCTAATGAAAAAAAAACGCCAAGTGGGCACATCCACCCATGATATTTTTCTACACTTGGAACCTTCAATTGGTATCAGAGCGATGTTATAATGTTTATTATAGTTATTTAATTTTTGTTGATAATTTACGCATTTATATTTGATTCAATTTAAGATAAATCGTTCTATAAATCTTAATGAATGGGATTTGTTCTTCCTTCTTCGTTTCTCGATTCACATCATAGAAACGACCTTTTAATTTTAATTTTGATTAAAATAAAAACAAGGAACTCATCCGGAGGAGCCGCTCTTTCTGTCTGTACAACACAAGAATACACGGCGTGTAGTGAAAACTACATGTCATGTACTTAGGTTCAACGAACCGGTACTGGTCTGCCAAACCATGCCATGTGAATTGAGTATACCTAAGTATTTATTCCACCGTGTTGACCAAAAATGAATAGTGTGTGGAAACTGGAATACACTGCGTGTATGTTGAATCAACATGTCGTGTAGTCCGATCCGGCCCAAGTGAAACCATGTACAAGGAGAAGCCATGTACCGTATACATGGTATTGCTAGGCCGATAACCGCGTAACAAGGAAGTACACGCTGTGTTAGATTAATCTACACATCGTGTACTCTAAAATTTCCAAAGTACATAAAACACACCAAATCCCCCAACGTGTAATTTGGATAAAGGGTGAAAACAAATACACACCGTGTAATATAGCCTACACGCTGTGTACTTTACAGAAATAGAATTTCACTAGGTTTCATCCAAAGTACAAAGACCCATATAAGGAATATGGATGTGAAGAATCTCAAGGAAATTCAGAAAGGAATTTAAGATAAAGAATTAATTAATTATAAGATCATAATTAATTAAATTCAAGCGCGACTTATCTTGAATAGAAGAGCAATTAAAAGAATTTGAATAATAAATATGTGTAAATGTCATTGCATGTTATAAATGATCATAAGCTAGACCAAAGACCCTTTGTGTGTATGGTTTAATTTAAATTTATTTAATTTAAATTCGTTGTCCTGCGATCCTTCTTCCAATAAAATGTAGGGCATGCGTGCCTATGGTTTTTTTAATGTAAACCCCATGTAATGGAGGATCTCCCAAGACAGAGGAGATGGTTCAAAACTCAAATCTGAGGCGAAAACCAATACAAGAAGATACAAAGGTGGACAGGTGGGAGCTACAAAACATGAACCATGGGGTTCAAGGTGTTTTTCCCTAGGTTAGGTTTAGTTTATCAAAACCAATAGATAAGCTAACCAATATAAGCTCATGATCATGCCATCTTATTTTATTTATGTCTGATTACATGGTTTATTTATTATGTATGTGTTGTCATGATCACATAGTTAATGAAATAAACAAGCATGTAAAGATAGAATAAAATAAAAACTGGACTATTCATAAACATTATCAAAACATGGTTAATCACTTAAGAAAGAATCACTTAATATTAACAAGCATGTGATAATGCAAAACTACGCACAAAGAATAAAATCCATCAAATACCATATTAATTCAGACCAAGCCTTCTGTTATTTGATTAAGGGCAAGACTCAATAAAACAATGTGTTTGACCAACCCTTGTTGGGACACTTACTTTTATAAAGGAAGCTCTTATGAAAGTTTTAGGTCGACTTAAACATTTTACATTAAGAGGATTAGCCCTTGCTAGACTTGTTGTAAAATGGAGGCAAGTGTTGAGGAAATCCAAGTTAGGATTTCAGGATTAGGGAGTCCACTGAACAGATCAAGGAACTGTGAGCTCACAGTTGGCAAAGACCTACCTACCTAAATACCTTCAAATAGCTTGACCAACCCCTGTTGGGGTTATGCGAAGGGGAATATGGATCCTTGCCACTAGAATGTCATGGAAACTGGACATTCCGAGTTCAATGGTGAGGGACATTGGGACTTGATAAAATAGTAGGAGACTAAATAAAATTTATTATTTCTCATAAAATGTAATCAAGAAAGTACTGATAAATCTTCTCTTTTAATTTGTAGAATCAATATGACAAACTCTTCAACCACATTTTCTCTACGATCAATTCTGGATAAAGACAATATCCTCACCAGCAGTAACTTTCAAGAATGGTTTAGGCACCTTCGGGTTATCCTACGCCATGAACGAAAGTTTTACATGTTGGAGTCCTCACTTCCCGATTCTCCTGCCCAAGGGGTGAGTGATAAAGATTTCATATTCTATGATCAACATTTGAACAATGCACTCGACGTTCAATGTTTGATGCTATCATCAATGTCAAGTGATCTCATGAAGTCTCATGAAGACATGGATGCCTACAGCATGCTCGAGCACCTCCATGGTTTATACCAAGAGAGACAAAGATAGGAAAGGTTTGAGATCTCCAAGTCTCTATTTCAGAGAAATCTTGGAGAGGGTGCCCCAGTTGGGCCTCATGTAGTCAATCTCATTGGCTACATTGAGCGCTTGGAGGTTTTAGGTTTTAAACTCCCCGAAGAACTAGGTACTGATCTCATTCTTTCATCACTCCCCTATATCTTATCTAACTTTGTTGTAAATTTCAACATGAACAACATTGAGAAGTCTCTATATGATCTTCTTATCCTTATTCTCCAAGTGGACAATGATATGAATCATGAAAATCCTTCTGTCTTTATGGTGAATAAAAGGAAAGGGAAGGTAAAGAGATTTAAGATCAAAGATTCTTTAAGGCCTTCCAAGAAAAGGAATATCAAAGGGGGGGCAAGATAACAGGAGGATATTTGTTTCGCATGTGGCAAGAAGGGCCACTGGAAGAAAAACTACACCCATCCAAGGAAGCAAGGGGAAGCTTCGGGTGTGTTTGTTATCGAATGCAATCTATCTATTTCTACAAATTGGGTATTAGATACAGATTTTGGTGCTCACATATGTATCCAAATATAGAAACCAAGTAGATTTAGGAAGATTGATCGAGGGGAGGTAGATCTACTGGAAGCCAACTGAGCCAGACTTACTGTTGTAGCTGTCAGGGACTACCACCTCACATTGCCAATTGGAATGATCTTGGTGTTAAAGGGTTGTTATTATGTACCTTCTGTTACTAAAAACATTATTTCAGTATCCAGATTAGATACTGATGGATTCATCTTAATGTTTGGAAATGAATGTTGCTACTTTTATAAAGATGGCATTTGTTTTGGTAGGGCACAATTATATAACGGCCTTTATGTGTTAGACTACACAAACCAAGTAATGGCAATAGATGACAAAGTTAATTCACATGACTCATACCACACCCAACTTTGGCATCACCAGCTAGGTCATGTCAATGAGAAATGTTTGACAAAATTACATCAATATGGGTATTTATATTATTTCAAACTAAAACCACTTGGTGTATGTCATACGTGTCTACAAGGCAAAATGACCAAAGCCCCATTTAGTGGGAAAGGTGAAAGGGTTAAAGAGCTTCTAGAATTAGTTCACACATATGTGTGTGGACCATTTCTAGTTGAATCAAGGGGTGGGTTTTTGTACTTCATAACTTTTACTGATGATTTTAGTAGATGTGGATATATTTAATTAATGAGGTATAAGTCAGATTCTTTTGATCGGTTCAAAGAATACAAGAATGATGTTGAGAACCATCTTGGTAAGAAGATTAAGAAACTCCGCTTAGACAGAGGAGGATAATATCTTAATCATGACTTTATTGATTTCTTACAGGAGTTTGTGATTCTATCTCAACTCTCTCCTCCTTACACGCCTCAGTGGAATGGTGTAATTGAAAGGAGGAATCGCACCCTGTTGGACATGGTGAGATCAATGATGAGTCATGCAAGTCTTCCATTATCCTTTTGGGGATATGAATTACATATTGTAGAACACATACTAAACCAAGTACCAACTAAATCGATAAATGGTATTCCATACGATTTATGGAGTGGAAGCAAATCCATGTTATCAAATTTACATGTTTCGGGTAGCAAAGCATTTGTTAAGGCCTCTTCAGGTAACAAAATTGCACCCAAGGCACAAAGTGTATCTTTATAGGATATCCTAAGGAAACAAGGGGATATTACCTATACAACCCCTCATATAAAAATGTTATAGTGGAAAGACACGCCATATCCTTGAGAGGGATCACATCTCCAAAAGATATAGTGGGAGTGAGATAGACTTTGATGAAGTCAAGGATCAAGATACACAGGAGTTGGTACAAGAACATATTCCACAAAGCCCCATGGAAGAACAATTTGTTCCAGAGACACAAGAATTGCGTAAGAGCATGAGAGAGGTGAGAGAACCAGAATGATATGGTTTTCTTGTCACCAAGGATGGTGACTCATTATTGGTTGAAAATGATGATCCTCTTACCTACAAGGAAGCATTTGAAGGCACAGACGTTGCCAAGTGGCAAGAAGCCATGAATTATGAAATGGATTCCATGTACCAAAACCAAGTCTTTATTTTGGTAGATCCTCCAGTTGATGTAAATCCTATTGGTAATAAATGGGTATTCAAGAAGAAACTAGACATAAAGGGACAAGTCAGCACCTATAAGGCACGACTGGTTGCAAAAGGTTTTAGACAGCGTCAAGGAATTGACTATGATGAAACCTTTTCACCGGTTGCGATGATAAAATCCATCAGAATCCTATTGGCCATTTCCACTTACCATGACTATGAAATTTGGAAAATGGATGTCAAAACAGCATTCCTTAACGGAAACCTCTAGGAAGATGTCTACATGACACAACCTGAAGGTTTTATGACTCCAAAGGATGCCAACAAGGTGTGCAAGTTGCAGAAATCCATTTATGGATTAAATCAAGCATCAAGGTCGTGGAACATTCATTTTGATGAATCTGTAATAAAATTTGGCTTTGTTAAGAATGAATGTGAGCCTTGTTTCTACAAAAGGTTTAGTGAAAGTGCAGTCATTTTACTAATAGTATCTCACGACCCGACCCAACGGGGCTCGAGCCGCGACTCCCCAAGCCCGCCTCCAATAGGCCAGGGGCTGGCGACCAGCGCCGAGTAGGCTATCACACACATGGGAGGCATTAGCCTAAGGTACCTGTACACACGCACCCACAAACACCTCCATGCAACAGTGTAGAGATATAGAAACTGAAAAGTAAATGCATGCATACAATCTATCCCAAACCAGAGTGCAACAGCAAAAGTACAAGGGCAAAACAGGGCCCACCAAAAGAAAACTACAAAGCGCGTCCAACATGCTCTGAAGAAGGGAAACGCTGCCACAAACACCCGCCGGAAATCTCCCTCGGCATAGCTCCGGTAAACACCCAGGTCAACTCGCTCACTAAGCTCCGCCTGCTCCGGGTCCTCCTGGGACTCCGTCAAAAGGCCTGTGGTTTGCACAAGACACAAACATGTGCGGGCAAAGCCCGTGCAGGGGTGAGTATAAACATACTCAGTAGGCACCCCAAAAACCCAAAACCCAAGGGAGCAACTGAAAGACAACAGTCCGCTCAACCCAGCCAGAGGGAACCCAGGCGAGAGAGAAACTCCATCTCGTGACCATCCTCGGCTAAACACAACAAGTCAGCTCAGCTCAGCTCAGGTGTATGCCCATACATACACCTTGAACAATCCAGATATACAAGCTCACGCCACAAAGCCACAAGAGGTACCGACCTCGTCACCAGCAACTGTCCACAACAAGGAGAGTACACCACGAACACTATCATACCAGATGACACTCATCCGAGAGATACACTCCAACGGGTCCCAAACAAACATCTCAGACGCTCACCCGAGAGACCACGCTCGTGGGATAACATCACTGAGGAAACATCACTGAAACAACATAACCACCAAACTCCTCGGAGAGGGGATCGCCGCTAGGGTCCACTAGGGGATACCAAGACCCACTCCGGTATACGTAGCTCACAGATAGGGGATCACTCCCAGGGTCCGCTGGGGGATACCACGACCCGATCTGGCATATGTAGTTCTCACAGATAGGGGATCACACCCAGGATCCGCTGGGGGATACCACAACCCGATCTGCACTCGACAGAAGCTTCACACTCAGATAGAGGATCATCGTCCATATAAAGATGGTCACGATGATACCGGAACCCTATCTGGGATAACTCGTGATGGAGGGGATCGAACCGACGATGCCACAACCCTACCGAAACCACGCGCTGAGTAGGGGATCACATAACCAACGATACCGCAACCCTACCGACACCAAGCGCTGAGTAGGGGATCGTATAACCAATGATGCCGCAACCCTACTATAAACATCATGCTGAGTAGGGGATCGTAAACCCGATGATGCCACAACCCTACTATGCACGACCCACCGCGTAGGGGATCATATTCCCGATGATGCCACAAACCCTACGGGGTTAACCTGCTAGATAGGGGATCGCTGCCTGTGAATAAGTGGTCATAGCGATACCAAGAACCCGATCTAGGGTAAAGATTCTAGAGGATCCACTTCGGGCCCTCCGGAGGGATACCACAACTCTAATAGTTTAAACATCCCATCGAGAGGATCACAAACCTATACGAAGGTTGTGATACCACACGAACCCTCGTAGGAACGAACCAAGGGAGAACCCTCAACCACTGCTGGTCCAAACGTCGCTAACCCGAGCGACTCGCCCCAAAGCCATACTGCGCACCTCCGAAGCCAAAACCGAGGCTATCATCGCGTTCCACGTGGAAAAACACGCAGTATAGGCTGTTTACTCGCCCGAAACGGAGCACCGGTGAAAACGACACTATTCACCGTAGCTAGCTCGTGTGGGGCCCACACAAAGATCCCGAAACCCATCGGGCGGATCACACCACGGCGATCCCCTCGGAAAAACAAGCGGAATCGACTACTCGCTCGCCCAAAACGGACACCCGGTGAAAAAGGTACTATTCACCGAAGGCCGGCTCGGGTGGGGCCCACGCCTGGATTCCGAATCTCAACGAACGGATCGCACCATTGAGATCCTCTCGGAAAAACACACAGGATCAACTAATCATCCGTCAAAATCGGACTCCTGGTGCAAAAGCTGCGTTTCCCCGCAAACGCCAAAACCCGGCCTCGTGGGGCCCGCACCCCGTTCACAGTCCCAACACCCGGAAACCATCTCAAAAAGTCCTTCATACCATCAGGGTCCCAACGCCACTGACGTCACGTCAAACGGACGCTCCGGGTAGAAGTTACAACGGCTCGAAGTCGTAAAATAATAAAATAATATTATTTTATACGACGTTTCTAGCTCCCGGGCCACGATCCCGAACCTTTAAACCCTTGAACCCACACCGGAGGGTTCGCCTCGTCGTTAGGGTCGCGTCGCCGCAAACGGCGCGCGAATCCAACTCCCGGAGTGCAAGTTACGGGGGTTTAAAGACCCCCGTATGCGAAAAATGGCCGGACCGGCCCCGACCGGCCGGTCCGGCCTGCCCGGACCGGCCGCCGCCGCCGGCCCGCCCTGGCCGGCGGCGCTCCGCCGCGCGCCGCCGCCGCGCCGGTGCCGCGCCGGCGGACCTTCCGCGGACCGCCGGGGGCACCCCGGTGGTCCGTTTTGCGATCTGGAGGCGTCTACGCGACCCTCGGGACCCGATCTACACTGCTACGGCTTCAATTTGCAGAAAAACGCAGCAAAAACGGGATCGGGGGTTAAAACTCAAAACCGCCTACCTCGCGGACGAAACGCCGACGTTCTGCCTCAGATCCGCGCTCCCGAGCTTCCGCTGCGCACTCCGGGAACGTCCGCCGTCGAATTCTGAGCTCGTGGGCGCTCCGTTTGCTCGATTCGGCGGAGTGGCGGCGAAGAACGGCGAAGAACGACGAAGAACGATAAAAGGGGGGGCGCTGATATTTATATCAGCGGCCCGCCGGCGCCAAACCCGCCTCGGACCCGACGCCCGATGCGAACAAAAGTAAGGTCACCCCTAGGGTAAATGCGCCGTTCTGAACGCAACGGCGGTCTCAGATTTTCCATCCGAGACTCCGTTCAGAAGTTATTTGAGCCGACGCTCGCACACAAACTTGCCACTTATTTACGGAAACGCCCCTGGTGGCGTTTCTCACCGCAGGCCCGCGCCCGCAAAGTTTACACCCCGCCTAGGGTAAACGGCACGTTCCGGACGCAACCGTGCCCTCAGATTCCCGTTCTGAGCTACCGTTTAGGAGATATCACACCCCCGCCACGTGCATAGTATAAAAATACTTATTATTTTTATAAAATTAATTCCGGGCACACCGGGCCTCGGAATCGCACGCCGTCTTCGCGCCTAGCTCTGGAATTATTCGTAGAAATATTCCAAAGTCTGACAGGGCCAAAAACCCGAGTCGCTACATCCTCCCCCCCTTAGAACTTTTCGTCCCCGAAAAGCCCCAAGCACAAGGAAAGCGACTGAACTCTCAACTGGGTCTCACATACCAGCGAGCTCACCAGCAAACAACCACTCAGGGTCTTACCAACGCCCCTGAACAAAACTCGAGCAAGCAACAAAAGGAAAGAGTACCGCTAAACAGTGTCTGACAAACTACTGCAGTAAGTAGAAAGGACACAAGGCGTACCTCTATCCATCTGTGGTGCCTCTGGGTCAACAGCCTCCAGGGCATGCAGTTGTCCTCGCCCTCGACCACCAGCTCCCTGAGCTTGGCGTGGACCACCTGGGGGTGGGGGTGGTGGCAACTGGTACTACCTACCACCGCCTCCCGCTGCACCAGCTCCGCCGCCACGTCTGCCGCCCTGCGGACCTCCTTGCTCGAGACGCTGCCTCTGCCAAGGCGGTCCATCGACCGGCTCCCTCTCAGCAGCACGTCGGGTCGGACAATATCAAGCAAGATGTCCCCGACCATCGCAAGCGTAACACCGCCTCTCCTGCGGCTGACCAAAACTGGCCTGCGAGCCCTGTGAGCCCTGAGGCTCAGATCCTCCATCCTGGGGTCGCCTCCTGTATTGTCGGCCACGTCCAGACCCCTGAGTCTGACGTCGGCTACCAGATGCCGATCCGACTGACGAAGTCTCAGCTCTCGAGTGCCCAACACTAACAGGGGAAAACTGCTCAGCTAGAAAACTCTCCACCACCAACGCTCGCTCCAGCACTCCAGCATAGGTGGGCAGGCACAAGGAAACCACACCCGCTCGGATGTCCCTGCGTAAGCCCTGCTCGAAGGTCCGAGCCCTAAAGAACGGGTCTCGAACCATATCCAGGGAGTAGCGCGACAGGTCTTTGAACCTCGCTGAGTACTCCGACACAGTCATGCTCTCCTGACGAAGCTGCAGAAGCTCCTGGATCCGCACTGACCTCAGCGTCACCGGATAGAACTCCTCCCTGAAGAGTGGCTCAAACTCTGCCCACGTGAGCGTCTCCTCATCATGGGACTGTGTCACCAAACTCCACCATCGCCCGGCAGAACCATGCAGAAGGCTCGCCTCTAGGACCACCATCTGATCTGGAGGTGTCCTCACTAGGCAGAAAACTCGGGTGACTGCCTCAAGCCAGTCATCAGCTGCCTCGGGGTCTGGATCACCCCGGAACCTCAGAGGTCGCTGCCTCTGGAACTCGTGTAGCGCACTCAGCCTGCGTGCAACCTCGTCCTGCACCGCCGGCACAACCAGCTGCTCAACAGGTGGTGGCTCAACTGGCAGACCACCTGGAGGTGCAACCTCAGAACCTGCGCCCTGCTCCACAGCCACTACACGGGGCGGGTCATCAGCACAATCCTGTTGCGGAACCCTCGCTGGCTGTCGTCCTGGAGGCATCCTGAAATACATTCAAGACACACCACAGTCAAAGAGTATATCTGGAGAGATGACTCAAGAAGGACAAGGAAAAACCAAAAACCCAGTCCTATATGATGCATGTACCATGATGTCCCCGCGACCAGTGTACGAACGTCCCGAGTCGAAAGGCAGGTTATCAGAGTCCTCGTGTATGGATACATCGGCCGCCGCACCAACACTGGAGTCCCTGGCCTGAAAGCCGAGCTCGAAACACCCTAACACTGCCACTATGCAACCCAAACCAAGCTCACAGCTAGACCAGCTACGCTCTGAGATCCCAAAGGTGGAACCACCTCTGATACCACTCTGTCACGACCCGACCCAACGGGGCTCGAGCCGCAACTCCCCAAGCCCGCCTCCAATAGGCCAGGGGCTGGCGACCAGCGCCGAGTAGGCTATCACACACATGGGAGGCATTAGCCTAAGGTACCTGTACACACGCACCCACAAACACCTTCATGCAACAGTGCAGAGATATAGAAACTGAAAAGTAAATGCATGCATACAATCTATCCCAAACCAGAGTGCAACAGAAAAAGTACAAGGGCAAAACAGGGCCCACCAAAAGAAAACTACAAAGCGCGTCCAACATGCTCTGAAGAAGGGAAACGCTGCCACAAACACCCGCCGGAAAGCTCCCTTGGCACAGCTCCGGTAAACACCCCGGTCAACTCGCTCACTAAGCTCCGCCTGCTCCGGGTCCTCCTGGGACTCCGTCAAAAGGCCTGTGGTCTGCACAAGACACAAACATGTGCGGGCAAAGCCCGTGCAGGGGTGAGTATAAACATACTCAGTAGGCACCCCAAAAACCCAAAACCCAAGGGAGCAACTGAAAGACAACAGTCCGCTCAACCCAGCCAGAGGGAACCCAGACGAGAGAGAAACTCCATCTCGTGACCATCCTCGGCTAAACACAACAAGTCAGCTCAGCTCAGCTCAGGTGTATGCCCATACATACACCTTGAACAATCCAGATATACAAGCTCACGCCACAAAGCCACAAGAGGTACCGACCTCGTCACCAGCAACTGTCCACAACAAGGAGAGTACACCACGAACACTATCATACCAGATGACACTCATCCGAGAGATACACTCCAACGGGTCCCAAACAAACATCTCAGACACTCACCCGAGAGACCACGCTCGTGGGATAACATCACTGAGGAAACATCACTGAAACAACATAACCACCAAACTCCTCGGAGAGGGGATTGCCGCTAGGGTCCGCTAGGGGATACCAAGACCCACTCCGGTATACGTAGCTCACAGATAGGGGATCACTCCCAGGGTCCGCTGGGGTATACCACGACCCGATCTGGCATACGTAGTTCTCACAGATAGGGGATCACACCCAGGATCCGCTAGGGGATACCACAACCCGATCTGCACTCGACAGAAGCTTCACACTCAGATAGAGGATCATCGTCCATATAAAGATGGTCACGACGATACCGGAACCCTATCTGGGATAACTCGCGATGGAGGGGATCGAACCGACGATGCCACAACCCTACCGAAACCACGCGCTGAGTAGGGGATCACATAACCAACGATACCGCAACCCTACCGACACCAAGCGCTGAGTAGGGGATCGTATAACCAACGATGCCGCAACCCTACTATAAACATCATGCTGAGTAGGGGATCGTAAACCCGACGATGCCACAACCCTACTATGCACGACCCACCGCGTAGGGGATCATATTCCCGATGATGCCACAAACCCTACGGGGTTAACCTACTAGATAGGGGATCGCTGCCCGTGAATAAGTGGTCACAGCGATACCAAGAACCCGATCTAGGGTAAAGATGCTAGAGGATCCACTCCGGGCCCTCCGGAGGGATACCACAACTCTAACAGTTTAAACATCCCATCGAGAGGATCACAAACCCATACGAAGGTTGTGATACCACACGAACCCTCGTAGGAACGAACCAAGGGAGAACCCTCAACCACTGCTGGTCCAAACGTCGCTAACCCGAGCGACTCGTCCTAAAGCCACACTTCGCACCTCCGAAGCCAAAACCGAGGCCATCATCGCGTTCCACGCGGAAAAACACGCAGGATAGGCTGTTTACTCGCCCGAAACAGAGCACCGGTGAAAACGACACTATTCACCGTAGCTAGCTCGTGCGGGGCCCACACAACGATCCCGAAACCCATCGGGCGGATCACACCACGGCGATCCCCTCGGAAAAACAAGCGGAATCGACTACTCGCTCGCCCAAAACGGACACCCGGTGAAAAAGGTATTATTCACCGAAGGCCGGCTCGGGTGGGGCCCACGCCTGGATTCCGAATCTCAACGAACGGATCGCACCATTGCGATCCTCTCGGAAAAACACACAGGATCAACTAATCATCCGTCAAAATCGGACTCCTGGTGCAAAAGCTGCGTTTCCCCGCAAACGCCAAAACCCGGCCTCGTGGGGCCCGCACCCCGTTCGCAGTCCCAACACCCGGAAACCATCTCAAAAAGTCCGTCATACCATCAGGGTCCCAACGCCACTGACGGCACGTCAAACGGACGCTCCGGGTAGAAGTTACAACGGCCCGAAGTCGTAAAATAATAAAATAATATTATTTTATACGACGTTTCTAGCTCCCGGGCCACGATCCCGAACCTTTAAACCCTCGAACCCACACCGGAGGGTTCGCCTCGCCGTTAGGGTCGCGTCGCCGCAAACGGCGCGCGAATCCGACTCCCGGAGTGCAAGTTACGGGGGTTTAAAGACCCCCGTATGCGAAAAATGGCCGGACCGGCCCCGACCGGCCGGTCTGGCCGGCCTGGACCGGCCGCCGCCGCGCTGGGCGGCCGGCCGCCGCGGCTCCGCCGCGGGCCGCCGGGATCCGCCGGCGCCGGTGCCGCGCCGGCGGACCTTCCGCGGACCGCCGGGGGCACCCCGGCGGTCCGTTTTGCGATCCGGAGGCGTCTACGCGACCCTCGGGACCTGATCTACACTGCTACGGCTTCAATTTGCAGAAAAACGCAGCAAAAACGGGATCGGGGGTTAAAACTCAAAACCGCCTACCTCGCGGGCGAAACGCCGACGTTCTGCCTCAGATCCGCGCTCCCGAGCTTCCGCTGCGCACTCCTGGAACGTCCTCCGTCGAATTCTGAGCTCGTGGGCGCTCCGTTTGCTCGATTCGGCGGAGTGGCGGCGAAGAACGGCGAAGAACGACGAAGAACGATA
Organism: Viscum album; assembly: GCA_963277665.1. Lineage (NCBI taxonomy): Eukaryota > Viridiplantae > Streptophyta > Magnoliopsida > Santalales > Viscaceae > Viscum > Viscum album. The sequence continues at coordinate 1,657,521,471 of OY728163.1, forward strand.
AAAGGGGGGGGGCGCTGATATTTATATCAGCAGCCCGCCGGCGCCAAACCCGCCTCGGACCCGACGCCCGATGCGAACAAAAGTAAGGTCACCTCTAGGGTAAACGCGCCGTTCTGAACGCAACGGCGGTCTCAGATTTTCCATCCGAGACTCCGTTCAGAAGTTATTTGAGCCGACGCTCGCACACAAACTCGCCACTTATTTATGGAAACGCCCCTGGTGGCGTTTCTCACCGCAGGCCCGCGCCCGCAAAGTTTACACCCCGCCTAGGGTAAACGGCACGTTCCGGACGCAACCGTGCCCTCAGATTCCCGTTCTGAGCTATCGTTTAGGAGATATCACACCCCCGCCACGTGCATAGTATAAAAATACTTATTATTTTTATAAAATTAATTCCGGGCACACCGGGCCTCGGAATCGCACGCCGTCTTCGCACCTAGCTCTGGAATTATTCATAGAAATATTCCAAAGTCTGACAGGGCCAAAAACCCGAGTCGCTACATAGTATATGTTGATGACATATTACTAATTGGAAACGAAGTACCTATCTTACAGTTAGTTAAGGCATGGTTGGATAAATGCTTCTATATAAAAGACTTGGGCGAGGTAGTATATATTCTTGGGATCAAGATCCATCGTGATAGATCCAAGAGAATATTGGGCCTGAGTCAAAGTACATACATTGACAAGATACTGAAGAGATTCAGTATGGAACAGTCCAAGAGGGGATTGTTGCCAGTGTCACATGGCATTCATCTTTATAAGAAAATGTGTCCTCAGACACATGAGGAAAGAAAGAAAATGGAAATGATCCCTTACACATCCATGATTGGGTCAGTCATGTATGTTATGCTATGTAAAAGGCTATATGTTTCTTACGCATTAAGTGTGGTAGGCAGATATCAAGCTGATCTAGGTGACCACCATTAGATTGCATTCAAGACTATCCTTAAGTATCTGAGGCGTACTAAGGATATGTTCCTGGTTTATGGATGAGATGAGGAACTAGTCATCATAGGACATGTAGATGCTAGTTTCTAGACTGATCAAGATGACATGAAGTCGCAGACTGGATACATCTTCAGTTTGAATGGAGGTGCAGTGAACTGGAAGAGCTCAAAACAAGGTGTGGTCGCAGATTCTACAACAGAGTCCGAGTATATCGTAGATTCTAAGACAGCTAAAGAAGCAGTATGGATGCGAAGATTCGTCCAAGAGATGGATGTAGTGCCTGGCAGTAAAGATCATATCACACTTTATTGTGATAATACTACAGTGGTGGCACTTGCAAAAGAGACAAGGTCACATCAGCAGATAAATCACATACTTCGGAAGTATCATCTCTTGGGGGATTTTTCTCAAAGAGGTTAAGTTGCAGTAAGCAGTATTTCCATGGAAGACAACATGGCGGGCCCCTTGACTAAAGCCTTGACTCATCAGAAACATGATCATCATGTGAGGTCTAGCAGACTAAAAGTTGTAAGAATTTGGATCTAGTCTAAGTGGGAGTTTGTTAGAGTTGGTGTCCTGAGAACCAACTGTTTGTACTTTGATTACATGAATGTACACTTATTATATATATTTTTCATTATTTTTCATGACTATAATATAATAATGTCCTAGAATATTTGTTGTATTAATAAGGTCATGGTAGATCCCTGCTATGATGAGAACCTTAAAATTCCATAACAATATTCTTAAATAAATTTCTACAGTTGGATGACATACTATGATAGGACACATAGTATACAGACTGTCATGTGTGAGTACTCATAAGAAGATGAGACTCTCTCTCATGGAGTTCGCACTTGGTAATATCTAAGATGGGAGATTATAAGAACAGAACCGTCAGTAGTAATTCTGTATGTCTTGGTGTCATCAGACATTACTATCTACGAGCATGTGTAATGGTCCTTAGACTGGAATATTATCATTAACTCGTGTCATGAATCGTGCACTTATATTTGCTGACAAAAACTGTCACGAAGATAGTTGGTGGAAAGTAGGGTACGTTGGGTGTGTCATGAATGAAATCTTGTTAATGGATAAGTCGAGGAAAGATTTGTCTCTTCCATATTTATGGAAGTAGATATCTCGGACCCTTTGATTGAAATAGAATTGTCGCCCAAATTCCATGGCCATGGTGTAACGACAAGTTTATTTCTGGAAGTCAAAGAATGACAGATCAAGCATATAGGTTTATGACACTGCCATGAAACCTTCTTGATGAGATATTGAGACAAAGGGATTAAATTACATAGTAAGCATTTGTATGAGGTGACATGTCAATGCGGCGTCAACTTCTTTCTCTTGGGTGCCTTGACCTATTGCTAGACAGTAATCTTGGAATTTAGGCAAGCTCGCCTAATGACAATGAGAAAGAGGCCTAGAGGGTCACACACTAAGTGTATCCACATATCTCAAGTAGAATAAAGATTATTACCATACGTGGTTTAATAATTATTCAAGGAAGCCTAAATCATTTTAATGTTGGAGGAAGAATAAAATGAAAACAAGTACACTCCATGTATTAATGATTACACGCCATGTAGTTTTTATTTTGAAAACAAGTAAACATCGTGTATTAATGATTATATGCCATGTAGTTTTCATTTTAGAAAGGAAATGAAAAAACAATTACATGTCGTGTATTAATGATTACACGTTGTGTAGTTTTTTTTATAAAAAACAAGTACACGTCGTGTATAAATGATTACACGCCGTTTAGTTTTTCCAGTCGGGATTTTGAGGATATAATATTGTTTTATTAAATGATATTTATTATAATCATCATGGGAACATGTTAAGGAATTAATTATTCGACATGGGGGTTTTCAATAAGAGTTAATGAAATAAATAAAATGCGTAACGCGTTTATTTATTGTCATAACTCTATAACCTCAAACCTGATTATAAATATACTCACAACCCCAACACTTTTCCCCAATCATTATGCACAAAAATTCTGGATAATTCTTTCAAGGCTGAAAGAACTCCTTCCTCCAAGAATGCTCTCAAGACCAAGAGAGATCTTCCTCCATCAGATCAAGACGATCTAAGGCGGACAACGCAAGCAAAGGCTTCTCCATACTAGCACCCAGAGATTCCTTTGGCAACGTCTAGAGATACATGGTGCACGTGTGGATCACCACTAGAGGAATTCTACACTTGGATTCTGTGAAGCAATGACGGATCACATCAGAGCATGATCAGAAATATCAACGAAGAAAGAACGCCTCAAAATGAATTTCTTGTCAATTAATTAAATTAATTATAATCAACCTATAAAAATCCTCCTTTGTGGTTCCGGGACTATTCTTCTTCTTTTTATTTGATTCGATCCATGGAGTCTGGTGTTTATTATCGTATTGATCCCAGATTGATCATCGCTAATGAAAAAAAACAAGTGGGAACACACGAAATATAGCACCACGTGGCATCCTTGGTGTGCACTCCCTATGAATTACAAGATGGTCATATGAGGATCACACAGCATATGGGACCACCACACAATGTGTGATATTTATATCCTACACAAAAAACCTAGCCAGAACACAAAGGGGACTACACAATGTGTGTTCCTAAACTTAATGTTGTGTAGTCCAAAATATCTTAGAAACTCTAGAATGTTCGTGTGTATTTCAGTTTCATCGTTGTCATTGCTAAATCCACCACATGACTCACTGGGAAGTTTGAATCTAAAGTTTATTGGCCTTTCCATCATTGGTGGCATGATTTTGGCTACATTCATTTATTGGGAATCCTTCCTCGTCACACCACGCTACCATCACTGCACCAAACCACAAGCCGAACTTCAAACTAGGAAACGTAAAATTCCGATCTAATATCAATCCAATGCCATCTCCACACACCTCTATCACATCATTGATCTTGAATCCATACCCATGTAAATTATTTATTGTTCCAAAGATCGAATGTGTAGTGATCGTTTTCTAGTTATTCATCAAAATCACTGGTCAAATAGAAATTTTGATGATGAACGTGCATATAATTAGGGGATAAATCCATAAAACAAAAAATAGGAACAAACCTCATCCATTATTTAGGTTAGCCTCAACTAATTTTTTTATCATAATGAATGAAGAACAAACAAAAATAAAATAAAATAAATTCCCAAATCCTAGGAAAATAAACTCATCTCCACAAAGCATGATCAACCCATGAATCAATATATTAGTGGATTGGTTTGTGTTCATAATGGGATAATAAAATGGGGAATAAATCAATAGATAAAAAAATCCCTACTTCCAGTTGGATCGATTTCTAACATAAATGGATTTGCATTGTCATTATTTTCATGATCTGTAAGATTTGATTGGCTCACTAATCATCAATCCTTAATCTGTTGCTGGTTTTCCGAGAATCCTCCAAGAATATTCCACCAATGGCTCCTTCTAATCCCTAGGGTTATGTGGATAACCCTAGGACCTGGTCATAATAGGATTTTTATAAGGATAGGATTTGGTCGCTATGTTATAATAATAAATAAATAAATAAACTGATTTATTTTATTATTTTCACTCGTGAAAACACTTCATTAAAACATCTGATGCCAAAAAAGGTTATGTCATTTATGGGGTAAAACTCACATTCCTAACTCAATATATATCTCAAATATCTCATAAAATTCCCCATTCATGATTTATTCCATTATTTCTGAAAAAATTGTGTGAGTATGATATAATATATTTAATATGTTTATTATATCAATATTGAGGCTCTTGGGCCCTAGAATATCACACCGACTCAGTGTCTGGATCCAAAAATATTCCTAAAAAAATTCCAAATTCATATATTAAAAAATATATTCATTTAACCTATGGTAAAAATTATATTAAAAACCCAACTATCCCTTTTCGAGGTAATAACATCAAGATTCATCTATTCCAAAACCACATCCACTTGTTTGTATCCATACATGAATGTTTTTCTTGGAGTATCACACTCACTTAACATTACCAAAATTATGGAAATTTTGAAAATATTTTTAGATAAAATAATTATTTTGAAAACATTTATAAAACATTTAATTAAAACAATTTTTAAAAACTCATGCTTTCCAAAGTTAAGAAAAAAATATCACAAGATAATCATACCAGACTCACCTTTGAAAAAGTAAAAGTGATCAAGAGGAAGGGTTTTTGTGAATATATTATCTATTTAAAGGTTGGTTAAAACAAAATCAAGGATGATATCACCTTTTTGAAAGTTTTCTCTATAAAATTGGTGTCCCGGATCAATGTTCCTAGTGCAAGAATGCTGGATAAGATTGCTAAAGATACTAATTGTACTAGTTTTGTCACACTTAATAGAGATGTGATTATATATATGCCCATAGCATAAGAGATTATGTTTCATCCATATGATTTTTTCATAAAAACTCCCAAAGGGTATGTATTCTATTTCATCTATAGAAAGATAAACAAAGGAAGAGACAGGAGATTTTCCTAGTAGGTGAAAAATCTCTATAGTATTTTTCATATCCAGTTGGCATCCTCCAAAATCATCATTGTAAAACAAGTAAGTTATAAATAAGTATCCTTTGGATAAAATAATCCAAATTTTTTAGTTCCTTTCAAATATCTAAAAATTATTTTGAGAGATTTTAAATGAGATTCCTTTGAATTTGATTAAAAATAATCACAAATGAAAATATTAAACATGATGTTCAACAAGGTCATGGTAAGGTAAAGAAGACTTATAATCATACTTATATAAATATTATTATTGATTGGTTTACCTACTCCATATAAGTTTTGTTTAAAATTAGTAATCATGGGTGTACTTATTTCCTTAGCATGATCCATTCCAAAAAATGTTTTAAAATATCATTAGTGTATTTACTTTGGTTTAAGTTCCATCAATATTTTGAGAAATTTGAAACCCAGGGAAAATTTGAGTTCTCCCATAATACTCATTCCAAACTCTTTATTCACTAAATTAGAAAATTCATTACAAATAGATTCTTTATTTGATCTAAAAATAGTATCATCAACATAAATTTGAAAAATTAATAAATCATTTGAAAAATAAAAAAAAAGTGTAGAATTGACTTTTCCCATTTTAAAATTATTTGATAAAAGGAATTTTTTTAACCCTTTATACCAAGGCTAAGGGGATTGTTTTAAACCATATGGATCTTTGGTTAACTTGAAAACATGATTTGGAAAATTAGGATCTTCAAAACTGAGTGCTTGTTCCACAATAATATTTTTAAAAATAAAACCATTTAGAAAATAACTTTCGGCGCCCATTTGAAAAGGTTTAAAATTAAATTTAGTAGTGGATTATAATGAAATTCTAATGGATTCTAGTTTAGAAATGGGTGAAAAGGTTTCACCATAATCAATATCCTCTTCTTTATTATAGACTTTACCAACAAGTCTATCCTTGTTACGAGTGATATTACCTTTCTCATCTAACTTATTTTAGAAAACTCATTTGGTGCCAATAATGGGATGATTTTTGGGTCTTTAAATGAGATTCCAAACATTATTTCATTGAAATTAGTTCAACTATTATTTAATGGAAAGTATTCAATCTTCATTATCAATATAATTGTCAAGGGTTTGAGGTTTAAAGTGAGTGATAAAAGTTTGATGTTAAACCTCATTTAAGACCAGCCTTTTAATACAAGTTCCATATTTTAATTCACTGATAACATTCTATAAGTGATGGTATTTTTATTTAACCTATGATTTGGGTAAATTATTAGATAAGGGTTCCTTTTCACCTTTTATTTCTTTAAAATATTGAGGTTTAGGTAAGGTAAAACTATATTGATCAATGCCATCATCACTATAAGGATAATATTTGGGTATATTATCAACAAACTTAATATTAATTGACTCTTCTAGGGTTTTAGTCCTCTTATTAAAGACTATATAGTTTTTACCTGAGTTATAGTACCCAATAAATATACCTTAATTGTATTTGGAGTCAAAATTTCCTAGGTTTTCCTTGGTTTTATGGATAAAAAATTTACACTCAAACACCTTAAAATAACCAACTTTAGAAAGAAAAAAAATATTTTTGAAGTCCATAAGGGGTTTTTCTAAGGATGGTTCATACAAGAACAAAATTAATGGTATAGCAAGCAGTATTTACCAACTCAGCTCAGAAGTATTGAGGGAAATTTAATTCATTGAAAAGAGTTCTAGAAAAATCTTTAAGGGCCTTATTTTATCTTTGAACAACCCCATTCTGTTGAGATGTTCTAGGAGTGGAGAAGGAATTATGATAACCTTGAGAAACACAAAGATCATAAAGGTCATTATTTAATTCTCCGCCATGGTCACTTATAAGTGTAATATATTATATCCATTTTCATTTTCAACTTTCTTAGAAAAATTGATAAATACTTTACAATCCTTATTTTTATGAGACAATAAATAAACCCATATATATCTAGTATAATCATATATAATTAAAAAGGTGTAGGATTTTCCTCCTATAATGAAAACTTGAGTTAGTCCAAAAATATAAAGGTGTACAAGTTCTAATATTTAGAGGAGGAAAATTCATTTTTATATTTAAAGGAAGATTTATGCTTCTTAACAAGTTTTCAAGGTTCATAAACAATGTTATATTTGAAAATAAAATTTGGTAAATCTCATACTACATGGTTACAATTAAGCTTGGCTAGTGTGTGTGTGTGTGTGTGTGCTACAATGGACAAGGTTTCTATGAAAAATATAAGACTTGCTATCATGTTCACTTAAACACTTAATTTTTTGGGTTATAATATATTTAAAATATATAATATAAACATTTTGAAAATTAGATATAGTAAATAAAATTTTTCCTTTAGAATTAAAAACTTTACAAAAATCATTTTCAGAAGTAATTTTAAACCTTTATCACATAACTCACTAATACTTAGTAAATTATGCTTCGACTCGTTAAAAAATAAAACATATTTAATTAAATTAGGGTTGGAGAAACTAAACACACCAATACGAGTTATTTTAATTTTTTAATCATCTCCAGACATGGCATGTCCTCTAATTATTTTTTTTATAGATGATTGAATTCATAAGTATCACCACACATGTGGCCCAAACACTTAATATCCATATGCCAAGTATGTTCTGGAGTTTTTTTCTTAATACACTTGTCCTATAAAATATTAATAGACTAATGATTTTGGTACCCATATTTTGGTCCCACTTAATTTAGCTAATAAAGACTTTGAAATCCAAACTTGTTTAGAAAAAGTTTTTCTATTATGAATGTCAGATGATAGATAAATGATCTTTGGTATACTGTAACTCCCTAAGATTTCATAGTAAGTTATTTTCTTTAAAGTAATTCAATAGCTTGCGCTACACGCAACACCGAGTTTGAGCGCACCACGACTTACCAAACTAGTCGTTCAAAAAGCGGTTATGAATAGTATTAACTGAATTTTTAATTTTATATACTCCATATAATTTTAGAATCTATATTATGTGTTTCTTATACATAATATAAGAACAAATTCATTTTTTCAGATAAAAGAATTATTTTTCAAAAAATGCAATTTTACCGCCTTTTAATGGAAAACCATTTTTAAAACCAATATTTGACACTTTTATATATTAAATTTAATGAAATTAAATTTTTATTTAGAATCAGGGCATAAAAATTTATTTTGGATAAATTTTTTGTACTTTTCTGATAACTTTCATATTTTGATGAATACTGAAAAATACTAAATTTTAATTGAAAACAACTTTTTTAATCAAAATAATTTATAGTGTTAAATTATGAATTTTAATGGTTTGTAAGTATAATTAGATTATATTTTTATCATTTAATATAATTTAGGTCATTATAAGTAATTTCACATTTAAATTTTACATAAACACATGTCAATCTATTGATAGTTTTTACTTTTTAAAAAACTCACTTTTTGGTTTTGACAACAAAAATTAATTTTAAATTAATTAATGAAAATTATATGTTTTTAATTTGGTAAAATAGAATTAATTTTTTAATTTGGAATATCAAAATTATCTTAGGGTAAATTTTTGGTATTTTTCTGAAAACATTAATTTTTTTATGAATAGTGAAGAACACTACATTATTGTTTAAAACTGACTTTTTATTTAAATAATTATTTATTTTATTAATTTTAAGTCAAAATAGATACATAATACCTATATATTTTCAATTTAATTCATTGGATTCATTTTATAATAAGTTTAGATATATAAAATTTTATTGAACTTTTTACCATCTTTTACCCACCTTCTAGGAGCATTTGAAAATTTGCATAAAACTTAATTTTACTGCTTCTGTGAGTTTAATTTCAAAAATATGAGAGACATGATTAACATAAGTAAGTAAAATTTGGTTCAATAAGATAAAAATATTTTTTGCTGAATAGCAACTTTTGACTTTTATTTATCACGGTTAAAAGTAAATAGGGTAATTAAGGGTAAAAATGATATTATAATTACCCTAACGCATTTCTTAATTATATTGGATAAGTTTAATTGGAAAAAAAACCTTAGGAATAAAATATGATCCTCTTTTGTCCACTTGGATTAGATTAGGGAATTTATTATTATTTTATTTAAAGAAGAGTTAAAAGTGTTAAATTCAAAGTTTAATAACTAAACCATTTTTAATATAGAGTTAAACATAAGATAAATTCGACTATAAATATTAATTAGAAAGATAAAAAAATTTCCTACATAATGGTATTTTATTTATAATTTTTATACATTAAATAATTTAATTTATATATGACACAATGATGATGCATAAATTACCTTATTAATGAAATATTAAAATAATTGATATTATAAATATCCAAATAAATGTAAATTGAGACTTCTGATGGATTAAACAAATTTTATAGGTTAATATGAAATGTTATGGTTGATTAAATGAATTTTATTCTAAGTGATAAAGTTTTTATGGATTTCAAAAAAATTAAATACTAAATAGTGTCAAAATTGACATAATTGCGTTTTTAAAACAAATACTATATTATTAATTGATATAATATTCATAAAAATATAATGTTCGGCCAAAGGACTTATATAAGGTTATATATATTAATAATGAACCACTTGGGGTTCTCTTGTCTTGTTATAGTAAGTTTATTAACCATATAATATAAAAATACAAAGAGACATGGTAAATGTCAAATTATTTAACTAAGAGTTAAATCTAAAAGATAAGGTTAATATGGTGACATAAACCTGTCTAAAACCTATTTTTTGAGAGTTTTTATACCCATACCCACCTTATCCTATAAATAAATCATTTTGGATCCATTAGAAACCGAAAATTATTTTATTATAAAATAATATTTCAAGCTTTTCCTAAAGTGACCCTCACCTCTCTTATAAAAGGGTACTTCCCCTTCTCTTAATTTCACACCTCCAAAGACATTTGGATCGGCCAAACACTGCCCAAATTTCCTCCCAAATTTCCTCCCTTCATCCTAGAGGCATTTATTTTTTCATAAATCCAACATAAGGATCCCTTTTGATCAAATCAAAAGGAAGAACTCGAAGAAGAGGTAAATATTTCATCACCTCTTTCAAGTTCTTTTCTTCTTCCACTTCCTCTTTATTTGTTGTTTCTATTATAAAATAATAACTCTAGTATATTCTATATACTATTATGTTATTATAAAAATGGTACAACCATATTCATTATTCTATCTATCATATGAATGACAAAGTCACCATACGTGCATACGCACGGCTTACCGTCTCCACGTCGTGGTGTAGTTTGTTATTCAAACACTTCATTATTTGGATGGGTATAATAATGAGTATAACTAATGTAAATAATAAATATAAAATTTTAATTATTATGTATATATTATATACCATCCAATTACATATTATTTCACCATCAATATAATGATATTGTTGCTCGTGCGTACGTACGGATTACCGTCTCCACGAACGCAATGAGATTCATTCCCCATCATAATCATTCAAGAATGATTTTCATTTTATGATTAAAAATAATGTTTAAGAACTTAATATCATTCTATATATGAATCAAATATATTCTATACATAATAAACATGACTTACGTAATAAAACATATAAAGGAAAACGAATCAGTTAACAACCAAAACAATGATACTACTGAAATATCATTAACAAAGAAATATTAGAAGATCATATATGATATAATATTTATGTATTTGGTTATTGTATAATTTAATAACAATTATTTAACCATTATACAGGAGGTTAATCTACCCTATACTAATGAAAAGTACAAGGTAAGGGGTTTTCATCTCACTTTTATTCCCGTGAGATTCATGCTATATTTGCCACTATTACCTTTTGTGTAGTGTATGTAATGCCCATGATTGTATTATTTGAATATTATAATTTAATTTATGGGTATTTACATCATAATTGAATTATCCTTCTTCCATGGGGTTTATTTTTCGTAAGTTACCAAATCGGTAAGGGAATTTCAAATTTCAATTTCCACTCATTCGGTTTTACGCAAACTTCGTTGATTATTATACTCCAAGATTATGTGTAAAATCACTATTTATTTACTTATATAGTAATTTTAGATCCACTTTGTGTGGATATAATTTTAATACACATAATCACTCCATTGATAAATTCTCAAGTCATCAATATAAACTTTATAAGAGTAATTTTAACTCAATTTTTATTCATTGAATTAAACATCCAAGTCATTGGTGTTGTTTTTACAAGAATATGTGTGAATGTCCTATGATTTATTTACACTGAATATCCAATCATATTGAGTGTATTTATATTTTTCACACATAATTATGTCATTGATTTATCCTTAACCTAAGGATATGGTCTTTATAAAGGAATTCATCTCAACTTACATTCCATTGAGACTTCTTTGTTGCTATGCACCAATTCACTTTTATTTGGTATATATACTACACTTTGGCATAGTATATCATGAATCACTTTATTCTCATGATATTATAAAGTTTTTATTTTCTTAATTATTTTTATTTAAGCATCTCTCATTTGGTTAGTAACTCTAACTAAAATATCATTTTAAATGTTTTAAAGATTTATTCTTCTAAACCTTTCTCATTAATGTCAATGTTTTCAAAATAGTTTTACAGATTTATTTATATGGACATGAATGTTTTAAAATGTTAATTCCTTTCAAAAGTTTCAAAGTGGTATGGGACACTTTGATTAAAAACTATCTTTTAAATGACTTCCTTTATAAATTATGTGACTTTTAAATGATTTCATGAAAAGGGGATATTTCTCTCAAAGATTTTTACTGATCATTTTCAACTATGTCAACATCCTTTACAGGATATTATTCTTGATCGAGTTTGATTTATTATGATACAAATATTCCATATTTTATTGAAGGTTTTGTGATATGTTCAACTGTGGATGTGTTATTTTTATACCATTCATGGTTTATGGATAAATTATTGACATTTCATATGCTAGTTTTAATATGAATGTTTATGTTATGTTTAAACCTTTTCATATGAGGAATGAATTGGACTTAGTAAGTGACTGGTGGAGCCCACTATAGCTCCTCGATGCATCGGTAGGTCTCATGAGACAAACTAGTGTCTTGGCACAAGGCCTTGAAAAAATCTTATTTGTAGTCTTGGCACAAGGCCTTGACTATGTGGTTATGAAGTCTGGAATTATGCATTCCATCATTATGAAATTGGATATTGATATTGCATGTGATTATTCGACTAGTATAATATCCATGTGAATAATTAAATGGCATTATTTTGATTTATATTTTCCATATTATGATGAAGTTTAAGTTTAAAAGGCTTTTTTTTAGTCTTATACATTGACTTAAATGTTTATACTTATTTATGAAAGTTTCCTCTATATTGTTATCCCTACTGAGCATCTGAGCTCACCCCTTTCTTATGTTTTATTTTTTCTAGGATGAAAAGAAGTATATTACGATTAACCTGTGGGAATAGGCTAAGGAATATAAGAGTGTTCAAAGGGGACACAATGTTGTTTTTTTATTTTATGATGTAATGTAAAACTTGTGTATGTATCTAGTACTTACAAGGCTACTAAACCAGTCGGTCTTTCAGGACATGATTCCTTGTATCATTCTAATGTTATGTAATAATGCACCGATTATCGGTAACTGGGGTCGGGGCGTTACATATACCATATCTATTATTCTTTCAGTTTCATTCATAAATAAGATTCCCACTTTCCTATATTAATTAGAAAATTTATTTTGGGAAAATCCCTTTTCAAAATTAGACTTTTTAGAATTTTTGGAAACACTAAATTATTTTAAAGAACCAATTTTAGAATTACTTTTAACAAAAAGTTGAGATTCCAAAATCATATATAAATATTGATCACCGTGGGTGAATTGAGAAAGATTAGTTTTAAGATATTTAATTTTATATTCAAAATTATTAAAATTTGGTGGTTTTTTTAATTTTAAAACCAAATAAACTTTATCTTTTACAAGTTGATATTTTTCAGAAACAACTAGATTGTATTTCTTTTTAAGATCCTTAAATTTTTAAGTTAAAAAAACCATTTTGAAGTTGATCTCCATCATAAATTAGATCTTCATAACTTAGATAAGAGGTTGAATATGTATAATAATAAAAGTAATGAGTAAAATTAATTGAATTGGATTCATCACATACCTCAATGTCATTCATAAGGCATTTCTCACTTTCATCACCTGATTCGTATGAAAAAAGAGAGTCATAAATAGCACTCCAAGTTGTTACTTTAAGAGATTTCACACCTTGTTTCTTTTCCTTAGCCTTCTTCTTGTTCAAGGGACAATCCATCTTGATATGACCCTTGTTTTTTTCAACTGAAACAAGTAATTTTTTATTCTTGATTCTCTTTTTTTTCATCAGTTGGATCTTTTATTTTTTATGAACTTGTTAATATTTTTGGAAAGATGAGTGATTTCGGTGTGGCTTTCGAATGAGTCATCATTTATATCCTTGAAATTGATTGACTTTTTAACCTCCTTATCAACTTTCTCATCTTGTCTCTTCATAGTTATCTCATAGGTCATGAGAGATCTGATAAGATCCTTGACTATTTTTTTTATGTCTTTATATTCTTGGATCATTGTCACTTCAGGTTCCCAATTTATTAGTAAAACCCAAAAGATTTTATGGACTAAATTTTGTACTGAAATAGTGTCACTAATAGATTTTCTAAATATCAATAAATCATGCAAACATCTCAGTAATAAACTCATTAAGATGCATACTAAAGATTTCAAAGTCTTGTTTATACATATCTAATATAGTATCATTAACTTAGTTTGTTCTTTTATGAGTTAATTATATGTGTTTCTAAATTTCATGATTAGTTTTTCATATAGATATACGATTAAACTAATTTTGGTCTAAGCCATAATGGAGGGCGTTCATAGCTTTATCATCTAGTTCAAAAGCAATAATATCCTCAGGTGTTCATTTTTCTTCTTTTTCTTTGGTAGGACTATAACCATGCATGAAACTTTTTCATATAGGATAACCAATACTTCTAAGAAATGTTGGAATACATTTCTTCCAATAAATATAGTTAGAACCATCAAAATAAGGTGAAATACCCATATGTTTCTCTTCAGTATCACCATGGATATAAGATGTAGATGCCATTTAAAAAAAACATTTTTTAAAAAATGGGTGAAAGACTTTGAAAACTAGTTAAACTTTGAATAAGTTGAAAACAAGAGACAAACAACAAATCACAAAAAAAATAAAGATTACCTCTTATACAAAATGTGATTCAGAGTGGGATAAAATGGAAAAAACGGGGTGAATTTCATTTTAAAAAATAAAAAGGGAAAATAATTCGTATAGAAAAACCCCCTTTTAAAATTAAAATATTAAGTAAAAGAGTAAGCATGTTTGATTAAATATAAAAATATAAGAGCAAAAACATATAAGTAAGAGTATTGAAAAATCAAATGTTTGAGCATAATGGAAATGAATTGATTAATTTTATCGCAATTTAAATATATAAGTGCAGTGATAATGATAAAAATTAAGTGTATTAAAAATAAGAATATCAAAGAACAAATGATTAAGCATAATGGAAATTTAAAAAATAGGTGAGTAAATCATAAAATAAATAATGAACATGATTTGATAAATTAGTTCAGATAAATCTCTTTAATGAGACCCTATGTCTCTTACCCTAATTTCTTAAGTGCTTATTGTATTATTCCTTGGATTTAATGGTATCCAAGATACCAAAACTCCCTTTTTTAAATTGGTTATAATGTGAAATCAGAATTACAATCAACCCCGTCTTTTTAAAAATTGTATCTAGAAACCTCAAAGAGAATGAAATCCCTTTCCTTTTAACGGTTTTGGAAGGAAACCTGAATCCCTCACTTTTAATGGTTGTAATCAATAAAATAGAATGAAGAAAAAGGAGAGATAATTTTTTATGCATAATCCCTCTAAATATCGGTCTCAATATCTTGAGGAATTGGAAAAAACACTAGGATAGATAGAAAATAATGTACAAAAAGTAAAAAATATTTATAATGAGTACATAATTTTGATTATAATTGAGAGTGAAAGCATAACTGAGAAAAAATTGATGATTGTGTAGATTTTTTATTGAGAATTGTATGTTTCCATGCCTTCAAGGGTCCTATTTATGGGCTCTAAGGTCACCAAGAATCTTATAGAATTGATCCAAGAATAAGGAAGTTGTGGAATAGGAATTCAATTCATTTTTTACCATAATAAATGATGGATTGGAATCCATATATTGATTTCATTAGGTATTTATTGGATACCACTGGGTAGTCGGTGTGCTACTTAGACTTCAGAGAATCTGGGAAACCTCCATCGGCCAGCCAATGTTGTCCATTGGTTGGTCGGTGGTCTCTAGACATAACTGCTACTTTTGTAATATTCTATCGGCTAGTCAATTCCCTTCCACTAGCTATCCGGTGGTTCTCCTATAGTTATAGGCATTTTTTCTTATTAGTATTGGTTAGTCGGTGCCTCCATACCGACTAGACAATGCCTCTGACAAGTGGAAGACATTAACATGTTCCTCCATGCTCTTTTTGATGACTTCTTTTGATCTGATGACTTCTTAACTTAATATCAAAAAAATTATAACCAAAATAATCTCGAGGAAAATTTTATAATGATATAAGGTGTTTGTGATCATTAAAACATAAAGTGACAAGCACAAAAAATGTGTGGGTTTGAGATGGGTTATTCCCTAGTTTTAGTCATGATGCTAGTTAGGGATCATTTATGGTTATGCCTTGAGATTCCTGGGTATTACTACTTGTTTAGGATAACATAGGTCATCTAGTGTTCTATTAGTGAGTTCTAAAAACCTAGAGCTCACAGGTCAGCACTCCCCCATGTTTCACATGTACTTTGAGCTTAGTATGACATGCCTTTATTTATTATGCATGTGTTGTTTGATTTTGATCACTTGGTTATCTCTCACTACCCTTAGTTATACTTTGTGATTTTATTTTCCATGTCACTCATCTTCATGGATTGTTTTATGAAAACCAAAGGATTTATGAAATAGGTCTCAAAGAAATTATTTTCAAAAATAAAATCAAACTAAAATAATTGATTTTAATTGTGAAATGTGATATGTAGATTCATGGAGGTATCCTTCTAGTCTTTTTCACAAACCCTGCATATTCCATTAAGCATATACAAACTTTGTTCTATCTGATATAGGTAAGGTAAATAAGATGTTTCTTTTATCAAGGATTCTTGATGTTATGTTTCCTTTCATGGTATGAGTCTAGTGGTGTATAAGGACCACATAGAGATGGATTGATCGAGTGTTCTAAGGTCCTATGTAGTTTGGTATTTTGTGTATTTTTGGTTATGTATAATCCAATTCGTCCCAATATATATTTTAACCCACACATTTATTTATGTGATGTTTGAGTTCTCCTACATTAGTTATAAATTTTTCATATGGTTATGAATTATTGTTATATCTCTGATACTTATACTTTTTTTAGAATGATTTATATTATTTTGATCATTTATTCATTAGAGTGTACATCCAACCTATGGACGATTCATGTAGGGTTCTCATTTAGAATCATTGGTGTATTTATCTAGATTTAGAGGGTGAAACCATTCCCACTGAGATATCATTGATACCCTGGCACTAGTTGTCAACTCGGGGTGATCAGGAATTCACCTTGGGCCTTATAGTGGACTAACCAAGGGGGCATGGCAAGTTGAACCAGTTGGGTTTATTACAACCATTCCATTAACATATTGTAATACATATAGAGTACTTGTGGTTGTAATCAATGGTTAAGATCAATCCCTAATTTTCCTATCTAATATAATGATTGGAATGCCAAAGGTTGAAGAAAATGGAAAGTTCTCCATGTGAAGGGTTTGAGATGGGAATGAGTAGTAGTAATGGTTTTAGGATTATGAAATCCATATAATAAATATTTCATAACATATATGTTTTTCTTGAAGCACAAGTTCTATAAATATTATTTTAACTGAATGTTTCAAAAGAACTTGTATATATTTATTATTAATCAAAACTCTTAGAGAGTTATCATATACTCATGTAAGCACATTGAACGGTAGTGAAAATTAATCAAAATCTCTATAAAAGTTAATATATTTCTACCCAGTGGTATAAAATTTTTAAATAATTATTTTTTTTATATGAAGTCTCGATGAAATATATCTAAAATTGATGATATTATTGAAAATGAATATCATATAGAGATATTGGATAAAGGAGGTGTTGAATATATCCTATGTAATAAGCATTCATAATAATCATAAGTTCATTCTAAATGATTTATTAAGAATTTATTTTTACCATAGAATCAATTATGGTAAACCATAAGTTTACCAATCACGTCACATTAAATACATGACATGATCATTTAGGTTATATGATACCAATTATAATGAAAAATATTCACACAAGTATACATGAGCATTAATCTATTGATAAAATAGTAAATATCCATCAGGGAGTGATGAATTTATGTAATGGATGTATGTATACTAAATTATCACTTTTAAGATAATTATTCATTCTTGTTATATTATTATGATTTCTCCATGTGTGGTGATTTTCCATGGGTTACCTTTAATTAGGGAAAATTATTTATATCGCTACTATCTATATTGGAAGTGAGTTTTCAATATTTATATGAAGAATCAATTGTGAAATATATATATATATATGTGTGTGTGTGGGAACATCCACCTACCATGTGATCCATTTAAATATTATATGAAAGATGAATCTATTAAATGGGAACATGTATTATTATTTTATGGTGATCATACATCACATGATATGAATGTTGAATAAAATAAATATCTAGAATCATATACCATATATAAAATGGTCCAACATAATCATTGATAAGATGCTTACAACACTTATATGGATAGTCTAGTTATAAAGTGTAGAAAATCAATAGTCTGATTATACACACCATAAGTGCAGTAACAAACTCATCATTGTACATCGCGAGTGGAAAATAATAAATATATGTTCTCTTTGAGAGGAAAATGAATATATAGATAGCAATGTGTTTTTTAGATGTTTTCCTTGAAGTGACACCTATAACATCCCATCTTTTTCTAGGTGCATCCCTCTTGAGTTTTTCATTTGAGACTCAGTGGTCAAGTCTTGTTCGAAGATGGACAGCATTTTTTGGGGAAAATGACCTAATGTTTGGGGATATATGTTTGTTGAATTAATATATTCTGGGTATAAATTGGGCAAGTGTTACCACAGGTTCTTGGTAAGTTGAAAATCCATAAAGGGGGTTCAGGTTGTGTTATAAAGAAATGGGATAAAAAACCATATGTGAAACATTTATACATCATGTAAATGGATTATATGTCGTGTAATGTTTGGTTGATTTTAATATTCAGTCAATGTGACAAGTTTTTCGATGTATCCCAATTAAAAATAATTACATGACATGTAACTATATTACATGTTGTGTACTTCCCTGACTCGCAGTTTTAAAGTGCGTTATGCAGTTTATTTTTATTTCATCTCACATGTAGCTTCTTCATCTTGATATAGGGTGACCTTCCATGTAATTTTGGAATCATTACCTCCCTTTTGAACGTCCCAATAATGCATTTGATCCCAGGTAAGTGGTTTTGATTCAATTTTCCCTTCTCTCCCTTGTTTCTCTAGATGTTGCGGTGTAATATCTTGATCATGTGCATTGTTGGTTTTAATCTTGATTAGTTTTGATATAGAATCATTCCTATGATCATCTGCACATTCTTCCTCATGGGATTTTTCCATTGGAATCATTATTTAATCGATAGTTAAAAGTAGGGGGTCTAAACCTTAACCCTGTAGTTTGATAACTCTCAAGTATGTGAAATATTACAATTTCGCCAATATATCATGTTCTGAATAAATTGAAAGAATTAATTGAATTGTTCCTTGTAGTCCCTTTGGATTCAATTGGTTATTGACCTGACTTATAGATACCATTATGGTGAGTGAACCCTTGAATATAAATGAATTGTTTAATAGCTTAAAGTGTGTTTAGCATGATATGGATTGTGGGTGGGTGCTTGATATAGATTCACCTTGGATTGAATTGTTTATTAATATAACTGGAATGCTATTGGTTATGACCAATTGATATATGAAATGTGTAAATTAAAGTTAAATGGCAATTTTCATAATTAACCATTGAGTCATATGTTGTGATATTGTGATATCCTTGTTGTTATGACTTGTGTTGTGATACATGCTAAAATTCTTATATAGCAGGCTATTCCCAATGATATATATTGAAATTATTATATAGTAGGCTATGCCTAGTGATACAAGTTGAAATTCTTATATAGTAGGCTAGACCCAGTGATACATGCTGAAATTCTTATATAGAGGGTTATGCCCAGTGATACATGTTGAAATACTTATATAGCGAGCTAAGCCCAGTGATACATGCTGAAATAATTATATAGAGAGCTAGGCCCAATTCAACATGTTGAAATACTTATATAGCAGGCTTGTCCCTTATTAAATGTTGAAATGCTTATATAGTAGGTTTTGACTCAGATTTGTGTGATTTATACCTCAGTTATAAGGTAATGGTTGGCATGGTTGTAAGACATGCTCAAAGACATTCTGGCATGGTGCCAACATGGGTTATATTTACCATGGTTATATAGTTGTAGTTGGCATGGTTGTGAGACATGCTCAAAGACATTCTGGCATGGTGTTGAAGCTGGTTGATGTGGTTTAATTTAATTATTTAATTAATTAATACTCTTGTTTATTTCATTATTGCATACACTTATTATTAGACTGGTTATGTTTAGACATGGTGGTGTTAACCTACTGAGTTATACTCACACCCTACTTAGGTCTCCATTTGATACCCGAGTAGATTACATGGATGTAGTTTAGACAATGGAAAAAGTCCTTGTTGTTGATTTTTTGTTTGCTAGATGGGCTGGAGTTTGGAGGCAGGACTGACATGGGGTTCGGGACTGGGGACTATTGAGTATTTATTTGTGTCTTCTATTCTTTTACTTGTATTTATTTTAAAATGACATTTAGTTACATTCTGGAACATCATTACATTATTCTTTATTATTTATTAGATTATTTAGTTGGATTTTATAGTTGGTTTTCCACTATATTATATTGATTTTGTTACTTCTACACTCTGATATTTATTTATTTATTATTATTGGATTATTCTGCTATGTTGTAACTCTAAATTCAGGGGGTATAGTCTCCCCATTATACTTATCACACCCCTGCTACTAGTCGTAAGCCTCTGGCATACATGCTTGAGATCTTGTAACCAACCTCTTCCTAGCCACGTGAGAGAGTACCGGATCAAGGGATGTTACAAAGTAGTATTAGAGAAAGATTATTTTATATTTATTTACTTTTTAGGAAAGGTGGAAAGGAGACTAGGATGTGTCGAGACTTGGTAATGAGATTTTTCATGAGATTATCTAACCCATGTATGGGGATAATCTGAGTGCCTAGGAAAGGGATTGTTGTTTATGTTGTTCACTTGTTACAGATGATGTTATTTCACCTTGGGTGATTCACATGTTTTGTGAGGTTATTATTTCATGATTTTATTGGTTCTTGAGATTATACTCATGGCCCAATATGGTGCGGGATGAGTATGCATGCATCATAATAGGAATATATAGATATATATTGACATGAATTGTTCATGATAGGGACATATTTATTGCATGTAATACATACTTTCCTTTCGAATTATGATATGATACATTTGTTATATCTATGAAATAAAATAAATGAACTGATGTGTCATGTAAAACACTTATAATCTATGTTTAGAGAGGCTAGGAGAATTGGTTCTCTATTTTTGTCACCTGTTGAGGTTAACCTTATTATAGCCAGTGTTTTAAGGATTATGTTTATCTTATAGAGAAAATGTATCCTCGTGTCTTCAAGTTGAGTGTCAAGAGAGTAGAAATCAACATGCTTCTAATGTAGCTAAACTAGATCTTCCTGTAGTTCCTAAGGATCAGGTGGATGTTCATCTTCATGATATCTTCTTAAGGGTCATGATATCCATGGAAATAGAGACTATTTGCACCATGACTTCAATTTATAAGATAACAAGAGAGTTCCAACTGTAGCATCTGGATACGTTTACTAGGGAGGTAATCCCCTAGGAATCTGAGATCTGGATTAAGCTCGTCTAGACAATCTTTAATCATCTTGATACACTCATATATAGGAGGGTGAATATTTCTTCATATATTATTTATGTACCATCCAAGCATTGGTGGGACATTCTGGATCAGGCAAGGAAGAAAGAGGAGTTATCTTGGAAGAAATTCTAGAAAAATTTCCTAATCCATTTCTATCAAGAAATGTTGAAGGATGTGAAGGCCTATGATTTCATGCATCTAATGTAGGATGGAATTTCATTATTGGGCTACATTAAATGTTTCAACGAATTGTAGTGTTTTGCGCCATCTTTGGAAACTTATGAGATCTCTAGGGTGAGATGTTTTAAGGGTGGTCTTTGCTATGAGATCAGATCGCTGGTGAACATGTTTTTTTAAGTAGTTTTGCAGACATGATGAATCAGGCACTCATTATAGAGGGGAATATGAGAGAGGCCCTGAGAAATGGTCAGGCTATTTTAGTAGGGAAAACTATGAGCTCTTATTCTAGTGAAAATAAGAATATCTCTATGATAGTTTTTTTCTAAGGAAACAGCGACCAGCGTAGTTAGGGCAGTGGGAAGCCATCTTAGGACTGTGGTCCTTTATATTTCTATCGGTGTGGAAATATGGGCTATAAATGACCTCATTTTTCATACCATTCTTTTGAGTGTCATGCTTGCAGTAGATTGGGTCACCTAAAAAGGTTTTTATGGGAATGTAACAGTAAAGCAGTGGTATGGGAATAGGAAAGGTACTAGAGTTCGGGAAGGACTCAGCTACTCCTCAACAGATAGGTATATGGATTTACATGGGATGTTCTAGTCGAGGTAGGAGGCATGGTACCCTAGTGCAGGAATGATGGTACCAGGCAGAGGTTATAGCTCAGGGGAGTCTGGTTAGAGCCCAGGGAAGAGGGGTTGGTTAGCTCCATGCTATGCAGACTTCTCCGAATAGTGTGGATGCAGGACCGTCTACTGTCAAAGGTACAATTCTGGTATCATCTACCCTTGATTTTTTTTTTGTTTGATATGGTAGCATCACATTCCTTTTTTATCTTCCCTTTTTATAAATTATTTGGTCTTTGGTATAGAAATTTTGGATTACATTATGACCATTAACCCATCATCTGTAGTGT
The DNA here is from genome assembly GCA_963277665.1 of Viscum album. Classification (NCBI taxonomy): domain Eukaryota; kingdom Viridiplantae; phylum Streptophyta; class Magnoliopsida; order Santalales; family Viscaceae; genus Viscum; species Viscum album. The sequence continues at coordinate 1,657,544,294 of OY728163.1, forward strand.
GATAAGAGAATATCAAGCATTGCAAGGTGTGTTCTCTAGAGATTGGTGGTTACTGTTTCTTTTGGGAATCGTTCATGTTGGAAATAACATGCTTAAATTTGATCCTTAGTATGGATTCTTTAATTCGATACCAGGATCATATCGACTGTTATTGAAGGAGAGTTACATTTTTATCTCCAGAAGGAGGCAACTATTCTCACCAAGGTGAGTGAGATCTTTAGGAAGGTCATTTAGGATTAATTCAGTGCATGTTGGATTGTCTCATGACTCAGATATCTAGTTTTTCTCTAGATTACGGTGGAATTAAACAATATTCTTTTCCTCCATTAGTAGATATTTTTCAGGATTTTTTTCTTGATGAGTTCAATGGCTTATCGCCCAGGTGATAGATCGAGTTTATGATTGATTTAGTGTTGGGAGCAGAGCCATTTTCTATCCTACCTTATAGAATAGAACTAGAAGAGCTTTGGGAGATGAAAGTTAAGTTGGAAGATATGGAATATAAAGGTTTAATACATCATATTACATCTCCTTGGGGTTATCCAGTTCTCTTCACCAAGAAGATTGATGGGTCTTTTCCCTTATGTGTGGATTATCAGAGATTGAACTAGATGAAAATCAAGAACCGATATCCTCTTTCATGCATTGGAAATATCTTCAATTGGATGAGAGGTTCTAAGATCTTCTCCAAGATAAATTTGAGATTAGGATACCATCATTTGAGGTTGAGACCATCATACATACCTCAGACTGCTTTTAGGAGAAGGTATGACTTGTATGGATTCATAGTGATGTCGTTTGGTCTGACCAATGAACTAATGGTATTAATGGCCTTAATGAATAGGATCTCTCATCCTTTTCTAGACCAGTTTGTGGTGGTTTTTATCAATGATATCTTAGTGTACTCCCATTCAGCAAAATAGCATTCCCAACATCTTGATAGAGCATCAGATTTACACTAAACTAACCAAATATAGTTTCTATATTGATAAAGTGCACTTATTGGGTCATGTCATCTCAGAGAAATGAGTTTTAGTGGACCTATTGAAAGTTATAGCCATGGTATCTTGGTAATATACCAATAATTTCTTCATAATTTGGTGCTTTCTGGGTTTAGCAGGTTATTATCAATGCTTTATCCAAGACTTCTCCTATTTGGCAGCACTGTTGTCAAGGATGACCAAAAACAATGTGAGGTTTGTTTGGTATGATGCTTGTGAGGGATCTTTTTAGGAGATGAAAGGTTGGATGACCTCATCACCTATCCTCACTTTACCTATTCCAGGTAAATCATATACCATGTACTTTGACGCATTCGGAGTTGGACTTAGGTCAATTCTGATATAGGAGGATTGTGTAGTTGCATATGTCTCTAGATAGTTGAGATTGTATCATAGTAATTACCCTACTCATGATATAGAGTTATAAGTATTGGTACATGCCCTGATATGTTGGAGATATTATCTCATGGGTGAGAGGTTTGGGGTGTACATGAACCACAAGAGCCTCAGGTACATCTTTTCTCAGCAGGACCTAAACCTTCAACAAAGGAGGTGGGTCGAGTATCTACAGTCTTTTGAATTCATGTTAGTTTATACACCAAGAAAGGGAAATTTCTTTTTCAATGAATTGAGCCAAAAGACATAGGCAGAGGTAGTACAGGAGTCTTTTAATGAGTGGAAGTTAATGTACCTCTTTTCAAACATGTTTCTAGATGTTCAAGAGTCTTAGGGATGAGTATTTATAACCTTGATATATATTATACATGAACTTTTGTACCGGATAAAAAATGAGTGGTTATCTGATCTAAAGGGCTTAGTTCTAAGAGACAACTTATATGGTGGGGAGACACCGTCGGGATGGTCTCTTGGTAGTGACAATTCTCTTTTTTATATGGATGAGTATGGGTTCCTACGGGCTTATGTGAGGAGATGATGAGGGATTTTTGTGCTTCTATATGGGCGGTACAACCTAGTTTTACAAAGATATATCATGATCTCCATAGACAATACTAGTGGTCGGGGATGAAGAAGGAGGTAGCAGGCTTCATGGCTATATGTTTTACTTGTCAACAGGTGAAAGTCAAGCATTAGAGGCCAGTTGGGATTTTTTAGCCTTTACCCATTCCTGAGTAGAAATGGGATGATGTCACTATGGATTTGGTGACAGGATTACCCAGAACAACCCATAAGAATGATGCTTTATGGGTGATTTTGGATTTACTGATGAAGGTAGTCCACTTCATTCCTATTAGGGATACCTTCATAGTTGATGATCTGGGCATCCTTTACATGTGCAAGGTAGTTCGGTTTCACGGTGTTTCGAGGAGTATTTTCTCTAACAGAGATCCTCATTTCACATCACATTTCTGTTAGGGACTTCAGAAGGCTTTTGGATCGCAGGTCCTTTTGAGTATGACCTATCATCCTCAAACTGATAGTCAATCTGAGAGGACTATTCAGGTTCTAGAGGATATGTTATGAGCTTGTGTTCTGGATTTTTCTTGTTCATGGGAGTAGTATATGGAACTCATGGAGTTTAAATATAATAATAGCTTCTAGGAATCCATCCATATGGTCCCTTTTAAGGCCTTGTATGGTAGGTTATGTAGTTCACCTATTTATTGGTTAGAGGTAGGTGAGTCAATACTTTTTGGGCCTAGTCTCGTGCAGGAGACATCTGAGCAAGTTCAATTGATCAAGAAATGGTTGGTGACCATGTAGAGCAGGCGAAAATCATATGCAGACCATTGGATATGATCTCTAGAGTTTGAGGTTGGTCATCGTGTTTTCTTTTGGGTGTCACCTAGGTTGGGGAAACTCTGTATTAGGAAACAGGGAAAGCTATTGCCCATGTTTCTCGATCCATTTGAGATTGTGGCAAGGGTCAGCCTAATAGAGTATTGTCTAACCCTTCTACAACACTTATGTTCCATGAAAGACATGTTTCATGTGTCACATATTTATAGATATTATCTTGACACTTCCCATGTGATAGATGTAGCATACATCAAACTTAGTGTTAACTCATCCTTTTAGGAATATCTAATACGGGTTGTGGATCATAGTGAGAGATATCACAGGGGTAATATTATACTGTTGGTCCAAGTGAAATGGAAGCATGGGTGAGTTTAGGAGGAGAATTGGGAGAGGTAATTTTATATGCAAGCACAGTGGCCAGAATTGTTCACTGAGACCCCAACGTGATGCTTGGAGCAGCTTAGGGATGAGCTATTATAAGGGGGGAGGTTTTAGGATCTCCTCTTTTTCCAGGTACATCTCTCTTGAGTTTTTCATTTGAGCCTTAGTGGATGGGTCTTATTTGGAGACATAGAGCCTTTGTTGGGGGAATGGCCTAATGATCAAAGATATATGTTTTTTGAATTAATGGAGTCTGGGTATAAATGGTTCAAGTGTTACCATGGGTTCTTGGTAATTTGAGAAGATTTAAAGGGGATTCGGGTTATGTTATAAGAAAATGGGTTGAAAAACCATCTGCAGAACATTTAAACATCATGTAAATAGATTACACGTCATGTAGTCACTAAAAGAAAAATGAATTATACCAATATAAAATTTTCATCAGATAATATATATGTTGGTAAAAATAAGTAATTCCAACAGATATTATATTTTATTGGTATTATTTATAGTTACCAACAATTATTTTTACCAACAGATATATTTGTCAATATTAATTGCTCAATACCAACAAATCCTTTATTAACAATTAAATTTGTCACTTTAACACACTAGTAGTAACAATTATTATATCAACAGATGAATATATTTTTATAAATTATTATAATTGATAAATTTTTTACCATTATAAATATATGATGAAATAAATTATTCAATATCAACAAATATTTTACTAATAAATTAATATAGATTTATTAATTATTTAACACAAACATATAACTGGAAAATAAAAAATATATGATTATATATTGAATTAAAATATTGATAATTTAATAATGATTCATGAAATTGATATATATAATTAAAAATTTAATAAATAATCAAATTTTTTGTTGATTTTAATGATATAAATTATAAACTTTCAAAGAAGAAAAACAGGAAGGTGTATAAATCGATGCTAACTAATTTACTTAGAAATATAAAATTTTTATTATATCAACTATTTATTAATATCATCTAGTTAAAATAAACTACTCTCACGCCTATCAAACATGGGAACACCACACCTCACTGGTTCCCTATGAAAACTCTAATCAGCCATCGGATTTTCGCCACCTCGTTTACCCACCATCAGCTCGTTACTAGACTGTTAATCCCCTTTTAGTCTATTGTCACACTATTTACCCTATTTATATCATCCCCCTTCTCTTAATCCCCCAAATCTTCTAGCCATTTACCCCCTTTGCCTCCCCTCAAATCCAATAACCATTCAACCCCCTTTGGTTCGTCGCCACACTATTTTTTATGAGTTGTGTTTCATCAACTTCACCTTCGGTTCATTAATATCCCTCCTTCTTCATTGTTTTCTCATGTTAGCCCATTACTTCTTCTTATCACCTCCTCTTCCACCATCTCCTTAAATTTCATCACAAGTGAGAGGTAATTCTTTATTACTAGAATCAATTTTTGAAATTTCTGTCATGATTTCCAAATTTTAGGCAGTGAATTTTGTGTAAATGCCTTTATTTTACTTTTCATCACTCGTAGATAAAAGCAGCATGATTTTCATCATAAAATTGATGAAAACCTTATATATAGTATTTATTAAAGAGTTAATTTGATATATTTAATGCTAATACAGTGATCACATTGAAGATAACTTCACCTTTTTACTCATGAAAATTATTTTTTGCACACTATATTTGATTTTAAACAAGTGTTAGGGCCCCATAATGATGAATGGGTGATTTATTGAAATATAAATTTTACCAGACTCCTTTTTAGGTCTCATTCTAGGTATGAATTCTATTTTAATTGAACTAAAATGTTTTCATTATATACATCATAGTAAAACATACAATCCACGTAGAAATTTTACACCTTTAATTATCAAATATTGAATGTTTTACAAATGAATGTTCCCTCAATCATATTATTATTTGAGGATTCATTATTAATTTTTTGAATAATATTTTTCCATTTTGTATTTGGTTACAATTCATTTTTTGATTTGGTGTTTATAATGCCTCAATGTTGTGTTTTTTCTTGATTAATGTATGATTTCAATTCAGTGTGATGAGTAAATTCATTATATTCATTTTATTACATTAATCATTTGGTGTACTATTGAATTTGATATTGAGAGTTTATACTTATTTTAGTCTTTATAATGTTTCCAATATGTTCATAGATTTAATTAATTGAAATATGCATAATATTTATTATATATTTTGAATTTCATTTGTATTTTGAACATCACAATGATATATTTATGTGATTATAAACCAGTGGTGTTTCATGTTAATGAATCATAATTTATTTTAGTATTTAAAATGAATTATCAAATGTGTTATTTGAATGTTAGCTTCTTTGTTAATATACAATTATGACTTTTTATTAATTGTTGAGAAACGTTACACTTATTCTCACTCAGAAAAAAATGCCAGTTTCTACTCAACTTTCATTATTTTCTTTGTTAATTTTCAATTATGAGTTTTTATTAATTTGAGAAATGTAACACTCATTCTCACTCATCATTTTCTCCTCAAATTGTATATTTTTTGGTGTCATTGATGTGAAAAATCCTGAAGATAAAATGTTATGATCGATTTATTTCACTAGAGATGTGTTCAAGTTGACTTACTTGGAGGGTAACACTCATTCTCACTTAGAAACAACATTAGTTTTTACTCAATTTTCAGATTTTATAGGGCTGTTTCTGAGAAAATTGCTAAAGAGAAAATACCAAGATCAACTTCTTTTGCTAGATATGTATTCAATATAACTTACTTAGAGGGTAATATGTGGCTATGTAATATGGGTGGATTGAAATTTTTGTTTAATATAGTCTTTTTGGGGAACTTTGGATTCAACTTTCCTTATATTTTTGATGGGTATAGAAAGGTTTTGAAGGGTTTTCAATTGATTAACCTTTCTGATGTTGACTGGTTTCACATTACTTGGAGCCTTGATCCACTGTCATTTGAACACTTAGGTTCTCTTTGAAATGTTTAGGAATGTTCATAACTCTTATTAATGCTAAATCAAAGTTGTATTATCTTTTCAGCAGTTCCATGTATCTATATCTAGGTTAAAGTTTCAAGGTTGTATCAAGTAATGGTTCCAAAATCAGAGTGTAAGCTACTGCTATACTCATTCTTGGTCCTCCTTGGAAACTTCCTGATGGTGGTTACCTCATAAAGTATCTAAAAAGTAGGGTCTCTTTGTACAATGATTTTCATCATGTATTATTCCAGTTATAAAGAAGATATTGCTACAATTAGTCTAGTTTATGGCCAGGAAGATGTTGTGGATCTTGTCAACCAACTGAATTTGATGTTTGTGGTGCCAATGAATAATAGATATCTTGATTACATGGGGATATTTGTACCTATTCTCTAGGTTGAAGAAAATTTTTATCCAGTCAAGGAACTTTTTAAGAAAGAAATTCCATAAATAAATATGCTTGAGCCCACCCCTGGCATGCCTCTTGAATTTTCACTGGTATCTTTTGAGCTTCAATGAAGTGTTTGGGCGGTGGAATTTTTGATGACTTTTTTAATGGTATGATAATATATCACCGCATATATTTTTATAATATATAGTTTTTATTATAGTAAATGATAACATTCATTTAAATTTTAAAAAAAATTGTCCAAAAATAAATAAATTGTTGTGAAATTTTGTGTTATAGGAAGAAATCAACTTAAATAATTGATAGTGTAAGGAAGTACTTATTATTTTTTTAAAATAGTTTGGATGAATTTTTATCATGGAGGCTACTTGTAATCCTCATTTCATGGAAGTGTATTTTACTTTTTTGGGTTATTTACAATAATTTTTTAAAAATCCCTTAGAAAACTTTTGTTCTACATGGTATTTTGTTAATGTTGTTAGGTTTTTTGGGTACTCCTTTTACCCTAACATCATACGTGGTAGATTTTTATTCATGAAATCACTTCACAAAGATCAAGTGACTAAATTTTTCTCAACCAAAGATAACCCTACGTCACTTTGTTTTTCATTTTTGGTTACATAAATATGAAAAGGATTCATCTTTAGCTCTCTTTATCCTTCTATCTCAGATCTTAGATGGATCCACTTGGAGAATTTCCTCTTCCAAGGGAAATGACATTATTAGTTTAATCGTAAATAAAGAACATATAAACATGCCAAGTTATATGTAGTTAACTAGTATAAGGTGGGATTATATTTTGATATCTCAAATTGAATTTAAGTTTCCTATTAGGGGGTGTAATCAAATTGAGTTGAGTCAAGTAAATAGATGATACTTATTTAGCTCGATCTTTATGCTCATCTAAAACTAGATTTAATAATGAATTTTAAGATTGAACTCTACTCAAATTTTAAACTGGTTTAGCTGATCTCACTTGATTAATCTTGATTCTATAAATAATATATAAACACATATACAAAATTTGAAATATATAGCAACAATTATATAGTGACGTCAAAAGTATTTCAAATAATAAATATATATTAACATTAATTTATATCTTAAAATATTTACTCATCCATTATGTTTATGACTTTCTCAATTATTTCAATTCAACATGATGAATTTCTTGAGTAACTCAAGAAAAATCTCAATAAAAATTGAGCCTCAAATCTTATATGTGTGCAAAACTCAAGTATCTTGAGAGTATCACTATATCCATTTACTTCCCTACACATAATTTAACTTTGTTAAATAATTACTAGTGAAGTTATCTATCAATCTTGTGATATTTTCCAATTCAATCCCTATTTTTTGAGAGGCTACTATTATATTCTAGATACTAGATCATTCAATATAAAAAATCATATGTGGGTGTATATGTAGACATCTATGTGAGTGAGTCAGTATAAGGTGGGTGTATGTGCTGATATCTCAAGCTTGGGTTAAATGTGTGCCTTTGATTTTTCAAGAACTTTTTGTTTGATAGTTTTCTTACCTAGTCACTTATTAACATATTTGTTATTTCATTTTCCTTGAACTAGTTATGCCTCAGTTCATGTTTTAGAATTGTAATTTTCATAATGTTGATTCTATTTTATGCCACAAACTTTTTAACACTACAACATTGTTTAGATCATTTGATTTTTTGTATTGAATCATAACTATTTTTATATTTTTGTGAATATTGTCATGAATTAAAAATTAAGTATTTAATTTTGGTTTTGAAACTATGAATCTATCTTGAATGTTTTTGTTATTTGATACTACTTTTAAATTATAATTTTGATTTAGTATTTGTTGGTTATCTTTTAACTTATATGGAATTGAATATGTTATCTAATTTGTTTACTGATTGTTTATTTTCTAAATTTGTAAATGATCTTAATAAATAATTTATATATTCCATATTTTTTGGATTTATTGAATCATTACTATAATCTTTGTCTCTTGTTCATTTAGTGATGACTTGTACAGATTAAGGATGTTTGATTAGGTTGGCTATTTTATTTCTTATTTTTTGGTGGCAGCTAGTTTCTTGGAGATTGTTCATCATGTTTTTTTTTGTTCACAATTCATTTTTGTGTTCTTCATGGTTACTCATCATCTTTAGCTTGAAGGTTTGATCACTTACCTTGTGATCTTTACTCATGAAACAGGTAATTTGGAGACAAATTTTTTGTTTGTGGTCTTCCTTTTCATTTACCAATTATTGTGAACAATAGAAGGCATTCCCTTTTATAAATCACCAATGATGCACCAGTTAGATTTGTTTTTATTATTATTTATGATATGTTTTATTTTCTTTTCTTTTCTTGTTCTATTTCTGCATTGATGGTTCTTTTCAAGGTTTTCCAGGTGTACATTATCTTTCATGGATGGTTTTTAGTGGTGTGTTGGAGTGTTCGTGGTGGTTCTCTGACACCAAATTCAAAATTATTATTCAAGGGCATATGGTTCTAGAGGTATTATTTTTATTTGGAGTGTTTTTTAATGCTAGTTTCATTTATATGGTGCAGTATGGAGACCGGTGGCTTGGATTCTGAATCCATGTGATGACAGGGGAAAATAAAGGGAGAGTAATATGTTTTTCCATAGGGTTTGTGGGTTTTTGATCATTGCTACAGTAGGTAATCCTGAGGTGGATATGAAATTTTTCTATGCTTTGGGTCTTCATGTGAAGGGAATGTTTTTTTGGGTCAATATTTTATTTGGGCACACCATTGAACCCATTCTTGTCATGGTCTTGTGGTCTTTTGCCTTCTTTTACTTTTCGAGGTAAAGTCAATGTGGTATGTAGGATTCACCTTTATTTTATCTTTTTTACTTGATTTAATAATCTTAAAGATGCTTGACTATGAGTTCCACCTTATCATATTGGATGTTTGTGGTCTCAGTTTTGATCTATTAAGAGAGGTGTGAGGTGAGTGTGGTAGAATGGTGATTGTATTTTTTTAAGTGTTTTTCTCAAGGTTTTTTGTAATTTATTGTTGATATAAAGCTATGAAGATAGATTTTGGAGGAGTTTTTGATAGCCTTGTGATGATAAGGATGGAATGAATATACCATAGGTCTAGTATGTTGTTCTTTTTGGGAGTTTTCAGTGATTCTATCAGTGTTATGTTGTCCCATATTTGGAAAGTTTCAAGCTCCAGTTCATTTCACTCAACTTGTTTAGTGTTTCATTCTTAAATTCTAGCCTATTTTTGTTATATATCATCTAGTTTTTAACATATTTTTCCTTATAAAAAATAATTGACATTGTAAAGATCGTTTCTCTCTTGGAAGAGCCAGATGCACTTGCAGGTATTACAACACTTTCAAAAATACAAATATTTATTTCCCATAATCACCTACAATTTAAATGAAATGAAATTTTATTTTGATTTAATGATGATATCCCATTGTTATATTGATGTATGTAGTTGGAAAGTGTGAAGTTAAAAATTGTTGGAAGTGTGAGAGAAACATATTTCCTATCTGAATCACTGCAGTAATAGCTGATGTGTCACAAAAATAGATTTCAGATGAAATTTGGTGGAGTTTCATGTAATTTTTCTTGAATTTTAAACATTTCATAATATATTTATTGGAGTTTATGTTTTTACATGAGTTTTAACATGTTAAATAAAGTCTAAATTCATGCAGATATTTTGTACTAATTTGTGGGTATGTTCTTTGGTCATTTTTTATGTGGATATTGGAGCTAAAGGGTGTGTCATAATAGCGACTTGAGGTTTCTCGCTAGGATGGGCTGGTGCTAGAGCTGGCTCACTGGCATGGATGGGTTGGTGTTGGAGTTAGCTCACTGGAATGGGTCACTGGTCCCTAGTGTTGGAGCTAGCTCACTGTCATGGATGGGTTGGTACTGGAACTGGCATGGATGGAGCTAGCTCACTAGATGGGTTGCTCACTGACATGGATGGATGGATGGATCCAACATTGTGGATGGATCCTACCTTTTTGATGGGTCGCTCATTATATGGAGTTAGCTCATTGTGTGTGCGTGTGTGGGGTGATGGATTAAACATTTTTGTATTAAATTTCATTATAAATAAAATTATTATTATTTATAATTTTAAAAATGTGTGAAAACTATCTTTTTTTTGATAATTATATATTATATATGATAAATTAGTAAATATAATATAAAATTTTACTAGAAATAAAAATATATAATTTTTATGTTTGTAATATTATTACCAATAGATAAAGTCATTAGAACCTATTGCTAAACATTTTAACCAACATATATATTATTTTTTTGTATTATTATAATTGTAACATAACTATTTTATCTGTCACAAAAACATTTAGTGACAGAGTTTTTACCGACAGTTTAGTGATAGGGACATATATGTTGGTAAAATGTTTTACCAATATAAAATGTACTTTTACCAACAGATATGCCCTCATTGGAAAAAGAGAAATATTTTTAGTGAATGTTCGAGAAATTTTAATATTCAATCGAGGCAATTGGTTTTTTGGAATATACCACTAAAAAATAATTACATGACGTGTAACTATATTACATGTCATGCAATTCCCTGACATATTGTTTTAAAGTGTTATATGATGTTGATTTTTATTTCATCTCCTATGAAACTTCTTCCTCTCAACCTAGGACAACCTTCCATGTGATTTTGGAATCCTTCCCTCCCTTTTAGACATCTTGATAATTCATTTTATCCCTGTTAAGTGGTTTCAGTCAAGTTTTCCCTTCTCTCCCTTGTTTCTCCACACGTTTTGGTTTAATCTCCTGATCGTGTGCATTGTTGGTTTTGATCTTGATCAGTTTTGATCTAGGGTCCTTCTTATGATTATCTGCACCTTCTTCCTCATGGGCATTTGTCATTGGAAGCATTGTTTGATCGATTGTTAAAGGTAGGGAGTCTAAACCTTAACCCCATGGTTTGATAATTGTCAAGTATGTACAATATTACAATTGTTCCAACACATCGTGCACTGAATAAATTGAAAGAATGAATTGACTTATTCTTTGGAGTCACTTTGGATCGAATTAGTTATTGACTTGGCTTATGTCTACCATTTAGGTGAGAGAACCCTTGAATATAAATGAATTGTTTAATGGCTTAAAGTGTGTTTAGCATGACATAGATTGTGGGTGTTTGCTTGATATAGATTCACCTTGGATTGACTTGTTTATTGAGATAATTGGCATGTTATTGGTTATGACCAATTGATATATGAAATGTGTAAATGAAAGTTAAATAGTAATTTTCATAATTAACCATTGATCCATATGATGTGATATTATGATATCCTTGTTGCTATGTCTTGTGTTGTGATATATGTTGGGCTATGCCCAGTGATACATAATGAAATGATTATATAGTAGGCTCAGACTAGTGATACATGTTGAAATTATTATATACTGGGTTATGCCCAGTGATACATGTTGAAATGCTTACATAGAGGGCTAGGCCTAGTGAGGCATGCTGAAATGCTTATATAGCGGGATAAGCCCGGTGACACATTCTGAAATGCTTATATAGTGGGATCACCCCTAATTAAATGTTAAAATGCTTATATAGTGGGTTTTGACCTAGATTTTTGTGATTTATACCTTGTTTTTAAGTTTATGGTTGGCATGGTTGTAATCCATGATCAGAGACATTACGACATGGTGCTAAGGTAGGTTATGTTTACCATGGTTATATGGTTGTGGTTTACATGGTTGTGAGACATTCTCAGAGACATTCTAACATGGTTCCAAATTAGGTTTATGTGGTATTAATTTAATTGTTTAATTAATTAATACTTGTGTTTATTTTATTATTACATACACTTATTATCAAACTATTTATGTTTAGAAATTGTGGTGTCAACCTACTGAGTTATATTCACACCCTATTTAGGACGTTGTTTGGTACCCAAGAAGATTACATGGATGCAGGTTTGTACAAGGGAAAAGGACCTTGTTGTTGATTGCTTGCTTGCTGGATGAGATGGAGTTTGGAGGTGGGACTGATATGGGGTTCGGGACTGGGGATTGTTGAGTCTTTATTTGAGAATGCTATTCTTTTACTTGTATTTCTTCTAGAATGACATTTAGTTACATTCCAGCACATCATTACATTATTCTTTATTATTTATTGGATTATTGAGTTGGATTTTATAGTTGGTTTTCCACTGTATTATATTGTTTCCATTACTTATGCACTCTGATATTTATTTATTTACTGTTATTAGATTATTCGGTTGTGTTGTAACTCTGAATCCAGGGGTGTAGTCTTCTCACTGTACTTATCGCACCCTCACTGTTAGTCAACAGTGTCTGGCGTACGGGGAGGCATGCTTGAGGTCTCATAACCAACCCCTTTCTGGCCATGTGAGAGAATGTTGGATCAGGGAACCTTACAAAGTGGTATCAGAATAGGTTTCTTTTATATTTATTTAATTTTTAGGAAAGGTATAAAGGATACTAGAATTTATTAGGACTTGGTAATAAGCTTTTTCATGGGAGTAGCTAACCCATGTACGAGGGGAAATCTGAGTGCCCAAGAAAGGGATTTTTTTTATGTTGTTCACTTGTTACAGTTGATGTTATTTCACCTTAGGTGATTCACATATTGTGTGAGGTTATTATTTCATGATGTTATTGGTTCTTGAGAGTATACTCGTGGCCCGGTATGGTGTGATATGAGTATGCATGTATCATAATAGGCACATAGGGATATATATTGACACGCATTGTTCATGATAGGGACGTATTTATTGCATGTAATATATACTTTCCTATTAAACTGTGATATGAGACATTTTGTATATCTGGGAAATAAAATAAATGAACTAGTATGTCATGCTAAAACACTTGTAAAAAATGTTTAGAGAGACTGGGAGTAGTGGTTCCCTATTATTGTCACTTGTTGAGGTTGTACATGTTATAGTCGGTGTTTTAAGGAGTGTGTTTGTATTTTAGAGAAAATATCACCTCATCGTCTTCGTGTTGAGAATCATGAGAGTGGTAATTATTACTCTCCTAATGTAGATAAATTGGATCTTCTTGTAGTTCATGAGGATCGTATAGATATTTAGCTTCGCAACAACTTCTTGAGGGTTATGATATCCATGGAAAGAGAGATAGTTCGCAACATGCCTTTGATGTCTAAGCTGATGAGAGAGTTCTGACTGTAGTATCCGCCTGCGTTTAATAGGGAGGGAGGCCCACAAGTATCCGAGTTATATATTGAGTCTGTCCAAACAATCTTTAAGCATCTTGAGACACCTGTAGATAGGAGGGTAAATCTTACTGCATATATGCTTTTTGGACCATCCAAGTGTTAGTGGGACATTCTGGAGCAGGAAAGGAAGTAAGAGGAGTTATACTGGATGGACTTCAGCATGAATTTTTTGAGCCATTTCTATCTAGAGATGTTAAGTCATGAGAAGATCTGTGAGTTCATGCACATGACACATGAGGGCATGTTAGTGCTAGAATGCACCGAACGTTTCACCGACCTGCAGTGCTTTGTGCCATATTTGGAATCCGATGAGATCTCCAAGGAGAGACATTTTTAGTATGGTATTTTCTATAAAATCAGGTCATAGGTGAATGTGTTTCATCTGAGAAATTTGGTGGTCATGATGAATCAGGCACTCATTATGGAAGGGAACCCGAGAGAGGCCCCAAATAGTGGTCAAGCTGTTTCAGTAGGGAAAACTATGATCTCTTCTTCTAGTAGAAATAATTGTTACTATGTCAGTTTTCACTAAGGAAACAATGGTCAGAGTAGTCAGGGAAGTGGTCAGTCATCTCAAGAGAGTATTCCTTTGTAGTGTTATCAGTGTGGCAAGATGATCCATAAATAGGCTCAGTGTTTGTACCTCGCTTTGAAGTGTCGCGCTTGTGGTATATTGGGCCACCTAAAAAGTTTTTATAGGGGCATAAAATAGCAGAGTAGTGGTAGGGGAACATGATAGGTACTGGAGTCCGGGAAGGACTCAACTACTCCTCAGAAAACAGGTAGTTAGAGTTCTACGGGACATTCTAGTTGAGGTAGGGTACATGGTACCCCAGTGCAAGAATGACAGTACCAGGCAGAGGGTATAACTTAGGGAATTCAGGCTGGATCCCAAGGTAGAAGGGTTAATCAGCCGCATGTTATGAATAATACTCCGACTAGTGTGGATGTAGGGTTGTCTACTATCAGAGGTACGATTCTTGTATCATTTACCCTTACTTGTGTTTTTTTGATACAGGAGCATCACATTCATTTTTATCTGCTCTTTTAGTAAATGGTTTGGTCTTGGATGTGGAAATATTGGATGAAATTTTGACCATAAACACACCATTGGGAGTGAGATTAGATAATATTAAGTGTTGTAAGGCGTGTTCTCTAGATATTGGTGGTTACCATTTCTGTTGGGAATTGTTCTTGCTAGAAATGATAGGCTCCAATTTGATTCTTCGTATAGATTGGTTAGTTCTATACCAGGATCATATTGATTGTTATCGAAGGAGATTTATCTTTTTATTTCTATAAATAGGCAACTATTCTCACCAAGATGAGTGAGATCTTTAGGCTGGTCGTGTAGGACCAATTCAGTGAAGGTTGGATTTTCTCATGGCTTAGATAATCAGTCTTTCTCTAAATGATGGTGGAATGTACAAGATTATTTTCCTCCAGTGGTAGATAGTTTTTAGGATGTTTTTAATGACAAGTTCTATGGATTACTTCCTAAGCGATAGATTGAGTTTATGATTGAGTTAGTGCCAGGAGGAGAGCCAATTTCTATCTCGCCATATAGAATGGCACTATTAGAGCTTCGAGAGTTGAAAGTTTATTTGGAATATCTATAATTTAAAGGTTTCATATGGCCTAGTACATCTCCTTGGGGTTCTTCAGTTCTCTTCTCCAAGAAGTCTGATGGATATTTTCACTTATGTGTAGATTATTAGATATTGAACAAAATGATGGTCAATAATTGATATCCTCTTTCGCACATTGATAATCTCTTTGATCAGCTGAGAGGTGTTATGATATTCTCCAATATCTATTTGAGATCAGGATATCATCAGTTGAGGGTGATACCCTCAGACATAACTCAAACTTCTTTTAGGAATAGGTATGGATTTTGTGAATTCATAGTGATGTCATTTGGTTTAACCAATGCACTGATGGTATTCATGGCCTTGATGAATATGATCTTTTATCCTTTTATGGACTGGTTTGTGATAGGTTTTTTTGATGATATCTTACTGTACTCCCAGTGAGCATACGATCATGCCCAACATCTTAACATTTTCCTAAGTATATTGAGAGAGCATTGATTTTATGAAAATATAACCAAATACAGTTTCTGGATTGATAAAATGAAATTCTTGGGTCGTGTTATCTTAGTGAAAGGAGTGTTAGTGAACCTAGAGAAAGTTGTAGTCGTGGTATCTTGGGAACAACCCAATAATGTCTTTGATATTTGGAGCTTTATGGGTTTATCGAATTATTATTGGCATTTTATCCACGACTTCTCCCATTTTGTAGCACCGATGTTAGGGATGACCAAAAAGGGTGTGAAGTATGTTTGGTCTGATGTTTGTGAGGGTGATTTTCAGGTACTGAAAGGTAGACTAACCTCAACACCTATCATCACTTTACCTGTGGCGGGTAAATCATATACTATGTACTGTGACACATCCAGAGTTAGAATCTGAGTAGTCCTGATGTAGGAGGATCGAGTAGTTGCATATGGATCTATATAGCTGAGACTGCATGAGAGGAATCACCCTACTCATGATTTGGAGTTAGTAGCAATGGTACATTCTCTAAGATACTAGAGAAATTATCTCATGGGTGAGAGGTTTGTGGTGTACACAGACCCTAAGAGCCTTAGGTACATCTTTTCTCAATGGGACTTAAACCTTTGGCGAAGTATGTGGGTCGAGTATCTATAGTCTTTCGACTTTGAGTTGTCTTATATGCCAATAAAGGGTAACATCATTGTTGATACATTGAGTCAAAAGAAATAGGAAGAGCCAACATGAGAGTCTTGTGATGAGTGGCGATTAATGGACCTCTTTGCAAACATGCATCTAGATGTTTAGGAGCCTTAGGGATGAGTAGCTCTGACTTCGACATCTATTATACTTATGCTTTTGGATCTAATAAAAACTAAGAAGTTATCTGATCTATAGACACTAGTGGAAATACGGGCTTTAACGTCGTCGTAATAACGTCGGTTCTTTAAAAACCGACGCGAATAGTATATGCGGGGAATTTTTGGCGTCGGTTTTGTGTAAAACCGACGCCACAAATAATTATGTGTTTATTTTTCGCGTCGGTTTTTAAGAAAACCGACGCGGAAAATATTAGTATCCATATTTTCCGCGTCGGTTTTCCTGAGAACCGACGCGGAAAATCCTGTTATAATTGGTTTTCCGCGTCGGTTTTTAGAAAAACCGACGCGGAAAATCCGGTCGAAGAGGTTTTCCGCGTCGGTTTTTCTAAAAACCGATGCGGAAAATCCGGTCGAACAGGTTTTCCGCGTCGGTTTTTAGAAAAACCGACGCGGAAAATCCGGTCCAAGAGGTTTTCCGCGTCGGTTTTTCTCAAAACCGACGCGGAAAACCTCTTCGACTATATTTTCCGCGTCGATTTTCCTGATAACCGACGCGGAAAATAAATTTTTAAAATGTTTCGGCGTCGGTTTTCATGAAAACCGACGCCGAAACTCATAAAAAAAATATATTTCGCGTCGGTTTTAATGAAAACCGACGCGAAAAGTCTTTTAAAAATATTCACGGTCAGAAACCCTCATTTTGTTCGTCCGTCGAAATCGAGTTCCGCTGTGGCGCTTCGGACTCCCGACGACCTTCGAACTTGATTTGCGATCTTGAACGGCCATTGTTGAAGGTTTTTTGTCGTCTGCACGATTTTGGGTATGTGTTCTTCCTATTTATCTCTTGTTTCATATCCCATTGTTTATTTCTTTATCAATAACCCTATTTTGCGTGATTTTGATTATTGGTTAGATTTTAGTTGTAATTTATCATTATTTTTTGTTTGTATTATCATTGTTGGTGTAGATTTGATATTGTTTGTTTTTGGAAGTAATTATATCGGTCGCAGTTTGGATTTAACATCTCAATTCGGGTTGAACTTCAAATTTTTTGTTTATATTATCATTATTCCTGTTTAAAATGATCTTTCATTATCAATAACCCTATTTTGCGTGATTTTGATTATTGGTTAGATTTTAGTTGTAATTTATCATTATTTTTTGTTTGTATTATCATTGTTGGTGTAGATTTGATATTGTTTGTTTTTGGAAGTAATTATACCGGTCGCAGTTTGGATTTAACATCTCAATTCGGGTTGAACTTCAAATTTTTTGTTTATATTATCATTATTCCTGTTTAAAATGATCTTTCATTACATTATGAAGTACTATATTTTTAATTCCATTTCCATTTTAATAAATTATTCTTCAAAAAAATAATTTTATTGTGTTAAATGAATTCACTCACATTTTTGCATGTAGTTTATTGTTATTTCATTACTTCTTGAGATTTACCATGCCAAATTCCTCAATTCTTTTTGGTTCTTATCATTTAACTAAGACATGAATAATTACCACTATCTATTATGTTAAAAAAATTTGAATAATTATTTTCATGCCATTATATAATAAATAATTTTTCTTGCAATGTCCATAATACGACTAGAATCATAATGTATTGTAATCTTCGTAGATAATAATATAATCATTATCCCTCTATTAATGTTCAAAAATACCTTTCCACTTTCATATGTGGAGTTAGATTCATGCATTTTTAATAAATGTCCTCTTAAACTAATCTCATTCCATTGATTATATTTATTCATCTTTCTCTCCCTCTAAATAATAGTCATGAAATGATTTACTTCTCCCTCTAAGTCATAGGCTGCAAATAAAACATTCTCATGATCTAATCTTTCATGGATGGATAATATATTTCTCTTCATGTTGATCCATTCCTTGACATGTTTTGCTGCAATAGACCCATGGATGGGGGTGTAAGTTGTCACCTACAATATGCAATGGAATTTTTATCCCTCCATAATGAATTTATATGTTCATAGTTCCCTATTATAAAACTCATGGATTGAGGGAGTTGAGTTATCATAGTCACCAAAAATTGTATCATGTCTCTTAATACACATTGTTTTAAATAAGGATAGTTATTGCACTATTTTTCACATTAATTTTTCCATGATTCATTCATGTTACATCAAATGAATAAAAAAATAAATATAGTGTGATCAATAGTAGTCATAGTGAGAAATCATATTATCTTGTATGTCATTCATATAATATTTATATCATGAAACTTTATTTTCAAAAAATGAAACCTTTGATTTAACCATTTTGTCCTTGTATTTCAATATAACACACATGTATATAATATTAAAATTAACTGTTTACTATATTTGTAAACGTGTTTCATATTTGATGTCTTTTATCTGATTATCAATAGTTTTTATGGAATATGTTTTTGTTTACAATTTATCTGATAGATATTTAAATGTTTTTATGTTTTAATATATTCATCAATTATATTGTGATATCAGGTATTAATGGATCATAATTGGATTTATCTACGAAGAACTACTAGTGAATATGAAAGAGGAGTTGACAATTTTTTGGAATTTGCTAAACGGCATAATCAAAATATTGATTTGATTTTCTGTCCATGTGTGAAGTGTGTAAATATGAGAAAGTTAAACTTCAGAGAAATCAAAGATCATCTCATTTGTTATGGTTTTAGCCTTAATTATACACGTTGGATCTTGCATGGTGAAAGAACTGAAAATTCAACATCCAATGTTGATGACGATATTCATAATGAGGCAGAGGATCGTATTGAAGAATTAATTCATGATTTAGGTGTTGAAACCATCGAAAAAACACCAACAGTTGAACGATTGTATGGAGATTCTGAGAAACCATTATTCCCAGGTTGCAGTAAATATACAGTGTTATCAGCAGTTTTGAGATTAGTTAACTTAAAAGCAAAAAATGGGTGGAGTGATAAAAGTTTCTCCAGTTTACTTGAGCTTTTAAAAGAGCTTCTTCCAGAAGGCAATGGGCTTCCAGATTCCAATTATGAGGCGAAGAAAATATTATGCCCAATGGGATTGGGGTATAAAAAGATACATGCTTGCCCCAATGATTGTGTAATATATAGGAAAGAAAATGAACATTTATCAAGTTGTCCTACATGTGGAACATCGCGCTATAAGATGGATGAGAAAGTCAACTCAGATTCATTTTCAGGTGATGTCATGTAACGTTATGAAAAATCAATTTTTTTACTTTCCAATGATATCATCCAATATTTTTTTCAAACAATTCTGATAATTCAATTCTGGTTTATTTTTAGGTACCAAAATCAAAACTCCATCTAAAGCATTTTGGTACCTTCCAATTATTCCTCGTTTGAAGCGTCTATTTGCAAATTCAAATGATGCAAAAAGGTTAAGATGGCATTCAGATGAGCGCATTTCTGATGGTAACTTACGTCACCCTGCCGATTCACCACAGTGGAAGAGTTTTGATAAAAAATTTCATGATTTTGGAAGTGAAGTTAGAAATCTCAGAATGGGATTGTGTACTGATGGAATGAATCCATATCGGAGCCTCAGTAGCCAACATAGTTCATGGCCTGTTTTGCTGGTACTTTACAACTTGTCCCCACATCTATGTATGAAGAAAAAATATGTTATGATGAGCTTGATGATTTCTGGACCAAAACAACCAGGAAATGATATTGATGTGTATCTTACACCATTGATTGAGGATTTAAAACTGCTATGGGAGAAAGGTGTTACAGTTTTCGATGCATACAAGAAAGAGTATTTTCTTTTGCGTGCTATGATAATGTTCACTATAAACGACTTTCCTGCGTATGGAAACTTATCTGGATATAGTGTTAAGGGACATAAAGCATGTCCAATTTGTGAAGAACAAACTTCATATTATCAATTGCAGAATGGAAGAAAGACAGTGTACATGGGACATCGAAGATTTTTGCGAATTGATCATCCTTATCGTAGATTGAGAAAAGCATTTAACGGTTTACAAGAATACAACCTCCCCCCTCAACCATTGTCAGCTGAAGAATATTATGACAGAGTGAAAGATATTGATTCAACATTTGGAAAGAGAAAAAGTTCTGGTTTACAAAAACATATCTGGAAGAAGCAGTCTATTTTTTTCAAACTACCTTATTGGAGATTTTTAGAGATAAAACATAACATTGATGTTATGCATGTTGAGAAAAACATATGTGATAGTTTGATTGGAACTTTGTTAGACATAAAAGGAAAGACAAAAGATGGATTACATGCTAGATTGGACTTGATGTTAATGCGAATACGTTTGGAGTTAGCTCCCGCTGTGAAAGGAAAAAGAACATATTTACCTCCGGCTTGTCACACATTAAGCAAGATTGAAAAGATGAATTTTTGTCAGTGTCTTCATGGTATTAAAGTACCCAGCGGTTTTTCTTCAAATGTGAATAATTTTGTGTCATTGAAGGATTGTAAATTAATAGGTATGAAATCACATGATTGTCATGTGTTAATGCAACAAATTCTACCAGTAGCAGTGCGTGGTATATTACCGAAAGCTGTCAGGAAGACAATCATCAGGTTATGTAATTTCTTTAAATCCATTTGTAGCAAAGTCGTTGATCCAAATTTGTTAGATTTGTTGGAGAATGAAGCAACTCTTATTCTTTGTCAACTAGAAATGTATTTCCCACCCACATTTTTTGATATAATGGTTCATCTATTGGTTCATTTGGTGCGTGAGATAAGAATGTGTGGGCCTGTTTATTTAAGATGGATGTATCCTTTTGAAAGATATATGAAAATTTTGAAAGGATATGTTAAAAATCCTTATCGACCAGAGGCCTCTATTGTTCAAAAATATGTATCAGAAGAGGTGATTGAGTTCTGTACTGATTATTTGAATGAAGTGGAGCATATTGGTCTCCCTCTATCTCGACATATGACAGTTGACAGAGAAGGTAGAGGGGTTCGAGGCTTAAAGGTAAAGTTCATTCCACGTGATGAAGTGATGCAAGCACATTTATACATTTTGAACAACACATATGAGGTTCAACCATATATATCCTCACATATTGCTGAATTAAAGTTACGATATTAGAAAAGAAATGAAAAGTGGTTGATGATTGAGCATAAGAAGACATTTGTTTCATGGTTTAAAGAGAAAGTCACCTCAGATATATCTGTATCAGAAACATTGAAGTGGTTATCAGGGGGACCATCTTTTAATGTGATCACTTGGTCTGGTTTTGATATCAATGGCTACACATTTTACACAAAAAACCTGGATGACAAGAGTACCGTTCAGAATAGTGGTGTGATGGTATTCGCTGAAGCAGTGCATTTTTCGAGTGCCAAAGATAAAAACCCAATTTCTGCATCAACATCATATTTTGGAGTTATTGAAGACATATGGGAAATTGATTATATTAAATTTCGAGTCACTATTTTTAAGTGCAATTGGGTTGATAGTAATAGTGGCGTGAAACATGATGAATATGGGTTTAAACTGGTTGATTTGAAAAGATTTAATCACAATGAGGAACCATTTATCTTGGCGACACATGCAAAACAAGTATTTTATGTCATTGATCCGTCGAATGATCAGTGGTCAGTTGTTTTGCAAGGGAAAAGATATCATTTGGGTGATGATGATGATTCTGATGATGCTAGTGATTTACATGAGCGTTATTCATCTATTATGCAATTTTCAGAGGATTACAATGAATATAAGACAGACATAGTGCATGCAGTACGTACCGATCATGATGAAGGGACGTGGGAAAACACTAAATTAGTCTCCTAATTTTTCTGGTAAATATTTATATTTTGTGTCTATTTTAAAAACTTACAAATGCATGCCTCTATTTTTACATATTTAGTTTTCATTTCCTTGTTTCTAATTATTCAGTTTTCTAATGATATGCAGGTACCCAAAATTTCATTACACTTTCTAGTAGCAATGTCAAATACAGATAGAGATGAGCAGTTACCGAGGTATATCTATTTTGACATATTATTAAATATTCAGTAATATACATATTTAATGAAATAAAACTGTTAATTTATTAAAAAAAATTGCAGGACTACTGATGCGTCCTCGGCGGAGGAGACTTCTCCAGTTACTACTGAAAAATCAAGTTCTCTAGTTGGTAAACGTGGTATTACACGTTTACCAAAACTATCACTCGCTCGTGATGATAACAAATTACACATCCGTTTTGATGATAATAATAATGCAGTTGGCCCAAATGCAGTTCAGTTTGTCAGTTATATAGCGATGCAGAGCCGTTGCAGGATTAGTATTTTATATCCTGATTGGAAGTCAGTGGACAGGATGGCGAAGCAACAGCTTTGGGAGGCCGTGACGGTAAAATATCTTTATTTATTTATTTTATCTCATTTTTTTAATATTATATAGTTTAAATGACATATTTTATTTTTTCAATTACAGATGACATTCAATTTTGAGGAAACCAAAGAAATTAGGAAAAGACATCTCTCTTTAGCGGCGGTTCGATGGAGAGATTTTAAAAACAAACTGACGAAAGATTATGTTTTTGGAAAGAGAAGGTTTGAAAGCCCATGTCTTAAGTATCCATATATAGATGAAGAAACATGGAAGTGATTTGTTGACAGTCGTCAGGAAGAGAAATTTCAGGTATTGTAATTGTTTTATATTTTAAAATTTATGCTATATTTTCCTTATTACTTATGTGTTTATTTTTATGTAACAGGCCTCCAGAAGATCTCATCAGGAGACCCAGTTGAAAAACGTATACCCTCATACTTTATCACGTGGAGGATACTCGTATTTGGAGCAGAAAATTATTGAAGAAAAATTTGAAGCATTAAGAGCTCGATCAAGTAGTGGTTCAGAAGAGGTCCAGTATGGTCCTCCATCTCCTCCCACTCGCCATGAGAAATGGAAACGAGCAAGAAGAAGAAAAAATGAACAATATCTTACAGACGAAGCTCATCAAGTGGCTGATAGAATTGTAAGTAAATATTAATTCTTTGTTAACAATTTTCCTTTTTTATAATTTATAAACACTAATATAAATTTTTTATTTTTCATTTCAGGATGAACTTCAGGAGAAAGAGACACAGGGATCTTTTATCCCTGAGGGTAGGATGGATATCCTAGCCACTGCTTTGGGAAAGACTGAACACCCCGGCCGTGTTAGAGGATATCAGGCGGGTGTTAGTATTCGGAAGGTTTTTGGTAAGAGTAAGCAACCAAGAGACCCGGAAATTGAATCCTTAAAAGAAGAGCTGCATGATATGAAACGGTCTATGGGTGATCAAATTCAAGCAGCAGTACAGAAGGCTTTATTAGAACACTTGGCAAGACAGTCACAGTCTGCTCATCCTTCCGAGGTATATTATTTACTGTTAACAATTTTTCTTTTTTATAAATTATAAACACTGATATAACTTTTTCATTTTTCAACATTCTCAGCCTACTCACTCAGACTATCATGCCTCATATGCTTACCCAACACCGTCTGGGCAGCCTTCCGAGGTATATTATTTAATGTCATCAATTTTTCTATTTTATAAATTATAAACACTGATATAACTTTTTCATTTTTCAACATTCTCAGCCAACTCACCCGGACTACCCTGCCTCATCTGCTTACCCTGCCCCGTCTGCGCAACCATTTGAGGTATATTATTTTATTTAATTTTTAATCAATTTTTCTATGTTATAAATTTTAAACACTAATATACCCTTTTCATTTTTCTGACTTCTCAGCCTGCTCACCCTGACTACCCTGCCCCACCTGCTAACTTTGAGCCTCCACCTCCTCCATCGGATCGAACCTTATATTGTGAGTTGTTTGCGGGAGATCCTCATGTACATATTGTTGCGTTAGGACAAGTGTATTTTTGGGGGGACTCGGTACATCATCAGCCTATGCAGATGGGTCAGGTTAGAGTATCAGTACTTGTTATTATAGATCCTACTGCTCTACTACCATTTCCTACTGCGGAGATCACCAGTGTTGGGGAATGCATGGGCCATTTTTTACTTTGGCCAACTGCACTTCTTCGTTATATTTCACATGAGGTATGAGTTTTTTTAACTAGTAATTAGAAATGATTCCAAATTACTTATAATGTTTTCTGACATTTAACTTATATAGGAATATCTGAAAGCAAAAGAAACTGTACAAATGCAGCAAAATGTTCAGAAACAGTCGGCTGTAGATACTTCTGATATTTCTTCTGGGTTGAAAAGATTATCTCAGTGCTCTTCTTCCTTGAATTTTATCTATGAGTTTCAGATGACGTCCGATATATGTGGAAGAAATTATAAATTGAGAATATTGAAAGAAGATATCATGAATTTAGTTAATTTTGAAGAGATCGGGCTGAATGTGGTGCAGTTGTTTTCCATGTAAGTAAATTGACGTCTGAATTGCTATTTCTTTACTAAAATATTGTTATGTCATTGACTAACTATGTTTTCTTTTTAAATTAGGTATCTATACAGGATTCTTTTACAAAATGAAACTGCAAGCATTTACAGCTTTATAGATCCAGAGTACATTTCCTTGGAAGTCAAACATGTGAAAAATGATGAAAGAGTTCAATATATATCCGAGAGATTATCACAAACAGAGATTCAGTGCTGGTTTTTGCCATTTCTTGATAAGTAAGAATATCAACATAATTTTGAACTCATGATCATTATAATGTCATTAATTATGAATTTTTTGTATTATAGGGGGCATTGGATGTTAGGTGTATTTTGCCCAAATGAATGCACCTTATATTGGTTTTGCTCTTTATTAGGAAAAGTGCGTAAACCGTTTTCCAACTTATTAAACAGGTAAGTTGTTTTTTTTATTTTTAGAAGTTTGTTATGTTTAATTTTAATTGTTTACACAAGTTTTATTAGTTCTTATATAAAAAAATGCAGTTCATGGAAACATTTTACAAATGAAAAGAAACCAACGAAAATCAAATATGTGGAAGTACAGGTAATTAGTTTTTATATTTTTGTTATATATTGGGTTTCATTATTAGTTAAATGTTTTATAACTGCAGTGTCATCGTCAAAATGGAAGCGTTGAATGTGGTTATTATATTCTACGATTTATGTACGAGATAATCACAACTGGGGAAACTACTGATTTTCATAAGGTTAGTTGTATTAACTTTTTTATATATTTTCATCCACTTTCTTCTATTTATTAATTTCATATCATTCAATATTATTGTAGGTATTCAATGATTCACAGTCATATTCTCAATCTGATATGATTCATATTCAATCTACTTTTGCGGACTATTTGTTAAGTCTGATTAAGATTTGAGGTATGTATACTAATATTTATAAATAATATTATATATGGGTTTAAAAAACTAACTCTTATGATATATTAGGTGTTTGAACCTACTAATAATCAAATGAATGCTTCAACAATAACAAACAATGAGCATGTCATATATTTCAGGTACGTGTATTTTAATTCTGCTTTACTGAGTTTTCTCAAGTGCCTCTGCAAAAACTGTTTTATTGAATCTACTAATAATCAAATGAATCCTTCAACAATAACCAACAATAAGCATGTCGTATATTTCAGGTACGTGTATTTTAATTCAGAATTAGTTATTATATTTCTTTTCATTGTTATTTCTTAAAATCATTTGTCTGTACAGTGACAAATCTGTAGGGTGGTACTTGGATCATGAACATAGAGATTCGTATAGCGAAATAACATTCACAAACACTAAAAATTGTCTCCCTTGAATGCACAGCAATATCTTCTAGGCCTTTTTATTTTTTATGCAAATAAATATCGAAAAATGATTGCCGAGAAGCATATCACATAATACCTGAAACAACGCTTAGTGGGTTTGCACAAAGATAAAATAGAAGGCGTCAATTTTTAAGGTATGTTTCTTTATGTCTCTTCAATCTGCATTTGATTTCAATTTTCTAACCTATTTTTTTCACTCAAACTTATTTCTCTGTTATTCCATAACTTAAACAAATAACAATAGTGAATGGGTAATGCACGTCTATACAGAGCAAATATAAAAACCTGAGGTTGGGGGTGGTGGGGATCCTATGGTGAAAAGACACCCCCAACATCTTCAGTGGGGGAGGTGAGGAAGAGGTTGCATCGGCTGAGTGTTCCTGGAATTTTGATCAGGAGTCGTAACATTTCATTTTGGTAATTTACTTTGTGAAAAAATGAATGATTCAAATAAATTACACATTTTCATTTAATGTTTATTCATTACACTAATAACTTGGATTGATTTTTTCACTCACATCTCCTTAGTTTCATTACTGTTTTGACAGGATTGGTGCTATCTATGGGAGGAAACTTACAATGATTGATACTGAGTATGGTTAGATTAAGAAAATGCACCATGGAGGTACGTGTATTTTAATTCTGCTTTACTTTGAGTTTTCTGAAGTACTTCTGTTAAAGCTGTTTAATTGTTTTTGTATACTTCGTTATTTTTTTTCAGGGTTCCGATAAGTTTGGAGGAGAAAATATATGTATTTTATTTAAAAAAAAAAAAAATTTACGGCGTCGGTTATTTTAAAAACCGACGCCGAATATTTTTTAAAAAAAATTATTTACGGCGTCGGTTTTTTTAAAAACCGACGTCGAAAGGGTTTTCCGCGTCGGTTTTTAGAAAAACCGACGCGGAAAATCCTGTTGAAAGCGGTTTTCCGCGTCGGTTTTTATAAGAACCGACGCGGAAAATCCGGTTGAAAGCGGTTTTCCGCGTCGGTTTTTAGAAAAACCGACGCGGAAAATCCTGTTGAAAGCGGTTTTCCGCGTCGGTTTTTAAAAAAACCGACGCGGAAAACCTCTTCGACTATAGTTTCCGCGTCGGTTTTTTAATGAACCGACGCAGAAAATAATGTCTAAATGTAGCTTCGGCGTCGGTTTTATAAAAAACCGACGCCGAAGCTCATAAGCGAATTATTTTTCGCGTCGGTTTCTATGAACCGACGCGAAAACGCTATTTTTAACGTCGCCTATAAAGACGTCGGTTTATAACCGACGTTAAAAATTAAAAAAAACCGACGCGAAAAAGTGTTTTTGCACTAGTGAGATCTTAGTTCTAAGAGAGAACTTATATGGTGGGGAGACACCATTAGGATGGTCTCTTAATAGTTTCAATTCTCTTCTATTTTATAGCTGAGTATGGGTTCCTACAGGCTTACGCGAGGAGCTGTTGAGGTAGTTTCATGCTTATAGATGGGTAGTACATCCTAGATTGACAAATATGTATCATGATCTTCATACACAATACTAGTGGTCAGGAATGAATAAGGAGGTAAAAGGGTTCATGAATAAATGTTTCACTTGTCAGCAGGTGAAAACTGAGCATCAAAGGTCAGTTGGGATTTTTCAACCTTTACTCATTCCTAAGTGGAAATGGGATGATGTCACTATGGATTTTGTGACAATATTACCCAGGAAAACCTGTAAGAATGATGTTTTATGGGTTATTTTGGATCGATTGGTGAAGGTAGCTCACTTCTTGATTATTAGAGAGACCTTCACAATTGATGATCTGGGCAATCTTTACGTGTGCGAGGTATTTCGGATGTACGATGTTTTGAGGAGTATCATCGCTAATAGAGATCCTTGTTTCACAACATGTTTCTGATAGGGTCTTCAAAAGGTTCTAGGATTTCAGGTTATTTTGAGTATGACCTATCATCCTCAGATTGACGATCAATCTGAGAGGACTATTCAGATTCTGGAGGATATGTTATGAGCTTGTGTTCAAGATTTTGGTAGTTCATGAGAGAAACATATGACACTCATAGAGTTTTTATATAATAACAACTTCCAGGAATCCATCCAGATGTCCCCTTTTGAGGCTTGGTATGATGGGTAATTATGTTAACCTCATTTTTGGTCAGAGGTAGGTGATTCAGTGCTTATTGGGCCTAGTATCATGCAGGAGACATCTGAGTAGGTTCAGTTGATCAAGAAATGGTTAGTGACCATGCAGAGTAAGTAGAAATCATATATAGACCATCAGAGGCAGCCTCTAGATTTTGAGGTTGGTCATCATGTTTTCCTTCGAGTGTCACCTAGGTTGGGGCAATGTCATATCAGGAAACAGAGAAAGCTAGCACCCAGGTTCGTTGGGTTGTTTGAGATTGCGGAAAGGGTCAGTCCAGTAGCATACCATATAGCCCTTCCATAGCGCTTCAGTTCCATGCATGATGTGTTTCATGTGTTTCAACTTCATAGATGTTATTCTAACCCTTCCCATGTGATAGATGTAGAAAAATTTGAGCTTAGTGTTGATTCATCCTTTAAGGAGCATCTGATATGGGTTTTCACCATTGGAAAAATATCCCATACCAATGTTTTGGAGGGTAATTAGTTGATTTTCCATCGGTATAGACCTATACCAATAGTTTTCAAACCATTGGGATAGGTAATGTAAAATAAAAGATGCAGCCAAGATTTGAATCCATGACCTCCCGCTTATATATCAAAGACCTAACCACTATGCTATAATTATGTTTGTGAATATAATTTCATATATATATATATAATTTATATGTTGATTTATTTGATGGTATTTGACAAAATAATTCATAAAAAATATGGGTACCTATACCAATGGTTTTTTAAAACCGTTGGCATATGGGGCATACCTATACCAACGGTTTTGGAAAAATCATTGGTATAGGGTCTTTAATTTGATGTTATACCAATATTTTTGGAAATACCATTAGTATATTCATAACCTATAACAATGTTTTTTCAAAACTATTGGTATAGGTACCTTATACTAACAGTTTTTCAAACTATGGTATAGAACTGTTGGTACAGGTCAAGTTTCTAGTAGTGTTTAAATCGTAGTGAGAGATATCTATGGGGTAGGAATATGTCGTTGGTTCAAGTGAAATGGTAGCATGGGTGAGTTTAGGAGGAGACCTATGAGAGGTAGTTTGATATATGAGCATAGTGTTCAGACTTGTTCGCTGAGACCCCACAGTGATACTTGGAGCAGCTCAGGGACAAGCTGTTATAAGGTGGGGAGATTGTAAGATCCTGTCTTTTTTTAGGTATTTCTATCTTGAGTTTTTATGTGTATCCCATTAAAAAGAATTGAACAACATGTAATTATATTACACAACGTTTAATTCCACAACCTATTGTTTTAAAGTGTTTCGTGCGGTTGATTTAATTCATCTCATGTGTAACTTCTTCCTCTCAACCTAAGGCAACCTTCCAGATGATTTTGGAAGCCTTACCTCCTTTTCAGACATCTTGATAATTCATTTGATCCCTGGTAAGTGGTTTCATTCTAGTTTAACATCTCTCTCTTATTTCTCTAAATGTTGTAGTGTAATCTCTTGAACATGTGCGTTGTTGTTTTTTATCTTGATCTATTTTGATCTATGATCCTTCCTTAAATCATCTGCACCATCTTCCTCTTGGGTGTTCATCGTTAAAAGTGTTTTTTGATCAATAATTGAAGGTAGGGGGTCTAAACCTTAACCCTATGGTTACATAGCTGTCAAGTATGTGCAATATTGCAATTATGCCAACATATTGTGTATTGAATAAATTGAAAGAATAAATTGAATTATTTCTTAGAGTCCCTTTGGATCCAATTGGTTATTGACTTGGCTTATGGCTACCATTCAGGTGAGCGAACCCTTGAATATAAATGAATTATTTAATGTCATAAAGTGTGTTAAGCATGAAATGGATTGTCGGTGTTTGTTTGATATAGATTCACCTTAGCTTGGCTTGTTTAGTGAGATAATTGTCATGTAATTGGTTACGACCAATTGATATATGAAATGTGTAAATGAAAGTTAAATGTTAATTTACATAATTAACCATTGAGTCATATGATGTGATATAATGATATCCTTGTTGTTATGACTTGTGTTGTGAAACATGATAAAATGCTTATATAGCGGGTTATGCCCAGTGATGCATACTAAAATGCTTATACAGTGGGCTATGCCCAGTTATAAATACTGAAATGATTATATAGTGGGCTAGGCCCAGTGATACATGTCAAAATTCTTATATAGTGGGCTATGTCCAGTGATACATGCTGAAATGCTTATATAGTGAGCTAAGTCTAGTGATACATGCTGAAATGCTTATATAGCGGGCTAGTCCCAGTGACACATGCTGAAATGCTTATATAGCAGGCTTGACCCTGATTAAATGTTGAAATGATCATATAGTGGTTTTTGACCCAGATTGTTGTGATTTATACCTTGTTTATAATGTTATGGTTGGCATGGTTGTAAGACATACTTAGAGAAATTATGGCATGGCACCGAGGTGGGTTATGTTTACCATGGTTATATGGTTGTGGTTGGCATGGTTGTGAGACATGCTCAGAGACATTATGACATGATGTCGAAGCAGGTTGATGTGGTATTAATTTAATTGTGTGATTAATTAATACTCTTGTTTATTACATTATTGAATACACTTATTATCAGATTGGTTATGTTTAGATAAGATGGTGTTGACCTATTGAGTTATACTCACACCCTATTTAGGTTGTTGTTTGGTACCTGTGCAAATTACATGGATACAAGTTGGGAGAAGGGAAAATAACATTGTTGTTAATTGTTTTCTTGTTGGATGAGTTAGAGTTTGGAGGTGGGACCGACATGGGGTTTGGGACCGGGGACTGTTGAGTCTTTATTTAAGTATACTGGTATTTTACTTGTATTTCTTATAGCATGACATTTAGTTACATTTCAGTACGTCATTACATTATTATTTATTATTTATTGGATCATTCAGTTGGCTTTTATAGTTGGTTTTCTATTGTATTATATTGTTTCCATTACTTTTGCACTCTGATATTTATTTATTTATTATTATTAAATTATTCAGTTGTGTTGTAACTCTGAATCCAGGGGGTATAGTCTCCCCCACTATACTTATAACACCTTCGCTGCTAGTTGGTAGCCTCTAGTGTATGAGGATGCGTGCTTGAAGTCTCATAACCAACCCCTTTCTTGCCACATGAGAGTGTCAGATTGGGGGACGTTACAACACTAATACCAAATAAATTATGAGATATCATTAAATGTTGTTGATGGTATATTTGAATTCTTGAATTCTTTTAAAACTCATCGATGGAAATGGATTTCGATAGATTTCAATGTCAAGATAATTGACTGGAATGATTGAAGGAGTATGTGATATGTTCAATATAAAAAGTTTTGGATTGCTTATCCAAACTACTAAGACTATTTAATAGTGATGATATTGTTATAGAAACATCTTTATTTTTTATAACATTGATTATAGTATCTATATATGAATCCCTAGAGGGTTGAAATTTTCCAAAGTATATTCAAAATCATGAAAGTTTCACCTTGTCTAATAAATTACTATATGGGGTGGATCTATTAAGATGTAGTTCATGTCCATCTTGAAATACATCTGCATAATGAGGAACGTAATATTTATTTTATCATTTCATGGTTTATATGAATCAATGTTTTTGCATTAATCCATATGTCTTGGATAACATCAAAACTCTTGAATAGTTCACAAAATCAATGGAATATTTTATGATGAAGTTATAAGGAATATCCTTATATTTTGAATTAATATTTCATAAGAAGAAATATTTAATTTTAGAATGACTTTATATATTCATCAAATTACACTTGACAATTAAATCTCTCACTTTCATGAGTGATATGATTTATACATGAAGAGATGATGAATAAATTATTTATCCCTAAATGATATACATGTATTTGTGTATGTGTACTTTAAAAATAACATGAGATCTTATTGTGATGAATTCAATGCAAGGCAGTGTTCTTTTATACTCATCGAACTTTAAAGGGTATACGTGATTGCTTATTCCAACATTTAAAATCAAAATTGGTTGTTT
This sequence comes from Viscum album, assembly GCA_963277665.1. NCBI lineage: Eukaryota > Viridiplantae > Streptophyta > Magnoliopsida > Santalales > Viscaceae > Viscum > Viscum album. The sequence goes on from OY728163.1 coordinate 1,657,576,867, forward strand.
ATGGTGATGTTATATATTAGTGTGTTCCATATAAAACTAGATCTCAACTAGAAAATTTATTCGTGTACGATGAAAATATCATTTCATGGTGTTCTAAAAAAACAAATCAGTCCTCTGACTTCATCAAATCATGTTGATTTAAACATGATCCACGAAGCAGACTAAGAATGTGTTTGGTTGAGATGAGTTATTTATCATATCAAAAACAACTATGGATTAAATATGAATAATGATATTCTCACTACTTTATATTAAGATAGTGTTACTTGTATAACACAATAAAAGGGTGGGTATATCAAAGGTGAGAGGAAAAAATATAACTTACCAAAATTCTTTTTTACCATAGACTTTTAAAAAGAACGGTGAGGTGGATGTTTAGAAAAATAGATAATGTGATGGTCTTGAAGATTTACTCACAAATCCAACACTAATAACATTTTTAAAGAAATTGATTTATTAAACTGAAATACATAGACTACAAATTCCATTATAGATAAATTAGGAAGAGTTGGGATCGTTGTACTCTTTTTTCCTTCATCGGCTTTTTTCCCATTGAGTGTTCTTAATAAGGTTTTCAATGAGACAACTAAAATTAGCATGAAATTTTATTATTTTTATTTCACTTGTGTTTTCCAACTTGTTTTTTTAAGTGATTGATAAATAATAATATATGCAATTGATGACATCCAAGGTGGGGTGTACTGAAATAAATGTGAATTGTCATAATTTTCATGGGTGGTGATTTTCATGAGCTTTATTCCCATGGTTAATAATCACCATGATCATTCACTTCCCAAGATCTATCCACTCACATTGATATTAGTGGTTGGATCTTCCTTAGACTTCAAATCATTTTTTTTCATTTTAAAAACTGGTTTATGGGTTGTCGGTACCCATACAGAAACCAGGAACCACAAATCACAAACAGTTTGAAATTTCAAAATTCAAAAACATCGCCATCATTGCCTCGAGCCGCAATCCTGACACCTCGAGCCGCGAGCCTGCACCAGGTCTGACACGCCATGATCATCAGACAAAACCACTACACCGGATCGTTGGCGAGCTTCACCAGCGTCCGTCGTCACCTTCAACATCAAGTCCGGCAAGAACCCGTCGTCACCGTCACAAAAACCACGACCAAATCACAATTTCAACTGACACAAAACCTAACATGAAATCACAGATTCAACACCACAAAAAATTCCCAGCAATCAAAAGCTCCTTCATCATCAAGCCAACAACGATCACCGAAACTGAAGCAACCTCAACCAGAACCCATCCAAAAGTCCGAGTGGCGAACCCAAAGACTCCAAATCCAGCCAATCAAAGAACCACAGACATCATCAAATCAAAAACCGAAACATAACTCACATAATCAACGAAACCAACGCCCCCCCCCCCCCCCCTCCGGCTACTCCATCTGCCACCGATCTACAAAGGAACAAGTCAGAAATGGCACCTGGCTACGCCGGACCGAACCGGGAAGTTAGGACCACTGCAACTGACGTCGTCGAACCGATCTGAGCGGCATGTCGATCCGCATCATCACCGAAATAGCAATCCTGCTGATCTGAGAGGAAGATTCCCACCAATCCACGTTCAGCAATAGAGACGTTGAAGCTCCACCACGCCGAACTGATGCCAGGCCATGCCAACATCAAGCCGAACCAGATGTAGCACCTTAAACGTATGTGTGTGCTCTCTATATATGCATGATGATGAAATAAGATGTTTGGGTCTATTATTTTTTCTACTATTTGTATTCATTTTCCCTTATTTTCTTTTTGTGATTGTATATTCACCTTAGTTTGCACTACAGGAAACTGGGGCATTTGTGATGGGTCATTTGCAACGGGATCCCGTCATGAATGACATGTTGTAGAAAACAGCGTCGCAAAAAGAGTTTTTTGCGACGGTCCGTCGCAAAAAGTAAATATTTGTGATGGGATGTGCACCCATCGCAAATATTGTCGTCGTGATTTTTAAATACCTTATTACGATGACCCATCACAAATGGTCGCAAATATTATTTGCGATGGGTTCATCGCAAATAGTGTAAAAAAATAAAAGAAAATATTATTAATATTAATATTAATATTAATGAAATAATAATATTAATATTAGTAAATTAAATTAAACTATAAAATAATAAAATAATATTCATATAATAATAATATAAATTATATTGATAATATGATAATAATATTATTATTATTATTGATATTACTAATATGATAAAAAATTATAAAATAATGAAAACCTCAATATTCATGAAAAATATAATAAAATAATCAAAAGAAAATAATCAAAAATAATAATTAATAAAATAATAAAAATAATCAAAAGAAAATAATCAAAAAAAATAATTAATAAAATAATAAAAATAATCAAAATAAAATAATCAAAAATAATAATTAATAAAATAATAAAATAATAAATAAATAAATAAATAATGTAATATTCACAACAATATAAAAAACACACTATATAAAAATATAGATAGTTAATATTATAAACAAAATTTACATTCAAATGTTTGATCATAAAAAATAAATAGATCACTCAGGAGGAGGGTCATCTGGAGGAGATGGTGGAGGGAACTTCATCCCAAAACCATGAGTCAGATATTGCATGTAATCCAATTGTTCATGCTCCTACTATTGTCACCATCGATGCATATCCTCTCGAGTTGGATTCTGACATCGTAGTAGTTCCATAATAATCCACAAACATCAATCAAGAGTTGATACCAATAACTCGGTCTTTCTCGAAGGCATATTAAGTCGCCTGCATCCATGTTGTCTCGTCAAATCGGTTGGCACTGATACGAGAATCAGTCTTAGCTTGAATCTTAGTATGTTTCTGAGACATCATGACCTCATATAACCCCTTAAATTTCAATTTAAAAGTAAAATAGTTAAAATATTATATATAGTTAAATTTTAAACTCAAAAAGAAAATATACTGACCACAATCTGACACTAGTGAGCACCTCTAATCTCTCCAGTGGTCGGATCACTATACATCATTCTATAAACCTCAAACTCCAAAATATCAGGTTGTTCAAATACCTATATGAATATAAAATAAACCATTTACCTTTAAAGTTATAAAAAATATTTTTTTCTAAAATGTCTGTCATATGCTCCTTATACGTACTAAATGTATGACTACCAGCTCGATGTATCACCTCATGTATCTCCTAGTTTTATTGACCTATCGATGATATCCTCTGAAAAAGATCACCCAACCAGTATGAACATAATCCATCCCAAACCTGAGATGAAATGTAATCAGGTTGGTGGGCGTGACAAGACTCATCAAACTCATTCACTCTTGCTTTCACCATTGCTTTACTTCTCAAATTGTGTAAAAACTAACTGCAACGCTAACGCATAGTCCTCTGCCATGCCTTACGGATAGCCTCACATATGCTCTCATCAATGCGATATCATAAACCCTACAAATAATTTATAATATCAAGTTATTAATTAAATTGATTTCAAAATAAATATTATTTATTTACGTATCAACCAATGATCGAACATGTGGTGTTGTACATCAATGGGAATCTGATCCCATGATACCCATGCTTTAGAAAAATAATTGTTCAGTATAGAACTCCTATGTCCAGAAGCGTAAAGATATGAAAAAAAGAACAAATAATCAAATAATTAGTATATAAATAAATTATTGAAAACTAACAAAAATTCATAGGTAAACATACCTCTGCACGTGTGGATCAAAGCTAAGACATGGATGTTACTCAGAGATTGGGTTAGGAATCATCAACTGTGCAAAACCACGCCCCCTCTGAGTCCCCCCTGAACTACCAGTAGTCTGAGGGTTAGATAACCCAACATCCTACTCATCCAAAGGTAGCTCATCTTCCTACAACAGACGATACAGATCCTCGTTCATCTGAAACACAAAATGATTATTGTTAGAAAACAATTGAAAACAACTATTATATATAGATATATATTATATATGATTATAAACAACATTTAACAATGTCAATGTTCATCTTCATCCTCCTATTTATATATGATGATGTCAATGTCTTCATATTCCTCCTCAACATCATCAATTTCCAAATGACTTTCAGTTTCATCATCTCTTGTCTTTTAAAATTCATTTGTAACATCATTAATAACATCGTCACCATCGACCCTTAACTGTGGGGTGTCATCATCGATATCTATGTCTCTTCATGAAAAATATTGATTTAGAGAGTCTCTTAAAAAAAATCAATTCTTTCCACTTCAGTGGAACCACATTCACTTTGAGTAAACTGATTTTTCTGAGATTTAATTTTTATTATACTCCACCAATCACTCAACTCTCTTATAGTAGCACAATATTTTGAATAATAAATTTGATGTGTCTGATGAGACAAAAAATTGTTCATTTACTCCAATAATACTTTTATATTTAATATCGAGGATTCTATAGGTCAGATGAACACACAATCCTCTCTCAGTATCCAATCACTGACATTTAAATATCGTTATGTAATGTTGTCCCAGATAACACAGTTCAATAATTTCTTCCAACATGTTGTAAGAGTCGACTTCAATTTCTCTATGATGAGGTCCTCTCAAGTAAATACCATTATTCATTGTTTTTTTTATTCCCCATATGTACGTGTATGAAATCGAAAACCATTCACCACATATACATTATAAGATTTAGCCATTTTTATGGTGGGTTACTCAATACACACAATCGATTATCAATTTTATCATCATGTTGAGATACCTAAAAATTTGTGAAATAGTGATCAATATAATTGGTAATAAATTGATTTTATATATTAAACCAAAAATAATTTATGTTTCCAGTTTTTAAAACCAGTAGGAAACGATTTTTTACTGACAGTCTTCAAGATCAGTTGTTGTAATTTGTGGAAGTTGTTTCTTGATATGATTATCATATAACCTACAAATAAAATAAGATTAATTTACTATAACAAAAATTATAGAATAATTTATAGTAGTACTCACTATAAAAATGGTATCATTTCTTCACAGTTGAGCAGAACACATGTATAAGCTCTGTGATGTTCATCATCTGAAATCCATTATTTGTGAACTCCACTGAAGCCAAATTCAGGCTGATTGAAAACTAATAATTGATTGCCCATTTCATCATCAACATTTCCCTCATTATGACCCATACAGTTTTGTTTTGAGGGATATTCATATTTAAAGTAATGAGAGCAGAAAAAAGAAATTTCCATTTGCAAATAAGCTTCTGCAATTGAACCTTCAACTGATGCTTTGTTACGTACTTTTTTCTTAAATTTCTGCATGCATATCTCAAATGGGTACATCCATCAGAACTATATTAGACCTCCACATTTTTCTTCATGTGACAAATGTAATATCAAATGTTTCATTGAGTCAAACAAATTTAGTAGGAATATTTTTTCCAGTTTACATAAAATTAAAACAACATATTCTTGCAGCCTGATTAATGAATCGTAGTCACTTGTAGCCGCAAAAATGTCTCAAAAATATGATATGTTTTTTAGTGATTTCCAAATCATATAAGTTAACGTGCCTCTTAATTCAATTGGTATAAGTCTTTCCATTATAACACGACAGTCATGAATTTTTAATCCCTTAATATGAACATTTCTGACACATCTTCCTAAATTGGAAGCATAACCATCTAGAAGACTCAAATCCACTAAAAAATAATAATCAATTCTCTTTGGAGAGTGTATAAGCTTATTTTGTCTTTATTAAAATTTGTGATATGACATTTTCAAACAGTTCAAGTTCTAGTCGACTGCAAATTTGGTCAAGATCTAATCATGTCTTTACATTATCTTCAGTCTTACCTAGTGTGTCTAAAAATGTATGAAATAAATTATCAAAATAGTTTTTCTCAATATGCATGACATCCAACATGTGAAGGACTGGAAAATCATACCAATATAGAAAATCCCAAAAAATACTCTGTTTTATCCAATTGTGTTCTTTCCCAAAGCCATTAATTTTATGTTGGTTTATTGTTGGTCCAAATTTATTGGGTGGTAATGAAGAGACAATTTATTTTAACTCTATACTTGAGATCATTATTGAAGGTCCATATCTTTTAATTGTGATTTTTATGAAATGATATTTTTTCTTATGAAAATAATGATTGGTTGGAAGGAATCTGCGATGACAGTCGAAAAAATAAGGTTGTTTTCCATTGAAGGGCATAAATGTTTTGTCATCTCTCATACAGTACGGACATGATTTTGGACCATGTGTAATCCAGCCAAATAACATTTCATATGCTGGGAAGTTGCTTTTTGTCCACATCAATGTAGCTTTTAGCAAGAAATTTTGTTTTGCAGCAACATCAAATAACTAACACCATTACTCCACAATGAATTTAACTCAGCAATCAATGGTTTCAAATAAACATTAATATTCTTTTTCGGATGTCTTAGAATTAATAAGGCCAAAAATATATATGGTTCCTTCATCAACATTCAAGGGGGTAAATTTCATAGAGTTATAAAGATAGTCCAACATGAATACTGACTACCGTAAGAACCAAATGGATAGAAACCATCAGTAGAAATACCCAATTTCATGTTTCGGGCTTCTAAAAAAAAGATGGATGCACTTGGTCAAAATGTTTCCATGAATCACCATCAGAGGGAAGATTTAAGGTTTTATAGGTTAGAATATTGGTTTTGTGCCACGACATCAATGTCATTGTGTTCTGAGACATAAATAAATGCTACAATCTGGGTGTAAGTGGGAAATATCTCATTTGTTTTACAGGAATCAATCCAGACTTCCCTTATTGAGCCTCTTTATACCTTAATTTTCCACATGTGGGACAACTATGCAACGACTCATTTTCACCATAATATAACATGCAATCATTTGAATATGCATGAATCTTCTGGTAACCAAGACTCATATTATGAACCAGCCTCTTGGTCTCATAGAAATTTGTAGGCAACACATTTCCTTCAGTTAGCAATGTTTTTATCAAAGATAATATCTGATCAAAATAGCTATTTGATATTTCATTAACTGATTTAATATCCATAAATTTAAAAACTGCTTCAAATTTTCTTATCTTGCAACCAGGATATAAGGCATCCTCAACAGACCTCAACAACTCATAAAAATGAGATGGTTCCAACTCAAAAGTAAAATTAATATCATCATGAGTTTCAGTTTGTTGAAAAAACAGACATGTCACATCATGTACTAAATTTTGAAATTATACTAGATCTGGAACCAAATTATCAGTATCTTCTCTGGAACTACATTCACCATGTTGATACCAAAAAACATAATCTAGTTGAAAACCAAAATGTAATAAATAACCTCCAATGTTGTAAAATGTGTCAAACGTTCTCAGGGTATATTTTTTACAAGGACGCTTAATTTTCCCTTTTGAAAAAAATCTAGTTTTGATGATGCAAATGATAAGAAAGCTTCAACACCATCAATATATATAGGATTTAAACCAAAATCGTTTGAATTCTTATGCTGATTATCCAAGTGCGATCATCTAATAATGATTTTTGTCGACTTCCTTGTTTCATATTTCTCTAAAAAATATAAAATAACTAGTTTTTTATATAATTTGATATAAGAAAAACACTATCCAAAAAAGAGAAGATAATTAAATTTCATTTTCTATCAAATTATAACAATTTCTATTATTTCATACTTGTTTATAGTATTTTTTTAAAACTTTTATACTAATCTACCCTAACTTATAATAATTTATACTAATTACCACTAATTATTATTAATTACAGCTAATTTGTACTAATAATTGTTAATTACTAGCAACCTAATTTCCAACATATTGGAGACAACTCTTTTATCTGATGACTCATCTCCTTGCAACTTTCTCTGACTGAAATCAGTATGAAAAATATGTTATGATGTATGCATATCCATTTTCGTATACACGAGAATGGAGAGTAGGAAGTTCTCGTTGCGCTACTCTCCATTATCGTGTATACGAAAATGAATATCTGTACACGAGGAAATATTTTTCATAGTGATTTCAGTGGGAGAAAATTACAAGGAGATAAGGCGTCGAGCAAAAGGGAGCTGCCAATCCACTTGAAATTATGCCAATTTATTACATTTTGTTCTAATTTATTACAATTTCTTTCTGATTATTGTTAATTATTACTAATTATTACTAATTATTACTAATTATTAGAATCTATTACTAATTATTATAATTTTTTACTAATTATTAGAATTTATTACTAATTATTACAATTTATTACAAATTATCACAAATTATTACAAATTATTACTAATTATTACTAATTATTACAATTTATTACTAATTATTATAATTTATTACGAATCATTACAATTTATTACTAATTATTATAATTTATTACGAATTATTACAATTTATTACTATTTATTACTAATTCTTACTAATTATTACTAATTGTTTCAATTTATCACTATTTATTTCAATTTATTACTAATTGTTACAATTTATTACTAATTATTCGAATTTATTACTAATTATTTGAATTTATTACTAATTATTTGAATTTATTACTAATTATTAGAATTTGTTACTAATTATTAGAATTTATCACTAATTATTAGAATTTATTACTAATTATTAGAATTTATTACTAATTATTAGAATTTATTACTAATTATTGAAATTTATTACTAAATATTGCAATTTATTACTAATTATTAGAACGTATTGCTAATTATTAGAATTTATTACAAATTATTACTAATTATTAGAATTTATTACTAATTATTAGAATTTATTACTAATTATTCAAATTTATTACTAATTGTTGCAATTTATTACTAATTGTTGCAATCTATTACTAATTATTGTAATCTATTACTAATTATTGTAATTTATTACTAATTATTGCAATTTATTACTAATTATTGCAATTTATTATTAATTTTCGAATTTATTACTAATTATTCAAATTTATTACTATTTATTAGAATTTATTACTAATTATTATAATTTATTACTAATTATTACTAATTATTATAATTTATTACTAATTATTGCAATTTATTACTAATTATTGCAATTTTTACTAATTATTACAATTTATTACTAATTATTGCAATTTATTACTACTTGTTGCAATTTATTACTAATTATTACAATTTATTACTAATTATTACAATTTATTACTAGTTATTTGAATTTATTACTAATTGTTGCAATTTATTACTAATTATTGGGTAAGATCTTGACCTTTTTCTGGAGTCATCTCGGACGCATTTTCAGGTACTTTTTGAAGAATTTAAGTACCTTTGATTTTGAAGTAGTGGCTTGGGGTGCGTTTGGGTAAACTTTAAGAAAAACTAAAGGACAATGGGATGTGCATGGTTTGTGCACAGTTTGACAAACTGTGCGACCAAACCATGCAAACCTGGACAGAGAGGTCCGCACGGTTGGCGCACGGTTTGCCCTAATCGTGTGCCTCTGGCCAAGAAACCATGCGAGCAGAATTTAATATTCGAAAATCCTTTTTAAAACCACCTGAATCCTCCGAGACTCCCATATTTTGACCTTGGCTCGGGCTTGAAAAATTCTAGGTGTTCTCAGAGCCTTCCAGAGGGATTCTAAGGTGATCTGAACACCGTTCTTCGAGATCGAAAGCCCGGATTGAAGATCTTCTCTCTTCCTGGTAAGTGGATTGCATCTCGTTGCTTCTCCTATTCATTCCTCTATCCTTCCTTGATCTTTTCATGGAATATCTCCACTGTTTCCATGGATCTAAACCTATGAGTTGAGATCTAGATCTAGGATTGTGGATCTAGATCTAGATTTGTAAGATCTTGATGCCTTTGATCTTAATTTTGGTTTAGAGATTTAAATCTAAAACTTGATCGACGACGTTGTGCTTCTCGGATTTCGGGGATTTCCATTGGGCTAACTTCCGTCAATAAATTGAGGTAAGTGGTCTAAATCGAACTCCCATAGTCATGAATTTGATATGTGAATGTGATTTTATGGATTTGCTAGCTACCCTTGATAATTGATTTCCTAAATTGGAGTAATTAGGAATATGGAATTGACTTGTGATTGCCTTGGTGATTAATTTATAATTGAATCATGGAACAAACGAAGGGGGTTACCCAAAGAGATATTATAATTGGGATATCAAATTGATTGTGTTAAGATAATTAATTGGGGGAAATTAATTATGAAATGATGTTTGGCTATGTAAGATAATTAATTGTGAGAATTAATTATGTGTCATCATGTTGATCAAATATAATTAATTGTAAGAATTAATTATGATAAGTTGAGATTTGATATGAATAATTAATTGTGAAGAATTAATTATGGAATGAGAATTGTGTTGATTGATTAATTAATTGATGAATTAATTAATGGGTTATGTGATTAGTTAATTATTGAATTAACTAGTGGCCTTTGAAATGTTTAACTAATCATTGGATTGGTAATGGAATGATGTGGCTAATTCTTATGAATTAAAGAATGATTAAATGGCTAAGATTTTTATGGTGCTAGACATGGTATTTTAAACCGATTAGAAGTTGGGACTTGGACATGGCATTCCTCCCAAATAGTTATCCAAGCTTGAGATATGAGGTGTTAGGCATTGCAACCAACACCGAATGAGATTTGGGGTGTTAGGCATGATGACCTACACCAAATGAGATATAGAGTGATAGGCATGGTGACCTATACTTAATGAGATTTGGGGTGCTAGGCATGACGACCTACACCGAATGATTAATAATAACGAATGATGATTCAAATGGGAAACATAGATTGAAATTGGACCTAATGTGATAATTAAAGATTAGATGAAAATGTGATAATTGTTTAATTATGCATTGTATTTATTGATTCATATAACTGCATGCACTATCTTTTGACTGGAATCATTTTAGACATCTTTGGTGATGGCCTACTAAGTTGTACTCGCACCCTATTTGGGCCGCTTGATCGGCACCCGAGTAGACTTTGTTGTTGCGAGACAGGATAAGGGAAAGGCCCTGGGATAGGTTGATTTTTGGGATTAGAGCATGGGAGAGGGAACCAAACGTGGTTTGGGACCTATTTGGGAGTCGTTGTGTCTTTACTTTTAGTTGCATTGTAGACACTTGCATTATCATAACATGTTTTACCTTCTAGTTGAGTATTGTATTTTCTTGTTTGACTATCATATGACATGGTATTATTCTGGTCATTTATACGCTTTCGCACTTGGTTATTGTTGTTTGCTTCTGTTGGTGTTTTGATTCTTATAAAAGAGGGTATAGTCTCCCCAATACTTACTTACCAAACTCTCATTGCTATTCGGCATCCTCTAATGTATGGGGAGGCATGCTTGAGGGCATGTGGCCAACTGGCTCAGGGAACCATTTAGTGGCATTTGGGTCGGGACATCACAAAGTGGTATCAGAGGAGTTTTCCTTTCTTTCTTATTCTTTTGTCTTGCTATTTTAGTAAAGGTAGACAAGAGACTAGGAAGAGTCAAGGCTTGGTAATGAGCTTGTGCATGGGAGTTGCAAACCCATGTATGGGGAAAAATCTGAGTACTCCGGGTGGGATTGTTGTGATTGTTGTTTGTTATTACAGCTGGATATTATTTCACCTTGGGTGACGCACTTGTGGTGTGATGTGATATTTGTTTTGAAAATTGTTAAATTTGGATTTGTGGCCTAAAGAGGCGCGATACTTGAGTGTACATGCATCATTTTAGGTACTCAGGGTTGTTGTGACATGCATTATTCCAGGCACTCATGGGAAAACGGGTTATGGGTAAGTTGTTGAACTTGAACTATTTTTCCTTATTATGAGATTGAAATAATGATTCAAATGAGAATAAATGGGTGTCTAATGAGAACCTTGATTGGTGAAATGAGTATGATTAATTAATTAATTGTTTAATTAATCAATTTGAGATAATGTGATTAATAAATGGTTAGATTAATTAATAAGAATGAATGTACCCTTATTAACCAAGACCTAGGAGTAGGATGGTTAAGGGTAGTTATAAGGCCTCAGTGTTGACCGTGTGGTGAGTAAAAGGGAGAAAGGACATGTTGAAACTTGTTGTGTTAGTTTCTTCCTTTACGTAAATGTTATAAGGTTGCATTATGAGACCTAAGATGTGTGTTTGGCCTTGTAGAGATATGCCTCCACGATGCTTGTTGAGGGAGAGACCGAGGGTTATGGCCCAGAACAAACTTCCAGATAGGGAACATGAGGCACATTGGTGCAAGATGAGGAGGAAGGGGAGCAGTTCTAAGAAAACTTTGATCGTCTCATGCAACTCATGGAGGGAGACTCAGGGCGGGTTCTAAAAAGCATGTCTGAGTTAACAAGGGAGTTTCAGCTGTAACACCCTCCTACTTTTACTAGAGAGGGTGGACCTGAAAGATCTGAATTCTAGATTGAATCCATATAGATGATACTTGACCATTTGGAGACTCCATCTGAGAGGAGGTTCAAGTTGGATGCTTATATGCTGCGGGGGTCAGTGAAGCGCTGGTGGGACATTCAGGTACGATCTGGACAGACTGATGATATGTTATGGAAGGACTTTCTGGAGAAGTTCTTGGAGCACTTCTATCCAGAGATGCTGAGACAAGAGAAAGCTTCAGAGTTTATGCATCTGACTCAAGGAAACATGCCCATAATGGATTACGTTGGACGTTTCACAGATTTATAGTGTTTTGCACTAGCTTTGGTGGTAGATGATGCTTCTTCGGTAAGAAGATTTTAGGGTGGACTTAGGTGTGAAATTAAGTCTCAGGTAAATATCTTTAGGTTGAATAAATTCTCATAAGTGGTTAATCAATCTCTCATTTCAGAGGGGAACCTGAAGGAAACTTCCAGTACTGGACAGGTAGCTATCACCGGCTGATCAGGGAGTGTGCCTTCCGAGAGTAGGAAGCGTCATTACGGGAACCTTAGTCAGGACAGTAGAAAGCAAGGTGGATAGTCAAGGAGGAACAATTGCATTGGATCTTACTCGTGATTTTCCAATAGTGCGGTAGGAATGGAAATTATCGTACACATTGTCCTCAACCACCAGTGGAGTGCCAGTTCTGTGGAAAGATGGGGAACCTACATAAGTTCTACAGAAAGCAGCGACAAGCTGATGCTGAGGGAACAACTGCTCAGAGTTAGAGTGTGGGAAGAGGGTCTTCTACACTATATAGGTTTGGTAGTTGGAGCTCTATGGGAAAAGGCGGTGGAGGTAGTAGACGTGGTGCTTCAGGGTATGAGCGCCCATATCAGCAGAGTGATGCTATGCAAGGGAGTCAGACGATACCACAGGGAAGAGGGGCAGGACAATTACATACTGTGAAACCTACACTTATAGAGATCGAGTCTAGTCCATCAACAACGAGTGGTACTATTCTAGTTGCTTCTACTTTATTTATTGCCTTGTTTGATACTGGTTCCTCTCACTCCTTTGTATCTTCAAATCTTATTAATGGCTTGAGCCTGGAGGTGGAGTCTGTAAGCGGGGTGATGAATATTGATACACCGTTGGGAACACGGTTTAGGGATATCTATTTATGCAAGGGATGTTTTCTAGAGATCAGAGAGTATTTTTTCTTTAGAATATCTATATCCTTGATATAACGAGCTTCAACTTGATTATGGGTATGAAGTGGCTAGTCATATACCAAGCCCGCATAGATTGTTACCATAAGAGAGTGACCTTTGTATCTCCTAAGGGAGACCAGTATGTCCTTCGTGGAGAATGAGATATTCATGCAGGCTGATTTGGGCCAAATACTCAAAAACTGGGATAGCTCACAACCCAAGTTGTTAGTCTTTTGATGGATGATGGGAGTGGTAGTCAAGACGTCCTTCCATCAGTATTAGAATTTTTTCATGATGTCTTTCCTGAAGACTTTTTAGGGTTGTCACCTGAGAGATATATGGAATTCACTATTGAGCTCATGTTGGGGGCTGAGCCGGTATCTATTCCGCCTTACAGAATGGCACCGACTAAGCTTCAGGATCTCAAAACACAGTTATAGGAATTAGAGGATAAAGGGTTTATCTGTCCAAGTACGTCTCCTTGGGTATCACCTATTTTGTTTGCAAAGAAGGCTGACAGGAGTTTACGCTTATGTGTCGATTACCGAAAGTTGAATAAAATGATCATGAAGAACTGATATCCTCTTCTGTGTATCAATGATATGTTTGACCAGCTGAAGGAGGATTATGTGTTATCAAAGATCGATCTGAGATCAAGGCATCATTAGGTGAGAGTTCAGACCTCTAATATTCCAAGAAATGCTTTTAGAAGCAGGTATGACCTTTATGAGTTTGTTGTAATGTTGTTTGGGTTGACAAATGCTTCGGTAGTGTTTATGGACTTGATGAACATGATATTTTATCCGTACTTAGATCAGTTTGTGGTGGTTTTTGTGGATGACATCTTAGTGTACTCTAAGACTCATGACGATCATGCCCAACATCTTGACATCATTCTGGGTACACTGAGAGAGCATCGGCAAGTCAAGCTATCTAAATGTCAGTTTTGTATTGACAGAGTATACTTTTTGGGGAATATCATCTCAGACGAATGTGTGGAAATGGACCCAAAAAAGGTGCAGGTAGTGGTTTCTTGGGAGCATCCCAAGAATGTTTTTGATATCCAAATCTTTTTGGGATTAACTGGATATTACAGGAGGTTTATCCAAAACTTTTCCTGATTGGAAGCACCGATTTCAGGTTTGACAAAGAAAGAGATAAAGTTTGATTGGACATAATAATGTGATAATGCTTTCCAGGAGTTGAAGAAGTGCTTGACATCAACACCAATTTTGATCTCACCTAATTCGGGTGAGGAGTACATGGTGTATTATGGTTCTTCTGGGATCAGACTCAGAGTTGTGTTGATGTAAGGGGATTGAGTGGTTGCTTATGGGTCTCGAAAGCTGAGGCCACATGAAAGGAATTACCTTATGCATGACCTCGAGTTGGCAGTAGTGGTTTATGCTCTTAAGTGTTGGCAACACTATCTTTTGGGTGAAAAGTTTACAGTTTTTACAGATCACAAAAACTTGAAGTATATCTTTTCACAGCATGACTTGAATCTTCAGCAGCGAAGATGGGTAGATTATGTGCAGTCCTTTGATTTTGAACTGGCATATACACCCAGAAATGGGAATAGTTTGGCTGATGCCTTGAGTAAGAAAACTCATACTTAGTTGGTATATGAGTTGAGTGTAGAGTGGAAGATGATGACTTTGCTGGCATAAATGTATGTGGTAGTTCAGGAGATTCAGGAGAGGATGACTCTGGTTTCTATAGCAGTGGAGACTACACTCTTGAGATGGATCAGGGATAGGAAATATGAGGATCCGGAGTGTTTATCCATAAGGGAAAGCCTTGAAGGCGGGGAGACACCTTCAAACTGGATAATATATGAGGATGAGATCATCTATGTGAGATATGAAAACCCAACTTTTATTTCACACTTAAACGTGATTTATTACATAAACTTCATTTGATACAACATAGAAGATTGAGAGTTCTAGTGTCTTTGGGGATTGGGATCATTACATAACAACTTAAAACATGAAATACAACATCTTTATTGAAAACTTCCTTTACATGACCACTACATTCCCTCGTACTTAGCATTGCATGGGATAACCTGAGGACATGCATAAGAAAAGGGTGAGCTATAAAGCCCAGTAAGGGAATAATCATGGAATAACATGAGGAATACAATAAATGTTAGACAATAGGTATATCAATAGAGCACACGAGAAGTATAAACATAAAGGCATGATAAATCATGGCAATCATAACATGGAAATGTGGCAACAACACTTAACATGGAATTAGCATGAGTCAAGGCTCATTGCACATGGAGCATGAGTAAACCCTCATTGCACATGAAGCACGAGTAAACCCTCGTTGAACTTGAATTATCATGAGTAAACACCCATTGAACATGATGTATCGTGATACTATACTTTACCCAATACATTGAAGCGCTATCAGGGCACACCCTTCTTAAACATTTCATTTCATGCATAAGTGTGCCACATGGATCATATAACATTGAATCATTCAACATAATCAATTATTCCACGATAAATGAATGTGGAATACATGCATGAAACTTTTTAAACAATAAGAAAATGTGCATAAAGGTTAATACTCTTGATAGAGAAATGGACATGGTATTCACTACACAATGACTTTGTCTTGGAAAAGCACGGTGCAATTTTAGCAGCATAACGGCATGACATAAGAACTCATAAAAATGGTTGATGAGAGAGAAAGGGGTGTCTCATAATATTTACATGACATGGAAAGTAAGGGTTCATATAGATACATGTCTCAACAAATGTAATGGAATTTATATTCATGATACAAAATAATTGCTTGAATGTAAATGAGGAGAGAGAAATTCCTTTCAGAATTTCGGCATAGTAACGGGTGTACATGGGAGGCGTTTAATGAGAGAGAAAGGGGTCTCTGATAGAACAAATATTTTCAATTATTTTATTCTTAATTTAAATGTTTTTAATCCCACCAATGTGTTATTTAAAGTTCAATTGTCACATTTTATGTTTTATGAGTATTTTTGAGCTTAATTGGAAAAATGGCTTATTTTGGATTTAAATAGTTTTCATTTATTATAATGTTTCGGCCATAACCTTTTATAAACTGATCCAAATTGAAAAATTATTCTTTTATAGGTTACTATGTTCTATTATGTTCATTTTATCCTTCTGGACCCAAAGCTCAATCAGTCATTTGGAATCTCAAATCCAGCTCACAAACCAGGCCTCGAAAACTGTGTATAGAACTGCATAATTTTATTGTGGGGACCATATCTCATAAATGGACGAACCAATGGAGCTGAAATTTTACATTGAGCTGAAATACATCCGGATGAAGAACTTTCATTAAGATGGACATGCATTATTCTTTCATTTTCAAGTACATTAATGCATTGTAACTCGGTGTTTTGGAATACTAAGAGTCACCTGGACAAAATTAAATATCCGGAGTAGTTTGGCCATATCTCCTTCATACGTGGACCAATAAGGCTCAAATTTTGTGGGTAAAAATAAAAGATCTAGGGAAAAACTTTCAAGAATGATCAAGTTCCAAATTCTGTCATTAAAGAGGCCATCCACACGCCTACATTCGGGGATGATTTTTGGAGCCAAATTTCCACACCCTTTCCCTATAAAGAGTGTGTCTTTTTCATTTCAAAGGGTTTGAAACTTATAAATAGCCTTTGTTGGCCATTATATGTAGTTTATCTTTGTATTATATTTTACTTTCATTATGTAATATCATTTTATATTTTTATTCAAGTGTTCTCATTTCTCACTTTTCTATCTCTCTTTTGTTTTCTCTCCCCTTTTTCTTTTCACTGTGAACTCTTATGCTCGTGATCATGAGTAGTTAACCCGAGGAAGTTCCTGGGGGAGTAATCCAGTGATGAACCCAAGTCTTTGATCATTCATGTCTTAATGTTTCCTATTTTCTTAGAGTTATACCGAGGGGGATCTTAGTGGGTAAGGCGCCTTTGTGTCTCCACTTGCCACCTGAGGTTTAGCTTTCACTTCTGCAATATTTTCCCTTGATCGAGGAGGTGGATGTGTGGTCTCTCGGAGATCGTTGAGAGTACCATATGTTCACAACCATATGTAGAGGAGGATGTTCATTCATACGATGGATCATGTTCATTAATTAAATTCGAAACTAATAATGAGACGATGAAGGTTCACTCTGGGTGATGCTCTCGGGAATGTCTAGAAATGAGAATTAAATACTAAAAGTAAATATGCAGATGCAATGCAACAGAATGAATGCAGACAAAATGATGTTAAGATAGAAAGGAGACATTCCCGAGAGCATCACCCAGAGTGAACCTTCATCGTCTCATTATTAGTTTTGAATTTACTTAATGAACGTGCTCCATCGTATGAATGAACATCCTCCTCTGCATATGGTTGTGAACATATGTTACTCTCAACGATCTCCGAGAGACCACACATCCACCTCCTCGATCGAGGGAAAATATTGCAGAAGTGAAAGTTAAACCTCGGGTGGAAAGTGGAGACACAAAGGCGCCTTACCCACTAAGATACCCCTCGGTATAACTCTAAGAAAATAGGAAACATTAATACATGAATGATCAAAGACTTGGGTTCATCACTGGATTACTCCCCCGGGAAATTCCTCGGGTTAGCTACTCATGATCATGATCATAAGAGTTCACAGTGAAAAGAAAAAGGGGAGAGAAAACAAAAGAGAGATAGAAAAGTGAGAAAGGATAACACTTGAATAAAAATATGAAATGCTATTAGATAATGAAAGTAAAAGAAAATAAAAATCTAAACTACATATAATTTCCAACAAAGGCTATTCCTAAGTTGTCAACCCTTTGGAATGAAAAAGACACACTCTTTATAGGGAAAGGGTGTGGAAATTTGGCTCCAAAAATCATCCCCAAATATAGGCGCATGTATGGCCTCTTTAATGACAGAATTTGGAACTTGGTCCTTCTTTAAAGTTGTTCCACTAGATCTATTTTGTCGACCCAAAAAATTTGAGCCTTATTGGTCCATGTATGAAGGCGATATGGCCAAACTACTCCGGATATTTAATTCTGTCCAGGTGACTCTTTGTATTCCAAAACACCGAGTTCCAACGCATTAATATCCTTGAAAATGAAAGAATCATGTGCGTCCATATTAATGAAAGTTCTTCATCCGGATGTATTTCAGCTCCATGTAAAATTTCAGCTCCATTGGTTCGTCCATTTATGATCTATGGTCCCCACAATAAAATTATGCAGTTCTGTACACAGTTTTCGAGGCCTGGTTTGTGAGCTGGATTTGAGCTTCCAAATGACTGATTGAGCTTTGGGTCCAGAAGGATAAAATGAACATCATCGAACATAAGAACCTATAAAAGAAGAATTTTTCAATTTGGATCAGTTTATAAAAGTTTATGGACGAAACATTATAATAAATGAAAACTGTTTAAATCCAAAATAAGCCATTTTTTCAATTAAGCTAAAAAATACTCATAAAACATAAAATGTGACAATTGACCTTTAAATAA
Source organism: Viscum album (assembly GCA_963277665.1). NCBI lineage: Eukaryota > Viridiplantae > Streptophyta > Magnoliopsida > Santalales > Viscaceae > Viscum > Viscum album. Next base: position 1,657,595,968 of record OY728163.1, read on the forward strand.
CACATTGGTGGGATTAAAAACATTTAAATTAAGAATAAAATAATTGAAAATATTTGTTCTATCAGTCTCCCATAATTCAAACATAAAGAGGGCAGTATGAGGGAGGTGTGAAACCACACTCCAACATTTACAATTGAAATTAAAAGGGCATAACAATTTAAAGAATATTGGACAAAAATGAGAAAGGAAGAAAAAACCTTACTTGGAAGTGTGCTTCCAAAGGATTGAGAGAGGCTTGAGAGAGGCTTATTGGGAGCTTGAGTCACCTTGGGAGGATTCTAGAGAGAGGAGGGCATAGGTTGGATGAACTCCAAAGGCTTTGAGTGAGGAGGAAGTGGGATCTTGGGTGGTTTTATATAGGAAAGGTGAGGGAATTATTTATTATTTAGGTTTGGGACACCTCACATTAAACTAATCCAAACCACAAACTAGACCATGGTTTTTGCCCATGGTTTTTAGAAAATGTAAGTGTAAAACAATATTTTGTAAGTCCAAAGTACGAAATTCTTAAAATAATGGGGTTGCTTATGTGGAGGTGAGTCACACTCCCAAGGAAAACAATTTAAAAAGACAAAATGTTTAATAAGTCTTGAAGGGTCCATTAAAGCTTTGTAAAATAAATCAAACAAACCCAAAATCAAATTATTTTAATGTTAAAACATATATTGGCCGAACATAAAGTTTATAGTATTTTATTACATCACTATTGGGTCATTATGATGTCATAAAACACATTATATATTTAAACGGTATTTAATTTTTACCCAAAAATTTGACCGTCTCAGAAAATTATGAAAAATTCACTGTTGGATAATTTTAACGTCCTGATTCTAAAAATAATATTCATTTTATCTAAATAATTTTCTAAATATGTTAACTTTCACTTTTAAAATAAAAACCAACATTTATCGCAAATTCATGGGTCTTGAAAAAAATGGATTTCAAACCTTAATAAAAATTAAAATTGCATTCATAAAATTATACGATCATTTATATTTAATAAAAATTAATTTAATAACAATAATAATATTTTATTAAAATATTATTTAATTCAAAAATCCATTAATTCATAAAAATAGATTTCTTAGTTGAACATTAATTAAAAATACTATTTGTGTTTTAAAAACTATTTATAAGGTAACAATAATAAAATGAAAGTATATTCATTATTATATAAAAAAATAATGTATCTAACCATAGTGCTAAGGTCTTGTTACATAACCCCTTATAACACCCGCATAAGACCGAAGGATAAGATGTGTGATGATTATAGACTCTTGGGGTGGCTCGGATAACATCGCTCAGGTGATAATATCTATTAACTTCCACTTCTACCATAGTAGGTTCCGTTCAAGCTTAAAGTGTTCAAGCTTGGCTTAGGATTGATCAAGAGTGAAGCCCAATGACGCCACCTCCTTTCCGATCTCCGACAAATGGGCTTTGTACGGGGCAAGTATAATGGATGAGGTCATCACTTCCTTTGTCTGAGTAAATTAGATTTGTTAAAGCCCTATATTTATACTAATCATGTGATCACTATTCAACGACTATATTAGCAACAATCACAATTCATAATGGTATTTTAAAATCCAGAAACATAAAACCAATGAAGATCATATTTTATATAACCATAATAAGACATTTAATTAGATCAAGAGGAATTTTCATTAATGAAAGTTTGGGTCGTTACATGAGAAATCGAGTTTTTGTGCCTATGAGTATGAGAGAGGAACTCATGAAAGAATTTCATGCCTCAAAATGGGTGGTACATCCTAGGGTGACAAAGATGTATTGTGACCTATGACGACAGTTTTGGCGGCCAGGCATGAAAAAAGAGATATAAGGGTTTGTAACGATACGTTTCACCTGTCAACAGGTGAAGGAAGAACATCAACGACCTGGAGGCCTATTACAGTTGTTTCCTATTCTATAATGGAAGTGGGATGACGTGACTATGGAATTTGTGGTAGGACATCCAAATACAATTAGGAAGAATGGTGTTATTTGGTTCATTCTGGATCAACTAATGAAAGTGGTACATTTCTTACCTATAAGGGAAACCTTTATAGTAGAACAGTTGGGAGAACTATATATATGTGAGATAGTTTATCTGCATGGGGTGCCACAAACTATAGTTTTAGATCGCAATTTGTGCTTTACTTTATGCTTCTAGCAGGATTTACAGAAGACGCTTGGTACATAGGTTTTTTTAAGTACGACCTTAAACCCACAGACAGATGGGCAGTCAGAGCATACCATACAGGTGTTAGAGGATATGTTGCAAGCATGTGTGCTTGACTTTGGTGGTTCTTGGGAGGAGCACTTGGATTTAGTGGAGTTCGCCTATAACAACAGTTATCAGGAAACTATACAGATGGAACCATATGAGTCACTTTATGGTAGACCTTTTAGATCACTGCTATGTTGGTTAGAGGTGAGTGAGTCAGAGCAGTTGGGACCGAGTCTCGTTCAGGAGGCATTGAAGCAAGTGTAGTTGATTTAGAAATGTATGGCTACGGCTTAGAGTAGGCAAAAGTCGTATGCTGATAGACGGAGATAACCCCTGGAGTTTACAGAGGATGATCGTGTATTCCTTCGGGTGTCACCTAGATTGGGTCACCATAGGATACAGAGACAAGGAAAGTTGGTGCCCAGGTTTGTAGGACCGTTTGAAGTGTTGGAGAAAGTCAGGCCAATGGCGTACCGATTAGCCCTTCCACAAAAATTTAGTGTTATGCATGATGTTTTCCATGTGTCACAATTACGACGGTATCACCCCAACCCTTCTCATGTGATTTATGTGGTAGAGGTTGATCTTGAGATAGATGCGTCCTTTGAGGAGCATCTGATGCATGTGTTGGGTCACAATGAGAAAGTGTTACGGGGAAAGACTGTGTCGTTAGTTCGTATGTTATGACAACATGGAAGTGTTCGAGAGGAAACTTGGGAAAGAGAAGCATACATGAGGGCTCAATGACCCAATCTTTTTGACCCAGAATATTAGAGAAGTTCTGGAGTGCAACTCAAGGATGAGCTGTTATAAGGTGGGGATATTGTAAGATCTCAGCCTTTTTCTGGAGTCATATCGGGCGCGTTTTCAAGTACTTTTTGAAGTTTTTAAGTACCTTTTATTTGGATTAGTGGCTTGAGGTGCATTTGGGTGAACTTTAAGGAAAACTAAAGGATAGTGGGTTGTGCACAGTTTGACAAACCATGCAAACCTGGACAAAGAGGTCTGCACAGTTGGCGCACGATTTGCCCTAACCATGCGCTTCTGCCCAAGAAATCGTGTGCGCGGAATTTAATATCTGAAAATCCTTTTTAAAACTACCTGAACCCCCTACGACTCTCATATTTCGACCTTAGCTCAGCATTAAAAATTATAGGTGTTCTCAAAGCCTTTTGGAGGGATTCTAAGGTGATATGAACACCGTTCTTTGAGATTGAAAGCCCAGATTGAAGATCCGCTCTCTCCCCGGTAAGTGGATTTCAACTTGTTGCTTCTCTCGCTCATCCCTCTATCTTTCCTTGATCTTTTAATGGAAGATATCCACTGTTTCCATGAATCTAAACCTATGAGTTTAGATCTAGATATAGGATTGTGGATCTAGATCTAGATTTGCAAGATCTGTTGTACCTCTCGTTCCCCTCGTTGTTTGATTTTCATGATCACAATCACCTTATTATTTGTCTAATATTGTTTGAAGTGTTTTTGTATGATAGGCACAAGGTTGCCAAGAAAATGGCCCAAGAAAGAATCATCAAGTGGACTGAAATTCAGTCCACCGGCCAACCGGTGTGATAGCACCGGCCAGCCGGTGGACCTGGCAGAGGCATTGCCCACTGCCAGGTTCCACCGGTCAGCCGGTGGCTCTGTCACCGGCTAGCCGGTGGCATCCTGGTTCAACAGTGAGACCTACTGTCTCACCACCGGCCAGCCGGTGGCCTTCTCACCGGCCAGCCGGTGGCTCCTGGGCAGAAGCACTTCTCAACATCCAAGGCACCGGCCAGCCGGTGGAGCTGTACCGGCCAGCCGGTAGCCCAGTCAAACTAGCCGTTGGGTTTGACCAGTCAACCTTCTTTTGGCCTCCAACGGCTCTGAGGCCTTCTCCAACGGCTCCGAAGGCCCCCAATGGGTTCCATGCCTATAAATAAAGGCTTAGGAAGCCCCGGACACTAACCGGAACTATTGTGAAGCCAACGGACACTTTTTCCATCATCCGGCAATCCTCCGGCGAGCCACTTCAAAGGAACCCCAAGTGCTCCAACCAACTTACAATCCAAGGAGCACCTCAAGAAGCTTGGGAGAGCACGCTACATCAACTACATCATACCTTGGCGCCCAAGTCTTCCTCACATACGGGTTTTATTGTTTTATTTATTTTGAGCTTTAAATTTGGGTTTGTGCCTACAAACCCCAAACCCTTTTCTCATCCCCCTTTCTTTTGGGTTTCACACCACCATTAAGGTGTGAAGAGGTTTCTTCAAGCCTTTCCTTTTAAAAGGCTTGTGTCACCGGTGAGCTAGCCTTCACCCGTTAAAAAGGCTAGTGGGTTCTTGCTAAACCATCAAAAGCAAGTGGGTTCTTGCTAAACCACAAAAAGCAAGCTGTAATAGGTCCTAGTGCTACCTCAAAGCCTAGTGGGTTTCTTGCTAAAACCATTGAAAAGCAAGCGGTAGGAATCTCTCAACGGTTGAGTTGGGAGCGGAGACGTAGGCCGGGTTTTTTGGCCGAACTCCGTTATCAATTTTGTGTGTCTTGCCTCTTTATTTCCGCTGCATTTCAACTTTGATTTTAATTTGTTAATCTTTTTTTTAAAAGGCAATTCACCCCCCCTCTTGCCATCCTTCCCGTTTGTTTCGACCTAACAATTGGTATCAGAGGGCGTTTTTGAATAATTCCCTTACCGGTTTCAAATTAAAGATCCTATTTTTTTGATGGCTTCTACCGCTTCTTCCTCTCAATCTCCCGAAGGCTTTTCTTTGGATCGTGCTTCATTCTTTGATGGAACCGATTATTCTTTTTGGAAAACCCGCATGACCACTTTTTTAAAAAGTATTGGCTATCCAATTTATAGAATTGTTTTGCATGGTTTTACGCTCTCTTCTCCCGATGAGTCTAAATGGACCCCCGCCGACATTGCAAATTTCGAGCTTGATGGCAAAGCCATGAATGCTCTTCATTGCGGGTTAGATCGTAATGTTTTTGATTGTATTTCTTCTTGCACATCTTCTCATGATATTTGGAAGCTTTTAGAACTTACCCATGAAGGCACTAAGAAGGCTCAAAAGCAAGAACCCGACAACAAGCAAGAACCCGATGAAAAATCCGTGCCCAATTGCCCACTCCACAAGAAAAGGGCCAAGAAGAAGAAAAAGAAGAAGGCTTCAAAGGCAACATGGAGTGATAGCTCCACCTCTTCATTCTCCTCCTTCTCCTCGAGCGACCAAGGTAAAAAATGCCTAATGGAAAATCATGAGGTATCATCTTCCGACTCTTCTTCCTCGTCTTCTAGTTCTTCAAATTCTTTCAATCATTTGTCTTATGAAGAACTCCAACATGTTAGGGACCAACTTGAAAATGGTTTTCATGAACTTTCTTCAAAATTCGTTTCTTTAAAAAAGAATTTCAAAAAACTCTCTTCCGAAAAAGAACAACTTCTCAAAGAGAAGGAAGAGTTGACCCTCAAAATCCAAAATTTCCCAAATGTTGATTCCATGGAATCAACTATCAAAGACTTAAGGGAATCCCTAGCCAAGTTCACCCAAGGTGAACAAAATTTGTCCAAACTCTTAGGTTCTCAACGAGTATCTAGAACCACCAATGGACTTGGCTACACCAATATAGCTTCCTCCTCCCATGCACCCACCGTTTTTGTAAGGGGGAGCTCTAGTTATAAATTTTGTAACTACTGCAAAAAACCCGGGCACCTCATTTATGAGTGTAATTGCAAAAATGCCCGGTACGGCCAACCCAAATCTATTTTCAATTCCGATGAATTCTATAGGAGAAGACCCGCCATGAGACAAGTATGGATTGAAAAATCCCTCTTAGCGAGTCTCTCCGGGCCTAAAATTGTCTCTTTTCAAAATCCCTCTCCCCGGTGACTTTTTGTTTTTATTTAGGGGGAGTTAGGTTTGTTTAAGCTTTTTGTTTCAATTCAAACTTTCAATTTCAAATTAAGCCCTTTTGATTTCAATTTCAAAACTTTCAATTCAAACTTTCATTTTCAACACTTGGTATTCAATTTTTCATTCAAAACTTTCAATTCAAACTGTTATTCAATTAATTCATTCAAAATTTTCATTTGGTTTCAAAATTCAAATTTCAATTGGTTTTTGATTCAAAACTTTCAATTCAAACTGTTATTCAAATTTTCATTTCAATTTCAGAAATCTCAATTGATTTTTTAATTCTCATATCTTGTTTTTCAACGTTTTCCCTCAATCAAGTTTTATGCCCCATGCTGTTTTGATAATCACAAAGGGGGAGAAATTTCTTGATTGATTGGGGGAGAATCTTTTCTCTCATGCTTAGTATTTATTTTCAATTTATCATTTAAAAGCATGCCTTTCATTTATGTTTTTACATTAATTGTTTTGGTGATTATGATCATCAAAATAGGGGGAGATTGTTGTACCTCTCGTTCCCCTCGTTGTTTGATTTTCATGATCACAATCACCTTATTATTTGTCTAATATTGTTTGAAGTGTTTTTTTATGATAGGCACAAGGTTGCCAAAAAAATGGCCCAAGAAAGAATCATCAAGTGGACTGAAATTCAGTCCACCGGCCAACCGGTGTGATAGCACCGGCCAGTCGGTGGACCTGGAAGAGGCATTGCCCACTGCCATGTTGTACCTCTCGAACCCCTCAAGGTTTTATTTTCATGATCACAATCACCCTCATATTTATCTAATCCTCTTTCAAGTGTTTTTGGTTAATAGGAATCAAATCAGGTGGCCAAGGAATTGGGCCAAGAAAGAAAGAAGGCAAAGTGGACTGAAATTCAGTCCACCGGCCAACCGGTGGCTTCACCACCGGTCAGCCGGTGGAGCCTGGACAGAAGGCATCCTTCTGTCCAGACCACCGGCCAGCCGGTGGCACACCAGCGGCCAGCCGGTGGCACCTGCAATCAAGAGGGAGCCACTGCCTCCCCACCGGCCAGCCGGTGGCACCCTCTCCAAATAGTGTCAGCTACTGCCTCACCACCGGCCAGCCGGTGGCTCTGGCACCGGTCGACCGGTGGCCCCTGGACAGGAATCCAATGACTTTTTGCAAACACCGGCCAACCGGTGGCCCTGCACCGGCCAGCCGGTGGACACAGTCAAACTAGTCGTTGGGCTGTTGACCAGCCTGCCCACTTGGCTCCCAACGGCTCTTTTAGCCTCTCCAACGGCTCCGAAGCCTCCCCAAGGGTTCCATGCCTATAAATAAAGGCCAAGGAAGCCCCGGACCACTACTGGAACTATACGGAAGCCCACGGATACCTTGTTGATCATTCGGCGTACCTCCGACGACTTCCTTCAAGGGAACCCCAATAGCTCCAACAACTTCCATATCCAAGGAGCCCCCTCAAGAAGCTTGGGAAAGCACGCTACATCAACTCCATCATCCAATTGGCGCCCAAGTCTTCCCAATCACAGTTTTTCGTGTTTTATTTATTTTGAGCTTAACTTTGAGTTTGTGCCTACAAACTCCCAATTTTCTCATCCCCTCTTTTCTTTGGGTTTCACATCACCACTAAGGTGTGACAAGGTTGTCAAGCTTTCCTTTAAATAGCTTGAGACATAGGTGAGCTATCCTTCACCTGTAAGAAGGATAGTGGGTTCTTGTTAAACCATCAAAAGCAAGTGGGTTCTTGCTAAACCACAAAAGCAAGCTGTAATAGGTCCTAGTGCTACCTCAAAGCCTAGTGGGTTTCTTGCTAAAACCATTGAAAAGCAAGCGGTAGGAATCTCTCAACGGTTGAGTTGGGAGCGGAGACGTAGGCCGGGTTTTGGCCGAACTCCGTTATCAATTTTGGTGTGTCTTGCCTCTTTATTTCCGCTGCACTTTACTTTGATTTTATTTTGTCATTCTTTTTTTAAAAGGCAATTCACCCCCCCTCTTGCCATCATTCCCTGTTTTATTCCGACCCAACAATTGGTATCAAAGGGAAATTTGAGTAATACCCTAACCCGGTTTCAAATTTAAGATCCATTAAGATGGCATCAACCTCTTTCTCCCCCGAGGGCCTCTCATTGGGTCGGGCTCCATTTTTTGATGGGACCGACTATAATTATTGGAAAACCCGCATGACCACTTTTTTAAGAAGCATAGGATATCCTATTTACAAAATTGTCATGCAAGGTTATTCTTTGTCTTCCCCCGATGAATCCAAATGGACCCCCGCCGATATTAGAAATTTTGAGCTTGATGGCAAAGCCATGAACGCTCTCCATTGCGGCTTAGATAGAAATGAATTTAATCGTGTATCTACTTGCTCATCTTCACATGAAATTTGGAAGCTTTTAGAAGTGACCCATGAAGGCACTAATAAAGTCAAGGATACTCGGTTAGACATGTACCGTCAGGATTTTGAGTCATTCTTTATGCATCCAAATGAATCTATTTCTGAAATGTTTACTAGATTTACTGACGTGTGCAATGGGAGAAAGTCCCTTGGTGATGATGTTTCCGCAGAAACGATGGTTAAAAAGATCCTATGGGTCCTTCCGAGCTCATGGGCACCAAAGGTGACGACGATCCAAGAAGCTAAGGACGTCAAAAATATGCCGGTAGAGGAGCTCATCGGATCTCTCATGACTTATGAGATCACGATGAGGAGGCAAGCACAAAAGGAGGGCACCCCTATCAAAACTCCAAAGAACATCGCCCTCAAGGTTCAAAAAGAAGTAAGCTCCTCCTCATCATCCTCATCATCTTCATCTTCTTCGTCTTCAAGCGGCGACTCGGAAATGGAGAATCTCGCCCGCCAAATGCACAAGTTCATGAAGAAGCACAAGAAGAAGAAGAAATCCCGCAAGCATCGAAAGCAAGAACCCACCGCAAGATCCGAGCCCAAGGTGAAATGCTACGGGTGCGGCGAAAAGGGCCATTACAAGCCCGATTGCCCACTCAACAAGAAACGGGCCACGCCAAAGGAAAAAGGAAAGAAAAAGGTCCTCAAGGCGACATGGAGTGACACCTCCTCTTCATCCTCCTCCTCCTCCTCGAGCGACCAAGGTACAAAATGCCTAATGGCATTCCATGAGGTAACTTCTTCCGATTCCTCCTCCTCTTGTTCTTCAAATTCAAATTCTTTAAATCATTTATCTTATGAAGAACTCTCACACGCTAGAGACCAACTAGAAAAAGGTTTTCATACTTTATCGTCAAAATTTGTTGCTTTGAAAAAGTCTTTCAAAAAACTCTCCTCCGAAAAAGAACAACTTCTCAAAGAGAAGGAGGAGATGTCCCTTAAAATCCAAAATTTTCCAAATGTTGATTCCATGGAATCAACCATCAAAGACCTAAGGGAGACCCTTGCTAAGTTCACCCAAGGGGAACAAAATTTGAACAATTTGCTTGGTTCCCAACATATATCTAGAACCACCCAAGGGTTAGGATATACCAATCGAGCTTCCTCCTCCCATGCACCCACTATTTTTGTAAGGGGGAGCTCCGATTTTAAATTTTGTAATTATTGCAAAAAACCCGGGCACCTCATTTATGAGTGTAATTGCAAAAATGCCCGGTACGGTAGGCCAAAGACTATTTTCTATTCGGACGAGTTTTATAGGAGAAGACCCGCCATGAGACAAGTGTGGATTGAAAAATCCCTCTTAGCGAGTCTCTCCGGGCCTAAAATCATTTCTTTTCAAAATCCCTCTCCCCGGTGATTCATTGTTTTTATTTAGGGGGAGTTAGGCCTTTTTGTGAATTCAAACTTTCAATTTCAACACTTGGTTTCAAATTTCAAAATTCAATTGGTTTTTGATTCAAAACTTTCAATTCAAACTGTTATTCAATTTTCATTTCAAAATTTTCAAAATTTTCAACAATTGATATCATTTTCAATTGATTTAAAATCTTGTTTTTCAAACATATCCCTCAATCAAGTTTTATGCCCCGTTCTATTTTGATAATCACAAAGGGGGAGAAATTTCTTGATTGATTGGGGGAGAATCCTTTTTCATCATGCTTTGCATTGCCTTTAATCTCAGTATTTTACATTGTTTGTTTCGGTGATTGTGATCATCAAAATAGGGGGAGATTGTTGTACCTCTCGAACCCCTCAAGGTTTTATTTTCATGATCACAATCACCCTCATATTTATCTAATCCTCTTTCAAGTGTTTTTGGTTAATAGGAATCAAATCAGGTGGCCAAGGAATTGGGCCAAGAAAGAAAGAAGGCAAAGTGGACTGAAATTCAGTCCACCGGCCAACCGGTGGCTTCACCACCGGTCAGCCAGTGGAGCCTGGACAGAAGGCATCCTTCTGTCCAGACCACCGGCCAGCCGGTGGCACCTGCAATCAAGAGGGAGCCACTGCCTCCCCACCGGCCAGCCGGTGGCACCCTCTCCAAATAGTGTCAGCTACTGCCTCACCACCGGCCAGCCGGTGGCTCTGGCACCGGTCGACCGGTGGCCCCTGGACAGGAATCCAATGACTTTTTGCAAACACCGGCCAACCGGTGGCCCTGCACCGGCCAGCCGGTGGACACAGTCAAACTAGCCGTTGGGCTGTTGACCAGCCTGCCCACTTGGCTCCCAACGGCTCTTTTAGCCTCTCCAACGGCTCCGAAGCCTCCCCAAGGGTTCCATGCCTATAAATAAAGGCCAAGGAAGCCCCGGACCACTACTGGAACTATACGGAAGCCCACGGATACCTTGTTGATCATTCGACGTACCTCCGGCGACTTCCTTCAAGGGAACCCCAATAGCTCCAACAACTTCCATATCCAAGGAGCCCCCTCAAGAAGCTTGGGAAAGCACGCTACATCAACTCCATCATCCAATTGGCGCCCAAGTCTTCCCAATCACGGTTTTTCGTGTTTTATTTATTTTGAGCTTAACTTTGAGTTTGTGCCTACAAACTCCCAATTTTCTCATCCCCTCTTTTCTTTGGGTTTCACATCACCACTAAGGTGTGACAAGGTTTCCAAGCTTTCCTTTAAATAGCTTGAGACATAGGTGAGCTATCCTTCACCTGTAAGAAGGATAGTGGGTTCTTGCTAAACCATAAAAAGCAAGTGGGTTCTTGCTAAACCACAAAAGCAAGCTGTAATAGGTCCTAGTGCTACCTCAAAGCCTAGTGGGTTTCTTGCTAAAACCATTGAAAAGCAAGCGGTAGGAATCTCTCAACGGTTGAGTTGGGAGCGGAGACGTAGGCCGGGTTTTGGCCGAACTCCGTTATCAATTTTGGTGTGTCTTGCCTCTTTATTTCCACTGCACTTTACTTTGATTTTATTTTGTCATTCTTTTTTTAAAAGGCAATTCACCCCCCTCTTGCCATCATTCCCTGTTTTATTCCGACCCAACAGGTTCCACCGGTCAGCCAGTGGCTCTGTCACCGGCTAGCCGGTGGCATCCTGGTTCAACATTGAGACCTACTGTCTCACCACCGGCCAGCCGGTGGCCTTCTCACCGGCCAGCCGGTGGCTCCTGGGCAGAAGCACTTCTCAACATCCAAGGCACCGGCTAGCCGGTGGAGCTGTACCGGCCAGCCGGTAGCCCAGTCAAACTAGCCGTTGGGTTTGACCAGTCAACCTTCTTTTGGCCTCCAACGGCTCCGAGGCCTTCTCCAACGGCTCCGAAGGCCCCCAATGGGTTCCATGCCTATAAATAAAGGCTTAGGAAGCCCCGGACACTAACCGGAACTATTGTGAAGCCAACGGACACTTTTTCCATCATCCGGCAATCCTCCGGCGAGCCACTTCAAAGAAACCCCAAGTGCTCCAACCAACTTCCAATCCAAGGAGCACCTCAAGAAGCTTGGGAGAGCACGCTACATCAACTCCATCATACCTTGGCGCCCAAGTCTTCCTCACATACGGGTTTTATTGTTTTATTTATTTTGAGCTTTAAATTTGGGTTTGTGCCTACAAACCCCAAACCCTTTTCTCATCCCCCTTTCTTTTGGGTTTCACACCACCATTAAGGTGTGAAGAGGTTTCTTCAAGCCTTTCCTTTTAAAAGGCTTGTGTCACCGGTGAGCTAGCCTTCACCCGTTAAAAAGGCTAGTGGGTTCTTGCTAAACCATCAAAAGCAAGTGGGTTCTTGCTAAACCACAAAAAGCAAGCTGTAATAGGTCCTAGTGCTACCTCAAATCCTAGTGGGTTTCTTGCTAAAACCATTGAAAAGCAAGCGGTAGGAATCTCTCAACGGTTGAGTTGGGAGCGGAGACGTAGGCCGGGTTTTTTGGCCGAACTCCGTTATCAATTTTGTGTGTCTTGCCTCTTTATTTCCGCTGCATTTCAACTTTGATTTTAATTTGTTAATCTTTTTTTTAAAAGGCAATTCACCCCCCCTCTTGCCATCCTTCCCATTTGTTTCGACCTAACAAGATCTTGATGCCTTTGATCTTAGTTTTGGTTTAGGGATTTAGATTCAAAGTTTGATCGACGGCGTTGTGCCGCTCGGATTTTGGGGATTTCTATTGGGATAACTTCCGTCAATAAACTGAGATAGGTGGTATAAATAGAACTTTCATAGTCATGAATTTGATATGTGAATGTGATTTTATGGATTTGTTAGCTTTCATTGATAATTGATTTCCTAAATTGGAGTAAGTGGTAATGTGGAATTGACTTGTGATTGCCTTGGTGATTAATTGATAATTGAGTCAAGGAACAAACAGGGGGGTACCCAAAGAGATATTGTAATTGAGATATCAAATTGATTGTGTTAAGATCATTAATTGGGGGAAATTGATTATGAAATGATGTTTGGATATGTAAGATAATTAATTGTGATAATTAATTATGTGTCGTGATGTTGATCAAAGATAATTAATTGTAAGAATTAATTATGATAAGTTGAGATTTGATATGGATAATTAATTTTGAATAATTAATTATAGAATGAGAATTGTGTTGATTGATTAATTAATTGATGAATTAATTAATGAGTTGTGTACTTAGTTGATTATTGAGTTAACTAATGGCCTTTGAAATGTTTAACTAATCGTTGGATTAGTAATGGAATGATGTGGCTGATTCTTATGAATTAAAGAATGATTAAATGGATGAGATTTTTGTGGTGCTAGACATTGCATTCTAGACCGATTAGAAGTTAGGACTTGGACATGACGTTCTTCCCCAATAGTTATCCAAGCTTGAGATATGGAGTGTTAGGCATGACAACCTACATCAAAGAATATTTGGGGTGTTAGGCATAACGACCAACACCGAATGAGATATAGAGTGATAGGCATGACAACCTACACTTAATGAGATTTGGGGTGTTAGGCATGACGACCTGCACCGAATGATTAATAATAATGAATGACGATTCAAATGGGGAACATGGATTGAAACTGTACCTAATGTTATGATTAAATATTAAATGACAATGTGATAACTATTTGATTATGCATTGCATTTATTGCTTCATAAAACTGCATACACTATCTTTTGACTAGCCTCGTTTTAGACATCGTTGGTGGTTGCCTACTGAGTTGTACTCACACCCTTTTCGGATCGCCTGATCGGCACCCATGTGGACTTTGTTGTTGCAGGACAGGATAGGGGCAAGGTCCTGAGATAGGTTGTTGTTTGGGATTGGAGCGTGAGAGAGGGAACCAGATGTGGTTCGGGACCCGCTTGGGAGTCGTTGTGTCTTTACTTTTAGTTGCATTGTAGACACTTGACACTTGCATTGTCATAGCATGTTTTACCTTCCAGTTGAGTATTGCATTTTCTTGTTTGACTATCATATGACATGGTGTTATTCTAGTTATTTATACGCTTTCATACTTGGGTATTGTTGTTGGCTTCCATTGGTGTTTTGATTCTGATAAAAGAGAGTATAGTGTCACGGGCTGAGCGTCTCAGCACAGCAGTTCGCTCGTGCGGCACCCCAGCCCCCTCCAAGGCGGGCGGGGTTCAGCCATCCATCTCTTCATAAGTGAGGTTCACTGGTTTCGTCCTGCCATGGACTCATCAGGAGAGTGGCCCCAACTCCCAACCAGTGGTGTCAAGGTTGACACGCACCATCATCCTCTTTGTCGGGGCGACTCTCATCTCTTCGATAGGGACTAACCAGATGAACCGCAACTTTGATGTTCTTGCTGGTGTGGGACATGACCCCCATGATTGGGTCGTGGCATTCTCTCACCACCATTCCATGCACGCCCTCATGCATGCAGGATCGTGGCCTTCTGTGTGTCCGCGACTGCTTCCAACTAACCGGTTACTAAGCATGGCCTCAGGGGACGTTTCTTCCTTGTCGTTGGCATCAATGACCCACCCACTCTCCGGGTCACAAACCACTGTGGTCCACCCTCTCTCTCAGGGTCGAAAACCACCTCCACGAGACCCACCCTTCATAGTGGCGTCTCTGCCTCGAACATCTCGCAAGCATTACCTTCTATGTCGTGTCACCTCCGCATGACACCCTGGGACTCCGCTCCCACCACCAAGGTACGTCCGGCAGCATTCCGCAACACCACGAGGCACATTCCCTCTGATACCACTTGTCATGGGCTGAGCGTCTCAGCACAACAGTTCGCCCGTGTGGCACCCCAGCCCCCTCCAAGGCGGGCGGGGTTCAGTCGTCCAGCTCTTCATATGTGAGGTTCACTGGTTTCGTCCTGCCATGGACTCATCAAGAGAGTGGCCCCAACTCCCAACCAGTGGTGTCAAGGTTGACACGCACCATCATCCTCTTTGTCGGGGCGACTCTCATCTCTTCGATAGGGACTAACCAGATGAACCGCAGCTTTGATGTTCTTGCTGGTGTGGGACAGGACCCCCATGATTGGGTCGTGACAATAGTCTCCCCAAGACTGACTCACCAGACCCTCGCTGCTAGTCGACACCCTCTGGCGTGCGGGGAGGCGCGCTTGAGGGCATGTGACCAACCGGCTCGGGGCACCATTTAGTGGCGCCCGGGTCGAAATGTCACATATTGCAATTTATTACTAATTGTCGCAATCTATTACTAATTGTTGCAATTTATTACTAATTGTTACAATTTATTACTAATTATTCGAATTTATTACTAATTATTCGAATTTATTACTAATTATTCGAATTTATTACTAATTATTCGAATTTATTACTAATCATTCGAATTTATTACTAATTATTGCAATTTATTACTAATTATTGCAATTTATTACTAATTATTGCAATTTATTACGAATTATTGTAATTAATTACCAATTATTGCAATTTATTACCAATTATTCGAATTTATTACCAATTATTCGAATTTAATACTAACTATTCGAATTTATTACTAATTATTGCAATTTATTGCTAATTGTTGGAATTTTTACTAATTGTTGCAATTTAATACTAATTATTACAATTTAATACTAATTATTGCAATTTAATACTAATTATTTCAATTTAATACTAATTAATACTAATTAATATAATAAATACTAATTAATACTAATTCATACTAATAACACATAATTATTTGTAAAAATAAACATAAACAATGATAAATAAAACTATCTAATTTTAATTTAATTTAACTACAGTTAATTAACAATAATTATAATTAAAGTAAAATAAATTAAGTAAAAAATAAGAAATAGATAAATACCTTAAAACTGAAGCTTTCGAAGGATATAAGTTGCGAAAAATACTCCAAATTAAAATATGAAACTATGAAAAAATTTGAGAGAAATTTTTTCATTAAAGAGAGAGAAGAGTAGATAATGAAATGAAATGAGAGGAAAAACGGGTTGGGGTATATACATGTTAGATTAGTTGCAATGAAGTTATTTGCGACGGTTTTCCCGTCGCATATACTTAAAACGCCGCTGAGTATTTGCCACAGGTTACTATAACCCGTCGCAAATACCCATTCTCGTGTTTTTGGCGCGCAACGCGCGTCAAAGTTTTTGCGACGAGAACCATCTACCCATCGTAAAAACTTTATTATTCGTGACAGGCTCATTATCCCGTCGCAAAAACTTTTTCCGAAGGACTATTCGCGATGTGATATTGACCCGTCACAATAACCCGGTTTTCTCGTAGTGTTGTCATCATTTTTGTTTTGATTTTCCATCTACATGACAATTCATTTATAATCAACTACGAGATTCCGAATTGAAAATATTTCATAGTTTCGATCGGTGTCACGACTATGTTTCATAACAATTTTAATATTTTTATGAATACATTTCAATTTTTATTTTTCATCACATATCAGTTTATTTCATTACATCTTAGACGTACCACGAATGCACACATCCCCTCCCTCTTCAGTCCACAGTTCTGGCGGCAAATACGAAGCAACTTACTCAGTTTTGGCGCAGAGGCCAAAAAGCAACGAATCATCAACACTCCTGCTGATAAGCCGTGTTCCCACGTTTTAGGGTTTCTTCGCGGAGACTCTCCTTTCTTTGCTCTCGCCACTATGAAGGTGGAGTTCCATATGTTTGTCCATGTAGATATTGTAATGCTTGGTTGATTGAAGGTTCAATGGAAGGAGGGACACCCTCTAATTTTCGCGCCATTAGGCCGATAAGTAAGGGTGTAGTCCACAAGATTAGCGCCGGACAGGTCGTTCGGGATCTTTCTTCTGCTGTGAAAGAGCTGGTTGAAAACAGTTTGGACGCTGGAGCTACCAGCATTGAGATCAATTTGAAAGGTTACGGCGATGAGTCGATCCAGGTCAGCGATAATGGTTGTGGGATTTCGCCCAACAATTTCAAGGTATCGAGTCATTACCAGAGGCGGGGTTTTGTTAATCGTTTATCAGTTAACGCTTCCTTGAAAGCACAGCCGTGTGAATGCTGCATAACTCTTGCTTATGTTGTTTGCTCATTTACATTTCAGCGAAACTTACAGTATAGTTTTCATGACCCCCCTCGCAGGTTCTTGCACTGAAGCATCACACCTCCAAGTTAGTAGATTTCCACGACCTTCAGTCACTGACCACTTTTGGGTTCAGAGGGGAGGCATTGAGCTCCCTTTGTGGATTGGGAAATCTGACCGTTGAAACTAGAACTAAAAACGAGACTGTGGCAACACATTTGACCTTTGATCAGACAGGTTCATTAATCTCTGAAAGGATGACAGCCCGCCAAATTGGCACTACAGTCACAGTGACAAAATTGTTCTCTCATCTGCCAGTCCGAAGCAAAGAATTTAGGCGCAACATTCGCAAGGAATTTGGGAAACTTGTTTCTTTATTAAACGTGAGTCATTCAGATTCTTAGTTGTAATTTACGTGCGTTTGCATGCGTACATCAATTTTCACTTCCTACCTTTGCAATTTTTTCCCTGTTATTTTGGAATGTTTTTTTAATAAAAAAGGCTCCACGGTGCATACTTTTTTTCATTAGTCAACATAAATCTTTGTGTTTTTCAAAATGCTGAATATGTTTGCTAGGAAATTATGAAACTAGCAAAGTTAACACTGCAAGTCCCGATCACTCGAAGGCAATATCACCAGCGTAGCATGATTTACTTTTAAGTGATTTAAGAATCCTTACCATCCATATCAGGCCATTGGTATTTATATGCGATAATACCTGTTATAGGATAACATCTTTACACAAATTACTAGTTTGGATGGTTTTTTCATTGTTTCGATGTTCATCTCGCTTCAAAACATCACCATGTTTAAATTTGTTATTTAACTTGATGTATAAATGCAATGGAAGCTATTACAAATCTGTCTCCTTTAATATGGTCTTCAAGTTTCCATGAAGTGATGGCCATTTAGTGGTTCCTACAATTTGAATTGATTCTATTTACATTTTTTTGTCTTTCAGTGCTGTATTTTTATTCAGTTTTTAACCTAAACACCGCAATCATAATTTAATTTTCTGCTTTGTAATATTCCAGGCCTATGCCTTAATTGCTAAAGGAGTGAGGCTAATTTTCACCAATACAACCGGAAAGAATGCTAAGTCCGTGGTTCTTAAAACACAGGGAAGTGGTTCCCTTAAAGACAACATCATAACAGTGTTTGGCTCGAAAACCTTCACCAGCTTAGAATCCGTGAGTATTTCTATTTCAGACAGGTGTAAAGTTGATGGTTTTCTTTCCAAGTCTGGGCAAGGCAGCGGGCGCAGTTTGGGAGATAGACAATTCTTTTTTGTAAATGGTAGACCCGTAGATATGCCCAAAGTCAGTAAGCTTGTAAATGAATTATATAAAGGTGCTAATTCTAGACAATATCCCATTGCAATCCTTAATTTCACTTTATCAGCCAATGACTGCGATGTCAATGTGGCACCAGATAAAAGAAAAATATTTGTAGCTGATGAATGCTCAATTTTGCAATTTCTACGACAAAGTTTGGAAATGATTTATTCCCCTGGAGACAATCATTATTCTGTCAATAGATTCGAGGAGCCTTCCAAGGAAGTAGAAAGCTCAATGTTTCCTTCTGACGGTGGATCTGATTTGTCATTGAAACATGTATCTTTAGACAGCACTGATCTTGGGGACGAATTGTATGATGAAAAACAGATAAAAGATGTTGACATGCCCGTTAAAACAGTAAAAAATGCTGTTTGCCAAATTCCTGTTAAAGAAAGAACTGCTAAGATTGAAGATCAAAACTCAGCAGGAAAGAGTCTTACTCTTCGACTCCATGACATTAAAAACGTTGGTTATGTTTCCAAGTGCCAAAGCCAGCAGTCAACAGAGCCTTGTAAAAACAGCTCCACAACAGATCAACATGCTCTTTCTCCTTCAAAAGCAGTTAAGGGACATATTCTTGAAAGTAAACCCTCATCTGGGCATTCAAGCCGTGGTCAAGCTTTACTCACTGAATTTGTAACAGTTAACAAAAGGAAGCGGGAAAACATTAGTTTTGGTTGTACGCTCTCTGAGATGCCTGTCCTTAGAAACCATAGTCATTTGAGGAAAAGTGTTTCTGAAGTTGATGATGGGGTGTCAAGACCCGCAGTTATTGAGATTCAGGATGATTTGGCTGGAATTACAGAAGTGGAGCCTTCTGTGTGTCAGGCAGTGGACAAGTGCTCTAATGAAATTAAAATTTCACCTTTATCCGGAGGCATAAATGATGGAGGACTTGCAGAGGTATGCCCACATTTTTTTATTTAATTATATTGTCATCAGTCCCTAGCTTCAATGTTCAGAAGGATCTGCTTTACGTGTTTTCATGAACGGAAAATTTATATAATTCCAAATACATCAAGTTAAAAACCTCTTATAATGATCATGGGGCCTTTAATGAGGTTATGGATTAATAATCTGGAAATTAACTGGTATAGTTTTTCAAACAGCATACATGCAGCATAGGAAACATTTATATCTATCATCATGCTTGTATCTTTTGTTGTAGATTTGATAGTGTTATTTTATACCGTTTTAAGATTTTTGTTGGTTCATGAGAGATGCCACACTAGCAGTGAGAGTGGAGTTGTACAATGTAACTGAAAACTTTAAAGCAGTTCTTACCTGCCTTATAATATCATGTCACGTGGAATCATTTAATTGGTCAACTCACGGTCCAGTATACAGGCCCTGCTCAGTGAACATGTGTTTCATTTGGTATTCAAGGGCAGTGATACATATTTTTTATTTTTCTATTGTTATTTTCATGTACATACGATATTCACTTTTGAAGGATTCCAATTTCTTGAATTGATACATTTTCTTACCAGATGTTCTCCCTTTTCTTATTTTAATGAAAAAGTAAAATAAAACTGTTATATTGATATGAGTTTGAGTAGGTTTATCCTATCATCTTTCCCCTATGTTTGAATTTTGTATTTTCCATCTATCTTAGGTATTGTATCTCATTATCTATTTTGCTCAAGAGGAATGGTTCCTGGGCCATTCTTTCTACATGGTATCAGAGACTAGTAAACACCAGGGTTTCTTCACCCTTTCTATCTCTATCTTCCCAGCGCCCACTATTCCTCCTACTTGAGTGCTTGGCTCCCGACCCCTTTCTCTCGTGCCATGCGCCACACGTCTGTCTTGCTTGCATGCCTCTTCCTGCCCAGATTTGCCCTCTGCAGGAGTGTGCCCATTGCAGTTCACTTTCCGCACTCGCCTTCAAGGTGCACCTCCTCTTGGCATGATCCCTCCCTCTCCAGGCACGACCTCTGACGGAGGCTGTCGCGGGCCTATCAGAATAGTATTTTAATTACACTAAAGAATGCACTACAATGGTAAACCTAAGGTCATCTCTCATAAGGAGGCTTTGTATTGAACTTAGTGTATTCTTCTTATTGTCACTTTTTATATTTTCTTTTTAAAAGAATGAAAACAAAGAAAACAATGGGGTGGAAATGCTGAATGCAATGCAATACATGAAATGAATGAAATGCCAAGTTATGAAGAACAGTGTCAATCCTCGGAAGATTTCTCATACATGTGTTCCTTCATTGTTCTTAAAAATTTGTTCAAGTTCTATTATCACTCAGCAGCAAGGCTCAATATCATTCACTTAATTACCTTTCACTTTTTGATTTGTGATGACCGACAAATCAAAATCTTGAATGTGAGGTTCTCTTTCTTATTTTGTCCAGTAGTAAATTTTATCCTTCGATTGAGTGGATGATTCTTGGCATCTTCTCCCAACCATATGTTTAGGAGATGAATTCCTCACTGTACATAGCCCACACTCTCCATCATATGAAGAGTAAAACGAGTAGGGGAAGCAATGAATTGTTAGGATCGTAGGTGCAAGTGTGAGGAAAGTTGAAAGAATCACTTGTATTCACTGTACTGTAAGCAACAGAATAGATCCTTCCAAGGAAAGAACCCCCTGCGGACAGACTGCTCCCCGAGGTTAAGGTCCAAGTTCGAGACTTCCAGTGAGCCGAGCTGAACCCAAACAAATATCTGTTTGATTCCTCCTCAACAAGCAACCCCTCTATTTAATCCCAACCTACTACCAACAACCCAAACCTACTATCTATAGAAAAGTATACAATACTGCCCCTGACAGCTATTACCCACTCCCTCTCACGGACAGCCCGCTGCGCACATTCCCTCACATAGACAGCCCCCCCTCCCAATTCCTGAAAGACCACCTTTTCCTTAAGGTGAAAATACAGGAAAGTGTCCTCAATATCATGTTTGGCTGCATCGATTCCAAAGTCATGGTGCTGTGTTCTAGGAGACGTTCTGGCCATCCCTTCTTTCGGAAGCCAGTGTTGATTGTCTTCTTCAATAGATGCAACCAACTTATGTTGTCTTCCTTCTGAAGTGTCTCTTGCATAAGTTGTCATTCCACAACTTCCTGGCTTAATGCTGAGAGATCTGTTCACGATCACTGATTCTGGAGGGTCCCCGCGCTTGTTCAGTAGTAGTTTCGACCTCGGTTATAACTGCCATCACTTCCAGAACTTGCTGTAAGAGTCTCAATTGTTCTGATGTTGTCTGAAGCAGTCGTTTCCCTTCGATATATCCAAACAACTATCTTCTCCATCCATTCTCATTTGCTTGTTTGAAAAGGTTTTGTAACAAGGCCAGTTCTCTCATTTTCCAGTGCCTTGTGATAATATCCCCTTGCAGGATGCAAGTTTTATGTTCGAACTCCACCACTGTAGGCCTTTTCAATAATCCATCTTTTACTCTTCGACGCAAATCTTGGCATTCTTCCATTGATGGAGCACAAGGAAGTGTCGCTTCCTGAAGCATTATCTTCCAGAAGATTCAGTTCTTCTGGGTTATTGATATCAATGCCGCCCGATTTTTGAACATGGCAATGAAGTACATGCAACTGATTGGGTACCCCTTGTGGCCACACCACAGTGAAGAACTTTTAAGGCCTCAAGAGCAGCAATCTTCGAAGGAATGGGTTGGATGGTATTTGGACACTTAAAACCCAGATTGAATGCTGTTTGATGGCTCCTTGAGCATCAATGCTTCATCACCAGTTTGTACAAATAAACTTGAAAGCTGCATATTAATTCTATATCTTGCTGCATCCAGTTCAATGCAGGCATTGCATCGTACATTGCTGGCAATGTTCAATGCTAATGTCGACAAAATCCTCATCGTTAGAATGGAAACCTGTACCTCACAACGAGGTTGGGTGCTCAATTTATAGATGAGAAAAGAAGTACAACAGGTTACCCACACCGATGTGGGATACAAATATTAAAACATTTTACTCTTAACACTCTCCCTCAAGCTGGGACATATATATTTATCACGCCCAGTTTGTTACGCAAAAATTGGACACGTGGTCCAGACACCCCTTTTGTGAGAACATCTGCAAGTTGATCAGAGGTATGAACATGGCCGAATGTGATCTTCGTCTCAAAGTTTTCTTGAATGAAATGACAATCAACTTCAATATGCTTGGTCCGCTCATGAAAGACTGGATTTGTGGCAATCTTGATAGCAGTTTGATTGTCACACCAGATAACTGTTTGCTTCTTGCTTCGCCATGATATCAAATTTCTTTCAACAAATACTGCAAAACCAGACGTAGATCTCTTAGAAGAGAGACATCCAACATAATCTGCATCACAAAATGCCTCAATATCTGTATGTCCATGATCAAAATATAGAAGACCTAAATCTGATACTTTTTTCACACATCTAACAATGCGAAGAACAACCCCCCATTGCATTTTTGTTGGAGATTTCATAAACTGACTCACTTTGCTAACCGCACAAGCAATCTCGGGTCGAGTCATCGTTAGGCAGTTGAGCTTTCCAACAAGTCGTCTATATATGTCGGGTGATGAAAATATCTCACTGTTAGTATGAAGGTGACCTTTCTCCAGGTTTGAGGGGTGAGTCAGCCGAGTCGGTTTGAATCATGCCAGTCTCCTGCAGTAGATCAAGAACATACTTTCTCTGAGATAAAAAAATTCCTTTGTTGCATCTGGAGACCTCAATTCTCAAAAAATATCGCAATGGATCCAAATCTTTTGTTTAAAAATTTTGATGAAGAAAATACGTAGTCAATCAATGCTAGTAATAACAATGTCATCATCCACATAGGCCACCAAAAGGATGTTTCCTGCTGCAGAGTGATGATAGAAAACAAATGAATCCTTTATGCTTTGGCACATGCCAAAGCTAAGCTTAACGGTGCAAAAATAGCCGAACCAAGCACGCGACTACTACTTGAGCCCATACAGCGATCGACGAAGGCGAAAAACCTTGGAGGACCCCCCTGAGCAACAAACCTGGGTGGTTGCTTTATATATACTTCTTCATTAAGAAATCCATGAAGAAAATCATTTTTAACATTCAATTGATGAAGATGCTAGTGAGATGAGGCAGCAAGAGAGATAAGTAGGTGAACCGAGACCATCTTTGCCACTGGAGAGAAGGTGTCAAAATAATCAACTCCATATGTTTGCGCATATCCTTTGGCAACAAGGCGTGCCTTCAGACGATTAAGAGACCTATCAGCATTGACGCGTACTGTATAGATCCATTTGCAACCAACCACCTGCTTACCCGAAGGAAGTGAGACAAGATCCCAAGTATGGTTGACGTCCAGAGCCTGAAGTTCATCCTGCGTGGCCTGCAACCATCCAGGATGATATGTGGCCTCGACAACAGTGTGTGGTGTCGAGTGAGTAGCTAGTGTCTCAATAACTCGTGAGGTTGCCGCAGATAATCCTCAATAAGACTGATAGGAGCGTGAGCCTTTGCGAAGCGCAATAGACAACTTTGGTGATGGAGCATTAAGTGTTGGTGAGTCGTCAAGTGCGGTAGCGACATCAGGTGACAGGATGGCAGGTGTGTGCGGTCGACGAGTATATATCTGGCCCAATCGTGATCCAACAACGTCACTAGTAAGAGATAGAGGTGGTGGTGTATCGAGAAAATATGGTAAAATAACTTCGGAATTAGGAGAAGCAGTGGTGGTGGGAACTCAGGAACATAAATAACTGATGATTTGACAAAAGAAACATCAGCTAAGACAACATAACGACACAAATCTGGAGAGAAGCATCGATATTTGCGCTGGGTGCGGGGATATCCAAGAAAGATGCATTTTAGTGCACGCGCATCAAATTTGATAATCGAGGGACGAATATCTCGAACATAACACACACAACCAAACATGCGGAGGGGCAGAGAATGAGAGGGTGTTGTTAGAAATAAAGAATGAAGGAGTGTCTCCCCCTGAAGAACATACGAGGGAAGTCTGTCGATAAAATAAGTGGTTGTGAGAATGACATCACCCCAAAAAATGGTGGGAACTTTCTTCTGAAATAGAAGCGCCCGAGCAACTTCTAAGAAATGATGGTTCTTTCGCTCAACAACACTATTTTGTTGAGGTGTGTCAGGACAAGAAGTCTGATGGATAATGCCATGGTCATTGAGAAAAGATTGGAATGGTCCAGATAAATATTCACGATCATTGTTAGAACGAAATCAGTGCAGTTTTGCGGAAAATTGATTGGTGATTTCTTGATAATAGAAGCGAAACACGGAAAAGATTTCAGAACGATTTTTCAACAAATAGACCCAAGTCATCCGTGAAAAATCGTCGTTGAAAGTAACAAAATATCGATAACCGAGTTTAGAGGGATTTGGACTGGGTCCCCAGATATCGGATGAACAAAATGAAAAGGAGTGGATGCACGAAACCAACAATTCGTACCGTCTGGCCATCTGCAATATTACCTCCGGTCGATATCGATTTGTAGGACTGAAGAATACCTGCATCCTCAGTGCTCGGAGGCACCGAAGTCAAGTACCCATGAGGTGGACCGTTGGGATAGACATGCTGCTCCAGTATCGCCACGGGCAACAATGACACTTGATGATGTCATAGATGGTGTGCTGAAAATGCACATTGACAAGGTGGTGAAAGTGTAGAGTTTGTAGAGAATAGGTGCTGAAAGTGCACAACTAAGACATTCAGGTATCAATTATTGAAGAAATATCCATATGGATGGCGATGGGGCGCGACTGTGCATTTTGGGGCGTCATGTGAGTTCAGAATACCCGCTCACGCAGTCATAAGTTGGCTGCTTCGGTCCTATCATCTTGCAATCACGTATTTGAAAAAGGTTTCTCCGTCAGGATTTCATATCCTTCAGCAGAGCCGATGCAAGGAATTGCAGCGTGGGGGCATCACGAGGAAGAAAGGTGAAAAAGGCGAGCAGGCGAGCAGAGGTAGTTGCGCTAGAGAGCCGTTGGGCTGGAAATCTTTCCGCAAGGAGGGGCGATGAGCAGGAGCGTCGCACAAGAGGGTGGTGCACAGGGACAACCGTCAGGTATGGGGGGGCTGTTGTGCACAGGAGGGGCGCCAGGCACAGGGTGTTTGCCGGGCATGGAGGTGTTGAGGCGTTGGCGCATGAGGGGGAAATATGCAGGGAAGGGGGGGAAATATGCGGGACGTCGAGGTCGTGCAAGGGGAGCGCGCAGGGAGGGTTCGTCGCTGTGGAAGGGGCGACGGGAAGAGGGAGGGTTGCGTCGTGGAGGAGCCGTCGCGAAGGCAGGCGGAGGGAGGGAGGTTCGATGGGAGGGGCGTCGGGGCGGGGAGGGGTCGTCGCACAGTGCAGAAGGGATGGGAGGCCGCCGCGTTGGGAGAAGCGGAAGGTGGCGTTGAAAAAAAAAACCTATATACCATGTTAGAATGGAAATCCGTACCTCACAACGAGGCAGGGTCCACCTAACACGTTTCGCTTTGTACTTCCTATATTCGTGATCAACCAAAACAACTTGAAAACGAGAAAGGACATGTGACAAAACAACATCGTTTTGGATGCCTGTTTCCAGATGCTTGATGGCGAACTGATGCTTGATGGCGAACCTCAACACTAAAATTACCAATGGGCACCGATTATTTTTTCTGCTTGCAGTCAAAGATGATTTTCTTCAAACAAACATTAAATATATTTACCTTCAGTGCCTCTGGTGTTACGTGTGACAACGAACATCTCAACATCTTCGCCAAAATGCTATTAGCCATGGACAACATGATAGTGCCACTATAACCTTTCTGTAACAGATTTTAGACCAACATCTGAACTCCTCAATAGATACCACCTTTATTACTTGCCAAATATGATATTTGCAGCTTTCGGTAAAAACACTACGCTCCGAAGTTCTTGCTGGATATAGATAGTTTCGGAATAAGAAAGGCTGAGCTGGAATTAAGCTCTCAAGAGTTCATTCTTCGAACACTGTCAGAACAATAGGTTCGTCACCTGCAGAAGCAGGTAACTGGACCCGCCTAGAAATAGACTGTTAAGTCCTCCCAAAGGTGGCTGTCTCCTGTATCCTGTGCTCCTGCAAGAAGGATGACTTTGAAAAAAAAATTCAGCAAGTGCCTGTGCTTGTGCCCGTTAGAACTGCAGCTGCTCACGTCGCTGCCTCGTGAGCTCCGCTTATACCTTAGAAAGGACTTCTACGGACGTTTGAAGCCCGCCACTCGGCCGCCTGTGCTTACATCAACCGTTCCAGACCCGACTCCATTCTGGTTGGCTACTACTAGCGATCCTCAATTTGTCACATCAAGCTGCGTATACTCTCAATGGAAGCACCAATTGTTAGGACCTTAGGTGCAAGTGTGAGGAATGATAGAAGAATCACTTGTATTCACTGGATTATAAGGGGAGAGTAATAACTCTTTACTGCCATGGGTAGTGTTGTAATCTTCTTATGGTAGCGGGTGAAAGGGTTATAGTAGGGATCGGGCGGCTTGATCGGGTAGAGTAGAAAATAGAGAAAGTTGCTCCTGCAGGCCAAGAGGACCGGATGGGTGGTTCCCTTCCAGGAGTTCCCATTGTCAAGATAGTTCAGAAGGAGTTGGTTGCTCCCTGTTCAATTCTTGACAGAAAACATTTTTGATATCCATTCTTCTGATTTGTACGATTCTTGGCCGAATAAGAAATTGATTGGTTCTTTATTCCTTACTTTTTTGGGCATTTACCCCTTTTGATTCAATTGTATGAACTAGTCTAACATTTTTGGTGCCTTCATTGAGTTTTGGACGCGAAAGCAGGAGGGCGAGCTTATTTTTTTTCTGACCGAGCATCGCGTCCGCTGCTGTTTGAAACTCCTTTCTCTTGGGCTTCTTACGCGTCAGCCGATTCTCGATCAAGATCAAGATTCTTGACCGAGCAGCCCTTTACTCAACCACGAGTGTCCTCCACGCTTCTGGACGAGCATTTCCTTTGACTCGGTCCTGCGCTCTTCTCGTTCATGCATGCATACCAGAATGGACACCCGCTTGGTTTCCCTTGAATTTGCTTTCGCGTCTCAGCAGCAGCGTTTTGAAGATTCGAAACAGCGTGATCTAGCGCGTGATCGCACTCTGGCCGACCTTCGTTCTAGTCTTGATATGCTCCTCCGTGGACAGGCAGATTGTCAACAATTTTCATAGAACCAGTTACAACAATCCGAGGAACGTATTTTTCTCAGGATTCGTGATTTGGAGTGCACGTTTGCTAAGAACAAGGACCCCACTTCGTATGATGACCAGCATGTTGGATCTGAGACTCAGAGTCAGACAGCCGCAACCGGGCCTTTTGTTAATGTTAATAACCATGGCCCACACACAATTGTTCAGACTTCGAGTGGTTTTCAGAACGATGTTCCCTCTCCAGACACCAAGCGTGTTGAGCTACCATCTTTTGCTGTAGACGACCCTTTTAGCTGGCTCTCTAAGGCGGAAACCCGTTTCTTGATCAACCAAACTTCTGATGATATGAAATTACCTTATTTCCAGATTTGTACGGAACATACCGCACTCTACTGGTTCCTCTCTTAGCGCAGTTCAAATCCTGGTTTATTGGGAGCAGTTTAAGCCGGCCTTGATGGATATAGATTTGGTAAGGCAACTGACGCTGATCCTATGCGTTTTTTGAAGACCCTGCGTCAGTCCGGTCCTGTGGATGAGTATATTGAGGAATTCGAACAAGTGGCGTTATGAATTCCTAATTTTCCGGAGTCCTGGTATTGAGTTTGTTTATGGGCGGCCTGCGTTCTGAAATTGAGAATAGATTGTCCCCCCATGAACTTCCCAATAAATATAAGATGCTGACACTGGCCAAGAAAATTGAGCGCGAGCTGCTAGGGGAAAGGTGGCCTTAAGGGTGTTCGAAACAAACAATTTTTCTCTACCATCACCCTGTGTTATTTTATCTGTGCCTCCTCCTTTTTCTAACAAACAACCAGACGACAAATTCCAGCCTGAAAATGAATTACGTTCCTCTGGCGGGGATTGTAAATGGCTTGATCTAAAAGCCATCATTAGACAGGAGTTGGACGAATGGAAACAAAAAGGTCTTTGTTTTCGCTGCGCTCAGTCTTACAGTTTTCTATATCAGTGTCCTGATAAAAATTAACGACTTTTAGTCTGAGAAGTTGACGAACCACTAGCTGATACCTCTAAAACAGACAGCAAACAACAGGACTCTCCGTCCTTAGCCTTTGACACTGAGCGGTTAGAAGAACTGGTGGAGTTTTGAAGTATGGGGGAAAGTCAGTCCGATTCATTGCTTTTTCGTGGGCTTGTTTCTGGCGTGCCTATTGTTGTTCTAGTTGATAGCGGTGCTATTCATAATTTTGTCTAAAAATCTCTTATCAAAGTGGCAAATTTGGTAGTTTCTCGTACTACACCCTTCGACATCAGATTGGGCGATGGATGTCGCACTGTATCAGAGGGAATTTGCCGGCAGTTTGGGCTGTGCTTGGACTCTATCTTTATCAGTGGATGTTTTTGTCTTTGATATTGGAAGCCCCAATTTAGTGCTGAGAATGCAATGACTCAACATTTTGAGTTATGTCATGACCAACTGGAGTAAAAAAGACCATGGAATCTACTTGGGAGGATGCCGACACTCTTCTGGAACAGTTCCTGAACTCTCGCCTTGAGGACAAGGTGCATCTTGCGGAGGGGCGAATTGTTAGGAATGGCTTGGTTGAACCCGCTGGTCCCCAACCATCTATTATGCATACCTATAGTAGGAGGGTAAATAAGCAAGGGGAGAGCAGTAACTCTTTACTATCGGGGGTAATGTTGTAATCTTCTTGTGGTAGCGGGTGAAAGGGTTATAGTAGGGATCGGGCAGCCTGATCGGGTAGAGTAGAAAATAGAGAAGGTTGCTCCTGCAGGCGTAGAGGACTGGATGGGTGGTTCCCTTCCAGGAGTTCCCATAGTGAAGATCTTCCAGAAGGAGTTGGTTGCTCCCTGTTCAATTCTTGATAGAAAACATTTTTGATATTCATTCTTCTGATTTGTACGTTTCTTGGTTGAATAAGAGATTGATTGGGTCTTTCTTCCTTTTCTGGGTATTTACCCCTTTTGATTCAATTGTATGAACTAGTCTAACATAAATACCCACATTGGCAGGTTATCTCTCATAGTCACATGAGGCCACACTAGGTTGCTTCCCATTCATCCCACACTTGGACACCCATTCAAGATCCCTCATACAATCCTATCCCATGACTCTCAGTCAACATGGTCGCCGGGCGACCCTAAAATCCCATTATCGTGTCTAGGTCAACAGCCATGGTCTAAATCGGCCTTTCCTATTTTCTTATTCAATTTTGAACCCTCTTTGTTCCTGTTCGGTCCCTGTGTTTGATTACCCATGCTCACATACTGCACCACACACGAGTCACACAACAAACCACACTATGTTAAAGACCACCTATCCCTAGCTGGCAGGAATATACTCGTTGAATATCATTGTCCGATTTCCACTCAATTGGGAGAGATAAAGAACCTATA
The DNA here is from genome assembly GCA_963277665.1 of Viscum album. Classification (NCBI taxonomy): domain Eukaryota; kingdom Viridiplantae; phylum Streptophyta; class Magnoliopsida; order Santalales; family Viscaceae; genus Viscum; species Viscum album. Next base: position 1,657,625,794 of record OY728163.1, read on the forward strand.
AAAAACGACATATTAGGGATTTTAGATAAATCGCCACCAAACGTTGATGGAACCCAATGATTGAAGGTTCTCTGATCCATCAACGAACGAGAAATGTAGCTCAAGATGAAGAGGAAGCTTGAAGGCTAAGGATTTTCCCCATGAGGTGTTGCTATTTGACCAAGGAGGAAGAATATATTTATAAAAAACTGCCCAAAAATATAGGGTTGAGTCTTCCACCAGAGTTTCGGTGGACCCTACTAGACTCCCAGTGGGCCATCGGATTTTCGGTGTCTACCACTGAAACTTTGGTGGTAGTAGGATAAGAGGCATTAGCCTCTTTCTACCCATTAGACTTCCGGTGGGTGTCCACTGGAGTTTCGATGGTAATCTTCAGTGAACAGTTCCAATTATTGTGATTTCATGTTTATCTCCTCTTGGATACGTCGTGGTGCCACAATACCCAACCCAAAGGAACAATCTTCTCTTGGAGGTCTTCTTGCTTTAATCCACGATACGCATTGGTTGCTCCTCAAACGAGGCATTTGACTCCAAATCCATCTCATCGCAATTGATCACATGTGAAGAGTTCGGCTTGTATCTTTTCAGTTGAGATACTTGAAATACATTGTGTATCACACTGTATCATGGAGGAAGCGCTGGTTGATACGAGAAGGAATATGCACTAAAGCAAAACCACAACGTGGAGGTATTTACCACATCATGGTTTTTATTAAGGAGAACCATGGCGTGGTGAAAGTCACAATGCTATGATTATGTGCATGACAGTGTACACGTTATACGATAACACATCGACTTTTGTTCCATCCACGAGAACTTATCATGATTGCTTGTAACATCATCAAATGATGTTTAAAGGAGTTTTGATGGCAGTTTATGAAACATTTAAAGAGTTAAACGTTTCATCATAGTTGACCGAGTGTTTCACATCGTTTGTGATGTTGTTCATAGTTCTAATGTTTTGAGACGTTTGGAATTGTTACCGTAAATCCCATGCCTCAAAAAGAGGTAAGGTTCTTTATTTATAGATGAAATAAAGGAGAGAACATAAATACAAGTCAACCCATTGACTCTTATCATAAATGCCCACATATTCTAACACGCTCCCCCAAGTTGGGACATATATTTATCACGCCAAACTTGTTACACAAAAATTGAACACGTGTTCCGGGAACCCCTTTTGTGAAAATATCTGCAAGTTGATTAGAGCTGCGAATGTGACCAAGGGTGATCCTCTTATTCTCATAATTTTCTCGAATGAAGCGACAATCAATTTCAATATGCTTTGTTTGCTCATGAAAGACTGGATTTGTGGCGATCTTGATTGCAGTTTGATTGTCACAACGGATATGCATTGATTTCTTGATAGTTTACCCAATCTCCTGTAGTATCTGTTGTGCCCAAATAATCTTTGCGGTCCCATGTGTCATAGCTAGATATTCTGACTTTTCCCTTGACTGAGAGATAACTGCCTGCTTATTACTTCGTCATGTGATCAAATTATCTCCAACAAATACTGCAAAACCAGACGTAGGCCTCCTAGAAGAAAGACATCTGCATGACAAAACGCTTCAATTTCTATATGTCCACAATCAGAATATAGAAGAGCTAAGCTCGATTCCTTTTTCACATATATAACACTGTGAAGAACAGCCTCCCACTGTGTTTTTGTTGGGGATTCCATGAACCGACTCACCTTGCTAATTGCACAAGCAATGCTAGATCGAGTCATCGTCAAATAGTTAAGTTTCCCCACAAGTCGTCTATATCTGTTAGGTGAAGGGAAGACTTCACCGTCAGTGTGAAGTGATTTCTCTCTCGATTCCAAAGGTGAGTCAACCAAGTTAGCTCGAGTCATGCCAGTCTCTTGCAGTTGATCAAGAACATACTTTCTCCGAGATAGAAAAATTCATTTGTCATATCTGGAGACCTCAATCCCTAAGAAATATCATAGTGGACCCAAATCTTTCGTGTGAAAATTTTGATGAAGAAAAGACTTGAGTCGGTCAATACCAAGTATCATCACTGTTAGTGATAACAATGTCATCCACATAGACCACCAAAAGAATGCTTCCTGTTGCAGATTGATGATAGACAGAAGAATCTTTTATGCTTTGACACATGCCAAAGCTAAGCATAACAGTGCAAAAATAGACGAACCAAGCATGAGGCTACTACTTGAGTCCATACAACGATCGATGAAGACGACAAACCTTCCCCCTTGAGCAATAAACCCGGGTCTATACAAACTTCTTCATTAAGAAAATCACGAAGAAAAACATTTTTAACATCCAACTGATGAAGAGGCTGGTGATAAGAGGCAACAAGAGAGATAAGTAGGCGAACCGAGGTCATCTTTGCCACTGGAGAAAATGTGTCAAAATGATCAACTTCATATGTCTGCGCATAACCTTTGGCAACAAGACGAGCCTTGAAACGATTAAGAAAACCATCGACATTGACGCGTACTGTATAGATCTATTTGCAACCGACCACCGACTTACCTGAAGGAAGAGGGACAAGATCTCAAGTATGGTTGGCGTCCAGAGCTTGAAGTTTATCCTGCATAGCCTGTAACTAGCCGAGATGGGATTTGGCCTCTACAATAGTGCGCGGTGTCGAGTGAGCAACTAATGTCTCAATAACTCGTGAGGTAGCCACATATAATCTTTGATAAGTGTAGAATGATAAAATATGAGAAACCGAACCCCCAAGGTGTGTTTTCTAAAGGAGCCCTTAGGGTTATTTTATAATGAATAATTAAGACCACACCGGACCTCAAGTCCGATGTGGGATGCAGACTCCAACACTCCCCCTCAAGCTAGGTGTACCTAGCTTGGACACATAAAGAAAAAACGAAGCAATCGAAAGACTGCAAACACTCCCCCTCAAGCTGGACAAATCCGACTTGATGACAAAACAAGGCAAAACAGAATAAAAGATAAAGCTGCAAGGCTGCTGCTCCTCACGATCACAACTCCCCCTCAGGATGATGGATGGATGATGTCGGGGGCGCAGCAGAAGAAACCACATAGACCGGGCCGTTTGACGGAGCGCCAAGAATGCCGCACTACCGGGAGTCGTCGGGAGATGCCGGCGACGAGAGGCGGGGCTGCCTGACAGGAGGAGGCCGACAACGAGAGGCGGGGCTTCCTGGCAGGAGGAGGCCGACGAGGGAGCAAGACAACGGGAGCATAGTTATTAATGGCGCGCGCCATGGCGCGCCATTGCGCCATGGCTAGCGCCAGGGAGTGGTGCACCGCGCCATGGCTTCGCCATGGCTCATTTAAGATGGCTCACTGTGGCGCGCGCCATGTTGCGCCAATGGCGCGCGCCATTGAGCCTTTTTGATTTTTTTTTTGTATTTTTTTAACCTGCCAACTCTTTCGCCCCAATTGAAAATACCTCTTTTGAGGTCAAACAACGACCTCCCCTTTCGACTCTACGCAACACTCTTCCCGTGAGCGTAGCGACCCAGCCGGTGTTGGACCACATTGACCGCCACGACCAAACCGAGATCCCTCGACCGCCGTGACCCAGTCGACCACGACTTAGCCGAGCTCCCTCAACCACCGCGTCTTAGATACGCAATGATGTCCAGAGCAGGCGCACCTTCTCTGAGAATCAGTAACTTTTTTTGTTTTTAATTCAATTTTATTTATGTTGCTCGCCCCTTATTTTTTTTCGAATTACTCCTGTTGTTTTTTTGAGATATATGGTTTTTTACTCCCGTCTTGGTTTTTTGAGATATATGGTTTTTAATATATTTCAAGAATTGATATATATGATTTTTTGAGATATATAATTTTTAATATTTAATTGTAGGTGTCATTGTGGACTTCATTTGTTTTTTGATGTATGGAATATGAATTATTGACATAAATCTTTGTTTTTTATATATAAACTGTATAATTTATTATTTGTTACTGTTGATATATATATACACCTCTTTTGTGCGCAATAAGTTAATATTGCCACGTGCCGTGCGCCGCGCCGTGCGCTTTTGCGCCGGGGGCTCTTGTCGCCGTTGTGCGCCATGCGCCGTAAATAACTATGAACGGGAGGGGACGCTGGGAGGCTGCGCAGAGCGGAGGAGGCGCGACTGTCTGGAGCGGGAGCAGGACAATCAAAGAGGAGCCGCGACCGTCTGGAGCGGGAGTCGTGCAGAGCGGAGGAGGCGGGGTAGGCTGCATGGGAGGGGCGCCGTGAGTCGCACGGGGAGGGGCCGACTGCATGGGAGAACCGCCGACTGGGAGTGCGCCGCGGGGAGGGACGCTGTTGGAGGGCCGCGTGCGGGCGAGGTTCTGCTGGTCGGGATCGGCACAGGAGGGCCGTCGCGAGGGAGGGCAGCCGTGAGTCGCCAGAGGGGCGCAAGGAGGCTGATGGAGGGGCGACGCTGGATCGGGACGCCGGAAGTCGCGCGGACAGCGAGAGAGGCGGCGCTTGAAGCCGTCGAACGGGAGGCCGGGTCGTGCGCGATGGGAGAGGCGGGAGGCGACAATCGTCGGGAATCCGCAGGAGAAAACGGGCCGGGAGTCGCGCGAAAGGCGGGGGCTGTCGCGCGCAGCGGGAGAGGCGTCGGGGAAGCAGGCGTCGGTAGGGGAGAGATCCGCCGAAGATGCAGCGGGCCGAGCGACGCTCGGGAGGGCCTCGAGCGGGATGGGTGGAGTCGTCGCGGCGCGCAGAAGGAGGATTTCGTCGAGATTGGGAGCCGGCGTCCGTCGTGCGCGCAGAGGCGGGAAGGGGACTCTGAGAAAGGCGGCAGTCGCCGGCAGGGAGAGATCCGCTGGATGGGAGGGATAGCCGGCAGGGGGGGAGACCCGCCGAATGGGAGGGATGGTCGGCAGGGGGGGCGGGAGATACCTATGGCTTGTTGGCCATGGAGGCTGCCACCCCCCAACCGGGAGAAACCCTAGAGGCCGATGGAAAAAAAAAAGAAATAAAATAGGAGGGTTCGGGATTAATTTCCCTTTGATACCATGTAGAATGATAAAATATGAGAAACCGAACCCCCAAGGTGCGTTCTCTAAAGGAGTCCTTGGGGTTATTTTGTAATGAATAATTAAGACCACACCGGACCTCAAGTCCGATGTGAGACGCAGACTCCAACAATAAGATTGACATGAGCGTGAGCCTTTGCGAAGCGTAATAGGTAACTTCGATGATGGAGGATCAGGAGCAGGTGAGTCGTCAGATGTGGTAGCAGCATCGGGCGTTGGGGTGACAGATGTGCAAAGTCGGCGAGTATATACCTGGCCAAATCGTGATTCAACATCACTAGGAAGAGATGAGGGTGGTGGTGTATCAAGAGAATATGATAAAATAACTTCGGAATCAAGAACAAATGGTGTTGGGAACTCGAGAACAATAAAAACTGAAGATTCGACAAAGGAAATATCGGCTGAGACAACATAACGACGCAAATCTGGGCAGAAGCATCGATATCCGCGCTGGGTGTGAGAATAGCTAAGAAAGATGCATTTGAGAGCATGCACATCTAACTTGGTAATTGAGGGGCGAATATCCCGAACATAACACGCACAATAAAAAATGTGCAGGTGCAGGTGTAACATCCAGATCCAAACCACCGGGTTCGAGTCGAGTTTTACATGACCTCATGCGTGTCTCCTTGTACGCAAGAGGCTGCTGACTAGCAACGAGAGTCTCAGTCCATCAGCGGGGAGACTATACCCTCAGTATCATGTCACGACACAGATTATAATAATAAACAAGTAAATAAATGATCAGATTAACATACAAAAAACTAAATATGACATACAAGTCATACAAATAAATGACTTCCAATGTGGCAAGCCAGTCCAGAGTAAATAAGGCAGAATAATAAATAAAAGAAAAACTGTGGGTGCACCGAAATCCATCTCATCCACTGCTAGCTTCATGTTCATCTGCTCAGCCATCCACCACAAGGCCCTTGCCCTTCGTCGAGTCTCTCATGAAATCTACAAGCACACCGAAATGCTCGAGTACAGTGTGAGTATAAGACTCAGTAGGACACCACCAATGCGTCCTTAACCTATTGTGCTCTGGTATAACAAGTGCATGCCATAATAATAATAAATGCGTACGAGGATAAACACACAACCCAAAACCGAGTGGTTGTGTGCTAACCAAGCTGTTACAAACCCCCAATAGTACTTGCTTTGGCTCCATGTCGGAAGATAACGAATGATGTTGGTAGTAACCAAACTAGCCCTTGTACGAAGTCCTCACGGTGTCGTGTGAACATGCAACCCGACGTCATCTATCCATCAAGAGGACCATGTCACCCGGTGTCCTCTAGTTGAGAATATTAGATACTCGCATCGACCAAGCTCCTTGTAGTGCATGATTCTTGGCAAATCAAGGCTACCTTGAGTGCATCCACAACACGACACCATGACTACCTCTTACCTCCACCCTGTATTCAAGTTCCTTGTCGCCATCGTCGCAAGTCGTGCGCGCTCCCCCTCTAAGGGATAAATATGTCACGACGGTCCACCTGTTTCAAGTGCCACTAACATCATCATGGAATGGTAACGCACATACGGGGTGAGCACACAAGCAGACATAACATTTCATCATGAGTATATAGTAGCATACACAACATGTGATCAAAATCAAACATGGAAAAAGCTACGCTAGTATCACTCATGAAATAAAATATCACAACGGGTCTCACGGCTACACACCCACACCCACATGTGATCACAATCAAGCACGATTATCAAAATGCCAACAATATAATCATCATGACAATAAGTGTAAACACGAGCTCAATAAGGTAAGGAACTTCCTACCTCACTGTTGTCGATGTCAACGTCAAGGTTTTTTTGGAGGTGTCGTCACTGTACCACCCTCACACACAAGTTTAGCTCAAGGTTAGCTCAAGGAGGGAGGAAGAAAAGCTTCTGGAGATGCGGGAGTCTCCACGGCGCAAGGTGAGAGCTGCAGTGTAACGACTCGGACCTCTCCGGTCCATTACTTTGTGAAAATCTGATGTTCGAGGTGTTTTGGGAGGTCAAGGTGACTAATTTCATCACTTTGCAAAGTTTACCAGTTTCTCAAATTTTCCAACGATGGCTCACCCTAGCGGTGACTTACTGGCGGTCGCTCGCTGGCGGCGACTCGATGGCGGTCGATCGTCCAGCGGTGCCTCGCCTAACAGTAGCTCGCGAGCGGTGCCTTGCCGAGCGGTGACTTGCCGAACAGTGACTCGCCGAGCGGTGCCTCGTCTAATGACGAGTCATGAACAGTGTTCCCAGCCTCCTACAGTTTCGCCCCTTTGACGTTTTCTTTGACATAAAACGCTTTTAAAGCCTTGTTTTAAGGGATTTGAGACCAATTCAAATCCCATAAGCCATATCTTAATTTTTCCTAAGGGTCCCGTGGCTTTTACTTGGTCAAAATGCGTTATCTTGACTAGATCCGCCTTTAATGGCAAATCAAAAGCATATCTAAACCCCTGCCCTGTTTAGATCTTCCAAAGGTCAAGATACCTTTCCCCCCGTTCTTCCTTCTTGCTTACCCTTGGTGCGAGGCGCACCAAACCCTTCTTCTCGTAGGAGTCGTGCGATCGGGCTGTAGCTTCTGGATCGTGTTTCCCTGGTGTTTTTCCTGCTGGTGCAATCAGGAAGTGCCGATCTCCTCTTCTTCCAGGTAGGTTTTCCTTCATCTCTCTTATTTGTGCATCATGCGGGGTGGGTGTATGAATGTATTCCTTTGAGAAAATAGTCCAATACCAATTAATAAAGATAATTGAACCGGTTTAAATCAATAAATAGGGGGATGGGAAAAGTGATCCATGTTTGTGTTTTATTGTTTTGTTGATATTGTGAATTTGTATGGGCTAACTACCCACTGAAAATCGTGATTGTTGGGGGGTCCTTGTTTGCGCATAGGACAGTTACAGAATGGATGTTTGCTTTCATTGAACAATTTTATATGAAAACTGTTAACCACATACACTCGGCTAATAACTGGATGTCCCAGGATCATACTGTTTCTGTGATAACTCCTGGATTAACAAGTGGAATTAAAGAAGGAATGCCTTGTTAAATCTGAATATGTTTTGGTTTGGTTCGTGTGGTAATGTGGTTGTGGGCACGGTTGTGCACAAGGGGTTGCATATGTGGATATGGTAATTTGGGCGTGGTATGTTTGTGCAGCGAGGTTGCAGATCTGGTTGTGGTATAATGTGTTGCTAGAGGTGGTTGCGAGTTGGGGGTTGCCCTGGTTAGAAGGATGGCTTGGGCAGGATGACTTCCAAGAATGATGGTAGTGGTTGGTATGGGTGATTCGCTTGGAGTTTCTTCATGAGTAGCATGTAGAAAGCTTCACCCCGTATCTAGAGATCGATATATGTTATAGCATGAATGGGCGTTAAACGTGGAGGTCGTGGCCCGATGCGTCTTAATGTGAAGTGCGTTGATTTACAATGGTTTTCACCACCTGAATGACTTTTAATGCGTTGTCTGTTGTGCATAGTAGTTGCCAGAACAGTGATGGAATGGTTAAATGAATTGTTTAATAAAGAATGGAAATGGTTAAATAAATTTGGCGGGGAATGTGAAATGGGTTCTATGGCTTGATGTGTGGTGTTGTGCATTTAGAGGTAGCAACAAAGTTGACAGTGTTTTGAGCTGATTGTTTGTTTGAGAACCTATAGGTTGAGCTTGAGTGTTTGGTAACATATACGTATATACTTGTATTTTTCTTGTGATTTCTATACGCACCCCACTCTAGTTGAGCCCTATGTGACGAACACCCCCATCGTCACGGGGGAGAGTGTCTTTCCCAAACATCCCGGTGGGAGAATGGATGACTAACCACCCGCTCTTCCCTGCTCCCTCTTCTAGGCGGTGATAACCCAAGATTCTTCGGGCAGGTTGTGGTTGTGAGGCTCAGGTGTGTGCGGACGAGTTGTGCTTTCCCTAGTGTCTTCGGGATGGGGGGTGTTGTGTTTTCTAGGTGTCTTTGGGATGAGAGGTGTTGTGCTTTCCCAGGTGTCTTCGGGATGAGGTGTGGTTTGTGGCCCATGTGTCTACGGGTGGGATGTGACGTGGTTTGTGGCCCAGGTGTCTGCGGGCGGGATGTGATGTGGTTTGTGAGGCCCAGGTGTGTGCGGTGGGTTGTGCTTTCCTAGGTGTTTTCGGGATGAGGGGTGTTCCCAGGTGTCTTCGGCATGAGAGGTGTTGTGCTTTTCCAGGTGTCTTCGGGATAAGGTGTGGTTTGTGGTCCAGGTGTCTGCGGGCGGGATGTGATGTGGTTTGTGGCCTAGGTGTTTGCTGGCGGGGTGTGATGTGGTTTGTGGCCCAGGTGCCTGTGGGCTGGATGTGATGTGGTTCGTGAGGCCCAGGTGTGTGCGGGTGGGTTGTGACGTGGTGGATTCGGAAGAGGTGGGAGCGTCGGGACGTTTGTCGTTAGGGCGTGAGAGCGGCTAATCAGTAGGGAAGTGGTACGGTGTACCCTATCATCGATGTGCTTTATATTATATTACTGGGTTTGTGTTATTTGGTGAGTGTGTCTTGGTGAGGATGAGATGGTTAGTATACCTGCTTAGGTGCTGTTTGGTTTTGCTGTATTCATTAATAGTAAGAAACTCAGATCAACTCCATACCCGTGCACTGATCGTTTGATCCTCGAAGATCTTCAAACATAAACCCGTGTATTAGCTTCTTTCGGAAGTGCAACTTCCAAATCTCCTCTTTCCAGAACTCCTGAACATTCCAGAACATGTGATCTTTCAGAACCACCATTCGAATCAACTTGAAATGAAGTTGGATTTTTTATCCTCAACTTCTTTCTCCTTCAAGTTCCAATCTTTTCACAAGATTTGATCATTGAAGAACACATTCCGACTTCTAAAAACTTTTTTATTTTCATTATCCCAAAGCCGAAAACCAAAGTCTTCATCTCCATAGCCTATGGAGAAACATGTTTGAGATTTAACTTCAAGCTTATCTCTTTTTTTATCATCCACGCATGTAGGCTAAACTTCTGAAAACTCTGAGATGAGCTACTTTTGGAACTTTTCTGGACCATAGTTATTCCGACAATTTATGTCGAACTGTTGTTAAAGGACATCTGTTGATTAAGTAAGTTGTTGTTCCTTCTGCTTCCGCCCAAAACTCCTTAGGCATTCTAGAATGTAGCAACATATTTCTTGTTTTTTCCATTAACGTCATATTCCTTCTCTCGATTATACCATTTTGTTCAGGTGTTCTTGTAATGGTTTTCTCATGCCGGATTTGTAACATCCCGCTCGTACTCATTGGCTTTAGAAGAGACAGAGTGCCACTAACCTTAGGTGACATCCCCAAGACACTAAATGATGACAATAAATGCTGAGGGCTTAGAAGAATATTGGAGGGTGATTTGCCCTTTAGAGATAAAACAACCTGCCAATAGAAAATATAAACATCCAATCCATATGCATGAGGATAAGCAATACAACCCAAATATAAAACCAACCGAACTACAATATCATAGTGATAATGAACCATGGAATATCAACTATCAAAACCAAAAGGACAGCATGACTCAAAGACATTAAGTGACATGGTCCCAAACACCACCCGAACTAGCTATAAGCTCCAAAACTACCTTCCATGCCCATGGTATCAAAATGTATCGCTAGAGAAAGAAGATACCTTCCCCTTTCCCGTGTCTCGGTATATAACGTCTGCAAGCGCACCGAAGTGGCCAAGCAGAGGGTGGGTATAAACTCAGTAGACATTCCCCAGACTTCCCATCACACGCCATTGGGACAAGAATCAGTTATCACATTTCATATAAAATAGCTGAAAAGCAGTTAAACAATTTATATATGCCATAACTGAAATCCATGTGAGAAAAACCATAAACAAGCTCATCACCATTCATAGACATTTGGCATTGTTGGAGTCTGTGTCCCACTATCGGACTTGTGGTCTTGTGTGGTCTTTATTATTCATTATAAAATAACCTCAAGGCTTCCTTTAGAAAGACATCTTGGGTATTGGGTCACCTCTTTTATCATTCTACATGGTATCAGAGGAGGTTCTCTAACCCTAGTCCACCCTCCCCTCTCTCTGTTCTCTCGTTGAAAACCTATTTTTTCCCCCAATGGGGGCGGCAACCTCCATGGCCAACGAGCCATAGGTTATCTGCCGTCGCCCCTCCCTCCGCCTCCTGCGTGGTTCCTATGCTGTGCGTGATGGTTCTCTGAGGCGCTCTCCCTGATCGACTACTCCTCCCTCTTGCTGCGCGCGATGGCCCACCGAAACGCCAGCGCAGAACCCTTATGCTCCTCTCCTGTCTTGTGATAGCCTCCGACGTCCTCCCCTCTCTCAGATCTGGCCAGATTTGGATGGATCTCGTTCGCCGCGGGCTCCTTCGTGGTCGCCGCCCACCCGCGACCGCGCTCTGCCTTGCCTCCCAGCAAGTCGGCCTCCGTCGTCGCAGGACCTCGCCGACGCCACCGCCTCACCCCGCTGCGGCGAGTCCCTCCCTGTGCGTCGTTCGGCCCGCGCACATCCCTCTCTGCGCGACATCTCCTAAGACAATCCATTTTTTTTCTTCTCTTGCTTCCGGATCAGTGTCAACCGTCTCAGCTTCACCCAGATATGGGAGTCCCAACCCCCATGAGTTTTGACCACTGGCCTGACCGGGTTCACCAGAGCCACATCCCGCCTCCTCCCTCCTACGACATCGCCTCCTTGCTCGCCCTTTTCTTGCGTCTTCAACCTGCAGCGTTCGTCCGTCCTTTCGCTGAGTGGCGGCGAGATCCCGATGGCTTTCCCGATGCTCTATCGCCCCACCCCACCTGTGCGGTTTTCTCGGCGCACCATCGCCCGACCCTGCGCATTATCGCCCGACCCTGCGCACCATCGCCCGACCCCGCGCACCATCGTCTGGCCCCGCCAGTGCGGCTTGTTCAATGCTCCGTCGTCCGGCCTCGCTTATGCGGCTTTTCCGACACTCCGTTGACCGACCCCGCCTGTTGTTGCATCCTCATTCCAGCTATTCCTGCTGGTTCTGCATGACGAGCGTTGTTTGTTGGTTGACAATTTTTTTCAACGACATCATCTATCAACTTCTTGAGGGGGAGCATCAGCCATGATAGTTTGGGTATGTCCAGCTTGAGGGGGAGTGCTGAAAGTGTCTGCTTTGTTTTTATTTGCTTTGGTTTTCTTTAATTATATATTCAAGCTAGGTATACCTAGCTTGAGGGGGTGTGTTGAAGTCTGTGTCCCACATCGGACTTGTGGTCTTTATTATTCATTATAAAATAACCTCAAGGCCTCCTTTAAAGATACATCTTGGGTATTGGGTCCCCTATTTTATCATTCTACGGGCATAACCATTCCCATGTCCACACACACATACATCCATCCATATACACAAGCTTGGTGTTCCCATTGACGGTGGTACTCCATGGCCATAACCCGTCTTGCCATGACAGTGGCACTTCCAACCACACTCCGTCCACTTTGAACACACGTCGACCCAATTATGCCAAATTCCATGCCAATTCATTTCACATCATGAATCTTTCTTTGAAAACATTTCATCAAACACATTGCTTGCATCAAAATCATTCCATAATTTTAAAACCATCATTTTAAAATTATAAGCAAAGAGGGTTTTCCAAAAGCTATCCAATTTTTCATAGTTCCAAAACGTAAACCAAAACAGTTTCCTTCAAGAAATCACACAACAATACCTAAAACTAAGCCTTCAAGTTTTAGAACAGTGGAGATTTGAGAGAAGCCACCTACCTCTCAACGAATGATGAAAACGAAGAACGACACTTAGAACTTCCAGATCCGACCTTGAATCTTCTCCCCTTTAATCGATCCAACAAGATCTCATCAAGATCTACAACATAAAAGCTAGATCTACCCAGGCAGATTAGATCTAACGGTTTGGACGAGTGAAGATGAGAGGATTTAAAGAGAGAGAAGAAACGAGGACTTACTGACGATTCTGGATCTCTAACGCACTCTGATTTGTCCAAAAATCGCTTTCGTACACGAGGGAATCGCCAAAGGAGCTTAAAGTGGAAGAGAAGTTCGAGACCCTAGAAGAATAGGGTGTTTTGGGGCCTTAATCTGAATTAAAACAAGATTTTTGGAGCATTAATTGCTCATCGCATGGTTAGGTTGCATAGGTTAACAAACCGTGCGCCAATCGTGCGCTTGCTACTGAACACCACCCATGTAGCCGCACGGTTTGGAAAACCGTTCGCCAACCGTGCAATGCTATTGTCTTAAGGCCACCCCTCGCACGGTTGGCAAGCATGGTTTGACAAATTGTGTGCCAACTGTGCTTTCCACCACCGTCTCTATCCGCATGCTTATCCTAGCGTGCGCATGGTTTGGACAAACCATGCCCCAACTGTGCGCCTGTCCTGTGACTCCCAACACCACCTTGCACGGTTTCCTGGAGATTTCAAAACCTCATGGAAACTCTTGAAACTTAACTCAAGCGTTATATAACTTGAAAATACACAAAACAAGGGTAAAGTACTTGAAACCGGAGGTGTTACATTCTTCCCACCATTAGTCTTTCTGCCCTCGAAAAGTAGAAGACTGACATTGCTGTGGGGGAGCTCGGATCACTGCTCCAACATTTCTTTTTCATAGTTTCCATGTCTCTTCCTGGTGCCCTAAAACCCATACTAAATCGATGCTTTTCCCACACAAGAGCTTCTCTTGCCCATCCACAATTCGTATTGGGACATGAATCAACATAGCATCTGGTTCTAGAACAACATGGTCCCATCGAATGACATAGTTAGGTTGGTACTTCTTCAATTGAGATACATGAAACACATTATGCACAAAACTGAACCTTGGCGGTAAAACCAACCGATAAGCCACATCTCCAACTCGTTCAAGTATTTCGAAAGGGTTAATGTACCGAGGAGGCAACTTGCCTTGCTTACCAAAACGACGATGTCCTAGCCTTGGTGAGATTCTCAAGAAAACATGATCTGCCACCTCAAACAATAGCGGTCGTCGATGATGATCCGCATACGATTTTTGACGACTCTCAGCCGTCGCCATCCTCTTCCTGATCATTTGAATTTTTTCCGTTGTCTCTTGCATAAGGTTAGGTCCAATAAGTGAAGTCTCACATGTTTCCACTCAATAAAGTGGAGAACGATAAGGATGACCATACAATGCTTCGAAAGGAGCCATGTGTATAAAGGCCTTATAACTGTTATTGTATGAGAATTTCACTAACGGTAGATGCTTTTCCCATGGGCCTCTAAAGTCCATCACACAATCTCAAAGCATATCTTCCAATGCTTGGATTGTTCTCTCGGATTGTCCATTTGTTTGAGGATGATAAGGTGTGCTCACGGTCAACTAAGTTCCAAGGGCTTGCTTCAACCGAGATGTAAACCCGAGGTCCTGGTCAGAGACAATTGAAATTGGGACTTTGTGCACCTTTACAACTTCCCGAATGTAGAATTTGGACAAGTCTTATTTGATTCACGAACAAGGATGAAGTGAGTCGACTTTGTGAGTTGATCCACAATCAATCATATGACATCGTGTTTCCTTACCGTTTTTGGTAGACCTGTGACAAAATCCATGGATATCCGCTCTCATTTTCACACAGGAATCGGTAAAGAATGCAACATACCAGTTGGTCGTCGGTGCCCCACCTTGACTTGCTGACCAGTGAGGCATCTCAAGACTAACTTTGCTGCTTTCCTCTTCATGCCAACTCATTAAAATTGTGCTCTTAACGCTTTATACATCTTCTGGATGCCGGGATGAACAACCCATCTCGAATGGTGGCAAACCGAAAGAAACTGTTCCTGATAGGTTGGAGGAACCACAATCCGATCTCTAAAACATAAGAAAGATCGTCCATCTAGCTTCCATCCCTCAATAGTCTCCCCGCCATTGGGTTTTGACCTCATAGTTAGACATTTATGATCAGATCTCTTAGCCTCTTTAACCAGCCCTACCAAATCAGGAACAAGAGAGATCGGAAAGAAAACCGCTATATCACCTTGCTTAGCACAATCCAGATGCATATCAATTATAACTGACATTAGCTGTCATTGATCCAAAGCCTCTTTAGCCAACTGATTATATGACTTCCTTCTCAATGCATTCGCTACAGAATTTCCTTTTCTCAGTGTATACATCAAGTCGAAATTAAACATTTGCAGATATTCCATCCATCTACGTTGCCTTACATTCAAATCCCTTTGTGAGAAAATGTATTTTAGCTCTTATGATCCGCGAACATTGTAAATTTCTCACCAAAAAGATAACGATGCCAAGTCTTTAAGGCATGAACTACAACAACCAATTCCAAATCATGTGTTGGGTAATTTTTCTCATGCACCCGTAATTGTTGTGAGGCATAAATAACAACATGATCTCTCTGTATGAGAACCCAACCCAACCCAGATCCCAATGCATCACAATAGACCACATACCACTGTCCTAACTTCGACAACGTAAGGATTGGTGCTGATGTAAGGCGAACCTTAAGTTCTTGAAAAGATTTCTTGCACTCATCGCTCCATTGGAAAGGAACACCTTTCCTTTTCAAAGATGTCATTGACGAAACTAGTCGTGAAAAATCACAAACAAAGCGTCGGTAGTATCCTGCTAAACCAAAGAAACTGCGTATCTCAAAGACATTCTTCGATGATTGCCAAGAGATAACAACTTTTAGCCTTTTAGGACCTACATAAACTTCTATTTCAGAAATGACATGGGCAATGAAACGTAGCTCTTGTATCCAGAAATCTCATTTTGAAAGCTTAGCATAACGGCGATGCTCTCGCAAGATACCCACACACTATAATTAAGTGTTACTCATGATCGACTTTAGTCCTAGAATACATCCGACAAACACCACTATAAAGGAATCAAGATACCTCTAAAAGATCCGATTCATCAATGCCATAAACACTGCTGGTGCATTCGTAAGACCAAAGAGCATAACCACGTATTCATAGTGGCCATAAAGACTCCTGAAGGCTGTTTTCGGAATACCCTCCTTCTGAAATTGCAGTTAGTGATAGCCTGATTGTATGACAATTTTAGAGAACCACTGAGTTCCCCTCAATTGATCAAACAAGTCGTCAATTCTTGGAAGAGGATATCGATTCTTTATCGTAATTTGGTTGAACTTACGATAATCCACACAAAATCTAAGAGTGTCATCCACATTCTTTACAAAAAGAACCGGTGCTGCCCATGGAGACGTGCTCGGTCGAATGAACCCTTTGCTTTTCAACTCTTCCAACTAAACTTTCAATTCCTTTAATTTTGTTGGTGTCATCCTATAAGACGAAAGTGAAATGAGACTGGTCCTTGGTAAGAGATAAATCGTAAATTCCACTTCTTTTTCAGGTGACAACCTAGAGAAATTGTCAGGAAAGACATCAGGAAATTGGTCAACGATGGTTGGAAAGCCTTTGTCTAATTACATCAACAGATGCCAAAGTAACCGCTGCCAACTGATAAGAGATTGTCCCAACCATCGGTACCAAAGGCCCTTTTATGCTTGCATTCACGTCCCAATCTCATTTAAAGAGATGCTTAATGCCATTAGGAGATGTGAAACTGACCTGCATAACAATCAATGTGAGCCTTGAATGATGTTAACCAATCCATACCCAAAATCATATCATAGATATCCACATCGAGAACATAGAAATCCCAAACCAATTCAGCGGTTATAGAACACGCTGCATACTTGAAAGCTCGACACTCCTGTTGTCCCAGACGTGTTTGAAGTTTCAAAACAGAAGACATCATTTCAACATGTAAACCCCTATGATCCACGACACAAGAAGCGATTAAAGAGTGGGTTGCACCCGTAATCAAATAAAATTTGCATTAGTGTAGAATTCAAAAGAATCGTACCTCGTACTGTCAAAGGTCTATATTGATCATTCATGATCCTTTGTTTGGCACTATAAAGCTGCTTACTTGCTCCTCCCTGATCCTTTCTTTGTTGAGATTGCATAACTTGAGGAGTCGTGGTGTTCCTAGAATCACCTTGGCTCGCTCGGTTTTGAGGACGAGAGTTATTCTGGCGAGACCGCCTTGTCGAAGCATAGGATGTCTGAGAAACATGAAACGCATCTCCCACACCAGACTTTCGAGCGCTATGACAGTAAAGCTGGAGATGTCTCATCTGGTTACAATTGTGACATGCTCTAGGTGGTGCCGTATGATCTCGCTTCTTATGAGAAGTAGAACCATATTGGATATAACCAGACTTTATATTGGGTCATGGAGGGAAATTAACCGATCCTGTCGTCTGATTCTGAAACGCTCCACCACCTTGGAAGTAGGTCTCTTTTGTTTATTCTCAGCGTTTGAGTTCCCACCCGTTCCCGTGGTGATAAACATACTCCCTCCAGCTGAATTTCCAAAAATATCCCTTTCCGCCACCTTTGTTGTATTTACCATCTCCGTATAATCCGCAATACAAAGAACAACTATCTTAGAGCGAATCTTTGGGCGTAGTCCAGATAAAAAATGCGTGCCTTCAAGGACGCACAAACAACAATTTTTGGGGCAAAGCGGACTAAGTTCATAAACTTAGTTACATACTTTGTCATAGATAGATTCTCTTGTTTCAAGCTGAAGAAATCGGTTGTTCTTGTGATCTTGAATGTGTGAAGATAGAATCGTTTGTTGAACAATCCTTCAAAGCCCTCCCATGTAATGCCCTGGTCATCTTTAGCTTGGACATCTAAATCCTACCATTGGCGTGCAAGATCCTTCCACATATAGGTTGCCAACTTGACCTTTAGCTTGTCCAGTGTACTAAAAAATTCGAAGATTCAATCTATTTTATTTAGCCACACCTCCGCCTTCTCAGGTTTGGAATCTCCTGAAAGATTAGTGGATTCTTTTTTGAAATTGGACGGAGTGCTCCACTTGTTGAGACTCATCGTTCCTATTTCCTCTTTTAATGGCTTGAAAAGCCTGAATGATGCTTTAGAACAGTTGTTGATTCACCTGCGGCTCAGGTGCAATCACATTTTCAGGTGCCTCTTCTTGTTGATTCTTACGACGTTTACTCAGTGCCATTCTCTAAAACTAGAACAAACTCCATTTAGTCATCACCCACTAAAAACTGAAGGCTTGGAAAATTCTAAATCAACATAATCAACAAGCATTACCACTAGAATTTCAAAATTCAACCATTTTAACGATTTGTATAATTATCAAACTTAAAATAAACAATGTAGTCCTAGTGGGAAGTCTCACTAACAATGCATGTTATGCAGCACTCATCAGCTAAGCCCACGACGATGTGATGCCAACACACCTAGAAGTGTCTTAGAACACCTTTGTACTCGGACACCCTGGTAACTTGAAGTTTAACATAAAAATGTTAGCTACGTCTTTTTAAGCTATACATTTCAGGTTTCGACATTTCTATCTCCTTGCTACCATCCCAAGAGAAGGATCGACCAAGACTGATACCATTTGTAATATCTAGTCCAAACTCATTGGCTTGAGAAGAGGCGGAGTGCCACTAACCTTAGGCGACATCCTCAAGACACGAAAGACCGACAATAAATGCCAAGGGTTTAGACATTGGGGGTCGATTTTCTCTTTATAGATTAAACAACTTGTCAACAAAAAATATAAGCATCAAATCCTCCTATATGATGTATGAGTATAATCAATACAACCCAAATATAAAACCAACAAAATTACAATATCAAAGTGACAACAGAACATGGAATATCAATTGACAAAACCAAAAGGACAACATGACTTAGAGACATCAAGTGACATGGTCCCAAACACCATCCGAACTAGCTCCAAGCTCAACACCACCTGTCATGTCCATGGTATCAAGATGGATTGCTATAGAAATAAGATACCTTCCCCTTTTCTGTGTCTCGATATATAACATCTGCAAAAGCACCAAAGAGCCCAAGCAGGGGCTGAGTATAAACCCAGTAGGCATTCCCCAAGAGACTTCCCATCACACGCCACTAGGTCAAGAACCAATTAGTACATTTCATATTAAATAGTTGGAAAACAGTTAAACAATTTATATATGCAATAACTAAAATTCATGTGAGAAAAACCATAAACAAGCTCATTACCATTCATAGACGTTTGGCATAACCATTCCCATGTTCACACACACACACACATCCATCCATACACACAAGCGTGGTGTTACCATTGATGGTGGTACTCCATGACCATAACCCGTCCTACCATGATAGTGGCACTTCCGACTACACTCCGTCCACTTTGAACACACGTCAACCCAATCATGCCAAATTCCACGACAATTTATTTCACAACATAAATCTTCCTTTGAAAACATTTTATCAAACGCACTGTTTCCATTGAAACCATTCCATAATTTTAAAATCATCATTTTAAAATTATAAGCAAAGAGGGTTTTTCCAAAGCCATCCAATTTTCCATAGTTCTAAAACGTAAATCAAAACGGTTTCCTTCAACAAATCACACAACAATACCATAGCAAACCCAAACAAAACCTTTTAATAAAACTAAGTCTTTAAGTTCTAGAACAATGGAGATGAGAAAGAAGCAACCTTGTTGGATTGGTGTAGCCCGATCCGTTTGGATGATATTGGACCAAATGCTTGCGGTTTATACTGAACACCGGATCGCAACTTTCGTGGGTCAAGCTCCACGACCTGTATTTTGGGAATTGTAGCAACTCTGATGGACTGTAGTAGAGTTGACAAGACGACATTGATAGGGCATTGTAGTGGTGCGGACTTTGACATGACACTGGAGCAGGGCTAATCGGCGACACCTACAGGGCACTGTAGCAGTGCGGACTTTGAAGACGTTGATATTGTGGCTCTGCGGACTTCCAGCCACCGACCACTATAGCAGTTTGGATTTGGGTGGTTGCGGCACCGTAGCACAACGAACTTTTTGTGCGGTTGGTGGAACAGTGCATCGTCTTCTTTGTTAGCTCATTTCGAGCTATGGTTTTGTGTGCTTGAAACTCTGAACTCCCTGTAATTGTGCTCCTGATTATAGTGATATTTCTGCCTCTCCGTGGACGTAGGGATTATTCCTGAACCACGTAAATTGCTATGTTCGTGTTCATCTTTTTTTTGTTTTGTCTTTTCCTCATCTGCAAACCTTTGTCGTGTGATTCTCGACGTTTTCGCAACACACCTATCTCTTAACGGATGACGAAAACGAAGAACTACACTTAGAACTTCTAGATTCGGCCTTGAATCTTCTTCCCTTTAATAGATCCAATAAGATCTCATCAAGATCTACAATATAGAACCTAGATCTACCCATGGCAGAATAGATCTAACAATTCAGGCGAGAGAAGATTAGAGGATCTAAAGAGAAAGAAAAGAAACGAGTACTTGCCGACGATTTCGGATCTCCAACGCACTTTGATTCGTCCAAAAGTCGCTTTCGCACCAAAGAGAATCGCTAAAGGAGCCTAAGGAGGAAGTTGAGTTCGAAACTCTGGAAGAATAGGGGAAAATGAGGGTTTCAAGGCCTTAATCCCAATTAAAAAAGATATTCGAAGCATTAACTGCATGTCACACGGTTTAGCAAACTGTGCGCTTGCTACTGGACACCACCAATGTAGCCGCAAGATTTGGAAAATCGTGCGCCAACCGTGTAGTGCTACTGTCTTAAGACTACCTCTCGCACGGTTGACTAGCACAGTTTGATAAACTGTGCGCCAACTGTGTTTTTCCACACTATCTTTACCTGTATTTTTTTCCCTAGCATGCACACGGTTTGGACAAACCGTGCTCCAACTGTGCGCCTGCTCTGTGAGTCCTTGCATCATCTTGCACAGTTTCTTGGAGATTGTGCACGGTTTATACTAATCGTGCTCAAGCTGTGCATTTCCAGAAACACTTTCAAAATTTTCCAAAACCTCTCGAAAACTCCCGAAACTTAACCTAAGCATTATATAACTTGAAAATACACAAAATGAGGGTAGATTACCTGAAAGCGAGGGTGTTATAGGATTCCTCTTTTACTACAGTAGTTTCAGAAACTCTTGGTAAACTCACCATCGTTGTCTGATCTTAGACTTTTCAGTTTGCTTCCGGTTTCCCTTTCCACCATATCCTTCCATTGAACAATGATTCCCTACACTTTACTTTTATGTTTCATATTTAAACCCATACTTTTCTTGTGAAATTATCAATAAAGGCAATAAGGTATCTAGCTTTTCCGTACGACGGTATTGGGGTAGGTCCCCAAACATCTGTATGAACTAATTCCAACTTCCGACATTTTGGTGTCCTTTTGGAAAGATTGAAAGACACCTTTCGTTGCTTCCCGAGTATACATCTCTCGCCCCTTCTGAAATCTGATTGATCTAGCTTCAGTATACCTCTATCTGCCGGAATCTTCCTACCTTTCTCACTGAGGTGCCAAAAACGGTTATGCCAAAGTTCCAAACTTTTAGAAGAAGTCGTTATGGCAAGTTAAGCTCCCACTGCCCTTTCGGTCAGATACAAAGACTCATCTTTTACACATCTGGCTATGACAAAAGAACCCAGAGTAATCTTCCATACTCCTTCCACAAAGCTCGTTTCGAAACCTGCTTCAACCAGTTGGCCCACATAAATCAGGTTCTTTCGAAGTCCTGAAACATGTTGAACTTCCTTTAGTATAAGAAAACTTCCATTCTTCAACTGAACTTTCACTTCTCCCTTTCCCGTAGTGTCAAGAGCTTCATCATTAGATGAACTTTATCAAATTTTCCAGAAACATGATTTGATAAACATCCTTTTTCTCATGTAGAATTGAATGAAGCTCCAGAATCTATAATCCAATATTCCATCTGTGTAGAAACATTTGGAAGTAGATTTACACTACTATCAGCTGCTCCACTCATCTCTATGACCACTCATCTCTATGAAAGAAGTCCTTCCAGAAGCTGTCTTACTTTCATGACAATCTTTTTTTGGGTGACCTCTCTTTTCGCAATGCCAACTTACAGGCCCGCATCCAGAAGACTTTCCTCTACTCTTCTCCCATGATTTCCACTTTGATTGCTTCCGATTCTTCCTATGAGGTGAGCGTCCCCTTCCGTATTGAATACATCACTGGAAGATGCTACACTCTTTCCTTCAAAGCTCTTTATTGAGAATAAAGTTTCAAATATCAGTGAACACCAAATCATTCTTTCCGCTTGAATTGCTTACAACTGTAACCATGACTTCCCAAAACTCTGGTATGGTTGATAGCAACAAAATCACCCAAACATCATCTGTAAATGTAACCTTTACAGACTCCATATTCGAGTTAAGTTGAAATCACTCAACAGATCAGATGCAAATCTTCATTCCAACAACCTTATGCTAAATAATCTCCGCATCAAGCACATTCTGTTCAGTGTTGTAGGTTTCTCATACATATGTACCAGGGCTGCCATCAACTCTGTTGTGGTTTTCTTCTTCTGAATGTTTAAAGCCACGTTTTGGACTAAAGTATCAAACCAAGTGCCTTCCGATCTAGCTTTTCCCATTCACCTTTTTCTATTGCTTTCGGTTTGACACCGTTCAACGAAAGCTCATGATCTTTCTAAATGGGATAATCTTCTATCTACATTTTCCAAAAACTGAAATTTATTCCATCTAATTTGTCAATCCGAACCTTGCCTTCCTACGCCATCCTTCTGAAAAACATTGACTCCCACTGAAATTTGAAAAATGTTTGAGTAAAAGAATGTTACTTGAACAACCAAGTGAATCGTTGAGCCTCTTGAGAATCTTCCCTTTGATACCACTTGTAGAGAATCCCTTCAACCGAACTGTCTTTTTGGAAAAACAATCAGAAGCAATCGTTCTAGAATCACCTGATAAAATTTGATTCAGGAACTCTCCCAACTTAATTGTTAAACCCTCTATTATTTTGGATATTTCCGAGTCCCACATCGGAATACTCCTGTTTGTATTTCTCTTTTTCAATCTATAAAAGAAGGCCTCCGCCTCATTTTGAGGTAAGGGGGTTTCCCATTCTACATGGTATCAAAGGGAAAATCTCATTAATATTTTTTTCCTCTCCCCTTTCGGGTTTGCCCTACCAGACCCCCCCCCTCCGGGCTCGTTTCCCCGCGACACTCCTCCTGTCCGGCGACTCCTCATCCCGGCGGATCCCTCGTGCGCAACGACCCTCCTGCATCGCTCCAGCGCGACGACCCCATCCCAGCGGATCGCTGCTGCCCTCCGGCTCCTCGTGCCGTCGCGACTCATTTCGGCGCCCACGTCCAGGCGCGATCAGCCCGTGGCCTGCCTCTTTTCTGCCGCTCCTTGCGCGCGACGGTTGCGCTCCTTCTGTGCGAGACTCCTTACGCCGACTCTTGCATCTCCCCTCGTCCAGGCGCGCTCGGCCATCCTCGTCGCACTGCTCCCTGGCGACTTCGCCCGACGGCTCTCCACGCCGGCTCCCTTCCCAGTGGATCGGCTCCCGACCTCCCGCGCGACTTCGTGGCTCACGCATCCCCCGCTGCAGCTCCAGTTCCCGGTGACCCTTCCGTTCTGTCGCCATCTGTCCCTGTGCGACGGTTCCTACAGCGCTATCACCAACGCCCGCATCGTCCCCCGGCGGTCCCTCGTCCAGGCGCGATCTGCCTGACAGCCCGCCTTGTCGCGGTGCTCCCTGCCGGCCTTTGTTTAGGCGCTGCCCGACGCCTGCTCTCCTGGCTCAGTCCATGCAGACCATCCCCCACCAGCCTGGCGTCCCGATCCTGGCTCCGCCCTCCGCAGCAGCGCCTCCTGGCCCACTCTTCCCAGCAGCCATCCTGGCTCGCCCTTCCCTCGGCGATTTCGACAGCAGCCTTGCCCTTTCCTTTGTGCGGCCAACCGGTGCGAAACCGATCCGCCGGAACGAATCCCGTCGACCCTCACCCGACGGAACGGGGCTTCCCGCTTCGGAATTCATCCGGCCCCGGCCTCCAGCAGCTTTCCGACGACACCCGGCTCCCGCTCAATGCGGCTCCCACCTCCTGCGGCCCTGTTGCCCGACGCACCTCCAGTCGTCCTCTCACGCTCACCCCCACCTCCCATGGCTATCCATCCACGCGGCCGCAGCACCGCGTGCACACCTCGTGTCGCCGGCCTCCTGTACACCAGTTCGGCGCTACCTGGTCTGCCTCTCTGCGCTCTCAGCAACACTCCTGACTTACGACACCCTCCGTCGGCCTCCAACTTCGGCCGCCGTCGCCCACATTACCCATCATTCAACACCCGTTACAGAACGACACTCTCAATAAAAGATATTGCTTGGATACAATCCTATCGAGCGACTGTGCCACCGTCCTCTTCTTCAGCCCCCATTGCTCAGACTGACAGCTCTACCGCATGTGTCTCTCAACAACCCACAACATGGATGCTAGATTCTGGTGCATCGGAACATCTCTTAGGGGACCCTGGTATGTTCACTACCTATCATCCGTACACCGGTGCCTCTACAATCACTATTGAAAATTGATCAAGAATCCCCATCATCGGATTTGGCAGATGCCACTTTACCCCGTCTATTCGCCTGGATTCAGTTGCTCATATTTTTCACAGTCCCTTTAATTTTCTCTCAATCAACAAACTCACTAAAGATTTAAATTGTGTCGCTGCTTTTACTTTTTCTGGTATTGTTTTTCAGTTGCAGAAGACGAATCGGGAGGTTGGTCGAGGTCATATTCGGAATGGGGTGTACATGTTCGATACCCCACCATATCTCGCTTGCTCATCTACCTCGGCACATGCTCTTGACCTAAATTCCCGTCTTGGTCATCCACCGACTTCCATCCTCCATAAAATGTGCCCCCAATTCAGTTCCCACCTATCCTTTCATTGTGAATCCTGGAAGTTTGCTAAACATCATCGGGTAAGATATTCTCCTCGACAGGAACCACGTGTAGTGAATCCTTTCGATCTTGTTCATACCGATGTATGGGGTCCTTGCAGGGTTTCGAGCCAGTCCGGGTATAGCTATTATATCGCCTTTATTGATGACTACTCCCGCATGACATGGCTTTACATGGTTCGTGATCGGTCTGAAGTTTTTCCTACCTTTTAGATCTTTTACAATGAAATTCATACTCATTTCTCCACCTCCATCAAATGTCTCCGCTCCGACAATGGACGAGAATATTTATCGACTTCCTTTCAGCAGTTTCTTAAGGATCACGACATCATTCATCAGACATCCTGTCCTGATACACATCAGCAGAATGGAGTGGTGGAGCGAAAACATCGTCATATTCTGGAAACTGCTCGTGCCCTCCTATTTCACATGCAGGTGCCACTCCGCTTTTGGATCGATGCCATCCTGATTACAACCTACCTCCTCAACCGACTCCCTTCTTCTATCCTTCAGGGGGAGACTCCTTTTCGGACTGTGTTCTCCTCTCTCCCTCACTCACTTCCACTCCGTGTATTTGGATGTATCTGTTATGTCCGTGACACTCATCCTGACCTCTCCAAACTCTCTCCCAAATCTCTCCGCTGCATCTTCCTCGGTTATTCACGCACTCAGCGCGGATACCGGTGCTTCTCTCTAGACCTACGACGTTATATCACCTCTGCTGACGTCTCTTTTGTTGAGAATTCTCCATTCTCACTTCCCTCTCCCCACCCAGATACTGACATCGATGATTGTCTTCCACTCATCATCCATCCTCCTCCAGTGCTGCCTCCTGCTGCTCATCGGTTTGGTACGGTTTACTCCCGTCGCCCATCGACTGTGCCCCCCGTATCGACCAATGACACCGTCGTTCCCGCTTCGTCTGATGCTCCTGCCCCGACACCAGACAGCTTGCCCATTGCCCTCTGAAAAGGTACCTGCTCTTGCCTGAGTACTCCTCTATTTGTATCTTCATACAGGGGTCTGTTAGCTCTGGAGACAGTATCTATTCCTCGCACAGTTGGTGATGCAAAATCTCACCCGGGATGGCTAGCATCAATGCGGGATGAGTTGCAGGCTCTGGAAGAAAATCATAATTGGGATCTTGTCCCTCTTCCAGCAGACAAATGGATTTACACAGTCAGGCTGAATCTCGATGACACTCTCCATCGACTCAAAGCCCGCCTTGTGGCAAAGGGCTTCGCACAGACTTACGGTATTGACTATTTTGATACCTTCTCTCCAGTTGGCAAGATGGCCTCCGTTCGGTTATTCATCTCTCTAGCGGCTCATCATCATTGGCATCTTCATCAACTAGATGTCAAGAATGCCTTCCTCCATGGATTTCTTGAGGAAGAGGTTTATCTGCAACAGCCCCTCGGTTTTTGTGCCTCCGGCGCTGAGTCTCAAGTCTGTCGACTTCGCCGCTCTCTTTACGGCCTCAAGCAGTCTCCCCGTGTTTGGTTCGGCCGCTTTAGCACTGTCATCACCGACTTTGGGCTCTCTCACAGCATGAAGGACAACACTGTGTTCTACAGGACGACTTCCGCTGGCTGCATCCTATTGATCGTTTATGTGGATGATATCATCATCACCGGCAGCGACTCTGCTGGTATCACCCACCTCAAGGAGCATCTTCACCGTCACTTCCACTCTAAGGATCTCGGTTCTCTCACATACTTCCTAGGCATCGAGGTATCCTATTTTTCGGACACCATCTCCCTCTGCCAACAGAAGTATGCGTTGGATATTCTGCAGGATGCTGGGCTGACACAGGCCACTGCTGTGGACACTACTCTGGAGCCTGGGGAACGGTCTCTTTATGCCTCCTCGGAACTGTATCCACATCCAGAGCGGTACCGTTGACTGATGGACAAACTCAATTATCTCACCATGACTCGTCCCGACATTGCCTGCGCTGTTGGCAAAGTGAGTCAATTTATGGAGAATCCGACCACCTCTCATTGGGATGCTGTCCTCCGCATCGCCAAATACATTAAGCGAGATCCTGCCCGTGGTATTCGCTACTCCCAGCATCCTTATCTGAATATTTAGGCCTTTTGTGATGCTGATTATGTTGGGTGTCTTGCTATTTGGAGATCTACTTCTGGGTTTGCCGTATTCTTGGCAGACAACCTTATCTCTTGGCGCAGCAAGAAACAGACTGTCGTCTCCCGATCCAGTGCGGAGTCTGAGTACCGTGCCATGACCATCGTCACTACGGAGATCCTTTGGCTTCAACAACTCCTCCAGGAGCTTGACTTTCCTCAACAGACATCTGCTCACATCTGGTGTGACAATCAGACAGCCACTAAAATTGTTTCGAATCCCGTCTTTCATGAACGCACGAAGCAAATTGAGGTGAACTGCCACTTTCTTCGACACCACCTGGAGCACAATCATGTCAGCTTTAGCCACATCCCGATGACGGACCAGCTTGCTGACATCTTCACCAAAGGCCTCCTAGAAGCTCGCCTAGCCTCGCTCAGTTCCAAACTGGACATCGACAATATCTGCAGCCCAGCTTGAGGGGGAGTGTGTCTGGTCTTGCATGAGGTCATCTTTCCTTTTTTACGGGACTCGTTGTCCAAGCTGGGCATGTCCAGCTTGAGGGGGAGTGTTAAACCCTCTTTTATTATTTTGGGTATTTCCGAGTCCCACATCGGAATACTCCTGTTTGTATTCCTCTTTTTCAATCTATAAAAGAAGGTCTCCGCTTCACCTTGAGGTAAGGGCGTTTCCCATTCTACAATGTTCCGAAACTTGGTAGAAACAAAGTTCACCCAAATCACCGCATTAAGATGAACCTCACTTCAGCTCTGGTTACTTCAACAGATATAACATTCAAACAATGTAAAGTAAATATAAGCAAGTAAAAAAACACTTTGGTTTTACGTGGTTCAGACTGATAGTCCTACGTTCACAAGATAAACATTGCAACATTTCATTTCTCTGGAAGAAAGATTACAACTCGGCGACTAATGTGTCACTTGGATTACTAAAGCTAGTAATCACTTTTGTGTTCAACATATCATGACAACTCAAGTAGCCCCACCCCCTTTTTATAGAGAGTGTCATCCGGTCATTCAGTTGCATCGACCTCCGAAAAGTGAAGGAGTCTACCCTTTCCACTACTCCAACTGCTGATCTCCTATAGCAATCTTGAATGTGGAGGGAGTTGCGGTGCACTGTTTAATATTGTGGTGGAGGTCCATACGAATTTGTCATGGTCAGTGTTTACGGAGGAGTTAATAGAGCGATTCAGTGGGTTGAAAGTTCATAATCCATATGCAGAGATGACAAATACTACTAGCAACGCACAAGGTGAGTTGTTCACATCATGTTTGCTACAAGATGACGCACGACCATCACTGATCATGGAAGAATCAGACACGCAGTCATTTGGAATCGACAAACAGGAGAAGTAGGAATAGCTAAAGGCGTTTGCAGAGCTCTCGGTATGACAACCTTTTCCTGTGAAAACGGAGCAAGCGGAAGACAATGAGGTTTTTTAGAGGTACAAACTGGAAAGGGAGGGAAAGGAGCAGCTGGACTCAGACCAGGAACCCCATATCAAGAGAGTCGAGAGTGCAGAAGAGCTGTGGAACGAACTACGAGCTGTAGCAAAGCAAGTGCGAATTTGCAGGAGACGATCCTGTTGCTCCTGCTGTTTAGGCTATTCGCACCGTTATGCATTTCAGCATTCATAAAACTCGCAGTGATTTGCGAGTACCAATTGAACAGCTCTGCTTTGAAGGACTTGTACTGCCTAGGGCTCTGTCTCTGCTTTCGATCCGGCCACATCAGTCTTGGGGTGAACTGCCTGGAAATACTGCGAGGAATGAGAAAGACTACAACATGGGCACCGATTCAACTGGGTTACCAAGGATGAACGGACCGCCTGCAGGATTGGTGTTCAATACACACACAGCAGTTGTGCTGAATCTTCGATCACAACAGTGACTCTTCCTAGAACCGGTTCGAAGTAGAGGAAATCATCGCAGTAGGGGGAGCTGCACGCTCTGTTCAAGAGTATTATGTTTCTGCCATTTTTTCTCAAGCGCATTGATCGGCTTTTGCAGTTTGACAGGCTGATGCCAAGCTACAATGGTTTGGTGCTTATACCAACTGATAAGGCACTACTGGGGACAGTTGGACACTACTTCTTGCAGGCATAACAACAGCTTAGTGAAGTATGAAAGTTCATGCGTATTGGGGAGGACCCTGCTGTTGAGACATGGATGACAGATAATTTACCAGAGGATGCTGCTATTGGTGTTGATACCTGGTGCATATTTGTGGACACTGCATGAAGATGGGAGAATGCTTTTGCTCGAATAAAACAGAAGTTGATACAAACTTCTTCAAAGTTAGTGGATGATGTTTGGAAAAACAGGCCACATGCTGAAAATACTCCATTCACAGTTCAACCACTACAATTTGCTGGCCAGTGTTTCAGAAAGGTTGAGGGCGTGGGCAGAAAAGCTTGCACAGGCAAAAGCCAACGGAATAATTGTCACTGCACTTGATGGGGTTACTTGGTTGTATAATATTTGTGGAACTGATGTGCCATACTGTCCAGTGGTTCATGCATTTGCTCTAGTAACTTCTTGCTCATTCTTTTATGTGCACAAAAGGGAAGTTACTCTGAGGTTAGCTCTTATATGAAGGAGAATGGGATTGAGGTCCGGGACTATGATACTATGAGCTCTGATGCTGTTCTGCTTGTATGGTCAGCTTGATGATTCCTATGCAGTTGATCGAACACAACTTGAAGTTCGAAAGGATTGTTCTGGGACCAATAACACTATAAATAGCATGAATGAAGCACAAGGAAACAATTATGATCTAATCTGGGTGGCACCTGGTTCTTGCTGCTATGCTTTATATTCAAAATTTAATCCAGACAAGGTTCTTTTGGAGCAGTCTCCTTTGGCTCTTGCGGCAGCTCTCAAGAACCAGTAGAGTTGGACGGATTGCAAAAGGCTCACATTTGAGAGGGAGCTGCTGCTGTGCAATACCTTGTATGGCTGGATCACATGGTACAAGAGTTTTATTGGGCTTCTGGGCACTTCTTGGAGGCCAGCACCGTGACAAGAAGAACTCGGAAAGGACTTGACTGACTGAAGTGTCAACGAGTGATAAGCTGGTGACTTTCTGTGAGTCAAAAGTGCACTTTAGAGGACTGAGTTTTCCTACCATATCATCAGTGGGTCTTAATGCAGCAATCATTCACTATTCACCTGAAGCTAACACATGTTCTGAGTTTGATCCTGATGGCATCTATTTTTTTTGATTCAGAAGTCCAGTATCAGGTTGGAACAACCGATATAATCAGAACCGTTAATTTTTGGAAGCCTTCTGCACATGAAAATGCTTGCTATGCTGCAGTTTTGAAGGGTCATATTGTTTTGGGTAATGACATGATTATGGAATGGGCTTGGGAGAATAAAAACGATTTGCTTCAAATTGTTTGTGGCTATCATGCTTTTCTTTTGAGAACGGAACAGGGATTCTTGGCCAGAGGTACGACAGAGACATAGCTGATGAAGAGAAGGGCACGTGTTGCGGATTGTTTTTCGCTGGTACCGATGAGGTGGTGTTGAATATGGCGGCTACTGAGTTGACGAAGGCAACCGATGCAACAAAAAAGGCAGATCTTGGAAAGGGACTCGACACACACATTAACCTTCACGATACATTGAAGAAACATTCAGATTGTCATCAAGTTTTTCACCTTGAGGACAAGGTGGATTTTCAAGGGGGCGGCAGTGATAGGAATTGGGGCAGTAGGGCTGGTTGGGGCTGTCCACGAGTGGGTATGGGAATTAGCTGTTGGGGGCAGCATTGTCCTTTTCCTTACATTGGGTTGTTTGGCTAGCAGGGGTAGAGGGGGTATTAAATGCAGGTTGTTGGGGGCAGGCGAAGGGTAGGAATTAGTTTGTTCAGTTCAGCTTTGAGCTTGGGCTGGAGAACCAGGGGGTCTCTCGAGTTTCTTCTCTCACCCTTACTTTCTTCTTCTCCCTTGTTAAAATGAGGAAACCCCCTCGCCTCCTTACCTCAAAGTGAGGCGGAGGCGTTCTTTTATAATAAATGAGAAACTCCACATCGGACCACAAGTCCGATGTGGGATACAGACTCTAACACTCCCCCTCAAGCTAGGTGTACCTAGCTTGGACACATAATGAAAAGAAAACAATAAAACAGACGCTAGCACTCCCCCTCAAGCTGGACATACCCAGCTTGATTACAAAACATGACGAAAACAAAAAGAACGCTGCAAAGGTTGCTGCTCCCCCTCACGATCGAAGCTCCTGCGCAGGAGATGGATGGATGATGTCGCAGACGCAGCAGATGAACCACACAGAGACCGAGTCGGTTGACGGAACGCCGGGACTGCCGCACTAGTGGGGCCGGTCGATGAAACGCCGGGAAATCCAAACTAGCACCGGGAAAACCGCACTTGCGGGGCCGGCGACGGGAGGCGGGGATTCCGCAGAAATGTTGCGGGACTGGCGGCGCCAACGGGGACCGAATCCTAGGTGGTCGAGCTGCTGTGCTAGCGAAAGGATGTGCCGGCGGAGAGAGATGCAGGTGCCGGGAGGTGCCGGGAGGAGCCGGGAGATGCCGGCAAGGCAGGGATGCCGCAGGAGGAGGCCGGCGAGGGTGCAAGAGGCCGGGAGATGGCGCTTGAAGTTGGAGGAGGCCACCTGCGTGGAGCGGCCAGCACGGGTGGAGGCCGGTTGCTGGCCGGAACAGGCCGGATCTGCCCGGAACAGTCCGGATCTGCCCGGATCTGCCCGGAACAGTCCCGATCTGCCCGGATCTGCCCGGATCTGCCCGGAACAGTCCCGATCTGCCCGGATCTGCCTGGAACAGTCTGGATCTCGCCGGAAATCTCTGGATCTGGCCGGAGCCGGCCGGAGCTGTCCGGATCTGGCCGGAAATCTCTGGATCTGGCCGGAGCTGGCCGGATCTGGCCGGAAAAAGGGCCGGGAGGTTGCGCGGAGGGCCGGCGACGGGATGCGGAGGAGGCCGTCGGGAGCAGCCGGGAGGCGCAGCGACGGGATGCGCGCGCAGGAGGAGCGGGCCGCGCGCAGAGAGGGAGACGGCGTCAGGACCGGGCCGCCGCGCGCAGGAGGGGCGGGCCGTCGGGAGGCGCAGAGGAGCAGCGGGAGCCGGGAGCCGCGTCGCGCCGAGGGCGAGCCGCCGGGGAAGAGGCGCTGGGGCGCGGGTGAGGGCGCACCGCGGGAGGACGGCGGACGTCGGGAGGGAGGGCCGCTCGACCAAGGGCGCGCGCAGGAGGAGGACCGGCGGGGCGGGGACGTCGCGCAGGGAGCCGCTGGCAGGCACGATGGCCGCCGGGGAGGAGAGCCAGGCCGAGGCCTCGGGAGGGAGGGGAGACCCGCCGGGAAGCCGCGTCGGGCAGAGGCGGAGGGGCGGCGGCGGTAACCCTACGGGGCTTTGAGGCCGCCGCCCCCGGACGGGAAACAAGGGAAAAAAAAGAAAGAAAAAGAAAGGAAAAAAAAATGTGAGGGAGGAATTAAACCTCCTTTGATACCATGTTAAAATGAGGAAACCCCCTCGCCTCCTTACCTCAAAGTGAGGCGGAGGCGTTCTTTTATAATAAATGAGAAACTCCACATCGGACCACAAGTCCGATGTGGGATACAGACTCTAACATCCCTCATATGTAATTCTGATATGTACAGCGATTATACATACAAAGTGGTTCCCTAAGGGGATCGAGTTTGAGGAACTTATTCACTCTTCCAAGTTTAAATATGCGTAATTACACATGAAAAAGCCAAAACCAGATCAAAATTCTTTCCCATAATCCGCAGGCCATTACAACCTCCTCCAGGTAAGGCTCCTCCTAATCTAAAGCAGATCTGCTCAGCTCGCCTGGTTCTCTGCTGCCATGCCTAGCTCCAGACAGATCCGATCCTCTTAGCATGCCTCCCTTTCACACGTGCTTCCTGCTTGCGTCTTGGTTACAGATCTGCATCTCCAGATAATGTTCCCTCTGTCCAGCGATCTGCTGTGTTTCTGAACACCCTACTCCTGCTTCACTCTCCCTGCTGGAACGATCCATCTCTTCAGAGGTGGCGTTCACCATTTGCTCCTCCCAACTAGGCTGCTTAGCCAAGACGCACACCTCCCTTGCAGCCCCTGCTTGAAGCACGAAGTGCCCACCTCCTGTTGTGTGCATGCTTCTCATGTGTGGCTTTCTGTTACTACTGCTGCTTCAAAAGTGCCTCCTCTTGCTGCTGTCCTATTCACGTGCTGTTCGCCGCGCACCAGTTTCTCCAGATTCTATTAGATCTGTCAGACAGATAGATCTGACGGGACTATCTGTGGCTGCTTGGGGACTCTTGGTTGGGCCTCTTCGCTGTTGCTCGGGGGCTCTCAGCTGTTGCTTGGCCTTTGCCAGGCCTCTTTGCTGTTGCTTGGGCCTCTGCCTGGCTGCCTGATCCTCTGCTGGGCCTCTATGACATTGTTCAGGCACCGTGTGCTGGACTTCTTTGAGCTTGCCAAATTGGTTGTTGCTCAGTTTTTTTAGACGACCTTTTTCTGGCATTTCACTTCAGACAATTTTTCCTGTCAACTTCTTCAGATGTCTGTTTCTTGGCGTCCTCTCCAGGAAACCGTTTTCTGGTGTCCTTTTCCTGATGACCTTTCCAGATGTCCTCTCTGTGCCTGTTTTGACACCTCCAGATGACCAAGATGTCTGCCATCCATTTTTCATGACAGTTCCGACACTGTCTTTAGTGGGACCGTTTCTTCATCAATTCTGACATCATTTAAATTAGTGTAGCAGGCTGGAGTA
The DNA here is from genome assembly GCA_963277665.1 of Viscum album. Lineage (NCBI taxonomy): Eukaryota > Viridiplantae > Streptophyta > Magnoliopsida > Santalales > Viscaceae > Viscum > Viscum album. The sequence goes on from OY728163.1 coordinate 1,657,659,502, forward strand.
TGCTCTGGCTTGAGGGGGAATGTTACAGTATTTAGGATATGGATTTGACTAGGTTTATCCTATCATTTTTTTCTGTGGTTGAATTTTATATTTCATATCTATCTCAGGTCTTTTATCTCGTTATCTATCTTTATAAATAAAGTGTTCCGTACTCGTTCAAGAGGAACTGTTTTTGAGTGTACTCTTTCTACAGGAACATTTAATTTCATGAGATGCAAGAAATGTAAAGTCATTAGACAGTTTTTTGTAGTTAATATGCATTGAAAGTCATTATTATATGATGTCAGCAAGGTGTCTGCTTGGGACAGAAGTTGTGCTATTTTCAAGAAGTGACTCGGTAGTAATTCCTGTGCTAGACATCAATGTTAAAAGCTATCTAGTTATATTTTTTTGTAATATCTGACGCAGCTGCCAAGTAATGACCAAACTTACCTTGCTTAGTTAAAATTGGAGACAATCGGGAATCTCTAGTTTTTCTATGATCCTTTGGGTTAGATGATTATTATTCTTTTATTTACTACTTGGTGCCTAGCTATTACTTAAAATTACTGGGCCTTACTTGATTTTTAGGATTTGGACATGCAAGTGAATGCGCCATCATTCGTTTCATCTAGAAAAATTTATAAAAAAGCATCCGAAGTTGTGTTGGATGCAGCTCCTTTGTCACAGATTTCTGGCTCTCATTCCAATGCTTCAGTGCCCTCTTCTTGTTCAGATTTATGTCCAACCTTGATTTTTAGTTTTAAAGATTTAAAGCTGAGGAGGCAGCAAAGGTTCTCAAGATTGCTGTCCGGAAATTGTACACCCCAGAAACTGAAGACTAAGAGGTTTCAGAAATTGCATAATTGCTCCTGTTAAAAAATTCTGTTTATGTTGTCTATGGGTTGACTCTGCATTTTTTTTGCAGGTGCTATGCTGCTGCCACTCTAGAAATTTCTCAGCTGGACAGTGAGGAGAGGAAAGCTGACTTTTTAGCTGCAGCTACTAATGAGTTGGAAAGGCTATTCAGGAAACAAGATTTTGGCAGAATGAAGGTTGCTGCTTTGACTAAGTGGATGATAATAACATACTGATAGACGTGGACCGATAGGATATGTTTGTTAGGTTTAAGGGTTTATTTAAATCTAGCTATATAGACAAAAGGAACCTTTCTATTTTTTTTTTTAATAAAGGAACCTTTCTAATTTTTAATCATGCTTTTGGCTTTGATTTAGTTGACCAGTGGGTTGCTATAGTTTAACTGTCCTTAGTTGGACGAAAACTGGTTCTGTACATTTTGTAGCCTGTTTGATTTTTAGAATCATTGAGAATGGAATGAAGTGAAATTGAAATGAGGTGGAATGAAATTGGTAAAGAATAACAGTCTGGTTGGTTGATTTTCAAATGTTATTATTTAATGTGAATTGTACCATTGACTTGAAATAAAAATATTAGAAGGTGCCTTCCAAAAAAAAAAAAAAGTTTAGGTTGGGAGGCATGATGGTCTTTTTAGTTTCATTCTTATTTCCAGGACACCAGGCTGACATAACTTGAGGTGCCATTGCCCATTCCATTACTTTTGGGAAGTGCTTCTCACATGAATTCCATTTCCATCCAATCAAATACTGGAATGTACTGTTTTCCCTTTCAATCCACCCAAATGCTGAAATGATTTACCATTTCTGATGAGCTGTACCATTTGGAATGCAATCAAATGGATTGTTGTGATTATCATTGATTGTAGAACCATGAGCATCACCACTTTTGTCTGCATAAGACAATTTGTGATTTCCTGCTAGAAGTTTTTTTTTACCTCATAGCATTGCTTTGATCATCTGATTTCTTTTATGATGTTTGATGGTATCATATACTACTATAGAGTACGCTAGACGAAAATGTGTTGGGGGTATTTCTAGAAGAGAGCGTTCATAGAAAAATCTAGAACAATGATTTTGATCTTTCTAGTAAACAATTCAATTAGTTCAACAAAGTGTTAGTTTTAACACTGAAACTATATAGAAGTCTCTGGAGTTTGGATCACTCTTTTGTTTTACATAAAAAATCTTGTGTCCATATTTTATTTTTCAAAGTTGGACAGCTACCTTGAGGATCCATTTGGTTTCACTTGTTGAAAACTACTCATAGCACTTATCATTCATGATACATGATTCTGTTTGCTAGGTGATTGGACAATTTAACCTTGGCTTCATCATTGGAAAGTTGAATGAAGATCTCTTCATTGTTGATCAGGTAATCTATCAGTTTGAAATGTTTATATATTTCATCATTTAGATTATCATTGTTGGTTGGGTTTTGTTTTTCATTTTTGTCCAGTTTTGCTGATGAAGTACTGTTTTCAAGTGAAAATGCTGAAAACTTTCTGTTGGAATCAGAATTTTGATGCTTTTTTGTTCTTGTCTTTTTTTCTTTCAGCACGCTGCAGATGAGAAGTACAATTTTGAGTGCCTGTCACAATCAACCGTTTTGAAGCAACAACCTTTGCTTCGGTACTCTCTTAAATAAATCAAATTTAGCCTCTGGAATTTTTCTTAGTTGTTTAGGTGACTTGAGTTAAAAAAACAAACAATTTTTCTGCCTACATTTTATATTTATAAATTATATAGTTAGTGTGTTTCCGTATTTTAAGCGATTTCCTGATCTGTCGACGCTTTATAAATCCATGAAGAAGCTCATTTGATTATGAGTTCCCAATTTGTATCTCAATAAATCAAATTCAATGCATGTGGATACGTGGTCATCCACAATTATATGTTATGAAATCATTATCGTTGGCAAATAAAATGAACCTTTTTTTGAATTATTTGGGCCGTCTTTTAGAATAATTTTTAGATTTTTTAGAATTATTTGACTTATCTTTTCTGCTCATGCCAGCATTTCTCCTTTTATTAACACTAGTTGTTTCTTCCAAAACTGTCAATCTAGACCACTGGCACTGGAGCTGTCACCTGAAGAAGAAATAGTTGCTTCAATGCATATGGATACAATCAGGTACATCTTTCTCGTGAGCCGTTCTTTTTGCGCTTCGTGCTGTCCTTCATAGCATGATCCAACATTTGTGTTTTGTTTTAGAAAACATTTTCCATTTTGTATTTTTTAAATGCGTATTACAATATATATGTAGGAGAATAAAATGAGAAACCCGAACCCCCAAGGTGGTTTCTCCAAAGGAGCCCTTGGGGTGTATTTATAACAAAAGGTAAAGACCACACCGGACCTCAAGTCCGATGTGGGATGCAGACTCCAACACTCCCCCTCAAGCTAGGTGTACCTAGCTTAGACACATAATGAAAAGAAAACAACGAAACAGACGCTAACACTCCCCCTCAAGCTGGACATGCCCAGCTTGATTACAAAACCAGACGAAATAAAAAGAACGCTTCAAAGGCTGCTGCTCCCCCTCACGATCGAAGCTCCTCCACAGGATGAAGGAAGGAAGATGTTGCGGGCGCAGCAGATGACCACTCAGACCGGCCGGTTGACGGAACGCCAGGAATGCCGCACTAGTGGGGCCGGTCGATGAAACGCCGGGAAATCCAATCTAGCACCGGGAAAACCGCACTTGCGGGGCCGGCGACGGGAGGCGGGGATTCCGCAGAATTGTTGCGGGACTGGCGGCGCCAACGGGCCCAAATCCGAGGATGTCGAGCGACTGCGCCAGCGAATGGACGTGCCGGCGGAGAGAGATGCGGGTGCCGGGAGGTGCCGCGAGATGCCGGCGAGGCGGGGATCCGCAGGAGGAGGCCGGCGAGGGTGCAGGAGGCCGGGAGACAGCGCTGGAAACCGGAGGAGGCCCCCCGCGTGGAGCGGCCGGCACGGGTAGAGGCCGGAACAGTCCGGATCTGCCCGGATCTGCCCGGAACAGTCCGGATCTGCCCGGATCTGCCCGGAACAGTCCGGATCTGCCCGGAACAGTCCGGATCTGCCGGATCTTGCCGGATCAGGCCGAAAATCACCGGATCTGGCCGGAGTAGCCTGTATCAGGCCGGAGCCGGCCGGAGTAGTCCAGATCTGGCCGGAAATCACCAGATCAGGCCGGAGCGGTCCGGATCTGTCCGGATCTGGCCGCCGGAGAGCAGCAGGCGAGGTCGCCGGGGAGGGGTCGCCGGAGAGGGGTCGCCGGAGAGGGAGATGCCGCCGGGAGCCGAGGAGCCGGGAGAAGCGTGAGGCCGCGGGAGCAGAGGGAGACCGTCGGGAGCCGCGGGGATGGAGCGGCGTCGGGGAGGAAGTCCGCAGGACGCCGGGGCGAGGTCGAGGGCGCCGGGGCTAGGGCGAGGCGCCGAGGGCGGGCTGCGCCGGGACGAGGCGGCGGGGCGAGGAGCCGGCGCGAGGCCGACGCGCGGGGAGAATCGCCGCCGGGAGAAGAGCCGCGCCGGAGAGGGGTCGCCGCGCGCGGATGAAGTCACGGAGGGAGGGCCTGCCAGGGAGCTGCGCAGGGAGGAGGAGTGCGCCGGGAGGGAGGGCCTGCCGGGGAGCCGCGCAGGGCAGAGGCTGAGGGGCGGCGGCGGTAACCCTACGGGGCCTTGAGGCCGCCGCCCCCCGGACGGGAAACCCTAAAGGGGGAAAAAAAACAGGGAGGGAGGGATTGGGGGTTCAAAAAACCTCCTCTGATACCATGTAGGAGAATAAAATGAGAAACCCGAACCCCCAAGGTGGTTTCTCCAAAGGAGCCCTTGGGGTGTATTTATAACAAAAGGTAAAGACCACACCGGACCTCAAGTCCGATGTGGGATGCAGACTCCAACAATATATTTGAAAATGTTTTAAAAATTGGAATGAAAATGTGAAACCATTAGAGTTACATATCCAAGTGTTTTTATTTTCTTGAAAACATGAAAACAAGTTTTTTTTTTGTTTCTAAAAAATCTATCATTTTCATTTTAATTTTTTCATCAAAGAGAATGTTGATCCAGTCAGGTTGCTGACCAGATTTATTGTCTCTAAGCAGATTAAACCTCCTGTTATTCATACCTATTAGAGGAGGGATAATGTGTGATGTGTCAAATCAGACTACACATTAGGATGACGTGAGAAGTTAGTTGGGATGTCAGTTAGTATTCTGTTTTGGGAGAAGGGAGGAAGGTCTGTATATATAAATCTGTTTGAAGGGACTGAGAAAGGTCATTCTGGAATTTCTTTGGGCGGTGTAGCAAGTTTGCTGTCTTGGGAGGTGGTCTCTACCTGGAGTCATCCAATGTTATCTGTAACTAAATTCTTCTTACTGAATACAAAATTTCTTTATCTTCCTATCTCTGATCTATACCATTGTTACCAGTATGTAGCAATTTGGTGCTTTCGTTTATAGATGAAATTCAAGTGAATTTGATTGCATCAACAATTTGAATGTTGCTGAGAATGGAAAGTAAGATTGCTTTAATAGAATCAGCATTAGAGATCCAACAACAAAGGACAGAAGATTCTGGTGCATGAGAAATCAATGATGGCTATTCAAGCTAGCCTTGATAAATTGGTAAAAGGTCCAGCTGAATTTTAGAGAATTGTACATGATCTGTTGCGGAAATCAGTGGAAATGACTACTCACAGGATTCGAGGCATGGAAGAACAAACAATTGAGAGAATAAAGGAGTTTGAGACGCATGTAGATTGAGATTTAGTTTCTGGAACACATAGCAGAGCATTCATGGCGTTCTATTATGGAAATGGTGTTAAAAACATAGTTGACAGCAGTAGGCTAGGAGGAAGCCCATTTCCTGACGATGTTTCAATGAGAAGTGCGTTGAAGAGAGTTGAATTGCTCTCTGGTGAAGATCTTTTTGAGCGGACTGCTAATGTAGAAAACTATTTCTTGATTAATGTAATCCCTGAGGACGTGAAGTTACCTTTGTCACAGATTTGTATGCAAGGAGCAACCGTCTATTGGTTTTTAACCTGGAATTTTTTTGACCCGGGACTGATGTGAGAGCAATTGAAGTTGACATTCGTGGAAAGATATGAGAAAATCACAGAAGGAGATCTGTTGAGGTTTTTGAAGTCTCTTCATCAATCTGGTTTTGTGGATGAATATATCGAATTTGAACAAGTAGCATTGAGGATACTCGACCTTCCTTAGCTGTGGTATATGAGTTTGTTTATGGGGGGCCTGTGTCCAAAAATTGAAAATGGAGTGTCTACACATGTGCCTATAAAGTATAGGTTAATTACTCTTGCAAGAAAGATTGAGCGACAGCTGATTGGAGAATGCGCTATAAGGGGAGCTAGAAGTAAGGGGTGTATCCATTGGTTCCTCAGAGTTTTGGACCTACGGTGCCAAATTTTTCATCCAATAGGCTTGTTGTAGATAAGAATAAAAGATAAATTGAAAGGGAAGAAAAGTGGAAAGGTATGAGATCCATTAACCGGCAGGAAATGGAGGAAAGGAAACAAAATAGATTGTGTTTCAGTTGTGGATAGCCTTGCAGTTCTTTGCATAGATGCCCAAACAAACATTTTAGGATGGTGCAGGAGGTTGAAGAACTGGAAGGTGAGGTAGTTGTGGAGATGGATATACAGCAAATCAATGAGGAAACTAATTGGGTTGAGAAGGTTGAGAAACACGTGAATTCAGGAGCACAAGTTGAGAAAAAGCTGATGCGTTGATGTTGACAGGACAAATTTCTGGAGTGCGGATTGTAATTTTAGTTGACAATGGTGCAAGTCATAATTTATATCTAAAACACTAAGTTGCCCAATGTGAAAGTCAGTTTGACTAGGTTTTTTTGGAATTAAGTTGGGAGACGGACATAGATCAATGCCACAAGGGATGCGTGGGGATGTTGAAGTATGTTTGAAAAATATTTCAATGAAGATTGATCCTTATGTCTTTGATAGTGGTGTACTAGATTTGGTTTTGGGAATGAAATGATTAAAGACTTTAGGATTTGTTTTAACAAGTTGGAGACACAGAACCATGGAGTTTAATTGGGAAGGGAAAGAAGTCAGATTGATGGGGGTTGCTGAACTACCAAATAAATCATTGGCCTTGCATCAGTTAATTCAAAAGAAAATGATTCTTTTAGAGGGATGGTTTTGGAAGACTGAATTATTATATTCCATGGGTGCAGACCTATGGATCATGCAATAACCTTGGTGGAAGGAGCTGTCCCAATGAATATAAAGCCATATAAGTTGGTACATTATCTGAAGAATGAGGTAGAAGACTAGTGAAAAAGATGAGAGTTGTAGAACATGTGTGGATTATAGGTTTTATAAATAAGTTGTCAGTGCTGGAAAGATATCCAATTCCAGTTATTGAAGAGTTATTGAACGAATTTCATGCTGTAAATTATTTCACTGAACTCAATCTCAAGTCTGGATCCCATCCTGTCAAGGTTAGCAAAGAGGATATTGGCAAGACAACTTCTAAAACACTTGAGAGACATTATGAGTACCTTGTTATGCCTTATCAATGTCTCAATAACTTTTTAGTGAGCGATACATAGTAAATTCAGAGGAATTTTGAGAAATTTTTCTTTGATTTTCTTTGATGAAATTCTTGTCTATAGTAAAACTTAGCTAGATCTCTTGAAACATTTGGAAATTGTTTTTAAGTTGCTGCAAACAAACCATCTCAAGGCAAGCAAGAAGATTTTTTTTTTTGGCGAGTAGTAGAATACCTTGGGCGCATAATTTCAAGGGAAGGTGTAGCTATGGATCCTAAGAAAATTGAGTGTATTGTCAATTGGCCTAGACCAAAAGATGTGAAAGGAGTGAGGATTTTTGGGTCTTACGTGTTATTACAAAAATTTCATCAAGAATAATGGGAAGGTTGTTAAACCATTAATTGGGCTGACTAAGAAGGATGAATTATTGTGGAATGAAAGGACGAAATAAGCTTTTGGGGAGCTTAAAAATTGTACGATATGTAACAACCCCGACTCTAGCTACCCAGAGCCGGCGATCATTTTATTACAATCGTATAGAACATGTAGATCATATTACACATGATTTGAAGTTTAGTAGTATTAGAAGACTAGATACATACAACATTAATGCATTACATGAGAAATATCATTTCAACACATGAAATATTGTTATTTCTCCTTTCCTTCTTAGATCATTCGTAGTAATCTTCGCGGTCTCCTGAGGAAAAAGGTAAATATTAGAAAGGGGCGAGCTCAAGCGCTCAATAAAGAGTGCTGTATAACAAAAGTTATCCTAACATCTGTAAGACATATATAATATGGCAAGAATAAATAATCAAATAATGCCATATAACTGTCACCATGAACATAACATAATATATATCCATGGATGACATGACGACGAAAATAAATAATTAAATAGATAACAAAAAATAATCTCATAGTGATGAAATGCATGATACCGGACATTATAACCATACCGTCAAGGCGTGGATCGAGACATCATACATAAATGGGCAGCTATGCACCAAATTATCAAGCTAGTTTTTCTTATGAGACCTATTGATGCATCGAGAGACTATAATTATGGGTCTCATCCGTTACTTAATAAGTCCAATGCATTTATTATATGAAAAAAATAAATTGATAAACAATACAATGCATAATGTTCCCGAAGAACTTCTACATAAACATGGCTACATAATCAATAACTATATGTATTGAAATAATGAGAATACGGATTGTCAATATTTCCCCAATCAAATAATTGGAATTACTTTATAGGTAAATACCCTTCAATCTGGATTAAGAAATATGAGGTGTTCAAAGAGTATTCAATTATGTTAATAATGAAGAAACCGTAAAATAGTGGAAAATTTATAGATTATATCCATGAGATAAAAAACATGGACATGGAGGAAAAAATAAGTTAATAGTGGGAGATAGAGATTGATAACAAATTCAGAAAACCAATAACAGAAAAACGCATCAAAACACTGCATCAAAGAAGCCCGATGGTGGTTTGGGTAGTTTGATAGAGATCCAGGTGGTGGTGAAGGGGCCCGACAAAGATACAGGCAGTGAAGAAGAAGTCCGACGGTAATCCGGACAGCTCGATGATGATCCGAGCAAGCCCAAGCAATGATGAATAAGCCCAACGGAGATTCGGGTAGTGATCTAGACAGCTCAACGGTGATCCAAGCGTTGATGAATAAGTTTGATGGTGATCCGTACAACTCGACGGTAATCCAGACAGCTCGATGATGATCCGAGCAAGCCCAAGCAATGATGAATAAGCTCGACGGAGATCCGGGTAGTGATCTTGACAGCTCGACTGTGATCCAAGCGTTGATGAATAAGTTTGATGGTGATCTGTACAACTCGATGGTGATTCGAGCAATGATGAATAAGTCCTACGGTGATCCGACCGATGATGAATAAGCCCGACGGTGATCTGAACAACGATGAGAAGTCCTTGATTTTGGTAACGTAGAGACAACAACCCCGTGTACCCCCCCCCCTAAGGCTGTGCATACTTGGGCGAAGTCGCGCCTGGAGGAGCCTCGCCTGGGTTGCGTGTCTTTGCTAGGGACAACGCAGCAGGACCGTCAATTGCTTTGTTGAGAGCCGCACTAGGGCTGATGCAACGGTGGCGTTGGGAGATCTCTCTTAGAGAAGGGGCCACCATGGCTGCTGGTTTACACGGTGGTGGGGCTGTCGTGTAGGGTAGGGGCGGCGCGAAAGGGTGGGTGGCCGATGGACAGAAGCGCCGGTGAGGGATGTGTAACAGGGGGCGATGCGCGATAGGGAGAGGAAATCTCTGGGAAAAAAACCTAGACGGGGAAATAATAGAAGGGAGGAGCGAAGGGGGCGACAACAGAGTATTAGGGCTCACTGGCCATGGACTGCCGCCCCCGTGGGGGGGAAAAATAGATCGAACCAAGGAGAGGGGTTTGGGGGGAGGGGTTTTTGTGTTAGACCTCCTCTAATACCATGTTAAAATGGAGGAGAGTGGACCCAATATATCCAAGATGCCTCTCTAAGGGAGGTTATTTATAATGAATGATAAAGATGACATGACACCTAAAGTCCGATGTGAGACTCGACACAACTTAACCTCTAACAAGGAGAAAACATTATTATATTTTGCTCTTAAATAACTTTGGCATGCTATCGAATGAAGATCTATACATGCTTTATTCTTATTCATCATGCCAACAAGTTTTTATTCATAACCTTCAAAACTTATCATGCTTAGCTTGTCATGAACAAAGTAGACTAACATGCTTGCATAATAATTTATTGATAATCTTAGATGCGCTACTCACAACAATTCATTAAATCCCACTGGTTAAGAAGTTCAAAACTTAAACATGATTTTCAAATGATTCTTTACTTGCTAGTCATGCATCACGACATTTCATATTGAAACATGTTAAGTTAAAAAACATGATGATAAAAACTTTTCACCAAATCTCTTGTATTTAAGAAAAAAATTTGGTAGGTGAGAATAACCATTTTAAATGAAAACCCTTCTTAATACTTCCCATAACAAGGTATCTATCAAAAGCCTCTTTGGGAAAACACTTTTAACACATTTTGCAGAACAACTTTTTAAATAAATGCAAATTTTATAAAACAATTGTTATAGTTTATTTGAGAAAACTTGTCGCCACAAAATCAATTTTTGCCAAGTGAGTCTCACTAACATGAAGGGAACTTCCAAGGATGGCGTACTCAAAGTAAATTTTTCTTTTCCAAAAACATTTCATCACTAATTAAACTAAGATGACCAAAGGATTAACTAATTTAATTCATTAACCATCACAAGATTTAATTTATCCACTCACCATTGTCATTTAAAATTCAAACATGTTTCATATCAACCGCTTTGATAATTGTAAAAATCTTAAAATACCACAAGCACAATATCTGACCTTTCATATTTAGCATGCTTACCGAAATAACTTACAAAAATGGAAAGGTTATTTGCTTTCATCAAATTCTTTTTGTTCAACTAACACAGCCCTACCATGTTTTTTAATTTATTTACATCTGTTATGTTATAGTAGGCAAGGGAGCAACACATTCATCTTTCAACAAGGTTTCAAACAAACAAATTAGGCCAGTTAATCACCATTTTATTCATTCCTTTCAGGTTATATGGCTAATTCAGCAAAACCCTTATTGAGAGCGCTGCAGAACCCTTAGTGTTTTCAGCTTCAATGCCTGAACAGGAGAAACTGAGGTTGGATTTATCAACTAGATTTCATGATGCAATAAAGGGTGTAGGCAATAGGCTGGAAAAGCAGAAAGATGAATTTCTTTTTCAGTTCAAGGTGAGTGAGATGGTAAGGGCCAAGTTGAAGGGGCTCGTGGACCAATATTCCCCGTCAGAACAGCAGTTCAAGCTAAAGCAGAAATCCCTCGAGGACAAGGTTCCTCCGCCCATTGGAAGCTGTGTGATGGCTACAACACCTCCATTTTGGAGCGTGTCTAGCCACCCTCTTGACAGTCTGCAGGCGTTCGTTGCCATGATTCATGCTCAGAAAGTTGATAAGTTGAAAGTTTAATTTGAGTCTGCTAACATCACACTCGAGGCAAAAAACCGTATTGTTGATAATGGGTTGAATAAGGAAGAGGAGCTGAAATTCTGTGGTGTTAAAGCAAATGAAGTGTATGTGATGGAAAATGATAAAGACCTGGCTATAGGGGAGTAGGGGTAAAAGCGTCATTATAGCAGGGGAAGTCTATTTCAGAGTTTGTTTTTTTTGGGGGGGGTTCTGTTTTGGGGAATGGGGACCACCTAGGGTCCACATGAAGCGAAGGGAGGGGGTAGAGTGCTTATAAGAAGGTGTGGAGGTGGGAGGAAAAGGATAGAGAATAATATCTTGGGAATCGGCTTTGGCTTGGGATTGTGGCAGTTAGGCTTGGGCGGGAGTGCGATGTCGCCTCTCGAGTCTTCTTCTCCTCCATCCTCTTCTTATATCCATCTCATTCCTTATCCTCCTCCAGTGATTTTGTTTCCGTTTGTAGTTTCTTCAATTCCTTTATATACAAAGAAGTTTGTTTGTGGAGAGAGAGATCATGTCTAATCAATTGGTCCGACCTTCCATCTTCCTCATTCCTTGCCGCCGACTCATTTCCTCTTGTGCGCGCCCCGTCGGCTTCTGTTTCGTGACTGCACACACTGCTGGAATCATCTCAGCCAAGTGACGTACTCCATGATTTCTCTCTTGGCGGCGCTCACCGCAACTTCATCATTCGACGGAGACGCGCCCAGCCGACTTAGCACTTAGCGGCTGCACACCGCCGACTTCTGTCGGATGCTCGAGCAAGAACTTTCGCTCCACAAAGCTTCGCACCGCTGGTCAACGTCCTCAACACTGCACGTACAACCAACTTTCCTTTCGAAGCCTGCTGCTATTGTCCACGATCTTCGATGTCTGACGATGGAGGCACATCTCTTCCGGCTTGTGACCGGGGAGGAGGCACACTACCAGTTGCACTCGCAAGGGTGACCTGCATTGACAGGTTGCACACTTTTGGAAAAAAGGGAGAAAAACAAAACAAAAATACAGTGAGACTGCCCAAAATGATCCGCATACGACGGGACGTGCACATAGGAGCCACACGTTGCCCGCTCCCGACCAGAGGATACGTGCACACCTGAGGGACGCACTGGTGTTCGGATGCGGAAGCCTGCTATGACGACTCACATGCAGGAACTCTGGGATTCACTGGCCTGGGTGACCAGACTTTAGGAAAAGTACTTTAAGGCAGAGACTTATTTATCGAGCATTCAAACGCCAGAAAAGATGAAGGTGCCAATGACATGACTATGCATGTCAGGTATGTATGAACTTTGGTTTTTACTGGCCAAGGGACCTATGACTGAGTTCACCTGGATGCAACTTAAAGAAGTGATGCTTGAGGGTTTTGGAAGCACTGTTAAAGAAGATCTTGTGCCTTCGGCACAAATAGAAGAAGAGATGGAAATGATGAGCGGGAAGACTGTTGAAGAGCACTTGAGTGACTTCCGATTTGGTTAGGATAGAGACAATGAAGAGGAGTAGAATTGTAGTGCAATCGGAAAGCCAAGTGTTGCCACTACCATTTGCGAGCAGTCAAAAGGCGCAGAGCCAGTTGAATGAATCAACGCTGAATCAAATATTGATTGCTTCTCCACCACTACTAGTCATGCTGCTGGTTTGTCTGGGAAAGATTTTTTATCTTCATTGGTTTCGGGTTTACAGTGGACATCGGGCAGCTTCCTTCAGAACCTGAATGAGGTTCAATTTCATGCACAACCAAATGTTGTTTCACCTCAAAGGGAACACTGGTTGGGTGGAATGGCTTATCGCCCGATGCATGAGGGTGATGACCCAAAGGCGAAGGTGTCCCATGGGGGTACAAATGCATCCGACACTAGTGAAGGTGCTTATATGGCAATAAAAATACACTAAGTGGTTGATTGCATGGGTGGAATTCCTATTTTATTTTTTCTGGATCGCGGTAACACCCACAATTTTTGACTTCCAAGGCTGGTCCATACAATAGTGAGGAGCATCTAGGAGATAGCTTGACATACATCGGTAGAAAGAGGACTTGCTAATGGACCACAACAGCTTGGTCCCAAGTCAGTGGTGTTGTTTGGTTATGCTCAACGCACAAACGTATGAAGGAGAATTTGGGAGTTCGCTTGGCTCGCCTACATAGACACGACACCCTTTTTTTTAGTCTTGAGGAAAAGACTGAATTTCAAGATGGTGCCAGTGATAAAGGCCCGACTATAGGGGAGCAGGGGTAAAAGCGTCATTATACCAGTGGAAGTCTTTGTTGTGGGGGGGGGAATCTGTTTTGGGGAAGGGGGACCACCTGGGGTCCACGTGAAGCGAAAGGAGGGGATAGAGTGCTTATAAGAAGGTGTGGTGGTGAGAGGAAAAGGGTAGAGAAGAATATCCTGGGAATCGGCTTTGGCTTGGGACTACGACCGTTCGGCTGCGGTGTTGCCTCTCGAGTCTTCTTCTCCTCCATCCTCTTCTTCTTCCATACATCTTTTTATCCCTCTTGTAATTTTGTTTTTGCTTGTAGTTATGTTCTTCAACTCCTTTATATAGAAAGAAGTATGTTCGTGGAGAGGCTGGGTCTTATCAAAAAATGATTTGACAGCTGAGATGGCACAATTTGAGAAACAGAGTGGCCTGGAAGTTGGATTGACGAAAGCCTTGTATAAGCTTTGATAGTATGACTCGGCATAGAAGTTCCTCAACCCAGTGTACTACTTGTTTCACCAACTGTAAGTAGTTCCTTTTTCTTAGTCTCGAGGGCAAGACTGATTCTCAAGGAGAGACGGATTATGAAGCCCGTCACTCTACCACAGCCTGGAAACCATATTCCAGAAGGGGGAAAAGAGGTCCCACAACACAGTCTGGAAAACATATTCTAGAAGGGGTAAACAATGTCTCACCAGGGGAGGAAGTCACTGAGCCCACATGGGGGGAAGGCGGGGCTTTTACAAAGGGGAGGGTTGGAGAGAGTAAGGGGGGGATATTTTTCTACTTTAGGTTTGGCCATCTGTCTTGGGTGGGAGAGCTGAAGTACTCCCATGTATTCTCTTGTCTTCGGGATCTTCTTCTTCTTTCATTTGTAAAGTCTAGTTCTACACAGTTTCTATACAAACTTTACTACTGTGATAGAGTGTCGGTACAAGGAGGCTGGCAATATTTAACTTATAATGTAAAATACAGTATTTCACTATTTACCTCCGTATTTTACTATTTATGAAAATTGCCAAATATTCACCTTTATGAAATTTCAATGCGCTGATTTGAGAAATGCCATAAATTTTTACAAAATAAAATTTTAAATCGGGTAATTTTAATCTTTAATTCTAGTATAAAAATTACTGTTTTATTGAATAATGTAAGATATGATTTACTAAAAGGTATGCTTTTACTTACATTGTCACGTTGATTGAGTAATTATTTCATAGTATTTTGACACTTATATTTACTTATTTAATTGATGGAAAACATTATTTAGAAGGTTAATTCATAATTTACCCTAATGGTCATTTTTACCATTCCAACGGTCAAATTAACACTCCAAAGGTCATATTCCAATGGTCCTATAGTTTTACAAATCTTATAAATACTTCTTATTTCTATTATTCTTCATTCACTCAACTTTCTCTCAAGGTTAATTACATATCATTTATAAAATGTCAATCTTGTTTCTAATAGTTTGTTTTCCTTTTAGAGTGTTGTTCGTGTGGTTCTAGGGGTCCGCAATGCACCAGAATTTCAATTTGTTTTGTTATTTATTTGTGTTTATTGGCCCATTATACTATTTTCAATTTTATGGAGTGTATTTATACTAAATATGTAATGTTCTACATTACTAGTCATTGTCGTTCCAATGAATGTAAACTCTATAGTTGTGTTGTACTACTACGATGAAATAAAAGAACATGTGTTGTAATGAAATATCTATAGTAGAACCTCGAGTCTTACATGTCAACTGCCCCACTACTTGCCCTCACAAATTTTTTGAAGACATCTCTTATATAATGTGATGCATCAGGGAATGGAATTGGTGTTGTCCAAGAAGGCTGACCAATAGCTTATTTTAGTAGGGCTTTGACTGAAGTTAAGCCAATTTATGAGAAGGTGATAATGATACTTGTTATGGCAATTAACTAGTGAAAGCAATACTTAAAGGGCAAACATTTTGTGATATACACCAACCACAAGGCTCTTAAGCATTTGGTGAGTCAAAGGATTAACATCATTAATAAACAGTGTTGGCGGGCCAAGCTTTTGGGGTTAGACTTCAAAGTAGTTTACAAGCCAGCTAAGACTGATCAAGCTGCAGAATCGTTATCCATGTTAGCGGCAGAACAGTTGTCTAGTTTGACTAAAGAGATTATTTTGTTCATCTATTTCCGAGCCTTTTTGATGGAGATAAAAAATTACAGCAAGACGTGGAACTCTTGAGTATTATAGCAGCGATCAAACAACCAAACTCCAAGCCTGGATATAATTTTTGTGAGGGACTGTTGTATTACAAGGGAAGACTGATTTTGTCTAAGTGTTCAGTTTTAATCCCAATTTTTTACATTATTACCATTCATCTGCTGGGGGGGGGGTATGCAGGGTTTTTAAAAACGTATAAAAGGTTGCTGGGATGTTTGTTTTGGAAGGGAATGATGCATCATATTTTAAAATTTGTGATGCTTGCTAAAGACATAAATACCAGGATTTATCTCCAGTGGGTTTACTCCAGCCCCTGCTGATATCCAGTTTGATTTGGGAAGAAATCTGTATGGATTACCTCAGTCACCGGGGTATGATGCGATTTTGGTGGTGGTGAATTGATTCTCTAAGTATGCACGTTTTGTACTTCTAAAGCATCCAATTACATGATAGAATTGTTTGTTAAAGAGATAGTCCAATTACATGATAGAATTGTTTGGTGGTGGTGAACTGATTATCTAAGTATGACGTGATAGAATTGTTTGTTAAAGAGATGGTCCAATTACATGAAATTCCCAGTTCAATTATTGGAGACAAAGATTCATTGTTTGTTGGTAATTTGTGAAAGGAGCTTTTAGAATGTAAGGCACTGTTTTAAAATTGAGTCATCTTATCATCCACAGACGGATGGATAAACTGACTTATTAACCGATGCTTGAAGATTTATTTACGATGCTTTGCTTCTGAATGATCAAATACATGGGCTGGTTGGCTGTCTTGGGCTGAGTATTGTTGCTATACAACTTCACATGCTTCTACTAAGTCGACTCCTTTTGTGGTTTATGGTAGGAAGCCACCGACAATTCTGCATTATATTAATGGAGAAATTCTAGTTGAGTCCAGAGCGATCATCCTTGTGGAAAAAGATGTAGCGTCGTTTCAGCTGAGGAGTAATCAGCAGATAGCTCAACAACTGATGACTAAGTTTTCTAACAACCATAGGAGGGATGTGAATTATGAAGCAGGCGATTATGTGTTTGTGAAGCTAAGGCCTAATGATCAGTGAGGAGAATGGAATATTTCCTGTGATCCTTGGGAGGGCTTGCCTACGCGGTAACTTGACCCCACTTTATTAGAAAGAAAAAAAAGTGAATGTTGATCCAGTCAGGTCGCTGACTGGACTCATTGTCCTTAAGCAGATTAAACCCCTATTATTCATATCTATTAGCGGAGGAAGGATACAGTGTGATGTGACATGTTAGACTCCACATTTGGATGTCGTGACAAGTTAGTTCGGATGTTAATTAGGATTCTGTTTTGGGAAAAGTGGTGATTTCCAGATATATAAATCTGTTTGAAGGTAGTAAGTGTCCCAAGATTGTTATCTAGGGAGCTGGTCTCTCCCTGGAGTTATCCAATGTAATCCGACTGCATTTTTCTTACCGAATACAAAATTTCATTCTTTCTATCTCTGATCTATACTATTGTTACAAATACATGACAACTTTTCTAAAAAATGTATTACATTTATCTAATATAATATATTTCCTAATGGATTTTTAGAAAATGAAAACATAAAATGTTTGTGTTTGGTTTTCAAAAACATTTTTTGTTTTCATTTTCTGTTAACTATATTTGAAATTATATTATAAAATGTTCTGGATAGTGAATGGAAAATAAGAAAAGTAGACGAGTTATCTATCTAAACATTTTTATTTTCAGGAAACATGAAAACAAGTTTTTTTCCTTTAAAAAATCTCTCATTTCCATGTTCATTTTTCAAAATATGCTGTTCATCTACACAAGCCAATACATTTCCTATTACATTTTTAGAAAATGAAATTAGATGATATTTTCCAGAATGAAATGCAACCTATTTCGATTTTCATTTTCTAAAAAATATTATCCATTTACATAATTCAATATATATTTTAATGCATATTTGAAAATTGGAAATATTAAATATTTTTCAAAACCAAACTCAACACTTTTTGAAAATTGTCTTGTTGTTTAAATGTGTTGTGGTTCTTTGGTGACAGGAAAAATGGATTTGTTTTGGAAGAGGATTTGCTTGCACCGCCCGGAGGACGTTTCTATCTCAAAGCTATTCTTTTCAGTAAAAACTTTACTTTTGGAGTTGATGGTAATTCTTGTTACTTCAGTACTGCTCATTAACCTGTTTGGGTTGCATTTGACTTACAGAAAAATGCTTACAACACTTATTATTTATGATAATTTTTTTTGAAAATTAAGTAAAATATATTTTGCTTAAAAAAACACTTGCATTAATATTGGTCACTAAAATCCACTTATATAAATAACATAAAAACACTTTAAAATCAGCAATTTGAAAATATTTACACATAAATTTTTGGTAGCTCTAAGTAATCTGTAGCTTATAAGGACAAAAAGACAGTTATCATCATTGTCAGAGCTGCTCTTAAGAAGCTATTATTTGTAACAAAGTGATAGTTGTAAATCAAAGGTTTTGAGTTTGAGTTCCTTGCATTAAATACTCAGGGAAAGAGTTACCGGCTTTTGGGATTCTATTCAGCTTAATCTGGAGAGTGAGTCAAACTGTCCCAACCCAGATTTTTTTGTCCGAAGAATTATTTTTTTTAAATTAAAAATATAATATATTTAAAAAAATTATAAAGTGAATCTGGCCGTGGCTGGACTGGCCTGATCAGGCCGTCGAGCCTTGTTGGGCAGCTCAATCCCAACCTGACCTGACCAGGCTTTAAGCTTGGGCCTGGACTGCTGGACTGTTTTTACACTCATAATCCAAATTTATGTCTAAACCCCTTCACGTTGGAATGAGACAGGTCCAGGTTATCAGATGTTTATATATATATATATATATATATTCTGTGCAGATGTTAAGGATCTTATCTCAACCCTTGTGGATGACCATGGAGAGTGCTCGACGATTGGGAGTTATAAAATGGACAGTACTGAGTCCATGTGCCCACCCAGGGTTCGGGAGATGCTGGCATCGCGTGCTTGTAGGTCATCGGTTATGATTGGGGACCCGCTGGGAAAAAACGAGATGGTGAAGGTAGGGCTGTGTATGGTTTTGGAAAAGGTTTCTTATTTTCATTTATAGAAATGCGTTAAAAATATTTTGCATGATAGGGGGGAACATGTGATTTGCTTCTTGCATTTTCATTTTGTTTGAAACATGATAAAATAAGTTCGAATTTTCATTTACCTAATCTAATACATTTTTAGAAACCAAAAACAAAAGGCATATTCCAAAATCCGGCATAGCTTAGGATTTGCTTGACAAAAGTTAAGTGTGATGAAGTAGTACTGAAAAAGTCTTGTAAAAGTTCTCTTATGCTATTTATTAAACTGGTTTTTGTTCTAGAATTGAAGTGCAGATGTTTTTCCAGAATCATTAATTTTGATATTGATAAAACGTGTGGTGGGTGTTTCAGATTGTGGAGCGTTTGGGTGGGTTGAGGTCTCCCTGGAATTGCCCACACGGCAGACCAACCATGCGTCATTTAGCTGATTTATCCACCCTGCACGACAAGACCTGTTTTATTGGTTCGCAGTTTTGACCGAACACTTTCTTTTTCTTTGCCTTATTTAATGCCTGATCTTTTTGAGCAGCCATATTTTATCTGTGTCAGTGGGAGGGCACTCTTCCTTTGTAACGTTCTTTCCATATATCATTGATCGGAATCCTTCAGATTGAAACTCTTAAGAATTTTATCAATGTTATGCGCTCTTAGGAGAGAATCTCATTTATGATGAGAAATATGACATTTGGAAAGATCAATGTACTCCCACCAAACCTCTTGTAGAGAGAGCTCATCTCTGTTCTTGATGATCGTTTTCTTTGGATAAATAAAACTTTTGGATTGTATCTTATACACATCCTCAAATGAGAAATATGATTTTGGAATGGAGTTGGTCTTAAAAATTAGCGAAAAAGTTTCTTCATAATTAATATCATAATTTTGTTTGTAATCTTTTGTAACCCACCGTATTTTATGGAT
Organism: Viscum album; assembly: GCA_963277665.1. NCBI lineage: Eukaryota > Viridiplantae > Streptophyta > Magnoliopsida > Santalales > Viscaceae > Viscum > Viscum album. The sequence goes on from OY728163.1 coordinate 1,657,679,344, forward strand.
AAATGTTTCATCATTGATGTCAATTTTATTTTTTAAAAACTCACTTGTATCTCAACAAAGTTTCAAACTTGTTCAGTGCACATGAATTAAATATATGGTTTTATTGATTATTGCTATTTTTTTTTTGATTTAGAATTCAAAATAACATCCTGGCTGGTGATAAATGAAAATATACACTATGATATATCAAAGTCCACAATATGCATGATAATATGCTGTGGCCTAGACTCGTTGCAAGATACAACATCCACCGACAAACTTGTATAATTGAAACTCCCCATCCTTCTCTTTCTTTATAATAGAGGTGATGGCGCCCATTGGTAAAGAGGGAGGTTGCATGATATTTTATCATGGTTCCTATATAAAAGAGATGGGAAACTTTTGGTTGTTTAGTATCATCTTCAAACTCATTGTTCATTAGAGATCGTAAGTAGTGAGGTATGTTCTTCATTTTATGTAAATACATATTATTCTCCCTTTGAATGCTCTTGGTATTGCGGTTAGTTTTTCATTATATATTAGACATGTTGAATGTTTACAAAACCCATCAGTGGTGTCATATGCATCATCGTGAAGATTTTAATAATTTTAGATTTTTTTAAAAAGTTATTTTTGTGATGAATATGATCACTGGTGCAATACTTTTGTTGGCATGGAAAAATTTTAGTTGCTGGATTGTGTATTGTTTAAAGTAATATGAGATATCACTATCTGCAATATGTTGGGTTGCAGATTATTAAAATGAAGTGTAGTATCATGCCAAGCAATATGGGATATCGCTATCTTCATGTCATGTAATATAGAATGAGCGCATAATATAGAATTGAAGTTTAGTATCATGCCAAATTAAAATGAGCACATATATGAAAAAAAAAATAGAATTGAAGCATATAATGGTCTACGACAACTCGCGATTTAGGCCTATACATGGTATGGGGCATTGCTATTATAACGTCGTGACGCGGCTCACAATGAACCGTAACTCAATTGGGTGTGGCTACGTGACCTCGGACGTGCCTCGCATGCTAGAGGTCATCGACTAGCAGTGGATGGGCTATAGTGATACAGTGAAGAGACTATACCTCGCATCAGAGTGTAATGATAAATAAAAATAACCAATTGACCTATACAATAGAAAAATGATTTGGAAGTATACATATTATCATACAAACTATAGTCGCCTACAGTCGCCCACTGGGCTGACACAGTTATAATAAATGAGGAAAAATAAAATAAAATAAAAAAACAAGAGGCCTCGCTCCATCTTCGAGCCCTCACCTCATCTCAATCTCTAGACTTTGAGCTATCATACTCGGTGATCAGATCTTACACCTCAACCCAACCTATACCCACCACAAGTGAGGGCTGCTTGGGTACCCAAGTGCAATGACTGGTCGAGCAGAGTGTGAGTACATAACTCAGTAGGATACCACTAACATGGTCCTGTACATACATACAATGCAGTGATATGTGCATGTGATATGCTCTGGATGAATAAACAAATGATTGAAAATAATGAATAAATAAATAAACCACCGTTGATCCTTAGGTCTACAACCTCGATCCACAATACCTGCTTCAACCGGTGTCGATGTGTCTCTGAGCATGTCGTGATGACTATGCCAACAATAATGACCTAAGGGTCTTTCACCTAGGTATACTGTGATAATAACAAGAGGGCTAAACTTACCTCGGTATACATGATAAAGACTTGGGAAATGGTCCATCTCGGTATCACAACACGAGGAATGCTCCAACTCAGTATACAATGGTTCTTAACAGTTGAGCCCCAGTAGTGCGGGAGACTCGACCACGCTCGCTAAAGACCCCACAAGCCTCGACGGCTAGCACGTGGCATGACGTATCCTATGTCCAGAACCAATATAATCCCAGCTCCAAATCCATGACTGCCTCACTAGTAGTACCACAGACCTCCCTACTAGGAGAGTTTTCTTTAATATCATGGACTACCCTACAAGGGGTGTTTTCCATTTCGAGACAAGACCGCCCAAAGGACGTTTTCTATATGTATCCCAACTGCCATAAGGGCACATGCCAGGTCACATCATAACCGCCTCTAAGGCGTATGCTAAGAGAGTCATGACCACCTCATAGGGCGTTTTCCATATCATTTATAAAAATAAAATGAAGCAAGGGTTAGCCGAACGCCTAAACCAATCATCACTATCCATTACCCATCGAGTCACATAAAAGGTACGAGTTCTAAGGTGACACCCGTAATCGTCTCTACCCATGTCTCACACACCCGCTCGTGGTCAAATAAGAGTTGGGGCACTTACTCGGGTCCCCTGGATCAATACATAAGCAGAGGCACCCTGCTTGAGCTCCTCGGTATAAGGACCCGACTTTAAACATTACATATTCTAGTTATTTCAATTAGATTTCACTTCTTTACATTCCCAAAGATCTTTTTGGTTTAGCGTTTTAGAAAGTTAGGACATAACTCATACATATCAACTCACAAGCATAAAAAGTGGGTACCATTAAAACAATATTCATTTCTTCCAAAACATAAAATTTTAAACACAAAACAACAACATGATTTTTTTGACAAATCTTCATAACATTTAACTTGACTTTCTTCTTCTTCTTACACATCCTTATAACCTGTGAAAATCATTTAAAAATTTGGGATGAGTACAAAAGGCTCAATAAGAGATAAAAAGGCACATGAGCCTTAGCCCGGTTGGTAAGGACTCCGTAAGTGCATCCAAAACGACCAGGGATCAAATCCAGGCGGAGGTAGGATTTCTGGGGTACTGTAGCAGTATTGTAGCGGGAACTGTGCAGTACTGTAGCGGGACCTGTAGCAGGCATTGTTTGGCACTGTAGTAGCCAGGAATATGCCCCTGTTTGGGCCTTCGAGCCACCGATTTGGCCCCTGAGTCCTGTAAGGCCTTCGGGCCACCCAGACCTTCGGGTCAGTAAAGGCCTTTGGGCCACCTCAAGGCCTTCGGGCCACCTTAAGTGCAGATGCAAACCAGACAACCTACAAGGAACAAGCTCTACAAGGAGGATGAGCAAAGAGCTTTCACCACAGTAGAAGCTAAACGGATTGCAAGAATGAGAGGGTATGACACCTGCCATCGGGACAAGCCTGTGCATGCACGAGAATGCCTAGCCGAACAACCATGCGAAGGCGGAGAGCTGATTTCACGATGAGGATGCTGAGGAGGAGCAGTTCCAAGTAATTTGTCTGGGTTGTATGTAATGTTTGAAGCCTACGGGCAATTAATTCCTCTAAGGCCTGCGTGCCATGTAATACTTACGCCTACGGGCCTTGTAAGAGTTCCACCTCACCCTTTGAAAGGTGGATTATCAAAATCAATAAAAAATGAAGGCCTTCGGGCCATTGGAGGAGGAGGATAAAAAGAACGAAATAAAACATTAGTCCATGGATATTTATAAACGTATGAAATCATTTTAAAAAAGACATACTTGACACTCATATATACTTTGTGAAACTTGAGATTTTTACGAGATTTCCACAAAACATAAAAAACATAAATAGAACCATAAAGGTATCTTGGGGGCATTACTTACATAATCTTGTAACCATCTCAGCTATCTTATGATTTGTAACCCTCACGGCTACCTTAAAATGTAACCCTCATGGCGACCTTATTGTGTAACCATCACAATTATACTTGGAGTAACCATACAACCGATCTCCAACTTACACATACCCAATGCGCTGGAGGGAGATATAGGTCTCACCTTTCATCATAAACAATGCCCAAGAACCAGAACATAATCATACAACATGAATAATTGCATAAAAACATTGCTTTTGAATTTTGTAAAACAGAATTTTAAGAGGATTTTAAAAGAAAAACCCCTTACAAATATCATATAATTGAAGTGAGACTTAATAGAGTAGATGAAATATGCATATACAATGTAAATACACATAATTCAACATAATATAAACAAAATTTATCACACAAACAAATTTAATACCACATAATTAATGAAGTAGAAGGTTAACCCAAAGAATGGAAATTGGGTTAAGAATTCCCTTACCTCGGGTTTATCTTACTTCAAACGTGTTTAAAAATCATATATAATGGTTAAAAGAGTGTTATTAATATCTTACAGAAACATATTCATGTTTATAACACCTTATATGATCATTTCATAATATCATTTCACCCTTTAATTATTAGCATTTTGTTCCTTCCATTGTTTCGAGTGCGTTCTTTACATGATTTCCATGACCGGTTTTGTATTTGATTTCCTTGTCGTATGGAAATGAAATTCCAGAAGTGGAGTGAAATGGTATTCATATGTTTCCATAATATTAAATGGTTTCATAAATCATTTTGGTTATATGGTATGAGGATGAATTATTAGATAAATCTTTACTAATACCCGTTTAGATCATTTTGGTGGTTCTTTGATAATCACGAACTTGTTTCATTATATAACATAATATTATGTATATATGTTAACTCCAGAACATGAAAGAGGTTATATCATACACTTTAAAATCTGTTTTAACTATTAAAATGGTTTTATAACCAGTTTTGAAGGAAGTAATGGAAATTGAAAACACATCGTCCGCAATTTTGGTAAATCGACACATCATGGACGCTGTTTTTATTTTTAGAATAAGAGGAAGAGGAGAGGAAGAATGATGATGAATTTTTTTTCCATAAACATGATAAAATCCAGAATATATAAGATTTTGTAGCTTCCATACCTCTTGGATAAAGGGAGGGGAAGAGAGCATATGAAAAGAAAAGGAATTGAAAAGAAAATATAAGAAAATGAAAGAGGATTCTTACCTCTTGATCTCTTCTCCTTGAGATCCTCCTTAAGGCCTTTGGTTTTGGACTTTTGGTGAGACCAGAAGGTTTTGGATATGGAAAAGAGCCTTGGAAAGGGGACTGGGCAGAACTTAGACAATTCACAAATCTTGAGAGGTGTGAGAGGAAGAGGGGGGTGATGGTGGTATTTATAGTGGAGGAGAGGAGGAGTTTTACATTATTTTAATCATTAGTTTAATATTTTTGCTCAAGACTATGAATATTATTGATTCATATGACCCAAAATAGTAATAAGTGCATGTGAGTTCGAACCAATGACCATTTACATCATCCATGACTCAAGCATGATGTATAAATTCATTCATTTATCTTATTTCGTAATTATCGAATTTCACCATTCACAAAATTCAAGTATTTCAGAAAAATCCCAAAAATTTACCCCAGCCATTTTTAGATGTGTATAATTTAAAAATGAACTCCATTTTTTGAAAATAATTTTCTAAATATGATTAATTTAATTTTTAAATAAAATCACATTTTATTCCAAAAACAACAATTTTAAAATTATAACGGACTTTATATCACCTTGAAAATTTAATCAAGATCTCATTATCTTATAACCTTAAGAAAATAAAATAATAATATGATTTACTATTCATAAGGGTTATATTACTATTCATATTACTATTCATAAGGGTATGTTACTATTCACCAAACAAATCAAGTTGGTTCTATCAGACTCCAAATAACTTACTAATCACAACCGTAGATGTCTGTTTTTCATGTATTTCAACTTATTTTTAAAACCTTGGGGTGTTACACTCGGTCTCAGTCTCGAGTCTAGGGTCAACACCCATCATAAGAGGGAATTTCATTCCTCGATAGTGTCGTACATGGTATGACCTCATAAGACTCATAGGGTAAGCCATACTGGAAAGTTTAGGGAGATGGCATGTGGCCCATCTCAATGTCCAGGGTCGTGCTAGGTTGCTCCACACACCCAACTTATCAATAACTTACCTAATGTCTACCTACACTGGCAGTCACATCCCAAGGGGGAGGGTCACTCGCTCCAGGTTCGATTCAACGAGCCTAAGGGCTCCAAGGTATCACTAGGGCCTTACACGACACATAGGGACAAACTCCTCTAAATCACCGCACCTCTACCAAGTGGTCTCAAAGGCCTCCTAAACAAGGTCCATTAAGTCCAGATCACTCCGATCACACCCCTCAAGGGGTCCAGATGTCATAGGGTATCACAAAAACATTTATGACCTCATCCATCAACAACTGGACAAATAAAATAATGCCCAAGGGCCTGTCATGGTCCTTGGAACTCTGCTCGATCTATGACACTTCATATATGTTTAGCAATTTAAATTTAAACTAAACCATTTAATAGAACTTAACAATTCAATTATTAAAAGGTTTGATCACCCTTAGTGGTGAGAACGAACATCCACATGCACCATAAAGAAACATAATTCCATAGGCAAGTACCAAAACCACCTACATCTTTTGGAAGCCTTTTCCATTTTAATTCCAAGCTGATAACTTTTCTTAGGCTCATTGAGGCTCAACCAAGCCCGTTCAAGCCCATATCACATTTCGATTACCTATATTCTGAAAAAAAATCAATTGAGTAAATTAGATTCAATTTCAAAATCAATTATCAAATTCCAAATTAAAATTTAATTAAAATTAAAGCGGTATAAACACCGAATACTCACTGAGTTGACCCGTCATGCTGAAACCACGACCAACCATCCACTAGAGGTCCGTGCCATGCCTCTAACACTAACTCGGGAAAAATACCTATGAATCAAAACCAATTACATAGTTAACTTACTTAAATTTAACTAAAAACCTTAGAAAAAATGGTAGCATGACTTGGCTCCACCGATTCAATGGGAAACCGTGTGTAGATGGTGTTACAAGACGTCCTCTACACAAGCCACATAGAAGCCCCATCATTTCAGGATGATTCCACCATCCTTCAGTTGAATTGTATCAAGAACCCTAACCAGAGAAATCCAAAATTAAAGAAGAAAGAAGGGGATATGAAATTAGGTCACCGAAGGGAGATACATACCTTAAATCACTGAAAAATGGCATGAAATCTACCTCAAATTGAAGGGGAAAAAAGGAGGAAGAGGAAGGGCCAACCTCTTTCCCATACACGCCAATAAGAGGTGGGTGGGGGGGGGGTGCCTCCTAAAAATTCAAGGGGTACATAATTGTAATTATGCTGCAAAAAAGGCCCACCGAGCTGCCTCCTAAAAACTCAAGGGGGGTAGAATTATAATTTTGCTCCAAAAAAGGCCCACCAGCTAGCTGATGGATGCAAGTTGCAACTGGGCAGCCTGGCCACCCCTACCCTCCCCTGATGTTATCTCAAACCTCTGAGCTACTCCCCAAACACCAAACCATGACCAAAATACACCTCTTAAGAGGTTCCAACTCTCGTAATTCCATTTCTAACATCAGTTTAAAATTTGACCCCTCAACCAACCAAAAAAATTCAACCTCCCATTGAAATTCCAAACCCGTATGAACATGAGATCTTACAACCTCCCCACCATAACAATTCTCATCACGGGAAGCCTCAGTGGTTATCCAACTACATCACCCGACCTACATCAATCATCAATTCAACACCAATAGGCCTCACTCCATTCTCAAAGGCCAATCACGCTTTTAGAGCATAACTCCAAACCTAAGGCTCAAGCCACCAAAATCCCGAGCCATTGATAGAATCCCATTCCGAACACCGAGGCTGTAACAACCCTATTTTTTTTTCAAATATATATAATTGATTTGAGAAATAATATAATTATACATAAAACTATATTTTATAATGTTGTACTATGAATTAATATTTTATTCATCATGATAATTTATGTTTTAATATATATATATATATATATGTTAAATATGTATGTTATATGTATATATGTTCAAAAAAATTATATTATTTTATTATTATTAAAAATGTAGTATAATATAATATACATGATATAAGACAACATCACTTTTATATGATAATATAAATTAATTAAGTGCTAAGTAATTCATTAGGAACCTATGAGTATTGCATTAAAAAAATTAATTCCTATCCATTAATAAAACATTTTCTTCAATTCTATATATTGAGATTTTACAATTTTTTGGACAATTAAATGGTAAAATATGGGTAAGTTTTATTTAGTAAATTTGTTTTTGCATTACTTCTATTTTTACCCTCAAAATTTCAGCTTATTTGGCCATGTATTGAAGAAGTTATAACCGAATCATTATAGAAAATAATTCTGTCCAGAAAGACTATCTAGATTCAATGTACTGAATGTCCATGCATTTTTGGATGCCTTAATGGTAGGACATTGTAATGTTATATTCTGTTGAATTTCTCCCCTATTTCTTTTGCGTCCACCATCAAAATTTAAGCCTCTTACACGATCTATTTTTGGAGTTATGGTAGAACCATTGATGAAAATATTTCTAGCATGACAAATTCATTGAATCTGGATGTATTGAATTCACACAAGCTTTTAACCATGATAAATTTGAACAATATGTTCCTCCTATTGGAGGAAATGATCCAAATAAAGTCATCTAACCTCTATAAAAATTTCAAGCCAATCCAAGATCAGATAAAAATGTTATGACCGAATTACTGTGGTGGGACCCGTCCAGTTAGATCCACATCAGCGTTGACTTCATGGCCACTTATTTCCCCTCAAAATGTGGATCCAACTTTTATTATCTCAAGAAAAAATGTAGATATATTGATATATTATCTACAAACAAATAAAATATGGTTGAAGTAAATTTTTAGAATAAAAATATTAAAGTGAAATTGAAAGGAAAAATTAGAATTTTCATGCAATTTTCAAATTTATTAATAATTTTTTTGATCAGAATGTATTTTAAAAACAAATAAAATATAAATGGGTGATTGATGTATTGGATTAACTTAACCATACTTGAAAACATTAATTTTCAACCAATTTTTTTTGGAATTAATTCCACTCAAAATTGGTTGGCCTTAACGGAAAAATATTTATTATTTAAACCCTTAACAACACCCCTCCTCAAGTATAAATATGCACCCACTCTTCCCATTACCCAACACCCAAATTAGATGTTCACTCATTATATACTTCCTAAAGAGTCTCCTCCATTTCTCTCTCTTCAATCTTGAAGTGTTTTGTTTTTCCAAAGATTGTCCTCTCTAAGATTTAGGAAGTTACTCTTCAAGGTAATTGGATTCTCCTCTTTTCTTTTTTTATTCAAGTACCTTGTTTTTGGTATGACTCTAAATTTTCAATTAATTTCTTTTAAAAAAACTTTTTTATTATCACTTTACTAACAAAAATAGTTTTTTACCAATGTGGGATCTTCATCACCTCTCATTATGCGCTCCCTTTAATCCATATTGTGTGCTGTTTTACTACCGAATTAATTTCTTGAATTTCTCTCTTTTACATGAAAAATTCCAATATTGTGAATATCTAATACACTTACTTTTCAAAAGGTATTCACCTAGATGTAAACTTATTTGATTGATTCTGTGATTTACATGTATAAAACCCACATTCCATCTTCATGGGTTAAAAATGATGTAATGTTCAAATCTTTAAGAACCTATGTAATCATTGATTTTATATGAAACCTGCTCTTTATTCTCCTTAGGTTATTGATGAAATGATTTATTATGATCAATATGGACCACATGAATTAATTCATATGAAGGGTGAGCCCTGATAGCGCTCCAATGCATTGGGTAATGAAGTAATCTCTAGAGATGACATGTTCATGATACCTTGACATCATACATTGGTAATATTTTATGATACCTTGGTGAACCACCGTGGTAATATGAAGGGTGCTCCCTGAATAACCTTGGTAATTATGTTTTATGATACCTTGGTGATAAACCTTGGTGATATTATTATGAATGTCTTATTTTTTATGTTGTAGCCACATTCTCATGTTATGTATCAAGTACTCATGATTATTCTCTCATGATATGCATCATGTTTTATACATGATGATCATTAATGTTCCATTTCATTTATTTTTATCTTACTGGGCTTTATGCTTATCCTTTTCTATTGATGTATGTCCCTAAGAAATTACTTGCAGTGAGGTGGGATGGAATAACAATGGAGTCTTTTCAAAGGATTAAATAATGTTTGTGTTTATGTTTTCCTTATATAATTCAGGTGTTATGTACCTATTTTCCAAGAAACCAGACCTCAAAATATCCTTCTAAGTTATTAATGTATTATTTTGTTAAGGAATTATGTTAAAAGTCATGTATTAAAAGAGGAAGGTTTCCATAGTTGGTATCAAAGGACTGTTTAGTTATTTTTTGAAACTAGGACTAGAAAACATTAGTAAAAAAACCCTAGGGATAAGTATAAATATAAGAAAATATCCTATAATTTTGGTGAAGTATTAAGTGAGTGGTTTCCAAGAAACTACATCCATATCTGGATACTATCAGTTGATGTGGCTTGACACATTTGTATCTAGGGGTAATAACCCCAAAAATGGTGCATTGAGTTGGACTCGATCATTACCTAGTGCACGACAACAATCCTTACTGCACACCTAGTTTGACACTCCTAGGGGATATGCTTTGGTTAATCACATAATTTTATAAACCATAAATATGAAGAGCCAACATGGGAATCAGAGGAAATGATGGGATGTATCATTTCTCTCCCAACTCAACCCTCTCGCTCTCCACTCCTCTTAGGGTTTCCTCTTAAAATACTTCACCACGGGATCGACGACATGCTTGAGAATTGTTCGTCTTCTTTTCCTTCCTTTATTCCCCTCATTTCACCTCCTCCTACCTTCTCCTTGCTCTGATAGTGCTGATCCTCTGTGGGATCTACTCCTAATGTTTATTTTTTGTCTTGTCTGTGCCTAGTTTTTGTCTTCTTTGATTGGTCGTGATCCCATGTGCCACATTTTTCATCGTTATTCCTTTCGACAGTGAAGGTGCTCCTTGCTTCGCTTCACTTTGTTTTCTCTTCCCTTTCAGTGTCCTCCTTTACCTTCTTTCCTAGTGCTATTCACTGGTGGGATAACATGTGAATTTCACCACCCCTATTTCTGCCTTACCCTGTGCATCAGACCTCCATTTTGGGTCTATGTGTGGGTGCTTCAGACGGTTTGGATCGACGATGGTGGTGGTGTTTAGTGTTCTTATTCTCCACTTCCCATGTTTTGCAACCCATTATATTTGTCCCCATCTTGGTCAAGATCGATGAGGGTTTTGGGATAAGTTGGGATGGTATTGGAGGGGGGCTGTCGGTGATCTCAGTTCTTTTTCTATGATGGATTTGGTTTTTTAGTCTATGTGGTTACTTTTCATTCTTTGGATTCCTTGGTGTTTCTTTCTGGATACATGCTCTAATTACCATTTGGTTTCCTTTTCAATTGTTATGGTGTTGTTCAGATGTATTTTTTGTGGTTTTTTGTTCGGTTTAGCTATGGTATGCTGTCCGGTTTTGCTCCTACGATGACGAAGTTGATGCTTCGCTCGTAATGGAAATGATGAAGACAATACAAAGTTTGTAATGGATGTAGAGACCACAACGACGACTTTAGTTTGTTTCAGTTTTGTGCAAGATGTTTGTCTCATATGGTATTGATTCTGAAGGAAGGTTATGGTTACATATTTTGGTTCAATTCGAAGGTGAAATGATGATAGTGAGGTTGAAGGCATATTCGATGATTGTGGCATCTATTACCAGTGGGTTATCGCCAACAGTGGAGATAACAAAGGTGAATTTGACTATCAGGGGTGTGGTTCGAGGCAGATTTCCACTCAAGATTTCACGACTTGAGGCGGTTTGGTGGATTGGTCTGAGGTGTGTATTTTTGAATTTCAAATGTGGTTTTTGTTGTTTACCCTTTTGAATATCAAATTTTGGATATGTGGGTGTTTTGGGTTGAATCGGTTGAATGTGAGGTCCCCACTTAACCATAAAGTGGATTTTAAAAATAATAAAAAAAATTGATTTTGAGGGAATGAGGAAACAATGTGATAGAAGTATCCTCATCTATTCTCAAATGAGAATATGAGTTGAAATTTTTGGGATGAAATTTATTTAATGGGGGAAAATGCAATGACCCATTTTTTTTCAAATATATATAATTGATTTGAGTAATAATCTAATTATACATAAAACTATATTTTATAAGGTTGCACTACAAATTAATTTTTTATTTATCATGATAATTAATGTTTGAATATATATATATATATATATATATGTTAAAATATATGTACATTAAAATATATATGTTAAAAAAAATTTATATTATTTTTTTACTATTATTAATGTAATATATTATAAGATACATACTATAAGAAAAAAAATTTAAATGATAATATAAATTAATTATGTCCTAAGTAATTCATTTGGAACCTATGAGTATTACATTAATAAAATTAATTCTTATCCATTCATAAAACATTTGCTTTAATTTTTTATTCACTGAAATATTATTCTTTTTTTGGAAAAACAATGACCGAATATGGATAAGTTGTCTTCAAGAAAGTTGTTCTTACAAGTCTCCTCTTTTATCTCTCAAAATTTCATTTTATTTGTCCATGTATTGAAGAAGTTATGGTCAAATCATTATAGAAAATAATTTTTTATAGAGAGACTCTCTAGATTCGATATAGAGAATGTCCATACGTTTTGGGATACCTTAGTGGAAGAATATTAGAATGTGATATTTTGTGGAATTTCTCCCCTATTTCTTTTGCATCCACCATCAAAATATCATCCTCTTACACGATCTTTTGTAGGAGTTATGGTCGAATCATTGATGAAAATATTTCTAGCATTGTAGATTCATCAAATATGGTTACATTGACTTCACACACACTTTTTACTATGATAAAGTTAGAAACATATTTTCATTCAATTTGTTTAAATGATCCAAATAAAGTCATATAATATCTATCAAAATTTCAAGATGATCCAATAAAGGGGAGAAATGTTATGACTGAATTACTATGGTGGTATCCATATAGTTGGATCCACATCAGCATTGACTTCATGACCATTTATCGCCCCTCAAAATGTTGATCCAACTTTCATTATCTAAATTTAAAATGTAGATATATTATTATAGAATCCAAACACAAATTAAAATACGACTGAAATAAAATTTTATAAAAAAATACTAAAGTGAAATTGGAAGGGAAAAACTAGAATTCCAATGCATTTTTTAAATTTATTAATCATTATTCTTGATCAAAATGTATTTGAGAAATAACATAAAATTAAATGGGTGATTTATGTATTGTAAAAACTTAAAAGACTTGATATTAATTTTCAACCAAAAATTTTGGAATTAATGCAACCAAAAATTGGTTGGCCTTAATGGAAAAATAATTATTATTTAAACCCTTAACACCACCCCTTATCAAGTATAAATACCCACCCCTCTTCCCATTCTCTGACAACCAAATTCAAATTTATCTCATAATATACCTCCCAAGGAGTCTTCTCTATTTCTCTCTCTTCAATCTTGAAGGGTTTTGTTGGTTTGAAGTTTTCCTTTAATATTTAAAAGTTACTCTTCAAGGTAAGATAATTATCCTCTTCTCCTTTTTTATTCAAGTACCTCATTTTTGGTATGTATCTAAATATTGAATTACTTTGATTTACAAACACCTATTGATCATCCCTTTACTTTTAAATAGTGTTTTAATAATGGGCGACCTTCATTCACTCTCATTACGCCCTCCTTTTAATCCATGTTGCATACCCTCATGTTGTCGAATTCATTTATTGAACTTATATCTTTTACATGAGAAATTATAATATTGTGAATACCCAAACCACTTTCTTTTCAAAGGGTATTCACCTAGATGTAATCATAATTTATTATTTCGGGGATTTACATGTATGAAACCCAAATTCCCTTTTTGTATGTTAAAAATGATATAATGGTCAAGTCTTTAATCACCCATGTACTCAATAATTTTATATGAAACCCATTCTTTATTCTCCTCAGGTTATTGATGAAATGATTTATTATGATCAATTTGGATCATATTAATTAATTCATATGAATGATGCACTCTGATAGCGCTTCAATGCATTGGGTAAATAAGTAATCTCTAGAGATGACATGTTAATGATACCTTGAAATCATGTCTTGGTAATGTTTTATGATACCTTATTGAAAAACCTTGGTAATATGAAGGGTGAGCTCTGATAGCGCTCTAATTCATTGGGTGAAGAATTAATATCTAGAGATTAAAAGTTTTATGATACCTTAGTGAATAACCTTGGTAATTATGTTTTACGAAACCTTGATGATAAACCTTGGTGATATGATTATGAATGTCTTATTTTTATCTTGTAGCTACATTCCCATGTTATCCATCAAGTACTTATGATTATTCTCTCATGATATGCCTCATGTTTTATCTATGATGTTTTTTCATGTTTCATTTACATTGTTTTTCCCTTACTGGGCTTTATACCCACTCTTTTTTATTAAAATACATATCCCCTCTCATTATTCCCTCCCTTTAAATAATTTTTATGTTTTTTTCCTTATGAAATTCATGTATTATGTATCTAGTTTCCAAGAAACTAAACCTTAAAAGATCCTTAGAAGTTATTAATGAAATATTTTGTTATGGAATTATGTTAAAATCCATGTATTAAAAGAGTCAGGTCACTATAGAGGTGGTATTCATGGTACCTATCCATCCCAATACACCCTTAATGTCTTCATTCGATTGATCATTCAGATCATGGTACTTCCTACCATAAGGCTTAGCTCTTGAAAACCATCTTTGTACCACAGTGCCTCCCATTTATGGAGTTTCCAATGAAAACTTTACTCATGAATTCCAACAATATGCCTAGAGATATTTCCAAATCGACACATCCCATTAAGCATAAAAACCCTGGTCAAACATCGATACCAAACCCATTCCCAAAATCCCAATTGATATGGATGAATTATCACCATCCATACCCAAGCTCCGATTGTAGGACCCCGGGGCACCCTGAGAGGGGAGGGGTGAATCAGGGTGTCAAATTTTTCTTCTTAAAGTTGTGGATCTTGTTCCCACGTTGGTAGGAACTACTTAAACCTATATGAAGGATATGATCAGCAATGATACATTCACATGTAGAGAGATGACACAACTATTTTTTTACTTGGTTCACCACTAAGGGCTACGTCCAAGGAGCATACGCCGACAAGTTGTCAGTCATACCTGAATCTACTATGCTTCACTAGATGTAGATTACAATTGTTCAGGCACAGTCACTCTATCCCAGGCTCACTGCCTTTACAAAGGTTCAGGGATAGCTCACTGCTTCCCTTGGGTCACTCCCGTTGACTCCCCCTGGCTCACTGCCGTTGGTGAAGTCTCACTCAGTTTATAGACGTGAAGGTATCTTCAATAGATTTGCATTGAAGTCTTTGTCTCCTGTTCAGCATGAGACTTTGCTTGCATCAGAGTCCTGAGTTGATGCTCTTTTGTATTCAACCTTTTACTTTAGTGTAATGACTGAATGCACTAGATCCCCTTGTCTTTGTTTTCCTGAATTACAATCACTTGTGTGATTTCTCAATAAATGATTCTCTGTTGAAGTCTAAATTTCATCCACTGATGAATACCCCGTTTTCCCCTATCCACTGGGTGAACGACCTTTGGAAAGGGCCTTCAAAAAGTACCCTACTTCGCAAGGCTCCCAGTTTTGGAAAGCTCAAACAAGTCTTCGCAGAGCCCCTGCCTTTTCGCGAAGCTCAATCGCGAAGCACTCTCGCGATGCTCCAGCCTTCGCAATGCTGAGCTATTGTGGAGCTCCTGCCTCTTCGCGAATCTCACTGAGCCAACGCGGGGCGCAAGACTTTCGCGGAGCTAGAATAGCCGCCACGAAGCTCCTCTTTCGCGAAGCAGACTACCTTCGCGAGTGACCTTTGCGAACCGAGAGCAAAGGATTTTCGTTGAGCGCTCTCTCTACTTCTCTTGAGGGGGTCAACCTCTATTTATAGGCGATTCCACCGACCCTCAAACTTTCTACGCGAAGTCAATGCCACGTCAGCTCAAATCACGAAACTCTGAAGTTCCCGCCGAAATTCTCTCAAAATCGCGAAGCACTACGGCAATTTTCCATTCGCGGAGCTCGTCTTAATCGCGGAGAATCCCATCAATTAATTCTCACCTTCGCCGCGAAGTTCCCTCGCAAATCCCTTCATCGCCGCGAAGCTCCCTTGCAAAGCCCTTCATTGCCGTGAAGCTCTCCAGCTTCTGCCATTCGCGAAGCTTAACGTAATCGCGAAGAATCACCACCTCCATTCTTCTGGTCTTCGCAAAATCCAATCCATGCATCCCATCTTCGTGAAACTCATACCTTTTCCATATTAAATTATGATCTTCATGGAAATCCATTTTTCTCGATGCTCACCAACCTCCAAATTTTGGACCCCAAAAATTTGGCAAACACTGGAAAACGACGCCACCTTGTATCTGCTCTTTTTGTCCGCCTCCAGATCATCCATTCCTTTGTCGATGTTCCTTGAATAAAACATGGATCATTATCCACAGTCCTCAAACTCGACATGCCACCATGGAATCTCTTTTGTCAACAAATTTGTATGTCGTCTGTTTGCTTTGTCAACAAGCACGATTACCTCAACAACACTTCTTCCTGGTGATATGTATCCTTCAGCAACTCTTATTCTTTTATCACAAACTCCACTATTGTGATATGTATTCTTTGAAGGCATAGATTCAACATCATCATCTTCTATGAAAATGTGATGTGCATGGCTATCGCAGGATTCCAATCATTGCACGGCCTTCTTAGAATTCCAATCATTGGAACATTGTCTTCTTCATCAACTGTCATGATCAACTTCATGCAAACCATGTGATGCTATTCTTCAAGAAGTCTCTTGCATAGTTCCCATGAAATCATGAGTAATTTCATGGTCTTCATCAAAACCCATGGTTCTCATGCAATAATGAGGAATTTCATGGTCTTCATAAAAACCCATGGTTCTCATGCAATTAGGAGGAATTGCATGGTCTTCATCCAAAAACCCCATTCTTCTTTAATCATCCTCAGATGGATTGGACCTCACCTTCTTCATTGTTGTAGAGACCCGAAGCTTAATGTACATAGACATTACATTACTTTTGCAGAATACTTAGTACATAACAAAAACACACACACAAGGACCGTAATAGTTTAGTGTCTTTGGAAACTCGGAATATAATCTTCTAATCGTGGTGAAAGATCTTCAACATCTCCCATAAAGATCTTCTTTTTTTTAAACCTAAATCCTTTCTTTATATACTAGGGAAAATAAAACATAAAAGGGTGAGCTCAAATGCTCAGTAAGGGTAAACAAAAGAAATATCAATCACATCATATTCATAAGAACATATCTTTTGGAAATCTTAACCTGCAAAAGAGATCATAATTTCATAACATGGGATAAATCGTAGTAGTGAAATGTAATCCAAATAATCATAACCTAAAACATGAAACTTTGTGGCATACACACATAATCATAGAGAATCATTTATTATTAGTCAAGACTCATTTCCAAGACTATCTTAGTGGACAAAGTCCCTTTCTGAACCGAGTTCACTCCTCGTTTCAGTCCTGTTTCACTGAACCGGTATAACCTACCATCCCAGCCATGTCTATCTCATGAGATATAAAATCTTTACCCAATTCATTGGAGGGAGATATAGGTCCCACCCATATCATAATGATACCATTCTTATGTGTGCCACAAAATCTTAAATCATACATCATTGCATAACCCATGTAATAAAAATGGGATTCTCAAACAAAATGACATCATAAAACAATTCATATAAGATAAAGGAAAATAATTCCATCACAACATAATCAAATCAAATTAATAATAGGGATAGAAACAGAACCCTATATTATCTTAGATGGAAAATAATTTTGATAAAACACTTGAAATCCATTCTTGAGGAAAATATCCTTTCTACTTCAAAAACACTTTTCCTTTCTTAACATGTCATAAAATTCTAAACTAAAAGAAGTTGATTAAAAATAAACTTGAAAACTTGCAAAGTAAGCTTCTTGGAAATAATGTTTTAAAAATCCATTCATTCCGCATAAGTTAAAAAAAACATTCTTCTCGTACTTTTGTCGGAAAAGTCAAAAAAAGTACCTCGTACGAAAAACGACAAAAGATTTCTTTCATATCTTTTACTAAAAACTCACCGAAGGGTAAAATTGGATATAAACTATTGTAGAAGGATATAAATATTACATATTGAGGAAACATAGATGTGGATGATAAAATACACCCCAGTAAATGCCAAAGTATAAACAATCTCGGATAAAAATGAGATTGTGATATTTCCCTTACCTTAGGTCATATTTTCTTCGAAAGTGTCCGAACCTCCTTTATAATGATTTAAATAATGTCATTGAATTATTCCAGAATCATAATCATTGTTATGACTTTATTTTACCTGTTCTTTTGTAAATTCCATGTTAAAGAGCGTTTTGGGTAAAATCGTTTCATTTGTCGTCCGTGTTTTGACTTGTAATTATTCATATGATTACTTAGATCATGATTACTTAATTCCAGAATATAAAATATGATTTATATATAATACATATTTAGAATATACATATATATAATAGATCAGTAAATTGAAAGAAATACACCATTCATGGAGACGGTAGGCCGTACGTACGCATGAACGCTGTTTTCGTTTCCTTATTGAGTTGAATGGAATTAAGTAGATGACATACATATATATACACATAAATCCAGTATCATTATTATGTAATATATTTCATGATTACTTATTATATATACTTTAGAATCATTCATGAATGGTTAAAGTGGAGAATGAATCTCATCGCGTCGTGGAGACGGTAGTCCGTACGTACGCACGAGCGATGATATCGTTCTCATGATCGTAGGACTATATTGGAGTGTATGTATACTATTTCAGAATCAATATCACTTTAGAATAATCATATATAGTTATTATTTACACCATTATACCCATACAAGTAAGGTGGTGGTGGAAAATAGATTTCACCACGGCGTGGAGATGATATTCCGTACGTACGCACGTGCGGTGATTTCGTTTTCCGTAGGATAGATAGATGGTGAAATAGGGTTGTTTCATACTTATAATAACATATCAGTATATGAGTGATACTGATGTTATTACTTCATAATGAAACAACCTAAGAAGAAGAAGTGGAAGAAGAAATAAAGTTGAAAGAATAGGTAACGGACATTACCTCTTCTTTGAAGCGCCTCTTTGAGATCTCCTTTTAGGGCACTAAAATTGGTCTTTGAGGAAGACCAGAACCTCTAGGATGTTTCTAGGGAAGTGGAGAAGATAATTTGTCAGGGGTTGGCCGAGCTTGAAGGCTCAAAGTGGTGTGAGGAAGAGAGGGAGGGGATGCCCTTTTATAAGGGAGGAGAGGGGCACCTTTGGAATAACTAAAAATATTATTTTATTATAAAGCCAAATTCGGTTTTAAATAGCTCCAAATTGATTTATTTCGAAGCTAAGGTGGGGATGTGTCGAAATAATCTCATCCAATAGAATTTAGACAAGTTTAGGTTCCTATTTTAACCTTATCATTTAGATTTAACATTAAGTTAAATAATTTTACTTTTACCGTGTCTTCTTGTGTTCTTACACTATAAGGTTAATAAACTTACTATAACAAGCCAAACGAACCCAAAGTTGTTTATTATTAACATATATACCCTTATCTAAGTCATTTGGCCGAATATTAGATTTTTAGGAATAAAATAACAATTAATAATATAATATTTGTTTTAAAAACTATTTTATGTCAATTTTGACACTATTTAGTAATTGATTTTTGTGAAAATTATAACAGAATTATTAGTTCGAAAAAAGTTAATTAAATCAATACTAACATGTCATAATAACCTATAAAATTAGTGTAATTCATAAAAAGTATCAAATTATATTTATTTGGGTATTTATAATATCAATTATTATAATTTTTCACTATTATGGTAATTACTGCATCATCATTGTGTCATAAATAAATAAATATATTTATTTAATGTCTAAAAATTATAAATAAAATATCATTATGTAGGAAATCTTATTATATTTCTAATGAATATTTAAAATCGAATTTATCTTATGTATAACCCTATATTAAAAATGTTTTAGTAAATAAACTTTGATTTTAACTCTTTTAACACTTCTTTGAATTAAATAATAATAAATGTCCTAATCTAATCCAAGTGGGCCTAAATGGTCATATTTTATTCCTAAGGTTGTTTTTGGTCGAATTAAACTTATCCAATAGAATTAGGACATGTGTTAGGGTAATAATAATAACATTTTTACCCTTAATTACCCTATTTACTTTTAATCGTGATAAAAAAAAGTAAAAAGTTACTATTCACCAAAAATTATTTTTATCTCATTGAACAAAATTTTACTTACTGAAATCAACCGTGTCTCTCGGATTTTTGAAATTCCATTCATAGAAGTGGTAAAATTAATTTTTATGAAAAATTCATTTTTTTTAACTACCACTTAGTGGTTTCACTATTCATCAAAAAATGAAAGTTTCCAGAAAAATACCAAAAATTAGGCCTAAGATATATTTGATATTATGAACTAAAAAATGATTTCTATTTTACCAAATTCAAAACATATCAGTTGCCTTAATTAATTTAAAAATTAATTCCCATCGTCAAAACAAATAGCGTGTTTTTAAAAGATAATAACTATCAAAAGATTGACACTTGTTTATGTATGGTTTAAATGTGAAATTACATCCAATGACCAACATTGTATTAAATTGTAAAAATATATTCTAAATATATTTTAAAACCACTCAAATTAATAATTTATCACTATTAATTATTTCTATTAAAAAAGTTGTTTTTAATTAAAATTTAGTAATTTTCACTATTCATCAGAATATGAAAGTTATCCCAAAAGTACAAAAATTTCACCCTAAGCTAATTTCGATATTCCGAATCCAAAAATGAAGTCCATTTTTAAAAATAAAATTTAAAAAATTTCAAAAAGTGGTTATTACTATTCATAATGGCTAGTTTTAATAATATTTTAATAGTATATCGTTGTTTAGTGAAACTCGGTATTGCGTACTACACACGCTATCGAGGAAGGTCGCGATTGCGTGTAATGCAAGGCAAATCAATAATGCGTGTTGTGCAAGCTCCTTTTGGTGTAGCGTACAACACAAGACATTAATGAAAAGAATATTTTTCATAAAATCTCGAGGTGTTACATTCAACCCCCCTTAAAATGAATTTCGCCCTCAAAAATCGTTGGGGGTTATAAATGGTTTACTATTCGAAAGTTTCTTTGATAGAAACCCACATCGTAAAAAGGAATACCAAAACCAATCTTTAAAAACAAAAGTATGAAATTTAACGGTTACCCAAATAAACTAATCACTGGGTTTCCATATAGGTGAAAATATGGATATGGAAGAGAAATCTAACCATCATGTTCTGATGGAGAGTGTTAGAGAACATGGCTATGGAAAATCCAGCAATCACAAAGCTATTGATTTGTGATGATCTAAGGTACCATCTGATTCATCAGATATAAGAGCACTAGGACAGCATTTTTGGTTTTCAAGATCGTTTCCCTAAAGTTGATGAAATTGGAATTAGAAGAAATACTTTCGTGATTTCGGTATAGTCTCACCGTTGGTCGTTCTTTGGAAAATTTCCACTTCATCTCTTAAAGAAATGAAGTTGAATTTGTCATTCGTGATGTGTTAGCAAATCATGTGATAGAATGATGGGTCATTCCATCTGTCTCAAACAAAAGGTTAGAAAAGTTATCAAAAAATACATAAGTCCATCTATAGTGAGATTAATCATATATGGTTCCTATAATGGACTTATACTTCATATATCATACTGCTTAATATAATAAAACTAGTTTCTACTAAACAGGTACTTCCTGTAGGCCAGTGGTAGGCGATAAAGGCCAGTCGCACTTCGGTTGTGGGTTCGATTCCCACGGCCTTGTCCGACGCGATGGGCTGTCGCCCGTCCTACAAGTTGTCCTTTTTCTAAAACTATATTACTATAACATCCCATCAATAATATCGAAAAAAAACATCTATCCTTAAACAATACTAACTTATGTCCAACATAATCCATTCTAATCTTTAGGCTTATCCATAATACTGCAGTCCACTCTCATAATATAGTGAAAATGATTACCAGAGATTTAATACCATCGTTGATCCCCATATATCATAAGATATGTTTTGTTGGTCACATTCCAAACATTAAAAGGCCTTAATCATGTATTCTCTTGAATACCCATTGAACCTTAGTGAAAACATGAATGCAGTTAATAATTAACACTTTCCACATACCAAAATCCAAAAATTCTATATACTCAAACCATGATATAACCTTCTCCTTATACCAGTCATGAGCTGATGAATACTATCAAACATTTAATTTTCTCTTTATCCCTTCATTATGCGCATATCATCTACTTTCCAAAAATATCTGAATAACATTTCATGGATAGTGGTACCATTAATCATACACTTTCAAAACTCAAGGAAAGACAACAGTGTATCAATCCTTAGATGTCTCTTTATTCCATAGTACCATGAGATTACTTATACAACATTACACTTGATAAACATGTAATCATTCCAATTCCTTCTTAAACCATTGACCGAGCTTCAACAATTCTTTCATCTTACATATCATTTGTAGTCTCTTCATCATCATCAACATAAATACTACCCATACGGCCATACTGATTCTCTTCATGAGACTCTCCCTTAGGGCATTGGTTTGCATAATGCCCGTACATTCCACATTTAAAACATTTA
The DNA here is from genome assembly GCA_963277665.1 of Viscum album. Lineage (NCBI taxonomy): Eukaryota > Viridiplantae > Streptophyta > Magnoliopsida > Santalales > Viscaceae > Viscum > Viscum album. Next base: position 1,657,702,055 of record OY728163.1, read on the forward strand.
ACCATTTTTGATGTCGTAGCAATACCATTATCCTCATCCATGGTGTTAACTAAACCTTTTCCTTTTCACTTACTGGCTTTGTGTCCTTCTTTTCCACACCCAAAGCATCTTCCAATTCCTTTGAAACATTCTCCTTGATGCCTCTTCCCACATGATTTACATAGGGGAAATTGAACTTTCTTTCCTCTATGATCATCATGAAACTCCATCTTTCTCTTATTAGCCGAGTCAGGAAACTTACCAAATTTTACTTTATTGATCATATTATGAGATTGCTGATTCGACATAATAATGATGTTTGGACTTCCAAATCCCATTTCATTTGGTTGCTCATGAAGAATATCATTCCATTGTCTATCATATCCTCCATTATCGTGAATCATCTTGTTTCCATCCATTTTCTAAAACCCAAAAAGAATAGTGTGAGAGGAAAAAATCATAATAAAGGGGAAGTAACTTCAATATCTAACATCTTTGGTTTAATCTAATATCGTTACCATAGTTCTAGGACTATATCCTATACGTATACTTATCCTTAGGGACATCCCTAGACATACCTTAGAAATATCTCTAGGGATCTCACTAACGTTTTCGCATCCTAGTTTCCAAAGGTTGACTAAACTTTTCCTCTGATACCAACTGTAGAGACCCGAAGCTTAACGTACATAGACATTAAATTACTTTTGCAGAATACTTAGTACATAACAAAAACACACACACAAGGACCGTAATAGTTTAGTGTCTTTGGAAACTCGGAATATAATCTTCTAATCGTGGTGAAAGATCTTCAACATATCCCATAAAGATCTTATTTTTTTTAAACCTAAATCCTTTATTTATATCCTGGGGAAAATAAAACATAAAAGGGTGAGCTCAAATGCTCAGTAAGGGTAAACAAAAGAAATATCAATCACATCATATTCATAAGAACATATCTTTTGGAAATCTTAACCTGCAAAAGAGATCATAATTTCATAACATGGGATAAATCGTAGTACTGAAATGTAATCCAAATAATCATAACCTAAAACATGAAACTTTTTGTCATACACACATAATCATAGATAATCATTTCTTATTATTCAAGACTCATTTCCAAGACTATCTTAGTGGACAAAGTCCCTTTCTGAACCGAGTTCACTCCTCGTTTCAGTCCTGTTTCACTGAACCGGTATAACCTACCGTCCCAGCCATGTCTATCTCATGAGATATAAAATCTTTACCCAATGCATTGGAGGGAGATATAGGTACCACCCATCTCATAATGATACCATTCTTATGTGTGCCACAAAATCTTAAATCATACATCATTGCATAACCCATGTAATAAAAATGGGATTCTTAAACAACATGACATCATAAAACAATTCATATAAGATAAAGGAAAATAATTCCATCACAACATAATAAAATCAAATTAATAATAGGGATAGAAACAGAACCCTATATTATCTTAGATGGAAAATAATTTTGATAAAACACTTGAAATCCATTCTTGAGGAAAATATCCTTTCTACTTCAAAAACACTTTTCCTTTCTTAACATGTCATACAATTCTAAACTAAAAGAAGTTGATTAAAAATAAACTTGAAAACTTGTAAAGGAAGCTTCTTGGAAATAATGTTTTAAAAATCCATTAATTCTGTATAAGTTAAAAAAAACATTCTTCTCGTACTTTTGTCGGAAAAGTCAAAAAAAGTACCTCGTACGAAAAACGACAAAAGATTCCTTTCATATCTTTTACTAAAAACTCACCGAAGGGTAAAATTGGATATAAACTATTGTAGAAGGATATAAATATTACATATTGAGGAAACATAGATGTGGATGATAAAATACACCCCCGTAAATGCCAAAGTATAAACAATCTCGGATAAAAATGAGATTGTGATATTTCCCTTACCTTAGGTCAGATTTGCTTCGAAAGTGTCCGAACCTCCTGTATAATGATTTAAATAATGTCATTGACTTATTCCAGAATCATAATCATTGTTATGACTTTATTTTACCTCTTCTTTTGTAAATTCCATGTTAAAGAGCGTTTTGGGTAAAATCGTTTCATTTGTCGTCCGTGTTTTGACTTGTAATTATTCATATGATTACTTAGATCATGATTACTTAATTCCAGAATATAAATTATGATTTATATATAATATATATTTAGAATATACATATATATAATAGAGCAGTAAATTGAAAGAAATACACCGTTCATGGAGACGGTAGGCCGTACGTACGCATGAACGCTGTTTTCGTTTCCTTATTGAGTTGAATGGAATTAAGTAGATGACATACATATATACACACATAAATCCAGTATAATTATTATGTAATATATTTCATGATTACTTATTATATATACTTTATAATCATTCATGAATGGTTAAAGTGGAGAATGAATCTCATCGCGTCGTGGAGACGGTAGTCCGTACGTACGCACGAGCGTTGATATCGTTCTCATGATCGTGGGACTGTATTGGAGTGTATGTATACTATTTCAGAATCAATATCACTTTAAAATAATCATATATAGTTATTATTTACACCATTATACCCATCCAAATAAGGTGGTGGTGGAAAATAGATTTCACCATGGCGTGGAGACGGTATTCCGTACGTACGCACGTGCGGTGATTTCGTTTTCCGTAGGATGGATAGATGGTGAAATAGGGTTGTTTCATACTTATAATAACATATAATTATATGAGTGATACTGATGTTATTACTTCATAATGAAACAAACTAAGAAGAAGAAGTGGAAGAAGAAATAAAGTTGAAAGAATTGGTAACGGACATTACCTCTTCTTTGAAGCGCCTCTTTGAGATCTCCTTTTAGGGCACTAAAATTGGTCTTTGAGGAAGACCAGAACCTCTAGAATGTTTCAAGGGAAGTGGAGAAGAGAATATTTCAGGGGTTTTCCGAGCTTGAAGGCTCAAAGTGGTGTGAGGAAGAGAGGGAGGGGGTGCCCTTTTATAAGGGAGGAGATGGGCACCTTTGGAATAACAAAAAATATTATTTTATTATAAAGCCAAATTCGGTTTTAAATAGCTCCAAATTGATTTATTTCGAAGCTAAGGTGGGGATGTGTCGAAATCCTCTCATCCAATAGAATTTAGACAAGTTTAGGTTCCTATTTTAACCTTATCATTTAGATTTAACATTAAGTTAAATAATTTTACTTTTACCGTGTCTTCTTGTGTTCTTACACTATAAGGTTAATAAACTTACTATAACAAGCCAAACGAACCCCAAGTTGTTTATTATTAATATATATATCCTTATCTAAGTCATTTGGCCGAATATTAGATTTTTAGGAATAAAATAACAATTAATAATATAATATTTGTTTTAAAAACTATTTTATGTCAATTTTGACACTATTTAGTAATTGATTTTTGTGAAAATCATAACAGAATTATTAGTTCTAAAAAAGTTAATTAAATCAATACTAACATGTCATAATAACCTATAAAATTAGTGTAATTCATAAAAAGTCTCAAATTTTATTTATTTGGGTATTTATAATATCAATTATTATAATTTTTCACTATTATGGTAATTACTACATCATCATTGTGTCATAAATAAATTAATTTATTTAATGTCTAAAAATTATAAATAAAATATCATTATGTAGGAAATCTTATTATATTTCTAATGAATATTTAAAATTGAATTTATCTTATGTATAACCCTATATTAAAAATGTTTTAGTAAATAAACTTTGATTTTAACTCTTTTAACACTTCTTTGAATTAAATAATAATAAATGTCCTAATCTAATCCAAGTGGGCCTAAATGGTCATATTTTATTCCTAAGGTTGTTTTTGGTCGAATTACACTTATCCAATAGAATTAGGACATGTGTTAGGGTAATAATAATAACATTTTTACCCTTAATTACCCTATTTACTTTTAACCGTGGTAAAAAAAAGTAAAAAGTTACTATTCACCAAAAATTATTTTCATCTCATTGAACAACATTTTACTTACTGAAATCAACCGTGTCTCTCGGATTTTTGAAATTCCATTCAAAGAAGCAGTAAAATTAATTTTTATGAAAAATTCATTTTTTTTAACTACCACTTAGTGGTTTCACTATTCATCAAAAAAATGAAAGTTTCCAGAAAAATACCAAAAATTAGGACTAAGCTATATTTGATATTATGAACTCAAAAATGATTTCTATTTTAACAAATTAAAAACATATCAGTTGCCTTAATTAATTTAAAAATTAATTCCCTTCGTCAAAACAAATAGCGTGTTTTTAAAAGATAATAACTTTCAAAAGATTGACACTTGTTTATGTCTGGTTTAAATGTGAAATTACATCCAATGACCAACATTGTATTAAATTATAAAAATATATTCTAAATAAACTTTAAAACCACTCAAATTAATAATTTATCACTATTAATTAAGTCTATTAAAAAAGTTGTTTTTAATTAAAATTTAGTAATTTTTACTATTCATCAGAATATGAAAGTAATCCGAAAAGTACGAAAATTTCACTCTAAGCTAATTTCGATATTACGAATCCAAAAATGAAGTCCATTTTGAAAAACAAAATTTACAAAATTTTAAAAAGTGGTTATTACTATTCATAATGGCTAGTTTTAATAATATTTTAATAGAATATCGTTGTTTAGTGAAACTCGGTATTGCGTACTACATACGCTATCGAGGAAGGTCGCGATTGCGTGTAATGCAAGGCAAATCAATAATGCGTGTTGTGCAAGCTCCTTTTGGTGTAGCGTACAACACAAGACATTAATGAAAAGAATATTTTTCATAAAATCTCGGGGTGTTACATTCTACCCCCCTTAAAATGAATTTCGCCCTCGAAATTCGTTGGGGTTATAAATGGTTTACTATTCGAAAGTTTCTTTGATAGAAACCCAAATCGTAAAAAGGAATACCAAAACCAATCTTTAAAAACAAAAGTATGAAACGTAACGTTTACCCAAATAAACTAATCACTGGGTTTCCACATAGGTGAAAATATGGATATGGAAGAGAAATCTAACCATCATGTTCTGATGGAGAGTGTTAGAGAACATGGCTATGGAAAATCCAGAAATCACAAAGCTATTGATTTGTGACGATCTAAGGTACCATCCGATTCATCATATATAAGAGCACTAGGACAACATTTTTGGTTTTCAAGATCGTTTCCCTAAAGTTGATGAAATTGGAATTAGAAGAAATACTTTCGTGATTTCGGTATAGTCTCACCGTTGGTCGTTCTTTGGAAAATTTCCACTTCATCCCTTAAAGAAATGAAGTTGAATTTGTCATTCGTGATGTGTTAGCAGATCATGTGATAGAATGATGGTTCATTCCATCTGTCTCAAACAAAAGGTTAGAAAAGTTATCAAAAAATACATAAGTCCATCTATAGTGAGATTAATCATATATGGTTCCTATAATGGACTTATACTTCATATATCATACTGCTTAATATAATAAAACTAGTTTCTACTAAACAGGTACTTCCTGTAGGCTAGTGGTAGGCGATAAAGGCCAGTCGCACTTCGGTTGTGGGTTCGATTCCCACGGCCTTGTCCGACGCGATGGGCTGTCGCCCGTCCTACAAGTTATCCTTTTTCTAAAACTATATTACTATAACATCCCATCAATAATATCGAAAAAAAACTTCTATCCTTAAACAATACTAACTTATGTCCAACATAATCCATTCTAATCTTTAGGCTTATCCATAATACTGCAGTCCACTCTCATAATATAGTGAAAACGATTACCAGAGATTTAATACCATCGTTGATCCCCATATATCATAAGATATGTTTTGTTGGTCACATTCCAAACATTCAAAGGCCTTAATCATGTATTCTCTTGAATACCCATTGAACCTTAGTGAAAACATGAATGCAGTTAATAGTTAACACTTTCCACATACCAAAATCCAAAAATTCTATATACTCAAATCATGATATAACCTTCTCCTTATACCAGTCATGAGCTCATGAATACTATCAAACATTTAATTTTCTCTTTATCCCTTCATTATGCGCATATCATCTACTTTCCAAAAATATCTGAATAACCTGTCATGGATTGTGGTACCATTAATCATACACTTTAAAAACTCAAGGAAAGACAACAGTGTATCAATCCTTAGATGTCTCTTTATTCTATAGTACCATGAGATTACTTATACAACATTACACTTGATAAACATGTAATCATTCCACTTCCTTCTTAAACCATTGACCGAGCTTCAACAATTCTTTCATCTTACATATCATTTGTAGTCTCTTTATCATCATCAACATAAATACTACCCATACGACCATACTGATTCTCTTCATGAGACTTTCTCTTAGGGCATTGGTTTGCATAATGCCCGTACATTCCACATTTAAAACATTTAACCATTTTTGATGTCGTAGCAATACCATTATCCTCATCCATGGTGTTAACTAAACCTTTTCCTTTTCACTTACTGGCTTTGTGTCCTTCTTTTCCACACCCAAAGCATCTTCCAATTCCTTTGAAACATTCTCCTTGATGCCTCTTCCCACATGATTTACATAGGGGAAATTGAACTTTCTTTCCTCTATAATCATCATGAAACTCCATCTTTCTCTTATTAGCCGAGTCAGGAAACTTACCAAATTTTACTTTATTGATCATATTATGAGATTTCTGATTCGACATAATAATGATGTTTGGACTTCCAAATCCCATTTCATTTGGTTGCTCATGAAGAATATCATTCCATTGTCTATCATATCCTCCATTATCGTGAATCATCTTGTTTCCAGCCATTTTCTAAAACCCAAAAAGAATAGTGTGAGAGGAAAAAATCATAATAAAGGGGGAGTAACTTCAATATCTAACATCTTTGGTTTAATCTAATATCGTTACCATAGTTCTAGGACTATATCCTATACGTATACTTATCCTTAGGGACATCCCTAGACATACCCTAGAAATATCTCTAGGGATCTCACTAACGTTTTCACATCCTAGTTTCCAAAGTTTGACTAAACTTTTCCTCTGATACCAACTGTAGAGACCCAAAGCTTAACATACATAGACATTAAATTACTTTTGCAGAATACTTAGTACATAACAAAAACACACACACAAGGACCGTAATAGTTTAGTGTCTTTGGAAACTCGGAATATAATCTTCTAATCGTGGTGAAAGATATTCAACATCTCCCATAAAGATCTCCTTTTTTTTAAAACCTAAATCCTTTCTTTATATCATGGGGAAAATAAAACATAAAAGGGTGAGCTCAGATGCTCAGTAAGGGTAAACAAAAGAAATATCAATCACATCATATTCATAAGAACATATCTTTTGGAAATCTTAACCTGCAAAAGAGATCATAATTTCATAACATGGGATAAATCGTAGTAGTGAAATGTAATCCAAATAATCATAACCTAAAACATGAAACTTTGTGGCATACACACATAATCATAGAGAATCATTTCTTATTAGTCAAGACTCATTTCCAAGACTATCTTAGTGGACAAAGTCCCTTTCTGAACCGAGTTCACTCCTCGTTTCAGTCCTGTTTCACTGAACCGGTATAACCTACCGTCCCAGCCATGTCTATCTCATGAGATATAGAATCTTTACCCAATGCATTGGAGGGAGATATAGGTCCGACCCATCTCATAATGATACCATTCTTATGTGTGCCACAAAATCTTAAATCATACATCATTGCGTAACCCATGTAATAAAAATGGGATTCTTAAACAACATGACATCATAAAAAAATTCATATAAGATAAAGGAAAATAATTCCATCACAACATAATCAAATCAAATTAATAATAGGGATAGAAACAGAACCCTATATTATCTTAGATGGAAAATAATTTTGATAAAACACTTGAAATCCATTCTTGAGGAAAATATCCTTTCTACTTCAAAAACACTTTTCCTTTCTTAACAGGTCATACAATTCTAAACTAAAAGAAGTTGATTAAAAATAAACTTGAAAATTTGTAAAGGAAGCTTCTTGGAAATAATGTTTTAAAAATCCATTCATGCCGTATAAGTTAAAAAAAACATTCTTCTCGTACTTTTGTCGGAAAAGTCAAAAAAAGCACCTCGTACGAAAAACGAAAAAAGATTCCTTTCATATCTTTTACTAAAAACTCACTGAAGGGTAAAATTGGATATACACTATTGTAGAAGGATATAAATATTACATATTGAGGAAACATGGATGTGGATGATAAAATACACCCCAGTAAATGCCAAAGTATAAACAATCTCGGATAAAAATGAGATTGTGATATTTCCCTTACCTTAGGTCAGATTTTCTTCGAAAGTGTCCGAACCTCCTGTATAATGATTTAAATAATGTCATTGACTTATTCCAGAATCATAATCATTGTTATGACTTTATTTTACCTGTTCTTTTGTAAATTCCATGTTAAAGAGCATTTTGGGTAAAATCGTTTCATTTGTCGTCCGTGTTTTGACTTGTAATTATTTATATGATTACTTAGATCATGATTACTTAATTCCAGAATATAAAATATGATTTATATATAATATATATTTATAATATACATATATATAATAGATCAGTAAATGGAAAGAAATACACCGTTCATGGAGACGGTAGGCCGTACGTACGCATGAATGCTGTTTTCGTTTCCTTATTGAGTTGAGTGGAATTAAGTAGATGACATACATATATATACACATAAATCCAGTATCATTATTATGTCATATATTTCAGGATTACTTATTATATATACTTTATAATCATTCATGAATGGTTAAAGTGGAGAATGAATCTCATCGCGTCGTGGAGACGGTAGTCCGTACGTACGCACGAGCGATGATATCGTTCTAATGATCGTGGGACTATATTGGAGTGTATGTATAATATTTTAGAATCAATATCACTTTAAAATAATCATATATAGTTATTATTTACACCATTATACCCATCCAAGTAAGTTGGTGGTGGAAAATAGATTTCACCACGGCGTGGAGACGGTATTCCGTACGTACGCACGTGCGGTGATTTCGTTTTCCGTAGGATGGATAGATGGTGAAATAGGGTTGTTTCATACTTATAATAACATATCAGTATATGATTGATACTGATGTTATTACTTCATAATGAAACAACCTAATAAGAAGAAGTGGAAGAATAAATAAAGTTGAAAGAATCGGTAACGGACATTACCTCTTCTTTGAAGCGCCTCTTTGAGATCTCCTTTTAGGGCACTAAAATTGGTCTTTGAGGAAGACCAGAACCTCTAGGATGTTTCTAGGGAAGTGGAGAAGATAATTTGTCAGGGGTTGGCCGAGATTTAAGGCTCAAAGTGGTGTGAGGAAGAGAGGGAGGGGGTGCCCTTTTATAAGGGAGGAGAGGGGCACCTTTGGAATAACTAAAAATATTATTTTATTATAAAGCCAAATTCGGTTTTAAATAGCTCCAAATTGATTTATTTCGTAGATAAGGTGGGGATGTGTCGAAATACTCTCATCCAATAGAATTTAGACAAGTTTAGGTTCCTATTTTAACCTTATCATTTAGATTTAACATTAAGTTAAATAATTTTACTTTTACCGTGTCTTCTTGTGTTCTTACACTATAAGGTTAATAAACTTACTATAACAAGCCAAACGAACCCCAAGTTGTTTATTATTAATATATATAGAATTATATAAGTCATTTGGCCGAATATTAGATTTTTAGGAATAAAATAACAATTAATAATATAATATTTGTTTTAAAAACTATTTTATGTCAATTTTGACACTATTTAGTAATTGATTTTTGTGAAAATCATAACAGAATGATTAGTTCTAAAAAAGTTAATTAAATCAATACTAACATGTCATAATAACCTATAAAATTATTGTAATTCATAAAAATTCTGAAATTATATTTATTTGGGTATTTATAATATCAATTATTATAATTTTTCACTATTATGGTAATTACTGCATCATCATTGTGTCATAAATAAATTAATTTATTTAATGTCTAAAAATTATAAATAAAATATCATTATGTATGAAATCTTATTATATTTCTAATGAATATTTAAAATCGAATTTATCTTTTGTATAACCCTATATTAAAAATGTTTTAGTAAATAAACTTTGATTTTAACTCTTTTAACACTTCTTTGAATTAAATAATAATAAATGTCCTAATCTAATCCAAGTGGGCCTAAATGGTAATATTTTATTCCTAAGGTTGTTTTTGGTCGAATTAAACTTATCCAATAGAATTAGGACATGTGTTAGGGTAATAATATTAACATTTTTACCCTTAATTACCCTATTTACTTTTAACCGTGGTAAAAAAAAGTAAAAAGTTACTATTCACCAAAAATTATTTTCATCTCATTGAACAAAATTTTACTTACTGAAATCAACCGTGTCTCTCGAATTTTTGAAATTCCATTCACAGAAGTGGTAAAATTAAGTTTTATGAAAAATTCATTTTTTTAACTACCACTTAGTGGTTTCACTATTCATCAAAAAATGAAAGTTTCCAGAAAAATACCAAAAATTAGGTCTAAGCTATATTTGATATTATGAACTCAAAAATGATTTCTATTTTACCAAATTAAAAACATATCAGTTGCCTTAATTAATTTAAAAATTAATTCCTGTCGTCAAAACAGATAGCGTGTTTTTAAAAGATAATAACTATCTAAAGATTGACACTTGTTTATGTCTGGTTTAAATGTGAAATTACATCCAATGACCGACATTGTATTAAATTGTAAAAATATATTCTAAATATACTTTAAAACCACTCAAATTAATAATTTATCACTATTAATTATTTCTATTAAAAAATTTGTTTTTAATTAAAATTTAGTAATTTTCACTATTCATCAGAATATGAAAGTTATCCGAAAAGTACCAAAATTTCACCCTAAGGTAATTTCGATATTCCGAATCCAAAAATGAAGTCCATTTTGAAAAATAAAATTTAAAAAATTTCAAAAAGTGGTTATTACTATTCATAACGGCTAGTTTTAATAATATTTTAATAGCATATCGTTGTTTAGTGAAACTCGGTATTGCGTACTACACACGCTATCGAGGAAGGTCGCGATTGCGTATAATGCAAGGCAAGTCAAGGATGCGTGTTGTGCAAGCTCCTTTTGGTGTAGCGTACAACACAAGACATTAATGAAAAGAATATTTTTCATAAAATCTCGGGGTGTTACAATTGTTGTAAACAATGTATCACCTTTGACACATGTTCTTTGAACATACGATCAGTACAACAATCGTCTGAATCACCATTCCTCTACTTCATTAGAGTACTTCATGATCTCCTTCATTTTGATCTTCCATTCCTCCATTTCATTGGATTACTTCTTGATCTCTTTCATTTTGATCTTCATTGACAAATATTGACAACAAATACAAACTTATATACAAAGTGGTTCCAACAATCTCCCCCTTTGTATTTTTTTTTCAATACCTTATACATCTTCTGAAATGAATTCGTCAATGTCAAAATGAGAATTCTCTCTTCAATCAACTTTTCTTTTCAAACTGTCATTTCAGTTTCTCTCCCCCTTATTGAAAATAAATACAAAGTGCATGGTTGGGAGGCTATCGATCCACACTTAAGCAATGTTTCATTAATCATTTCACTCTAAGTCTACTTGAGCAATGCTCGATGTAGAAAAAAAGAGGATTTGATTTAGTCAACAAGGCTGTCCATTATTCACAGATCATGATACCAACATGAGATGAGAACTCATGTATTTTGTCTTCAAGGGTTTACCACTTTTATTTTAGGTAGAAGAAAAACAAATGTGATAGGGAATAATAAACCTGAAACTCATGCACTCACATCAGCAAACAGATCAAAAACATTCAAGTGCTATCGAAAGGATAAGTGACCTTGGGGCACTTCCATTCTTTTTATGTCACTGATCAATTCAGTTACTCCCCCTTTGTAGAATGATCTTTGATCTGAGTAACCAAGGGATAGAGATTGAGAAATTACATACCTTCTCCATTGACATGTTCTTCAAGAAATTCACAGAGTAACTGCTTTTGAGTCCAGCTGGAGTTGATATTGATTGACATAGTGATTATGGAATCTTCTTCATTTTTCTCCCCCTCAAGAGAAACACTCCTCATCATTTTCATCAGGAGTGATCCTTCATCAGCATAATCTTTGAATATCAATTGAAGAATCTACTAAGGATGGAAACTTCTTTAGCTTGGCTATCAAGAGTTGACAGCATTCATTACTTCTCAGGTTCTCCCCCTGAGAGCATGCTTCACCTTCAATTCTCTGCATTATTAGCACAAATACAATACAGAAATGAATAAGGGAATAAGGTGGTTCCTCCTTGCTTAATCAATATGAGATGCAGGGTTGAGGTGTTTTTCTCAACCAATTTCCTCTGTTCACTCCAGTATTCATGCCTAAACATTTCAACATATGTTATGATATGTGTTGAAGTGGCATGGATCTTTTCACATTCTCTTCTACTTTGTGTGGAGAATTGTTCTGCTTAACAGCCATCATGAATGATACATTATTACTCCTCTCAAGGAATGCTTCTTGTTCTGGTATTAAGGATAGACAACCTTTTTCAATGTGACCAAATTTCTTGCATCTCTCACACAGAACTTCTTTGACATGTGTGATTCTATTGGTTTTCAATCCCTCATGAACTCTGTCTTCATCACGTGAAATTTTTCTTTTTTCCTTTGTCACTAGCCATGGCCTTTTCATCTTCAAGTTTCCTCATTCTTTTCAAATCTTCTGGCCAGATGACCAATATGTCATTTGGAACTGTTGCAGCTGGTTTGGATCTTCCACATGGGTTCATCTGAGTTTCATCCCACTTAGTGTTTCTTTTGGATGAATGACCCTTCAATTTCATGGATCTAAAATCCTGGGTCTTCTCAGCTTCCTTGATTGAGATCTTCCTGGGAAATTGTGTGTTCACAACATTCTTATGATTTCTTCCCAAGGAATATTCTTCCTTCTTAGCTGGATTGTGTGGTCTTCTATTCTTATCTGTTCTGGATATCTGTTGACATAGGCATGCATCATTCTTGTGACCACTACCGCTGCATACATCACAGATGTTATCAAGAATTCCAAATCTGTTTGCGGTGAACAGATGCTTTTGGATATGCGGATGTTTCTTCTTCTTCTCTGGATTCCTTCCCTTTGATATAGGCTTTCCCTGTGCTTTTCCATGTAAGGTATTGTAAAAACAATCCAGTGCACAGTGCCCAAATCTGTTGCAGCACCAATATTGGCCCACAAATCTTTTCTTCTTTGTTTCTTCTGTATGAGGTTGTTGGGCCATCTTCTTAATCTTTTGTGAACTATTTGAGGAACCAACTTCCTCATTTTGCTTCTCATCCACCCTAGCCATGGTGGTAGGTTTATTACTCTCACCTTTCCTCATCCATACTTGCTTAGACCTTTTCTTCCAACCTGCACTGATTGTAGGAACGTATTTAGAAACATGAGTAAAAGATGGCTTGGATGGTACCTTCACTTTCTCAGTTGCTTGTGATAGATCAATGAGTGAAGTCATGATCTTATTATCACATGTTGGAGGTCTTTTGACAATAGAATCCTCCAGTGAGCATTGAGTACCAGCAACGACTGATTCTTAAGGTGGACACTCAAGAGTTGTCATAATCTTCTTATCACATGTTGGAGGTACTTCAGCTTTAGTAGCCTCCAATGAACATTGAGTACCAGCATCTCCTGTTTCATTCTTTTGTGGAGTCTCAATATGTGTCTTCTCAAGATTTTTCAATTGGGCTTCCAATTTTTGACTTTCATTATTGAGGATGATCTTCTGATCTTCAATCATGATCATCTTCTCTTCACAAGTCTTCTTCAATCTTTCAACCCCATCCTCATGCATCTTAACTTTGTTTTGTAACAAAGATTCAAGTTCCCTAAATTTCATGGAAGTTTCTTCCAAACAAAAACTCTTGACTTCATTGCTCTTCTTCAGCTCAGCTTCAAGTGCATGGATCCTTTCTTTTAGAGTCTTATTGACTTCCTCTTTTTCTTCAAAGACTTTCACCTGTTTGGTGAGCTTCATACTTTCCATAACTTTTCTTTCCAACCCCTTTTCCATATTGTCAGCTTCCCTTTCTAATCGAGTGATCTCAACCTGCATAGATTGGAATAGGTTAAAAATAATCGCAGCCCTTTCTTCAGGAATATCATGTAGATATGTTTTGAGTTTTTCCTAAAAGATTTAATTAGGGGTGTCATCCTTTCCTCTGGAAGAATCCTGAGCCACCTTCTTGATACTTCCCAAGCCTGCTGTTTCTTCATTATTGGAATGGAATGGAGAACAAGACACTGCATCTTCTTTGTATATGAGGGAATTCTTCAGCTGCTTCTTCTCTTTCTTTTTCCTATTTGTCATGGTTTTGCAAGATGTAGACTTCTGCTCAGAAATGACTGCGTCATTATCAAGACTGCTCTTCATTGTTGAATTTAGGAAAGAAACTCAAATCCTCTTCTCTATAGAATTACTGGAGAATATCCAACATACGTTAAACCTCCCTTTGATACCACTTGTAGGACCCCGGGGCACCCTGAGAGGGGAGGGGTGAATCAGGGTGTCAACTTTTTCTTCTTAAAGTTGTGGATCTTGTTCCCACGTTGGTAGGAACTACTTAAACCTGTATGAAGGATATGATTATCAATGATACATTCACATGCAGAGAGATGACACAACTATTTTTTTTACTTGGTTCACCACTAAGGGATACGTCCAAGGAGCATATGCCGACAGGTTGTCAGTCGTACCTGAATCCACTATGCTTCACTAGCTGTAGATTATAATTGTTCGGGCACAGTCACTCTGTCCCAGGCTCACTACCTTTACAAAGGTTTAGGGATAGCTCACTGCTTCCCTCGGGTCACTCCCGTTGACTCCCCCTGGCTCACTGCCATTGGTGAAGTCTCACTCAGTTTATAGACGTGAAGGTCTCTTCAATAGATTTTCATTGAAGTCTTTATCTTCTGTTCAGCATGAGACTTTGCTTGCATTAGAGTCCTGAGTTGATGCTCTTTTGTATTCAACCTTTTACTTTAGTGCAATGACTGAATGCACTAGATCCCCTTGTCTTCGTTTGCCTGAATTACAATCACTTGTATGATTTCTCAATAAATGATTCTCTGTTGAAGTCCAAATTTCATCCACTGATGAATACCCCTTTTTCCCCTATCCACTAGGTGAACAACCTTTGGAAAGGGCCTTCACAAAGTACCCTACTTCGCAAGGCTCCCAATTTTGGAAAGCTCAAACAAGTCTTCGCAGAGCCCCTGCCTTTTCACGAAGCTCAATCACGAAGCACTCTCGCGATGCTCTAGCCTTCGCAATGCTGGGCTATCGCGGAGCTCCTGCCTCTTCGCGAAGCTCACTGATCCAATGTGGGGCGCAATACTTTCGCGGAGATAGAATAGCCGCCGCGAAGCTCCTCTTTCGTGAAGCAGACTACCTTCGCGAGTGACCTTTGCGAACCAAGAGCAAAGGATTTTCGTTGAGCGCTCTCTCTACTTCTCTTGAGGGGGTCGGCCTCTATTTATAGGTGATTCCACCGACTCTCGAACTTTCCGCGCGAATTCAATGCCACGTCAGCTCAAATCGCGAAGCTCTGAAGTTCCCGCCGGAATTCTCTCAAAATCGCGAAGCACTATGGAAATTTTCCATTCACAGAGCTCGTCGTAATCGTGGAGCATCCCGTCAATTACTTCGCACCTTCACCGCGAAGCTCCATCGCAAATCCCTTTATCGCCGCGAAGCTCCCTTGCAAATCCCTTCATCGCCGCGAAGCTCTCCAGCCTCTGCCATTCGCGAAGCTTGACGTAATCGCAAAGAATCACCACCTCCATTCTTCTGATCTTCGCGAAATCCAATCCATGCATCCCATATTTGCTAAACTCATGCCTTTGCCATATTAAATTATGATCTTCATGGAAATCCATTTTTCGCGATGCTCACCAACCTCTAAATTTTGAACCCCAAAAATTTGGCAAACACTGGAAAACGGCGCCACCTTGTATCTGCTCTTTTTTTCCGCCTCCAGATCATCCATTCCTTTGTCGATGTTCCTTGAATAAAACATGGATCATTATCCACATTCCTCGAACTCGACATGCCACCATGGAATCTCTTTTGTCAAAAAATTTGTATGTCGTCTGTTTACTTTGTCAACAAGTACGATTACCTCAACAACACTTATTCCTAGTGATATGTATCCTTCAGCAACTCTTCTGCTTTTATCACAAACTCCACTATTGTGATACGTATTATTTGAAGGTATAGCTTCAACATCATCATATTCTATGACAATGTGATGTGCATGGCTATCGCAGGATTCCAATCATTGCACGACCTTCTTAGAATTCCAATCATTGGCACATTGTCTTCTTCATCAACCGTTATGATCAACTTCATACAAACCATGTGATGCTATTCTTCAAGAAGTCTCTTGCATGGTTCCCATGAAATCATGAGTAATTGCATGGTCTTCATCAAAACCCATGGTTCTCATGAAATAATGAGGAATTGCATGGTCTTCATCAAAACCCATGGTTCTCATGCAATTAGGAGGAATTACATGGTCTTCATCCAAAAACCCCATTCTTATTTAATCATCCTCAGATGTATTGCAACTCACCTTCTTCATTGTTGTAAACAATGTATCACCTTTGACACATGTTCTTTGAACATACGATCAGTACAACAATCGTCTAAATCACCATTCCTATACTTCATCGGAGTACTTCATGATCTCCTTCATTTTGATCTTCCATTCCTCCATTTCATTGGAGTACTTCTTGATCTCCTTCATTTTGATCTTCATTGAAAACTATTGACAAAAAATACAAACTTATATACAAAGTGGTTCCAACACCGATAATGTCTAATTTTCTAGAAAATCCCAAACAATCTTGGAAACAAACCTTCCATATCCAACACCACACACTTGATGTGGTTTCCAACCCACCGCATCTAGTTATGCATGAGAATTCAAGTCAAACCCCCTCTGGCTGACGTTCCCTAAAATCACTCGGTAACCACCGCTGGTGCGTTACCATAAAACCTGATTTTGATGCCTATACTCCTAGAGTCAACCTATAATTGTTCATGCATGTCCACATAAGTCTATACTAAACTTTTTTCCAAACTCCACAGTTGATTTCTCAACTGGTCCAATACTTTTCATCGCATTTTCCACACCACAAGAATCAAAACACCCCTCAGTCTTCTCACACCTGGACCGCCTCAATTTATCCTGAGCCTAAATCCAATGCTCGAACTCCATCTAGAATCATACTCAAGGTTAAATCCTACATTCATCGAGGAATCCAAATAAATCCATACCCATTTACTCAATGACATTCCAAGGCCAAAATGATTGTCTAATGACCAATTTCACACATCCACAATCCCTCTTGTGTGAGGGTCATATCACCCCAACCGACATCCTTCTCCCCACTATAGGAGTGTCCTTATTGTCTCATCACTAGATTAAATTCTCATTCACCATGGACCAAGCTCCATGCATTATTGAATGCGATGAAGAAACATGGAAAAAATTGATCATAACCAAATTCCAACACAAAATGTCAATTTCCACCTATTCTAAGCTCATAGAACATCATCATTTGGAATAAACCAAAATCCCATCAATAATGAGGGTCACACCCTCAGACTTCTCTATGAATTAACCTCACCAGGTTTGATCATAATTAAACTCATGTCATTCCTCTCGAGCCACGCTCATCAAATTCCCAATCTACTAGGTCCATAAGAAACTCACAAAACTCCATAACTCCTCAACCCAACCATGACCATCATAGATTTAAAAATTAAATAGGACCCACATGTAACAATGTGAATCACATCAATCTCCCTTAAACATAACGAGCGTATGCTCCCATACCACCCGATCACAAAGACCCAACTCATGATCCCATGAGTCACACATCATCAAATCAGGATAACCATGCCCCCACTACATGTCAGTCTTTTTAAGACAAAAAAACCTCCACAATCCTCTTAAAAATTGGGAACTTCACCTATGCCATGATTCAACACACACCAAGCAATGATCCAACACCATTCAAAAAACACGAGTGTCTACCCATGCTCTCAGCACATGCCAAAACACATCTATAAATAATAGGTCCATACATGAATGACCCCCCCCTTTGAAACTGGACTTAATACAAAAAATGATAGAAATCAAGGCGCCTAATATCAAGAAAATATAAGGTATAACCCTGCCAAAACTATAACCTTGAAAACACCTCCAGTGCGTCAATTCCCAACGTAAGCACTTACCCATGCTTGTCATTTCCAAAGACACTCACAACCTGGGATAATCCATATCGTGGGTTACCCTCTCATATTGCACTATATAGTCTCACTAAAAGACCAAGTCACACCTTAAGGTCACTAGGGTCTCCCACCCAGTCCATAAACCAAAACTCACAAGGGTCCATACTATCATAACTCACATGAAAAACAACCACTCTAGGGTCTCACATACTCATCACAGACATCACATTCCAAAGCCACCACCCACTCCTAGGGAATCCAACCTATCCAAGAATCTACACATAAAATTTCTCCCTAGAGGATCCGGTCACACCACACATGCATACACATGCAACCAAAATCACCCTAAGATGAACCAATCAAGCGAATCATAGACACTAGTTCGGTTAAGTAAATCATCATTCCAAGATATGTGGGGAAACACCACACGGGTTGTTACTGAAACTTTAAATAACTAAATTGATATGATAGTCACCCATAAGGGGTTTAACACTGAGGCATAAAATTACAACATCGATTTACCAGGTCTCCATACATACCTTACTATATGGAATGTACTATAATCACTATCGATCTTCTTGCCATATAATCCACATGACTTGTTATTAAAAGGAAATGCATATACACTATGGTCCAACTGAGTAGAATAACACCATGAAATTATATGAGAAAATGTTGTATGAGCCATTATTGACTCTTTAAACAACTGAAACTCTATCTTCTATGATAAAACACACACTATAGCAGGTCTATATGTCATGTGAATCCCTACGTGCCTAATCATGATGTATGAGACATTTATTGCCTCTATGGGCAAAGAAATAAAATCCAATAAATTATAAACCTCAAACATCATGTGCGTTGCTTGAGGTGAAAATCATATAAATATAACAGCGAACACTAAGAACAAAAATCTCAAGACCCTAATAACCAGAACTTTCTATTAGAACTGGTGTTCATGCGGCACCAACACGATATCCATTATAGGCTCCAACACATTCCTATATCACCTGGCTACCATATCCTAAATAGTAAAACAAAATAAAAAAAACTATAATACCACTATGTAATATCCCAACCCAACTCACTATGAACAATAACCAGACCAGGCGGTGCTACATGACCCCAGATGTGCCTCCTCACATGCTAGAGGCTGCTGAATAACAGTGGAGGTCTATAGTGGTATGGTGAGGAGACTATACTCCTATATTAGCATGAGAAATAATAAATAAAAATAACCAAGAAACATACACAAAAAAAAATGAGAGTAAACAATGTAAATAAATAGACCAATCAATAATAAATGATGCAGAAGAAAACATACCGTCATATAGACAACAATGGCCCACTAGGCCGACACACATAAAATAAATACAAGGGAAAAAAAATAAAATAAAATAACAAGAGGATCTTCTCTATATCCTCAAATCACCTCATCCTAGTATCCAGTCTACAAGTTATCATGATTTAAGATTAGATCTCAGGCCTTAACCCAAACTATACCTACAATAAACGAGGGTTGCTCGAGTACCCAAGTGCAATGGATGCTCGAGCAGGGTGTGAGTATAGAACTCACTAGGTCACCACCAGTATGGTCACATACATATTGAAAATACAGTGATATGTGAATGTGACATGCTTTAGGTAGATAAAAAAACAACTGGAAATAATGAATAAATACATAAACCACCATTGACCCTCAGGTCTGAAATCCTGACTGACCATACTTTCTTTGGTCAGTGTAGAAGTGTCTCCGAGCACACCGTGATGGAAATGCCAACAATAATAATGACTTGAGGGTATTTCACCCTGATATACAATGATAATATCCTAAGGGATATAATCACTCTAGTATACATGATAATGACATGGGGAATGTTCCATCCCAGTATCACAACTCAATGAATACTCCATCCTAGTATACAATGGTTCCTGACAGCTAATCCCCACCAACGTGGGAGACTCAACCATGACCGCCAAAGACCCGACAAGCCTCAGAAGCTAGAAATTTGTAGGACCTATCCTCTGCCCTAAACCAATATAATCATGGCTTCAAATCCATGACATCCCCACTGTTAGTATCTAGACCTACCTACTAGGGGAGTTTTCTTTAGTATATCAAACCACCATAAAAGGGGTATATTACATTTCAAGAAAAGAACACCCAAGGGAGTTTTCTATATGTATCCCAACCACCACAATGGTGCATGACATATCACATCATAACCACCTCAAAGTCGTATACTAATGGTGTCACAACTTCCTCATATAGTGTTTTCCATATCATTTGTAAAAATAAAAGGAGAAAAGGGTTAAATGAATGCCTAAACCTGTAATCACTATCCACAACCCAAAGTATCACATGAAAGGTATAGGTTCTAATGTGACAACTACAATAGTCTCTACCCATGTCTCACACACCTGATCAGGGTCAAATAAGAGTTAGGGTACCTAGTCGGGTCCCCTGGGTCAATACATAAGCGAAGGTATGCTACTTGGGGTCCTTAGTCCTAGTCTTGAATCTAGGGTCAACACCCATCATAAGAGGGTATCAAATTCCTTGATAGTTCCATACATGGTGTGGCCATATAATCCTCATAGGGTAAGCCACGTTGAAAATTGTCTAGAGAGATGGCTCATGGACCATCTCAATGTCTAGGGTTGTGCTAGGCCAGTCCACATACCCAACCTCTTAATAACACATTCAAGGTCTACCCACATAGGTAGTCACATCCCAAGGGGAAGGTTCAATTGATCAAGGTTCAATTAAATGAGACTAAGGGATCCAAGGAATCACCGGGTTCTTGCATGGCCCATAGGGACAAAATTATCTAAAACACCACATCTCTTCCAAGAGGTCTCAAAGGGATCCTAAACAAGGAACAATAAGTCTCACTCACTATGGTCACACCCCTTAAAGGGTAAAAATTTCACATGGAATCACAAAAAGATTCATGACCTTGACTATCAACAAACAGGAAAATAAGATAGTTCCCAAGGGTCCATCGTGCACCTTGGAACTTTTCTCAGAATATGGAAATTCATATATGTTTAGAAATTTAAATTTAATCTAAACCATTTAATTTAAATTAAAATTTAATTATTAAAATGGACGATCACCATTTGTGGAAAGACCTAACATCTAATATAAAATTTTCCTAGGCCCATCAAGGATTGACTAAGGCCTTCCAAGCACATACCATATTCAGAGTACCCTTATCTAGCCCAAAAATTCTAATTGAGTTAATTAGATTCAATTTCATAATTAATTAATAAATTAAAAATTAAAATCTAATTAAAATCAAAATGGAATAAACACTGAATACTCACTGAACCAACCCATCATGCCAAAACCATGAACAACTATCCATCAGAGGTCTGTGCCACACCTCTTCAAATAACCTAGAAAAAATCCCTATGAATCAAAACTAATTACATTTTTAACTTAATTAAATTTAATGAAAAACCTTATAAAAAATGATGTCATGACTTACCTCCACCAATTCAATGGGAAACTGCGTATAGATGGTGTTACGAGATGTCCTTTACACAAGCCACATGAAAGCCCCATCATTCTGGGATGATTCCACCTTCCTTTAGTGGAATCATCTCTAGAATCCCAATCATAGAAATTTGAAATTAAGGAAGATAGGGTAATATAAACAAAGGTCACAAAAGGGAGAGACATACCTTAAATTACTGAATAATGAGGTGAAATCCACCCTAAATCATAGAGGAAGTAAGGAAGAATAGGGAGGGATGGCCTCCTGCTTGTGCACACCAATACGAGAGGAAGCAGGGGGGGCTACCACCTAAAAACTTGAGGGGGTAGAATTTTAATTCCTCCCCTAAAAATTCCCATCGGCTAGCCGGTAATGGCCACTAGTGGCTGAAGGTAGAAAATGTGCATCCTATCCACCCTTACCCTCTTACGTTCTCCAAAACCTCTAGAATACTCCCCGTGCCCCTAACCATGACCAAAATATACCTATAAAGAGGTCCAAACTCTCAAAATTCGAATCCAAACATTGATTTAAAATATCTCCCCAGAACCAATCAGAAAAATTGATCCTCCCATTAAAATTTTGAATCTGTACAGACACATGATCTTACAACTATTTGTGATATAGGTGATATGAAAAGTAAATTTTGTTTAAAAACTTTCACCAATGCAGGGGTAAACTTTGGAAGAAAATGTTGGAGTTGGTGCCCTAGAACCAACTTCCATGTACTTTGCGATTAATTGTATTAATTGTTTTTAATATTAATAAACTTCATATCACATCATGATTATTATTCTGTGTGACATTGTATGTGATAATTTCCTATGAGTATCTTTCACACTGAATGGTCATAGTAGTTTTCTATGATGAGAACCTAGAAGTTCAACTATAGTATTTTTAAATATTGTTCTATAGTTAGATTCTATCATTTTATAGGACATAAATGATACATGCTATTATTGGTGGAGACTCATAAGACTCTGATTCACTCTCTCATGGTGTATGTAGTGTAAGAGATTCCGAAGACACAATATTCCAATTGGAAATCCACATTTAGATGTGTCATTGGATGTTCCTATTTGAAAATTTGTGTATTGATCCTTAGACTTTAATATTATTATTAATGGATATCATTAGTTATGTATATTGATGTATTGACTAAAA
The DNA here is from genome assembly GCA_963277665.1 of Viscum album. Classification (NCBI taxonomy): domain Eukaryota; kingdom Viridiplantae; phylum Streptophyta; class Magnoliopsida; order Santalales; family Viscaceae; genus Viscum; species Viscum album. Next base: position 1,657,725,068 of record OY728163.1, read on the forward strand.
CCATGATGACATATGTTTTTGGAGACGTTGGATACATTGGGTGCATTATGAGTGATATTGTATTAATGAATAATGTGAGAAAGGATTTGTACCTTATATTATTTAATGGAAGTTGATATATTAGGTCCTTTGATGTGAATGGAATAGCCTAAATAAATCAATAAATATGGTGTTATATGGGAAAGTTCGTTTTCATAAAGTCAAATAAAGATTTATCAAGCATATAGGTTGACGACACTAGCATACAACATGATTGATTAGAGATATCATGATAAAAGAATTATATTGCACCATAAAAATTTGTATGAGGTTGTATGTTGTTGAGACATTAAATTCTTTCTCTATGGGTTTGTTAGCATGTTTCCAGATTCTAACTATATACTTTAGGTGGTTTTGAGTAATTCCACCGAGAAAGAGGCCTAGAGGATGACACACTGAGCATGTTCAAAATCCCAGTTAAATTCTATTTGAATTTAAAAAGTTATAATAAATATTATTCCTACTTCATGGTTTAATAATTATTTAGGATTGGTTGATCGCCAATATCTAATCATGAGTTATTTAGAAGAATAAATATTTGAGTGAAATAATAATAAATATTTATTCACAAGATTTAATGAATAAAATATTTATTATATTTATAAACAAATAATGCAATGACATTTATTTATTAAATAGATAGTCATTATTTAAGGTCTAATAAATATACAGTAGGGTTGAAGATCAAGTTTAATAGTCTAGATGGAAATGATATATTAAATATAATTTAAATAAATATTAATTTATTTATTTAACAAATGATGTTTATTTATCCTCATGTGTTGCACATGTCAAACAAATAATAATAATATTTATATTATTATTATACAAGAGGTTTTATAAGGAATAAGATATTGAATAAGGTCCTATGTACAATTACTAACCCTAGCCTAGCTTTATAAATACCCGATTATATTACTTTTTAGGGTTATCTTCTTGTTGTGCACAAAAAACCTAGAGAGAATTCTCTCAAGCCATAAGAGAGAATCCTCTCAAGAACATGCTCAAGAAAAAGAGCGTCAATCCTTCTCTAATATCTCATACCTTTAAGAGATTCTTAAGAATCATTTTTCCAAGAATATGTTCTTCCTACAATCAATGATGAACGATGAAAATGATCCTAATCAATCACACTTGCACTTGATGACTCTAAAATGATGTTTTGAGGTTTTGGAGCACGTGTAGATCACTACTAGAGGGATTATGCCCTTGGATATTGTGAAACAATGGTGGTACGATGGGAGAAATCAACCAAATCATTAACAGAGAAAGAATTAAAGATCAAAGTAATTATAAATCTATCTATAAATTAATTATAAATTTTATGTGATGATTCATCCTTCTTGGTTTTGACATTCTCAAGTCAATTAATCTTTGATTTAATTTCCTTGGTCATGAAATTCTTCGTCATGTACATCTCGAATTATTCATCGATTATGGAAAAAATACAAGTTGACCATGCCTAATAGGTTCTTCCACTATGCCCAAAACCTTCGGATAAAATATTTAACCAAAGTTGTTATCTCATGTTATATATATGAATTATTCATTCATTTAATTAATTTTCTATTTTAATATTTATGTATATGAAATGTTTATATTTTGAATATTTGCGGGATTATTAAAATTTTCAAATCACTTCTTATAAATGTCACCCCTTACATATAATGAGTTTCATACTATGTATTTTTATAAGATTAAATTTATTTCAACTAAAATTAATCATTTTTTAAAAAACAGGATAAAAGAATCAATTGAATATGTAAAGTATTTCAAAATCAAAAAAATATTGTCAATCATAGATGAAATTCAATATTTTTTGAATAAAAAACAATGACAAATGAATGTGAGTGTATACTCACAATACAAAAATTAAATAAATAAAAGCAATAAAAACATAAAGAAATAAAGCCATTTTTTTATTCCACTAGCATTTTGACACATGTATAGGCTACATATAAATATTATCAATGAACCATACTGATCCATATCCTACAAGAGAGATATAATGGATTTAATTTTTTAAATTGAATATAGTTTGGGTGATTAATGATTATAATAATTACTACCCATGATAATGGTGCCCATGAGAATCACCATTCATGGAAATTGTAATAATCTAAAATAATTATATTATTTCATAACACTCTTACTTGGATGTCATTAATTTCATGGAATATTAGTTATCCTTAATTTAAAAAAAAATATGTGGGAAAAAATGGGATAAAAATAATAATTGAATTTAATGTTAATTTTTATGTTGTCATATTAAAAAAACCTTTATTTGGAAACCATGGTGGGAAATAAAAATTTTAAACTCTCCCTAATTAAAAAATGAAAGGATTTGTAGTCTTTGAATCCCATTTTTATAAATTAACTTCTCCAAACTTGAGGTTGGTAATACCTTTGTGAATAAATTTTCATGATTATCAGACGATATAATTTTTTAGATATTTAACTTACCAGACTTTTCGAATCTAATGGGTAAAAACGAATTTTGGTACAATTTTTTAATATCATATTTGATATACCAATATTTTAATTACACTACATAAACTATATTATCTTCGTGTAAAGTTGTGTTAATATCATTATTTTTTATTAATACAAAACTTTTGATATGATGAACAAATGAACTCAAACGAACACATTCTTGACTTATCTCATGAATTGAAAAAAAATCAGTATGATTTGAGGAAGTTATAGAAATGATTTTTTTATATTTACATGATATTGTTGTTCCACCACATGTGAATAAATTTTCAATTTGAGATCTCTCTCTACATAAATCATAAAAAAATCAACATCAACCTAACCAACCAATTTTGATTATGTTTTTTATAATAAAATAATTCTCAATCAACAGATCCTTGAAGCTATTATAAAACCTACTTGATACCATTATAATGACTTTGAGTAGGAGAAGAATCTTATCTATACAATAAATTCATAGAGAATGATATGCATTCCCTTGTATTATTTTTGAGGTACATTAGTTCTCCTATAACACCAAGATGTGTTACTTTAGAACCAAAAAGTTCTTCATTATCCTCTCATGATGTAAAGGATCCTTATATTGATTAAGAGATCATGAAAAAATTGATGTACATAGTGGATGATATTTGTCCATATAAAAATATTTTAATATTTTTTCAATATAACCTGATTGATGAACAAAAATTCATTCTTACAAATGTTCAATATTCAATAAAAGGCCTAAATTTTTCTTTCCAAAGTCTATAATTTCAAATTATTTATTTAAAATTTCTATTGTATTGGAAATCTCATCAAGAGTTTCAATAATATTAAAATCATCAACATATACTATTGTCATTTTTTAATACTTCTAGGATTTTCATATAAATATCATTATCAATGTTACTATAAATTTATACAGTCACAACATCTATTAAATGTATTTTAGGATTTGAATGTATAACAACTGTCATGATACATAGAAAGATTTTAACATCTATTATACAGGAAAATGTTTTATCATAATCAATTTCACATATTTGTGAGAAAATTTAAGCAACCAATCACACATTATATCTCATAAATTTATTATTTTCATTTCTATTTGTCACAATACCCATTTATAACCAATGGTTTTAATCCCTTATGGGGGTCTACACAATCGATCCAAAAAACTCCATGTTTTGAAAGTGATTTTAATTTGGAATGAGAAAAAAATTTCCATTTATCCAACTTAATTTTATCATGAAATTTATTTTATAATTTAAGTTCTTTATCCTCATCAAGAACATCAAGTGTACGATTATATGAAAATGTTTCATTAACAATAGTCTTCACTCGGTTCCAATATCTTCTAGTGTTACTAAATTTTATAGAAATTTTCTCTTGAACATGATAATGTAATTTAGATACATTTATTTATTGAGGAATATCATGATCAAATAAATTTATATTTTCCTTAGGTTTATTTATTCCCTCAACTACTATGGGCTATTTCCATTTCCTTTGATGAAAATTTTTATCTTTTGAAACAAGTTATCTACCATGTTTCAAGTGTGGGTTAGAAAAATTGTTGGTAGTGTTATTATATTATTCTTAAAATATATTTATTACAACTAGTTAATTTTAACTTATATATATGATTTTTCACCTTTTTTGAATCATTGAATGAATCAAAATGCTAAATTTTTCAAATCAATGATCTTTAAAACTACCATTTCACACATGTCACAACCTGTCCCCAATAGAACCCCTCTTGGGATAGTAATGAAGAGAACTATAACCCATAGAACCTATCATAAATAGGACATAGTTTTATGACTATAATAAAAGTTTTAATCACAATAAGGGGGGAATTAGACCTATGAATCCCAAGAACAATAATAATAAACCACAAATCACATCCATATAATATGATAAAACCAAATTCTATCCATAATAAAAAATGCATGTAATTTTATACAAGAAAAAAGTTTCCAAAATGAATAACAAAATCAAATCCTATGGTAGCGACTCCAACTCCAATGATCATGTAATAAAACAACTTGGGTTAATGAATATAGCCACCAAAATTACCCTACCACAAGGCTCGAAGTGTGTTTCTGATCCCCATGGGATGGAGACAAGCACTAGGGTATCATACAAAAGAACACATGAATGATTTCAACCTAAATAGATATATGATAAGATGGAAAAAAATAGAGTACCATAAAAAATATCCATGATACATCATATGTCAAAAATAACCAACCCATAAAAGGTAACATCCAGTAACTGGATAATGAGGTCTAAATAAACAAACTGATAAACCATCAACATGGAACCCAGAGAAAACCTTGGGTCCATCTCCACATGACTATACGTCACCACCATCCCAACCCATCATAAGTCAACACGAACTAAGAGATCCATCCTCTACATGATGCTCTTCCCTTTACCTTTATCCCACAAGACCAAAGCTACATATGCCCAACAACAAAACTAGGGTATGAGAACTAAATATCAGTTGGATACCACCAAGAATATATAAAATTTCTATCAATGTGAATCCATTATTTCTTGTATAAAATATATTTCAAGATATTTCAAAAGAAATAAATTTCCATATAAAATCATCCTTTGGTATTCTTTTAAAAAACATTCCATATTCAAATACACAAATAAATGTGACATAAAAATTATCCATGAGTCATATGATGATGAAATAAATAGGTTTTAATTATCAATATTCATATAAAGTGGGAAATAAGAATATATGCATATCAAGTGGGAAATAAGAATATAAACTGAACAAGTACATAATGCATACATACAACACCAAAAGGACAATCATAACACAAGGGTGTACAAAAATCAGAAAAACAAGAACAATAGCTGATATAAGTGACTCATAAATTTTGATAACCTTGGTTCCCTATAAAGGTTACCTAATATAAACCATGGAATCATGGTAAACTCATATAGTGACATCTAACTGAACTAGGGATCACATATGTCTAGTTTTCCCTCGTACCCCAAGGTATTCTTGATGTGCTAATACATTGTCATTTTGTTCAAGAAACCAAGTTCACATTTCATAAAGCATTCCCAAGGAAAATCCATTTCATTTCATGTCCACATTTTCATAAAACATTTTTTATAGCGATACCACACCACTTCCATGCTTAATAAACCATTTCCTTTTTAGAATCATATTTGAGACAATTTATCAAACACATAATGTGCATTAAATGAGTTTACATAAAAAACTAACTATTTAGAAATCATTTCTATATCCATAAAAGATAAAATACACTCTCAGGGATTTCAAATCATCAATTTTAAAATTAAAAACCAAAATAAATCATATTAACATAAGACATGTTAAGGGATAGACCGTAGGATAAAGACACCTACTTCAAGAATGAATATAACCTCATTAACTTCAAAAATGGTGATGAGAAATATCTGATCCTCACAAGCCTATATATACAAATAACATCACCAATTATACATCAAAAACCTTAGATCTGATAATCATAGCCCAATTGGGTTCCAACAGATCAAGGGGAATAGAGACTAAGAATAAATCCAAGTAAAAGAGGAGAAATCGAGAGAAAAATTGAGCATACCTCGATGAGATCCACCCAAAATGATCACATATCACCAAATAATCAAGAGAAGAGTCCTCTAAATAATCATGGAGGGGTTGGTTCAAGTTAATAATAGATTAGTAGAATATTAGAGTTAAGAAAACCAAGGGAATTAGGTTAATTTTTTTGTTTTAAGAAGTTTAGATTTGGGTACACAGTTAGGACACACAGTTAAACAAACTGTACATTAACCATGTGGTAGCCACTATCCCTTAAAAAACCAAATCGTACAGTTTCCTAGGAATTATCGCATGATTAGACAAACCATACTCAAGTCGTACAACAAACATTGTACCAAAACCCATCCTCTCACATTATTTTCTTAGTGACTTGCATATTTATACAAACCATACTCAAACCATGAAAATATCCATTAGAACTTACAAATACATATCGCATGATTACCGTATGATGACTTCTAATCATGCACAGACCATGCGCTTGACCTTTTTTCTCTGGATCTCTAAATTTTTAACCACTAACACCATAAGTACTTTAAAACCTCAAAAGAGATAAACTAATATCCAAATTAAGCATACCTGTATCCTGGAGAGAATTACAATTCCCCCACTATAAAATATTTCTATCCCCAGAAAGGATCAAGATCAAAAACCTAAAAAGAGATAAGGTCATTGTTGCATCATCATGGCCTCACACTCCTATGTCTCATGGTTGTCCCTACAAAACTACCATATTACTCAAACCAATGGGATAATATTTCCACACAAAACCTTATACAATTGGTCTACTATCTGAATAGTTCTTTCAACCACTAAGATGTCAAGTTCAATCTCAATATTATCCCACTCAATCATGTGTGAGAAATATGGTTATGACTTCTTTAGTTGGGAAACATGGAACATATCATGGATATAATTAAAATGAGTAGGTAAGTTTAATCAACAATACACCTTCTTAAGTCACTCCACAATCTCAAATAGGTCGACATAATGAGGTGCTAAATTACCCTACTTCTCTAAAAATCTATGCCCCAACCAAGGTGAAACTCTAAGGAAAAATTGATCACTAACCTCAAACTCCAACGAATGATGATGCTGATAGACATATGATTTCTAGTGAATCTAAGATGCCACTAACCTCTTATTGATAAATTTCATGATATCCATCATATACTAGAAGATACTTGGTCCAAACAAGGACTATTCTCCAACCTATTCCCAATAAATAGGGGACCTATAAGACCTCCCATACAAAAATCTAAAAAGGTTCCCGTTGGTGTCTAAATTTCATCAAAGGTCTAAAATGGATAGTTTTGGGTAAACCAAACATGCCAAACACCCTGAAGGACCATTTCAGGGCTGATGGACCTGGTGCAAACAAGTTCTAGTAGCTGCGCAAAAAGACAAAATTCTGCACACAAACTAGTTACACACCAAAGACAACGTATGGTTCCATGGAAACTCTACAGGACGAAGACCCACCTAAGGTTGGGGCATGCAAGAAGAACTTACTGTGCATAAGAAATCGGTGTTGTGTGAAACAAAAAGCCTCATACACAACCCTAATGTGCTACCTCTCATGTTTCATGCCAAATACGATGATAATCCGACAATGTTGTGTGGCCAAGTCTCAACGACAAAGGATGAGGCTACACACAACTTGAATTGCATTCTCAAGGGGTTGTACACTAATAGATGAGGATTTTGGCTATAAATAGAAGTTAACCCCTCCCTTGGAGAGGATATCTAGAAGTTGAAAATCCACTCCCATGCACACAAAACTATTCTTCCATGACAACACACAACATGGAACCCCTAAGGTAGCGAATCCTGCATGAAAGACTTAATATGGGATCAAAATTGACTTGGACCACAGTTGAGTGATCCTCTTGCAAATCCTATGAATTAGTTTGGGTTCCCATAAGAGAAGATTCCTACATACAACCCTGATTTGTATGTAAACCTAAAATCTTGTGTGCACCTACTCCTTAAGCCTCTATGGACTTCCCTTATGCTAAAGTACCATGCTTATGCAACTCTTATGCGCAACCCAACCCAGTTGTACACAACAATTTCCTAGTTCCCTACTTGATTTCCTCTATTCCCCTAGTGTATCCATTTACCTACCTATTGCTTCTAAGCATAGGTTGCATAACCATTATTTATTATAAGCATAGGGACCGTAATGTGGACCCCATGACTAACTAATCCTCTAAGACAACACCAATGCCATGCCCCACTGAAAAGGCGCATGAGCGGTGGTCATGTAAGCCCAAGGGGTGAGGAGTGAGTCCACACACATCTAAGATGCATGATGTAAAACTTCCTAGCTGCACGTCTCAGTTGTATGATGTTAAAATAAATAAAAAATTCCTAATCACACAATGTAAAACTGTAGTCTTACCATGTGTGATAAACAAAATATGCCCCATGTATGATCATCATAGGATTCCACCTTCTCCCCCACCATGGGATGACCGTTATGTCTCAAGAAACTTAATGCATAATACCCACACCATTCCAACCAAGAGAAATCCTATTGCGAAGGGTATATTATACATGTAATCCCCACACCATCCTTCACATAAAATATTTTTACGACATGATCATACTTACCGTATGATGTTAAACTATATGGATTAGTCATGTCACATGAACTTAAAATACGACATCAAACTACATTGGTTTTGATCCCTATCTTATAAACATGGTACATAGGATGCATCCCTAAGGTTCAATCTTGAAAATGGTAACCCCAGGTGTGATATATTCCCTCCTAGGGACACACTCATCAGATCCACCTCCATGGGGAATTCTGATCCACAACCCCGTATCCGCCTCAAGGGGAATTTTGATTTTCAACTCTGGATCCACCTCAAGGGGCGTTCTGATCCATCCCTCTTGGATCCGTCTCCATTGGGAATTATGATCCACAATCTCAAGTCCACCTCAAGGGTAATTATGATCCATTGGTAAAACCATGTGTGACATCTTCCCTCTTATGAAAACACCTCCCAGATTTTCCTCCACGGGGTGTTTTGATCCACAACTCCAGATCTGCCTCAATGGGCGTTCTAATCTTTACTACTCTAGATCTTTCTCAAGGGGAATTCTGATCTATCTATCCCATATCCTACACCATAGGGAATCACTACTGGAAAAATGGATTATTGTGACGTGTTATTTACGACGAGGTACCATTGTAAATAACCCATCACGGAAAATGGCGTCGCAAATATTCTTTTTTGCGATGGACAATTTCAATACCTTATTTTTTGTGACAGGCCAACGACCCATCGCAAAAATACATTCGGTATTTTTTTAAATAAACTATTTGCGATGGGCCAGCGACCCGTCGCAAATAACCTCCCTTTTTTTACTCTGTTGCGACGGACCGTCGCAATTACTAATAGCGACGATCCATCGTGATTATCCCTCAAAATAAAAAAATAAACCCTTTTGCGACAGACCGTCACAAATAGTTAAAAAAATAAAAATAAAAAATTAATTTTTTTAATAATAATATAATATTAATATAAATAAAATCATAATATTAATATTAATAGAATAAAATTATTTATAAAATAATAAATATAATATAATATTATTATAAATAAAATAATAATATTAACATTCATAAAATAAAATTAATTATAAAATAATTAATTAATATAATAATAATATTATTAATATTAATGAAATAACAATATTAGTAATATAATAAAAACTTGATTATTCACAAAAATATAAAAATATATTAGATAATAAAATAATAAATATAATAAAAAATTAAATTAATAAAAAAACTATAATTTTCGATACAATATAAAACACACACTATTTAAAACATTAAATAATTAATATTACAAAAAAATTAAATTCAAATGTTTCATCATAAAATAAAAACACATCACTGATCAGGGGGAGGGTCGTTTGGAGGAGCTGAAGGAGACGGTGGAGGGAACTCCATCCCTAAACTATGAGATCAGATGTTGCATGTACTCCATCTGTCCCTGCTCCTGCTCCTGCTGCCATCGACGCATCTCATCCTACATCTGCTGCTGCTACTGCTGCTGTCAGAGAAACTCTTCATGTTGCTGCTACTGCCACTGATGCATCTCCTCCTGCTTCTTACACATGGTCTCTATCAACTCTCTCTGATCTTGCAGCTGATCCTGATATTGTGCATGATATGATGATGACTCTCCATAAGCTCCTCTCAAGCTGGGCACTGACATCACATAGGTGCCATAAAAACCCCCAGGGGTCACTCGAGAGCCAATACTAACAACTTATCCTTTCTTGAATCCATATTGGGTTGCTTGCATCCATGCTGCCTCATCAAATCAGGGGGCACTAGTCTGACCATCGGTCTCAGCCTGAATCTCAACATCTGTCTGAGACGTCGTGACCTCATATGACTCCTTCAATTAAAATTTAAAATTAAAATAGTTAAAATATTATTTGTAGTTAAATTTAATACTAAAAACACTTATAATGACCACAATCTGACACTGGCGAGCACCTCTAATCTCCCCAGTGGCTGGATCACTTTACATCCTCTTATAAATGTCGTACTCCATAATATCAGGATGTGCGACTGCCTATATGAATATAAAATAAACCATTTAAATTTAAATTTATATACAATATTTAAAAAAAATTTACTTACCATATCCTCTCTATGCATACTGAATGTACAACTACCAGCTCGATGTGTCACCTCCTATCTCCCATGATTTTGCTAACTTACTGATGATCCAATCTGAAATCGACTACTCAACCAGTGTGTACATAATCCATCCCAAACCTGAGATGAAATATAATCAGGTCGGTGGACATGATATGTCTCATCAAACTCCTTCACTCCTGCTTTCTCCATTGCTTTACTTTTCAAATTATGCAAAAACTGAGTGTAACACGTACGCATAGATCCCTATCATGCCTTCCAAATAGGCTCACACATGCTCTCCTCAATGGGATACCATAAACCCTAAAAACAATTTATTATATAAAGTTATTAATTTAATTAATTTCAAAATAAATATTATTTATTTACGTACCAGCCAATGCTCGAATATGCTCTGCTAAAAATTGATGGGAATATGATCCCAGGACACCCATGCATCAAAAAAATAATTGTACAATATAGAACTCCCCTATCCAACGTCTATATGCATAAAGTTGTGAAAAAAAGAATAATTAATCAAACAATTAGAATATAAATAAATTAATGAAAACTAACTAAAATTCACAGATAAACATACCTCTGCATGTGTGGATCGAACCCAAGATTTGGACATCGCTCGGATATAGGGTCAGGAATCATAAGTCATGCAAGACCACGCCCCCTCTGGGTGCCCCCAGAACTGTCAACAGTATGAGGGCGACTAATCCGACCTCCTACTCGTCCAAAGGTAGATCGCCCTCCTACAACATACAAAACAGATTTTCGTCCATCTGAAACATGAAATCATTGTTGTTAGCAGACAATTGAAAATAACTATTATATATATATATATATATTTATTATATGATTATAACCAGCATTTAACCATGTCAATGTTCATCTTTATACTCATCTTCATAGCTGTTGATGTCAATGTATTCATCTTCCACCTCAACATCATCAATTTACATATTAGTTTCAGTTTCATCATCTCTTGTCATTTTAAATTCAGTTGTAACATCATTAACATTATTTTCCCCATCAGTCCTTAACTATGGGGTGTCATCAATGATATTCATATCTCTGTGTAAAATATGGATTTGGAGTAGTCTATTGAAAAATTTCAATTCCTTGCACTTCAGTGGAACCACATTCACTTTCAGTAAATTGATTCTATCAAGATTTAATTTTTATTATGCTCCACCAATCATCCAACTCCCTTGAAGTAGCACAGTAATTTGCATAATAAATCTGATGTGCCTGATGAGCTAATAAAAATGGTTCATTTACTGAAATAATATCAATGATTCCATGGATTAGATGAACATGTAAGCCTATCTCAATATCCAACCACTAACATTTAAACATCGTTACGTAATGTTGTCCCAAATAATACACTTCAATAATTTCTTCCATCATGCCATAAAAGTCAACTTTAGTTTCTCTATGATGATATCCTCTCATGAAAACACCACTATTCATTGTTTTTTTTATTCCCCACATGCACATGTATGAAATCGATAATCATTCACCATATATGTATTATAAAATTTAACCATTTTGGATGGTGGGTTACTCAATACCGAAAATAGATTATCAATTTTATCACCATGTTGAGATAAATAAAAAGTTGTAAAACAATTATCACCATAACAAGTATTAAATTAAATTTTTATGTGAAATAAAAAATAATTTATGTTACCAGTTTTTGAAACTAGTAGATTTTTTTAACGATGTTCTTTAAGAGAAGCTACTGTAATTTGTGGAAACTATTTATTGATATTATTATCATATAACCTACAAATAAAATAACATTAATTTAATATTATAAAAATTATAGAATAAGTGATAGGAGAACTCATAGTACAAATGGTGTCATTTCTTCACAGTTTAGAAAAATATATGTATGAGCTCTGGGATTTTCATCATATGAAAGCCATCGTTCATGAACTCCACTGAAACCAAGTTCGGGCTTTTTGAAAACTGATAATTGATTGCTCATTCCATCATCAAAATTTCCCTCATTACAGATCATGTGGTTGTTTTTTGATGGATATTCAGATTGAAAATAATGAGAGCATAAAAAATAAATTTTCTCTTGCAAATAAGCCTCTACGATTGAGCCTTCAATGGATGCTTTGTTACGCACTTTTTTTTTCAATTTTTGAATGCATCTCTCAAATGGGTACATCCATCAAAACTGCATTGGACCTACATATTTTATTTCATGCAGCAAATGTAATATCAAATGTTCTATTGAATCAAACAAACCTGGCGGTAAGTTTTTTTCTTAGTTTACATTAAATTAAAACAACATCTTATTGCAGTTTTTTATGACATCATAGTCTATTGTCAACACAAAAATGTCTCGAAAAAAATATGATATGTTTATTAGTGCATCCCAAATCATTGGATTTAACAAACCTATTAATCCAATTGGAAGAAGTCTTTCCATTAAAACATGACAATCATGACTTTTCAATATGGTAATATGACCATTTATGACACATCTTACCAAATTAGAAGCATAACCATCTGGAAGTATCAAATATGAAATCCAATGACAAAATAATAAATGACTCTCTTTGGACAGTTTATAAGCTTCTTTTGGCTTCATTAATTTCTATGATCTGATATTTTCAAACGGTTCAAGTTCTGGTCACTTAAAATTTTGGCAAGATCTAATCGTGCATTCACATTGTCTTTGGTATTACCTAGTGTATCCAAAACTGTATGAAATAAATGATCAAAATAGTTCTTCTCAATATTCATCACATCCAACATGTGACAAACCAAAAAATCATACCAATATGAAAAATCCCAAAAAATGATCTATTTTATCCAATTGTGCTCTTTTCCAAACCCATCGATTTTCTATTGGTTTATTGTTGGTCCAAATGCGATGGGAGGTAATAAAGACACAATTTATTTTAACTATGTACCTAAGATCATTGTTGGAGGCCCATATTTTTCAACTATTCCTTTTCTGAAATGATATTTTTTTTCTTCGAAAAGGATGATCGGCTGGAAAAAATATGTGATGATAGTCGAAGAAACAAGGTTTTTTTTCTATTGATGAGCATAAATGCTTTTCTATCTCTCATACATTACATAAATGATTTTGGACCATGTTTACTCTAGCTAGATAACACCCCATATGCTGTAAAGTCACTAGTTTTCCACATCAATGCAACTTTCAGTAGGAAGTTTTGTTTCACAGCAACATCATATGCACCGACACCATTACTCCACAGTGAATTTAACTAATCAATCAATGGATTCAAATAAACATCGATATTATTTTTTAGATGACCTGGAATTAATAACTTAAAAAATATATATGGCTCCTTCATCAACATCCATGGAGGTAAATTATATGGAGTTATAAAGAAAGGTCAACATGAATACTGACTATCGTAAGAACCAAACATACATAAACCATCAGTAGAAAGACCCACTCACACATTTTTGGATTCTAAAGAAAACAAAAAATGCACTTGGTCAAATTTTTTCCATGAATCACCATCAAAGAGATGATTTAGGCTTTTACTGGGCGAAATGTTGGTTTTTTCCATGACATCAATGATGTTGTGTTTTGATACATAAATAAACACTGCAATCTGGGTGTGAGAGGGAAATATATTAATTGTTTCACAGGAACAAATCAAGACTTCCCTTTTTGAGCTTCTTTATACCATGATTGTCCATATGTAGGACAACTATCCAACAACTCATTTTCACCATAATATGCAGTCATTTGAACATGTATAAATCTTTTGATAACCAAGACCCAGATTATGAACCAGCCTCTTGCTCTCATAGAAATTTGAAGGCAAAACATTTCCTTCAGGTAGTAGTGTTTTTTAAAAAGAGAATATCTGATCAAAATAACTATTTGAATTCCATTATCTGATTTAATGGCCATAAATTTAGCAACTGCTTAAAACTTGCTTATATTACAACCAGGATATAAGGCATCCTCAATAGACCTCAACAGCTCATATAAATGAGATGGTTCTAAATCAGAAGTTAAATCAATATCATCCTGAGTTTCAGTTTTTTGAATAGATGGACTTGCCACATCATGTACTAAATTTTGAAACTGTGCTGGATCTGGAACCAAATTATTAATATCTTCTCTGGAACTATGTTCACCATGTTGCTACCAAAAAACATAATTTGTTTGAAAACCAAAACACAATAAATGACTTCCAACTTTTTCAAATGTGTGATACATCCTCAGAGCACATTTTTTAAAAGGACACTTAATTGTCCCTTCTGAAATAAATTCTGGTTTCGATGATGCAAATGACAAGAAAATTTGAACACCCTTAATATAAACAGGATTTAAACTAGAGCTATTTGGATTCCTATACTGAGTTATCCAAGAAGGATCATCTAATAATGACTGTTGTTGACTTCCTCGTTCAATATTTTTCTAAAAAATATGAAATAATTAGTTATTTTGTATAATTAGATATAAGATAAACACTATCCAAAAAAGAGAATACAATTAAATTCTCTTTTCTAGAAATTTATAATAGTTTCTATTATTTTACAGTTATTTATATTATTTTTTTAAGATTTTATACTAATCCACACTCATTTATAAAAATTTATACCAATTACCACTAATTATTATTAATTTCAGGTAATTTTTACTAATTATTGTTAATTACCAACGACACAATTTCCAACGGATTGGAAGCAACTCTTTTGCCCGATGACTGATCCCCTTGAAACTTTTTGCAATTAAAAGCACTATGAAAAGTCTGCTCTGATGTACGAATATCCATTTTTGTATGCACGAGGATGGAGAGTAGGGAGGCCTCACCACACTGATATCTATGCTCTTGTGCATACGAAAATGCATATTCGTACATCATATTAGACTATTCAAAGTGATTTTAGTCGCAGAAAGTTGCAAGGGGACCAGTCGTTAGGAAAAAGAGCCTCTTTTGTCCGACAACTCACCTCCTTGTAACTTTCTCCAACTTAAATTAGTATGAAAAATCTACTCCGATATATGTTCGAGAATATTTTTCATATTGATTTCAATGGAAGAAATTTTCAAGGAGCTGAGGCGTCAATCAAAAGGAATACCGCTAATCCGTTGGAAATTGTGCCGGTTTATCAATGTTCTCAAATTTATTATGATTTATTCATAATTAGTCCTAATTATTACTAATTACTACTAATTAGTCCTAATTATTACTAATTATTACTAATTATTTCTTTTTATTACAATTTATTATAATTTATTACAATTTATTACAATTTATTACTAATTATTACTAATTATTACTAATTATTAAAATTTATTACTAATTATTACTAATTATTACTAATTATTATAATTTATTACAAATTCTTACAATTTATTACAAATTATTACAATTTATTACAAATTATTACAAATTATTACAAATTATTACTAATTATTACTAATTATTACTAATTATTACTAATTATTACTAATTATTACTAATTATTACTAATTATTACTATTTATTACTATTTGTTACTATTTATTACTAATTATTACTATTTATTACTATTTATCACTATTTATTACGAATTATTACTAATTATTATTATTTATTACTATTTGTTACTAATTATTACTAATTATTACTATTTATTAGTATTTATTACTAACTATTACTAATTAATACTATTTATTACTAATTATTAATAATTATTACAAATTAATACAAATTAATACTAATTATTACTATTTATTACAATTTATTACTAATTATTACTAATTATTACTAATTATTACTAATTATTACTAATTATTACTAATTATTACTAACTATTACTAATTATTACTATTTATTACTAATTATTAGTAATTATTAGTAATTATTACTAATTATTACTAATTATTACTAATTATTACAATTTATTACAATTTCTTACAATTTATTACAATTTATTACAATCTATTACAATTTATTACAATTTATTAGTAATTATTACAATTTATTTCATTTTATTTCAATTTATTACAATTTATTACTAATTATTACTAATTATTACTAATTATTAAAATTTATTTCTAATTATTAAAATTTATTACTAATTATTACTAATTATTACTAATTATTACTAATTATTACTAATTATTACTAATTATTACTAATTATTACTAATTATTACTAATTAGTACAATTTATTACTAATTATTAAAATTTATTACTAATTATTAAAATTTATTACTAATTATTAAAATTTATTACTAATTATTAAAATTTATTACTAATTATTACAATTTATTAATAATTATTACAATTTTTATAATTATTAAAATTTATTACTAATTATTACTAATTATTTCTATTTATTACTATTTATTACTAATTATTACAATTTATTGCTAATTAACACTGAGATATAACTATTAATAAAAATAAATACAAAAAAAATTATATATCTAATTCTAATTTAATTAATTCACTTCTAATTTAAAATAAAATAAATTGACTAAACAATAAAAAAATAGATAAATACCTTGAAACTAAAGTTTTCAGAGTACTGCAATCACAAATAATGCTCTGATTTGAAAGTTTAAACTATGAAAAATTTTAGAAGAATTTTTTTTCTGTAGAGATAGAGAGAGAAGTTAAGTAAATAGTGAAATGAGAGGAAAAACGGATGAGAGTATATATAGGTTAGAGTATTTGCGACGGAGCCCATTGCAAATACCTCTGCCCGCATTTATTGCAACGAGCTGTTAAAAAGGTATTTGCGACGAGCCTCATCGCAAATACCACCTACCGACAAAGTATTTGCGATGGGGAAGATATCCCATCGCAAATACTAAAAACAACCACCTACTATTTGTGACGGGAATAGGAACCCGTCACAAATAGCCTTACCTACGGTTTGGTGTGTATTTCGCGCCAAACCTTTTGCAACGGGCGGTAAGAGCCGGTCACAAATAACCCCTT
Organism: Viscum album; assembly: GCA_963277665.1. Taxonomy (NCBI): domain Eukaryota; kingdom Viridiplantae; phylum Streptophyta; class Magnoliopsida; order Santalales; family Viscaceae; genus Viscum; species Viscum album. The sequence goes on from OY728163.1 coordinate 1,657,742,799, forward strand.
TCAAAGGGTTATTTGCGACAAACCCTTGACCTATCGCAAATAACTCGTCGCAAATATCCGTTTTTCCCGTAGTGCATTCTGATCCATAATCCTAGGTCTGTCTCCATAGGGTGTTCTGATCAATCGATAAACTCAGGTGTGACATCTTCCCTCCTAGGGGCACACCTCCTAGATCAACCTCCACGGGTCATTATGATCCATTCATCCTGTCCCCACAAGACATTAACCCTATTCCCATCTTCACAAGATGCTTAACTCATGCTCTGATCTGTCTCTGCAAGACGTTCTAATCCATCTCCACAGGATGTAGAACTTGTGACCTGACCTGAACACCCACCCCATGCAAAACATGGGATTCCAGAGGTGAAAAGACTTGGAAGGCTTACATCCCTAGCGTTAATTACCTCGTGATCGACATGGGATACCTTGGGTTCCATGCCTAAAATGCCACATTTGAGATTCCCTCCTAAGAGAAAGACTCACAGGTGAATAATGTGTCCAACATTTAGACATTCCCAGTGATGCCCAACGTGACTACTCTCCTAACTGAAGGTTACTGCCCTGCCAAGATAAAAGCAATGTAATTAACTAGATTCCACAAAGATATATAATTGGGAACGAGTTCCATGAACACGATTTAATCTATGAGGGAGACCCGAACTAGGAAACGAGCTCTAAGGAAGAACCCATAGAAGGAGGAACCAAAATCCCATCATCCCATTTCGATCAAGGAGAATACATCACTAATGAAAGTGATGAAAGATGTCCACCTTTGGAAAGTGGGTATGTAGAGCTACAACATCCGGTACACACATACATTCGTGTTGACATAAAGGCAGGCCTTAGTGAAAGCATCAAAAATAGAAATGGTGAACCCGACATGAAAATATTCTCCTTTAACCATGGGTATTAGTAGAGTTAGGGAACAAGTGGATTAGTATATCATGGGATTCAAAAATCTGGTGCCAGGTCCCCAAAATAAAATGGTGGTCCCAACATGGAACTCACTTGTGCATTGTGGTAGTTAAAAATTGGGTATCCTCGATATGTGATATTGTCAGTGTGGATCCCTCTCCATATTTGGAAGATTGAATGATGTTGGTGCATTGGAAATTATTTTCTCTATACCTGTACTGATGAATGAATCCACATACCTTAAAGGACTCACACAATGGGGAATCATCAACCCAGTACCTACAGGTGTTGAGGCAAGAGAAATATGGATGCGGCAACCCCATACAACTCCAATATAGCATCCCACCTTTTTATAACATAAACTTTCATTACATTACACAAAACTGAGGATCTTTAAGGTTTAGTTTCTTGGAAACCAGGAACATAATACATGAAAACAACATAAAAAATTATTCTTAAACACTTGAAAGGCTTCTCCTTAAGTTCATCCTAGGTTCATTACTGCATCTCATAAACTGGGGACATGCATCAAAAGAATGGGTGAGCAGAAGGCCTAGTAAGGGAACAAGAGAAACATTTAACATGTGAACTTGAGATACATCAACTATGTCATCAAAAAGAACTTTAAGGCATGAGAAAGAAATCATGTGGCATATCATAATAAAAATAACATTTTTCATAACTTTAAGATGTGTCTAAATCATTTAACATAGACAATCATGAACATATCACCAAGGTCCATCCCCAAGGTTTCATTTGAAAATTACCAAGGTTATTCACCAAGATATCGTGAAAATTTGTAATCTCTAGTGGTTACATCATTACCCAATGCATTGGAGCGATATCAGGGCACACCCTTAAATTTTCCTTTATTATCATGTTATCCACATATATCATCATCAAACATTTCATAAATAACCCATATAGCATAAAATAAATGGGTTTCATTTCATAATCATAACGTTTTTAGAAAAAAACTGCTTTAAAGACATGATCTTTACGTCACTTTAAACCCACGGAAGGGGAGAGCGGGTCTAATGTATGTAAATACCAGAATTTAAAATAGAACATTTTGATATATATGTAAACACCCCTGTATAAATAAGAGCTTTGAGTATTCACTTTATAACATAAAATAATTTTGAGAAAAGAGAGAGGCATTTTGAGACGAAAATTCTACAGCATAACGACTATGTTTTGAGTTTTTAGAAAACATTAAAAAGAGAGGGGACATGGGTCAAACATTCATAAATGACCCATAAAACAGTATAGGGACAGAATAATAAGGATATATGAACATGGTAATGAAATTTAAAGGACATAACATTTTAAATGAAAAACATGGAAGGAAGACAAAAATTAGATTTCTCTTATGAAAGTTCGGCAGCCTAACGACGTTACTTAAACTTCAACAAAAATGATTTGAAAAGATCAAATAGGGTATCTAATAATGTGAAAATAAGAGTTAAGTATGATAGATATAGAGATCATACCCCAACATAATTAAAAAGTAACTTGAAAGACTTTACATGAAAGTAGAACTTTGAAAAGAATGAGAAGGGTGAAAGAATCCCTTAAAAATTCGGCAGCCTAACGGCGTCACTTAAACTTCAACAAAAATGAATTGATGAGATCAAATAGGGTCTCTCATCATATGAAAAATAAAAGTTCAGTATTATAGATATAGATATCATACCCCAACATAATAAAAAGGAACTTGAAAGACTTGACATGAAAGTAGAACATTGAAAAAAAATGAGAAAGGTGAAAGAATCCCTTAAAAATTCGGCAGCCTAACGACGCCACATAAACATTCTTAAAACGAAATGATGAGAGTAAGAGGGGGTCTCTCATCATATGAACATAAAAATTACATTATAATTAAGATAAAATAACATCCTCCAACATAAGAACATGGAGCATAAAATAATGACATAAAATATATTACTTGAAAAGAAAGAGAGAGGTCGGATCCCTTACCTTAAAATGTAACTCTTAAAACTCAAAGGTTTGGACCTTGAGGGCTTGGGGGAAACTTGGGAGGACTCCTTGGGAGGTAAGGAGACCAGAACTTAGTTGATAATGAGTTTTTAATTCAAAGAATGAGAGAATGGCTTGGTATTTATAGGGAAAGTGAGGGGACAAGGCATTAATGGCCAAGGGACACCTCATAAGTGGGTTTCTCAAAACCATGTGCTCTCCCAAGATATTTCTCATGAAGTTAGGACACATGGATCCCCCAATACAATAATTCATCACCTTTGGTCAGCCAACCCATAAAATATCTCATGACATCATCATGACATAGTTATGATGTCATTAAACATACCGAAACCCTAAAACTGTATTTTTACTATTCACTGAAAATTCAACTTTCTCAGAAAAATCCCAAAATTTCACCTTAACCAAATATCAATGCTCTGATTTCAAAAATGAACTCCATTTTATAAAAATATTTTTGTAAATATTTTTAATTTAATTTTTAATTAAAAAACACTATTCACCTGAAAAAACTAATACTTGAATAATAATTTATGAAACCGTTATTTAACCATTTTATTGAATCACATTACTTAATCAAGGTGCCTAGATTATATTAATACTTTCTTTAAGTGAGATTACTAATCCATTTGGCCACATTACTAATCCTAAGCATAAAATCACTATTCATAATTTACTATTCATCAAAAATTAAGTTGATCTTATTAGACTCTAAATTTCATACTGAACATAATTGTAGAAGACCATTTTTTGAAAATCATTAAACATTTTTAATTATTTAAGGTTTACATAAACATTTTTTAAAATATCCTTTCTCTAAAATTCACCAAAAATATGCATACTATATTTATTCAAACATTTGAAAAGTCATAAACATCATCATAAGAAGAAATCCCAATTTTTATTTAAAACAAAGGATTACACAAGGCAGTTACGGTCTCCTTACATATCCCCTTATCAAACCATCATAGGACCTAAGTGTAAGGTGTGCTAAGGTGAGAGAGTCCAAGGGAGGCTCGACCAACATCGCACGTGTAGTAATTTCTATCAGTTTGAACTTCTCGCGAAGACGATCCCGTTCTAGCTTCACACGATGAAGTTCAGCTTGGGTTTGGTCCAGAGCAAAGCCCAGTGGTGCTACCTCCTTCCCAAGTTATGTTAGATGGGCTTCGATCGGTCCAAGACTACCGGGTGAGGCCATCTAATCTTCTTTCTATATTAATTAACCAGGATTACTTGTATTTAGAGACAATAATCAAAACATTTAGTTTCCAGCGGTCATATTGACCAATGGTCAGATAACAGTCAAAACCCAACAGTCTCATTTTAATTATACTCATGTTATCAAATGAAACATTTTTGTTGAGTATAAAAATAAAATAAAAAAAACACACAAAATTAGGAAACAAGATTTATTCAAAATTTCGGGTTGTTACAATCTTCCCCCCTTAAGAAATTGCGTCCTCGCAATTTTTAAAATTGGTTTTTGAAATTTCATTGAAAGTCCCACATCAGAAAAGGAGTCAGTAACACTATTACTTTAAAATAAAGAAAGGTAAGTACAAAGGTCACCCGAGATAGCCCATACTAGGATTCCATAGAGGAAAACATGGATATGGAAGAAAAACAAAGGGTCAAGTTCTGGGGGAGAGTGATAGAAAACATGATTAGGAGAAAGTTAACCATGAGAAAATCCCAAACTTATGATGTGTGTAAACGGTCTTTGATTACCTAGTAGGAAACGTAAACCAACAACATTTTCGTTTTACGTTTCTTCTCATAATTTTGAGGAATTAATTTACTACATAGAACAAAAATATAAGGAAATATACCTACCTTCATGTAGAGTTTCATCCTTTAATAAGTTTCTACCAAAACTAATCTTTTCTCCAAACGATGAGCATTCAAAACTACTTGGTCTCATCAAAACACAAGAATCATCTTCTAGAGAACCAAATAATCCACAAAAGATTAACTATCTATTTCTTCTATCTTTAAACATTATCCCCAAAAAAAAAGGTTAAGGTAAAAAAACTCTTCAAAAAGAAAGAATCCATAGGAATGGAAACTACTTTTAAATCTTCAAAGTTCCATGGTACTACTCAAAGTGAATCATAGACCATTCTATAAATAACGGTCCTTAAAATTCCTCAAAATAAACCAAACTAAGATTGAAACCCAAATACAAGGATTTGATAACATAGTCTTCCAAAATAAACTTCATTGTTCATCTCAAAACAACATCAACCACTCCTAACATCTTATAACAAAAGTAGATAACCTAAACATATTTGACCCAAGATAGGTTAATCATTCCCATAAGTAACCTAAATTACTATAAGTCCACCTTAAATTCATCTATTCTTCAAAATATAAGTCAACCTTACTCCTCAATGAAAATACCATAGTAATCTATTTACCTCGATCATATAGGGTCCCCAAAATAGTGAACGTCTTCCAAAATAATAATAATCTTTTAATCCCCTAATCATCTCTGTCATATTAATATGGCAATCGTCGCATTTCCTATCACATTGGTTGTTGGGACATGTTCTTCCATTTCCCACCATTAACTAAGAAGAGAAAGTATAATTAGGGGCTTAAATACTTAGCCAATAATCATGAAAAGGAACTTAAAGCATATAAGGATAACTTGTAGAAGAAAAGTATACCCTAACTTGTGATCCCCTAGGTTCCCATCTAGGTTATCCATGATAATATATTCTTATGAGAATCTTTATTTTATTTTATCTTTATTCCTTTAACAATGGTTCATACTAAGCTTATGAATTTACCAAAAACATATCCCCCGGGAGTATCATAACCAAGAGTGCAGCAATGCCCGTTGTCGTGTACTAGTTCCCGTTTGAGTCTAGCTCAAAGTAGTGTTTTCGAGTTTTACCCCTATGTACATCTGTGCCAGATCCACCTCTACCTGCTCGTATCCAGATAGGGATGTATTTGCTTGGCAACCCATTACTCCACACTCACCAAAATACCAGGAAGATTTCCTATATACAAACTTTTCTATAGGCTTATTCCCAAAGTTTTCATATCCTAATTTCCAAAAATAACTAAACAATACTTTGATACCAACTATAGAATACCGCCTTTTTATAACATAAACTTTCATTACATTACACAAAACTAAGGATCTTTAAGGTTTAGTGTCTTGGAAACCAGGAACATAATACATGAAAACAACATAAAACATTCTTCTTAAACACTTGAAAGGATTCTCCTTAAGTTTATCCTAGGTTTATTACTGCATCTTATAACCTGGGGACATGCATCAAAAGAATGGGTGAGCAGAAGGCCCAGTAAGGGAATAAGAGAAACATTTAACATGTGAACTTGAGATACATCAACTATGTCATGAAAAAGAACTTTAAGGAATGAGAAAGAAATCATGTGGCATATCATAATAAAAATAACATTTTTCATAACTTTAAGATGTGGATACATCATTTAACATAGACAATCATGAACATATCACCAAGGTCCATCCCCAAGTTTTCATTTGAAAATTACCAAGGTTATTCACCAAGATATCGTGAAAATTTGTAATCTATAGTGGCTACATCATTACCCAATGCATTAGAGCGCTATTAGGGTGCACCCTTAAATTTGACTTTATTATCATGTGAGACACATATATAATCATCAAACATTTCATAAATAACCCATATAGCATAAAATAAATGGGTTTCATTTCATAATAATAACGTTTTTAGAAAAAAACTGCTTTAAAGACATGATCTTTACGTCACTTTAAACCCACGGAAGGGGAGAGCGGGTCTCATGTATGTAAATCCAAGAATTTAAAATAGAAAATTTTGATATATATGTGAATACCCCTATAGAAATAAGAGCTTTGCGTATTCACTTTATAACATAAAATAATTTTGAGAAAAGATAGAGGCATTTTGAGACGAAAATTCTGCAGCATAACAGCTATGTTTCGGGTTTTTAGAAAACATTGAAAAGAGAGGGGACATGGGTCAAACATTCCTAAATGACCCATAAAACAGTATAGGGACAGAATAAGAAGGATATATGAACATGGTAATGAAATTTTAAGGACATACCATTTGAAATTAAAAACATGGAAGAAAGACAAAAATGAGATTTCTCTTATGAAAGTTCGGCAGCCTAACGACGTTACTTAAACTTCAACAAAACTGATCTGAAAAGATCAAATAGGGTATCTCATAATGTAAAAATAATATTTCAGTATGATATATATAGATATCATACCCCAACATAATTAAAAAATAACTTTAAAGACTTGACATGAAAGTATAACTTTGAAAAGAATGAGAAGGGTGAAAGAATCCCTTAAAAATTCGGCAGCCTAACGGCGTCACTTAAACTTCAACAAAAATGAATTGACGAGATAAAATAGGATCTCTCATCATATGAACATAAAAGTTCAGTATGATAGATATAGAGATCATACCCCAACATAATAAAAAGGAACTTGAAATACTTGACATGAAAGTAGAACTTTGAAAAAAAATGAGAAAGGTGAAAGAATCCCTTAAAAATTCGGCAGCCTAACGGCACCACATACACATTCATAAAACGAAATGATGAGAGTAAGAGGGGGTATATCATCATATGAACATAAAAATTAAATTATAATGAAGATAAAAGAACATCCTCCAACATAATAACATGGAGCATAAAATAATTACATAAAATATATTACTTGAAAAGAAAGAGAGAGGTCGGATCCCTTACCTTAAAACGTAACTCTTAAAACTCAAAGGTTTGGACCTTGAGGGCTTGGGGGAACCTTGGGAGGACTCCTTGGGAGGTAAGAAGACCAGATATTCGTTGAGAATGATTTTGGAGTCCAAAGTATGAGATAATGGCTTGGTATTTATAGGGAAAGTGAGGGGACAAGGCATTAATGGCCAAGGGACACCTCATAAGTGGGTTTCTCAAAACCATGTGCTCTCCAAAGATATTTCCCATGAATTTAGGCCACATGGGGCCCCCAATACAATAATTCATCTCCTTTGGTCGACCAACCCATAAAATATCTCATGAAATCATCATGACACAGTTATGATGTCATTAAACATACCGAAACCCTAAAACTGTATTTTTACTATTCACTGAAAATTCAACTTTCTCAGAAAAATCCCAAAATTTCACCTTAACCAAACATCAATGATCTGATTTCAAAAATTAACTCCATTTTATAAAAATAATTTTCTAAATATTTTTAATTTAATTTTTAATTAAAAAACACTATTCACCCGAAAAAACTAATACTTGAATAATAATTTATGAAACCGTTATTTAACCATTTTATTGAATCACATTACTTAATCAAGGTGCCTAGATTATATTAATACTTTCTTTAAGTGAGATTACTAATCCATTTGGTCACATTAATAATCCTAAGCATAAAATCACTATTCATAATTTACTATTCATCAAAAATTAAGTTGATCTTATTAGACTGCAAATTTCGTTCTGAACATAATTGTAGAAGACCTTTTTTTGAAAATCATTACACATTTTTAATTATTTAAGGTTTACATAAACATTTTTTAAAATATCCTTTCTCTAAAATTTACCAAAAATATGCATACTATATTTATCCGGACATTTGAAAAGTCATAAACATCATCATAAGAAGAAATCCCAATTTTTATTTAAAACAAAGGATTACACAAGGCAGTTACGGTCTCCTTACATATCCCCTTATCACACCAGCATAGGACCTAAGTGTAAGGTGTGCTAAGGTGAGATAATCCGAGGGAGGCTCGGCCAACATCGCACGTGTAGTAATTTCTATTAGTTTGAACTTCTCGCGAAGGCGATCCCGTTCTAGCTTCGCACGATGAAGTTCATCTTGGGTTTGGTCCAGAGCAAAGCCCAATGGTGCTACCTCCTTCCCAAGTTCTGTTAGATGGGATTCGATCGGTCCAAGACTACTGGGTGAGGCCATTGAATCTTCTTTCTATATTACTTAACCAAGATTACTTGTATTTAGAGACAATAATCAAAACGTTTAGTTTCCAGCGGTCATATTGACCAATGGTTATATAATAGTCAAAACCCAACGGTCTCATTTTAATTATACTCATGTTATCAAATGAAACATTTTTGTTGAGTATAAAAATAAAATAAAATAAAAACACACAAAATTAGGAAACAAGATTTATTCAAAATTTCGGGTCGTTACATCCAACCCCTCCATGACTTCTGCTACGACTTCAGCTACCGGGTACCCACACCCCATCTCACCTTTGGAGATCATCCAACAAAGGGTAATTGATTCCCTCACGCTCTGGTATAAGTAGGAAGGGTTCATTCCCACCAGGGATATGGGCCACCGAGACCTGGGGGCTTCAATATATTTTTAACACCACTGGCCTCAAGGGCTACGTAGGGGGAAACCAACCCCATCCCAATGATGAACCGCTTCAAGAGTCTCTCTTCAGAGCATTCCGATGATTCGCTCCCCTAAACTGAGGAGGTGGGGGATTCTCGAGTCACGCAAGATGTGACTACCACCCGGGAGCCACCAAGGAGGCCCCCACTAGGCCTCATCAATTCCAGCAATGTCCAATCCCTCAAGTCAAAGAATAGTGAACTTAACCTCTACTCCGCTGGCCCTATTCCATAGCACCTGACACCAACGTCGGGGGTAGGCCCAGAATATCACCCAATAGGAGATGTCTTATATGACTTTAGTGGAACTTATCACCATCGACATATCCTACCAGATCCCTATGATAGTTAAATTAGGATCTGTATTTTCCCTATTGGGATCGAGTCCCTAGCCGCCTCATAGATAGGCCAGGTTGACTCTATCAATCACTGGAACCACTGATAGTCATTATGGGCCAACCCAAAATGATGAGACTAAGTGTGGAGGTCCTTCCCACCTCGTCATCAACCCAAGAAGAGGTCCTCCCCAATATTTTAAAAATTAGCACAAAGGTCCTACCCATGCCATCAACATCCATAGAATAGGCCCTCTATGCTCCATTACCAACCCAAGAAGAGGTCCTTTCTGCTTCGTCGATAACCAAGGTGGAGGTCCTCACCACTCCTTCACCATCCATTAGGAAGGTCCTCCCCATACTATTTTTTCTTAATGCATAGGTCCTCCTTGTGTCCCTACCAACCAACATGAAGGTCATCTTCTTAAATAAGAGGTACCCTTCCCTAAAGAACCATCCCAAGGCAGAATGGAAAACACTCACCATTGAAGGAGAAATACTAGGAAACACCAAGTCATCCTTGACCATGCTAAACTTTCAGATTCTGAGTAAATAGAATAATTGATAATGGAATCTCCACCCTGACCTTCAAAGTCTAGGGTAGGATCCCAACAGGTGATATTATTCATCCGAGAAGTTGATATCCATAGGATCCCCAGATCCCTCCATAGGTACTTACAAGTGGTGGAAGTTTTGGCCCCCTTCTAGGGGATCACAATGAAGCCATCCCATCACCACTAGTTTCCCTCCTCTCTATCTCTACACAGGATATATGAGAGATATTAGGGTCTGGTTTTATTCCTTCAAATGGTGAGCACCCTAATGATCCAAAAATTAGTGCCTCCTCCCTCACACATGAGGTAATGGTGAACACACCATTCTAAAGGGATGTGATGATGCAGTTGGTACCACCCCAAGAGATGTCCTAGTGTGTAGTGAATAGATGAATTGTGTAGTGAATCCTCTACCAGTCAACCAGGTGAATAAACAATCCATATCGGTGCCACCACCTATCTCTCATCCAGCACCGATCATAGTTTGGGCTAACCAAGAAGAAGGCCCTTTCTCTAAGTAAGAGGGCTTGTGGGAATATCTGGTTACTGATCAACTATTTGTGGTATTTTTTCCACTATCCACCCCCAAATTTGAAATCCTTGAGTCCCTTACCAAGGTCTAGGCCATGTTTTTCTATTAGATCATCTGGGCAATGCTTCACCACCTATGAAATAGATATTTGGACTATCCAAAAAGCCATGGGAACCTCAAGGACATCGATCAGCAGTGGAAAATGGTTGAGTTGTAAGCACTCATAGTGGATCACTTCCCCTCTTCATCCGGCTACAACCAAACCCTCTAACAGATATGCATCAAGATACTCATAGTGCTCCTCTAGATTATAGAGGAGGAATCTCCTCATGTATTGACCAGTGTCTAAGGACAATACACTACTCTTCACTTTATACCTATCTTACGATAGCTTGACCTACTCGTTGATGATGAGGGTTCCCCTATAGTTACCATTTTGATAAAATTTTCATCCCCAAACTTCCATAGGATCAGATGGACATAGGCATCAATGCAGGGCTTGATAGGGAAGATCCACCTCAAGAGGAAGGGTAGTACTAGACAAAACCTCATACATGTGTCCTCACCTGCCAGCAAAGGTAGGTTCTTGACCTTGGCGATCCCTCTAATGAGTCATTTTTCCTCCTACTCGGTATATCAACAAGGTTAAAGAGCATGTTGGGACCTCCAATCCATCTGATATTGCACCAAAACATAGGCGGAACCCTTTATATCCTTCTTACTCTAGGATCTTATAGAACATAAAAATTTACTCACTGATTTAATGGCTGGTCGATGCTCAGATTATGACACCACCCTAAGAGATCCCATCTCTCCAATAATTGGGAAACAATAGAAAGTCCTCTTTAGTTAGATTCCTCTAGTAAATCTTGGAAACCCCGTGTATCTAGGTAGATCAGAGGTAGGAATATATGGAGAGAATCCAAGGTATGATTCACTGAACCTGCTTAAGTAGTTTAATTACCCTCTATAGGATCCAGATAGTGTTTCTCCACAAGTTAATGATCCTACTCACTGATTTGATGAGTTTTTCATTGCATTGGTGGTCATGGATCCTTTCCAAGATAGATATTCCCACCAATATGACTTTATAACTACTCTCACTAATCACCTTTAGGCCTTAGAGATGCGACAGGTGGTGATCCCACCCGATATAAATTTGTACTCAGTATGGGTGCACAACATCCAAGAACCCCTATAGATTGGAAATCCTAGATTTTCTACCTTCAATGGGATGGTTGACTTGTTGCATCACTTGGACCACTTCATCTCAAGGTACATGCCTATGTCGGGAACCCCAAAGTAGTAGGAGACTACCAAGATCCAGTGTTTTGTTCAAACATCGGAAGGAAACACATTCATCTGGTACAATCAGCTACCCATAGGGTCCATTTCTAGCTGGAAGGACCTTATTAAAAAATTCCATTACCAGTTCAGCTCTACCATGTGCAAGATAAGTATTGTTTAACTCTTCAAGTGTAAGAAAATTCCTAATGAGTGAGTGGCATATTTTTTTCATCAAGTGGAAAGGCCTCACGTACTCAGCCAACATGCCTCTAACTCAAGAGAATTTTCTAACAATGTTTATGGGGAATGTTAAAACTAATATGGTCCCTACCTTCATCACTTATAACTTTCTAGGTATGTTTAGAGAGTTTTTTGATAAGGCCCAACATCTAGAGGAAGCCTTGCAGTAGGCTAAACAGTCGCACCTGTTGCCTCTTGAAACTCCTACAAAAAGGTATTCCAAAGTAGATACTACCACCTCCATACAGGTAGAGGCCCTTGATCCATTTGAAAATTTCCCTTTTTCCAGAGGAGACTCACTGAGTGTAGCCTTATCAAGTGTAGCCTTGACCAATGTAGAACCATCAGGCACTGCCTTTCTAAGCACAAATGCTTATATGAGAGAATGTGGCTCCAACCCCTCATTAAGTCTAGGATCCTAGAGTGAAATTACTAGATATAAGAAACTAGACCTATTCCTTTAGGGATGCATAGGTACTGAGCTATTTCATCTATGCCCTAAAAAAGTGGATTCTAAAGATTCCAGAGTGTAGGAGGCCCAAGGAAGCTAGACGCACTGACCACCTCGACCATTGAACTTACCACAAGATCCTAGGACATAACATCAAGGAATGATATGTGTTCAAGGATTAGATCTAGGACCAAGTGTATAATGGTTTGGTCAAGTTGGATAACATTCTGACATAGGTAACACATATTTCCACCAACCTCGACAGTGAAAGTTAGGGTTCAGGTGAATGGAAGCAGGATTCTAGCCGTGGAACCTATAATTATAAAAAATGGTTAGCTCACAAAGTAGTATCTCACATCCATGGTGTCATCAATTCATAACTAGGAATTCTAGAACCTTCTATATTCTCCATGCCTTCCCCAACCACTGCGTTTTCATCTATGTCGCTACCCTCCAAATATCAGAAGTGAAGGCGCTGACAGTGCAAGGGAAACCAAAACCCCTCGTTAATGATGAATCTATCCCACACCCTTGATGATTTCATGTATCCTGAGTTGGGAATCATTCCTAAGGTCTTACCAGCATTGAAATACCCCTTTGATGATGAATAGGAGTATGAATTTATGAATATTGTCGAACTAGTAGACTGCTTCACAGTGCCCAAAGATGGGGAATGCCTCGCAAATCCCTCGAATGTATCAGGAAAACACCGCCAAAGGAAAGGCTGAGGAAATTTGAATCATCATAATTCTTAGGCCAGTATCTTAGACTGAGTTGTGCATGCTACTAAAACTAGACAACATGTTCTGCATAGAGCTCAGCAGGCATGGTCCTCTCACCCCACTCCACTAGATGCGCCACCACAACAGACCATGTTAACTGGTCGAGAAGAGTAGCATTAACCAAACTATGATTGGATGAATCTAAATATAGATAATCCTTAGTCAACCAATATTCATCCAATAGTGGTTCAAAGTGGTTCAGTCGACTAGCAGTAGGATATTTCCAGTACCATCTAGAACCTATTGGTTTAGCTAGCAGTATCTATTGTGCCCCCTTCTAAAGAGAGACCACTTACAAGAGAAAACATGCCTTTGGAATGAAAGTACAATGTGATGAAGCACCTCACAAGCATACCTGAAAGGTTATTTATCCTTGAAGCCCTATGATTTTCAAAAGAAATATATGATGCCCTTACAAAATCCTTGAAAATACCCCTCCAGTTCAAAGTAGAGGTAGCTAACTAAAAGACCTACTATGAAGAGGAGTCCGAGCAAGAGGAATGCCTATCCGCCATCTTATTATCCAGGGAATATGAGGGAACCCACATGTAGGGGAACATATTCCCATTGCATATTACATGCCAGTCTAATGGCATGAAAGTCCACTACTACCTAGTGGACATAGGTTCTGGGATCAACTTCATCCCAACCTGGATACTCCATAGGTTAGGACTAACTGAAGTAGATATGATTCCCTTTTACAAGTCAATTTAGGTTTATTAAAGGACAAATTAGAAAACATGTGGAAAGATATAGATAAAGATTCAGTTCAGTTGCTTGATAGCAGGCATCGAGTTTATGGTAGTCTCATAGGATCCACCTACAACATGCTGGTGGGTAGGCCCTAGCTTCATTTTCATGGGGTATTCCCCTTTTCGTATCACCAATGCCTCAATTAATCCATCAAAAATAAATCAAGGGTAATCCAAGTTGATTCATCCCAATTTGAATCCTATGAAGCCTTCTATCTAAATACGATCTACTATAATAAATAAGGGAAGCAGGTTTAGACAAACAGGGTCAAGTGCACCCATGAACTGATGACCACCATGACCAATCTGTTGGAAGACTTGGATGATTCCTTCATTCTCCTGATTCATTGGTTGGAGGCCACAATATTTGATCTAGGAGGATGATTTTTCTTCTCCAAGAATAAGGGTTTAAATTTCCCTAAAAATAAGGAACATCCATATATTACCTCATACTCCTATATAGGACAAGACCGATTGGTATCAAAATCCCCCACCCTTGTGAAGCATCGATAGGTTCATCCTATGGACACCATTTCATGAAATTACATCATGTTTTTTAGGGTAGGGTTGAATTGATGGAAGTTTAATTTCCACCATTTATCCAACATCAAGAATGGACCCTATGGTTGAAGGTCAGATGAAATTGGCTTGACATCCTCTGTCTCTACAGTTTCAATAGAGTAAGAACCCCCTCAATAAGGATTCTGTATCAACCCAAGTAGGCACTTGTGCTCTTCTTGAGTCATCTGTCCTGGATGAACCTCCTCCCACTGAGTCCCATGCCTCATATGATAAAGAGTATTTGGAAGACGCTCCTCCTGCATTTTAATAGGGTGTCTCCACCACTATATATGAGTTGATTCAGGTGAACCTTGGTATCGAGGAAGGCCCAAGACCAATGTTGATTAGTGAAACCATGCCTCTAGAGGAATACCAACAGTATGCAAATTTCCTCAAGCAGCATCATAATGTATTTTCTTAGAGCTAAAATGAGATGATAGAGATAGATCCCAAGTCATTATCCATTTTCTTAGTCTACTAGGGATTCATCATGGGTTCAAACATCCTCCTAGTAAAATGAATCCCTCCCATGGTTCTATGTTTGAGGCCAAGGTTGATAAGCTTATCCATCCAAAATTTATTTTATTATTATTATCCAAAAATAATTTTATGGAAAAAGTGAGAAACCCTAAGATAAAACAAATTTATTAAAGGACAACTTAAGACTATTAAAATTTTTATCCTTAAGAAGTTTCTAGAAAAAATAAGTTACCCATGTTTTTGGATCATCCTTTATAAGGTCTTCAAGTCGACGCACCAGTCTGTCCCATGATTGCATGTATTACTCTTGGTTGATTTCCCCGCATTTAAACCTATTACTAGGATCCAGTTCTTCTTGTCAATACAATACCTCTATTCTCTATTTGTGTCCACACAAATGGTCCTTTCCATAATTTTATCAAAGTCTTATATTGGAGCATTGATCACAAGGGATAAATCCCCCATTTCTTCTCCGGAATGCAGAAGTAGCTCCAAGGGTTGCTTAGCATCCATGCCTGTATTCTTCAGGACATTACTGATGGGATCAGACCCATCGTCTATGGCCTCTACTCAAAAAACATTTCTATTTATGTTGAGAACACCTTCCCTCACCCGAGCCTTTACCTTCCTAGTAGAGAGTTTCTCTATTGGTGAAAGTAGATGAGAATAATCCTTGCGTCCTTTCTTTCCACCACGCCAGACCTTCCTCCTCCTCGAACTGAAAATGTCATTACAGTAAAATTCCTGAGTACTGACTCCTGAAAACTGGCTAGAAGAGTCATCACCATACTTCTCCCTTGGAGTACCCTTCTCCTCAATGATAATTTCTGTCCTGTCTACCTCTTGGTCATTCCTTACATTCTCTAATCTCTTGAAGCAGTCACACAACTTAATGGTTGGAAACACTATTCTCAGGTTCTTTTTATCAGGGAATTCTAGTACCCAAAGTGGCTAGCTAACATCATCCTAGTCAGGATGAAGAATGGGAAGATAAGAGTCTGTATCAAATTCTGGGATCTCAATTTCCATTTCCTAAAAGATGATTTCCCCCTTATAGTGATAGATTTTTTGATCGATGCTTTAGTATGGTTCCAGGTCCTCTCCTTTATGGATGGATACTTTGGGTATAACCAGATCCAGATAGCCCTTGAGAATGAGGAATCCACCTAATTCAGAGTTCCCAAAGGGAACTTATGTTATCATATGATTCCCTTCGGGTTGAAGAATGCAAGGGCCACTTATCAGTGGGCCATGCACTATATCTTCAAATCTATTATCATAATATTAGTGGAATTATACATGGGTAACTTAGTGATAAAATCTCACCAACATTAGGACCATCTTAGAAACCTTGAGAAAGTGTTAAACTTCCTTCGCTCCTAGAATTTGAAGATGAACCCCTTGAATTGTGCATTCGGGGTTACCTATGGGAAATTTCTCAGCTTCATCATAAGATACAGAGGCATTGAGATTAACCCGAAGAAGATCAGATATATTATCTGGATACCTTCCCTGAGAAAACTCCGGGAGATTAAAGGACTCCAAGCCCACTTAGAATCTATACATCTATTCATCTCAAATATGGTAGGAAAGTGTAATCCCTTTTCTAGGATGATGAAGAAAGGCACCGTCTACTAGTGGGACGAGGAGTACTAGAATTCATTTAAGAAAATCAAGAAGTATCTACTATAACCTCCAGTTCTGATGCTAAAAATTTATAGGAATCCTCTAGTCCTCTACATGACCACCATGGAATGGTCCCTTGGTTACCATATTGTCCAGAATAACAATGAGGGTATATAAAATAGTTTTTATTATCTCAGTCGCATACCCATTGACACAAATACCAAATAATCCTCTATCACGAAGAGCCATCTCTTGCTGTTTTTTGTAGTGAAGAAGTTATGAAATTATCTATAGCATCATGAGATATATTTGGTGTCTTATATGGAACATCTAAATTACATCATGAATCTCCCCATATTGATAGGATTGTTGTCATTCTAGGTAGTGATCCTTCAACAATAAGACATCAGGTTTATTCCACAGAAGGTTGTCTAGGGTCAGGCATCGGTAGACTTCCTGGATTCCCATCCGACCCCTGGCGAATTTTCCCTGGATGTTTATTTCCTAGATGAGGATATCCTATTAGTGAAATAGGACATGTCATGCTGGTAGATGAATTTCAATGGTGCCTCCTAGAGTTTGACTGGTAGAAGGTTCAACAATCCCAAGCTCAATAGAGCAGGCCTGAGGATCTTTTTCATCACCTCAACACAGGATGTCCTACCTTAATCATTACTATTGTCATAAGGCTACACCAATAATGAGGAAGAGTATAAAAATCTCATTACTGGTCTCTATATGTCTCTCAATATTGATTTACCCCACTTTCATGTGAGGGGAGACTCCGATCTAATCATTAAACAGATCAATGGTGACTATGTCATCAGAAATCCAGAACTCATCCCCTGGATAGAACGCACTCATCAACTAATAGCCTATTTCCCTTCTCATTCAGAAGTGAATCATGTCCCTCGATTACATAATGGTTGATCCTATAACTTGTCTAGTTTAGCTACGTCTCTTACAGAGCCTGACCAAGGTGACCTATTCATCCATGTGGTGCATTAGAGGGTCATCTCTCCCATCATTTTGGATGATGATGATCAGAAATAGGCAATCCATTTGGTTGTTGGTGATTCTAATTTAGTACCCTATGGTTCCCCCACAATATAGGAAACTACCGATTGGACTACTCATTTTTTTGAGTATCTCCAGTATGACATTATACTTCCATAACGAGCCGAGCATGAGCGAATCCATTGGTGTGCAATGCAGTTCACCTTCTAGAGTAGACTTATCCTTGAGCAGACTCTCTACAAATGTGGGTTTGATATAATTCTACTCCATTTCATCCAAGGATATGAGATTCAATAGGTTATATAGGAAGTCCATCCTGGGTCTTTTGGTGCCCATCAGGAAGGATTGAAGGTCTCCCACTAGATTCAGATACTAGGATACTTTTGGCCCACCATGGTCTAATATTGCATTGAGTATTCCAAGAGGTGTCATTCAAGTTAGATTCATGCCAAATTTATTCATCGAACTCCAGATATCCTCCACACCACTAAGTATTCTTGGCCCTTTTCAGTATGGGGACTTGGTGTTGTGCGACCATATCTTCCAGCAATATCTCATCAGTGCATGTTCATTCCGACCATAATATATTTCTTCTCCAAGTGGGTAGAGGAGATTCCCCTTAAGTAATTCAAGGATCGATCCGTGATCGAATTAATGATATCCCACATCATTCATCAATTTGGATCCCCTCACACCATTCTCACTGATAATGAAACCAACTTATGGGTTGCTCAGTTGATGAGATTGTACACCAAGTACTACATCTGGTCAAACCATAATACCTGCTACCATGCATAGGAAAATGGATAGATAGAGGCATTGAAAAAGACCCTATCTAACATTCTGCAGAAGATGGTGGGTTAGAACAAGAATATTTGGCCATATAATCTCCAGAACTCCCTATGGTCTTATTGAAAGACAACTCAAAATTCCACCCATATGACCCCATACTCCATAGTGTATGTAACAGAGGTAGTCCTTCCAATTAAGGTTCAGTTTCTATCACTCTGATTAGCTGTTTATGACCATCAAATGTGTTAAGATGAAGTTAGTCTAGTTGAACTGGAATCCCTCGAAAAGAACAAGATCCAGGCCTTTCATAATTTATATAAGCACTATAACATGATAGAAAGGGCATTCAACAAGAAGTTTTGCCTCTAATATTTTATTCAGGATGACACGGTACTAGATATCATAATTCCAATGATACCTAGCAAGAAGATACCAAAGATAGAGCCCAAATGGGAAGGAACTTATATCATTCATAAGTTCTATTCCAATGGTGCATACTATTTTATCACCATTGATGAAGATCACATCACACCTCCCACTAATTCCAAGTTTCTCAAGTAGTACTTTTCATAAGGGGATCCAATGGTCCAAAATCTATGACCTTAAAATTGGAGTCCGTGTGCCAAAATGATGAATTTAAACTATGTGTGAGTCTACCATGGGAATTTATTGTGCGGAGGGGCATCCTTGGTCCTAATTCACATCAGGTTGTTCCTTTCATTCGATACATATACCTTCTAGAATACTCCACTCCTGGTCCAAACTATATGACCTTAAACTAGGAGTTCAAGTCCAAGAATCACGAATTTAAATTGTATGCAAGTATCCTTATGAATGTGTGTATGGTTTTGGGCCTCCTTGTTCCCCATTCATATCGACATTTTTATTCCACCACACTACACATATCCATTTGAGATGCCCACCCATGGTCCAAACTCCATGAAATTAAACTAAGAACCTCATTGGTCTAATCTTTAAAACCCTAAACTAATAGCCACATTATGGTCCATGTAACATGACCTTAAACTGTTTGCAAAAGGTCTAAGCATAATGACCTTAAAATATTTGCAACCCCCATGGTCCAAGTTGTATGAATTTAAACTACAAATCATGAATTCCTCAACACACGACATTAAAATATAATCTTAACCCATATGAAACTGGGTGGCCTCTTGAGTTTTAATTAAGAGATGATATTTACCCTATCTTGAATCAGGATTCCTCGTATGATAAGTATGGGATGACCAATAAACCTTACCCAATTCCCCAAACATGGGATTCCCTAGAATAACCATGGGATGCCTCAAATTCCATCACCATAGAGCATACCCCCTTCCTGCATTTGTATTCTACCAAACCATGTTTTAGAACTACATGTGGATTGATTCCTATCCTCATGGGATATATAGAGATGCCCGGGCTTCTCATCTCTAGTCCTAGCCATAAATTCATCAAAAATTCGGCCTTATGGCCCCATTTTTGGCATATGAGCTTCTTTTATCTTCATTCACATTAGGTGTTCCCTCTATCCATGCCACATAGGTACCCATGGGGCCAATATCACCCTCAGTCCAAGCATCATTATGTTAAAATATTTACTACCTCATCCTTGGTCAAATAATTACAACTTTAACTATGTACTATTTGTATCTTGATAATTGTGTGGTATATTAGCTTATGTTATCTCATTCACTTTGGGTTTTACCTCTTTCGTGCTGTACAAGCAGTCTTCAAATGAACACTTTTATAGTCCACACATCACAACTTTAAACTAATTTCCCATAGTCTAAGAAACATTACGACTATTTTCCATGGTCCAAATCACATGACCTTAAATTGTGTGTATCACCTTCAGAATAATGTGTAGATTTATTCCCATCATCATGGGATGTGTAGTGATGCCTAGACTCTATATCTCTAGGTCCAACTATTGATTCACCGCAAGACCATCCGTTATCTGTAGTGAAATCACCAAAAAATGCTTTATAGGCCTTCTTATAGGTATAATATCCATTTAATTACCTTAACCCATTAGTGGTATGAGATTACCTCATATATTTATATGAGGAAGAAAATAATGGGTATCTTGATGTGGAAGCTCTCCAATATCCTTGGTGCACGACATTAAATTGCAGACCTACCTTAGACAAGTCTGGGATGCGTTTAAATGAGGGATGATCTTACCCTGTATTAAACCAAGATTCCTTGTATAATAAATATAGGATGAAAAAACATTGAAATCCTCATCACATTATGTTAAACTTTAGACTCATCCCATATAAATTCAAGATTCCTCATATCTAAGTATGAGAAGATTCAAAACCCTCATTTGGGAGGGTAACCCCTATCGACATTTCTATTCTTCCATTCCATGTTTTAGAACTATGTGTAGTTTGATTTCTATACTCATGGGATATGTTGTGATTCCTAGATAGTTTATCTTGGGTCCAACCCCTCCGGCAACTCATCATGGGTCCTTTTCCTTCCCCAGTTTCACGACTTGAACTTTATGGATTTAAACTAAAATCCATGGTCCAAGAAGCACAACCTTAAACTGTTCACAACTTTCCCCTATGTTTCACATGGAAAACATGCCTTCCTAACCACCATTCACATTAGGTTAATACTCTTCCATGTCATTCCAAAACCTTAGGTTTCCCCATGGTTCAAACTCCATGACCTTAAACTAAGAGTAGTACCCGAGTCAACAAGGGTGTTTTATGCGGCATCATGTGTCCTCCTAGGCCCCTCCTTTAACATCAGGTAACCTTCCTTCGATGTTGTATACATTACTTATAGATACCTTACATATGGTCCATGAAACATGACCATAAAATGTTTGCAACAGGTCCAAGAATCATTACCTTAAACTATGTTCAACCCACCCCAGATTCTATTTCTTGGTGTAGGGTCTCCTAGCATGCTACCCTCCTCCACCCTTAGCTCTTGTGACTGGGAAAGTATCATCCTTGGAGATTCATTACATCATTTTTTCATGAAACTAAATTGAAACTATGCCCCATGAAATGGAAATGTGATTCCCTCTTTACCTGACATGAGTAAGAGATGTTGGGTAGCTCAATTCATAAGACCCACACACTCGTCATCTTGGTCACATGATGCTAAACTATGAGGTGCATCCTGATCACATGATGTTAAATTGTGAGATACATCGTACTCACTATATGATGATAAAATTTGTGTCCAAAATATCCACTGTATGATATGAAAATTCATGTTTATCATCCTCATTGCATGATGTAAAACTCTAAGGCATCTTGGGCCTTTTCTCAAGGATCCTTTTTCTCTGGTGCTGTTCATCTACTACATCATTCATGTTATTTTATTTTTGTTCAGTATTCGAGATAATTATCCCCTAGAAGATGAGTTTGAAGTTTGTTTAGATTGATATTCCTACCCAATTCATTTCATGTTGTGGTTTCATAATTCCAAGAGTGTTGTAATCCATTAAAAAATTCCACCACTTCATTTCCATGATTCCTATGCCCCTTATTTAGATCCTTATCCTCCTAAACATCTGAAGGAACCCCCTATTGGCATGATTCCTAGCTAAAACGGATCACCTAATATCCTAGGAAAACGTCTCAAAGGAAATTGGATGACATTCTGAGTCAGGTATCATGTTTTTAAACATGGTCAATAAAAGACCCTCATTTGTCTTTCCCAATTCCTGGATAACTGATACAAATTCTATGTTTCAAACCTGGTGAATAGTTATCTTGTATCTTCATGCCACTCCCATTATGTTCTAAATCTTGGGCATCATGATTCACTCTTTTCATTACCCTTTGTTTGGGTAGAATTCAACACCCCTAGCGTTACCCCATTCATGTACTAGAGCATGTTGGAAAACCAAGTCACCTATTCTGAGTGTCTCATTCTCTAGACACAACCTCTCTCAGCCCAAACTCCCTAGGTGGTTAGTCAATAATAGCAGACCACCGAGTGTTCAATGATTATCTAACACTCTCATATGAATGAGAAATCACATGGTCATCCCTTATTTCTCACATCGAGCATGACTCACGTGATATTGGGGATTAGTTGTTGGTTGTATCATAAATATGATTGAAGTGTGATAATAATGAAAAGTAAATATGTCCATGCATGCAGAAGGTTTAAAATAAGAAAGCTTCATTAATTGCTGAGGTTCATCCACACATTGGATCTTCTCTTAAGTCCAAGTACAACTTCCCCTAGGAATCTTCACTAAGAATTGAATGGTTCAGATCCTCTAGTCTCTGACGTGTGGTGTTGAGAACCTATTTCCACCTCCTAAGATTCGCTTCATCTTCCTCATCCATAGGAATAATTTCATTGACCCTAAACTACACCCGGTCTTGCTTAGCTTGGATCTCGAATATCTGTGCAATTTTTTGATTTTCTTGATTCTCAGCCTCCTCCATCAATTTCTTGCTTTGCTTGATTCTGAGCTTCCTCCAAATGTTGGATTTCTTGGTTGACCTCTTGGAGATTATGAGTGAATTAATACTTCTAATAATGAATGGAAATAGCCAAATATTGGATTTATTCATGTACCTTCTCTTCAAGGAAGTCACGAACCAATGCGTAAAGGGCGCGATCATCCACCCCTCCAATGCCTAGGTTGTGAATCCAGTGATGGAGGGACCCCATACAGCTCACCAGGTGCAGTTATATGGGTTTAGTGACGAAATAATGTATGATTATTTATGCCCTGCACCAAACAATGCAATTTTCCTAAGATACATCAAACCTAGATTCCTCCATCTCTTCAGGTGGTGAAGGATTATATTCAGGGAAAGTTGTGAGAATGGAAGCAGTATGGTCCTCTTCTAGGATCCTCTGGGTCAGATTAGACTCCAGATCAAGAGGTCAATCATTTTCACCTGACCCTTCCTCGACAACACCATCTCCACCAACCTCAAGCTCCCCCTCACTAGTGTCATAACTCATGACCACAACAGACTGTTCCTCTAGGACCAAGGTCATGTCATCTTAAATAACCGACTCTTCAAGGGTCGACACATATGTTAGGGAAGGGACCTCAGATGCTTCAGCTACATCCACTTTCTGATCACACACCATTTTTGGGCACTATTTAGGAACAAGAACACATTAGTCAATTTGATCAAAAAATTACCAGCTAAGATTTCATGAGAGATAAAAACTTACAGAGGCTGAGCATTAGCAGATTTAGTCTCCAAGTCTCGGTTGGGAGTTCCACCATAGGAGACCCCTTGACTCCAGTTAGTACCTAGGTAACTGACACCAGATCTCCTATAATTGTTTGAGAAAGAGATGAATAAGAATATATAAATGTGCTAATGAAAAGGATTCATGGAAATTTGATAAGGGTCAAGTGAATTGAGATTCTCTCTTACCCTAGGTTAATGGGATTTCAATGATGAGCCGCACCGGGTGCACCGCTTCCCCAACAGTGGGTGCTGCCATTAGAATACTAAGGCGTGGTTCCCCATAAATGATAGGGAGGACCTGAGGATTGGTGGTCATCACTATGACCTCCTTGACTAGACCACTAGATACATCAAACTTGGATATAGGCTCTGGAGTGTTCTCTTTGACACTTGGTGGTGCACCTTCACCCCCTCCACCAGGGGCCCCTTTCCCATTTCCAAGATGCTCCTGTACAATTCAAGCTTTAGTTAGAACATATGAATAAAAAAGGGGAAGGATTGAGTTATTTAGGTAAGTTAATATGCCTACCTAGAGATGTATGACTAGGTCATCCTCTAAGGCCACAATTTCACTGCTCTCTCAAGGACTCCCTTGATTAGTGGATGATCCCTAGGATTCTTTATTGCTGGATCTCTATGTGTCCTTGTCCATAGATTCCTCCTCCGATGAGTTTTTAATAGGTAGTATCTCTTCCCATCATGGAACACCTCCAAATATCACCCGAACTAGGGTGTAAGGAAGTTCAGATTCCCCTCGTTGACATATGAAGGAATCCATGGCCGTCATGTTTGCATGCCTCTTGTAGAAGCTCACCTTGGTCGTGATATGGTCAGGCCCAACCTCTGGTAGCTCGAATATATCCCAGACCAGCTTCCTCCATAGGTCCTACATCATCATGGACACCTACAGTGTCCTCCAAGCTATCAATAGTGCGAGGAAGACAACATCGCCAACCAGTTGCAATAGATATTTCAGTTTCTTCCCAAGAGCCTCCTAGGCATGATCGTCCAAACTTGAGAGCCCCCAACTTTCTCCCAAAACCATTTTTAAGACCCCTCTTCTCCAGGGGGTAGGGGTGAAATATTTTTTTGAACCATCCCCACCACATCTCTTGATTTATCCACTCTAGATGTATGGTATTCTCCCCAGAGAGAAGCCCTCTAGCCTCCCTACTACTATGGTACCTTGGTCACCCTAATGTGCTTCCGTAAGATTACATCTGGGTATGATGCCACCCATCTTTTATCATAATACAACATTGATTTTGGTCGGTGGTGGCATGATCGTCTCCCCTAAGCCCGCACCTGTCAGCATCCACCATAGCTAACGAAGGATACATGGATATTATTCCCCATGAAACCACTGAGTAAACTATCTTTGTCGGCTTCTAGAGGCACCCAAACTACCTAGAAAACTGGGATATCATATACGGTTTGCAGTAAACGTGGACATCAATCCTAGAAACCAACACTTTGCTCCAAAATCTTTGCAGGTACTCCCTTTGGTCCAATATTCCCTACAGGCTATCCACCATTGTACAAACTAGGGTCAAGAAGGGATTAAAGTTAAAGTCTTCATAATTACCAATGCTAATCGTTACCTCAATCTTTCTAAGTGTAACATCCTAGATCCAGGTGCCACTCAACGGGTTCCCCGAACCCAGTTGGTCACATGGCCTCAAGCGCATTTCCCCAAACTCTAGAGGCTGCCGACTAGCAGCGAGGGCCCAAGTCTGATAGTGGGGAAACTATACCCTCATTTGTCAATGTGTAGCACATCGAAGAAAATATAAACATAAAAAATCATAAATAGTAAACAATAACAATGATAAAATGGACACATTACTAAAGTAAAGAAAATACCAACACTCAGATATAATGATACAATATGTCCCTAAGTCTAAGAAAGCAGCCAAAATAGGATACACTGCAATCTGAATCAATACAATAGAAGGGAAAAATATAGCAAAGAAAAATAAAACCACACAGTAGGAACTCAGCACCATCGCAAGCTTAAGCTTGGTCCCATGATCTCCTACTCCTTTGCAACAATCAGGTACCTGTATAGGGACTCTTTTCCTTATCTACACCTGCAACAATATAATCTGTTTGGGCCCAAGACATGACCCAAATAGGGTGTGAGAAATAAATCCTAGTAGGCAACCACCAAAGGCCTGTACCCAATTGTCAGTGAAAATGTGCAATAGTAGTGTGCAGTAATAAAAATGCAGTAAACTAGGAAGTACTTAAAAGCAGCTACTCTTACCAGTTCCACTTCCATTTAATCATTATTTAACAATTCAAAATAATTGAATTATAATTTTATGAGACTCATCCTTAGCCGACAATATTCTATACAGTGCCGTAGAAAAACCATAACAATCTATCTAAAAAGTAGATGGTAAAACAATACCAAGCCTGTGCTTTAGCTTGGAAGGTATAACACAAGAAAACACCACAGTGAATAATCAAGTAAACAGTGTCCTCAGACGTAAGAACTGTTACCCTCAGGATAAATAGAACCTTTCCCTCAGGCCTTGCCCTCAGGTGAAACAGAAACGAAACCCTCAGGTGATTTCCCTCAGGCATAACAAATATTTCCCTCAGGCATACGAGATATTTCCCTCAGGCACGGAAGCAACTGCCCTCAGGCATATGAAACATTACCCTCATGCTAAAAAAAACACTTGCCCTCAGGCTAAACAAACCACTGCCCTCAGGCTAAACAAAACAATACACTCAGTCTAAGCAAGTAACCAAGACAAGCCCAACACATAGCAAGCAATTACATACATTTTCTCTCAAGAAAACTCAAAGCATGCTGAATCATGGAATACCCTCAGGTATCCTGGCCAAATGGCTAAACAAGGAAAATGAACCCACGGTGTGGCCCTGGATCCAAGAAATGATCCCAAACAGAAGTTGTATATATTCATTATATTACCTATGCAATTTTAGGTATTTAATTAATCAAGGACTCAGCCGTATGACACCCCAAACATGGGTGCGTAACACAATGGTACACAAAAACCACATGAAAATTGGAATTAAACATCAGACCACCTACCTCGATCTCCACTGATTGATATACACGAACGACACCTCCCGAAACACCCAAGAATGACATAGATCTAGAATTAACAACTACTCATTCAAACCTAAATAACTTCCCCTCGGTAAATAATTGGAAGGAAACACACAATGATAGGAAAGGTCTTACCCTCACGGTCATAACGTGATTGTCGGCGAAGGAATCCGAGTCCCGGTTCTCGGTCGGGAACTCTTACAAGCTTCGGCCTCCCCTCCTAGTGCTCCAAAAAATTTCTAAGCTTTCTCTATCGAAAGAGGAGGCTACTACCCATTAAAAAAGACAAACTACATGGCGTGTACTCTCAAGTACATGACATATACTTTTCATTTTTTAACTATTCCTCTGGCGGCTAATTTTCACCGCCTTACTGTTCATCTGTTGACATGATTACATGGCCTGTATTTCGGAGTACATGATGTGTACTATCGCTCCGCTGGAGGCTACTCCCACCGCCTTACTTTTAACCTTATGACTG
Source organism: Viscum album (assembly GCA_963277665.1). Taxonomy (NCBI): domain Eukaryota; kingdom Viridiplantae; phylum Streptophyta; class Magnoliopsida; order Santalales; family Viscaceae; genus Viscum; species Viscum album. The sequence goes on from OY728163.1 coordinate 1,657,770,299, forward strand.
ATTACACGACGTGTATATACTAAGTATACAGCATGTAGTCAGTTTTTACACCCTTCATCACTGACAGGCCTACACACCTTGTGTACTCTTCCCACATGGCCAAAGTACACGACTTGTGGAAAAGTACACAGTGTGTACCCAAAAGATTTTGGATTTTCCTCTCATTTTCCTTATTTTCTCAAAAACACTTAAGGAAAGAGGAAAAAAAGAAACTCATACCTCAAGAATAAGAACCAGGTTCTTTAAAACTTCCCCCCTTAAAGAAATTCATCCCCGAATTTCCCTTCCAAGGGTAGTGAAGATAAAGATCAGAACAATTCTGGCCACTGAGCACGTACGTCGGTCTCCCACTCCCAGGTTTCATCCTACACTCGGCCATGCTGCCATAGCACCCATATGAGAGGAACTGACCGGCCTCGGAGAACCTTCGTTATCCTATCAACAATATGAATCAGATGCTCCTCAAAGGACGCATCGGCCTGAAGTTAAACCTTCTCGGGCTGAAAGACATGAGACGAGTATGAGTGATAACAATGCAACTGAGATACATGGAAGACGTTGTGCATGGCCTGATACCTCTATGGTAACTGCAACCGATAGGAAACCAAACCGACTCTCTCTAGAATCTCAAAAAGCCCCACATACCTTAGTGAAAGTTTACCCTATCTCTTGATCCGCCCGTATCCCAACCTCGGTGAAACACGCAATACAACCTAATCCCTAACCACGAACTCCAAAGGCCGTCTGCAGCGATCAGCATAAGATTTATAACGAGACTGCATAGTAGCCATCCACTTCCATATCAACTGGACCTGCTCTGAAGTCTCCTGCACAAGACTTGGTCCCAGTAAAGCTGCCTCACCTGCCTCCAACCAGTACAAGGGTGATCGGCATGACCTACCATATAAAGCCTCATAAGGTGCCATCTCAATAGTTTACTGAAAACTATTATTGTAGGAAAACTCGAACAGGGGTATGTGCTTCTCCCAAGAGCCCCCAAAGTCTAGGACGCATGCACGTAACATGTCTTCTAGCACCTGTATTGTATACTCTGACTGGCCATCGGTCTGAGGGTGGTAAGTTGTGCTCAGAAGCACCCGTGTACCCAGTGCCCTCTGAAAACTCTGCCAGAAACGAGACATAAAACGGGTGTACCTATCTGAAATGATAGAATGAGGGACCCCATGAATACATACTACCTCTTGGATATAAAACTTCCCGATCTCGTCAACACCGAAGGTCTCCTTGATCAGAAAAAAGTGAGCTACCTTCATAAGTCAGTCTATAACAACCCACACGACATCACTGCCTCGAGGTGACCTTGGCAACCCGGTCACGAAGTCCATCGCAAAATCATCCCATTTCCACTCCAGAATGGGTAACTGCTGTAACAGTCCATCTGACCTCTGATGCTCCGCCTTCACCTGCTGACAGGTGGAACATCTCGTAACAAAACTAGCTACTTCTCTTTTCGTACCCAACCACAAATACTGACATCTCAAGTCACGATACATTTTGGTAACTCCGGGATGCACTGCCCAAGCTGAAGCATGAAACATCTGCATCAACTCCTCACGTATATCCTATGGAACCCACACTCATCCATGTACATGCAGTACCTCATCATCGCCTATTGTATAACTGGGAGGAGGGTCCGCACTTGCCACTGACTCCCGTAGAAATAGGCCTTCCGAATCAGATAGCTCTCTCATCCTTACTCTATCCAAGAGGGTAGAAGTCACAGCTAAGGAAGAAAGATAGGATCTCCCATGACTATCGTGAACCACCAAATGCATCTCAAAGAATAAATCCATGAGCTTCCACTCACCACTTGCCTCCTACACTGCCTATAACTGAGTCCTCCTACTTAGTGCATCAGCAACTGTGTTACCCTTACCAGGTGTATAGGCAAGCTCGAAGTCGAAGGAATGAAGGTATTCAACCCACCTCTGCTGTATCAGATTCAGGTCACGCTGGGTAAAGATATATTTGAGACTTTTGTGGTCTGTGAACACCAAAAAATGTTATCCCAAGAGATAATGTCTCTAACAGTGTAACGCATGAACAACTGCAGCCAACTCGAGATCATACGTCGGGTAATTCCTCTCATGTGGCATCAACTACCAAGACCCGTATGCAACTACTCGATCACCCTGCATCAAAACTGCTCCCAAAACAATACTTGGTGCATTACAATAAACTGTATATCTCTTCCCTTTCTCTGGAAGTATTGGGTCTGATGCTGATGTCAACCTTCCCTTCAGCTCCTGAAAGGTTGTCTCGCAAGATTCTGACCAAAAAAACTTCACACCCTTCTTATTCAAACCCATCAATGATTCTTCTAAGTGGGAGAAGTCCTATATAAAGCACCTAGAGTAACCATCCAGCCTCAAGAAACTCTGTATCTCAAACACGTTCTTAGGCTGCTCCCAGGAAACTAATGCACTCACTTTATCTAGGTCTACCACAACTCCTACCTATGAGATGATATGACCCAGGAAGTGTATCTGGTCTATCCAAAAGTGTCACTTTGAGAGTTGAGCATATAGATGATGCTCTCTCAGTGTACTTAGAATGATATCAAGATGGGTAGCACAGTCGTGTCGAGTGTGAGAGTATACCAAGATATCATCCACGAGGACTACCACAAAAGAATCCAGGTATGAATAGAAAACACGATTCATTAGAGCCATGAAAACTGCTAGCACGTTCATGAGTCCGAACAACATGACCAAGTACTCATATAGACCATATCTTCTCCGAAAAGCTGTAAGTGGTATGTTCGATGGACTAACGTGTAACTGATGATATTTGGATCTCAATTCAATCTTAGAGAACACTTGTGCTCCCTGAAGTTGATCAAAAAGATCATCAATCCTCAACAAGGGATATCAGTTCATAACCATCAACTGGTTTAACTTACAATAATCCACACAAAGTTTGAGGGTACCGTTCGCCTTCTTAGAAAACAAGATAGGCAAACCCCAAGGAGAAGTACTCGGTCATATGAAACCCTTTTCCTGAAAATCCTCTAACTACTTCTTAAGCTCATGCAATTCTGGTGTAGCCATAATATAAGGAGGAATGGACACCAGTGCCACTCTGGGAACAAGATCAATAGAGAAATCGACCTCTCGCTCCAAAGGTAGACCTGAGAAGTCGTCTGGGAAGACATCCCTGAAGCTATCAACCACTGGAGGGAAATCCTTATGACAAGTTCCCTGGTCATCCAGATATAAAATTTAAATCTGGGCTGTCACTCCACCTTTCCCACGATGCTCAGGTCCATCTCGACTCTCCTGGACATCCCATTCTCCCTTGAATAGAAACTCTCCGCCCTTTGGTGATGTGAAACTCACCCTGTGACGATAGCAATCTACAAATGATCAAAAGGTTACCAACCAGTATATCCTAAGAATGACATCATAGCCCATCATATCTAAGACATAGAGGCCCCATAGAAAGTTACACCCACCAACCTCTAGGGGCCACTCCCTGCACTGACACACACTGACCGTTCTAATCCCCAACAGAGTGTCTAGTGTCATAACATTAGAATAAGTAGAAACAAAAAGCCCAAGGCTCTCCACAATAGGCACAGATATAAATCTATGTGTAGAACATGTATCAAAAGTTACTGAATATAAGACAGAAGATACTAAAATAGTACCTCTGACAGTGGAAGGTCTGAGATCCTGCTTTTGTTGGGTCTGTTGCACTGCATATGGTTGCCCAGTGCCGCGTCCCTATGACCTAGCCTGGCTACCCTAAGCTAACCCACCGTACTGTCTCTGAGATACCAGTGTTTAGCTACCAAGGCCATGACCACCAACTCAGCCTGAATGTCCTGACGTATCCCAATTCCCTGACTGGTAAGAAGCTGCTGGCCCTGCTCCCGCACACGGAGTCTGCACATAACCCCTCTCACGATCCACTGGTGGAAACGACCTACAAAAGAGCTACAAATGACCCATATTTATACAATCTCTACACTCCACTGGGTCACGAGGACACTGAAGTATCTTGTTTCCCTCTTCACGGCACTGGTAACACATCACCAGGCCACCTAAAGAACTCTTCTGGCTAGTGCTTCCACCGTGAGATAAATCCATCTGCCTCTTCCTCTTACTAGTAGAAATAGTACTAGAAACTGGTGCCGAACCGCCCTGGCCTGCACCACTAGCTTCCCGCAGGTTCCACTAATAATCAGTGCCTGGTTTACTATAGCCTACACTGTAGGAAACTTGAAAACATTAACCAATGCTCAGATTTCATATCTCAGACCATTCTCAAAGTATCGAGCCCTCAATTCCTCATCTCCCACTAGAACAGGTGTAAAGTGCTGTAGCTTAGTGAAGTGGGCAGAATAATCCATCATTGACGTAGCACCCTACTACAGATTCATGAACTCTTGAGCTCGATATTCCCTCAGCATCTCCAGGAAGAAAAATTCATAGAAGACTACCTGAAAATATTCCCACGCCATGTCTCTGTGATGCTCGGTCTGGGTGGTAACATCCCACCACCTCTTGGAGGAATCATGCAACATGTATGTAGCGATCTTGACCCTCCGCCCTAGAGGCATCTCTAGATACTTGAAAATAGTCTACATAGAACCCAACCAAGACTCCATAGCCTGTGGTCCTCCATCCTCTGAAAATGTAGGCATATGCTGCTACTAGAATATACACGTCAGCTCTGCCATAGATGTGGCAGCCAGCGGTGCTCCTTGGAAGGTCTGTATAAACTGCATAAAGTCTTCACGGAACTGCGCCTCCACGCCTGCATCCAGTGTCACGACTGACGCCACATCTGGCTCTGCTGGAGGATCCATCGGTAGCCCGTGGCCTACCGTCTCTAGAGTATACTCATTGACGCTCTTCTGGAAAACAACACGTGGTCATCTTGGAAGCATGACTCTACAAGGTCAAATACACGCCTTAGATTAAGATTATCAAGGACCAAGAACTAGAAGCATAAGAATGGAACAGGATAAATAAAACATTCAATTTTGACAAAACAAGACTACACGACATGTATAATAACTACATGGCATGTTCCCATAAGCCTTTCACATGGGCATGTACCTCGGCCAAAACTGTTCGTGTAACACCCCAAACACACGGCGTGTTGTTCACACACATGATGTGTACTTAAATTTTCTTCCCCTTTTCAAGTCCTTCTACATAGATTAACCACATGGATCTACTTTAAACGAGACTACACGGCGTGTATAAGGTCTACGCGGCGTGTACTGGACGAGCTTCACCGACCCGTGTTGTCCGTTACACGGCCGAGTACATAGCTTAGACTACACGGCATATTCCAAATGGACACAGAATGTACAGCTTAGATTCCAAATGCCCATGTTGTTAGTGACATGGACGACTACTCGGATGACACTACAAAACATGTTACACCCGCACATGACGTGTACACCACCCCGTTTTTCCAGCCACACGACCAAGTCCACACGACCTCACACTGATCAAGACTACACGGCGTGTCCCTTAGGTACACAACATGTTTAAGAGGAGGTAACACCGGCCCGTGTTTTTTAGTTACACGGCCGGATCCCCAGTTCAAACTACATGGCATGTTCTTCATTGACATGGTGTGTATGAGATCAGATTTCTCCGCTCGTGTTGTTAGTTACATGGAGTACATAGGGTCAACACAAAACAATGTGTAAAATTGGTACACGACGTGTATCCTCAAAGTTCCATTACCCCGTGTCTCTGCCCACATGGCCTATGACATGGGTAGAAACTACACGACGTGTACATAGGGTACACTGCGCATACTTAAAATTTTTCCTCTTCTTCCTGAATAGAAGAGTACATGGCGTGTAGTCAAAACTACACGATGTGTTTTCTGGGATTTTCCAGACAGTAAGCCTTAGAAACTTCTCCGAAGCCCAGAAAAACACTTAAACCAACACCTAAGTGCCAAATTCTGATCCATGAGGGCCCATACCCCCCACGAATCAAAGCTTGGCATCTTATACATGTTATAAAAAAGTAAACGGGTCAATGATCCACCAAATTATGGTCAATGAGGGCCCATACTCCTCAAGAACCAAAGTTTGGCGTTCATTCTACAATACCTCACATAAAAATACCCTATCAAATAGTAGGTATTTTATCAAGGCATTTATCACAACATCATGAATTTACTAGCACAACATTTATCACAACAACATGCAATTTCAAATGCACCTACATGGTATGTAAACTATGCATGGCATGTGATTCTAACATGTGAGAAAATGATGCATGTGATGGAATACCCTCATCTCATTGGTTTACAACTAAATAGAACCCAATATAAAAATATAAATAGCACACAACAAGTGTGTCACCCAACAGTGAAAATAAAATCAACTGTAAAAGTGAAAAACCAGAAAAATTGCAATTAAACGAGGTAGATTGGTTTTTCCCTGTACATGGGTTAGCTACTTCCAGGCACAACTTATTACCAAATACCAATTTCATCCTATCTCTGACTATAGGCTCCAAATAGTAATTCAAAGAAAATAAACACCTATAATACCACTTTGTAACGTCCCAGATCTGGGTGCCACTCAACAGGTGCCCCGAACCTGGTTGGTCACATGACCTCAAGCGCATTTCCCTAAACCCCAGAGGCTGCTGACTTGCAGTGAGGGCCTAGGTATGATAGTGGGGAAACTATGACCTCATTTGTCAAAGTATAGCGTAGAAGAGAAAATATAAACATTCAAAATCAGAAGCAGTAAATAATACCAATGCTGAAATGAACACAGTACTGAAGTAAAGAAAATACCAACAATCAGATATAATAATGCAATATGTCCCTAAGTCTAATAAAGCATCAAAAACAGGATACACTTAAATCTGAATCAATACACTACAAGGAAAAAATACAACAAAGAAAAATAAAAAAAACACAATAGGAACTCAGCAGTATCACAAACCTAAGATTGGTCCCATGCTCTTCTACTCCTTTGCAACAATCAGGTACCTGTATAGGGACTCTTGCCCTTATCTACACCTGCAACAATATAATATGTTTGGGCCCAAGACATGACCCAAACATGGTGTGAGAAATAAATCCCAGTAGGCAACCACCAAAGGCCCGTGCCCAACTGTCAGTGAAAATGTGCAACAACAGTGCACAGTAATGAAAATGCAGTAAACTAGGAAGTACTCCAAAGAAGCTACTCCTACCAGTTCCATTTCCATTTAATTATTATTTAACAATTCAAAATAATTGAATTATAAGTTTACGAGACTCAGCCTCATCCGAAAATCTTCTATACAGTGCCACAAAAAAACCACAACAAGCTATCTAACAAGTAGAAGGTAAAACAATACCAATCCCGTGCTTTAGCTTGGCAGGTATAACACAAGAAAACACCATAGTGAATAATCAAGTAAACAGTGTACTCAGACATAAGAACTGTTTCCCTCGGGCTAAACAGAACCTTACCCTCAGGCCTTTCCCTCAGTAAAAACAGAAACAAAACCCTCAGGTGATTGCCCTCAAGCATAAAGAATATTTCCCTCAAGCATACGATATATTTCTCTCAGGCATGGAAGCAACTGCCCTTAGGCATATGAAACATTCCCCTCATGCTAAACAAACACTTTCCCTCAGGCTAAACAAACCACTGCCCTCAGGCTAAGCAAAACCCTGCCCTCAGGTTAAGCAAGTAACCGAGATGATCCCAACACATAGCAAGAAATTACACACATTTTCTCTCAATAAAACTCAAAGCATGATGAATCACAGCATACCCTCGGGTATCCTATCCAAATGGCTAAACAAGGGGAACACACCCACGAGGTGGCCCTGGATCCAAGAAATGATCCCAAACAGAAGTTGTACATATTCATTAAATTACCTACGCAATTATAGGTATTTAATTAATCAAGGTCTCAGTCGTACGACACCCCAAACATGGGCGTGTAACACAATGGTACACAAAAACCACATGACAGGTGGAATTAAACATCAAACCACTTACCTCGATCTCCACTGATCGATATACGTGAATGATGCCTCCCGAAACACCCGAGAATGTCATATATCTGAGATTAACAACTACTCGTTCAAACCCAAATAAATACCCCTCAGGAAAGAATCGGAAGGAAAAACACAAAGAGAGGAAAGGGATTACCCGCGCGGTCCTAACGTGATCATCAGTGAAGGAATCAGAGTCCCAGTGCTCGGTCGGGAACTATTCCAAGCTTCGGCCTCCCCTCCTAGTGCTCCAAACGAGTTATAAGCTTGCTCTATTGAAAGAGGAGGCTACTTCCTGTTTTAAGCAAAAAAACAAACTACACAGCGTGTAATTTTCATTTTTTAACTGTTACTCTAGAAACTACTCTTCACCACCTTACTATTCATCTTTCGACATGATTACACATCGTGTATTTCAGAGTACACAATGTGTACTATTACTCTGCTGGTGGATACTCCCACCACCTTACTATTCACCTGCCGACTGATTACACGGTGTGTATATACTAAGTACACGACATGTAGTTAGTTTTTACACCCTTCATCACCGACAAGCCTATATGCCCTATGTACTCTTCCCACACGACTAAAGTACATGGCGTGTACCCACAAAATTTGTGATTTCCCCCCATTTTCCTTATTTTCTCAAGAAAACTTAAGTAAAGAGGAAAAGAAGAAACCCGCACCTTAAGAATAAGAACTGGGTTATTACACTAAGTGTCACTGGCCATACCCCAGTGATGTTTAGAAGAGATGGTTATAGAACAACATTCAGTGGAATGATGGAATTTAGAAACTTTTAACCTCTAATTTATACTGAAATACACCCATGAAGGAATTAGAATGGGACGAAAATCCTCCATGGAATTTCTACCCTTTCCACATGGCCCAACATGAAATATAGCCAAGCTAACACTGACACTCCTAGGTTCACCCTACTGCTGGATGCTAAGATTTTTTCCACTACCAGTGTCCTTGGGTGTAGGTCCATGTAGGTGTATCTAACTAAAAGAATCCAACCACTAAGGAGTATGGAAATAAAATCATTATAATAGACAATTGGACCCTAGCATTCCAACATACTATACCCCCACCACTCATACTATCCCTCCTCCAAGATCAACCAATGCAATCCTAGTCTCCTCCTTTATGGCATTATCAGACATTTCTTTCCCTGCCCCATTATCCTCATGGATGGATACTTATTATAGAACATGTAAAACCACATCCTGAATGCTATTTTCTTGTGAAAGATGGGATCATAGTCCCACTTTACCTTCAATACCTCCAGAAGGTGTTGTACTAGGAGAAGGGTTTGCTACCTATCGCCCTAGGTGTTATACGATGGAAGAAACTCATCGTATTGAAACCCATCCAGTGGGATTACACTAATTTAGTATACTTATCAAAATATGATGTGTAACTCCCCATGGTGAAGGTGGAAAGTATTGGTGTATAGGCACCATCAGCCAAGAAGCTACAACACCAACTCTTGTTGATGTTACATGTGGAATTGAGATGTCCACACTACCTTGTATAGTCCGATCCGGCACATCTCAGCTCCATAATCTAAGAATTTATAGTTTAACTAGTATTCCCAAGTCCATTCGATGGTGAAATTTCCTCTAGAATTTAGATCTCAGTCTTTATGCCAGCCCTTGCTGTTGTCCCACATGGTGCTTTGAAGGATACTGATGTAGTAGTCTAAGAATTCTTCAGTCTACAATTCCTCCCCAGTAATGGTCCTTATTCTCCCATTTAGCATATAAACATCCAAGTTCCTTTTATTCTTGGAAGAGTGACCTTGAGTGGTGATATTTTAGTGTTTGATCTCATCTGCACACATGAACCAATATCATAGTGTGTTGACTTCAAGGCCTGGGATATTTACCTCTTCCATCAATTTGAAATTCCATAGTGGAAGGTGGTCACTCAACAGATAATTCCTTTGGAATTTAGTAAGCATGCCCAAGAGTGGTTGGTTGTCTGAAATGACCCTCCTATCTCAAGGGATCTTATGGTTTGACACCATTTCGGCTCTTTGGACAGCAACTACAGTTTCAATCTCAGCTTGGTTCTATTGTTGGGCTATCTTGGGTGATTTTCGATAATGCGAAGGGAAGTTCACACAAATATTATCTATTGGAGAATAATATGCAAGTTGGCATGAAAATTTAGAGGTGTTCATGAAATAAGGACCCTCTTTCATGGAAGAGAACTGTGCGAAGGAGAGTTACCTGAAATATGTTTCTAATGCTCAGGATTTTGTGAAAAAGGCAGAATTGTACGCATAAGAGAAAAAGGATTATTGGGTGAGAAGTCAAGGTACTATACAAGGTCCCCTCCACCTATTTATTGGTTCAGACCATCAAGTTTCATGAGTGCATAACTATACTGTATGACCAACCAAAAAAATTTCACACACTGGTGGGAATGAACCCCTGTCTTTGGCATTTCTATCAGAACCCAACCTTCCAGTCCCCTATCATCTCAGATTCCAAGGGGGGAATTTTTTGGCATTGAAATATCATCAAAGGGATGAAATAGTAATTTTGGGTAAACTTAACATGCCACCTACCCTGAAGGACCATTTCAGGTCTGATGGACTAGGTATGTGTAAGTTTCAGTGGGTGTATGCAAAGAAGAAATTCTGCATGAAAACTAGTTACATGTAAAAGATGACGTATGGTTCCATGGATGATCTATAGTCTGATGATCAAGGAATAAAAGAATAACTTATTTCATGCAAGAAATAATTTTTGTGTGCAACAAATAATCCTTTCATGAAACCCTTGCATGATACCTCTCATGTTGCGCTACAAATATGATGAAAATCTAGCAATGTTGCGTGACCAAGTCCCAACAAAAAAGGATAAGGCCGTGTGAAACTCAAATTGTGCACCCAAGGGGTTATGAAAAAACAACCAATAATTTCATCTATACATAGAACCTCACCCCCTCCCTCAAAGAGGCTCTTAGGAATATGAAAAGACTCTCCCATGCACACAAACCTATTCACCTGTGATAGTGTGCAATATGGAACCCCCAAGGTAGAGAATCCTATGTGATAGACCTCCAATGGTCCCAAAATTGACTTGGACCACAATTGAGTGATCCCCATGCAACTCATATGAAATAGTTCGTGTTCACACAAGATAATATGCCTACATACAACCCTAATTTGTGCCCAAACCTAAAATCTTATGTGCACCTACTCCTTAAGCCTCCATGGACTACCCTTGTGTTAGAGAACCATTATCATGCAAATCTTGCATGAAACCCAACCCAATTGTATGAAAAATTTCCTAGTCCCCTACTTGACATCCCCTATGCCTCTAGTTTAGCCATTTCCCAACATGTTACTTCTAAGTATAGGTACCATAACCCCTATTAATTCTAAGAATAAGAACCATAATGTGGACCCCATGTCTGACCACTCTTCTACGGAAGTATTAATGCCATGCGCCATCCAAAGGCACATGAGCGGTGGTCATGTAATCCCAAGGGGAAGGAGTGAGTCCACCCATGTTCGAGATGTATAACATAAAAATTCATATCTCTACATCCTAATCATACAATGTTAAACTACATGACAACATCATCAGAACTTGATGTAAAACTATAGTCTTACCTCGTGTGATGAACATGGGATTCCCCATGTATGATCATCATGGAATGAAACCTTCTCCCCCAGTGTGGGATGATTGTTTTGCCTTGGAAATCTCAATGCGTATACTCTACACCATTACAACCATGAAAAATCCTCTACATGTAAGCCCCACAATATCCCTCATTGACACTCCTTTCATGAAAAAAGCATCCTTACTACATGATGTTAAACTGTATAGATCCATCCTATCACACAACTTTAAACCACAACATTGAATTATGTGGTTTTGATCCTTGTCTTATTAATAGGGTACATAGGATGCCTCCATAAGGTTCAATACTAACAATGGTAAAACCATGTGTGAAATCTTCCCTCCTAGGTACACACCTCTTGGATCTACCTCCATGCGGCATTATGATCCACAATTCTGGATCTTCCTCAAGGGGCATTCTGATCTATCCAACTCTGAATATGCCTCAAGGGGAGTTCTGATCCATCCCTCCTGGATCCACCTCTATGGGTAATTATGATCCACAATTCTAGGTTTTCCTCAAGGGGAGTTCTAATCCATCAGTAAACCTAGGTGTGACATATTCCCTCATAGGGACACACCTCCCATATCTTCCTCCATAGGTCATTTTCATCCAAAAATATGAATCTACCTCAAGGGGTGTTCTGATGCATCTAGTTCTGGATCTGCCTCAAGGGGTGTTCTAATCCATCCCTCCTAGATCTACCTCCATGGGGCATTCTGATCCATAATCCCGGGTCCACCTCTATGAGGCATTCTAGTCCACCGATAAACTTAGGTGTGACATCATACCTCTTAGGGAAACACCTCCCAAATCCACCTCTATGGGGAATTTTTATCCATTCATCATATCTCCATAAGACATTAACCCTATTCCCATCTCCACATGATGCTCAACTTGTGCCCGGATCCATCTTTGCAAGATGTTATGATCCGTCTCCACAGGACGTAGAACTTATGACCTTACCTGAACACCTACCCCATGCAAAACATGGGATGCCTGAGATGAAAATCCTTGGAATAATTACACACCTAGCATTAATTATCCCATTATTAACATGTTATTACTTTTATTCTACACCTAATATGCCTTGTATGAGATTCCATCCTAAGCAGAAGATTTACAGGTGACCAATGCACCTATCGTGCAAACATACCCAATGATGCCTAACATGAATACTCTCTTGAACAAAGTTTACTACCCTACCAAGATAAAAATAGTATAATTAATTACCATCCATAAATAGATGGCACTGATAATGAGTTCCATGAACATGAATTAATCTATGAGGGAGACCCAGACTAGGAAATGATCTCCAAGGAGGAATCCATAGAAGGAGGAACCAACATACCATCATCTCGTTTCAATCAATAATCAGACATCATCAATTAAAGTGATAAAATTTTCCCACCTTTGAAAAGTGGGAATTTAGGTCTACAACAGCCGATGCGCACACACATTCGTGTTGACGTATAGGCGGGACCTGAAGAAAGCATCAGAAACAATGTCATTGTGATATAATCCTGATAACTACTTTTATAGGAAAACCCTATTAAGGGAATATGTTTCTTCCATGTTCCACTAAAGTCAAGAATACATGACCATATCATGCCTTCAAGAACCTGTATGGTTCACTCAGTTTGACCATTTGTCTATGGGTGATAATACATTCTCAACTTTAAGTGAGAACCCATCACTACTTATAATCCACTCTAAAAACTATGATGTGAAGAGAGGGCCCCTATTTGAAAAGATAACCAATGAAACACCATGAAATCTAAAAATATTCTGCATATACAAGTGCCCAAAATCCTCTACCATCATCGATTCTCTGATAGGTAATAAATGTACAAATTTCACGATTCAATCAGTAATCACCCATATTTCTTCCTTACCACTAGGTGTTTGATGTGTTCCAATCATAAAGTCCATGATTATATCATCCCACTTTCATACTAGAATATGTAAAGGTTACAAAAAACTAATTGGCCTATGATGATTTTCCTTAATTCACTGACATGTAAGGCATCAAGAAACAAAATTCACAATTTATTTCCTCATTCCCATCCACCAGTAATGAAACCTTATTACATGATATATATTGGTAGCTTTAAGGTTCAAGAACCAATTGGATCTATTTCCAACATCCATTAATTCCTATCTCAAAGTCATCAGAACAACAATCCTACCTCTGATGTGCAACACTCCATCGGGAGATCGATACCACTCACCCAAGGTCTCCGCAACTAAAGATTATTTCTAAAGTACTAACATAATGAATCCTCGACTTGTCCAAGTCAAATATGATCATCTAAAAATGATCCAGCCCAATAAAAATATAGGAATTCCTATCCATCATCTCTCCTTTCATCCAAGTTCATCCCATAAAACAAGCCCATCAAAAACCACTCTTTCACTGATTCCTTCACTTCTCGAATTAGAAAATTTCTACTCAAATAATCTATGACTACATTTCCTTTTCTGGGAGTGTATTCAATTTCAAAATCAAAGGTATGTAGATTCTACACCTAGAATATTTGTCATAAGATCAGATCCCTCTGGGTGAAGATATATTTAAGACTCTTATGGTCTGAATATACTATGAACTGCTACCCGAAGAGTAGTGGAACTAATTCTTATGATAATGAATTACCACCACCAACTAAAGATCATGAATGTGAAAGTTCTTCTCATGATGGTGTAACTAAAAATATCCATAATCAACTACATGTATTCCTGGCATCAAAACACAATCCAAAACCCATGATTGAGGCCACACAATAGACATCATAACCAATACCCGACTTAGGAAGAATCAAGACTGGAGATGAATTCAATCCCACTTTCAACTCCTCACAATATATCTGGAACTGATCAACCCAAAAAAATTTCACACTCGTATGGGTTAACTCTATCCTAGGAGATACAAGCTTGGATAAGTCTCAAACAAAGCACCTATAATAACCAGCTAGTCCTAAGAAACGATGAATCTAAAACATATTTATAGGATTCTACCAAGAAATAACTTCCTAAATCTTTTTAGGATCCAATTAGGAACCCTTATTATAAATCACATAGCCTAAAAATTTCACCTCTTGAATCCAGAACTGACATTTGGATATATTTCTGTATAGATGATGTTATTTCAAGATTCCCAGTATGATATTAAAAAGGTCAACATGATCCTTATTCAATATGGAATAAACAAGGATATATTCCACAAAGACAACCATAAATTAATCTAATAATTGATGGAATATTTGATTCATCAAATCCTTACAAACCGTAAGAGAATTATTAAGGAAAAACGATATGGACAGATACTCGTAATTCCTATTCATGCTCCAAAACACTATCTTATGAATTTTTTCCTCTCGGACCCTCAGTTGATGGTACCCCTATCTCAAATCAATCATTTAAAACCACCATACTACCTTGAAATGGTCAGAAAAATCATCAATCCTAGGAATGAGATACTTTTTCTTTACTGTCACCTGGTTGAGTTTCCCATAATCAACACAATGGCAGAGAATCCCATATAACTTCTTTAAAAATATAACTGGTGATGCCTAAGGTGAAATGTTAGGATGAATAAATACCTTATCCTAAAGATCCTTAATCTAAACCTTTAATTATTTCAATTCAATTTGTTTCATAAGATATGAAGGTAAATAAATTTTCCTCATCCCTAGAAGAAATTATATATAAAAATTGACTTCCCTCTGAGGTGATAAAACCAAGAAACCATCTAGAAAAATGTTGGGATACTCATTCAAAATATTTTAAATAGGTCCACTAAGTTGATAATTAACAACATATAGAAACATCTATGATAATTACCTTCAGATCACCTCAGCACTAGGGACAACATGATCTTCCCTCCCAAATCTAGGATCCCACTCACCCTGAAAAACTTAAGTGACTCCATCAAAAGAAAGAAACTGGACCCAAAAATAATATAAATCGATCCAGGATTTATAACTAATCATATTAACCATTCCAATGATAAGATAAAATATTTCAAGATCAATAAATAAAAATTATCATATAGTTTCATGGTCAATGATCATTACCTGAAACTCTGGACATTTAAAACCCTGCTCCGAATTCTTTCCCAAAGGAGTGGAAAGAGTCATCATGAAAGGCATAAGATTTGATCGTAATCCCAACATATTGATAAGATTTAACGAGATAAAGGAATGAGTTTACAAGGCCATAATCATAGAATATGAAATAAACACCATACCTCTCATGGTAGCCAGTCCCGCCTCTAACTCCTCTAGTGTACACTCCTCTACATTCAGACATCCATCCTCATCCTACCCTTTCTTCACAACCTGATCAATCACTATTGGTATGTGGTTGAGATATCAACCCTTTTATTATGTCAGATATAAACTGATAGGCCCTGTTGAAGGTGGATCCATCTATAATAATCTAGGATTCTCTCTCACAAAAATGATGAAGATGAAAAAATTTCCCACACATGTGATAAACTTTGGGTGCTGCCATACAATTAGGTTTGAGGTGTCCCTTTCTCCCACACTAGTAATAAACCACCTCACTCCACCCTTACATCTTTTGTGTTGTCCTTCCACCACCTCAACACTAGTCACCTCACTTCCTCTTCTATCCATAAAACAAACTATGGCTACCCCCCACTATAAAAAATTCTCCAAAGAGTCTTATATTCCTATATATATCTACATTATCCATAGATTCCTTTTCCACAACCTCCATGAAGTTGGGTAGGCACATAATAATCATCATAGAAAAAACATCATCCCTCAATCCCATCTTGAACCTCTATTCCTTAAGATAGTCATTGAAAACAATCTCTGAAGATAGGTGCACCAACTCAACAAACTAAGTAGAGTACTCTATGATAGAATGATCTCTCTGCTATAGAGAAAAGAACTCTTGTTCCTTTACCTCTCACAACATCTTAGGATAGAACTACTAATTGAAGTATTTATTGAAAGTGGTCTTGTTGAGATATTCATGAAACTTGGTGTGCATAATAGACTCCCACCAATTCCTTTCTATCCCTTTAAGCATATAAGTGGAGAAACCAACCATGGAGTATTTTGGAGTTTTCAGGAAGCAGAAAAACCTTTTAATCCTCTCGATCCATTATTATGATTCTTTGGGTCCCTTTTTACCATGAAATATTAGGGGATGTTTATCAATGAATTATGTATAATAGTACACCCTTTATTCTAGTTCAACATTGGAAACTTTTCCCATGGATTGGATCATTTGAACTATAGTTTCTACCAAAGCTGAGTCAACTTGAGGATTCACCTATAGGGCTCACTTCACATATTCATCACTATCATTCAGAAGCATTCTACTTGAAGGAGACATAAACTATAAAAAAAGAGGACATAAACCTTTTAAAACCTAATTCAATTCCTTTATCTTAAATTTAATTTAGAAAATTGAATCCCAAAAGGCTAAAACTAAAAACAAGGATGCTATAGAACCTCATACTTCCCATGGTAACTTGAGGCTTGTCAAGAAAGTTAGTTGGCTAGGAACACTCTCACTACCTCTCAAGTTCTGACAGTCTTATATTATGTCTATCAACAACCCCCAAAAATAATAAGGTGATAAAAAATCACAAGTAAAAGATTTAATGATAACCTAAACCTTTGATACCAATTTGTAATAATCTAACCTGGGTAAACCAATAATCTCACCTAAATTGGCCTGCCATAAGGCCTGAAGCACGTTCTGGATTACCATGGGCTAAAAAAAATATCTGGAGTATCATAAAAAAACATGAGAATGATTTCAACCTTAATAGACATATAATAATATAGAAACAAACAAATTATCATAACAATTATCCAGGATGCATCATATGTTAAAAAAACCAAACTATAAAAGGTAGCATCTAACAACTAGATAACAAGGTCTAAGAGAACAAACTGATAAACCATCAACATGGAACCCGAAGCAACCCATGGGTCCATCTCTAAGTGACCTTAAATCACCACCATCTCAACCCACCATAAAAAAACATGAACCGGGATATTCATCCTCTACATAACACTCTTCCTTTTAATTTTATTCTGTAGGACCAAATCTATAAACTCCCAAAGGTAAAAGTAAGGTGTGAGAACTAAATCTCAGTAGGATACCATCAATAATCTATACAATGTATATCCACATGAATCCATTAGTTATTGAATAAAAAAGATTTAAAAAAATTTCAAAAGAAATAATTTTCCATATAAAATCATCCTTTAGTTTTCTTTTAAAAAACTTACTACATTGTAATATACAAATCAATACAACATAAAATTTGTCCATGAGGCATAATTAGATGAAGTAAAAAGGTTTCAAGAATCAATATACATATCAAGTGGGAAATAATTATATTTAATGAACAAGAATGTAATGTATCCATAGAACACCAAAGGGACAATCACAACATAAGGGTGTTCACCACTTAAACAAACAAGACCACTAGATGACACAAGTGACTCCTAAAGTACATGAACCTTGATTACCCCTAAAAGTCAACTCACTAGAAACCATGGAATCCTGGGAACCTACCATAGTGATAGATAACTCCACTTGGAATTTCATATATCTAGTTTTTCCTCGTACCCCAAGGTATTCTTGATGTGATAATACATTGTCATTCTGTTCAAGAAACCAAGTTCAAATTTCATAAAATATTTTGCAATGAAAATCCATTTCATTTCTTGCCCACATTTTCATAAAACACTTTTTTTCATGATACGAAACCACTTCCATTATTGAAAAAACATTTCCTTTTTAAAATATTCTTTGAGGCAATTTATCAAACACATCATGTGCATTAAAATTATTTCCATAAAAATACCCCTTTTTAGAAATCATTTCCATATCCATAAAAGATAAAATCAACTCTCATGGATTTTAATTCATAAATTTTACAATTTAAAACCAAATGAAATCATAATAACATAATGCATGCCAAGGGATAGACCATAGGATAGATACACCTACCTCAAGAATAAATAAAACCTCATTGAATTCAAAACCGATGATGGGAAATGAAAAGATAAAGTCCTCACAAGCCTAGATCTAAAAATAACATCATAAATTATCCATACACAACCTTATATCTAAAAATCATAGTCCAATTGTGTTCCAATGGATCAAGGGTATGAGTGATAAATAATAGATCTAGGAAGAAAAAGGAGAAATTGAGAAAAAAACCAATCATACCTTGATGATATCCACCCAAAACGATCATATATCACCAAGGAATCAAGGGGAGTGTCCTATAAAGCATCATGGATAGGATGGTTCGAGCTAATGGGGGATTAAGAGAATATTAAGGTTAAAAAACCAAGGGTATTAGGGTAATTTTTTATTTTAAGAAGCTTGGATCAAGGTGTATGGTTAGTACTCATAGTTAGAAAAACTATGTGTTAACCATGCAGTAACTACCATCCTTTGAAAAACCAAAATACACGATATTATAGGAATAACTGTGTGGTTAGAAAAACTGCATGAAAATATCTTGACCAAAACCTATCCTCTCACACAGTTTTTTGGAGACTCACATGGTTAGAAAACCATGATAAAACCATGAAAATTACCACAGGAACTCACAGATTCATATCACATGTTTACCACACATTTACTCCTAACCATGCACAAACCGTTCACCTAGACCATTTTCTCCAAATCTCCAAATTTTCAAACCCTAACCTTTGGAAGCCTCTAAAACCTCATAAGAGATAAAACAAGCTTGAAATTAAGAATACTTGTGATCTATATGGAATAAAAAATCACCACATAAATAGCTTGTAATATATTTCTTTATCACCTACTCTATCCTAAAATTATATAAAAAAATGATATAAAATATGGGGGTGATAATACAAGTGAACTCAGTAGGATACTCTCTAAAAACTATTGTGAAAATATAGAAGAAGCATTCCAATGTTTTAGTGAATAAAAAATGAATCTGACTCATTACCTATCCCAAGTTAAACTAAAAACCCAACCTTATCATGACCAACTCACCAAATCTACACATATATACAGTAATATAATAATCATGGAAATATATCAAGAAATATACCCTGAACTAGATTCCCTAATAATCTGGTCACCCTCATGCCCTAATGGTATATGTCATAGTGATCCCATCCATTCCATATCCACATACCACATACTCATACCATATCATAGACATAACCACACAAAAAAATCATATACCACATACCACAACCTCAACTATATAACCATATCACTAAGATAATACCACATTATTACCTCATACCACAAACTTCCACATAACCACAATCACATTCCATTACAGAATAACCACACTATGTATAGAAGAGAGAGTGGGAGTAGTCAACCATTCGCATCACCCACACCCTATATGATAGGGGTACACTCAAAACTCAAAACTTCCTATGGGAATTAGTCACATTACTTGTCTTGGGTGGAGGTGTGAAATAAATAACCTAAATATAATGAATACATGGACACTCACAATCCTAACCTAAGGGTTCACTTCCCAAAAAACATTTCTTGAACCATTTCCCAAATCTACATCACCACTATAACATCCAAAATATTTCAAGGTGCATTTTTATTAATTTTTTTTCTAAACCATGTGTATTTCAATGGTTTACAGCTATTAAAGAAGTTAGAGGAGTCCATGAGTCATTATTTTAGCAGTTTGGCATGGTGTGAGATGAATTTTTTGAGGTAGAAGATATCATTGAAACATGAGGTGTTACAACATGTTGAGATACTGTATTTGATATTTTTTTGGAGTAGTTGGCCTGTCACGCTATAACGTGAGGGTTGTCCTATAAAACCTATGATCATGCCATAAATGGGTAGACATGAATTCTTGGTGTCTCCTTGTAAAGAGGCATTTCACCATAAACTAATGGTTCATGATGAAATAAGACCTTAGGTTAGGTCAATTTTGTCATGACCCATGTGGCTGCACTACAATGGCCCCCTATACTAGTTTTTTTAAATTTTAATTAAATGGATTTAAATGAATAAACTTATAAAATGGGTTTCCCTATTTTCTTCCTTGTAGTTTAACGACCCCCCTTAGATACTTGGTGAGGTTTGGATCCTCATTTGTTTCTCATTCGATTCAAGAACCACATATCCCAATGGATCACTAGTGGTAAGGCTAAGGTTCCTACTCCGTTTATTCTTGGGATTCTCACTCTTATCACTTCTCTTTATGATAAATAAAAAAATTGTGTATATTTATCTAGATTAGGGATTCAATCCAATTGAGATCGAATCACTTGAGGATATTCAACGAACGAGAGACTATGACTGTGAGGTAGGTATTCCCTAAGCTTTCCTGCCAGTTTATGTCAGTTTTCATGTGATGTTTGATATGCAGATTATACCAATTGTGTCACACCTTGACCTTTTCAAATTATTTTATTTTATTATTTTCTGGCCTTGTAATTTTTTATCGGGTATTGGGGTGAGTCCCTAGATTGAATTTCTAGAGTTTTTATTAAAAAAACGAGTGTCTTAGGATTCAAAATATCTGACGCGTGGGAAGATCACAGTTTGGGAACCGTGCGGCTTCACCCAGGTAACCGAACATCCTTCCCAATGTTGAAAATAAATAAAATTGAATGATTAATAATAAAATGAAAATAAAATAAAATGATAAAAGTAAAAATGAAAAAATTGTTTCAATAATAATAATATTTTTTAAGAATATAATAATAATAATAATAATAATAATTATTATAAATATTATTGTTATTAATATTATTATTATGATAATAATAATAATAATAATAATTATTAAGAGTATAATAATAATAATAATAATTATTATTATTATTAATATTATAATAATAATAATAATTATTATTATTAAAACTATTATTATTATTAGTTTATTTTTTTTTATCTTATTTTTTTCAGTTAGGGGTGGGTTTCCACCCCCCCTTCTTCCATCGAGTTTCACCTCCCTCCCCTCACCTCACTGCGCATTCCCCCCAGCCAACCCTCCCCTTGGCATGATGGTCCTCCTACGCGGCGGTCCTCCAGGGACATTCGACCGAACTCCCTCCTAGCAGCCGGCGCCCCCCTATGCATGATGCCCTCCCCTTGGTCAGACCCCTGGACAATGCGGCTTTCCTTCTAGTGACTACGACCCCCAACCCCCTTTGTTTCCAGCGACCACTCGTCGGCACCCCGCTCTCCTCCAGTGCACGCGCCTCCCTCCAGTAAGCCCCTCTTCCTCTTTTCCTAGGGTTTTGATTCAAGTTATTTGGGGTTTTAGTTTTCCAAAAGGGTAGGGTGTTAGATTTAGGGTTGAATATTAATTATTAGGGGTTAATCTTGTTGCTTTTGGACAAATATTTCCTTCTTAGGGTTCACTTGAGGTGCAGTTGTGGTTCCGCACCAATTTCTAGATGTTTCTCCACAAGAGGTAGGTGGTTCCATACCCTAGTAATCCTATAAAATTTAATTTGCTTGTTTAATTAATTTTCTCTTGTTATATATTTCATTTTGGTGGTGTGAAATATGTTTTGAAAATACTTTGACATGGTTATGTGTCAAAAATATATTTTCTAAAGGAAATTTTCATGTTTTTATAGGTTCCTTGTTGTGAAAATTATTGGAAGTGTGCAATCAATTGTTTGAGCAGTAAGAAATGTTTTTACGGGTACTTGAGGTGAATGTGTGTTGAAAAATGATTTTGATGGGAAATGGATCATTTTGGGCATGTTATCCCTATCATGCGCCTTTGAGTATGAATTGTGAATTGTTTAAATAATGAAGAACTTATTTTAGAAATGAAATTGGGTTGTGTAAATGGTTTATTAAATTTTGCGAGTGATGCAAAATATGTTTTTGAAGGGTTTGTCATTCTTATGTGATGGGTTTGGATTTTGTAACAGAAAATGGCTATATTGTGTGTGTGTGTGTTTTAGTGTGGTGTTAAGTGGAAGGGTTTTATAAGTTTTTTGAAAAGGGAATAAAATGGTTTTTAAGGTACTTGGGGTGCGAATGGGTGTGGGTGTATGTTTTAAAAGAGTAAATGTAAAGCTTGGGCATGTTGGGATTATTGTACATTTTTTAAAAATGTCTTTTAAATTGTTAAATGATGAAAGTAATGTCCTAGATAATGATTTTGGTTTGTACTTGATTTTAAAAATATGTCTTGGCCCATGGATCTTATTTATTAATTATATGTTCTTATATGCTTCTTAAAAGGGGGATTTGTGAAATGATTAAGTAATGGTAAATGTATTTTGAAAGGTGCTTTGGTGTGCGTTTGTTTTTAAAAGGATACTTGGGTATGAAAGTGATGGTTTTGTGTGTGTGTAATACCTTGTTTGGATTGTCAAATGTGAAAGTGATATATTATGTGAATGTGAAACTTGATTGAGAAAAAAAGGGAATCCTGGGTAACTAGGCGGATGAACTAGGACTAGCACACTAGATAATTCGAAAGTGGTTCTCCCTAGTTTCATCTAGTATGATTGATTCTACAACACTAAATAAACATGAGATATGATTGGAGACCACTAGGACCCAGGATGTGATCCCCCTAGTGGATCTTGCATGAGAACAATGATGGTCGTGGTTTCTATACCACATGTTCACCAAGATGTGAGGTTCCTAGAATCCCACTTGAGCTAGTTTGACCTAAGAAATTTACCCATGATGCTCTACCTTATATGATGGGGTTCCAACCATTGGCATATGGTGGTCCTCTTGTGTGTTGATGTGTGTGTGTGTGAAATTTTAGAAATACATTTTTCTTTTAAGAAAATGGTTGTATTGATTTTCTTTGTAAGTGGTTTATTTTCTTTAAAATGTTTACCCACAAATGATTTACTAGAAGTGTTTTAAAAGCATTAATTTTAAATGATCTTGTTAGATTATATTGAAATGTTTTGGTATGGAATATTTTATCTGGGTGGAATTCTATTGGGCTTTGGATCACACCTTTCATACACCTTTGGGTGTATGCAGACCCTATTTTCCTTTTGTTTCAGGTAAAGGCAAGACATTTAGTGTTGATAGTTTGAGTTTCTAGTGGATCTTGTGGCAGATCTTGGTGGTGGTGGATTGAGTATGTTCTCCTATTATTTCATAGAGGTTTGGGGCGATGTCCTGGTTTTCCCCTTTTGTCATTGTCCATTTTTGAGTTATTTTAGTTTGTAAACTTAAAATATGGTAATTGTTAAGGGAAAATTTGGTTGAATATTTCAGATCTGAAAATTTAGTTTTTATTGGTCATTTTAATTTAGTAAATTTATGTAAATAGTTCTATATTATTTTATTTGATACCAAGAACTTTTTCCAACCTGTGGGGATCAAAAACACCCTTCAGGCCTTGCCGCAGACCAGGTCGGGTTCCGGGTTGGATGGTGACCTAGGTTGGTCCATGAGAAAATGGTATCAGAGGAGGTCATGATCTTTTAGTCTTGTTCCATGGGGAAGAGTCTCAGTAGACTGAATCTTGGATTGTAGGGACTTGAAATTCTGATTAGGAGTAGGGTGTCTGGCCATCATACCTCGTGATAAGACTCAAGTTACCAGGGGAAGTTGGGTTTCATTTGATTCATTTGATCCTTGTGGTTATTCATTGTTTGGGAAATGAAATGGGTTTTGGGTCAATGGTATTGATGGGTTTTTAGGTCCTGACAATCCATATGGATCTGGGGATGTTGTCCTAAAACAATCTCTGTGACGGTGGAGTGATTGACGTATGACTGCCAACCATGTTTCCAAGTCACCCATCAAAACTAATTTCCTCTTTCATTGTTTGAGTCTCACTGGTTCTTGAAGATTAATCTGAAAAGCTTCATTTGAAAATTTAAGAAATTAGGATTTTAAAGTGGAAATGGTATTATTTTCAAAGGATAAAAAAATGAGTTTTTAAAATTGATTTGAATGAGGTTTGAAAAGGGTGGACTTTTATAAAATGATTTTTGTGTAAAAAAATGAGAATGATTTCGAGGAGATTGAGTTTTCATAATCAAAATGGTTTTGGAAACTTGTTTTAAATGAGAAAAAATGAGTTCTAATTAAATGATTATTGACGAAATGGGGTTTTTGTAAAACTAGATGTGTTTTGAAGCAATTTTGTAAAATTTGAAATGGGAAAGTTGAGGATGTGGGTTGAATGTTTGTTATGAAGAATGGAAATATTTTTTGTTCTAACCTTTGGTATTTTAATGGGTAACCATGTGCATGGGTTATATGTGGAAAGTGAATTGGTGCATGGTTGGCATGAGTAATTGAATTTGTGAGACCCATGGGATACCATTGGTGAATGTGAAACCCACCAACCTTGTTTATTTTCAACAATGATTTTTAAAGAAAATTTGGGCATTTTGATAATTGGTGTTTCTGTGGTGTGTCTCTTGTACTTTTGGGGAATGTTGTTATGGGGCGTATTGAGTTTAAAACTCCTTTGTTTGAATGATGTTTTTGGTTTGTGTATTATTGATAAGTTGATTTGAAATAATGGTTTGTGATCACTTTTGAGAAGTGTTTCAGAAAGCCTTTACAGTGGCTCCCCTTGTGTGTTTGGTTTTGGTTTGTGGCATGTTTTGGCCAACATACCTATTTTATTGGGTCTTTGAGATTTTTCCTCACTAGCTAGTGTACACCCTCATAAAGTGTTAATGCACAACTGAAGCACAACCACATGTGATTTGCTGTTGGCAGATCCTCTAGTTGATCAAGGTAAGAATTTTCTTCTTGAGTTTTGGGTTGACTCTACCCCTCTTATTTTTTTCAGATAAGAAAATCCTCCCATAGAGGTGGAGTGGATGCGAGAGGAGTTGAATTATGTTTTAGTTTCCTCAATTCATTTGATAGTTAAAGGTGAATTTTGTCATTGATAAATCCAAGGGTCCCACCTGGAAGCGGTGAAAGAAAATCTAGTGGGGAAAGTGGGAAGATGTCATGGTTGTTGGTGTAGGATGCTATCCTAAAAAGGTTATTGGATATTTTGTCGGTTTACTACTAAGAGAAGGTTCATGTTAGGCCACCAATGTGGAAAATATGGTTTTAAGAATCCTTTATGACCATTTGTAGGAGTCGTGTGTTGTTCGAGGCTTGGTTTAAACTATTTCTCTTTACAAGGCCTCTCAAGTTGCAGTAGTCACATTCAGTGACGTTTTTCAATGTCATGTTTTCATTAATGTTCAAGGGTGGATGTCATGATTTTTTTGAGAACTTTTATTTTAATAGAAACATGTTCTCTTTCAGGAATTCTAAATTTGTCCTCATTGGGATGGGAGCATGTTTTACATGTTCTTGTTTTGTTGTATCCTTGCTCAAGGGGAATGGAATGATGCATGGGAATATTCTAAGTCCTCTTCATGGTGAAATTTCATGTTGATAAAGAATAGGTGGAAAGGTGTGTTGAGTTCAATGGTTCTATTTGGATTGCGACATGGTTTCTTGTGGCACCAAAAGAAAAAGTTTTGTTCGGGGGGTTTTAGCACTTGGCTAAGAGGTAAGAGATGTTTCAATCAATAGATCTCCAACCATAGGTCTCAGAGTGAAGCTAGTGTATAGTCAGGAACCCCAGGGGTGTAAGAATATCTTGATCTAATTTCTATCTTCAATGTTAGAAATGAAGACAGTTTAGGCGTTCTATATAGATGCTTCATTTTGAGTGGCCCTGTTTAGTGGAAAGATGCGTGATGACCTCTTTTCTAATTTGTGACCCATGTGGGTGGAATAGTTTCTCCTGGGTTACAAGGAGGCATGGTTGTCTCATTTACTTGAACCTCAGTACTGATACCCTTGGGGGTGTGAATCTTCATGTGGTTGTCCATGTATGAACAACCTTGTAAGTCTATTTCAATTTCAGTTAGAATTTGGGTTCATTTGAGAATGGTGATGACCCGTAAGAGTGGTGAACCATGTAAATTTTTCTATTTGGTTTAGAGTTTCTTTCATTAGCCCCCTTGTATTGGGGATTGGTTCTTTGTAGGGTTTTCATATCGGTGTGTGTTAGTTGGTTAAGAAGCTTAGTTCTAATGGTGTGGAGACCTATCATGGATCTTGATGAAAGTTCCACTGAAATGAGATGGTGTTAGACTATTAATTATGGTGAGGAGTCTGTTCGGGCCTCCCCATGTTAGTGTCCTGGTTCCTCCTCGAGTGTAGGTTTTTTCTTATGGTGGGGAGTCTGTTCAGGCCTTCTAATGTCATTAATTAAGATTAATTGTTAATTTTAGGTGGGGAATTCATGATCCTCTCAGGAGTGTTTATGGTGTTTCCCTCAGGATGTTAGATTGTGTACAATGAAAGGATCCTTCCCTTTAATCGATCAACTAGAGGTGCTTTCGCTCTTGGTGGTAGGTGAAACTTAGCTGGGATTTCATTTTGGGTCTCTGAGTTCAATTTTTAGGACCTTTCCTTTATGAGTTGTGTTCTTTTTTCACTTTTGTTTATTGTTTGTCAGTAATCTCCTTAAACTGAGAAGGAGTAACTATTATTGTTTTCTAAATAACCTCATTGTGGAATTCCGAGGGTGGAAAGCATTATGGTGGGGAGAATTTTCACACCCTGAACTTTTCAAATTATTTTATTTTATTATTTTCTAGAATTGTAATTTTTTTTTCGGGGTTTGGGGTGAATCCTGGTTTGAATTTTTTGATTTTTTGTTGAAGAAAATGAGTGTATCGAGATTTATAGCATACGGTGCATGGGCAGAGTACGGTTTGGGAACCGTGAGGCTTTTCTCAGGTAATCGTGCGACCTGCTCGGTGTTGAAAATAAATAAAATTGAATGATTAATAATAAAATGAAAATAAAATAAAATGAGAAAAGAAAAAATGAAAAAAATTATTTCAATAATAATAATAATGATAATATTATTTTTTAAGAATATAATAATAATAATAATAATTATTATTAATATTATTATTATGATAATAATAATAATAATTATTATTATTAAGAGTATAATAATAATAATAATAATAATAATAATTATTAATAGTATTTGTTTTTTTGTTTTTTTTATCTTTTTTTTTCGGTTAGGGTTGGGTCTTCTCCCCCCTTTCTTCCATAGGGTTTCACCTCCCTTCCCTCACCTCACTGTACATGCCCCCCAGTCGACCCTCCCCTTGGAACGACATCCCTCCTGTGTGGCGGTTCTCCAGTGACCTCCGACCGACCTCTCTCCTCACTGTCGGCGCCTCCCCTATGTGCCCTTCCCTCCCCTTAGCCAGACCCCTGGCCAGCGTGACTTTCCTTCCAGAGACCGGGACTCTCACCCCCCCTTTTTTTCCAACAACCACTTTCCGGCATCTCTCTCTCCTCTGGAACATGCACCTCCCTCCAGTAAGCCCCTCCTTCTCTTTTCTTAGGGTTTTTATTCATGTTCTTTGGGGTTTTAGTTTTACAAAAGGGTAGGGTGTTATATTTAGGGTTGAATCTTATTGATTAGGGGTTGATATTTTTTCTTTTGGATAAATCTTTCATTATTAGGGTTTTTTTGAGGTGCGGTTGCTGTTCCACACCAATTTCTGGATGTTTCTCCACAAGTGCTAGGTGGTTCTATACCCTATAAATCCTAGATAATTTAATTTGTTTGTTTAATTAAATTTTTCAGGTTCTATATTTTATTTGAGTGGTGCAAAATATGTTTTGGAAGTAATTTGACATGATTATGTGTCAAAAATAGATTTTAAAGGAAATTATCATGTTTCTATAGGTTCCTTATTCTGAAAATTATTATAAGTGTGCAATCAATTTTTTGAGTATTGCGAAATGTGTTTCATGGTTACTTGAGGTGCATGTGTGTTTAAAAAGGATTTTGATGGGAAATAGTTCATTTTGGGCATGTTATCCCTATTGTGAACCTTTGATTATGGATTTTGAATTGTTCAAATAATGAAGGACTTATTTTAGAAATGAAATCAGGTTGTGTTAATGGTTTATTAAATTGTGTGAGTGATTCGGAATGTTTTTTTGAAGGGTTTGGAATGCTTATGTGTTGGGTTTGGATTCTGTAACGGAAATGGACATGTTGTGTGTGTGTGTGTTTTAGTGTGGTGTTTTGTGGAAGGGTTTTATGAGTTGTTTGAAAAGTGAAAAACATGTTTTCTAAGGTACTTGGGGTACAAATGGGTGTGGGTGTACATTTTCAAAGAGAAAATGTAAATCTTGGGCATGTTGGGCTTGTTGTGAATTTTTTAAAATGAGTTGTAAAATTTTAAATGATTAAAGTCATGTTCTAGATAATGATTTTGGTTTATAATTGATTTTAAAAAGTGGGCTTGGCCCATAGAGCTTGTTTATTAATTATATTTTCTTCTATACTTCTTAAAAAGGGGGATTTGTGAAATGATTAAGTAATTGTAAATTTATTTTTAAAGGTACTTTGGTGTGAATTTGATTTTAAAATGAGACTTGGGCATGCAAGTGGTGGTTTTTGTGTGTGTAATTCCTTGTTTGGCTTGTGAAATGTGAAAGTGATATATTATGTGAATGTGAAACTTGATTGATCAGAAAAAGGGAATCCCAGGTAACTAGGTGGATGAACTAGGACTAGCACGCTAGATGATTTAGAAGTGGTTTGTCCCGATTTCATCTAGTAGGATTGATGCTACAACACTAACTAAACATGTGATATGATTGGATACCACTGACTTGGGATATGATCCCCTTAGTGGTTCATGCAAGAGAACACTGATGGTCATGGTTTCTATACCACATTTTCACTGAGATGCGAGGTGCTTAGAATACCACTTGAGCTAGTTTGACCCTAGGGATTTACCCATGATGATCTACCTTATATGAAAGGGTTCCAACCATTGGAATACCGTGGACTTATTGTGTGTAGATGTGTGCATGTGTGTGTGAAATTTTAGAAATCCCTTTTTCTTTTAATCAAATGATTGTATTGGTTTTCTTTCCAAGTGGTTTCTTTTCTTTAAAATGTTCACTCACAAATGATTTCCTAGAAGTGTTTTAAAATCATTAATTTTAAATGAGCATGTTAGATTATCTTGAAATGTTTTGGTATGGAATATTTTATCCTGGTGGAATCCTACTGGGATTTATCTCACACCCTGCATACACCTTTTGGTGTATGAAGACCTTGTTGTCTTTTTTGTTTTAGGTAAAGGTAAGATGTTTAGTGTTGAATGTTTGAGTTTATAGTGGCTCTTATGGTGGATATTGGTAGTGGAAGCTTGATGATGTGATCCTCTTATTGCACGGAGGTTTGGGTTGATGTCCTGGTTTTCTCCTTTTATCATTGTCCCTTTTTGAGTTGTTTTAGTTTGTAAACTTAAAATCTGGTAATTGTTAAGGGCGCATTTGGTTTAATCTTTTAGATCTGAATTTTTAGTTTTTTAGTCATTTTAATGTGTTAAATTTGGGTAAATCATTCCCTATTTTTTTATTTGATACTTGGGAACCTTTTACAGCCTGTTGGGATTGGGAATGCCCTTCAGGCCTTACCGTGGACCAGGTCAGGTGTCGGGTTGGATAGTGACCTGGGTTGGTTCATGACAAAATTGTGTGTGAGTGAACCTAAACTAATATAATTTTTTTCCCTATATGTTTTAGAGAAAATTGGTTTTATTGGGGTTATGAGTGGTCCTTTTTGTGTTATAACTGATGTTGCGGTTGCCAATGTCCATGCGCCTAAACTAATATGAGATGGGAAATTGAATGGGGACCCAAAAGATGGGCCCTTGTTTATTAAGTGATTCTATAGACCTTGATAGGTTAGTATTGGTATCCTTTGATAAGGATATGTATATTAATATGATAGGGTAGTGTGAGACTTGAGTTTTAATGAAACATTAAGTTACCTTATATCCTTTTAGATTACTTTGAAGTGTTGGAGAGGTATGAGATATCTACCTTCAGTTTGAGTGGTTCTAGGTAGTTCATACCTTGTATTTAAAGTATGAAAATAGGTTAGACATATAAGTAACAACCCTACCTTATTTATGAAATATAGTTAGATGTAATGCTTTGATGATGAATGTATGTGACATATTTGGCTGTGCTAATTACTGTGCCTTAGTATGGTTTGTTATGGGATGTCATGCCTATTATTGTTGAATTGGTTAGGGTGAAATGATTTATGAGTTATTCAAGATACCTCCTTGAGTATGGGATGATATTCCTATTTACTCTAGTGTTTCCTATGACAAGTTATGTCAT
This sequence comes from Viscum album, assembly GCA_963277665.1. Lineage (NCBI taxonomy): Eukaryota > Viridiplantae > Streptophyta > Magnoliopsida > Santalales > Viscaceae > Viscum > Viscum album. The sequence continues at coordinate 1,657,801,127 of OY728163.1, forward strand.
TCCCATTATATTAATGCAGCCTATGACCCAAGATAATATACCCATTTATTCTAATAGATCCTATGGTGTGAGAAGATATGCTTAGTTGTGATGAGTTGGTTATAGGAATAGGATGCATTGCCCATTTAGACTTGTATCATTATAGGAATGAGATTCATTACTAACTTTCCTAATTTTTATATTGCTTGGGATAATCTTCCTGTTATTTTTATTACCTATAAAAGAGGGGTGCTCAACCCATTATTTTATACTTCTATGAAAGGTTAAATAATGCCTATATGTGTGTTATTTCTTATGAATTGGGATGAAATACCTAATATTGTGTTGAGTCTTGAGGCTAGGGATGTTTTCCCTCTTGTAATATTACCTTTTTCTAGGGATGCTACGCCTTCTTATGATGTCATCACCAAGATGTTATACCCCTTATGTGTTGTTGTTTTGGGATTCTATTCCTAGTTATATATTATTTCCATTGGGATGTTATTCCCACTGATGTAATGTTGTTACTGGTATATACTACCCATCTAATAGATATTATGTTTTAATGAGATGTCATTCCCTTTGGTGACTAGTTGTGACTTGGGATGTGATGCCTTGTTAGTATCCTATATTATAACCAGGAAGATGCTATGAAAACTTTGGGATATTACATGAGATATGTTTATACAACCCTAATATAGACCAAAACAGGTATGATCACTCACTTAGTATCTTGTAAAACACCTGTGGATGTGATGGGTTTTATCATTATTGACATCTATTATTTATTTATGAGTATATCACATCATTCATTCACTTGTATTTAATTTATTTGTTCAGGGACACCATTAGTGGTGGCCTATTGAGTTATAATCACCTTTCATGACAATATTTATGAATGTATAGACTTCATGATTCAGGTTGTGGGTAAGGGAAAAGTCCCTGTGGTGGATTGTTGAGTTGGAGTTCATAGTTAGAGTTTGGAGATAGAACTAGGTGGATACTAAAGTCTAGTTTGTAGATGTCTCAAAAATTTTATATATTTTGGGATAAATTATTTATGATCGAACACATAATGATCATGCCAACTTATGTATTATTATGTGACATTACATTGGTATTACATTTTTCTATATCATGTGATCTTTTTTTATGGTTGAACTTTAGTTATAATGTCCATATTTATGATGTAATATTGTAATGTTAGTTTATTATTATTGATTTTGTTATGATTTATGATCATCTAATCCTAAGGGTATTGTATCCCCACATTTATCATAGACCCATGATACTAGATGATATATTTCTACATATGATGTGGTTCTCTTTATGTCACCTAAATCCACTAGTTTGGTCACCATTTAGGTATGATTATTTGGGATGCTACAAAGTGTCATCAGAGCCTTGTTTTAATTTATTTTACTATTTATGCATGATAGTTGTAGATAGGATATTATCGAAACTTGAGATGTGTTATATGTGAACTTAAAATTATATGCATGTGATGCATATAACTTATGTTTACATTACTAGTAAAACGTCATTAAGCAGGAACCCGATATTGTGTTACACCTAATGTAGTGTGTGAATTCAACTGGAACTACCACCGTGATGTCTCCTTCATGGTTTATTTAGTATAATCCATTATGAATGGATTAAACAATACATGAATTTAAATTGAATAGGTTAAATGGATCTACCAATGGTAAGAAACACATTTTATGTTTTGAATAAGGTTGGTTCATTTCTATATTAAATCAGGAGCATCAATGATGCCTATAAAAGGGATATGATACCTTCTATTGAAGGGAGAGAGTGTACTAAGTGGTGATTGTGATCATTAGTTTCATGAAAATAATTTTATATCTCCCTTTGATCTAAGAATTCTGTTCATCACTTATCTATAAAGGTGCTAGAATCCCTTCAATATTTGAGAGTCCTCTAGTTATGAATTGGGATCCATCGACTGGTGTAATCCCTTTAAGGTAGGAGGTTTTTGTTCTACTACTTTTGTGATCTACATCAAGAATTATCCTTCAACAGGAAAATTATAAAGGCCATTACTTTTGGTATATAGGTAAACATGTTTATATTTTCTTTATATTTATTTTACATATTGATTATGCTGATGATAGATCACACAAAATGGGTTTTCTTCCACAACCAAGTTCATGAAATGAACCCCCTAAAACCCATCATAGGTATAAAAGTTGTTTCTTCAAGAAATTAATATATGTATTTTATTTTTTTAACAAATAACATGTTTTACAATTTTTACACTGGAATTCCCTACTTTATATTGTATTATTTGATAACGTAATGTTGAGTTCTCCATACAAGTCTATATTGTATGAAAAAATTACTTGAGGTGCCCCATTTGAGACTATATTGAGTGTCAATGTAATCTTAAGAAATTATCTAAAGATATGATTGTGTTACAAGGTATCTTGTGCTAGGACATGACATTATGTTAAGAAGTTAACATAATGTGGTGGGTGGGAATGAAATATTTTATTAAGATAATGTATCCTATGTTGTGTGTTGTATAAACACAGTATCATTTTTGGACTACTTAACAATACATTGAGTATCAATGTATTATGTGGTTTCTTCTTGATATCACACTGAGTTTCAATATAATATGAAGTTTGATATGCTTTTGTGACACTACATTGTGAGACAATACGGTGTGGATAAATAATTTGACAATAAGTTTCCCCAAGTAATGTCAAGTATCTATATAAAATAAAAATTAATTAAATATAATATTTTTTTAGTTTTTATTATAGTTTATAAATTGTTTATAAATGATAAGAGGTAGACTTTATAAAATGAGGGTTTTTAAGTTTAGAATAAATATGAAAATATCATATTTTTATCTCATGTTTTGAAAAATTAAATAATTTTTTTATTTATTTTTTAATTCCATTAACATTAAAGTATAGTAAATTGTTTATGAAATGTGACTACTATATGACAAATTTATTCTAGGTCATAGAGCCTTGAATTTTATGCTAGGTACGAATCTATAAGATTTAGCTTCAATTTACCTTGACCCCATTTTTTTATTTAGAGTTATGAGTTTGGGAATAGTTGTTTCATTTAGTTTGTGAATATTAGGTGTTAGGGATATCATGAATTGAATGATCTATTGAGTAAAGTATCCTACAGGGGAGGGACTTGAGGTTAAACTACCCACCGACTGGGAGACTTATTCCTTCTTATAGAAATATAAGGGGTTACCTATTTGTCACCCTAGTCTTACTCATACATAGTTTTTAAATCTTATATAACTCTAAGGAATTTCATGAAGAGTCCATGTACCTTACACATGAGATAAATTCAAATATGTTTGAATATATTTGGATTCTGTTTTTAGTGAGCCACACAAACTTGTGGGTGACCGAATTTCCATGACATGTCAAATTGATTATGTTTTTAAAGTTGATTTATATTCTAGGGCAGACCCAAAGTAATCTCTCAAGGAGAATTGGATATTTAAATTGTGTATTTTAATAAACATTACAAGGGGGGGGGGGTTGAAAATAATTTTAAAATCAAAACGACTTAATTAAAGTGTTTAATAGTTTACAAATAAAGGTGGTGTTTTAAGAATTATTAGAGAAGGAGGTAATTTCAATTTCAATAAAAATCATGGATAGTTCATTGTTCTAAAATGTTCACATGTTTTAATGAAATTCTTTGGTTGAGGGTTATCAAGATCTCGATCCCCCTCTTGCCTCTTAAAACATTGCACAAAGTACCCACCCTTGACACAACAATTATATTGTCAAGGTTTGGACCTCAATAATAGATTCAAGTCTAAAAAATCATAATAATATCTTATTTATGTATGAGAGAAAGAGGATTCTTGTGTTTCCCAATTGGAACAACCCAAGATTCCCACTTGAAATTTCAACCCAATCAGTGTTGAAATGAAAAGTGTTTCACTTAATTGAGCCCAAGAAATGAATTCAGAGGAGAAGCATGTTAAGGTAAAACATAAGTGAAATAATTCACACAAAAATTACACAAAAGTATTAGATTATCAAGTGCTAGAACTCCCTCCCAAGTACGTGTAGCTCCTTCGAAATGACTGTCCACTATTTAACTTGCCATTGAGAGGAGGAGAAGACTCGGGTTGAACTTATCATTCATCCTTGACCCCCTACGAGGATAGGGGACTCAATAAATTCTTTGATGAGGATATAAATCCTTTGTAACTCTAAAAAGACAGTGATTTTCTTCTGGTTGGAACTACTAAATGAGGTTCATATAGTGTTCTTTTATAGCCAAAATGGGAGGTGCTTTTGGGCACCCTAATTTATAAAAACTACCTGGACCATGGTTTTCAGCCACTAGTAAATATTATATCACTTTAAAAAAACTAAAAACTTATTGCAAGACCTATTATCTATATACCTGTAAAATTTTTTGGTCAGATATTTTTTATAATAAGAGATATTTTTAAAATACATAGGCATACTGTTGACTCTACACAGATTCATTTATTTTGATAGATTGATTAATTTTGGCCTATTAATGGAATAATTGGGATTGGGTTTCTTCAAAATAGTTGTATAATAATTAATTTTGGAGCAGATAAAAAAATTACATCCCAATTAGACACATAAATCAGTATAAGTATGCAGTTTAGTCTATAGATGTTCTTGGATTCCTATGCAATTTGTTCCATTTTTCTTCATCTTTGTCTGGGACCTCCAAATCAGAACCACATATAAAAAAAAACATAAAAACAAGTGAAATATATCTTTTATCATTGAAAAAAATTAAATTTTTGAATAAAAAATAAAGTTCAATTTGTCATTATACTTTTAATTTTCAATACAAAACCGTTTTAATAAAGTGGTAAGAGGGTGAAATAAAATAGTGAATCATGGTACAATCACATCCCCACACCTAAACATTTTCACTCCTAGGAAAATTCACACTTCCAAAAGATTATACATGTAAATATTCTCAAATTCATGAATATTTAACATTCAATGGAACTTTAATTTATTAAATCAACAAGATCAAAGCACAAACCACACCAAGGAGTTATTCCTAGTGATCATGGAAATAAATTTCTCATAAATTATACTAGAATGGAATTCAAAGATATGAATGATACAAATTTGGGAATGTGATTCAAAAGTAAAAAATTTCACTAATTCTTCATGTGTGTGTATAAAAACCATTACATGCAATTCTTTCCACTTTCTATCTAGTAAATATAGGTTATTTTAAAAAAATTCTGCTTAAATGATTTTTTCCATCAAAATTTCCCTATATCCTCTGCAATCAAATTTCAAGAACCACTCACTTAAGAATTATCATAAGTAAAACCATAAGTTCCCAACCTATATATCCCCATATGTTGGAAATTTCATCACTCCCCTCATTTATTATTATTTTTGTTGTTTTTTTAAGTTGAGCTTAGAACAAATCTCACACTCAAGACTCAACCCTTGATTGATCTCCTCAAGACACTAATTTTTATAGTTATAACAAAATAAAAGGTCAAGGAAGAATGGTTTTTAGCCTACCCAAGACACAACCCATATTTTTTTCTTTTGTTTTTGTGAGGGCGTACAATAATCGGATAATAGGTATACACACATAGATCAATCCAGTATAGTAATGAAAAAGATCGGATAAGGAATAAATATATGGAAAAATCATTTTGGGAAGCTGAGAAATATTAAACTAACTTATATTACCATCTATTTATTATAAAAAATTCACACTTCACAGTCGAGTACAAAGATTTGTGGAGAAATTAAGTGAAAAAATTGTCCTATAAACTAGTCACACAAAGGGTACCACAATTATCAAAGGTTTCAAAATGATACAACCATTTATATCATCTAAAAAAACCAATTATCTAGAAAAAGTCACACTTTAATGTTAAATTCATGCTGAAACACACATTTCTTCATTGAAACAAAAAAAAAAATTAACTGCTAAAACCACATGAAATAGGGAAATTTCTCATGCATTTTCAATAACTTCCCTGATTAATCGGGAATCATTTTCCTTGATAAAGTGGGAATCAAAAATTAACATTCCAGCACAAAATTGAGGGGGGGGGGTAACAATACTATCCCATAAACCAAGAAGAGAAAAAAATAAATATGAAGAAAATTCATAACTAACTTTGGAATATAACCCCACACCTAGAGCATGCAGGGTCCTTATTGTAGTAAAAGAGAATGTGGGAAGGAAGAATAAAACCTGATGAATGTCATTTGTAAGTTACTTTTTGAACTTGAATTTCCTCTATTGGGGACTCTATAAGGGATTTATGGAAGTGATTAAGTTACTTCCCATTGATAGTGAAGGTTTTCTTTGTTTATTAATTTTGTACCAAAACAATACAAAATGGACAAACATTAGTAACATTGTATTTGCCAAACCAGTGGGAACAAAGATTACCTGGATGCAACTTTAGTCTTGCATTGTAAAGGAGAACCTTCTGCACAATGTAGAATTGACGATGAAGGATGGGGTAGTAGTGGGAATCCTTGGTTTTCTCCTTACATATTCTAGAGTTCTCATATACATCACACTAAATTTCTTCCAATTCTTGAATCTGTAACTTCCTATGCTCACCTGCATATGAGAGATTTATATTACATTGTTTGAAAACCCAATATGAATGGTGCTCTACCTCCACTAAGATGTGACATGCCTTTAAAAAGATAATCCTATACGGCAACATTCTGATCAGTGTTTTAAAAGCTGTATGGTATGACCAAAGTGCATCATTCAAGCGCAAACTCCAATCTTTCCTATTGGGTTGTACTATTTTTTCCAAGATTTTCTTAACTTCCTAATTTGATATTACTTCTTATCCACTAGTTTTGGGGTGATATGATGTGGAGATTTTATAAACAACCCTATACTTACAGAGAAAGTTTTCTATGTTATGATTGCAAAAAATATGAACCCTGATCACTAATGATGAATCAAGGAAAACTAAACCTACTGAAAATATGGGACCTCACAAAATCAAAAACCAATAGAGAGTCATCATTCCTTATATATTTTTCTTCCACCCATTTATAAATATAGTTAATATCCAATAAGATGTAAACAAATATAAATGAATTTGGAAGAGGTCCCATGAAGTAAATCCCATATGCATCAAATATCTCAAGAAATAACATGAGTTGTTAGGGGAATTTCATTCCTCTTTGAGATATTCCATGTGAATTGACATCTTTTGCATGACTTAAAAATATATGAGAATATCTAAACAATGTTGTCTAATAAATTCCAGAGTCAAGTACCTTTCGAGATTTATATTGAGATCCAAAGTGGACCCCACATATCAAAGTGTGATAGAAACTAAGGACATACTAAAACTCATGGTCAAAAACATACCTTCTAACAACCTAACCACCAAAAATTAACCAAATTTATGGATCATACCAAATGTACCATTTTGACTCGTGCTCAAATATTTGGGATTGTAAAGTGATTAAATCTTTGAGGACCCTAGATTCTACCAAAAAGTTCACAATGTCCTCATTCCAAGGGGTAAGTTTGACTACATCATAAAAGTTATCATGAGGAAAGATTTATCCAATGGGGAGAGATGAGTCTATATCGTAGTCCAATAGTGTGGAAATCTTGATAATGTTGTTAGATACCACATTTACACTCCTCTCTTATCTCAAATATCAAGGTCAAACTCTTAGTGGAGGAGCATCCACCGAATGAGGTAGGGCTTAGCTTTGGGTTTCTTTAAGAGAAATAAAAGGGAAACATGACCATAAAACACAATGATTTTTGACCCAATAAAATATAAATGGAATTTTTCCAAGGAAAAAACAATTGAAAGAAGTTATTTTTCAGTGGTCATGTAGTTTTCTTAGGTAGGGTCAAGGGTACATGAGGCATACATAATTACATGAGGAGCCTTCTCAACCCTTTGTGTTAAAATTCTCCAGCTGCAAAGTTAGAGGCATCACACATAAGTTCAAAGGGGAGATCCCACCTTGGTGGTTGGATAATTGGAGGTGATTTGAGAATCCTTTAAGTAAATTTAATGCATCCTAAATTTTTTTATAAAACATAAACTCAGAGTCTTTTTATAATAACTAGGATAAGGGAAGTGCGATCTTACTAAAGTATTTAATGAATTGGTGGTAAAAACTAACATGACCTAAGAAATATCGAACCTCATAAACACATTTTGAATATAGAAGTGATGAAATTAGTTCAATTTTTGATTTATCCACTTTAATTCCCTCATTTGAAATAACTTTCCCAATAACTATCCCCTGTTCAACCATGAAATGGAATTTATCATAATTTAATACAAGATCTTTTTCTATGCAACAACAGGGGATATAACCTAGGTGTGTCAAAAAGTCATCAAAAGAAGTTCCATAAACTATAAAATCATCCATAAAAACTTCAATTCAATTCTCAAATTACTCTAAAAATATACTCAACATAAAACATTTAAAAATACCTGGAGAATTATAGAGACCAAAGGCATCATTTTTTATGTAAATATGCCAAATAGACATGTAAATGTTGTCTTTTATTGATCCCCAGGGGCTATATAGATTTGGAAATAACCCAAATATCCATCAATGAAACAATAATTGAACTTACTATCTAGTATTTATAACATTTGTTCAATTAAAGGTAGAGGAAAGTGGTCCTTTTGTGTGTCTTGATTCATTCAATGGTAGTCAATACAGACTCGCCAAATGTTTTGCACATGTGTTAGAACCAATTCATTCCTTTCATTTGACATTATGATTATTCTAGTTTTTAGGCATAATTTTCACTGGGCTAACCCATTTACTATCAAATATGGGATATATGATCCCAATAGAAATTATTTTACTAACTTCCAATTTTACAACTTCAAGTAGGGTAGGATTCAACTGGCATTGAGATTTCCTTACGGGCTTATCCTCGTCTTCTAAAAGTTTATGGTGTATAAAAATAGATGGGTTAATCTCAGGAATATCAACCAATTTCCATCCAATTTCCTTATTACACTCCCTCAAAAGGTCAACTAGTTTTGATTCCTACTGTGTAGAGAGGTTATTGAAAATAATGATGAGAAATTGGTCAATACCATCAAGATATGCATATTTTAAATTATATGGAAGTGGTTTTAATTATAATAATGGTAGTTTTTGGAATGAGGGAGGGGATTTAGGGAGAGTAAGGTCTATAAAACTGTCTATCTACTCATTTTTATTCTATAAGGGAAGAGAATCAATGGAAATGAGATTTTCAGAATCATCGATGATCATGTGTACCTCAGAATGAACACACTATTCAATTAAAGTACAAAATTTACACTTTTCTAAACCCACACAACACTCAAAACATGAATAAAAACTCAAATAATCCAAGGGTTAATAAGAGTAATATGAATTAGAGTATGGGTTGGGGAGAGAATTTTGTGTGTGTATATCATTTGAGATAACTTCTATCGAATAGATAGGAAGAGTGGATTTCTCTTCAATAGAGTGTTTCATGGAATCAAAGATACTAAAACATACCTTTTTTCCACCAAACTCCATGGAAAACATAACATTGTGGATTCTAATGATCATATTTTCTGTTTTAAGGAATGGACTCTCAAGTATGAGAGGATCATGTCCTTGAGTTCAGGTATCTTCCATCTCGAGAAAGTAAAAATCTACAGGGAAGATGAGATTATTCACTCTTACGAGGACATCATCGATCACTCCTAATGGGTGTCTTGTACTTCAGTTGGTAATTTGTATAAAAATTACCATCAGTTGAAGATATCCAACTTATAAAGAAGTATACATAGAGTAAGTAATTACATTAATTAAAGCACCCAAGTCTAGAATTTCATCTGAAAATAAGGTATCCCCTATGGTAAAAGGTATCATGAAAGTGACCAGATCCTTGAATTTGGTTGGCATTTCTAGTTACATCAAGGCTGAGACATTACTTCCTAGGTTGAATCTCTCATTCCCCTCTAGTAATCATCTATGGGTATAAATATTTTTAAGAAATTTTTTGTAATGAGAGATTTGTGTACTTGCATCCAATAAAAGAATGTTAACTTGAACCTTTTTAAATGTATCCATTATTTATTTATCAATCTCATTATCAAAATTTTTCTTAGGTTTATATAGTCTTTGATTTAAAGGAATAATAATGGACTATTTATGGGAATCCTCAATAATAAATTGTTTACCCTTGTTGTTATTTTTCTCTTCATTAGAATATTTTATGGGTAGAGATAAAGAGTTTTCAATTGGGGGACTTACTTGCTGTGTATAACCAGTGGAAGAAGAAACTTCTTTACTACTACGAAGTGTAATTGTGAAAATATTACCTTTGTATTTTAGATTAGAAATAAGATGAGATGGTATATTTCTAGAACATTGTATATTTATCTCAACGATGGTGTTTTCTAGTTGCCCCACTTGAGTTCATAGGTCTTGAATATTTGATTGTGTTGTCTATTGGAACTTGAGGTTCTGGGTTTCCATTTGATTCACCATATCCTTGAGGCTTGGTCTAGACTTGGGAGGATGAGGATTATTTTGAGATTTTTAAGGATAATAAGGTTTCATAACTTATCTTTATTGATACCATTTCTTCTTGGGGTAGCTTGAGTTTCTTACTTATCGATATTGTGGTTGTGATTTCCACTTGAGTTTTGGATTTTCCCTAAATAGTTATTTATTAAAGGTTGGATCTTATTGGAATGGAAAAATAGGGAATACTACTACACAAGTCCCAGATGAATACTAAGTTTGTGGGCACTGGTCAGAAAAATGAGTGTTATCAGAACAAATACCATAATATAATGGAACAAAAGAAGAGTGTGAGTTACCTTGTTCTTGGGATAATTTCCTTAGAAGGATATGTATCTCATCAATTTTATTATCTACCTTTTATTTTAAGGATTATTGACTTACCTCATGAACTTTTTGGGTTGTTGAAATTGCTCGTGTACCAAATTTTTATGAATTTTGAGCCATGTTGTCTATTAAGTCACGAGCAGTGGTGCAATTTTTTTTCAACAAGGGCACCACCAAATGCAATATCTATCATGCCACAATCCATGGGGATAAGTACCTCATAAAAGAATTGAATTAGCAATTTTTAGCTAATTTGGTGGTGAGGAAAACTTGAGTAAATTATTTTGAATATCTACTAGTATTCACAAAGGGTATCTTCCTATGATTGCCTAATGCCACATATTTATTTTTTAATTGATGTAGTTCGGGAGGTAGGAAAAAATTATCTATAAAGAGATTTTTAAGCTCATTCCATACCCCAATTTTGGTAGGTATAGAGTATAGCCAGTCTTTGGCTACACCATCAAGGGAGAAAGGGAAGACCCTAAACTTAATGAGGTCTTCAATTACATTTTGGGGTTTCATGGTGGAACACAATATATGAAATTCCTTGATATGTTTATGATGGTCCTCACCTAAAAGGACATGAAATTTTGAAAGGAGGTAGATGAGACCCGATCTTAGCTCAAAGTTGGATACTTCCTCAGGGTATTGGATGTACACATGTTTGTACTCCACATCTGGGGTGGTTAGTTCTTTTAAAGTCTGATTATTTTCCACCATGTTATAAATTTTAATTTTAGTTTCAGTTTTAGTTCTATAAGAAGAGGGTTATAGAGGAGTCTCAAGGTGTGGTGTATCCTCTTTCAAAGGATTGATCAATGTGTCTTGGTGTCATTGACATAGTATCCTCCCTAGTTCAGGTTCAAAAGGAGGTAGTTCACTCAGAGTAGAATGCATCATACACAACACCTACAAACAAGAATACTTTATAAAACAAGTTATATAAAAAATTATAAGAGAGAAATAAAAAAATACTTATAAAATAAAAAAAGTTAAAAAAACAAACGCACACTAAAAACCAAAGCGCTCCCTAGAAACGACGCCAAAATTTGACCGCGTTGTCATGACACGTCAAATTGATTATGTTTTTAAAGTTGATATATAGTCTAGGAAAGACCCAAAGTCATCTTTAAAGGAGAATTGAATATTTAAAGTGTGTATTTTAATAAATATTACTAAAAGATGGGGGTGGTTTTGAATTTTTTTTAAAAACAAAACGAATTAATTAAAGAGTTTAATAATTGAAAATAAAGGTGGTTTTTTAAGAATTATGAGAGAAGGGGGTAATTTCAGGTTCAATACAAATCTTGGATATTTCATTGTCATGAAATTTGCACATGTTTTAATGGAATTATTTGTTTTAGAGTTGTCAAGATCCTGACTCCCCTCTTGCCTCTTATTACATTGCACAAAGTACCAACCATTGACACAAAAAATTATGTTGTAAAGGTTTGGAAGTCTAGAATAAAGTGAAGGATACCAAATAATAATAATATATTATGTATGTGTGAGATAAATAGGATTATTTTGTTTCCTAATTGGAACAACCCAAGATTCACACTTGAAATTTCAACCCAATCGGTGTTGAAATGAAAAGTGTTTCACTTAATTAAGCCCAAGAAATGAATTCAGAGGAGAATAATGTTAATATAAAACATAAGTGAAATAATTCACACACAAATTACACAAAACCAGTAGAGTATAAAGTTCCATAAATCCCTAACAAGTATGTGTAGCTCCCTCGAAATGACCGTCCACTATTTAGCTCACCATCAAGAGGAGGAGAAGACTCGGGTATAACTTCGACTTCATCCTTGAACCCCATATGAGGATATTGGTGTCCATAACTTCTTGAATTAGTAGATTAATAATTTGGGACTAAAAAATGGTAAATATTTTATTCTGTTTTGAACTACAAAATTTGGTGTCCAAGTTGTTATTGTAGAGCCAAAATGGGAGGTTGTTTTGGGAACCCTGATTTTGAGAAACCACTTGGACCATTGTTTTCAGCCACTATATAATATTATATAACTTAAAAAAACTAAAAATGTGTTGGAAGAACTATTATATATCTCAATGTAAAATTTGGAAGTCATATATTATTTATAATAAGAGATATTTCTAAAATACAGAGGCATACTATTAACTCCATACAGATTCATTTCTTTGGACAGATTTATTCGTTTGGGCTTCTTAATGCATGAATTTGGCTTGGGTTTCTTTAGAATAGTTGCATCCCAATAAATTTTGGATTAGTTTAAAAAATTTAAGACCAATTAGATGCAAGAATCAATAGCATTATGTAGTTGAGTCCATATATGTTATTGGATTCCTGTACAATTTGACCCATTTTCTCCATCTTCATCTAAGACCTCTAAATCACCTCCACCTATAACGAAAACATAAAAACAAGTGAAATATCCATTTTTAACACTACAAAAATTACATTATTGAACAAAACATGAAGTTAAATTTTTTATTATATTTTTAATTTCCAATACAAAACCAGTTTAATATAGTGGTATGAGGGTGAAATAAAACAGTGAATCATGGTACAATCAATGGGTCGTTTAAAGAGTTACACATTAATGTGGTGTGAAAACATTAATTAGGTGGATGGTATATGTATTCAAAAACTAAATCATTAGAATCATGCATTCACAATGGAATAAAACATGAGATGATAATGATTTCATGAGATGTAATGGGTTTTATATGAATGAGATGTATATTAAATTGGTGAGACTTTTAAAAGAAAACCATTTAAAATACTAAGTGTGATATTCCTTCCTAAGTGGAATTTTTCAAGACATAGATAATTCAACTGGGTAGTTTCTACCAAAGAAGGGTACCCATGAATTATCTTGTATAAGGAAAGAAAGTAATGGGTGACACTGGATCATCCTTAGGTAGTTTCTTCCAAATAAGGGTTCCCCTAGATTTTCTTCTGTTATCCTATTATTAGAATTTTCTTTGGGTGAAACCCAGTCGGGAAACCCTAAGAGTTAGGATATCAAAGGAATAGATTTTAGTTTGTCTATATGTTTTATACAGTAAAAGTGTTTCCTACTCAATTATCCAATAATCATAACTATTATGATTAGGATATTTCCCTACCTAAATAACTAAGTGGTGAGTGGAACTCTAAAAAAGAATAATTACTTGGTGAAATAAATATTTTAGATCACTAAATAGATGTGATGCTTGGGATAATCATTTTTAGTTCTAGAACTTTTATTAAAATTATTTTATGAAATGATATAAAACATGATACCTAATCACTAATATATCTTTACTATAGATTATGACATACTATATAATAATTGTACTAAGATCACTTATGGGCATGAACTATAATATAGTTAGAGGTTGGTATCTTGTGTTGAGAACTATTCTCAAGAAGAATCATTCTGAGTATCTGAATATGATTGTTATAGAGATTAATTCCACCACTTTTAACTCATGGGTATTAGATACCAGGTGTACGCCACTCATTTGTGCTGAAAAACAAAAAGCTTAGAGATAGAAGGTAATTAAAAAAGAATGAAATTAATCTTAATGTTCGTAATGGAATAAGAGTTTATATATTATAAGTTAAAACTTATGATCTAAGATTACTCAATGGATTAGCCTTATAATTAGAAAACTGTTATTGTGTTCCCTCTATAAATAGAAATTTTATTTCTGTATTTTTTTTGGGATAAGAAGGGATTTTCATCCACTATTAAGAACAAAAGTTTTTCTATATATAAGAATGAAATGATTTATTGAATTATAAATATAATAAATGGTTTATACATTCTAAATATGGTTAATCCTATTTATAACAATCAAAATAATAAGGCCATGGTTGATTCTAATCCCCCCCAACTTTGGCATTGTTTTCTTCGACATATTAATGAGAAGCACATTCAAAGATTCTATAAAGATGTATTTTTTTGGAATTATTTGATAAATAATTTTTTGATAATTGTGAATATTTTTTATTAGAAAAAATGATCAGATAACCTCTTTGTAGAAAATGTGAAAGGGTTGGTGGACTGTTGGATATCATCCATAGTGATGTATGCAGATCAATGAGTATATAAGAAAGTGGTGGTATTATATACTTTTTTACTTTTTACGATGAATTTATTCAATATGGATATGTTTTTATAATGAAACATAATTATGAAACTTTTGAAAAGTTTAAGGAGTTTTAGAAATAAGTACAGAATCAAATTGGAAAAAGTATTAATATTATCCAATTAGATCGGGGTGGTGAATACTTAAGCCATGAATTCATTAATTATCAACGATATTGTGTAATTTTTTCATAACTTAAACCTCTTGGAACTAAAAGATGAAATAGTGTTCCTAAGAGGATTAATCATACATTGTTATACATAGTTTGATCGATGATGATCCAACGTGATCTTCCTATTACATTCTGGGGTCATTTTGTAGAGACTGCTATATTTCTACTAAACTAAATTCCATATAAATAATTTATAAAGACAACATATGATATATAGACCAGGAAACATCCTAAAAATACATATTTTTTTGTATGTTTTGAAAACACTTTTAAGTTTAAGTGTGAACCCTAACAAAATTTAAACCAAGTAGCCAAACCATATAGACAAAATTCCAAATGGAAATGCCACCAAAATAAAAACCATCACTTCCCGCCATCAAAAAATAATATTGAAATTCAAAATCACCATAAACAGCTCATCATCCACCACAATAACATCAATCGAATCCATTAATAGGTCAAGGATTCAAAATTCAAAAAACAAACCAATTTGTTCCTCGAATAGCGCACCACAAAATCCTTAGGCCATAAAAACATGATAATCCATAAGCCTTGATCCATGCCTCGGGACACATGATCCATCACCAAGCACCAACCTTGAGACCACACCCCTAAAACTATAACATTGTGAACATTAAACCAATGCCACCATCGACGAACTTGGTCAATGGAAATCGGAAACCAGAACTTCCTCCATCTTCACCATCGAACCAGAACAAACCATTAAAAAATGAACTCTATCAATAACCAAAAAAATGAGATGGAGAGTTAAAGGGGAATAATCCCATGCCAGTTGATCCTACCATAATTCCTTCTACCTCTAAAATAAAACCTTCCAAATCCTCCTTATGAGACATCACACTAGGCCAACCCAGAAGGGGGATTTGGACCTTGAAATCATGGAAGAGTTGAGTAGATGAAGGTCAACCCATCCACCATCATCAATGTCAGAACTTCCATCTCTATCCACAAAAGAAATCCAAAGGCCTATAATAGAACCATAACAAAAAAGACACCAAAAAATCACCACAAACTTGACTAGGCATGCCACCATCTCCACTATCATTAAAAACCACACCAAACCAATAATGATTCCAACCATCACGAACATAACCAAAAAAATAAAAAATTCCATTGAAAATGAGTTTCCCTGAATATATGGAATATATTTCCTTAAAACCCATGAGTCATTTCACATAAATGACATTAAATGAGGACTCCACCATTCCATCAGCATGATTCATCAAATGATACCCACCAAATCTAGAATTGAAGCCCACATTGGACTTGCTTCCATGAAAAATATCAACTGATCAAACAACATCTCCCAAATCCTCCTTGAAACCACTGTAGCAGACCAACTGGGAGAGAAGTGAAGGAACATGAATTGAGAACATAGTTTAAAGTAGTGGGTCCTCCATAGAAAAGATATTTCTTTCTTGGACCACCAACCCCAACCAATGAATCCACCAACAAGAGAAGAACACACCAAAAACACACCAAAGAAAAAATTAATGCCATGAAAGGGAGAATCATGAAAAGATGACACTAAATGAAATATGAGCTCTTGGGACACCAATGTGACTCAATACACACATTCCAAACCTCCCTAAGAAGACCAGTGAACCAGCCCAGAATGGTTTCGAAAATGTGGTAACCAGAAGGAAAGAGAAGAGGAATAGTCAAGGGTACTTCAATAGGGATCCATGATTGTATAAAAAATAAAAAAAGAGTGCTAAAGTGGGGGAAAATAGAAATAAAAGAAAACAATAAAAAGAGATCAAATAGGAACAAGGAAAGGGGAAGCAGGGAGGGAAAGAGGAGGGAAGAGGGAAGGGGAAGATGATATCAGAGAAGTGGAACATAGGCCCCCCTCCAAATATCCATCAAGGGAAACCCTAGATGAGGAGAGAAAATAGAGAGATTCCTCCACCCATTATGTATTTTATAAATATTTAGGGATGAAAAGCATTCATATGACCATTGGATTCTGATAATATTGACTCAAATTTGATAAATTATTATTTGATGGTTATCCCAATGAAACTAAGAGATGTTATTTCTATAATCATTTCAAGAAAAAAGTGTTTGTGTCTTAATTAAATACATTAATTTAAATGGAATATATCAACTATGGATTTAGTGGGGTGAATGTTGAACTTATATAAGTTAAATAAAAAAAATTAAGTGTTCTTGAGTTTGAGGTTGAGCCGATCCCACAAAGAGTTGTGAAATAAGTAAATAAAAATATAGAGAAACCTCATATAATAGGTAGGATTCATTAATAGATTATGAGATATGGATTTATCATAGAAAATTATGATGTGGTAATGTTCATTGGAGATGAACCTACTTCCTACCAGGAATACATTGAGACTTATGATTTTGATAAATTGTTAAAATCCATAGAATCCAAAATGAACTTCATGTACACTAACTAAGTTTAGAACTTGGTGGATAAACTTGAAAGGGTTATTCCCAGAGTGTTTAAGTGTGTTTTTTATAATAAAAATAGCATGTATGGTAGAGTGTGTACCTATAAATCATTCCTAGTGAAAAAAGTTTATAAACAAATCCATGGTATAGACTATGAAGAAACCTTTTCGCTTATTGAAATGATAAAGTCTATTTTGATTTTACTTTCAATAAAAAATAAATTTGATCATGTGATATATAAAATGGATATTAAAAACCGATTTCCTTAATGGTAATTTAGTCTTCGATGTGTATATGATATATCTTTAAGGTTTTGAAGTTCCAAATGAGACTATTAAGGTATGTAAGATACAAGGTTCTGTTTATTGATTGAAGTAGGAATCTCAAAGTTGATGATGTAATCAAAGATTTTGGTTTCAAAGAAAGGAAAAATCTTGTGTGTACATGAAAATTAGTGTGAGAATATTAGTATTTATCATATTGTATGTATATGAAATACTATTGATTGGAAATGACATCCCAAAACTTCTGTCTATAAATACATGGTTGGGTAAGTTCTTCTCAATGCAAGACATGGGTGAAGTAACCTACATTCTAGGTATAAATATCTATAGAGATAGATCTAAGAGGTTTATAGGACCAAGTAAAAAAAATATTGGAAAATTTCTAAAGTAGTTTAGTATGGATAACTCTAAGGAGGGGCCTTTAATAGTATTGCCTAATATGAATCTTAGAATTATCCATGATCCATCTAAAGAGCTAGAAAGGATGGATAAGACTACTTATGGATATTCCATAATATCTATGATTTATTCCATGATGTGTGATCATTTTGATGTCTCTTATTATTTGATAATAACTAGTAGAAAATAATCTAAACCTAGTGATATCCACTAGGCTATTTTGAATAACATTATCAAGTATTTGAGAAGTACTATGGATATGTTATTGATATTTTGAGGAGTGGATGAGATCTATGAAAAGGATTACCTAGATGATAGTTTCCAATATAAAATAGATATCATGGTGTCTCAATATGGTTTTTTGTTTGTTCTAAATGGTGGAGATGTCAATTACAAGAGTTAAAAACAAGACACCATTGTATACTTTACAACATAGGTAGAGTACATTACTGCATCAGATACTACGAAGGAAGTATTTTGGATCAAGAAGGTCATTACTAAACTTGGAGTGCATCCTAGCATCGAGGAAGTGATCAAGATTTACTATGAAAATAATAGAGTTTTTTCTCAATATAAGGAAGCCCAGTCTCATCAAAGGAAAAAAACCCTTAAAAAATACCATCTAAAATGATAGATCTTTGAAGGGGTCAATATAAAGATCTATTGGGTGGATACACAAGATAATTTAGAATATTTTTTGATGAAATCATTATCACAGAAACAACATTAGGTTCATGTAGAATCGCTAGGTGTTAAAAACATGAGAGATTGGTTATAATGGTTTTAAATGTGTCTTGTCATTATAATAAATTCATTATTAATTTATCATTATTTTATTCATTCTTAATTTTATTTTACATGAATGATGGAATGATAATATCCCCTAAAAGTATGACTTTGAGTTGTCCCTAATTAGAGATCAACATAGAGTATTATGGGTTGTGATGATATGTTAAGGTAAGGATGAATATAATATTTTAACCACTATAGAGGGTTACATACAATATATGAAGAATTAATTCATGAGGTAATAAGTAGAGACTTATTACTTGGATTGACCAGATAAAGTATATATTTTGGAATGTCATACATTCATCGATATAGTTAGGGGTGTTTTCTTATTACCAATCCTTATTACCTAAGGTTGAAAATATACCTAGTATATGAAACTTTATACTTTTATATCTTGATTAGGGAATTCAAAAGTGACTTAGATAATCATAAGTCAGTTGGGTATGTTTCTAGTCATGTTATTGGTTGGATAAAAAACCAAGATGAAAATTTTCCACTTGTATGATAAGTAAATACATATAGTACTTGATTCGATTAGACTGAGGAAACACATGGACATACTTATTTGAGTCACATATGTTTTTTTGGATATATAGATGAGGGACTTGTGATTTAATTATCAATTTGATGAATGAAATGTGATGTATTCATCGATATAACCAATATTTTTTAGAGAATCAATAAATGATGAGGTGACCTATACTAGATTTACATTGTTCCATGTCTAGTGGTCACTATTCTTCATAGTAAAAAGGATTATATAGGTGTCCATATGATTTATATAATACATCTTGTGATGAACATTATCATATAGAGATATGAGTATGTTCGATGGATATCACCCCAAAATTCTTAGTAGCTTGATTAGCACTGATACCTTACTAGATAATTCTCTATTGGGAGGTTGGGAACTACCTGTGCAACTATCAAAACTTCATTCCTGGATACAAAAGATATTTTCATGCCCATAAGTTTTTCACAGTTTAGAATAGTGAAAAAATAAACCTCTAGAAGTTCATTCCATAAACTAAGTGTACCATAAGTCAAAATTCAATGCACCCTACCCAATCCACAAATTCATCCTCACACAAATATCAAGGAAAGATAAAAAACATTCAAGGAAATAAAAGTGAGAAAAAAAATTATATAAAGAAATAAATAACACAAAGGGATTAACATGCTTTAGATGAGTTGTCTTACTTGCATGGGAGAAACACTACCACTTTCGTATATTACCATAAGTATAAAAATTATACAAAAATAAAAAATGGTTAGTAATATTTCATTATAGAGTATTAAAACTCTTTAATTATTTGATCCACTGTACACTTCACTCATGCACTATTAAGATTCAGGATGCACTATTTGTATCACTGATACACTATGAAAAAGGTCCCTACACCCATTTATAGGATTTTTCAGCTGATCGTTCAAGTTTCACTACCTTAAAAATTTCAAGAAGACACCTCCATTTAGTAAATTACTGGTGATATCCATTAACCATTTGAATTTAACTATTTTCTCCAGTGATCCCATCCAAAAAATTCATTTTATATAGTTATATTGCGCTAAAATTTGGATCCCTTCATTTCTGAAATTCCATTCCATCATAATAAAATTAGAAGATATGAACTTCTAATAGTTTCATTTACACATATAGAATTTACATTTCCATTAAATACACACCAATCCAACCACATTCCAATGACCATCTTCTAGTGAAGTGAATCTAATGACCTAATTGTGGTAACTTGAACCTGTTGGTCTGAAAAATACGTCACATCCCAACAATATACCTATTAAATACTTATTTTAGGAAACTTATACAACTCTAAAATGATCTGGAAAACTTTATTATTTCATTTTTTTAAGTACACAATGTTCTCCATTCTCCTTATATTCACCCAAGTCCCACATAGGCATGATGCTACCTTAGAATTTTCTGAACTAAAGTTTTAGTGAACATTCCTACCATATTTTGGATTTCTGTTATCTTATGAAGATCTAACTATTTTTATTCCAACATGTTTCTATAGAAGTGATACTTTAGATCAATTTTATTTTTCCTTGTATGAAAAACCAGATTATGAGATAAGAAAATATCACTTTGATTATCACAAAATAAGATCCCTCCTTCTTCTTAGGGTTACATCCCCATGAAGTTGGAGCATCTTTCTTCTTCTTCCTTGGATTTCATCCCCTGATATGTTTATTTTTTTAGGGTTTCATCCCCAGTTTCCCCTTTCAGTTTTCCATTTCATTTTTTCTTATTTAGGTTTCATTTATAGTTTATTATTAGGGTTTTAGTCCCATTTTTCTCCTTCCTCATTCCATGGTAGTTATGGGTTGTAAATCTGGCTTTGATGGGGTGTTTCGATGGTGTTGTGTAATCTATTTTGCTGGTGATGGTTTGATGTTGAGGTTTTATGGTGTGGTTGATGGTTCTTTCTGGGCTGTGGCTTACTATGGAGGTCCTTTATGCTCGTACTCTACTCTAGCCTCTGGGTCTAGTGCTCCCTTCCAGGTTGGTTGGGTGAGATAGTCTTTAGGGGTTTTTGGGTTGTGTTGTGTGATGTGGAGGGGGGTTCTAGGAGGTGTGGTATGCATTCAGGTGATTATGGGGCTTTTGTTTTATTGGGTGATGCGGTGGTAGTAATGGGTGACTTTAGTGAATATATGAGGAGAAAAACGATGACGATACCGAGATAATTGAAAGATTGTGAAGATGGAAATGTCAACTGGACACATCCTTCCTCGATGCAGGTTTCTTCGAGTGGATCACTAGTTTTGTGAGGATAAATATTTTCCTAATAATGAGGGAGGGGATTTCATTTCTCTCAGATGATGGAGGGTTTAAGTGGATGTACAGTTATGTCGGGTGGTCATTGGCGCTGTGGATGGTTGGGGTTGATGGAAATAGACATGTCAGAGTGTGTTTCACAAGGGATATCAAAATCTAAGGTTTGATGTGTTCAGTTTCTTTTTTACTAGTTTTTGCAGGTGCCTATGGTTTGTGGTTATCTTAGTTGGTGGAATATGATGGATAATGTCCCATAGATTAAGGAGTTTGCGACTCGAGTAAGATGTTCGACGAATATGTGGTGGTTATTTGGAATTTAAATTTAAATTTTGAATTTTGAATTTTTAAATCATGGTTTTAATGTGGGGTATGTGGTATGTGTTGTGATGATGTGGATCTCGGTTTTTGGTTCCCATATAGCCAAAAAGTGGCTTTTAAAAATAAAAAAATGGTTTGTATATTATCCACTTGATGGATTCCTAGTGTTCCCTTCTAGGGTTTGACATGAAGAGACTCACCACACCTACTGCAAACACAATATCTATCCAAGTATATATTATTTAATATATAAAACCTTAGATAGATGATTCAAATGGAACTTTCTCCATGTGTTTTATTTCTTCTTTTATTGTATGTTCTTATGCCTTGGACAATTTGAAGTTTCTAGAAAGTGGAGTAGAGACAAAATTGCATCCAGTTATCCTAAAACATTTGATGACCTTATGGATGTATTCTCTTTGAGATAAAACTATATTCATGGATTTACTATCCCTATTTATCCTCATTGCCAAAATATTCTTAGCCCATTCAAGATCCTTCATCTCAAAGCTTCCAGAAAATTTACACATCAGTTCTTGAATCCATGAAACCTCTAAAACTTCCAAAAAAATATCATCCACTTACAAAAGTAGTATGATGATTATCCCATATTTCTACTGTATTCGGTAGTAAAAATGGTCTATGTTGCACCTTTTGAATCCTTATTCTGACATGAAAATTTCAAAAATTCGATTTCATTATTGCGATTCTTTCTTTATCCTGTAAAGTCTTTTCTTCAACTTAAAAACCAAGTTATGATTTCCATCTTTCACGAAACCTAATGGTTGATTCATATTGAAGAGACCAAGTGATTTGTTTAGATTGAAATTTTTGTCAAATCTAAAGGGGTATATTGAAGAGACCAAGTGATTTTTTTGAGATTTAAATTGTTTTTAACTACTTAATAAGATAAAAATTCAATGAGTTATTAAATCTGATGATTGTTGAGCTGGCCAATAGTTCTTAAAACATGTGTCATTGATCATTTGAGTTAACACAATATTTAAAAATATGAATGAAGTAGAAAATAAATAATAAGAGGCCATGCATGAGAAGGATAAGGATTTGATATTTATAGAAGAATCCATGCATGAGGGGAATTTCTATTCTCGATTCAAGTTTGTGTGGTTTGTATTTGAATTTTATGTAAATATTTGTTAAGTTTTTTTAATGTGTTTTACATTAAAAAAATTTCCACCATAGCTAAGGGGAGCAATACCACAAGGGCATCCGAGCTCAACCCTAAGCTGACCAACATGAGGCCATAGTTGAGGAAGTGAAAGAGTGCACCTATGTGAGGTAGAGGTGTGAAAAAGAACCACTGTGTGGGGTGGCACGACGGTGGAGAAGAGTGCCTGGCACAAGGCGGTGCTAAGAAGAAGAGGGGAGTCAGTACCAATAGCCAATTATAGTGATCTAGTGACATGTATTGTAATATAAAGGTGAACCAAATGTTAAGCTTGTTTTGATGTGGGACTGTGCAAAATGAATCGTAACCATTCAATCTTCACCTTGAATTATTTTGGCTGTCGATCATCTCTCCTGAGCTCCAAAGAAATGATTGGAATGTGATTTGTTGATTGAATTTCTTGATTTGTCTGATCTGTCTATGTATTATCTAGACCAAATGATTCCTCTAGAACCGTCTTCTCCTGCAATATTTTCCCAAGCTTCTGTTCACCCGATGCTCCAATTATAACGATCAATGAAATATACAAGGCCTTTCATCATTTATTCATTGTTCTGAAATTTATAAGATGATAAAAATATGATGTAATTTCATTTGAATCATAAATTGTAGATAAAATCGCCGATTTACAGTGAATAAAATTCGAGATATCTAGTGTTGGTGATGATGTGTGAAATGTGAAGGCAACATCTGAGAGATTCTATAAGATTCTGATAAGATATTTTTTTCCTATAAATACCGAGACCTACACTTGGTTTAGCTACTTCTGAGTTTGTGAGAGTATTTCATTTACTGAAGAGATATCATCTCGGTGATCTTATCTAGATCATCAAAGGTAGAGTTCTGCGCAAATTTGTTTTCGTGAAGGAGTAGAAGCTACCGTGAGAAAACTATATTTGTTTATCACACTAGTTTGGATTTGTGTAGAAATTGTTCCATGAAACCATTTTGGGAAGTTTGATATTCTTACTCATTTTTATTTGGGTTATGTGAATGTTTTAAAGAACTATAAACCAGTGAAAATATCCACTGTGTTTCATGCGGAAATTTCACACACAGACAATGTTCCTTGCACGTAAGAAAATCTCTCTCATATTTGATTTCCACGATCTGTGTTAAGGGTGCATTATTTTATACAGAGAATCTATTATAGTGTATGAAGTATGTACACAAGGTTTTCATAGAGAATGTTCATGTATTTAGTGTGTTCTTAACATGTGTTAAAAATGATGTGTAGTCACTTTTAAGAAAGTAAGATGCATAAAGAATAAGTGTCTCTCTGTCTTGCGTGAAGATCACCAAAGAACACACACAATTATTATGATAAGATTTTTTTAGTATTAATATAAAACCCACATAAAGGCCTTGAAAATGTATAAGATCACCGTATCTTACAAAGAATAGATTGTGCATAAACTGTACATGCATAAGTACGTGCTTATGCACATGTGGAAGAAGGTACACATGGATAGTGAGTGTGTTCAGGTTTCTATGCATAAATAATTGAGAAACAATGGTTGTGGACATTGTGGTGTGTGAAAGATGAACAATGTGCATGTCATGTGAATTGAGCTAAGTGGACACTGTGTGGTTGATGTTTTATGTGAAAAATAATTACATTAATTTATGCATGTTCACATACTCACTTGAAATCATTTGAGTTTAACCATAATAATGCATGCATAAAATGAGAAGTCCAGGAAATGTATTAAATACATTCATGATGTTTGAGGGAGTGCACATGCAATTTATATTGTATATTCAGTGTGTAGTTATTTGAGACTAAAGCCAAGAAATTATTTCCATCAGTATTTCCATATATTTTTGTATCTAAGTTTTCAGTATTTAGTGAGGCTGAGTCTTCAGTAGAAGAAGGAATAACTTGAGTAGTGTTGAACTGAGGTAGCTAACCATTTACAGGTGATCGGTTTTAATGTGAGTAGGCTAGATAGTTAATCAGAATATTTTACTACGTGGACTTGAAATAGAATAAGGCCAATATATCACTGTATCATAAGTCAGTGGAAGTTGAAGACCTATTCACAAAAAGTATTCATTGAAGGACAGGAGGGATGTCAGTATAAATATCAAAAGTTTTTCTAGAGATAGCACAACAGAAGGGAGTCAGTATAAATAACACTGGTTGGATTCCAGTCCAAAGATCCTATCGAGAGACACTCTACAATAATTAGTTGTGATCAGGCATTATGATAGTTTTTATGTCTAGCATTTTGAGATATAGTATGTATCTATAATCACATTTCTTATTACTGGTAGAAATTCTATATCTCAGATTATCCCAAACAAAGAAAGGATATAGTCACCCACATTTGGGTTAAAACTTGTAAAAATACTGTGTTCTATGTTCTATTTAAGTTTTTTATTGCATTTGGTATAATTGTGTTTATAAACAAGGAAGATCTATTCACACTAATAGTTATAGAGGTTCAAATTAAAAAGGGGTAAGAGATAATTAAAGAAAATTGGAAAAATTTGGGTATGCTAATTTACCCCCCTTCTCAGTGTACCTGCATGATCCATTGAGGACTTCAATTGGTATCAGAGCATAGGTTACACCTCTGATTGGATCTATCTTATTGTCCCAGTTGTTTGTATCATACCTATATAAAGTTCAGATTTGATTTTGAATAAGTAAAATAGATGTATAAGATGTAAAGTTCAATTTCTATATTTTCCAGTGCCAATAAGGTGGTTTTTGTAAAAACCTTAAAGAACAGACATAAGAAAGGTGCAATAAATCTAAGAAATAATTTGAAGAAATAGGGTTCATCAAAATATAAATATAGTCAGAGAGGTAGTCTATCAGTAATATCTATTAAATCAATTTATAAAGATCCTTTTGATGAGTATGGTTCAAGTAGTGATGAAGAAGAATTTATTTAATCACTTAGTGATCTTTATTCATAAATCAAAAATTATTTTAATAATGTTCCTAATGAAGTTTTTGCTTATATATTTAATTTTATCAAGGGCCTATATGATTAAAAGTCACAACCTGAAAAGGAAGATGGGGATATGGGGAAAGCCTTGGAAAATAATTTTGAAAGATGTAAACTTCTCTCACAAATTATTTATGCCAAAGAAGAAGATATATCACTTCACAATAAAAATTTCTCCTATGTTGAAGAATAATTGAAAAGAAATTTATGTGATAAAGAAGTTACTGAGAAGGTCCTTATAGAGATGATTCTTACACTTGAAGAATCTAATAAATCTATCATGAATATTAAGGATTCTCAATTGGAAATCAAAGACAAGGATGAAACATTAAAACTGGTTGAAAAAATAAAATAATACTCTATATTTTATTTTAATGAAATAATTACTTTTATTGAATATTAATTACAAAATAATGTTTGTGAGAAGGATGTGAATGAGAAAGTTTAAACAAAAGTGATCCATGCATTGGGGAAACTACACAAAACCTCTATGAATTTTAAAGAATCCCATATAGAGGTTAAGATAAATATAATTGATGAGCTGGATAATTATATATTTAAATCAAGTCAAATGTATGATGATCAAGTTTAGAAAATGAAGAGTCAATGTGTAGAAAAACTGAGAGCTGTTGAAGATGAGAAAAATTTCCTTAACATGAAGTGTCTTGAAATGGAAGTTAATTTGAAAAATCTAAAGGAAACACAATTAATGACTTCATAGAAATAATGTGAATATTTGTTGAAATCACTTGAAGATCATAATAATTCTCAAATTCTAAAATATCTTTAGTTTGAGTTCAAGCTTAGAAATCTTGAGAATATTCAAGTTGAATCTTCACAAAATGATGAGATCAGAAAAGCTGTAAAGAGTAATTATGAAAAGAGTCTTACATCTGAAAAGAATAATTCAAGTGGAAAGAAAAAATTGAGATTATCTAAGGATAAATATAATGCAAGCTCATTGAATTTGGTAACCCTTGATCTAGAATATTTTGTTTGTACTAATACTGTTTCATTTATAAGTATAGGTTCAAAAAATAATTCTGGACAAACATGGGTGAAGAAGACTGATGATAAATCCATAATGTCATCACAGGTGGATATGAAGAAAAGTATGAACTATTATTATTTACAAATATCTCATATAAATAATCATATTATCCAAAAGCAACAAGATGTTAAAACTTGACAAGTTATAGAACATAAGAAGAAATTAAGATTTGTTGGCTATTGTTGGTGCTACTCGAAATTTGGGTATCCAGATATTCATAGTTGGAATAATATATCTATGAATAATAATTATAAGAGGTTAGAATTTATGGGAAACAGATCATATGTGAAGAAAAATCCTATAGAATTGAAGCATAATTCACAGCTGAAGAAGAATATGTCTATCAAGAATAGATTTGAGTGTTTTGAAGACTTTTGTGATTATTACAAAAAAAGTGGTCACAGTTATGATGAGTGGTGGTATGTACCAACCATTAAATATGTGTATGATGATATGGATAAGATACCACATCAAATGTAGAGGCAAATAACAAATTCAGATAAATCTTCCTTGGGATGTCAGTATATGAAGCAAGTAAAGAAAACTATGAAGCAAGCTACATCCAAGATGAATGATGATATGAATGTTATACCAATGAAATGATGCTTCTACTATGGAAGAAAAGGTCATATCATGTACTTTTTCAAAAAGTTCATAAACACCAATAATAGTGGAAGATAGTTGAATCAGAAGAAGAAATTAAACTAAAAAACAAGTAACATGATTGATTTGGTACATGATAATCAAGATGAAAAACTTTAATTTCATAAGAGGTTATATAAAAAGGATTGCCCTATGATTGTTGGAGATTTTTTTGAAAGGTGAAAAATGTCTGTACATATTGCTGATAAATTCATGACATGGTTTCCTGGAGAAATAGAACTAGTGAAAAACAATAGAGATGCACCAAAGGCTTCTTAGGCTAAAAAAGCTACTGTAAAGAAGGAGTCTATAAAAAAGAAGAAGTTTAATCATATACAAAAATAATGTTTAATAATATGGATAGAGTATCTGGAATTAGCTAAAAAGTTGGAGTGGGAACAAGAGAATGAAATTTTCTTGTTATCAAATGTGAATAAGCCTTTTTCATATAAAAAGATTACATGGTTGAGAAGCAACTCTCCAACATATTTCTCTAACTGATGAGCATTTAAGAGACAAATTATTCCCATATATTTTTTGTTTGTTTTTCATGAAGGGAATTAAAGGTGAATCATATATTTAGGGGGAGACCTGAATTGATAAAAGCTGTGAATATCTTACAATTATAAAGATATCCATCATGGAAGATTATTGGCATCATGTTATTTCTTTGCAACATATTAAATAATCTCAAAAGTTTCTTGGATTTTATTCTTGGAGAATTCCAATCATGAAGAAGAAGTTTTGAATATATATCTTAAGGGGGATCATAGAAGATCATCCATAATATATTTCTATCTCAATTGATGTCATATGAATATTATAAGTTCTGGTGAGGTATGAATCTGATAATTCTAAAATTTTCAGGAAATTGAAGCATGTTATCATTGAGGTATGTTGATTATATTCTCTAATTTTCATAATGAAAAAC
This sequence comes from Viscum album, assembly GCA_963277665.1. NCBI lineage: Eukaryota > Viridiplantae > Streptophyta > Magnoliopsida > Santalales > Viscaceae > Viscum > Viscum album. Next base: position 1,657,830,091 of record OY728163.1, read on the forward strand.
CTATTCCAAGAAAAGGGGGAGACTGATTACTTGATGATAAAAGGAAAAATAACTTGAAAGGGGAAAAAAATCTCACATTTGAATGTTTTTAATATGTTTTCTAAGATGTATATATAATATTTTTTGGAAATCATTTGAACAACCCTAGATAAGATGTTTCAGTGATTGGTGTCACATTATGTAAGTTTAATGACAACATTGATGTTAAATTTGATCAATCTTTTTTTCTACACAGAGCATTTATCACATAGACTTAAAGATTATTAATTTTATCTCTTTTCTAAGCTAGTAGTGATTCCATCCTTCTCAGAAGTAAATCAGACAATATGTATCAAAAGGGAAGATGATATTTTTAGAATTTGAATTATGGAAATGGTAATTCATTCCCATTATTATAACTTTGGATTTATTTCCAATAAGGGGGAGAAGATATCATTGAATTTTAATATGGAATGAGTATTGAAAACAAATACAAATAGGGAGATTGAAGAGACCAAGTGATTTTTTAAGATTTAAATTGTTGTCAATTTCAAAGGGGGAGATTGAAGAGACCAAGTGATTTGTTGTGATTGAAATTATTTTCAATTACCTAAGAATATGAAAAGTCAATGAGTTAATAAATATGAAGATTTTCGAGCTGGTCAGTATTTCTTAGAACATGTGTCATTGATTGTTTGAGTTGACACAATGTTTACAATAGTGACTGAAAATTACTTTTTTTATTATCATAATCCCCTTTTAAGGGGTAATGGGGAACCCAAAAAGACATCAAAGACAATACCAACAATAATGTCTCCACAAAAAAATTCAAATCCAAACAAAACATTCAAGACTACAGAGAAAATCCCCTACCCAGCATCAAAAACACGAAGATCGATTCCACCAACCCATCACTACATGACTAGCTGTCCCGTGGAAAAGAAGAATGGGCCCGGTACCGATGGCAGAGCCATACCATCTCGAACATCCAAATACATATAGCAATGACTAGATGAAACTCTTGCTCTGAACCTCATCTGGAGCAGTCCCAAGTAGATGAAAAGGTTGCAAAGGCCTTAAACCACGAATCGCAGGACCGTGAAAAACACCACAGAAAAACCATTTCAAAAGTACAGAACTTCATCACCATAAATCATCAAACCTTCAAATAAACCATGAAACCTTCATGAATCTGCACCTCCACCGGAGATACCACCAATCTCTAACACGTTCGGCCAACAGGGAGTGATAAAAGTAAGTGAATCCACAAAACACATCCAAAAAACCACCAGATTCATCACCAATTCAAAAAAAAAACCCAGAAAACCTGCAAGAGATGCATATAAACCGGAGGAAAAGAAATCCTACCCCCTCCGAACCACTCGGAAGCCGGTGGAAGGCCACCTTAGAAGACCACAACAGAGCCGATGTTGGTTTGAGCTGTCACCCCACCTGATCTGCACCGGAAGCATACCGAGACCGTCGAACCGTGCTGAAGCCGCTGAGCCACACCAGATCTACGCTGTCAAGACACTCTAGAGACAAATCACGCCACACCATAATGTTGAGGTCCATGATCTAAACTTAAGCCGTCAACACTGCCAAGCCACCCAGAATACACTATTGAGGTATGCAGGGACCCGAGCCACACCGACTCCAAAGCGGTATGTAGGAAGGGATGTCGAGCCGTCGAGAAATGTCGGAGGAGGGGGAGGAGAGGCCGCCAAAAATAAACCCTATAAGCGAGTCTCTCAATGACCCATGCCGCTCAGATTCCCCCCTGAAATTTTCACGATGGTAGATCGGTTCACAATGTTTACAATAGTGAATGGAGTATAAAATAAACAAGAAGAGGCCATGCATGATAAGGATAAGGATTTTATATTTGTAGAAGAATCCATGCATGAGGGGAATTCATATTCTTGATTCAAGTTTGTGTGGCTTGGATTTTCATTTTATGTGAATATTTTTTATGTTTTTTTAATTTTATTTACATTAAAAAATTAGCTACCTTGCATCCAGCTAAGGGGAATAGTACCACAAGGGAAACCGAGCTCAACCCTAAGCTAGTCAGCATGAGGCCATAGCCGAGGAAGTGCAAAGGAATGCCTACGTGAGGAAGATACATAATGGAGAGCCACCGTGCGGGGTGGAACGAAGGTGGAGCAGAGTGCCTGGAATAGGGTGGTTCCAAGAAGAAGAGCAGAGTCGAGACCGACAGAAAATTTTGGTGATCTAGAAACATGGATTGTAAATAAGGGTGAACTGAATTTTAAGATTGTTTGGATGTGGGATTGCATAAAATGAACCAGAACCATCTGATATTCACCTTGTATTATTATGGCCATTGATCATCTCACCCAAGCTCCAAAGAGATTACTGGCATTTGAATTTTTGATCAAATTTCTTGATCCATTCGATATGTAATTGTATTATCTGGACCAAATGATTCATCCGACATTGTCTTCTCATGAAAGTTTTGTCTGAGTTCTTGTTCACTTGAAGCTCATAATATGATGATCAAAGAACCATACAAGTCCTCTCATCATTGATTAATTTTTCTAAAATTTATAGGATGATCAAAATATGATGAAATTTTATTTTCATCATAAATTTTATATCAAATTGCAGATTTATAGTGAGAATAAAATTTTAGATATTCGGTGTTGGTGATGGTGCATGAAACTTGAAGGAATCATCTCTAAGATTCAAAAATATTCCAATATGATATTAATTAACTATAAATACCGAGACCTAAACTTGATTAAGATGCTACTGAGTTTGAGAGGATTTAATTTCCTGAATAGATAGCATCTCAGTGATCTTCTTTGGATTGCGAAAGGTAGATTTCTATGAAATTTTTTTTGCACGAAGGAGTAGAAACTCCCGTGAGAAAACTATATGTGTTTATCACACTAGTTTGTTTTATCATAGAACTTTTTCCATGAAACAATTTGAGAATCTAAATATTCTTACTCATGTTTATCTAGGTTATGAAAATGTTTTGAAGAACTATAAACTAGTGCAAACATACACTGTGTTTCGTGAGGAAAGTTCACACACAAACAATGTGTCTTTTGCACAATAAAGTATCTCTCATATTTTATTTGAGTGATCTATGTGAATGGTGAATTATTTTATAGAGATAAGCTAGTGTAGTGTATGTAGTATGTGAACAAGGTTTTCACAGATAATGTGCATGTATTTAGTGTGTGTGTAACATGTGTTAAGAAGGCTGTGTAGTCACTTTTAAGATAGTAAGATATGTAAGGAATAACTGACTCTATGTATTGAATGGATATCCCAAAAGAATATACACAATTATTTTTATAATACTTTTTTAGTATTAGTATAACACCCGCATGAAGGCCTTGACAGTGTACAAGTGCATTTTATCTTACAAAAAAGAGCTTGTGTATAAACTATGCATGCATAAGTATGTGCTTATGAACATTTGAAAGAAGGTACACATAGAAAGTGTGTGTGTTCAGGTTTGTGTGCATAAAAAATTTAGAAACAATGGTTGTGAACATTGTGGTGTGTGCCAGATGAACAATGTGCATGTCATGTGAAGTGAGCTAAGTGGACATCGTGTGGTTGATGTTTTAGGTTAAAAATACTTACATTCATTTATGAATGTTCACATGCTCACTTGAAATCATATGAGTTTAACAATAATAATACATGCATAAAATGAGAAGGCCATGAAATGTATTAAATACATGAATAATGTTTGAGGAAGTGAACATGAAATTTATATTTCATATTTAGTGTGTAGTTATTTGAGACTAAAGTTGGGATATTATTTCTATTAGTATTTCTGAATATTTTTGTATCTGAGTTTTTAGCATTTAGTGAGGTTGGGTCTTCAGTAGAAGAAGGAATAGCCTGAGCAGTGTTGAACTAAGGAAGATGACCATTTACAGGTTATCAGTTTTAATGTGAGTAAGCCTGATAGTCAATCAGAATATTTTACCATATGGACATGAAATAGAACAAGTCCAATAGATCACTACACTAGAAGTCATTGGAAGTTGAATACATGTTCACAAAAATTATTCATTGAAGAACTAGAGGGATGAAGGTATAAATATCAGGAGATTTTAGAGAGATAGCTCAACTGGAGGGAGTCAATATAAAGAACATTGGTAGGATTCCGGTCGAAATATCATGTTGGGAGAGAGTCCACAGTAATCAGTTGTGATAAGGCATTACTATAGTTTATCTGTTAGGAATTTCGAGAGATTGTCTGTATCTGTAATCACATTACTTATTACTAGTGGAAATTCTGTGTCTTATATTATCCCGAACACAATAAGGACTTAGTAACCCACATCAGGGGTGAACCTTGTAAAAATATTATGTGTTGTGCTTCATTTACTTTTTGTCTTGCATGTGGTATAATTGTGTTTTTAAATAGGGAAGATCTATTAACTCTAACAGGTGTAGAGGTTAAAATTAAAAATGGGTAATAGAGAAGAAAATAAAATCAGTAAAACTTGTGTACACTAATTCACCCCTCCTCTTAGTGTACCTACATGATCCACTAAACAATTCGATTGGTATTAGAGTACATGTTACACCTCTGATTGGATATATATTATTGACCTAGTTGTTCGTATCAGACCTATATAAAGTGTAGATTTGATTTTGAAGAAGAAAAATAGATGTCTTAAATGGAAAGTTCAGTTCCTATCTCTATTAGTGTTAATAAGGATGTTTCTGAAAAAACCTTGAAGAATAGAAAAAATAAAGAGGCAAGAAATTTGAGAAATAATTTGAAGAAGAAAGAGGGTTCATCAAAATATGAATATAGTCATACAGATAGTCTATTAGTAGTATCAGTTAAATTAGATGATAAATATCCTTTTGATGATTATGGTTCAAGCGGTGATGAATAAGAATTTATTGAATTAATCAGTGATTTTTATTCAGAAATAAAAAATTATTTGAATAATGTTCCTAATGAAGTTATCTCTTACATATTTTCTTTTATCAAGGGATTATATGATAAAAAGTCACATATTGAAAAGGATGTTGAGGTTATAGAGAAACCCTTGGAAAATAAGTTTCAAAGATATAAACTTCTCTCACAAATTATTGACACCAAATAAGAATCTATATCAATTCACAATGAACATTTCACATATGTTGAAGAAAAATTGAAAAGAAATGTGTGTGAGAAAGAAGTTTCTAAGAAAGTCTTTACAAATATGATTCTTACACTTGAATAATCCCATAAATATACCATGAATATTAAGAATTCTCAATTGGGAATTGAAGACAAGGATGAGGCATTCATGCCAGCTAAAAAACCAAAAGAATAGTCTATATTTTATTTCAATGAAGGAGTTACTTTGATTAAAGATGAATTACAAAGGACTATTTGTGAGCAGGATGTGACTGCGAAAGTTTATACATAAGTGATCGATGCATTGGAGAAACTACAAAAAAACCTCTATGAATGTTAAATAATTCTATCTAGAGTTTAAGACAAAGAGAATTAATGATCTGAATAATTATATATTTTACGTAAGTCAAATGTATGATGATCAAGTTCAAAAAATTAAGAGTCAATGGGAAGACAAACTGAGAGTTGTTGAAGATGAGAAATTTTTTCTCAATATGAAGTGTCTTGAAATGGAAGTTATTTTTAAAAATCTAAAGGAAACACAATTAATTAATTCTCAAAAATAATGTGAAGATATGGTGAAATCAACTTAATATTAGAAGAATTATCTAAGTTTAAAATATATTTAGTTGGAGGTCAAGTTTAAAAATATTGAGAATATTCAAGATGAATCTTCACAAAATGTTGAGATAAAAAAAGATGCAAAGAGTAATTATGAAAAGAGTTTGACTTCTAACAATACTCATTCAAGTGGAAAGAAGATATTAAGATTATATAAAGATAAATATAATGAAAGCTCATTGAATTAGGTAATACTTGATCCAAGATATTATGTTTTTACCAATACTATTTTATTTACAAGTATAGGTTCCAAAAAAAATTATGGACAAAAATGAGAGAATAAGACTGATGAAAAATCCACAATTTCATCAAAGGTGGATGTGAATAAAATTATGAACTCTTGTTCTCTACAAAGAGCTTAGATGAATAATTATATTATCCAAAATCAACAATATGTCAAAACTAGCCAAGTTATAACACAAAAGAAGAAATCAAGATTTTTTTGGCTATTTTTGGTGTTGTTGGAAATTTGGGCATCAGGCTATTGACTATTGGAATAATATATCTATACATGATAATTATAGGAGGCCAACATTTAGGGGTAGAAGATCATATGTGAAGAAAAATCCTGCAGAATTGAAGCATAATTTACAGTTCAAGAAGAATATGTATACCAAGAATATATTTGAGTGTTTTAAATACTTCTGTGATTATTGCAACAAAAGTGGTCATAGTTATGATGAGTTCTGGTATTCCCCAACCATGCACTAGAATATGATGATATAGAGAAGATACCACATCAAATGCAGAGGCAAATAACAAATGTAGATAAATCTTCATTGGGATATGAGAATAAGAAGAAAGTTAAGAAAAATGTGAAGCAAGATACATCCAAGATAAATGATGATATGAATGTTAAACAAGTGAAACGATGCTTTTACCATGGAAGAAAAGGTCATATTATGGATTTTTGTAAACAGGTCATAAACACCAATGATAGTGGAATATAACTGAATCATAAAAAGAAATTAAACTCAGAAATAAGTAACAATATTGATTTGGTGCATGATAATCAAGATGAAAAAATTTAATTTCATGAGAGGTCATCTAAAAAGGATATCCCTATGACTGATAGAGATTTGTGTAAAAGTTGAAAAATTTCTAGACATGTTGCTGAAAATGCATGACATGGTTTCCTAGACAAATAGAACTAGTGAAAAACAAAAGAGAAGCACCAATGACTTCTTATGCTAAAAATGATACTATAAAGAAGGAGTCTACACACTAGAAGAAGTATGATAATATACCAAAAAATGTTTAATCATATGGATAGAGCAGCTAAAATTGGCTAAAATATTGGATTAGGAACAGAAGAATTAAATTTCCTTATTATCAAATGTGAAGAAGCCTTTTTCATCTAAGAATATTTTTGGGTTGAGAAGAAACTCTTAGCCCCATTACTCTAATTAAGGAGCATTGAAGAGCCACCTTACTCCCATATATATTTTTTGTTTGTTTTTCATGCAAGGAATTAAAGGTGAATCATATATTTATGGGGAGACATGAATTTATAAAATATGTGAATATCTTACAACTATAAAGATATACATCATGGAATATTATTGCCATTATGTTATTTCTTTGAAAAATCTTAAATAATCTCAGAAGTTGCTTGGAGTTTATTCTTGAATAATTCCAATCACGATGAAGAAGTTTTGAATTCATCTCTTAAGGGGGAGCACAAAAGATCATCCATCAGATATTTTTATCTCAATTGATGTTATATGAATATCAGAAGTTCTGGTGAGGTATGAATCTGATAATTCTAAAATTGTTAGGAAAATGAATCTTTTCAACATTGAGGTATGTTGATTATATTCTATCATTTTAACAATGAAAAATATGTTCCAAGAAAATGGAGACACAGATTACTTGATGATAAAAGAAAAAATAATTTAAAAGGGGAAATACATTCTTTCATTTTAATGTTTTTAATTTTTTTACTAAGATGTATGTAAGAGATTTTTTGGAAATCATTTGAACAACCCTTGATAAGAGGTTTTAGTGATTGGTGTCATATTCTAGAAGTTTAATGACAACTTTGATGTTAAATTTGATCACTCTTGTTTTCTACATAGATCATTCCTCATATAGACTTAGAGATGATTAATTCTATCTATTTTCTAAGCAAGTAGTGATTCCATCCTTCTCAGAAGTAAATTAGAAAATATGTGTCAGAAGAGAAGAGGATATTTTTAGAAGTTGAATTATGAAAATGAGAATTCCATACCATTCTTATAACTTTGGATTTATTTCCAATAAGGGGGATAATATATCATTGAATTTTAAGATGGAATGAGTATTGAAAAAAAACACAAAGGGGGATTGAAGAGACCAAGAGATTTTTTGAGATTGAAATTGTTGTCAATTTTAATAGGGGATATTGAAGAGACCAAGTGAGCTTTTGAGATTGATATTGTTTTTAATTGATTAAGAAGATGAAAAGTCAATGAGTTATTAAATCTAATGATTTTCAAGCTGGTCAATATTTCTTAGAACACGTGTCATTGATCATTTAAGTCAATGCAATGTTTACAATAGGGAATAGAGTATAAAATAAATAAGAAGAGACCATGCATGAGAAGAATAAGGATTTTATATTTTTAGAAGAATCCATGCATGAGGGGAATTTATATTCTTGATTAAAGTTTGTGTGGTTTGTATTTACATTTTATGTGAATATTTATTAAGTTTTTTAATGTGTTGTACATTAAAAAATTATCCACCATGCAGCCAGCTAAGGGGAGCAGTACCACAAGGGAAACTGAGCTCAACCTTAAGCCAGCCATCATGAGGCCATAGCCAAGGAAGTGAAAGGTAATTCCAACATGAGGTAGAGGTGTGATGGAGAGCCACTGTGTAGGGTGGCACGACGATGAAGCAGAGTACCTGGCATAGGGAAGTGCCAAGAGGAAGAGGGGAGTCAGGACCAGTAGCCAATTCTAGTGATCTAACGACATGGATTGTAATATAAAGGATAATTGAATGTTAATCTTGTTTTGGATGTGGTATTGCACAAAATTAATTGAAACTATCCAATATTCACCTCGCATTATTCTACCTGTTGATCATCTCACCCGAGCTCCGAAGAAATGAATGGTGTGTGGTTTTTTGATCAAATTTCTTGAGCTGTCTGATCTGTCTGTGTATTATATGGATGGACTGATTCATAATGCATTATCTTCTCCTGAAATCTTCACTCGATCTCTTGTTCACTCGAAGCTCTAGCTATGGCGATCAAAGCACCAGAAAAGGCCCCTCATCATTGATTCATTGTTCTGAAATTTCTAAGATGATCAAAATATGATGAAATTTCATTTGCATCAAAAACTGTAGATTAAATCATCTATTTTTAGTGAGAATAAAATTTGAGATATCCATTTTTAGTGATGGTGCATGAAACTTGAAGGTAACATCTTTAATATTCTATAATATTCCGATACGATCTTCATTGCCTATAAATATTAATACCTACACTTGATTTAGCCTAAATGGCCCGAAGACCTTATTTTTTTATTCATTTTTGATAACCCCCCTTTCAAGGGATGAGGGGGAACCCTTAAAAGGCCCATAGTCTTATAGATTACATTGCCCATAGGCTTAGAGACATTACAGGACCCATAGGTCTTAAGAAAATCATACAGACTATGACTACTTGAAACCACCCCTCCCAAGTATCTGTATCGTGACTAGCTCTCCACCTTTGCATAGATGTTCGGCTAGATGTCTTGTGCAGAGATTCACATGCCCGATAACGATGTCAATGTCATACCCTCTCATTCTTCCAAATATGTTATCCCTACTCTAGTGAATGTGTCATGCTCTTGAATCCTCCTATGGAGCTGGTTCCTTATAGAATCTGTCTAGGAATCTGTATATCAGGCAGCCCTGAAGGCCTTGAGGTGGCCCGAAGGCCTTGAGGTGGCACGAAGGCCTTAAAGGTGGCCCGAAAGCCTTACTGAACCAAAGGCCTGGGTTTCCTAAAGGCCTTAAGGAATCCAAGCCCAAACTGGTGGTCCAAGGTGAATAGTTCTAGTTGCTATAGTACTGAATAATACCTACTACATTACCACACGATACTGCTACAGTACCTTACAGTACTGCTATAGTGCCTTCTATAGTACCCCCAGAATTATTCCTCCGCCTTATTTCAAATCTGGGTATCATGGATGCACTTAGAGAGACCTCACCAAATAGACTGAGGCTCATGTGCATTTAGCTACTATCGAGTTTGAGAGGATTTAATTTTCTAAAGAGATAGAATCTCAGTGATATTCTCTAGATCACGAAAGGTAGAGTTTTGTGAAAATTTATTTTCATGAAGGAGTAAAAACTTCCATGAGAAAACTACATGTATTTATCACAGTAGTTTGGATTCACGTATAACTTTTTCTGTGAAAGAATTCAAAAAGTTTGATATTCTTACTCATGTTTATCCGGGTTGTGTGAATGTTTTGAAGAACCAAAAACTAGTGAAAACTTCCACCATGTTTCATGAGGAAAGTTCACACACAGAGAGTGTGTCATACGCACAAGAAAGTCTCTCTCATATTTGATTTGTGAAATCTTTATGAAGGGTGAATTATTTTATGCAGAGAAGTTGGCACAGTGTATACAGTATGTGTACATGTTTTTCACAGAGAATGTGCATGTATTCAGTGTGTTCTTAACATGTTTTAAGAAGTATTTTTAGTCACTTTTAAAATAGTAAGCTTCATGAGGAATAAGTGACTCTCATGCTTGCACAAATTTCACCAAATAAACCACACAATTCTTATGCTAATACTTTTTTAGTATTAGTATAACACCCACATGAAGGCCATGAAAATGTACAAGTTCATTGTATCTTACAAAGAATAACTTCTCTAGAAATTGTGCATGCATATGTATGTGATTATGCACATGTGGAAGAAGGTGCACATGGAAAGTGTGTGTGTTCAGGTTTGTGTGCATAAAGAATTGAGAAACAACGATTGTGGACATTTTGGTGTTTACAAGATGAACAACGTGCATGTCATGTGAAGTGAGCTAAGTGGACACAGTGTGGTTGATGTTTCATGTGAAAAATACTTATATGCATTTATTCATATTCACATGCTCACTTGAAAGCATTTGAGTTTAACCATAATAATGCATGCATAAAATGATAAGGCCATGCAATGTATTAAATACTTGCATGATGTTTGAGTAAGTTCACATGCAATTTATATTTCATATTCATTATTCTATTATTTGAGACTGAAGTAGAGAAATTATTTCTATCAATATTTTTGAATATTTCTGTATTTGAGTTTTTAGTATTTAGTGAGGATGGGTCTTCAGCAGAAGAAGGAATAGCCTGAGCAGTGTCAAAATAAGGCAGCTGACCATTTACAGGTGATCAGTTTTAATGTGAGTAATCATAATAGTTAATCAGAAGATTATACTATGTGGACTTGAAACAAAACCAGGCCAATAAATCACTACATCAGAAGTCATTAGATATTGAAGACCTGTTCAGAAAAATTATTTATCGAAGAACTAGAGGGATGCCAGTATAAATATCAGGTGATTTTTGAGAGATATATCAACTGGTGGGAGTCAGTATAAATAACACTGGTGGGATATCAGTCTAATATCCTATTGGGAGATAGTCCATAGTAATCTGTTGTGATCAGGAATTACGAGAGTTTTTCTGTCAGGAATTTCGGGATATTGTCTGTATCTATAATCACATTTCTTATTACTAGTGGAAATTTTGTGTCTCGTATTATCCCAAACATAGCAAGGACGTAGTCACCCACATCAGGGGTGAACCTTGTAAAAATATTGTGTGTTGTGCTTCATTTACTTTTTATCTTGCATGTGGTATAATTGTGTTTGTAAAAAGGGAAGTTCAATTCAGTCTTATAGGTGAAAAGGTTCTAATTAAAAAGGAGTAAGATAGAAGAAAAGAAAATTGGTAAAACTTGTGTATACTGATTCACCCCCTCTCAGTGTACCTGCATGATCTACTGGGAGCTTCACATGTAACTTTCTTTCTTCAAATCACCATGAAGGAAGTTGTAACGCCCCAACCCTAGTTACCCAGGGTCGGTGCATTATTGCGTAACATTGGCATGATCACAAAAGATCAAGTCTCGAAAGACCGATTAGTTTAGTAGCATTGAAAACACTAGATACATTCATAAGTATTACATTACATCATAAAGTAAAACAAAACTAAAAAAAACATCCTATCTTCATATCCCCTCATACTATCCCTGCAGGTCATTCATAATAAATACTTCATCACATCCTGGAAAAATTAAAACATTGAAAGGGGTGAGCTCAGATGCTCAGTAAGGATAACAATACAGCGGAAACTTTCATAAATAAACATAAACATTTAAGGCGGTGTATAACTAAAACAAAAGCCTTTTAAACTTGAACTTCAGCATAATATGGAAACAATAAAATGAAATAATTCTATTTACTTATTCATATGGATATTCTACTAGTCGAATAATCACATGCAATATCAATAACCACTTTCATAGTGATGGAATGCATAATGCCAGACTATTATAACCACGTAGCCAATGCCTCGTGCCAAGAATACAAATAAGATTTTGTCAAGGCCTCTTGCCAAGACACTAGTTTGTCTCATGAGAGCTACCGATGCATCTAGGAGCTATAACGGGCTCCACCCGTCACTTATTAAGTCCAATGCATTCCTTATATGAAAAGGTTTAAACATATCATAAACCATAACATAATCGTATCACATAAAACATGCATAAAAAAACATAACATTTCCACATTTCAATCACAAGATATCAATACAACACATTAATATAATAAAACCATTTTCAATACCAAAATAAAATAAAATTAAAACTTTGTATTTATTTTTCATTTTAAAAAGTTATGGCTTTTAGAGGAAGCCAAAACTCAAATAATGGTCACGGCGGCGGAGAAGTCGTTGTCGCCGCATACGTACGACAAAAAAACATTCCTTTTTGTAATTTAGTAAAACACTTCGTAAAAAAGATTACTTTTGAATAAACGTAAAAGTCAAAGGGGTTTATACACAGTATAAAAGAAAGTTGTGTATAAAACAAAATATGCCTCAATGAAAGGAGATTGAGACGAAGTCCTTACCTCGTGTCCGACTTGACTCGACCGTTCTTTAACCTCCTGAATAATAAACTAGAGTTAATTTATAATTGATTAAGAACCTTTTTCAAGTTTATTATTCCTTTTATATAACTTATTACCATTTTATGAACATTATGTAATTATTTATGTTAATAACGGTCATTTTGTCGATCTTTGGTACTTGAGTCAAAAATAAACTTCTTATAATTATAAGTTGTTCATGTGGTAAAATATCCATTATATCAAGAATTATATTCATCATGTAGATATCATATATATCATATATATCCATTATATACATTCATTCATAATATTACATAACATTTAGAGGTAAGAAATGAAATTCACCGTTCATGGAGATGGTAAGCCGTACGTACTCATGAGCGCTACTTTCATTTCTATTTTGTATTTAATGGAATGGAATAATAATGATATAAAGGTATATTATAATTCAAGTATAATATCATATATAATATCATTTACTCCATCCTTTATACATCCCACATATGGCATTAACGATTCAAATCACTTTGAGGGGGCGGTAGTCCGAACTTCCTAAAATGAAATTATTGCGTTTACCCATAATGGAAATTATAAAGGTATGCCATAAATGAGAAATAAAGAAGAATAAGAAAAACATAAACATAATATATATATCATATATGAAAATATTTTCATCATAATGTCCACCATGAGAGGTGTTAAAAGAAGATTGAACAATCATCGTTTCGTGAGGCAGTAATTCGCCACCCACATAAACAGTATGTTATTTAACCATTAGACGAAGGTGTGTGTAAGTGTAAATAAAATAATTCTCATAAAAAAAATCCTAGTATATTGAATATACTGGTGTTTTTACAAAATAAAGGAATAAAAAGATTTTAAGGGGTTGGAGAAGCAAAATAAAACAAAAGAACATAAGAGAAGACATTACCTTAAAATCAGGTAACTCTTTTTTATTTGAGCCAAAGGCTTCCTTGGAAAGACTTCTACCCAAAGTGAGGCTTCTAGGAGTAAGAGAGGGAAGTTGAGAGATTATTTTGGCAGAGGTTGACCGATCTAAATGGCTTTGATGGTTTGAATAAGGTGGTAGAGGTGGGGGCCTTTTATAAGAGGAGAGGAGGGGCACTCTTGGAAAATCATGAAATGTTGCATTATTATGAAATGATTTTCGGATTTCAAAGGTCCCACAATTATATATTTCGAATATAAGGCGATAATGGTTCGAAATATACTCATCCAGTAGGTTTTTGACAAGTGTAAGTCTTAGATTTTATATTATCTTTTCATTTTATTTAAATCGTTAATTAATGAGGTAATCGATGCATCATCATGGTGTGATAAATAAATTTATTTATTTAATGTCTAAAAATTATAAAAACATTTACCATGATGTAGTAAACATTTTTATATTTCCAATGAATATTTATAGTCTAAAAGTTAACTTATATAACCCCATGTAATAATTGTTTTAGTAAAACAACACATGTTTGTGACAATTTTATTTTTTACTTTAAATAAAAAGTTATTAATGTCATTTTCTTACCCAAGTGGCTCCATGGGGTCCCCAAGTTGACTCATGGATTGTCTTGGTCGTCCATGAATCATACAATAAGTTTAGGACAAGTGTAAAGTTAATTTCATATTATTATAACATTATATTTACCTTAAAGTACACTAATTACCTTTAATCGCGATTAATAAAACTTAAAAGTTACTATTCACTAAAAATTATTTTCATCTCATTGAACCAAATTTTAATTACTAATTACAACCATATATGTTAGATTTTTAAAATTCAATTCACAGAAGTGGTAAAGTTTCATTTAAACGAAAAATTAGTTTTTTAACTACCACTTAGTGGTTTCACTATTCATCAAAAATTGAAGTTTTTCAGAAAAATACCAAAAATTTACCCTAAGATATATTTGATATTCCTAATTCAAAAATGATGTCTATTTTAAAAAATTCAAAAAATATAAGTTGAATTAATTAATTTAATAATTAATTCCCACTGTCACAATAGATAGCGTGTTTTTAAGAAACAATATATATCAAAAGATTGACAATTGTTTATGTCCAATTTCAAAGTGAGATTAATTATAATGAACAAAATTGGATGAAATGGTAAAAATATATTCTAATTATACTTTAAAACCTCTCAATGTTATAATTTATCACTATAAATTATTTTGATTAAAAAAGTTGTTTTTAAGTATTTTTCACTATTCATAAAAAATTGGAAGTTCTCATAAAATTACAAAAAATTCAACTTAGGATAATTTAGATATTCCGAATACAAAAATGAAGTCCATTTTGAAATATAAAATTTATATAATTTCAAAAAGTGGGTATTACTATTCATAACGGCTACTTTGATTGGTCGTGGTGTGTTAGAATCTCGAACTTGCGTACAATACAAGCTATTGCATTATTGAAAGAGAAGCATATCGTGAAATCTTGGGGTGTTATAGAAGTCCATATTTACATCAATCTATTCTAAGTATTGATCTTCTGATGCTACCATTCTTAGTACCATCTAGATAGTTATATGTTTAAATACCCATGAGAATATTTTCAAGAAATCAAATCTTTCCTTTTGTTGAAACCCCTTTGCTACTCTCCATTCCCTGAATCTTTTATTTTCATCAACCTATTCTTTTAATCAGTAAATCCATTTATTCTCAAGAGATAATTTTCCTTCTAATAAGACAGAAATATCCCAAGTTCCAATAGATTTAAATGAATTTATATATTTATCCATATCTGACTTCTATTATTTCAAGTCATTGAGTGTTGACGCTTATTCTGAGCATTTAGGTTCCCCTACATCCTTTAAGGGTAGAAAGTTCACATCAGTACCAAACCTTTAAAATAATATTTTAACTTTGGTTGATCTTCTCAACTGAGCTAGTTTCACTATACTGTTAATCTCCACTCTAAATTCTACAGTCCTAACTTTTGGTACTCCCACTCTAGCTTCAGCTAAACTTGAAAATTCTATAATATCTTTTTATAGTCTTACCTATGGACTCCTATTTCTTTTAGTATTCTAATCTAAGTTCTACAAAACATTTCCCTTTTTAGTTTTCTTACTCAAATCAACTTGTACTTTGATAGTTGATATATTTCCTCCAAATTCCTTCCCTTCCAAGTTTTAGTCCTTCCATAGAATCCCTTAATTGAGTGAATATCATGAATCTTAATGCATTTCTACTTGTCATCATCCCATATCCAAAAATAGAAGTTCTCATCACCACACCCAATGAAAAACCATACCTTATACTTTTCCTCAATCTTATTCTCATCCATAGCATTGATATGTTCATATTCTAATCTTCTAATGACATTGAAGTGGGTAACTTCCAATCATTTATCATACCATAAATCCTATAAAAGTTTCCACCCAACCACTAATAATGTACTCATGTTGATAAGATATGCCACTCTGTTGAGTGTATCTACCCAAATTACTTTAGGAATTACTCAGTGCAGTCACATGCTTTGATCATTATTCATCAATTCATGATTCATCCATTTAACCACACTATTATGATATGGTATTATGGTAACTATCATCTCATGTATTATATCCTTTTCTTGGAAGATATTCCAAAAGTTGTGTATGGTGTACTCACCTACATTGTTTGAATGGATGCACTTAAAATTATAGCCTCTTTCCCTTTCTGAAATGACTTTTCATTGAATGAAAGTATGAAATACATCAAAATTGTGATTTAAAAAGTTAATCATAAATTTTATAGTTGCATCATTAATAAAGTTACAAAGTATAAAGAAATATTGAGAGACTAAACATGGTCAGGTCCCCAAATGTTTGAGTGAACCATTTTCCAAATTCTTGGATTTGAGATTTTTTCAATCTAAATTTAAGGAAACCCTTCTATGATTTCCTATCATATAAAGTTCACACATTCTAATTTTCATCTATTTAAGATTTGATAAGAATTTATCCATTATAATTTTTACAGTCTTCTCATTGAGATGACTTATCCTATTGTGCCAAATTTTTGAATCTTCTGATGATGTACTTCCATACATTAAAATTGCAATGTCTTGACACAGGAACCACTAAATGGTTCCCCAAGATGGTGGGTCACATGGCCTCAAGCATGCCTCCCCATATTCCAGAGGATTATGACTAGTAGTGAGGGTATATGGTGTGTCTGTGGAGAGACTATTCCCTCATATCATAGTGGATAACAATGATAATAATCATAACAATGAAGTAGCATAAGCATATAACATAAATGAACATCAAACAAAAGATAAAATCTAGTAGACAATAATAATAAATAATCCAAAATAAGTGTCATGTACAATATGATGATTATGTCATGTATCTATACAAAAAGGAAATCAATACATGGTAATAGGAAACCAGTAAAATACATGTATCAAAGAAAAAAATATGCAAAAGAACTATCTCTAGATTTCATCACAAGAATAGCTTGGTCCATTGCTCTCAGATCCTAAGCACAACCAATCAAACATCATAAAGTGGGTGCTTACCTTGGTCCCTACCTGCATCCATGAAGTTTGTCTATGTACCCAACAATGGCCTGAACATGGTGCGATATAACACTCAATAAGCCACCAACAACAATATCTATAAGAAGTCCAGTATATATATAAACAATGAAGTAGTGTGCAGTATATCATAAGTATAATATTAATAAAAGTAATGTGTAAAATTCATAAATGATCATGTCCATCCAAACATTGATCCCTATGAACAATAGTTAAGCACCTATAAACAAGGGCTAACATTAAAGCATACATAAGCGGGTGTGATATCGTCCAGTATAACAACTATAATCAAATACCCATATCATGGATATCTATAAAGCATAAAAAATATCCACAAAGACCATGCCATGTAATCAAGTTTCATGGCTAAAAGGGATGAATACAAGGTATAAATGACCAAGTCATCCTCATCGACTCTATAGAGTATCTCAATGGAAACTCAATGAAGACTGGGGTTGAGTCCAAGGAGAATATCCATATATAATGTCTAATGTGATTATAAGAAAGTTAGATCCAAGGGGTAGAAATACAATTAGCATCATATGGAATCAGGATCCAAAGAGTATAAATTTCCTTTATATCCACTACCATAATCAATACTGATCCATGGAGTAGAAATTTCCATGGAATCCAATGGAATCAGGATCCAAGGAGAAAAAATGTCCAAGGAATCCACTAAAATTATAAATATGGATCTATGGAGTAGAAATGTCCATGGAATCCAATGGAATCAGGATCTAAGGAGTTCATCCAAGGCATCCACTACCATTATCAATTTATCAATCAATTCATTAATCCCTTCATAACTATTCACAATCCATGAGTTTATCCAACCCATTATACAATTTCTATATATTCCATTTAACCATTTAAACATCATATGTCATCACATGAAAATGAGGCATAACCCTTCTCATATCATTCATTAAATAATCATTTAATTTATTAAGGTTCCCAAAAAAGTGGTGAGCTCTCTCTCTCTCACACACACACCGAGAGGGGTGGTATAACATAGGGAAGATACAAGGGCACACCCATGGGTGGATTAGGTTGAGGCTAACACCCTCCAACCAAAAAAATGTTAGTCAAGGGAAACCTAACAGGTTCCACAAAATTATATCAAGACATTCATTTAATTTTAGGGGAAACACTAGAAGGTTAAACATGTGACACAATGACAACAAGTTATATAAAATAGAAAACTTTAAGGTAAAGGTATATACCACCTATCATATACACATGGTATAAAACTCATCTAGTATCAACCTATGATTTGGTCCAGATCAGAATAAAAAGGAAGAATAGAAAAAAAACATAGAAATAGGGAATATTAGCTTGAACCAAAATAACTCTATCGATATGAAGACAAATGAAAAAAGTGAAAGATGAATGAATAACTCACTAGTGAAGATCCAAAAAGATGACCTATGTTCAATTATGATTCCATATAATGAATTGGGAGAAAATCATACCTTGAAGGCTTTAAATGAGATCTCAAAATCCAAAGAGGATATCTTTTGAGAGAAAGTAAAAAAATAGTTAGGTTATAAGAAAAATTAAGTACAAAATGGTTATTTATCATATTTTAACTGGGTCATATAGTTTGGATTCATGGTTTTCCAAACCTTTCACCAAACTTGTGCCCTCACTTCCTCAACCAAAAACCCACATGGTTTATCCATACAGTTTAAAAAACCATACCATATGCCTCTATCCCTAGTCACCCCTTACACAATCATGGCGCATGGTTATACAAACCAGGCACTGACCATGTGTTTGGACTCTACTAAATATTAAATATGGCCACACATAGGCATGAGACCATAGGTACCTAGTTAGGGAAATATGTGATCCCCTTTCTACCTTATAAAATGATCTATATATTTTACTCAGAATGTGCAACTTGGGTCGCACAAGTTCTACTAACCATGTGGCCCAACTACCTTTTCCAAAAATTAGGCCTTCGGGCTCTGAATAAGCTCTAGATACCCCCAAAACTCAGGTGAACTCATTATGGATTCAAATTAGGTCAAAACCAAGCATTTAAATTACAAAAAAAGATTCTTGCCTTAAAGGGAAACCTGATATCTTAAAATATTCCCCACTAAAGTAATTTGTCCCTGAATTTACCTTCCAAGGGTGGTCAAGAATCACATGAGAATAACTATAGCCACCGAGCACATACATCAACATCCATATACCAATTATTTTCCAATAAAATTCCATGATTCCATAGCACCCACACTATAGGAATTGATCAGCCTCAGAGAACCTTCATGCTCTTGCCAATGATATAAATAAGATGATCCTCAAAGGATGCATCTAACTGTATCTAAAAATCATCTAGATGAAGAGTATGACATGAGTATGAGTGATAAAAACACATCTGAGATACATGGAAGATTTCATGTGTGGATTAGTACCTCTAAGGTAACTTCTACTGATAGACTACTGGTCTGAATCTCTCTAGAATCTCGAATGACCCGACATATCGTGGTGAAAGCTTACCATGTCTTCTAATCCATCTATGTCCTAACCTCAATGTGATACATAAAAAGACAAGATCCAGCACCTTAGACTCTAGAGGTTATCAATGACAATCAACATAGGATTTTTATACAGAATGTGTTGTAACCATCCACTTCCAAAATCAGTTGAACTTGCTTTGAAGTCTCCTGCATGAGACATGGTACGAGAAGCACTGCCTCTCTTACCTCTAACTAGCACAAATAAGATTATAATAGCCTACTATAAAATGTCTCATAATGTTCTATTTTAATAGTTTCCTGATATCTATTGTTGTAAGAGAACATAACTAGGGGTTTATACCTCTCCCAAGAACCTCAAAAATCAAGGATGAATGCTCTAAGAATTTCCTCTATAACCTGTATTGTGTGATCTGATTGGCTATTATTCTAAGGATGGTATGCCATGCTCAAAATAACCTGTGTACCAGACGCCCTCTATAATATTTTCTAGAATTGAGACATAAAATGGTCATCCCTATCCAATAAAACAATACGAGGAACCCCATGAAGGTAAAAAATCTCATGGATATACAATCTCCCAAGATTATATATTAAGAAGGTATCCTCAATCAGAAAAAAATGAGCGAACTTTATGATCCTTTCCACAACAACCCATATGACATCACTACCTCGAGGTGACCTTGGAAACATAGTCATGAAATCCATTACAACATCATCCCATTTTCACTTGGGAATAGGTAACTGCTACAAAAGACTACCTGGTTGTTGGTGTTTCACATTCACTTGCTGATAGGTTGAACAACTCATGATAAAAACATCTACCTCTCATTTCATCCCTAACCACCAGTATTGATGACATTGGTCATAATACATCTTGGAAATGTTGAGATGTACTAACCAAGATGAGGCATTAAACTCCCTCATCAGCTCATCATGTATGTTTTTTGGAACCTAATCATGACCATGTATACAAAGAATTTCATACTTTCCCATGGTTGAAACAGGAGGCGGGTCCTCACCTTCCACACTCTCCTATAGGACTAGGACCTCAGCATCAGATAAATGTCTCATCACCACTCTTTCTAAAAGAGTATATTTCATTTCTAAGGATCAGATAAATGTATACCCATGACCATTCTGCACCTCCAAGTGCATCTCTAAAAATAAGGCCATAAGATGCCACTCACTACTGGCCTTAAGAACTGTCTGTATCTAAGTCATCTTATTGAGTGCATCAGCAATTACATTTCCTTTACTAGATATATAGGTAAGATTGAATTCAAAATACTCTAGATACTCAAACCACCTTCATTGACTTAGATTCAAGTCACACTATGTAAATATATACTCGAGTGTTTTGTGGTCTATGTACACCACAAAATGAACTCTGAGTAAATAATACCTCCAACAATGCAAGGAATGCACATCAATGTCTAACTCAAGATTGTGTGTTGGGAAGTTCCTCTTGTGCGGCCTCAACTGAAAAGACATGTATTCCACGACTCACTCCTCCTACATCAGAATTGATCCGATGACGATACCTTATGCATCATAATATAAAGTATAACTTCTTTAAAGCTATGGAAGAATCATGAATGGTGATGAATTCATCCTCCCTTTTATCTCTTAAAGGATTTCTCATAGGTATCTGACCATAAAAAATTCACACCCTTCTTAGTTAATCTCATAAGAAGGTTTTATAAGTGTGAGAAGTCCTACATGAAATTTCTATAATATCTATATAGCCCCAAGAAACTCCGTACTTCAAAGTCATTCTTTGGATTTTCCTAGGAAACTAAAACTCTCACATTCTCTAGGGAAACTGATACTCCAGTCTCTAGGATAATATGACTTAGGAAGTGAATATTATCCATCCAAAAGTGTCACTTTGTAAGCTTAGTATATAACTGATGTTCTATCAATTCATCCAAAATGATCTTAATAATTTTATCATAGTCATGTCGATTATGTGAATACACTAAGATATCATCCATGGATACCACCACAAATGAATCCAGATAAGGATGAAAAACTCAGTTCATTAATACCATGAAAACTAAAGGCACATTAATGAGGCTGAATGGAATAACTAGATACTTTTATAGACCTTACCTACTACAAAAATCTATACAGGGTATGTATGAAGGTCAAATACATACCTGATAATAACATAACCTCAAATAAATATTACAGAAAACCTAATATCCTTAGCACTGGTTGAATATATCATCTATCCATGGAAAAGTATATTGGTTCTTAACCATAAAATCGTTCAATTTCTGGTAATCCACACAATAATGAAGAGTTATATATTCATTTTTTTACAAAAAGGACTAGTGAACCCCACAAACAAGTACTAGGTCATATAAAACCATTTTCCTTCAAGTACTACAACTATCTCTTGAGCTCTTTAAACTATATAGTAGCCATCCTATAAGGAGTAATTCATATTGGTTTAGTTCCTAGAACTATATCAATAAAGAACTCAACCTCTCTCTAAGGTATAAAACTATAAATTTTTTTTTAGAAAACATCCCTGAAATGATCAACCACTAGAGGAAAATATACCTGATGTGATCCCTAATCATCCAGATACAAACTAGCTATCTAGGCTGTCATCCCGACGGTGACATTAAGGTCAACCTATGGAGATATCAATTGCCATGGGATTGATAAGAAACTATAAAATCTATCTCAAGCATGAAATAAAACCCTGTCATCTCAAGAAAACAGATATTCTATATGAATTGACAACACACATCTCAAGGGGGAACTCCCAGAATTGGTCTACACTCCCTGATATGATTCCTAGTGGAGTATTAAGCATCATAACGCCATAAAAAAAACTCAACAACAAGACCAAGGCTCTCCATAATAGGTACATATATAATTTTATGCAAAGAACCTGTATTGAAAAGAGAAGATACTAAATTAGAGGATACTAAGATCGTACCTCTCACTATAGACAACCTGACACTCTCCCCCTTGGGTGTAAGATGTATAGAATATATCTAGCATGAACCATAACCTTATGAAACAACCTCAATACCCAGAGATGGGGAACTCTATTATTTCAGTGCAACTGGTGAATGGATGCCTTGACCAAAACAACCACATCATCCATAACGACCTATACTACTCCAGCTCTCAGCCTAATGAGGATCTATGAATCCTTCTCCTAAACCTGGATTTGGAGTCAATCCCCTTCCACCAACTATTGGAGGGAAGGTCCTATAGAATCACTGTACATGGTCCATCCTACCGTATGCTCAGCACTCAACTAGGTATCTATCACACTGAATCCTCATATGTCCCCATCTCCCACACTGATGAAAAAAGATAGCACTACCAGAACTAACCACCTGGATGACACTCCCCTCATGAGATGCCTCAAAACGACACTTTCTTCTTGATGACACTAAACCACTAGGTTGAGAGGTTGAACTTCCCTCTTATACACCCTAAATTCCCTTAGGTTCCTTTCATTAAGAAGATAATAATTCATGATCTTTGTAATAATATTCAACCAAAACACATTGACCTATAATCGAAAAACATGCCTGAGACCTTCCTTGAAGTGTCTTTCCCTCGATGGATCATTAATAAGATAAATCAGTTCAAAATTACGAATCTCTATAAAGCATGCAGAATACTTCATAACGATCATCACTCCATGTTCTAGGTGTATAAAATCACTTTCCCTTTCATCTATCAGGGTCCTAGGAAAGAAGAAATATTAAAAAATGGTTTGGAAATCCCTTCGAACCATATCTCAGAGCATATAAGCATGGCTTAAAATATTCCACCAATTATTATATTCTCCTCAAAGCATATATGTTGTTATCTTCACTCTTATCTTAAGAGGTGTCTTGAGATGCTCAAAAGTTGATAAAGTTGTCTCAAGACACATATCAACAGCCTGTGGACCACCATCCCCTGAGAACGTGGGAGGATGATACTACTAGAACACACACATTAGCTCTTCTATAGACAAGTCAAGATGTGAGGATCCCTAAAAGGTATTTATAAAGAATATAAAACCCTAAAAAAACTAGGCATCAACACTTGTATCTAGTATAATCGCTGGTGACACAATTGGAAATACAAGAGGTTCTATTGCTAGACCATGGCACACCAACTCCATAGCATAGTCATCTCCACCCTATTAGAGTAAAAATAGAGGTCTTCATGGTTGGATGTATCTATAATGACAAACACACGCCTCATAAAATAAGTTTCATAATAACCCCATCATAGATAAAAACGCATGACTAGTCTAATCCTTCTTATAAAAAAGTTACACCCTCTACCTAATTCTGAATCTAGGGATGGGTATAGAACAAATGTAAAAAGCACCATAGGAACTACCTACTTCCCACTCTAAAGCCATGTCATGGTAAAGTTCTTTGTTTCACAATTTTAATTCATTTTTGAATTCACCTTTATTTACCATTCTCTTTAAATGGTTGAACCAAATGGGTCACCACTTTTAATCTGTAAGGGACCATACACATTATAAACCAAAGTTTAGAATCCACTTAATCCAAACCATAACATGTTCCAGTCCATGCAACCAATGGTCCATGACTCAATGTACCATAATTGATTTCTTAGGGTGTCTGCTGTAGCCTATATAGAAAAAGACTGTCTAGGTTATGATAGACACTCTAAGTACCAACTATTTTTCTCAATTTCCTACACAAGTCATTTATCAAATAAAAGGTATATTACTCAAGTCACACATAATAAATTTCATGTAGTTATGAAATGAGTCCTATATGGCATGGCATATGCTTGGAAGGTGAATTCTAATAGGTGCCTAAAATGATTCATGTGATGGAATTCCATCATATAATTTGGTAAAGTATGAAAATATGTAATCATAATAAACATAAAGCCTCAAGTGCATCACACAATAGTGGAATCAAATCAACCGTAATAGAAAAAATATAGAACAAAAATTCCTTATTCAAGGAAATTTGGATTTCTCCTATACATGGGTTTGATACTCCTAGGCATATCTCATTAACAAATCCCAATTGTTCCTAAACTTCAATATATTATCTTAAAATAGTAAATCCATAAAAGAAACACCTATGGCACCACTTTGCAACTTATCAAGCCAAGACCCACTAAACGGTGCCCTGACATGGTGGGTTAGATGGCCTCAAGCGCACCTCCCCATACACCAGAGGATTCCAACTAGTAGTGAGGGTCTAGGGTGTGTCCGTGAGGAGACTATTCCCTCATATTAGAGTGGAGAATAGAGGTAATAATTATAAAAATAAAGTTGTTTAAGTATATAACATAACTAAACAACAAATAAAAGATAACATCTAGATGACTATAATAATAAATAATCCAAAAGTAGAGTCATATACAATATGACGATGATGTCATTTCTCTATACAAAAAGTTATGAAATACATGGAAATAGAAAACTAGTACAATACATGTATAAAAGAACAAAAAGACCAAAAATAACCATCTCCATCTAGCATCATGAGCATAACTTGGTCTTATGCTCCCTTATCCGAAGAACAACCAATCAAGAATCATATAGTGGTTGCTTTCCACAGACCCTACCTGCATCCATAAAGTCTGTCTAGGTACCCAACGACAGCCCGAATAGGGTGTAAGACAACACTCAATAGGCCATCACCAACGATGTCTATAACAATTCCAGTCTATGTAAAAAAAATGAAGCAGTGTGCAGTATATCATAGGTATAATGATAATAAAATCAAAGTGTCAAATGTATATATTATACTATCCATCCAAACATGGATCCCTATGAACAATAGTCAAGAACCCATAAAAAAAGGATAATAGTAAATCATACATTAGCAGGTATGATATCATCCAATATAACAACTGTAATCAAATAACCATACCATGGATATCTGTAAATCATATAGAAATATCCAAAATGTATATGCCGTGTAATCAAGTGTTAGTCCTGAAAGGGTCAGATCCAAGGTATAAAATACTAAGGAATCCTTATCAAGTTCATGGATAATCTCGATGGAAACATGGTAATGACTTGGGTAGAGTCCAAGGAGCATGTCCATAGAGTATTTCCAATGTAATTCCAAGAAATTTGGATCCAAGGGGTAGCAATTACCTTGGTATCCTATAGAATCAGGATCCAAGGAGTAGAAAAGTCATTGGAATCCACTACCATAATTAATATGGATCTATGGAGTATAAATGTCCATGTCATCTAATGAAATTAGGATCCAAGGAGTAGAAATGTCCAAGTCATCCACTACCATTATCAAAACAGATACATGGAGTAGAAATATCACTAGAATCTAATGGAATCAGGATCTAAGGATCTCATCCAAGGAATCCACTACCATTATCAATTCATTATTCAATTCACTGATCATTTCATAACCATTCAAAATCTATGAGTTCATCTAACTCATTCATCAATTTCCATATAATCCATTTAACCATTTAAACATCATATGTCATCACATAAAAAAGGAAGAATAACCCTTCTCCTATTATTCATTAAATTATAATTTAATTGATTAAGTCTCCCAAAATAAGTACAAAGCTCTCACACACACCCAGTGGGGTTGTATGACATAGGGAAGATACAAGGGAACACCCCATGGGTGGCCTAGGTTGATGATTACATCCTCCAACTGTAAACATGGTACTCAAGGGAAACCTAAAATGTTTCACAAAATTATATCAAGAAATTCATTTAATTTTAGGGGAAACACTAGAAGTTTCGGCATGTAGCATAATGAAAACAAGGCATATAAAACACCAAAATTTAAGGGAAAGGTATATACTACCTACAATATACCTGTGGTAGAACACTCACCCAGTATCAACCTATGATTTAGTACATATTAGAAGAAAAAGGAAGAACAAATGAAAGCCTAGGAAATAGGGCATATTATCTTTCACTAAAATAACTTCTTTGATATGAATAAAAATGATGAAAATCATAATATGAATGAATAACTCACTGGTGTGGATCCAAAGAGATGAACAATGTTCAAATCCTAGTTCAGATGGAGAATTGGAAGAAGATTCCACCTTGAAGGCTTCAAATGAGCTCCCAAAATCCAAAGAGTCTATTCATAGGGATAAAGTAAAAAAGGATTTAGGTTATAAAAAAAATTGAGGAAAAACTGTCATTTACCACATTTTAACTGGTCAAAACAATTTGGACGCATGATTGGCCAAACCGCGCGCTAACCGCGTTCCCTTCACTAATTCAATAGAAAACCTGTATAATTTATGCACATGGTTTGGAAAACCATGAACAAGATCTTCCATATGCCTCTTTCCCCTATCACCCCTCATAAAATAATGAAACATAGTTAGAAAAACCTCTCTCTGACCATGTGTTTGGCTTTTTCTAAAATTTTAGGTGGCTACACATGGGCATGCGATCCTAAGCACACAGTTAGGAAAAAATGTGCTGCCCTACTGCCTTATAAAACTCCCCACATAGTTTCCTCAAATATTGAGGCCTCGGTCATAGGATTTATAGTAACCGTTCATTATATCTTCCTTTTCCAAAAACTTGTCCTTCATGATCTAAATAATCCTCCGATACCCCCAAGACTCTTGTGACCTCATTAGGCATTCACAATAGGTCAAAACCAACCATTTAAATTTCAAAACAAAAGTCCCATACCTCAAATAAAAACTTGAGATCTTATATAAATTCTATTTATTATTATAGATGAATAAAGAGTTATTTATTTTACTCCTCTTGTAAAAACCATGGATCCTTGAGCCACTTCCCAAACTCTATTCACAAATCTAGTCCCATAGCCAGCTTTATCAAGTTTTCCTATAGAAAATAAGTTTGTTTGTAGGCCTAGGATATGTATAGATTCTTTTATCTTAAATAAAACCTTGATATTCATATAGATGTTAAAATATATTTTCCCAACAAAATACATGGATTCATCATTAAATAGATTAACTTTTATAAACTTTCCAAATACATAATTTTCCATGAATATTTTTTCTCCAATTGAATGAAAGGATACCACAGAGTCAATCACCCAAGATTCTACTATAATATTAACACTCAATAAATTTTTTTACTACCTTTTATACTAATAATAGAATGTTAACTTCTGAAAGTTTATTACCTTTTAGTTTCCTCATTTAGACACTTTCAATTATTCTTAATATTACCTTTCTTCTCACAAATATAACATGTAGGACTTAGGACAACCGACTTACATTGTCTTATTTCACAAGACTTATCTTCTGGTGGTTTATTCTGATATATCCTTTGGGGTGAACATCCTTATACATCAGTGTTAATATCATTACCAAATTATAATTGAAATTCTCCCCACTTTAGCTCCTCATTTAGGTTCAGGTTTTAGAAATACTTAAAAAACAAATTTGTTTTTCTACTAGAATTACTGACCATAGTCACCATTGAATCCCAGATTTTCAGAAGTGAAAATAATAGAATTAGTGAACATAAATCATCCTTGAATGTTACCTTCACTTATTTGAGATGCTCATGGATCATGTTGAAGTCATTAAAATAATCTATCACTGGTATTCCTTTCAATAGTCTTAACTTGAACAATCACTGCATCATAATTTTTTTAACTATTAGTGGTTTCTCATACATAACTTCCAATGCCTTCATCATTTTTTACTTTTTCATTTATTTTCATGGATATTAAAGGAAACATTCTGTTCTAGTGACATCCTCACCAATTCCAGTTCTTTTCTACCCAACCATTCCCATTCCACCTTCTCTATTTTCTCTAGACATACACCTGATATTAGAATATCCAGGTTATTTTGAATGAGATGATCCTATAGATCCATTATACGAAATAAAAAATAAAAAATATATTCCATATAACTTATCAATATGAACCTTATATTTATTCAACTTCATAACTTCCATTGATAATAAATTACCACAAAAAGAAAAATTCCATTATGGAAATAAAAAATGAAACTAGAGTTTCCTCTGATATGTTGATTGAGGAATGATCCATAATCTATGGTACCAATTTTTGGGAGGTTGGGGGACAACTGTATGACCACCATAAATTTTATTCTAGATTCATTAAAACTTCACACACCTATATGTTCAGTGAATTTAAACACAGTGGGAAAATAAAAATTTTAAAGTTCACTCTCGACTATGTGTACTAGAAGTAGGAAATCTATGCAGCCTACCCATCCCAAAAATTCTACCTCACACACAACTCAAGAAAATATCATAAAAATTCAAAGAAATAGAAGTAAAAACAAATTAAAGTATATAAAACATTAAAGGGCATAAACTTATTAATGTGATTCTGATGAATTTTCCTACGTGCATGGAATAAACAATATTCATTTAATATATTATCAAAATTACAAGGATTTCACACAATTGAAAAAAATTTCAATATGTTTTAATTATAGAGGATTAAAATTTTTAATTCTCCAATCCATTTTATACTCCACTTATATATTATTCTAATTTAGTACACACTATTTATATCATTAATATACTATATAGAAGGTCCCCACTCCCTTTTATAGGAGTTATCAGCTGGTTGTCTAGGTTTTAATGCCTACCAACTTCCTTAGATATGCCTCTATTTAGTAAATGACTAGTGATATCTAGTAACCCTTTTACTTCAACTACTTTCTCTGATGATCCCATAAATAAACTGTACTTTAGATACTTTTGATTTTCCAACCTTCTAGACCCTTCATCATTGAAATTATATTCAATCATGATACCATCAGAAGATATGAACTTTTGATGGTTTCATTTCTTCCTGAAGAATTTTCATTTTCCCTAACTTCACACTAGACCAACCACATTCTGATGACCATATTATGGTGAAGAAAATCTAGTGACCTGGTTCTAGTAACCCAAATCTATTGGTGTGAAAATGAATTCACTTCCTGATATTCTATTTTCTTACGTTAATGAAATAGTGATTTTATATTTTTTTCAATGCTGCTAAGGCATGTTGGGTCATACAATTGGGCCCTTGGATAAATAAAAATTTATTGATGAAGTGTTTGATCCAAAATTAAGAGATCTTGATGAAAACCCATCGAAAAGAATTTTTGGATGAATTTAAATAGAGTTATAAAGTTTTACTTTAAGTCCCAAGGGATTTAAGTGGAAGTGGGATATTGTTGGGTGTGCACTTAAATTTCATGAATATGATTCATATAACTTATGAATACATTTATTCAATGTATCCTTAAGAAAGAAGACAAGAATATATTTCACCCACTATAATGTGTGCATTCAGATGGAATTGGCACCATGAAATCTCCCAAATGGTTTATTTTTGTAATCCGTTATGAATGGATTAAAAAATATTGGTCTCGCCCAAATTTACCCAAGTTTTTTGGTTAAGAGGTCACTTGTAGTGTAGCTTGGGTTGTCGAATCCTCAGAGACCTAAGAAGAAACCTATAGACACACACATTCTAAGGAATATTTTTGGCTATGAAGTAGCCAATTTGGGTTGATTTTTGATGGGTTTAAAGGATCACTAACAGATTTAAGTTAATTGAAATTAAGATAATGAGTTGATCCTAGGTTATCTCTTGGGTTGGATTAGATGGATTCCTTTTTTAATGATTTAAATTTCTTATATTTGATATGGGTTCATTTAATAAGATTAAAAAACATCATCACTTACTGATTTAATACCTACATAATTTAATACTAATCACCTACACACTTGAAGGATCAAAGATTTTAGAACTTCAAGGTTAAGGTTTGTATTATCACTTGAAGTGTGTGGCCTTAAATTCAACAAGGATGAAGGAGTTTAAAGATCTTCAAAAAAAAAATTCTCAATTGAAATAAGTGATTATAAATTAATAGAGTGAGAAATAAAATCCAATATAGACCCTTGATACTCCCTTGGATCAAACCATTCATGGGTTATCCCTCCATTGATCCTATGGTTTCAATGGAAGTGGGAAGTAGACTCATGAGGGAGGAATTGGAGAAGTAAAAAAAACAATGAAATAACGATCACACCACCGTTGTGTGATAATATCACAAGGTTTGGTGTGAACAAGTTCACACCTTGAACCAAAGATAACAAAGTGATATGAATAAAAACATAATAAGAGAAGAAGAAGAACTTTTATTAAGGAACTAAAATGAATTGAACAACTTACATGTGAAAGACAAACTTGAGACAACAAAATCACAACATAAAATTACAATGAAAGGAAGCTCAAAATATGATTAAATCCTTCAACACCACTGAATTAAATAGGAATTTTTGGAGCCTTGGTTCGAGCCTCTAATAGTATAGAGCATCCCACTTGATTATGGTAGGCCTAGGGTGATGTAAAGTAAGGGAGAGTGGACTTCTTTATCCTTGACTCGAAGTGGAATCCAGCTTGCATACACCGAACAGAAACACCTATATGAACTTCTAGATGGCCAAATTAGAGTAGGCCATAGAATAAAAAAGAGAATCTCCGGATGTCTCCTATATCTCTATAAAATTTAAGCCCAAATGGATTTTTGGTTTCCAAGATATGATTAAATTGGTGGGATATTTTTATGGGATGCAGAATCTATCCCAAAATTTTATCTCTAAATTGGGCTGCCTGAATAACCACAATGGAGGCCTAATTAGCACTATCACCTGAATAATTATATGTTCCTATATATTTCTTCTATCATCCCACTAAATTTTGGATTCATTGAGTCTGTATTGTGGTCCCCACATTCTCATCAGTGGGATGGTGTCCAATCTGCCTTTTTCAGAATTGTTTTCTTTCATCGCCAAATATCCCCATCATCCTTTATTAATCCTCCGTTGATCCCTGAATAAAAAATGTTCATATTGAACAGATAAATTTCCCAAAATATAAAATTAAAATATAAATAATTAAATTCCTTAAAATCAGATAAATCATTGGGCCTAAATTGGTGTACATTAGGCATGAAATGCACAATTGATGAGAATGGATGTTCAAAATTAAAATCCACTAAATCAGGCCCATAAGATAAAAAATGAACATTTAGTACCATTAAAATTTAATTAACATATGTATTTTTATTGGCTAATCACACCCCCAACTTGAGATTTTGTAGTCCTGAGTAAAATGTATCTCAAAAATATGAAATTCGAATTCCCTTTTCCAAAAAAATTTTAATACACAATGATCACCAAAAACTCTTATACCAAACAATCATGAAACCCATAAAAATATTTTAATACAAGATAGTTTCATAAGAAGATCCCAATCCCAAGCCCATTCCTTTTTTCAAATTCATTGCCATATTTCATCCAATATTTATTAAGACTGATGATGTGTTGTGCATTACATTAGACATGGGGGTTCATCTTTATTCAAGGGGGAAATGATGGAAGCACTAGGTGGAATCACATTTCAATATTAAGATGAATATTCAATTTTTTTTTATTTTTTGTATTTTTTTGTATTTTTTTCAATTTTCCATGGTAATTGAAATTTCACTCAATAGAGTCAACCCAAGTAGCGAGACTTTTCCGATGACTCCCAAGCTCAAAGACCTTAGGGCACCAAGTGAAGCCCACATACTCAGGCATCATCTCAAGTTAACTCAGTCAAAAAAAATTCAAATTACCACAAATAGAGATAAAATTACTAACTTTGGGCCAGAAAACTATGGAGTCATGACCCCTAAGTGCCGAAATCCACGCATTAGGTCATTTCATTGCTCGACACGCAAATTTATTGTTTTTTTATTAAATAATAATATTAAAAATAAAATGATCACCAAAACTATGTTATTTATTTGGGGGACCCATGAACTCAAACTAATACCCCACTATCTAAAGGATATGCTTTGTGATATCTTTTTTTCTATTTGGATGAAAATATAAATGATGAAATTTCACATTAGATAGCCACACTTTCCAAAATCTATACTCATGAAATTATACATGGATTAAAATTAGAATCAGGGCATGCTAAATTATTTGATATTTAGTTTCAAAGTGTACAATATCTATTATCATGCTCAAGGTTAAATAATTTTTTACTTCCATTAAGGAACACTTTTTTTTTCAAATCATTCATTTTTTTTGACACAAAATAATTTTTTTTATTTTATCTCCCCCCAACTTAAAATAAAACTATCCCGAGTGTTTAAAGAAAAGAAAATTTAGAAGGGGGTAGAGGCAGAGAATGGGAGTTCAAAAAGGAAATTGAAAACAAGGATCATGGAATGAAGTCACCTGGTGGTTGAAGCTGAAATTATTGCTGCTCCCTTTAAATCGCTTGATCTCCATGTCACTCTGAGAATTCCCTAGTGGAAGAAAAAAACAAAGAAAAAAAAAACAAAAATATATATATATATATTTATTCATATAATAAAAAAAGTAAAATATAAGTATATATACAAATTTATAGAATAAGGAAGCACTATAAGTCGTAGGTCAGTGGTAAGCACGTGCCCCTATCTCCCTTTGGTCCCGAGTTCGAGTCCCTATGGCTTTGCCTATTGTGACGAGGTTTGCCCCATGACCTACGATGTGTCCTTTTAATTTTATTATTATTATTCTATTTTTTAACCTACAAATACATAAAAATAAAATGAACTGATGATACATTTTCTTCTTTTTAAATTTCTGGGTAAGCTATTACTCAAGGATCACACCACGTGACATAGATGAATATGGAATTACCTTTGCATACCCATCCATACTCATAATAGAAGAATAGGTCAACAATTTTTTTTATTTTTAAATATAAAAATGATTCATTAATCATATTGAAAATATAAAGTTGGTTAAAACAACAAAATGATTGGAAACTTGAAAACCATGGGTTGCCTCCCATGCGACGCTTTGTTTAATGTCGTTAGCTTAACTTGGACCCCTAATTGATTAATTATTTTCATCATCTAAGGTAGGTTCACACGATTCTTCATCAACTTCATGTTTTTGGAATGTTTCTATTAATGGTTTGACTATATGAATATTAACTTTAAATGTTTGACCATTGGTGGGATCTTGAATTTCAACAGCCCCATGGGGGTACACCTTATGCACTATGTATGGAGTTGATCATCTAGACCTCAACTTTCTCGGGTGTAAATGAAGTTTAGATTTATACAAAAGAATAGGTTTACCCAGTATAATGTGTTTGGTTTTAAGATTTTTAGATTTGTGGGCTTTTACTTTAGCTTTATTGATCCTTTAATTTTCATAAGCCTCCATCCTATGTTCCTCAAGTTTATTGATATCTAATTTCCTTTTTTTCGGCCAATGAGAGGTCATAATTCATTTTCTTAATTGCCCAAAAATCCTTATGTTAAATCTCCACTGGAAAATGTCATGATTTACCATAAACCAACTTATATGGGGACATTCCTAAAATGGTTTTATATGCGGTTCGATAGGCCCAAAGAGCATCTAAGAGTTTTCTCAACCAATCTTTCCTAGATGGATTAATAGTTTTCTCAAGAATTTTTTTTATTTCTCGATTGGATAACTCAGATTGACCATTGGTCTATGGGTGGTAATAAATGGACACTTTGTGAGAAATTCCATACTTTTCCATGAGTACTGAGAATGGACGATTGCAAAAATGAGTTCTATTATCACTAATGATAGCCCTAGGAATTACAAATCTAGAGAGGATGTTTTCCATGAGAAATCTAATCATAGTTTGATGATCATTGGATTTTATAGGAATGACCTCAACCCATTTGGAGACATAATCGATAGCTAAAAGGATGTACAGATACCCCCTAGAGTTTGGGAAGGGACCCATGAAATCAATTACCCACAGTAAAATATTTCAATTACTAAGATGGGAGTGAGTGACATTTGATTCTTTTTTGCGATGGACCCTATTTTTTGACACTTAGTACAACTTTAAGAAAATGTGTTGGAGTCCCTTGAGAGGGTGGTCTAGAATATACCACACTGAAGAACCTTAGAAGAAGTTTTCTTATAGGAAAAGTGACCTCCACATGCCTCACTATGACAAAATTTAAGGATAGACTCTTGTTCAGATTTTGGGACACACCTCCTAATGACTTGGTCAGGTCAGAACTTATAGAGGTATGGATCATCAAAAACATAGTGTATAACATCAAAAAGGAATTTCCTTCGAGATTAAGTCCCTAATAATTTTGTAATGACTCATGTAACTAAGAAGTTGGCTATGTCGGCATACCAATGGCAGTCACTCACAGAGTATAGGTGTTTATCAGGGAATGAATCAGACATAGAAAGGTGATTTGAGTTGTCTTTTAATTCCATCCTAGAGAGATGATCAGCTAAAAAAATTTAAACACCCTTTTTATCCTTGATTGTGAGGTCAAATTATTGTAAGATAAGGACCCACCTAATCAGTATAGCCTTGGAATCTTGTTTTTGGAAGATGTATTTTAGTGCAGAATGGTCAGTGAACACAATGATGGGGGATACTAAGAGGTAGGACCTAAACTTATCTAAGGCAAACACAATAGCAATTAAATCCTTTTCAGTGGTGGTGTAGTTGATTTGGGCATCATTTAAAGATTTTCTTGCATAAGCAATGACATAAGGAGTTTTATCACAACGTTGTCCTAACATAGATCCTACAGTAAAGTCACTGGAATCAGACATAAGTTTTAAATGAAGGTTCCAATTTAGAGATTTCATAATGGGAGGAGAGGTGAGAGAGGATTTGAGGGTTGAGAATGAACCCTCACAGCTTTCTGTCCAAACAAATGGAGCATCTTTCACTAATAGAGCACAAAGTGGTCAAAAAATAGAGCTGAAATTCCTAATGAACCTTCTATATAAACCAACATGTCCTAATAAAGACCTCACTTCCTTGACAGTTTTGGGTGATGGAAGGTGAAGAATGATTTCAAACTTGGATTTATCAACTTCAATCCCCCTACTCGTGACTAAATGGCCAAGGAGTAGTCCCTCTTTAACCATGAAATGCCCTTTTTCCCAGTTTAAGACTAGATTCTTTTCTTCAAATATTGACAAGAATCTCTCCACATTCCTTATAAATCCCTCAAATATATCCCCAAACACAGAGAAGTCATCCATGAAGACCTCTAGAAAATCCCCTACCATGTCTGAGAATATTCCCATCATGCACCGTTGGAAGGTTCCAGGGGAATTTCATAACCCGAAGGGCATACATTTGAAAGAAAAGGTGCAGAATGGACATGTGAATGTAGTCTTCCCTTGATCCTCTATAGAGACCTCAATTTGATTATACCCTGAGTACCCATCTAAGAAACAGTAGAAGGCGTGACCTGAAACTCTTTCAAGGACTTGGTCAATGAATGGTAAGGTAAAATGGTCCTTATTGGTAAATGAGTTTAGCTTCATATAGTCGATGCAAACTATCCAGCCACTACTCACACTTGTTGGTAGAATCTCTCCATAATTATTGGTTATCACTGTGATTCCTGCCTTCTTGGGAACCACTTGGATTGGGCTTACCCATTCACTCTCAGCTATGAGATAGATGATACTGGATTTTAACAATTTCAGAAGTTCCTTCCTTACTACTTCCATGAGATTAGGGTTGAGTCTCCATTGAGGTTGATGACATGGCTTTGAATCAGATTTTATAATAATATTATGAGTCCCAATTAGTGGACTAATCCCATAAATATCAAACAAGGTCCAAACAATGGATTTCTCAGGTTTCTTAAGGACATCTAGAAGCATACTCTCATGATTGGCTTCAAGAGAAGAAGAAATGAAAATAGTATGTGTTTGATTGTCCCTTAAGAAGGCATACTTTAGTGCAGTAGGAAGTTACTTCAATTCAAGATCAGGTTGGTTCATAATTTCAGTAGAAGATTGGGACATTATATCAAGATCAATTTTGTTTTCTAGAGTTTTAGATAGAATCCAATCCCCATGTGTATAAGTTTCAACTACAATATTGGTTTGATCAGATTTAAGGAAGGAAGTTTGATTTTTCTCCATGAAAGTGGTTTTCTGAAAGATTTCACTAATTGTTGGACCTAAGACTTCATCATAAGATCAGTTTGAAAATGATTCAAGCAAAGGAGATAAACTTCCTTCATGTGAAAAAAGGAAATCAATCTCATCTTGACTTAAACATCCATAAAATATTCCTTTATGTTCTATGGATTCATTATTAATGCTTATTATCATGTTTACTTCATGAATTTCCTCTTCATCCTCTATTTGTGAGCTTTCATTATAGATGTTCAAGTCTAGACTCATGTTTCCAAAGGTTATGGTCATGTTACCATTTCAGAATCAGATAACAGAGTTGATTTTTATAAGGAAATGACGACCAAGGATGATTGGGGTTTGTTCTTTATTTTCTAAGTTTGGATATTTTTCAAGGACAATGAAGTCAGCAGGGTAGATGAAGTTTTCAACATTTACCAGAACGTCCTTTAAAACCCCCTTTAGAACCCTAATGCTACAATCAACAAGTTAAAGTGTGACAGATGTGGGTTGGAGCTCTTTTGGGACTAACTGGAAATACACATCATAGAGGATGAGATTGACACTAGAACCTAGGTCACACAAGGCCTTGGTAACTTTTCTCTCTCCTAGTTAAACAATTATGTAAGGTTAAACCGGGTCTTTCAACTTAGGAGGAATGGTCCCTTGAATGGTGGTACTCACATTAGCAGCCAAAAGGACTTTTTTATGTGAAAATTTCTTTTAAAAGTGCACAATTCCTTAAGGTAATTTGAGTAGGAATGTATGGTTTGGATTGTATCAATAAGGGGAATGTTCAACTTGACTTGTGAGAATATTTTCCACAATTTTTCACTCAATTTAGGCTTGGTTTTCCCCATCATGCGTTGAATAAATGGTACAGGTTGTGGGGTTATTTGTTGAAGAGTTATTTCTTTCACATTGTTATCAGTTTCCTTAGTTTGATCTTGTGGTTCATTTGAATTTTCATTAGATTTTGAAGCTTTACATGGTTTCTGACTTATTTTTTCAGGTTTCTCAATTGATTTCCTACTTCTTAAAACTGTCACAGTCTTTAGTTGTTCATGAGTTTTTTGAGTTCAAATTGACTCTCCCCTTAAATTTGAGGATGGTACCACCTGAGTAGGCATGGGTTCCTTTCCAGTTTTTATGGTTTGAAGTTCTTGTTTAAGGGAAGAGACTTCTGAGTTCATTCTTTCCATTTGTTTTCACAGTTGTTCTAGTAGGATTTGTGGAATAGTTTGGGTTGGTGCTTGTGAATATTGGTTTATCCGAGGGGGATATTTTGGAGGTGGGATGGTTTGTTGAAAATGGACCGGTGGTTGTTGGTATTGGATAGGTTGGGTTTGGAACTTGTTATGGGTTTGGTAGTTCTGATGGGGGTAAGGATTTTGTCCCTTTGGTTTGCTAGGTTGTGGGTTATCTTTCCAGCAGAATCCTGGGTGGTCATTAAACCTCGGTTTGAAGTTGTTTTGGTATTGAGGCTTTTGAAAGTTCAAATCATTTACTTTAGCTGGGGGTCCTCCTAAAAGAACATCCTTGATGAATGGAATGGTTGGGAAGTTTTCTATCTTATGGTCATGTTTGTCACAAATTGTGAAAATATGGTCTATAGTTTGGATTTCATAGACTTTCCTAAGGTCTATCTCTTCAACCTTCCTAGAGAGTGCTGCGAGTTTATCCCTAAGGATTTCTTATTCTCTATGTGTATGAATTCCAGTAGTTCTTTATGGCTTTTCAGAATAAGGTGAAGTTCCCCATGTTTGGTTTTGTTCAATAAGGCTTTCCAGATACTCGTAAGCATCATTTGGGGCTTTGTTTTTAAAAGTTCTATTTTACATCATGTCAATGAATTGTTTGTTCCCCGAACCCAACCCTTCATAGAAAATTATCACTTATTCAGGAATAGAAAAACAATGGTGTGGAACCATGTTTAGAGTGTCTTTGAACCTCTCCCATGTTTCGTATAATGACTCTCCCTCTTTTTCAAAAAATTTTTGGATGCTCTTTTCAAGTGAAATTTTTTTGTGGTGGGGAAAGTATTTTTTGTATAATTATCTTTGTAATTTATCCCAAGAGTTGATGGATGATGGTATCAAAATTTTTAGCCAATTTTTAGCTCTACCCTTTAAATAAAAAGGAAATAGGATCATCTTAGTTGATTCTAGTTGATGTGGGGGACACATGGTTTCTACAATGTCATTGAACTCCTTAATGTAAAGGTATGAAATCTTAGACTCCATTCCATGGAATGTGGGAAGGTGGTTTATGACATGGGGTTTAAAGATTTAGTTGGCATCTCCTAGGGAATTGTACTAATGCATGAGGGGAAATTGGTCCAGATAGGTGGGAGGTAGTCATTCATGGTTTGATCAACTGCATTCCCCATGTTTGAGGCCGCCTCATTTGGATTTCCATTTTGGTTCCCACTTGGGTTTATGAGTTGGTTTCTTTGAAGACCTTTAATTTAAATGGGATCAATTTTTTACTCGAGGGTATTAGGAATATTAGGATCTAATGGAAAGAGTTCCCTTGGTGTACTTAACTTCCCAACCCTAGGACTATCCACTCTAACTAGACGGTTTGATTGGTCATGAGTGTAAGCGGCCTACGCCAAAAGAAAAAAAATTAGAAATGGAAAAGATAAGAGAATTTGTATGAGAATAGAATAAATGGGGGAGAATAGAATGGGTGTTTATATGACTTAATTGGGTCCCTTTCAATGGAACCAAAATTTGGTCTTTCCAAAATTTACCCTAGTTTTTAGGGTTAAGCGGTCGCTTGTAGTGCAGGTTGGGTTGTCAAATCCTCAAAGACCTAAAAAGAAACCTGTAGACACGCACATTATAAGGAATATTTTTGGCTATGGAGTGGACAATTTGGGTTGATTTTAGATGGTTTTAAATTATCACTAACATATTTAAGTTAATTCAAATTAAGATAATGAGTTTATCCTAGGTTATCGCTCGGGGTGGATT
Organism: Viscum album; assembly: GCA_963277665.1. NCBI lineage: Eukaryota > Viridiplantae > Streptophyta > Magnoliopsida > Santalales > Viscaceae > Viscum > Viscum album. The sequence goes on from OY728163.1 coordinate 1,657,869,889, forward strand.
GGATGAATTCATTTTTAATGATTTCAATTTCTTATATTTGAGATGGGTTTATTTAAGAAGATTAAACAACATCATAACTTACTAGTTTAATACCTATATACTTTAATACTAATCACCTACACACTTGAACGATCAAAGTTTTGAGCACTTCAAGGTTAAGGTTTGTATTAGCACTTGAAGTGTGTGGCCTTAAATTCAACAAGGACGAAGAAGTTTAAAGATCTTCAAAAAAAATTATCAATTAAAAGAAGTGATTAGACATTAATGGAGTGTAAAATAACATCCAATATATACCCTTGATACTCCCTTGTATCAACCCATATGTGGGTTATCCCTCCATTGATCCTATGGTTTCAATAGAAGCGGGAAGTAGACTCATGAGGGAGGAATTGGAGAAGTAAAAAAACAATGAAATAATGATCACTCCACCGTTGTGTGATAATATCACAAGGGTTGGTGTGAAAAAGTTCAAAAATTGAACCAAAGGTATCAAACTGATATTAAGAACAAAATAATAAGAGGATAATAATAACTTTTATTAATAAACTAAAGTGAATTGAACAACTTACATGTGAAAGACAAACTTGAGACAACAAAATCGCAGCATAACATTACAATGAAAGGAAGCTCAAAATATGATTAAATAATTCAACATCACTACCTTAAATAAGAGTTTTTGGAGACTTGGGTCGATTCTCTAACATTAAAAAGCATCCCACTTTATTATGGTAGTCCTAGGGTGGTGGCAAGTAAGGGAGAGTGGACTTCTTTATCCTTGGCTCGAAGTAAAAGGAAGCTTGCATCCACCGAACAGACGCACCTATATGACCTTTTATATGGTATAATTAGAGTGATCCATATAATAAAAAAGTTAATATCCTGATTTCTCATATATATATGTAAAATTTCAGACCAAATGGATTTTTGGTTTCTGAGATATGATTAAATTGGTTGGATATGTTTCTGGGCTGCAGAATCTAGCACATAATTTTATCTCTAACTTGGGCCGCCTGAATAACCACAATGGAGGCAGAATTATCACTGGCTCATGAAAAAATATATGTTCCTATATATGTCTTATATCATACTACGAAATGTGGGCTTCATTGGGCCTGTATTGTGGGCCCCATATTCTCATCATTGGGCATGTGTCCAATATGCCTTCTCCAGAATTGTTTCCTTTCATCGCCAACTATCCCCATCATCCTTTATGAATCCTCCATTGATCCATGAATAAAAATGTTTATATTGAAGTTTAGATCCATTTAATAAAATATAAAATTAAAATATGGATAATTATATTCCTTAAAATCAGATGAATCTTTGGGCCTAAATTGGTGTACATTAGGCATGAAGTGCACAATTGATGAGAATGGATGTTCAAAATTAAAATCCACTAACTCAGGATCACAAGATCAAAAATGAAAATTTAATACCATTAAAATGTAATTAGCATATTTATTTTTATTGGATAATCAAATATATAAATGTTTTTTGAATAGGTTCTATGGATCTACCAATGAGAATAAATTCATCTGACGCATTGAACATAGCCGATACATTTCTTCATTAAAAGAGAAGCATTGAGGAGTCCAATAAAAGGGATGTGATCCCTCATGTTAGTGTGATATGGTGTTCATGGTGAGTATTATGATCATAAATTTCATAGAAAATTTTAATAGATCATTTTGATCTCAAAATGTCATTAATCACTTCTCTATAATTGATGTAACACCCCCTTTTCATTTAAGAGTCCTCCAATTATAAACTAAGATCCCTCATCTGGTGTAATACCTAAAAGGTAGGAGGATTTTATTCTTATTATTTGGTGATATATATCAACAATTATAATTTTAAAGTAAAAGGATAAAGCCCATTACTTATGGTATATAGGTACACATTTTTATATATTCTTCACATTTGATGTACATATTGATTGCATCGAGTATATATCACACAAATATAGTTTTCTTCCATTTCCAAGTTCATGAGATGAACCCCATAAATTCCATCAATATGGACCTTATGTTTGGGAGTGTCTAACCCATATATAGGAAAAGTCTAAGTTACCAGGGTTGGGATTGTTGTTCTTTGTTTTTAGATGTTATGATTTGAAGTTTTCAAGAAATATGATGCGTGATTTATTATTTATTATTTTACTCTTAGCTAGGGGTGGAAAGAGGGTGTGAGTCAATGAATCATCTTTGGAAAATAGGATTCACATGACATTCATATTCCCATATTTTATTGATATCATGAATATGATGAGAGGTTCAGACATTTAGAGTGTCAATAATAAGTTATACAACATGTTAATGTATATGTTATTGATGGAATTGTACTTTATTAGATTCATGTTATGTGTTTCATTTTAATTATATGATTATTGATTATATGGATCCTCTATGTGTTTTTATTAACCCTTAAGAGTGGGTATATGGGGCTAGATAGATAACCCAAGTTATCCCAGACCTTGTAACTTGAGACACTTGAGAGGAGGGTGAATCGAGGTGTGAAATTTTTATCATGTTAAATTGGATCGTGTTCCCACATTGTTAGGATCTCATTAAAAATTTCATAATTAATCACATATAAACTATAATTAAAAATTTAAAAATTAAAAAAAGTCCCAAAAAATTTATTTGGTTCACTGCTAAGGGCTATGTCCAAGGATCAAGCATTGAAAATGTGCCGATGTGCCAAAATATACCAAGATTCACTAGTTTTATGGATATAATTTTATGTCATGGTCACTATATTCTAGGATCAATATAATTACAAATAATGTTAGGGAATAATACACTACCTCTCTCAGATCACTTCCACTGAATCCTCCTTTTCTCACTACTTTGTATATATGTCTTCTTAGTTTATTGACATGTAGGTCACTTCCAGACTATTAATAATTCATAGATTTATTTAAATCATCAAGGTTAGAATATGATGTTCCTATAAAATAATATATCTCAATAATAACCACCAGAAATAGGTGTGAAAGTTTCATGTGATTTAATCTTCACTGCATAAATATTATACTCAAAAACCACATTTCACACATCTCTTTCATGGATTAACCTTCACAAACAGTTCCTCATTTCATGAATGATTTTTTATTAATTAATTTACTTAATTAATTATTATATATATAAAAATGGTCCTACTTCATGAGTGATACTTCTTCATAAAAAATTCTATTTCATGGATGATTTTTCCTTCCACGCACTTCTTCCAACTAAAAATTAATTTTCTTTCTATGAATTATTTCTACCTATGAATGATACAATTAATATCCCAGATCTTCACTTTAATTTTCAACATTTCTAAATTTAATCATTAGTAGGTTATTTATAGGAAAAATCCCACTAGAAAACTTGATAAGAATATGATTACACTAAATGCATTTAAATAACACCACTTCAGATTAGTTTTCCATTGTAGAAAATGAGAATCACTACTTTAAATTCACAAACAACACCAACTTCACAGATTCTACATATAATTCTACTTCATTGTCCAGAAAATAAAACAAACTTACATTTAAAAGAAAATTTATCTATGTAGTGTGATTATTTCTTGATCTGGATTTCATGTAAATCCTTTGTTTATTTGTATAATCCCTATGTGAAAAACCTCCCCTTTCTCTAGATTTTTCACACCAATCCACCAAAGAATCCAAAATTTTGTTAAATTTTTTCCTTTGATTTGAATACCCAAATACATCAAGAATACAGACTCCAATAATAGATCCATCTTTATACAAGATATGTGTATAATATTAAAACTCTGCAAGTTACTCAGAAATCCTGATCACAATGATGATTTCTATAAACCATATCCCTTAGTCTTAAAAATCCACGTTCAAATAGGACGAGTAACCAAGAATTTTATTGATAACAAAAAAAATACCCACTCTATTTAAAATCCATGTAAACTCATCCTATTATTTCCAGTATTCTCTTGAGAATGAATTGGATTCCATTATCCTTATACACAAATAAACTTGGTTCCAAGATCCCCACTATGGGTTTTTTGGAAATCCAAAGTGAGATTAAATTCCATAGACACACTAAAAAACTTCTTGATGAAAATAAAATAACTCACCCATTACACTAAGTTTTTAATGACCCCAATTTAAGAAATATATAGCTGATTTCTACTTTGTTATATTGGTACAAGATATAAGGGATCACACCATAAAGGATCGATGAGTTTAGTAGTATTGGGAGGCTAGATACATACATGATTTTTATATTACATTTGAAAACTAAAACATAGCATGGTAAAATTAATTTTATCCTTGAAGATCATTCAAGGAGTCATTATTCATATCCCAGGGAAAAGAAAACATAATAAATGGCGAGATTAAATTATTAGTAAGGAAAAATATACAAAAAAAATCTATCATGAGTAGATAATGAATTAACAATATGGAAGAGTGGATAATCAATAAAAATTCCATTTAATCAAAAACACGAGTTTCAAAATGTATCCATGGGAAATATCAACATAATAATCATATGGATGATATTAAATAAAATATCAATGATAGAAATGCATAATGTTAGGTGTCACGATATTACCATCAAGGTCTCATACCATAACATCACAAGCCTTTCCGTCAAGGCCTTGTTTCAATACATTTCAATTAATGGGTATACATACCCCAAATACCCACCTAATTTGGACAACTATTTGTCTCATGAGACCTGTTGATGCATTGAGGGGTTATCTATAACTGATACCCACCTATCACACTACTGGAATCATACTCTTTACCAATGGTTAAGAACCGTTGGTAAAGGCCTGGAAACTGTTGGTATATTATATACCAACAGTTTCCCAAACCGTGGCCAAGTAAGCCATTTATATAGCATTTTACCAACGGTTCTGTGTAAACCGTTGGTATAGGTGTTAAAGGAAGAGATATACCAACAGTTTCAAAAACTGTTAGTATATATTACCTTTATACCAATGGTTTAGAACTGTTGGTATATAGTATACAATATACTTGAAAAGGGTATACCAACAGTTTTGAAAACCGTTCGTAGAAGTTTATACCAATGGTTATAGAAAACCCTTGGTATAATATATACCAAAAGGATATACTAACGGTTTTGAAAACCATTGGTATATATATTCTGTAGCTCCACAACAGCAGCAGCCATCAGCCACCTCCAGCCTGCTCTCCATACCTATAAGAACACATACACCCATAATCCAAAAGGCTACATGAGATGTCATGAACCGAATCTGATCGCCACAAAAACCGACACCAAACCCGGCTCGTGACAAGGCCCAAAGGGTGTTCCTGATCCCCACGAGCTGGAAAAATTTCCTAGGTATCATAAAATGAGAATTGTGAATGATTTACCCAAGTTTATAAACCTAAAACAACAAATGAATCCAATAAAACGAATATGGATTTTTCAAACTAAACAATGTTTTACAAAAATTCAGAACTGAATTACATAGTCTAAAACAAATCAAAACGACTATAAAAAAGGTACAAAACCAAAAATGAACAGCCCAATAACCTCAACATGTCAAGAGGCATCTCCCTCAAGCCATCTCCACAACACCGCATCATGAATGACCAGTGAAAACCCGAACTGTTGGCACAAAAGTTGTACCCAAACCTATGACAACAAAAATAACCAAGTCTACTTACACCAAAGGGTGTAAGTAGGGTGTGATACAATGACCAATAGGATACCACCACTAATATATTCCATGTGATAAACATTCAAAGATTAAAATCATGCAAGTTTTCCAAAACATGTAATTTCTAGTTACAATTTCTAAAAGATGAAACTTAAAAAAAAATCAGTTTTCAAGTGGGCTAATTTAAAGAATAAAAACTTATTAAATAAATTCAAAAGATACTGACTTTTTCCATCCAAATATACCGTATGCCGATGGTAAGTATAAAGGATCTAATGATCACAATCAATAGGAAATAACCCCTAGGCACTAGCTAGTTGTGGGTCCTAGGTACCTCGTATCTCGGTGAGAGTAACCAAAAAAATATCCATTCTCATGAATGAGCCACTAGTAGGGAACATACCCATAACCTAGTGGTACCCAATCATCATCATCATAGTTTAGTTAGAGTTGTAAGAATCAATCTTGCTAAGTGAAACTGAGGCCAAACCCCACGGATTCACTAGCATACTAGTACACGTCCACCCACCTAGATACCCGGGTTTTCCCTTTGTGCTCAAACAAGTTCAACAAGCCAAGAAATATAGTTTTCACATGAAAATATTACTTCCAAATCAGACCTTAACTAAACAGCCCCATGTACATCACACAAGTCACAAATTCCACTTTTCATTCAAATACATTTTGAAATCAAACTCACACCAAAATAGCCCACAACACTTTTTGCATAACTTTCACAATCCAACACATCCTTTAACAATATTATAAAGTCCCTCCAAATATGATAAAAATCACATAAAATCCCACTCACATGTTTCATAAAACCCTTTTTATAAACAAAATCCATTTTTCACATCGCACTCACACAAATAGCCCACATCACGTTCACACCTCTTTCACATTTCAGTAAATCCATTAAACATTTTTATAAAACATTTCCAAGAGGATACACATCACATGACAGACCTATTCACATTTAAAATGGTCCATTTGAAAGTGTAAAAAATCCAAAACATTTTTCCAATATGGTTTCACTTCTTACATAAATCATTAAACCATTCAAAACTTTCATAAAACAATTCTAAAGAGTGTACCAAAGCTTTTCACATAAAACCCATTTCAAAATCGTATTTCAAGGAAAAAATCACACCAATAAAAATTCAAAACAGAATTTTCAGCCCCAAAAAAATTTATTAAACTACCCCCAAGTGTTATACAAACACCTCAAACAATACCACAAAAGATCCACATGAAAAGCACACATTTTCAAAATCACTTTCAAAAAGTACAATAAGGTTTTACACCTTAAACCCATTAAAAAAACCTCTTTAAGACCTAATGGAACACCAATAACCTTCCAAATTAGAATTTTCAGCCCTAAAAACATTTATTAAACCAATTTCATATATTATAAAACACACCCAAACAATACCCAAAGGGTTTCACATGAAAAACACCCAATTTTAAGCTAAAATGAAACTATAAAAATAAATGCTTTACCAAATCCAACATAAACAGTTTCTGCACCACACACATCATATTAGGAACATGAATAATAAGTAATTCAAGCAAACTAACTCATCTAGAAATGATTACACATGGAATCACCTACCTTTTTGTCGAAACCTCAAAACATGGTGCGGAACATCAACCGCACCACCATCGCACCTCAAGGAAGATAAGTCCAGACCTAGACCACAATATTTGACCAAAAAGACACCAAAGCAAACCCTAGTTTAGAACCTCAACTTCTGGACATGAGGAACTTCAAGAAAGGGTGAAAGAAACCCTAAGGAAGGGGAAGAAATCAAGGAAAGAAACACTCACTTGAAACATCTTGAATCAAACAAACCAAAAACACCAAAATTTGAATCTCCAAGCAACCAAACCTGATATGGAGGCTCTAATGGGGATGAGAAGGTCAAGTGGGGACTGAAATGGGGGAAAAAGAGTGAAATTTAAAAGATTTATGAAAGAATCAACTTACCTTATCAAATATAGACGATTTGAGTAACCCTAAGAAGTATTTCCCTACTTTGCGAGGAAAACGACGTACAAAGTGGAAAAATGAATAATGGGGGTGAGACTCGGGATTTTGGATTCAGGTGGGAGGTGGAATCATGGGAAAAAAGTAAAAAATGAGTAATTTATTAAATATTTAAAAAAAATTTAAAATTGGAAATGGCTCACAGGTTGGCCCAATTCCAAATTAATTCACTCAAACCCAAAATGATAATGGGTCCAAAAAGGTTCGAAATGGACATGGTGATTTGGATAGTTCATAGTAGGAAATGTGGGAAGTGGAATGGATGAAAATGTTAACAAATGAAGGAGTTATAAAAGAAATAATTTTTTTAGTCTGTAATTGGGCTCACAGTTTGGCCCAAATTTTGAAAACCCTCCATTTCCACCAAAATGAATGGAAAACTCCCAAAACATATAAATAATGGAAATTAAATGAAAAAATACATTTAATATAAGTCATGGATGTGACAATTATCCCCACCATAAAACTTTACATCCCTGAAAATCCACAATAAGGCAAAATACCAAAACCAAACCCAACCGATAAACAAGAAGTAATTCCTTACCATGATTCGCCCCCAAAGGCCAAAACACCTCCAGTGATCATTTAAGGAAGGATTACTCTCACAAACAAAATTTACACCACTTTCCTGAAACAATCAAGCACATTTAGGCTTTATCCCAAATGAAAACTCCTCAAACACAATCTGAACAAAACTCAATCAATTTACCTAAACAAACAACAACATTGAACAAAGTTACACTTACCCTACTATAAATAAACCATTGGGCACACTCCAATCTCAATGTTTACCCAAAGAAGATGTAGGTAGTTAGATATATCTGAATGATAATACCTACTTCCAAGACAAGACCAAGGAAAAAAAATCTGAGTTACTCGTATGAAGAGACACAAATGGGCTCCCCACCATAAGAGACAACTTAATTTTTTTTCCCGAGATAGAATCAGGACACTAACAGGGGGAGTCCAGAATAGACTCCCTAGTACAAGGGGTATACATCCATTAGAAATTTCCAAAATAATATGCATGATACCCATGGTGGGTCTCCCCACCAAAAGAACCAACCATCTTAACCGACCGGCGTGGGCCTACATGAAAAGACCCCAAAAATTTAATGATTTGGGAAGGCTTCACAATTAGTCCACACAGTTTGGGAAACCATGCACTAACTGTGCTGATCATTCTTTCTACATGGCTTCCTAGCACATGGTCACTACTAATCATGCACAAACCACGTGCTCAGCCAGTCTAGCCAAATTTCAATCCATTCTCCAAAGACTCAATGGAAACCAAAGGGGTGGGGGAGATATTGGGTGATGAAATGGGTACAAGGCCCTCCACCTATTTCCACTGAATGAGAACAACAGAAGAAAGATGATGACACCATAGGTTTAAAATCTTCCTATCTTTCATACCAAGGATAGGACTTTGTACATGGGTTTAAACGATATTGGGGTTTCCCCTGACTATGCGCCAGCTTCTCTCCGAGACCTATGGATGGATCTCAAAATATTGAAGTATCTTCGGCCTCGCAGTTAGGCCGTGGAAAACCCTATGCGGACCTTCTTCTTTTGGTGCCATAAACAACTACACCGCATACCCCGATGGGTTCACCAAGACATAACACACTCCAGAACTCACTTTACCAAAACCTGACATTTCACTGAAACAAGGGATCAAAATATGCACACACACCGCACCTTGTTTCTTTTGGTGAGAAACAATAGAAGGGCATGAAACGTATAAAAACCTTCCTCTAAGATAAAGGATTTAATGTTTTTCCCAAGGTATACTTACTCCCAACATAACATAGAACCTCATAGGATTGTACGACCTTCACCTTTACAGTCAAATGAGCACACAACATCACTGTGCATCACCAAACATGACCTTTGCGATTGATAGAAACAATACATAGAACGAGACCTTATGCCAAGTACCTAAACAATAGACAAGTCCAAAAAGTGGACACAATAGAATCTCATGATCAAAATCCAAAAATTAGTGGTTTAAAAAGAAATATTGCTTCAAAGAAACTATGAAGAACCCAGAGGCCCTCTTAGACACCATCGAGACACTTATCCACACTAACAACCCCAGAACACTTCCACCTTCGATGAATCAGGAAACTTAAGAAACTAAGGTCTCTTTCAACCTTCCATAAGCACTATCCCACTACAAGAGGATCCAAAAATCAACAAAAATAATGGTTTTAGACTCAATCAATAAAGATCAATAAAATATTCCTTATATTGATCAACCGGTGGATTTTCCAATGGCAAAACAATACGGGTTGCACATCAGTTGTGCATTAACCCTTAATGGGGGAATACCTTATCCAATGAGAGAACCCAAGGACCCAACAAAGCTGGTCCATTGGTTAAAACATGCCACAAACTAGATCCAAACACATGAAGGGAACCACCGTAAAGGTGTCCCGAAACATATCTTAGAAGATACTACTAACCTGTCCTTCTACCCAACTTGTCATCCAAACACAAACCCAAAACATGGTTCGAACAAGAGGGGTTCATGGACTCAAAACATCCCACAACATAAAAATTTTCCAAAAACACGTAATATACACCATCCCAAACAATTCAACAAGATATCATGTTTTTCTTTAAAAACATATCTTTGAAAACAAACGGTTCATCAGTTAGCGTATCCACCAATGGTACCCCATGGGCCTCACACATGCATGTTTCTATGCCACACCGAGCACCCTCATCATATCCATCCTGGCACTCATCCAGTCATTCCATCAACCATCCATAATCCCATATAACCCCATGCATGTGGTCTCTCATGAAAATACTAAAGGTTAAAATAAAAAATTCATTCCTCTTTTCAAAACTAAAATGGTTAACCAACACATCATTTTTCTCAAAACCGCTAACCACAAGATCATAATACCAATTCACATCTTAAAATTTTTTTCACAAAGACACAAACATTTAGAAAAGAAATCACTTTCATATTATTCACATAAATTTCAAAACATCTCATCCCATCACAACACCCTTTTATTTTTTAGAAAACTCTATTGGAAACACTTTTTCAAAACCAACTTCAATATAGTTCCTGATTTCAAAAGAGGTATAAGCATACCATTTATCATTTCAAAATAATTCTAAAAATATAGTTCCACCATTTCATAAATCAAACAATTCCCTCTTTATTTGAAAATCATTCCACACAAACTTTTCACTTCTTAAAACCAAGTCACTTTAAAACCAAAGTTCCAAGATTCCAAAACTAAAGAACACAAGACAATGCGAGAGGAAACTAGTTTCAGTGGGTGACTTGGAAATATGGTTGGAAGACATATTCAAATGACTTCACTATCAGAGAGAGTGTTCTAGGGAATATCCCTAGCTCCACATGGCTTGACAGGCCCTGCAAGCTCACAGAGACCATTAACCCAACTCTCTTTTAATTTCCCCTAATCATCATTAAACCAAGAAAACCAAAGGACTCCAAAAGGTCCCAACTTCCCCTAGAGACTTGAATCATGTCATGAGGTGTGGTGATTAGACACACTACTCATAACCAAAATTCCAAGTCCCAACAATCCTAACTCCAGACTATCCCGATTGTTCCCCAAATAACATGACCTAAAGAGAGAGAACCTCCTCTGATACCATTTTGTCATGAACCAAATATGATCCCCACTGAAACCGGCACCAAACTCAGCTCGTGACAAGTACTAAAGGGCGTTCTCGATCTCCACAGGCTGGACCAAGTTCCTAGGTATCATAAAATGAGAATTGGGAATGATTTACCCAAGTTTATAAACATAAAACAACAAATGAATCCAATAATATGAATCTGGATTTTTCAAACCAAACAATGTTTTACAAAAATTAAGAATTGAATTACATAGTCTAAAACAACTCAAAAGGACTATAAAAAAGGTACACAACCAAAAATTAACACCCCAAGAACCTCAACATGGAAAGAGGCATCTCCCTCAATCCATCTCCACAACACCACATCATGAATGACCAGTGAAAACCTGAACTGTTGGCACAAAAGTTGTACCCAGACATTTGAAAACAAAAATAACCAAGTCTACTTACACCCAATGGTGTAAATAGGGTGTGAGACAATTCCCAGTAGGATACCACCAATAATATATTCCATGTGATAAACATTAAAAGATGAAAATCATGCAAGTTTTCAAAAACATGTAATTTCTAGTTACAATTTCTAAAAGATGCAACTTAAAAAAAATCAGTTTTCAAGTGGGATAATTTAAAGAACCAACACTTTTAAAATAAATTCAAAATCTACTGAATTTTTCCATCCAAATATACCGCATGCTGACGGTAAGTATAAAGGATCTAATTAGCACAAGCAATAAGAAATAACCCCTAGGTACTAGCTAGTTGTGGGTCCTAGGTACCTCGTATCTCGGTGAGATTAACCACAAAAAATATCCATTCTCATGAACGAGCCACTAGTAGGGAACATAACCATAACCTAGTGGTCCCTAATCATCATCATCATAGTTTAGTTAGAGTTGTAAGCGTCAATCTTGCTAAGTGAAACTGAGGCCAAACCCCACAGATTCACTAGCATACTAGTACACGTCCACCCACCTAGATACCCGGGTTTTCCCTTTGTGCTCAAACAAGTTCAACAAGCCAAGAAATATAGTTTTCACATGAAAATATAAATTCCACATCACACCTTAACTAAGCATTCCCATGTACATCACACAAGTCACAAATTCAACTTTTCATTCAAATGCATTTTGAAATCAAACTCACACCAAAATATCCCACAACACTTTTTGCATAACTTTAACAATCTAACACATCCTTTAACAATTTTATAAAGTCCCTCAAAATATGATAAAAATAACATAACATCCCACTCACATGTTTCATAAAACCCATTTTATAAATAAAATCCATTTTCACATCGCACTCACACAAACAACCCACATCACGTTCACACCTCTTTCACATTTTAGTAAATCCATTAAACATTTTTATAAAAAATTTCCAAAAGGATACACATCAAATGACAGAACTATTCAAATTTAAAATGGTCCATTTGAAAGTATAAACAATCCAAAATAGTTTTTCAATATGGTTTCACCTCTTACATAAATCATTAAACCATTCAAAACTTTCATAAAACAATTCTAAAGAGTGTACCAAAGCGTTTCACATAAAAACCATTTCAAAACCGTATTTCAAGGGAAAAATCATGCCAATAAAAATTCAAAATAGAATTGGCATTCCCAAAAACATTTATTAAACTACCCCCAAGTGTTATACAAACACCTCAAACAATACCACAAAAGATCCACATGAAAAGTACATGTTTTCAAAATCACTTTCAAGAAGTAAAATAAGGTTTTACACCTTAAACCCATTAAAATAACCTCTTTAAGACCTAATGGAACACCAATACCCTACCAAATAATAATTTTCATCCCTAACAAGATTTATTAAATCAATTTCATATATTATAAAACACACCAAAATAATACCCAAAGGGTTGCACATGAAAAACACCCAATTTTAAGCTAAAATGAAACTATAAAAATAAACGCTTTACCAAATCCAACATAAATAGTTTCCAAACCACACAAAACATATTAAGAACATGCATAATAAGTAATTAAAGCAAACTAACTCATCTATAAATTATTACACATGGTATCACCTACCTTTTATGTCAAACCCTCAAAATATGGTGCAGAACATCAACCACACCACCGCCGCACCTCAAGGAAGATAAATACATCCCTAGAACACAATATTTGACCAAAAAGACACCAAATAAAACCCTAGTTTCGAACCTCAACTTCTGGACATTATGAACTTCAATAAAGGGTGAAAGAAACCCTAAGGAAGGGGAAGAAATCAAGGAAAGAAACACTTACTTGAAACATCTTGAATCAAACGAACCAAAAACACCAAAATTTGAATCTCCAAGCAACCAAAACTGATATGGAGGATCTAATGGGGATTAGAAGGTCAAGTGGGGACTAAAATGGGAGAAAAAGAGTAAAAATTAAAATATTTATGAAAGAATCAACTTACCTTCTCAAATCTGGATGATTTGAGTAACCCTAAGTAGTATTGCCCTACTCCGCGAGGCAAATGAGGCCCAAAGTGAAAAAATGAATAATGGGGGTGAGGCTCGGGATTTTGGCTTCAGGTGGGAGGTGGAATCACGGGAAAAAAAGTAAAATATGAGTAATTTATTAAAGATTTGAAAAAACAATTTAAAACTGGAAATGGCTCACGGGTTGGCCCAATTCCAAATTAATTCACTCAAACCCAAAATGATAATGGGTTCAAAAAGGGTCCAAATTGACATGGTGATTTGGATAGGTCATATGAGGAAATGTGGGAAGTGTAATGAATGAAAAATGTTAACAAATTAAGGAGTTATAAAAAAATAATTTTTTTTTAATCTGGAATTGGGCTCACGGTTTGGCCCAAATTCTGAAAACCCTCCATTTCCACCAAAATGAATGGAAAACCCCAAAAACAAAGAAAGAATGGAAATTAAATGAAAAAATAAATTTAAAATAAGTCATGGATGTGACATGGGATGTTTAAAATTCATCCAGAATTCAGAAATTTAGAAATTTAAATTCCATTCCTCACTGAAACCACAACACCAGAAAAATATAGAATCCAATACATCCAGAATCCTATACATCCAGAATTGAAATGCAATAACACCCATAACACCAATACAAAATTAAAATCCAATACATCCAGAATCCAATACACATAACAGTATTCATAATTTAGAATTCATTACCAATATATCCAGAATCCAATATATCCAGAATTCAGAAATTTAGAATTGAAAAGCAATAACACCCATAACAATATTCAAAATTTAGAATTCACTCCACACTCAAACCACAACACCAATACACACAAGAGAAAAAACCAACATCGTATAGGAAGCACATGGGATATTTACTCATGGTCTTGGGTTGAATATCTTAAAACCAACAGAAAACATGGGTAGAGTGGACAAGGATCATGATACCCATAAGATAGAAAATGGTAGTGGCCATGTTCTTAGACCTAGGATGAGTTATAGGAAGTGAATGGGATGTTTATATTCCTCTAATGACTATGTATCCATGTATAAATGGTTCCTGATGTGTTATTGTAAAACATTGGCCAATCTCGACATATGAGATGGGTTACCAGAATAGCCTACATGTTTTTCATAGACTTTTAAATTGGAATAAGGGGGGTATGTGGCTAATTGTAATTTGGTATCCTAGGTATGATGTGAGATGAATCCCCATTTTTAATAGTGGGTATGAATATGAAATTATGTCTTTGATATTGGGTTCCCAAAGTGACTTTGGTTTGGTCCTAGAACCCACTGTTTGAGGATGGGATTGGCGTATTAAATGTCATGTGTTTCAGAATAGGGGTAGGAGTTCCTCACATGAGAAGTGGATTGTGTGAGGCTGGACCAGGGATCCTTGTTCTAAAGTATCTACACAATCCGAATACATTTGGTTGGTTTTTCATATGCAAGTTGTTGTTTTCACTTAAAATCCTATCCATTTCAAATAAAAGTGAGACAGTTTGAGTGGTATCGGCCACACTGTGCCTCAGATTGAGGCGGTTTTGACACATACATGTCAAAAATGACCCATGGATCGTTTTCCTAAATCATCAAAAGAATACGAATACATTTGGTTGGTTTTCCATATGTCAGTTGTTGTTTTCACTTAAAATGTTGTCCATTTTAAATAAAAGTGAGACACTTTGAGTTGTACTGGCCACACCGTCCCTCGGATTGATACATGGTTGACTCTTACACATCAAAAATGACCCATGGATCCATTTTCTAATGTATCAACACAATCAGAATATGTTTGGTCAGTTTTCTGAATGTCTATTGTTTTTACTTAAAACAATGTCCATTTTAAACAAAAGAGAGACACTTTGAGTGATACTGGCCACATCGTGCATCAGATTGAGGCGGGGTTGACTCGTACACGTAAAAAATGACCCATGGATCGTTTTCCTAAAGTATCAATAGAATCCAAATGCGTTTGGTCAGTTTTCCGTATGCAAGTTATTGTTTTCACTTAAAATACAGTTCATTTCAAATAAATGTGAGACAATTTGAGTGGTAATAGCCACACCATCCCTCGGATTGAGACGGGGTTGACTCGTACATGTCAAAAATGACCCGTGGATTTTTTCCTAAAATATCATTAGAATCAGAATACGTTTGGTCAGTTTTTTAAATGTCTGTTGTTTTTACTTAAAACAATATCCATTTTAAACCAAAGAGAGACACTTTGAGTGATACCATCCACATTGTGCCTCAGATTGAGGTGTGTTTGACTCATAAAAATCACAAATGACCCATGTATCATTGTCTTGAAGTATCAATACAATCAGAAAGTGTTTGGCCAGTTTTCTGTATGCAAGTTGTTGTTTTCACTTAAAATCCTACCCATTTCAAATAAAAGTGAGACAATTTGAGTGATACCGGCCACACCATGCCTCGGATTGAGGCAGGTTTGACTCTTACACATCAAAAAATGGCCCATGGATCATTTTCTCAAAGCATAAACAGAATCCGAATGCGTTTGGTCAGTTTTATCTATGAAAGTTGTTGTTTTCACTTAAAATTTTGTCCATTTCAAATAAATGTGAGTCACTTTGAGTGGTACTGGCCACACCGTGCCTCATATTGAGGTGGTGTTGACTCATAAACGTCAAAAATGACCCACAGATAATTTTCATTAAGTATAAATAAAATCAGACATCATTTGGTTGATTTTCCTTATGCAAGTTGTTGTTTTCACTTAAAATCCTATCCATTTCAAATAAAAGTGAGATAGTTTGAGTGGTACCGACCACACTGTGCCTCAGATTGAGGCAGGGTTCACTTGTACATTTCAAAAATGACCCATGGATCGTTTTCCTAAAGTATCAACAGAATCTGAATTCATTTGGTTGGTGTTTCGTATGCAAGTTGTTGTTTTCACTTAAAATATTTTCCATTTCAAATAAATGTGAGACAATTTGAATGGTAATGGCCAAACCATCCCTTTTATTGAGACAGGGTTGACTCGTACATGTCAAAAACAACCCATGGATCCTTTTTCTAAAGTATCAACACAATCAGAATATGTTTGGTCAGTTTTTTGAATGTCTGTTGTTTTTACTTAAAATAGTGTCCATTTTAAACCAAAGAGAAACACTTTGAGTGATACCGGCCACACCGTGCCTCATATTGAGGCATGGTTGAATCGTAAAAGTCACAAATTACACATGTATCGTTTTCCTGAAGTATCAATACAATCAGAAAGCATTTGGACAGTTTTCCGTATGCAAGTTGTTGTTTTCACTTATAATCCTGTCCATTTCAAATAAAAGTGAGACAGTTTGAGTGGTACCAGCCACAAAATGCCTCTTATTGAAGCGGGGTTGACTCGTACACATCAAAAATGACCCATGGATCATTTTCCTGAAGTATAAACAGAATCCAAATGCGTTTGGTTAGTTTTCCGCATGCAAGTTGTTGTTTTCACTTAAAATTTTGTCCATTTCAAATAAATGTGAGACACTTTGAGTGGTACCAGCCACACCATGTCTCATATTAAGGTGGTGGTGACTCATACACATAAAAAATGACCCATGGATCGTTTTACTAAAGTAACAATACAATCAGAAAGTATTTGGTTGGTTTTCCGTATGCAAGTTGTTGTTTTCACTTAAAATCCTGTCCATTTCAAATAAAAGTGAGATATTTTGAGTGGTACCGGCCACACCATGCCTCGAATTGAGGAAGTTTTGACTCGTACACATCAAAAATGACCCATGGATCTTTTTTATAAATTATCAATAGAATATGAATGCGTTTGGTCTGTTTTCTATATGCAAGTTGTTGTTTTCACTTAAAATCTTGTCTATTTCAAATAAATGCGAGACAATTTGAGTGGTAAAGGCCGTAACGTCCCTCGTATTGAGACAAGGTTGACTCTTACACATAAAAAATGAACCATGTATCCTTGTGATAAAGTATCAACCCAATTAGAATACTTTTGGTCAGTTTTCCGAATGTTTGCGGGTTTTCCTTAAAATAGTGTCCATTTAAACAAAAGAGATACACTTTGAGTGATACCGGCCACAACATGACTCATATTTAGGCAGGGTTGACTTTTACATGTCTCAAATGACCCATGTATCATTCTCCTAAAGTATCAATACAATCAGAAATCATTTTGTCAGTTTTCCGTATGCAAGTTGTTGTTTTCACTTAAAATCTTGTCCATTTCAAATAAAAGTGAGACAGTTTGAGTGGTACCAGCCACACCATGCCTCAGATTGAGGTAGGGTTGACTCATACACATAAAACATTACCCATGTATTGTTTTACTAAATTATAAACAGAATCATAATGTGTTTGGTCAGTTTTCCGTATGAAAGTTGTTGTTTTCACTTAAAATTTTGTCCATTTCAAATAAACGTGAGACACTTTGAGTGGTACCGGCTACATCATGCCTCATATTGAGTCGGGGTTGACATGTAAACATCACAAATGACCCATCGATCATTTTCCTAAATTATCAATACAATCAAAAAGCGTTTGGTCATTTTTCCGTTTGAAATTTGTTGTTTTCACTTAAAATCATGTTCATTTAAAATAAAAGTGAGACAGTTTGAGTGGTACCTGCCACACCATGCCTCGGATTGAGGCAGAGTTGACTCTTACATGTCACAAATGACCCATGTATTGTTTTCCTAAAGTATCAACAGAATCTGAATGCGTTTGGTTGGTTTTCCGTATGCAAGTTTTTGTTTTCACTTAAAATCTTATCCATTTCAAATAAATGTGAGACAGTTTGAGTGGTAACGACCACACCATCCCTCAGATTGAGATGATTTTGACTCATACACATCAAAAATGACCCATGGATCATTGTGATAATGTATCAACACAATCAGAATACGTTTGGTTGATTTTCTGAATGTCTGTTGTTTTTACTTAAAATAGTGTCCATTTTAAACCAAAAAGAGACACTTTGAGTGATACCGGACACATCGTGCCTTAGATTGAGGTGGGTTTGAATCTTACATGTCAAAAATGACCCATGGATCATTTTCATAAAGTATCAATACAATAAGAAAGCGTTTGATCAGTTTTTTGTATGCAAGTTGTTGTTTTCACTTAAAATCATGTCCATTGCAAATAAAAGTGAGATAGTTTGAGTGGTACCGACCACACTGTGCCTTGGATTGAGGTGTGTTTGACTTATACACGTCAAAAACGACCCATGGATCATTTTTCTAAAGTATCAACAGAATACGAACGCCTTTGGTTAGTTTTCCGTATGCAAGTTGTTGATTTCAATTAAAATCCTGTCCATTTCAAATAAATATGAGACAGTTTGAGTGGTACCGGCCACACCGTGCCTCGTATTGAGGCGGTGTTGACTCGTACATGTCAAAAATGACCCATGGATCATTTTACTAAAGTATTAATAGAATCTGATTGCGTTTGGTTGGTTTTCCGTATGCTAGCTGTTGTTTTCACTTAAAATGTTGTCCAATTCAAATAAAAGTGAGACACTTTGAGTGGTACCGGGCACACCGTGCCTCAGATTGAGATGGGGTTGACTCGTACATGTCATAAATGACCCATGTATCCTTGTGATAAAGTATCAATACAATCAGAAAGCGTTTGGTCAGTTTTTCGAATGTTTGTTGTTTTTACTTAAAATCCTCTCCTTGCTTCCTCTTTTCGATTAGGGTTTTCACTCTTTTCTCATCTTCTTCCAAATATCTAAAACCTTTTTTTACATTTTGATTTAGGGTGAATCTTGAAGAGATATTAGATTGGGATTTGAGATGCTGAATTAAGAGTGCAATTTTCTCCAGAATCAAGGTAGGTGGTCAGTGCTTGGTACTAAAGTAATAGTAATGGAATGTTAATTAGATAGGGATTTAGGGTGAATCTTGAAGAGAGATTAGATTGGGTTCAGTGACCTTATGATGTAGTGATTGGTGTGATGATGTCGGTGATACACAGTTGTGTGAGGTACCCAGTGGGGGATGAGGATATATGTGGTGGGGGTTATGCATGGTAGGAGGAGGGTGGAGGGGGTGTCCAAGGTCCAGGAAGGAGGGAGGTTGTCCGGGGTCGAGGAAGGAGGGTGGGGGGGCTGTCCGGGGTCCAGGGAGGAGGGTGGGGGGGCTGTCTGGGGTCCAGGGAGGAGGGTGGGGGGGCTTTCCGGGGTCCAGGAAGGAGGGTGGGGGGCTGTCCGGGGTCTAGGGAGGAGGGTGGGGGGCTGGGGTCCAGGGAGGAGGGTCGGGGGGGGGGGTATCAACTAAAAAATTACAATTTCATTAAAATAGGGGGATTTTACAATAAATCATAAAATCAAGTTTTATTATTTATAGATAAAAAAATAAAGATAACGCGACCAACCTAATCACACATATATTTAGGCACAACAAATCAATAAACATCAAAGTTCAGTAATATTAGTCGAAAATGTAATGGATCAATCTGCCCCTCATCACCATCACTATCATCACCATCATCTTCACCCTCACCCTCATCCTCACCACCATCCCCATAATCGTCCCCAAACTCCTCCTTAGCCTCTTCATCGCCCTCCTCCTCCACCTTGGCCTCCTCCTCGACCTCTTCCTTTGCCTAGGCCTCCTCTTTTCCCTCCTCCTCCTCTGCCTCGACCTCCTCCTCGCCATCATCTTGACCACCACTAGAACTGACACCTAGTTCACCATGTATAGAACACATCAATGAAATATATTCCTCACAAAAAGTTCTGGCCTCTGGTGGAAGTGTTGGATGTAAAGCTTCCATCAGTTTCATAAATGCAGTGTTTTCCATAGCAGACTGTGCTGCCATCTCTGTGGCCCTTTTTTCAGCCTATTCTGCCTGTGCCTTAGCCTACTGAAACTCGGTGGCACTACAACTCGTACCTGAGGAGGGCTAATACCTCGTTGGAACTATACTCTTCCCAGGCCGATAACATACTCTACCGGGGTTCTCATCTCCCAACACCTGATATCAGTGATTGTTTAGCCCAAAATTATTAGGTTCCTGGGCATCAAGGGACTCTAAAGCAGCCTATTACAAATATAAATAGATTATTAAGTTACAAAATAGATATTAAAATTTTAAATCTACAAAGTAAAACTTACAATCTGCTGTTGAGTCGGTTCATTAACTACACTTCCATCTTTCTTCTTTCTACTCGAGCAAAACAGTTTTGGTCGAGGCACATGTCCTTCTATATTCAATTTATGCCTCTATAATGAAATTGAATGTAGGAAACCATAATTAAAAATAGGATACCAAAAAAAAGTAATTTCATAACTAAAATTATTTAACAACTTTAGAAATTGAATAAATTACAGAGGAAGTAATAGAAAGTGCAAGTCGTAAAGAAAGATTATAAACTGTCATACCAGCTGTCTCTCATGATCTGGAATCATAGTATGTCCCAATATGTGGACGTATTTCTTAGCATCAATGTTTTTTTATTTCTTCCAGATGCATCCTAAATAAAATTCAATAATTAGTATTAATGAAAAACATGAAAATTTTAATTTAAATACTTATAATTTAATTAATACCGTAAATTTGCTAGTCACCCAATGAGTAATCATCTGTCGGTACTATTCTAATGGAAAATCATCCACAAAAGGGATAACCTCTAACTCTATGCCCACTCTATCACACCATCCAATATACAACTCATGCTTATAATCTCTCCAAATCTCTCCTAAATCCTTTAGATGTGCTGGCCGTGCACCCTCACCATATGGGAAATTAAACCATAGATGAAACCAAAATATTAATTCATATAAATAAAAATATTAATATATTTCATTAAATACAATAGATTTTTTACCCATATCTCTACCTAGACTTTATCCTTGACTTCATTTGGAAGCTGTCTTCATGAGAGCAGGCTGATAGAAATGATGTCGGAGTATTTGGCAAGCGTCGCCAAAAAACTCCGACATTGCTGCCCTAATTTTTCAATCATCTGACTATCTTCATTGTACTCCACCATCAACTGCGTGCGGTGGTTCCACACCGAACACATGCGTGTACGCCCCCACCCCTACCTCCTATCAGTAGATGTATCTGTTATGAAAGAAAAACAAATATTTTATCAATACATGTTATAATGAAAATAAATAATGGAGTAAAATTTTTTTAGGGTTGTATAAGTATACCTGTGGTAGTCTGATCAATGGGAACCACTGGATCCGCATAAACTGAAGGAACACCATGTACAGATGGAGTGGATCCCAATGTATGCTCTGTAGGGACAGACTCTGGTGGAGCAGTAGTAGAAGAAGATGGAATATAAAATCCCAGAGAGAAGGAAGAATAAGTAAAAGAAGATGACAAGGATGGATGGCCAAATACTGGATGGGGAGTGGGAATCATCATCAGATATGGTACAGATAGGTGAGGAGGCTCAGATGTAATGGGTGATGAAAACATGGGAGGTCTAAATATCCCACGTGTACCTAATGGAAAACTAGGATCAGAATGTGGGATGGATGATATGTCAATGGGAGGAGAAGGGTCTAATCGGGTACACCGACCAAATCGTCAAGATCTTGTACCACCCCACCTCGTACGAACACCTCGAGTACTGGGACCACTACTAGGCTACTCATCGAATAACTGTCGCCTAATAGACAGATCTAGAAAAAATGTTTAAAAAAAATTAATCACATGACATTATATATTATTTAAATAAATATATTTGAAATAAAGTACTCACTGTAGGCACTAGTGGTGGAATACCCAACTCAGACATGTGACGACTATTGTCCATAATCTGTTTTTGTTGTCTCTCTTCAATTGGTTTCATTTTCCTGCATTTGAAAAAAAATATGGAAGTAAATAGAAAAGGATAAATAATGTGTAACCCAAAAAACAAAATACATGAGAGGGAAAAATTTAATTTTTAGTAGAATGATTATTTACTAAATTTCATCAGTCTATTAAAATCATGGAACATTGATTCTACCATATTCATAACTGGTGAAACAGTTGTCAAAATTAAGGAAAAATTTAATTTCTTTAGATCAGGTAGATGATGCAGGTTTCAATACATGTTTTTCATAACAATACAAACCATCATGTTCATTACCTTGTAAAATTATTAAGAGAGGTCTTAGAGTCATACAAATTTTATACAAATCACAGTTGAAGCATTGAAATGTTTACCAAGTTAGAAATGTTGGTTTCGTAGGTTTAAATACAGTTCAATTCTAAATTAAAAAATGCAATTCAAATAATAATTCCAACCAATAAACATTGAAAATGCACATAACGGTAAAATATGATACAACATATTTGTAATCAATATTAAATCAATTTGAATAGTACCAACCTTAACAACCCAACTCGAGGTAAACCAAAAGAATTGAGAACATGGAAGGATGATTCTATATATTTTCCACTACAACTTTAGGTTCACAATCAACTCTGAAAATTGAGCTATTAGAGTCATCAAAAGAAATAAATGGATTTCTTCCAATGGTAGTAGGGATGGTGTCAATTACATAATCACCATCATAAAAAATATGTCTTAGAATTACTTCAACTATGACACCAAATTCAGGTCGAAGTTGGTCTTTGACATACAAATTTTTTTTAGCCATTGATGCCAATACATATGGTTCTTCAGTAGCAGGAGTGCGAGTTATATTAATTACTCAAAATCCACAATCATCAATAAATGTTTCCTATCTCATCATCAAATCAAACCAATGGCATTTCATCATCATGACTCATCCATGAGAGTAATAATCCAATATTACTATTTTTTCAATGACTCCATAATAACCCACATTTTCAAATCATGGTCTACTATCTGATGTAATGGAATAACAATATATTGTGGCATTAAATATAACACCATCATGTTGTGTTATCATGTTCTTTGCTCGTTTAGTGAAAATAAATTTATACCCATTGATAACAATTTATTTACACTCACGAACCATGGTATTAGGACCAAAAGCCAAAGCTCTTATTTCCTCAGAGACAGAGTTAGCAGGAAAACTCAATACCTAAAATATAAATGAATATTAAACTTAATTAAATATTGATTTAATTATTTTAAACAGTAATATATTTACCTTCAATTTTAACGAAACAGAAAACTCTTTGCTATGCAAAGACTCCCTCCTTCTCAAAGATAACGAACAATGATTTCTATTTATCATTGTTTTATGTTCCCTATAGATAAAAAATATGAATAGATTAATAGATATATATGTAAGATATACATATTCAATTTAGTTACCTGATGTAGTCATCAAATAAATCATAGTTGAACAAAACTGTGTGATGTTCCATCTCCCGTTCTTCAAGGATTAATGTATTCAATGTATATGATCCAGGAATTCCTCCTGTTTGAGGAAGTGATGGAAATCTAGGTTCAATTTTCTCATATTGTTCTTCTTAATTTATCATTGGTCTATTCATTCTTGTAGTAAGATCAAACAAATACATTGAGCATAAATCCATACATTCTTGAGGCAAGTAACCGTTCACGATAGAACCTTCGGGATGATTCCTATTTCGGACATAAGACTTTAAGGTGTATATATTTCTTTCAGTTGGATATATCCAATGAAAAGAAAAAGGTCCTATGAGAAGTATTTCAGTGGGAATATGGACTGTCAGATGCAACATACATGTGAAAAATTATGGAGGAAATATTTTCTCCAACTCACACAAAATTAATGGGGCATCTGTTAACATCTTTTTTCAAAAAAGACTTGGAAAAATTCTTAGCACAAAGATATCTAAACAAATGGCACAACCGAATAAAAGTCACCCTTACATTATTGGATAAAAAATGACGAATTTATATTGGAATCAACTCATATAGAAGAATGTGATAATCATGACTCTTCAATGATTTTATCTTTAACTCTTTTCTATTAACCTGTTTAGATATGTTGCTTGAATAGCCATCAGGAACTCTAATAGTCTCTAATACTTCCAGAATTGTTTTTTTCATAGGTGTCATTACATAATAAGCACATGGAACTTTCCATTTATTTTCACTGATACGCACATGATTAAATTATGGTCTGATGCCCCAATCCACCAAGTCACTCCAAAACCGTAAACCATCTTTTGTCTTTCCCTTAACATTTAGAAGTATTGAAAGAAACATTTCACATATATTCTTTTCAATGTGAATTATGTCTAAAAAATGATGTAACAAATTGGTTGACTAATAAGGCAAATAAAAAAAGATACTCCTCTTCCTCCAATTGTAACAGGTTTCAGTGGAAACATTCTTTCTCTTTCCAGATTTCATTTGAACCTTCCTGAATGAAAAACTGAAATCTTTCAGTTCATTAAGCACATCAGTTCCAGACATACGCTGAGGTGGATCTTCGGTCTCTATGGTATTATCAAATCTTCAATGATTATTTCTATATGGATGGTCCATTGGAAAGAATCAATGATGTACCATAAAACTGAAACTACAATGATGTTTCAGTCTTCTGGATTGTGTATTCTTCATACAAACAGGACATGATAGTTTTCCCTTCATGCTCCATCCAGACATCATTGCATACGCAATAAAATAATTGATCATCCATATAAGCACAACACACATCTGAAATATGTCCTTCGAATATGCATCGTATCTGTGTACACCCACATCCCAAAGAAGTTTCAACTCTTTTATTAAAGGCTGCATGTATATGTCAATATCAATTCCAGAATCAGAAGGGCCAGATATGAGTATAATCATGAAAGTGAAAGGTCTTTTCATAAACAACCATGGGGGAATATTATAAATGTGTTTAAAAACTGGCCATGTGCTGTGCGAAGTAAGCATCTACCCAAACAGATTAAAACTGTTGCATGAAATAACCGGCGCCACATTATGCACATCATCTAAAAAATCAGGATATCAAGCATCAAATATCTGCCATGAAAATCCATCTGCAGGGTGAACCAACTCATCATTAGTCTTTTTTCTCTCGTTATCATGCCATCTCATTTTTATTGATATTTTATCAGACATACAAATATTATAGAGTTTGGGGATTAGTGTAAAGTGCCACATTACTTTTTGTGGCACGCGAGATGGTGTTCCATCAGATTTTGACTTCCAGCGGGATGTGCCACATTTTATACAATCATTTTGTTCAGTGGTATCCTCCTAGAATAAACTGAAATCTTTTGGTCAAGCATGAATTTTGTTTCTTTAAAATCTAATTTTCTTAACTAACTTCCATTCCATATAGTGGTTTGAGGGAATATCTGCATCATCTGGAAGTAAATCCTTCAAGAAGGTAAGAATGTAATCGATTGCTATATTAGAAATCTCATACATAGTTTTCCCATGAAATAATCTGATTAAAAATTCCAGATTTTTCATTTTATCACATTGTGGATATACTAGAGTAATGGCGGCATCATTAAATCTTTTCACCATGACAACATCATAATTTTCATTAGACGCATCATGTGTGCTCATATTAAAGTCTTCTTGGGTTGGAATCCTTTCTTTTTCATGATGATGCATAAATGGAAACTGGTCATATAACAAATTCTCTACTCCAGTCCTTTCATTTGGATCATCAGAAATTTGAGATTTCATTTTCTCCCCATTGTGATACCACACATAGTAGTTTTCTTGAAAACCATATTTGGTTATGTGGAAGATGACTTCTTCATGGCTCAACCAAGGTCTTCCAACACAAATGGAACATGGTAAGTGTATGCGACCACTATCTGAAGTATTTTGAAATTCAAAAACTAAAAATCTCTCCAAATTGTTTTGAAAATAGCTTGAGATATGATCGGTTTCATACATCCAACTTCTATCTATTCGGTAAAAAAATAATTTATATAATTCATTTCGTCAAAAGCAATTAAAAAAGACTGAAGTTTCATCGAAAATATATTTAAGTAAATGAGAATTGTTCACTTTATATGAAACCATAACTGACACACTACTCTATATGATAATCATAATATAAAAGACAAAAAAATGCTATATTTATAACAAAATATCTTTGAAGAACTATACATGAGTGTACAAGATCATGTACACTTATGGAGGAAAATTATCCAGGAGTTGACTAAATCTTAGATCGAAGAAATTTTATATTTTAGTGGATAATTTGAGTGATCACATACATTGCCTAAGGGGGAGGGAGTGTCCAGGGGGTGCGGGGTATCCAGGGGGTGGTAGGGCCATCCAGGGGGGTCGGAGGTGTTTAGGGAGTGGGGGGCTGTCTAGGGGGGTCGGGGTGTCTAGGTGGGCGGGCTGTCCATGGGAGTGGTCGGGCTATCCAGGGGGGTAGGGGGAGTCCAGGGGGTGGGCGGGATATCCAAGGGGGTGAGAAGGGTGTCTAGGGGGTGGGTGGGGATTTCCAAGGGGGGTAAAGGGTGTCCAGAGGGGTGGGCGGGATGCCCATGGGGGTGGCAGGGCTGTCCAGGGGGGTACGAGGTGTCCAGGGGGTGGGCGGGCTGTCCAGGGGGGTGGGCGAGCTATCCATGGGGGGTAGTCAGGCTATCCACGTGGGTGGCGGGGCTATCCAGTGGGATCAGGGGTGTCAGGGGGGTGGGGTGTGTGGGGGGTGATTTCTAGGGGGTGGGGGCGTCCGAGGAGATGGGGGTGTCTGAGGGGTGGTGGGCGGGTGTCTAGGGGGGCTGTCAACAAGGGTGGGGGGGGGGGTTGTCTAGGGTGTATGGGCTATCCAGGGGGGTGGGTGGGCTATCCACGGGGGTGGAGAGGGTGTCCAGGGGGTCAGGGGTGTCTAGGGGGTGGGGGGGGGGGCTTTCCAGGGTTGAGGGGTTTTCCAGGGGGTACGATGTGTCCAGGGGGTGGGCGGGCTGTCCAAGGGGGTGACAGGGCTATCCAGGGGGGTACGAGGTGTCCGGGGGGGTGGGAAGACTGTCCACAGGGGTGGGGAGCAGTCCACAGGGGGAGGGGGTGTCCAGGGGGTGGGCAGGGCTGTCCAGGGGGTACGGGGTGGGTGGGCGGGCTGTCCATAGGGGTGGCAGGGTTGTCTAGGGGGGTACAGGGTGTGCAGGGGGGTGGGCGGGCTGTCCATGGGCGTGGGGTGGGGGGCTATCCAGGGGTGTCCAGGGGGGTGGTCGGGCTGTTCACGGGGGTGGAGGGGCTATCCAGGGGGGTCGGGGGGGGGGGGGGTGTCCAGGGGGTGGGTGGGGGGGGGGGGGGGCTTTCCAGGGGGGTTGTCTAGGGGGTACGAGGTGTCCAGGACAACCCACCCCCACCCCCTTGGACATCCCACACCCCCACCTGGACAACCTGCCCCCTACTAAACAAAAAACATAAAACAAACCCTTTACCCCCTACACTAAACAAACCCTACTAAACAGACCATTTACGATGTATGAAGTGTAGAACAAAAAAAACATAAAACAAACAAAGGGTTCGGTACTCCAACGACAATAACTCTAATTTAAGCGAAATCAAAACATCAAACATAAAATAAAAATACTAAGAACACTAAAACTAAGATAACACTTACTAATTTGAATTGTAGAAATAAAATTGTTTGATTGAAGAAGGATCTTCAGCTGGAAGGTATTTCACGGCCAAGAATATGTCGGGAAGAGGTCTGGATTAGGTCTACAATCAGACCTACTAGGAGCTGGGGCGCTGGGTATTTGGGGGAAAACATTCCCAAGTCAAGCACACCCCATGGGTGGATAAATTTTAGGCTTCTAAAAAAATAGGTTGTTCATGGATTGTAAATAGGTTTAACTTCATAAAGTATAGACATAAATATTTATTTTTAAATTTTAGATTATTAATAAAGAATGTCAATGATACTATACACATCATAAAGAACACAAAACAGTGATACTTTTAAGGGATAGTTTATAAAACATATTCTATATGCTCACAGACATCTACCAATCAAGTATTAGTCATTGATTCATTATCAAATAGTGTGTATCATAAAAATATCCAAAATCCCTAGAAATAGGGAATAATGACATGATCTTTCTAGATAATGAAATAAATGGAGAAATAGAGGGAAGAAGGATTCTATGTCTGTATTTGGGAAGAGGTTTAAGGAGTTTAACCTGGATGGGGGAGTTGTAACCAATCAGATAGAAGACCTAGAGTTAGGGTTCACCTACACGTGGGG
This sequence comes from Viscum album, assembly GCA_963277665.1. Taxonomy (NCBI): domain Eukaryota; kingdom Viridiplantae; phylum Streptophyta; class Magnoliopsida; order Santalales; family Viscaceae; genus Viscum; species Viscum album. The sequence goes on from OY728163.1 coordinate 1,657,898,792, forward strand.
GCTTCTAGAAATCGGGGGAAATGAGTTCTATGCTTCTGTGTAATCAGGGGCTGTATTTGGGGAGACCTATCCCAATGGTTTTTAAAAACCATTGGAAAAATCTTGGCATTTACCACCGGTTTGTACAAACCATTGGTAAAGGGTGCAAATGTTGTGGATTTCCAAATGGTTTCTTCAAACCGTTGGGAAATCCTTCACTAAACCAACCTTTGCCAATGGTTTGAATAAATAGTTGGTAAAGGAACCCTATACCAACGGTTCTGCAGAACCATTGGTATACAAGTGTTGGGAAAACCCAACTTCTCAGTAGTGTCACTTACATATTTTTAATGCATTACTGATATATAAAATCCAAAATATAATACATAATTAGTAAATAAATATTCATATTGAATCAATAATACATAAAACCAATATTTACCCAGCAAATGAAATAAATTTATTAATAATAAACCTATAACTAACACAATATATTGAAATGGTATATAGTTAAAACAATTAATATATCCATGATATAAAGAATATAGATATGGAGTTGAAAGATAATGTCTAATTAATAATGAATAGAGGTATAGAACACAATCACAAGTAAGTTAATGATCTAAAAATAAGGTATAATACATAAATAAGTAAAGGATGATAAAATACTATAGATTCATAAAAATTGAAGATTTCTAATAAAGTAAATTCTTTTGAGAATTAGAGAGGAAATTGGAAGTGAAAATTTAAAAATAACTTTCCTTAAATCTTTTGTATCTTTATTGTAAAAATAAAGTTATAAATAATTTCCAAAATTCTTCTTAACATTTTAGAAAATAATTCATTTTCCATTTTAATATAAAAACTAAAAATTCACAGAATAATGGAAAGTAATTTTCTTTAAAAAACTATAGAAACACATAGAAATAGATAAATAGTGAATAACATTCATATAGGTGGGAAGAGGTGTATAATTTTTCTTGAATTCTCCCTAATTATGTTTTATTTCAATGGAAAAGGTATAACTGTAAAATTTCTACTTTCAGACTGTTGTAATTTATTTTATTAAGTACAAGATACCCTGAGATTAATTTTCTCAAAAAAAGTCCATTGGTTCAGAATTTTCATAGTTTCAAATATTATAATTTTAAGGTCTAAATCCAAACAAAAAATTATATTTAATAAAGTGTTTTGTGTTATCATGAAGCATTATAACTTTATTTTAATCCCTTTAACTCATTTTACCCTTAATAAAGGTGATACATATTTATCGTGGTTACTATTCATTATAAACAAATATTAAGTTGAACTTACTACCTAATATTAATTATGATGAGTAAAAATAACTAATACATTTTACAAGATTAAATTTCTACAAGTGGTAAAAATTACTTCTAATATAAGCTCAAAAAATGCAGTGAAAACCTTTTTTTTATAAAAATGCACCCTTTAATCATAAAAATGAGTTTACACTAAAATCAAGTATAATATTGATTATTTTGAAATTAATTATATTATGTTATATAAATATAGAATTATTTTATTTTCAAATCAAACAAAAACCAAAATTAACCTTTTAAATACTTGATTAAAATAGAAAAATCAAAAATATTTTTTATTTGAATAAAAATATTACTTAGATTTCCCAAATGTTAAATATAGACTTATATATAAAAAATTATTATTTTTAAATGAATTATATTATTTATTAAATAAATATTTGGTCTATAAATAATTTTTTATAAAATTTAAATTCATTCTTATATCATTGTAATTTTATAAAAGTGACAGTATTTGTAAAATTTGTATTTTTCACTATTCACACAAAAAGCCAACTATTTCTTAAAAATATAAAAAATCACACTATGTTAATTTAAACATAGTAAATTAAAAATCAAAATTAATTTCATAAAATTAAAATTATAGAATTTCTTAATTTAGGTTTATATCACATTTATGAATAAATATTTGTACATTATGGTATAGTTTCTTTAGAAAGAAAAACTTACTTACTATAATTAATACTTGGGTGTTACATTCTTCCCCCATTCAAAAATTTCATCTTTGAAATTTCCAAAATGTCACATCATGAATAGATATGGGAAGTCCTTCATCATTATTTCTTCAGGTTTCTATGTTTCCTTTTCTATCTTATGATTTCTCCAAAATACCTTTACCAGTCGAGTAGTTCGATTCCTCAACACTCGTTATCTAGTATTAAGAATATGTATAAGATCTTCACAATAAGATAAATCAGGCACCAATTATATTTATTCATATGTTATTACATGTGTTGGGTTTGGCATATACCTCTTGAATAATTAGATATGGAACACATCATGCACTTTAGATAAGTTGGGTGGCATTGCTAAATGGTAAGTCAAAATTCTAATTATTTCCAAAATCTAAAAAATACCGATGTACCTAGGGCTTAGTTTCCATTTATTTCCAAACCTTAAAACACTTTTACATGGATATACCTTCAAGAAAACATGATCCCCTACTCGAAGTTACATGTCCTTCCTTCAGTTATCAACATAATTTTTTTCCTCCTTTAAGATGCCTTGATATGAATTTTATTAGTAATTAATTTCATCATTGTATCATCAATAATTTCTAATCATAAAAGCTTAATTTCACTAATTTTTTCCAAATTTTTTTATGTAAAACATCTTTTACCCTAAAATTATTTTATATGGTTCCATTTGAATTCTTGAATGGAAGCTATTATTGTAAGAAAATCCCACCAAAGATAAATATTGATCCCACATACCTTGAACGTCAGGTGATCAAAAACTCAACATGTATTCTAATATTTTAATATTCCTTTTGGACTATCCATATATCCAAGGATGATAAATAGTTATCAAATATAGCTCAGTGTTGATAGTATTCTAAATACTTTTCTATAATTTCAATGTAAATTATGGGTCACTATTAGATACAATCAAAAGAGGTTCACCATGAAGTCTCACAAATTCATTGATATAGAGTCATACGAGGTGATCTGGAGGTAAATCCTCTATTATAGTGAGGAAATGTGAAAAATTGCTAATATGATCAATAATAACCCATATGAAATCATTTATTTTAAGAGTCTTTGTAAATTTAATGACAAACCCATAGTAATATTATCCCACTTCTACATAAAAATAGGGATAGGATGTATAAATCATTTAGGACATTTTAACCTATTGAAAAACCAATCATCTTGATAAATAGTAATAAATTTCCCACTTTAAAAAATATTGATCACCTTTAAGATAATCAATTAGGTCATCAATTCATGGTAGATGATATTTTCTTATAGTAATGGGATTGATTTCCCTAAAATTGATTCAAAACCGTATAGACCCATACTTCTTCTTAACAAATAGAATAGGGGCTCCCCAAGGTAAAACACTAGTTCAAATTAATCCCTTATTACAAAACTCTTGAAGTTGTTTCTTGAATTACACTAATTCCATTGTGTCTATTATGTAGGGATTCTTAGATATAGATTTTTTTTTACCTTGGATGAGTTCAATGGAAAAATCAACTTCATGCTCGGATGGATTTCCATATAACTCTCCAAGAAACACATCAATATATTCTTGCACAATAGGTACATCTTTTATGAAAATATTACTATTCCCATCCATAGGTTGCATCTTGTCATGAAACCCTCCCACCAAGGATACCACAATAAAGGGAGAGAGATAATGACCCCTAGTCCTAACTCTAGTAAGACCTAGGTTGGAGACTAGAACTGAGGGTATAAAAATATCATAAAATTATAGGCATTACCCTTTGTAATAATATAATATTGGAATATAGGATGAATCAAACACAATAAACTCCAGGAAATAATATAAAAGAAAGAAAAAAACCTTCCCAAAATGCATGTATAAACAAAATAGGTACAAATAAAAGTCTCCAAAGTAGATCACCAAAAATAAAACCAATGCAAAAACACAATAATATTCTAAGGTTACACAATAGTAATATATAACATAGTCCACTTATTACTCCTGTAAACATTAAAATTAGTTTATATACATAGGGTTAGTATAAAATTACTCTTAAAAGTAAAACCAAAGTCTCTCATGCACATGTGAAAGATTCATACTAATGAACCCATGAGAAAATAGTAGAACCAACAACAACTAAGTAGGTAAACTAAAAAAACCCATCCTCACCATGACACTCTCCCCAAATAATGCATCTAAGTATAATAACATAATATGAATCATATTTATAAATGGTATCCCACATTACTTTCCCACTTGGATTCCACTCTCACACCCCAACATTGTATTTCCTGGTGCTTCCATCTTTTTCGTATAATATATATCACCACCCCACAACATGGACACATCCCATCACACTTGCATACACCTAGGCCACCACCCCATAACATGGTTACATCACATCTCATACATAAAAAAAACCTAGGAAATCACACCACATCCACTATCATAACCAGATTAGTAGGGTATCATGAACATGAAGGACATACCTCTTATCCAACTCTTACCATGCATGACCCCCACCATAAGCCACCCTAAAACATAGTCGTATCATATACCTCCCATAGAAACCAAGTCCACTGCCCCACCGCACTGTCACATTACATATCACCTACAGACACCTAGTCCATTACCCAGTGCAATATCAAACCTACAACCATCACAACTTGTACCCATATAATTTCCTGGAAGATAGAGCATGAAAGATAGAGTATCCATCCATCCATCCTCACTACTTGGATCTTATAAAAAAAACCCCATATATATATGGGTGTTGGCACATGGATCTCGAAGTGGATGCGATGTATATAAAAATAACAAGGAATATTCGAAGTATATGTATACATATTCACATAAAATCCCATCCTATGGGTTCAAAAAAGGAATTACCTAACTCACAACATTGACACTTTTTCTACCACCACTAAATACAGAAAACAACATAATAAACACAAGGTATATGAAAATTTTCATTTTATTACAATCCAAGTCGATTTCATTTGAACATATCATTCCTTTAATTATTTATAAACAATCACATTTAACCACACAACCCATTATTAATTAATTCATTAAATATTTCCATACTATTAACCAAAGAAACCCAATCCATTTAAAACATTATTAACCAGTTATTCCATCACTACCTAGGCATCTAGCACAACACAACCATTCTCATCTCATCCACCACATAACACAAACACACATCACCACCCCACAACATGCCCTCATACCAACCACACATCACTACCCTACATCACACCCTCATACTAACCACACATCATGTCCCCACAACACGACCTCATACCAACCACACATTGAAAAAACAATACACCCTCCCCAACATCACAAATACACATTTCTACCCCACATCATAACCAAACCACAAAACATCTCACAAGAACAACATTTTTTTGATTTAGGAAAAGATACTTTCATCACATTACACTTATTTATTTAAGGCCATTCTCATACAAACCACAAATCTAAGGGTGAACATTTTATTAGCTGAATATAAGTGGTTAGAAAATTTCCATTTTGGGATGATATCATGATAACATGCAAAAAGGTTTCCATATCACAATAGCTGTAGTGAAAGAAAATTATCCCAAAAACCATGATTTTCAGTGTGGTTTTAAGTTCATTAATTCACAATATCCAGATAATAATATCAGAGATAAAAAACATGTGAATCAATCCCTATAAGCTTTAATTTAAATAAAAAAATTAATTTATCTTAATTAGGATATAAAAAACCATCTCCCATAGATAAATAAGAGTAATAATATAATGCCCCATCCTCAGATAACCTGAATCTAATGCATTATTACATTAAATTGTCATGATTATAAGGAATCACATCCCAAAGGACTGTATAGTTTAGCAGTCTTGGAAATCCATATTACACACATGATACCCATAGTATATTGGAAAAAAATAAGACATGAAACATAATAAATTTAAATGAACTACATACTTGAAATCTTAATCAAAGTTCTATTCTTCACACCCTAGGGAGAGAAACATAATAAGTATGAGCTCAAATGCTCAGTAAGGGTATGTACAACATAAATAATAATCAAGCTATATGGAAAGGTAAATATCTGAGAACACTTTCCATTTACAAAACTAGATAAGGAAAAATAATATGGCAAGTAAGTTACTAAAAAATAATCCATAAATAAATAAATATATAATGAACAACTTCTATAGATACTTCAATGTAAAATCTCATGGATAAATAATCATTGAAATTAAATGAGGTAAATACTTTATTTAAGGACGTCATGTCTTAGGAACATGAAAAACTATTACCGTCAAGACCTTTCACAAGATGGTTTAAAATTAAGGGTATAAACCCATTTGGACAACTTATTCCTCTCATGAGAACCTGTAGAAGCATTTAGGAGCTATATAAAGTCTAGGTTCCACCCATCATTGCCAGTCCAAAGTATTTCCCATATTAAATAACCAAAATAAATAATATGCCTTATCAAAAACCATATTGAATGAGAAATATGGATCTATCAATAGTTACCATGAAGTAAATATTATAATATCATGAAAATAATGAGATTCATGATATAACAAGTCAAAGTATAGAATATAGACCGTATAAAAGGAACTAGGTACATAACATTACAATATGCCTTAATGAAATGAAATTGAGACGAAATAAATTACCTTAAGTCTGATACTCTCTATATTTGTCCAAAACTTATGTATGATGGTATTATTAACTTATATTAGAATCATAATAATATTTATGATATCATATATTATTATTTCATGACTTTATATTTCCCGTTTATTAACAATTCCAAGTTAATGCAACATTTCGGGTAATAATCGCTTCGTTTATTGTACGTGTTTTGACTTGTTATTCTTGATCATATCACTTAGATCATGATTTAATTACTTCATAAATGTATAATATGATTTATATATCATAAATATTCATAATATAAATATATAATAGATATATATATTACATGTAATACACCATTCAGGGAGACGGTAATCCGTACGTATGCATGAACGCTGTTTTCATTTTCTTATCATATTGAATAGAAGTTAGTGAATAACATATATGTATATATATATATATATATATTATTACAGTAGAATTATTATGTCATATATTTCATAATTATTCATAATATATATCATTATAATCATTCTTGGTTGGTAAACATGGAAGATTAGTCTCATCGTGTCGTGGAGACGATAAGTCGTATGTACGCACGAGCGATGATATCATTTCCTTAATGGTTTAATTGTATATGTTTGGATTAAATATTAATTGTAAAGAAATAATATCATGTTATATTTATTATTTAATTCATTTTTATTCATCATTATACCCATTTAAATGAAGTATAAATGAAAAAAAGTTTACACCACAACGTGGAGACAATAAGCCGTACGTACGCACACATGGTGATTTTTTTTCAAAGAATGGGTAAAAGTGGAATATTTTTGTCCCATAATCATAAAAACATATCAGAATATAGTATATTATGGAGTTATTATTTTATTTTGGTAACAATTTAGTAATATGAATTAGAAGAAGAAATGAACTTTGAAAGAAGGGATAAAACGATTACCTCTTCTTCAGGTGTCTCCTTTTAATTTGAAAAAAAGGACTCCTTAAGTTGGTTTTATTCCCAAAGAGTGGAATCTAGGATGAAGTTAATGAATTTGGGAGGAGATTTTGGTAGGGGTTGTCCAAGAAAAATGGCATTGGAGGTGTGAATAAGTGGGTAGAGATGGTTCCCTTTTATAAGAGGGAGAATGGGTACTTTAGGAAGGTATTGAAATATTATTTTATTACACATTTATTTTCAGTTTCAAATGTTCCCAAACTCATTTATTTCAAAGATAAGATTCTGTTGGGTCGAAACACTCTCAAACAATAGGTTTTAGATAAGTTTAGCTCACAAAATTAACCTTATCATTTAGCTTTAACCCTTAGTTAAAAACATTAATTCTTACCATTTCTTCTTACATTTTCATAATATATGGTAACTATATTTACTATAAAATGACAAGAGAACTATAAGTGGATCATTAATAACATTTTTAACATTATATAAGTCATTTGGATGAATCTTAGATTTTCAGGACTACTATATCATTTAATAAAATAGTATTTGTTTTAAAAACTCATTTATGTCAAATTTGAAACTATTTAGGAATTGATTTTTGTTAAACTCTTACAAAATTGATTACTTCAAAAAAAATCATTAACTAAAAGATAATATGTCAATATCATACATATTTTTTATGGCATAAAAATATTTAAATTATATTTATTTTAATATTTATAATATCATTTAATTGAATATTTTGTTAATAAGGTAATCACTACATCATCATTGTGTCGTAAATAAATTTATTTATTTAATGTCTTAAAATTATAAATAAAATATCATGATGTAGGAAATATTTTTATATTTCTAACAAATATTTATAGTCTAAGAGATCAATTATATAACCCCATATATTTTTTTAGTAAAAGATACATTTTTATATTACATTTATCTTTGCTTTAAATTAATTCTTATAAAATGTCATTATCACAACCAAGTGGTTCCATGGAGTCCTAAAATAGACCCAAGATTTCCCATGGTCTGACATATCTCATCCAATAGGAGTATGACATGTGTTAGGGTAGTTTTATATTATTATAATATTATTTTATTACCCTTATTTACTTGATTTACCCTTTTTACCATGGTAAATAAAAATAATTACTGAAGTTACTAATCATAATGTCCAAAAATAAATGGTACCTATTTACATAATTTGTACATTATAATTCAAAATATGGAATCCATTTTTCCAAATTCAAAATATAAAAGTTTCCGTAATTAATTTAAATTCAATTCCCGTTGTCAAAACCAAAAAGCGGGTTTTTCCATGCAATCCATATTTTTTTATTTTCTAATAACACTTTTAAAGGGTAAGTGGACCCTCACAAAACCACCAGATTCAATCCATCACCAGAATTATAGCATACAACATTCAAATTTCAAACAAACACTGCATCCAACCCGATCTGTACCACCATTACCGCCTTCCAAAAAAACACATCATTCAAAATTAAAAAACCATCCAACATACACGCGCTTGCCTCAAGAATAAAAACCTTCACACCAGTCATCCTGTAGCTGAAATAACCCTCGCTAGACATCGACATCACCAACTCCATCCATCACCACATCAACACTGAAACCATTTTCTGCATCTTCATTGCCACTCGACACCTTCGTTCATCGGCACCGTCGTCGCTCGAAGCACCATACCAGAATACCAACATCGACCATCAGAAAAATGAATGTTGACCACAACATTGAAGGAGACCCCATCAGCCACCAACATAGAAACCATGAACCAAGGGTACACGATAACGAGAAAAGAGATCTGAACAAATCAAACCTCATATCAGGCCTCCGAGAGTAACACACATTGATGCGACCACTGACTTCAGCCTTGATCCCCAAAAGCGAGTGACCACCTGACTGAGTCAGAAAACCACCAGAACCCAACACATCGTAAGATGAAACTCCCAAAAACCGGGAAGGTCCCCATGAAAACTAGTGAGACATTGAAGAACCTGATCTAGAAAGAGAATACTAGAAGTCATTCAGTCAACGCAACACCATCTTCGCTGCTATCCATGGATCAACACCAACACCACCCTTTTCCATCACTAAAACACCCAAATAAACACAAAACCCTCACCCGAGCACAAGAATCATCACTAGGATCCTCCTCCATATCGCACCACACACCCAAAACCTCATGAGATTCAGTGCTCCCGACCGACCTGGATGGAAGCAAAGAGCCTAGAGGCTAGAGAGAGTGTGAACAGAAGGGCCTTCCCAGCAAGCCACTGAGCACAACGACAGACGCCCCAAAAAAGAAACATGCAAACCAAAAAAGGGGAAACAAATGCCTGCCAGAAAGAAACACCACAAGGGGATAAAATCCTAGAGAGGAACCCATGACTGAAACCCTAAACATGGGAAAAAATATCCGCCGATAAACCCACTGCTGCCTAACCGCTTAACCCAAATCCTCAATTTTTCCATCACTCCATATCCTACATAGAGAGGAACGATGGAGCACGAGGACAGAGCGCAAAATAGGTAGTCGAGGATAAAGCAGAGCACCTTCACAGAGCAAGCGAGAGAGAAAGAAGAACAGAAGGGAGTGGAGTGTTAGAACCACCACCGTCTGGGAGATATAGAAACCCTAGGAGGGTGAAGGTGAGCCGAGAGCAGCCACGACGAATGAGGCGCCCCAAAAAGCAGGTTTTTAAGAAGTAATATCTATCAAAAGATTAACATGTGTTTATGTACAATTTAAATGTGAAATTGATTCCAATGTCCATAATTATATTAAATTATAAAATATTAATTAAATTAAACTTTAAAAAAAATTAAAAAAATACAATTCTAACAATATTAATAAATTATATGAAAATGCAGTTTTGAGTTAAAATGCTGATTTTTTCACTATTCATCAAAAATTGAAACTTTTTAGAAAATTACCAAAATTTCACCCTAAGATAATTTTGATATTATGAATTAAAAAATGAATTCTATTTTAAAAAATAAGTTTTATAAAATTTCAAAATGTGGTTGGTAATATTTATAACTACTTTTTAAATGGCTACTTTGATAGGTCGTGGTGTGTTTGAACTCAAGGTTGTGTACAATGCAAGCCATTGAATTATTTAAAAAGAAGCATACTATGGATTCTTTGGGTGTTACATTATTCCCCCATTAAAAAATTTCATCCTCTAAATTTCTAGAATATCACGACATAAAAAGATTCAGGTGGTTCTTTATCATATGTTATTTAGGTTCCCATGCCACCTCTTCCATTTTATGGTTTTTCCAAAGAACTTTTACCATACGAATTGTCTAATTTCTCACATTTGTTCCCTAGTATCAAGAATATTGATAGGCACTTCATAATAAGATATATCAGGTTCCAATTCTATTTCTTCATAGGTGAGTACATGCATTGGGTCTTGCATGTATTTCCTTAATAGTGATATGTGGAACACATCATGAACTTTCGAGAGACTTGGAGGAATTAAAATATGGTAGGGTACATATCCTATTCGTTTTATAATTTCCAAAGGCCTGATGTACATGGTAGTTAATTTACCCTTCTTACCAAATCGTATAAAACCCTTCCATGGAGATACCTTCAAGAAAACATGATCTCCTACTTGAAATTCCAAATCCTTCCTTCGATTATCAGCATAGATCTTTTTCATACTTTGAGCTGTTTTGATATGGGTTTGGATAATCCTCACCTTCTCCATTGTTTCTTCAACAACTTCTGGACCTACACATTTTCTTTCACCAACATCATCCCTACAAGTTGGTGTATGACATCTCTTTCCATATAATTCTTCATATGGTACCATCTGGATACTTAAATGGAAGCTATTGTTATAGGAAAATTATACTATAGGTAAATACTGATCCCATATACCTTGAAATTCAAGTGAGTAGGATCTCAACATGTATTCTAAAGTTTGAATAGTCTATTCTGATTGTTAATTAGTTTGAGGGTGGTATGCAGTGCTCAAATTAAGTTTTGTATCTAGGTACTTCTAAATACTTTTCTAGAATCTTGTTGTAAAATAGGGATCACAATAAGAAACAATCGATAGGGGTACACCATGAAGTATTAAAACTTCATTAATATATAGTCTTTCTAAACGTTGAAGTGATAAATCTTCTCTTATAGAAAGAAAATGTGCTGACTTGGTAAGACGATCAACAATAACCCATATCGCATCATTCCTTCGAGGAGTATTTGGTATCCCCATAACAAAGTCCATTGTAATATCATCCCATTTCTACACAGGTATATGAAGAGGTTGCATGAATCCTCTAGGATTTTGTTTTTTGGCCTTCACCTATTGACAAACCAAATATTTTGACACATAATAAGAAATTTCCCTCTTCATGTTATCCCACAAAAAATGTTCCTTCAAATCTCTATGCATATTAGTTCCACCGGGGTGTATAGAGAAATTAGAGCTATGAGCATCATCTGATAATTCGCTTTTTAGATTAGGTATATAAGGAAAAAAAATCCTCTTCCCAAATTTCAAAATTATATCTTTAAATACTAAATCAATCAATCTCCCATCATTCACAGATTTAATTTTCTTTTGAAACTCCTCCTTATCAGTCTGAGAACTTTTTATCCTTTGAAGTAAAGATGGTTTGACAACCATTTGGAAAATTAGTGATGTTTTACCCTCAATGATAATTCCCATATCCATACTTTCTAGATCCATAAACATAAGATTCCTTTCAACTCTCATCTTGTTCATAACTCCGTGGTCTATTCTGCTCAAGGCATCCACCACCTTACTTTCCTTCCCTAGGTGGTAGTGTATTATGAAATCATAATCCTTGAGTAGCTCAATCCATCTCCTTTGTCTCATGTTAAGTTATTTATGTGAGAAAATATATATTTGAAACTCTTGTGATCAGTATATATCTCACATTTTCACCATAGAGATAGTGTCTCTATATCTTCAGAGAAAAGATCACTACAACTAACTAAATATCATGATTTGTATAGTTTTTTTCATGGGTTTTTAATTGCCTTGATGCATATTAAATAACCCTATCATTATGTATAAGGACTCAACAAATTCCTTTCCTTGATGAATCACTATAAATAACAAACCCATCATTCCCAGATGGTAAAGTCAAGATAGGAGTATTGACTAATATTCTCTTTAATTCATTAAAAAAATCTTCACACTATTTTTTCCAAACAAAAAATAACCCTTTTACGTGTGATCTTGGTTAATGGGTTAGTGAGTCGGGAAAAATTCTAGATGAAACACCGATAATAACCTGCTAAACCAATAAAACTGCGTACCTCACTTATACTTGTTGGTGCTAGTCATTCTTGAATTGCCTTTGTCTTTGAAGGACCAACAGAGATTCCATCCTTGGAGACTATATGGTCAAGGAAATAAATTTCTTGAAGCCATAATTCACACTTGAGAAATTTACCATATAATTCTTCTCTCCTGAGAGTCTCAAGAATGATTTGAAAGTGATAACATGGTCTTAAAAGATTTTAGAAGATATCAGAATATCATCAATGAATACCACAACAAAATCATCAAGATATTCTTTGAATACTCTATTCATGAGATCTGTAACACCCCAAGCTTCCACGGTACATTTCTATTTAAATAATTCAATAGCTTGCGTTGTATGTAACTTCGAGTTCTAGCACACCACGACCAATCAAACTAGCCGTTATGAATAGTAATACCCTATTTTTGAAATTTTATAAATTTTATTTTTGAAAATGGACTTTATTTTTGGATTTGGAATATCAAAATTAGCTTAGGGTGAATTTTTAGTATTTTTCTGAAAACAATCAATTTTTGATTAATATTTAAAACACTGCATTATTGTTTAAAACCGAATTTTTATTTAAATTATTGGTTATTTTATTTAAATTTATTTTAGGTCATAATAAATTCATAATACCTATATATGTTTAATGTAATTTTTTGGAGTCATTTTATCACAAGATTAGATATATAACATTTTATTGAACATTTTAACGTCTTTTACCCACCTTCTAGGCACATTTGCAAAGTTTCATAAAACGTAAATTTATCGCTTCTATGAATTGAATTTCAAAAATTCAAGAGACACGGTTGACATCAGTAAGTAAAATGTGGTTCAATAAGACGAAAATAATTTTTGGTGAATAGTAACTTTTGAATTTTATTTACCATGGTTAAAAGTAAATAGGATAATTAAAAGGTGAAAATAATATTATAATTACCCTAACACATGTCCTAATTCTATTATATAAGTGTATTTAGATGAAAATAAACCTTATGAATAAAATATTATCCTCTTTGATCCACTTGTATCAGATAAGGGTATTTATTATTATTTTATTTAAAGAAGAGTTAAAAGTGTTAAATTAAAATTTTAATAACTAAAACATTTTTAATATAGGTTTATACATAAGATAAATTCGAATATAAATATTAATTAGAAATATAAAAATATTTCCTACATAATGGTATTTTATTTATAATTTTTAGACATTAAATAATTAAATTTATTTATGACACAATGATGATGCAGTAATTACCTTATTAATAAAATATTAAAATAATTGATATTATAAATATCAAAATAAATATAAATTGAGAATTTTGATGAATTAAACTAATTTTCTAGGTTAATATTACATTTTAGGGTTAATAAATAAATTTTTTCTAAGTGATAAAGTTGTTACTAATTTCAAAAAAACAAAATACCAAATAGTGTCAAAAATTGACATAAATGAGTTTTTAAAACAAATACTATATTATTAATTGATATAATATTCCTAAAAATATAATGTTCATCTAAAGGACTTATATAAGGTTATATATGTCAATAATGAACCACTTGAGGTTTTCTTGGCTTTTTATAGTAATTTTATTAATCATTTATTATAATAATACAAGAATACATGGTAAAAGTTAAACTATTTAACTTAGAGTTAAATATAAAAGATAAGGTTAATATGGTGACCTAAAAATATCTAAAACCTATTGTTTGGGAGATTTTCGATCCATCCACACCTTATCCTCGAAATAAATCCTTTTGGAGCCATTGGAAACTGAAAATGATTTTACAATGAAAAAAAATTTCATGCTTTTTCTAAAGTGACCCTCACCTCTCTTATAAAAGGGTACTTCCCCTTCTCTTAATTTTACACCTCCAAATCATTTTTTCACAGCCAAACTCTACTCAAATATCCTCCCAAATACCCTAAATTAAACCTAGATGCCTTAGTTTGATCAGAAATCCAACATAAGGACCCCTTTTGATCAAATCAAAAGGAAGCACCCGAAGAAGAGGTAATAATTTCATCACCTCTTTCAAAGTTCATTTCTTCTTCCACTTCCTATTTATTTGTTGTTTCCATACCAAAATAATTAATTCAGTACATTATACATACTATGATGTTATTATAAATATGGTACAACCATATTAATTATTCTATCCATTCTATGAATGACAAAGTCACCATTAGTGCGTACGTATGACTTACCGTCTCCACATCGGGGTGTAGTTTGTTATTCAACACTTAATTTTCTGGATGGGTATAATAATGAGTATAATTTATGTAAATAATAAATATAACATGTTAATTATTCTGTATATATGATATACCATCCAATTACATATGATCTAACCATCAACAGAATGATATTTTCACTCGTGCGTACGTACAGATTACCGTCTCCACGAACGCGATTAGATTCATTCCCCATCATAACCTTTCAAGAGTAATTTTCATTTTATGAATAAAAATATTTTTTAAGAACTTAATATCATTCTGTATATGAATCAAACACATCCTATCCATAACAAACATGACTTATGTAGAGAAACATATAAAGGAAAATGAATCAGTTAACCTATGAAACAATGATACTACAAAAATATTATTAACAAAGTAATATTAGAAGATCATATATGATATCATATTTATGTATGTGGTTATTTTATAATTTAATAAAAATTATTTAACTATTATACATGAGGTTAACATACCCTCTACCAAGGAAAATTACAATGTAAGGGTTAATTCTACAATCTCTTCATTATCCAAGGTTGTTTATACGTGAGTATCTACTGGGACTTATTTATCATCTACATTAGTGTTTATTAAAAATGTATTTCAAAACATTTATACTATTTCCTAGAATATGGGTTAAATTTATTTATACCATGGTTTGACTTTTTATAATTTTTTTTGAAAATAATCTTTTCATTGTTTCCTAAACAAGGTACTTTATGACCTTTTTAACAAATCAAGGTAAGAATGTTTTTTTAACTTATACGACGGGTGTAGCTATTTTATGCCATTATAACACCTTAAAAGATTCCCTTAAAATATTATAAGAATATTTTTAAAATAAAAGTTTTCTTTTATAATTATGTGACTTTTAAATGATTTCAAAATAGAAAGAGATACTTCTCTCAAATTGTTTTGATTTCATCTATGTCAACATCCTTTAATGGATTTTACACTTGTTTGAAGTTGATTTATTATGATAAAATATTCTATATTGTATTGAAGGTTTTGTGATATGTTTGACTGTGGATATATTATTTTATACCATTTATGGTTTATGGTTAAATTATTAACATTTTGTATGATAGTTTTAATACAAATGTTTATGTTATGTTTCAACCTTTTCATATGAGGAATGCATTGGACTTAGTAAGTGACAGGTGGAGATCGCTATAACTCCTCGATTAATCTGTAGGTCTCATGAGACAAACTAGTGTCTTGGCATAAGGCCTTGAAAAAATTGTATTTGTAGTCTTGGCATGAGGCCTTGACTATGTGGTTGTGATGTCCGACATTATGCATTCCATCATTATGAAATCAGCTATTGATATTACATGTGATTATTTGACTAGTAGAATATCCATGCGAATAAGTAAATGGAATTATTTGATTTATATTTGCTATATTATACTAAAGTTTAAGTTTAAAATACTTGTGTTTTAGTCTTATATATTTCCTTAAATATTTATGCTTATTTATGATAGTTTCCACTATATTTTTATCCTTAATGATCATCTGAGATCACCCCTTTCTTATGTTTTATTTTTCCCAGGATGTGAAGAAGTATATTATGATTGACCTGTAGGGATAGGATATGGGATATGAGTGTGTTAAAAGGGTACACAAATGTTATTTTTTTCCATTTCATAATGTAATGTAAATCTTATGTATGTATCTAGTACTTCAAAGGATACTAAACTAATTGGTATTTCGTGACATATCTCTTATGATCATGCCAATTTTATGTAATAATTCATCGACTCATGGTAACTAGGGTTGATGCATTGTAGTTGGTATCATAGGGAGGTTTAGTACAAACCTTGGAAACTAGATTTAGAAAAATTTTTATTAGAGAACATTACCCTAAGATATACTTTGATGATTAGTATAGACGAACATCCTAGAATTTTGATAATATAGAGATTTTGTGAATTTTACAAGAAATAAATCCCTGTCTAGTTATGAATAGGTAGAGGTGGATCTGACATAGATTTACCTAGGAGTGAAAACTCCGACAAGGAGTTTCGGGCTTGACCCTGGGTATCCTGGTACACGAGAATGGGCATTTCTGCACTCTTGGTTACGAAACTCCTGGGGGATATGCTTAGGATAATTCATATTTTCTTTACAAACCATTATTAAGGATTTATGAGTAAATACTTCCTCAAAGATTTTTTTATGATTATGGTTTATACACATAAATTGCTCAATTTATGTTAGGTATTTTACAAGTTTGGTATTATGTATTGCAATTCATAAACTTATCTAGTGTATTCTATTGTTTAGAAATGGAACCTAGTGAAAGGAATGGAAACTGTATCAAAACACATAATCCATGTAGGGATTTACCTCATAATCAATATAATTATAGTGGAAACTAGTGAAAAAACATTTTTTATGTCGGTTTTTAACTGGAATTAATATAGATGATGTTATAAATATAGTTTTTTTATGTCGATTATTTAAAAACTGATGTAAAAAACATAACATCAAGGTGTTTTTCACTTCGGTTATTAAATAATCGATGTGAAAAAACCAGTTGGGGGAGGGTTTATCATGTCGGTTATTAAATAACCGGCGTGATAAACCAGTGCGAGGGGTGTTTATCACGTCGGTTATTAAATAACGGACGTGATAAACTCCTGGGAATGGTTTATCACATCAGTTATTTAATAAATGACATGGTAAACCATTTCCCAGTCCTTTATCACATCAGTTATTAAATAACCGACGTGAAAAACCAGTTTGGGGGAGGGTTTACTACATCGGTTATTAAATAACTGACGTGATAAACTAGTGTGAGGGGTGTTTATCACGTCGGTTATTAAATAACCGACATGATAAACCCCTGGGAATGGTTTAGCACGTCAGCTATTTAATAACCGACGTGGTAAACTATTTCCCCGACCTTTATCATGTCAGTTATTAAATAACCAACATGAAAAACCATTCCACAGGGGGTTTTCACGTCAGTTATTTTATAACCGACGTGAAAAACCAGTTGGGGGAGGGTTTATCACATCAGTTATTAAATAACTGACGTGATAAACCCCAGGGAAATGGTTTTCCACATCAATTATTAAATAAACAATGTGGTAAACCATTTACCAGGCCTTTATCACGTCAGTTATAAAATAACCGACATGGAAAACCAATTTTTTTTTAAAAATAGAAAGCAGTCCTCTGCCCTCCCCAGAAACAACCAGAAACCAAACCAAGAATTCGTACCAAAAAAACAGAAGTAGAAAAAAAAAGAACCAAATCAAAATTAAGCATTTACATTGATAACATTTAAAACTTACAATTTCAACTAAAAATAACATAAATCTAACCAAAACAATCACCAAATACACATTTACAATTACAATTTTCAAAATTACATTTTACTTTACAAACAAACTAAAATCCAATCAAACCTGTAAAATAATTTGACCATTCCACTTGTAATTGTTTTACCTCTTGAGCACTATATGGATTAGGGTCATCAAATAGATACAAAGTTATAGGAAAATAGTTAACATGTAAAATGAATAAATCAACTGAAATATTATGGAAATGTTCATAAGAAAATCTAACCTGGTCAAACTTCAAAAGTGTTCCCGTTGTAATTATTTCATACATAAATCTTAACATATAATATCCATATTCGATGACGCCTTTTTTTATGACAGTTCTATTTAAATGAGTGTCAATTAAATATAACTTTTTATTTAATACATCCAAAAGTACAAATTAAAAATGGATATTTACCTTCACTTGTAAATATTTGATCTTGGCACCCCTTTTGTTTGTGGTTTTTCGAAAGTTGTTCCATCCCCTGTTAGAAAATAATATGAATGAGATAAATTTAAAATTCATTATAATATAAAAAACTATTAGGAAATTGAAACATACTTCTTCAATGAATTCTTAAAACTTTTTCGCGCATCACCATGGATAGAGCATATACAATATAGTGTTTTCTCTCGTGGACAAAAAACACCCAACATCCAATGATCACTGATATAAACAAAAATTTTAGGTTAGTAGTTTTCTTTGTTAAAAGAGATAGAACACTATCAGATATATGTTTCATACCTCTCACAATAAGGCATCATCCAACACTGTGTGATAATATTTTGTTGAAATCTTTCATCAACATAAATTGCTATTTCTTCCTTATCCAATGAATGTGCATTAGGGGAAAGAAAATGAGGGTCCATGAACCCATATACATCTGTCTGGTCATTCCTCTCACACATGTTATAAATTTACCTAATAAAAAATAGAAATAAGTACTCGTTTTTTATAAATTTAATGTAGGAAAAAAATTGTGTTAAGACTTACATGGAAAAAATCTGCACCACGTTGACGCCCAACTTGTCTCCAGTAACAAGCTCCATGATATCATTTTTCAAAATTCCCACATTTATTGAACGTCCAAAAATATGACCTTCCAATGGAAATGAATAATGTTCCACTAATAAATTTGAATATCTTGACAATCTGTCAAGACTACTAGAATTTGTATCTGATGTCATAGCTATTTGTCTTTGTTGTCGTCTATAAAGTATTTGTTTAACTTTAAATTATTTCTGTAAATAAATTGATAAATATATTAGCTTTAAAATGATAAAAAAAATTTATTAATAAATAAAATATAAGATATAACACACATACCTCTATGGTAATGACTCACAGAAGTATGGATGGCCAAACTAAAAAGTGGTCGATACTATGTCCAATTGTCATCTCCTCATCTGTAGGTACTGGAACTCGAGATGATATATCTATAATATCCTGTACAGTGACCCTATGTTTCTCTACCTCTAACTACTGATGATGAACCATATCTCCTATACAATATACCAACCCATATGCCACTATATGATGGGGAGGATCATCAACATACAACTCACAATAAGTAGGAAGCTGTGGCGAAGGAGTAGGATAAAAAATGGGGTACGCAGGTTGAGGTGGAGCAATGGAGGCCTCAGGCTGAGGTGGAGTAGTGGGAGCTGATACAGGAGGTGGGGGAGTGGGATCTGCTACCAGAGGTGGAGGATAAAAAATGGGGTCTATAGGGGGATCTGGAGGAGTGGGAGCTGCAGTCTGAAATTGTCTTTTCATGTCTACAAACATAGACTCTACTGATGCTCTGATCTTTTCCTGCATCATCACATTAATATTTTTAACTTCAGCCTCCAAAAAATCTATTTTTTATACACACCCTCAATGGAAGATGTTGAAGAACGTGACAACACTTTTCTTACAGATACACCCATCGGGTATCCTCATACACGACCAAGGTGTTCAGGCTTTCCCAATGCTTCAGATAAAATATCATGCCTCCCAATAGCTATAAATGCCCCCTGTGTGCTCTGCTCCTCAAGAGAATCCTATATTAATTAATTAATTTTTTTTATTGACTCAAAGTATATAATTCATAGATGAAAATTTAAATAAATAAAATAAATATCTTACAATCCTCTTAGCTACGATCCTTGATTCATCTGAAAGATATTTCCCCTTTTTGCCCATCTGAGCCCTATTCTATTTTTCATGTCTAGATTGAGGGGACGGGGGAACAACCTCTCCTGAGCTTGAAGACTTAGCTGTAAGTTTTTCTAATTTTTTTGCCATCATTTTTTCTTCCAATAATGTATACCCCCCCCCCCCGAGATAATCTATGAGGGTATACATTTTTAGCTTGGATCTCCTGATGATATTTACTTGTTTTATGTAAATTGACAACAAGAAATAATTAACAAATTATTAATAAGTTCAGTTATATAAGAAAACTTATAAAAGGTTACATTGCACTTACCAAAAATGATTCTTGTCTCCTACTTTGATATTTTTTCTCCATGTGTCTTCATCTATAAAAGGATATATACGACATGTATGACAACCCTTCTTTTTATTACAACTTAAAAATGATTTATTACATAAAACTTCAATTAATACAACAAATAAGATTGAGAGGTTTAGCGTCTTTGGGGCTTAGGATCATTACATAAAAACTTAAAACATTAAATACAACATCTTTATTGAAAACTTCCTTTACATGACCACTACATTCCTTCGTACTTAGCATTGCATGGGATAACCTGAGGACATGCATAAGAAAAGGGTGAGATATAAAGCCCAGTAAGGGAGTACACATGAAATAAAATGAAGAGTACAATACATGTTAGACAATAGTCATATCAATAGAGCATAAGAAAAACATGAACATAAAGGCATGATAAAGAATGATAATCATAACATGGAAATGTGGCAACAACACTTAACATGGAATTAGCATGAGAAAAGGCTCATTGCACATGGAGCATGAGTAAATCCTAATTGCACAAAAAGCACAAGTAAACCCTCATTGCACTTGAATTATAATGAGTCAACACTGATTGCACATGACGTATCATGATACTATACTTTACCCAATGCATTGGAGCGCTATAAGGGCGCACCCTTCTTAAACATTTCATTTCATGCATAAGTGTGCCACATGGATCATAAAACATGGATTCATAAAACATAATCATTTATTCCACAATAAAGGAATGTGGAATTAATACATTAAACTTTACAATCAATAAGTAAATGTGCATAAAGGTGAATACCCTTGATGGAGAAATGGGCATGGTATTCACTACAAAATGACATTGGCTTAGAAATTGGTGCGATTTCGGCAGCGTAACGGCGTGACATAAGAATTCATAACAATGGTTGATGAGAGAGAAAGGGGTTCCTCATCATATTTACATGTAATGGACAGTAATGAGGTCATATAGATACATGTAGCAACAATTGTAATGGAATTTAGATTCATGATACAAAAGTATTGCTTGAATGTAAAAAGAGGAGAGAGAAGTTCCGTTCGGAATTTCGGCATAGTAACGGGTGTACGTGGGAGGAATTTAATGAGAGATAAAGGTTCTCCCATCATTCAAAAATATTGAGGGAAGTATGAGCGAGGTGAAAAACCATACCCCAACATTAATAATTGAAATTAAAAGGACAAAACAACTTAATGAAAATTGGACAAAAATGAGAAAGGAAGAAAAAACCCTTACTTGGAAGTGTGCTTACAAAGGCTAGAGAGAGGCTTGTGAGAGGCTTATTGGGAGCTTGGAGCACTGTGGGAGGATTCTACAGAGAGTAGGGTAGAGTTTGGACGAACTCTAAATGCTTTTAGTGAGGAGGAAGTGGGAGCTTGGGTGGGTTTATATAGGAAAGGTGAGGGAATTCTTTATTATTTAGGTTTGGGACCCCTTATATTAAATTAATCCAAACCACAAACCATCACATGGTTTTTGCCCATGGTTTTTGGAAAAGGGAAGAGGAAAATAATATTTTATAAGGCCAAGGTCCGAAATTCTTAAAATATTAGGGTTGCTTATGTGGAGGTGAGTCACACTCCCATGGAAATTAATTTAAAAAGACAAGGTGTTTAATAAGTCTTGAGGGGTCCATTAATGCTTTGAAAAGTAATCCAAACAAACCCAAAATCACATTATTTTAATGGTAAAACATATATTGGCCGAACATAAAGATTATAGTATTTTATTACATCACTATTGGTTCATTATGATGTTATAAAACACATTATATATTTAAACAGTATTTAATTTTTACTCAAATATTTGACTGTCTCAGAAAATTATGAAAAATTCACCATTGGATAATTTCGACATCCTGATTCCAAAAATAAAATTTATTTTATCTAAATAATTTTCTAAATATGTTAATTTTCACTTTTTAAATAAAAACCGACATTTATAAAAAATTCATTGGTTTTGACAAAAATGGCTTTCAAACCTTAATAAAAATTATAATTGCATTCATAAAATTACATGATCATTTATATATAATAAAATTAATCTAATAATAATAATAATAATATTTTATTAAAATATTATTTAATTCAAAAATCCCTTAATTTAATAAAATAGATTTCTTAATTAAATAGTAACTAAAAACACCATTTGTACTTTAAAAACTATTTACAATGTATCAATAATGACAAGAAATTATATTCATTATTATATAAAAAAATAATGTACATGAACATAGTACTATCGATTAGTTACATAACCCCTTAAAACAGCCGCATAAGACCTAAGGGTAAGGAGTGAGGTGGTGAAAGACTCTTGGGGTGGCTCAGATAACATCGTTCGAGTGGTAATTTCTATCAACTTCCACTTCTCCCGTAGATGGTCCCGTTAGAGCTTGACATGGTGCAGCTCAGCTTGGGCTTGGTCAAGAGCGAAGCCCAAGGACGCCACCTATTTTTCGAGCTCCGATAAATGGGCTTCATATGGGTAAATTATACTGGATGAGGCCAATGATTCATTTATCTAAGTAAAATTGGATGTGTTAAAGCCATATATTTATACTAATCATATGATCAATGTTCAACGACTATAAAAGTAACAGTCACAATTCTTATCATAAAACCAATGAATTTGACATTTTATAAAATCATTTTATATAAAGAGACATTTAATAAGATCAAGAGGGATTTTCTATTAATGAAACTTTGGATCGTTATAATATTCCCCCCTTGAGAAAATTCGGCCTCAAAATTTTCCTTTTCCCACACTAAAACATATGTGGGTAACTCAACTTAATCACTTCCTCCGATTCCCAAGTTTCTTCTTCAAACTTGTGGTTTCTCCACAACACCTTGACGAGGGGCATTGTCTTATTTCGTAGAACTTTTTCTCTATGATATAAGATCTTCACTGGTTGCTCCTCATAAGAAATATCGTCTTCCAATTGTACCACCTCAGAAGAGAGTACATGTGAAGGGTCCGGTATGTACTTCCTTAAGAGGGATACATGAAAGACATCATGTACTTTGGACATATTAGGCGGAAGTGCTAGTCGATAGGCCATAACCCTGACACGATCAAGAATCTCGAAGGGGCCGATGTACCTTGGACTTAACTTCCCTTTCTTTCCAAACCTCATGAACTTCTTCCACGGAGATATGCATAGAAAAAACATGTCTCCAACTTTAAACTCAAGGTCTCATCGACGATTATCTGCATAACTATTCTGTCGACTCTGGGACGCCTTGATATGCTGCTGAATGGTTTTCACCTTCTCCACCATTTCCTCAACCATTTCTATTCCAATCAACTTACGTTCACCGACCTCATCCCAACATGCCGGTGTTCTGCACATTTTCCCATATAGGGCTTCATATGGTGCCATTTGGATGCTCGAGTGGAAATTGTTATTATAAGAGAACTCAACCAGAGGAAGATGTTGATCCCATCCTCCTTTAAATTCCGTTGAGCATGCTCTCAACATATCCTCAAGTGTTTGGATAGTCCGCTCGGATTGGACATCAATTTGAGGATGATAGGCCGTACTAAAGTCCAGTTCAGTATTCAGAGCATATTGAAGACTCTTCCAAAACTTAGAGGTGAATCTTGGATCTTGGTCATACACAATAGATAGTGGTACTCCATGCAACCTTACCACTTCCCTGATATATATCCGTGCCAGTTGATCCAATGAGAAATCCTACCGAATAGCAATGAAGTGTGCACTCTTTGTAAGACGATCCACAACAACCCATATTGCATTGTTGCCTTTGGATGTCCTCGGAAGTCTGGTGACAAAGTCCATGGTGATGTTTTCCCATTTCCATTCTAGTATGGGCAATGGTTGCATCATCCCCTTATACTTCTGCCTCTCTGCCTTCACTTGCTGACACATCAGACACTTTGATGTATATTCAGCAATCTCCTTCTTCATATTATCCCAACAAAAGTTTTCTCGGAGATCTCGATACATCTTTGTTCTCCCTGGGTGAATAGAGAAATTTGAACTATGTGCATCATCCAAAAGATCCTTCTTCAGCTCTGGACTTGATGGAACACATAGTCTTTTCCCAAACCGCACAATTCCTTCTTCATTAACATTAAACTCTGAGGATTTCCCTTTTTCTATAGCTCCCACTTTTTCTTGAATTCCCACATCATCCTTTTGAGCATCCTTTAACCTTTACAAAAGATATAGTTGAGAAATAATTTGTGAAAGGATTGATGATGTTCCCTTCTCTATGATTCCCATGTCCATCTTCATCAATTCTAAGAAGATTGGATCCTTCTCAATTCTCATCATTGATAGAATCACTGGATCCTTTCTAATTAGGGCATCTGCCACCTTGTTCGATTTCCCAGGGTGGTAATGGATTGAAAAGTTATAATCCTTGATGAGCTCTATCCATATTATCTGGCGCATATTAAGCTCTTTATGTGTGAATATATATTTAAGACTCTTATGGCCAGTATATATCTCACATTTATCTCTATAGAGATAATGCCGCTAGATTTTCAAGGCAAAGATCACCACCGCCAACTCCAGATCATGTGTTGGATAGTTTTTCTCATGGATTTTCAACTGCCTTGAGGCATAGGATATCACTTTATCATTCTGCATCAGCACACATCCTAAGCCCTTCTTCGAAGCATCACTGAATACCACAAAAAGCTCCCCACTTGTGGGTAAAGTGAGCACGGGCGCAGTGATAAGCCTCCTTTTCAACTCCTTGAATCTTTCTTCGCATTCATCACTCCAAGCAATCATTACTCCCTTTCGAGTTATCTTGGTAATAGGGTTAGACAATCATGAGAAATTTCTCACAAATCGTCGATAATATCCAGCTAACCCAAAGAAGCTACGGATATCTGTTACTGATGTTGGCCTCGGCCATCCCTCAATTGCATCTGTTTTGGATGGATCCACATATATCCCATTGCTTGTGATGATATGGCCCAAGAATGAGACCTCCTTCAACCAGAGCTCACACTTGCTGTACTTTTCATAGAGATTATCCATGCACAAAGTCTCTAGTATAGTTCTTAAATGCTCCTCATGATCCTCCTTGGTTTTGGAGTATATTAGAATATCATATATAAAGACTACCACAAATTTTTCTAGGTAATCTCTAAAGACTCTATTCATCAAGTCCATGAAGATTGCTGGAGCATTGGTGAGTCCAAAAGGCATTACTATGAATTCATAGTGCCCGTATCTTGTATGAAAAGCAGTCTTGGGGACATCTTCCTTCTTCACCCTTACTTGATAATATCCCAACCGCAAATCTACCTTGGAGAAGAATTGTGCTCCACGCAGCTGATCGAACAAGTCATCAATTCTTGGGATAGGATACTTGTTATTTATCATGATTTTGTTAAGTTCACGATAATAGATGCAAAGCCGCATTGACCCATCCTTCTTCTTGACGAAGAGGACTGGTTCACCCCATGGTGAAGCACTTGGGAATATAAAACCTTTATCCAGATTCTCCTATAGTTGTTTCTTCAGCTCTTCAAGCTCTAAAACAGCCATTCCATATGGAGTCTTGGATATTGGTAAAGCCCCGAGTATAAGTTCAATTGAGAATTCAACATCCCTTCTAGGAGGAAGACCAGCCAGTTCCTCGGGAAACACTTCAGTGAATTCCCTCACAATAGGCATTTATTCAAGGATGGTTTCTTCTTTGGACTCAATCATCTAAGCCAGATACACGTGCTCATAAGGTAGTAATATCCACGCTTGAGATGATGGAGCTAAAAGAGATTCATCTTCCTCCTTACACTTGTAAAGAATCGGGGGTCGATTCTCCATATAGAGTGTGATTTCCCTCTCCTGACAATTTATGTTGGCTCTATATAAGGAAATCCAATCCATGCCAAGAATTGCATCAAATTTCACTAGAGGGAGTATGATGAGGTTCACCGGGAAATTCAATCCAAAAATTATAACAGGGGAGGACTTCTATTCATGGGATGCAATGATTGCCCCATTTGTCGTACTCACCGACATCTTCACTTCCATGATTTGTGGTGGTGCTGGGATTGTTCTACTAAACTTTCTAGATATAAAAGAATGTGTAGAACCTGAATCAAAAAGTACGTTTGCTATTCTTGAATGAATAAATAGCGTACCTGTCACCACTTCATTTTCGGGGTTCACTTTGGAATAAGTGATGGAAAAATCTCTTCCTTGCCGCCTTAGAGGTTGTTGGTCGTCTCTGAAAACCCTTAGATTAGGGCACTGATTTGCAAAATGACCCGGTTCTTTGAATTTGTAGAATTAAACAACACGTTGAGGTTCGAATGGAGCGTTCCTCTCCTCTGTCGCAGCCGCAGGTCTTTCTTGCCGACAGTTAATAGATAGGTGCCCTTCTCTTCCACACCTGAAGCATTTCCTCGTCCCCTTAAGGCAATTTCCAAGGTGCTTCTTTCCACACTTTTGGTAAGTGGGGTGCTGGATCTTCTTATCACCGTTGGATTTATCCATCGACCCACCAGCATTGAAGTCCACCTTATGCTTCTTATCCCCATGATACCCCTATGATTCTCTGATCTCCATTTCTACCTTGAGGGAACATCGGACAATTTCCTCATAGCTGTTAAAGTCACGGATCTCTAATGCTTTCTGCAGGCTAGGATTCAGCCCACAAAAGAAGCGATCAACCTTGCATTCGGGGGTAACGACAAATCCAGAAGTGTATCGTGCAAGCCTTGAAAAGTTTGCCTCGTACGCTCCAACATATTCTTCGTCTTTTTGCTTGAGGGAAAGGAAGTCCCTTTCCATCTTAAGTCGGAGGGTGCATGTAAAATATTTATAGAAAAACATCTTCTGGAAATCCTTCCATTCCAGCACCTCAATATCCTCCTCAGGATTCATATTTTTGATCAATGTCCACCATTGATCAGCTTCACCCTCCATACGATAATCTTCCAGGAGAACCTTCTCTTGTTCAGAACATTGAAAGATGGAGAAGATCTTTTCAATGGAGTTGATCCATTGTTCAGTGATCGTGGGATCAGATGATCCACTAAAAGTAGGAGGCCTTTGTCTCATGAAGATCTTGATAGCGACTTGTTCTTTCTTAGGGGGGTTTGGAAGTTCCTCTTGACCCGTGTTTCTATTCAATGCTTGAGTTATCTGAGAGAGAAGCGTGACAAATTTCGAGATTCCCACTCCCATTGGATTGGGCATCTCATTAGTACAGTCATCACACTGATCTTCACATCGGTTGTTAGCCCGAGTCCTCCTATTATCGGCCATTGGATGAAATAAAAGGGATGTTAGGGGTAACACATAAAGGGTAATACAAAGACAAAAGTTGATGACTTATAAATAAACTTTCATTTCCTTAACTCATGAGTCTATAGGCTTCAATCTAGGCTTTTCATGATCTACTTTATAACGTATATTCTTAGGGGTATTTTTTTAATTCCCTTAGTAAGGGTTCATACTAAGCTTGTGAATTTACCAAAGCATATCCCCTGGGAGTGTCATAACCAAGAGTGCAGCAAGGCCCGTTGTCGTGCACCAGTTCCCGTTCGAGTCTAGCTCAAAGCGGTGTTTTCGGGTTTTACCCCTAGGATACATCTCTGCAAGAGTCACCTCTACCTGCTCATATCCAGACAAGGATGTATTTTATTGATAACCCACTTAATCAATACTCACCAAAACTCAGGGACGTTTTTATTGTACTTAGTCTTGTATCTAAGGCTTTACTAGGGTTTTCTAATCCTAATCCCAAAAATAACCAAACCTATCCTTTGATACCAACTATGACAACCCTGCTTTTTATTACAACTTAAACATGATTTATTACATAAAACTTCACTTGATACAACAAAGAAGATCAAGAGGTTTAGTGTATTTGGGGATTAGGATCATTACATAAAAACTTAAAACATGAAATACAACATCTTTATTGAAAACTTCCTTTACATGACCACTACATTCCTTCGTACTTAGCATTGCATGAGATAACCTGAGGACATGCATAAGAAAAGGGTGAGCTATAAAGCCCAGTAAGGGAGTACACATAGAATAACATGAGGATTACAATACATGTTATAAAATAGTCATATCAATAGATCATAAGAAAAACATGAACATAAAGGCATAATAAACCATGATAATCATAACATGGAAATGTGGCAACAACACTTAACATGGAATTAGCATGAGCCAAGGCTCATTATACATGGAGCATGAGTAAAGCCTCATTGCACATAAAGCACGAGTAAACCCTCATTTAACTTGAATTAGAATGAGTCAACACTCATTTCACATGACATATCATGATACTATACTTTACCCAATGCATTGGAGCGCTATAAGGGCACACCCTTCTTAAACATTTCATTTCATGTATAAGTGTGCCACATGGATCATAAAACATGGATTCATAAAACATAATCATTTATTCCACAATAAAGGAATGTAGAATTCATACATGAAACTTTACAATAAATAAGTAAATGTGCATAAAGGTGAATACCCTTGATGGAGAAATAGGCATGGTATTCACTACACAATGACATTGGCTTAGAAAATCGGTGCGATTTCGGCAGCGTAACGACGTGACATAAGAATTCATAACAATGGTTGATGAGAGAGAAATGGGTTCCTCATCATATTTACATGTAATGGACAGTAAGGAGGTCATATAGATACATGTACCAATAATTGTAATGGAATTTAGATTCATGATACAAAAGTATTTCTTGAATGTAAAAGAGGAGAGAGAAGTTCCTTTCAGAATTTCGGCATAGTAACGGGTGTACATGGGAAGCATTTAATGGGATAGAAAGGGTCTACCATCATTCAAAAATAATGAGGGAAGTATTATGGAGGTGAGAAACCATACCCCAACATTCATAATTGAAATTAAAAGGACAAAACAACTTAAAGAAAATTGGACAAAAATGAGAAAGGAAGAAAAACCCCTTACTTGGAAGTGTACTTCCAAAGGCTAGAGAGAGGATTGTGAGAGGCTTCTTGGGAGATTGGGGCACCATGGTAGGATTATAGAGAGATTAGGGCAGAGGTTGTATGAACTCCAAAGGCTTTGAGTGATGAGGAAGTGGTAGCTTGGGTGGGTTTATATAGGAAAGGTGAGAGAATTCTTTATTATTTAGGTTTGAGACCCCTTATATTAAATTAATCCAAACCACAAACCATACCATGGTTTTTGCCCATGGTTTTTGGCTAAGGGAAGAGGAAAATAATATTTTATAAGGCCAAGGTCCGAACTTCTTAAAATTTTAGGGTTTCTTATGTGGTGGTGAGTCACACTCCCATGGAAATTAATTTAAAAATACAAGGTGTTTAATAAGTCTTGAGGGGTCCATTAATGCTTTGAAAAGTAATCTAAACAAACCCAAAATCACATTATTTTAATGGTAAAACATATATTGGCCGAATATAAAGATTATAGTATTTTATTACATCACTATTAGGTCATTATGATGTCATAAAACACATTATTTATTTAAACGATATTTAATTTTTACTCAAAAATTTGACTGTCTGAGAAAATTATGAAAAATTCACCATTGGATAATTTCGACATCCTGATTCCAAAAATAACATTTATTTTATCTGAATAATTTTCTAAATAAGGTAATTTTCACTTTTAAAATAAAAACCGACATTTATCAAAAATTCACAGGTTTTGACAAAAATGGCTTTCAAACCTTAATAAAAATTATAATTGCATTCATAAAATTACATGATCATTTATATATAATAAAATTAATCTAATAATAATAATAATAATATTTTATTAAAATATTATTTAATTCAAAAATACCTTAATTTAATAAAATAGATTTCTTAATTAAATAATAACTAAAACACCATTTGTACTTTAAAAACTATTTACAATGTATCAATAATGACAAGAAATCATATTAATTATTATATAAAAAAATAATGTACATGAACATAGTACTATCGATTAGTTACGTAACCCCTTAAAACAGCCGCATAAGACCTAAGGGTAAGGTGTGCGATGGTGACCGACTCTTGGGGTGGCTCGGATAACATCGCTCGAGTGGTAATTTCTATCAACTTCCACTTCTCCCGTAGACGGTCCCGTTCGAGCTTGACATGGTGAAGCTCAGCTTGGGTTTGGTCAAGAGCGAAGCCCAAGGACGCCACCTCTTTTCTGAGCTCTGATAAATGGGCTTCGTATGGGGAAATTTTACTGGATGAGGCCATCGCTTCCTTTATCTAAGTAAAATTGGATGTGTTAAAGCCCTATATTTATACTAATCATGTGATCACTGTTCAACGACTCTAAAAGTAACGGTCACAATTCTTATCATAAAACCAATGAAGTTGAAATTTTATAAAAACATTTTATTTAAAGAGACATTTAATAAGATCAAGAGGGATTTTCCATTAATGAAACTTTGGGTCGTTACAACATGTATTGTCATGATTTCTTTGACCATAAATGAAATCAGATGTGAGGGTCAATTTGAAATCCCTCCATCTTCTAGCTTCCATCGATAAACATTTATTATTGAATCCTTTAGTGTCAGGAATATCAAATGTCATCTGATAAAGAAGAGAGTGTTTATATTATACTATTTTTTTAAAGATAAGTCAAACATTAGAAAAAGATCTTACCAAAATAGTCTCCCACAACTGAGCTTTTATTGTTTTATCCACACTTTTCCAACTATTGTACAAAATGATGACTTTGCTTTTGCCTTGAGTTGATACAAAACTCTTAAAATCTTTTGCATTTGGACCTCTTGGAATATAATTGTCATCAAATTCAACTACTATACTCTGGTCCTGGGCATGGGAAACTGATAATTTTCGTAAACGTGTGCTACCCCGTTTACCAAGTCTTGAACTCTTAGTTATTATGGGAGCACATGAAGAAAATTGGGGAACATAAACAGTAGCATGTAAATGTTCCTCCCCAGAGGAATCATCATGTTTCTCACCGTCAGAATCATGTGGTTGATCAACTGATTGATCTGTCATTATCCTTGAAATTAAAAAATGAAACATTAATTCACAAATAAACAAATTCAACTATCACAATGGTAAACATGGTAAATATGGTTTATCATGATAAACAATGGTAAATATGGTAAATATGGTAAACATGGTAGTGTAATTGGCATTTCAACAAAATCAATAAACATATAACTTACGTAAAGGAAAACATGATAAAATATGATAAAATATGGTAAAATATGGTAAAATATGGTAAAATATGGTAAAATATGGTAAACATGTTAAACATGGTAAACTATGGTAAACTATGGTAAACATGGTAAACATGGTAAACATGATAAACACGGTAAACATGGTAAACATGGTAAACATGGTAAACATGGTAAACATGGTAAACATGGTAAACATGGTAAACATGGTAAAAATGGTAAACATAAGTTACCTGTAATATTAGGAATGTAAAAATTTATTGTTTTCCCAAATTCCTTCATCATGATCATTCCTTATGGAACAAACCATGTCTACAAAATTCTCATCATTATTTTCTGCTAATATTTCCATGGAAGTAAGGATATCACATAAATCAGCATGTACATTAAGTTTATCCTCACCAACATATTGTTTTTTCCTTGTAAAACAATAGACCACTGCATATCTGATTGATCAACAACATAGAAAATCTGTTTTGTATGTGTTTCTAGTATAAAATAATCTGTTGTGTCTTCTAATATATTCAGATCAACAATTGTCATTCCAAATTCATCGTGTCTCACACTTTTGTTACCGACAAACCATTTGCAGTTAAAAACAGGAACTTTAATTTTAAAGTAATCAACTTCCCATATTTCTTCAATGACTCCATAATATGCACTTGATGCTGAAATTGGACTTCTATCTTTAGATTTCAAAAAATGCATTGCTTCTGCAAACACCAATACCCCACTATTCTAAACTGCACTTCTATTGTCCTAAGCTTTCGTATGACATGTATAGCTGTTAATGTCATAGCCAAACCATGTTATCAAATTTAAACTTGGACCAACCACTAACCATCTTAACTTCTCTGAGATATCTGATATACCAAGTATGGTCTTTTTAAACCATGTCAAATTTTTGTTGTTGTGCTCATTCAAAATCCACATTTAATTCTTTTTTGGATGACATTGTTTCAACTCATTAATATGAAATGTGATATATAGTTGAGCATCAGCTATGTTATTCAAGAAGTATAAATGTACCTTCTTCATCTGTTTAGCTGACAACGATTTGACTTTCAAGCCACGAATACCCTTTCCCTCAGTATTAACTCATTGATGATGAGATATAGGAAAACCTATGTGCTCCACTGCCGACAAGTATCTCATACAAAAATCTGAAACCTCCTTTGAAATATACTTTTCAATAATGGAGGCTTCAGGTCGATAAGGATTTTTAATATACCCCTTCAATATTTTCATATACCTTTCAAAAGGATACATCAAACGAAGATATAAATGTCCACAAATCCTTATTTCTTGAACCATATGAACCATTAAATGCACCATTATATCAAAAAAAGATGGAGGGAAATACATTTCCAATTTACAAAGCATAGATATTGCATCTGTTTCCAAAATATTCAAAGTATTCACATCAATCACCTTATTAAAAATTGGATTGAAAAAATAACACACCTTTGTTATAGTCTTTTTAACACGGATGGGCAATATTCCATGCAATGCAACCGGTAGAAGTTGTTGCATCATGATGTGATAATCATGAGATTTCATACTTATCAACTTCAAATCTTTTAGAGAGACAAAGTTTTTTACATTTGAATAATAACCTTGAGGCACTTTGATATCATGAATACACTGACAAAATCTAATTTTCTCCCTCTTAGATAATGTATGACAAGCCAGAGGAAGAAATATTCGTCCTCCATCAGAAGTTGGAGATAACTCTAAACATATTCCCATTGATAGTAAGTCTAATCTTGCATTAAATCCATCTTTAGTCTTTCCTTTAACATTTAACAATGTTCCAATCAAACTGTCATAGATATTCTTCTCCACATGCATGACATCAATATTATGCTCAATTCATGATATCTCCAATATAGTAGCTCAAAAAATATATACCTTTTCTTCCAAACATGTCTATCATTACCAGATTTATGTGTCTTTCCCAATGTCACATCAAGGTTTTTCACCCTCTCAAAATAATCATTAGGGGATAAAGGTTTCAGAGAAATATCTAATTCTTGTGACCCATTGTATGCCTTTTTTAGTATTCTATACGAGTGATCCATAGGTAAAAACTTTCGATGACCCATGTAGACTATTTTCCTCCCACGATGCAATTGAAAATATGAAGTCTGTTGTTTGTAAATTGGACATGCTTTATGCCCCTTAACACTATATCTAGAAAAAATTCCATACACTGGGAAGTCATTTATAGTTAACATAAGCACTGCATGCAGTTGAAAATAATTCATTTTATAAGAATCATACACTCTCATACCATCCTCCCATAAAAGTTTCAAATCATCAATCAATGGTGAAAATAAAACATCAACATCATTTCCGAGTTGCTTTGGACCATATATCATTATACTCAACATGACATATTTGTGCTTCATACAAACTTTAGGAGAGAGGTTGTAAATTACCAAAAAAATAGGGCATGAACTATGCGTGCTACTGAGACTTCGATATGGATTCATTCCATCTATGCACAATCCAAGTCTGAGATTTCTAATTTCATTTCCGAATGTCGGATACAACTCATCAATTTTCTTCCATTGTGGATAATCACCTGGATGAAGAATTTTTCCATCACATATCCACTCATCAGCATGCCATCTTAATCTATTTGCATCATGTGAGTTAGCAAATAAACGTTTCAAATGAGGAATTATAGGAAGATACCAAAATAATTTGGTAGGGATCTTTGTAATCTCTACATCAGCCTGTGCTTTTTATTTCAACTTATACCGTGGTGTCCCACATTTAGGACACTCTGACAGAAATTCGTATTCCTTCCTATATATTATACAGTCATTCAGACATGCATGTATTTTCTTGTATCCCATTCCCATCGAGCATAATATTTTTCCCCTTATAATGTGATTCTAGAAGATTTTTGTCTTTTGGAAGAATGTTTTTCAACAATTGTAGCAGCTCCGTAAAACTTTTGTCACTCCATCCATGTTTCAAAGTCAGGCTAATCAATCCTAACACCGTCGAAAAAACCATAAAATATGTACAACCAGGATACAATGGTTTTTCAGCATCACCATATAGATGCGCAACTGTCGGTTCTATCTCAATTTGTTCTGCTGCAATATCACGAATCATTTCTTCAATTCCATCTGAGTTATCATCTTGCAAATCATCGTCATCAATAGATCTGACATTCTGTCCAATTTCACCATGAAAAATCCAAGGGCTGTAACTTGGATTAAAACCATGACAAATCAGATGATCTTAGATCTCTCTACTTTTCAACTTCTTCATATTCAAACATTTCTGGCATGGACAGAAAAAATGTCGTTTCTTGGAACATTTCGTTTATAAAATTCCAAAAAAGCATCAACACCTTCCTCATATTCATTACTCATTCAATGTGTCTTAATCCAACTTTGACTCATTATTACCTATAAAAAATATCAAAATTATATATCTTTTAAAGAAAAGAAAATTTTATATTTATATGAAAAATATCATAATTTGAATGCAAAAAAATTCTGAAATATAAAAAATGAAATCAAACATGTGTAAAAGTTATTATTTGTAATAACAAGAAAAACAATTAAGAAGACAAAAAAGAAAAACCATAAACATGGAATTATACAATACCCTTGTTGCATAAACCCATAATGAAAAAATGATGATACAAAACCCTCAATGGCTCAACCCATAATGACAAAATGATGTAAAATCTAGAATTTATTCTCCACAATTTTCATAATAGACAACCCTTGTTCATTTGAAAAAAATCAATTTGATTCTATCATCATATTAACTATCACGATGCATTGAAAACATACATAAATAAGCGAGAAACTAGATTATAAACTTGAACATTAGAATCAAAGTAAACGAAATAAAAAAAATGAATTTAGGGCATCCTCAAAAAATAAGAAATGAAATTGGGGCGGGTTGAAAGTCTTAATTAGGGATTGCGAGTCGATCTGAGAGATTTGCTAATAATAATGATGATTAAGGATCTAGACAAACCGATGTTGATGGAATGAGTTCTAGGTGGGTTTCAAGGTTTTTCATGCGAGAGAGACGAGCTGCAAGCCACAAATTGAAGAAAACAGATAGGCATACGGGTCCCGATAAATCATTTAAAGGTTTTATCACGTCGGTTATTTTATAACCGACCTGATAAACCTATTTTTTTAAGTTTATCATGTCGGTTATAAAATAACCGACGTGATAAATCGTTTTTTTACCTTTATCACTTCGATTATAAAATAACCGATGTGATATACCCCTAATCCTTGGTTTATAATGTCAGTTATTTTATAACCGACGTGATAAACTGCTTTTATTAGGTTTATCACGTCAGTTATTTTATAACCGACATGATAAACTTCTTTTTTTAGGTTTATCACATCAGTTATTTTATAACCGACGTGATAAACCGCTTTTTTTAAGTTTATCACGTCGGTTATAATATAAACGATGTGATAAATCTAGGATCGGTGGTTTATCAATTCAGTTATTTTATAACAGACGTGATAAACCGTCATGATTCCATTTATCACGTTGGTTATTTTATAACCGACGTGATAAATCAAATCTTGGGGATTTATCAAGTCAGTTATAAAATAACCGACGTGATAAATGTCCATTATAGATTTATCACATCAGTTATAAAATAACCGGCGTGATAAATCTAGTTTCACAGTTTTCCACGTCGGTTATATATATCCGACGTAAAAAATGCCGCCGTAATAAACGTTTTCGGCACTAGTGGGATCTGGTGATACAACCGGTGCTGAAAAACTTATTACCATATTGGGACAACACACTCAGGTTATGAATAATAACCTTACCCGTATAGAGCACCCTGATACACAACACAGAGGATTAATGTTAGACCGCTTCATGAGGCAACAACCACAAACATTCAATGGGAGTAAAAATCCATTTATATCCATGCAATGGATAATTTCCTTAGAGAAAATATTTCATGCTTTGGGGAATAGTGAAAGAGAAAAAGTTGTCATGACAGTTTATTACCTCACGAGAGATACATATTAATGTTGGTCATTAATTAAAAACACAAATGAGGATGAAGAATTATCAAATATGGAATGAAGGGAGTTTAAAGATTTTTTCTTAGAAAAATAATTTCCTCATGACCATCAAGCGGATATGAAAAGACAATTTCCGAGTCTGAGGAAAAAGGAGGATGAGAATGTCGCAAAGTATGAGGATAATTTTACAAGGTTATCAAGGCATGAAAAGGATTATATACATAACCCAAGGAGTAATATTGATCGATTATTTTATGGGTTAAAACCATTCATCCATCGAGCATTAGTCTCGCAATCCTTCTCATCGTATAAAGATATTGTCTCATGTGCTATCAAGATAGAAAAGTAATTCTCCAAGTCTTATGACTTTAAAGAAAAGAAAGAGAAGAAGAGATCTTCTGAACACTTTGGAAATGTAAATAAGGGGAAGAATGGAAAAGTTGAATTTCCATCATATAGTAAATGTGTGAAGAAACACCCCGGTACTTTCCTGAAGGTAATGGGAGTCTGCTACATGTGTGGTGAAAAAGGCTACCAAGCTCGTGATTGTAAGGTAAAAAAGAGGCTATCAAGGTTTAATGATACAATTGTAGATAAATGGGGTATTATGAAATTTAATGTCCTAAGAGCCAAGGAAACTTACCTCATAAAAGTCCAAGGGAGAAAGGAAAAGCTTACACGATCACTAATGCTAAGGTTGGAGCTCTGAATGACATGGTGGTAGGTAATTTAATGGTTTCCTCAAATTTAGACAATGCTTTATTTGATTCTGGATCATCACATTGTTTCATATCTTCCCAGTTTTCTAAGAAAATTAGATATTTTCAATTTGATTTAACAAGGGAGTTTTCAGTCAAAACTCCTAAGGGAAGTATCATTGTAACAAATTTTGGTGAATCATTTCCCATTAGTGTATATAAATGTGCTTTATCTACTGATCTCATCTTTATACCCATGATTGAATTTGATATAATCCTCGATATGGATTGGATTTCAGACCATGATGAAAAAATTTATCATAAGAAGAAAGAGGTTACATTTTTTGATGATGATAAAAAGTACCTTATCTTTATAGTAGAAACGTCACCATCTGATTCTCATCTAGATCCATCCCCAATAGCTCTAATAAATTCAATTATTGGGGAGGAAGAGAGTGAAATAACTATAGGTTAGGAAATTAATGTTCAAATAGATGACATACATAATGTGCAATAATATGTTGATGTGTTTCCATAGGATTTACCTGGACATCCTCCAGAATAAGAAATTGAGTTTTCTATTGATTTAATTCATGGTTCAAGGCCATATTGAATACCCCTTATAGAATGGCCACTGTGAAATTAGTGGAACTAAAGAAACAACTAGAGGAATTGAGTATTAAAGGATTTATTCACCCTAGTGTTTCTCCATGGGGAGCCCCTGCTCTTTTTGTTAAGAAGAAAGATGGATCTATGAGGTTGTGCATTGAATAAAAGAAGATTAATGCTATAATAATAAATAAAAAGTATCCCTTACCTCACATTGATGATTTATTCAATCAACTTCATAGAGCTCAATATTTTTCAAATATTGACCTTTGATCTGTATATCATCAGTTGTGTGTGAAGAAGGAATACATTCTAAAGACAACATTTTGTACTAGGTATGGGCATTACGAGTTTATAGTAATGCCTTTTGGACTGACTAATGCACCCTATGTCTTCATGGATATAATGAATAGAGTTTTCAAGGAATATCTTGATGACTTTGTAGTGGTATTTAATGATGATATCTTGGTTTACTCCAAAATCTACAAAGATCATGAAAATCACTTGCGCACTATTCTAAAGACTCTTAGAAAAAATAAATTATATGGGAAGTTTAGCAGGTGTGAATTCTGGCATTAGGATATTTCTTTTCTTGGAAATATTGTCTCTTAGTATGGAATCTATATTGATCCTTCTAAGACAAGATAAATACAAGAATGGCCAGCACCAACGAGTATAACTGAGGTACACAGTTTTAATGGTTTAGTAGGTTATTATCGGCGTTTCGTTATGAATTTTTGCCCGATTGGCTAACCCATTAACCAAGCTCACACATAAAGGGGTTAATTTTGTTTGGACAAAAGAGTCTGAGAAATGTTTTGAAGAACTGAAGAGAAGATTAGTCAATTATCCTATCTTGACTATACCATCAGGGAATGATGAGTTTGTTATTTGTAGTGATGCTTCAAAGAAATGACTTGGTTGTGTCTTTATGAAGAATGATAGAGTTATTTCCTATGAATAACGACAGATAGAAATTAATGAACAAAGCTATCCCACTCATGATCTTGAGTTAGCATCTATAATCTTTGTTTTAAAGATATGGAGACACTATCTATATGGTGAAAAATTTGAGATATATACCAATCAAAAGAGTTTAAAATATATTTTCTCATAGAAAGAAATCAACATGAGGCAAAGACGATGACTTGAACTACTTAAGGATTATGATTGCACTATACACTACCACCTAGGGAAGGAAAATAAGGTGGCAGATGCTTTGATCAGAAAGTATCATGGATTTTTGAACAAGATGACAGTTGAAAGGGATCCTATGCTCATAGATCTAGTAAAGATGGATATGGGAATAATCATGGAAGGTGAAACATTAATACTTTTTAAAATTGTTTCCAAACCATCTTTACTAGAAAGGATAGTAAGTTCTCAGACAGATGATGAGGAGTTTCAAAAGAAAATTAAAGATATGAATAATGGGAGATTGATCGACTTTGTATATAAAGATGATATTTTGAAATTTGGGAAGAGACTTTGTGTTCCTGACATAACTGATCTAAAAAGGGAATTGTTGGATGATTCTCATAGCTCCAATTTCTCTATACACCCTGGTAGCACTAAGATGTATATATATTTAAAGGAAAATTTTTGGTGGGACAACATGAAGAGGGAGATTACTGATTATGTGTCAAGATGTATGGTTTTTTAACAGGTGAAGGCTGAAAGACAACATCCTAAAGGAGTCATGCCACCTCTTCCCATACTTGAGTGGAAGTGGGATGATATTATGATGGACTTTGTCATGGGGCTACCATAGAATCCTAGAAGAATGATGCAATATGGGTCATTATTGATCGTCTTACCAAGTCAGAACATTTTCTTGCTATAAGAGAAGATTTTCCACTTGAACGTTTAGTAAGACTATATATTAATGAAGTTTTCAGACTTCATGGAGTACCCCTATTGATTGTTTGTGATCATGATCCCCATTTTATATCAATATTCTTGAAAGTATTCAGAATGACCTAGATACTAAACTTTTTTTGAGCACTTCCTACCACCCTCAAACTGATGGACAATCAGAATAGACTATTCAAACCTTAGAAGACATGTTGAGATCTTTCTCACTTGAATTTCAAGGTATCTGGGATCAATATTTACCTCTGATAGAATTTTCCTATAACAATAGCTTCCATTCAAGTATTCATATGGTACCATACAAAGAATTATATAGAAAGAGATGTTGCACACCAAATTTTTGGGATGATTTTGGTGAAAGAAAACTCACAGGCCCGTAACTTGTTGAGGAAATAATGGAAAAGGTGAAGATTATCCAAACCCATATCAATGCAGATCAAAGTAGGCAAAAGAGCTATGCCGATAACCTAAGGAAGGATTTGGAATTTCAAGTAGGAGATAATGTTTTCTTGAAGGTATATCCATGGAAGGGTGTTGTACGATTCGGTAAGAAGGGTAAATTAAGTCCTAGGTACATCGGACCTTTCAAAATTCTATAACTAATTGGAGTTGTAGATTACCGTTTTGCAGTGCCTCCATGTCTCTCCAAAGTCTAGGATGTGTTCCACATATCACTGTTGAGAAAATAAATGCCTGAACCAACGCATGTACTCACCTATGAAGAAATAGAACTGGAACCCGATCTATCTTATTGTGAAGAGCCTATCAATATTCTTGATATCAGAGAACAAGTGCTGAGAAACCGGATGACTCGTCTGGTAAAATTTCTATGGAGAAACCATAAGATGGAAGAGGCAATGTGGGAACCTGAGGAACTTATGATGAAGAACCACCCAAATCTTTTTATGCAGTAGTATTCTAGAAATTTCGAGGATGAAATTATTTGAAGAAGGGAATAATGTAACACCCCAATCTTCCATAGTACGTTTCTCTTTGAATAATGCAATAGCTTGCGCTGTACGCAACTTCGAGTTCTAGCACACCACAACCAATCAAACTAGCCATTATGAATAGTAATAGCCACTTTTTGAAATTTTATAAATTTTATTTTTCAAAATGGACTTCATTTTTGGATTCGAAATATCAAAATTATCTTAGGGTGAATTTTTGTTATTTTTCTGATAACATTCAATTTTTGATGAATAGTGAAAAACACTGCGTTATTGTTTAAAACTGAATTTTTATTTAAATAATCAGTTATTTTATTTAATTTGTTTTGGCCAAAATATATACATAATAACTAATATTTTCAATTTAATTCATTAGAGTCATTTTATAATAAGAATGGATATATAAAATTTTATTGAACATTTTAACGTCTTTTGCCCACCTTCAAGGCACATTTGCAAATTTTCATAAAATGAAAATTTATCGCTTCTATGAATTGAATTTCAAAAATCCGATAGACACGGTTGACACTATTAAGTAAAATGTGGTTCAATATGATGAAAATAATTTTTGTTTAATAGTAAGTTTTGAATTTTATTTACCATAGTTAAAAGTAAATAGGGTAATTAAAGGTAAAAATGATATTATAA
Source organism: Viscum album (assembly GCA_963277665.1). NCBI lineage: Eukaryota > Viridiplantae > Streptophyta > Magnoliopsida > Santalales > Viscaceae > Viscum > Viscum album. Next base: position 1,657,940,754 of record OY728163.1, read on the forward strand.
TTAACCTAACACATGTACTAATTCTATTAGATAAGTTTATTTAGACCAAAATCAACCTCAGTAATAAAATATTATCTTATTCGATCCACTTGGATTAGATTATGACATTTATTATTATTTTATTTAAAGAAGAGTTAAAAGTTTTAAATTCAAAATTTAATAACTAAAACATTTTTAATATAGGGTTATACCTAATATAAATTAGAATATAAATATTCATTATAAATATAAAAATATTTCCTATATAATGGTATTTTATTTATAAATTTTAGACATTGAATAATTAAATTTATTTATGACACAATGATGATGCAGTAATTACCTTATTAAGGAAAGAATAAAATAATTGATATTATAAATATCCAAATAAATGTAAATTGAGACTTTTGATGAATTAAACTAATTTTATAAGTTAATATGACATGTTGGGGTTAATTAAATAATTTTTTTCGAAGTGATAAAGTTCTTATGACTTTCACAAAAATAAAATACCAAATAGTGTCAAAATTGACATAAATGAGTTTTTAAAACAAATACTATATTATAAATTGATATAATATTCCTAAAAATCTAAGGTTAGTCCAAAGTACTTAGATAAGGTTATATATGTCAATAATGAACCACTTGGGGTTTTCTTGTATTTTTATAGTAAGTTTATTAACCATTTATTATAATAATACAAGAATACATGGTAAAAGTTAAACTATTTAACTAAGAGTTAAATCTAAAAGATAAGGTTAATATGGTGACCTAAACCTGTCTAAAACCTATTGGTTTAGAGGATTTCGACCCATACCCACCTTATCCTAGAAATAAATTATTTTGGATCCATTAAAAATTGAAAATGATTTTATAATAAAATAATATTTCCAACTTTTCCTAAAGTGACCCTCACCTCTCTTATAAAAGAGTGCTTCCACTTATATTAATTTCACACCTCCAAATCCATTTGGATTGACCAAACTCTGCTAAAAAATACTCTCAAATACCCTCAATTCAACATAGAGGCCTTAATTTGATCAGAAAGCCAACCTAAGAAGCCCTTTTGATCAAATTAAAAGGAAGCACCTAAAGAAGAGGTAATAATTTCAGCACCTCTTTCAAAGTTATTTTCTTCTTCCACTTCCTATTTCTTTGTTGTTTTCATATCAAAATAATAACTTTAGTACCTTATACATACTATGATATTATTATAAATATGGTACAACCATATTCATTATTCTATCCATCTCATTAATGACAAAGTCACTATACGTGCATATGTATGGCTTACAGTCTCCACGTTGTGGTGTCGTTTGTTATTCAACACTTCATTATTTTGATGGGTATAATAATGAGTGTAATTGATGTAAATAATAAATATAACATATTAATGATTCTTGATATATGATATAACATCCAATTACATATTATTTCACTATCAATGGAATGGTATTATCACTCGTGCGTAAGTACGGATTACTGTCTCCACGAACGCGATGTGATTCATTCCCCATCGTAACCATTAAAGAACAATTTTCATTTTATGAATAAAAATAATTTTTAATAACTTAATATCATTCTGGATATGAACCAAATATATCCTATCCATAACCAACATGACTTACGTAGCAAAACATATAAAGGAAAAAGAATCAGTTAACACCCAAAACAATGATATTGCTAAAATATTATTAACAAAGAAATATTAGAAGATAATATATAATATCATATTTATGTATGTGGTTCTTTTATAATTTAATAAAAATTATTTAACTATTATAGAAGATTTTAATGTACCCTCGACCAAGGAAAAGTACAAGGTAAGGGTTAATTCTACAATCTCTTCAATATCCGAGGTTGTTTATACGTGAGTGTATACTGGGACTTCTTTATCATCTACATATGTGTTTCTTAAAAATGTATTTCAAAACATTTATAATATTTCCAAGAATATGGGTTAAATTCATTTATACCCTTGTTTTAATTTTTATAAAATGTTTTGAAAGGAATTTTTCTGTCATTTTCCAAACAAGGTACTTTATGACCTTTTCAAAAAATTAAGGTAAGAATGTTTTTTTAACTTATACGGAGGGTGCGACTATTTTCTGCCATTATAAAACCTTCAAATATTCCCTTACAAGATTATAAGAATATTTTCAAAATAAATGATTTATTTTATAATTATTTTACTTTTAAATGATTTCAAAATAGAAATATATACTTCTCTCAAATAGTTTTGATTTCATCTATATCAACATCCTTTGCTGGATTTTACACTTGTTTGATGTTGATTTATTATGATAAAATCTTCCATATTTTATTGAAGGTTTTGTGATATGTTTGACCATGGATGTGTTATTTTATACCATTCATGGTTTATGGTTAAATTATTCACATTTCATATGCTAGTTTTAATATGAATGTTTATGTTATGTTTCAACCTTTTCATATGAGGAATGTATTGGACTTAGTAAGTGATGGGTGGAGCCCTCTACAGCTCCTCGATGAATCGGTAGGTCTCATGAGACAAAATAGAGTCTTGGAATAAGTCATTGACAAAATCGTATTTGTAGTCTTGGCACGAGGACTCGACTATGTGGTTATGAAGTCTGACATTATGATTTCTATCATTATGAAATTAACTATTGATATTACATGTGATTATTTGACTAGTAGAATATCCATGTGAATAAGTAAGTGGAATTATTTGATTTATATTTTCCATATTATACTAAAGTTTAAGTTTAAAAGGCTTGTGTTTTAGTCTTATACATTTCCTTAAATGTTTATGCTTATTTATGATAGTTTCCGCTATATTGTTATCCTTATTGAGCATTTGAGCTCACCCCTAACTTATGTTTTATTTTTACTAGGATGCGAAGAAGTATATTATGATTGACCTGTAGGGATAGGATATGGGATATGAGTGTGTTCAAATGGGGCACAATGTTGTTGTTTTTCCATTTCATAATGTAATGTAAAACTTATGTATGTATCTAGTACTTCCAAGGCTTCTAAACTAATTGGTATTTCAAGATGTTATCTCTTGTTATCATGCCAATGTTATGTAATAATTCAGTGACTCTGGGTAACTAGGTCTATGGCATTAAAAGATCCATAAAAACTGAGGGTGAATTAGTCAATCCAAAAGGCATTACTGTAAATTCGTAATGACCATACCTTGTCCGAAAAGTTTTCTTTGGAATGTCTTCCTTCTTCACTCGTAATTGACGATATCCAGAATGAAGATCAATATTCTAAAATAATTTAGCTCCTTGAAGTTGATCAAATAACCATCGATATGGGGTATAAGATACTTGTTCTTTATTGTAATCACATTGATTTCCCTATAATCAATACACAGCCTCATGGATCCATATTTCTTCTTGATAAAGAGAACAAGGGATCCCCATGGAGAAACACTAGGGAAGATAAATCCCTTTTGACCCAACTATTGAAGTTGTTTTTTAGCTCTAATAATTCCACAGTGGCCATTATATAGGGAGTTTTTGATATTGGCCTTGCATCAAGGATTAAATCAATACAAAACTCAACTTCAAGCTCTGGGGGGTGTCTAGTTAAATATTTAGGAAAAACATCAATGTATTCCTTTACTATGGGTACATCATCAATTTTAATATTACCTCCTTCATCCCTAGAAATTGATTTCTATTCCTCCTCAATAATCTCATTTAGTAAAGCTACTGGGTGTGGATTTTGATTAGAATTAGGTGATGAAGTTTCTGCTCTAAAGATAATAGATTCTACATCTTCCTCACAAATCAAAACATCATTATTCTTGCAATAGATTTTCACATCATATTTTGAAAGACAATCCATACTGAGGATTATATCAAAATCATTAATAGGTATGATAACAAAATTAACAATTAGAGAACGTTTATATACCAAAATAGGAACTGATCGACACATCTTTGTTTTGGTAAGGTTCCCACTAGGAGTTCTAACTGATAATTCCCTTTTAATAGTGAATTAAAAATATCTAATTTTTAAAGAAAACTGGGAAGATATAAGGGAATGCGATGATACAGAATCCAATAATGATTTACCTAAATTTTAGGAAATAATTAAAGTACCTACAACCACATAATTAGGAACTTCAACCTCAACATTTGTGATTGCAAAAGCTTGGCCATCTCCCCTCGACCTTTTATGTTGTATATTCCCTTGACGTTTGGGGAATTCATTTGAATAGTGTGCAATCTCTTTACAATTGTAGCACAGGGAATCATTGATTTGTTTCTTCCCTTTTCATTCATGATCCTGGTGTCCCTTATCTCTACACTAACTCCCAATACCTTCAAACATTTCCTAGGGTGATTTTTCCATAGTTTTTACAAGATACAAACCGTTCAAACTTATTTTTCTTATTTGATGCATTTCCTTTTTCATGGTTCTCAGTTAGCCTCTTCTTGTCTTATTTTCCTTTGAATATATTGATCCTATAAAATTCCTTCTCTGTATTAATGGAACATAAAACTCATTCATCATATGATGAAAAATTATGCGAAACCAGTGCCCTTCAGAGATTTGGATTAAGGCCTTTAAATAAATGATCGATATTTCACCCTGTGTTGCATATATAATCTATAGAAAACCTGGATAACCTTCTAAAGGTAGATTCATAATTTTAAACACTCTCTTATTCCTTTTTCTTTAATCCAAGAAACTTCTTCTTTATATCAATTTGTTGATCACGAGGAAAGTATTTGTCGAAGAATGTCTCCTTAAAATTTATCAATTACATAAGTTCTATTTCTTCTTCATCCCTAGTATTTTGGATAAATGTACACCATTGATCAACATCACCTTTGATACAATAGACCACAAAAGTAATCTTTTATATTTCATTGCATCCCAAGGCCATAAATATCTTTTCTAGAGACTTAATCCACTTCTCAACTACAATTGAATTAGTAGTCCCACTGAATGATGGGGGATTTTATCGTATAAAGAGATCCAACATAGGAGATTCCATCTGCGGAATGGGTTGTTCCATTCGGGAAAGGTTATTTGTCATAACTGGAGTAAGTTACCCTAATATCACCATAATTTTCTCCGTTCCAATACTAGAAATGAAATTGAGATGAAATCCCTTACCTAAAGTCCGATACTCTCTGTATTTGTCCGAAACTCCTGTATGATGGTATTATTAACTTATATTAGAATAATAATAATATTTATGATATCATATATGATTCTTTCGTGACTTTTTATTACCCATTTATTAACAATTCCAATTTAATGAAACATTTCAGGTAATAAGCACTTCATTTATCGTACGTGTTTTGACTTGTTATTATTGATCATATTAATTTGATCATGATTTAATTACTTAAAAAATGTATAATATGATTTATATATCATATATATTTATAATATAAATACATATAATAGATATATATATTACCTGGAATAAACCTTTCATAGAGATGGCAATCCGTACGTATGCATGAATGCTGTTTTTTGTTTTCTTATCGTATTGAATGGAAGTAAGTGAATAACATACACACACACACACATAAACACACACACACACAAATATATATATATATATATATTATTCCAGTAGCATTATTATTCCATATATTTCATAATTATTTATAATATATATTTTTATAATCATTCTTGGATGGTGAACATGGAAGATGAGTGTCATCACGTTGTGGAGACGATAAGCCGTATGTACGCACGAGTGACAATATCATTTATTTAATGGTTTAATGGTATGAATTTAGATTGAATATGAATTGTAAATAAATAATATCATGTTATATTTATTATTTAATTCATTTTTATTCGTCATTATACCCATTTAAATGAAGTATAGATGAAAAATAGTTTACACCATGGTGTGGAGACGGTAAGCCGTAAGTATGCACGCATGATGATATTATTTTTAATTGGATGGGTAAAATAGGAATATGGTTGTCCCATAATCATAAAAACATATCAAAATATATTATATGATGTATTTATTATTTTATAATGGTAACAACTTAGTAATAGGAAGTATAAGAAGAAATGAACTTTGAAAGAAGGGATAAAACGATCACCTCTTCTTCGGGTGTCTCCTTTTGATTTGAACAAAAGGACTCATTAAGTTGGTTTTATGCCCAAAGGGTGGACTCTAAGATGAATTTAAGGAAATTTTGAGGAGATTTGGGAAGGGTTTGTCTGATACAAAGGGATTTGGAAGTGTGAATAAGTGGGTAGTGGTGGTTCCCTTTTATAAGAGGGAGGAGGGGCACTTTAGGAAGGTATTGAAATATTATTTTATTACACATTTATTTTCGGTTTCAAATGGTACAAAACTCATTTATTTTAAATATAAGATTATTTTGGGTTGAAAAACTCTCAACCAATAAGTTTTAGACAAGTTTAGGTCACAAAATTAACCTTATCTTTTACCTTTAACCCTTAGTTAAAAACATTAACTCTCACCACGTCTTCTTGCATTTTCATAATATATGGTAACTATATTTATTATAAAATGGAAAGAGAAACATAATTGGATAATTAATGACATTTGTAACATTATATAAGTCAGTTGGATGAATCTTATATTTTTAGTACTACTATATAATTTAATAAAATAGTATTTGTTTTAAAAACTTGTTTATGTCAATTTTGACACTATTTAGGAATTGATTTTTGTTAAAGTCATAACAACTTGATTACTTCGAACCAAAGGAATTAAATAAAATATAATATGTCAATATCATAAAAAAAACTAATGGATGTTATAAAAATAATTAAATTATATTTAATATTTTATAATTTCATTTAATTGAATCTTTTATTAATAAGGTAATCACTGCATCATCATTGTGTCATAAATAAATTTATTTATTTAATGTTTAAAAATTATAAATAAAATATCATGATGTAGGAAATATTTTTAAAATTTTAATGAATATTTATAGTTTAATAGATCAATTATATAACCCCATATAAATTTTTTTTAGTAAAGGATACATGTTTATGTTACATTTATCTTTACTTTAAATTAATTCTTATAAAATGTCATTATCACACCCAAGTGGTCCCATGAGGTCCTAAAATATACCCAAGTGTTCCCATGGTCAGAAATATCTCATCCAATAGGATTAGTACACGTGTTAGAGTAGTTTTATATTATTATAATATTATTTTATTACTCTTATTTACTTGATTTACCCTTTTTACCATGGTAAATAAAAATAATTACTGAAATTACTATTCATAATGTCAAAAAATAAAAGGTACCTATTTAAAAAATTTGGACCTTCTGATTAAAAATATAGAATCTATTTTTTCAAATTAAAAACATAGAATTTGTAGTAATTAATTTTAAATTAATTCCCATTGTCAAAATAAAAAAGAGGATTTTTAAGAAGTAATATCTATCAAAATATTGACATGTGTTTATGTACAATTTAAATGTGAAATTACTTAAAATGTACATTATTGGATTAAATGATAAAATATTAATCCAATTAAACTTTAAAACCAATTTAAAATACAATTCTAACAATATTCATAATTTAGATGAAAATGCAGTTTTGAGTTAAAGTGCAGTATTTTCCACAATTCATCAAAAATTTTAACTTTTTAGAAAATTACCAAAATTTCACCCTAAGATAATTTTGATATTACAAATTCAAAAATGAAGTCTATTTTTAAATATAAAGTTTATAAAATTTCAAAATGTTGTCATTACTATTCATAACTACTTTTCAAATAGCTACTTTGATAGGTTGTGGTGTGCTTGAACTCGGGGTTGTGTAAAATGCAAGCCATTGAATTATTTAAAAAGAAACATATCATAGGAGATTGGGGTGTAAAATATCCCTCATTAATGATACATGAAAGTGATAAATGAGGTATCCTATACCTCAAAGAATCTTTTTCAACTTGTTATGCACTATGGGGAAAAGAAGAAATGCCTGAAAACCACAACAATACATAGGAAACCACATATCAATTGACACCATACCCAAGGATCATCAAAACATAGAAAAAATTACCCTCCAAAAAAACACAATTCCACAATGGATTCCTAGGAGAAAACAAAAGAAAACAACCAAGAATGTAGAATTTATTACCAACGATCACTAAAGAACAAACACTAGAACCAATGGATCAAGGTGTGGGAAGATGGGGCTGGAAGATCTTCCAAGACTCCTAGAGATATATCAAAAATGATTTTATAGAGGTAATAAAAATGATTGAAGGGTCAAATGAACAAAATATATAAAAACCTAGAACCCACCCCCTTCATGACATGAATTCCATTAATGACATGAATTCCTTGGGATCTCATGGATTACAAGATGTGAATCTGATATAGGGAATGAAACCCCCATATCTTTGGTTTATGCCAAAAATTAAATCACCTTATCCTAAAATTAATAAAACTTAATGAATAAATTTCACAACATGAATTCATTTCATGTATTCCCCCTTTTCACACATACAATCCATGAAAACTTTTGGTTATACAAGCTGCGTATGACCAACTCATGATGTGAATATAGTTCTTATTGTGAACCACCTACTATAGCAGTCCTACAGATCCAGAATCCACTAAAAACCCATGTAATCTTCTCCAAACACCTCCAACCACCTCCAAACCCAAAAAATGAAAAATTAATGGGATGGGAAGGCAAAAAACATTGCACATCTTCTCTTATCCTCCCATAATTTTATTAAGGTGATCCAATTGAGGTGGATCCAGACATGATTTAGATGATAAATTTTCCCCCTAAATATAAGGGTGCCCATGTCTCCTTCATTAATCACGATTTACTTCTCTTGGTAATAAATTTTCATATTATAATTTGAAATAAAATCCATACCAAGTATTATATCAAATTCATCCATAGGTATAACAATAAAGTTTTCAAATAGGGAATTCCTATATATTATAATGAATAATGATAGATAAATACTTATTTCAATAAGATTTACACTGAGAGTATTGATTTAAAAAACCATTCTTAAGGTTCTATAGAATTATTTCATGTTCTTGAAAAACATTGATGATATAAAAGAGTATGAAGATCCAGAATAAAAAAAAGCATTAGATAACTTTGAATTTACAATCAAAGTATCCACAACCACATCTTTAAAAACTTAAAATTTATCTATAGTAATCCCATAATATTAGCCTCCCAACTTATAATATTATGTGTTAGGTTCACTTTATTCTTTAGAAATTGGTTTGAATAATGCCTCATCACCCTATAGTTGAAGCACTAGATAACAGTGGTTTCTTTCTTTCCCTACATTCATGAGCCAGATAGACCTTATCTCTATAATTATAATAGATTCTAATTCCATTTAAGAATTTATAAAATTTTTTCTTTTCATAATTATCACATTTTGGAAATCCCATCATTCCTTTCTTTTTTCTTGAAACATTTATTTTTTCCTTAGTGCCTAACCAACCTATTATTTTCTTGATTTATCTTGAATATATAAGGCCTAGAAAATAATTTATATGTCTTGATGGCACATGATGATATATCATCATATGATGAAAGTGCTTTAGAGACTAGTTTCCTTAGAATGTTAGGCTTAATCTCATAAAATAATTTGTCAATATTGATTTCCATATTATATATGTAGTTAATTTCATGACTTGATAATATTATGAAGATGGACTTGTATTCAACAACAATTTCCTAATACTCATGCTTTAGGTTGATGAACTTTCTCTCCATTTCAATATGTTACTCTTAAGGAAATGATTTCTCAAATAAAATCACTTTAAAAGTTATCTATTCCATACTTACTATTTCGTCATCTTCTTTAGTAATTTGGAACAATGACCACCATTGATCAACATCTCCCTTTAAACAATACACTATTAGAGTAACCTTTTACATTTCATTACTTCCCAAATCCAGGAATATCATTTCAAGGGACCTGATCCATTACTAAAATACCAATGGATTAATGGTTACATTAAATAATGAATTTTTTTAGCATAAAATGATCCAATATAGGTGCATTATTATATGTAATAACAAGTTGATCCATATGGTCAATGTTATTTATCATTACCTGGGTTAGTTTCCCAAATATGGCTATGATCTTCTCAGCCCCAACACTAACTGTATTGACTATATCATAAGGGAAATCCTTACATCGACCAAAGTTTCTAACATGATTTCCCTTTCTTCAGATAGGATCCATACCTAAACAATGGTATACACATAATGAGCTCATAACATCATGAATATTGAGTCATAGAATAAAAACCCTTAAAATTTATTAAACATTCTAGGGATTTATCTCAATGCTCATGCTAGAAACTTTCTTCTAAAATATAGTTCCCAATGGTTCTACTAAACTTCCTTTAATATCAACTATAATGACCTCAAATCCAATAACCTAGAACCAATGTCTACTTTATTACATTGGTACAAGATACAAGGGATCACACTATAATGGATTGATCCATTTATCAGTCTTGGGTGACTAGATACGTACTTGATTTTGATTTTATATTGGAAAAATATAATATATCATGATAAAATTTATTACATCCTAAAATATCATTAAAAAATTCCTTCCTCATATCCAAGGGAAAATAAAACATAACAATAGGTGAGTTCAGATGCTCAGTAATGGAAAGAATAAAATGCAAGTTATTATGAGTGGATAAGGAATTAAAAATATGAAATATTGGATAATCAATACATATTACAATTAATAAAAAAAATCAATCTTCAAAATGTATCCATGGAAAATATCAACATAAAAATCACATGGATAATATTAAATGAAATCCTAATGAAGAAAATGCATAATGTTGGATGTTATGATTTTACCATCAAGGCCTCTAACTAAGACATCATAAACCATACTTTCAATTCCTTGTTTTAAGATATTTTAATGAATAGGTAGGTATACACCAAATAACCAACTAATTTTTCCAACTGTTTGTCTCATGAGACCTACCAATACATCAAGGGGTTAACTATAATCAGGCCCAACCTTCACTTTCATTTATCCAATGTATTCTTCATATATTTAATTAAAAATATAATATATAATCAATATTCCTTATTAATAAATGAATATCTGTATTGAATCAAGAACATGGGACATCAATATTTCCCTAGTCAATGAAATAACATTATTAATAATCCTCCTTTAACTAACATTATAGATTTAAATTTTATACGGTTAAGAAAATAAATATATCCATGATACAAATAATATGGATACTATTGAGAAATATAATGTCTAATGAATAATGGTGAGTAGAAGAGAACATGATCAAAATAAATTGAATGATATAAAAATAAATTATAATATATAAAATAGTAAAGGATTATAGAAGATCATCAATTCATCAAAAATGAAGGTTTGTAATAAAGTAAATTATTTTCATATTTAGAGAGTAAATTGTGATTAAAACTTAAAAAATAACATTCCTTAAATCTTTTGTATCTTTTTTTAGAAAACAGTTATAAATCATTTCTAAAATTATTTCCAACATTTTAGAAAATAAAACCTTTTACATTATAATATAAAAACTAAAAATTAACAGAATAATAGAAAATAATTTTCTTTAAAAACCATATAATCTTTTAGAGTAATATAAATAGATAATAATGGTCATGTAGGTGGTAAAATATATTCACACTGTATAAGTTTTAAAGAACTCCCCTTTCATACTTTTTTTAAAAATCAAAAGATGAATTGTTTAGAAAACATTAAAAGATTCATTTTAAACCTTTTAAAAGAAAGTAAAAGTTAGTAGAAAAATTATTTTACCAATAATTTAAAAGTATATAAAAACTTCCATGAAACAATTTAAAAAATATGGATATGGAATAAAAATATTCCTTACCAAAATATGAAATATGGTCAGTTTTTTTGAAAATAATTTTTAAGTCTCTAAGTACCAAAGAGGGGAAAAGTTGTAATAAAATCATGTAAACCCTTGAAATAACCATAAGAGAAGGAAATATATGCGGTATAATAAGAGAAATATCATATAAATCTTTCAACATAAATGTAAACATGGATAATCCCAAATAAGAGAGAGATTGTAAAATTAACCACTACGACTTTAATAACTTTTGAATAAAAACCTTTTAAAAGAGAAAAAAATAATTGAAACACTAAATACCATGAATAAATATTAATTCATGATATAATATTTATAAGGGTTAGTATATACACCATATAAAATAAATTAGGTAAATAATAAAATATTTCTCATTGGAGTGTAATCAAGATGAAAACCATTACAATCGATTCCAGCTTAGTTATACACATTATATCTTCCTTAATAATAAATTTAAATTTATTAAATACTTCATTAAGATATTTATTCATCTAAATTTCATTTTAAGGTCCTTTTATAATCATTTGATATCCATTTATAGAATAGTTCTTGCTTACATCAACCACATAAGGTTGTTTGGTTAGTTTCTTTAAAATTACTTAAATATATTGACCATGTTTATAGGTGTTATGAAATGGTTACCTAATATATATAATGTTAATAATTTCATGAATATAATTTTTTTTGATTATATACAATTTATAATCATCTATTCAAGATGGTAATAGAAAAATTAATCACATCGCTTCATGGAGGTGGTAGTTCACATGTATGCACGAGCGACATTATCATTTTCCATTGGATGAAAAGGAAATAAGTTAAATGATATATTATATTTTAAAAAATAATATTTATTCCATAAATATCATATATATTAGTTAATTCCATATTTATAACCATCCATGTGTCCCGATGATGAAAAATAAGTTACACTACTATGTGAATATGGTAGTCCGTACATACGTAGAAACGATGTTTTCATTTTCCATAGGATAGAAAAGAAATATAAAATGGATGTACCATTAACATAAAAACATCTTAATATGTAAAAGTTAATTATTTAATTATTTTAAAGTGGTTGTTAAATATTTATAGGAGTTCAAAGAAGAAAGTAACTTACAAAATATTAGTAAGAACACATACCTCTTATTTTGGTAACCTCCTTTGGACTACACCTTAAGCCTTATTGATGTAGTATAATTAGAATAAAAGAACCTTTATGTAAAGAAAAATAAATATGGGAAGGTATTTTGTTAGGTATTGGTTGAGATAAGTGGCTCAAGATGTATAAAGAAGAGAGAAGAGTACGTGCTGTTTTGTAAGTGAGGTGGGTGAAAAACTTGTAAATACTTAAAAATTTATTATACATATATGTATCACTCAAGTAATTTGGATAATTTCTTTGATAATTTCTAATATTATTTGGTTAATTTAAAAATATAACCAACCAATAATATTTAATCATGTTTTCTTGTTATCTTGAAGCCTTATCCCTTAATTTTAACCCCTTTAACTCATTTTACCCTTAATTGAGGTGATAAATATTTATCATAGTTACTATTCATTATAAAAAATAAGATAAACTAATTAAATAATATTAATTATTATAATTCCAAAATATGGAATTAATTTTAGAATATTAAATTTCTATAATTGTTAAAAAATACTTTTAATATAAGTTCACAAAACACAACGAAAACTGTTTTTAGAAAAATGTCCATTTTAAGCCAAAAAAAGATTTTACCCTAAAATAAAGTATAATTTTAATTCCCATGAAAATAATTAGATTATGTTAAAAAATGAGAGTTATTTTACTTTAAAAATAAACCAAATCCAAAATTAACCTTTTGAATACTTGACTAAAATAGAGAAAAGAAAAATAGATTTTATTTGAATAAAAATATTACTTGGATTTCCAAAATGTTAAAAATAGATTTCTAAGTTCAAAATTATATTTTTAAATTCATTATATTAATTATTAAATATATATTTCTTCTATAAAAAAGGTTTCATAAAATTTCAATTCATTATTATATCACAATAATTTCATAAAATTGAGAGTATTTATAAAATTGGTATTTTCACTATTTACCCAAAAATCAACTATTTCTAAAAAATCCCAAAAATCCACCCTATGTTAGTTTTGAAATGTTGAATTAAATAGTGAAATTAATTTTATGAAATAAAAATTATAAATTTTGGGAAAATAGGTTTAATCACATTCATGAATAAATATTTTTTCATTATTCTATATTTTCTTTAGAGAAAAAAATCTTACCTACTATAATTGAAGCTCAGGTGTTACAAAGTCAATGTGAGTAATTCTCGGTGTAGAAAAAAGAGTTTAAGAAGTAATAACATGCCTTATAAAATTAATTATTATATAACTTACCATTTTTTCATGATCATTAAAATTCCATTCCCCATGGATCATATCCCCCCTGAATTGCATACTATGAACTCCCCCTTGATTAGAGAGTTCGACACTAAAACCCCCCATTAGAAGAAACAAGGGAAACCGAGCTTTTTCTCCCCCTCTTCCACTTAATGTCATATCTATTTTAAATTTAATTTCACAAACATCATAGTCATTCTCACCCTTTTAAAACAAACCAAAATATAAATAACCTTCCAATAATGAAAAACACTATATAAAGTATTAGTTCAAATAGAGAGAGTGGAATAATTAAACCCCGTTATGCCGAGGGAGGCAATTGAACATCGATGTTAAACTAATGTTTCTCAAATTATGGAGTGAAATATGACTTATTCCTGACATTTTCAACTTACTAATTTATTTGAAAATGATCTACTTTGATTATTCCTTGTTCTATATTTTATTTGAAAAGTGACACTTGATATCAATATGTTTGGTATGGGTGTGTTATACTGGATTTTTTTTTGATATAAATTGATTTTTTTTCCAGAAAAGGAAACTATAGGTTGTTTCACTTCTTCACTAATATCTTTAAATTTTTACTTAATCCCCATAAGAATAGTTCATTTTTTGGTTACTAAGATGTATTATACCCTTTTCATGCTAAGGTATATGCTCTCCTTTTTACTCAAACATCCCACACATTTGTTGGAGTTGGTGTCCTATGGAAATTTTTTTGTACTTTGATTACATTAATATTCAATGTATTTAATATTAATATAAATTTTTATTACATATTGTTTGTTTTTATACATGAATCTAATGTAATAATTCTTTAAAGTATACATCGCATTGATAAAGTCATAGAGTTCCCTACTATGATGAGAACCTTGATGTGCTATGATGATATTCTCAAATAATGTTCTGTGGTTGTATAATATACTATGATGGGACACATAGTACATAGAGTGTCAGGTGAGATTACTCATAAGCAGACGATGCTTCTTCTCATTAAGTTCACACTTAGTAATCTCCAAGACATGATATTATGAGATAAAATCCGATAATAGGACTTCTGCATGTTTTTTTGTCATTGGATATTCCTATCTACACACATGTGTGATGGTCCTTATACTTTAATATTATTATTAATTCATGTTACAACTCATGGTCTTAGATGTATATTCGTTAACCTTGATGATAATAGTTCATGGAGAAGTTTGATATGTTCGGTGCGTCACAAGTGATATGTCATTAATGAATAAGTCAAGGAAATATTTTCCACTTCCATCTTTATGGAAGCTATTATCTTGGACCTTTGATTGGAATAGAACCATCACATTAAATTCCATGGCCATGAGGCAATGATGTGTTTATTTCAAATAGTAAAATAAAGACATATTGAGCATATAGGTTGTTGACACGGATGTGAAACCTTTTTGATGAGATATTGTGATAAAGGGATTATATTACACAGTGAGCATTCATATGTGGTTGTAAAAATTGTGACATCAAGTTCTCTCTCTTTGGTGCCTTGACCCATTTCTAGATAGTAATCTTGGAATTTAGGCAAGCCCTCCTAATGCCAACGATAAAGAATCCTACAGGGTCACACACTATGTGTTTACATTGATCTCAATTAAATTATATTTGAGTCTAATTAATAGAACAAATATCATTCTCAAGTTTGAGGAATAATTTTATTCAAGTTATATTGATCATATAAATTAAATAAATATTTATTCACCGAAATGTGAATAAAATATTTATTTTATTTATTGAATATTTTAATAAATATTTATTCACTAGATTGTTAGTAAAAAATTTACTCGGTTATTTAATAAAACTTTTAGGATTTTAAACAGACCAAGATCGAGTCTGATGAAAAATATTAATTAACAAGACCATTAAATAATATTTGTTATTGCACTATTATGTGGAATGATGTTTATTAAAGGTAATAAATGTTATTTAATGGACGAAATGAAATTAAATAATATTTTAACTTAAATCCTAACTCTATAAATATATGGTTATGTCTATTGTGTAGAGTATCCAAAATTAAGAATAGAGCATTTTGTGCACAATGAATTCTCTCTCAACTCCTCCTCTCTCCATCTCTCTCAAGAACAAGAAGTTTTAGAGAGATTTCTTAAAGGCCAAAGAATGAGAGATCAATAACAAACAACACAAGACATTAAACTCACCATGATAGAATCCAAAGTTCAAGTGGTGTTGTTTGGAGATCATAGGAGCATGCATGGATCACCACTAGAGAGATTCTATCATTGGATCCTCACAGTGCAATGAAGGTAATTTAGAGGGGTCTTTTTGGACAATCAACATTCACCAACAAAGAAAATTCCCAAGCCCCGATATTTATTTTTTCAAATATTAAATAAATTAATTATATATTTGATGAGCGAGATCATCGCTCTTGGTTTCAAGAAATTATTATTAAAAGGAATTTTTATATATCACCTACCACCGCGCACTTCTATTATACCCAAAATCAATAAATGGTATCAGAATGTTCACATTGAAATTTATACTTACTTATTTGATTGTTGATCTTTGAGAAATTTTGGTTATATTTTTATTTCATGTTATTCTTTATTTAATATGATTTTAATTAACATGTTATCTACATATTAATCATGTTTGTTTAGTGTTTCATTTTCTTGAAGGTTTAAGAACAAATAAAGAATGAATATAGATGGCATCAAAATTTCCAAATCATTGGTTAGTTAAACTATGTTACATGACGTACGGTCATAGAACACACCTTATACCCAGCCACATTATATCTATATGTTTTGAGAAATTAATTACTCATATTGTTTCTATTGCACACCAAATGTTGACCAGGCCAACCTGTCATATAGAAAGAAAATACAAGGTGTGTAGCTAGTATCTACAAACTGTGTAGTTTGACCGAGTTAACACACAAAATCCCTAGGAGTGTGACTTTGATATATGAAAACAAAGATACATGGCATGTAGTTACATATACATGCCATGTAGTCTCCTATTAATGGAAAAAATTTAAATTACATTAAATTTGAAAATAGCAGCATTAAAACCTTATTTTATTGACTGGCACACCGTTGTGTGTTTTCCAATTTAATATTGGTTTAAAAAAAAATTAAATGCACAATTAATTTATTGTAATTAATATTTCATTATTGGTTCTTCCGTTTATTTTCCATGAATATCATTAATGATGGATATCTCCAAATAATATCTGATGATCATTAAGATGAAATGGAATAAATAAATAAATTAATTAATTAATTCAAGTGTGTTTATCTTAAATAATAAAATAATGAATAAAGAAATTAATGCTAGATGTTTACTTTTGTGTATTTGTCGCATGTATGACCATTCATGAGCTTGACCAAGACCTTTTTATGTGTTGTATGTTTTAATTTAATTTATTTCATGTGTTTTCAATTATTTAATATTAAATTAAATGATGGTCTCTAAGTCATCCTTCCCACCATTATTATTTAGGACCTACATGTACAAGGATATTTATGTAACCCCCTATAACCAATCATTTGGTTCCCCTCACCTGCGTGTGAGTAATAAATATGTGTAATTAATGGATCATCCCAAAGAACGTGGAGGTGGTTCAAGATGGAACCATAATGATACCAACCTAAGTGATACATAGGTGGATATGTGGAATGATGTAACTCATACCAAGACTAGAAATATGAGTTATTTCTCTTATATTTAAGGTTGATTTAATGTACGCTCATTAAATAAACAATTAGGTAAATATCATGAATGTGTAATTTATTTATTTATTTATGTCTATGCAATTATTTATTTTATGGATGCAAGACTACGATCACATAAATAAATGAATTAATGTGAAAATATGGAAATTAAATAGATTAATTATGTGTAAATGTTTAATCCAACACAGTTAATTAATTAAGTAACATCTACATAATGTTAACAAGAAATTTAATGGTTAAAACAAGATGACATTTATGTATAATAAATTTGAATCCCTAAATTAGATATTAAGTCATACTAAACCTTCCATTACTTTATTGGGAATGAAATCATAGAAGTAAGTGTAGTACATGGAAAAATTTTGGATACTTACTTTTATTAGGGATTTATAATGATAGTTTTGGGTAGAATTAACCGAAATTGTATTGATTTTAACAGCCAAAGTCCGTTCAATACAAATTTGGAGGAAAGTGTTGAGGAAATCAATGTCAAGATTTTTGGATAGGGGAATCTAATAAACGGATTAAGGAGCTACAAGCTGCAGTTGGAAATACCACCTACCTAATTACTTTATTATAGTTTTCATGGTCAATGTTTGGATCATTAATAAAAGTAATGGAGATCCTTCCCTCCAGAATGTTAAAGAAACTAGACATTCTGAGTTCAATGGTGAGGGATATTGAGACTTGATAAAATAGTTGGATATTTAATAAATAAATAAGTAAAAACATTTAATTTATTATATCTCAATTATTTTGTAATTAAGAAAAGTACTAATAAACCGGTCTTTTTAATTGTAGAATAAAATGACAAGTTCATCATCCACACTATCCCTACAATCAATATTGGAGAAAGGTAACCTCTTAAATGGAAGTAAATTCCAGGAGTAGTTTATACACCTTTGAGTTGTGCTACACCATGAATAAAAATCTTATGTGCTAGAATCCTCAATGTTTGATCCGCCTATTGAAGAGGTGAGTGATGAAGAGTTCCTTGTCTATGAAAAAAATTTGAGTGACGTGGTCAACATTCAATGTTTGATGCTTTCATAAATGTCTAGTGAACTAATGAAGTATCCCAAAAACATGGATGTGTATACAATGCTTGATAACATCTATGGTCCCTACTATGATAGAGCTAGACAAGAATGGTTTGAGATTTCCAAGGTGCTTTTTTAGATAAATCTTGGAGAGGGTTCCCAAGCTAGGCCCCAATGTAGTCAATATTATTAGCTATATTTAGCACTTAGAGGTTCTAGGGTTTAAACTCCTGGAAGAACTGGGAACCAACCTCATTATGGAATCACTCCTTCATAGCTTCTCTAGATTTGTTATAAATTTTAATATAAACAATATTGAGAAGTATATTCCAGATCTTCTTACTCTTTTTTTTCCAAGTATACAAGGATGCGAAGCATGAAAGACCTTTCATACTTATGGTGAACAAATAGAAAGGGATAGTGAAGATATTTAAGCCCAAATATTATTCACACCCTTATAATAAGAGGAAGATCAAGGGGTAAGAAAGGGAATATGATGCTTTCTATTTCACATATGGAAAGAAGGGACACTAGAAGAAAAACTGTACCCAACTAAAGAAGAAAGAGGAAGCTTTAGGTGCATTTGTTATTGAGTGAAATTTATCCGTTTCTAGAAATTGGGTATTAGATACAACTTGTGGTGCTCACATACGTATTAAAATATAAGAACCAATTAGATTCAAAAAGATTGATAAAGGAGAGGTATATATTCAAGCATCCAACAGAATTAAGCTTACTACTATAGCTATCGGGGACTACCACCTCACATTTCCAACCAGAATATTCTTGGTTTTAAAGGGTTTTATTTTGTGCCTTCAGTTACCAAAAACAACATTTCTATATCCAGACCTTATACTGATGGTTTTATTTTTAAATTTGGGAATAAATGTTGCTTATTTTATAAATATAACATTTTTTTATGGTAAGATAGATTTAAATAACAGTCTTTATGCATTAGATTACATGAGCCAAATAATGGTAATCAATAACAAAGTAACTTCACATGACTCATACCACACCAAAATTTTACATCACCGGATAGGTAATGTAAATGAAAAGTGCTTAACTAAATTACATCAAGATGGATAATTAGATTATTTATAAAAAAACCACTTGGTGTATATCATGTATGTTTATAAGGAAAAATTACCAAATCACCATTTAGTTTGAAAGGTGTAAGGGCTAATGAGCTTCTTTAATTAGTTCATACTGATGTGTGTGGACCATTTACTATTGAAGCAAGGGGTGGGTAATCATGCTTCATAACTTTTACTAATGATTTTAGTATATATGGATATGTCTCCTTACTATGGTATAAGTTGTATTTTTTGAAAAATTTAAGGAATACAAGAATGAAGTTAAGAACCATCTTGGTAACAAAATTAAGAAACCTTTCTTAGACTATGGTAAAGAATATCTTAATCAAACTTCATTGATTATCTATGAGAGTTTGGGATTTTATCTCAACTCAATCCTCATTATACACTTAGTGGAATGGTGTAAGTGAAAGGAGGAAACACACCTTGTTGAACACAGTTAGATAAAAAATTAGTCATGAAACTCTTCCTTCATTATTTTGGGAATATGCATTAAAAATAGAAACATACGTACTAAACCGAGTTCTAACTAAAGAAACAGATGGTATACCATACTAATTATGGAATGAAAATAAACCCATGCTGTCTTACTTACATGTGTGGGTTTAAAAAGAATTTGTTAATTCCTATTCAAGTAACAAAATTTCACCCTAAGGCACAAAGTTTGTCTTTATAGGATATCCTAAAGAAACAAAGGGAAACTACCTATACAATCCTTTAGAAAAAAGTTTGTGGTAAATAGATGTACCACATTTACTGATGAGGATATTATATCTTAAAGAGATAGTGGGAGAGAGATAGACTTCGATGAAGTCCAAGATCAAGATACACAAGAGTTGGAATAGGAACAAAATACACAAGCCCCATGGAAGAAGAAATTGTTCCAGAGACACAATTACTGCATAGGAATACTAGGGAGGTTACAGAACTAGAACGATATAGTTTTCTATTCACCAAGGTTGGGGAATCATTATTAGTTGATAATAATGATCCTCTAAACTATAAGAAAGTAGTAAGTGGCATAGATGTTAGCAAGTAGAGAAAATCCATGAATTATGAAATGGATTCCATGTACCAAAACCAAGTCTGGATTTTAGTAGACCCTCTAGTAGATGTAAAGAGTATTTTTTGTAAATGGGTATTCAAGAAGAAACTAGGCATGAAAGGACAATTCAGTACCTATAAGGTACAACTGGTTGCAAAATGGTTTAAATAGAATCAATTCATTGACTACGATGAAGCCTTTTCACATGTTTCAATGCTAGAATACATCATAATTCTACTTTAAATTATAGATTTATTTGGTTATGAGATTTCTCAAATGTATTTTAAAACTCGATTCCTTTACGGGAACATTCAGTAAGATTTCTATATGACATAACACAAAGGGTGTGTGACTCCAAAGGATTTAAACAAGGTATTCAAGCTGTAAAGATCCATTTATGGATTAAAGAAAGAATCCTGGTCATGGAACAATTGTTTTTATGAGTCCATAATAGAATTTTGATTCATAAAGAATGAATGCGAACCATGTGTCTATAAACAATTTAGTGGGAGTACAGTCGTTTTCTTAATAGTAAATGTTGATGAGATATTACTCATTGAAAATGAAATATCACTCTTACAATATGTTAAGTAATGGTTGAATAAATGATTCTCTATGAAGGAATTGGGTGGGAAACATATATTCTTGGAATAAAGATCCATTGTGATAGATCCAAGAGGTTTCCTGGCCTAAGTCAAAGTACATGAATTAAAAAGATACTGAAGAGATTCAATATGATTAAATCTAAGAGTGAATTGTTTCTAACATCACATGGAATTCATATTTCTAGAAAAATGTGTCCTCAAACAAATGAGGAAAGAAGAAGACTAATAAGAATTACATACACATTAACAATTGGGTCAGTCTTGTATGTTATGCTATATACTAGGCTAGATGTCGCCTATGCATTAAGTGTGGTTGGAAGATATCAAGCTGATCTAGGTGACCACCATTGGATGGTAGTCAAGAATATTCTTAAGCATATGAGGAGTACTAAGGATATGTTCCTAGTTTATGGAGGAGATAAGGATCTAGTCGTCAAAGGATATACATATGCTAGTTTCCAAACTGATCAAAATGACACAAAGTCACAAAAAAGATATATATTCACATTTAATGGAGGTTCTATTAGTTAGAAGAGCTCAAAGTAGGATGTGGTTGTAGATTCTAGAGTTGATTCTGAGTATATAACAGCTTTTGAGGTAGCTAAAGAATCAGTATATACATGCAAAACTTTCCAAGATATTGATGTGGTACCTAGTAGTAAAGATCATATCACACTCTAGTGTAATAATATTGTAGTGGTGGCTCTTGTAAAAGAGCCAAGGTCACATCAGCTAAAAAAGAACATACTTCAGAAGTATCATCTCTTGAGGGATTTTTCTCAGAAAGGTGAATTTGCAGTGGGTAGTATTTACATAGAAGAAAATGTGGTAGAACCCTTTACTAAATCCTTGACTTATAAAAACATGACTATCATGTGAGGTCTAACAGACTGAAGGTCATAGGTAGTTGGCTCTAGTCAAAGTGAGAGTTTCTTGGAGTTAGTGTCATATGACCAAATATTTGTACTTTGATCACATGAATATTCAATGTATTGGTTATTAATAAAACTTCTAATTATATATTGTTTGTTTTTATAAATGACTCTAATGTAATAATGTCCTATAGTATATGTTACATTGATAAGGTTAGAGAAGTTCCCCGCTATGATGAGAACCTTGATGTGCTATGATGATATTATCAAATAATGTTTTGCGGTTGGATAATATACTATAATGGGAAACATAGTACATAGACTGCCAAGTGTGAGTACTCATAAGTTTATTAATTTTCTTCTCATGAAGTTATCACGTGGTAATCTCCAAGATGGGAGATTATGAGAACAAAACTGCTAGTTGGAATTATGCATGTTTTGGTATAATAAAATATTCCTATCTATGAGAATGTGTGATGGTCCTTAGGCTTTATGATTATTATTAATGCATGCTACAACTCACTTACTTAGATGTATTTTTTAAACCATGATGATAACAGTTCATGGAGATGTTGGATATGTTGGGTGCGTCACAAGTGACATGTCATGAATGAATAATTCAAGGAAGGATTTCTCTCTTCTATCTTTATGGAATCTGATTTCTTGGCCCTTTGATTTGAATAGAACCATCACATTAAATTTAAAATCCATGGTGTAATGAAATGTTTATTTCAAATAGTCAAAGAAAAACATATCAAGCATATAGGTTGGTGACATGGATGTACAAATTTCTTGATGAGGTATTGTGACAAAGGGATTATATTACATAGTGAGCATTCATATGTGGTTTTCAATGTTGTGGCATTAAGTTCTTTCTCTTGGGTACCACAACCCATTGGTAGATAGTAATCTTGAAATTTAGTCAAGCTCACCTAATGAAAATAAAAAATAATCCTAGAGAGTTAAAAACTAAGTGTTTTTGTTGATCTCAATTAAATTATATTTGATTTTAATTAATGGAGTAAATATTATTCTCAAGTATGAGGAATACTTTTATTCAAGTTATACTGATCACATAAATTAAATAAATATTTATTCACTGACATATGAATAAAATATTTATTTTATTCATTTAATATTTTAATAAATATTTACTCTCTAAATCATGAATAAAATGTTTACTTATGAAAAAAATATTTATTCAGTTATTCAATAAATGATAGAGGAGTTCGAATAGACCAAGACTGATTCTGGTGACAAATATTAATTAACAATACTGTTACATAATATTTTTTACTACAAAAATTGGTGTGAATCACAAAATAGTAGTAATATAATCATTATTATGTAAAATGGGGTTTATTAAGGGTAATAAATTTTATTTAATGGCCAGTATGAAAATAAATAATATTTTAACTTAAATCCTAACTCTATAAATAGAGGAATATGTATATTGTGTAGAGTATCCAAAATTGAGAATAAAGTATTTTTGTGCACAAAAAATTATCTCTCAACTCCTCCCTATATCTCTCTCTCAAAAATGAGAAGCTAAAGGTATATTTCTTCAAGACAAAAGAATGAGTGATCAAGAATGAAGAACATAAGACATTTGACTCACTATTCTAGCACTTGGAGACCGAGTGGTATTGCTCAGAGATTATAGGAGCCCATGTGGATCACCGCTAGAGGGATTATATCCTTGGATCCTCACAATGTAATGGACATAATTCGAAATGGTCATTTTGAATGATCGACATTCACCAAAAAATAAAGTTCCTAAGACCAGGTATTAATTTCTTAAAATATTAAATAAATTAATTAAAACTTTTACATGAAAGATCTTCGTTCTTTGTTTCAAACAATGATTATTAAAAGAAATTTTAATATATTTACCACCATCTCACACTTCAACTGTGTATGAAACCAAAAACATTTAATTCCAATGAAAAATACACTACTATTTGTGGACTTTTTATCCACCACATCACCAACCCTATTCAAATTAAAAAATTCTGAAAACTCATGATATTTTATTAAATCAAAGTATAAGAAAAAATTGAGAGTACCTTTGCTGTACCTCATAATCTGTTTTACTGATGTGAGATGCTCCTACTTGGATTACTTTGGAATCGAGATGAAAAAATGATATCAAAAATTTTCTTTCTAAGAAGCTATCAAATATAAAAATCTTCCAATTATACTTCTATACAAGGTAGGATACACATATTTACCATCCTCATGATTCACAAGCTTGGTTCCAATCGAAATCATAGTTGAAATTGGTTTATAATAATTCCCATAAAATTTCTTCAATAGATATATCATATACTTATCTTGTGAGATAAAAGTATATCCCTCTTTCTGAACCACTTATATATCCCTTTAAAATAAGCGAGTTCACTAATCATGGAAATTTAAAATTCTAAAAGCATGAGATGAGAAAAACCTTTCATATATCTCTTCATAATTTCATCAAATACTATATCATAAAATTAAATAGGAACTATGAATTATTCTTCCATGTATTCCATTATATAAATATTATAATCAACACCATCCATTTTTAATTCCATATTCTTTAAGTATGAGTCAAGATAACTATATCATGTTCATAGTGCATGTTTTAGACCACATAGGGAATTATTTAAATTTCACAATTTAGTCTCACCAATTATAATTAATAAACCCACTTCATGTTCAATATGAACCTCCTATTTTTATACACTATTCTAAAAGAATGTTTTTACATCCATCCAAAAAATCTTGAACCCTCTTTAAATCCCCACCACCAAGAAGAGCCCGATTGACTCAAGTCATGTCACTAGTGTAAAAGTTTCTTAAATATCAACACCTTCGATTTGTGAATAGTATTTACACACCATAATACCTTATTTTAGACCAAGTTACCATGTTTTTAAAATTTATTCTTAAATATACACTTTTTTTCAATCACATTAAGTTTTTTAGGAATTTTAAAAAGTTTCCAAGTTTGATTTTTGTCAAATTGTACTGATTCTTCATTCATGGATCTAACCCATGACTCAGTTTTTTCTACTTGTTTAGATGAAATTGGTTCCACCATTGATAATAGAGTATAATTCTATACATTTCTCATCCTTTATATTTTCATTGGAGTCAATATATCTATAATTACATTGGATGGATCAAACTTTACTCTCTTGTTTATCCTCTTGGGTGCCTTGACCCATTTCTAGATAGTAATCTTGGAATTTAGGCATGCCCTCCTAATGCCAATGATAAAGAATCCTATAGGGTCACACACTATGTGTTTCCATTGATCTCAATTAAATTCTATTTGATTCTAATTAATAGAATAAATATCATTCTCAAGTTTGAGGAATAATTTTATTCAAGTTATATTGATCATATAAATTAAATAAATATTTATTCATCGAAATGTGAATAAAATATTTATTTTAATTATTGAATATTTTAATAAATATTTATTCACTAGATTGTTAGTAAGATATTTACTTGGTTATTTAATAAAAGTTTTAGGATTTTAAACAGACCAAGACCGAGTCTGATGAAAAATATTAATTAACAAGACCATGAAATAATATTTTTTATTGCACTATTATGTGGAATGATGTTTATTAAAGGTAATAAATTTTATTTAATGGACGATATGAAATTAAATAATATTTTAACTTAAATCCTAACTCTATAAATATATGGTTATGTCTATTGTGTAGAGTATCCAAAATTAAGAATAGAGCATTTTGTGCACAATGAATTCTCTCTCAACTCCTCCTTCTCTCTCCATATATCTCAAGAACAAGAAGTTTTAGAGAGATTTCTTAAAGGCCAAAGAATGAGAGATCAATAACAAACAACACAAGACATTAAACTCACCATGCTATAATCCAAAGTTCAAGTGGTGTTGCTTGGAGATCATAGGAGCATGCATGGATCACCACTAGAGAGATTCTATCATTGGATCCTCACAGTGCAATGAAGTTAATTTAGAGGGGTCTTTTTGGACAATCAACATTCACCAACAAAGAAAATTCCCAAGCCCTGATATTTATTTTTTCAAATATTAAATAAATTAATTATAAATTTGATGAGCAAGATCATCGCTCTTGGTTTCAAGAAATGATTATTAAAAGAAATTTTTATATATCACACACCACCGTGCCCTTCTATTGTGCCCAAAATCAATAAATGGTATCAGAATGTTCACATTGAAATTTATACTTACTTATTTGATTGTTGATCTTTGAGAAATTGTGGTTAGATTTTTATTTCATGTTATTCTTTATTTAATATGATTTTAATTAACATGTTATCTACATATTAATCATGTTTGTTTAGTGTTTCATTTTCTTAAAGGTTTAAGAACAAATAAAGAATGAATATAGATGGCATCAAAATTTCCAAATCATTGGTTAGTAAAACTATGTTACACGACGTACGGTCATAGAAAACACCTTATACCCAGGCACATTATATCTATATGTTTTGAGAAATTAATTACACATATTTTTTCTATTGCACACCACATGTTGACTGGGCCAACCTATCATATAGAAAGCAAATACAGGGTGTGTAGCTAGTATCTACACACTGTGTAGTTTGACCGAGTTAACACACCAAAGCCCCATGAGTGTGACTTGGATATATGAAAACAAAGATACATGGAATATAGTTATATATACACTCCATGTAGTCTCCTATTAATTGAAAAAAATTTAAATTACATTAAATTTGAAAATAGAAGCATTAAAACCTTATTTTATTGATTGGAACACCGTTGTGTGTTTTCCAATTTAATATTGGTTTTAAAAAAAAATTAAATGCACAGTTAATTTATTGTAATTAATATGTCATTATTGGTTCTTCCGTTTATTTTCCATGAATATCATTAATGATGGGTATCTCCAAATAAGATATGATGATCATTAAGATGAAATGGAATAAATAAATAAATTAATTAATTAATTCAAGTGTGTTTATCTTAAATAATAAAATAATGAATAAAGAAATTAAAGCTGGATGTTTACTTTTGTGTATTTGTTGCATGTATGACCATTCATGAGCTTGACCAAGACCTTTTTATGTGTTGTATGTTTTAATTTAATTTATTTCATGTGTTTTCAATTATTTAATATTAAATTAAATGATGGTCTGTGAGTCATCCTTCCCTCCATTATTATGTAGGACCTACATGTACAAGGATATTTATGTAACCCCCTATAACCAATCATTTGGTTCCCCTCACCTGCGTGTGAGTAATAAATATGTGTAATTAATGGAGCATCCCAAGGCATGTGGAGGTGGTTCAAGATGGAACCATAAAGATACCAACCTAAGTGATACATAGGTGGATAGGTGGAATGATGTAACTCTTACCAAGACTAGAAATATGAGTTATTTCTCTTATATTTAAGGTTGATTTAATGTACTCTCATTAAATAAACTATTAGGTAAATATCATGAATGTGTCATTTATTTATTTATTTATGTCTATTCAATTATTTATTTTATGGATGCAAGACTGTGATCACATAAATAAATGAATTAATGTGAAAAGATGGAAATTAAATAGATTAATTATATGTAAATGTTTAATCCGACACGGTTAATTAATTAAGTAACATCTAGTTAATGTTAACAATAAATGTAATGGTTAAAACAAGATGACATTTATGTATAATAAATTAGAATCGCTAAATTAGATATTAAGTCATATTAAACCTTCAATTACTTGATTGGGAATGAAATCATAGAAGTAAGTGTAGTACATGGCTAAATTCTGTATACTTAGTTTTATTAGGGATTTATAATGATAGTTTTGGGTAGAATTAATGGAAATTGTATTGATTTTAACAGCCAAATTCCATTCAATACAAATTTGGAGGAAAGTGTTGAGGAAATCAATGTCAAGATTTTTGGATAGGGGAATCTAATCAACGGATTAAGGAGCTGCAAGTCCGCAGTTGGAAAGACCACCTACCTAATTACTTTATTATGGTTTTAATGGTCAATGTTTGGATCATTAATAAAAGTAATGGAGATCCTTTCCTCTAGAATGTTAATGAAACTAGACATTCTGAGTTCAATGGTGAGGGATATTGAGACTTGATAAAATAGTTGGAGATTTAATAAATAAATTAGTAAAAACATTTAATTTATTATATCTCACTTATTTTGTAATTAATAAAATTACTAATAAACTGGTCTTTTTAATTGTAGAATAAAATGAAAAGTTCATCATCCACACTATCCCTACAATCAATATTGGAGAAAGGTAACCTCTTAAATGGAAGTAAATTCCAGGAGTAGTTTTCACACCTTTGAGTTGTGCTACACCATGCATAAAAATCTTATGTTCTAGAATCCTCAATGTTTGATCCGCCTATTGAAGAGGTGAGTGATGAAGAGTTCCTTGTCTATGAAAAAAATTTGAGTGACGTGGTCAACATTCAATGTTTGATGCTTTCATAAATGTCTAGTGAACTAACGAAGTATCCCAAAAACATGGATGTATATACAATGCTTGATAACATCTATGGTCCTTACTATGATAGAGATAGACAAGAATGGTTTGAGATTTTCAAGGTGCTTTTTTAGATAAAGCTTGGAGAGGGTTCCCAAGCTAGGCCCCAATGTAGTCAATATTATTAGCTATATTGAGCAATTAGAGGTTCTAGGGTTTAAACTCCCGGAAGAACTGGGAACCAACCTCATTATGGAATCACTCCTTAATAGCTTCTCTAGCTTTGTTATAAATTTTAATATAAACAATATTGAGAAGTATATGCCAGATCTTCTTACTCTTTTTTTCCAAGTATAAAAGGATGCGAAGCATAAAAGACCTTTCATACTTATGGTGAATAAATAGACAGGGATAGTGAAGATATTTAAGCCAAAATATTATTCACACCCTTCTAATAAGAAGAAGATCAAGGGGTAAGAAAGGGAAAATGATGCTTTCTATTTCACATATGGAAAGAAGGGCCACTAGAAGAAAAACTGTACCCAACTAAAGAAGAAAGAGGAAGCTTCAGGTGCATTTGTTATTGAGTGAAATTTATCTGTTCCTAGAAATTGGGTATTAGATACAACTTGTGGTGCTCACATATGTATTCAAATATAGGAACCAAGTAGATTCAAAAAGATTGATAAAGGATAGGTATATATTCAAGCATCCAACAGAATTAAGCTTGCTACTATAGCTATCGGGGACTACCACCACACATTTACAACCAGAATAATCTTGGTTTTAAAGGGTTTTATTTTGTGCCTTCAGTTACCAAAAAACAATATTTCTATATCCAGACCTGATACTAATGGTTTTATTTTTAAATTTGGGAATAAATGTTGCTTATTTTATAAATACAACATTTTTTATGGTAAGATAGATTTAAATAATAGTCTTTATGCATTGGATTACATGAGCCAAATAATGGTAATCAATAACAAAGTAACTTCACATGACTCATACCACACCAAAATTTTACATCACCGGATAGGTAATGTAAATGAAAAGTGCTTTACTAAATTACATCAAGATGGATAATTAGATTATTTATAAAAAAACCCACTTGGTGTATATCATGTATGTTTATAAGGAAAAATTACCAAATCACCATTTAGTTTGAAAGGTGTAAGGGATAATGAGCTTCTTGAATTAGTTCATAATTATGTGTGTGGACCATTTACTATTGAAGAAAGGGGTGGGTAATCATGCTTCATAAATTTTACTAATGATTTTAGTATATTTGGATATATCTCCTTACTGTGGTATAAGTTGTATTTTTTGAAAAATTTAAGGAATACAAGAATGAAGTTGAGAACCATCTTGGTAACAAGATTAAGAAACCTTTCTTAGACTATGGTGAAGAATATCTTAATCAAACTTCATTTATTATCTATGAGAGTTTGGGATTTTATCTCAACTCAATCCTCATTATACACTTAGTGGAATGGTGTAAGTGAAAGGAGGAAACACACCTTGTTGAACACAGTTAGATCAAAAATTAGTCATGAAAATCTTCCTTCATTCTTTTGGGAATATGCATTAAAAATAGAAACATACATACTAAACTGAGTTCCAACTAAAGAAACAAATGGTATACCATAATAATTATGGAATGAAAATAAACCCATGTTGTCTTACTTACATGTGTGGGGTTAAAAAGCATTTGTTAATTCCTATACAGGTAACAAAATTTCAACCTAAGGCACAAAGTGTATCTTTATAGGATATCCTAAAGAAACACAGGGAAACTACCTATACAATCCTTCATAAAAAAGTTTGTGGTTAATAGATGTACCACATTTACTGATGAGGATATTATATCTTAAAGAGATAGTGGGAGAGAGATAGACTTCGATGAAGTCCAGGATCAAGATACACAAGAGTTGGAATAGGAACAAAATACACAAGCCCCATGGAAGAGGAAATTGTTCCAGAGACACAATTACTGCATAGGAGTACTAGGGAGGTTACAGAACCAGAACAATATAGTTTTCTATTCACTAAGGTTGGGGAATCATTATTAGTTGATAATAATGATCCTCTAAACTATAATAAAGTAGTAAGTGGCATAGATGTTGGCAGGTAGAGAAAAGCCATGAATTATGAAATGGATTCCAAGTACCAAAACCAAGTATGGATTTTAGTAGACCCTCTAGTATATGTAAAGACTATTTTTTGTAAATGGGTATTCAAGAAGAAACTGGGTATAAAAGGAAAATTCAGTACCTATAAGGTACAACTGGTTGCAAAATGGTTTAAATAGCATCAATTCATTGACTACGATGAAGACTTTTCACATGTTGCAATGCTAGAATCCATCATAATTCTACGTAACATTATAGATTTATTTGGTTATAAGATTTCTCAAATGAATTTTAAAACTGGATTCCTTAACGGGAACATTCAGTAAGATTTCTATATGACACAACACGAAGGGTGTGTGACTCCAAAGGATTCCAACAAGGTATTCAAGCTGTAAAGATCCATTTATGGATTAAATAAAGAATCCAAGTCATGGAACAATTGTTTTTATGAGTCCATAATAGAATTTTGATTCATAAAGAATGAATGCGAACCATGTGTCTCTAAACAATTTAGTGGGAGTGCAGTCGTTTTCTTAATAGTAAATGTTGACGAGATATTACTCATTGAAAATGAAATATCATTCTTACAATATGTTAAGTAATGGTTGAATAAATGATTCTCTATGAAGGAATTGGGTGGGAAACATATATTCTTAGAATAAAGATCCATTGTGATAGATCCAAGAGGTTTCTTGGCCTAAGTCAAAGTACATGAATTAAAAAGATACTGAAGAGATTCAATATGAAAAAATCTAAGAGTGAATTGTTGCTAACATCACATGGAATTCGTATTTCTAGAAAAATGTGTCCTCAAACACATGAGGAAATAAGAAGAATAATAATAATTATATACACATTAACAATTGGTTCAGTCATGTATGTTATGCTATATACTAGGCTAGATGTCGCCTATGCATTAAGTGCGGTGGGAAGATATCAAGCTGATCTAGGTGATCACCATTGGATGGTAGTCAAGAATATTCTTAAGCATATGAGGAGTACTAAGGATATGTTCCTAGTTTATGGAGGAGATAAGGATATAGTAATCAAAGGATATACATATGCTAGTTTCCAAACTGATCAAAATGACACAAAGTCACAAAAAAGATATATATTCACATTTAATGGAGGTTTTATGAGTTAGAAGAGCTCAAAGTATGATGTGGTTGTAGATTCTACAGTACATTCTGAGTATATAACAGCTTATGAGGTAGCTAAATAATCAGTATATACATGCAAATTTTTCCAAGATATTGATGTGGTACCTAGTAGTAAAGATCATATCACACTCTAGTGTGATAATATTGTAGTGGTGGCTCTTTTAAAAGAGCCAAGGTCACATCAGCTAAAAAAGAACATACTTCAGAAGTATCATCTCTTGAGGGATTTTTCTCAGAAAGGTGAATTTGTAGTGGGTAGTATTTACATAGAAGAAAATGTGGTAGAACCCTTTACTAAATCCTTGACTTATAAAAACATGACTATCATGTGAGGTCTAACAGACTGAAAGTCATAGGTAGTTGGCTCTAGTCAAAGTGAGAGTTTCTTGGAGTTAGTGTCATATGACCAAATTTTTGTACTTTGATCACATGAATATTCAATGTATTGGTTATTAATAAAACTTCTAATTATATATTTTTTGTTTTTATAAATGACTCTAATGTAATAATGTCCTATAGTATAAGTTACATTGATAAGGTCATAGAAGTTCCCCGCTATGATGAGAACCTTGACGTGTTATGATGATATTATCAAATAATGTTTTGCGGTTGGATAATATACTATAATGGGACACATAGTACGTAGACTGCCAAGTGTGAGTACTCATAAGTTTATTAAGATTCTTCTCATGAAGTTATCACGTGGTAATCTCCAAGATGGGAGATTATGAGAACAAAACCGCTAGTTGGAATTATGCATGTTTTGGTATAATAAAATATTCCTATCTATGATCATGTGTGATGGTCCTTAGGCTTTATGATTATTAGTAATGCATGCTACAACTCACTTACTTAGATGTATTTTGTAAACCATGATGATAACAGTTCATGGAGATGTTGGATATGTTTGGTGTGTTATGAGTGACATGTCATGAATGAATAATTCAAGGAAGGATTTGTCTCTTCTATCTTTATGGAATCTGATTTCTTGGCCCTTTGATTTGAATAGAACCATCACATTAAATTTCAAATCCATGGTGTAATGACATGTTTATTTCAAATAGTCAAAGAAAAACATATCAAGCATATAGGTTGGTGACATGGATGTACAAATTTCTTGATGAGGTATTGTGACAAAGGGATTATATTACATAGTGAGCATTCATATGTGGTTTCAATGTTGTGGCATTAAGTTCTTTCTCTTGGGTACCGTAACCCATTGGTAGATATTAATCTTGAAATTTAGGCAAGCTCACCTAATGAAAATAAAAAATAATCCTAGAGAGTTAAACACTAAGTGTTTTTGTTGATCTCAATTAAATTATATTTGATTTTAATTAATGGAATAAATATTATTCTCAAGTATGAGGAATAATTTTATTCAAGTTATATTGATCACATAAATTAAATAAATATTTATTCACCGATATGTGAATAAAATATTTATTTTATTCATTTAATATTTTAATAAATATTTACTCTCTAAATCATGAATAAAATGTTTACTTATGAAAAAAATATTTATTCAGTTATTCAATAAATGATAGAGGAGTTCGAATAGACCAAGGCTGATTCTGGTGACAAATATTAATTAACAATACTGTTACATAATATTTTTTATTACAAAAATTGGTGTGAATCACAAAATAGTAATAATATAATCATTATTATGTAAAATGGGGTTTATTAAGGGTAATAAATTTTATTTAATGGCCAGTATGAAAATAAATAATATTTTAACTTAAATCCTAACTCTATAAATAGAGGAATATGTATATTGTGTAGAGTATCTAAAATTGAGAATAAAGTATTGTTGTGCACAAAAAATTATCTCTCAACTCCTCCCTCTATCTGTCTCTCAAAAATTAGAAGCTAAAGATAGATTTCTTCAAGGAAAAAGAATGAGTGATCAAGAACGAAGAACATAAGACATTTGACTCACTGTTCTAGCACTTGGAGACCGAGTGGTATTGCTCAGAGATTATAGGAGCCCATGTGGATCACCGCTAGAGTGATTATATCTTTGGATCCTCACAATGTAATGGATGTAATTCGAAATGGTCATTTTGAATGATCGACATTCACTAAAAAATAAAGTTCCTAATACCAGGTATTAATTTCTTAAAATATTAAATAAATTAATTAAAAAATTTACATGAAAGATCCTCGTTCTTTGTTTCAAACAATGATTATTAAAAGAAATTTTCATATATTTACCACCATCTCACACTTCAACTGTGTATGAAACCAAAAACATTTAATTCCAATGAAAAATACACTACTATTTGTGGAATTTTTATCCACCACATCACTAACCCTATTCAAATCAAAAAATTCTGAAAACTCATGATATTTTATTAAATCAAAGTATAAGAAAAAATTGAGAGTACCTTTGCTGTACCTCATAATCTTTTTTACTGATGTGAGATGCTCCTACTTGGATTACTTTGGAACCAAGATGAAAAAAATGATATCAAAAATTTTCTTGCTAAGAAGCTATCAAATATAAAAATATTCCAATTATCCCTCTATACAAGGTAGGATACACATATTTACCATCCTCATGATTCACAATCTTGGTTCCAATCGAAATCATAGTTGAAATTGGTTTATAATAATTCCCATAAAATTTCATCAATAGATATATCATATACTTATCTTGAGAGATAAAAGTATATCCCTCTTTCTGAACCACTTATATATCCCTTTAAAATAAGCGGGTTCACTAATCATGGAAATTTAAAATTCTAAAAGCATGAGATGAGAAAAACCTTTCATATATTTATTCCTAATTTCATCAAATACTATATCATAAAATTAAATAGGAACTATGAATTATTATTCCATGTATTCTATTATATAAAGATTATGATCAACACCATCCATTTTTAATTCCATATTCTTTAAGTATGAGTCAAGATAACTATATCATGTTCATAGTGCATGTTTTAGACCATATAGAGAATTATTTAAATTTCACAATTTAGTTTCACCAATTATAATTAATAAACCCACTTCATGTTCAATATGAACCTCCTATTTTTATACACTATTCTAAAAGAATGTTTTTACATCCATCCAAAAAATCTTGAACCCTCTTTAAATCCCCACCACCAAGAAGAGACCGATTGACTCAAGTCATGTCACTAGTGTAAAAGTTTCTTACATATCAACACCTTTGATTTGTGCATAGTATTTACACACCATAATACCTTATTTTAGACCAAGTTACCGTGTTTTTAAAATTTATTCTTAAATATACACTTTTTTCAATCACATTATGATGTTTAGGAATTTTAGAAAGTTTCCAAGTTTGATTTTTGTCAAATTGTACTGATTCCTCATTCATGGATCTAACCCATGACTCAGATTTTTCTACTTGTTTAGATGAAATTGGTTCCACCATTGATAATAGAGTAGAATTCTATACATTTCTCATCCTTTATATTTTCATTGGAGTCAATATATCTATAATTACATTGGATGGATCAAACTATACTCTCTTGTTTATCCTCTAAGGGGTACAATGAATTTATTTAGCAATGGTATCCTCCTCTGATTAAAATTAAGAATATTTATTACTTAGATAAAAGTATATAACATCAAAATGTGTCTAACTTATTCATATTCTTTATAGAGTTCATCAATGTTTGAACTCTTAGAATTATTTACACCCTTTTACATAATGAATTTGACATCATTACTCTCTGTAATTTTATTTATCCTTTTATTATATCATTTATAGGATTTA
The DNA here is from genome assembly GCA_963277665.1 of Viscum album. Classification (NCBI taxonomy): domain Eukaryota; kingdom Viridiplantae; phylum Streptophyta; class Magnoliopsida; order Santalales; family Viscaceae; genus Viscum; species Viscum album. Next base: position 1,657,976,890 of record OY728163.1, read on the forward strand.
CTCTTTTTTGAGTAGTATAAAAAAACTCCTTCATATGCTACATCACCGCACTTATGTTGAATCCCCTCTTTATTATTTATATAACATCTACTTTGAAAAAAATGAAAATGTTTTAGAGAGGGTTTTCTTCCGTGTTATATTTCATAGGGTTTCCTTTATTCCCTAGGGCTTAACATTTCCTATATTTGAGTATACACTATAACTTGCACTACCTCCTTTCATTAGTGGTGAGTGATTCCACTCTAGATGAGTAATTTTTTTAAAATATTGTTCACCGACCAATTTTTTCATTCAGAAACTCCATTCCATTGAGGAATTGTCATTAAATATACCTCACAATTAATGCCATGTTTTTTGATGTATTTTTTCACTTCAATCGATGTGAATTTTGTTCCATTTTTAGATCAAAGTATTTTGATAGTGTTTATGATATCATGTTCAAGTCTCCTTGATACCTATTCATGAACTCTATGAATTATCTCTTACTCTATATAAACATAAGGTAGAACATTATACTATAATTATCAATAAAAAAGATAAAATACCTCTCACTATATATTCCAAGGAAATTCATTGGGCCATAAAATTGAGTGTGAACCTAATAAATTAGATTGGATTCCCCTTTATTTTTTTTGATATAGATTTTTAACTATATTTCTCCATAAAAAACCCTGAAATGTATTTTCATGTTATTTATTCAGGTTTGAAATGTAGACCACTACTTTTATATTGGATAATTTATCATTTATTTTTTTTGAATGTGACCTAGACTCTGGTTCCACAATCTATTTTCCTCTTCAACAGTCAAGGTATAAGTGTTTTCTTTACTATCCACCTAATATAGATTACCATTTTCCTCCAACCTTTTATGATAGAGTTTATGAACTTACTTTTGATTAATAAAACCTTTTGTTTAAATGTAACCTCAAGTTTAGAATCATAAATTTGAATCACATTGAAGAGGTTGTGTCATAATCCATCAACATAGATCACTTATAGTTTCTTCATCTCATTGCTTTCCAATCATGTATTCACACTTCCTTTGATATTTAATGTATATCATTGCTAAAACACATAATTACATAAAATATCCCCTTTACATTTTTAGGAGGTTCATATTTCTAGTCATGTGGGATGAAAACCATTATCAAAGATCCATGTTCTTTGTTATTTGTTTCTTTGAGAGAGATTTCATCCAAGTTAGTTTTTACTCTCTTCTTTTTTTCCATCTGTGAGATGCTCAATTGAGGTTAAGAACAAGATGATCCCTCTTCTATATCTTAATAAAATATAGAGTAATAATACTCATATTCTTTTTCCAATGAGGAGTATTTATTTTTAAATGTAATATTTTTAGGTTTTTTTTTAAATTATTTTTCTTTGACTTCCATAGTGGTAATAACTGCTTTTTCTTCATTTTTAATCAACTGATTTATGCCTCAAATTATAAAAATGAAAGAAATATTGATAAGAAGAATTTATTTTATGGGATTAATGATATGGTATCATTGCTTTTTGATGACTTTTGGGTGATTTTACATTCAAATATATCATTTTATCTTCATAATATGATAGAGTGTTCCCAAGATAGGCATAAAATTAAAATTTCATAAGAGGAAATATCTTCTCATTTTCATTCCTCTAAATGTCTCCAACCTTTGAATAACTCATTGATTATAGATTAACCCTAAAATATTGAGGATTATTTCCAACCCTATCTTTTAATTTTTTTAGAGCTATCATTTTATGTTATTTTGGAGCTATAGTGTTGGCGCTAAAACTACTAAACTTCTGGTTCCCTTTATTTTGGCCTATCACTATTCCTACTTTTGATGTCTCAGTATCACAATCCATTCCATTTTACCCATATACCTAGGAATTTATCCATTTAGTATTTCTTGAATAATTTTTAAGCCTCCTTTGTACCTTTCTGATAGTTCTCCTTCTAAGAACTTCATGAAGTGTACCTTCTTCTTTAAATCACTTGATTTCATTTCCGATTAATATTTACTTCTCAATGTAACCACCTCTTATTCAAGGGACTCTACCCTATTTATCCACTCCTTTACATAATAAGTAAGTCTATCAATCACCATAGTATGTTCTTAAATATTTAACTTGAGTTTTAATACTCATTATATGTTCTCATGACTAATATAATGACCATTTAGTTATTTTTCTAGTTGTTCAATCTCAGCTTTGAGTTGATCCAGAAACTCATAATGTTCTTTCAACAATCCACTAATATTTAGATTTTTTGTCACGACCCGCCCTCGGGGTCCGTGCCGTGACTACCCCAAGCCCGCCTTCCATAGGCCAGGGGCTCGCGACTAGCACCAAGGCGTAAATCCCGGTAAAAAGGGAAGGCATTGCCTTTGAAAAGTAAACAAACACCACAGAGTAAGCAAGCGGAAAGTAATCACTAAACAAAAGCAGAGTACAACTGAAAGTGTGGAAAAGTAAATGGGCCAGTATACAAACCCAAACTGAAAGTAAAGTACAACTCGAAAGGGAAAACAGCAACTGAAAAGTAAAAGCCGCTACACCGAGCTGTCCACTGGAAATCCCACCTGAAGGGTGGGTACAGATAGCTCCTCTGCTCCACGGGTCCCGCCGTCCGCTCCGAGCACGTCCCGCCCAGTGGTCCACCTCCGGGTACCATCCCGCTCTGCAAGCCTCAGCTAAGGTCAACGCTGTCCATCGTCTGCAACCAACACAACGTAGTGCGGGCAAAGCCCGTGCAGGGGTGAGTATAAGCTACTCAGTAGGGACCCCGAGACCCCTGAAGGTCTCTCAAATCCACAAAGGATAAACCACGAAGAAAGGTACAATCACGAAGTAACAACCGACACTGCTTAGGTATATGCCCATACATATACCTAAGTCATCAAATTCAAATACGCTCCAACCTCCGAGCCCAAGTACAACTCAGTCCACACAGGAAATTAAACGTATTCCACACAGGAATGCAAAACGTAATCCACACAGGATTGCACAACACAATCCACACAGGAAAGCAACATGATTCAGCTCACACAGGTATACTTCTTCAAAGGACGATAAAGATGATCTCTGATCCATCTAAGTCGTCGGACCCACGAAGGATCGATTGGTAACTAACCCCCGCAAAGACCCACACAGGATCGGGCCCATACAGGACCTGTAGATAATCACCGCAAAGACCCACACAGGATCGGGCCCACACAGGACCTGTAGATAGTCACCGCAAGACCCACACAGGATCGGGCCCACACAGGACTTGTAGATAGTCACCGCAAGACCCACACAGGATCGGGCCCACACAGGACCTGTAGATAGTCACCGCAAGACCCACACAGGATCGGGCCCACACAGGACCTGTAGCACTGATCCACGTAGGATCGCTGAGTGCTGTAGTCGTCGTCGTCGAATCCACACAGGATCTCTGTACTGTCGTCGTCGCAGTCACAGTAGCAGTAGTAGCAGTAGTAGTCACAGTAACCGTCGCAGCCAGCACTAGGGTTCCCGCACACAGCAAGCTCGTTCGGAGGGTCCGCTCCACGAGCCGAGAGGCTGATACATCAACTGTCACAAAGTCCAGAGTTGATGTATCCAAAATTTCCGTATCGTCAATAGGAACTCAACGAGACAGACGGCGCGTCAATCGGACGCCCGGTCTGAGAGTTATTGGCATTTTCTTCCCCGGGGCCCGGTTGGTTTTTAAGGAAAAACCAACCCTACCATACTCCACCTGCGTCCAAACCTCAGGAGGAGTATGCCAAAAGATCCGTCTCACTAAGAGGAACACAACACAGCTGACGGCACGTCAATCGGACGTCCGTAGCTCAAGATATGAGCGTTTCCGCTCCGAAGGCCCGGTTGGTTTCGTGAACGAACCAACCCGGCCGAACTCAAAGTAATCCGAAACCTTGAGTGAGATATACCGAAACGACCGTCTCGATCCAAGGATCGCGTTGCCGCAGACGGTTCGTCGATCGGAGGTCCTTGGCTCAAGTTATGGCCAAAAGACCGAATCTGATTCGTAACGGGGGGTCCGGGTCCGGGTCGACCCGACCCGGCCCGGCCGGCCGGCCGGCCGGCGGCACGGCGGCGCGGCGGCCGCGGCGGCCTGGCGCCGCACGGAGGTAGTGCGGGGGAATTATTTCCCCCGCTGATTGGAAGACGGCGCGACTTTTTAGCCGCGCCTGTTTGCAAACCCCCCCCCCCCCCCCCCCCCCCACGTGGGGGGCTTGATTGGCAGGAAACGGGGGGGCCGCTTGCCCCCCCTCAAAGGAACCGCCCCCTCATAAAGAGGGGGGTTTTGTGAGTTGGCCGGGGGATTAAATTTCCCCCGGTTTATAGCCATCCGGCGGGCCAGCTGGCCGGCCGGTTTTCTCCAACGGGACCGGATTTTTCGGTCCCCTCTTCGGCTTCCGACGCCGGCGGCCCGGCCGCCGGTCTTCTCATTCCGCCGCGACCCGGAACCGGCCGCGGTGTTCGTCGTCCGGCGCGGTGCGACGGCACCGCGCCCCTCCGCCATGCCTTGATTTCTTTCAACACGGCGCGACGACGTCGTGTTCAAGATGTTTCTTCCATGGCGCGCGCGCGACGGCGTCGCGCAAGATAAACATTCAATTATCCGCGTGGTGCGACGGCACCACGGCACCTTGCTTCCACCCGCAAGATAAAACAACATGAACGATGGAGGGGGTTCGGCCGTGTTCATGCGGTCCGGCCCCCTAACGTTAAATAATAACACAACTTAAATTATTCAAAAGCCTCACGTTAGACATGCGAGATCCACGATCAAGAATAAAATAATTAAACAATAATCAACAACCCCTACCTCGGGTATAGGTTCGAAGATTTGACAACGTCCGCGGAAGACAACGTCGCGGAGGTCGGCGTCGCGGTCGTCGTTCGTCAAATCCATTGACGAAGAGGTGCGTCCGAAGAGGCACGTCGTTGGCGAAACCTTGTACGCCGACGAAGGTTGTCCGAGGAAGAAGCGGCGTTCCCTCTTGTTGACACGGAAGATGAAGAAGAGCAGAGCGGCGTTCTTCGTCGGAACTTGAGCGTTCTTCGTCAAGTTGAGCGTTCTTCGTCAAAGCTTGAAGATGAAGGAGAAGCTCTCAAAATCCTCTCAAGAACAAAGGAAACCAACCCAACAAAATAAAATAAGCTTAAGCTTATTTTATTACACAACCCTCCTCTTAGAATTTCAAAGGTTTGAAATTAAAATTAACCCTCTTCAATTAATTAAGCCAACTTTTCAACATTAAATGAAATGGGTTAAAGGGGAGGTTTGAGAGAATTTGAGGAATTGGGGTTCGTGTGGGCCCCACCACACTTAATCCTCCCAAGGGAGGTTAAGTGGATGTGGGTCCCACTCCCAACTCCCTTTGGTAGAAATTATCTAGTTAAAATAAAATTTGTTCTTCACAAATTTTATTTAACTTAAACTAAAAACCCAAAAACTAACTTTCAACCCGCAACAAACGCAACTTCCGAAAAGGTCTCTTTAAGCGAAAATCGGCGCTGCGAGTTCATCGGTGCCCTCAGATTTCAATTCCGAGCACCGGATCAAAAGTTAGGAAATCCCGCTCGTTCGTTCACTGAACGTACCCGAGCCAAACTCCAGAAATTGATTCCAGGCACTCCGGGCCTCGGAATCAGGTGCCGTCTGAAACCGCGCTCTTGTAAAATTCTAAAGAAAATTAAGAAAAAAAATTTCCCTTGAATTTTACGGGTCTTTACATTACTCCCACCTCAGGGCTTTACGTCCCCGTAAAGATACATCAAAAACTAGGGAAACAAATGAGGGTACTGAGCACGCATCTGAGCCTCCCGCTCCCATGTGGTCTCTTGGAGATTCCCGTGCTGCCATCTGATGCGCACAAGAGGAATCGATCGCCCACGCAGGACCCGCTCCTGTCGATCCTCTATCTCCACCGGGACCTCCGTAAAAGTCGCCCCATCGTCAACGTCAAGCTCCCCATGGTCAATGATGTGTGTCGGGTCGTGCACGTATCTCCTCAGCTGAGACACGTGGAAGACGTCGTGCACCCGGTGCAACTGAGGTGGTAGAGCCAGTCGATAAGCCACCTCACCAATCCTGCTGAGAAACTGGAAGGGTCCGATGAAGCGCGGAGATAACTTGCCGCCTCGGCCAAATCTCCGAATACCACGTCGAGGTGAGACCCGCAAGAAGACGTGGTTGCCATCCTCGAACTCTAGTGGCCTCCGCCTCCAGTCAGCATATGACTTCTGCCGGCTCTGAGCTGTCCTCATCCGCTCCTAGATGACCTGGACCTTCTCTGTCGTGGCCTGGACCATCTCCGGTCCCATCAGAGCTGCAAGATTTCTTCTTTGCCGATAAGAGAAATCTGGTCCCATCCCCTGGATGAACCACATTCTTTTCCTAATACAGTCAATCCTAACATGGATGATACTAATCCATACCAAGGATGACGTCGTAAGGCCTCGACGCTACTACTAAGAGTTTCAACCGTTACTCTCGCCTCCAAGGGTTGAGTCACACTGTCGGCATCAGTGTGTGGTAACTGGGTCTCCTTCAGAAGATGTCTCACAAGTGAGGGTCAAGTCAACAGCCAAAACTGGAACCTCTTAGTAACATCATGAAAGAGGACAGGAACGAAAATATCACAAAGGTATGCGTCTTTTATTATTGCAGCTCATAATACAAGATGCTACACAAAAGCAACAAGGAACCAGAAGTACAAAGGATGTATCCACTAGTTCCTCTCCTGTCCACCTTCTCTCGGAGCTCTACTGCCTTGTCCACTACTCGGCTGTTGCTCAAGCACTCGCCGCTGCTTCTGTCTTAGTGGCTCCTCTAACACCCGCTGATCAATCGTATGAGGAGTCGGACAGTCACGTGCCAGGTGACCCTTCCCTCCGCAGGAGTAACATTGTCCGTTTCTGGCACGCCTGGCTCTGACCCCACCTCGGGTGCCCCGCACCACTGGTCCTAAAACCCGAGATCTTCCATCTACTAGTCTGGTCCTCTTAGACCTCTACATCATCTGTCTACTGCCCACAGATGACTCGGCTACTGATCGAAAAACACACGGCAAAGGCAGAAGCTCCTGTACACGCTCGGGGTGTAGAGCTACTGGCACAAACTCCACCCTGAAGAAGGTCTCGAAGTCTTCCCATGCGAAGGTCATCCCGTCGCAAAACTGAAACAAGTGGCTCCACCACCTGCCTGCTGCTTCCTGAAGGAGGCTGGCAGCAAAGATCACCATGAAGTCTGCCGGCGTCCCCACCAGCCTGAAGACTCCCACCACAGCTTCCAGCCAATCCTCAGCCGCCTGCGGGTCCATCTCTCCCCGGAACCTGGGTGGCCTCTGGCGCTGGAACTCGTGCAGTGCACTCAAGTGGCGTGCATCACCTACTGCTGGGGCTGGTGGCATCGATGGCCCAACGTATGGTAGTATCGCTGGTGCCTCCGTTGGTGCCTCAACTGCAAGAGGGCCCTGTACCGAAGCCTCGTCCCTCGGTGGGCTGTCGTCACACTCGACTCTCGGAACCCTAGCTGGCTGCCGTCGTGGGGCCATCCTGAAAGGAAACAGGTGTGCCGCGGTCAAACAGTATACCTAGTGAGCTGACACAAAGAAATCACAAAGAAAACTTTGAAACACACACGCAATCAATGTTTTCGTGCATTAAGTCGGAAATCAGAAGTCAGAGTCCTGGTGTACGGATACGTCGGCCGCCGCACCAACACTGAACTCCCTGGACTGATAACCACACTCAATACGCTAAACATTATTGCTTCACATAGAAAAGATCAGAGTTCGTGGTAGAACCGAACTCCTCTGATACCAATTTGTCACGACCCGCCCTCGGGGTCCGTGCCGTTACTACCCCAAGCCCGCCTTCCATAGGCCAGGGGCTGGCGACTAGCACCAAGGAGTAAATCCCGGTAAAAAGGAAAGGCATTGCCTTTGAAAAGTAAACAAACACCACAGAGTAAGCAAGCGGAAATTAATCACTAAACAAAAGCAGAGTACAATTGAAAGTGCGGAAAAGTAAATGGGCCAGTATACAAACCCAAACTGAAAGTAAAGTACAACTCGAAAGGGAAAACAACAACTGAAAAGTAAAAGCCGCTACACCGAGATGTCCACTGGAAATCCCACCTGAAGGGTGGGTAAAGATAGCTCCTCTGCTCCACGGGTCCTGCCGTCCGCTTCGAGCACGTCCCGCCCAGTGGTCCACCTCCGGGTACCGTCCCGCTCTGCAAGCCTCAGCTAAGGTCAACGCTGTCCGTCGTCTGCAACCAATACAACGTAGTGCAGGCAAAGCCCGTTCAGGGGTGAGTATAAGCTACTCAGTAGGGACCCCGAGACCCCTGAAGGTCTCTCAAATCCACAAAGGATAAACCACGAAGAAAGGTACAATCACGAAGTAACAACCGACACTGCTTAGGTATATGCCCATACATATACCTAAGTCATCAAATTCAAATACGCTCCAACCTCCGAGCCCAAGTACAACTCAGTCCACACAGGAAAGTAAACGTATTCCACACAGGAAAGCAAAACGTAATCCACACAGGATTGCACAACACAATCCACACAGGAAAGCAACAGGATTCAGCTCACACAGGTATACTTCTTCAAAGGACGATAAAGACGATCTCTGATCCATCTAAGTCGTCGGACCCACGAAGGATCGATAGGTAACTAACCCCCGCAAAGACCCACACAGGATCGGGCCCACACAGGACCTGTAGATAATCACCGCAAAGACCCACACAGGATCAGGCCCACACAGGACCTGTAGATAGTCACCGCAAGACCCACACAGGATCGGGCCCACACAGGACCTGTAGATAGTCACCGCAAGACCCACACAGGATCGGGCCCACACAGGACCTGTAGATAGTCACCGCAAGACCCACACAGGATCGGGCCCACACATGACCTGTAGCACTGATCCACGTAGGATCGCTGAGTGCTGTAGTCGTCGTCGTCGAATCCACACAGGATCTCTGTATTTTCGTCGTCGCAGTCACAGTAGCAGTAGTAGCAGTAGTAGTCACAGTAACCGTCGCAGCCAGCACTAGGGTTCCCGCACACAGCAAGCTCGTTCGGAGGGTCCGCTCCACGAGCCGAGAGGCTGATACATCAACTGTCACAAAGTCCAGAGTTGATGTATCCAAAAGTTCCGTATCGTCAACAGGAACTCAACGAGACAGACGGCGCGTCAATCGGACGCCCGGTCTGAGAGTTATTGGCATTTTCGTCCCCGGGGCCCGGTTGGTTTTTAAGGCAAAACCAACCCGACCGTACTCCACCTGCATCCAAACCTCGGGCGGAGTATGCCAAAAGATCCGTCTCACTAAGAGGAACACAACACAGCTGATGGCACGTCAATCGGACGTCCGTAGCTCAAGATATGAGCGTTTCCGCTCCGAAGGCCCGGTTGGTTTCATGAACGAACCAACCCGGCCGAACTCAAAGTAATCTGAAACCTTGAGTGCAATATACCGAAACGACCGTCTCGATCCAAGGATCGCGTTGCCACAGACGGTTCGTCGATCGGAGGTCCGTGGCTCAAGTTATGGCCAAAATTCCGAATCTGATTCGTAACGGGGGGTCCGGGTCCGGGTCGACCCGGCCCGACCCCCCCCCCCTGGGTCGGCCCGAACCGGGTCGACCCGACCCGGGTCCGACCCGGCCCGGCCGGCCGGCGGCGCGGCGGCCGCGGCGGCCTGGCGCCGCACGGAGGCAGCGCGGGGGAATTATTTCCCCCGCTGATTGGAAGACGACGCGACTTTTTAGCCGCGCCTGTTTGCAAACCGCCCCCCCCCCCCCCCACGTGGGGGGCTTGATTGGCAGGAAACGGGGGGGCCGCTTGCCCCCCCTCAAAGGAACCGCCCCCTCATAAAGAGGGGGGTTTTGTGAGCTGTCCGGGGGATTAAATTTCCCCCTGTTTATAGCCATCCGGCCGGCCAGCTGGCCGGCTGGTTTTCTGCAACGGGACCGGATTTTCCGGTCCCCTCTTCGGCTTCCGACGCCGGTGGCCCGGCCGCCGGTCTTCTCATTCCACCGCGGCCCGGAACCGGCCGCGGTGTTCGTCGTCCAGCGCGGTGCGACGGCACCGCGCCCCTCCGCCGTGCCTTGATTTCTTTCAACGCGGCGCGACGGCGTCGTGTTCAACATGTTTCTTCCATGGCGCGCGCGCGACAGCGTCGCGCAAGATAAACATTCAATTATCCGCGTGGTGCGACGACACCACGCCACCTTGCTTCCACCCGCAAGATAAAACAACATGAACGATGGAGGGGGTTCGGCCGTGTTCATGCAGTCCGGCCCCCTCACGTTAAATAATAACACAACTTAAAATATTCAAAAGCCTCACGTTAGACATGCGAGATCCACGATCAAGAATAAAATAATTAAACAATAATCAACAACCCCTACCTTGGGTATAGGTTCGAAGATTTGACAACGTCCGCGGAAGACAACGTCGCGGAGGTCGGCGTCGCGGTCGTCGTTCGTCAAATCCGTTGACGAAGAGGTGCGTCCGAAGAGGCACGTCGTTGGCGAAACCTTGTACGCCGACGAAGGTTGTCCGAGGAAGAAGCGGCGTTCCCTCTTGTTGACATGGAAGACGAAGAAGAGCGGAGCGGCGTTCTTCGTCGGAACTTGAGCGTTCTTCGTCAAGTTGAGCGTTCTTCATCAAAGCTTGAAGATGAAGGAGAAGCTCTCAAAATCCTCTCAAGAACAAAGGAAACCAACCCAACAAAATAAAATAAGCTTAAGCTTATTTTATTACACAACCCTCCTCTTATAATTTCAAAGGTTTGAAATTAAAATTAACCCTCTTCAATTAATTAAGCCAAGTTGTCAACATTAAATGAAATGGGTTAAAGGGGAGGTTTGAGAGAATTTGAGGAGTTGGGGTTCATGTGGGCCCCACCACACTTAATCCTCCCAAGGGAGGTTAAGTGGATGTGGGTCCCACTCCCAACTCCCTTTGGTAGAAATTATATAGTTAAAATAAAATTTGTTCTTCACAAATTTTAATTAACTTAAACTAAAAACCCAAAAACTAACTTTCAACCCGCAACAAACGCAACTTCCGAAAAGGTCTCTTTAAGCGAAAATCGGCGCTGCGAGTTCATCGGTGCCCTCGGATTTCAATTCCGAGCACCGGATCAAAAGTTAGGAAATCCCGCTCGTTCGTTCACTGAACGTACCCGAGCCAAACTTCAGAAATTGATTCCGGGCACTCCGGGCCTCGGAATCAGGTGCCATCTGAAACCGCGCTCTTGTAAAATTCTAAAGAAAATTAAGAAAAAAAATTTCCCTTGAATTTTACGGGTATTTACATTTTTATTCCTTTTAGCATATATCACTTGAGACCCCCCCACTTAAGTTCCACATTAAGATCAACCAAAACTTATAGATGATTGTATTTATCCCTTTAATATTATTACTTTTTAATTATATCCATTATAACATCCTTTACATCTGACTTAATTTTTTTATATTTCCTCTAAATAATCCTCATACTTATCTTCCGTTAAAACTTATTTCTAGATGAATATCATGTTTTGAAATATATTTTAATAGGAAACATCCTTCATGGTTTCTATAAGATTTCATCTTTTCCTTTATAGTTGTCAAATTTCCTTGGAAGCCATGCTGTAATGTGTATAACTTTATCATGACAGAAACATGCCAAGGGCTGCTTACTTTCGAATCTATTCTTTCCTATCCCGAAATTAATTACCATAGGGTATAAGAATTCATCACCTACATATTCTTCTTCATATATTCCTTTTGTGATATCAACTTTTTCCATAGATTTATAATACATCTCATTATTTGAGTGAATTAACATTCCTTATAGCTTGATACATATTTCATATGAAACAAAAATACTTTACATATCATCCAATAAAAGATATATTGAGTTCCTTTTTTCAAGAGTCAAAAACTTTGGATTGTATAGAGGTGATGGTTTTCACATGATCTTCTTCACAATATCATTTTCTTTTATCTATTCACTAAGTCCCTAAATTTCTCAGATAACCTCAATGAATCAGTTTAAGAACCTATCAACATTTTCACTAGGGAACATTTTCATGTCAAAAAACCTTCCATAAATCACTTGAATATTTTCTTCCTTCACTTTGTTTTTACTCTCATATATATTAAAATTTTTTCCCAAATGGACTTAGCACTAGTAAAAATCATCACCATCATGTAAATACGGTTTGAAAGATATCCAGATAAAGTATTTTGGAGCTCTAGAATCAAAACTGATCATATTACTATCTTCTTCAGTCATGGAATGTTCTGAAAAATTACTTATGTATATCCCATATATTCCAAATAAGAAAATTTATTTCCAAGGAGGCCATAAATTTGATATCATCCTATTACTACTGATCTGACGATTTCAAGAATTAAACAAAGGTACCCATTTTATATTCACTATGTTATCCATACTGAAGAGATTAACATGACATATCTAATGCATGTAACATCTGATCTGATAACACTTGTTGCAACTAGAGACAACTTGAGAGGGGGTGAATTAGGGTGTTGAGTTTTTCTCATGTTATATTAAATATTTTTAGAATTTTGGTAGAAACTCATTAATCCTATCATAGTTAATCATATATCCCCCATAACAAAAAATGTAGAAATTAAAATAGGGTACACCAATTTTACTTGGTTAAATGTTAAGGAAAATGACCAAGGATCACACACCGACAATGTGTTGATGTTTAAAAATATGCTAAGATTTACTAGTTTTATGGATAATATTTGTCTATATGGTAACTCCAATCTTGTATTACTACTATTAAAAATATTTTTAGGGAATAGTTCACCACCTCCCTTAGATCAATTCCACTGAATCCTCTTTTTATCCCTACTTTTAATGGATTTATTTATAGTTTATTGGAATGCTGGTCAATTATTTATTATCAAGAATGTGTATGGTGATTTTTATAATGAAGGATATAATATGATGCTCCAAATAAATAATTCATCTCATAAATTACCACTAGCAATAAGAATGATAGTTCTATGTGGTATACTATTCACCATGTAAATCCTTTTCTCAAAAAATTCATTTTTTACATATCCTTTATAGTCTACCATTCATGAATAGTTCCTTGATTCACAAATAAAAATGATTTATAAATGAATTTTCTTTTAAAATGGTTATACTTCATGAACTATCATTCTTCATGAATGATACTTCTTGGATAACAATTTTTCTTTGCAAACGGTTCTACCTTCCATGAACTTCTTTCAACCACAAAATAACATAATTTAGACAAAATTATACTAGTATTAATCAATGTGATTAATTCCTCGATCCTACCTTTAATTTTTCATTGATTCCAAATGAAATTATTAGTGGGATATTAATAGGAAAGATTCCCTGAAAAAATCACTAAGAATAATATTACACTAAAACCCTTCGCATAGCCCCACTTCTCATAAGATTAAATTTAAGAAAAATAAGAATCACAAATTTATATTCAAAAATATCTCTACATTAATAGATTATATATATAATCCTTCTTCACAGTTTTGAAAACTAAAAACCACTTCGTCTCCACAAATAACACTGGATGTGTAGTGAAATCCCTTCTTAAATTGGATATTGCATAAATCCTTTGCATATTTGTGCAATTATTATGTGAAAAACCTTATTTCACTCTATATTTTTTAGAAATCCACTGAATACTCCAAAATTTTTATGAACTTTTCCCTTTTACATGAATACCAAAATATATTAAGAATATAGACTCTTGTAATAGATTTATTCTCATATCCGATCTGTATATAAGATTAGAACTTTTTAAGTCACTTAGAATGACTGATAACAATGATTATTTCTAGAAACCATATCCCTTAGTCTTCAAACTCAATGTTTAACTAGGATGAGTAACTAGGAAGTGGAATGAAAAAAAACACAACACACCCACTTTCTTTACCATCCATGTAAACTGATCATTTTATTTCCAGTATTTTCCCAAGAATGATCTATATTATATCAATGTTAATTAAAAATAACCTTGGTTCCAATATATCCTTATATTATAGATCATATATATAGTGCAATAGGATGAAATTATAGTTATTTTCTATCCTAAACTATGATATCAACAATTATTATAGAAACGATTTCTAAGTTATGCATCTAGAATTATAGAGACATTCCATCGCGATGACCCCATATTAAGCATTAGAAGGGTTGGGATGAGCATGCATCAATAGTGGTTGAGATGGATCACTATGTTATGATAGTATATCCTATTAATCAATATCTATGAGAGAGTTTATTTTAGGTCATTCATTCTATGGTACATGGGGAACCATGAGCTTTTCCTTTCATGTCAAATCTTACCTAAGAGTTTTAGACATAGCATCCAACTATTTTAACTAGTGAGGGTGGATGATAGATATATAGTTTTGGATTTATTCCTTATAAACCATTTTTGATCAGATCAAAACACCCCTTGAGAGGAGGGTGAATCTCATTATGTATATTCTTTTGGGACAAGTGAAGCATTGGTGTGATGTCTTATTCTAGGTAGATCAGAATGTTGGGATGTATTGGAAGTATTTTCATGTTTTTTTCTTCAATAATTTCTATCCAAAGACTTTGATGGAGGATAATGATTTAGATATTTTGTACGTAATTCAGAGAGGCATGTTAGTGATGGATTACATAGTCTATTTTATTTATTTTCTTTGGTTTGTGACCATATTGGTAGGAGATGGAACCACCTGGGTTAGATGTTTCTAGGATGGGATGAGTCATTTAATTCGATCATTGGTGAATATATTTCACCTTATATATTTTTTAAAGGCCATGAACCAAGCCCTAATTTCTTAGAGAAACATATTAGAGATATTAATTTATGGGAATTATGGTTCCTATATTGTATATGTGAGTGGATATTTAGGCATTAAGAAGCTATATTTTGGTGATTCTCGCTGGAGTGGTGATAGGTAGGTCAGTCAAGGTTATGGATAATCTCTTCTCCATAAGGGAGTATTCATCCAATATGTTATCATTTTATTAGAGTGGGGCATACCCAACCTAAATTCCATTGACTACCTGTAGAGTGCCATTTATATAGTAATATGGTCCATTTTCATTATTTTTGTTAGAGTTTATCTTATCTAAGAGATGACTTTAGTGATGGGAAAATCATGAGTACAAATTTTGATTTGGGAAATTACTATTGGGTGGTCATTAGAGTGATTTTTGTAGGTCAAGTTACAAAGGAGTATGATTTACCCAATGATAGAGGTGGTAGGGTAGTGATCCTCAAGTCTATCAGTTGATAAGAGTCTAGGGTAGAGGTATATGCTTAGGCTTGTTGCATTCTATCAAGATGAATCTAGATAATCATAGAGAGGGGTCATTTAATTTTTTAAGTTTTTATTTTAGTGGCCTCTACCCTAGAGTCTATTCTATTAGATATTATAATGTCACACTCATTTATATTAACTCTATCAGTTGATGATATGGGGTTGGATATAGCGTATCTAGCAAGGATGATGTCTATCAATACACCCTTAGGGATGTGATCTAAGAGAATTTGGAGACTTAAAAGATGTGTCATCATGATTTGTGGTTATATTCATATATATTATGTATTTATATTAGATATGTAAAAATTTTATGTGATTCTTAGAAAGGAATAACTAACTTTATATCAAGCATACATCAACTGATATCATTAGAGGACATCTTTCATGTCTGTTGAGGGAAATTATTATACCTTTATTAGTTAGTGGGATCTATAAGCATTCCATTTGGGAACTGAACATTGGTAGTTTGGACATTCCTTTTTTGAAAACCCACATCATACTGAGGGATAATAAAATCTCCTTTGAATAGGGGAAGTGAGAAACATAAAAATTACCTGAAAGAACACATAATTGGGTCAACACATAAGGATAAAATTGGTGGAAAGTTAAAATTTAGACATAGAGGAGAAAACTAGCATCCAAGGACTAATAGATACTGAGAGGGAACATGGTCATGAAAAATTTAATGACCAAAAAACCATAAATCTATAATGGGAGAAAATACTATTGATTTATCAAAAATAAAGGTAAAAGTATAATATTTTTATTCCAATATCCTTTTCCTAAATTTTAGGTATTATTTACCATCAATATAGAGGACAATAAAAATATACTTACTTAATTTATTTCCATTTCATAAGAAAAATATTATTATTTGGTTTTTATTTGATTAATTTACACTTTATCTCTTACTCCAAGAAATGTAGATGAATTTTTAATGTTTGAATCACTAAAATTAACTTTTAAAAGATTATAAGATTCATAAAATAATATCAACATAATACTCATATATTTACTAAATCCAAAATGGTTAGAACAATTTAATGTAATATCCAAACTTAATAGACCACCATATGAAGAAATAATTCATTAATCTCTATAATTAAACAATAAAACCAAAGGCTAAAAATAGATCATTCCCTTATTGAATAATCCTATATCCCAAATAATCTCAATAAACTAAACATTGAATATAGTTTTAATAGCAGATTTTATCTCATACCCTTCATCTCACTCCTTAAAAAGTGCAATAAAATCATTCCCAGATAATCATTTATGTTAAAACTAAAGTTTATATATACCTCAACCAAATAAAACATATCCAGAAATATAATTAATAACCTAAAAATTATAAAAATTAAAAAATATTTGATCCAATAATATGTTTCCCAAAATAAGTTTAATCTCTATCCACTAAATCAATTAAGTAAAAAAATCATACTAACTAGTATATAATGTAGGTCCATGGTAGGTGTTGTAATCCTGTCTCCCTTTGGTTGTGGTTTCAAGCCCTGTAGGATTTCTGAATGTGATGGGTTATTGATCAACCTTTAGATTGTCTTTTTTTATAAAACTATATCAATATATTTCTTATAAAAGTTACAAAAATTTTATGAACATCCTAAAAAATAACATTATTCATCAAATCACTTTTTAAACACAAAAGTTTTATATACAACTTATTTTTTCCACAAAATTAAATAATCATAATTGACTATTATTACCTTAACAAAAATGATTATATTAACCCTAAATGTTATCAATAACTTTAAAATTATTTTCAAAAAATATAAATTAATTATTAATTAAATAAAAATTTCACTAAAACATATACTAAACCAAAGGGTTTTATTCACATAAATGTATCCCAAAATATCATTTATCATGTTAAAATAAAATAAAATAAAACCTCAAAATGGGTATCTATGGATTTAAACTTATGATAAAACTTATAATTACCAACCTAAGACACTTTAGGTATATCCCATATCACTATTGAATATCATAGGTTTCCATAGGTTTTATTCTCCCATTCATCATAATGGTTCATAAAAAAATGTGAATTAACCCAAGAATATCCCCCATGAGTGTTAAACTAGGTGTGCAACAAGGGTACACTCACCATGAACCATAATGATGATCGATATATACTCAACCAACTATTTTCAGGTCTATTACCCTTAGATGCATCTATTCCAAAACCATGTCTACTTGTAGTATCTAGATAGAGATGTATTGCTAAAAAAACCACATAATCCCTATCTTAATAAATTTTTGGATCTTATCCTATACTTATAATTACCCTCAAATTCATTCATATGTCTATGTTCTCTAATATATGTTTTATCAAATCTAGTTCCCAAGGCCTTTACTAAACTTTCTCCAATACCACCTATAAATAACCAACCCTATTATCCTAGATTTGGTGGTAACTTTATTGCATTGGTACTAGATTAAAGCGATCACATCCAAGAGGACCAAATAGTTTAGTAGTATTGAAAAAATATATACATTATTGAATTTTAAATTACATTTGAAAACTTAAAATACAACTAAGTATTTCCTTTGAGAACATCATTATTTTCTCTAGTATATCCTTGCATATCAATCATAATACAAGTCCTTGAATCCTAGGAAAAAGAAACATAAGAAATGAGTAAGAATATATGGTAAATAAGAGTATGATTATATAGAAATATATCATAGAATAAATAATACATGGATAATATGGAAATAATAAATAATGATCAAATAATTCCATAGGAATAATCACATAAGCTTGAAACTTATCCATGGATATCATAACTATTCAAATAATCACATGGACATTAATAACTAGTTTCATAATAATGGAATACATAATGATAGACATATTAAACTTAGTGGGATATGTAATTATGGGCCCCATGCATCAATAAATATGTCCAATGCATTCATCATATGAATAAAAATAAAACCTATTAAATATTCCTTAAAAATCAGTAACTATCCATATTAGAAGAACTAGCATACAAAATGTCAATAAATTCCCTAGTATAACTGATCATAAAAAATTTTGAGAAATAAAAAGGATGATATAACTATAATTTATCCCTAGTGGAGTATAATAAAAATAATGGTTTGTTGTTGTTTATGAATATAAATACTATAAAAATTGCAACACCCAGAACTATAAAAGGGTTAAATGAATAAATGATATAACTCATGTAAATAAGGAACACCTTTATTTTTAGAAGCCTAATTGATTGTAACTACATAGTTAATCA
Organism: Viscum album; assembly: GCA_963277665.1. NCBI lineage: Eukaryota > Viridiplantae > Streptophyta > Magnoliopsida > Santalales > Viscaceae > Viscum > Viscum album. The sequence continues at coordinate 1,657,995,521 of OY728163.1, forward strand.
TGATTAGATTGGAGTAGTGATCAGGATGGGTTACCTCTTGGGAAATTTCCCAAGGTGTATGTGAGTGAGGACAAAGAAAACTGAAAGAGTAAGTGTTGGCCTGTGGGGGAATTCATTAGTCTGATGATTTTTTTGTAAACATGGGTGGGACCTAGAAAGGGGACCATGTGTCTATGGGGAAAATAGTGGTGATCTGATGGCCTTGTTAAGTCGAGTTGTTTGTGCTGTCATTAGGGCCCAATTGTTGCATTGGTATCAGAGGAGGAACTGAAAATTAAGTTCAACAACACTACCTGGGTTGAGATATAATGTTCACAATGAGTTTATTGTGCTCTGGGGGGGGGGGGGGGTGAATGTAACACCCTATAATGATAAAGGGTTAAATTAATAAATGATATGAATCATGTAAAAAAGGATCAACTTTATTTTTAGGATCCTACCTAATTATAAATCCACAGTTAAGCCACTTCTACAAAACACAACTTTAACAATGCTAGAATCAGCCTTTATTTGTAAAAGAAAATAGCTAACTAACTTAGTAGGGTTAAAAGTACATGGATTTTATTAGTGATAAAAAATCACTGATAAAGGGTATATTTATCAGCACAAATAAAACTGCTGATAAAAGACACCATTTATCAGTGCTTTTAAAAGTGCTGATAAAAGTATGAATTATAAATGCTTTTATTTGTGCTGATAAAAGTATGATTTATCAGTGATTTTATTTGATCTAATAAAAGTATGATTTATTAGTGATTTTTAATGAACTGATAAAGATATACTTTATCAGTGCATTTATTAGCACTGATAATGGTGAAAACTACAAGGTAATATTGTAGCACACTATATCACCCGAAACCGGTGTAGTGTGCTACAACAACACACTACATCAGCAGAAATAGAAACAAAAATTAAAAAAATAATATATAAATACTTACTTTAAATGAAATAAAATTTCTAACACAAATACAAGAAAAATAAAACACTATTATAGAGTATGTTAGTTGTTTTTTTCTAAAATTAATGTAAATTTTGAATAAAAAGGCACACTTAGAGTCATACCAGCCACACCATGAATTTAATTGAGGTATAAATGATTCCTACATGTCACAAATGGCTTATGGATCATTTTATTAAAGTACCAAAACAATCGGAATGCATTTTCTCAGTTTTGAGTATGTCAGTTATTCTTTTTATTAAAATTAATGTCTGTTTTGAATAAAAAAATGAACTTAGAGTCATACCAATCACACCGTATGTCATATTTTGGTGAGGATGATATTTACATGTCACAAATGATGTATGGATCATTTTACTAAAGTACTAAAACAATATGAATGTATTTTCTGAGTTTTGAGTATGTTAGTTGTTTTTTTCACTAAAATTAATGGAAGTTTTGAATAAAAAAGACACACTTGGAGTCATAACAGTCACACCATGCATCAAATTGAGGTGCAGATAAATACTACATGTCATAAATGAATCATGTATTATTTTCAAAAATTATCAAAACAATCCTAATGCATTTCCTTAGTTTTGAGTACACCACATGTGTTTTTTTACTAGGATGCCATTTTAAATTGGAAACATGAAATTTGATCCATATAGGTGGCATCGTGTGTGGTATTGACATGAGAATGATTCATACACATCAAAAATTAATTATGAATTTCCCCCAAATTATCAATACAATCCAAGAATTTTTTATTGGTTTTTAGTGAGTGACAATTTTTTGTATTAAAATGTCAATTTTAAATTGATAATGGACACTTGGAGTCATACCAGTCACACTGTGTGTTTTATTGATGTGAGGTTGATCTCTATACATCATAAATGACATATGGACCATTCTCCTAAATTACTAAAACAATCTGAGCATGGTTTCTCAATTTTGAGTATGTCAATTGTTTTTTTCACTAAAATTAATGTCAATTTTGAATAAAAAAGATGAACTTGGAGTCATACCAGTCTCACCATGCATCAGATTGAGGTGAAGATGAATGATGAATATCCCAAATAACTCATGGATCATTTTATTAAAGTATCAAAATAATCAGAATGCATTTCCTCAGTTTTGAGTATGCCACATGTGTTTTTTACTAAAATTCCATTTTAAACTGAAAACATGCACTTTGAGCCATACATGCGACTTCGTGTGTAGGTTTGACATGAGACTAATCCATACACATAAAAAATAAATTATGAATTTTTTTACCAAATTATCAAGTCAATCTAAGTACGTTTTCTTAGTTTTCAGCGAGTTAAACTTTTTTATATTAAAATATCAATTTTAAACCAATAACGGTCACTTGGAGTCAAATCAGTCACACCGTGTGTCAAATTGAGGTGCAGATTATCCCTAAATGTCATAAATGATATATGGATCATTGTACTAAAGTAACAAAACAATCTTAATTTTTTTTCGGTTTTGAGTACGCCACATGTGTTTTGTTACCAAAATGTCATTTTAAATTGGAAAAATGGACAATGACTCTTATCTTGAGTGAAAAGTGATGTGTGCACTTTTAAAAAATTGTTCTTACACACAATCATGGTATGGTTCTTATTCTACTTCATTTCCCAACAATTTTATTGTTTGCAAGCTAGCGCTTCTTATCCTCCTCTGCCTTAGTCTCCACCTTGTTCTTCGCCCCTACCTCCTCCTCCACATCAGTGTCCAATTACGACTCTTACTCCGCCTTCTCCTCTACCTCTTCCTCTACCTTATCCACCACCGCCACCTCCCCCTTCGTGATTTCCCAACAATTTTATTGTTTACAAGCGAGTGCTTCTAAACAGATTGATTTTCTCCATTACAGTTATCCTTAAGAAAGAGATCAAAAGTAATATATATACATTCTAACACTAATGCTTCACACCCCAAATATCTTTTGAATTTCATAACTCATACTGGAGTACAAAAATAGAAGTTAATCACCTAAATTTTTGGTCGACAAACATTCTGACAAAAAATATGATGCCCACTCATCTCTAAACAAATTGATTCCTTCTTTTGAGTAACTCTATCTTTGGAAATATTGATAGTACTGAGAAAACATATGCAAAAAATGATTATAAAATACATCTAATGAAATTTTAATTACCTTCAGAAATTACCTATTGGAGGATGATGGTCTTTTCATGCTTTATGATTTATCTCATAAATTTCCATACATAATATCCACAATCGATTGCATTATCTTGTTTCAGAAACTATAGAAACATTGAAAAAAATAAGAAAATTGTTTTGAAATGTTTTGATAGTTAAATATTTCTATATATACCTTAATTTGTTTCCATTTGTAATAATCCATAGGCTTTAGAATTTCTGACACTAACTTCATGCCATGATCTAGCATTTATTTAGTGACCACCCTATCATAACAAAAGTCTCATTAAAACACATACCAAACATATAATTCTATGTTTATCTATAAAATATTTATTTTAGTGTATTATATTTTCATAATACACATCATGTGTAGTCATATGGTTGGAAATCTATGCATTTAATCCAAAAAATAAATATTTGGGGTGTCTATGTTGACTACTATCATCATCTAGCGATTCCTAAAAAAATAAAAACAATTAATTAATTCAAAAATTAAGAATATATTTTATGTTATTAGATCATAGAGTTTTACCCTTGCATTTTTGGGATCGAAAAGAGTCTTTCATCTAATGATTTTTTTATCAAACCCTTTGAGTAACTCATCTTTTTTATTCTTAATTTCATCCTCATTCAAAGTAATTTATAGCATAGAAAAGATATAGGTATTAAGGAATCCAAATCGTTCTTTGAACAACATTCCCTTTATATAGTTTTAATATAAACAAATTTATAAAATATGAATATTTTTTTACTTGAATAAACATATTTATCTCACTATTTGGACAGAAATATTAGGAAAACGTACCTTATGTATGTATTCACAACCGAGATTCCCAACCATTCATGATTGGGAATCTAATTTAGAGTCTTGAGACTAATTCTATCTATCAAGGAATATCCATATATCTATTCTTCATATTCAACGTAAGACATAGTTTTATCTTTAAATGTGGTCTCTTCATGAAGTTGTAATGATAATAAATATTCCTCTATAACTCTCGAGGAGAAGTTAATATCAGAAGTTCATTTTGTTTTCTTGGACGATTCACTATATTTTCTCGATTTGACCTTTTGTTTCTCCATCGCTTTATGCATATATAATATCATACCTCACTTCAGACCATTTATAATCAACTATTAAATGTTCTTTATATGAAAAAAATTGTTAAAGATGTACCTCATGAATCTTTATAAGATTAGATGGCCATGATTTGAAAGCTCCAATACTAGCTTCGACTATTGTAATATTTGGACCATCAAGTGGAACATGAAACTCAGTAGTCAGCTCATAAGCTACCTTAATCCCCCCTCTCATATGATTTTTGGGGATGGGTTTATTGTGTAGCTGGTCTCCCATGATATTATACACTGTACCTATCACAACACAGCGGTGCATGGTTTTTGACAAATAAAAATCACATAAAACTATACCTTTCTGAATTTTAGTAATATAAAGTTATCAGAATTTGTTAGATTCACATTTAGGAGAAAGACTAATAAAAATATTTATTACCTCAAGTAAGGTATGAAGTTGGGGGGAATGACTAGCCTCAAAGATAGTGGGATCATTTGGTTCATGTGTGGATCATTGCTCCACTGCCGGTTAGGTTTGATCTTTTTTATACATTGGTATGCCAAACCAGACCACAAAATAATATCTTGTATGTAACGTTCCATGTTTTTAACCAGATGAAAAAGTGTAGGAAATTAAAAAATCCGTTAACTGGGAAGATCTATTTTAAAATAGAGCGTTAGAACTTTTATATCCGATAGTTGACACTACGATGTGTATTTTAAAGAAATTTTATTAAATTAATTAGATTAAAATTAAAACGTAAAAAAATTAAATGAAGGGTAAAAGTATTTCTTAGAACCTTGAAATATTATAAGAAATATTTTAGATTCAAATATTGAGTAAGTGCGGGGTTCCGAGACCCGTAGACTCTCGGTGTTGATTGAATAAAAATATTAAATTTATTTTATTTGTATGTGTGTTTGTTTCTTTTCAAAAAGTTAAAATAACTCTCAAATGATGCTTCATATAAGAAATCAGAGACCACCGTTAAGTTCTGAACGTCAAGTTTACCCTAAGTAGGGTATAACCTTGATTCACATTGGGTTTTTGGCACCCTCGCACATGATAATTCCATATTTATTTTTAATTAATTAATTATTATGTTTTTTATATAATGTATAATTATTTTCTCAAAAACGGTGTGTCGAATGAGAAATCTGAGACCATAAACAGTTCCGGGATGTGGGGTTTACCTTAGGTAGAGTATAACCTTTGCAAACGCCAGACGTTTGGTCATATCACACCCAAAGATAATTTATTTGGGTTATAAATATTTTTGTTGGTCTTTACAAATAATAATAAAAATTATATTATTAATATTATTATTTACGTCTATGAAAACAAATAGAAATGCACTTCCATAATTAATAAATTGTGTCACGGTGTAAATAATAACCAGGTTATGTAATAAATATTATATTATTAATTGTTTCAATTAAATATAAATGCACAATTGATATTTATTTAATGACCGTTATCCTTTTTTTAATGGTTGTCATTTTTAAATTATTAATGGTGACATTTATTAGTTATATTAAATAATAATAAATTTAATTATTTTAACGTATCGAGTTAAATCAAGGTGCATAACTTTTAAGTTTTTGTTGTCTAAATTCTTAAAGCGACCCAGGGCGCACGTTTGCGCACCGTGTTACGGGTCCTGGGAAACTATTAAATTAATTAAATAATTTCTCGGCCTTTATGTAAATTTTTTACATCGCACCCTAACACAAAGTTCAGGTTAAAAATAATTTAAAAAGGATTACAGAAATTTTAAATAAATTAAAAGAGATGGAAAATGAATGAAAATAAATAATAAAATTAAAAACAGGAATCAGAAAATAGTAAAATAATTAAAAATGGGTCTAACCATTTTTATTATTTTTATTTTTATTTTCCTTATCTCCCCTTTTTTATTTTTTATTTTATTTTTTACCTTTTTATTTTTTTCTTTTTCTTTCTTTTCTTCCCTTTTCTTTCCTTCTTTTATTCATCTCCTCCCCTCCTGTGCGTGGCGTACCCCTCCTCCCTAGGCGGTGCACACCACCTCCTTCCATCTTTAGAAGATCACCATGCCTCCATTCTTCATCCGTTTTCTTTGTCGTTAGGTGTGCTATGAACCTCTCGGTAAGGCTTATCCCACGCACCAAGGATTGTGCGATCTCATTCCAAATCCTTTGCGTAGTTCACCGCGGAATGATTTTACCCTATTTTAGAGTTTTTCTAAAATCATCCGTCTTCTTCCGTTTTAGGTCAAATAAAAGCCTACTGTGGATCATAGGATCATATATGAACATAAGGTAGGACATCTAATCTCTTTCCCTCAATTTCGTTGCGATTTAGAAAAATGCATCATCGTGTCGTTAGTCGGTGCCTACCGGCTTTGTGCAAATTCACCCAAATTCTTTAATTTATTTGTTTTGCCTAGTTGTTTCAGATCTATTGATCATGAATTAATTTGTTTGAATTGTTTTAACTTGGTTGGACACCCCTTGGGCGTATCGACGTGGTCAGTATACTTTCTGTTAGTTGGGTTTTTAATTTAATTAACTGCATGTGTTACGTAGCCTATTTATGTGATATCTAATTTAAATAATTAGTTTAGATTAATTATGAACTTTGAAATTGTTTGATCTTTGGTAGTTGGTTGTGCTAATTTTTTTTATTTAAAAGTGTATTTATCTGCTTATGTTGATGCAGCACTTTGCCTTATTATGTTCGTTATTATGAAATAGTTAATTTTTCACTATGTGATGTTTAATTTAAATAATTAATTTAGATTAATTATGAACTTTGTAATTGTTGGATATTTGGTATTTGGTTGTGATAATTTATTTATTTATTTAAAAGTGCATTTCATCTACTTATATTGATGCAGCACATTGCCTTGTTATGATTTCTCTGCTGAAATAGTTAATTTTCACTATGTGATGCACGAGTGTCCCTGTTTAGTTTAAAGCTGCAACTACATATGGTGATGTTATATCTACTGTTGTCAAAACATTAATTAAATTTAGGGTATGGAAAGAAGGTGGGTCTCATATTAAGGTCCATTCTTAGACCCTTTGTTTCTAACTGGTTACCTCTATGTGTCAGGGGGCGGTGTCATTGGCTTTGCCGGACCGAGACTTCCCCGGGCTTTCTAATACTTATGAGTGATATTGGTTCCAAAAGGGCCCATCAGGAAGGATCCATTGACAATGTTGCTAAGCCAGCCTCAGATGGTACTTGACCCCATTTTGTGAGATCGGGACAAACTCAGGGTAAAGCCATGCCTCGAGCGATAATTGGTCTTTCGAAAGATTGCGTTGGACGAGCTTAGTGGTATTGGATAATTTGACGAATGTTCCGCAACGATACCTTCAGGACGGGATCAAACTCCAATTCTCAACTTGAACCTTAAAAATGATGCACTAAAGGTTTATATTAATGTTTCTTGATCCTCTTTAGATTTTCAATATTATTTTAGTATATTGAAACACACCTGGTTGACACATGACTTAGACCTCAAGTTAAAGCGCAAGATTGGGGGTATGCCTTTTCCTTGTTTTACCTTGATTTTTTAGGCTTTATATATATGCATAAGTGTATTCTTCTTATAGGTACTCCTTTCAGACTTACAGCTTAGGCCGAAGTAGGTGATTAGGGAAGGGTGTCGTTGGGAACCTGGGTCGAGTTATTTATTTCATTGCAATTAATTAATTATATGAAATTTTTATATATTGGCACACTTCATTTTATTATTTCATGAAATGGAAAGGTTTAGACACCGCAAGTTCCATCCTACTGGGATTTTATATCACCCCCATCTCGGGCGTCGTTGACACCCGAGTAGATTATATGTTTGTAGGTATTGACAAAGGGAAGTGTGCTACTTCTAATGCTTGATTGTTTCTTGCTTCTTAGGATGGAGACTGTGGCAGAGGACCGAGCCTTGCTCGTGATGCATTTGTTGCTTTGTGTATTTTCTTTTTAGTTGATATAATTCTTGGGTTTCTATTTTTCATGCCTTTTATTTAGACATACATCATGGCCTGACATCATTTTCTGAGCTTCCAAACTTGAGTATTATTCAGTTGGATTATTTATATTTATCCTACTACAGTTTATTCATTTATATGATTCCTCTATTTATTATTTAATTGTTGTTACTTGCACTATGATATTACCTATTACCTATGAGGTCATAGTCTCCCCCACATACATGAAAAAGGCCCTCGCTGCTAGTCAGCATCCTCAGGAATTTAGGGATATGCGCTTGAGGTCATGTAACCCACCGGTCTAGCCAGCGCCTTAGAGGTGAGCCGGGTTGGGACGTTACAAAGGGGTATCAGAGGTGGTATTTTTACTTTGTCTTACTATTTTGGGTTGGTAGACGAGATACTAGGAATGTGTTGGCACTTGGTTAATAGTCGTTCATGGGACTGATCATCCCATGTATAGGAAATGACCAAGTGGCTAGGGTTGGGATTGATGTTCATGTTTTTCGATATTACAGTTGATATGTTTTCACCTCGAGTGATTGGTGTAATTTTCACTACTTCTTCATTTATGAAATTTATGATATTTTACCCTAGGCCTGTTAATTTAAGGTGAATCATTTCATGCATCATAATAGGCACATAGGAATTCACATGCCATGCATAGTGTTATTCCATGTAGTTGCATTTTAGGTTTCCTCTTGATTCAAATTGTGTGCCTTGAATGTAAGCCATGTATTGTAATTATTTAGCATGACTTTTTAGATACCATGTTTTGGTGATATATTTATCATGTTATCCTATTTCCATACTTCTTATTTAATACCATGTTTTCCTTATATCATGCATCTATGCCTATTAGAATGTCTCTGTAATTAAAATTTTATGCTTCTATGATTACAAAATGTCTCTCTCTGTTAGCTTCTTGTAGTGACCTCTTTGCTTGTTTTTTATGTAATTGGTTCCCTTGTTAAAATTTATTGGTTTCCTTTGAATGGGAGCAAAATGCCAACAACTATAAGGTGTATATCCACTTATTAGGTTGATAGCCACCCATATATCTAGGCTGATATGTGTTTGAGCATGTTGTAATTTCAAATGAATTGGTTAATTACCTAAACGCACATCCAGGAGTAAGTAGTCTAGTTGGTGTATGTTCCTTATGAGATAAACCGGTATGGGTGTTGTGACTATTAATAATTAAACAACTATTTTTGGGTTGCATTCTAATGAACCCAGGTCATCTTAGTGGGACCCTTGTAGGTCGCCTTATCTACTTAAAATGAATTTATGTGATAGATTTCCTAATTAAGGATGAGATGTCAATTAATGTATTTTTTTAAATGAAGATTTATAAAAATTTCATGTTTTGACCTTGTGGCGTTGGTTAAGATCAAGTACCTTGTGTTTTGTTTTAAAAAATGGTACTTAATGTTTTGATAATATCTTTTGATGATTAAATATGAAATGTGATTAAATATAAAGGGCTTGGATATGGAACCTATAGCAATGTCCCCTGTTTAAGACCCTAGTATAATGGTAGTTTGAGTTTCTCCTTGAGTTTCTTTGAAACAGAACATTTCACGTGTCATTGTCCCTAGTCGGATCACCTTGCTTAAAATGACACCCTTATTCGGACGGGTGATTATGTTTCCCTTGACTTTTGTTTAGGGCTTCAGTATCGGGTAATGCACATTTTCATCAGGTTAGACATGCCTTAGGAATGGTCAGTTTCTTCATAGGTTGTTCAACCCTCTCTTCTCCACAGTGATTGATGATTCAGTGCATCATCCTCCGAGTTAAAAGTCATCTTGCTTCTGTATCGCCTCAGGGTAGTATATGTTCACGTACGAGGTGCTGTCGAGTGCTTAACGTTGTGTCGAACTGGTTGAGTTTAGTGTAATATTCAAGTCTTCCGCTGTTAAATAAATTTCATGTCATATCTGTAGTGTTGTAACTTCCATGTTAAAGGAATCAAGTTTATCCCAATGTTTGGGATAACTTCCAAAGACTCAGTGTTTTGACACACCAGTCAGTTTGGTTGGGCTTTCATGCCAATTGTTTAAACATTTTCCTTTTGGTAATTTCTAAATCCTCTTAGTGTACTCTTCCTTAAGTGAATAGCATTTTCCCTATATTTCCTTCGTCCTTGATACACTAAGAGAGCATCGGTCTTACGCCATGATAAATCTTTAAAAGTTATTGGGTTTGTTAGGGTGGTTTTCACAGTGTTGCATACAAAAACATTGTTCTTATTGGGGCTTGATTAGTCTTGAGTGACCCTTGGATTTCCTTTTAGGAATTATTGAAGAACTCTTGTACACCATCTGTTTCATCTAACTTGACCACCAGGCCGATGCCGCTCCGGGCTCGGTCAATGTTTTGATATGGGCATCTTTCCCTTGTACCAAAGTCTCACTCGTAAACATGGAGTATGGACTACCTTGCGTTAATTCCTTTCACTCTCGTAGTGCTAATCCGAAGTTACCCTAGAATTGTTGTCAGACTCGGTGATGCCTAAATCAAGGAACGTCATCAGAGGTTTGGTATGAAATTCAGTGGATGTGTTTGCGGTAAATATGAGATACCTTTGAAGAAGACATCGTAGTTCAGTTTGTAAAACACCTGCCGTATAAGACGATCATCTTCTAAAATGGTCAATCGGAGTGTCTTTACTTGTTCTCTATCTTTCCTAATGAAGCGTTCAATGAAAGAACTTTTTCTGGCATGTCATCAGGTGAGACAAGTGCAATTTTGGTCGACCAGGACATTTCATAAATATTTGGCTCGACTTGGGTTTTAATGGTGATGGGGAATCAACCATTTTATCCATTTCAGAAATCACGTGAGATGCATCACTAGAATGCTTAAGGGGATGTATTTTAGGAAATTCTGATGCGGGAAGGTTCCTTGACTTGGAATTTTCCTCTTTCTTACTTTAAAAACTAAGGTGGGAAGTAACTTTGGCCAGAAGTTAATGAGATGACAACATGGTCATGTCTCTAGCTGAACGTGTTTGGATAGGTACTATCTCGATGCTTTATTTGGAAAATGACCATTGACACAAATATTAATATCTTAGGTTCCTATTTTCTAACCAATGTTTGAACGTGCGTTGGACATTTAGAAACACAACACAACCTTTAGTGTGAGACTTCATGACCCCTATAGATTGGGTGAGAGTTACGTTGTCCCCAAAGGCTTCTTGGGGGCAAGCAGTTCCAAGGTGGTAAGGTTGTAACATTTTGTGTTTTGAACCAGATGAAAAATCGCAAGAAATAAACAAATTTCCATTAACTGGGCATGTCGATTTTAAAATAGAGCGTTAAAACTTTTATATTCGATAGTTGACATTACGATGTGTATTTTAAATAAATTTTATTAAATTAATTAAACTAAAATTAAAATGTAAATAAATTAAATGAAGGGTAAAAGTCTTTCTTAGAACCTTGAAATATTCCATGAAATATTTCAGAGTCAAACAATGAGTCAGCGCAGGGTTTCCAAACCCGTAGACTCTCAGTATTGATTGAATAAAAATATTAAATTTATTTTATTCATATGTGTGTTTGTTTCTTTTCAAAAAATTGAAATAACTCTCAAATGATTCTTCATACGAGAAATATGAGATAACCGTTAGGTCCAGAACGCTGAGTTTACCCTAAGTAGGGTATAACCTTGATTCGCATCGGGTGTCTGGAAACATCACACATGATAATCCCATCTTTATTTTTAATTAATTAATTATTCCATTTTTATATAATAAATAATTATTTTATCACAAATGGTGTATCAAATGAGAAATCTGAGACCATAAATAGTTCCGGGATGTGGGGTTTACCTTAGGTAGAGTATAAACTTTGCGAGCGTCAGCCGTTTGGTCATATCACACCCGAAGATAATTTATTCGGGTTATAAATATTTTTGTTGGCCTTTTGGTAATAATAATAAAAATTGTATTATTAATATTATTATTTGCGTCGATGAAAAAAAATGGAAATGCACTTCCATAATTAATTAATCGTGTCACGGTGTAAATAATAATCGGTTAATGTAATAAATATGATATTATTAATTGTTCCAATTAAATACAAATGCACAATCAGTATTTATTTAATGACTGTTATCGTTTTTTTAATGGTTGTCATTTTTAAATTATTAATGGTGCCATTGATTAGTTATATTAAATAATAATAAGTTTAATTATTTTAACGTATCGACTTAAATCAAGGTGCGAGCCATTTAAGTTTTTGTTGTCTAAATTCTTAAAGCGACAAGGGTGCACGTTTGCTTACCCCATTACAGGTCTTGGGAAATTATTAAATTAATTAAATAATTGCTTGGCCTTTATGTAAAATTTTTACGCCACACCCTAACACAAAGTTCAGGTTAAAAATAATTAAATAAAGATTAAATAAATTTTAAATAAATTAAAAGAGATGGAAAAGGAATGAAAATAAATCATAAAATTAATAGTGGGAATGTGAAAATAGTAAAATAATTAAAAATGGGTCTAACCATTTTTATTATTTTTGTTTTTATTTTCCTTCTATCCCCTTTTATTTTTTTAATTTTATTTTATTTTATTTTTTCCCTTATTCTTTTTTTTATTTTCTTTCTTTTTATTTCCTTATTTTCTTCCTCTCCTCCCCTCATGTGCATGGTGCACCCCTCCTCCCTAGGTTGTGTTCACCACCTCCTTCCAGCTTTAGAAGATCACCGTGCCTCAATTTGTCGTCTATTTTCTTCACCGTTAGGTGCACTGTGAACCTTTCAGTAAGGCTTATCCCATGAACCAAATATCATGTGATCTCATTCCAAATCCTTTACGCGGTTCACCGCGAAAGGATTTTACCCTATTTTAAGGTTTTTCTAAAATCATTTGTCTTTTTCCGTTTTAGGTGAAATCAAATCCTACCACAGATCATAGGATCATCTATGAATATAAGGTAGGAAACCTACTCTATTTTCCTCCATTTCATTGCAATTTATAAAAACGCTCCGTCGCGCCGTTAGTCGGTGCCTACCGGCTTTGTGCAAATTCACCCAAATTTTTTAATTTATCTATTTCGCCTAGTTTTTAAAGCTCTATTGATCATGAATTAATTTTTTTTAATTTTTTTAATGTGGTCAAGCACCCCTTGGGCGTACTGGTGTAGTCGGTATACTTTCTGTTAACCGAGTTTTCAATTTAATTAACTGCATGTGCTGCGTAGCCTATTTATGTGATGTTAAATTTAAATAATTAATTTAGATTAATCATGAACTTTGAAATTGTTGTATCTTTGGTAGTTTGTTGTGCTAATTTATTTATTTATTTAAAAGTGTATTTATCTGCTTATGTTGATGTGGTACTTTGCCTTGTTAAGATTGTTATTCTGAAATAGTTAATTTTGCTTTATGTGATGTTTAATTTAAATAATTAATTTAGATCAATTATAAAATTTGAAATTGTTGGATCTTTGGGAGTTGTTTATGATAATTTATTTATTTATTTACAAGTGTATTTTATCTACTTATGTTGATGTGGTACATTTCCTTGTTATGATTTCTGTACTGAAATAGTTAATTTGCAGTATGTGATGAATGAGTGTTCCGGTTTAGTTTCAAGCTACAACTACATATACTGATGTTATACCTGCTTCTGTAAAAAATTTAATTAAATTCAGGGCGGTGAAATCAGGTGGGTCTCATATTAAGGTCCACGCTTAGACCCTTTGTTCCTGACTGGTTACCTCTATGTGTTGGGGGGCATTGTCATTGGATTTTTCGGACCGAGACTTCCCCGAGCTTTCTAATACTTATGAGTGATACCAGTTCCAAAAGGGCCCCTCATGTTAGATCCATTGGCAATGTGGCTAAGCTAGCCTCATATGGTTCTCGAACCCATTTTTCGAGATCGGGACAGATTCAGGGTAAAACCATGCCTCGAGTGATACTTTGTGTTCGAAAGATTGCCTTGGATGAGCTTAGTTGTATTGGATACTTTGATAGATGTTCCACAATGATACCTTCAGGATGGGATCAGACTCCAACTCTCAACTTGAACCTTAAAAATGATGCACTAAAGGTTTATATTAATTCCTCTTGATCCTCTTGACATTTTCAATATTATTCTTGTATGTTGAAGCACACCTGGTTGACACATGACTTAGACCCCAAGTTAAAGCACAAGATAGAGGGTACACCTCTTCTTTTTTTAGCTTGATTTTCTAGGATTTATATATATGAATATGTGTATTCTTCTTATAGGTACTATTTTCAAACTTCCAACTTAGGCCAAAGCAGGTGATTAGGGATGGGTGCCGTTGGGAACCTGAGCCGAGTTATTTATTTCATTGCACTTAATTAATTATATGAAATTATTATATATTGGCACACTGCATTTTTATTATTGCATGAAATGGAAAGGTTTAAGACACCATGGGTGCCAGCCTACTGGGATTTTATCTCACCCCCTGCTCGAGCGTTGTTGACACCCAAGTAGATTATATGTTTGCAGGTTTTGACAAAGGGAATCATACTGCTTCCCATGCTTGATTGTTTCTTGTTGCATAGGATGGAGAATGGGAAAGAGGACTGAGACTTGCTCATGATGCATTTGGTGCTTTGTGTCTTTTATTTTTAGTTGATATAATTCTTGGGTTTCTATTTTTCATGCCTTCTGTTTAGACATACATAATAGCCTAACATCATTTTGTGAGATTCCGTACTTGAGTATTATTCATTTAGATTATTTATATTTCTCCTGCTGTAGTTTATTTATTTATCTGCTTCTATTATTTATTATTTAATTGTTTTTACTTCCACTGTGATATTACCTATTACCTATGAGGGCATAGTCTCCCCACAGACATGAAAAAGGCCCTCACTACAAGTCGGCAGCCTCAGACATTCAGGGAGATGCACTTGAGGTCATGTAACCCACCAGTCCAGCCAACGTCTTAGAGGTGAGCCGGGTTAGGACGTTACATTATAGTGATTCTATTCTCATTATATTATATGTATCTTTATGTGGTTTTATCTTCTCAAAATATGTTTGAGGAGAGACTCTAAAACCCAATACTCTATTGTGACCATATTGTTCTGGCTGCTTCAAAGCTACTGAAAGTCGCTTTTCTTCAGGTATGATTGTTTCTAATTCTTGTTTATAAATGATATAAAAAATATAAACATATTCATTTTTATGTAATATTGGTATAAATCATAATTAATTAAAATTATTTCATACTTACTCATGCTTCCCATACTGCTTTTTTGTTTTCATCAACAAATATACCATCCTTATTTATACAAGCCTCCTTCCATAGCACATGACATGAGATGAAAGTGGATTCAGATTTTTATTCATCAATCTACATATAAAAAAATAAACATATGTTATTTCATATCACTTAATTAAAATTTTATTTTTGATTTAAAATACATACCAATTTCTTCTCTAATGACGTGTACCCCATCCTTCCTTTGCAATAGGGGTATTCTGGTTTTGATGCACATTCTTTATTTTCAAAACTCTTTTATTATTTCATAAATTAACAATTTTGAATAAAGTTCGATAAAATAAATAATGTCAAATAATATATTATCGACTGCAATGCACAAGAAATGATTTCTCATTGTGATGATTACTGAAAGTAATCCATTATTCCTACTTTATAATGTGTGCATAACTAAGTGGTGGGTGGGGCTTTATTTTCCCCTCAACATCCCTAACATATAACTTCATCAGAAGAGTCTAGAAGCCTATATGGGATTTTTAGTAACCGTTAAGACAAACTTCTTAAGGAAATATTCTAAAATAAACAAAGTCTACAAGTAATAATTAAAACTAAATCAACATTTCATTATATAAATTTTCAGTAAAATAGAGAAAGTATATTATAACATTATAGTTATATATTTCCAAAGGATTTCCTTCGTTACAAGTTGAAAATGACACCATGATTAAATATAAATTGACATATTCATCCTAATTGTGAGCCCAAGATAATTAATGAATGTTGAATTATTGAGGTTAATAGTTTGGCTAAGTTGATTCCAAAAAACCTCAAATTTTATACCCTAAGTTATTTCCTTGATAATTTTATTTAAAACTATGATGCTGCGTTATTATTGTTTTTTTTAATTTTTTTCACCAACATGTTGTTGATCCCCTAATAATTATACAGTTTCATCATCAAGAGTATATTCTTGCTGAATATTGGAATCACCATCATGTTCTGAAGACATTGTCTGCATGAGTTATCAAACATTTAATTTTTCTTGAATAACAATAATAAAATACACTTCATGCATAAAAGTAAACAATTTCAGTAATCTTTCATGAAAATTTTTACTTTATTGAATAAATATATAATACATTAATACTAAATTAAAACTAACCTTCACTACCTTTATTTAATCCTTCCTCAGACGCTTGATTTCCTTCCATCTCTTAATGATGGATTTGAGGCTACTAATTCCCTCTTTCAAACTAGCCTTCCTCCTATCTCTGTTTGGGAGGTATGTCACCAATGAACATTAGAACCACAATGATGGGAGGAAGGCTAGTTTGAAAGAGGTAGTCCAATCCATCATCCAAATATGGAAGACAATCAAGCATCTAAGGATTAAAGTGTCTTAGGAACCTACACTAATGGAATCACTAAAAAAGTATCCTCAATTGAAGAGGAATTGTAATACCTCCACTATAATGGTATTGAATAAATAAATCTAACCCCACCTACATTAGACATCACTTCTATCTAATCAAGGATTCCTCACCTTACAATTTTGGATATTTTTTTAATCCACCATAAGATCCATCCAATAACATACATCCCTTTAAAGGGTAAATTTTTCAACTTATGCTTAGTATTGATCTAGATTTTTTTTACTCTTATAAATTAAATGAATCTATTCATTGAAATCCTAAATTTATTATTATGATATATTACCATAAAATCATAGAGGAACCATAGATACTTCACATTATTGAAAATTATACCACATAACTTGAAGTAGATCTACAATTACCTCTAGGAATGTCCTAATTTATAGTTGATATTGATATTATCAGTTGTAAAATATAATATTAGAGAGTGGTATCCCTACAACAAATTATTCGAGCCTTTGAATAGATTACATTGGCATTCGATCACAGAAATATTCTTGAGGAACCTCAATCACTAAAGGAGTGATAACGCCTTAACCTAGGGATAAAAAGTGATCAAAAAAGAAGAGAGGTTTGTCTATGGAATGCAATAATGGATTAATTAAAATAGGGGGATCGTATCCCTTTATAGGGACTCTACATTTAATAAATAGTGCCTTGACCATTGACCACCATCACATGGAAACCAATAATTTCATTACGTTGAATTAATTCTTTCATTGAGTGTTTCAATAAATGTTTCAAGCCATCTATGGTGCTCCTTATGATTTATAATTTATGAGAAACCATTTGGGAGAAGTAGACAAATTCATTCATAAAATATCATATATTTAATTCCCTACCAAAGATACATTGGTCATATTTGGTAGCCTATGATGAAAGTATATATAAGATTAAATTTCCATTTATGATTCAATGATATCAGAAAATACGATATCTCTATTTTGTGCATTTTGGACATGGATAAAAAATTACATGACTTATAGGACATAAATATCCAAACCATCAAATGTATATCTTAATAAATTTTTATTCTCTCTACAACTATTAACTATGTTAGATAAATTTTCAAATTATTTTTTATCATATGAATTAATTATCTCTCTATTTTGAATAGAAAATATATTAATAAATCACATCTCATAGTTTTCTTGATCAACTATCCAACCATGGATAACTCACTTACTTTTGGGAAATACACTATTTATATTTTGTTTTGTATTTCTAAGTCTATTTATCCAATGATTTATCAAATCTATCCAATCGAGGAAATTTTTAGAAATTTTTTTGAGCATAATTTTCACACCAAAGAAATTCCCCATCATTCATTATAACCCACTATTAAAGTTTAATATTAATCTTGAATTAATTAAAAAACAAAACTCTCACAACATGTATCAATAAAATAATTTTTGGAATGTGACTAATTAAATCAATATTTTTTTGAATTCAATAGAAAATTATTCATCAAAATCATAAATCTAAATGACCAATTTCATGGTTTAACAATTTACATGAATAACCAAAATCCACAAAACATGTTTTAATGATTTTTATACTTACCTTGGTCCATATATGTTCATCACCCAAAAATTATGACTATAACTTGGTATCACCTAATCCTTAAAACCCTCACAATTAAGCCTTTAGAATCTATAATCTAGTATATAAGATGAATTCAATTTGAGAAACTACCTATATTTTGGAACCATATATTATTCAAATGAAGAGAAAACTGAGGGGGGATGAGAGGTCTCCTTGTTAATGACGAGAGGAGAGTAAACCATCTATGTGTGTCTCTAGGGACAAATGGGTTGGACACTTAAATATATATGAAAGGAGAAAATGATGAAATAGAACTACACTCATTGTATTTTAGTTGTGACAAGAAGAGATGCAGGGTTCATCATGTTTAAGAAAATCGCAAAACATGGAACCCAAAACATCAAACAATGATTGAGGAAGAGTATAAAAAAACATAAATTGGATTATAGACTTGATTAATTCATGGGAACATAGAGGAGTTGCACCAATAACATAGGAGTTTCATGAGAGCTTGAGAATCGTGAGTTACTGAGTCATGGTTAGGGTTTTTTAAATAGACCGAGGACACTTTTATCAGTGTTTTTAGAAAAGCGCTAACAAAGATCCCTTTTATCAGTGATAACTTTATAAGAACTGATAAAATTAATATTTATCAGATCATTTTTTGTGTGCAAATAAAACTCGAGGCTTATCAATGGTAAAAATACACTGATAAAAGACATGTTTATTAGTGCTAACATTTTAGTTTTGATAAATATATCTTTTAACGGTTCTTTTTTAGCACTGATAAAGATTTATTTTTATCAACGCTAAAAAATCACATATAAAAGTTTTATAATTATAATTATTTATATAACTTTATTATAATTTTATAATTATTTAAATAAATTTATTATAAATTTATAATTTTTTAAATAACTTTATTCTAATTTTATAATTGTTTAAATAAATTTATTATAATTTAAAATTATTTAAATATATATAATTATTTATTTATAATTATATAAATACTTATTTAAAAAATAACAATTATTTATTTATAATAATTATAAATATCGTATATATATATTTATAGATATATTTATTTATAAATATTTATTTACAAATATATTTTTAATATTATTAATGGATATATAATCTTAAATATATGCATTTTAAAAATAAGTGAAATTGAATAATTCAAAATGAGTACACTTTAAAAATATTGAAAAATTGATAATTTTTATTAATTAAATATAAGTTATTAAAAAAACATGGATATATATATATTGAAGTGGATGAATACATATTGAAAATATTAAAACATATTAAATAAATATATATAAATAAATAATAGAAAATGATCAAATTTAAAAATAAAATAAAAAAACCATTAAAAGTGAATACTCTAAATATAGTATTAAAATAAAATAAAAAATTAATAGATTATAAACATAATATATATTAAATCTACCTTGTTGTAATGAAATTCTAAAATATACTAAAATTAGAATTAATTACATAAACATTAGGTGTATGTGTCTATATATTTTGTATAAATATATTTGTGTGTGCGTTTGTGTATAAAAATGCATTAACACACACACACACACATATATATGTAAAATAAATGAAACACACGATGTTTGATATATGTTAAATTGAAAAATCAAACAACATTAAAAATTAATAAGACATTAATATGTTTTTAATTAACATTTTATAAATATTATACATATTAATTTTATATATCTATATTTAATATATACTATTTATTAATATTTATAATCTATATATATGTATATTAAATTTATTCATTTTTATCAATAAATATTTAATTAATAAAATGATTCATATTTTTCTTAATTTACTCATTTTATTTTTATTTGTTTAATTTTTTATTTTATTATGGACCTTTATCAGTGTTAAAAAAGTGATGATAAATGGAATATTTTATCATCACTAAGAACGCTTTGATAAAGGGAACCTTTTATTAGCACTAAAAATAAAGCATTGATAAATGTTTCCTTTATCTGCGCTAAAAAAAGCATTGATAAAAGTTAACTTTTATGAGTGCTCAAAAAAGAACTGATAAAGGGTGTCCTTTATCAACACTTTTTAGCGCTAATAAAGGGTAGCTTTTGTCACTGCTGATAAAGATGAACTTTATCAGGGATTTTTTCTAGCACTGCTAAATACCAGTGCTGTTATAGGAGTATTTTTTATTAGTGAGTGTGCTTATCCTAGAGTAGTGGTCATGATGAGTGAACTCATGGGAAGTTTCCCAGGGTGTGTGATGGTGAGGATATAACACACTAAAAGAAAAAGTGTTGACTTGTGGGGGAATTCATTAGTCCAATGATCCGTTAGAGAATATTGGTAAGACCTAGGTAGGGGACCACATGTCTTCGGGGCAACTAGTGGTTCCTGGAAGGATAGGATCCAAGAATCATGTTATAGTGGGGTGTATGTTTTGTCAGTGGGGCCCAATTGTTATAAAAATATCATTAAAAACATTCTTGAGTATAAATCATTTTAAAAAAAGAAAAAATTCCAAAATATTAAGAAACAAATTTTCTTTGAAAATACCCTGGAAAAATTTTAAAGGAAGCTTCTAAGAGTTGATTTTTCCTAATGGAAGGAAATTTCATTCATGCCATAATTTTAAAAAAATGATTTTATTGAAGCCTTCGGTATAAGTAACTTGTTCATAAAATGTCAAGAAGATTCTTTGTAAACCATTTTCTAAAAAGTAAAATAGGGTTAAAAATGTATTTAATAAACTATTATAGAATATTAAAAGAATTATTTAAAACATTTTAAGGAAAATATGGACATATAGGAAAAATATTCCCAACAGAGTAGAAGACAACAAATGGATTTCCTTAAAAACATTATTTCAATATATTGAGTATATAAAAAGATGAAAATGAAAGAAAAAATTTTAATTTAAAAAAATAACCAAAGGTGACGAAAATAGATTCTATTTAAGATTGAAAGATCAAATAATTTTCCCAGTGGAGACCTAAACATAAAAAATCCTTAGTAATGATAAGATTGTAAAATAAACCCTTACCACTTTGGTAACTTTCAAATCATAACCCCAATGAAATAAATAACTTCAAATGAAACATTAAATACTATGAATATAAGGAGATTCATGATATAACATATAAAATGGGAATTAAATACATCACATAAAATAAGATCACTATATAACATAACTTACATCCCAAAGAGTATAATTTGAGATGAAGAACCCTTACCTCAGGTCTGACTTCCTTTGTACCTGTCTGAACCTCCTGTATTATAAATATATGTTTATTATAAATTTATTTCAGAATAATACTCATAAATATAATTCCATATATGATTTATGAAACATATTTTCTTTGAAAATAACCGTGTAAAATTTTAAAGTAATCTTATAATAATTTATTAGTCATGATGGTAGGAAATTCCGTTCATGTTGTAATTATTAAAAAAAGATTTTGTTCACACCTTCAATAAAAGTACCATGATCATAAAATGAAAAGAAGATTCTTTTTAATTTTTTTAAAAAGTAAAATAAGGTTAAAAATTTATTTAATATATCATTTTATAATATTAAAAACATTCTTTAAAACATTTTAAGGAAAATATGGAAATGGAGGAAAAATATTCCTCACAGAGTAGAGAAACAATGTCAAATTTCCTTAAAAAAATTATTTCAATATATTGAGTACTTAAAAAGTGGAAAATTAATGGAAAACTTTTAATTTCCAAAAAATAACCAAAGGTGATGAAAATATATTGGGTTTATGATTGAACAATCAAATAATTCCCCCAGTGGAGACCTAAACCTAAATAATCCCGAGTAATGATGAGATTGTTAAATAAATCCTTACCACTTTGGTAACTTTAGAATCATAACCATAAAAAAAGAAACAACATCAAATGAAACATTAAATACTATTAATACAGGTATATTCAAGATATATCATATCAAAGGGGTAGTATACAAACCACATAAAATAAGATAGGTATATAACATAACATATGTCCCAAAGAAGACAATTTTAGATGAAGAATTCTTACCTCAGGTGTGACTTATTTTATACCTATCTGAACCTAATGTATAATAAATATAGGTTTATTATAGATTTATTTGATAATAATAATCATATATATAATTATATATATTATTTAGGAAATAACCATTTATCACTTTTTTATTAAAAATTCTTTATTAAAATCCATGTCCCGAGTGATAATTGCTTCGTTTTTCATGTATTTTTTGGTTCAGTAGTTTTGGTCCTTGAAATTTTATTATGGTTCCATTATATTTTTTTTAATAATTAAATAAACATAATATATATATAAATTATATATATATATATTTAGAGTCATTCATAAAATATATACATAGAAAAATGAATTACATAGTTCATAGATAAAGTAGGTCGCACGCACGCATGAACACTGTTTTCAATTTTTGATGGTTGGAAAGAAAGAAAGGAAATAATAATTCAGATTTATAGAATCATTATTATACCATTTATTTCATATACATTCATTAAATCTATCCTTATTACTATCCACATAAAGCATAAATGAAATACGAATCACATTTCTTCATGGAAGTGGTGGTCCGAATGTACGCACGAGCGATGTTATAATTTTCCAATAGAGTGGAATGTAATAATGTGTATATGATATTATAATTTTAGAATCATAATTATTTAATAAATATAATATATATCAATTATTTTCATCTTTATATCCATCTAATTATAGTGGTGATGAAAAAAATTACACCGCTACGTGGAGATGGTAAGTCGTACGTATGCACAAGCGATGTTTTCACTTTTCATAGGATGGAAAAGAGGTGTAATATTTTTATACCATAATCATAATAAAATCTCAGTATATTTGTGATAACATAGTTATTATTTTAGGATGTTTATTACAGATTTAGAGTAAGTATAATACGAAATAAACTTGAAATATTTGTAAAGATGATTACCTCTTCTTTGGTAGACTTACTTTAGATCCCTTATTAAGGACCCTTGGAATGTTCTTTTAAGAATAAAAAACCTCTAATTCTTGGATATGGAATTTTTTAAGGTAATTGGGTAGGGTCTTGTCGATCTAGATGGCTCAAGTGGTGTAAGGAAAAGAGAGAAGGGGTGTCCTTTTATAAGGGAGGGAAAGGACACACTTGGAATTACCAAAAATATTAAAATATAATTAAGTAATTATCAAGTAAAATGATTTAAAATGGATAGAGATTCAATGAAAAAGAGTCTAATATCAAAATATCATTATAAAATGAAATTTATATATGTTTTAGTGTCATTTTAAATCTTATATTTTGGTTTAACCCCATGGTTAACCAATTTTAATCTTAATTGTGGTAATGACTTTTTTAATATTAATGAGTTCTAATTTTACTTATAAGGTAAAAATTAGCTCATAAATTTCCAATGGATTAAATTTTTTACAATTTATTATCCTAATTTTTATCTTTAAATACGTTTATGATTTTAAATAATTTTAAAAAATATAAGTTAACATAAAATATCATTAAAGTCATTTTTGACATTATTTATTTAATTTGACTTTAAAGATAACATGATAAAAAATGAATTAGAATCTGAAACTTTCACACATTACTAATTTTTTTTATTTATCTATAATTTTTTTGGATCACAATAATTCATCCAAATTTTATTTATTTTAATATTTTTAAAATCATTTATTTTTTTCTATTAATTTAATAAATACTATCATAGCGTTGCGTAATCATTTAAGGTAATCATTCAATCAGTAAAAAATAAAAATAAATTAAATTGATAAAAAAATTAATTCATATTTCAAATAAACATTTATAACCAAACTAATCCTATTTTTATATTTATGTAAAAAATTTAGACATATTAAAGCCAAGAGAGTTATATTTTGTATTTATTATTTTCTTAAAATAATATAATGGTCATAATCCAAGTAAAATGGAACCAAGTGGCCAGATATTTAAGACTTGGATTGAAAATTTATAGCACTACTCATAAAATGGGATAAAGTTAAGTTTTAGATAAATTTTAAATCCTTATCCCCTAGTTTTTACCTTGTTTTCCCTGATTTACCCTTACCGAAGTAACAAATATTTACCAAGGTTACTATTCATAATGAAAAAAATAAAAGCGTAATATTTACCAAATTTTATCCATCTAATTAAAAATATTAAATCCATTTTTCAAGATTCAATTCATATAAGTGGTATATTTTAATTTAAAATAAAACCCGCAAAAGATGACAAAAATCCATTTTTGAGAAAAATATATTCTTAAGGGTAAAAAGCATAGATACCAAAATCAAGAATAAAATTGATTCAAATGATATTAATAGGATTATTAATAGTATAAATTAACTAATTTTACTTTTAAAATATTTTAAATTAAAATATAACTTTGTGAATTCTTGAAATGAAAAGAAATTTTATAATTTAAATAAGTATTTTCTATTATTTACTCAAAAATTAATCTTTTCAGAAAAATCCCAAAATTTCTCCATAAGATAATCAAAAAATTAGGATTTAAAAAATGAATTCCATTTTCTTAAATAAATATTCTAAAATTATAATTAATTAATAATATTATTTATTCAAAAAAATAAACAAAAATCATTTTTGAGGAAAAATGTATTTTTAAAAAATATAATGAATTTTCTAAAAAAATAATTGCTTCATCTAAAACCTTTTAATTTTTTTTCATAATGTTTTTAACCCTATTCATACCCACTAATTCGAAGGCTATGTTATAATTTTTATATTAAATAATAATATTTTAAAAGTATATCATGGTTTGCTTAAAGTTTAGAGTTGCGTGTTAAGTAAGCTATCAATCATAGTATACTAAATTTTTGAGGTTTTACAGTCATGTTTAAGGGTATCAATAGAAACTCAAAATGGTTTTAGAGACATCTGAAGGTCATCTTCGGGATATCCTCCCTGTAAACACCAAGCCGGTGATAACTGAATATATGATTGATTTTCAAAAACCACTTTACTCCCATCAATAGGATGTAGAGGTCGTTGATTCTTGGAGAAATGTACTTGTTTTTGAATATAAACTAATTTAGGTGGCCATAGTTAACAAAAATATTTATGCTTCTATCAGCCTTCTTGGAGAACAACATCATAGTTACCTAGGGGAATACACTTGGTCTAATAAATCTATAAGGACCCGACCTTATTACATACATAATATTGAATTTAGTCAAGAAAACACTTTCTTTTAAATTGAGGATATTTTCAAGTTTATAGATTTAGAGAATTGGGACATAATATATTCATAGTATTACACATTGTTACAGAGTGGATACCATAAAAGCAATTTCCATTTTTTTTCAAAATTAAAAACATTAAAACATAAAACATGATTCCTTGACAATTATTAAACATTTAAAATGGCTTCATTCTTTGTCTTAAAAATCCATTAACCTATGAAAAATCATTTAAAACTTGATATGATCACAAAAACTCAGTAAGGGATATAAAAAATAAGGAAAGAACACATTAGTCCATGAATACTTGTAATGTATGAAATCATTTTCATAAGACATACTTATCACCTGTATATATATACTTACTTTGAGAAACATGAGTTTTCACAATACCTAAGAACATAAGTAGAACCATAAAGGTATCTTGGGGAATTAATTACAAAATATTGTAACCCTCTCAACTACCTTATAATTTGTAACACTCACGACAACCTTACTATTTGTGTAACCATCGTAGTTACACTTGGAGTAACCATAGGACCGACCTCCAACTTACACATACCCAATGAATTGAAGAGAAATATATGTCCCAACCTTCATCATAAACATTTACCAAGATCCAGAACATAATCATACAACATTAATATTAGCATAAAAACATTGCTTTTGAATTTTGTAAAAAAGAATTTTAAAAGAGAATTTTAAAAGAAAAGTCCCTTATAAATATCATATAATTGAAGTGAGACTTAATAAAGTTGATGAAATATGTATATAATCTATAAATATACATAATTAAACATATTATACTCAGAATCCATCACACAAAAAATTTAAATACCACATAAATAATTAATAATAAGGTTAACTCAAAGAATGGAAATCAGGTTAATAATTCCCTTACCTTAGGCTTTTATTACTTCAAACTTGTTTAAAATTTCGAGTATAATGGTTAAAATAGTGTTATTAGTAATTTAAAGAAACATTTTCATGTTTATAACATATTATATGATCATTTAATAACCTCATTTCACCCCTTAATTGTTAGTATTTTGTTCCTTGCACTGTTTTGGGTGAGTTCCTTACATGATTTCCATGATTGGTTCATGATGGATGTTCTCATCAATTGGAAGTGATACTCTAGAATTGGAATGGAAATGTATTTAAATATTTACCGTACCATAATTTATACCATTTATCATTTTGATTTCTTATATGAGGATGATTCACAAGTTAAAACATTAATGATGTTCGTTTAGATCATTTTAGTGGTTCTTTGTTAATAACAACCTCATTTTGTCTTATAAATTAAAACCATGAGTACAAAAGAATTCCAGAACCATGTATGAGACATAATACATATATTATAATCTTGTTCAACCATAGAAATTGTTTCATGACCATGCTTGAAATAATTAATGTAAATTGAAATCTCATCGTCCATGATGTCGGTAATTCGACACATCACAAACAATGTTTTTATCCCTTGAATAAGTGGGAGAGGAGAAGAATAGTGTTGATGAATTTTCCATGAACATCAGAACATCCATAATATACATGATTCATTGAGATTTCATACCTATTGGGTAAGAAGAGATTAATAAATAATAAGAAAATAATGGAACTCAAAATAAACGAATAATTGAGAAATCCCTTACAAAAATTCGGCAGCCCAATGACTATGCAACGTGGTTTTAGAAAATATTAAAAAGATAGAAGACAAGGGTCACCCATATAAAAATGAATAATAATAAATGATATATTAATAATAAGAAGGAAATAAGAACATAGTATGGAAACTTTAAAGTTATACCACATAAAAGAGAACTTGAATGGAAAAAGAAAGAAATTGAGAATTTTCTTACCCTGTAGAGTAACTCCTAGAACTTGAAGGTTGGGACCTTGGGGGATTGAGAAAAACCTAAGAGGGATACTTGTGAGGTAAGGAGGCCAGATATTCATTTATGAGGAATTTTTAATGAATTTAATGAAGTAATGAGTTGGTATTTATAGAAAAAGTGGGGGATTATTTTAATAATTTCCAAGGGACACCTCATTAGTGG
This sequence comes from Viscum album, assembly GCA_963277665.1. NCBI lineage: Eukaryota > Viridiplantae > Streptophyta > Magnoliopsida > Santalales > Viscaceae > Viscum > Viscum album. The sequence goes on from OY728163.1 coordinate 1,658,023,191, forward strand.
TATTTGAAAAACCATGAGATTTACAAAGGTATTTTTCCATGGTATAAGACACTTGGGACACCTCATAAATTATTTTAATGTACACAATTTGAACAAATTTATTACATCATTATTACATCATTAATGATGTCATTAACACACTGAAACTCAAAAGTGTATTTTTTACTATTTACTGAAAATTCAACTATTTTAGCAAAATAATCAAAGTTCAACCTAACCATTTATCAATGTGAAGAATTCAAAAATGAAGTCCATTTTTTGAAAATAATTTTTTAAATATTTTTAATTTAATTTTTAAATAAAATAATTCTTAATTCAAAAATTAATAATTTAAAAACTGTAACTGCTTTTATATCACATTTAAAAATTAATCAAGATATCATTATCTTAAAGCCTTATTAAAATAGAATAATATTTAAATTTAATATTCATTAGGGTCATATTACTATTCATAAGGTTATGTTTCTATTCACTAAAAAAATTTGGTTCCAATAGACTCAAAATAACATACTAGAAACAATTATAGATGACCATTTTTTGAAATTCAAAACATAGATGCAGTAAAATTATGTTTAAAGGCTACTTATAAATATCTACATTAAACAAAATTTCAAGCATTTCAATTTAGTTTTAGAAAACCTTGGGCTGTTACATTATCCCCACCTTCTAGAAATTGCGTCCTCACAATTTTATTTACTTATTAAATAAGTGAGGGTACCTTTCCCTCATAGCATTTTCAGACTCCCATGTCGCTTATTCAACCATGTGGTTTCTCCGAAAAACCTTTACCTAGTGGATTACCTTATTCCGCAATACCAGTTCCCTTTGATCAAAAATCTGAACTGGTTTCTCTTCATATGAAAGGTTCTCCTCTAGCTGAACTGTTTCTGGGCTCAAAACATGAGTCGAATCTGGTACATACTTCCTCAAAATTAAAACATGAAAAACATTGTGTACCTGAGACAAAATCTAAGGAAAAGCTACTCAGTATGAAACTGGTCCAACTTTCTCCCAGATTTCAAAAGGACCGATGAACAACAGACTTAGTTTTCCTTTCTTGCCAAAACACATCACACTTTTCCAAGGAGAGATTTTAAGGAAAACATGGTCACCTATATTGAAAGGGAATTCTTTACTTATGTTATCTACATAACTTTCATGCCTTCTCTAAGCTGTCCTCATGTGCTACTGGATCATCTTTACTTTCTCAGCCACTTACTCTACTAATTATATCCCCATCAAATTTCTTTCATAGACTTCATCCCAAAATGCTGGAGCCCGACACTTCTTTCCATACAATGCCTCAAAAGGTACCATCTGTATAATGGAATGAAAACTATTATTATAAGAAAACCCAACTAAAGAAAGATACTGATCACAACTTCCTTGGTAGTTCATTGAACAAGCTTGAAGAATATACTCAAAAGTTTGAATCATTCAATCTGACTAAAAATCTGATTGAGGATGAAAAGCTGTACTGAAATTTAACTATGTTCCCAATAACTTTTGAATTCCCTTTCAAAAGTTATAAGTGAACCTGGGTTCCCATTAAGATATAATAGAAAAAGGAACTCTATGTAACCTAGAACTCTCCTTGAGGTACAATCAAGAAAGCTAATCCAAAGACATTGTATCTTGAATAGAAAGAAAATGTGAAGATTTTGTCCGCTGATCCAAAATAACCAAAATTGCATTATTACCTCAAGATTTCTTAGGTAGTCCAACCACAAAGTCCATGGATACATTCTCCAACTTCCACTCTGGCACTGGAAAAGGCTGAAGCATCCCCTTCGGTAACTGCTACTCTGCTTTAACCTGCTAACATGTCAAACATTTCATGGTAAAATAAGCAATATTCCTTTTCATTCCATCCCACCAGTAATACTCCCGAAGGTCTCTATACATCTTAGTACTGCCAGAATGAACCGAAAACAGAGAACTATATGATTTACACAACAAGTATTTCTTCAACTGATAATCACATGGCACATACAAAATTTTTCCAAATCTTAAAACACAAACTCTATCAAGGTTAAATTCTGGAAGCTTATCCATTTTAACCAATTCTACCTTTTTCTGTAGCTCACAATATTCCTTAGGTGCTCACTTAATTCTGTCTGACAACGAAGACTGCACTGAAACCTGAAACAAAACAGATGTATTCCCTACACCAAAAAATTCTATTCTAAAATTCATCAAATCATTAATCAAGGGATCATGTTCCAAACGTAACATGGTTAATGATGCATGATGTTTTCGACTCAAGGCGTCCGCCACTTTGTTTGATTTTCTAGGATGGTAATTGATTGTGAAATCATAATCCTTTAACAGTTCAATCCATCTTCTTTGCCTCATGTTTAATTAATTCTGATTGAATATATACTTAAGACTTTTATGGTCAGTATATATTTGACATTTGGCTCCGTATAAATGATGCCACCAAATTTTCAAAGAAAAAACCACAGTTGACAATTCCAAATCATGTTTGAGATAATTTAACTCATGAAGTTTTAGTTGTCTTGAAGTATAAGCAATTACCTGATCATTTTGAATCAAAAAACAACCCAATCCCTTTAACGAAGTATCACCGTAGATGACAAAATCACCATTTCGGGAAGGCAAGGCCAAAACTGAATTATTTACCTATCCCTTCTTCATTTCCTGAAAACAAACATCAAATTCTTCTGTCCAAACATATTTAACCCCTTTCCATGTTAATTTATTTATCGGGCTAGATAACCGAGAAAAGTTCTTAACAAAACGTCGGTAATAACCCACTAATACAAAAAAACTACGAATCTCTATAACATTTTTGGGTCTTGACCATTCATCAACCACTTTTGTTTTGGTAGGATCAACTATTATTCCATCTTTATTTACAATGTTCCCAAAAAAATAAATTTGTTGCAACCAAAAATCACACTTTCTGAATTTTCTATACAATTTCTTTTCTTTTAAGGTTTGTAAAACAACCCTTAGTTTTTTTTCATGCTCCTATTTATTTTTATAAAATACCATAATGTCATCAATAAATACAACCAAAAAATTATCCAAGAACTCATAAAATACTCTATTCATAAGATTCATGAATACAATAGGTGAATTAGTTAACCCAAAGGGCATAACAAAAAATTCATAATTCCCATATCTAGTACGAAAGGATATTTTTGGGATGTCATCCTCCTTGACCTTAAGCTGATGGTATTCGAATCTAAAGTCAATCTTGGAAAAGTACTGAGCTCCCTAGAGCTGATCAAACAAGTCATCGATATGAGGCAAAGGATACTTGTTTTTAACATTGATGTTATTCAAAGCTCTATAATCAATGAAAAGTCTCATGGAACCATATTTCTTTTCAACAAACAAAACAGGAGCTCCCCATGGTGAAGTGCTAGGAAGAATGAAGCCTTTATCAAGAAAATCCTATAGCTGATTTTTCAATTCAAGAAGTTCTATTTGAGCTATACAATATGGAGGTTTTGAAATTGTCTTAGCATCAAGAACTAAATCAATTGTGAATTTGACTTCCTTATTAGGTATGAAACCGGGTAACTCATCAGGAAAAATATCAAGGTATTCATTTACCACAGGCACATCATCAATCTAAACAGTTCCCTTATTTTCAACAATATGAGAAAGATAACTTTCATTTCCATCTTTCAACAGTTTCCCAGCTTCCTGACATGTTATCAATTGTATGGGTTCATTATTGTATAAAAACTGAAACTATTTCTGAAAAACAACTTATTTAGCACTACAGTCAATATTAACATGATAAACAGAAAACCAATCCATTCCCAAAATAACATAAAACTCGACTAAGGGTAAAACAATAAGGTTTTCAGGTAAATTCTTTACACAGACCACAATAGAAAGATTCTTATAATTCCTCTTTGCTATAATATTTACCCCTACTATTTTAATAACAATTTCAGGTCTCATTTGTTAAGGTAATATTTCCAATTTACTCTAAAATTTCTCAGAGATGAAGGAATGTGTATACCCCATATCAAATAAAACTTTCGTAAAATCTGAGTGAACAAACAAAGTACCTGATAAAACTTCATTGGATGGACCAATATCTACTAACGTAGTTTCAAAGGATATCACTACACCTTTTTTCTTATAGTCTGGATTCTTTGCATCATTCAGATCTCTATTTGGGTAGACATTTTCATAGTGACCCATCTCACCACATTTAAAACACTTTACAGTTTTATTATCAGGATTAGTCTTAGGATCATTTTCATTGCAATCTTGGGCCATATGTCCAAACATACCACATTTAAAACACTTCCCAGTTTTGCTAAGACATTCCCCAGGGTGTTTCTTGCCACACTTTTCACAATATGGAAATTGGATTTTCTTACCATCAGATTTCTTTGGTTGATTCTTACCCATCGCTTGCCACCTGGAACTCTTATTATCCTTGTTTCCAAAATGAATATGATCACCATAAAACTCCATCTATACTCTCTCATCACATCAGACAAGTTTCTCATAACTTTTGAATTAATGGGAGGCCAACGCCCATCGATACCTTAGCTTCAGTCCTGAATAAAAGCGGTTTATTTTTCTATCAATATCTAGAATAATATTTGGAGCATACCTTGACAGTCAGGTGAAGTTCAATTCATAAACAACCACTGAATCCTCCTCCTTTTTCTTCAATTCAAGGAATTTATTCTCCATCCTAAGTCTCACCACCTTAGGAAAATATTTTTCAAGGAAAAGACTTTTAAATTCATCTCACTCTAAGGCATCAAAATACTCTCTACCATTGATATTCCTTACCATTGACCACCAATGATCAGCTTCAACTTCAAAAAAATAAATGGAAATACTTACCTTTTTATTATCTAAACATCCCATAACATCAAATATCTTTTCAAGGGCTTTGATCCATCCTTTAGCTGCTACTGGGTCAGAAGATCTATTGAAAGCAGGAGGGTGTTGTCTCATAAAATGTTTCACTACTATCTTGTTCCATTTTGGTACCTATATTTTTTATCTTTCATGGATGCCACCACCATTTATTTCATGCGTTATCTGAGCCATTACTGTCAAAAACTTCTCACTTCCAATCCTTACCATTCTGGGCTGTAGATCCAGAAGGATGTCATTCTGTCAGTGCCTCTCCTCTTCAGTATCCCTGTTCCTTCTACTGAAAATCATTCTAAACAAACATTTCTTAGATAAATCAACATGGTAATATTTAAATACTATAACATTTAAAATTAATGATATAGTAAAAATAATTTATGGTATTATTTTAACATTATTTTTACCCCTAAAGTTATCTAAACCATCCTCCGATACCAACTATAAGGACCCGACCTTATTACATACATAATCTTGAATTTAGTCAAGAAAACACTTCCTTTTACATTGAGTATCTTTTTAGGTTTATATCTTTATAGAATTGGGACATAATACATTTATAGCATTACACATTGTTACAGAGTAGATACCATAAAAAAAGTTTCCATTTTTTTTCAAAATTAAAAACATTAAAACTTAAAACATGATTCCTTGACAATTCTTAAACATTTAACATGGATTCCTTCTTTTTATTACACATCCATTAACATGTAAAAAATAATTTAAAACTTGGGATGATCACAAACTTAGTAAGGGATATAAAAAAAGGAAATAACACATTAGTCCATGAATACTTGTAACGTATGAAATCATTTTCATAAGACATACTTATCACCTGTATATATATACTTTGTGAAACATGAGATTTCCACAATAACTAAGAACATAAGTAGAACCATAAAGGTATCTTGGGGAATTACTTACATAATCATGTAACCCTCTCAGCTACCTTATAATATTTAACCCTCACGACTACCTTACTATTTGTGTAACCATCGTAATTACACTTGGAGTAACCATACGGCTGACCTCCAACTTACACATACCCAAAGAATTGGATGGAAATATAGGTCCCACACTTAATCATAAAAAATTACCAAGATGTAGAACATAATCACACAACATTAATATTATTATAAAAACATTGCTTTTGAATTTTTTAAAATAGAATTTTAAAAGAGGATTTTAAAAGAAAAGTCCCCTATAAATATCATATAATTGAAGTGAGACTTAATATATTGGATGAAATATGTATATAATCTATAAATATACATAATTAAACATATTATAATCATAATTAATCACACAAAAAATTTAAATTCCACATAAATAATGAATAATAAAGTTAACCCAAAGGATGGAAATCAGGATAAGAATTACCTTACCTCAGGCTTGTATTAATTAAAACTTGTTTAAACTTCCAGTATAATGATTAGAAGAGTTTTATTAGTATTTTACAGAAATATTTTCATGTTTATAACATCTTATATGATCATTTCATAACCTCATTTTACCTCTTAATTGTTATTATTTTGTTCCTTGTAATGTTTTGGGTGAGTTCCTTACATGATTTCCATGATTAGTTCATAATGGATATTCTTGTCGATTGGAAGTGAAACTCCAGAATTGTAATAGAAATATATTTGAATATTTCCAGTACCATAATTTATAACATTTATCATTTTTATGTTTTATATGAGGATGATTCATAAGTTAAAACATTAATGATGTTCGTTTAGATCATTTTAGTGGTTATTTGTTAATAACAACCTCATTTTGTCTTATAAATTAAAACCATGAGTACAAAATAATTCAAGAACCATGGATGAGACATAATACATATATTATAACCTGGTTCGACCATAGAAATGGTTTCATGACTATACTTTAAGTAATTGATGGAAATTGAAATCACATCGTCCACAATGTCGGTAATTTGACACATCACGAATAATATTTTTATTCGTTGAATAAGTGGGAGAGGAGAAGAATAATGATGATGAATTTTCCATGAAAATGAGAAAATACAGAATATAAATTATTCCTAGACATTTCATGCCTATTGGGTAATAAGAGATGAAGAAATAATAAGAAAATAAAGTAACTCAAAATAAAAGAATAATTGAGAAATCCCTTACAAAAATTCTGCAGTCCAACAACTATGCAACATGGTTTTAGAAAATATTAAAAAGAGAGGGGATTGGGGTCACCCATCCAGAAATGAATCATAATAAAGAATAGATCAAGAATAATAAGGAAATAAGAACATGGTATAGAAACTTGAAAGTTATACCACATAAAAGAGAACTTGAATGGAAAAAGAAAGAAATTGAGAATTTTCTTACCTTGTAGAGTAACTCCTAGAAATTGAAGGTTGGGACCTTAGGGGATTGAGGAAACCTTGGGAGGGCTACATGGGAGATAAGGAATCTAGAGCTTAATTTATTAGGAATTTGGAATGAATTTAATGAAGGAATGAGTAGGTATTTATAACAAAATTGAGGAATTATTTTAATAATTTCCAAGGGACACCTCATTAGTGGTATTTGAAAAACCACGGGCTTGCACATGGTATTTTACCATGGTATAAGCCACTTGTGTGGCATCCCTCCTTTTTAATACATAACTTTTCATTACATTTTACATTCATAGGATCTTTAATGTCTAGTTCCTTGGAAATTAGGAATAACAAAACTTTAATACAACATAAATTTTTTTTCAAATCCACTTGTGAGGCTTCATCATAAAATCATCCTAAGTAAAATTACTGACTTTCATATCCTGGAGACATACATTCAAAGGAAAGGGTGAGAAGAAATCCCAGTAAGGGTAAGCAATGGAATCAATGTACTTGTGATATCAATAAGAACTTGAATAATAACATAAAGACATGAGCAATGGAAGAATATGCACATTATAATGAAAAGAACTTGGAACATAACTTGAATACGTGGCTACAAAATTTCATTTAGACATTCATGAACATATCACCAAGGTCCATCCCCAAGGTTTCATAAAAATTACCAAGGTTATTTATAAGGACCCGACCTTAAACATTACTTATTATTGAATTAAATGAATAATTCACATTGAGGATCTTTTCAGGTTTAGAGTTTTAGAGAATTAGGACAAAACTATTACATCTCAAAGGTTACAAAGTTGAAACATCTACTCAGCTTCCATTTTTTTCACAAAAATAAAAACTCTTGAACAAAAGAGTCATGTATAGTTCCTTGTTTTAGACAGCCTGACATTTCCTTGATCACATCCTTGACCCTATTCAACTTTATGTCCTGTGAAAAAGATTTCAAAAAAACTTGGGATGAGCATAAAAAGCTCAGTAAGGGTTATAACAATATGGAAATAAAACATTAGTCCATGTATACATAAGAATAAATGAAATCATACTTTACTCATAAAGCATAAACAATTTAACATACCTCATGAAATCATAAGATTTACGAATAAATCATACAAATCATAAGACATAAAGGTAACTTGAGGCATTCATAACATTCTTATGTAGGGAGTAACCCTAATGGTTACGTTTGGAATACCCATCATAGTATATTCCCTAAATCTCTTCGGAGAAACCTTAACGTGTAACTCCTTCGCGTTACCCAATTCATTGGAGAGCTATATCGGGCTCACCCTCCCTAAGTTTATCACGGAACCACCCATCTTCATAAACAATGCCGAAGAACCATAACATAATCACATCACATAACTTAATCATAAAGTAAAGATAACATTCCCACATTGAAATAACAATATAACCTTTTAAGATATTTAAATAATGAATCCATTCTAAAAAACCATTTTCAAAACCATTTAAAACCATTTAATAAAGAGATTTTTGAATCAAAGTGTCCCATACCACTTTGAAGATTTTAACATTTTAAACCATTAATATACATAAAAATAAATCCATAAAACCATTTTGAAAACATGGATATTAATGAGAAATATTTATAAGAATAAATCAATAAAATATTTAAAACGATATTTTAGTTAAAGGGTTTTATCAAAATGAGAGCCACTTGAATACAATAATTGAGGAATAACATTTAATCAGAACTTTATAATATCATGAGAATAAAGGGATTCATGATATAATATTCCAAAGGATAGTATATACACCATATAAGAGTAAACTGGTGCATAACAACAATGAAGACTCAATAGAAATGTAAAATGAGATGAAATCCATTATAAATAAGGTATCCTTAAATTAAGGATAAATCAGTCTCATAATTATGTGTGACAAATATAAATAAACCCAATATAAGTGGATATTAAGTGTAAAAAAATAAAAGGTCATTCACACATATTCAAAGGATGAAAAATTCAATATCTACATGTTGAACCCAAAGAAATCAAAAATGGGTTAAGAAGTTCCCTTGGTAAAATTCGACAGCCTAACAGCGTCACTTTAAAATTCATAAAATTAGTTGATGAGAGAGAAAATGGTATCTCATCAATTGGACATAAAATTTACATAAATAAGGATATATAAGAACATATCCCAACATAAAAATATATAAATTTAAAGACATAACAAAATAAGTCTTTTAAAAATAGGAGGGTGAAAGGTTCCCTTACCGGTTTGGGTAACTTTCGAAACGTTCACCCCATGAAAGAAAGACTGTACAAAGTTGATGTAAACACCCACAAAAGAAATTATATTACACAACAAGTAGAATAATGGAAATTACATACACCACTCAAAACAAATAGTGGAAAATGTAGCATAAATCTCACGGGAATAAAAGTGAGATGAAAAATCCCTTACGAAAACTCAGCAGCCTAACGGCGCCACTTAAAACTTAAAAAAAATGGATTAATGAAATAAAATATGGTATATATTCATATGAACATAGAAATTACAGAAATAGGAATATAAAAGAACATCCCCCAACATAAGAAATAGGAGCTTAAAGTAAGTTACATAAAAAAGAGTACTTAAAAAGAAAGAGAGAGGTAGGATCCCTTACCTCAAGTCCGACTTGTCTTGTTCGTTTCTTTATATTCCTGAATAATAAACATTTGTCAGTTTTTAATTTCTTAAGTACCTCCTTTAATTTTTATTACTCAATTCATATCACATATTATAATTTTTTAATAATTAGTTAATTATGTGAGTTCATATCAAATGTTTTTGTCGATGTTTGGTACATGAGTCAAAAATGAACTTGTTTGAAAAGAATCGTCCATGTCGTTATAAGTAAATAATCTCCAGAATAGTATTAATGATTTAAATATCATATATATCCTGTAAATATTTATTTTATACTATTCCATAACATTTGGAGATAAAAATAAATGAAATGTACCATTCATGCAGACGGTAGGCCGTACGTACGCATGAACGCTACTTTCATTTCTTTGTCATATTAATGAAATTAAAAATAATTGAGATATATATATATTATAATTACTGTATAATATATATGTTATATAGGTCACATAAGTTCATTAATTTCATTCTTTTTACATTCCATGTATTGAAAGAACGAGTCACATCACTTGAGGGGGCGGTAGTCCGCACTTCCTCATATGAAATTATCGCATTAGCACAACATGAAAAGAATAAAGTTATGATTTAAATATAAAATACAGAAGCATATATAAAACATAAATACCATATATATCATATATAAAATACATTGACATCATAATGGCCACCTTTAAAGGTGTTAAAAGAATATTGAACAATCATCGTTTCGTGAGGCAGTAATTCGCCATCCACAGAAACAATATGTTCTATAACCATTAGACGGATGTGTGTGTAAGTGTAGCTCTAATCCTTATTATAAAAACATCCTAGTATATTGAATATAATGGTTTTTTTACAAAAGAAAATATTAAAAAGAGTTTAGGGGTTGGAGAAGCAAAATAAAACAAAAGAACATAAAAGAAGACATTACCTTTAAATCGGGTAACTCCCTTTGGTTTGAACCAAAAGGGTTTTTTGAAGATCTTTATTCCTAAGGTGAGGTTTCAATGATGAAGAGAGGGATGTGGAGAGATGAAATGGGAAGGTTTTGGCCAAGCCAAAGGCTTGAGAGGTGTGGGTAAGGAGGTAGAGGTGGTGGCCTTTTATAAGAGGAGAGGACGAGCACTCATGGAAAGTCAATAAATGTTACTTTATTTTAAAAAGCGTTTCAGATTTTAAAGGTCCCACATTGATATATTTCAAGGATAAGGTGATAAGGGTTCTAAATATACTCATACAATAGGTTTTTTATAAGTGTAATTCTTATAGTTTACATTATCTTTTCATTTTATTTAAATCATTCATTAATGAGGTAATCACTGCATCATCATGATGTCATAAATAATTTAATTTATTTAATGTCTAAAAATTATAAAAAAAATACTATGATGTAGGAAATATTTTTATATTTCCAATTACTATTTATAGTATAAGGTATAATTTATTTAGGAAAAATTAAAATTATTTTACTTAGGTGTTACATACTTTGGTTACATTTTCCTTTCTTTAAAAAAAATATGATAAAAGGTAACTATCACACTAAAGTGATTCCATGGGGTCCCAAGGTTGGAAAAAGGAATCCCATGGTCGTCCAAGACACCACCAATAGCATTAGGACACATTTTGGGGTCATTTTATATTTTTATGATATTATTTTCTTACCCTTAATTACCCGATTACTAATTAAACACGATAATTAAAGATAATTACCGTCGTTACTATTCATAATGTCCAAAAACAAAAGAGTATTAATTAAATAATTTGGACCTTATGATTTAAAATATGGAATCCATTTTATCAAATTCAAAACACATAAATTTTAGTAATTAATTTAAAAGTAAATCCCGTTGTCAAAACAAAAGACGGGTTTTTAAGAAGTAAAAATTTATCAAAAGATTGACTTGTTTTTACATCCAATTGAAAAGTGAAATTACTTCCAATGAACAAAATTGTATTAATTGATAAAAAAATAATTCAATTATACTTTAAAAACAATTAAAATGATAATATAAATATATAAATAACTTGGATGAAAAAGCAGTTTTGAATTAAAAACTGTATTTTCCACTATTCATTAAAAAAAGCATTATCAGAAAAATACCAAAAATTAACCCTAAGATATATTTGATATTTAAAATTCATAAATAATGTCAGTTTTACCAAATTCCAAAACATAGAAGTTTTATTAATAAATCATATAGTTAATTCCCGCTGTAAAAAAAATAGCGGGTTTTTTGGAAGCAATATCTATGAAAAGTTTGGCACTTGTTTATGTCCATTTTCAAAGTTAAATTAATTAGAATGACAAACATTGAATTAAATATTAAAAATAGATTCTAATTAAACTTTAAAACAAATTAAAAAGATAATCTAACCATATATTTAAATTAGATGAAAAAGCAGTTTTGATGTATAATGCAATATTTTTCACTATTCATTAAAAAAATGAACATTGTCAAAAACATACCAAATATTTATCCAAAGTAAATTTCAATGTCCCAATCATAAATAATAAGTTTATTTTGAAAAATAGAGCTTATAAAATTGTCAAAAGTTAGATTTAAAAAAGGTTCTCCATCAAAAGGCGGTAAAACAATCTTTTAAAAATATTAGAGTATTTATTGTTAAAATTGGATTTATTTGGATTTTAAGCCTCTAACATTTATTGGATAAATGTAAAAATATTTAACAAACGTACGTAATCATTTTGTAGTTATTTATGTTCATTCCCTACATTATAACGACTAGGCGTTAACTATTATAATATTATTATATTATTAGTGTGCAACGTAAGATTTCAAAGAAACTCGTTGTTGCGTATTGGGAACGCCATCGATCATAGCATTACCTTTAAAGTAATATTTAAATTTTATTCACAAATATTGATAAACCTTAGAATTTAATATGGTTTATTTACTTAGGATGTTACATCCTTCCCCCCTTTTTGGAATTGCGTCCTCGTAATTTCAAAATTGGGCTTGGAAACTTCATTGAAAGTCCCACATTGGAACAAGAGTCAGTAAAACTATCACTTTAAAAGAAAGGGAGAGAAGTACAAAGGTCACCTGAGTTAACCCATACTAGGATTCCAAGTAGGAAAATATGGATATGAAGGATAAAACAAATGGTCATGTTCTTATGGAGAGTGATAGTAAACATGTCTAGGAGAAAGTTAACCACAAGAAAATCACAAACTTGTGATGGGTTAAATGGTATTCGATTCCCCAGTAGGAAAAGTTAACAGAAATTTTTTTTAAGTTACTTTTCATTGAGGAATTTATTTTTGAGCTTAAATAAATCATAATGAAACATACTTACTTGTCATGTAGACTTTCAACTTTTACTAGATTCCTTAATCAAACTCATATTTTCTCCAAAAGACGAGTATTTAGGAAGACTTGTTCGCATTAAGAGTACTATAATAAACTTCTTGAGAATCACCTAATCCACAAAAGAGAACTATATATTTCCCACATCTTTAGATCTCACCCAAAACCAAACCAAAATGTTTAATATGAGATCAGATAATACCCAAAAAGGATATTTTTTTACAAAAAGAAAAACTACTCCTAATCTCCATAATTTGTCAAACAAAACCCAAAGTTCAACAAAGACCATTCAATAAACATCTATCCATAAAATTATTCAAAGTAAACCAAACTAATATTGAAACCCAAATCTCTGAAGGATTTAATCACATAGTCTCCTAAGATAAATCTTAACATTTTTCTCCAAAATAACATCAGTTACTCTTACAGTATCATATTGAAAAGTAATTAACCTAATCACATATCCTCCATGATAGGCTAATCATTTCCATTAATAACCCAAAATCAACTTACTCTTAATTAATAAAATTATCTAACTAAAAATAATCATTCAAACTAACCAGGGAATTCACGTAGTCCAGTGGTAGGCGATAAATACCAATTGTACTTTGGGTGTGGGTTTCATTCCCGCAGCTTTGTCCGACGCGACGGGTTGTCACACGATCTGCATGTTGTCCTTTTTCCAAAAATATATAATTCTTAAAACATCCCCCCAAAAAGAGATAAAATCTTCAAAAATAACCATAACATATTTTAACCACAAAGGTTATCTAATAACTTCCATTTTGAAACCTAAAATGTATTAACCAGTAATTGCCTCAAATTCAAGGATCTTATAAACCCAAATAGTTCTTTATAACTATATCCACAAAAGAAAGGATAATTATTCCTTGAATAAAATTTTCGTATATCAAACATCAGGGTTACTATAAAAAGTCTTCTAATGTAACCCCATCATCAAAAGAGACTTAATACATCTAAGAATTTCACCATACTAAAATCTACCATAACTCTTGAATCCCTTATATATTGACTTCTTACTCATTCAACATTCTTCATGATACATTAGCCATTCCTTTTCAACTTATTCTGAAATACTTCTTTCCTACAAACAAAATCATGAATCATATCCTAAGATTCCAATAATAGGAAAAAATATGTTAAGAAATAATCCATACCTTTCATTGGTCATTGTCAGTTTCTTCATCCTCAATCGGAATGACATTAGGTATTGGTAAATAAATATTTGTACGATCTTGGTGATCCCATTCCTGAAACTTCTTCTTAGGACATGTGTTTTCATAATGACCATGCACACCACATTTAAAAAATTCAATTGATCCTCCAGAAAGAACTTTTTTCCCTTTCCTAGAGTCAACTAGATGCTTCCTTTTTCCATGGTAGGTTTTTGCTTTATGATGTTCATTTCCACATCTATATCATCTTTCTATCCATTTGAAACATTTTCCTATGTGTTTCTTTCCACATATTTGACACATAGGTTTTTGAACATAATTACCTTTATGATTATTACCTGAACTTCCATAGGGATTTGTTTCTCGCATATACGATGCCTTATAAAAATCACTAAGGTTTAGGTGGTCAATCATGACTCCATATAGTTGGTTGAGGATAACCACAAGAGTTCTCATTGCAGCTCCCATATAATTCAGCTGTTCTTTCTTAAAACCGTCACAATTTTCTTCAAATCCACTGTTACTTTGGTGCCTGCTAGATCCAGCCATTTACTAAAACCAAAAAGGTCAGTGTGAGTATATCAGTAAAATCATCATATAAGAAAGAGGAAGATAAACACCAAGATATACTTATCCAAGTTATCTCAAACTCATTCTAACTTTCAAAAAAAAAACAATGACTCCATCTAATAACTAACCATTGTGGTTATACACAACTTGTCACTTTTTATTAAACAATACTCTAACCTCTAAAGTTATCTAAACCGACCTCTGATACCAACTATAAGGACCCGGCCTTAAACATTACTTATTATTGAATTAAATGAATAATTCACATTGAGGTTCTTTTCAGGTTTAGAGTTTTAGAGAATTAGGGCATAACTATTACATCTCAAAGGTTACAAAGTAGACACATCTACTCATCTTCAATTTTTTTTCACAAAAATAACAACTCTTGAACAAAATAGTCATGTCTAGTTCTTTGTTTTAGACAGCCTCACATTTACTTGATCCCACCCTTGACCCTATTCAACTTTATGTCTTGTGAAAAACATTTCAAAAAAAACTTGGGATGAGCATAAAAAGCTCAGTAAGGGTTATAACAATACGGAAATAAAACATTAGTCCATGTATACATAAGAATCAATGAAATCATACTTTACTCATAAATCATAATCAATTTAACATACCTCATTAAATCATAAGATTTACAAATAACTCATAGAAATCATAAGACATAAAGGTAACTTTAGGAATTCATAACATTCTTACGTAGGGAGTAACCCTCATGGTTACGTTTGGAATACCCATCACAGTATATTCCCTAAATCTCTTCGAAAAAACCTTAACTTGTAACTCCTTCATGTTACCCAATGCATTAGAGAGCTATATCGGGCTCACCTGCCCTATGTTTATCACGGAACCACCCATCTTCACAAACAATGCCCAAGAACCATAACATAATCACATGACATAACTTAAGCAAAAAGGAAAGATAACATTCCCACATTGCAATAACAATATAACCTTTTAAGATATTGAAATAATGAATCCATTCTAAAAAACCATTTTCAAAACCATTTAAAACCATCTAATAAAGAGATTTTTGAATCAAAGTGTCCCATACCACTTTGAAGCTTTTAACATTTTAAAACATTAATATACATATAAATAAATACTTAAAAACATTTTGAAAACATGTATATTAATTAGAAATATTTATAAGAATAAATAAATAAAACATTTAAAATGATATTTTAGTTAAAGGGTTTTTAACAAAATGAGAGACACTTGAATACAATAATTGAGGAATAACATTTAATCAGAACTTTATAATATCATGAGAATAAAGGGATTCATGATATAATATTCCAAAGGATATTATATACACCATATAAGAGTGAATTGGTGCATAACAACATTGAAGTCTCAATAGAAATGTAAAATGAGATGAAATCCATTATAAAGAAGGTATCCTTAAATTAAGGATCAATCAATCTCATAATTATGTGTGACAAATATAAATACACCCAATATAAGTGGATATTAAGTTTAAAACAATCAAAGGTCATTCAAAAATATTAAAAGGATGACATATTCAATATCTACATGTTGAACCCAAAGAAATTGAAATTGGGTTAAGAAGTTCCCTTGGTAAAATTCGACAGCCTAACGACGTCACTTTAAAATTCATAAAATTAGTTGATGAGAGAGAAAATGGTATCTCATCACTTGGACATAAAATTTACATAAATAAGGATATATAATAACATATCCTAACATAAAAATATGTAAATTAAATGACATAACAAAATAAGTCTTTTAAAAATAGGAGGGTGAAAGGTTCCCTTACCGATTTTGGTAACTTTCGAAACGTTAACCCCATGAAAGAAGGACCGTACAACGTTGATATAAACACCAAAAAAAGCAATTATATTAAAAAACGAGTTGAATAATGGGAAGTACATACACCACTCAAAACAAATAGTGGAAAATGTAGCATAAATCTCATGGGAATAAAAGTGAGATGAAAAATCCCTTATGAAAACTCTGCAGCCTAACAGCACCACTTAAAACTTCCAAAAAAATGGATTGATGAAATAAAATATGGTCTCTCTTAATATGAACATAGAAATTATATAAATATTAATATAAAATAACATCCCCCTACATAATAAATAGGATCTTAAAGTAAGTTACATAAAAAAGAGTACTTAAAAAGAAAGAGAGAGGTAGGATCCCTTAACTCAAGTCCGACTTGTCTTGTTCGTTTCATTGTATTAATGAATAATAAACTTTTGTAAATTTATAATTTATTAAGGACCTACTTTAAAGTTTATTATTCAATTCATACCACATATTATAATGTTATAATAATTAGTTAATTATGTGAGTTTATATCAAATGTTTTTGTCGATGTTTGGTACATGAGTCAAAAATGAACTTGTTTGAAAAGTATCGTCCATGTAGTTATAAGTACATCATCTCCATAATAGTATTAATTATTTAAATATCATATATATTCAGTACATATTAATTTTATACTATTCCATAACATTTGGAGATAAAAAGAAATGAAATGCACTGTTCATGGAGACGATAGACCGTACGTACGCATGAACGCTACTTCCATTTCTTTGTCATATTAATGAAATTAAAAATAATTGAGAGATATATATATTATAATTAAAGTATAATATATATTTTATATAGGTCACATAATTTAATTAATTTCATTCTTTATACATTCCATGTATTGCATGAACGAGTCACATCACTTGAGGGGACAGTAGTTCACACTTCCTCATATGAAATTATCGCATTTGCACAACATGCAAAGAATAAAGGTATGATTTAAATATAAAATAAAGAATAATATATAAAAAATAAATACAATATATATCATATATAAAATACAGTGACATCATAATGGCCACCTTTAAAGGTGTTAAAAGAATATTGAACAATCATCGTTTCGTGAGGCAATAATTCACCATCCACCGAAATAATATGTTCTTTAACCATTAGACGGATGTGTGTGTAAGTGTAGCTCTAATAATTCTTATAACAACACCCTAGTATATTTAAGATACCTGTGTTTTTACAAAATAAAGGAATAAAAATATTTTAGGGGTTTGGAGAAGCAAAATAAAACAAAAGAACATAAGAGAAGACATTACCTTTAAATCGGGTAACTCCCTTTGGTTTGAACCAAAAGGGTTCCTTGAAGATCTTTCTACCTAAGGTGAGGCTTAAATTATGAAGAGAGTGATGTGGAGAGATGAAATGGGAAGGGGTTGGCCGAGACAAATGCTTGAGAGGTGTGGGTAAGGAGGTAGAGGTGGGTTCCTTTTATAAGAGGAGAGGAGGGGCACTCATGGAAAGTCAAGAAATGTTACTTTATTTTAAAAAGAGTTTCGGATTCTAAAGGTCCCACATTGATATTTTTTTAGAGGATAAGGTGATAAGGGTTATAAATATACTCATAAAATATGTTTTTTCCAAGTTTAAGCCTTATATTTTACATTATCTTTTCATTTTATTTAAATCGTTCATTAATGAGGCAATCACTGCATCATCATGATGTCATAAATAATTCAATTTATTTAATGTCTAAAAATTATAAAAAAATACTATGATGTAGGAAATATTTTTAGATTTCCAATGAATATTTATAGTCTAAGGGATATTTTATGTAGAAAAAATTAAAATTATTTTACTTAGGTGTTACATACTTTGGTTACATTTTCCTTTCTTTAAAAAAAATATGATAAAAGGTCACTATCACACTAAAGTGATTCCATGGGGTCCCAAGGTTGGAACAAGGAATACCATGATCAGAAAAGACACCACCAATAGCATTAGAACACATGTTGGGGTCATTTTAAATTTTTATGATATTATTTTCTTACCCTTAATTACCTGATTACTAATTAAACACGATAATTAAAGACAATTACCATCGTTACTATTCATAATGTCCAAAAACAAGAGTCTTAATTACATAATTTGGACCTTCTGATTATGAATATAAAATCCATTTTATCAAATTCAAAAACACATAAATTGTAGTAATTAATTTAAAATCAAATCCCGTTGTCAAAACAAAAGACGGGTTTTTTAAGAAGTAAAAATTTATCAAAATATTGACTTGTTTTTACATCCAATTGAAAAGTGAAATTACTTCCAATGAACAAAATTTTATTAAGTGATAAAAACATAATTCAATTATACTTTCAAAAAAATTAAAATGACAATCTAAATATATAAATAACTTGGATGAAAAGGCAGTTTTGAATTAAAAACTTATTTTTCACTATTCATAAAAAAAGCATTATCAGAAAAATACCAAAAATTAACCCTAAGCTATATTTGATATTTAAAATTTAGAAATGATTTCCATTTTACCAAATTAAAAAACATATAAGTTTAATTAATAAGTCATATAGTTAATTCCCACTGTCAAAACAAATAGCGGGATTTTTTGGAAGCAATATCTATGAAAAGTTTGACACTTGTTTATGTCTATTTTCAAAGTGAAATTAATTCTAATGACCAAAATTAAATTAAATTGTAAAAATAGATTCTAATTAAACTTTAAAACCAATTAAAAAGATAATATAACCATATATTTAAATTAGATGAAAAAGTAGTTTTGATGTAAAATGCAATATTTTTCACTATTCATTAAAAAAATGAACATTGTCAGAAACATACCAAAAATTTATCCCAAGTAAATTTCAATGTCCCAATCATAAAGAATAAGTTTATTTTGACAAATATAGCTTATAAAATTGTCAAAAGTTAGATTTAAAAAAGGTTCTCCATCAAAAGGCGGTAAAACAATCTTGTAAAAATATTAGAGTATTTATTCTTAAAATTGGATTCATTTGGATTTTAAGCCTCTAAAATTTATTGGATAAATGTAAAAATATTTAAAAAACATAAGTAATCATTTTTTAGTTATTTCTGTTCATTCCCTCCATTACAACGGCTAGGCGTTAACTATTATAATATTATTATATTATTAGTGTGCAGCGTAAGATTTCCATGAAACTCGTTGTTGCGTATTGGGTACACCATCAAGCATAGCATTAAATTTAAAGTAATATTTAAATTTTATTCCCAAATATTGATAAACCTTAGAATGTAATATTATTTATTTACCTGGGATGTTACATTATTCACCAAGGTATCGTGAAACTTGTCTTCTCTAGAGATTAAATATTTACCCAATGCATTAAAGCGCTATCAGGGCACACCCTTAGTATGCATTTAATTACATGTGAGCCACATAGATCATAATCAAACATTTCATAAATAACCCATAGATAATAAAAGGAATGGGTTTCATTTCAAAATCATGAAGTTTTAAAAGCTCTTAAAAATAAGATCATTATATCATTTATAACCCTTGGAGAGGAAGTGAGAGCTATATGTATACCAATTACAGAATCAAGTATATCATATTTATATATTTATGAACACCCATATAAATTAAATAGGTCAGGTTATTCACATAAATAATCAAGGTAATTTTATGAGAGATAGAGATAGAAATTTTGAGATGAAATTTCTACAACATAACAGCTATATAAATGGTTTTAGAAAACACTGAAAAGTGGGGGGACAAGGGTCAACCAATCATAAATAATTAATAATATAGTATGGGTATCGAATAAGATCATGGTATAGATATTTTAATGACATACCACATGAAAAGAAAACATGAAAGAAAAAAGAAGATGTGATTTTTTAAGAGAAATTCGGCAGCCTAACGACGTCACTTAAAAATTCAGAAAACAAATTTATGAGATAAAAAAGGGTATCTCAACAATTATAAATGAAATGGAAATTAAGGAGAACATATAAGAACATACCCTCAACAAAAAAGAGATGGAAACTAGAAGAAAAAGTATAAAGGAAGTTATGGCTTAAAAGAAGAGGATGAAAGAATCCCTTACATTGAAGAGTAACTTTGAAAGCTTGAAGGTCGGGACCTTGGGAGGTTTGAAGGAACATTGTGAGGACTACTTGGGAGGTAAGGAGACCATAACTTCATTTAAAAGGATTTGGAAATGAAAGGGATGAGGAAAAGGCTTGGTATTTATAGGAGAAGTGAGGGGACAAGTCATTAATGGCCAAGGGACACCTCATTAGTGGTATTGGAAAAACCATGGGCTTGCCCATGGTATTTGCCCATGGTATTGGCCAATTGGGACACATCATACCTTATCTTACTTTTCAAAAGTCGACTATAATTATTACATAATTATTGCATCCTTAATGATGTCATTAAACACCCAAAACTAAAAACTGTATTTTCACTATTCACCGGAAATTCATTTTTTTCAGAAAAATTCCCTAAAATCACCTTAACATAATATCGATGCTCTTAATTCAAAAATGAACTCCATTTTATAAAAATAATTTTTTAAATATTTTTAATTTAATTTTTAATTAAAAAACATTATTCATATGAGAAAAACTAATACTTAACTAATAATTTCTGAAAGAGTTATTTGCCTATTTTATTGAATAACATTACTTAATCAATGTGACTAAATTATATTAATACTTTTTTTAAGTGAGATTACTAATCCATTTAATCACATTACTAATCCTAAGCATAAAATCACTATTCATAATTTACTATTCACAAAAAATTAAGTTGATCTTATTAGATTCTAAATTTATTACTGAACACATTTCTATAAGAACATTTTTTGAAAATCATTACAAATAATTAATTATTTAAGGTTTACATAAATATTTTAAAATATACCCTTTTTCCAAAATTAATCAATATACATCTTATATTTATTCGAACATCTGAAAAAAACACAAACTTCATCATAGGAAGAAATCACAATTTTATTTATCTCAAAGGATCACACATAGTAGCTATGGTTTTGTTACATAGCCCCTTATAACCCCAATATAGGACCTAAGTGTAAGGTGTGATAAGGTGATAGAATCCAAGGGTGGCTCGGCCAGCATTGCCCGAGTAGTGATTTCTATAACCTTGAACTTCTCCCGAAGGCAATTCCGCTCCAACTTCACACGATGAAGTTCGTCTTGGGTTTAGTCCAGAGAAAAGCCCAGTGGTGCTACCTCCTTCCCATGTTTCTTCAGATGGGCTTCGATCGGCCTGAGACTACTGGATGATGCCATCAAATCTTCTTTCTGTATTAATTAACCAAGATCACTTGTATTTAGAGACAACAATCACATCATTTAGTTTCTAATGGTCATATTGACCAACAATCATATAACAGTCGAAACCAAATATTCTCATTTTAATTATGCTCACATCATTAATTAATGAATATAGTTTTGTTGAGTATAAACTAAAATAACACACAAAATTAGGAAACAAAAATTCATTCAAAATTTCAGGTCGTTACATTCTTCCCCCCTTAAGAAATTTCATCCCCAAAATTTTAACTTGTATCCTTAGAAAAGAAAAGGTGTGGGTAATTCTGCCTCATAGACTCCTCTGGTTCCCACGTGGCTTCTTCATATTCGTGGTTTCTCCATAACACCTTTAGAAGGTGGGTAGTCTTACTATGTAGAACCTTGTCTCTATGATCCAAGATCACCACCGGATGCTCCTCATAAGAGAGTTTATGTTCTAGTTGTACCACCTCTAAGTTTAGTACATGTGAAGGGTCAGTTATGTACTTCCTCAAGAGGGATACGCAGAAGACATCGTAAACTTGTGATAGATTTGAAGGAAGTGCAAGCCGATAGGCCACTGCTCCCACGCGATCAAGGATTTCATATGGTCCAATGTACCTAGGGCTGTGCTTCCCTTTCTTCCCAAACCTCATTACTCTCTTCCAAGGTGAAATTCGAAGAAAGACCTTGTCACCGACATCAAACTCCAAGTCCCTTCGAAAGTTTTCGACATAGCTCTTTTGCCGACTCTGAGAAACCTTAATTGGTTGTTGGATGGCATGGACTTTTTTTTCATCTCTTGCACAAGATCAGGCCCAAGAAGCTTTCTCTCAGCAGCTTCATCCCAACAAGTAGGAGTTCTACATTGATTCCCATATAGAGCTTCATAGGGTGCCATTTGAATGCCCGAGTGGAAGCTGTTATTGTAAGAGAACTCAACTAAAGGAAGATGTTGATCCCATCCACCCATAAATTCCATTAAGCATGTTCTCAGTATGTCCTCGAGTGTTTGAATAGTACTTTCAGATTGGACATCAGTTTGGGGGTGATAGGCCGTACAGAAATTCAATTCAGTGCTCAGATCATGTTGAAGACTTCTCCAGAATTTTGGTGTGAACCTTGGATCATGATCAGATACGATAGAAAGTGGAACTCCATGCAGCCTTACCACTTCCTTCACGTAAATCCTGGAAATTTGATCAAGAGAGAAATATTCCCAGATAGAGATAAAATGGGCAGTCTTGGTGAGATGGTCTACAATAACCCATATCGCATTGTTTCCTTTGGGAGTTCTCAGAAGACCAGTGATGAAGTCCATAGTGATATTGTCCCACTTTCATGCTGGTATGGGTAGAGGCTGCAACACCCCTTTAGGAAGTTATCACCCTGCGTTCACTTGCTGACAGACTAGGCACCTTGTAGTGTAGTCAGCAATCTCCCTTTTCATATTATCCCACCAAAAATTATCACGAAGGTCCCTATACATTTTTGTGCTTCAAGGATGTATAGAGAAAGTAGAGCTATGAGCTTCATCCATCACCTCATTCTTTATTTACGGAATAGATGGAACACATATTCTTGTACGAAATCTCAATACGCCATCTTGATCAATATTGAACTCAGGAAACTTTCCATCCTTTACAACCTCAAACTTCTCTTATAACAAAGGATCTTATTTCTGATCCTTCTTGATCTTCTCTAGTAATGATGGTTGAGAAATCATTTGGGTTAGGGATGATGATATCCCTTCCCTTATAATTCCCATGTCTAGCTTTACTAGGTCATTGATCAAAGGATCTTTTTGAATCCTCATCATGGAAAGAACAACTGGGTCTTTCTTGCTTAATGCATCAACAACTTTGTTTGCTCTTCCTGGGTGATAATTAATTGAACAATCATAGTATTTATGAAGTTCAAACCATCTCCTTTGTCTCATGTTCAATTCATTTTGTGTAAAAATATACTTCAAACTTTGATGGTCTGTGTATATATCACATTTATCCCCATAAAGATAGTGCCTCCATATCTTCAGAGAAAAAATGACTGCATCCAGCTCCCGATCATGCGTAGGATAATTCTACTCATGAATCTTCAAATGTCAAGATGAATAATCAATGACCATGTAATTTTGTATGAGGATGCAACCAATCCCTTTTAGAGCTGCATAACTAAAAATAATGAATCCTTCTCCACTTGAGGGCAGAGTTAACACAAGTGCAGTAACCAATCTCTTCTTCAGCTCTTGGAAACTTTCCTCACACTCCTTTTTCCAGATGAACTTGACCCCTTTTCGATTTAACTTGGTTAATGGACTATAAAGTCATGATTTTTTTTCCAAAAACCTCCTATAATATCCTTATAATCCAAGAAAACTATGAATATTAGTTACTGTTGTAGGTTGAGGCCACTCCTCTACAACTTCTGTCTTTGCAGGGTCAACTATGATTCCCTCATTGGTTACAATGTGCCCTAATAAAGTGACTTGTTGTAACTAGAAATCACATTTACTGAACTTTCCAAAAAGCCTCTCCTTCTAGAGAGTTTGAAAAATAACCCTCAGATGATCTTTATGCTCCTCGCAACTTTTGGAATATATCAAAATATCATCAATAAAAACTACCACAAAGTTATCAAGGTAGTCTTTAAAAACTCTATTCATCAAATCCATAAAAATAGAAGGTTCATTAGTCAGTCCGAAGGGAATAACAACAAACTCATAATGCCCATATCTTGATCGGAAGGCATTTTTTGGAATATCTTCTTTCTTCACCCTCAATTGATGATAAACAGATCAAATATCAATCTTAGAGAAGAATTGAGCCCCATGAAGTTGGTCAAATAAGTCATCAATTCTTGGAAGAGGGTATTTTTTCTTCACTGTGATCCCATTCAGTTCTTGATTAGTCACTGAAAGTGGCTAATATTCATTTTTATGATCTTAATTTTAATGTTTTTAAAAGTTAATAAACATCAATTTTAGTCCAATTCAGAAATTGAACTTCATTTCCCATCATTTTGCAATTCATGCTTAAAATGTCAATTTGGGCCCACTCAATAATTTTCTTGTGGAAATTACAATATTCATAATTTTAATCTGAAATTTTGGGATATGATTGATCACTTTGTTTGGAACATTTTATCTTTTAGGTCCGATGGATGAATCCCAAAAGAAGATGGAGAATTTTGCGCCTGAAGGCAGAAACATGCTGGAAAAAGCATAATGGGCCTAAGGCCCATCAAACAAATGTGGGGCCCAGAAACCAAGCCCAATGAAGCTAAAATTTATACCTTAGAAAGATAAAAATATGAGGATCATTTTATTCAACTGTGGCCAGAGCTAATTCTGATGTTATCATGATGATAAATGGATCTGAAGTTGAGATTTAAATGGTGGACATGACATTAATGCTCAAAAATCCATCCCACCATTTCGACTATAACTTCCAAAAGGCTGAGCGGAATTTCCTGAAATTTTTACAACTCATATAGGACAGATTTATGAAGATATTTCTCTTCTACAGACCCTCCGGATTCGGCCTTATTCAATTTCTAATTCACACGTCAATGTGGTGGACGAATCTAGACAGTTTTCCGGGTCAAATTCAAAACATCAATTTCCTTTTGATTATTCACCCTCCATTTGACTCTATTAATTGTTTGGGGGTTAATTAATTGTTGGGGGATGTACCTAAGGCTCCTAATATGCCTATATAAGGAGCTAGTGGTGAAGGGAATGGGTGTGGAAAATTTTCTTATCATCTTGGATGCTTTGTTTTCATTGTAATGTTTTGCTGTCCATTTGATGTTGTAATCGTTCTTCATTCTCATGTAAGTTATTTGAATCACATTAGTTCTCAATAAAAGTTCTTCATTTCATCTTTTTCTTTTTTTTTCTTCTTATCAATTTGATACCGTTTCTTTAAGGTGTGAATTTATTCACACCAGCACTTGTGAATTTATTCACACAACGGTGGAGTGATCGTTTCATTGTTTTATTTTTCTTCTCCAATTCTGCTTCTTTAAGTCGACTTCCCGCTTCCATTTATTTAATAGAATAAATGGAGGTATAAACCCTCATGGGTTGGTCCTAGGGTGTTTCATGGGGAATATTGGATGTTATTTTATGATCTAAAATTCTTTAATCATTTCATTAATTTAAGATTTCCATTTGATGATTAATTTCTTCTTCATCTTCGCCAACTTTAACAATAACACATTTCGAGTGCTAGTATGATCCAATTCCTTGGAGTGATCAATAAATTGATCCTCTAAGTGCATTGTTGATTAGACTTGGAATTGTGAGGGATTAAATTGGTGAATGATGTTGAGGAATTATATCATTTTGTGGACACGTATTGAATTAGTGAAACGAACGTTATAAGATAATAAATACATCCAATCTAACCCTAGTAACAACTTAGGATCAAATCATCTCCATTAATTGTTTTAGACTAAGTAAGTGTATGTTTTAATTTATTTTCTTTAAATTAATTCAGTAGTTATTCAAATAAAATCAATCCAAATAGTTGGCCACTCCATAGCCAAATCCTTCCAAAATCAGAGTGTCTCTCGGTTTCTTCTTCGGTCCCTGTGGACTCGACCCCTACTTGTACTACAACGACCGCATACCTGTAGGATAAATTTGGGCGCAGCCAAATTTTGGCTCCGTTGCTGGGGACCCAAGTAAGTACCTTAGACCCACATCTTCTTTTCTCACCCCAAATTCTCTATTCTCACCCTATATTTCTCTTTTCTTTTCCCCTTTCTGTTTTCGTGTGTCCAAAAAAAATCCATATCCAAATTTCATTCAACTCCAATGGAGTATCATCAACAATTTACTTTCATAAACTCAGGCTGGAATCAAATAGAAAATCAACAATGGGAATCCCCTCAGATAGAAAATTACTTTGATCAACACTTGAATGATTACCCCACACCCGATAACTTGTACAATCAATGGGATGCTGATTGATTAAAGGATCAATTTCCATACCTCTCGAGGATGATTGAAGAGATAAAACATAATGAAGTTCATGAGGTCCAAACATCTATCAATCCTAATTCTGAAAAAATTATTGAACATTTGTGTGAAAAAATGGATAAAATGAATTCAGAAGTTTCATCACTGAGAGTAGAACTACAAAGCATTGAATCATTTTTGGAACCCACTCCAACTCAGGTTATCCCTTCCACATCACTTATAGAAGAATATTGTTACCCACATAACTTATTTGAATTTAGTGATGAACCCACTTTAGAATCTTGGAAAACAGAGTTGGATAATGAAGTGAATTGGTCAGGTAATTTTGAAAGTCAAGCTAATGAACATGAGGGAATTGTTAACAAGTATTTAAATCAGGATGAAATTGATTTCATGAATTCACAAGAGGGAAATTATTTTTCCAGGATTGAATGTCCAGAATATTGCACCAAAAATGATTTTTTAGAATCACCAATCATTGAACCATTGGGAGAGTTAACAAATATTGAGTCTATACCCACTCCCGA
The DNA here is from genome assembly GCA_963277665.1 of Viscum album. NCBI lineage: Eukaryota > Viridiplantae > Streptophyta > Magnoliopsida > Santalales > Viscaceae > Viscum > Viscum album. Next base: position 1,658,050,781 of record OY728163.1, read on the forward strand.
CATTCAAAAGGAAAATTTTTGGGAGGAATAAAAATTTTAAAAGGAACCAATTATTTCTAAATTTCATGGATAAGAAACTGTTTTTGATTCAAATTTCCATTCTTCTTTTGTAAATTTTTATCAACCTGAACTCAAAAATCTTCTCCCTTCTTCCCCACTCTTAAATGTGGATAACCAATACCATGAAATTTCAATTTATTATCCTCTTGAAACTAAAAAATTGGGAATGTTTATTTATGTCTTAGGCAATACTAGATATTCAATTCAATCAACCATTTCTGATATTACATGGATTTTACCGCTCATTATAGAACAAAGGATTTCACATGAAACATATTTCAAACAAATAATCAATCTCAATATTATTGAAGTAGAGAAAGATGGTTTAATTAAAATTTTGAAAGTTGGAATTGGATAAGTTTGGGGGTTCATGTCGAGCTAACAACGTTAAACAAAAGTGCTGCATGGGAGGCAACCCATGGTTTTCATGTTTTCTAATCATTTTGTATCATTTTCTTTTTCATATAATAAATTAACATAGACTGTTGACCTGTTCTTCTTTTATGAGTAAGGATGGGTATGAAAAGGGAGCACCGTATTCATCCTTGTCACGCGGTGTGATCCCTGAGTAATACATTACCCATAAATTTAAAGAAGACAATGTATCATCAGTTTATTTTATTTATGTTTTTGTAGGTTAAAAAAATTAGACTCTTGACCTGTTCTTCTTTTATGAGTATGGATGGGTATGAAAGGGGAGCACCGTATTCATCCGTGTCACGCGGTGTGATCCCTGAGTAATACCTTACCCAGAAATTTAAAAGAAGACAATGTATCATTAGTTTGATTTAAAAAAAAACATGAAAATGATGGTACTTGGAATTAAATAAATCATTGTGTTGTTTGTTTTGTCTGCTTTGTCCTTCTTTTTATGGTTCAGGAACTATTTTGGGTGATACATGTTCAATCAAGGAGGTGCCTACATCCCCAAAGAGATAAAAGGAGTAATTTGGCGCATCATGAACCTCAACTTTAAAAACCAGGTGAATTTGTTCCATGTTTTTCATTCTCAATTTTATCTTTGAACTCCTCTCCTACCCCCTTCTAACTTTTTTTTTCTCTTTAAACACTGGGGACAGTGTTATTCTAAGTTGGGGGGGGGGATAAAAAATGATTTTTATTTTGAATAAGAACATGCATGAAAAAAAAATTCCATTAACCATAAACATGATAAAGACACATTGCAAACTCTAAAATTGGATATCAAATAAATTTTGCATGCCTTGATTCTGATTTTAATGCAAGTTTAAGTTCATGAGCATAGTTTTTGGAAAGTGCGGTTGTCCAATGTGATTTTTCAAAGTTTACATTTTCATCCTCTTAATAAAAATTCCACAATGCACGTCTTTTGGATTGTGGGTGTAAATTTGAGTTCTTGGGTCCCTTTCATTTTAGCATAGGGTTCTGGGGTCACTTTTAGTTTAATTTGAGTATCAAAAAAAAACAAAAAAAAACAAAAAAAAATTTGAAAAGAAATAATAATGACCACATAGAGCAATGTTTTGTCCAAATGCGTGGCGTCTGGCACTTGGGGATCGTGACTCCATAGTTGTCTTGCCCAGAGTTAGGCTTTATATCTCTATTGTAGAGCATGAAATTGACAATATGTGTGGCGCCCGACACTTGGGGATCGTGACTCTATAGTTGTCTTGCCCAGAGTTAGTCTTTTCATATCTATTGTGGATAAAAAAATCATCAAAAAAAAAATCAAAAAAAAAAATGGATACTCATATTAAGGTTTAATGTGATTTCCACCTAGCTCTTCCATTTTTCCCCTTGAACAATAAAATGAGCCCCATATCTTTTATGATGCACAACACTTTATCATGATTAATTGGAATTGGATGAAATGTGGCGATGAATTTGAACAAAGGAATGGGCTTGGGCTTGGGATATGCTTATGGACCTATCTTGTTTTAAATGATTTTGATGGGTTCCATAATTTTTTTGATATGGGGTCTTTTGAGTGATCAATGTGTATTTAAATGTTTTTGGAAAAGGGGATTTGGATTTCATATTTGTAATTTATTTTGCTCGGGACTAGCAAAACTCAAGTTGGGGGGTGTGATTAGTCACTGAAAGTGGCTAATATTCATTGTTATGATCTTAATGTTAATGTTTTTAAAAGTTAATAAACATCAATTTTAGTCCAATTCAGAAATTGAACTTCATTTCCCATCATTTTGCAATTCATGCTTAAAATGTCAATTTGGTCCCACTCAATAATTTTCTTGTGGAAATTACAATATTCATCATTTTAATCTGAAATTTTGGGATATGATTTCTCACTTTTTTTGGAACATTTTATCTTTTAGGTCTGATGGATGAATCCCAAAGGAAGATGGAGAATTTTGCGCCTGAAGGCAGAAACATGCTGGAAAAAGCATAATGGGCCTAAGGCCCATCAAACAAATGTGGGGCCCAGAAACCAAGTCCAATGAAGCTCAAATTTATACAGTAGAAATATAAAAATATGAGGATCATTTTATTCAACTATGGCCGGAGCTAATTCTGATTTTATCATGATGATAAATGGATCTGAAGTTGATATTTAAATGGTGGACATGACATTAATGCTCAAAAATCCGTCCCACCATTTCGACTATAACTTCCAAACGGATGAGCGAAATTTCCTAAAATGTTTACAAATCATAGAGGACAGCTGGATGAAGATATTTCTCTTCTACAGACCCTCCGGATTCGGCCTTATTCAATTTCTAATTCACACGTCAATGTGGTGGACGAATCTGGACAGTTTTCCGGGTCAAATTCAAAACATCAATTTCCTTTTGATTATTCACCCTCCATTTGACTCTATTAATTGTTTGGGGGTGAATTAATTGTTGGGGGATGTACCTAAGGCTCCTAATATGCCTATATAAGGAGCTAGTGGTGAAGGGAATGGGTGTGGAAAATTTTCTTATCATCTTGGATGCTTTGTTTTCATTGTAATGTTTTACTGTCCATTTGATGTTGTAATCGTTCTTCATTCTCATGTAAGTTATTTGAATCACATTAGTTCTCAATAAAAGTTCTTCATTTCATCTTTTTCTTTTTTTTTTCTTCTTATCACTTTGATACCGTTTCTTTAAGGTGTGAATTTATTCACACCAGCACTTGTGAATTTATTCACACAACGGTGGAGTGATTGTTTCATTGTTTTATTTTTCTTCTCCAATTCTGCTTCTTTAAGTCGACTTCCCGCTTCCATTTATTTAATAGAATAAATGGAGGGCTAAACCCTTATGGGTTGGTCCTAGGGAGTTTCATGGGGAATATTGGATGTTATTTTATGATCTAAAATTCTTTAATCATTTCATTAATTTAAGATTTCCATTTGATGATTAATTTCTTCTTCATCTTCGCCAACTTTAACAATAACACATTTCGAGTGCTAGTATGATCCAATTCCTTGGAGTGATCATTAAATTGATTCTCTAAGTGCATTGTTGATTAGCCTTGTAATTGTGAGGGATTAAATTGGTGAATGATGTTGAGGAATTATATCATTTTGTGGACACGTATTGAATTAGTGAAACGAACGTTATAAGATAATAAATACATCCAATCTAACCCTAGTAACAACTTAGGATCAACTCATCTCCATTAATTGTTTTAGACTAAGTAAGTGTATGTTTTAATTTATTTTCTTTAAATTAATTCAGTAGTAATTCAAATAAAATCAATCCAAATGGTTGGCCACTCCATAGCCAAATCCTTCCAAAATCATAGTGTCTCTCGGTTTCTTCTTCGGTCCCTGTGGACTCGACCCCTACTTGTACTACAACGACCGCATACCTGTAGGGTAAATTTGGGCGCAACCAGTTCTCTATAATCAATTCCTAGCCGCATCGATCCATCCTTCTTCTTCACAAAGAGAATAGGTTCTCCCCAAGGGGACACACTTGGTCAGATAAACCCCTTCTCCAAAAGATCTTGGAGTTGTTTCTTTAATTCCTCCAGCTCCACATTTTCCATCCTATATGGGGTATTTGATACCAGATGAGATCCAGGTACGATTTAGATGGAGAACTCTACCTCTCTTTTTGGGGGAGGTCCATGCAACTCCTCTGGAAATACATCAACGTATTCTTGGATGATGGGGACATTTTCTATCATAAAACTCTCATCTCCTTCTTCTTCTTCACCAATCAACCCCATAAAGAAGGATATAGGGGGTTATTTTAGAAAAAGATGAGGTTGAGATATCTCTCCTTGGAAGATAACTATAGGGTTTCCATTCAAGACTACTGATATTTCCTTTCTTCTGTAATTGATCTAAACATTATACTTTGAGAGCCAATCCATCCCTACTATAATGTCAAATTCCAGCATGGGAATGATTACTAGATTTACGATAAGATTGTGATTACTAAAATAAATACTAGAGTTTCTAAACACTGATGATGCTTGGATAGTCCCACCAGGAGTCTTTACTAACAAATATACTTTTAGAAATTCAGGGTTTGATTCTAAATTCCTCGTAAACATGGAAGAAATAAAGGAATGCGTAGAACTAGAATCAAACAAAGTACTTGCTAGCTTTGAGAGGACCACAAGAGTACCTGCTACCATATCATTCAGAGCATCAAATTCAGCTGTCGCGATAACAAAATCATGGCCCTAATCCCTTGTCCTTTTCTGAGGCTGATGGTGGTTCCCTTCCACTACCCTCAGATTTGGAAAGTGATTGGAAAGGTTCCCACGTTGACCACACTTGAAGCACTAGAAATCAGCTAGGGCCTGCACCATCGTCCCCTTTTTATTTGTGTTTGGAAGTTGAGGTTTCAACTCACCATGAAAATTCCTCGCAACGTGGCCATCTCTGCCACACTTGTAGCACTTCCCACTCCTGAGCAGGCAGTTCCCCAAATGATTCTTCCCACATTTATTACACGCGTAAAGTTTAACTTTTTTTCCTCCTCTTCCTTGATAAAGTCCTCCCTAAGCTGGGCTCCATCGATCTCTTCTTGTCATTGGATTTATGAGACCACATTGTCTCACCAAACTCTAGATCGACTTTCATCGCACTTCGCATGATCTCCGCATAGCTATCATAATCTTGGTTGGCTAGATTCTTCCGCAGATGAGGTCTCAGTCCACCGAAGAATCTATCAACCTTACCGTTTGGATCCATGACAAAGCTAGAGGTATATCGTGAAATCCTTATAAAGTTCATCTCGTAGCTTCCCGCAGATTCATTCTCCTTCTACTTCAGCTAGAGAAACTCCTTCTCCATTCTTATTCTCATGGAACGAGGGAAATACTTACAGAAAAAGATCCCTCTAAACTCTTCCCACTCCATAGCTTCATCTTCAACTCTTTGCCTCGTGTTTTTGATCAGTTCCCACCACTGATCAGCTTCTCCCTATAAGTGATAGGCATCCAGGGAAGCTTTCTCTTGCTCTGAACAACGTAGCACATAAAATATCTTCTCTATAGAGATGATCTATTGCTCAGCAATCAATGGGTTAGTCAACCCACTGAATTTTGGTGGTCCTTGTCATAGAAAGAACTCAACAGAATGTTGTTCCCTTCATGGTGAGATCGGACACTCAGCTTGATTCAAGTTATTACTCATAACTTGAGTCAGTTGGTTCATCATTCGCATGAATGTTTCTATTCCGGCTTCCATCGGAGGGTCGTCAGTGCATGGTCCATTGCGGTCACCATTTGCACAGTTCCTCCTATAGCCCGCCATTTTCTAAAAGAATAACATCTTAGTGAGAAACTTGTTTCATTTACGAATCTTTTAACTATAAAGGATTCTAAGTCTTAAAACTTCATGCTAAACCAATTATATTTCTCTATAATTTCTTCATAATGATTCATAAAAAGCTTGCGATTAACCAAACATATCACCCGAGAGTATCGTAACCAAGAGTGTAGTAAGGCCCATTGTTGTGCACTAGTTCCCGTTTTATTCTAGCTCAAAGTGGTGTTTTTGGGTTTTACCCCTATATACATCTGTGCTAGAGATACCTCTACTTTCTCGTATCCAGACATGATGCATTTTTTTGATAAACCACTTACTCAATACTCACCAAAATACTAGCAAGTTTTCCCTATATTTAAACATTTCTATAGGGTTATTCCTAAATTTTTCATATACTAATATCCATAAATAACTAAACTATCCTTTTATACCAACTGTGGAATCCCTCCTTTTTAATACATAACTTTTCATTACATTTTACATATAGAGGATCTTTAAAGTACAGTGTCTTAGAAATCAGGAATAATAAAACTTGAATACAACATAAAACATTCTTCTAATCCACTTTTAATCCTTCATCATAAGATCATCTTAAGTACAATTACATCCTTTCATATCCCGGAGACATACATTCAAAGGAAAGGGTGAGCAGAGATCCCAGTAAGGGTAAGCAATGGAATCAATGTACTTGTGATATCAATAAGAAATTGAATAAAAACATAACGACATGAGAAATGGAGGAATATGAATATCATAATGAAAATAATTTGGAAAATAACTTGAATATGTGTCTACAACATTTCATTTAGACATTCATGAACATATCACCAAGGTCCATCCCCAAGGTGTCATAAAAATTACCAAGGTTATTCACTAAGGTATCATGAAACTTATCATCTCTAGAGATTTAATCTTTACCCAATGCATTGAAGTGCTATCAGGGAACACCTTTAATATGTCTTTACTTACATGTGAGCCACATAGATCATAATCAAACATTTCATAAATAACCCATAGATAATAAAAGGAATGGGTTTCATTTCAAAATCGTGACGTTTTAAAAGCTCTTAAAAATAAGATCATTATATCATTTATAACCCATAGAAAGGAAGTGAGGGTTATATGTATGTCAATTACAGAATAAAATATATCATCTTTATATATTTATGAACAACCATAGAAACGAAATAGGTCTGGGTATTCACATAAATAAACAATGTAATTTCATGAGAGAAAGAGATAGAAATTTTGAGATGAAATTTCTGCATCATAACGACTATATAACACGATTTTAGAAAACATTGAAAAGTGGGGGGACAAGGGTCAAACAATAATAAATAATTCATAATATAGTATGGGTACTGAATAAGATCATTGAATGGATATTTTAATTACACACCACATGAAAAGGAAACATGAAATAAAATAGAAGGTGTGATTCTTTTACGTGAAATTCAGTAGCCTAATGACGTCACTTAAAAATTCAGAAAAGAAATTGATGAGAGAAGAAAGGGTCTCTCAAAAATTAGACATGAAATGGACAGTAAGGAGAACATATAAGAACATACCCTAAACAAAAAAAGAGATGGAAACTAGAAGACACAATATAAAGGAAGTCATGGCTTAAAAGAAGAGGGTGAAAGAATCCCTTACCTTGAAGAGTAACTTCGAAAGCTTGAAGGTCGGGGCCTTGGGAGGCTTGAGGGAACCTTGGGAGGATTCATTGGGAGTTAAGGAGACCAGAACTTTTTTGAGGAGGATTTGTAAAGGAAAAGGATGAGGGAATGGCTTGGTATTTATAGGAGAAGTGAGGGGCCAAGTCATTAATGGCCAAGGGACACCTCATTGGCGGTATTGGAAAAACCATGGGCTTGACCATGGTATTTGCCCATGGTATTGGCCACTTGGGACTCCTCATAACTTATATTACTATTCAAAAGTCTACCAGAATGATTACATAATTATTACATCCTTAATGATGTCATTAAATAGCCGAAACTAAAAACTGTATTTTCACTATTCACCGAAAATTCATTTTTTTCTCAGAAAAATCCCCCCAAATCACCTTAACCTAATATCGATGCTCTAAATTCAGAAATGAACTCCATTTTATAAAAAAAAAATTCTAAATATTTTTAATTTAATTTTTAATAAAAAAACACTATTCACCCAAAAAAACTAGTACTTGACTAATAATTTCTGAAACAACTATTTACCTATTTTATTGAATCACATTACTTAATCAAGGTGCCTAAATTATATTAATACTTTCTTTAAGTGAGATTACTAATCCATTTAATCACATTACTAATCGTAAGCGTAAAATCACTACTCATAATTTACTATTCCCAATAAATTTATGTAGATCTTATTAGATTCAAAATTTCATTCTGAACACATTTCCAGAAGACCATTTTTTAAAAATCATTACACATAATTAATTATTTAAGGTTTACATAAATATTTTAAAATATCCCCTTTTTCCAAAATTCATCAATATACATCCTATATTTACTCGAACATCTGAAAAAAAAACAAAAACTCCACCATAGGATGAAATCACAATTTTATTTATCTCAAAGGATCACACATAGTAGCTATGGTCTCATTACATAGCCCCTTATAACCCCAGCATAGGACCTAAGTGTAAGGTGTGCTAAGGTGAGAGAATCTGTGGGTGGCTCGGCCAACATTGCTCGAGTAGTGATTTCTATAAGCTTGAACTTCTCCTGAAGGAGATTCTGCTCCAACATTATATGATGAAGTTCGACTTGGGTTTGGTCCAGAGCAAAGCCCAATGGTGCTACCTCCTTCCCAAGTTTCGTCATATGGGCTTCGATCGGCCCGAGACTACTGGATGAGGCCATCAAATATTCTTTCTCTATTAATTAACCATGATCACTTGTATTTAGAGACAACAATTGCAACATTTAGTTTCCAACAGTCATATTGACCAACGATCATATAACAGTTGAAACCCAACGGTCTCATTTTAATTATACTCACATCATTAATTAAAAAATATAGTTTTGTTGAGTATAAAATAAAATAACACACAAAATTAGGAAACAAAAATTCATTCAAAATTTCAGGTCATTACAACTTGGGACACCTCATAAATTATTTTACTGTACACAACTCGACCATATTTATTACATAATTATTACATCATTAATGATGTCATTAACACACTGAAACTCCAAACTGTATTTTTTATTATTCCTCAAAAAATCAACTATTTAAGAAAAATCCCCAATGTTCACCCTAACCATTTATCGACGTGTAGAATTCAAAAATGAAGTCCATTTTTTGAAAATAATTTTCTAAATATTTTTAATTTAATTTTTAAATAAAATCATACTTAATTCAAAAATTAATAATTTAAAAACTATAAATACTTTTATATTACATTTAAAAATTAATCAAGATGTAATTATCTTAAATCCTGAAGAAAATAAAATAATAATACAATTTACTATTAAATAAGGTCATATTACTATTCATACAGGTATGTTACTATTCACTAAAAAAACAAGTTGGTTTCAATAGACTCCAAATAACACACTGAACACAATTGTAGATGACTATTTTTTGAAATTCAAAACATAAAAGCAGTAAAATTATGTTTAAAGGATAATTATAAATATCTGCATTAAACAAAATTTCAAGCATTTCAATTTTTTTTAAAGCCTTGGGGTGTTAAAGAATCCATTATCCATAAGGTCCTCTATATTCATCTTCAGTTTCATGGGTTCATCCGGGGAAATCTGATAAGATATAGAAGATACCAGGGTAGTCATGTGGTGTAAATCAATGCAAATGTTGATCTCTTAATACGGGGTAATCCAGGAACATCCTTGAGAATGGAATCTGTATACTCCTCCCTAACTACATAAAGTTTATCCTTTGAAGTTTCTTCCACACTTGGATCTAAACTAACCAATTGATTGGTGATTGGATGCAACTTCCCATGAACACGACCTAATCATCTCAAATGAAGGTTCCACTCACCCATGAAGGAAAATCTTGATCCATCATATTAGAATCACATCACTATACAATTATAGGAGTCTATCCATGCATAGAGTGAGGATAACCATTCTATACTAAGGATGATATCATAGGTATTCATCTTAGACACTATGAGGTCCCTTGAAAACTTCTCTCCACTAAGCACAAACCCACATCTTCAGTAGATGTGGGTAATCAGGTGATCACTGCTAGTAAGATTATTTAACTACATAGGTTGGGATAAGGGATCTACCAATATTTATATCTTTCAAAATAGTGGTACAATAATAAAGAAATATATCAGACTGGTATGTATGAGTATGGGTGACATGTAGAAAAGACACAGATCCTACCTCAGATTATGTCAAGCACTTCATTGTTTAATTCCTTCATCACTTATATCTAGTCACATCCCTGACTACTATCTCTCTAAACATATCATTGATTTACTAGGGGTAGCATTGGTGTAATAAGGTCATGTAATAATCAACATCTAGTTCATTTTAGTGCATCACTATCTCTTATATTATAGTGGAAACTCGATAGACCACTCCACTTTGGGTAAGGGGGTGGGAGTGTCCCTATTCATGTAGATTCCTCTAACATGAAGGCTCATACACTACATGACTACCCTAAACTTTACTATGGTGTAGAAAATCATGATACAAATTAAATCATCCTCTACAGGAATAAAAAATCCTATCTTATGGATGACTGGATCCTTTATTTTACTACCAAGATACCGATCCTTAGGAATGGGATAACACATGTGTATACCTCAATTGTCATAAACCTAATTCTTTTCATTATCCTATTATGGATGATGACTGTGTACCTAGATAACTGCCACCAAAAACTACATCCTTCTATCCTTTTTCTAAAAATCACTTGATTAAAAAATATCTCTCTAGAAATTTAGTATAGGTGGGGATGAAAATAGGAACAATATTATATCATAACTATCTTTAGACACCATGCTCAAATTTTTATGTTTGAAAACATCTATCATGAATCGTGTTAATATATCACCTTATGAGGCCAGCGAATCATGAAACTTACTCTATAACTGACATGATACCATACTGTAGCTCCAACATCTACTAGATGTGTATATAATTCAAAATAACTAGGATGTAATCCTTGTGTAAGAGGTTCTTTAACTTTGATCTTGTATGAGTCACCTTCTTATAGGTTTAGATGATAATTTTCCACCAGCAACTCACTATTTCGTGAAGAAGGCTGGATGCCAGCACCACAATCTAATCGGTTAACATTTGAACTAGGTGGAACACCTGAATCAATGCATAAAAATAATCCCCACATTCTTAATGGTTTGTATTGGATCAAAAATCACATGGCATTTTCATTGAAACTTGTGAACACACTCATCCTAACAGAATCCTCATCACGCCCCACTGGATTGATTTATTTCTCAATATGTGGAGAGATATTCATCTGCACTACAAGAAGTGGATTTTCTTTCTATTCCACAAGCATAGAAACAAATCTCCACATTCATGGTGGGTGAATATAATGTTCTAATCCTTGAATAGATTCCTCATCACTCATAGTTTGATGAAGGGAGGCTCAATCATTGCCACATTCATGTTACCACCTTGCCTCATAATTCTAGCTAGTTGTTTAGGTAGTAGAATCTGAATATTTATAAGAAGGTCTATGATCATTAAATTATATCTAGAGAGATAACTCAATAAAGACATAGAAATAAACTACCCATTCATATATAATGTAGGTTTTATTTATTTGTTCCTTATAATTGATACCTTAGAGCTTCGAGTTGACAAGAAGGTTGTAAGATTCTCAATGAATGGAAACATCACCTGTCACACAAAAACTGGACACCCTGGACTAAAAGATGAATAAAATACACCTATACATCATTACCCTAAATTCAAAAACCAATCCTTACATGACACAGAACCTTGAACTCTATCCCTAAAATAGACCCACTCTGATACCAATGTGACATGACCCAAACCAAAAAGACCCACCAGGGCTGGAAGTAGGTTGAGAGTGCCACCTCAAGCTCGCAACCAACAATAAATGGTGTGAAAAACTCATATTTTCTGAAATATATATTTTTAAAATAAATGTAATTCCATCGATATCTTGTGCTACATGAAACACCATTTTTTAACAAAACATAACATAATATTAAAATATTTTTATTTAATATGGTAGTTATCACCTAGCCATTGGAATGAAGAGTATGAATAAGATTAACTAATTTATGAAAAGACATGGTTTACGCATGTATATTAAATGAGTTCTTTGATGAACAATTAATTATAAATTAAAATAAAAATCATTTGAAAATATAAGAAATATTTTTCTCAAAATCTATTTTTATCTGCAAAATTTTTTTTGATCGTAATAAATTAAATAAAAAATTTTGGTGAATAATTTTAATTTAAAGTATATAATATACATTAAATAAAATATTTAACATTCATCTTATATTTTTTCTATGTATGAGATAAGAATAAATCTAATTTTATGCTTAAAAACTATATTTTTATAAAAAAAACTTTTTTCATATTTTATGCACCTATTTAAAAACTAAATTATGATTCTTTAAGAAAAATTATTTGAAAAAATTAAATGAATTTTATAAATAATCATTTCACAATTATCATGGAGGTATTTTTGTATAATTTTTTGAAAAGATAAATTTTTCAATGAATAGTGATACATATTGGTTTTTATTTAAAAACCACCTTTTCATTCAAAGAATTTACAAGATAAATTTTATTTTAATGTGGATTTAAAAATAAAATTAGTTCAATTATATAAACTTATATATATATATATCTAATTTAGTTAATTTTAATCAATTTCATTTTGAATTTTTATATAAAACTTTTTCAAGTTTTGAAAATTTTCTCGTTGGAAAACCGTTATATTCATTATGTTTGTGAGATTAATTTTAAATTAAAATTTGAAACTCAATTTAATAGAATTAAAAAAATTGATTAAATATTTTGAAAAATAATTATTTATATTATATAATATGTTCAACTTAATTTTTATCCAAAATTAATAGTAAAAATTTTAAAAATTAATTACCACGGTTAAGGTTAAACGAGTTTACTTAGGGTTAAACTAAAAAGATAAGGGGTAAAATATCATAGAAACTTAAAAAAACCCATTTTATGTACATATTTAGACCCTATAACCTATAATGTTTTCTAATGACACATTTTTAATCCTTTTGGCATGTAAAAAACATGGGTAAAGTTTATTATTTTTAAAAATTCCATGTGTGTCCTCTCCCCCACTTATAAAAGGCCACCCACTGTCCTCTCCGCTTAACACTTCTAAAACCCATTGGTTTGAGAAATACCTACCAAAATACATCCCAAAATCCTATATTCACTTCTGATATCATAAATCCAAAGTAAGAAGGATTTATATTAAAACTAAAGAGGTTGTCCAAAGAAAGGCAACGTTTTAAAGTATACATTTTTATTTTACTTCTTCTTTTAAATCCTTAAAATATTATTCAATTATTATTATAAAATAACAAAAAAATATTTTATATACTAATATTTTTTTTAATGGAATCATCTAAACCCGTCTCCTCTTCTATCAAATGGGATACAAAAATCATAATTAATGTGTACGACAGACTATCGCCTCATGAACTGATGTTATTCATTTCCATCACCACCTCTCATAGATGGATATAATGATGGGTTTAGTGTTCATATATTGTTTTTATGATATTATTATCCCTATTTTATTTTAATAACACATCTACTTTATTACTTCTAAACCTTTTGGAAAACAATAATGTCACTCTTTTGTACGACATACTATCGCCTCGTGAACCGATGTGATGTTTTTTTCATTTTTGTTTTACTTCAATGGTAATAAGGATATTTTAAATGAATATATATAATATATAAAAAATAATCATACTTATGGATTTATTATATCACATATACATTCTTACTTTCTATTCCATGGGGGATATGATAACATTGTTCGTGTGTACGACGAACTATCTCCTTACGAAGTGATGTGATTATTTTTTCACAAAAAAATTGAATAGAAGGTAATTAGGGTAAATTTAACGAATATATATGATATATATGACATAGAAATTATTTTTAAATGGTAATATATTATTTAAATTTCATTAATTTAATCCATTGAGAATATGGGAATGATGTTCATGCGTATGTACGATCTACCTTCTCCATAAAAAATGTATTTCATTTTCTATCTCTAAATTTTATTGATTAATATAAATAAATATATAATGAATCTATATTATATTTATATCATGAATTCAATTTTGGATATTATTTAACCATGATCAATTTAAGAAGTCCAAAAATAAAAAATTAAAACATACAAGAAAAAAACAGTTATTTCCCAAAATGGGATGTTAACATGGAATTATAAATAAATAGGAAATAAAATTTCAAAAGTAAATCATATAAGATATTATATATATAAGTATGTTTATATAATATATTTATAACAAAATTATATTTTTTATACTAGAGGTTCTAACATCTATAAAGTAAGTTGAGACTTAAGGTAAGGGATTTCTAGCCTCTCTTTTATTTATAGAAGACTTATGCCATATTCACCACTCATTTATTTTGTGTGATTCATATAATTCCCCTTTGAAAAGTTGTATAATGAATATAATTATTTTCATTATATTTAAATATTCATTTGATATTATTCTTTAATAGGTATTATGATTCAATATATTTCCAAAGTAGTAAAGTATTTTTGTCTCAATTTTCTTTCTTTGAAAAACATGTCATGTTATGTACCTATACTATTTTATGAGGTGTATATAAAACCCATTCAACATTTAATATCATGAATTTATTTATTTCATGATATTTTAAGTTTCATTTATTTTTATTCATTCATGGGGATTACAATTTAATGTTACCAAAGTGGTAATGGTCTTATGATACAATTTCATCACTTATCATGATTATTTATGTTTATACTTAAAATGATGAAATCTTATGATCCATGTCTCAAGTAACACATGAATTTTATTATCTTATGGTTATTTCAGGAGAATATTTGTTTTAAATTTATTTTACTATCCTTATGTACTCAAGAGTTCAAAAGAATGTTTTTAAGAAAATTGACTTTATTTTTCTCTTCGGTCAAAAATCCTTTTTTTATTCCAAAACAATGTTTTATAAATTTTTTCAAAAATGTTTTTAACATTATTCAAATGATTTATTGTAGAAAAATTTACCCCAGTTTTAATTTTTTACAAAATGTATTTAAAGGAATATTCATGTTTTTTTCCAAATAAGGCCCGTTTGGATTTGACTGAAAATGTAAAAGGAATATTTGCTTTACTATGTTTGGTATGAATGTAACTTTCTAACTTCATGACGATTATTTGATTTGAAAGATTAATTTATATGTTTCCAATTTTATTTTCAAATTAAATTATTTTAAAAATGATTTTTTTTTTAATTTTATTTTTCAAATTGAAAATGTTATTTACATTAAGAAAAATTTTAATTGATCATTAAATATTTATTTATAAGTTTCTAAGGTTATTTTAAAATAAATGGATTTTGAAAATGTTTTATGTTTTAAAAAGTTTTTTTCATAGTGGAAATACTAGTTCCTTAAGAAATGTTCTAAGTGATATTTCAAAATCATTTTCTATTTAAGATAACATCCTTTTATATTAATTATGCTTTACTGAGGATATGATACAGTGATACCATTCTCAATATTTCTTTGGATGGTTTGAGTTTATGATGATTTTTTTAGGAAACCAATTTCTTTACCACATGTTATGATATGATGAGATTATTATGAAACCCATTTTATTTCATGCGTTCTGATATGATGAATGTTTTATTATCTTGTGAAACACAATGTATGATTTAATTATGTTATGGGTGGGAACAATATCAACTTCCAATTAATTGGGGAATGATTAATGTTATATGAGATCAAATGTTATATGGGAGGTTATACCAAGCCTAAAGGAGGGTACATGGATGGTTAAACAAAGCTTGAAAGTGGGTACAAGGGAGGTTATCCCTATCCCAAAGTAGGTACATAGGTGGTTAGTGCTAGACTAATATGTTACAAATTTCTTAGTGGGTAGACTTGATATATGTTTTCTATATACTTATGTGTACAACACAATTCCATGTTTTATACCAAGGTTATTATCTCATTAATCATGTTCTTTAGTTCCTTTATGAATCATGTTTTATGAACTACCAAGATTTATTCCATGACACATGTTTATGATCTATGGTATGTCGGGTATGGTTTTTAGATGTTATTTACATGCTCTCATATCCTTATGCTCATGTTATGATCATATGGTCAATGATATCTCCCTTTTTTACCCCTTACTAATCATATGATATCACCCTTTGTTATGTTTCCTTTCCCCATGTTAGGGAAAAAGGTTTTAAATAGGGTATGTATAAGAATAATACTAATTGGGAAGATCTTTATGGGGGATGTTGAAGATATTTCAAGGAATAAGAAAATTATATTCCTAGTATACAAAGATAATAAAACATTATGATCCTCTAGTGAGTTCTTTTTACATGTATTAAATATTCATTTAAAAATATGTAATATTTATATATGAGAAGTTTGGGTCAATAAAGTTTGTATCAGAGTAAAAAGAAAGAGTTTGATCCTTGGTAACTCTCACGTGTGAGATTTTGATGAAGCATGGATCTCTCCCAAAGGGATTTATGATAAAATGGTTTCCACTGAGGATGGTTTTGTGTCCCTCCTAGGTGGTGTATCTTCTCATTGAGTTCCCTCATAGGTATTAATTATAGTCCATTGGAAATAATTCTAGACTGTTGCATTTGTAATCCAAGTAAAGGTTTAGTTAACTATTGGAAACTAGGATGAGAAAATTTAGTGAGATACCTATGGATATTTATAAGGATATTTCTAGGTATATATATAAATATAAGTCTAAATATCGTCCAAATTATAGGAAAATTTATTATAATTTTGGAAAAGGATAGATTGAGTGATTTTAAAGTAAATACATCGCTATCTAGATACTACAAGAAGATGTGGCTCTGGAACAAAGGTACCTAGGGGTAATAAATATGAAATGGGAACATTAAGATAGACTTGATCATCACTTGGTTCATGATAATAGGGATTTATGCACACCTAGTTTGACAATCCTAGGGGATATACTCTAGGAATTCATAAAATTTTTATAAACCATCCTGAGAGATTTGAATAATAAACCATTTTTAACCTAAGGGTTAATAGATTGAAAATAAGGTGTCATGATTTATATATACTATAAATGATTTTACATTATTATGTGGTTTCATACTATGTTTATTATTTCTTACACTCTACTTTTTGGTTTTAGTCAACAGAAGGAACCAAAAGGAACTGGGTTATAGTTGAATATGATAGATTTTTTTTATCAGCACCAAATGATATGATTACTGGAGTAAAGAATATTGTGATTATGACTAATAAATTATCCTGATAAATTATTAACAAAATTTACTTTAATCACTCTTCAAATCACCAAATAAGAGATAAACACAGTTTGTTGATAGCTTGGGTAGTGGATACTATAGAGGAAAGAAGATTTAGTTTCCTATATGTCAAGAATTTGGGAAGAATCCCTCAAGGGAATGACTCCAAGGAATGAGAAGATGTTTTATATATGGAGAAGAAGGTAATAGATTAATTAATTTCTGAGGAAAATAAAAATATTAGCTTTTTTAATGGATGGTAATATTGGTCTTCTTAAGGAATTGTCAACAGATGAATGTTTTAAATATGGAAAGTATGATCATTATGAAAATATATATCCTTTGGGGAAAGCTAAAGAGGAATATTAACAAGGTTATATGAGTAAAGGTTTAGTTGTTGATGATAAAGAGACTACAAAGACATATTAAATAAAGGATTTATTAAAGAATAAGATGACGAAGCCTAGTTTATGGTTTAAGAATGAAGTGGAATGATTGAAGTGTTTATGTATTGTAATTAAAGAATTATGAAATATATAACAAATTTTCTATATAATTTTTTCATTAAGGATGTGAAAGAATATATTTAATAGTACTTATGACCTAGAAAATTTATTTAATATAAAGTTGATATTTTATGTAAAAAACACGATTAAGGGAAAGATAACCTTTAATATGTTCCTTATTTTGAGATAGCGATGTTGGAATAAAGAGATGATTGATATGGATAAAGTAAATTGGATATTATTGATTACCTCGAAACTGATTAATATTTGATGAAAAATAATTTTATGTTATCATTGTCGAATTTTATAGTATTTTTGGATTTATGGAATATATCAAATATTCTATGTTTTATTTAGGAAATAAGGAAGAACGTGTGTTTTTAATAAGGTTTATGGTAATTTAGGTTATTAACGTGTTTTAAGATAATACATGATTAAGGTGTACATATGTTTGTTATGTGAATATTAAGAGTTACTTTATGATATTTTTGAGATTAATGAAAAGTTGAATTTGGAAATTTAGTGACCTTGTTTCTAAATTTTTTGATTTCAATTTTGGTCAAACCTAGAGGAGCCTTAATGTTAACTATTTATAGAATGGTTTAAGTTGAAATTTGTATGAGGATTTGGAGATTAATTTATTATTTATCCATATAAATATTTATCCATATTGTATAAATTGTGATAACCATTTTGGTTTTGGTAAATATTTAGAGGTTGAAGGAATAAGTTATGGATCTTATGTTAATTTTAGTGATTAATGAATGAAAAAAATCATCATCATAAATATTCATTTCATGGATTAATAGATAAAGTGGATATTTATTAAAGCACAACCAAATAATTAAAATATTCTTATGAAACCCACTTATTTACACATGTTATGCTATGATAAAATGATTATGAAACCTGAATCTTTTCCACAAGTTATGATATGATAAAAATTTTATGAAACCTATTTCATTTAATGGGTTATGATATGATAAATGTTTTATAATTTTTTGGTGAATTATTTTCATTATTTGACATGTGGGACCTTTATCTCACTCTAATGTATTAGGTAAATATTTATATCTTATAATATATATAGGATTGGAATAAGGAGTGAAACTGGTTCATTAAGGGGATTTTTCCACTAATATGATCTTGGGAGTGAACCTTGACTACTATAATGGTTTGGAGAGTGAACCTATTCCACTATGATATCCTTTACAATGATCCTTGACTACAATGGTAATGATTTTATATGATTATGTTTATGCCCCAATTCTATGTCTAATGCCAATGTTATACTCTCATGGATCATTTATTTGATTTCCTTATGATTCATGTCTTATAAACTGCCAATATTTATGACATGACTCAATATTATGATCCTTGATATGCAATTAATGGTTTTAAAATGTTATTACCTTGTTCTCATTCACTTATGTTCATGTTATGCTTACACATCTCCCTTGATTACCCTTACTGAGCATCTTAGCTCACCTTTTCTTATGTTTCCTTTCTCTAGGTTATGAAGAATTTTATTATGAAAGATATGTCTAAGAAGGGTGTTATTTATGAATAACATAGTGGGAGATGATGTAGTTCACCCATGAACCATTTTTTATGTTTCCAAGTTTCCAAGGGTACTATACCTTTACAATCATCGGGTGTGTGTTTCTGTAATGTAATGAATATTCATCCAGAAAGATATAATATATATTTATGAAAATCCTAGGTTGCTATATTTAGTATTAGAGGATAGGTTTAGTTAACCTTTGGAAACTAGGATGAGAAAACTTTTGTGATATTCCTAAGGATATATCTGAGGACAAGTCTAACGATAATTCATAGTATAGGAAATTGTACTAGAATTTTAGTAAAGGACAAAGTGAGTGGTTTCCAAGTAATTACATAGCTCTTTAGATAATACAAGTTGATGTGGATCCCGAACATAGGTACCTAGGGGTAATAACTTTAAAAAAGGTGCATTGATCCAAACCCAATCATCACCTAGTGCATTAAAATGGGTCTTGTTTCACACCTGTTTTGATGCTCTTGGGGGATATTCTTTGGAAATTCGCAAACTATTTACAAACCATATTTAAATATTTAAATTGATGATGAATATTAATGAACTAATATAAAACATATGTTTGATAGATTAAAAATAAGGTTTATTAATTTAGACATCCTATGAGTTATTTTTCATGATTTTGTAGTTCCTTAATATGAATATTGTTTCTTAAACTATGAATTTTGGTTTTAGTCAATGGATGGGACCTGAAGGAACCATGTTAACGATGAGTGTGATAGAAAATAAAATGATTATTCTCCTAAGCAACAAAATTTTATAGGATATGGAATTAAAAAATTTATATCTATATTGAATAAACTTTATCAAGATATGAATCATGATGAACACCCAAACAAGAGATAGTGGGAACAACATTCTATTATGTCCTTCATAAGGAAACACCCACCTTGCTTTAGTGGAACCACTTATCCTCTAGTTATTGAGAAAATGGATTAGCACCACTAAAAAGATATTTTCTATTATCCAGTGTTTGGAACCTGAAAATTTCATTTTGGATGTTTATTATTTGGTAGGTTAAGTGGATCAATGGTTGCCCCTCATCAAGAATACAAAGGGACATGAAGAAATTGACTCTATGGACTGGGATGAGTTCAAGAACTTATTTTTAAATAAGTACATTCCTTGTATTCTTAATACAGATATAGATTAGGAGTTCCTTGAACTGAAGAAAAAGGATAATGAATCCATTGGTACCAATGAGGAAATTTTTTCAAGACTTACGAGGTACGATTTTGGTATTATCATGTAACCTAAAAGTAAGGTTGTTAGATTCTTCAGTGGATTAAAACCAAGTTTCTAAAGAGAGTTATCTATAAAAGACTTTTGTAGATATGAAGAGATTTTTCGATGTGCTATCGAGGTGAAAATGAAGGTTGGAGTTATGTATCAATCTCATAGTTTTGATAAGAAGATACAAATGTAATTAAAAGGAAAATATAAAAACCATAGAGAGAATAAGATGATATTTCCTTAATTCTCAAAGTGCAGGATGAAACATAAAGGAAATTCTATTTAGAAGACTATTAACTATTATAATTGTGGAAGGGAAGTTCATCAGATAATAAGATGGTGAATTTATGGAAAAAATTTTGTTAATGATGTAAATAGAGAGGAATTTTCATAGAATTCAGCACCCACACTCCAGTGTTTCAAGTGCAAGGAGTTTGGGAATTATGTGAATAAATGCCCCAATATAAGGGATAATGCGGATGATAAGCCACAAAAACCTATGAAGGTAAGAAAAAAAGGAAATATTATGAAATAAAAATAAATGAAGTGAATCATCATGATTAGGTCACATTATCCTCCCCTCTTTATTTGGGAATTTTATGTTTGATTTGGCAAGAATGATCCCTTTTAAAATCTTATTTTCACCCTTTAGTAAAATTTTATGTGATTTTGGGAATTGATTATCTCCTTCTACATGGATTTTGGAGTATTGAAATCACATCTTATATTTTATTGGTACAAGGATGAACCCAAGCTTCCAAAGAAAATGTTTTTTTATTAGATAAGATATTATATAAGGAATAAAGGTTGAATTAAAGTTTAGAAGTGTATATATATCCATGTGAGATTAACTCAAGAGTTTTGGATACCATCATTGGTTTATGATTTTAAGGTTGTTCATAAGTTCAAGTTCATTGAAACCCCTTTTGAGGTTTTATGTGATGGGAGTTTATCAAGATTAAGGATATTTGAAGAGACATTTTTGGAAATATAACTCATTGGTTTGGTATATGTTTTAGTAAAAAAGTTATTTGAGTTGGAACACCATTACACTTTGTGGAAATATGATTAAAGGCACTGGTAACCTTAAGTTTTATCCTATATTTGATTTTGAGGTAATTATGGGTTCTAATTGATCACTTTATTAATTCAATGTTGTTTTTTTCAATTAGAGAAGATTTATATTTATATCTTCTTACTAGGATATTCATTAAAAAAGTTGTAAGGTTACATAGAGTTCTACATGAAATTGTATCTAATCAGGGTCTAAAGTATACCTCAAAGTTTTAACGAATTATTCAACAATATCTTTATATGGATTTGAGTTTTATCACTGCATATCATCCTCATACATATGGTTAGTCTGAAAGAAAAATTCAAACCCTATAGAATATGCTAAGATCTTGTTATATAGATTTCGAAGATGGTTGGGATCAACACATTCCTCTATATTATTTTCCATAAAATAATAACATTCACTTTATCATTAAGATTACTCCATATGAAGACCTATTTGGAAATAAGTATAGAGATATAATATGCTAGAATGAAGTTAGAGAAGGAAAGCTATTGGGACCTGATATAGATGAAGAAATGGAAGAGAAGGTTAGATCAATTTGGTAAAAAATAAATTTAGCTAAGAGTCAGTATAAAATTTATGCTAATAATCTCTAGTGTGATTTATAATTTAATGTTGGTGGTACAGATTTTCTAATAATTTCTCCATAGAAGAAGGTAATGAGATTTGGAAAAAATGGGAAACTAATCCTTAAGTATATCGATCCCTTTTAAATTTTTGATCATATCGAGACCATAGATCATCACTTAGAATTTTCGAAGAGCCTATATCAAGTTCATGATGTGTTCTATGTATATCTATTGAGGAAGTACATACCTGATCCATCACATGTACTAAACTCATAGTTAATACTGCTAGATTGTGATATTTTTTATGATGAATAATCGATGGAGATTATGGATCATACATAGAAATTTATATTAAACAAGACCAATCACATAGTTAAAGTTTTGTGAAAAAATAGTTAGTTTTAGGAAGCTATGTGGGAACCTAAGGATGTAATGAGGTAGAAGTATCCTCATTTGTTGGTACCAAAGTGATGAATTTTGAGGGAGAAATTCATTTTAAGTGGAGTAGAATGTAACACCCCATTTTTTATGATTTTTTTGAAAATAAATTAGATTTTGTTTTCTATATATTTTTACACACAACAATGAGTTTCTTAAATATATTTCATTAAATACAACACCAAGTTTATCTTGCATTACACGTGACACAAAATCTTAACAAACCACAATATATTATAAATATCATTATTTAAATGTAACTATTATAACCTATCTATTAAACATAGAGGTATGAATCGTAATAAATACTTTTTAAATATTAAATATATTTTTTTATATAAATAAATCATATTGAATTAAAAATACTTATTTTAGGTAAAGTCGATATGTTTCAAAATACTATTTTCATAAAAAATGTTAATTATTTTTCTGAAAAATAATGAAATCAAATTGGGAAACTTTTAGAAAATAAATTTTATAAAATAAAAAATATTTCTTAAATCAACATGTTAAAATTATCTTAGAGTAATTTTTTGATATTTTTCTGAAAAGTTTAATTTTTCAGTGAATAGTGAAAATACTAGTTTTTATTAAAAGCTGCCTTTTATTTTAAAGAATATATAAGGACCCTTTTTTAAAAAATGGGTTTAAATGTAAAATTAGTTCAATTATATATCAATTAATTCAATTTAGTTCATTTGAATCATTTTCATATTGAATTTTTGTAACGACCCAAAGTTTTTCAGTGGAAATTACCTTCTTATAAATATGTTATAAAATCACATGAAAACACAACATAATGAACTACTAAGTGCTAAGTGAACTTTAAACATTAGTTTTTCACTTCTGTGTTTGTAATTATGAAAATCCGACATACACGGTTGTGCTCAAGATGATTTTTGGAGTCTAATAAAACAAAAATAATTTTTGGTGAATAGTAACCTACCCTTATGAATAGAAACATGCCCTTATGAATAGTGATATACCCTAATTAATAGTATCCTTACCTATGATAGTATAAAAATAATATTCAAGTGAAAGTATGGAGTACCTACATTTTAGAATAAGTAAATGAATGTTTTAAAACTGTTTTTAGTAATAAACCATGATTTTAATTAAATATTAAATTAATCATATTTAGAAAATTATTTTTGAAAAATGTACTTCATTTTTGGATTATGCATGTTGATAAATAGTTGGGGTAAATTCTTGGGATTTTTCTGAAATACTTGAATTTTTGTTGAATAGTGAAATACCGTAATTTACAAAAATAAGCTAAATAAGCTAATTATAGAGTCATGTGTGATGTTCTACTGATGTAAACCCACTTGGTTCGAGATCACATGATAAAATTACTATTCTTGGTCATGTAATACTCACTATTCCTTGTCTTAGGGGAAATTAATAAAATAATGAATTTTATATTAAGGAAACCCCTCTCCCCTCAACTATAAAAACCACCCTTCACACCCTCATTTCCTCACACCTCTAAAGCTCCAAGACTTCTCTAAACTCTGCCCAAACATCTTCCCTAGCCACTATCCCACGTTCAAGAGCTACTGGTCTCATAAAAATACCAAGCCTAGCTTCCTTAAGGTGGATCTCAATAGGAGGATTCAAGAGGTAATTTATCTCCCTCTTCTTCTTTAATTCCCTTTCAATTTCAAGTTCATTTCTTGATCTATCTCCCACCTATCTCCATGAAAATGGTATTGTAACTATATTATTATACATTTAATGTAATTTTATGATACTAATGGGATATTATATCATCCAACCCCCTTTCCCTCTTCCTTTTATTTTTTTAAAGAGAACGTTGTTCGTGAGGTGTTAATTTATCACATTCAAAAACGACATGTTTTCTTATTCCATTTATACTTTAAGATATGGTCATGAAACCATTTTTATGGTTGAACCAGAATTTTTTATATGTAATATTTTCTATTTAAAGTTCTGGAAATGTCTTATGGTCATATTACTAAGTGATAAATTAAAACAAGTTCGTTGTGATCGAAAAACCACCTAAATTAACCCAAATAATCATCATTTAATTATTATCTAATGATTCATACACATGGTTAAAATATAATTCATTATAAGATCATTAAATATCCTGTAATATCATTAATAACATGCAATATCATTTCTGGATGCTTACCCATGTTCTACCCAAACTTCAATTTAAGAATACAAGTGAACCACTCAAGAAAACCATAAAAACAAACATTCTTGAATAATGTTTTTAAACTCTAGAACTCATCCAAAGGCAGATAAAATCACTTAATGAAACCATAATTAACCATATTAATTTAAAAAAGGTTCTATATTTCTAATTAATGAATATAATGTCATTATACAAAACATTAAAGAGAAGGAAGCATTCAGATACAAGGTAATTGGAAATTCTCGAACCCAATTTTCTTTCTTCGGGTTCTCCCTCTTTCAATCCATTTTTTATATGGTTACTCCGTAAAAATAATTTTTTCATCATTGTATTTTATTTTATATTATATACATGTTCACCACTATTGTTTATGTCAAACAAAATGTTTTCCAAAAGAACTATTCTTCTAAGAACTCACCTATTACTTCTCATTCAAGGTTGATGGTTCTTGTATCAAGTATGTTATTCATTCTTTGTTTTGGGAACCCAAAAGTTTATGAATGTGTTCTTATGAGATGAAACCCTATTACTTTCCATGGGTTAGTTATGTTTATCATTGATTTATGTTTGATGTGGAATGCATTATAATGATAATATTATGATGTGACGGGTGCGCCAGAAATTATACAATGCTCCAATGCATTAGGTAAAGTGATGAATCTCATGAGTAAATGTGAAATGATGTGTGAACAAGATTCTAGCTTGGTTCACAAGTATGTGTTGTAGTTAACCACTAAGACATGATGTTTTATTTTTATGCATTGACACCTGTCAAGTCTTATATTTATGATTCCTCTCATGTTCATGATATTTTTCCTATGTCATGATTATGCTCACCCTATGCTATATTCTTCTTATCTATCCTCTTAATGGGATTTTAACTCACCCATTTTTTATTTATATCCTCAGGTGGCTACATGTACTAAGTAGATTACATGTTCCAATAAGAATCTAGAGAATAAGAAATTAAATAAATGTTTATGCTTGATGTTGTAATTGTTATGTACGGTCCTAGTTTTCCCAAGACACTAAACCTTTGGATCCTCTATGTGTAATAATATTATGTTTTTTATCTTTAAAATGATGTAATAGTAGTGTAAGAAAAGTTAGGGTCTCTATAGTTTGTATTAGAGGAAATGTTTAGTTAATTTGGGAATTAGGATTAGTGAACCCTAGATAAAACCTATAGCATGAGACTAAGTACAAATATGCACACAAGAATATTTAAATAAGGATCCCATATGTTATAATTTTAGTATAAATTGTTCAAATGAATAAGTTATGTATTAATGACTTGTTTTCTTATGTTTTGTTCTAACATTTTCTATTTTAGAAAATTATGGGAACCAAGAGAAATTAGGCCAACAACTCATGTGAGGGCTAATGCAACGATTGATCGAATGACATCCCCAATGATTTGGGAGGTGGAGTTTAGAACTTCATGGAGATGATTACCCAATTATCTCAGGTTATGAACAATAACCATAATAATGGGGAACATCCTCCTTCAACAAATAGGGAGAAAATGGTTATCGAATGTTTTATATGGCAACGACCACTGACGTTTAGTGGATCCTTTGATCCACTAGTTGTGGAACAGTGGGTCAACTCCATAGAGAAGATCTTTTATGTGCTTCACTATTCTGAGACAGAGAAGGTGACCCTAACTATTTATCATCTAGATGAAGAATCCTATAAATGTTGGGATTTGATTAAGAACACCAAGACAATGGAGGAAACTGAAGAGATCGAATGGGAAGACTTTAAGATAATGTTTCTTAACAAGTATTTCCCAAGAACTCTTCGCACGAAGTTGGAGAGAGAATTCATAGAGCTCAAGAAATAATAAGGAGAATCTATCACAACTTATGAAGTGAATTTCATAAGGCTTTCAAGGCACGATTTAGGTCTTGTTATCAACAATGATAGAAAAATTGATAGATTCTTTAATGGATTAAAACCACACCTTAGAAAGGCTCTTGAAATTTGAGATTTTGGGAGGTATGAAGAAGTTGTTCGAAATGATCTCAAAGTGGAGATGGAGTTTGGAGAATGGTCCCATGGCTATGGGGATAAGAAATGAAAGATGGAGTTTCAAGATGGATGATATAATGACAAAAGTGGGAAGAAAACTCAACGACCCACATACCAAAAATGTGGGAAGTTTCACCATGGGAACTGCCTCAAAGGGATAGGGAAATGCTTCAAGTGTGGGAAAGAAGGACACCATGCTCAAGAGTGTCAAAAAGACATGAAAAGGAAGAATAATGTAGCCGATTAAAGGAGAGAACCACTCATGGTGAAATGCTACAACTGCATGGATCTAGGGAACTATGCAAGTCAGTGCACTAAACCTCAAGTTCTCGAGGGTAATCAACGTCAGCAACCACCAAATCCAAAGGAACAAGGGAAGGATTATGACATCACTAATGCGGAGGTGGAGCATGATAATGAAGTTGTACAAGGTACAATTCCTATTCAATCAAGAATGGAAAAAAGTCTTATTTTATTCTAGTTCTACACATTCCTTTATATCTTGAAAGTTTGTCAGAACTATAGAATCGAAGCCCCGAAACCTTGAAGTAGAGATATCTGTAAAAACACCAAGTGGTGCAATCATTGTAACCCAAGTGTTTGAATCCTCTCCTATTGGTGTATGTGGGAAGATTCTTCCGGAGAATCTTGTAATACTTACCTTGGTGTAATTTGACACTATAATGGGAATGGATTGGCTCTCATTATATAGAGCACATATCAATTGTTGGGAAAAGGAAATATCTTTTCATATTCCAAACCATCCCATGCTTCTCTACAAATTCAAGGAAGATCATGAATCTCCTTTGAAAAATCCATCAATGGTGTGGGTGTTTATTCCCTATGAATAAGAATACCTCACCCAAATGGTTGAGTCGAAGGAAGGTGCCAACCTTGAGAAAATGCCCATCGTGAGGGAATACGGTGGTGTATTTCCCGAAGAGTTACCCAGAATTCCCCCAGATCATGAGGTAGAGTTCTCAATTGAACTCATACCTGGAGATACTCTTATCTCAAAGTTTCCCTATAGGATGGATCCTATCGAACTAGAGTATTTAAAGAATTAGCTTCAAGAGCATCTGGAAAAAGGGTTCATATTACCTAGTGCATCACCTTGGGGTGCGCCGGTGCTCTTTGTGAAGAAGAAGTATGGAACAATGCTGCTATGTATCGATTATCGGGAACTCAACAAGATCACCATAAAGAACAAGTATTCTCTCCCAAGGATTGATGAATTGTTCAATCAGTTAAGAGGATATAAATACTTCTCAAAGGTGGATCTTAATTCTAGATATCACCAAGTATAGGTGAAGAAGGATGATATTCAGAAGACTGCCTTCTGAACAAGGTATGGGCACTATGAGTTTTTGGTGATTCCCTTCAGACTTACTAAGGCCCCTGAAATCTTCATGGATTTGACGAATAGAGTCTTTAGACATTACCTTAACATATTTGTGGTAGTGTTTATTGATGATATTCTCATCTACTCCAAGAGAAAGGAGGAACATGAAGAACATCCAAGACTTGTGTTAACGACATTGAGAAAGGAGAATTTGTAGGCCAAGTTCAGAAAGTGTGACTTTTGGAGGAAACAATTCACGTTCTTGGGACATGTGATCATAAGTGAGGGAATTTCTGTGGATCCTTCAAATACAAAGGCAATTGAGGAATGGACCAGGCCCTCTAGTGTCACATAAATCTGTAGTTTTCTTGGATTAGCTAGGTACTACTGACGATTTGTGAGAAACTTCTCACGATTGTCAAGCCCACTAACTAAGTTAATAAGGAAAGGGGTAAAGTATGTCTGGACAGAAGAATGTGAGGGAAGATTCAAGGAGATAAATAGAAGGCTGATTACTGCACCTATACTCACACTAAAGAAAAGTGGAGAAAGTTTTGTGATATAACATGATGCTTCAAAGAAAGGCTTGGGTTGTGTACTCATGCAAAATGATAACGTGATAGCCTACGCCTTACGAAAGTTGAAGATCCATGAGCAGAACTACCTGACACATGATCTAGAGATGGTATCCGTGATTTTTTCCTTGAAAATCTGGCAACACTACCTTTATGGTGAGAAGTGTGACATATACACCGACCATAAGAGACTAAAGTATATATACACACAAAAGGAGATCAACATGCATCAAAGGAGATGGTTAGAGCTAATCAAGGACTACGATTGCTCTATTCACTATCATCCTAGAAAGGCGAACAAGGTAGCTAATGCTCTAAGCAGAAAAGAACCTGCTACTCTATCCATTCTGCAGATTGAGAAATACCATATCTTATTGGATATGCAAAGAATGGATTTGGAAATCATAAAGGTAGGAGATACATCCTACCTTTCCCAAATGATTGCACAACCATCCATCCAGGAGAAGATTAAGGAAGCATAAAGGGATGATGTGGAGATACAAAAGTGGGTGAATGTAGTAAAGGAAGGGAAGCTGCAAGAGTTCCATATCGAAGATGATGGTGTGATTCAGTTTGGAATGCAGCTTTGTGTGCCTTCATCACCCGGGATAAAGAAGGAGATATTGGACAATGCACATAGCTCAACTTTCTCTATCCATCCTGGGAGTACCAAGATATACCGTGATCTTCGAGAACACTTCTAGTGGGATAACATGAAGAAGGAGATTGAGAAATATATATCAAGGTTCTTGGTATGTCAACAAGTTAAATCTGAGCGACAAAAGTCCAAAGGTATGATGTAGCCATTGCCTATACCCATTTGGAAATGGGAAAATGTTACTATGGACTTTGTCACGGGTATCTTGAAGATGTCAAAGGAAAATAATGTGATATGGGTTGTGGTTGAACAACTCACCAAGACTGCCCATTTTATTGCTATTCGGGAAGATCTATCACTTGAACATCTTGAAAAGATATATGTGAAGAAAGTGGTGAGACTGCATGGTGTTCTACTCTCAATTGTCTCGGACTGTGATCCAAGGTTCATATCTAAATTTTGGAGGAGCCTTCAACATGCTTTAAGTACTGAATTAAATTTCAGCACGACCTATCACCCCCAAACTGATGGCTAATCTGAAAGGATCATTCAGATGCTTAAAGATATACTAAGAGCCTTCTCTCTTGAATTCAAAGGTTTCTAGGATCATCATATCCCATTGGTTGATTTCTCATACAACAATAGCTTCCACTCGAGTATTCAGATGGCTCTATATGAATCTTTTTATGGAAAGTGATGTAGAACTCCAACCTGTTGGGATGAAGTTTGAGAAAGAAAGATACTTGTACACGATCTTGTTCAAGAGATGACATAGAAGATTCAAGTCATCCAGAAACACATCAAAGCTACTCAAAGTCAAAAAAAGAGCTATTCTGACAACCGTTGAAGGGACTTGGTGTTCAACATTAGAGATAAAGTCTTCCTTCGAATATCTACATGGAAGAGAGTCATGCAATTTGGGAAGAAAGTGAAGCTAATCCCAAGGAAAATTGTCCCCTTTGAGATCCTTGACTGCATAGAAGTCGTGGCCTATCATCTTCAACTTCCACCAAATACGGCTCAAGTTCATGATGTGTCTCATGTATCACTACTAAGGAAGTACATACTAGACCCCTCACATGTACTAAACTCAAAGGTGGTGCAGCTGGAAGATGATCTATCCTATGAGGAGTATCCAGTAAAGATTCTAGATCGGAGAGATATAGTTCTATATGACAAGACAACTCATCTTGTTAAAGTGTTGTGTAGGAACCATAAGTTTGAGGAAGAAACTTGGGAACCAGAAGAGGTAATGAAGGAGAAGTACCCTCACCTATTTGTGTATAGTGAAATTTCGGGGGCAGAATTTCTTAAGGGGGGAAGAATGTAATGACCCAAAGTTTTTTAAGTGGAAATTGCCTTCTTATAAATATGTCATAAAATCACATGAAAACAAAACATAATTTACTAATAAGTGCTAAGTGACCTTTAAACATAATTTTTTCACTTCTGTGTTTGAAATTTTGAAAATCCGACATACACGGTTGTGCTCAAGATGATTTTTGGAGTCTAATAAAACAAAAATAATTTTTGGTGAATAGTAAAATACCCTTATGAATATTAACATACCCTTATTAATAGTGATATAATCTAATTAATAGTAACCTTACCTATGGTAGTATAAAAATAATATTGAAGTGAAAGTATGATGTACCTATATTTTAGATTAAGTAAATGAATGTTTTAAAATTATTTTCAGTAATAAACCAGGATTTTAATTAAATATTAAATTAATAATATTTAGAAAATTATTTTTTTAAAAAATTGACTTCATTTTTTGATTCTACATGTCGAAAAATGTTTGGGGTAAATTTTTGGTATTTTTCTGAAATACTTGAATTTTTGTTGAATAGTGAAATACCCTAATTAATTAAAATAAGCTAAATAAGCTAATTATAGAGTCATATGTGATGTTCTGCTGATGTAAGCCCACTTGGTTCGGGATCACATGATAAAATTACTATTCTTGGTCATGGAATAATCACTATTCCTTGTCTTAGGTGAAATTAATAAACTAATGAATTTTATATTAAGGAAACCCCTCTCCCCTCCACTATAAAAACCACCCTTCACACCCTCATTTACTCACACCTCCCAAGCTCCAAGACTTCTCTAAACTCTCACAAAACATCTTCCCTAGACCCTATCCCATGTCCAGGAGCTTCTGGTCTCATCAAAAGACCAAGCATAGCTTCTTTAAGGAGGATCTCAAGAGGAGGATTCAAGAGGTAATTTCTCTCCCTCTTCTTCTTTAATTCCCTTTCAATTTCAAGTTCATTTATTGATCTCTCCCCACCTATATCCATCCAAATGGTATTTTAACTCTATTATTATACATTTAATGGAATTTTATGATGATAATGGGATATTATATCATCGAACCCCCTTTCCCTCTTCCTTTTATATTTTTAAAGTGAATGTTGTTCATGAGGTGTTAATTTATCACCTTCAAGAATGACATGTTTTCTTCTTCCATTTATACTTTCAGATCTTGTCATGAAACAATTTTTATGGTTGAAACAGAATTTTTTATATGTATTATTTCCTATTTAAAGTTCTAGAAATAACTTATGGGCATATTACTAAGTGATAAATTAAAACAAGTTCATTGTGATTGAAAAACCACCCAAATTAACCCAAATAATAATCATTTAATTATTATCTAATGATTCATCCACATGGATATAATATGATTCGTAATAAGATCATTCAATATCCTATAATATCATTAATAACATGTAATATCAGTTCTGGATGTTTACCCATGTTATACCCAAACCTCAATTTAAGAATACAAGTGAACCACTTAGGAAAACCATAAAAACAAACATTCCAGAATAATGTTTTTAAAATATATAACTCATAAAAAGGCACAAAAAATAACTTAATGAAACCATAATAAACCATATTAATGTACACAAGTTTCTGGATTTCTAATTAATGAATATAATGTCATTATACAGGACATTGAAGAGAAGGAATCATTCAGATACAAGGTAAGGGGAAATTCTCGAACCCAATTTTCTTTCTTCGAGTTCTCCGTCTTTCACTCCATTTTTTATATGGTTACTTCTTAAAAATCATTTTTTCATCATTTTATTTCCTTTTATAGGATTTAAATGTTCACCAATATTGTGTATGTCAAACAAAATGTTTTCAAAAATAACTCTTCTTCTAAGAACTCACCTTTTACTTCTCATTCAAGGTTGATGGTTCTTGTATCAAGTATGCTATTACCTCTTTGTTTTGGGAACCCAAAAGTTTATGAATGTGTTATTATGATATGAAAACCATTCCTTTAAATGGGTTAGTTATGTTCATTATTGATTTATGTTCTATGTGGCTTTCATGATAATGATAATATTATTATGTGACGGGTGCGCCCGAAATTATATAGCGCAATATGAATGTTTGAATGTGACGGGTGTGCCCAGAATTATACAGCTATCCAATGCATTGGTTAAAGTGAAAAATCTCATGAGTAAATGTGAAATTATTTGTGAACAAGATGGTATCTTAGTTCAAAATTATGTGTGGTAGTTAACCACTAAGACATGATGTTTCATTTTTACGCATTTCCACATTTCAAGCCTTATATTTATGCTTCCTCTCATGTTCATTATCTTTTTCCTATGTCATGATTATGATCAACCCATGCTATATTCTTATTATATATCCTCTTACTGGGCTTTTAGCTCACCCATTTTTTATGTATATCCTCAGGTGGCTACATGTACTAAGGAGAGGACAAGTGCCAATAAGAAGCTAGATAAGAAGAAATTAAATAAATGTTTATGCTTCATGTTGTAATTGTTATGTACGATCCTAGTTTCCCCAGACACTAAAACTTTGGATCCTCTATGTACAATACAATTATATGTTTTATTTTTAAAATTATTTAATAGTAATGTAAGAAAAGGAAGGTTCTCTTTATTTTTTATATAAAAACTTTTTAAACTTTTGAAAAATTTCTCTTTAGAAAAAAACTTATCGTGTTTGCGAGATTAATTTTAAATTAAAATTTTACACTTCTATAAATGGAATTTAGAAAAATGGATTTAATTTTCATAATCAGATTAATTAATATTATATAATAAGTTAAACTTAATTTTTACCCTAATTAATACTAAAAACAGTAAAATTATGACCACCGTTAAGGTAAAAATGGGTTTATGAGGGGGGGGGGGTTAAATTAAAAAATAAGGGTTATAAATGACCTAAAAATTCTAAAACACCCATCTTATGGAATTATTTATAACATATATCTTATATTATATATAATTTTTCATTTTGGATCCTTTTTCATGAGAAAAACATGGGTACACCTTTTTCTTTTCAAAAATTACAAGTGTAGAACTCACCTCACTTATAAAAGGCCCACCCATTGTCCTATCTTATTCACATTCCCAAAAATATTTGGTTCATACAATACCAACCCAAATAATTTATTTACTTAGTTAATACCATCCTAGAATAATTATTTTGGTATGATATATAACCTAATAATCCTTTTGGTGCAAACCAAAATAAGTTTTACGAAGAAGTGGTAACGCCCCTAACCAAGCGTTTTATTTTCTTTGTTCATCAAACTCTTTAAATTATTATTATACCAGGATTATATAATAACCTAAATATCTTACATATAAAAATATGTTATTATTTTAATGTTACAACCTAAATCCTTCTATGCTTCCATCGAATGGGATACAAAATCACCATTTGCGTGTATAACGGACTACCGTCACGTGAACCGATGTTATTCGTTTTCCATCACCACATACCGAGGATAGATATAATAATGGTTTTAGTGTTTATATATAATATTTATGATATTATTATACCTTTATAATTATAATACCACATATAAATTCTTACTAACAAACCCATTGTAATATAATAACTTCGATCGTGTGTATGGCGGACTACAGCCTTACGAACCGATGTGATGTGTTTTTTATTTATGATTTTCTTGAATGGTAATAAGAATTGATTAAATGAATATATATAATATTTTTAACATAATTTTTATTCTAGAATTATTATATAACTTCTACCTTCTTACTTTCCATTCTATGGGGGTATGATAACGTTGTTCCTGTGTACGACAGACTACTGCCTCACGGAGCGATGTGATCCATTTTTGACTAACGATTTTCATAGAAGATAATTAGTTTAAATTTAATGATTATATGTGAAATATATGAAATAAAAATTATTCTTTAAATGTAATATATTAATTAACCCTCTTTAATTTCATCCATTGAGAAAATGGAAACAATGTTCATGTGTACGTACGACCTACCATCTCTATGAACAATGTATTTCATTTTATATCTCTAAATTTTATGGATTAATAAAAATTAATATATAATGAATTTATATAATATTTATATCATGGTTAAAATTCTGGAGACTATGTAACCATGATCAAAGTAATAGGATCGAAAATAAATAATCAAAACATACTTGAAAACCAAAGTAGTTATTGTTCAAAACATGATTTTAACATAGAATTGTATATAAACACGTAAAAAAGGTCATAAATAAATCATATATAGTATAATATATATATATAAGTATATTTTTAATATATTTATAATAAAATTATATTTATTATACATGAGCTTCGAACATGTGCTAAGGAAGTCGA
Source organism: Viscum album (assembly GCA_963277665.1). Lineage (NCBI taxonomy): Eukaryota > Viridiplantae > Streptophyta > Magnoliopsida > Santalales > Viscaceae > Viscum > Viscum album. Next base: position 1,658,085,845 of record OY728163.1, read on the forward strand.
GAATTATGGTAATGAATTTATAGTCTCTCTTTTATTTCTGGTAGGCTTATGCCATATTCACCAATTATTTATTTTGTGTGATGTACATACTTCCCATTTGAAATTTTCTATCATTAATATACTTATTTTACTGATATTTAAAGTTTCATTTGATGTTATTCATTAATGGGGATTGCGATTAAAGGGATTACCAAATCATTAATGGATTTCTATCTCAATTTTCTTTCTTTGATACATATGTCATGTTATGCACCTATACTCTTTTATGAGGTGTATATACAACCACTTTGAAATGTAATATAATTAATTTATTTATTCACATGATTTTTTAATTTTCATTTAATTTTATTCTTTCATGAGGATTATGATTCAATGTTACCAAAGTGGTAATAGTTTTTATGATACAATATCATCATTTATCAGGATTATTTATATTCATGATTACGAAGATGAAATATTATGATACATCTCTCAAGAAACTCATTAATTTTATTCTACTCTATTTATTTCATGATAATACATGCTTTCCCTTCATTTTACTATATTTATGTACTTAATATATCAAAAGAATTGTTTTTAAAAAAATTGTCTGTATTTCTCTCTTCAATTGAAAATCCTTCTTCTTCCATAACTATGTTCTCTAAAAATGTTTTTAAAATCATCAAAATTATTTATTAATTTTTTTTCCATTTTTTAATTTTTTTTTTGAAAGGAATATTCTATTTTTTTCCCAAACAAAGTCCATTTGGATTTTACAAAAAAAATTAAAAGGAATATTTGTTTTACTGTATAATGTATGAATGAAACTAACTTCCATTATGAAAATTATTTCATTTGACATATTCCTTTATAATTTTCTAATTTAATTTTCTATTAAATGGATTTTAAAAACGTTTTATATTTTAAAAAAAATTCAAAGTGAAAAGGTTATTTTCCTCAAGAAACGTTTTAATTGATCTTTTAAGATTAATTTATATGTTTCCAAGGTTATTTTCAAAGAAAAGGATTTTGAAAATGTTTTATTTTTTTAAATTTTTTTTTCAAAGTGGAAAGGCTATTTTCCTCAAGAAATATTCAAATTGATCTTTAAAAATCATTTTACATCTAAGATGACATCCTTTATGGTTAATTATGATTTACAGGGGATATGATTTAATGATGCCATTCTTAGGATTTCTATGGATGGTTTTTTATGATGAAAATATTTTTATGAAACCCATTTATTTATTGTGGTTTATGATATAATGAATTGTTTTTGAAACCCATTTTATTTCATGGGTTCTGATATAATGAATGTTTTCTAATCTTATGGAACTCATATGTATAATTTTCATTATGTGATTGGTGGGAACTATATCTACCTCCAATTAATTGGGTAATGATGAATGTTATATGATCTCAAAGTGTAAATGGGAGGTTATCCAAATCCCAAAAGAGGGTAAATAGGTAGTTATCCCAAGCCTAAAATAGGGTATATAAGAGGCTATACCAATCCCAGAGTTGTTAAATGAGTGGTTATCCCAAGCCTAACATGTTATGAATGTCCTGGTAATATCCTTGAAATAAGGTTTTTTATCCTTATGTGAATTCCAAAATTCCATGTCTTATTCCTATATTAGGATCTCACGGCTTATGTTCTTTAATTCCTTTATGATTTATGTCTTACGAACTGCCCATATTTATTACATGACCCAAGTTTACAATCTATGATATGCGGGTTATAGTTTTTAAATGTTATTCCCATGTTCTCATTCCCTTATGCTTATGTTATGCTTATATGATCATTGATATCTCCCTCATTTACCCCTTACTGAGCATATAATCTCACCCTTTCTTATGTTTCCTCTTCTCAAGTTATGAAAAAAGGTTTTAAGTTGGGAATGTCAAAGAATATTTCTCTATGGAAATATATTTATCTGGGATGTTGAAGATCTTTCAATAAATAAGAATATCATGTACCTAGTTTACTAAGACACTAAACCATTATGGTCCTTGGGTGAGTTTTTATGAAATGTATTGAATATTAATCTAAAAATATGTAATATTTATGTATGAGAAGTTTGAGTCTTTAGAAATGGGATTATGACTAGCACTGTTTAGGAATATCATACTTGATGGGAGGCCTTATCCAAATTCACCTGTACATAACACATATTTCCACACAATACAAAATAATATATGCTAGAAATATAAAACATCTATAATATATAATACACATGACAAATGATAAGATCCACAAAGGAATAATGGATTTATAAACCATAAAGTAATGTGAAAAAATAAACTCCCAACCAACGCAAAGGGGAAATTAAACTAAAACAAAAAAGTTTAAGGGATATCCATAATTAAATAGATCTAGAATCAAATATCGTATGATATTATCACCTCCAGGAACCACTAAGATTTAACAACACTATCTCTACTAAAGTATCCATTTACCTATTTATCGTTTTCATAATAAAAAATGCACATGGGAGAAAATCTCACACAACGTTTTTATATACATGCCCAGTAAGATTCTATAAAAACCGTAATGGAAAAAATGGAAAGGCCGATTAGATCTAAACTACAAAGGAAAGAAAGAAAGAGAAACTTAAATATGAATAGAAAGAGAGAGATCATGACCTAGGAGAGAGTCTGTCTCATCACACACCATACATAGAATAATTATCCTCTAAAGTGTAATGTTGTGGTAGATAACCACCCATAAATTTATTGGTTGGTGCATCAGAAGACCTTAGGTGTGCCTCATTATATTCCTAAGGTGACTGAATAACATTGAGGGACTAAATACTATGTTTATGATACCATTCCCTCTATATCATGATCATTAATAATAATGAAAATAACCAAATATCATCTATATTAATAATTAAATTATATAGAATCAATAAAATATATTTATTATATAAAAAACAAAGTATAATTATACAAACATAAAACACAACCAATCACCCATTGGGATGATCACATATACAATAAAAAACAAAAATAAAGTATGGATGCTCCACTACTATAGTGCTCATATAGGGTGTGAGAAATATATCTTAGTTGGGTCTCACCAAGTGACCCAAATATAACCTATCATATACATATTCATGCACAAGGAAATGAAATTATAGAAACATAAAACACAAGTATACACATCAGGTCATCATGTTCTAACTAAGACACCATGACACTTGAAAATACCTACTTCAGACCATGTTGAAAAAGAAGTCACCTCATGTCACGAATCCTAACCCATACCTGAAGTTGTATGTTATGGTGTTATACCATATTTCCTCACTACCCTCTTACTCAAGGTAGGTCCCATACCATGTACCTAGACCAAAACCTCTCATGGGAGGTATAGAGACTCTATCATTTCATACATAGACATTACATAACTTTTTTGGAATACTTAAAAAAATTATACAAAAAGATGCCCAAAGACTGTATTAGTTTAGTGCCTTTGGATACTTGGAACAAAAATAGTACATATTAGTGAAATATCATCAATGTTTCCCACAATGATCTTCCCATTTATTAATTCTAATTAAAAACATTTCTTCATAACTTGGGTAAAGGAAACATAAGAAAGGAGAAGATCAAATTATTAATAAGGGTAAATAAAGGAAATGGGTATGCATATCATGAACATAAGGGTATAAGAACATGATAAAGATCATAAGAAGATTATACCATGCATATCGAAGATCATAAACATGAATCATAGAATACTTATTTACAGTTCATAAGACATGAATCATAAGGAAATAAGAGCATAATCCATGAAAGCATCACACAGTAATATGACATGGAATGGTGGAATACACATCAACGTATAACATAGTGAACATGTATATATAGAAAAAGGTTCACACATTATGTTAAAGACATGAAATGAGACCCTCTCATAGACTTATAGACATGAAACCAAGTCCACACATAATGTTTTGAACATGAAATCAGGTTCACACATAATATTTTGAACATGCAATCAGGTCCACACATAAGATTGTGAACATTCAATTATGTTCACACAAAACATTGTAAACATATAATAATTCCCTCGAATACTTTTCTCGAGATAAGAAAATGTATTGTTTCTTTTTTTGAACTTGTAATCCAAGGAAGAAAGTTAATTCTCCTAATATATACATTTAAATATTCTTTTTTATTCCCATAGAACTTTTTTTATAAAAATATTCTATATCCCTAGATAAATTATATCATCCACATAAAAAATTAAAATTAGAGCTTCAGAGTCAACATATTTCACATTTAAGTTGCTATCAACTTTTACTTTATACAATTTCAACATTTTCAAACAATTGTGAAGTTTAGAATACCAATCACGTAGAGCTTGTTTCATCCCATACAAAGATTTATTCAACTTAAAAATTTTGTTTTCATCATCATCAAGTAGAATCCTACACGTTTGTTCAATGAAAACTTCTTCCTCAATCTCACCATTTAAGAAAGATGACTTTACATCTATCTGATAAACTTTGTAATTCGGATGGGTGACCCCTGAAATAAACATTATAATATTTTCTAATCTTGAAAATAGGAAAAATGTTTCTTCAAAATCCACACTTTTCTCCTATGCATATCCTTTACAAACAATCCTGGATTTTTTTCTTGAAACTTTTCCCTGTTCATTTAACTTGTTTCTGTAAACATACTTGGTTTTAATAACATTTTTATTTATTGTCTATGAAACAAGTTCCCATGTTTCAATCTTTTAAATCCAATCCAACTCTTTATTCATTGAATTCACCCATTCTTAATATTAAATAACCTCTGAAACTAATTCAGGTTCAACTTTTGAGATAAGTAAAGTCATATTTTCTAATCTAAATTTCCTTATTTTTTGAACTAGAGCCTTCTAATTTCCAATAATTGTTTCAGATTCAACATGTTTTTGTAATGTAGGAAATTTAAATTTTCTTTTCTAGATGAAATTTCCTTATCACATTATTCTTCTGAATCTTGATAAGGATGTTTTAAATTACTTTCACTATTGTTGGCATTCTGCAGTTTATCCTCCTCAGAATTCTCAATAACTTTTATTAAGGAACTTTTATTTTCAATTACCTCTACATCATATGATTCCACTAACTTTTTTAAATGTTTGTTCCAAAAATTTTTAACGTCTTCTATTTGGTTAATAACCCATATAAATTCCTTGCTCATTTTTCTTATCAAACCTTCCAAAATCCAAAATTTTGATTTTGAGCAAACATGGACTTCCAAAAATATTGAAGTACTTAAATAAAGGATTTTTATAACACATTTCATAAGGAGTCATGATAGTTTCTAGTCTCAATGAGCATCTATTTTGAACATTTATAATAATAATAACAGATTTTCTCCAATATAATTTTGAAAGTTTTTATTTTTCTTACATACTTCTTCCCATTTCCACCAAACTTCTATTATTTCTTTCTACTGCTCCATTTTGCTGTGGATTATGGGGAGAACTATACTAATGTTTGATACAATGCTTTCTCAAATAATTTTCAAAATTATTATTTGTGAATTCGGTACAATTATCTTTTTTTAACTTCTTTATGAAATCCCCCATTTCTTTTTCAATATATTTTTTGAAGAATTTAAACATTTTGATAGCCTATAACTTGTGCTTCATAAACACAATTTTTTTCATCTGAGTGAAATAATCAATAAAAGTGATAAATTATAAATCCATTTTTGTTGATTTTTGTCTCACTATCCCACATAAATTGTAATGAATAAGATCAAGTGGTTTGGTAGACTAAATCTCAACTCATTTATAACTTTTGTTAGTCATATTTAATTTTTGATGAGTTGCACAAAAATTTTCTTATCTTCTTCTCAATTATGGAAAGTATCAAATGACATAAACCTTAGAAATTTTCTTCATACTTTTCTATCCAAGGTTCCCATGTCTTTAGTTACTCAATTTATTTTTATCTTCCACACTAAAGTAACCTGAGTTGTTGAATTATTTTATTTGGAAGAGATTCCCACTGGTTCTTTCTCATTTTGTAATAACTTTTCCATCATTCAAATTTTTAATGATAAAAAAATCTATTCTAAAAAAATTATTTTTCAACATCACACAATTGACATATACTAAGTAATTTATGTTTTATCCCCTCAACAAATACAACTTCCTTAGATTTTAATTTTTCAGTTTCAATCTCAACCATTCTGATTCCTCTAATTTTTAAGGAATTATCATTACCAAAGGTAACTACTCCTCCATCTTGACATTAAACTTATTTCAAGAATTTTATATCACCTATCATATGTGAATATAAACCACTATCATGTATCCATGGTTTTTTCCTATTACTTTCTTTTAAAGCTATCTCAACAACAAAATATCTTTTCTAAACATTGTTTTTTTCATTTTTATTTTATTTTCTATCATTATAAACTTGTTCTTGAAGGAGTGCCATACATCATTTGGCATGATGAACAGATTGATCACATATTCCACAAACTTCTTCCCAACATTAAAATTGATTTTTTGTTGGAAAGTTTATAACATATCGTGAATTCACTTTTTCTAATTTCATTAAGCTTGGAAAGTTACTCATTATAATTATACTATTTATTCTACTTTTCTCCGACCTTCTTCTAGGTAAGGATATATTATTCCAGAAATTATAAGCCCTATTCCCATAGATTCCACAACACCAAAAATAACCATCAAATCTTGATTTTATATTGAAATAATATCTTTTTATATTGAAAATTTGTTGAGGTTGGTAAATTCATTCATCTCTAATATACTCAGGATGTGGACCATATTTTCTTTTGAATTTTTTATCTATTGTTTAGATTTGATAGGTTTATCACATCCTTTATCCACCCAAGATTTCAAAATACATTTTTCCAAAACCTAAAATGTTAAAATAATCATATGAAACATTATTTTTGGTAAGAGAATATTTCACCTAATTCTTGTATTAAGCCTTCTCAAAATCTTTATAAGTCTCTTCCTTTACATAAAAATCTTTTTGAAGATTTTATTTATCTTCCTCAAGGTACTTTAAAACTCAAGAAGTTTTGATTAAAACTTATTAACCTCTTATTACTTATCTTCATCTTATTACTAATATCTTCAATCATCTTTCCCTATTCAGTAATTTTAATTTTATAACTTAAAACCTCCTAAATGTATTCATCCTACTATTTGATGATATATTTTCTTCCATCAAAAACTTATTTATAATCTTTATTCATTACTCTAATTTCATTCATGAGAGTTTTTTTTCTCAAGACATTAAATATTTTCTTTTCTAAGATGATACTCTATATAAGATTCTTCACCACCTTCTTCACTCTGTAAGGAATCGTTTTTTATCAAATTTTTCCATAAATGTTATAAATTTTTATAAACTTTCATTTTTAAAAGAATTGTTTTCAGTTGAGTCATATTCAACATTCTAACTCAATATACAATTTTTTTCATTAAACTTCTTGTATATATTGGAATAATTTTCTTATTTATCTTTTTACCACTTATTCCATTAAGGGTTTTCATAGGAATCATATCGATATTCCCTAACTTTCTTCATAGGAAAATTCATAAAACATGTCTGATTCCACCACACTCAAAAAATTTGAGGGGAAGTTTATGTCCATATTTTAATCTTCCTATTTGATATTTCATGGATATAAGAAACATTATTTTTTCATTGAACTCATCATACTATTTATCTCTAGACTCATAGGGATAATATTCTTCAATATCATGGATTTTAATCTTTCTCATAGATTCAAAATCCATTTCATCTTTCATATTCTTTTTAAACATTAGATATTTCCTCATTTCATAAGAAAAAATAATGTTATGAAATATATTAAGAGATAAATCATCCTTATCTTATAAAGAATAAATTTGAGAATAAAACCTATCTGAAAAGTTTCTCATAAGTTTCTTCATAATTATAGAATCTTATAGGACATATCTGAATCCTCTGATGTTGCAAACAATTTAATTTAATTTTGCGAATTATTCATCAATTGTTTCTTCATATCTCAATTTTATGTCTTCATACTTACTTCACAATATTTGTACATATTTTTTATAACATTTTTATTACCATTAAAAATATTTTCCAGCTTGTCCCATATGCTTTTTTGACGTTTTGAGACCCATCACCTTCTGATAAAGATTTTATGATAAAGACATGAGAATAACATTTATAGCCTTTACATCAACTTCAATATTTATCTTATTGTCGAAGGTCACTGGGGAAATATTTCTCAATAGGTGGAAACCCAATAGTATTAGCATCAATAAATTCCAGTCCAAGAGAGAGAAAATAATTAATCATCCGATTTTTTCATCTATAATTTTTTTCCATAAAATTTAGAAATTACAATACTATTGATAAAATTGATAATATAAATGATATGTATTTACTAAGGAAACCTACCCTTTGTTACCAATTAAAGTTCCAAAGTATCGAATAACAACTAAGAAGGGGGGGGGGGGTTGAATAAGTTGTTCACTTTTTATAAGTTAAAAAACTTTTAGAAACATAACCCCTTCAACCTGTTAATATTTATTTCCTTATTAACTTTTAGAAAATAATCATGCATGAAATAGTAGTAAAGAAAGTAAAGATAATAATATTTATAAGTTTCTACCTCATTATGAGAACCTGCATCCTTACCATAGTGACTCTCAATGAACTATGGAAATCCACTATTATGAAGAAGTAAATACAACTTGTACCAACTCCCATTACACCTTATGTATCATGATAGGAATGATTATTCTGAATCCTATCATTTTACAATGTTTGGTTTTATAAATATTTGATCCAAACAAAAGAATAAATAATTTTTTGAAACTACTCTACAATTTCTCAGTCCAATTTGGTTGGATCCGATTTTATCAATCCGATGAGTCTAGATCTGATTCTATCAATATGATGAGTCTAGATATGATTCACTCAATATGATGAGTTTGGATCCAATTATCTCTATATGATAAGTCTGGATCTGATTCTCTCAATACAATGGACTCAATATGATAAAAAAATTCTCAATCTGCAAAAGCCAAACTCTGCTCAAATTCTCAATACAATATTTTTCAGTCTGATTAATTAAATCAAATTGACTGAATATGATTTTCTTAATACGATATTTCTCAATATAGTAAATAAAAATTCAACTGTATGATCTTCCTCACGAGATATCTAGCAAAAAATGAATTTCACATGATATATTTAATTCTCTGAATTTTCCACTAGTGTTAAATTTCACTTATGAATGAATGATATGCGAAAGTATTTATAGGAAACTCAGAAAGAAAAAGTGGGAAACTTGAAACTTTCCCACTTCCACAAATTTCAATATCTCTAAAAATACCTCACATTTAAAATTTAACTTAGACTTCTAAAAACCACCTTATATTTCTCCGAGATTTATGAAAAAATGAATTCTATGTTTTACCTCTAATAATTTACAAAAATTCAGGAATTTTGTTTTTAAGTCTTCTTCATAATCATCTTATTATGAATATGTTTATTTCTCAGCGATTATGAATTCTATTTCTTTCTTAGTGATTATGAATTTTGTTTCCTTCTCAGTGATTATTAATTCTATATCCTTCTCAGTGATTATGAATTATGTATCCTTCTTAGCTCAGTATGATGTAATTATCATTATGATGGAATTCCCATTACGATGGATTTTCTCATTCTGATGGAAATCTCATTATGATGGATTTCCCATTTTCATGGAAATCTCATTATTATGGAAATCCCATTATGATGGAATTCCAATTATGTAACTCTAAAATTCTTTAAACTCCACCACAATTTCTTCAGAAGCTTTTATCATGAGAGTTTTCATGATCTATGAGAAATTTATAACTAGAAAAGTGTCATATGATTTGGTTTAGAAAGTATGAAAACTATCTTACTCCTAAACTCACAGTATTATTTCAAAACTCTATAAATAATATGACTTCTTTACTCAACAACTTCTTTCTTTATATGATTTTGAAAAAGGAAAACTTCCAGTAGACAATAATTTTTGTCTTCTATTCTTTTAGATCTGATGATCTGAATATGATGTAGATGGATCCTATTATTAGATAAAAAAATTCTTATACAAAAAGGTTAGTTGTCAAAAAATACAAAAACTTTGTTAAATAAATTTAACCACAAAGGTTCTTCAAAAATAAAGAAACTGAATAGATGTACATCATTAATGATAAGTGACTAAATAATTTCCATAAAACCCTTTTGGATTCCCCAATGGAGGAAATTTATCATCAATAAGAAATCTATTTGTAACACCCATCTTGTTATATCCTTCCATAAAACATGGTCCTTAATTATAGTGAGGATGTTAAGAATTATAGGTGTTTATGGGTGGATGTATTATTAAGTTATTTAAGACTTATGTGTGTGTTTTTCTTTTTTATATAATTATTCTTCCTTTTTAGTATTTTTTTATTGTTTCATGGTTTTTTTAATATTTTATTATTTTTATTCTTCTTATTCTATCTCTTTACTTTTATTCTAGAAAACTTATATTAAATTCCAATCTCATCATGGAAGTTATTAAAAATAAATGTTCAATTTCCCTATTTCTTGTGGTTTTAACATTTAAAGAAAATTTATTTCACTATTGGTATATGAGTATGATAATGTATTTAGTATTAATTTTATATTTTAGTGAAATTGATTGTTTTTTAGTGATATGACTGGTTATATAATTACAAATCATTTTAGATGTTGATACTATATATATGTGTTTTTAGGGAAAATTATATCATTTAATATCACCAGAAATCATTGTATAGAATTAGGAAATAAAAATCTTTTTACTTAATTCAAGGTATATATAAGTTAAGTTAATTTTATTCAGATTTAAAAAAATGTTCATTTTGAATATATTCATTTCTTATTCGATCAATTTTGTAACTACACAAGATTAAAAGAAAATTAATAACTAATGTTGTTTTTATAAAAAAAACAACATTAAAAATAAAAAAACAAAATAATATATTGTCCAAGACACACTTTTTTGAATTTTAAAAATACTAAATGAGTGATTTTTTAAAACTTATTGCAATGGGTAAGAGAATATTCCATGGAAGAGAACCAAGTAATCCAAAAAAGTAAAAATAAAATGTCCAATATTTAATGGATATAAAGAAGAAAGAAAATAATAAATTGGATTTCACACACACACATGTGGGTATTTAATAGAACAATTGACTTATTAATTTCCTTTCTATGAATAGTCAAATTCATCTATTTTATTTTTTTTGATATAATTTATGAGATAATTATTTCTATTATCACTGTGATTGACTCATTGATATGATTCTTGTTTAGATCATATTAATAATATGAATTATATTATATTTGAATGTCAAATTTTCTTAGGATAAGAAATATCTTTATACATCAACATTTTTTTTCAATTGTGACTTTTCCTAAGAGAGTAAATGTTTTGGTGTGTAGATGTGATCCCATAACGAATCACTATTCATTTCAACCCTTATACAATTATTTTTAATTTATTATGGGTTGTAGTTTCCAAAATTTAGAATTATATTTAATCTATATATAATTTATAAAATTTATAATGAGAGATGTTAAAAATGTAAACCTAAAATGTTTTTATGTTTTCATGGTAGACAAAGGTGATTTGAAGATACAAAGATCAAATTCAAGAAAAATGATCCAAAACTACATGAAATCCCAAGAACACAGGTTCAAATAAAATCCACATTTTTCATAATAATTCCATTAAATTTTGTTGAAATTTGGTGATAAAACACCTAACCTTATAATATACAACATTATAAAAAAATATATTTTTAAAAAATATATTTCATTTTAATGAAAAAAGGTTGAATCATTAGAGTTAATATTTATTATTCATAGTGAAGTGGTATTTTTCAAATTTTGATATATATTAATTTATAAACCATTAATTTCCACCAAATATTATGGTAAAATAGTTGAGAGTCTAAAAAAAAACACTTTAGTTTTTTCAAAATAAATATAATGTCATATACTTTTCAAATCTTATCCAAAAGTGGTATTATATAAATAAGGTTCCAAAAAATACCTTCCAATTTCCCTATAAACTCGCACTTTGGGTACCTCATTTTCAGGTTCATAAAAGGAGGGAAACTCTCTCATTTTGGATATTCTAAGGGTTTTCTTTCATAACCTTAGATGTTTTGGAGATCCCTATCCTCATATTTAGAACTAAAATGAATAAGCAGATACAATCATGCCTCCTCCTTCTCTCAACAATGAGATATGCTAATAATTATTGTTGCATGGAAGATACACAATTATTGTGGAAGTTATAAAACACAATTTTTTACTAGTTTTATTTAATTTTTTCATTTAAAATTTTTAATTTATTTGTATGTAGACATGGTTAGTATTTTAATGCATGGTTTGAGTAGTATTAAATTAAACACACTTGTTTTTTTAACCAATAATCTTGATATCTTTAGTGGGTAACTTGAGTTATTCGATTGGAGATCACAAGTATAGAATTTATAACTCGAAAAAAATGTGATATCAGTGTTATTTGGTATCTCCTAAATTCATACATATGTGTTGGATCTTGAATAAATGATTATTATTTTAATGTTTATCTCAAAATATACCATTCTAAGGGGTTAAGAGGATAATTTGGATTCCGATTAAACCTCAATTAAAAACATTTTCTAAAAAAATAATGAAAATGAACATTAAATTTTGTGTAGTAACATTGAAATGATAACCTTCTCATGAATCGCCCCAAGTTTCCTTAATTTTTCAAATACTACTTTATTTATTTTATTTCTTTTGTTTGTTTGTTTTATTTTGAATCATTTATAGGAAAACCTAATCTTTTGAATTTTTTTACTGAAATTATTTAAAATTCACACTCTAAACTTTCAACACTTCTTAAGAGATGACATAGGGTCTATCCTATACTAAATTCATAAATTTTAAATCTAATTAACTTTACTCATCATGAAAATGTGTTCAAGACTTCCGTTATATTGAAACCTTCAGTTACCTTATTTCCTTTTGGATTACATTTAAGCATTAGAGTGGTATGGGGATTTCCACCCTTAATTTGATTTTTTTAGATTTTTTTAACTTGGATTTAAATTTTGGAAAGGAATTAGGCATGTGAGATCCAACCCAAACCTTGTTATGAAATATAGTTGGATATAATTTCAACTTTAATGATAAATGTATGTGATATAATTAGTCTTGATTCTTTTTATTTCTTATTATAGTTTTTATGGAATTTCATTCCCTATTATTATTAAACTTGTTAGTGTGGAATGACATTGTACTTATTTAGTAGACCTATTTGAGTATGGGAAAAAATAACAATTTACTCTAGTGTTTCCTACTAAAAGGAATGACATGTATATTATATTAATAAAGAATATGACCTAGGATGATACACCCATTTATTTTAATGATATATATGGAGTGGGATGATATTCCTATTTGTAATTAGTTGGTTATAAGCATGGGATACATTAACCTTTTGTCCATTTATTATTATAGGAATGAGATTAATTGATGACTTGATCTGCATATATATTTTTCAGAACACTTTTACCATGATTTATTATTATCTATGGAAGATCTTTTCACTATTTACCTAGATATACAATTATAGACAAGATAAAAGAGGGAGATAGTGAATTATAGTTATAATAAAACTTACAATTTTCAAATATAGTTGAGTATTCAGTTTATATATAGTTATGAAATTATGATATACTAATAGAAAAAAGTTATAAAAAGTAGTGGAAATATAGAAATTGATAAATCAATATGAACTTCAGAAATAATAATTTGTAGATTATGGATAATGTAAGTTTAGTTTGTTAGAACTTTAGTAAAATCCAACAAAAGTAGATGTGAAAAATATACACACAGAAAAATTACCAAAATATAGAGTATTGGATCACAATAAAAGTACCACTACTAAAAATGGGGTTTATCCCCACACATCTATTCCCACAGTTTAAAGAACCATGGGGATATATGGTTTTTAATTTTCTATACCCACGGTTTTATTAAAACGGTGGGTATTCAACCCCTAAGTATCAGGCTCCTCCTCACTCTTCCATCGCACTCCCACCACTTCAACCCTACCTCCCCAACCTCAGACTCCCGCCCATGTCCTCCCCTCCCCGACCACTGCCTCCCGACCATCTGAACTCTACCTCCCAGTCCTCTCCTCCCCTCACCAACCTCCGCATCTTGGCCATCCGACCTCCACCTCCTGACCATCTCATCCCCTCCCCAGCCTCTGCCTCCCGGCTCTACCTCCGCTCCCGACCTAGACCTCCTAGCCTTCCACTATACCTCAACATCCCAGCCTTCGCCACGCTGCCTCCAGCTCTGGTAACGTCCCATCTCCCCCCTCTCGGCTCACTCTCCTCCTGGTGTCATCAAATTCAACTCCTTCAACTTTCGAATAGCCTTTACACACTAATATTGATTTATTTCTCACTAATTTTCCTTTTTCATTCAATTTGATTCAAAACACCCACACTATCTTGATGAAATTATTCGCTTTAAGATTGGGTACCAACTCCCAAGTCTTATTATTCTCAATATTTTATAATTAATCATTAATTTCATTAAAACACTCATGACTATTTACTGATTCTCCAGTATTTTTAGGTTCTACTTAAGAAAATAATGATGTATGATTTTTTTATCCTTAAATTTCTCATACTTTTTACTTATTTTATTGGTCTTTAATGAAATTATGGAGCTTCACTTATATTCTCTACCTTGTATAAGATTAATGATATTGTTCCTCATCACTTTAAATTGATGAATCTTCTTCTCCAACATGTATACTCTCAACACCTTCATCTCATCACTTGATTGTTATGATCAAGTCTCACTTCTTAATGTTCTTCTTGTAATTCATCAAGGTAAACCCCCATTTATGAAACTTCACACCCAAGCTCAGATTATTGTGTTTCAAAAATGTTATTTCCTACTACTTGAGGCCATCATTTACCCCTATATATAAATTATCTCTCACCATTACCCTTAATATGCACCAATTCTAATTATCACATTCTAACAAATACATCTCTAATGTATATAATGGCCAATGATCATATTATGGACATGTATAGTTCTGAATTTCCAATAATATTTTGTTTATTTTTTATGAAATATCACACATATAAATTATTCAATGGTAAATGACCATATAAATAGTTGAGGTTGTTACAACCATGATGTAGACATGGAATTTGATGGATTTTCTTTATTAATTTTTCTTAAACTTATCTTGAATTCACTTATTACCCATCAAAGAGTATGATTACATTAAATAAAACATAAAAATTTCATTCAAAATCCCTGAATGGATTTTATTCATTAACAATTTCATAGTAATCAAACACTAAAAATGTTTTCTAAACACTAAACTATTGTAATGAATAATGGTTTTCCTAATTATCTAACCCTCATAGTAAAGATAAAAACTATAATCGAAATGTCTTAATTAATATATAATCCCCACCCACTTAATCAATTAACTTAATGAAGAATATTATACTCTAAGACATGTTAAGATTTATGATCATCAAGGGCTCTTCAATTTCCTCCTTTTTATTTGTCAGAAACATGGGGAACAACACATGAACTCTTCTCTAAGTTTCAACTGCCAACTCCCTAAGTCTCCAAAATAAGGAACACTCTATATATATTATCCATTTATCATATCTTATAAAAATAAAAAGAGATTCCAAATCCTTTTAAAAAAATAGAACATTTATATTTTCCAATTTTCCGATACTATAATTCATTCTCTTCATTCATTCTTAGATAACATGAATTTTCAGCATCACCCACTTGGAATAATCCGCCTATAGCACTCTTATCCTATTTTAACCACTCTTACATCCTCAATTTTCTCAACCAATAACCCATAATTCCTAAAAAAATATATTTATTTTATCATGATGTTGAGAAACACTTAACAGATTGTGTTTTAATCCATCAACAGAAAGAGTGTTTTTTTATTTAAGATTCTCTTTCCCAATAACAATTAAACCAACTCCTTTAAAATTTAGCGACTCATCATTTATGAAGGTAACTAAGCATCCATTTCATTTTTCAACAGATTTCAATGTTTTTAAATCTTTTATAATGTGATCAGAACATCCACTATCTAAGATCCATGGACTTTCCCCTTTGGATACTTTTGGTGAAACTTCAACAACTAAATATTTCTCCTTCACTTTTCTATTCTTCTTTTAAGGATTTTGAGTATTAAAAATAAAATTTTTTCAGGATTTTATAATGATGAGGCATTCATTTTCATCATGAATAGGATGGTCACACCTTCCATAGACTTATTCAAGAATATCAAACATGTTCTGTGATTTCTATATAGATTTTACAATACGTTTCTAACTTTTATTACTTTAAAGGGGTTGAAACCCCCAAACATTGACTCTCAATACTCCCAAGTATATCATGATGTCTATTTTAAAAAACATATCTTTTATATATGAAAAAATATTCCAAAGTTCCAATAGAATCCACAAAAAGTATATCTTTTAAGCATCATGTTGTACAAAATTTGTAGGATACCTTGATCCCTTTTTTCAGTCACTAATCTTGGATAGTTTTGTAAAATACAAATTATTTTGGAATCCTAGAAGCTTAATCTTCTTCATATAACACTTCTTATCATCCTTTTTAGATTCATAAATTTTAGCAGTTTTTGACTTCAAGCTGGCATTCCCATAATTTCTAGATTTTTAACTATCACTGAATTTATCTAAAAACTTATCCTTCAAGACTTGATCATTATTATTTGACTATTAGATGATATTTTCAAACTTATTTTATTATCCTAAAGATATTTTTTAGACTTGATTCTCACTCTTCTTTAAAAATTCTCTATCTTTTGAAATAGAACTCTAAAAACTAGATCTGAATTTGTTCAATTATTCTTCTATTTTGATCAAATTATATTGAATATGATCAAAATCATTCATTTTTTTAAAAATTTATTCTATATTGATGTTAAGAGTCTTATCATCACTAAAAATATTATTAAGACCATCAATATACTTTAGAAATTTTGATCTTCCTTCTATAAAAACAAATTCCTTATTATTGGATGATTGATTTCCTTTATTCAACCTTATGATCTATTTTTTCAGTTTAAAGATCTTTAAGTTATACTCTTTTAATTATTTATTCAATAAGAAATCCATCTCAATACTTTCTTATTCACTTTTATAACTATGTTCATCACTTCTAATATTTTAATCATTAAATTTAGCAATAAGTAATTTTTCACCATCTTCATCTCCAGAAAATACATCAATATCTTTATCTTCACAACCTTAACTCTACTTATATAATAATTTACTTATTTTAAATTTATTTAAAATTTTACCCTTCTCATTAGAATAAACTGTTGAATTATTGGATTTGTTCTTAGATAAAATTCCCAGAATTTCTTCATCCTTATCACTATCCTCTCCAATCTTTGATTTTGGATTGTTTTCAATGAAATTCCCAATATCTCGACACATTAACTCTCTCTTAATATATGAAGTGAGTACACTATCTAGAATCCATGGATGCTCCTATTCAGATGTATTTTGTACCACTTCAATAACTAATACCTTCTCCTTCCCCTTACCCTTATTTTTTTGATAATTTCAAGCATTAAAATTCATAATTATTTGTGAATGTAGAATTTTTTTTGACATTTTTAGCATATTGACCAGAAGTGGAACACCTTTCAAAAATTTCCTCTTATGGTTGAAACATTTTTTCAATATTAATTCCAAAACATTAAAGTTATAACTACTCTATTTTCATTGAATGTTTTATTGTCCATCAAATAACCCCTACCAAATATTCTATACAATTATAAATTCATATTATTAAAATAAAATTTTCTTCAAATGTGTATAATGCCTCTATATCTATAAATGAGTATTTTACATTGAAATTTTCTTTTTTATTCCCCATCAATGACCACTTGGGAGTATCTTTTTTAACTTTTTTATTTAGTTTACATCTCAAGGTAGAACTTTTATCCTTTTTCCCTACTTATTAAATCATGAACTCCTCTTGTCATTAAATATGTTTTTCTAGATAATAATATGCTTTGTTTAATTTAATAATAAAATTGATTATAATGAATTTTTTAAATATGATTTACAATGTTAATTGAAAGATAATTTTTTTCCTATTATAAAATGGATAAAAGCTGGATGTATCGTATCGATCAGATTTCAACCGAGTTTCAAAATAATTTGGAGAATGTTTTAGATTTTTCATTTAACAATGCATCAGATGGAGGTTGTATATAGTGTCCCTGCTATAATTGTGTTGGAATACCATGGTTAATATGACAAGAAGTTAGTTACCATTTAACAAAATTTGGATTTCAATAAAACTATAATGTTTGCTTTCACCATGGAGAGACAAGTCAATCTTTGACTATTCATAAATGAAATGAACCAAGTGACATGGAGAATTTGATATTTGATCGGTTTCCATTATGCATCATTTTGAGAGAGATAGCATAACAGTGTAAGAAGACAATGATATCAGTATATATGATGAAAATATTGAAGACAATGACGTTGAGAGAGTGAAAAATTTATTAGATGATTCCATAACTCCAGTATATCAAGAATGTACTAAAATGACCATGTTTGAATTTTTAATGTGGTTATATCATGGGAAAACCATTTATGGGATTTATAATACCGCCATTGATTATATTTTCTACATTTTTGAAGGAATTTCTTCCTGATGGTGCAGATATTCCCTCAAATCATTACATGGCATGTAAGTTTATTAAGCAGCTTGGATTTGCAACTAATAAAGTCCATGCTTGTCCAAAAGATTGCAGTTTATTTTTTGAGTAAACAGCTAACCGTAATGACTATAAAGAATGTGGTACATCTCGATGGAAGGCAAATTCATATGGAACACCATCTCGTGTGCCACATAAATTCATGTGACACTTTCCATTAATTCCTAGACTTCAAAATCTATTCATGTCTCCATAAATCTCAGTCAATATGTGATGGCACGATGTTGAGAGAATTAAATCTAATGATGAGCTGGTCCATCTAGAAGATGGATTATCATGGAGGAAATTCGATGCACAACCTCATAATTTTTCAGATGAGGTTTATAATGTCAGATTGGGCCTATCATGTGATAATTTTAATCTGTTTACTCAGATGATTACTACTCATAGCACGTGGATTATTTTTATTCATGTTTATAATATCCCTCAGTGGATGTGTATGAAAAAACCTTTCACTTTCTTGAGTATACTGATATTTGAACCTTCAGATCCTGGTAATTATATAGATGTCTACTTGCAGCCTTTAATAAAAGAGTTAAACAAATTTGGGATTTAGGTGTGTAGAGATTTGATACTTCTTCAAAGAATACGTTTCAGATGTGTGATGCCCTTCTAGGGATCATAAATGATTTCCCTGCCTATAAAATGATGTCTGGGTGGAGCATGAAGAGAAATCTATCATGTCCCATTTGTATGAAGAATACACGATCAAGAAGGCTTAAATATTGTCATAGTTTCACTTTCATGGGGCATCGTTGATTCTTGCCAATTGATCATCAATATAGGAAGAATCATCGGAGGTTTGATAATAATGTTGATAGTAATGAACCACCTCAATGTAGGTTAGGAAGTGATGTGCTTAGTGAATTGAAATATTTTAGCTTTTCATTAGGGAAAGGTCAGTTGAAATCTCAAAAAAGGAATAATGTTGATAGTGAAGTCACTTATAATTGGTAAAAGAGAAGTATTTTTTTGTGTTTCCATATTGGTCTACTAATTTGTTACGTCATTTTTTTAGACGTAATGCATATTGAGAAAAATTTATGTGAAATGTTGCTTGAAATTCTTTTGAGTATTAAGGGGAAGACCAAAGATGACTTCCGATCTCGTCGGGATTTATTGGATTGGGGTATTCGACCAGAACTACATCCTCTTTGTATCAGTGAAAACATATGGAAAGTTCCCTGTGCTTCTTATGTGATAAAACCAGTAGATAAAGATCAATTTCTGGAAATATTGGAGAATATCAAGGATTCAAATGGCTATTCCAGCAACATATCTAAACGAGTCAACAAAAGACATTTGAAATTGAAATCCCTAAAAACTCATTATTATCGCATCCTTCTCATGAACTGATTCCAATAGAAATTATGCATTTGCTATCCAATAATGTAAGGGTGGCAGTGATTTGGTTGTGTCATTTTTTAGAGACCTTTTTTCTAAAAGGTTATCCAAATCATTGTTTATAAAAATGTAGCAAGAGGCATCGCTAATTCTGTGTGAGTTAAAAAAAAATTCCCTCCATCCTTTTTCACTTGAATGCTGCATTTAACAGTTCAGCTTCCAACTGAGACACTTCTTGGGGGACCAGTCACTTTTCGGTCGATGTATCCCATTGAAATAAATATGTGCAAAATGAAATCATATGTCCTAAATAAGAATTATCATGAAGGTTCCATTGTGGGGAGTTATCTGGCCCAAGAATGTATGCATTTTTGTTCAATGTATTTGTCTGATGTGAGCACAAGACATAATTGACCAATGAAAAATAAAAGATGAGAAGTATGAAGAAATTCAACCCTTGTTTCCATCTCTTCCCCAAACAGGTGGAATTGTTAGGTAATATAGATTGGTTACATTGAGCTTTGAAGAGCGGAATATGGCACATCGTACAGTCTTGTTTAATTTTGGTTTGTTAGATTCCTATATCAAGTAAGTAATTTGAATATATATATGTTATCTCATACGATATCATATCACATATACCTTATAATTTTATTGTCATTTTATGTAGAGAACATAAACAAATTATAATTAGAGTTCATCTATCTTTTTTGTTGAGAAGGAGAGAGGCTATGCATAGCCAAGAGTTCTCAGCTTGGTTGAAATCAAAGGTATGACCATTAGATTGAATACATTAAAAAATATAGATATATAGTTAATTATATTACTCATATGTATTCCAGGTATTGAGTTTACCTACTGACTTCATTTCTCAAGAATTAAGAGTGTTGGATTCTGGACCCAATTCATTGGTTCGTGACTGCAAATATTAAATAATCAATGGATATAAATTTGTTACAACTGATAGAGCGGTGAAAATAAGAACACAACATGATGGCGTTATGTTAACTTCTAGAACAGATTGTTATGCCAGTACATCAGATATTTGACCTCGATATTAAGATGTGTATTATTATGGACTGGTTTAGAAAATATTATTATTGGATTACTACTCTCAAGTTCGATTCACTATGATGAAATGTAAATGGTTTGATTCAAAGATGCGACATGGTACATTTATTAGTTATTGTGGATTTAGAGTTATTGAGATGAGTCAATTCCTGTATACTGATGAACAATACATATTAGCATCAATGAAAAAACAGGTTTTTTATGTGAAAGATCATCTGAAACCTGATTACGGTGTCATTAATGAAGTAATCCCAAGACATATTTTTCATGATTCTGGGGATGAAATTTTCACCATTTACGCCCCCATCAGTGTTAGCCAAAATATTGTATTTGATGACACAAATTGTCCCATTGTGAGAGATGATATTGAACCTGAGGTAGTGGAGGGTAATATGTAAAAACAACCATATATATTCAGAGTTCATTGAGTTTACCTTGAAGTGAGTTTCTCAGGTTGGTACTAATGTAATTACTTTAATTTAGTTTTAGTTTGGAATGATATTTCTATTTTAGTATTTCTTGGTTTCATTTCATTTAATTATATTTATTTCAATTCAGAAAAATAGGTTTAAAATTTGGTTTTAAAAATTGTATAACTTGGTTGTTAATTATTATTACTAAAAGATGTTTTGTCATTTTTTGTCTTCTTTGGATTCTAAGTTGTATGTATTATTTTTAAAAAATTTTGCTAAAAAATATTTATTTCATTCTTATGCAGATTATGAAGAAAACTACAGAAGATCGCAAGATGAGATTATTTGATATTGATCCTGTTAGACATGAGCGTGACTTTTCTTCAGCGAGTATAATAATTCTAATATTTATCTTTTGCATTACATATAATATCAGGTTCATATTTTTGATCAATTTTTTAGGGATATATAACTCCAGAGTCTCCTCTTCCTAGTACGGGTCTGAGCAGGGATCCTCCTAGACCTAGGCAGAGCTCCTATCTTACCACTCCCCACCCTGACCCATCAATGGACATCCCATCTATCACACATGTACGCCCTCCACTTGAAACCCCTGGGATGTTCCCATACATGCCACCGTCATCATCCTATTTACCTTCTTTTCCCCATTCCATGTCCACATCGACTCGACTGATGTTCTCACCTGCACAATTTCCATATCCATTAATGTATCCCCAGACCTACTACGCATATTCTGACATGTCTACCCCACCTCGTTTTCCTATAATCCATCCTACACATATTGAGTTTTTTCCTTTAGTTTCCACTCCTATTCATGAAGATCATCCGGAGAATACTGTGGAACAAATACTTCCTTCAGAAGATGCTGATCCAACACAATCCACAGATGCCTAAAAACCTATTCAGGAGCCTACATCGGGTTTTTTTATTATACATGTTTTAAATTATATCATTTCACTTTTTTCATATTGTATTGTCACTTAACTCTTCTCTTTTCACCTCTTATATTATTTAGTGGGATCTTCTAGTAGGCAACATGGGCACACTCGAATGCGGGATGCCTGGAATCGTGAAACTCAGATTATGGTGTATTATAACTCTCAAATTCAAATGGTAGGTAAAAATTCATAGGAGTGTAGAATCTTCATGGATAATTTAGCCAAATATCATGATATCGTTCTGGTGGAACCAGTCTCATGAAGACATATCAGTGCTGACATCAAGGATAGGGCATGGGTGCAGATATGGGTACAAAAATTTTCTACATTTATATTTATATTAGTATTGTATTTATATGATTTAACAAGTTCATTTCAGAGTCGATTTAACTTTCCTAATGGTGAATCATCCAAATATGATAGGTTGAGTGATCTTGGAGAGTATTAGAAGTCATAAAAGCGTAAGTTACATATTGGTTGGAGGATCAGAGTGGGTACTGAGTTAGAGGGTGTACCAACAAACCCTAACTGTCCAAAAAGTCAATACCAAAAAATGATCGCACATTGGAAGACTGAATAGTATAAGGTACTACCCATCTTTAATGGGTTTTATATAAAATTTAATTCTTATTACTTGTATTTTTTTTTGTTTCATAGGAAGTGTCAGTGAAAAACAAAAAAAACAAAGATGAAATAACATATCTACACACATTGGGGCACACTACAATTCCTGAGCATGAGAAGTGGCTGGTACATTCATCTGAATTAGAATAATGTTCTTATTTATAACATTTCATCATAAATTATTCATTCCTTCACTTGTTTAGTTCATGTATCCTAGGAATCACATATTTTATTAGGAGAAGGCTTATCTATTTTTCCTAAATAAGTATTATATTTCCTTGAAACCCACTTCAGAAAACCATTTAAGAAAACCAACAATTGGTTATGATTGTCATTTACCTCAATGTTTGTAGGTCTTTGTTGCAACACACTTCAATCCAAAATTTTGCATTTATCATATATGGTTGTATTCCAAATTTGTGCATTTCTAATATACAACAAGATGTATTGGGCATTGAAGGTCCTGTACCTCGTGCCAAATTATTCTACTCCAGCAGGAAAAAAAATATGGAATTGCAGTTAATTCATAAACACAAGATAAAATTGTAAGTATTTTTATTTATATTTCAAAAATTTATACAAAATTCATAATTTAATATGTTTATAATTTCAACAGTCTGCCTTGGAGGCCATGGATGAGAAGGAAGTTGACAACTTAGGGCCAAATGATTATTTGAGTCAGGTGTTAGGTGTGGAGCATCCAGGAAGAGTCCATTGTAGACCATGAAAAAACATTGTCCCCTCTAGGTATTGGTCATCACCAGACTCTTCTAAATCCTCTAATGCCTCCGAGTTGGAAAGTGCATGTGCTGAATTAGCTGCGACAAAGAAAATAGTATTAGAGGAGTGTGGAAAAATTAAGCTAATGAATGAACATTTCATGGATGCTATGTCAGTTTTGAGTCAGTCACTACCATCAGAGGTTTCTTCCACTTTTCATTCTTTTATGGCATCAATGCGCTCTTTAAATAATGCCTCATGTGATTCCCATGAGGGTCCTAGTGGTGATGATGGTGGTGGCGATAGAGTTGACGAGGATGTTGCTGATGCTGTTGTTGGTGTTGAGATTGATGATGATGATGCTAATGGTGCAGTTGGTGATGATGTTGCTGTCGATGTTGCTGCTGTTGCTGATGATGCTAGACATAGGGATGACGATGATGGCTATGGGGGGATATTAATCCCCTATATTTTTGACTTAGCAGAGAGTCTTGTGTTGGAGTTTATTTTTTTTGTATTGGTGGACTGCTTGTATGTGAATTTCTTTATGTAATGAAATGAATTTTTGATTATGTTTTCATCAGGGGTGTTATTTGAAAATTCTTTAGGTAATTTTCACATGCCATATATTATTTTTATGGTTTGGTGTGTTTATTATTATCTCACCATCTAATCTTGGCCTTAGTAGTGGAGGGGAGGCCTGGGATGGGGGGGATGTAGTGGAGGGATGGGGGGGGGGTGTAGTGGAGGGCTGGGAGGGGGGGGGGGGCTGGGAGGGGAATGTTGGGAGGGGGGAGGTGGAGTGGAGGGCTGGGAGGGGAGGGTGCTACATCGACTTAATCTCTCTTTCATATACTCGGCATGCAGAGGATGTTCATCAGGAGATTATGATCGTGTCATCCACTTTGAAGCAGAAGAGATCATCTATTGAAGTTATTGAGAAGGTTTAGTTGCTTCTGATATTTTTCTTTAAAAGTAAATGCACTGATTTGTAGTTTCTGGAGTGATTCATATTTTTTGTGTTTGGTTTCTTTCTAAACAGTGGCCTTACAAAGCTGCTGTAGTTTCTTTTGAGGCAATACCTCAAACCTTGGCACAAAATTGTCGTGTTAATGTGATCAGGACTATAACTGCTCTATAAGTAAAGCAAAGTAACCTATGCTCATTTCCCCTTTCCCCTTTCGGTCACCGATTTATGATTATATTGTTACGAAATTCAGTCATGACACCAAAAACTAAAACACTTTCCCTGTGCAGTTTATTTTCCTAAAAAACTTATTTGCCTTGGGATGTCAATGAATCTCATATTTGATTGGTATACAGTAAATATGGGGGGGATTAGGGGCTAGGTAGGGGGGAGGGGGAGGAGGAGGGGCTGGGTAGGGGGATCTGGGCATGAGGTAGGGGGAGGGGGAGGGGCTGGGCAGGGGGGAGCTGGGCATGAGGGAGGAGGGGGAGGGGCTGGGCATGAGGGAGGGGGAGGGGGAGGGGTTGGGTAGGGTGGGAGCTGGGCATGAGGGAGGGGGAGGGGGAGGGGCTGGTAATAAGGGGAAGTTGGGCATGAGGGAGGAGGGGGAGGGGCTGGGCAGGAGAGAGGTGGGCATGAGGGAGGGGAGGGGTTGGGCAGGGGGAGCTAGGCATGAGGGAGGAGCTGGGTAGGGGGGGAGCTAGCCATGAGGGAGGGGGTGGGTAGAGGGGAGGGGGAGGGGGAGGTGGAGGGGAATTTACTGGGAAAGGGTGAGATGAGAAGCTGATTTTTTAATCTTGATAACGCGAAAAATCCTTGAATATTGATAACATTTTCTGTTTATGGTGGGTACTTTCTATTTATATCAATTGTTGAATGACATTGAGATATATGTTTGTGTATTTTATTTCAAGTGTTTTTATCCAAAATTTTCTCTAAATATGTCATTATACTTGACTGATTGGTATGTGATCTAACAGTTATATGAATATTCGGAGTTTACTAACTGATTTAGATGTTGCATATGCTATTTGGGGTTTTCAACTTTCCTTTATCTAATTTTTAATGTGGTTTTTGTGTTTTAGGAAGACTCTAAACACAAAAGAAAAAGCTTGTTCAGTGGAATACTGATTCAGGTTTTACTCCAACTTTTTAATTTTAATATTCGGATATATATTTGTGTATTTTTCGGATACATTGAACTATCATCGCATTTGAAAAGGCTCAGGATTTTATTCAGAAATCATGGATCATGGTTTACTTTTAGGAGGTATTCACCCTTATTATTTTCTTTATTTTTAATCTTTTAACACTAGAAAGTATTTTATATTGATAACATTTTATGTTTATGGTGTATACTTTGTATATATATCAATTGTTGAATGACATTGCAAAACATTTTTGTGTATTTTATTTCATGTGTTTTTTATCGAAAAGTTTCTCTAAATATGAAATTCTACTTGACTGAGTAGGGGGAAGGGGCTGGGTAAGGGGGAGGGGGAGGGGTGGAGCTGGGTAGTGGGGAGGGAGGGGGAGGGGCTGGGAAGGTGGGGAGGGGGAGGGGGTGGGCAGTGGGGAGGGAGGGGGAGGGGATGGGCAGGGGGAGGGGAGGGGCTGGGGGAGGAGCTGGGTAGTGGGGAGGGAGGGGGAGGGGCTGGGTAGGGGGAGGGGGAGGGGGAGGAGCTGGGTAGTGGGGAGGGCAGGGGAGGGGCTGGGCGGGGGGGGGGGGGGGGTACACACAATTTAGATGGACCCTCAGTGGGTTTACCAACTATGTATGAGGAGTACACACAATTTACTCAGGCGTCTTACTCTTTAGTGGAGCTGGGTATGTGGGATGGTGTCAATGAAGGGGTTCACACTGTATACCCGGAGGAACATTCCATGTAATTTGGAAACGTTCAAACCAAGTGGACCAAGGAACATGGTCTATGAGGGTCATTTAGGTTATAATTCATTAACCCCAATGTACACATTGTGTACAATTTCTCCCTAAATCTCTATTTCCTATTTTCTCCCTAGTTTCAAAATTGGACTTGTGAGTACCACATTCGAGAATTTTTACACATAGATCATATTGGTTGAATCCTATCGCTTTTAGAGTCCATTTAAATGGGGTTATTATTTTTGAATGTTTAGTAGGATAATTTCTATATGGTTTGGTTTTAGATTCTTCATGGGGTTGGTTTGTGAGCTTCATAGCCCATGTGAGGGTGTGAGCTCATTATTTAGAAATGGCTTGTGGATGCCAACTAGTGTTGTTTAATGTTCAATTGGATGGATCATTGTATCAAAGATTGATTAGTTTCTATGAGGATATATTTTTTTTTACTTTTTATATTGGGACATTTTGCTCAAGATTAGAGATATTGAGGTATAACTCTTGAGTTTGGGGACCACATATATTAGAGTCTTTTGGAAGGAATGACTCCTTTTGATGGAGGTTACTGTCGGGTACTATTATACTACTAATGTGAGTCTAAGGGACTCTTGAGGATTCCATTGTTGGATAGTTTCTGATAAAGTGATTAGTGGTTTTCATAGAAGTCTATTAAGAATGCCTGTATTTAAGTTCGAGTTGAGGGAACAAAAGAACCATAATGAGCATATTTATTACATCAAAACAACACTTTTTTGGAAGATTCCAAAAGGGAATTACATTATTATAAAGCTAATCACTATAATGATGTTGATATAAACATTCAACTATAAATATTTAAGGAATGTTCATGATTCAAGATGATATTTTAGGATGAGTTAAATATAGCCGATGCTGAATTTTTTGGGAGGATTGAAAAAGTCAAATACCAATATCTTTGGAAGATAGAAAAGTAGTCAATTCTTGAGGTAGTCGGAATTTCAAATTGAATCCCATACATTCCCAAATCTATAAGAGGAAAACTTCATATATAAAGGGGAAACATCACATGAGTTAAGTATATGAAAAAGAGGGAATATTGAGACTGAGATACTGAGAGTTACTAAGAAAAAGAGTTGAAGAAAGGGATTTTATTATCTACTTTCATCAAAACTGCATTTGGGTCAAAATAGGGATGAAGAACTGGAATCATAGAGTTTTTTATGAAGAAGAACTAGAAGGAAAACATTTTGGATGAAGTTCTATAATGTTGAAAATTGAGTAGATACAAATCATCCCAGATCTAGAGGAAGTTTCAAGACAAGTATACCTTTCTCAAAAGATGTTAAAGATCTCCAAGTAGTTAGACACAAGATATAGTGATACGACATTCTTGTTGAGTAATACCATTTAAAGAAGTCTATTTTTCTACAGTTGATCAACTCTAAATTGGAGCTTATGGATTGGGCATATAAATAGTTGTACGAGGCTTTTAGATGGGTTATATAACCAATCACTGAAGGAGTT
This sequence comes from Viscum album, assembly GCA_963277665.1. NCBI lineage: Eukaryota > Viridiplantae > Streptophyta > Magnoliopsida > Santalales > Viscaceae > Viscum > Viscum album. The sequence continues at coordinate 1,658,114,198 of OY728163.1, forward strand.
TTAAATTGTGGTGTATAACCAATTTTTGAATAAAGGATAGGGTGTATAACCATTTGATGGATTTTTATAGTCATGGTGTATAACCAATTAGTATTGATATTATTATAGTATCCATGTTATCTCGTATAACTGACATGGAAAAGAGTAGGCTTTTCACTAAACTTTGTAAATCATCTTGTTCCGGTATTGTGCTTTAATTTTCATATGTATGAGGTAAGTATAATATTTTTATATAGAGAAGATCATGTATTTAACCATCCATAGAGGTTAGAGTTATTGAAATTAATAAACTTCATAAAAATAAATGTTATCACAAATTTACCATTACCCCTATTAGAAGATGAATAAGAGTAAAATATATTTATTTCACTACAAATCATGGATTGTATGTTGATGTAGTGCATAGGATGAGTATCTAGTCATGTATTTGATCAAGTGGAGGGTTTTATATGAAGATCATAAGGCATATACATTAGGATAATTGACTAGACATGTCTATATATAGGTTAGTGTAGTCACTTATTTAATAATATTATTTCTGTTCTCTTCTATTATATTTCTAATAATGAGTAAAAATTATTATCTCATGGAGTTGTACTAATTTTGAACTATGTAAATTCTCTTATTGGTTCTTTTAGTGGGTGTGAGTTTTTTTTTTCTATTTTTGTATGTTCTATTATGAAACATCTATTGGGAAAAATGATATTTAGTGAGAGATTTTGGTTTATAATTTCTTTATTTAGACATTAACATCTAGTGTCACCACTTTTGAAATATCCAAACTTGTTCTATGGATTTTATGTTTTATAAGGAAATTTATTAAAGTGGGGGATTCGTCATGACAATTGGTTTCAGTGATTGGATTTGAAGATGAATTCTAGTAAGGCAATTTTCATTTATATTTTCCATTTTAGGGGGAGTTTACTATTTTCTAAGTAATGATATTCAAGGTCCAAATTGAAAATTTTGATGGTTCAAATTTTAGATTTTGGAAGATTTAGATTGGAGATTATCTATTTTATAGTAATTTGGAGGTTTTGTTGAATGGTGTTAAATCAAAAGTACTAGAAAAAGTATAAAGATAAAGACACATGTTATCCTGAAACATGGAACTCAAAATCAAGGAGGATAAAGTAACTACAACATTAATATCCATCCTCGTAGACATGTATGAGAATCCTATAATAATAATAAAAGTTTTTCCAATATAGAGACTCTTTATATTGAATAAATTAGAAGGTAATTAAATGGTGGATCATGTTAATTAATTCAAAATGATTCAATGTTAACTCAAATTTGTAGGTGTGAAGTTCATAGGGCCAGTGTTGGAATTGATCCTCTAATCGTCTCTTACTATAGAATTTAGGTTGGATGATGTTGTTTCTATAGGTATGGAATGATATATTGGTTTCATAACATGATTCCCTAGTTGGAATCCACATTATGTTGTAGCCCCAGGGACTGCGGTAGCTATGTCTCTCAGTTTTAGCCTTGAGGTGGGTTCTATAGAGCCCATGGTGGATTCATTATTGAATGCTATGATCAATGTTTCTAATAGAGGACCCATGATTTGTTAGAAAAGAGTGGATTGAAACTTATAGTTTAGTTGTTTAGTTGTTGGTGATTAGGTTGGATTATCAAACATACAGTTTTACATGCCAAGTATATGTGCTAATACAGGTGCAGAATGGTAGGGAGGTTCATCTCCTCATCCTGGGGAACCTATCTATACCCACAGTTTGGTAAACCGTGGGTAAATTTGGGGCACTATAAATCAGTATACGCACGGTTTAAAAACCATGGGTATACATCTATACCCACGGTTTAAAAAACCGTGGGTAATATCAATTTTCCTTGGTCTATACCCATGGTTTTCACAAAACTATGGGTATAGACCTATTGCGATGGCACTACAGCGCACAGTTTCTGAAATTGTGGGTATATCCTATACCCCTGGTTTCAAGGGATATACCCACAGTTTTAAACCGTGGGTATATGTGATATTTACAGTAGTGTACTTTATTTAAAGGATATTAAAAATCAAAACTTTTATCCAAAGTATAAGGAAGATATTTAAACCTAGTATAAAGTATCTATCTTATTATATATAGAAGCCCTCATCTTAATTTTGTCAGAAGGTGCTTGATCTTCCTATCCCTAGAATCCCTTGATCAAACCGATTGAAAACAACTTGGTATTATTATAGTGACCTAGGTTCTTATACATAGATATTAAATCTTTTTTAGATGAATATTCATTAAAATATACAAACACACACAAGAGGATCATAATGTTATAGTGCCTTTAGAAACTTGGAAACATAGAAAAATGGTTCATGGGTGAACCACATAATCTACCACATTTTCTTCATAACTAACAACCTTCTTAGACATATAATATATAATATAATTCTTCATATCCTATGGAAAGGAAACATTAAAAATGGTAAACTCAGATGCTCAATAAGGGTAAAAAAGTGAGATATATAAGCATAACATGAATATAAGGATATGCGAACATGAGCATAACATTTTAAAATTAAACCCTACATATCAAATATAATAATCTTGAGTCACGTCATAAATATTGGTAGTTTATAAGACATGAATCCTAAGAAAATAAAAGAATATTATCAATGATATCATAACATTGAAATAAGACATATAATTGTGACATATACATAAAAATATAAAATAATTTCCATAGTAGTCAAGGCTCACTACCGAGGTTATTATAGTGGAATTGGTTAACTCCTCAAACCATCATAGTAGTCATGGTTCACTCCCAAGACCATCATAGTAGAAAAATTTCCTTACTAAAATGGGTTCACTCTACATTTTTAGTGTTGTTTATCTCATAAGATATAAATATTTACAAATTGCATTGGAGAGAGATATAGGTCCCACCTATCACATAATGAAAATCATACGTATGTGTTCCATAAGATCATAAAAAATTTATCATATTATAACCTATGAAATTAAATGTTTTTCATAAACATTACATCATATCATAACCTATGTAAAAGAGATAGGTTTTATAATAATTTCTCTATTTTATCAATAAATAACCCATGAAAAGAAGTAGGTTTCATATGCATTTTATCATGGTATAACCTGTGGAAGAGAAACATTTTTAATAAACTTATTATTATCATAAATATAAACAATATGGAGAAAGAATAAGAATGGAATCCTTGGATCATATCCCCAGTAAAAAATAAGTACCATCATAGGATGTTAACTTAGATAGAAAATGATTTTTAAAGATCATATAAAACATTACTAAAGGTAAATAAAATTTCTTTGAAAATTACTTTTTAAAAATAAAATTTACAAAACATATTGAAAATCCTTTTCTTTTAAAATAACCTTGAAATTTTTTAATGGAATCATTAAAAATAATTTAAAACATTTCTTGAGGAAAATATCCTTTACGATTTGAAAAACACTTTTTAAAACATAATTTTTTTTGAAAATACATTTATTTGAAAATAACCTTGAAAAAATATAAATTAATCTTCAAATAATATAATGTTCATGATGGTGGTAAATTCCATTAATTCCATATAAATTAAAACAAATATTCTTTTCACATTTTTGAAAAAAGACTAACATACATTGTTTAGAAAATGACATGAATATTCCTATTATTTTTTTTAAAAAAGTAAAACATGTGTAAAATTTATTTAATAAATCAATTTTATAATTTTAAAAACGTTTTCTAAAACATTTTTAGATGATATATTTTTGGAAGAGAAAGGTTTTTCAATTGAAGAGAGAAATAAAGATGATTTTTCTTAAAAAAGTTCTTTTGAACTTTTGAGTACATAAATAAAGGAAAATGAAGGGAAAACATGTATTATCACGACATAACCAGAGGATAATAAAATTAATGAATTTATTGAGAGGTGTGTCATAATATTTTACCCTTAGAAACATAATCTTAAGCAATATTGATAAATGATAATATTATACCATAAAATATTTACCACTTTGGTAACTTTAAATTATAATACCCATGAAAGAATAACATTAAATAAATATTAATATATAATTATAATAATTTTTTTATTATATTACATGTCAAAGGGTCTGTATATACACATCATAAAAGAAGATAGGTGTATAATATAATATATGTATCAAGGTAGGAAAATTTAGACAAAAATCACTTACCACTTGGGAATCTGTTGAATTATAAACTCCATGAAATATAGATAATAAAATGGATATGTAAATACAATTTTTTTTATTTATAATCATCATAAAATAAATTCATGTGTAGTATATACATCACATAAAAGAAATAGGTGGTGAATATGACATGTGTCTCTTAGAAGAAAAAAGTGAGATGAAATCCCCATATCTAAGTCCCAAATTCCATTATACATGTTCAGAACTCCTATATAATAAATATAATTTTATTATAAATATATTAAATAAACATAATAATATTTATAGTTTCATATATTATTTACTTATGACCTTTTATTACCCATTTATTAATAATTCCTTGTTAAAATTATGTTTCGGGTAATAGCTGCTTTGTTTTTTCGTATATGTTTATATTCTTTATTTTTTATACTATTAATTTAATTATGATTCCATAATCTGAAATTTTTAACAATTATATAAATATATTAATTATTAATTATATATGTTTTTATAGTAATCCATAAGAGTTAGGGGTATAAAATGAAATGCATCATTCATGGAGATGATAGGTCGTATGTACGCATGAACGTTGTTTCCATTTTCTTGATGAATTGAATGAAATAAGGGTAATTAATATATTACCATTATATAATAATTTTTATTTCATATATATCACATATTTTACTTAAAACCATCCTTATTACCTTCCATGTAAAATGTGAACAAATCACATTGCTACGCGAAGCAGTAGTTCTTCATACACACGAGCGACATTATTGTATTCCCTTTAAATGGAAAGTAAAAATATACATGTGATATAATAATTATAAATGTATAATAATAATATAAATATAATATATAAAAATTTAATCCATAATTATATAAATTTATGAGATGTGGTGATGGAAAATGAATAACATCGGTTCGCAAGGCAATAGCCCGCCATACACATGATAGAGGATTTCATAACCCATTTGATGGAAGAGGAGAATGATTTAGGTTATGAAATTAATATAATAACATATAATTATATGATATATATTTTTATTATTATATAATTATGGTATATTAATAATTGAATAATTTGGAGGAAGAAATAAAATAAAACACTCGGTTAGTGACATCACCTCTTCTTCAGACAACTTCTTTTGGTTTGCACCAAAAGGATTCCTAAGTTGTATTTTTGAAAAAAATAAGGCTTATAAGATGGGATTATGTAATTAATTAAGTGATTTGGGTAGTTATTGGAAAAACTAAATGGTTTTTTAATTGTGAATAATATTGAAGAAGGGGTGAACTTTTATAAGTGAGGTGAGTGATATATTTGTAATGTTTTCAATGAAATATGTGTACCCACATTTTTATCATTAGAAAAATAAAAAAATCGAAACTTATATATCCTAGAATATATAAGGTCAAAATATTTCCATAAAATGGGTTTTTATAGGTTTTGGGTTATTTTTTACCATTATATTTTTAGTTTAACTCCCTAGTAAACCCATTTATACCTTAACCGTGGAAAATAAATCTTACTATTTTTACTACCCATTATGATAATGAATTAATATGAACTTATTATATAATATGAATTATTATTATAAAAAATATGGAATCTATTTTTGCAAATTATTTTCATAAAGTGTAAAATTTTAATTTAAAATTAATCCCACATACATGTTAAGAAAGTGGTTTTCCAAAGAGAGAATGTTCAAAAGTTTAAAAAGTTTTTATATCAAAATTAAACATTAAAACGATTCAAATGATATAAATTTTATTAATTTATATATATTTTAATTAATGTTATTTTGAATCGTATTTAAAAAAATTATCCTTATAAATTCATTAAACCAAAAACCAGTTTTCAAGAAAAAATAGTATTGTCACTATTCACTGAAAAATAAATCTTTCCAGAAAAAAAAATCATCCTACGATTATTTTAAAATATTTATTTTAAAAATAATTTTTATTTTATCAAATTTATTTTATTAAATTTTTAAAAAGTAATTTTATTATTGTTCCAAAAAATAAATAAAAAATATATTTTTTGATAAAATAGTATTTTGAAAACATAAATAGATATCATAAAAAATTAATTTGTTTTTATCAATATATTTTATTTATATTAAAACATTAAACATAATATTTAAAAATTAGTTAGTACTATTCGTACCACTATGTTTAATGGCTAGGTTATAACAGACGCATTTAAATTATAATAATTTTAATATATCACAGCCTATTAAAATTCAATGTCACATGTAACATAGGATAAATTAGTTGTTGTGTATAAAAAATCAATAAAAGAAACGAATTGTTATGAATAGCGTAATATATCAAAGAAATTACTTTATTAAAAAAAAATTCATAAAAACTCAGGGTGTTACATTCTACCCCCTTAAAATGAATTTTTGCCTCAACATTTATCACTTCGGTACCAAAAAATGAGGATACTTCTCCCTCATTACATCTTCAAGTTCCCACGTCGCTTCCTCAAAGAGGTGGTTTTCCAAAAAACAGTAACCTGGTGAGTATTTTTGTTTCATAAAAGTTTCATTATATGATCTATAATCTCCAACAATGGTTTCTAATAAAAATGTCATGATCTAGTGCTATGACCTTTGAGTTTAGTACATGTGATGGATCAGGTATGTAATTCCTCAAGAGAGATACATAGAACACATCATCAACCTAGGAGAGGTTTGGTAGAATTTCCAAGGGATAATCTATGGCCTCTATGTGATCAATAATTTCAAAGGGACCCATAAACCTAGGGCTTAGTTTTCCCTTATTTCCAAATCTCATTACCTTGTTATAAGGAGAATTTTTTAGAAACAAATTGTCACCAAATTGCAATTCTAGATAACATTAGAAATTTTTAGTATAAAGTTTCTACTAAATTTTGTATGAATTTATGTGTTTTTAAATGGATATAACCTTTTATTCCATTTCTTTAGCTGTCTCAGGTCCCAATATATTTTTTCTCTAACTTAATTACAGCATGTGGTATCTCTATAATACTTTCCATAGGAGAATTCATTAGAATTCTTGTGAACACTTCAGTGTAATATATTGTTGTATATAATCTCAACTAGATAAATATTTTGATCTCAAACACCTTTGAAATCCGTAAAATAAGATTTTAGTATATCTTTTAGGGTTTTAATTGTTCTTTAATATTAACCATCTATCTAAGGATGATATGAAATGTTGAAACTCAACTTTGCATTAAGAGATTACTGAAGAGTTTGGTAAAACATCAAGATAAAATTTAGATTCTAGTTAGATATAATTTAATGTGAAACTATATCTAATCTTACCACTTTCTTAATTTATATTCTAGAAAGAATATCCAAATAGAATTCTTCTCTAATAACCAGGAAGTGTGCTGACTTCGTAAGGTGATTGACTAAAACCCATAATTACATCAACGTCAACTATAAGATACACCCTAAAGGTTAGATGTACCTTTAGTCATATTTACATAAAGAGTAAATTAATTCATACTAAAATAACTTTTTCACTAAAACATATAAAAAATCAAAGGGTTGTATTTCAATAAATGTCTCTTTAGATATCCTTAATCTTGATGAAATCCCATCACATAAAACCTCAAAATTAGTGTCAATAAAGTTTAACTTATGATCATCCTTAAAATCATAAACCAATGATGGTATCTATAAATCTTATGTTAATATTACACGGAGTCATATACAATTAAAAAAGTTAATTCACATTTTATTCTTTAAATAATCTCTTATCTTATACAAAAAAATTAATTGGAATCTTGGGTTCATCCTTTAATCGATAGAATATCAAATGTGATTTCACTACTCCAAAATACATGAAGAGGGATATAATAAATACTAAAAATCACATAAAATTTTACTGAAGGATGGACAACAGGTTTTTTATAGGGATCATTCATACCAAATAAAACATGAAATTCCAATATAAGGTGGGGAGAATAATGTGCCCTAATAATCATGATTCACTTAATTTATTGTGATTATATAAGATTTCCATTTTTTCCTTTTCCTTTAGAGGGTTTTTTGGTTTATCATACACATTAGCCCTTATATTAGGGAATTGATTTTCATAATGAAAAAAATCTTTATACTTGAAACACTAGAGTGTGGGTAGTGCATTATATAGAGCTTTCTCTCCATTTATATCATTTTCTAACTTCTTCCCATAACATTGGAATTCTATTTCCCGATGAACTTCCCTTATACACTTAAAACAATAACTAGTTCCTTGAAGATAATTTCCATCATGTCTCTTCCCACACTATAAACATAAAGAAAAAATAATCTTCATCTCTCCATGGTTTTTAGATTTTCCTTATAATTCCATTTTTCTCTTGTTATTAAAACCATGAGATTGATACACAACTCTGACCTCCATTTCCACCTTGATAGCACATCAAAAAATCTCTTCATAGCTACTAAAGTCTATTATTTCTAATAACGTTAAATAAAATTGGTTTTAAGCCACGAAATAATCTATAAAATCTAATATCTGATTGGATGATAATACTAGAAGCATACCTCTCAAGTATTTTAAAATTTTCCTCATAGGTACAGACAGATTCATCATCCTTTCACTTTAGATCAAGGAAATACTTTTCTATATATGTACAAAGAATAAAAGGAAAGTAATTATTAAAAAATAAGTTCATGAACTCATCCCAATAAGTGGATTTTATTTCATCATGTTCCCTTTTATTCTTGATGACAATCCACAATTTATCTGCTTTGCCTTCCAAATGATAGACAAATAAAATGAATTTTCCATGTTCCAAACACTAGAGAATAGAAAATATCTTTTTAGTGGTACTGATCCATTTCTCATCAACTATAATATCAGCAGTTCGACTAAAGGAAGGTGGATATCCCTATGAAGGACTTAACATAATATTTCTCCCTCATTTTATTATTTGGAAGTTCAGCATGATTCAAGACTTGAGAAATTTTTCTGAGCATGATAATAAGGTTTTGGATTCTATATTCTATAAAGTTTGGCTAATCTATAGGAAAATCATTGTATTTTATATTGTAATCAGCATTAACATAGTAACATTAGGTTACATCCATTGAATAAAACCAAAAATCATAATGTAAGCAACAATAATCATAGCAGAGAACCATGTAATCCTGAAAAATAACTTATAAGATGTCTAAATAACAACACCTTATTATTAATTTATGACACCTAATGTTTATCCTAGGTCATTCATATGAATCATATATTTAAATCCTTCATAATGGTTTATAAGGAGTTTGTGAATTTTCAAAACATATCCCCCAAGAGTGTCAAACCTGACATGTAGCAAGACCCATTTTCATGCCCCAGGTGATGATTGATTCCAGCTCAATGAACCTTTTTCAGAGTTATTACCCTTAGTTACCTTTGTGCCTAAGATAAATACATTTTTATTATCCAGAAATAGATTTAATTGTTAGGAAACCACTCACTCTATACTTTACCAAAATTCCAGGACAATTTCTATACTTTGAATTATCCTTAGATTTATGCTTAGACATATCCTTAGGGATCTCACTAATGTTTCTCAGCCTAATTTAAAAACATTAAATAAACCTATCCTATGATACCAAATATAATGAACAAGGATTTTCATACATAGATATTATATATTTTTAGATGAAAATTCATTATATTACACACACACACTCAACAAAAAATAATCAAGGTATAATGCCTTTGGAAACATGTAAACATAAAAAAATGGTTCATGGGTGAACTAAGATATCTCCCATGATTTTCTTCATAAATAAAACCCCTCTTATACGTATCATACATAAAAAATTTCGTCATAACCTAGGGAAAGGTAATATAATAAAGGGAGAGTTAAGATGACCAGTAAGGGTAAAAAAGGGATATAAATAAGAATAAAATGATCATAATGGTTTGAGAACATGATGATAACATTTGAAAACCATACCCTTCACATCAAAGATCTTAATATTGAGTTATGGAATAAATATTAGTAATTTATAAGACTTGAATCATAAGTAAACAAATGATCATGACTCATGGGAGTATAACATTGGAATACGATATATAATTGTGAATACACATAATAATAGAAAATCATTTCCTTAGTAGTCACAACTCACTTAAAAGGATATCATAGTGGAATGGGTTCACTCCGAAATCCATCATAGTAGTCAAGGTTCACTCTCAAGACTATCGTATAAAAAAATTACCTTACTGAACTGGGTTCACTACCCATTATATTCCTATATATATCAAAATATATAAATATTTACCCAATTCATTGGAGGGAGATATAGGTCCCACCCATCACATAATTAAAATCATACGTATGTGTGCCATAAGATTATACAACATTAATCATATCATAACTGATGAAATGAATTGAGTTTCAGAAATATTTCAATATATCATAACTTGTGGAAAAGAGACAGGTTTCATAATCATTTTATAATTTCATCATAGTATAACCCATGAAAAGAAGAATCTTTCTTAATAATTTTATCATGGTATAACACATGGAAGAGAAACGAGTTTTATAAACATATTTTCATTATAAATATAAATGATCCAAAAAAAATAATAAGAATGAAATCATTGGATAATTTCCCTAGTAAATCATAAGTAACATTAAAGGATGTCAACTTAGATGGAAAATGATTTTTAAAGATTATTTAAATATTTTCTTAACGAAAATAAATTCTCTCTAAAAATCATTTTTTAAAAATAAAAATCCATAAAACATTTTTAAAATTATTTTCTTTGAAAATAACCTTAAAAACGTATAAATTAATATTAAAAAATCAGTTAAAATATTTTTTTGAAAAAGGTATCCTTTCCTCTTTGAAAAACAAATTTTAAAACACAAAATATTTTGAAAATATTTTTATTTGAAAATAACCTTGAAAAATTATAAATTAATATTTAAAGAAAATAATGTTTATGATGGTAGTAAATTTTTTTCATGTTGTACAAGTTAAAATAAAGATTCCTTTCACATTTTTGGTAAGATATAAACAGAAATTATTTGGAAAATAAAATTAATATTACTTTAATTTTTTTTTTCTAAAAATTAAAACATATGTAAAATTTATTTAATAATTCATTTAGAGAATGATAAAAAAATTTGGAAAACATTTTTAGAAAACATGGTTTTGGAAGAAAAATTGTTTTTGACTGAAGAGAAAACTAAAGATGATTTTTATTAAATACATTTATATGAACTATTGAGTATATAAAGAAATTAAAATGAATGAAAAAACTAATTCTCAAGTAATAACCAGAGGATTATAAAATTAATGATTTTATTGAGATTTGGATCATAATATTTATCATTGGATACATAATCATAAACAATCTTGATAAATGATGAGATTGTAACATAAAATATTTACCACTGGAAACTTTAAATTGAAACACCCATGAAAGAATAAAATTAAATGAATATTAAAATATCATGATAATAAATAAATTCATGATATTACATTTAAAATTCACTAAATATACAACTCATAAAAGAAGATAGGTTTATAACATAACATATGTCTCAAGGAAGAAAAATTGAGACAAAAATTTCTTACCTCTTTGGTGTATTTTAAATTGTAAACCCCATGAATGATATATCCTCAAATGGATATTTAAATACCAATAATTTTCATTATAATAATCATAAAATACATTCATTGTAATTATATACACCACATAAAAGAAATAGGTGGTGAATATGGCATGTGTCTCCCAGAAGTAAAATGTTAGATGAAAATCCCTTACCTTAAGTCTTGAATTTATTCATACATGTTCAAAACTAAATTATAATAAATATAAGTTTATTATAAATTTATTAAATATCCATAATAATATGTATCATTCCATGTATTATTTACTTGATACCTTTTATTATACATTTGTTAACAATTCCTTGTTAAAATTACATTTCGGGTAATAACTGCTTTGTGTTTCATATATGTTTTTTTTGTAATATTATTTTTATCATTGTTCCATCATCTAATTTTTTTACCAGGATATAAATATAATATAAATTTATTATATTTTTTATTGAAATCTATATGAGTTAGAGATATAAAATGAAATCACTCGTTTATGAATCCGGTAGGCTGTACGCACACATGAACATTTTTTCCATTTTCTCAATAGATTGAATGAAATAAAGGAAAATATACATTACCATTATAGAATAATTTTTATTTAAAATTTTTCACATATTTTCATTAAAATCATCCTTATTACCGTCCATGTAAAGTATGAATGATTCACATCGCTCCGTGAGGTGGTAGTTAACCGTACACACGAGCGATGTTATCATATTCCCACATAATAGAAAGTATATATATATGAAATATAATAATTAAATAAGTATATTAATACCATAAATATCATATATAACATTTAATCCATATGTTTACATATTCATGATTGGTGGTGATTGAAAATGAATAACATCGATTTTTGAGGTAGTAGTCAGCTATACACACGAATAATGATTTCGTAACCCATTTGATGAAGGAGGAGAAGGATTTAAATTATTAATTTAACTTAATAATATCTCATTATATATAATATAATTTGGGTATTATATAATCATGTAAAAATGATAATTTTATGGGGTGGAGGAATAAATAAAATAAAACACCCAGTTAGGGACATTACCTCTTATTCAGAAAACTTCTTTTGGTTTTTACAAAAAGGCATATTAGGTTGTATTTATAACCAATATAAGGATTCTAGGAGGGGATTATATAACTTAGGAATTTATTTAATAATTTATTTTCTGAAAAATAAGGTTTTTTAAGTGTGAATAGGATATGAGAAGGAGTGACCTTTTATAAGTGAGGTGAGTGGAATAATTATATTTTTTGAAAAGAAAAAGGTGTACCCATGTTTTTATCATCCCTCAAGGATCCAAAATATAAAATTATATATATTTGAATAGATTAGTTTGAAACATGGACATAAAATTTGTTAAGAATAATTTTTGGGTCATTTATAAGCAATATATTTTAAGTTTAATCCTCCGGTAAACACATTTTTACCTTAACCACGGTAAATAATTTTTACAATTCTTACTATTAATTATGTTAAAAAATTAAGTTGACCTTATTAGATAATATAAATTATTCTGATTCATAATATTGAATCCATTTTTATAAATTACATTTACATAAGTGACAAATATTAATTTAAAATTAACCCCGTAGACATGAAGAGAAAGTAATTTTCCAAAGAGAGAATGTTCAAAAGTTTTAAAAACATTTATATCAACATTCAACATGAAAATGTTTCCAATGAAAAAAATTGGATTAATTGATATATAATTGAAGTAATTTTACTTTTAAACCCATTTTAAAAGTAAAATTAATTTTATAAACTCTTTAAATGAAAAGGATTTTTTTAATAAAAACTAGTATTTTTCACTATTCACTAAAAAAATAATCCTTTCAGAAAATACAAAAAATCCACCCTAAGTTAATTTTTAAATTAATATTTAAAAAATAATGTTTAATTTATGAAATTAATTTTCTAAAAGTGTAAAAAATTAATTTTATTATTTTTTCACATAAATAAATATTTTTTTGAGAAAATTGTATTTTCGAAACATATAAAGGCTTTACTAAAAACTAAGTATTTTTTTATCAATATATTTTATTTATATAAAACCATTATTCATAATTTTTAAAAACTATTTATTAATATTCATACATCAAGGTTTGACTACTATGTTATAACAGTCACATTTAAATAATAATATTAATTATAAATTGCAGTTTGTTGAAATTCAGTGTCGTGTATAACACATGATAAACTCAGGTTTTCATGTAACACAAGATATTGAATGAAATGATTATTGGGTGTAAATAAATATTTTCATTTATTTTACTTAATTCAATTTCTTTTATAAAATCTCAGGGTGTTACATTTCTTACCCATGAAATCCCTTGATCATGAAGTATTAGAAACACCTAGAACTATCTTTCTATCCTTATAAGCCCTTGATCAGAATGATTAGAAACAAAAAAAATTAAAATAAGAAAACATAGAGCATTTATAATATTGAGATCCTCATAAATGGATACTATAAGAGAAACTCTCAGAAACAAAAAACTACAACTATTGGTAGTGCACTCGGAAACAAGACATTATAAGATTCAAAATGATTTAGCATCTCATTATAAAATTCTGATTACAATTATAATAGTTGTTCCTATGATCCTTCAAGTTGTGGTCTATTTATAGAGAAACCTTCAGCGACCAAAATCCACATTCTTCAAGTTATATTATAACTACATTTATAGAATATTTTTCATCTTCTAATGAACTCAACCTAAAATCCCATATTTCAATGAGATTAATCCCATAATGGTATAATGCTTGAGAATCCATTGTATATAAATTTTCATGAAGCTTCAGTGCTCTAGTATTTTGTATTTTTGTCTCAATCTTCTATAAATTCATTTATAGGATTTTCATTATATAAAAAACAACTAAAAAACATCAAGTTATATCATGTTCTAATTAAGTGTATTATTGTTTTTCAAAATAAAGGAAGAACAAGAGTCTTAGAGTCAAAAATCTTACAGTTTTTGGAAATCCCAAGACACACTATGAAAATTAATAAGTTCAACTGAATCTTTGAGAGTTACTTCCAATAAGATACGATGGAATGATGTTATTCCCACCTTTTTATATAAAAATCAAAGACAAACTCATTAGTCACAGGTAATATAAGTAGAATAAATCTACACATTTATTAAAAAAACAAAATATTTTAAATTTTAGAAATTTTTCACCCTTTATGAATAACTAATAATGTAAAATTTCTCTTATATTTTCACCCATTATATTTTTAAAAAATAATTTCTCTCTCTTTGAAAAATAATAATATACGAAGATAAAGAGTAAATTTTTTGAGTTGCAACTTTTCCAAATCTCTCCTCATTTTTAATAAATTAAACTAAAAATTTTAAATATTCTCCCCTCAGTAAAAATGTGATATACTTTAAAAACAATATTTTTTATAAAATTTATCCCCCTTTACAATATTTTAACCTAAAAATAAATAAATAATATTTCAGATAATTTCAATTCAATATAAGTGTAAATTTTCATAGTCTCTTGGATGTTATATCCATTAAATGTAAGAAAATCTAACCCTTATATGATTCATCCTTATTTTCTCAAAGTTAACTTTTGATATCTTAAAATTAGACTTTTGGAAACATGCTTAATTTTTTTTCATAACATAACAAACTTGAAAGTTATGTTTGGAAATTACAATCATGATAAACATTAGAGATAAGATAAATAGAAAGTAATAAGTTAAAAAATAATAATTTAGTGACCTAATATAATAATGACATAAATAATACATCTCACAAAAATCGAATATCCCAAACATTGAAAGGTTTAGTGTCTTGGAAATTAATAAAATAAACATATAATTTTACTACAATTTTGAACACTTATCCTTAATGATGATCCTCTATAACCTTTTTTAGATAACTCACATGATTTAATCTACTTCATAACTAGGGTATTGGAAACATAAGAAAGTGGTGAGGTCAGAAACTCAGTAAGGGTAAAACATATAATAACAAGAAAAAAAACATGAGTAATAGGTAAATACCATAATAAAAGACCAAAATACCTTATATGATAATCATAAAATATATTAGAGTAACATAAGATCATAAAAATATCATTAAGAAGGAATAAAAGATATGAAGTGACTCAAAAACCATCTCCATAATCATACAACATGTGGGAATGACATGAAAGCATGAAATAATTTAAAAATATGGTATAATTGTAATGGAATGATTTGGGATATCCATCCATCGTATTCCTGATTCATCCCACCACATACCTGAGGAGCATCTTTGATCCCCGAATTGATGGCAAGTGTCGATGGAATCAAACATAAATGTTGGGGAAAATTTCACCCACAAAATTAAAATGAAAACATCCAAATAAGGAATAATAATAAAGAAATAAAATTTATACCAAGAGACATATAATAGAAATAATAATTCAATACAAGATTAAAAAACTACATTAGAAGCAAAAAGAAACGAAACCTAAATACCAAAGAGGCTGATACCCAAAACTTGATCCAACCGGTTCCATGAAACTTAAGGACTAATCACCATCTCAATTGAACTCACAAGTCACAACTATTATCCCAAAAAATCATTATATTCCTAAGGAATACAACACCAGAAACCAACTTGGAAGAAAAAACCAAAATAAAATTACAAAAAACATATAGAATACATACACACCATCATGAGTATTTAGAGTGTGAGTCAAAGCCTATAGGATATGACCCTGAGTCTAATTAATTACTTTAATAAAATAATCCAAAAATTATAGTTTGTAAAAAAGGTAAAAAAGTAGTTTTTTTGCTTTACTTTACATAATATAAGGATGAAAAAAACTTGGATCACACACTTTCACAAATAACAACTTTTATAATACATGCCATAAATAGGTTTTAACAAAAACTATACCATTTTAAAGTGATAACCATTTTTTAGAAAAAGAACCACACTTTTGAACATAAAACCACACAATATTTTAATCATTTTGAAATCATGCTAATATAAATTCCACTTTTAAAACCACTTTCTTTTTTTTCATATAAAATATTACGCACAACCAACTCAAGGTAAACAAGGAAACATGGTCGAATATAATGTCAATGTAACCAAAAAGGTCATAAAGTATTCCAATAATCTAATGGAATAAAACTATTCAATAACATGATTAAACCACAATAGTATCACTTCTATCATATACATCCAAGTAGTAAAAAATAAAAATTCCAATATATACACAAGATGTATAACATATGATGCATATCATGAGGAAACACCATGAGGAGTAATGATATATCAAAATACACATAAATTTGGACCATTTTCTAGTAGGTTAATGGTTACACATTAGTCAACAAGATCACTCTAGGTAGTATCCTTGATGATGATCCCCCTAGATAGGTTATATGTAAAACTAGGGGGGACTATCCATTTCTAAACCTCAACTATCCCAACAATGACTTGCTACTTCCCACTTAGTATCCTTGGTATCCCCATGGAATAATAACATAGCTGGTATATGAGAATAATATTTCAACACAAGAAAAAAGGGCCTAGGGATAACACCACAATCACATATATCCCACCTACCACCCTACCCTTAATAATACCCCCAATCTATGATCACAACATGAATCAAATAAAAATGCATCCATCATAAGGATAACACGACATCATTGAAAATAAAAGGGGGATTAAAAAGGGAACAATCAACATTACATCATAAGTACTAATAATTCCTTTACTTATATCATATAAATTTGAAAATACAATTTTAAAACAATTAGCAATTCAAACAAAATACCAAACAAAAACAAAAAAAATTCCAAGAACTACCAACAAAGTCAAGGGAAACTCCATTTTCACTTTATAAAACCGAACCACAATTTAAAACATGGAAACTCTTTAAATACAAAATAGATCTCACTTTGAAAACCCTATTTGGACCAAATACCAAAGAAAAATAGTATTTCACAAGGAAACCCAAAGTTATAATTTTATAAAACATGATGAATGTATAAAATACTATTTTAAAACTATGTTCTGTTGCACTAAGAAAATTAACCACTTTTTTCAAAGGAAAAATCCATAAATAATGGAAAAACATTGACAAATATAAACTATATATCATATAAATAACTAAATTAAATCTAAAAAAAATTTAAATAATCAAGAAATCATGTAACTCCTAAATAAAATGATATAAACCTGAAACTCCTACCTCAATTTTTGGAATCATATCACCTTCTATGAAATCAAATAGAATGGAATTAAATGGAGGTATCACACCCCTTATAAAGAAATAAATCCAATTTAGCACAACCCTAGGAATGAAAATTTTCCATGAATGAACACTAGGGTTGGAGAATATGCAAAAAAAGAGAGAAATACAAACAATGAGGAGAGGGAAGCCCTAATATTTTTAATAGGGTGAATAATCGTCAAGAAACTACCTTGAAATCCACATGAATGAGCTTTGGAGAGGGAGATAATCCCATGGAAGGGATCCAAGTTGAGGTAAATTGAGAGGGGATACCAAGGGAAGAAAATCCACTTAAAAAGAACCCAAAAGGAAAAAATACCCCTCTTTAAGTGGGCTACACAATTTTCTAACATGGTAATAAAAACCTTATGGTAACCTTGTAGATCCTAACTAATAAGATCTGCACAAGACGCATAGTTAGGATATAAATTTATACTAACCACACACCTTAATCATGTGATATAGAAAAAGTCCCCAAAATGTACCCTTTTATCCCAAAACACCTATAACTTGAGCAGATAAATCATCTGTCAGATACCATTACATAAAACCAAAAACTAGAGGAATCACAAACACTCCACCATACCACTTTCTTCCACCATAAATTTCTGAGTCAAGAAAGAAGTTAAAATAAAAACCCATAACCCACTCTCTTTAAATTAAGATGATTTGGACTACAAATCACTAAAGAGGTTCTTAAATAGAAACTCCCTAGAAATAATGATTTCTATAAACATAACCACTAAATATATATGGATACCAAGAGTCTTTAAGAAACACAAAACCATGCTAATAGAAAAAGACCCAAGGAAATAGAGATTGGGTATAGGTCCCCCTGCCATTTAGGAATATCTAAAATGGTGTAATAAGGAGACTACGTCAAACGAAGATTTCCACTATGGGAAAATGTATCGAAAAAAATTCCAAAGAACACATATAAACAAAATATCACTTCCTAAAAGGAACTCCAACCTCCAAAAACTCAACACCCACATGAATGTACCATAAATAATCTTAACACTCACCTTTGAAGGGATAAATTTTAAGGCATTCTATAATGAGAAATTACATTCACTCTTGAACCAGGTCACTAAAATTTATGGGTATATTAGGACCATAAGGCGAAGCACTATACCATATAGAACCTTATATAACTATCACCATCGAGTCCTCAAAGTCCTGAAGGAAACATCTTTCTGAATTACCAAAGTATCAACCCAAAGGTCTCTTACAACCACATAAAAAATAAAAAAACATTTAAATAGGTAAAGGAAAAAATAAAATACCAGAGGCTTCAAGAGAATAAAAATGAAACAACAAGGCA
The DNA here is from genome assembly GCA_963277665.1 of Viscum album. Taxonomy (NCBI): domain Eukaryota; kingdom Viridiplantae; phylum Streptophyta; class Magnoliopsida; order Santalales; family Viscaceae; genus Viscum; species Viscum album. Next base: position 1,658,133,569 of record OY728163.1, read on the forward strand.
TGTACTCAAGCTCAAAAACCCAAGAGATCTCACAAGCCAGAAGGTAATAACATAAACCATAAGAATCCAAAATCCATAATAAAACACTAGAATTTAATAAAACACCTCCATTTGGATTAAATAAAACATATAATTATAAATAATATTTCATCACCTCATCACCTTTTGTAAAACACTAAAAGAGGACTAGTTCCCAAAAGAAAACACACAAATAACCAAAATTAATTTTTTCCTCTTTCAAATGTTTTCCCAAAACAAGTCAAGGAAAACACATTAATTATACAAAACTAATTTTGAAATCATTTCCACTATCCCATATAAATGTGAATTAAAACACTGCTCACCCATTCCGTTTAAGAAAAAACTAAATTTCACACTTTTAAATGGTTAAAGTCCCACTTCAAACCATTATTTTAAAAATAATATCTTCAAATAAATTTTGAAAAACATTTTCCAAATAAAATTTCATGAACCTAAATAAGAACCATTTCAAAAATTAAATAATCTTACTTTAGTAAACTGAATGGCCTCAAAAAACTCCCTTTAATATTTCATAACATGACCTAATTAGGGTCAAAATATATTATGACATCACGTTCATTTCAAAATGATTTTCCAAAAAATTTACAAAGCACTTGGCACTTTAAATAACCACTTGAATCACCCATGAAAACCTTTATAAGTTAAAAAAACACACCTCCCATTTCATTTCATGACCCAAACAAGGTCAAAGAAAATTTAAATTACCATATATAGTTTTAAATCAAATTTTAAAATTTAACACTACAAGTCATTACAAGTATCAATCGTAATGCCTATTAAAAGACATATTTTAAGGGGAAAAAATAAATTCACATTGAATACATTTAGAAACCAAACCTCTCAACATGGTAGGGTTAAAATTTAATACTAGTTTATTTTAAGACTACTGATCACTCAAGGGATGACATTCAAAATGGGGGAGTTCAAAACCCTTGGAATAAAACCATTAAAACAGAACCCATATGAAAAACACACTCTCTTCCACTGAGACCTTTCAAAGAGTCACTTAGAAAAAAAAAGGACATGATCCCAACCAACCTTTCTACTTAGTAAAAACAAATGGTCCCATAACCAAGTGACTCATGAAAAGAACCATTTCAAAAGAACCTTTGAAAAGAAAAATCAAACAATTTTGAAAATATCATTTGAAATCTCAACAATTTTACCTCCACAATTTTCCCAAAACATCAACCCATTATTGAGTCCCACCAATCTAAAGATTCATTTAAACTAGTGGTAAACACCCTTATATTTCAAAATCATTACATGAAATTTCATAGAAAATGAAATATCACACTCCTTTCGAAAACAAATTTCAAAAAACCTTTTGAAAATGAACCATATCAAGGAAACAAATTCATAAAAAAATTATTAAAACAACCAATTTAAGAATTAAAATGCTCTATAATATTCTACCTTTTAACATAAAATACATTTTCACTCATGGTTTATTTATCCCAGTTTTAAAATAAAATCCATTTATTTTTCAAACAACTACGAAATGATTTTCAAAAAATAAAGGCATTTTTTATTTTGAAAACAAATTTTCTACTTTTAAAAACAAATTAATCAAGGAAAAAAAACCAATCACACATCTCAAATCAAACCAAATTCACCACACACCTTTCTATAAAAATCCAAATTAAAACTCCCCTATAAGATACTACATCAATGGAATGGTCCATTGGACTCAATATGGGAATAAAGGGAGGTAAAATAAAAACTCCTAATGGAAAATTTCATTTTTCATTGTTTATATGAATGAGCTGGTAAAACGTGCACCAACCATAAAATATTTACTATCATCAGTGCTAAACCATTTCACATAGGCACAATATGACTTACCAGACCATGCATGATAACTATAAAACTCCGATCTTCTCACCATTTCACCATCAAAACCCCACTTGACCCCAAAAATCAAAAATAAACTCAAAGGGGATCAAAGAATCATCCAAAGTTTTCAAAAATCCATAAAAAAATTCCAAATAATAACTCAATATCAAGGCTTAGGCTTGATACACCCATAGAAAATAAAGGTTCATTGTGACAAAAATCTTACCATGCCATTTCTCGCAAACTCCACCCAAGCCCTAATGGAAATCCCAGTCTTCAGACTACCTAGACACATCATAAATAACATAGAGGGCTATGATAGCATTTTATAATGAACTGACCATTAACATCCATCAATAAGATTCCCAATATGGCCTTTCATATACCCTAAGAGCATTCTCGATCCTCTTGGGCTAACGACAAGCGTTAGTTGTATTAAGTATAATATTTGGGGATATTTTCAACCTCATAATTCAAATAGAAACGTCTAAAAATGGAATAATAATAAAGATACGAATTAAATTACAATAGAAATCTCATATAAACACAAATTAAATACAATATTACAAAACTACAAAAAAATATAATATAAAGGAAAACTAAAAACCAAAGAGGTTGATACCCAAAAATCAAGAAAACTGGTTCCAAAAAAACTTAAGGACTAATCACCATCTCCATGAAACTCACAATTCAACACCATGATCCCAACAACCATCCACTTCCCAAGGAAGATGATACCAAAAACCAATATAAAAGAAAAGACCTGAAGAAACCTCCACAAGATATGAGGACTATATACCCACTAACGTGAGTATGTATGGTGTGATCCAAAGCCTGTAGGATACCACCATGAGTCCAATTCATTCCTTTTATAAAATAAACCAAAACTGTTAGTTTGGAAATAAAGTAAAAAAAGGTTTTCACTTTACTTTATATAATCTAAGGAATAAAAATACATAGATCATGCACTTTCACAAAGCACAAATTTTATAAAACATTCCATAAAGAGGTTTTAATAGAAATTATACAATTTAAAAGTGATAACCATTTTTCCTAAAAAGAAATATACTTTTGAACATAAATCGATACATGCTTTTAAACATTTCAAAATAATTCCAACAAGAATTCCACTATTAAAACCTCATTCCCCCATTTTCTTTTAAAATATTACACACACCCAACTCTAGGTAAAAAAGGAAACAAGAGAAATTTTATTTTAAATGTTACAAAAAGGTCAAAAAGGATTCCAATAAACAAATGGAATAAAACTATTCAACAAGAGGAATAAACCATATGGGGATAAAAACATCAATAAAATCCATCCATGTAGTAAAAAATACATATACCAATATATAAAAAAGAGGAATAACATATTATACATAGCATGATGAAACAAAATGAGTATAAATGAGACAACATAATATATTTAAAGGTGAACCTAATGTCGAAAGATTAATGATCACTCAATGGTAAATAATATCACTCTGTGTAGTCTACATGATGACGATTCCCCTAGACATGTGTTATATACAACCAGGGGGACTATCCAGTGCTAAAATTTAACTACCCACAAATGTCCCACTACTTCCCACTAAGTAGCCTTAGTCTTCCCATGGAATAATAAAAAAGGAGATACATGAGAAAACAATGTCATAACATGACAATAACAAATCCTCTATTGATTTCACCATGATCAAATTGATACCACCTCCCACACTACCCTTAATAAGATCCCCAATCCATATACACAACATGAATCACATAACAAAGAATACATCACCTGAATAACACAACATCATTAAAAACACAAGGGGGCTCAGAAAGGGCACAATCAATATCCCATCAAAAGTTCCAACCAGGCCTTCACTTATATCATATTCATTTGGAAATCTATTTTTAAAAGAATTTTTAATTCAAAAAAAAATTCTAAAATAAAGCACAAACACTTCCAAGAACAATCAAATAAGTCAATGGAAACTCCTTTTTCACTTTATAAAACCAAACCACCTTTTAAAATAAGGAAACCCTTGAAACACCAAAGGGAGACCACTTTGAAAACCCTATTTACCTTAAATCCCAATGAAAAAGTGCATTTAAAAAAGAAAACCCACTTTGGAATTTAATAAAAGATAAAGAATTTATAAAACAAGATTTCAATACCAATTTCCACTGAACTATGAAAATTACCCACTTTTTCAAAAGTAAAAACCCACCCAAGAATAGAAAACCATTAAAAAATAAAATCTAGCAATCATATACATAGCTAATTTAAATATGAAACTATTTTTGACACTTTTTCTAGGGTGTGCATCCGTCCTTGGGGACGCACTGGTTGTTTTTCCCCGTATTTCCACTTTACCAAGGAGGGAAGCATTCATCGCTTATTCATGGACATTTTCTCCATAATCGAAATGGGATGATGGGATGTCGGTCTCTTCTTCTGTGGATTCCTCCTCAGAAATCGTCTCCTAGTCCGGATATCCTTTAATGATTAAGACATAGTTCATAAACTCTTCCCGGTACCATATACTTGTGGACTTTGGTTAATTACACTACTTCTGTCAGGACATTCCATGAGGTCAAGTTAGCGCATCAACCATCAGTTAGGGGAGTAGTCATGTTGGGCATCACTGGCGTGTTTAGGTGCTGGAACACTGGTGCACCTGAATTTTATTCCCTTTATGATAGGGATTCTCAAGGGCATGGAAGCTTGAATCATCTCACATCGAGTGCAGGGAATTATATTCCATAAGAATGTCTCTGAGGTGTTCCTCGGCTTCCCATATTTAACACGTGGTATGTTGTGAGTTAAATGTCTAGCAGAGATAGATCGAACTAATCAGAACACTGATGGGAGAAGATCAGATGGGTATATCTCTAAGAGGGAACACCTGCTTCCATACAATGGGGATGATTGGGTCCCTAGAAAGGTGACACCATGGTTTACCATTGGTTGGGATTGAACCTCATGGAGGCTTCCTACATACCCTATGTAGAAGAAATGGATCAAAACCCACATAGTTAAAAGGTGGTGATGAATCAGGGTGTACACAAAGGAAAATAACTTGGAGACATATTGGGGATTATGCATGGTTAGCTTCCCACTGCAAGAGGGACACATGTGGTTGGATGGTTATGGATCGTGTAGGGATTATTCATGGTTATCATCCCGAGAACTCGTGTAATGCCATCGGGATGTGGCAACCCGAGTAGGAATCTGTATGGATGATGGATGACATGATGAAGTGTATGATATAAATGGGATGAAACCGATGTGAAGATGAAAATGGTGTTGGGATTGAACCTCAGGTAGGAATCCTGAATATCCCAGTGGGCGGGAATCAAAGTCCATATAGTTTGATGGGGAAATGAGTCACCTAAAAAGGCAGCTCGAGATAATGGACACATGGATGTGACCCAAAGGAAGTAAACCCCTCGGGATAAGGCATAACCTTCCTAAAACACAAAGGCTTAAGGGAGAGACTAGAATGAGACATGGGTGAAGGGCTTGAACCTCAGAGAGGTTTCCTACATACCACCATGGTAGGTAATCAAAGTCCACATTGTTCTGAAATGGGGCATAGGATCGGGGTGTACACAAAGGACAGCGACCCAGAGACATGCAGGGGGCTTATGCATGGTTTGTAGCCCATCACAATAGGGACACTCTTGGTTGGAGGAATATGGATTTAGTGTGGGGATTACACATGGTTATCCATTTGGGAGCTAGTCTAACACCACTAGGTGGTGGATCAAGGGTATGGGTCCCAACAAAGGGGATACTAATGCTTGTTAGTGTTTGGGGTTGAAACTTAGGGAGGCTTCTTACATACCCTATCTAAGATATAGGGATCAAAACCCACATAGTTTGAAAACATACAGTTTAACGTCATGCGAGACGATGTCAAACCGACATGAATTGTTCAGAATCGATGGGTGATGGGGAATGACGGGGCTTGAACCTCATAGAGGATTCCTATGTACCCTACTTAGAATAAAGAGATCAAAGTCCACATAGTTCAAGATGGGAATGAGGTATAGGGCTTATGCATGTTTAACAACCCATATAGGATGTCATGGTCCATGCACACTCTATTCCCATGCGAGTCATGCTCGTTGTGAGAAAAAAAAGGCATCATTGAACCAGAAAATTGCATCATGAAGGTGATTCAATGAGAAGTGGGGCGAGGTTTATGCATGGATAGTATCCCGCAGAGGAAACAAGGGCTTATGCATAGTTAGCGGCCCAATGAGAAAGGATGGTGTCTTGGTGTATGAGGATGATATGGTCATTGTACCATAATCATCCCATCAAATGGTAATGGGCCTTACGTGGAGAATTCCTGAGGTGTGCATGGAGACAAAGATCATAGGGAAAGAGAAAGAGGGAGGGAACCTATTCCCATCCCCTCTATAATCCTCTTAGACCTACCACACATGCAACCATCAAAATTTAACATCTTTTGTCGAGGAAGCAGGTGTTTTTATGTTTAACATTATGTAGATAGGATAGTGAGGATACACTCCTCACCCCTAGTACATACATAATCTGTGTACTTCAACCCTTCGTGAATGAAAGGAACCAAAAATTCCATATGGAGATGGGGTTGTGGAGTGATCCATTGAAGGGATCACGTTAGCGTGGCTATGTGAAGAAACAATATCCATTAGTGTGCCTATGAAGAGAAGAATTAGATGAATCAATGCAACATGAGGCACCATTAATGGCCATTGAAATCACTTCATATGTTTTTATAGGGCAACATGGAATAAGGGTGTGCAAAGAAAGAGATATTTGAAAGAGGTGCTTCACGAAAGAATGAGTCTTCATGAAGCATGGGTGCTTCAAGAAGAGGATGTCATTCATGAAGGGAAAGGTCTTTTCGAAGGAAAGGGTATTCATGAAGGAAAGTGTCTTCACAAAGGAAATCCTTTAATAGAGTAGAGATTCACTTTAGAAAATACCTCTTTTTTGGAGAGTACTTAGCGAATGGTGTACACTTCATAATGTCTCGAGCACCCTGAAGGGGATACCTCCTTTATGAGGGACATATTCCTTCTAAAAAAGAATCCCCACCATATGTGGAGGCCCTGAAGCACATGAGGCATGGCTCACATAGGCCAAGTACCTTTAGTAATCCATTTTTTGGTTTCATGAAGGTTTGGAAAAAACGGAATCTTGGAAGTTGAAAAGGTGGTGTAACAATGGTTTGAGGGAGGGGACCTCTATTTATTGGGAACAAAGGTTGATGAGGGCTGCAGAACCTGCTACAGAGAAGAGTGATTCCATAAAGAGGAGGGGCTCCATCGAAATGTATATGCCTTATGTAGGATGTGGGATTCCATGGAGAGTATCGCAGAGGCAGGCCTCACAATGACTAATGATGCCAGAGAGAGTTCACGCTTCGTCAGAATGTGTCAGACTTTCCAAGGGTCTGTGAAAACATAGTGGAAGTCCTTGAAAAGGCGATCCATCCTTATAGAAGGCTTGAAAAAGGTACCCTTTGGGATGGTTTGGAGGTACTTAGGGCCCTTTTGAGTGTTGATTAACTCTATAGTATATAGGTGTTTGCTCCCCAAACAGGATGAATTTTGTGGAAAGAAAATGCCTCCATAGAATTGGAGCTGATGGAAAAGAATAGAGGATTCTGAGGGTAAGTCATCTAAGATACAAAGAGTATCAAACATATGGTGGATCTCAAAGTTGGGACGCAGAGGTGAGCATGACGTCGAATCATATAGGCCATCGTGAATTTGAATCGCGAAGCAGCCCTCACATAGAAGAATTGCTAAGCACAGGTGGGAGGTTCCACAAAGAGACTCCATGGGTTACTACGAAGACAATTCGTGGGTCACCGTGAAGCCTACATCGATTGAGCCTATAAATAGGGCCCCAAATTCATTTTTCTACATCTAGATCTTCGTGAATTATTATGCCGATGCTTTCTCTTAATGAAACGATCCTCTCCACGGATACTTTTAGCGAACCAGAGTTCTTTGGTTTGGTGATTTTTGAATGCTTTTAGAAAACTAGGGCATTCCGATCCGCTGCTTTCTTTGCGATGTAGGCTGAAGCCAAGCCTACATCGTGGAGGGTAGGTGGTTTGCAACCTTATTCGTGAAATAATCTTCGCAAAAAGTCTTCACGAATGATTTTTCATTTAACCTTCATGCCCCAACTAGAAACATTATCCAAGTATTTGGGCTAATGGTTGCTTAGGAGGTTGCACGAGAAGCTCATACCGATGCTACTCAGAGGGAGGTCATGGAAAACAACATCAAAATAGGAGAGTATATCCAGATTACTTCTAATCAGAAATTATTGATGGAGAAACTGACATATGTGTAGAAGGAATACCCACTATGCAAGTTCCTACCATTGTACAGATTTGGTTTTTAGGATGAAGTCTCCATCCCAAAATGAGCAAGAACAAGCCATCCTACTGGTTTAGAAATGCTCTTGAGAAATACCAATGGTACATGGATGCAAATGGCCGCATTGGAAAGGATCACACCCCAGCCACAACACATTTCCTTTACAATCATGTCAACAACATTGATGGAAAGGAATTGGAGAAGGAGATGTCTCCACCTCTGAAAAAGATGATTATCAAGGAAGGTCTCAAGAATCCAAGCAAGGGGTGGATCAAAAGATGGATTTTGTGCCAAGGTGGAAACTTAACTGATGACTGGGGTTAGGCCTACTTGGAATGTGCATCTTGTGAAGAGTTTAATAATGTACTAAGAGGGTAGGCCTGTATGAAGTGGCATGGGGTTCTAAATTTATCATCTCTAAACCAAGGGAGTTTATACTATAATTTCTAATTTGGGGTTTATCGAACACCAATACTTTTGATCTTCATCACCAGGAGGTTTGCATCAGTCTATAGGACCTTCATTAAATTTACAACATCCAAATTCTGAGAGGTATATATGACGAGTTTCTCCCCACCATGGACATCTGGGTGGATAGGGAGAATATACTACCTTTGGTGTTGACATTACTAAGGATAATAATAGGTACATACGAGGATAAGAAGAACACCCGAGATATCTACTTTAAGCAGTGCTTCAACTATTTTATAAATTTCCCACCAAAGGAGGAAACACTACTGGTAATGCCCCCATATGTCCATGATGAGATCAGCAGGGTAAATAAGGTTCATACTGGTTGATCTTGGAGGAATTCCAGTGGAAAATGTGGGGCTACAGTGTCAAGATTGAGCAATGACCAATAGTCAGGCTGGTCGGATTCATCTCAGTGCTAATTTGTGGGTGGATATTATCGGTCATAGATGCCCAAATAGGGGGTGATACCAAGTAAATTTATCATGGTGTCTCAACTAGATGGTGGAGGCAACATCAACTTGGGCATACTAGTGCTAGCGAAATTATACCATCTACTCCAGCACATTAGCGAGGGAAAGAGGTCACTGCAGGTGTGTACGCCTTTCCACTTTTTGTATAGTTGTATTATGGAACATGTGGGGGGATATGAATATATTAACCCCATTTATCCACTTGGGATACATTCTTGGCCATCAATTTTGAATATTGTGGGGAGTGCTCCATTGAAGCAAGATACAGTGACTGTGATGGGTAAGATGGGGTGGGCAGAGCAATTCATCTTTTACCCATTTCCTTTTCCTACTAGAACCTATACTAATGATGGCACAAATACTATAGAGAAGTGGTCATATCTACTATATTTCCACAGTGGTGTTCTAGTGGAACGAGTAGACTGTGAACCTATATGTGAACCATATACCCCACACCGATTCATACGACAATTTTGGTGCATGTAGAGGCTAACTCCACAAGTGTATAAAAATGGTCACTATGAGAACCACCTATGTGTGATGCGAGAACTATTGGATGATGTTTACAAGAGATGATGGGATGATGTAAAGTGAGTTTCCTCCATCCAATGCTACATTCGGACGAGTTCACGAGTATGCATAGAGCTGGGAGGCCGCCTACCCTGGTGAGATTCTAAAGCGACTGACTCTCTGGGAAAGAAAAGTGGTCTGTACACCTCAACATTAAACAATGAAAATGGGGGGATGTCAAGAAGGCGGTGTGAACATGTGTCAAGTGAGAGAGGTATTAGTGTGAACATGAGAACATGCGAACATGCGAACATGAGAACATGCGAACATGCGAACATGAGAACATGAGAACATGAAAAAATGAGAATACGCAAACATAAAAACATGAAAACATGCGTTAGCAGACCCTAGACTAGTGAGAACATATAAGTTGAATCACCAGGGTTAGTGGGCCATGAATCAGTAGACCCGGGAACAGTGCTGGCTGGGGGTGAATAGAGAGAGGTATCAATGATGGGACTGGTGGCTCTGCCTGGGAGGACCCAAGAGATAGGTGAACCATCCTAGGGATTTTGAAGGGTCCCCCCTCAAGCTTCAGGGAAGAAACTGTATCTGGTAATGATTACTTTTGATGAATTCTTTCTAGAGGCCTGGAAATATTGGGAAAAGAGTAAACCGTATCTTACTGTTAACGTACTATGGATAAACTTGGACATGCACGAGATAGTGCTGGGAGAACTTGGATTTGAAAAAGGTAGCTTCAATGCTACCCCTACTGAGGGAAGAACATTTGGGATGGAACTGGAGGATGTAATACACTTCTGTGGAGACATGCGGCCAATGATCCACTGGGTAACAGTGGTGTTGAACATGACTACTCCTACCGAATTAACAACAGCTCAACTGGAAGATAATTTTTCCTTTCCCAGTTATGCAGACAAATCTTTTGGGGAATAATTCAATGAGAGAGATTTCCACAGAGCAACAGAGTGGACTTCCAATAGAGACTCTCCTCAAGAAGGTGAAATAGTGGCCTCAGGGGGGATTTACTTGGGTGAGTTCTCCAAAACTCTAAAAGTGAGTTCCCACTCCCATTTATTGCGTGAGGGCCCTTCTTACCTTATCTTGGTTTCTCAACTGACACTTATATGTGTAGAAGAATCTTCAATCAACCACTCCCACTGGTGGGGACAAATGTATGAGTGGAGAAGAGGGATAAACACTGGGACCTGCAACCAGAGAGATAACGGTTGTGGAATCCAACAGTGTTGTGGGAGCAGGGGTAGCCTCCTCATAATCTTCAGCACCCATAATCAAATATGGAGGACTATGTCCTATCCTCCTAGAAATGATATATCTGAGAAGAGATAAAGTGGATGACTAGGGTAAATCTCATGCTTTATAGTTTTACCCATTTCCTGATTGGTCAAATTTAGCTAACACAAACCATTCTTGCACAATTTCTAGGATGGTACACATGTTTCTGGTGAAAATGGATGAAAGAATTGAGGTTCTACTTCAAAGAGGGGTGTTGGTCCCTATAGTACCAAGTGCCTGGGATGACAAGGCCATAGTTCCTTTTGAGAGACCGGTGGCAATGAGTGATACCGCAGATGGGAAATATTTTGGATTCAACCAGGTGGACATAATTGAAATAGAATCAAGAATTAAAACCAGCATGAAGGAGATCCTGATACTGAGCTCCTGGAGGCATTTCCAGAATATGAACCTATTGACCTAGAGGAGCATGATGAGACTACTTCTGATGAAGAGGATGACAAGGATGTCTACCAACAGTCATGGAAATTGATAAAAAATTTCATTTAAAACCCCCTAAAATCACAATGGATAAATCAGATGGGAAAACATATCCCTTGGCTGCGAGAACTTTTCATTGGAGGAGTGGATTCCCGATTCACTCACATGATTATCCATGATTACCTTGCTAATAAGGTGAGGGAGTATGCGAGTATCCTCATTGTTGGTCGACAGTAGAGGAATTCCATCAATATCAAAATAATTGAAGAGGCTAAACAAGAATTCTGGTGTTTGAGGGTGTGGGTGACTGAACATTATGCTTTTATTAACACCCAATCGGAATATGTATCTTGATTAAAGGCACAACTGATAGATGGTGAAGAGCAGATGAGGTGATCATCCCAATAAATGACTAATATCCAAGACGATTAAGTCCAGGTGTGCACCAGGGCCGATGAATTGCGCCATAAAGATATAGAAGAGGATATGGAGCTTACTAGGTGAGAGAAAATGTTGGAGGCCATGCACCAAAGAGTGGTGGAGCTGGAACACTCCATTGAAGAGGTCAATCCATCTGTTGGAGGGGGAAATCCATGGGCTTTGTAACTTGTATGAACTCATAAACATACTTTCATACTTTCTTGTTTATTTTTCTTGCGTACATGAACCCCATTATTTGATTTCATTACTGCATCTCAAACATATCTATGAAATATCCGGTGATCACTCCCTAAGCTCATGTGGGTCATCCCCAATGTGAGAAACAAGGGATGAACACATAATGATTCCCTTTGGATAAAATAATTCCAACCAATCACCAGGAACCAAGGGTCTATATGACCACCCAGAGTTTTTGGCAATAATTATAAAAATATCCTAACTGTCCTCTCCCAACATGCTCTAGCACATGAGCAGGATAATATCAGGGGAGTTAGAATCCATCCAAACAAAGGGTAAGGAAGAATGTGAATTACGATACCCCAAATTCGGGACATTGTGAGTATGGAATGATGACATGGGTTCTCTATTGACCAAATTGGAAACACATAATCCATATCGCATTAGCCTAAAATGGAAACAAACAACTTAGGTCCAACCGTTGACCGCATTTGAAACACGGGTTCAAACCCAAATTGTTGTTTGTTGTCTTCCAAAACATTGGCCCAGGATGGTAGGTGAGACTTAAGGCCAAGCATCCTAACCGTTAGGGGGTTATTTAAGATGTGAAAGGGAATGGGGGTCCAAAATATAGGGCAAAGATAGCATGGTGATGGAAGGATGGGATGTTTAGATAGAGTCCAACACTCTTAGAATTATTCCACTGCGAAAAAAATGCATCGGGTGAGCATATCAGTCTAAATCAGGATCAGGAATACTTCAAGGAGAGACATCTCTGGCAAGGACCTTGGAGGGTCAACAATTTTATGTCGTTTAAATGGGGATGGTGATCATCCATTTTATCATCATACACTGAGGATGATGGAATAATTTAACGTAATATGGTCAGAACGTCACAAATAGTTTAAGGTCGTATGATCAGGATGTTGCACATAGTTTAAGTTCATATTTTTTGGACCCTTACCAATAGTTTAAAGTCATGTTATATAGAATGGAAACCCCTAGATTAAGGTCATATAGTTTGTACCATGATTTTTTGAAAGGAACCAAGAAAGTTAATAGTCTTGGGGCTGGGCTTGAGGTGAAATGTCAGGGAATTCCTAAATTTCCCATAAAGATGAGAATCAATTCATACATAGTTCTTGAAGGTGCTACGATAGGCGACCAATACAAAAAATGGGTATATCTTTTTTCCAAGAGGAATGCCGTAATTGTTATATAGTTTTAATATTGTGAAAAAGTTGATAGTAATAATCTTAATTTAAGGTCATTGAACTCAAAACATAAGGTTCCCAATATAATTTCATGTGCATGGGACATGCCCGTGTAGTTTATTATCATGTAGTAAAGATAAATAAATGTAGAACATTCAATAAAGGTATGTGGAACAGCTACTAAAAACCCGATGTGAATGAGGACATAATTTCACACCACACCACATACTTTCGAGGATACTCAAGACAGAATGGAATAAAAGGGTTCGTGGTGATGCAACTAGACCACTGAAAAGAGGTCTGGGCATCACTATTTATCCCATAAGGATGGGAATCAAGCCATATGTAGTTTTTAAAGGTGGTATGATAGGCTACAAATACAAAAAGGGGAAACGTATTCTTGTGTGAATACATTGAATGGAAAGGTAATTTATTGTTACACAACTTGGGTGCAAAAGATGTAGTTTAACACCATATGATAAAGACTTAAGAGATCTTAGTTTATGGTCATATAGCTTGGACCAAAAATCGGATGATTCTTGTAGAGGAAATATTCGATGTGGTTCTATAAAGAAACCCGATAGGAATGAGGAAAAAATAGTATGCACTGCATGAAAATTTTTCAAAAGAACACACACAATTTAAAGTCATGATTCCTGGAATAAGGGACCAAAGCTCCTAGTTTAAGGTCATATATTTTAGAAAAAAAGAAGTGTAGTTATTCATTTTATTTAAAAACCATACCCATATCCCTAAGGCCACATGATCTATGCTCAATGTGGGAAACAAGGGCCAAGAATATCTTTCCAACACATGGAATACATAGCTGGGGTAGATGGTGTGGAGTCAAAGATGACCCTCACGATGCTGATTCACCCTCTTTAATGTGCATAGGTGCACATAGGGATAACACCAAGGGTGTTGAAATTCCACTTGAACATGATGGAGTGGAAAGGGATTTGCATCATGCGACCAATATTTAAAGCTTAATAGGGGTGGTGTAATGATAAAGGATAACCATTTACCCTATTCAAAACACATCATCCATATCGTGTGACCTGAAATGGGAACTAACATATGAGGGTTGACTATTAACCAGATTTGAAATGAAGAACCTATCTTAAAATGTCATTCAAAATCTTTTAGGTTATTGGACCAGAGTGGTAAGCGGGCTATAAGGCTGAGAATCCATACCATCTGGGGGTCCTTTCAGATGTGAAAGGTGATGGAAACCCAAATAAAGGGAGATGTGAAGCATGAAAATGAATTAAATCATGTCCAAGAATAATCCAACACTCTAGGTCCTAAACCATAGTGTATCTAAGCATGTTGGTGAGGAATAATAGAGCTCGAGAATCTCAAAAGAGAAGGGGGAAAATGAGTTGATGAACCTAGGGCTGGACCTGAGGATGAAATGTTTGGGTGTTCCTATGTATCCCATAATGATTGGAATCAATCCATACATAGTTTTGGAGATGCCATGTGGTTTAATTTCATGCAGTAAGAATGAAAGGAGAATTGAAGGGAGATCCATAAAGGGAATTATACGGAATTTATATTATAAAACTGGTGTTAATGAGGACATAAGTCCACATACGCCACACCACGTGCTTCTGAAAGAGTTTGGGTCAGGGGGCCAGAAAGAAGGCAGGATTTGAGGTATCTGGGATGGACCAGTAGAAAAAATTTATAGGAATTTCTATATATCCCATGAGTATGGGAATCAATCTATATGTAATTCATGTAGGTGGTATGGCAGGGGGCCAATACCAAGGTCAATACTGTCGTGCAGGTCTGGACCATGCACCAAAAGAAGTGGCATTTCATGGATCTTGTTTGTTCTTCAGTGTGGGTGTGTTTTTTAAGAAAAAAACCCAAGACTGAGAATATGAGCATTTCCATATGAATCCAGTCATATGGAGGCCTTGAAAAATTACATGGTGGATGAATGATACCAAACATGATGTTCCCTCAAGTGAGGACACCACAATGCGGTGCCGTTTTTCGTCGTGTGGCCAAGACGATAGTGTCACAGTTTAAGGTCGTATGACAGGACTGACCCATGAATTTTAACCCCATGATGAAAATATGCAGTATTTTAAAGTCATGTAGGACCATAAAACATATTTTAATGTCAAATGGATTGGACGAATATAGAAGAATGGGGTTCTGAAGGGAATGCACATGGCGTGCTAAAGCATACCCGACGTGAATAAGGAAATCAGTCTACGTCAGACCACGTACAATCCTAGGGGGAGGAGACCTCATGCCAAGGGTACAAAAAAGATCAAAGGACATGGGGATAGACCCGAAGATGAAATTTTCGAGAGTTCCTATGTATCCCATGAGGATGGGAACCAATCCATAAGTAGTTTAAGAAATTCCATACAGTTTAACATCATATGGTAAGGACGCAGATATGAGGGACTATCCCTTAAAGGTAAGTACATGGTGAGGCTATTATAGACCCAACATCAATGAGGAAATAAGTACACTTATTCCACACCACACAATCCCATAATAATCAGGGATAAATGGATGAACAGAAGAGATAATTAGTGGTGCCCGAGCTGGACTCGAATATTAAATGTCTGTCCAATATTACGTATCCCATGAGGATGAGAATCAAGATGTACATAGTTCTAGAAATTCCATGCAGTTTAACATCAGGTGGTGAGGACTATGAGATCTTAGTTTAAGGTTGTATTTATCAGACCATAAGCTAGTGAGATTATTCCAAGCAGGTGTAAACCTTGACCAAATCCCTAATCCTACATGAGTTACTGTCATTGTGGGAAACAATGGTAGAGAAGATATTTGTGTCACATGGAATACACAGAAAGGTGAAATAATGCAGAGTCAAGGATGACACCATGATATTGATTCTTCATCTTAATGTGAAAATGTACATAGAGGGATAACACCAAGGGTGTCATAATTCCACTTGGATGTGATGAAGTGGAAAGGGACATGAATTAGGAGACCAATATTTTGGACATAATGAGGATGGTGTAACGATGAAGGATAATCATTGAGCATGTTCAAAACATAGCATCCACACCGTGTGACATGAAATGGGATCAACATATGAGCATCGACCACTGACCATATTCGTTGTGCGTGACTTTTGTAAAATTTTCATTCGAGATCCTCTAGGATGTTGGCCCAAAGTGGTAGGTGATCCATAAGGATGAACATCCATACCATTTGGAGGTCATTTTAGATGTGGAATATGATGAAAACCCAAATAAAGGGAGACCTGAATCATGGAAATGAAGGAAAGAAAGTTCACATAGAATCCAACACTCTAGGTCCTAAATCTCAGTCTATCTGAGCACATTAGTGAGGTCAAGAGGCCCAATTGAGAGATGACAACTTGAGGATATGAGTGGGGGAAATGGTAATAGAGAGATATTAAAATATAGATACGCAGCATGGTTATTGAAAGCCCGATGTGAATGTGGAAATAAGTCAATACCACACCACACAAACTCCCGAGAACATAGGCCAAGGGACAGAAGGAAGAGAAGGATTCTAAAAAAACAGGTCTAGACCTAAAGACAAACTAGACAGGTGTTCCTTTATATCCCATGAATATGGGAATCAAGCCACACGTAGTTATAAAACCACCATGTAGTTTAGAATCATATAGTAAGAACATAGAAAATGGATATCTTGAAGAGTAATGTGTATGGCATGGAAAATTATATGACGTGAATGAGGACATAATCCCACACACACCATTCCATTCATAATTCCAAGAGAGAACTCAGGCTAAATGGTCAAGAAAAAGAACAGATGAACCTAGGATGGACCTAAAAATGCAATGTTCAGGTGTTCCTATGTATCTCATGAGGATTGGAATCAAGACATATGAAGTTCTTGAAGATGACCAATAGTTTAATGTTATTCGGTACAGACAATAGATGAAATAAATTTTGGAAGGAGGGGCACATGATGCGGCCATTATAAAAATGATGTGAATGGGGACAAAAGGAGTCCACATCTCACCATACACAACCTTCGAAGAGAACTAAACCTAGGGAGAGGTGAAGAGGTTTGTTGGGATGGACCTGAAGAAGAAATGTCTAGGCCTTCCTACATATCCCATAAGAATGGTAATCAAGTCAAAAATAGTTTTGAAAACATAGTGAAGTTTAAAATAATGCAACAAGGATGTATGAGATATTAGTTTAAAGTCATAGATATCAGACCATTTACAGTTTAATGTATTTTAGAATGAGGATTTGTAGTTTAATGTCAGCCAGGATGGTAATACATTTTAACATATTTCAGGATGAGGATTACCTCACATGAGGTACTTCTTGAGGAATTTGGCATTGGTGGAAGGAGTAATACATTCACCATCCACAGTGACCAGAGATTATGCACCATAAGGGTAAACCTTGTGAATGACATAAGGTCCCTTTAATTTGGGCTCTAGCTTCAGTGGCTTCCTGATGGGTATCATCAGCGTTCTCAGAGCCAATACTTCATCACTTTATAAGAAGGAGCATAGACACACTTTCTTATTAAAAGCCCTAACTATCTTGTTCTTATGCCTCTATAGATTGTGAAATGTGTGAATCCTATTCTCATCAAGAGTTTCTAGTTCAGATAGATGGATTTCGACTACTTTATCTGCTGCATACTAATTGTAGATGGATATGTGTAGTGAGGGTAGCTGAATCTCGATGGGAAAGAATACATCTATTCCGTACACTAGGGAATATGAAGTCACCTGAGTGGAATTACAAGTTGTCATATGGTAAGCCTAGAGAGCGTTGGGGAGTTTTTCTAACCAACTATTCTTGTTCTTCCCCAAAATCTTATTTAAGATTTTATAAAGGTTTTTATTGAATGACTCAATATATCCATTTTCTTATACATGATATCGAGAGGTATGATTAGAAAAAATATTGTACTTGACGTGCAATTTCTTCAGTATGGCTGCTTGGAAGTTGGTTCCGTTATCAATGAGGACAGCATGAGGAACTCTAAATTGGTAGATGATATTGGAGATCATGAAATGAACAACAGAACAAGACTTGACTTCCTTGAGAGGAATTTCCTCTTCCCACTTGGAAAAGAAATCCGTAGTAGTCAGAATGAACCCACACTGGCGAGCTGTTGTTGGTAGATATGGTCCCATGTTATCGAGCCCCTAGGACCCAAATGACAAAGACTACTTGGTAGTGTGGCGAGGCTCCAGTGGACGATGCACAAAATTAGTGTGGATCAGTCATGCATGACACCTCTTGGAAAACTTGATATAGTCAAAAATCATCGTGGGATAAAAGTATCCCAATCTTCAAATTTGAAGAGAAATTTTCGGCCCTACCCAATATGCCCTCCAAGAACCCACATGAACTTCTGGAATGACTTGCGAAATATCACCTCCTTGAATGAAACATTGGAGAATCCCATCAAACCCACAACTGTAGAGGACCTTCTCAAGACTAGGACCACTCTGGAGGGTAAATTGCATTGCGCGCCGATGAAATCACTCACATTTAGCTAGGTCTATCAAGAGATTACCATGCAGGAGATACTTGATAAATGGATTTGTCCAGTAAGGGGTCCCTTCCAACACCGCAACAAGGGGACTTGGGGGTCCCTATGTGGAGGCCCCAGAGGTAAGGTGGATTACCTTTTGGATATCATCATCATTTGGAGTGACGAGGGTGATGACTCTTCGATGTGCCACATGGATAATAAAATCACCTTGGTCAGGATATGCAAGAGATGCAGTAAGGCTAGCCAAGGAAACGTCTCGACCATTCTGTGATCGAGGGAAATGAGTGAATTTTGATTGAGAAGGGAACTGGGCCATCAGGTGGTGAGTATTCTCTTACAATGGTATAATCTCCAGCTTCCTGAAGATGTTGTCACCATTGATCTTATTGATGGCTAGTTCGGAGTCCCCTTTCACATGCAGGTGGGTAACTTCAATCTCAAGAGCCAGCTCAAGACTAGTGATGAGAGCCTGGTACTCTACCTTGTTTTTGGTACAACATTCTGACAACCATAATGAATATGGTAGGACAGCTTGTGCAGGCATGATGGAGATGATACCCATGACCAATCTGTTGAGTCAGGGATCATTGAGTCTTCTATCATTAGAGCTTAGAGAAGTTCTATCAAAGTGTATTTTCCAACATGGAATATCTTGATCCACTGAGAGTATTTCCTCATCTAGAAAATCAAGATTCAGAGTCTACTCTGCAGGGGTTGGATGGGTGACAATAAATCCTACCAATGCCTATCCATTGATAGCCTTATGGGGGATAAAATTTATGTTGAGATATTGAAGGATCACTACCCACTATGCTAGAAGTTATTTCAACATATGGAAGTTTAGAATATACTTTAGCAGATCAAATCTTGACACTAGGTATATCTCTTGGTGCTACAAATAACTTCACAATTTCTGCACTGCAAATTCTAGTGCAAGGCATCTCTTTCCGACAGAGGAATAGCTGGTCTCTGTATCAAGGAGCATGTGACTAAGATAATATAAACTATTATCCATTCCATCATTGTTCTTCTGGGAGAGAAGGGAACTAACGGATTATTCTAGAATAGTCACATAGAGGACCAATGACTTTCTGGAAACAGGCGTCATTATAACCGAAGGATGTAGCAAGAACTGATTTATTTCCTCAAAATTAATCTGACACTCCTCATACCACTGAGACCCGAAACCTTTCTCCATGAGCTATAAAATGTCTTACACTTTCCATCCAAATTTTCTGTGAATCTGCATATGTAGGCTAAGTGGTCTTGAAAGCCTCAGAGCTATTGAATATTGATTGGAGGATTCATCTAGATGATGGACTTGATTTTTTACAGATCAATCTCAACACCTCTTTTTCTGACAATAAAGTTAAGAAACTGTATACAGGTGACCCTAAAGGAATAATTCAAGGGGTTCATCTTGAGATAGCAGGAACAGAGGAAGATAAACACTTTCTCAAGATCTAAGAGATGGTCCCGACTCTTGTAGGATTTAACCACCAGATCATTCATGTAGCATTCAACCAATGTGCCAAGGATCGTCTTGAATATGAGGTCTATGGTTTGCTAATAGGTGGCCCCAACATTTTTTAGACTAAAAGGCATTAACTGGTAGAAAATGTACCATGTGGTGAACTTAAGGTGGTAGAATCTTTGTCCTCAGGGTCCATTCGAATTTGATTATATCTAGAATACCCATCCTTGAAGGAGAGAGCCTGGAACCTAGCAATGACATCAATCAAAAGTTATGTCACAAAAAGGGGAAGTCATCCTTCAAATAGTGATTGTAGAGAGCCCAAAAGTTGATATAGAATCTGATATACCCATTCTTATTAGTGAAGGGAACAATTTTAGATAACCATTTGGGGTATTGGACCTCCTCGACGAAGTTGGCTTCGATGTGCTTATGAACCTTGACCTTGACCATGGCACCGTGAGAAGGGTGAATCTTTCTGGGAGGCTATTTGAACCCATGATGATTTGCTGGGAGACTGAGTTGGTGGAAATAAACCTAAGGATCTAGCCCTATCATCTCATAATAACTCTAGATGAATACATCACGATGCTGCTTCAAAAAATAAACATATTGCTATTGATCTTCTGTAGGCATAGTAGTGCTGATCAGTGTTGGTTTCAGATATGTCTCAGTATTTATGTTCCCCTGTATCAATTCATCGACCATAGTGGAGACACCCTCTTTGAATGTGGGAGGGGCATCTTCCAAATCCTCTTCTTCATTGAAGGTGAGAGGATTATTGGAAATAGGAAACTCCTCTAAGTCAACAGATCCTGACGGGACAGTAATGCCAGCCTAAGCGGTAGTAGAAACCCCATCAAGGGACTCCTGCACTACTGAAACCATGGTAACAAAAGCCTTCAAACCGATCCCATATGGCCTTCAAACAAAGGTACCACATTTGATAATATAAAATCAATAGTGAAACATCATCTTTAGCAGGTTTGTCCTGGCCCAACGAAATAGGAAAGTATGACATATCGATGTTTCCAAGGGGCGGACATCCCAATACCTTATATGAGTAGGGGGATCTAGGGTCACCTGATCCTTATTTGTGTAGGAAAACATGTTGATCACACTATGTTCCTTATACTTGGGAATTTTATTTCCCCTCATTCAAAATACAACAAAGAATTTTTCTAAATTTGGGGTCATGGCCTCCAATCGGTGGATAGGGAAAATATAGGTGTTATCTAGGTCTGTCCACAAATCAGTCACAGTTGTAGCATGTTCAACCTCATTATCTAGAATCTCATTTTCTTTTCTCTTGTAATATTTAACATCCATGTAGTAGGTTTTTCAAGAGGCATAGGGGGATGCATCACCTCAGAGTATTCCTACTTGACCATTAAGGGAGTATTTAAGGCACTGGTGATATGAGGAAGGGACTACTGTATGCACATGGACACATGGTCTACCCATCAACGTGTTTTATGTGGTGTCTTATGTGACAACCATGAACTCGGTGCTAGAGACTAAGCCACTGAACTAGGTATTCAGAATTTTTTTTACAATCAGTGTCTATTCCGTCCTGTTGTAACCTCGAATTTTTAGGTCAGAGGGACTCAGATATGCCTCAGACAGTCCCATCATTAGAAGTGTCCAAGTTGGGATAAGTTTCATGCCAGATCCCTTGTCAATAAGACGTTGGTGGACCTCCACGCCATTGAAATGACCCATGATGTATAATGGGAATATGTGTCCCTATATAGGATAACCTTAATATTCTCCATAGAAAGAGATAATGTCCTAACTTTTCGCATGCTCCACTGTAACAACATTGAAGGATTATATGGTTTCTATCTCTATCTCAAACTAGCAGGGTCTTCTTAAATCCTTTTCATGGAATTCACACATATCTACTGACAGGTAGAGAGAATCAGGGATAGAGTGAATTATAATAATACTGGAAAGATTCTTGTGGATATCATACTTCCATGCCAGGCATAAACTTTTGCTGATAGGAGGTCGCTCTGTGGATGTATGTTTGATGGGCGCTTCTGGTTGAACTGGAGGATTCTGGATGGTGTTGGGAATGACTCATTGGTCACTAGTCAAACAGCAAAGAGTGACAACCATATGAGGTCCAGATGAGTGAGGTCTATCTATAATAGAACATGACTGACCATAGCACGATCCTGGTGGCTCTACCTAATCAAGTAGCACAAATGGTGGTGGAGGAAGATCTGATGAAATGAGATGGGAAGGATGTGTGTGTTGAGATCCGTGTTGGGCCTACTATTTGGTCTCGGTGGTGTGTACAACTTGGATGAAAGCATTGACTAATGCATTATGGCGATTCACATACCCACTGCTTCATCAATGTTGGCATTGTATGGGGATGTTTTGAGAGTCCTCATGGTACTCTTTATCTTTGAGAACCATGTAAGGGTTTACCAGCTTCACGATATTGACTGAAGTGTTCCCTTGATCATTACTTGAATAATCCTTTATCGCTGGGCAGATTCTGGGGAAATCTCTATCTCTAGGGCATGAAATCACCGAGTGTGTGGGATGATGATGGAATCCATGGTGGAATTTTCTTTCCCTTATGTCATTTATTCTTTCCCTTCTGGGAAGGGGAAGACTGAGATGTTGATGTAGAAGTAGTGGATATAGGTAACACGATAACTTTTGAAGGCTTGAGTTGATTCAAACATGCACAGATAATACTATGGGTAAGGGAGACTACCTTGCGATCCATTCATTCATTATATTTTTGAGACCCATTGTTAGAAACATGCTACCACTCCCCCTATCTATAGTTGTTAGGATTTATAAACACACATGCCATGTGTGCTGAGGTTGGGCCCAACCTGACTATATTGTCATCGACCTAGTCTTGGAGCCATTCTTCAAATAGATAGAACTACTTGAGTGTGTTCCTAAGGAACCGGTGATAGGGGCAATAATTAGATAAATCAATGAGTTCCAACTCTTTAGGAATCCAGCATTCATGAAACTGCAGGATTCCTTGATCCATAGAACTTATGAAGTACCTAGGAACCTGAGCCTCATTAAATGATTAGGTCCATTTCCTTCTATCCAGGAAGGGGGATCTGGGAGCCTGGCCCTGAAGAGGGGATGAAGGAGCATGATGGGGATGATAAACCTGATTACCTCACCTAGGTGGAGGTGGCACGTTACACGGGGGAGCCTATGGATTTTGAGGTGGGAACTGCTGGGATGGAAGCTGCACCTGAGGTGGTGGGCCTCGACAAAGCTATGGAGGTGGCTCTACTGGTAAAAATCCCTGCTGCATGGGGGACTCTATTTGTGCTACCCTAGTAGGTTCGTCCTTAACGACTATTCTTGAGGGAACCACATGAGGTAATAGACATGCCTTCTTAACTTTCTACAAGGATTTTTCTAAATGTTGAACTTTATTAGACAAATCCCAAAACCCACCTAGGATGTTCTGAGTGATGAGATAAGGGACTAGTTAGGTCTTCACATTCCCCACACACATTGCCATCAACTGTTCCTGGGATAGTGTCATATTAATAGAATATGTTTTGTACATCCACCTGGAAACAAAGTCTGTGATGTGCTCATCAGTCCTCTACTTGCATTTGAAGAGGCTAACAATTCTTGTCTTACGGGTGGTGGAATTGAACTGGTAGAGAAACTTCCTAAGAAGGTCCTCCCAATTAGCTACTGACCTAATAGGTAACATTATGTACCAAAAAAATGTGGGCCCTTCCAGTGTTTGCATGAAACACCAGAGCTTTATGGCCTCTTGCTGTGTTGGAGTTCCCACCAAGGGTTCACACCTTGAAATAAAGTGGGCCAGATGCTACATCTGATTGCTCATCCCATTAAAGAGGGGAGAAAGTAGGATTTCCAAAACCTGGGGTTTTTGGAATATCATCCACCTAGACCGGATATGGATTTCCATCAGGTGGGATTTCAACTTTTCATGTTTCTAGGGCCTCGCGACAAGCAATAAGTGCTGCCATCAGATCATCTGGAAAAGTATTCCGATCTTGATGAGGATTTATTACCACTAGTGTGTTGGTAGGTTTTTCATCAATTTAAGTAGGACCATCATCTCATGGAGCAGTTGGTGGGATTACTTAAAGGAATATCGGGGGAATGACGTGTGGAATAGTTGGGTGAACCTGAGCTGGGTCCTAAGGAGGGTTATCATGAAACTCAAGTGGATTTGGTGATGGATAGTGCACCTACTTTCTATAAACACCACCCTATACTATATCTATATTGGAAAGATGGTTAAGGTCACCTGGAGGTAACTCGCCGAGGGGAGGTTGTACCTGCCTGTACTACCCTGACTGAGGATTTCCGTAATCTGGTTGCTATTTTGTAGCATGTTCAACGAGAAGGTCATTAACAATATTTTTATGTTCTGCGAGATATTGACGGAATGAAACCTTTTTGGGGTCATCTTTAATCTTTTTACTAATCCATAAGGGTCTGAGGGTTTGATGGTCCCTGTGTGCTCTTTACCCTTATTGGGGTCCCAGCTGAAGGACAATGATTCGGAAGGTACAGGAAGGCCCAATAAGATTCTTTGGTGGCGAGTAAACCTACCTGAAGGATCCAACAGGGGTGGAACTACCCCAGGGGGTAAGTTATATTCATTGAGTCAGATCTTGGTTTCTTCCTCTGATAGGTTGTCCATTTTAACTATGATTGTTCCTAGAGGAATATACTCAATATCACCTGGAAAGTTCGGCTGGAGCTAGATAGGACTGAAATCAAGGGAATCTTACTACCCCCAACCAAATATATGAATATGGGGGGAAGCCTCCTTAATAATTTTGTGAATCAATGTAATACTCTGGATGCATCATTGTTTGAGGATCAGATGATAACTGGGCGAATCAGGGCGCTGATCCATGGGGAGCGCAACCAAGTCGACCTTACGACTTTGCTAGCCGATGTCGTCGAAGTGTCCTTGTCTCTTGGGATAAGGTACCCATTGATGATGGAGACAGAAGTGAATTACCCAGAGAGTTTGGAAGAAGAACATGACCTCCTCTTGGGTGAGATATTTCGGAATGCTGAAACCTGCTATTGCAATGGGGCAGAACATCTTAGGGAGATGATCTGTAGTGAGCAAGTTCCACAAACTTCTTGGATCAGACTATTGATCCAGCCCTGTATTTCCCTATTCATCCACTTGGGGAGATTGAGGGATTAATAAAGACATTTAAGAGGACCATTGTAATGGTATACTGGCCAGTGGAGAGTACAATTCACAAGCTGACAAGCCACCACATCTTGGGCTATTTCTGAAGAATGCACTAATTACAACACCACATCCCAATAATTCCGACTAACAACCACTACTTCTCGCACAGGGTCTGGGTTAATTGTAAATGGTTCATGATATTTCTCATCCTCTATTGGTCCCTAGGACAACTATCCTTGATCTCATGTTGTGTTGGATAATGATCTTGTTGATGGTAATGAGGATTGCACAGCCAGACCCCAGAAAGGGGAAAAGTCTTCCTCCTCTTATATGTATCTTCAGAGTGATGTAGAGATCTGGTGAACCTAACTTTCCGGAAGGATGAGTCTTATATTCCTTGTTCCTTCCCGATCCCCCAATAGAGAATATCGAGGTTAGGGTTCCAACACCAAATCAATCTCAGCCTCATAATCAGAAAAGCAAATAGGTTTGATTGTGGTTTGAAGCTTCTCAGTATTCTTCCTTTCGTGGCAGTGACCCTCCCTTCTTCCACAGGATGGTTCTTTAGGGCATGGTAGGTTTTTGATATATGGAGGTCCTTCGTGCAGATTGGTGCTTGAGTGGGGAGGACCTATGCTCGCACTATATGGGATATGAGGAGGGCCTCCATATTGGATGTTGCTGACATGGGGAGGACCTCTAATCTAAGGATCT
The DNA here is from genome assembly GCA_963277665.1 of Viscum album. NCBI lineage: Eukaryota > Viridiplantae > Streptophyta > Magnoliopsida > Santalales > Viscaceae > Viscum > Viscum album. Next base: position 1,658,159,768 of record OY728163.1, read on the forward strand.
ATGGTGTGAGGGGCACCTAGAAAAATATTGAATGGAACATGGGGAGGACCTCCGTGTTTGATAGTATTAGAGTGGGGAGGACCTCTGATGGAGCTAGTAAACACATGGGGAGTACCTTCATGGTAGTCATCCATAGTGCAGGGAGGACCTTCACGTCAGCCATCCCTAGTAGTAGTGGTACAGAGAGGGCCTTCATACTGATTATTCTAGACATGAGAAGGGTATCTGTGTTCACCGTTGATGAAGCGAGGAGGACCTCCACTTTGGTGATTGCTGTAATGGGGATGACCTCTACTAGAATAGATGAACACATGGGGAGGGTATCCATGCTGTTGGGTGACTAGCCAAGGAAGACCCTCAAGTTGAGAACATGGTATGTGAGGAAAATTTCCATACATGACATCAAAGGCATGATAAAGAAATTCATGATGGGTGTCAACAAGATGGTGATGGAATTTTCTTGGGCTGATGATAGTGGCATGGGGAGGGACCACATACCGAATTTCACTATCACAGGCTGTCCTGTGACGACTACTGCTTTCCTTGATAACAAGGAGGTCCAGTTCAACCTAATCACAGGGTGACTGGTGCTTCAACTTTGGCTGGGCTTAGAAGTGACCCTTTGTTATAATTGGGAGGTTCCCATTCCTAATGATGACAAGGGTCTGATAGCTCATGTCAGTGGTGGCTCGAGTTACTAAATATGTAGACGATGATGCCCCATGGAAGCCATGCTCCTATGCTTTCACCTGGTATTGATGCTGGCCCATCCAAACTAGAGTCGGATGTGTAGAGGGATGGACTACCTGCTCTTCGGTCTGTAGGATTAGATGAAAATGTTCATGTGGCCAGGTGGGAGCCCTCCTAAGTGGATGCCTAGATGAAGTCCTGGATGGGTGAACTTAGACATCCCTTACTTCTTTAGCATAAGGGAGTGAGTCATAGGAGCACTCTAGGGATAGGCTCCTGAAGCTGTTGAAAGTCAGAGTGAGGACCAATGACTCCCTATGTGACCCTTGGGGGTAGCGGTGTTGATGAGGCACTGAGGAATCCATGTCTTGGTGGGCCATGTCCCTTGTTTGGATGATCCCTTATTGTTTATATTGTCAAACAATAGTGTCAATCACCCTCCTCTGAATAAATTTAGTGGGTGAGAGGGGTCATGGGCACCTAGTAGTTGCGGGCATGGGAGCAATCTTAGAGGAGATAAATCCATGGGGAATTTAGGCATTCATATTTCCCATTCCCCTATGTCTACAGGAGGGAGGTTATCAGTTTCATGTAGCTTGAGCTTGGGTCCTACAAAGCAGGAAAATTCACTCATCATTACAGAAAATAGGAAGGAGGTGTGCAGTTCCCCTACACCATTCAATCTTCCATGGTCATATATTAAGATCCATACTGACAATGTCACAGGCTGGGATGCCCAATGGTCAATTGGCCCAACTCCTGGTGAGTTTCACACTAGGAACACTATTTTCTTTGTATGACCTGGTGCCAGATATCTAGATATGGTGACATTCTTATCTGCTAATGTCTCAAACACTAATAATTTCCATATTGAGGAGAATATTCACAATAGGTTCATCATTTCTATTTATGACTCTTTTTTCAGGTTGCACATCCATTTTTGGGGATGCACTAGCTGTTTGTTACCCTGCATTCTCACTTTCCAAAGTCAGGATTCATCTGTCTTTTGTTCAGGGATGTTTGATTCTTGATCGAAACATGATGATGTGATTTCAGTCTCTCCTTATGTGGATTCCTCCTTGGAACTCATTTCCTTGTCTAGATCTACCTAAAATATTATGAAGTTGTTCATGAAACTCCTACATGTGCCATATCTTTGTGGATTCTAGTTAATTACACTTCTTATGTCTGGACATTCCATGGGGTCAAGTTAGGGAAGCAACCTTTGGTCAGGGGAGTATTCACGTTGGGAATCGCTGGCATGTCTGGATGCTGGAACACTGATACACCTAGATTTTCTTCCCCTTATGATAGGGCTTCTCCAGGGTGTGGAATCCCAAGGCACCCCAGATCTATTGATAAGAATTATATTCCATAGGAAAGTATTTGAGGTTTTCCTCAGCTTCTAATGTTTAACATAGGGTATACCGTGAGTTTAACATCTAGTAGAGATGGATTGGACTGATCAGAACACTGATGGGAGCAGATCAGATGGGTACATCCATAGAAGGGAGCACCTGGTTCCCTAAAAAAGGGATTCTTGGGTCCCTACAAAGGGTAAACCATGGTATACCATTGGCTGTGATTGAACCCGATGGAGGCTTCCTACATATCCTATATTGATGAAAGGGATCAAAACCCACATAGTTCAAAAGGGGTGATGAATCGGGGTGTACACAAAGGAAAAAAACCTGGAGACATGTTGGGGCTTACACATGTTTAGCATCCCATTATAAGAGGGACACTATTGGTTGGATGATTGGGAATCATGTGGGGCTTATGGATGGTTGGCTTCTTGAGAACTGGCGTGATGCCACCAGAATGTGGTAGCCCAGATATGAGTCAGGATGGACGATGGATGACTTGATGACGTGTATGAGATGAATGGGATGGAACTGACGTGAAGACGACAATGGTGTTGGGATTGAACCTTAGGGAGGATTCCTATCTATTCTAGTGGGTGGGAATAAAAGTCCACATAGTTTTATGGGGTGATGAGTCACCTAAGGAGGATACACGTGAGAATGGACACATGTATGGGATGCAAAGGAAGTAGGACCCCTGAGTTAAGGCATGACCTTCCCAAAAAACAAAGGCTAAAGGGAGAGACCAGTATGGGACATGGGTGATGGGACTGAACCTCAGCGAGATTTCTTACGTATCCCCATGGACGAGAATCAATGTCCACATAGTTATGGAATGGGGAATAGGATGGAGGTGTATGCAAAGGACAACGACATGGAGATATGCTAGGGGCTTACACATGGTTATCATCCCATCGCAAGAGGGATAGTCTTGGTTGGAGGAATATGGATTGAGTGTGGGGCTTATGCATGGTTAGCTGCTTGGGAACTAGTCTAACACCACTATGTGGTGGACCAAGGGTATGGGTCCTAATAAAGGGTATGCCGAAGCTTGTTAGTGTTTGGGTTTGAACCTCAGGGTGGCTTCATACGTACCCTATCAAGTAGATAGGGATCAAAACCCATGTAGTTAAAAAGAATGCACTTTAACATCATGTGGGATGAAGGAGAGCCAATTTGAATTGGTTGGGACTGATGGGTGATGGGGAATTATGGGGCTTGAACCTCATAGAGGCTTTCTATGCACCCTTCTTAAATATAAGAGATCAAAGTCCATGTAGTTCAGGATGGGAAGGATGTATGGGGATTATGCATGTTTAGCAGCCCATATGGGATGTTATGGTCTATTCATGCTCTAAGCTCATGTGAGTCATGCTCTATGTGAGAAACAAGTGGCAGAAATAAACCTGACGATCGCGTCATGAAGGTATGTCAACGAGAAGTGGGGTGGGGCTTACACATGTATAGTAGACCACAGAGGAAACATGGTCTTACGTTTAGTTAGCGACACGATAAGAAAGGAGGGTGTACATGCATACGAGGAGGATATGGTCATTGTAACTGAATCATCCCATCAAAGGGTGTTGGGGCTTACGTGGAGACTAACCAAGGTGTGCATGGAGAAAAATCTCATAGGGAAAGAGAGAGAGAGAGAGAGGGAACCCATGCCCATCCCCCCTCTAATCCTCTTGTACCTACCATACATGAAACCATCACATTTTAACATCTTTTGTAGAGGATGTGGGTGATTGGTAGTTTAACATCCTACAAATCAGACAGTGATGATCAACTCCTCACACCTAGGACATACATAAATGGTGCACTTCAAGCCTTAGTGAAAGGAAAGAACCATCAATGCCATATGGAGACAAGGTTATGGAGTGATACATTAAAGGGATCATGTAAGCGTGGCTATGCAAAGAAGAAATATCCATTAGCATGCCTATATGAAGAATCACAAGGAGAAGAAAAAAAAACATGAGGCACCATTCAAGGGATCTTGAAATCACTTTGTACAAGCCTGGAGGGCCACATGGAAGAAGGGTGTGTAAATAAAGATATCTTGGAAAGTGGTAATTCATGAAGGAAAGGGTCTTTGTGAAGCTTTGGGGCTTTGAGAAGATAATGGACTTCACGAAGGTAAAGGTCTTTATAAAGGAAAGGGTCTTTGCAAAGGAAAGGGTCTTCACTAAGGAGAGACTTTAATGGACAATATGCTCTCTTTATAATATCCCTCTTTTTTGTAGAGTACGTCGCGAAGGATCTACACTTCATGAAGTCTTAAGAACCCCAAAGTCTCTCCCTCTTTTGCGAAGGTAATATTCCTTCTCAAAGGAAATCACCACAATAGGTGGAGGCCCTGAAGCACATAACGCATGGTTTGAAGAGGCCAAGTACATTTGCTGATCCATTTTGTTGGTTTTGTGAAGGTCTATGTGAAACAAAATCTCAGAAGTGGAAAGAGAAGAGTAACAGTGTTTTCAGGGGGGGAGCCCTCTATTTATAGGAAACAGAAGTCGGTGAGGGTCATAGAAGTTTCTAGGGAGAGGAGTGACACCATAGAGGAGGGGATCCATCAGAATGAATCTTCCTTGCATAGGGTGAGGGATTCTACAAAGAGGATTGCAGAGGTAGACCTCGCGATGACCGATGATCCCGTGGAGTGGCCGCACTCTGTCAGAATACATCAGACTCACTGAGGGTCCGTGATGCTGCATAGATGATCACGGAGGCAGTCCTAAAGAATGTGGTCCAACCTTGTAGAGGGCTTCATGAAGGTGCCCTTTGGGACAATTTGGAGGGATTTAGGGCCTTTTTGAGCACCAATTAACTATACCGAATCTAAGAGTTTGCTCACTACGTAGGATGAATTTCAGTGCCAACAAAAACACATCTAATGTTTAAATAAATCATGTAACTCTTAAATTAAAGGCAGAAAATTTGAAACACTTACTTCAAGTTGTAGAATCAGGTTCTCTTCAATGAAATCCATCAAAATGGAACTCAAAAGAGGGTTTACAACCCTTATAAAGAAAAAAACCAATTTAGCACAACCCTAGGCAATAAAATCAACCACAAAAGGACACTACGGTTAGTGGATATTGGTAAAAAGAGTTCAAATAGTAGAAAAACAATAGGTAATCCTTAAACTTTTAAATTTCAAGAATAATCACCAAGAAACCATCTTGAAATCCATATGGAGGAGATTTGGAGAGGGATTGAATCCCATTGAAGGCATCCAACTTGAGGGAAATCGAGTGGGGAGGCCAAGTAAAGAAAACCCACTTAAAAAGATCCTAAAATAAAAAAATACCCATCTTCAAGTAGTATTCCCAATTTACCCCCATGGTTAATCAAACCATGCGGTAACCGTTAGATCACCACTATAAAGATCTTTATGGGATGAACACTTAGGCTTTAAGGTTAAACTAACCATGTTTCTAAACCATGTGACCTAGAAAAACTCTCTAAATTTCACCCTTTTAATCAAAAAACACGTCCAACTCAATGGTAGAAACCATCCATTTAATTCAACATATAAAAGTGACACTAGGGATGTCACAATAATCATGAAAACATGGAACTTTTATATAAAGGGAACGAATCTTCAAAATTTGGAATAACTTGATTAAAACCTTGGAAATGTGGAATGAACATAATAATATAAAAATACTTGTGATAAAAGTCATAACTCCCACACTTATGTGAACAAACTCATTATGTCCATGCCTGAAAATGTAAGTAAACCCAACATGCCTATACCTATGTGAAAAAATAATCATGTCCACACCTGACTTTATCATGAGATATTAAATTAAACTAATGCATTGGAGGGTGATATATGACCCCAAACTTCATCATCCAGACTTATGTATACCACTTAAAATCAATCATAAACATGTCTTAATGAACCCATGTAAAAAGAGTGGGTTTTATAAACACTCCAAAAGAATCACACAATATAAACATAAAATTTCAAAGGATATCATAAATCTCATTTTCAAAAATTAATCATATCATAATATCATATGGAGGGTGATAAAAACATCACTTAATGAAAGAAAAACCATAGAGGGTAAATAAAAGTGAGAATAAAAAAGTTTTTAAAAAACATTTTTAAAACATTGAAGTATAAATTACATTCACGAAAAATTTTGTGTAGGTAAAGAGAAGAGTTTTGAAAAACTTATTGGAAATATTTCCTAATAAAATTTCCTTTAAAACACATAATTGTTTCAAATATAATAAGTGAAAATAATTTGAAGACGTTTTATTTTAAAAGAATATTTACTAATAGAGACTTGAAAATAGATAAAGATTTCAAAAAAGGGAATTGAAAATAATTTGAAAAATTTTGCTTCTGAAATTAATCTTTAATAATGGTTCCATAAAAATTCAATAAAAGTTATAAAAAGAAAATGTGGAGTGGATGATAAATTTTTTATTTTGAAAGGATTGAAAAACCTTTTGAACATTATGAAATAACCTTATTGAAAACCAAAATCATTAAAATGATGATAAAAAAATTGTTTTAAAATTAATAAATTTGGGAAAGGATCATTAATGAAAAATTATTTTTTATACAATAGATAAAGGATATAATTTATGGGAAGTAAAAAAAAATTTATAGAGGAAAAATACATTAAAAGATATGAAAATTACTCTTAAAAAAAGTTCAGTATGAAAAAATATTAGAATCATCAAGGAATAATTATTTGGTATGAAACATGATTCCCCAAAAAAATAAGGTATAATTTCATCCTAAAACATCATATTTGATAATATATTAATTTTGAATGATAATAGAAAAAGAGGAGTGATTATGACCCAAGGAAGAGAATTGAGTCATGAAAACCCCTTATGGATTTAGTAATTTCTAAATCCAAATTCATTGGAAGATTTAAAATAATGTGGTTATGTAAATACCATGAATTAAATCATGTATTATCCCAAAATATTTTTATTTGTTTATACACCATATAAATAAGAAATTGGTTTATAACATTAATACATGTCTCAATGAAGAGAAATAGAGATGTAAAACCCTCATAATTTGATAAGTTAATGTATTGAAAAAAAATGAAGGGGATATTTTAAAATAAACATTTATATCTCATAAAGTTTTTTTTATTTATGATGAAATAATGTATTTGGGAAGTATCTATATTACCTCAAAGTTAAATAGGTAAAAAACATGAAATCATTCCTCAACGAAGGTGAACTTGAGACAACAAACCCTTTGTTTCCTTTCTTATTTGATCACACTTTTCCAATTATAAAAAAAAATCTAACTTAATATACTATTATATAACCTCACCCATAAATATCAACCACTTATAATCCTTATTATATATTTTTTTATCATGATTACATTAATTAGTTATAGCGTATTATGACCATCAGGTGTTAATAACTTTAACCATCTTTTACATATTTAATAATTTTTATATCATTACCCATAATTTTATATAATTTTTATTATAGATATATAATTTAAGATTACATAATATATAAATTATATTTATATAAAATTTTCTTATTTTATTCCATATGTTTTTTGGTTATGTTATGTGAAAACTGAATTGATAACAACTTATTTAGGTAATTTTAGTGACAATAGAAGATTTATTAATAATAAATTATATACCTTATATAAATTTTACAAAACTATAAAATAATAATAATTTTATTTTTAACATTTAATAATATCAGTTTTTATTCTCTTATATTTATCCGTGATCGTATTTTAAAGCACTATTCATGTAGGTGGCCAAACCGACACAAACATGAACATGCTTTAACTCGATTTGTGAGTATGGATAAAAAGGTGTTTATTTTGAAATAATGTCATTATAATATAATTATAATGATATTATTTTTATTTTTTTATTATGGTGAACCATATTTTAATATGATTGTAAAAAAATTGAAAAACTAGAATAAAAATGAAAAAAGAGATTCTTCATAGAGGTAGTAGTCCATGAAAATACATGAGTGGAGTTAATTTGTTTTTATATGTGGATGGAAATGATTAAATAATGGTTGTAACATTTATATAACAACATATCAGTATAATAATGGTACTGAATTCATCATATTATTTTAGTGAAAAATATTTGGAAGAGTAATATTAAGAAGTAAAACCTAAGAAGGAGATAATACTTATGTTGGAGACTTGATATTTCCTTGGAAGTACCCTAGAAATTGAAGGGATTAGGATAAATATGAGTGATCATTGGAATATTTTTATAGGATAGGGTTTTAGGGATATTAAAATTTTATATTTTAAATGATGAATTCAAAGGATAGGTGAGTCTTGAAGGGGTGTAAGTGTTTCTTTTTTATAAGTGAAGAGAAGGGTATTTTTGCAAACACCCCTTGGATTTCAATAATTTAATTTTATTATTAAAGTATAGAGGGATTAAAAAAGGAAAAAATATGTAAAGTGGGTGAGTTTTGGTTGATTCAAACCTCAAACATCCTTAAACACACAAAAATATTTTTTGAAAAATAATGTTATTAAGATTTAAAATTATTATATAATAAATCTATCATAGTTACTAATTTTATAACCATAAATTGATTTATTATGAATTGAATAAAAGGTTTGATTATTTCATGGAAAGAAATAACTGAACCTCAACCTGAAAATACTTTATTTAAATAGAAGTCCAAAACAATTTTTTTCATATTAAAGTAACATTTCTCTTTATTTTTAAGAAATCTTGGAATATGTTTTCTATATTACAAGGTTATTTAAAAATACATAATTTTATTACTTTATTTCATATTATATTTAATTAATGGTTTTTTAATCCTCTAGGTTATTCTTACATAGTGATAATGTCATAGATATTATAATTTTTGTCAATATCATATTTTTTTGACTAAAAATAAACCTAAAAAACTAAAAAATTATATTAAGCTAATATATCCCTAATAAATACAAAAAATGATGTCCATTTTATCAAATTCACATCCTCAAATTTATAATTTTTTTATTTAAAATCATAAAAAGTATCAAAAATTATTTTTATAGAAAAATGTATTTTGGTATATTAACTATTTTTTATAAATTACTAATTAATCTAGTGTTACTATATCTTGTTAATATTCAATCAATGTAAAATTATTTTCATGAAATAATGTTCAATATTGAAATTTTTTTAAGCATAAAGTGTATTTAACAAAAATTACTTTCAAAAAGTATACAAATTCATAATATATCTCTATATATAAATATTTTATTACATTTATATTAAATACAAATTTCTACTTACATAAGCACTTTTGATCTCTGCATAAGTAATAAGTATCAGAAAAGATATGGTTACTATTTTAGGTGGCTGTTCAGCTAGTATGGATCATGTGGCAATCTCTATGAGATTGATATTATTCTGTATACGGTTTTTATAAAGACATAATTTCTTGAGTTCAGATTGGTCTTGGTCAAGGGAAAACCAAGTAAATTTATATCCCTTCCATGTTCGGATAAATGGGATTCAAAAGGAAGAATTATTCTTTTGGATTCCATTTCTTCTTAATTTATTTAATGTTTTGTTGATATGGTTAATTCAATTTATGGCTACTTATTTAATGGATAAGTTTTAATGGTCATATATAATTTTTAAAATATATCAATTTTTTTCACATTATTTTGGATTTTCATGTGAAAATTATTGTTAATAAAATATTTATTTGAGGATAATATATAATTAAATATCAGGTTATTACATTCTCCCCCTTTAATAAATTTTTTCCCCACAATTTTAATTTTTACTTACTAACAAAGCTATCTAAGGGTATTTTTAAGATGGATCAATATTTAATTTCATAATGAGGTATCAATCGCAACTATTTACTTATAATAAGAATAATCTTAATGTTGTGTTTCTTCCTATCCATTTGAGTTAAATTCCTCTCATAGTTTGGTGTTAAGACCTATTTTATTTTCCTTTGAATTCGTAGTTAATTCCTCTAGTGAAAAATTGTAATTAATTGGTTGAATGAAATAAATTTGATTCTCTATTTTTATAATTTCTACACCACACACACCTATATATTATCTCCCATGGTTAATCAATATGGTGGTTTAGAAGGAATGTTGGGGCTGAATAATGAAGTTGAAAAATAATCATCCTCATCCTTATAAGGCTCATTAAGATCCAATTATAGACCCCTCCCAGATCATTCTGAGTAGTTGTCTCTAAAATATAATATTGTACCCTCTCAACATTATCCCTCACATATGTTTATGGATTAAACTGATAATCAACCATCTCTTCAACCACCAATTTCATCAGTCCTGGACTTTCCCCTCCATAAAACCCTCTCATTTAAAGGTTGTAAGGGGATGGATACCTCGCCACATCTACTTTGAGTGAAATTTCTTGTTCCCAAATAGGAATTTCAAGACCCTAACTATTTCCCACACATGTCATATGGTCTCACATGATCTGGGGAATCAAAATTGATTCTATAACTACTCCCTATCACAAGATCACTAGGTGACCACCTTTTTCACCAGAACACTGTGTCTTGTGAAACTTTTGTTGGTGTAGGGGGATTGTATTCTACAGCTACCATTGGCATGGTTCATTGAAATTTTATGGACACATTGATGTCTACAGAAGGTGGTAGTGCATTGATAGATGATGACAAAGATGATTCATTGATATCATCTATTTCTGTTGTGAAATAAAGATCTCTTTTCATTAGCTTCTATATACTATTACACCCTCTATCTATTTTTAATAGTGAGGATGTTATGGGTAATCTAACCATGATCAATAAATATGGAGTCTATGTTGAAAAATATAATCCATTATATAAAATCTATCTAAATGACCCATAATATGATTTATATTATAATAAAATTAAATTTTGAAATGTAATAATCCTACAACAATATATTTTAGTTGATAAACAAACATTAGTTTCATACACTTCAAACGAAATCAATAAAAAATAGTGTGACCAAAATAAATACACTGTATCAACAATTATACAGTAGATGATTTAGTTACCAAAATCCACTTTATTAGAAGTCATCAAACATTCCCCACCTTATTCCCTTGGTTGTGTTAGTTTTTCATGCCAATCATTATTATACTCATTATATTTATGATGTTGAGTTGGGGAATATCCAAGAAACCCATAATTAATGTATTGGGGCGTAGTGGTTCAATTAGATTAATTTTTTCACTCCTATTATGCTATTTGAACTCTCTATTTTCCTATTATGGTTTGACTATTGATGACCCCCTCTTCAATAAGTAAATCATCTTCCAACACCCTTAAGAAAATTCCCTTGGTGCTTTTTAATTTTTTTTACATATAGGAAATTGAACATTTTTTCCTTCACCATATTGATCACTTGACCTTTCCTGAGAATCCATATGTATCTTATTTGTTATGTTTATAGCTTTAACTATGTTCACATTATTAATCCTTTTTCATGATATCTAGTTTGGCATAATCAAAATTTTTCTCATTCCATATCCCATTTTGATGGGTTGTTATTTGAGGTAATCTCTACATTTTCTCACACACCCATGGTTCCTTCTAGTTCCAGCCATTACTAAAACTAAAAGGGTTGACATGAGTGAAAAAACATTAACATTATACGGGGAGTTGTCATAATTATAAAATTAATTCAACCTTAAAACATCTTGTTTAGTTATATTTTATCATCGGACGAGAATTACATTAGTTCAACCAATATCAATGTTAGTTTAACCTAGGTTATGTTGAGTTGGGTTATCTTATGATTCTTAACATAAACCCTCAAATTAATTAGGAAATCAATATTTATTAGTTGTTCATAAAGGGAATATGATCAATCAAATATATCCCTTATGAGTGTCATTCCATGTGTGTAGTTAGGCCTTTATATCATACACTATGTGATGATTCAGTTAATACCCAACACACATTTTTCAGGGTTATTACCACTAGGTACATTTATACTAGATCCCGAATCTACTTGTAGTATCCAGCAATATATGTATTTGTAGGGAAAACCATCTACTCAATATTTTTCCAATATTTCAAGATATTATCCTATACTTATAATCATATCTAGAGTTTTTACTCAGGATATATAAAAAATATCCAAAATATCCAAAATAATATATAAAATAACTAAAATTTACTCTAATACCAACTACAATGACCTAAGATAAACATGAAATAAATAATACATTAATCTCATGATTTAAATAATACATCGCATAAAAGTCACATATTGTAAAGATTGAAAGGTTTATTTTCTTTGAAATTAGCTAAATAAACATCATATTTTACAATAATTTCAATCCTTTATCCATAATAATGATCCTCTATACCCTTTTTTGGATATCTCACTTGATTTAATCATCTTCATAACTAGTAGATTGGAAACACAATAAATGGGTGAGCTTAGATTCTCAGTAAGGGTAAAACATATCATAACATGAAGGGAAACACAAGGCGGAAAAAATATCATAATAAAATATCAAAATAACTTAGATGATAATAATAAAACATGTTATAGTAAATTAAGATCATAAAAATATCATTAAGGAAGCATAAAATGTATAACATATCTCAAAACACATCTTAATAACCATTTAACATGTGAACATGACATAAAAGTGTAAAATACTTTAAAAATAAGGCATAATCATGAAAACATTGAATTTTATGGAAATAAGATGAATATTGAAAATATTTCATATCTTGATAAGCAACTTCTATATATGGAACAACCATAATCATATGAAACCAGTGTGTAAAAACTCATTATGCACATGCTTATGTGAACAAAGTCAATATGCCCATGCCACAAAATGTGACCAAACCCATTATAACTATAGTAATCTAAAAAACTCATCATGTACATTACTAAATATCTAATGAGGTATAAAATTAAAATAAGTCATTTTATGGTGATATTGGAACACACCCATCATCATCCATACATATACGTGTCACTTAAAATCAATCATGAACATATCCTAATGAACCTATAAAAAATAGATATTTCTTAAAATTTTCAAAAACATCACATAACATAAAATTAAAATATCACATGACATCAAAAATATCATTTTATAAAAGGAATAATATCATAACATCACATATATGGTGATAAAATCATAAATTTGTGAAAGAAAAACCTTGTAGGGTAAATAGAATTTGTTTTTTTTCAAAAAATATTTTGAAAATATTAAAGTAAAAATTACTTTAAAAAACATATTTTTAAGGGAAAGAGATGAGTTCTAATATCCTTTTTATAAATATTTCCATATAAAATTTCCATTAAAATACATAATGTTTTAAAAAAGGACAAGTTCAAATACTTTGAAAACACTTACATTAAAAAGAATATTTAATAATGGATACTAGAAAAAACATAAAGTTTTCAAAAATGGGAAAATAAAATACATTGAAAAAGTTTACTTTTAAAAATAATATTTAATAATGGATCCTTTAAAATGATATAAAAGTTATCAAAAGAAAATTTGGATTTGATGACAAAACCATTAATTTATAAAGCATGGAAAAAAATTTAAACATTTTTAAATAAGCTTATTGAAAACCCACATCATTAAAAGGGTGATGTAACCTTCATTTTAAAAAGAATAAATATGGAAATGAATAATTGGAGATAAAAAAAATATGAGTTTACACTATTTAAAATATAACATTTTTTTGGAAATAAAAACATGATTATAGAGAAAAGATCCATTAAAAGAAACAGGAATCCTTTTTAATAAAAATGAATTTTAAGGAAACACTAGAATAATCGAGGTAGAAAACTTTGGTTTGAAAATTTATTCCCTAAAAAAAGAAGGTAAAATTACATCTTAAAGTAGTAATAGGTTATAATAGATTAATCATTAAATATAATAGACAAAGGTGAGTGATTTTGAACTAAGGAAGAGAATTTAATCATGAAAACCCCTTAAGGTTTTAGTAATTTCTGAATCAAAAATCATTGGAATCTTGAAAATCATATAGTTATGTAAATACTATGAATTAAATAATTAATTATTAAAAAAATTATTGGGTAGTATTTACCCTCTATAAATAAGAAATTTGGGCATAACATTAAAACATATCTCAATAAAGAGATGTTGAGATGAAAAACCCTTGCAATTTGAGAAGTGAATGGATTCAAATAAAATATAGGAGAGATTGGGAAAAAAAATTTATATCTCACGAAGAAAGGTGATTTAGGATAAAATAATTAACTAGGGATCTATCTATATCACATTAATTATAATAGGTGCAAAATATAAAATCTTTCCCCAATGAAGGTGAACTTGTGAAAACAAAACCTTACCTTATTTCCTTGCTTAGTTGATCGCACATTGTCCTCCAATAAAACCAACATAACTAATATACTATCATATTAAGAACCTTACAAATAAATATAACCATTTTATATCCCTTGTTATATTTTTTATCATGATCACATTAATTAGTTAGAGTGTATTATGGCCATCATGTGTTAATAACTTTAACTGCTTTGTGCATGTTTCAAAACTTTGATATCATTACCCATAATTTGATACAAAGTTAATTAATTATATATAATTTAATATTTTTTTATATATAACTTATATTTAGTTAATTATTTTTAATTTTATTCCATATGTGTTTTTGTTATGTTATATAAAAACCAAATTGATAAGGGTTTATTTTGATAATTTTGGCGATCAAAGATGATTTATTAATAATATATTATGTAATTTATATAACTTTTCCAGAATAATAAAATAATACTTATTTTATTATTATCCTAAAATAATATCAATATATAGTTCCCCATAGTCATCCATGATCCTATTTTAAATCATTGTTCATGTTGGTGATTAAACCAACCCAAACTTGAACATGATTTAACTTGATTGGTGAGTATGGTTAAAGATGTGTTTTTTTGAAATAATATCATTATAATTGAATTATAATGAACTTATGTGACTTTTTATTTTGTTTAACCATATTTAAATATTTTTTTAAAAATAAAAAAAATTATAAGAAAAACGAAAAAAATGATTTTTCATAGTGGCAGAAGTCCACACACACGCACGATCGACGTTCCTTTTTTTATAAGTGGATATAAATGAATAAATAAGCGTTGTAACATTTATTCAACAACATATAAATATAATAATGATGATGAAATAATCATATTATTATGGTGATACTATATTTTTATGAGAAACATTAAGAAGTAAAGCACAAGGAGATAATACTTACGTTGGAGTGTTGATCATTACTCAGAAGTCCCCTTGATATAGAAGGGATTTGGATGACTATGAGTGAACAAGGGATTAATTTCCTGGGATAAGGTTATTGGGAGACTAAAATGGAAGAGTTTCAAGGATAAATTCTAGGTATAAGTGATTCTTTAAGTGGTGGATGTGTTACCTTCTTATAAGTGAAGAGAAGGTTAGTTTTGTAAATAAACATTGAATTGCAATAATTTAATGTCCCTAATAAATGTTAAAGGTATTTAAAGAGGGAAAATGAGGAAATTTGGTTATTTTTAGTTGATCAAAACCTCAAATATTCCTTTGGATTTTTTTTTAATATTTTATATCCTTTCCCCCTTAGTAAAAGTCTTTTACCATTTTAACATTTTACCAAGGTAACTAAATTTTTAACCTTAGTAAATAATTTTATTGATAAAAATTAAAATTAAAATGATTAACTAATTTTAACATACTAATTTTAAATTTGAAAAAAAAATTATCAAATAAAATTTATACAGGTATGAAAAGTTAATTTTAAAATAAAAACACTTAAAAGTGTAAAACCATTTTAAGAAAACAACATTATGATGTATTTAAATTTGTATATGATAAAGGTATCAAGGTTATTAATATTGGATCCATAAATTGATTTATTATGATTAGAATAAATTATATGTGTCATCCATGGAAATCTAAAACTAAACATTATCTTGAAAAAACATTATTTAAATAGAAGACCAAAAATATTTTTTTTCATATTAAAGTAACATTTTTATTTAGTTATAGAAATGTTTGTAATAGATTTTTTATGTAAAAATACTATTTCAACATGTATAATTTTGTTTATTAATTTAATATTTGATTTATTTAATGGTTTTTAAATCATTTATGTTATTCTTACATAATGATAAATTCATGGAAATTATAATTTTTATAAATACCACATTTTCTGGAATAAAAATAAACTTTTTATGAAAATGGTAAAAAATTTATCTTAAGATAAAATATCCATGAAAAATACAAAAATGATTTTAATTTTTTTGAACTCACTACCTAAAATTTATTATTTTTAAAAATTAAAAACATAAATTGTTACAAAAACTGTTTCTATAGATTTTTTTTGGTATATTAACTATATTTTCTTTATAAATTAATAATTAATGTAGTGGTAATATATATTTTTATTTTTAAATAATGTAAACTTAGTTTCTTGAAATAAAATTCAAATTTATCTAAAATATATATTAAATCATAAAGTGAATTTAGTTAAAATAACTTTCCAAAAATATATAAATTACTGATATATCTATACATATAAATATTTTATTACATTTCGATATAAACCTAATTTCTATTTAAATAACACCTTATAATCACTGTATTGTATCTAAGAATCATATAAGATTTCGTTATAGTTTCAGGTTATGGTTCAACTAGCATGGATCTTATGAAATTCTCCATAAGCTTAAATTTCTCTCAGATATGGTTTTTCTAAAACCATAATTGCTCATTTTTGTCTTGGGATTGGTTAAGGGAAAACCCCATCAAAGCTTCCCCTCATCCGAGTTTAGATAAATCGGCTTCATACGTAAGGCTTCTTCTTCTGGATTTAATTTTCACTTACTTTATTTATTAGCTTTGTGATACAATTACTTCAATTTATACCATCTAATTTAACAACTATGTTTTTACAGATATATCTCATTTTCAAAATATATAAAGTTTTTTTATTTAGTTAGTTTTTTTCATGTGAAAATTGAAATTAAAAAAATATATATTTAAGGATAATATATAGTTAAACCTTGGGTCATTACAAATAACTTCTGTTGGATGTATTTCTAGTGCAACTGATATTTCAGAATATAAAAACTTCAAAAAAATATGCATAAAAAATTAAAAAGATTTAAAAACATAAAATTCCACTATTTTTCAGGGTGTTTTTTTAAATTATATAAGATAGATTAAATAAGATGTGAATTGAAGATCAATTTAGGTTGATCATTCCAGAATTTTGTTTAATGTAATTGAATATGTGATAATTTAATGGTTTTTTAAAAATATCAACAAGTTGGTTTTCCATTCTAATAAAGCCAACAAAAATGTCTTCTTTTTTGTGTGATCCATAAGGAAATAGTGTCTTATATATATGTGTTTAAATCATTAGTGATGTGTTGGGTTTCTATAAAATCAAATTGCAATTTTATTATCACAAGGATTGGATTTTGATAAAATTTCAAACAGAAATCCATGAGTGTGTTTTTCATCTATTAAACCTGATCAGAACAACTTCCAGATACTGCATATTCAACTTCATTAGTAGAGAGTGCAACAACTTTTTTCTTATTTCTTGACTAAGATGCTATAAATTCTCTTAGAAAATTTAAATTTCTAGAAGTACTCTTACCATCTAACCTACAACCTCCAAATTTAGAATTTGAGTAACTTTTGAGTATAAAATCATTTCTAAAAGAATATAATAGACTAAGTTTTGATGAACCTTTCAAGTAAGTGAAATTTTGTTTTGCATATTTTAAATGTGATTCTGTCAGATTTTCATGAAATCACATAAACTAAAAAACTAAAAATTAATTTTTTATCAACTAACAATTAAATATAATAAAATTATGATCACAGATATATAAAATTTTTCATCATCCTGTTTCCAAAAATCATCAAGATCATTTTTAATCAAGGTACCTATATGATTAATAATAATTAAAACATTTTTAAAACATAA
Source organism: Viscum album (assembly GCA_963277665.1). Classification (NCBI taxonomy): domain Eukaryota; kingdom Viridiplantae; phylum Streptophyta; class Magnoliopsida; order Santalales; family Viscaceae; genus Viscum; species Viscum album. The sequence goes on from OY728163.1 coordinate 1,658,177,803, forward strand.
ATGTTTGAGTAAATCTCTAATATATTTATATTGAGTTAAAATATTTCTTTTTATTTTTTGAAAAAATTTAAAAACTAAGGAAAAATTTGTGTTCACTTATCATGATAATTTCAAACTCAATCATCATAAGTTCTAAAAAGTTTCCAAAAGAAGATTTTGAGTGGACCCAAAAATAATTTCACCGACATAAATTCAAATAATGATATATCTTTAAACAAAATTACATTAAAGATTAGGATTTAAATTTTCCTTAACAAAATTAGTTTGAAGTAAAAATTTGGTATGTCTATTATAAAAGGCTATTGGGGATATTTTAAGGCCATAAAGAGATTTTTTATGTTTATGTACATGTTATGGAAATATGTTTTCTTCAAAACATGGAGGTTTCTTAATATATACTTCCTCTTGAATATATCCATTAATAAAAACTCTTCTTACATCGATTTTAAACTTAATATGGGATATGAAGGCTCATATAATTTGAATATATTTGATCCAATTTTATAGAATTATTTATTGATTCATAATAATTATTTATTTATAATCACATTTATCTCTAATAATCCATTTAATCCAAGTAATTGGATGTTCCATAGGTCCTTAAACTAATTTCCAAACTTGATTATGTTTGAATTGATTAATCTCTTATTTCATAGCCACTATCTAATTTTATTAACCCAAGACATAATATAACATTTAATTTTTAAATTTTTATAAGAATGAATAATGATCACATTCCTTTTTGAGATAATTTTGAGTTTTGACTAGTTGAATCACATATTGAATTATATTTTCAGTGGGATGATTACTTAATATCAAATGGATATTAGGTTGAAAGCTAAGGTATTCCCCAAATATTTGTTGAGAATATTATATTGAATTAGTTTTTAGATATTTAAAATCCACTGACCTAAATTTCAAAGGTTTTACTATTGAAAAATTTGGATCAACTTCTAGTATACTAATAAAAGTAGTTTTAAAAAAACTTCAAGAGGGTTAAATTTTAGAGGTTTTAGAAAAACATAAGGATCAGTTTCATTAAATTTTATAACAACTATATTCTTAAAAATATTATTCATTTATAAAAAACATTATAAACATTATTAGTTATAGAGTAACCATGAAAAATTCCTTCATAATATTTGGTAGAAAATTTATGATGTTGATCTTTAGTATTAAATATAAATTATCTACACCAAATGTCCTTCTAGTATGAATGTTTGGGTTTTTTTCTTGTCCAAATCTCATAAATAGTTTTATTTAAAAAATTTCAATGTAAAACTTGGTTTATAGTATAAAAATTAGTTCTCACAGCCTCATCCAAAAAGTGTATAGAAACATAGTATTCACTCAACAAAGTGGTAGTTTTTTTCTGAAGAATCATATTTTTTCATTCAACTAATTAATTTTATTCAGGTGTTCTCAATGTTGAAAAATTATGAGTAATACGTTTTTACTGAAAAAAGTTTGGAAATTATAATTTTCAAATTCATCACCAAGATGACTTCAGATAGTAACGAAGGGTAGGTTTTTATTATTTTTAACATTATTATGAATTTTTTAATACAAAATAAATCTTTCCTTTTTCAAGTTATAAAGTAAATCCAGGTAAATCTAGTGTAATAATCAATAATAACAAACACATATAACATTACTCAAATTATTCCAATTTGTTTTAAATACAATAATTCTATGTGCACCAATTTTAAATATCCATAAGTTGAGACTTCACTAATCGGTTTAAAACTAGAATTGTGTTTCTTACCATATTGATAAGGATCAAAGACTCTTATTGAGTTAAACATTATCTCCATTTAATTCATAAAAAGACCTTTGTAAGAAATTTTATCTAATATTTGAAAGTTATAGTGAACTAAACTTTTATGTAAGAGTGAATAAAAATATTATATAATAATTTTAAAAATAAAATTTTGATTCCAAAGATATTTTAAGTCAAAAGTGTAAACATTATCATTCTTTTTAACAGATAGAATAAAAGTACCTTCCAAACTTTGAAAAATAAATTTATCATTCTTAAATCCCACATGTTAACCCTCTTAGTATAGTTATATTATGATAATAATTTTTTTCTTAAGCCCTATTACATATAAAAAACTAGAAATAAAAAATTTTCTAAGAAAATAAACATCATCGATTCTAATGATTTGACTCCAAAAGTGACCCATATATTAGTTATTCTTTTTACATTATTGAAGTTGGATTTTCCCCCTATCATGTGTCAAGAACAACCACTATTCATGCACCACTTCTTCTTAGTGTGATTACAAAAACTATTTTCCTAAAAATATTAGAACCAAGTTCTTGGTACCCAAACCTCTTTGGGTATAGAAATGTTAGAAAATGAGACTTTTAGAACCCATTAAAATCCAAATATTTTATACTAAATAGATTTTAGTTATTTAAAATTAAATCCTATTTTAAATTAAAATGATTAAACATAATTTTATGGATAAAACATTCTATAGTAACCTTCCCTTTTTAATTTTTCTAAAAGGGTGAAATTTTTGTTACAATTTAAATTGATAGAAAATTGTTTTTATTGGAAGTATATCCAACTCTATAAGAATTTCTAAATGTTTTTTTTATTTTTTTATAAATATTTCAAAAAATTTATCTATTTAAGAGTTTCTTCAAACAACTTTTTTTATATTTATGTTTTAAAACTAAATTCTAATAATAAAAAGTTGAACCTAAACTAGGTCTATCTTATAATTCTTATTAAAATTTTAAAATTTCAGTAACTGGTATTGAAATTATATTATAATAATTATCTATATCAGACTTAGGAATATCATTCATTTCTTCATATTTTTATTATCTTTTTCAATGAGGATTACATATCTCACCATTTCTTAATATTTAGGAGAATCGTACTCCTCATCTAATGAATTAATTTTTTTTATCTTTTTATGAACTATCCTTTTCATCATATGATTGTTTTTAATAATCATCATCATAAGAATAAGAAAATTTATAATTAAAGGTTAAATTAGAAAGCTATTTTGTAATTACCTTTTATCGGAGACATTTCTCATATTTAGAAATATTGGTGTAGAAACAAACAATATTTTTACTATCACTTTCACTTTTTTTTGATGAACTATCAAAAAGTGCGACTCATCCACTAAAACTCCACATATCTTTAGATTTTAGAAATTTCTTCCAAAAGATTTTCGAAGTTACCCTAAAATTTCTATAAATCTAATTTAACATTTGGAAATAAATTCTGATATAACCAATATTCTTGAATTTATAAAAAATATCATATGATTATTATTTCCACTTATATTTATCCCTTTAATTTTCCTAATGATCATATCATAATTTCATATTTCCAATAATCTGATTCATCTTTCTTTCTAAATAAGTAATTTTTTCATCATTAGACTGAACATTGATAACATCTTATGACTATTTAGACTTATTCTTTTTAAGATTATCTCTATGATTTATGACACTAAAATTAACATTACCATAAGTATATGAAAAATCTTCTCCATTCCACCTTTTCTCATTCTCAACATCTTTTTTTAACCCACTAAAATATTGAATAAGAATTTAATAAAATAATCAAGACTTATCTTATTTAGGTGATTCATATAATAAATAGATATATATTTAAATTCCCACTCCATTTCAAGTATCTATATAATGTTTTCCACAATCTAATCAAATGAAAAATACTTCTCTATAAGAGATTGAAAGATATTCGAAATATTCATGAAGTGTTAATGCATCCGAGAAAAAATATCTAATGGTAATAAATTGAATGCATAATAGTCTTCTCATAATATTAATCTTTTGGTTTTAAAATCCTTGGACGTTTTGAAATGAGTAATCTATACTTTTTTCCAAATTCCTTTAGTAGTATCACAATAATATATTTTACTTTTGATGTTCCTAGTCATAGAGAAAAAAATTGTGTTTAGAACATTGTGATTTTATTGATATTAAAGTTTCTTTTGATGTGTAAAATATACTACCTTTTTCTTAAAAACTTTTTATACCCATTTTATCATAATAAAGTTATACAAACTGGTATTTATGAAAAAATACTTCACCATTTGTCTCTAGTGATCATCATTTTCTCTTCTAAAATAGGTCAACTTTTAGGATTCAAGTTCTAAAGCATTACAAATTTAAATTTTTCAATAAAAAAATATAATAGTTATTATACAATACAATTAGTTCTATAAGGAAAATTGAGACAATTTTTAAAATAATAAACAATAAATATGATTATGTTTAGTTTAGGTATAAAAATGTTATGATACCAAGTGTTTTCCTTGATATACAATGTTATGAAAGATAGAAGAGGGGTTGAATTATATTTAAAATAAAAATTCTAATTATTTAACCCATTTGAGTATTCAATTTACCAGTATATATAAAATTCCAATAAACTCATAGATCATAGTTATTAAAACTAATGGAAACAAAATAATCTATTTAAAAAATGTAAATGATAATCTGAAGATTAAGAACATAATAATTTTAGTTTGTAGAAACTTTATTATAATTTAAAAAAAGTGAATGTAAAAAATCTACAACTAGAAGAAAAATAACCAAAACATCCAGTATTAGATTATAATAAAAGTACCCCTTTAGAGGGTATTATATATCCATGATTTTATCTAAAGTGTAAGGAGGATATTTCAATCCGATCCAAGGTACCTATCTTTATATCCCTGAAATATCTATTAGAATGTGTTATATCTTCCTATCCCTGAAATCCCTTTATCAAAATGATCAGAAACAAATTTATCCTTCTCTCACCAAAATCCCTCAATCACACAAGATCAGAAACACCTAGATAAAACTTTATATCCTCAAAATATCATGATAAAAAATGATCATAAATCAAAAAAATTACAACAATTAAAGTTATAGAATTTAAATTGAGATCCTCAAAAACAGATTCTATAAGAAAAATCCTAGAAAGAAAAACTACAAGTATCATAAGTAAACTAAACAATAAGACATTTTAAGGATCAAAATTAATTAGAATCTATTTATGAAATTCCCATTACTATGATAACAATTGTTCTTTTTATCCTTAAAGCATACATGTTCTTATTGAAAAACATTCACAGCTAGATTCTTCATTATTTGGGGCCAGTTGTGACTACATTAGAATCATCTACATCATCTTTAGATGAAGTCAAAATAACATCAGATTTTATAATGATTTTAATCCCACACTACTATAGTTCTTTAAAATATGATGTATGTAGTTTTCCTTTAATCTTATTTAGTATTTTGTATTTTTAAATAAAAACTATGAAAATTAATTTACCACATTTATATTCTATAAAACAAAACATCTAAAAAGCATGAAGTTACATCAACTTCATAAAATAATATAGCGATTTTCAAAACAAAGGAACTATAGAAGTCCTTGAATAAACATTCTATGCACATTATTTTGTACTTCCATATATGAGGATGTAATTACCCCAAGTTTATTATTTATTATGGATTGTGATTTTTGTACCTATCACATGTTTTTATGATCACAAACACTAGGGTTATTCTGATTTTTTTTATTGAGTGTTTCTTATATTCAATGTTTAGGTATCATATTAGGGAATAATTGGACCTATTAGAGGTATAAAAAAGGGAATTAAAGGAAAAATCCAAGGAGAACACTTGAAAACAACACCGGACAACTGATAGAAGGCCACCAATCATATGGTAGTTCTGGTAATAGATCAGTAGCTCTGTTAAGACCAAAAGAAAGCTGGTGGATCTGACCAGCTAGGTAATGGTATCTTGATAGAAGTGGCATCCTACAAAGGTTACATAGTCTAGATGGTGGAATTGAGCAGCTAACCAATGGATCCATTCAGAAACGTTTCGAGGTGCATTAATTATTGGTCAAAAAGCCTAAAATACTCTCATTAATATCTTGGATTGATATTAGAAATCACCATTAACCAATAAGGATCTAAATAGATAACTTGGGAGGCATGGATCTTCATCTAAATATAACAAAAAAGCTTAATGATGACACATTGATTTTGAGTAGATTTATAAAGTGATTTAAAAAGAGATATATAATATTATTCTAAATCTAAAAAGGTAACTAGTCGCAATAACTTCAATATATTTTCTCTTTTCCTCTTTTAATTTGTGAAAATTTATTCCTCATTTTATTTTCTTAAAGTCTCTTCATCATATACCTTCTATCTCTTTCTCCCTCTCATATATTATTCTAAATATTATAGAGAGATAATTGGGTTCTTTGTAAAGGTTTTCTAAAAAAGCATAATAATCATTATCTTATTCTCTTAGTGATCACCACCATTAAAGGGGGGATCTTGTTTCTTTATTTCCATTGACACCAAGGTTATTATTTTTACTATTGGTTTCCATTAAATCCAAGGGATTATTCCTTATTAATTTGTTTTTGGTATTATATTAAAACCACGAGAGAAATATAACCCTCTTAATCCATCATGAGGGGAGGAGACATAGGGTCTCATTCTGGAGCAATTTTCAAACACCGTTATCAAAGTGTTCCTTTTTTATGTTCCACAATTTATTTTCCAAAATACTTAATGTTTTAATTACCACTCTGCCTATTTTAATTTGATTGTTATATGATTAAATAGAATACTTTCATATTAAATGATTATATTTTATAGTATTGTTTTAAAATGGGTTCTATAGGAAATTAACCACCTTTTACCTTTTTACCCCAGACCTACATTTGGTATCATAGGATTTTTTTTATCAAAAAGTATTTTTTTTAAAAATTAGTTTCAATTTAAAATATATTAACTAATTTCAAAGTTCATTTTTTTTTGAAATAGAATTTCCTTAAATTTCCCTTGGTGGTCTCTAAGGAAAATCTATAGGTCGTACACTTTTTTAATGGTTTGGACTATAACAATTGGAAAAATAGAATTCTTACTTTTATGGGTATTATATGACATCTTATTTGTAAGTTTTTTGCATGTATTTACACCTTAAAAATAATAATAAAAAATGGACTATGGATTACATAACTACTTTTGAAATTAATAAAAAAACTATTAAGGATTTACAATGTGGTTTATAAAGTAATGAGTTGAAATCACATTTCTACATGTAAAATCACTTATGAAATCCATAAATTACAATAAGTATATCAAAAAGAAATGAATAAATTTAATGATACAATGAATGATATGTGTAAAAAATATTATGAAAGCTTTAGTACGCATAAAAATGAATATGTTATTGGATGTTTATTTTCCTTACTGACATTCACAATGGTTTAAAGTCTCTTGATGATGATATATCTATAGAAAATTTAGGGAAAAATATCCTTTAGGTCTTACCATAAAATTGGGAACCCAAAGTGAAATTGATCCAAGAAGAAAAGTACATAAAGAAAATTGCGGTCAAGTAGTTAATCAGATCCCTCATGACCTTTAAGAACACAATTAAGTGATAAGTCGATAACAAAAGCCAAAAATGTAAGGGAGAAAAAGATAATTCCTTTCAAAGAAAATAGTTAAAAATCTAAAAATTATGATGCAATGGTGTATCTATTCAATAAAATGAATAAATTATTTAAACAAAACAAATCCTAACGACATTAAAAAAAGAAGGTTGATAAAGGTGAATAAGATTCTACATGAATCGAATGAAAAAAAGGGATACATAGGGCCATAATTCTCATTGATCAAAAAGAAGAATAAGGAGAAGGATAATAAAAAAAATCCATAAAGGTCATAACCTAGAGATCATGTGATGGGTATCTCCCTTCAAGTAAATCAGTTGATAAATGTTCTAAGTGTATCATGGCTCAAGTAGAGGTTAGTAACTAAGTAAACTCAAGATTCTATCCTTCCTTCTCCTCTTCAAATTATTCTTCTTTCTATTCTTCCTCTGATCACCCATGATATAAAGATCTAAAAATATTTTAATGATCAACTTTTAGAATGTTTTTATGAACTAACTTCAATATACAAAGATCTTAAAAATAAGTATAGTCAAACACTTAAATAAAAGGATATAATTTATATAAAAAAGATAAATTATTATCAATATTGAAGGATATATTGAATGTCCATGAATTACAATCATCTATTAATGATCTCAAAAAATCTATAGATAAATTCTCTCAATTATAATATAACTTAAATAATATTTTGTGTTCTCAAGCCTATAAATTATTATTATGGATTTGGTTTTTTAAATAATTATAGTTCTTCCAAAAAGAAAACTATGGTAGAGATAATTTAAAAAGACATATTAATATTTATTATCATAAAACTCGAAATTTAATTCATGAATATAATTTAAAAAATCCTTGATATGTTAGAAAAAAATCCATCTTCCACCCCACATCTTATCTCTAAAACCATTTAAAAAAATTAGTTTCCAAATCTCTATTAATTAATAGGAGGCATAATTACTCAAATTTTTAGGAAATGTATTTAATGAGTAAATCCAAAAAAGAAAATTTGTACAAGGATATGGGATTATCTTGAAACATGTGTGGTGACCCACTCTAAATTTAATCACCTTGAGAAACTCAATATTATGGAACGTCTCATGGTTTTTTTGTGATCAAAATAACTAAGGTGCTTCTAACCTTTTTGTTTTTAGTGTTTCTTGTATTTAGTGTTTAAATATCTTCGTAGTGAACAACCAAACCAAGGGGAGGCTTCTAAAATACCTTGGATGGCCAATTCAAAGGAGCACACTAGTCAATGTCAATGACCAACCCGTAGTGTAGGCAGTATCTCACGCAGCTCTATCAATTCCATCATCTATCCAATAGAGCTCACAGAATACTCAATGGGATCTTGAAACAAGTGACATCTAATAAGAGTAACACTATATAAGGACCTGACCTTAAACATTACATAATATAGCTGTTTCAACTATATTTCACTTCTTTACATTCCAAAATATCTTTTTAGTTTAGAGTTTTAGAAAGTTAGGACATAACCCATACATATCAACCCACAACTATACAAAGTGGGTACTATCAAAACAATAACCATTTCTTCCAAAGCATATTTTTTTTAACACAAAAGAACAACATGATTTCATTGAAAAACCACATAACATTTATCTTAACATCATTTTTTCTCTTAAAAATCCTTATAACCTATGAAAATCATTTAAAAACAAGGGATGTGCATAAAAATATCATTTATGGATATAAAAAGTAGGAAATAAACCATTAGTCTATGAATACTTATAAATATATGAAATAATTTTCAAAAATACATACTTCTCACCCATATATACTTAATTTGTGAAACATGATATTTCCATAAAAAATTATAGAACATATATAAAACCATAAAGGTATCTTGAGGAATTAATTACATAATATTTTAAACCTCATGGACACCTTTTGATCTGTAACCCTCACGGCTACCTTACAATGTAACCCACACGACTACCTTATAGTGTAACCATCATAGTTACACTTAGAGTAACCATATGACCGACCTAAAACTTACACATACCTAATGAATTTGAGGTAGATATTGGTCCCACCCTTCATCATAAATAATTCCCAAGAACTAGAACATAATCATAAAATATTTATAATTTCTTAAAAACGTTTCTTTTGAATTTGGTAAAATAGAATTTTAAAAGATGTTATTTAAAGGACGTTATTTAAAGGAAAGTCCCTTAAAAATATCATATAATTGAAGTGAGAATTAATATAAAGAAATTATTATGTGTATAGACAATAAATCCACATAATAAATCATAATATAAATGAAAATAAGCTCAGTATAACTTAACTAATGAAGTATAATGTTAACCCAAATAATGGAAATTGGGTTAAGAATTCCCTTACCTTGGGCTTACCTTACTTAAAACTTGTTTAAAACTCCTATATAAATATTAAAAGAATGTTACTAATATTTTATAGAAAAATATTAATGTTTATAACACCTTATATGATCATTTTAAAACATCATTAAATCCAATTATTGATAATATTTTATTATTTCCATTGTTTTGAGTGCGTTATTTACATGATTTCCATGGTCAGTTTGTAAAGGATTTTACTGTCGAATGGAAGTGAAAATCTAGAAGTGGAATAAAATAGTGCTAATATTTTTCCATAATATTAAATTATTCCATAAATCGTTTTGGTTATATGTTATAATGATGAATCATTTGATAAATCATTAGTGATATTCATTTAGATCATTTTGGCGGTTTTTCGATAGTCACGTACTTGTTTCATCATATACCATTAATATTGTGAATATAAGTTAATTAAAGAACATAAGAGAGGTCATATAATACAATTTAAAATATATTTCAACCATTAAAATAGTTTTACAACTATATTTGATGTAATTAATAGAAATTGAAGACACATCGTCGATGATGCCGGTAAATAGACACATCATAGAAAGTGTTTTTATTTTTTGAATAAGAGGAAGAGGAAGAGGAGATGAAGAATGATGATGATTTATTCCAAAAGCATGATAATAATATAGAATATATATAATAATAGATACTTTAGGCCTCTTGGAAAAGGGGAGATGAAGAGAGTATAATAAAAGAAAATAATTGAAAAGAAAACATAAGAAAATGAAAGAGGATTTTTACCCCTTAATATATCTCCTTGAGATCCTTCTTAAAGACATTAGTTTTGGATTTTTGGTGATACCAAAAGGTCTTGGACATGGAGAAGATAATTTGGAATGGTATTAGTTATAATATAGGAAATTTTCAAAGATTTAGAGGTGTGAGAGGAAGGGGGGGGGGTGAGGGTGGTATTTATAGTAAAGGAGAGGACAAGTTTTATATTATTTTAATCATTAGTTTAATATTTTTTTATCAAGACTATGAATAGTACCGATTCATGTGACCAAAAAAAATAAATCGATCATGTTAGCTTGAACTAAGGTCTCTTACATCATCCATGATGTTAGGAATAGTGTATTTAACTTATAATGTATATGTATGGTACATTACCGTATTTCACTATTCATAAAAAATTAGAGTATTTCCGAAAAATCCAAAAACATAACCGTAACCGTATTTTGACTTGTAGAATTCGAAAATTAATTCCATTTTATCTAAATATTTTCTTAAATATTATAAAAATAATTTATAAATAAAATCATATTTTATTCCAAAAATAAAAAATTTAAAACTATAACTGATTTTATAACTCCTCAAAAAATTAATCATGGTCTCATAAATTATTAATAATATCTTCATTGGTGAGGTTTCTATTCATTTTTTATATTACTATTCGTAAGGGTAGGTTACTATTCACTAAAAAAATATGTTTTTCTTATCAAACTCTAAAAAATATAATGATCACAACCGTGTATGTCCATTTTTTGAAATTAAAATCATAGAAGCAACAAAATTATATTTAACGAATAATTTAAAACTATCTACATAAAAAAGTATAATTATGAAGAGACTCAGTGTTTCATGCATTTCAATTTTTTTTAAAACCTGGGGGTGTTATATTCTCCCCACCTTATGGAAATTGCATCCTTGTAATTTTGTTTATGTATTAAACAAGTGATGATACCTTTCCCTAATAGCATTTTAAGAATCCCATGTGGCTTATTCAAGCATGTGGTTTATCCATAAAGCCTTTACCTGGTGGATTATTTTATTCTGCAATAATTCTTCTCTTCAATCTAGAATTTGAACTGGTTTCTCTTCATAAGAAAGTTTCTCTTTCAATTGAACTACTTCTGGGCTCAAAACAAGAGATGAATCTGAAACATAATTTACCTGGTGGATTACCTTATACAGGATTTAATATGTTTTAAAGAACCATGGACTCAACTTTCCTTTCTTAAAAAAATGCATAACACTTTTCCATGGAGAGATTATAAGAAAAAAATGATCACCTACCTCAAAAGAAAAAGTCTTTCCTCCTACTATCTGCAAAACTTTTCTTCCTACTCTGGGCTATCATCACGTGTTTTTGGATCATCTTCACTTTCTCTGCCACTTCCTCTACTAATTCTGGTCCCATCAACTTCCTTTCCCTGACTTCATCCAAAAAATATGGATTTCAAAACTACTTCTTATATAATTCCTCAAAAGGTTCCATCTATATACTAGAATGAAAACTTCCATTATAATAAAATTTGACTAAAGAAATATGCTAATCCCAATTTTCTTGGTAATCCATTGAATAATATCAAAGAATATCCTCTAAGGTTTGAATCAACTGTTATGAATTCCCATATGATTTAGGATGAAAATCTGTACTAAAATTTAATTCGGTTCCCAAATACTTATAAAGGCCTTTCCAAAAGCTATAAGTGAACCTAGGATCACGGTAAAATGCAATTGAAATAGGAACTCAATGTAACCTGACAATATCTTTGAGGTACAGTCGAGAAAGATGATCCAAATACAAAGTATCTCGAATAGAAAGGAAATGAGTATATTTAGTCAGTCGGTCAACAATAACTCATATTGCATTATTACCTCAAGAAGTCTTTGGTAGTACCATAATGATGTCCATGAATATATTTTCCCATTTTCACTTTGGAACTAGTAATGTTTGAAGCATCCCCTTCAATAACTACCACTCTACTTTAACCTGTTGACATGTGAAACATTTCATGGTAAAATCTGCAATATCTCTTTTTATTCCAACCCACCAGTAATACTCCCGAAGGTCTCTGTACATCTATGTGTTACTAGGATGAACTGAAAACAGAGAAGTATGAGATTCTCAAAATAATTCTTTCTGTTGGAACCACCTTGTGTATAGGTTTGTATTTTTTGTCAATCGTTGTCAATGGAATATCAAAATGAAAGAGATCAAGAAGTACTCCAATAAAATGGAGGAATGAAAGCTCACAATGAAGGAGATCATGAAGTACTCCGATGAAGTAGAGGAGTAGCGACTCAGACACTTGTTGTACTGATCGTAAGTTCAAAGAACATGTGTCAAAGGTGATACATTGTTTAAAACAATGAAGAATGTGGGGTGCGATCCATCTGAGGTCGATTAAAGAAGAATGAGGTGAGAACCATGCAAGAGACTTCTTGAATAATAAGATCACATGTTTTTGCATGAAGTTGATCATGACGGTCGAAGAAGAAGACAATGTGAAATGATTGGAATTCTGCGATATCCATGCACATCACATTGTCATAGAAGATGATGATGCTAAAGATGTTCCTTCAAAGACTACATATCACAATAGTGGAGGTTGTGATAAAAGCATAAGAGTTGCTTAAGTATACAGATCACCAAGAAGAAGCGCTGTTGAGGTGATCGTCCTTGTCGACAAAGCAAACAGACGATATACAAATTTGATGGCAAAAGAGATTCTATGGAGGCAGGTCGAGTTCGCGGACTGTGGATAATGATCCATGTTTCATTCAAGGAACGTCGAAAAAGGAATGGATGAACTGGAGGCGGACAAAAAGAACAGCATTGAAGGTGGCACCGTTTTCCAGTGTTTGCCAAATTTTTGGGGTCCAAAATTTGGAGGTTGGTGAGCATCGTGAAAAGTGGATTTCGAGGAAGATCATAATTTAATATGGCAAAGGCATGAGTTTCACGAATATGGGATGCATGGACTGGATTTCCCGAAGACCAGAAGAATGGAGTCAGTGAGTCTTCGCGATTACGTCAAGCTTCGCGAACGGCAGCGGCTGGAGAGCTTCGCGGCGATGAAGGGCTTTGCGAGGGAGCTTCGCGGCGAAGGTGCGAAGGAATGTTGGGCTTTGCAAAGGGAGATTCGCGGCGCTATCGTGAAGGTATGTTGATGGTGATTCTTCGCGACTACGTCAAGCTCCGCGAACGAAAGATTGCTATGGAGCTTCGCGATTTGGACAGAATTCCGGTAGAAACTTTGGAGCTTCGCGATTTGAGATGACGTGGCGTTGACTTCGCATGGAAGGGACGAGGGTCGGGGGAATTTCCTATAAATAGAGGCCGAACCCCTCAAGAGAAGAAGAGAGAGCTCTCAACGAAAAACCATTGCTCTCGGTTCGCAAAGGTCACTCGCGAAGGTGGTTTTGCTTCGCGAAAGTTGAGCTTCGCGGCGGCTATCCGAGCTCCGCGAAAAGGTTGCGCCCCGCATTGGCTCATTGAGCTTCGCGAAGAGGCAGGAGCTTCGCAGCGACTTTCCCAGCTCCGCGAAAAGAGTTCACCCCGCGTTGGATTAGTGAGCTTCGCAAAGTGGTAGGAGCTTCGCGATAGCCAATCATTGTGAAGGCTTGAGCATCGCGAGAGTGCTTCGCGATTGAGCTTCACGAAAAGGCAGGGGCTCTGCTCAGAATTTCTTGAGCTTTCCAAAATTGGGAGCCGTGCGAAGTAGGGTACTTTGTGAAGACCCTTTCCTAAGGTTTTTAGCCCAGTGGATAGGGGCAAGAGGAGTATTCATCAGTGGATGAAATCTGGACTTTGACAGAGCATTAATTATTGAGCAATAACACAAGTGATTCTGATTCAGGAAAACAAGAACAAGGGATCTAGTGCATTCAGTCATTGCACTAAAGGAGGATTGAATAGAAAAGTGCATCAACTCTGATCTCTAATGCAAGAAAAGTCTCATGCTGAATAGGAGACACAGAACTTCATGTCTATCCATTGAAGAGACTTTCACGTCTATAAACTGTGTGAGACTTCACCCAACGGCATTGAGCCAGGGGGAGTCAATGGGAGTGACCCGAGGGAAGCAGTGAGCTATCCCTGAACCTTTGTAAAGGCAGTGAGCCTGAGCCAGAGTGACTGTGCCTGAACAGTTGTATCCGCAGCTAGTGAAGTATAGTGGATTTAGGTACGACCGGCAACCTGTCGGCGTATGCTCCTTGGACGTAGCCCTTATTGGTGAACCAAGTAAAAATAGTTGTGTCATCTTTCTCTGCATGTGAATGTTTAATTGCTGATCATATCCATCATACAGGTTTAAGTAGTTCCTACCAATGTGGGAACAAGATCCACAACTTAAAGAAGAAAAAGTTGCCACCCTGATTCACCCCTCCCCTCTCAGGGTGTCCCGGGGTCCTACACTTTCTTCATCTGAGAATCACAAGGCACATATAATCTCTTTCCAAATCTTAGAACACAATCTTTATCAATGTTAAATTCTAGAAACTTACTAATTCTAACCAATTCTACCTTTTCTATAACTCCCCATCTTCCTTCCGCGCTTGCTTAGTTCTATCTGAAAAATATGAATGCACTAAAAACTAAGAAAAATATGAATTTTCTACACCAATAACCTCCAACACAAAATTCATTAAATAATTAATCATAGGGTCTTGTTCTAGCCATAACATTATTAATGACGCAAGATGTATTTGACTCAAGGCATCTGAAACTTTTTTTGGTTTTAAAGGATGGTAATTGATCATGAAATAATAATATTTTATCAATTCAATCCATCTTATCTACCTCATGTTTAATTCATTTTGAGTGAATATATACTTCAGACTTTTGTGGTCAGTATATATTTCAAATTTGGCTTCGTATAAGTGATTCCTCCAAATTTTTAAAGAGAAAACTAAAACTGCCAATTCCAAATCATATGTGGGATAATTTAATTCATGATTTTTTAGTTTCCTTGAAGAATAAGATATTACCTGATCATCCTGCATTATAACACAACTAAGTCTATTTAAAGAAGCATCATTATAGATAAAAAACTCACCATTTCTAGAAGGTAGGGTCAAAACTAGAGATTTACCAATATTATTTTGAATTCTTGAAAACAATCATCACATTGTTTTTTCAATGTGAATTTAACTCATTTTCATGTTAACTTATCCATGGACTAGATAACCCTGAATTTGTTTAAAAAAACCTCCAATAATAGCTTTCCAAACCAAGAAAACTATTAATATTAGTTACATTTGGGGGTCTTGAAAATTCTTCGACAACTTTTATTTTAGTAGGATCAAAAGTTACGCCATATTTAGAAATAATGTGACCAAGGAAATAAATTTGTTGTGACCAAAATTCAAACTTTCTAACTTTTCCATACAATTTCATTTCTTTTAAGGTTAAAAAACCCTTATAAGTGTTTCATGCTTCTCTATATATCTATAATATACCAGAATTTCATCAATAAAAACAACCACAAAATTATCCAAAAACTCATGAAATATTAAATTAATAATATCCATTAACACAATAGGTGTATTAGTTAACCCAACCAACATAACAACAAATTCATAATGATCACATCTAGTTCAAAAAGCTATTTTTGGAATGTTATCCTCCTTCACCTTCAGCTGATGGTACCCGGATCTTAGGTCAATATTGGAAAAATACTGAGCTCCCATGAGTTGATCAAATAAGTCATAAATGTGAGGTAAAGAACACTTATTCTTAATATAAAAATTTCTCAAAGATCTATAATCAATGAAAAATATCATGAAACTATCTTTCTTTTTAATGAACAAACCTAGAGCTCCCCATGGTGAAGTGTTAAGATGATTTTAGCCTTTATTAAGAAACTCCTGTAACTGATTTTTTAATTCAATAAGTTCTATTTGATCCATTAAATAAAGGGGATTTTAAATTAGCTTAGCATCATAAACTATTTCTATTGAGAATTCAACTTCCCAAACAAGTATTACACTAGGTAACTCATTAGAAAAAACATCAAGGTATAAATTTACCACTGGAATATCATTAATTTGAATAGTTCCCTTATTTTCAAAAATATTACCAAGATAACTTTCATTTATATATTTAAATAGTTTCTCAGCATCTTAATATGTTATCAATTTTATGGGATTGTTCTTGTATACAAACTGGAACTTGTTCTGAAAAAAAACTTCTTTAGCACTATAATTAATCTTAGCATGATAAACAGAAATCCAATTCATACCCAAAATGACCTAAAAATATTCTAAGGGAAAAATAAAAATGTTTGCAGGTAATATATTTCCATATATTACAATAAAATGATTCTTAAAATTATTTTCTTCTATAACATTTCCCCCATGGTATTTTAACAATAAGTTCTGGTCTCATTTGTTGAGGTGATATTTCCAATTTACCAGAAATTTCATAGAAATAAAGGAATATGTAGACCCCATATCAAATAATAATTTAGAAAAACCCGAGTAAATAAAAAAAAGTACCCGATAACACTTCATTTTATGGCCAGACATCAGTTGACATAGTCACCGAGGATCTCACTACACCTTTCTGCTTATAGTCTAGCTGCTTTCCATCACTCAGATCTTTCTTGGCACAAGTATTTTAATAATGGCCAATCTCACAAAATTTAAAAAAATTTACAATTTTATTATCAGAATTGATCTTAAGATCCTTTTCATTACAATCTCGGGCCATATGTTGAAACTTACCACATCAAAAACACATCCCAGTTTAGGTAATACATTCCCTATGGTGCTTTTTACCACACTTTTCACAAACTAGAAACAAGAATTTCTTACCATCATATTTCTTTGATTGATTCTTACCCATCTATATCCATCTTGGGCTCTTCTTCTATTTGTTTTCAAAGTACAAGTGATATTTAGAAAACTCCATTTCTATCCTCTTAGCACATTAGACAATTTTCTCTTAACTTTTGAATTCTTAGGAGGTCAATTCCCTTTGGTATCATGGCTTTAATCCTGAGTAGAAGTGATTGATTTTTATATCAAGATCCTAAATAATATTTTGAGCATACCATTACAGCCAGGTGAAGTTTTGTTCAAACACAACCACTAAATCTTCATCCTTTTCCTCAATTCAAGGAATTTCTTATCTATCCTAAGAAAAACCACTTTATATATTTTTCTTTCAAGGAAAATATTTTTAAATTCATCCCACTCTAAGGCTTCAATCTCTTCTCTATCCATGATATTCTTGAACATTGACCACAACTAATCAACTTCAACTTCAAAAAGATAAATGTAAAGACTAACCTTTTGATTATCTAACCACCCCATAACATCAAATATCTTTTCAAGGGCTTTAATACATCCTTTATATGCTACTAGGTTATAAGATCCACTGAAAGCAGGAGGGAGTTACCTCATAAAATGTTCCATCATTTTCATGTTACTTTGTGGTATATTTGGTTGTTATCCTACATGGATAATGCCAGAATGTATTTCTTACATCATCTAATCCATTACTATAAAAAAATTCTCAATTCCAATTCCCACCATTCCCAATTGCGGATTCAGAAAGATATCAGACTCTCAGTTCCTTCCAACTTCAGCTTCATTGTTTCTTCTACAGAAAACCATTTTGAAAAGACATATCATAGATGTAGAAACATAATAATAATTTAATTATATACCATTTAAATATAAAAATTAGGTAAAAATATTTTATGGTATTCTATTAACATCATACTAACTCCCAATGTTATCTAAACTGTGCTATGATACAAACTATAAGGTCCTAGCCTTAAAAATTACATAATGTAACTATTTCAAACTAGATTTAACTTATTTACATTCCCAAAGATAATTTTGGTTTATATTTTTATAATGTTAGTACATAACTGATACATATCAACCCACAAGAATACAAAGTGGGTACCATTAAAATAGTATCCATTTCATCCAAAACATAAAATTTTTAACATAAAATTTTTAACACAAAACTATAACATGATTTATTTGAAAAATATTTATAAAATTTATCTTGACTTCATTAATTCTCTTATACATCCTTATAAACTATGAAAAACATTTAAAAACATTGGATGGTAATAAAAAATCTAGTAAGGGATATAAAAATAAGGAAATAATCCATTAGTCTAAGAATACTTATAAGAATATGAAATCATTTTCACAAAGGAATACTTCTCACCTATATATACTTACATTGTGAAACATGAGATTTCCATAAAACATTAGAGAACATATATAAAACCATAAAGGTATCTTGTGGCATTAGTTACATAATATTGTTACTCTTACTACTACATTATGATTTGTAACCCTCACGACCACCTTATAATGTAACACTCCTGAAAACCTTATAGTGTAACCACCACAATTACACAGAGAGTAACCATACGATGAAACTCCAAATTACACATTAAAAATGAATTGTAGGGTGATATATTTCACAAGATTAATCATAAATAATTCACTATGACCATAACATAATCATAAAACATGAATAATTTCATAAAAACATTACTTTTGAATTTTGTAAAATAGAATTTTAAAAGAGGGTTTTTAAAGGAAAGTCCATTACAAATATCATAGAATTGAAGTGAGAATTAATATAATGAAAGGATTATATTTATAAACTATAAATACACATAATAAATCATTATATAAACGAAAATAATTTTATTAGCACTTAATTAATGTTGTAGAAGGCCAACTCAAATAATGGAAATTGGATTAAGAATTCCGCTACCACGGGTTCGTCTTACTTAGAACTTGTTTAAAATTATTATATAATGGTTAAAAGAGTGTTATTAATATTTTAATAAAACTTATTCATGATTATAACACATTATATGACCCTTTTATAACATCATTCCCCCCATTTATTAATAATATTTTGTTATTTCCATTGTTCTGAGTGCGTGCTTTACATGAGTTTTACAGTTGGTTCGTAAAGTATTTTCATGTTGAATGTAAGTGAAACTATATAAGTGGAATGAAATGGTTTTAATATGTTTAAATAATATTAAATTATTCCATAAATAATTTTTGTTATATGGTATGAGTATGAATCATTAGTTAAATCATTAGTGATATTCGTTTAGATCATTTTGGTGGTTCTTCGATAATCACGAACATGTTTCATAATATACCTTTAATATTATTAATATAAGTTAATTAAAAAACATAATAGAGGTCATATAATAAAATTTAAAATAGTTTTCAACCATTAATTTTTTTTACAACCCGATTTCTAGAAAGTAAATCAAATTGAAGATACCTTATCCATGATGTCGGTAAATCGACATATCAAGGACAATGTTTTTATTTTTAGAATAATTGGAAGAGGACAAGAATAATGATGATGAATATTTCCATAAAAATAATAAAAATACATCATATATATAATAAAAGAGATTTAATGCCTCTTGGATAAGGGGATGTGAATAGAGTATAAGAAAATAAAAAATTGAAAAGAAAACACAAGAAAATAAGAGGATTTTTACCTCTTCATATCTTCTCCTTGAGATCCTCCTTAAGGCCTTTGGTTTTTCCCTTTTCATGGGAAAATTAAGACTTGGACGTGGAGAAGATATTTTATAAGGGTATTGGAAAGAATTTATACATTTTTCAAAGCTTTAGAGGTGTGAGATGAAGAGGGGTTAGGGTGGTATTTATAGAGGAGGGGAGGATGGTTTTCCATTATTTTAATCATTAATTTAACATTTTTTCTCAAGAATTTGAATAGTTCGGATTCATGTGACCCAAAATAGTAAATAGATAATTTCTATTCAATCCATGTGTGATTACATAATCCATGATTCTAGTAATATTCTATTTAACATATAATGGATATATAGGGTAAATTACTGTATTTCACTATTTATAATTTTTTTTAGTATTTTAGAAAAATACCAAAAAATCACCCTAACCCTTTTTTGACATGTAGAAATAAAAAGTGAACTCCATTTTATCAAAATAATTATTTAAATATTATAAAATTAATTTTCAAATAAAATCATATTTTATTCAAAAAATAACAATTTTAAAACTATAATAGATTTTATAACACCTTAAAAAATTATTCAAGGTCTCATAAATTATTAGAAATAAATTAATTGGTGAGGTTAATATTAATTTGGTCATAATACTATTCATAAGGGTAAAATTACAATCCATGAGAATAGGTTAATATTTACCAAAAATTAAGTTTTTCCAATTAGACTCTAAAAATATTACAGATCGTAACCACGTATGTCAATTTATTGAAATTAAAATCATAAAAGTGGAAAAATTATATTTAAAGTTTAGTTTATAAATATCTCCTTAAAAAGTGTCATTATGTACGGACTTAGTGTTTCATGAATTTTAATTTATTTTTAAAACCATGGGGTGTTATATTCTCCTCCCTTTGGAAATTGCGTCATTGCAATTTTATTTATGTATTAAACAAGTGAGGGTACCTTTAACTCATAGAATTTTTATATTCCCATGTCTCTTCTTCAACCATGTGGTTTATCCACAAAACCATTACCTAGTGGATTACCTTATTCCACAATAATAGTTCTCTTAAATCCAAAATCTTAACATGTTTCTCTTCATAAGAAAGGTTCTATTTCAACTGAACTGCTTCTGGGCTCAAAACATGAGATGAATCTAACACATACTCTATAAACATTGAAACATGAAAAACATTTTTTACCTGAAATAAACTCCGAGGAAAATATACTCGATAGGTAATTGGTCTTACCTTTTCTAGGATTTCACAAGGTACAATGAACTGTGGACTCACCTTTCCTTTCTTACCAAAATGCATAACACTTTTCCATGATGATATTCTAAGAAAAACCTGATCACCTACCTCAAAAGAAAAAGACTTTCCTATTGTTATCTGTACAACTTTTTTCCTCTGAGATATCCTCATGTGTTACTGGATTATCTTAACTTTCTTATCCACATCCTCTAATAATTTTGGTCATATCAATTTCATTTCCCTGACTTCATCCTAAAAATATATATTTCACCACTACTTCCCATATAATTCCTCAAGAGGTACCATCTACATACTGGAATGGAAACTATTATTATAAGAAAATTAGACTAAAGAAATATGCTAATCCCAAATCCCCTAACAATCCATTGAAAAAGCTCAAATTATATCCTCTATGGTATGAATCATCTGTTCTAACTGCTCATCTTATTGAGGATGAAAAGATGTACTAAAATTTAATTCTGTTCCCAAATAATTATAAAGGACATTAAAAAAGTTAGAATTGAACTTGATATCACAGTCAGATATAATGGAAATAGGAACTCAATGTAACCTAATAATATCTTTGAGGTACATTCGAGGAAGCTGATCCAAATACATAGTATCTTGAATAGATAGAAATGAGAAAATTTAGTCAGTCGATGAAAAATAACCCAGATTTCATTATTACCTCGAGAAGTATTTGGTAGTACCATAATGAAGTTCATGGATATATTTTCCCATTTACACTTTGGAACTAGTAAATTATGAAGCATCTCCTTCAGTAACTACCACTATGATTTAACCCATGGACATGTAAAACATTTCATAGTAAAATCTGCAATATCTATTTTCATTCTATCCCACCAGTAATACTCCCAACGGTCTCTATACATCATTGTGCTTCTAGGATGAATTAAAAATGGATAAATATGAGCTTCTAACAATAATTATTTCTTAAAATAAGAATCATAAGGTTCACCTAATCTCTTTCCAAATTCTATAACACAATCCTTATCAACATTAAATTCTAGAAAATTACCCATTAAAACAAATTATACCTTTTTCTATAACTCCTCTTCATTCTTCTATTATTTCTTAGTTCTGTCTAACAAAGATGACTGCACGAAAACCTAAAACAAAACAAAGGAACTTCATGCACCCACAACTTCCAAGACAAAATTCATTCAATTACTAATCAAAAGGTCTTCTTCCATTTGTAACATAGTTAATGATGCATGATGTTTTTGACTCAAGGAATCTTCCACTTTGTTTTATTTTATAGGATGGTAGTTGATCATGCAATAATAATATTATATCAATTCAAAACATCTTCTATGACTCATGTTTAATTCCTTTTGAGTGAATATATACACTTCAGGATTTTTCAGTTAGTATATATTTCACATTTGGATCTGTATAAATGATGTCTACAAATTTTTAATGCGAAAAGCACAACTGCTAATTCCAAATCATGTGTGGGATAATTTAACTAATAAAGTTTTAGTTGTCTTGAAGCATAATAAATTACCTAATCACTCTACATTAGAACACAACTAATACCCTTTAATGAAGCATCAATGTAGATGACAAACTCTCTATTTATGGAAGTTAGGCTCAAAACTAGATCATTCACCATTCTTATTTTAAATTTTTAAAAACAATCATCCCATTATTTTTTCCAGGTAAATTTAACTCCTTTTTGAGCTAACATAGTCAGTGGACTAGATAACCATAAAAAGTTTTCAATAATCTTCTAGTAATAGCCTGTCAAATCAAGAAAACTACGAATCTCAGTTACATTTTTGGGTATTGGGCATTCTTCAACAACTTTCATTTTAGAATGATCAAAATTTATGCTATCATTATAAATAATGTGACCAAGTAAATATTTTTTTTGATACCAAAATTCACATTTTATGAATTTTTCCATACAGTTTCTTTTCTTTTAATGTTTGTAAAACAACCCTTTGATATTTTTCGTGATCTTCTTTAATTAGAATATACCAAAATGTCATCAATGAACAAAACTAAAAACATATCCTATTACTCATGAAATATTCTATTCATAAGATCTATGAATACAATAGGTTAATTATTTAACCAAAATAACATAAAAAAATTCATAAGGGCCATATCTAGTTCAATAATCATTTTTTTGAATGTAATCCTCCTTCACCTTTAGCAGATAGTACCTAAATATCAAGTCAATCTTGAAAAAATACTGAGCTCCCCAGAGCTGATCAAACAAGTCATCGTTGTGAGGGAAATGATACATATTTGTAATAGTAATGTTACTCAAACCTCTATAATCAATGAAAAGTTACATAGAACTATATTTATTTTTAATGAACAAAATAGGAGATCCCCATGGTGAAGTTTTAGGATGAATGAAAAATTTATCAAGCTACTACTGCAACTAATTTTTCAATGCAAGAAGTTTCATTTGATCCATTAGATAAGGGGGATTTGAAATTGGTTTCAAATCAGAAACTAAGTCAATTGTGAACTGAACTTACCAAATAGATATAATGTTGGTTAACTCATCAGAAAAAAAGGTATTCATTTACCACTGGAACATCATTAATCTGAATAGTTCCCTTTATTTCGAAAATCTGACCAAGATAACTTTCATTTATATCTTTTAAAAGTTTCTTATCTTCCTAATATGTTATCAATTTTATGGGCTCTTTCTTGTATATAAACTGAAACATTTTCTAAAAAATAGATTCTTTAGCTCTATAATAAATCTTATCATGATAAACATAAATCCAATCTATACCCATAATGACATCAAATTCAACTAAGGAAAAAATAACAAGTTTTGTAGGTAATGTATTTCCACAGGTAATAGCAGGAAGATTCTTAAAATTATTTTTTCGTAGAACATTTCCTCCTAGTGTTTTAATAATAAGTTCTGGTCTCATTTAATGAGGTGATATTTATAATTTACCAGATAATTTCTCAGAAATAATGGAATGTGTAGACGCCTTATCAAAAAAGACAGTAGAAAAATCTGATTAAATAAATAAATTACCTAATACCACTTCATTGGATGGCCTGATATTAGCTTACGTAGTCACAAAGTATCTCACCACACCTTTCTACTTATATTCTAACCACTTTCCATCACTCAGATCTTTCTTTGGATATGAATTTTCATAATGACCCATCTCACCACATTTGAAACACTTTACAGTTTTCTTATCAAAATTGATCTTAAGATCATTTTTATTATAATCTAGTTTCATATGTCCAAACTTACTACATCGAAAATAATTTTAAGTTTTGGTATGAATTTCCCGTAGTTTCTTTTTACCACACATCTCATAAACAAGAAACTAGAATTTCTTACCATCATATTTATTTGATTTATTTTGACCCATCACTTTCTATAAATACCTCTTCTTTTGTTTGTTTTCAAAGTACAAGTGATCATCGAAAAACTCCATTTCTACCCTCTCAGCACAACATACAAGTTTCTTATAAATTTCTAATTATAGAGAGGATAATCCCCTTTAGTATGTTGGCTTCAATCCTGAGTAAAAGTGATTGATTTTTCTATAATGATCCCAAATCAGGTTTGGAGCATACCTTGCTAGTCAGGTGAAGTATATTTCATACACGACCACTAAATCATCCTAATTTTACCTCAATTCAAGGAATTTTTTCTTCATCCTAAGCCTAACCACTTTAGGAAAATATATTTCAAGGAAAATAATTTTAAAGTAATCCCACTATAATGATTCAATCTCCTCTCTATCTATAATATTCTGGACCATTGACCACCACTGATCAACTTCACCATCAAAAAGAGAAATGGAAAGACTAAAATTTTGATTAACTAAACATCCCAAAACATTGGATATCTTTTCTATGGATTTAATCCATCCTTCATCCACTACTAGGTCAGAAGATCGACTGAAAGAAAGAGGGTGTTTCTTCATAATATTTTTTATTATCTTCATATTCATTTGTGGTAGCTCTGGTTGATCTCTTGCAAGGATGGCACCACCATTTATTACCTATGTCAGCTGATCCATTCCTATCACAAACTACTCAGTTCCAATTCCCACCATTCTCAGTTATAGATTTGGAAAGATATCAACCTCTCGGTTCTTTCCAGATTCAACTTCCCTGTTTCTTCAGCTGAAAACCATTCTGAAAAGACATATATTAGATGAATAAACATGGTAATTTTTAAATTCAATACCATTTCAACATAAATATAAGGTAAAAATCATTTATGGTATTCTGTTAACATCATACTAACTTATAAAGTTATCTAAATCGTGATCTGATACCAACCCTAAGGGACTGAAATTAAACATTACATAATATAGCTATTTCAACTATATTTTACTTATTTACCTTCCAAAATATCATTTTGGTTTATAGTTTTATAAATTTATTACATAACTCATACATATCAACCAACAAGCATACAATGTGAGTACCATTAAAACAATATCTATTTCTTCCAAAACATAAATTTTTTAATACAAAAAAACAAAATGATTTCTTTAAAAACGATTAATAACATTTAACTCAACTTCCTTATTTCTCTTACACATCCTTAAAATCTCAGTAAGGGATATAAAAAAATGAAAGAAATCATTATACCATGAATACTTAAAAATAAGTGAAATCATTTTAAAAAATACATACATATCACTCATATATACTTAATTTTTGAAACCTGAGATTTTCATAAAACATTATAGAACATATATAAAACCATAAACGTATCTTGGGGAGTTACATACTTAATATTGTAACCCTGAATTCTACCTTATTATTTGTAACCCTCATGACTACCTTACAATTTAACCCTCACAACTACCTTATGTTGTAACCATTCCGGTTACACTTGACGTAACCATACATCTAACCTACAACTTACTAATACCCAATGAATTAGAGAGAGATATAGGCTAACCATTCATCATAAATAATTATCATGAACCATAAAATTATCAGAAAACATAAAAAATTTCATAATTTTTTTTTAATTTCATAAAATAGAATTTTAAAAGAAGATTTTTAATGGAAAGTCCCTTACAAATATAATATAATTAAAGGGAGAATTAATATAATAAAAGTATTATGTGTATAAACTATATATAAAAATAATAAATCATAATAAAAATGAATATAATCTCAGTATCACTTAATTAATTTAGTATAAGGCTAACCTAATGAATGGAAACTAGGTTAAAAATTCCCTTACCCCGGGTTCATATTACTCTAAAATTGTTTAAACGTCCTATATAATGGTTAAAAGAGTATTATTAATATTTTGAGGAAACATATTCATGTTTATAACACCTTATATGATCATTTTATATCATCATTTGACCCATTTATTAATAATATTTTGTTATTTCTATTGTTTGGAATGCGTGTATTACATGATTCCCATGGTCGGTTCGTAAAGGATTTTCTTATCAAATGGAAGTGAAACTTAATAAGTGGAATGAAATGGTGATAATATGCTTTTAAAATATTAAATTATTCCTTAAATCATTTTTTATCTCGTAAAAGGATGAATCATTAGATAAATTGTTAGTGATATTCCTTTAGATCAGTTTGGCGGTTCTTCGATAATCACGAACTTTCTTCATAATATACCTTTAATATTATGCATATAAGTTAATTAAATAACATGAGAGAGTTTATATAATAAAATTTAAAATACATTTCAACCATTTAAATGGTTTTAGAACCATATTTGAAGGAATTAATGGAAATTGGAGACACATCTTCCACGATTTCATTAAATCGACACATAACAAACAATGTTTTTATTTTTTGAATAAGAGGAAGAGGAGAGAAAGAATGATGATGAATTTTTCATAAACATGATAAAAATATGAAATTTATATAATAATTTATCTTTAATTCCTCTTGGATAAGGATAGGTGAATAGAGTATAAGGAAAGAAAACAATTCAAAAGAAAACACAAGAAAATGAAAGAGGATTTTTACCTCTTGATGTCTTCTCCTAGAGATCCTCCGTAAGGTCTTGGGTTTTGGACATTTGGTTAGAACTGAAGGACTTGGACATGGGAAAAAGGATTGGGAAGGGGACTGGGTATAATTTATAAAATTATAAAATCTTGAGAGTTGTGAGAGTAAGAGGGGGGGGGGTGAGGGTGGTATTTATAGTGGAGGTGCAGAGGGGTTTTCAGTTATTTTAATCATTATTTTAATATTTTTGATAAATACTATGAATAGTCTTGATTAATGTGAACCAAAATAGTAAAAAGGGCATGTGAATATGTACCAAGGGTGATTAAATCATATATTATTATAGTAATAGTGTATTTAACATATAATTTATATACGCGGTATGTTACAATATTTCATTATTCATTAAAAATTTGAGTATTTCAGAATACTCGAATGAATTCACCCTAACCATTTTTCTACATTTAGAATTCAAAAATTAACTCCATTTTATCGAAATATTTTTCTCAATATAATATAATTAATTTTTAAATAAAATACTATTTTATTCTAAAAATATCAATTTTTAAACTATCACCAATTTTACACCACCTTGAAAAATTAATCAAGGTCTTATAAATCATTAGAAATAAATTAAATGGAGATATTAACCTTCATTTGTTCATATTAATTTTTATAAGGGTAACGTTACTATCCATAGGGGTAGGTTACTATTCACCAAAAAGTAATTTTGTACTATCAGACTCCAAAAAACTTATTGATCCCAACTGTGTATTTCGGTTTTTGGAAATTCAAATCATAGAAGAGAAAAAATTATAGTTAATGGATATTTTAAAAATATATACTTAAAACAAAATTTAATTATGTATATACTCATTATTTCATTCATTTAAAATTATTTTTAAAACCTTGAGGTGTTACACACTAGCTAGTTGGTGGCACTGGATGACTAGCTGGGGGTTTTATTATAGAACCTTATAAGGAACATTAATTACTGGTAAAAAAAGATTGGATCTAATCATTATTATATTTGATCAATATTGGACCTCCCCATAATCTTTGAAGGATATAAGTAGTTACCTTAGGAGGAATGGATCATCATCCAAACACAACAAAGAATCACAATAATGACACTTTGCTTCTGAATTGACCCCAACCATTATTTTCCATGAGATATACAAGATTATTGAAAATATAAAAAGATAATATGGACTTTGATGAAATCAATCCATTTCAACTTAACCCTTTATATTTGAGCCAATTTCTCCCTTTTTTCATTTTCTTAATGAATCTTCCTCTTCTACCTCCTACCTTTCTCTCACTCTCTTTCTATTTAATATTATTCTAAATATTCTAGAGAGATAATTGAGTGAATTGTAAAGGGTTTATAAAACCAAAACTCTATCATTATATTCTTATTTTTTAGGTGATTACCACTTTTTAAGTGAGTGATCTTGGTTCTTGGTTTATATTAAAACCAAGGGGGTTATTTTGGTTCTTGGTTTTTGTTAAAACCAAGGGATTCCTTCTTCTTATCTGGTTCTTGGTATTCTGGTAAAACTGTGGGAGAAACATAAACATCTAAAGCTTTATTGAGTGTAGGATACATATTGTGTCATTATTGAAAAATTCCAAAACACCTTTATCAAAGTGTAATTTTTTTAAGTTCTATAATTTATTTTTCACAATTCTTAAAATTTTAATTTCTTCTATACTCACTTTAATTTTATTATTATATATTTAAATCAAATACTTTCATATTAAATTATTTTATTTTATATCATTGTTTTATTTTTTTTATAGAAAATTCATCCCATATTTCAATTTTAAATCCAAACTATAAGGATGAAATGTGTACTTTTGTGTTGAGGATTAATAATGAGAATGTTTTCCCATATTATGATATTCACCATGGTTTGGGATGCAATGCCTACTTATGATGTCGTCAGTGGGATGCTATACCCACTTGTGTGTTGCTTCTCAATGATATTATACCTATTTATATATAATTTAAATTGGGATGAAATTCCCATTTAAGTACTATTTTTATTGAGATATAATAATCATATAATAGATATTTTTTTATAATAGAATGTTATACCTTTTTATGAATAGTTTTGACTTGGGATTTGATACTCATTTGGTATCTTATATTATGACTAGGTAGGCACTATAATAAAATTGGGATATTATTCATGATATGGTCATACAATATTGAAATTGGTTGAAGTTGGTATAGTCACTCACCTAGTTTCTTTTTTATCACCCATGGATGTGAAATTTATTATCATTATTGATGTTTATTATTCATTTAAGAGAATATCAGATCATTCATGTACTTATATTTACTTGATTTATATATGGACATTGTTGGTGGTGTCCTATTAAGATGTAATCACACCTTTCATGAGAATCTTAATGTATGTGTAGACTTCATGATTTTGGTTGTTAGTAAGGCAAAGGAATGATGGATAATTGAATAAGTATTTCATGGTCAGAGTTGGGGAATGGGATAAATTTGGGACTCATGTCTAGTTTATAGTTGTATCTAAACTTTTCTATATTATGGACCATCCAGTATATAAATCACATGATGATTTTTCTAATTTAAGTATTATTTTTTAACATTACTTTGGTATTTCATTTTTTATTAAAGAGATATAATTATATAAGGTTTTCCTTTTAGTGTAATGTCCATATTTATAGTGTTATATTTTCATGATAGTTTATTTTTATTTTTTCATATTTGATTTATGGTCATGTAATGCAGAAGGTATAATCTACCCATGTCCATTATAGACCCTTGATTCTAATATATATCCATTAGAATACAAGGAGGTGTGATTGATTTCTAGTAACATCATTTGTTCAATCTCCACTTAGGTAGGCTGGGTCAGGATGTTTTGACCGCCACTATACAATAACAATCTCTAGTGACTCTAATCATGCAACAAATAAAAGTGATAATATTGCCTATGTACTAGTATTGAGGATACATAGCCACTAATGTACCCTTAATAATATATTGAGAAGACATAACTTCCAAAATATCCGTAAGGAAAGGGTTAAGAATACATTTTCACCAACATATTCTAATATTCATGAGATGCATATCTTTAGAATATATTGGCTCAATGTAAGATGAGATTATATAGTGCATAAGATTTTAATTTCATCTACAATCATCAAATACTAAATGTTAAAGTGTTAAAGTTTAAATGAATCTTCAATGTAAGCTATCATTAAAGATCCATTATATGTGACGTAACATAAGTGATATTGTTGCATTCTTATATGTGATTCATGAAATGGATAACGCATTAAGTCATGCATTATAATTCATGGGATAATGAATAAATTAAGTAAGGATAATCCTCACGAGGCTTTATAAACTGCACTATTATATTATGTTAGGTTTATGGATATTTGTTCGATGCTTGGAAAAGACAACTTATCACCAAAATTTCACTTTCTATGAACTCTTTTACATGAATAGATACTAGCAAATCGTCGAGTATTATGAGCACTACACATATGAAGTTTGATGAAGTAGTCCCATTGAGACCTTAAAAGGAGTAATTCCTTCAATTTACACCTATAGTGATCCTTATCAACCACATGTGATGAAGATGGATGATGTTGTGGATCTTTGGTTAAAGGTATACTTTTACAGTGTTCTTCATTTCTATTTTCTCTGTGATTTCTATAATATAGAATGATGATCATTGTTTGGGTTTATTGATTTCTTATAATACCTCTAATAAGTGTTATTTGACACCTATGAAACCTAGTAGTGGTATCAATGCATTCCATATTAATCAAAAATTTAAAATCATGTTTTGAAATGAACAACAGTCAGCTTGACATCATGTTATATAATAATGTAATGTGAGGATCTATTATTTAGGAATATGTTAATGGTTAAAATAATCTTAACAGTGACCGTAAAGATATGATTATGTGTTATCATATCCCATGCAGTCTCTTAATACTGTGTTTTTTGATAATGTATAGTATATTGTGTAATCTTGATATTACGTTATGTAATAACACATTCTAAATATTTTCCATCTTATTATGGTTATTTGATAATGTAATATGTTATTGTTATTGAAATTATATTATATTTATATTTTAATAAGGTGTTTAAGGAGGACAATACATTATATGATAACATAGATTTCATCCTTATCCACTAAAGACAGAGTTTTGTAAATCCAATACTTGACATTAAGTTGTGAGAAAATGTTATGTGAGATGCTCTTCTTGAAATTACATTATGAGAAAATTTAATATGGTATTCCACCTTGATAATACATTAAGATTTCAAATATTTTTATGTGTTTTATTTAATTTTTTTACCATTTTATATGGAATTATATATGATCTAGAAATAATATGTTTATTTATAAATCATATTGGTGATTTATGAAGTGTTATAAATCAAAAAATAATTCCAAACAATAATGTGGTTATATTTAAATTATGAATCATTCATAATTATTAATTTGAATTGTTAAAATTAAATACTTATTTTGAGAAATTATTTACACCACATGAAAAGACTTTTGATGATTGATTTGATCAAGTTTTAAGTAATATTACACATATAATATTTAAATTATGTAATTTTTTTACATAATATACATTGGATTATAAGGTGTTTATAATTTATAAAGCCTCATATATTTAAAGTAAAATGTGATATAATTTATAAGATAAATAATTTCATATTATTAAATGAATATAAAGTGTTTATACTCAAGATTATTGTTTTCTATAATGTTTGGATACATTTTGAAAATTGTACAATAAGTTTTAATTTACTAATTTTTAATAAATATTTATCTTATGATTAAATATTAGAAATTTTTAATTATTTAGAGGCTATTTCCTACTTTATTCATAGTTATAAATTTTTTATATATTGTGAATATGTGTATGCTTTTGTATAAAGTTGTTAAAATATTTTTTATAAAATTTAAAAGCCTCAAATTAGAAGCTAGTAATGATTACATAAGAGTCGGTTTTCATATACCTTGGCCTTTATTTATATTTAAAGTTATTAGCTTGAATTTAGTTATTGAATATAGTATATATATATTATATAGAAACATGATACTTTAACAGCCCATAAATACGAGTTTAATAAAAAAGATTTCAAATTTTTATGTTCCCATGATGTTTTTGGTATAGATTTTTATATAATTAAGAAAATAAGTACATAATAAAGTGAACACTTCCACATAGTGTACATCTTTTCCACAAAATAATGTCTTTAATTTTACACCCTTGTTACATTCACGTTACTTTTTATTATTTTAAGATGAGTATAAAGTATAATGTTTGACCTTTTAATGGTTCTTAATAATCCGTAGATCCCGTGAAGAATATTTGAAAACAAGGGATGTACAGAAAATTATCAGTAAGCGATATAAAAATATGGGAAACCCATTAGTCCAGTTAAAAAAAATAAAAACACATGAAATGTTTTATTTTCTACAATAAAACTTTTAGCACATAACTAAAGCATTTAAACATATCAAAATAAACCATTTCTCAAATAAATCCTTGTAAACCCATTAGATAGAATAAGAAAACCATGAAGGCATCTTCAGGAACATTAGAACTCATGAAAACATTTCTTTGAAAAAAAATTTACTTTTAAAGCTTCACATACTTTTTACCTCATAGAGTCAAATGATTTACATATAAACCCTTAGAAATCATGGAGTAGGCATCTTGGAGCATCAAATTCATAACCCGTGTTCACTCATGTTTACCCCGTATTGGAATAACTGATGCCTATTTAATTCCATAGGAGTATCGCACAAATTTGTCTCCCTAATTTTTACCTTCAAAGACTAAATAATTATCCAATTCATTAGAGATCAATATCATGATCACCCATAATCATGAGCTATATTGGTATCAATATTAATTATCTATAATTATCAAGTACCATATCAAGAAAAAATATCTGTAAAACTGACTTTTTTACATCATAAAACCCTTGAAAAACTCATTTGAATCCATAGACAAATCAATTTCCATTTTCTCATAAAAATAAAGAGACAAATCATTTTCTTTTAAAAAATCATAAAAATGAAAATTTAGTAGAAGATTAGGAATATAATATTCTTTGAAAAATAATGAACATTTTTAGAGGAATTATGATATGAATAATATCTATGATGTTGGTAAAAGATAGTCAATCCATATATGTTAAAAAAAATTTATTTTCCTTTTTTAAAGTAAAAAATAATCCATTTGTAAAATGTTGAAAATACTAACTTTAAAAAAATTATAATGAAAGTAATAAATAGTCTATAATGAAATTTATAAACCTTTGAATAATAAATAAGAATATTATTGAAACATTTTAAAGAATACGTATAAGAGGAGAGAGAGTTGGTAAGAAATCTGTAAGGCTAGGTTTTAAAGAAAACCCCTTAACTAAATTATCATCTATACTATAATTATTTATAACACTTAATTAATAATATTATATTAGTTATTTACTTACTTAAGAACAATTTTCATGTTTATTAAATTATATTTATTCATTTTATTTCATTTATGTCATACATTATTAGGTCATTTGGTCCTTATTTTTTTTAAAAATGTTATAAGTTGAATATTGTCAAGATTTTTTGGTTTAAGAATATTATTCATGTAATAATTATTATATTTATAAATTAAATAAACTTTTAAAATAAACCATGAAAGGAGGTCATGAAAAATAAATCATGTCTTTTTATAGAGTCAATAGTCTCCATATACTCATGAGAGATGTTTTCATTTTTCTAAAATACTTAAAGGAAACAAAATAGATTAAGGTTTGCCATTAAAAATCATATTTATTGTATAATTATCATATTAATATATTAAATCCATAATTATTAAAAGAAATTTATGGTGGAAAAAGAGAGAAATCACATTGCTTCATAGAGGTGGTAATCTACACACATGCACAATCGATGTTATCATTTTCCAATAAATTGAAGGGTAATAAAGTACAAATTTTATTTCTAGGAACTTAATTAAATAGTAAATACAATATATATTTATTTAATCCATCATAATAAATAAACATATGGGAAAATTATGATCAATGAAACACATTACTTCATGGAGGTGGTAGTCCACACATATGCATGCAAAATGTTTTAATTTCCCTTATGATGTAAAATGAGATTAAAGAGAGTTGTAACATAAAAATACTAATAGTTATGTTTATTGGTGATACTAATATTGTTATATAATCATGGTTATTATAGTTTTAATATAGGTAGAATAAAAAATGTACATGAGATAACCTAGTTAAGAGTTATACATATTCTTTGGAAAACATCATTTAGATCACACCTTAATCCTTCTAGGTTGGTATTCTAGAGGGAAAAAACTTCTAGGAAATACGTAGGATTATTTTAAGTTATTTTGGTACAGAGTGGTTGGACTAAATTTATATTTTTTTAATATGTGAGGAGAAGAGGTTCCACTTTATAAGTGAGGGGAGTGACACTCTTTTAATTATTCTTAACTTTTAAATATTATAAAGGTATTACTCCTGGTCAAATGGAACTAAACCAATCAAATATTTTATGTAACGTGATAATTGTTGAAATAATATGATACAATAAGATTTAATATGAGGTTTTGTGACTTTATCACAATTATTTAACCCTAATTAACCTGTTTTACCCTTTACCGCGGTGATCCCAATTTACCAAGATTACTATTCATTATGACGAAAAATGATATAGAAAAAATTAATAAATTTATATCTCTTAATTATGAATATGAAATTTATTTTTCAATATTAAACTTTTATATTTAAAAGAAATTAATTTTAATATAAGAACTCAACATGAAATGAAAAATAGTTTTTTAGAAAAATGTATTTTTAACACTAAAAATTAATTTAAACCAAAATTAAG
Organism: Viscum album; assembly: GCA_963277665.1. NCBI lineage: Eukaryota > Viridiplantae > Streptophyta > Magnoliopsida > Santalales > Viscaceae > Viscum > Viscum album. The sequence goes on from OY728163.1 coordinate 1,658,213,059, forward strand.
TATAATGATGATTCATATGAAATTAATTGCATCTTTTTTATTAAATGGGAATAATTTTAATTTAAAACCAATAAAAAATTTAATGTAACTTTTTAAATACTTGAAAAATGGTAATTTTTATAAAAATCAATAATTCTAACAATTAACCCAAAAACTAATCATTTCAGAATGACCCCAAAAATTCACCCTAAGAATTTTTTTATGATGATAAAAATTGAATTGAATTTCATAAAATTTAATTTATAAAATTTAAATGTTTAACTTTTAAATAAAACCATTAAATACATAGAAAACACTTTAGTTGGAATAAAAATATTTCTTTTTTTTTTCAATTTGAAAAATCATATAAAATTAATATTATTTATGAGAATACATATAAAATATAATTATGAATATTAATAAGGAATGAAATTTATTTATTATCAATATAACCTTGTTTTTCACATTCTCCCCCTTTAAGAAATTTTTTCCTCAGACTTTTATTCATTAATTAAACACGTGAGGGTATTTTTCCATCATATATTTTTCTGATTGCCAAGTTATTTACTCCATCATGTGATTATTTTATTAAACCATAACCTGGATAATCACCTCATTTCATAGTACATATTCACTATGATCAAAAATCTAAATCTTTTTTTCTTTATAGCCACCTCAAATCTCAAAATGTGTGATGGATCATATAAAAATATTTCCTTGACTATGAAACATGAAACACATCATGTACTTGAGGTAAAATAAGAGGTACAGATACTTGGTACAGAATCGGTCCCACTTTTTACATAACATCATATGATCCAATAAATGCATACATAACTTTCCATTTTTTGTAAAATACATAACACCTTTCCTTGTATATCTTTTTAAAAAGTAATGACTCACCACCACAAACCAATGTTTTTTCCTCACATTATCTACATTACTCTTTTACCTACTCTGAGATGTACTCAAATGATACTGAATCACATTTACTTTCTCAATAATTTCTTCTACTAGTTATTTCCCTAGAAACTCCCACTCACAAACTTCATCCCAACAAGCCAGAGTTCAACATCGCTTTTCTTATAATACCTCAAAAGGTTCTATTTTTATACTAGAATTAAAATTGTTATTGTAAGAAAATTAAGCAAATTCATGAGACCGATCAAATATTCCTTGATAATATAATGAGAAAATTAAAAAAATCTTCAAAATTAAAATCATTCACTATTATTATACATCTGATTGAGGATAAAAATTATTCTATAATTTAATTTAGTACCCAATGAATTTTGAAGACCTGAAAAAAATAGGGTTAAATATGAGATCATGACCAGATACAATAGAGTGAGGGTATCCATATAATATGACTATTTATTTAGGATTAATTACAGAAATATGATCTAAAGAAAAAATATATAAAATGGAAAGAAAATTAATAGATATAGTCAATTGATCCACAATAACCCAAGTAAAATTATTACACCAAGTTTCCTTTGGCAATACCACTATGATATCTATGGATATATTCCCCTACTACCATTCAGTAATTGGGAAAGGATAAAGTATACCCTTCAATAGTTTTCACTTAGATTTAATCTATTTACCTGTCAAACATTCCATATTAAAATCAGATAAACATTTCTTCATTCCAACCCACCAATAATATTTTCGAAGGTATTTATTCATCTTAGTGATCCAAATATTAAATGAAAACACATGTTTATGATCTTCACTCGACAATTATTTCATCAACCAGAAATAAATTAGCAAACATAAAATATTTAAAAATATTATAACATGTTATTTTTTAATGTTAAATTATAGAAACATTACCTTATTAACTAACTCTATTCTTTATTGTCAACCACGATCTTCAAACAGATCATGCATAATTCTTTCTAAATAAATTGAATATAGTAACACCTGTACCTAAATAGAGGGAGTTCTTACATGAAAAATTTCTAGGAAAATATTTATTAAATCATTAACTAAAGGATCTTGTTCCTAACATTGCATAACTAAATATGAATTATCTATCCAACTCATGGAATGATCTACTTTTCTTTACCTATATGATATAGGATTGAAATATGATGTAAATGCTCAATATAAAAGTGTGTGTGGGGGGGGGGGGGTGAATTGTATCTTTTAAAAATTCCTTTGGAACTTTTAATGTTGATATAAAACTTTATATTGTTTAACAAAGTTAAACAAGGTAAATTCACATGACCTCTTAGTTCTACAATCTTTATAGATTCTGAAAATATGGTTCTAGAAATGAATCTTAAGAAAAGTGTTGGACTCCTCTTGCATTAATCATGTTTTAATGATCACAAATACTATTTAGTCTATAAACCATGTTAACTCTATGTAATCTATCTCACATCAAATGCACAGTTGTTTAGTAAAACCTATCCAATGATCTTAAGTGCTATACTCTCAGTTTGGTTACTATACCCTATCTTTTGATTCACTTTATAATGATTTTTTTTTCTGATAAATGATTAAGATTAATTCATTCCATAAATATCACTACTTAAGTATGAATATAGATATTTTCCTATGTACAAGTCACAGTGAACAAGACACCATGAAAAAGAATACACCATGAACAAGAAGACACCGTGAACAAGCAGACACCGTGGACAAGCAGACACTATGACAACCAGACATAGTGAACAAGACACCGTGAACATAACATAGTGAACGAACCACCATGAGAAAGACACCATGAACAAGATACCATGAGATCGAGACACCATGAACCAGACACTGTGAACCTGACACCGTGACCACAAAACACTGTGACAAATCCAGACACCGTGTGAAGGAGTCATCATTTCCATGACATACTGTGACATCGTTTCTGAATATGTTTGCTCATATTTAAATTTAATCTCTAACAGTCATATTTGAATATTTTAAATGCACTGACATAATTAATATTTCTTTGTAGACATGTCATTTGACAGTACGAGGTATGATATTCTGAATACATGCAACCTATCGGCTCAAACATGTGTACTCTAAGATAAAAGAGTAATGTTGGCCAAGAAAAATAAGAAGTGTGGCACGATACTAAAAAGTTGAAAAAGCTGGTGGCCATGAGCATGAAATCAGAATACACTTAGATAATTCTTAAAGAAAGAATATTCTCATGAAACTCAACGCTGCTGGAGAACACATGAAGCTCAACTGAATCCCAAAATCGAGAACATCTTCGCGCTGTCAAACATCATAAAGAACAAAAGCCGGATCTGTCTGACTTGTGATACTTTATTTTCAATAAGAGGACTTTATTTCTACATCTGAATTATCTTAGAAGTCCAGATATTCAAAGACTAACATTCAGAGAATTTCTAAACCTATCTCAATATTTCTGCTCTGTTGTGTATCATTTTAATATCTTTTGAGCAGTGTGTGTATCTATATAAAATCACACTATTTCTCCAATATAAAACTAAAGGATAAAAAATATACTTACTCAAACATCTTTTTAAATTTTTATAACCACTGATAAGTATGGTAGAGGTCCCTGTGTGGCTTGGTTTTTTGTTCCCACAAAGAACTGTGGAAGAGGTCCCTGTGCGACCTGGACAATCCTATGTACTGTTGTTTAACCCTAATCTAGGGTGTGGATCAAGTTTATTTATATGAACTGATTGGTGGAAAGAGATCACCAAGTGGAGTGGATTAGGTCTCGGCTTGAGAATAAACCACTTGTTTCATATCCACTGTGCTGCTTAATTTTGTCTTCTATTTTTTACTTCTTTATTGTATAATTCAGAAATCACTAAATTCACATTGATAGTTAATCTTGGAAAGAAGTTATAATTGTCTTGTATTATTAGAATAGCTTCAAAAGTAATATTAATAACTGATATTAATATTACTGAGAACTAATCAATCTTCTAAGAAGTGGTTTAAACAGTCAAACTCTTATAACAGTATAAACTTGATGAACTAGGCTGTATTTAACCTTTTGTGGAAACCTTTTTAAGAATACCTTTTTAAACAAAATTTTTTATAGATACTCAATTCATCCCCCCTATTGAGTAATCTACTCTGACCAACATTTGGAATCAAAGGTTTTTTATGAATACTTTGTTTAAATGTATTTAACTTTGATAGTAGTTTTACTTTGAAGATCTGTAACTTTCTGTTAATTCTAAATTTCAAGATCTCTTAAAGCATTTTTCTATTATGGATAATAGAATGGAAGGTTCTACAACCAATATACCACCATTATTTAATGGAATCAACTTTTCTCAATTTAAAATTAAAATGAAAATGCATTTAGAGAGTATGGGTTTTGAAATTTGGTCTTTCATTATAGATGAATATAAGAATATTTCTACTGATAGAATTACATGGGATGAACCTATCAAAATTTCCTACAATAAAAATTTCAGAGCTATGAATTATTTACACTACTCCTTAGGAGATGAATATATTAATAGAATTTCAACTTGTAAAAATGCTAATGAAATTTGGGATACCCTATCTATCTTACATGAAGGAACATCTAGTGTAAAAGAAATGCGACTTAATACCTATACTGTTAAATATAATAACCTTAAAATGAAATCCAATGAGCCTATCTCTAACATGTATCTTAGGTTCAATGAGATTGTCAATAAAATGATTTCTCTTGGAAGAGAATTCACTGCCAAGGAAAAGATCATGAGAATTCTCAGATGTTTTATTAACAGATGGAGAGGAACCTCTATCTCTATTATATAATCATGCAACATCAGAAAGATACCTATAAAAGAACTCATTGGGAAACTGATGATGTATGAAGAAGAGCTGAAAGTCAACATGGAAGAGGAGGATGAACCAAAAATGAAATTTGTCACATTCAAAACCACCACCTCTAAACACAAAGACAAATAGAAATTGGAAGCTTCTTTAGAAAGTTCCATTAGTGACCAATCATCACCTGACATTGATGAAGAGATGGATCAATTATCCCGAAGATTCAAGAAATTTTTGTAGAAGAAGAACTTTTCTCGAAATCATAACTTCAAGTGAAAATATGACCAAAAAGAAATTTGGGAGAAGGATTGGAAAATAAGTGACAAGACTGATGAGATTGTCTACTAGTAATGTAAGCGTAAAGGACATATCAAGGCTGACTGTCCAATGCTCAAGTACAAAAAGAGATATCAGGACAAGGACATGAAGTATAAAAATGCAATGAAAGAAACCTAGAGTGCTTCTGAGGGAAGTTCAAGCAACTTAGACACATCACATTATGAAAAAGCTAACAAAGCCAATATATGTTTTATGAAAAACACATCTGAGGTAACACTAGACTCTCCTATACATAATTCTTACTATTCTGGAGATGAGAGTGACTCTGAAAATATGACTAATGAAGAAATGTTTGAATATTGTAACATGATTGAAGAACCATGTAATGAACTAAAAGACAAATATAAATCATTTAAGAAATAGTAAGCTCTTACTGTGACTGTTAAATCTGAACTCACAAATGAAAAAGAGATAAATGCTCAACTGCTCAAAGAGAATAACGAATTAAAGATGTCTAATGATAAATTGAAGAATAACCTAGAAAATTTTACCAATGGAAAAATACCCTTACTCAAATGCTAGGTAAAAAAACTTCCCCTAAATATAACACTGGCACTGGTTATCAACCTGGAAAAAGAAATATTGGAAGAACAAATTTTGTTTCTAAATCTAGGATATATATAATTTTACTCCCAGTTCTTGACACAAATCAACTAATTCAATTTATGATACAATTTCTAATATTTCATGTTTTTATAGACCAAATAGAGTTTAATTTTCAAGTAAATTACTTAATTCTTATAGGAAACCTATGAGGTAGATATGGGTTTCTAAATCACTCATTACTAATATTACTAGACCCAAAGAAGTATGGGTACCAAAATATATTTCTGGTTAATCATTTTATAGGAAAGATTCTTAAAGAGTTCCTGTAAAAGTTTATGGTACTTAGACAGTGGATGTTCAAGAAACATGCTTGGAGACTACTCATACTTCAATAACCTAATAAAAATATATGGAGGATAGGTCACATTTGGTGACAATGCTAAAGGAAAGATTATTGGCCTCAACCAAATCAATAACTCAAACTCAGTTTTAATTTCTGAAGTACTGTTTGTTGATGGAATAAATATAATCTTCTTAGTATCACACAATTATGTGATGATGGATTTCATGTTAGATTTGAAAATTATGCTTTCAATGTCTTTAATTCTAAACTTGGATCAGTATTTTCTGCATTAAAAAATGAAAATGTTAACTCTGTTAACATAGATTCATTAGCTTCTCAAAATGCTTCATGCTTAAGTGCATTTCATAAAGAGTGTTGTCTTTGGAATTGAAGACTAGAACACTATAATATTCACCCCCTTAGAAATATAACTAGAAAAATCATAGTTAATGACTTACCCAAACTTGAGTTTCCAAATGACAAAGTGTGTAATCCCTATCAAAAGGGAAAACAACACAAAATTTCCTTCAAACCAAAGAAAGAAGTGTCAACTTCTCAAACTCTCGAACTGGTTCACATGGATTTGTTTGGACCATCTAGAGTTTCTAGTTTAAATGGTAAGCACTACATTTATGTTCTTATATATGACGTTTCTAGATATACTTCGACCTTCTTTATGGCTCACAAAAATGAAGATTGCTCGTATTTTACTAAATATGCCAAGTCTATGGAAAATATTTATGGACTTAGAATTAAATCCTTAAGAAGTGAGCATGGGCATGAGTTTGAAAATTAAGAGTTGAAATCCTTTTTCTCACAAAATGGTTATATTCGCAATTTCTCTTCCCATAGAACACCTCAAAAAATGGAGTTTTAGAAAGAAGAAATAGAAACCTACAAGAGATTTCTCGATAAATGCTTAGTGAAAATGACCTACCTATTTATTTTTGGGCTGAAGCTATCAATACAACATGCTACATAATCAACAGAGTGTTGATCAGACCTATTCTTAAAAGGACTCCTTATGAGATATGGAACTATTGAAAACCAAAGGTTAACTACTTCAAAGTTTTTGGTTGTAAAGTCTATATTCTTAATACTAAGGAAAATCTTGAAAAATTTGTATCCAAGAGTGATGAAGGTATCTTTTAAGGATATTCCATGTCTAGTAAACCCCATAGAGTGTCCAATAAAAGAACTAAATGTGTGGAAGAATCTATCCATGTCAAATTTGATGAAGCAGATCCACATGTGCCTAAAACCATTCTAGAGAGATTAGAGGATGATATATCAAATATGAACATTAATTCAAGATCCTAATCATTCTATGAAAGAATATGTGAAATATACCAGTTCTAGAAATTCCTTAGACTCAAGTTACAATGAACCTGAACCTGTTTATGAACCTGAAATCACTAGTCCCTCTTTTTCTAGATCTGTTAGAACTCTTAAGAACCATCCTTTAGATACTGTTCTAGGAGACCTAGAAAAAGAAACTCAAACTAGATCTTCTCTTAGAAATCAGGTTGAACATCAAGTCTCCTATCTCAACTTGAACTTAAAAACATTAATGATGTTATCAATGATGAATTTTGGGTGATGGCTATTCTAGAAGAACTTAATCAGGTTAAAAGGAACAAAGTTTGGAAAATTGTTAAAAGAATTAAGGACACATTCACCAAAGGCACTAAATGGGTGTTTATAAATAAGGTAGATGAAGCTAGTAACATAGCTAGATACAAGGCTAAATTGGTTGCACAATTATATAATCATGAAGAAGGAATTGACTATGAGGGGACCTTTGCACCAGTATCTAGACTTGAAGCCATCAGAATCCTGCTTACTTATGCCGCACATTTGAATTCCAAACTATATCAAATGGATGTTAAGAGTGCATTTTTAAATGGGTATATAGGTGAGGATGTCTTTTTTGAACAACCCCTGGATTTACAAACCCCAATTTTCCAAATAATATTTTTAAACTATCAAAAACCTTATATGGTTTAAAACATGCTCTAAGAGCTTGGTATGATAGGTTGAGAAAATTTCTTATTTCCAAGGGTTTTAAAAAAGGAATAGAAGATCCTAACTTTTTTATAAAATGAATTTATAATGATGTTTTAGTTTTTCAAATCTATGTAGATGAAATTATATTTGTATCTTCAAGAAATTCATTATGTGTTGACTTTTCTAAAATGATGCAAAATGGATTTGAAATGAGTTTAATGGGTGAACTAATTTTTTTTATTGGATTCAAAATCTGTAAATATAACGATGGTATTATTTTAACTCAAATTAAATATAATATATATCTTCTAAAACGTTTTGGATTGGATAACACTAAAAGTAGTGACACTCCCATGAGTACCACTTGTAAGCTGGATCTTGATGAAGATGGATAATCTGGTGATTAAACCACTTATAGAGGAATGATTAGATGTTTACTCTACTTAACTGCCAGTCGACCTGACATTATGTTTAGTGTGTATACGTGCGCTCATTTTCAAGAAAATCCTAAGGAATATAATTTAAATACTGTAAAGATAATTTTCAAATACCTCAAGCGTACACCAAATATATGACTATTCTATCCTAGAGGAAAATCATTTGAATTAGTTAGTTATTCTGATGCTGACTTCAATGGATATAAGTTAGATAGAAAAATAACATCTGGAACATGTCACTTTTTAGGCAAGTCACTGGTTTCATGGGGTAGTAAGAAACAAAATTCTGTTGCATTATCTACTACAGAAGCTAAATATATAGCTGTTGGCAATTGTTGTACACAAATCTTGGGGATGAAACACACATTACTAGATTATGGATATCAATTCAGGAATGTACCTATAAATTGTGACAACACAATTGCTATTAACATCTCAAGAAATCCTATTTCAAATTATAGGATAAAGAATATTGATGTAAGACATCATCCTTTGAGAGATCATTATCAAAAAGGTGATATCAATTTAGAATTCATTGGTACTGAGTATCAGCTTGCTGATATATTTACCAAGCCATTAAATTCTGAAAGAATAGACTAAATAATAAATGAATTAGGAATGATAAATCTTAAGTAAATGTCTTAATGTTTTATATCTTACTATTTCATGTTTATGATATCACCGTAATGATCAGCCACTGTCTCACCGTATGGATAAGTCACTGTCTCACCGTAAGGAATAGTCACTGTCTCACCGTAAAATTCATTCACTGTCTCACCATAAATTTTTTTTTATGATTTTTATTTATAGATTAAAACTGTATCATGGTAATTATTCATTTCAACTTTTTATTTTCCTGTGATTTTACTTTTGCGACGTTTGGTATTCCTAAATGATAAAATAAAGGAAGTGTCACTTGTCCTTAAATAAATCTTTCTTCTATTCAATCAATTTGTAACAAATATTTAATACTTCAACCCTTCTCTCTATTGAACCTTCAGTGGATGCCCAGGATGAAATGCCTCTCATCATCGACTCCTGAGAAATGTAGCTTAAAGAAGATGAATATTGCACCTAAGCTGGTACCTGAAGATTCTCTAAAATCCAAATCTGGTGAACTGAGTAGTTGTAACTAAGAATGAGATATGCCCTGAGTGTCTTATGTCGAGTAAGTCTCTAGTTTTGAATGTTTTGAAAGAGAAAGGCTGGTTAGAATCGTTTTCAAAGAAATATAGACCTATATACCCTAATATTGTGGCTCAATTTTATCAATATGTACAGTTCTCCTTTGATTTTGAAGATGGTTATGCATTGAGATACTGGATAAATGGATAGAAATTATCATTCTTTTTGAGGTTATGGGTTGTATGCCTTAGGATACCTTATGAAGGCATTTGTGAGTACTATTAGAGAGGACCTCCATCTTCTAATGAATTCATTGTTTTGGAAGATGATCTGAAACACTTAACTGGAAATGGCACCAAGAGGAGAGCGATTGCTGCTGAACTGGATGGAGAATCTTGACTTCTATTTAAGTTTATATAGAACTTGATTATCCCTAGAAAAAGTTATTTTTCCGTACTGAGTTATCATGACGTTTTTCTGATTCATCTTATGAAAAATGGGCATAATATCAACCTTTTTAAGTATGTCATACACCATATGTGTGAGCTGATCAAAACCACATCCATGTCAAACTCCCTATTTTATTCTTGGCTTATCCCAGCCATGCTTCATGCCAAAGGTACAGTTGGACCTAATGAAGAAGTTATCATGGATTGTGAGTTCTACCTTTCAAAAGTCATTATCAAGAGGATGAAAATCATCTGGAATCCTTGGAAAATAGCCTGGGTGGAAGACAATGACATGATTTATGAAAAGTTCAATCTAGTGGAACATCCTTCAAGACCAAAAGATATTACTGATCCTATTTTGGAACCAGATGAAGTTGTTGAGTATTCTGAAGAAGAAGAAGAAGAGGCTATTGTGCCTGATAGGGAAACTGTTTCTAATAAGAAAGATAGTACTCCTGTCTCTCATGTAGTAAGTGAAAACGAAGTCCCTACTTCTAAAGATGTTGTTAATCTGGAAGATCAACCTAAAGTTGAAATAGAATCTGTTGTCAAATAAACCGAAAAGAATGCAATGGAAGAATTTATAGAAGAATAATTACCTATTATACAAGATGCTGACCTTGAGGAATTCCCAGTGGAAAAATCTATTCCTAAAGTCATTCCTTCGGCTGAGGAAAGACTGGATCTGTATTTTCAGTTGGATAGAGAGGAAATGAGAGAGGAACTAAGATATGAATTCGTGGAACTAGATCAAGCCTATAAGCCTCTCAGTCCTGAAAAGGATGCAATTGTTGAGGGGTAGCAACCCCCGAATCTGGAATCTTTTGAAGTACAAAACCCAATTAATCCAAGTCCTTTAGACACTCGGTTTAAATTCCCCATATTTTATGATGTGAATGACTCCCATGAAGTCTCAGTAAAAGGCCTTTAACTTTCCACTATGTTCTAATTGAAATCTGTCTCTAATCTTGACCCTAAAAAAGAACCTGAGCCCATATCAGTACCTATCTCTGAACCTTCACTAGAAAAACCATCCTTGGTGTGTAAAGATGATCTGAAAGAATTTGGAACTACCCTTTTGGCTGAAGTTGAAAAACTCCTGAATACCCAACCAGCTCCTGTAACAAATCTATGTTAGAGAGATTCCTCACTATTGTTGGAAAAGGTTATTTGGAAAATTCAACCCAAAATGATTCATGAGATTCAGGAAGTATGAGTTGAGAACAAACTGCTTAGTGATGAAGTGAAGACTCTAATAGATATGATGGAAGACATACAGAAAGTGATGAATTCGAGATCAGAGCTTTCTTCTCATCCTATGAAGCATGTTGTTCCTCAAACCCCACAGAATGTTGTCTCTCAGATTCAACCTCATTTATATTCTTTAGCTGAAAAAGTGGAAGAAAGAAACGAACAGATTTTGAAACAAAATTCGAGAGCTTGTGGTTAATCTTAACAAGCTCACTGATGAGTATACGAGGTGCCTTCAAAATATGCTAAATCAACTAAAATCTCTAACCTTAGCTATCAATGATTCTAAGACGTCTGGACAGTCATCTCAATCTTCATTAGATAGTGAACTACTCAGAACAATGGTCAAAGAAGAACTTCAGACTGTGCTTAGTGGTTTCAATAAATATTCTCTATCTGAATTTATCAAGAATAGTGACAGAGTTCTTGATCTATTACAAATCCATTCCAAAATTTATAATGATGCTCAGTAAGAAATTTCCAAGAACGTGGATTTCTACTTCATCTTAATCTTCTCAAAGACTGACATGAACAATCATTTCAAATATCCTGTAGAAAATCTGAGGATTCCTCCTGTTACTCAAGCATTCAAGACTCATGTTCAAAAGATCACATAGTTCACTCATCTATTGGAAAAGTTTATGGAAAACAAGGATGACTTTGATAAAGCTATGTAGTATGGTGGAGAGATCATTGTGGATTTTATTAAGCTTATGAGGCCCTATCTTCATGTATAGAGTACAACCATTGTTGCTCCTAAGGCTGCCCCTTTGAGGCCTAGTTTGCCTATTTTCACCTCTGCCCTAGAATCCACTTCTATGTCTATCAGTCAAGCACTGATTCAGATCAAGCCTATGATCCTTGATCAACAACTACCTTCGTCTTCTTCTATACCTACTCTAGCTCCCTCTATCTTTGAAGGTCTTCCTTTACCTTCTCTATCAACCACCTCACTACCTTCTTCTACCTCAACCCGTGCTCCTATGGATTCCTATATTGCTACTGATGATAAGGGAAAAGAGAAGACCACCCAGTGAAGACAAACAATGCTTACCATTTTTTATAGGAATCTTGTTAATTTAGTTTTACTTTACGTAATACCCCTATTTTTATCTAATACATTATTCCCTTTTCTTGTCTCTTTTTTCATTATTTTTCTTGCTACTTTTTGATAATCCCAAAAGTGGGAGAAATATAGGAGACATATAAGAGAAGAGAACACTCACTCTATATATGTTATATTCACATTCAAATTATGTTGTTAGAGAAAATATACACTCTAAATATAAATGATTTGTGACCATCAAAAAGGGGGAGATTGTTGGAATCCTCATGTATTAATCATGTTTTAATGATCACAAATCATATTCAGTCTATAAACCATGTTAAATCTATGTAATATATCTCACATAAAATATAAAGTTGTTTAGTAAGAGCTATCCAAATCTCTTAAGTGCTATACACTCAGTTTGGTTACTATACACTATCTTTTGATTCACTTTATAATGATTAATCTAACAAATGATTAAGTTTAATTTGTTCCATAGAGATCACTGCTTAAGGCTGAATACAGATATTTTCCTAAGTATAAGACATAGTGAACAAGACACCGTGAACAAGGAGACACCATGAAAAAGTAGACACCTTGAACAAGCAGACACCATGAACAAGCAGACACCGTGACAACCAGACATAGTGAACAAGACACCGTGAACAAGACACAGTGAACAAGACACCATGAGCACGACATCGTGAACAAGACACCATGAACAAGACATCATGACATTGAGACACTGTGAAATAGATACCGTGAACCAGACACTGTGACCACAAGACACCGTGACCAATACAGACACAGTTTCCATGACATACTATGACACCGTTTCTTAATATGTTTTTTTATCTTTCAATTTAATCTCTAAAGATCATATATGAAGATTTTAAATGTGCTCACATAATTAATATTTATTTGTAGACATGTCATCTGATAGTACAAGGTATGAGGTGAAGAATACATGCAACCTGTCAGCTCAAACATGTGCACTCCAAGATAAAAGATTAATCCAGCTGGAGAAAAATAAGAAGTGTGGCACGATACTAAAAAGTAGAACAAACTGGTGGCTATGAGCATGAAAACAATATACACTTAGATAATTCTTAAAGAACGAATTGTCTCATGTAACTCAACGATGCTGTAAACACATGAAGCTCAACTGAATCCCAGAATCAATAAAATCTTCGTACTATCAAACATCACGGAGAACACAAGACAGATCTATCTGAACTGCGACACTCTTTTTTTCCATACGAGGACTTGATTTACACATCTGCTTCATCTTAGAAGTCCAGAGCTTCAAAGACTAAAATTCAGAGCATTTCTAAATATATCTCAATATTTCTTCTCTGTTTTGTATCATTTTACTATCTTTCAAGCAGTGTGTGTATCTATATAATAACACACTCTGTCTCCTACACAAAACAAAAGGATACAAGATATCCTTACTCAAACATCTTTTTATATTTTTATACCCACTGATAAGTGTGGAAGAGGTACATGTGTGGCCTGGTTGTTTGTTCCCACAAAGAACGGTGGAAGAGGTCCCTGTACCACTTGGACAGTCCAGTGTACTATTGTTTAACCATGATCCAGGGTGTGGATAAAGTTTATTTATATAAACTGGTTGGTGGAAGGTGATCACCAAGTGTACTAGACTAGATCTCATCTTGAGACTGAACCACTTGTTTCATATCCTCTGTGCTGCTTAATTTAGTATTCTCTATTTTACATCTTTACTTTATAAATCAGAAATCACTAAATTCACTTTTATAGTTCACTCACTCACTCAAATTTACTTTTTTATTAAGAAGGAAGAACCATACACCAAATAGGAGAAACAATGATGCCTATGGAGGTCTAAACTGATGCAAGCCAAGGGCATCCCCTCTAATCAAATTGACCCCTTCGGTTTGCAAAGTGGAAATATCATGCACACACACTAGCTCATGCCCAAGAACCTCCATAAAAGAAAGGGGATCCGCCAGTTGATTTCCCTCATGCCAGGTGTGACTGATTTTGGTACCGTTGGAGAGAATACCGTTTCACTTTCTGATAATGTAGGTAATGGACTATGGAGTAGAGAAAATAACCTTCATAGCATCATTCCAATTTTTTGAATCTATTTCAACTTCAACTAATGGAAATCCCTTTGGGTGACATAGATTGATACCTGTGAGCATGGCCTTGTCTTAGACCTTAAGAGAAGATCCATGTCCTAACCGGGAGGAGAAATCAAGGAGGACCAATCCCCGTGAGTCCTAAAGAACCCCAACGCCACAGAAAACTCCCATGGAGTAGGATCCATAGGTATTAAGTTTCAGACCGCTGGTAGGGGGACTCCATCTAACCCATCGACCTCTGTCCATACTACCTATCGGTTGGACATAAGGAGGACTAGAAAACATCCAGCTGAAGAAAGGTGCATCCCGCCAGTTGATAAGGAGACAAGCCAGATCAATAAGAATGATTTTTGACCTGCTGATGATAGACCTACCCATAGACCGTATCCCCTTAAATATGAGCTTGTTCCTGGCCTTCCATATGGACCAACATCTAGCATATATAATCAAAGAGCGTGCTGACTTCTCTGACCCTTTATCTCCCAAACCATTAAATCATTTGTCCAAGAACGGAAGATCCCCCAGTCTAGGATCACAAAACACTGTAAAGTCACTGTAAAAACTCCACACTGTACTCGCCCACTCACTAGAGAAAAAGATATGATCATCCATTTCCTCTTTTTAAACTGTACAGAAGGCACACTGAGAAGAAAGTGTGATACCACAATGTTTGATATTTTCATCTTCAGGAATGGCATGGTTCCTGATTCTCCAAAGTAAGAATTTATATTTCAAGGGAGCCACCTTGTTCCATAGTACCTCATTCAAAGTGTCCTGCACCTCGGAAGTGCCCCTCATGCGGTGAAAATACTGAGCGAAAAATACCCCTGAAGAGGAAGGAGTGAAAACACAACGATCCGGATCCTGCGATAGAAAAAGGATGTTGACAAGGGCCTACTGCTCCTCGTCCAACACTATTTTAATGAGATCCATGTGTAAACTCACTTCCCTGAATGTGCTGGTAGGATCAGGGAACCCTGGGAAAACCAACACCTTCCTAGCCCAATTTTTATGCCAGAAGGGAATCTCTCCCCTCCCTATAATCCATTGTGAGTGACTAGTATGTTCAGAAATGAGGTGACTATGATTATTCCAAATCGAAGAGCCTCTTCCCACCGCTGAGGATAGCTGGAAAAACATTGGGTGCATTGTTTCCCCCATAACGTACTCTGATCCAAAACATCCCAAGCCAACTTATCTTGCATACTATTGAGGGTGTCCCCCAAGCTACGAACATTAATACCACCCTCTCTAGCAGGCCTTGCCACTCTTCTCCAAGCAGCCCAGTGTCTTTTTCTTTCTACCAAAGGATCCCATATGAAACTGGCCAGAAGTTTTTCAATGCTATTGATGACACCTTTCAGAGGCATAATCACAGAAAGATCATAAATTGGAGTAGCCAACAACACACTATTAATTAGAGAAATACGACAACCAAAATACAAGTACCTATTTTTCCAGTTGTGGATGCGGTCCATGATCTTGTTGATAAGGAAATCAAAGTCCCGAATCCAAAGTCTACTAGGGGAAATAGGATCCACAAGATATTTCATGGGAAAACATATTCTTTTCATGGAAGGATTGATTTGAATTTTAGCAATCCTACTAGGAGAGAATTTTTTAGATATGAAAAAGAAACTTTTTTCTTTATTGATAAGCTGTCCACTCTAGTAGCAGTACTCCACTAAATTCCTGTTCAAACCACATATAGACTTTTTCCATCATTCATAAACACTAGAATATAATCAACGAATATAAGGTGAGAAATGGTTGTAGCCCTCAAACTCCTCCGATAGGCTAGGATAACTCCATTGTTGATGCTCTTATAGATGAGCTTACTAAAGACCTCCAGAGTGAGGATAAAGATACTAGGGGATAAAGGATCTCCTTGATAGAGGCCATGTGTGGACTTAAAGAATCAAAAATACTTCCCTAGAAATGGGACTGCCATCCATGGAGAGCTGAAACATCTAAAAAGAAGATCAATATTCGAAGGAGAAAAACCCATACTATCCAACACCTTATTGATGAATCCCCACTCCACACGGTCAAAGGATTTATTCATATCTAACTTGAGAGCCGCATTTGAACCCCAAGTTTTAAAGTTAATATCCCTTATCATCTCATGAGCAAGGGCAATAGCACCTTGGATGGACCGTCCCCTCACAAAACCATGCTTCTCTATGGAGATCCACCACAAAAGATGGATAGAAAATCTAGAATTAAGGAAACCCACAAGGACTTTATATGGTAAATTACACATACTCACCATTATGTAATGCATGATTGAAGAGGGACTCCTGTTTTTTGGAATAAGAACCATAGTGGTGGCGCAAGCAACCCAAGGTAGACTACCTCCCCTGACAAAATCCTGGATGGCTAAAATGATATCCTCTTTCCCCACCCCCCACGAGCCTCGATAGAAGGCGCCTGGAAAACCATCCAGGCCCAGGGCACTCTCCGGATGGAGGTTTTTCATAGCATCATAAATCTCTTTTTCATCCGGAATAGAACTCATCCTCTCATTATCCTGGTCTGAGACACAATTAGGGATAACCTCAAAAATCCCATTTTCGCTTCCTGAGTAACCATTGGGCATAAAAACATTTGGGCCAGCCAACAGTTACTTAAAATAGGAGTGATCCATACCTCCCACAACATCCATGTCATTCGTGTAAGATCCATTTCCCAACAGAATATTAGGCTTGATAGGTCTCTTTCTTTCTTTGATATAGGCATGAAAAAACTCAGTGTTTTTATCACCCTCTCAAAGAAATTTTATTCTAGCAGTATCCCTGGCCTGGAGTTCTTGATCTAGGATCATTTCAGAAAGAATTTCCTTCCTATTATAAAGTTACTCCAAGGTATGGTCATCCCACACTTCTTCCAACCTCACTTTGAGATTCTCAACCTCCTACATGGCTCCCGAAATCTCCCTATCAACCCGAGGGATATCTTTCTCCCATGTATGGAGATGAGTCTTGAGCCGCCGTAGTTTATTGTGAATGGAAATCCACAGGATTCCCTACCCAGGAGTATTCCAAATACCATCAACCAGCTTCTGATAACCTGGCTTGCTATCCCACTGCTGGAGAAAATGGAACCTCTCCCGAAGATTCTTCCCATCAGATCAAAACCAATAGGGGGAATGGTCAGAGATTCCTCGAACCAAATTTCTCACCTTAGTGTTAGAGAACTTAGATATGGATTCCATATTGGCCAAACACCTATCCAGATGGCTCCAAAAGTGGTGCAATCCCCTTCGGTTATTACACTAGGTAAAACAATCACGTGAGAATCCCAGGTCCATAAGGCCTTTCCCCACCATGAACTGTGAAAACTATTTACTAGATTTCCTCTGAAAAGGTCCTCTTCCTTTCCTTTCCACTAGATTAGAAAAAATGTTAAAGTCCCCTCCAAGAAACCATGGTACGTTTCCTAGGATAAAGTCATTTAAATCACTCCATAGCTTATCCCTTTGGAGAGGATCAAAACTCCCATAAAAAAGGTCATAAATAACCTGATGTCGCATGCACTCACCATGGTAGTAATAAATTGATCTCCCACATAAACCCTCTCGATAGAGGTATTCTTGTTCCAAAAGATCCAAATGTGGCTGTTGGTTGGATCATCATGAAAGGATCCATGCATCTTGATCTTCTATGTAAAATCACAAATTCTAGAAGGGTTCTACTTATGATCAATAATGGAAACAACCACGACCTTATGTTATCTTATTGAAGAAGCAATGAAATCAGCCTTAACCCAGGCATCGAGGCCGCGGGCGTTCTATATGAAGATGGGAGTCATTGGAAGGATAGGGCTCTGGCCTTGGCTCCAGAACTAGTAGCCATCTTAAAATGGAAGAATGAGCTCTCCTTGAGACTTCTTGTTTTCAAGCGAGTGAAAACTCCCTCACGATTGATCACATTCATGCCATCTGAAGATATAGGGCCAACAAGGCATGGTTTGGACATAGGTCGAAGCTTGGGGGCATGATAGGGTGTCTTCTCTATGTTTTAGGGGATAACTGGTAGAGAAACTAACAGTATCTTCTGACCATGCCCTTTGGGGGAGACCTCAGTGCACTCACTGCATAGAATCTGATCCACAACCAAGATATCCCCTGGAGCATTAGGGATAGCAGCGGGCGATACATAGGGCGGGGGTGGCAGTTCTAGAAGACCTGCTACATGGGGTCTTAACCCATGAAAACACTCCTCCAAGTACATACTATTCATAAGCTTTGAGATGAAACTGTGAGGAATAAAGATCATACCATCCTGGGAGAAAAATCCACCTTTAAGAGAAAAGGGAACTAAATCCTTGCACACAACTACATCAACGACATAATCATCACCTGAAGACATCTCTGTAACCAGAATACAAGAATAAAGATCCTCCCTTGGGCCACCATCTATAGCAAAGGGTTCCCTCTAAAAAACCATAGGCGGAGATTGTAGAGGCGGAGCCGAAACCTTGTTCCTGAAGGAAGCATACTTCAGAGGTCGACGTCCTTCCCCTTGCCATTGTTTTCGACACACCTGGAAAGAATGGCCCTGAAACATACAATGGGAACAATACTAGGGAAACACAGGGTAAAGGATCTCCTGGTTCCAATAGATACCATCTTGAACACATAGCGACATCATGCTCAGAGTGGGGAGAGAAGTGTCTAGTTCCACACATATGCGAGCCACCGATATGTCCTCACCATTATAAGTTCTAACGTCAGAGCACAGAAAGTCCCCAAGAGCATCACCGATTGTCCTAAGGAACCCCCATTCTATAAAGGGAGAGGAAACCCCATGAGATGGATCTAGACCACAACCATCGCATTTTCTTTGCCGCTATGCACATCCCAAGACCAGCGAGACAAACTGAAACTCCAACGAATGAAAACATGAGGATCCCTACACCACACATGTAAGAAATAAGCTTCTAAGGGAATAACAAGGCAGAAGGAATTCCTGTGAATAACCTAGATCTGAATAGCAGAAAGAAGGACCCATGAGAGAACGAAGTGTTTGAATGCCACCAAGGAGGGCTTCACTGATCCAAAACGAGCCAAAATAATCCACTTTAAACACGCCTCCGCCTCAACAAAGGCTGATGCTGGGAACTCCAGGGAAATACCACTTCCATCACATGAAATCTTCAGATCCGGGATGCAAACTTCTGGGAAGAAAGGAAGATGAACATCATGAAATGATCCTCAATGAACCTCCTTGAATGAGCCATGTCCAGGGGATGAAGGCCAAGTCCCTACACCTTCATGGGGATCTAGAACAAAGGGTTCCTTGGAGTGGGGGGTCTTTGATGGACAAGCAGCGAGAAGCCCAACATCTCAAAAATTTGAAAAAAACGGCGGCGCGTCGGGCGCGTTCTTCAAGGATGAAGAAGAGGCCATTATTAAGAGATCCCCCTCCCACTTTGATAGTTAATCTTGGAAAGAATTTATAATTGTATTCTCTTATTAAAATAGCTTCAAATGTAATATTAATAACTGACATTAATATTACTGAGAACAAATAAAAATTCTAAGAAGTTGTTTAAATAGTCAAACTCTTATAACAGTATATCCTTGATTAACTGGGCTGTATTTAACCTTTTTGGGAAACATTTTTAAGAATAGTTTTTTAACCCAAAATTTTTATAGATACTCAAGTAAACCCCCCTCTTGAGTGATCTACTCTAACCAAAAAGAAGTTTACAAGGACAAATATTCTACCATAAAGCTTATAGAATCTTATTAATTAGAGTATACGAGTATAAGAAATTATAAGATAGTTATACTTTCCTTAATAATCAAAATTCAGTGGAAAACAAACTTGAAACAATAAAAGTAACAAGTATGAAATCTTTTAACCCAAAGAGTAGGGTATCCAATAACCATGAAAAAAGGTCCCTTGATTTATAATTTTATGAATGTCCGTCTTACCCATCCCAGGGTAAGCCCTCGATAGAAATATTAGAGTCTCTCTTGTTATCCCTACAAGCCCTTGAACTTCAAGGTAGTTGGAACCTCTGTCTTCTTTATCAAAGAAGTCCTAAAACTTTAAGGTAGTCGGAACCTTTATCTTCCTATCCCCAGAATCCATCGATTTTACACAACAACAATCAAAGTCGCATGAAGCAATATGAACAAGATGTTCAGTATGCACAAAGCATGAGAGTCTCTCTCTCTATAAATCACTTCAGCAACATATAATCTATAGAGTTATAGAACTGTAATTTGGGATCATTCAAATGAGGTATTATTTATAGGCACATCTCCAATGTTTGGATCCCTCCTTCAACGGTCATGTTTTTACTTGAATTTTGGAGGGACCTGTACATGTGTCACTTAAAAAATTGTTAGTTAGAAACAGAATGCACGACATCATTTTATAACTATGTCAAGGGTAAGTAAAATATGGATACTCTATCAAAGCAATTTTTCAGAGTCTAAGGAAAAAAATAAAGTTCAGAGTCTAAGAGAAAAATGTTCCAAGTTTATATTACATGGATATTAAGATTCTGTTTTCCAAGAAATTCAGAATCAGAATTCTATAGACTTTGGATTCTGAATTCTGAGGAAGTTAGAGTCTAAATTCTAAAGAATTCGGAGTCTATGTTCCAAGGAATTCAGAGTATGAATTCTAAATAATTCAGAGTCTGAATTTAGAGGAATTTGGAGTCTGAATTATAAGGAATTCGGAACCTGAATTCTATGGAATTTGGAGTCTGAATTCTAAGGAATTCAGAACCTGAATTATAAGGAATATGGAGTCTGAATTATAAGGAATTAGGATTCTGAATTGTAAGGGATTCAAACTCTAAATTCTAAGGAATTCAGAACCTGAATTCTAAGAAATTCCAAACCCGAATTTCAGAGAATTCAGATTCTGAATTTCAGAGAATTCGTAACCTGAATTTCAGAGAATTCAGATTCTGAATTTCAGAGAATTCGTAACCTAAATTTCAGAGAATTCGGAACCTGAATTTTAGATAATTCAGAATCTGAATTTAGAGGAATTCAGTGTCTAAATTCTGATCCAAAAAACAAAATACTCTATATATGAGTATTTATATAATTCCAAGGTTTTAGACATGAAACCAAATTTTTCACTTAGGAATAAAAGGAGTTATATTTATAGAAATGAAAATATGAACAATGAAAAATAGGTAAGGATGAATTTTCCTTGGAGAAGGAAAAATTTTCCTTATTAAGGAAAATTTGGGTAAGGAAAAAATTTCCTTATATAAAAAACTTAGGTAAAAGAAAATTTTAAATGAGATAGAGTGTTTTTGATTTTCAAAACATAGAGGAATGGAAAATTCATAAGGGAACCTTATTGACTCAACATATGATAGTGAATATTGACACCATAATCCATTATAAATTCCAACTATTTTCTCTACCTTATGATCAAATATTTTTTCATGAATATACACTTTAAAATTTTATTCTAAATTTATATTTTATATTTTACCCTTTATAAATTATTCATATAAATTTTTAAAGAAAAAATCACCACTACAAGCTAAAGATCATGTATAGAGTAATTTTTCTCAGGGAGTTTCTATTGATGTAAAACATATGTCGTTACTCAGTCATCATACATGAATATATAATGATGTCCCTTAAAATAAGCATCACTATAAATAACAAAATCACTATTTCTTTTTGGGAAAGATACCACCAGATAATTAAACAATTTTATTTTTAATTATTGAAAACATTCATCACAGTCTTTTTTCTAGATTAATTTAACTTCTTTTCAAATTAACTTAGTAAGGGGGGTGGATAAGTGTGTAAATGTTTCAAAAAACTATCAGTAGTAAATCTATAATCCATAAAACATTCAAATATTAATGACATTTTTTGGTCATGGACTATCTTACACCAATTATTTTCTAATAGGATAAAACATTACTCTACTATTAGAAATAATATAACCAAGGAATGAATTATAATATAACCAAAATTTACATTTTCTAAATTCTCTAAAAAAAATATTTTCTTTTAGTATTTTTAGAATAATCCTTGGATGTTTATCATATTCATCATAACCATTAGAATAAAACAAAATGTCACTAATGAAAACCATCCTTAATTCATCCAAATATTCATGAAAAAATATATTTATAAGATCCATAAATACATTAGTTGCATTCAGAAACCCGAAATGCATAACCACAGGCTCATAATTTCTCTAACTAGTATGAAACAAAATTATTATAATGTATTCCTTCTTAATTTTCAAATAGAGATATTCAAACCTAAGATAAATATTCAAAAAAATAGAACAACTTGGAAATAATAATAAAAGTTATCAATATGAGGCAATAGATACATATTTTTAATAGTGATGTTATTGAGTGATCTATAATAAAGGAAAAGACTCATTGAACCATACTTATTTTTAATAAACAAAATAAGATCACCCCAAGGAAAATTTCTAGGATTAATGAAACCCTTGTTAAGAAACTCTCTTAACTTATTTATTAATTCTATATGTTCTATTGGATCCATTAAATATATTTGTTTTGAAATTGGATTATTATTAGACATTAATTCAATAGTATGTTTTACCTCCCAATCAGAAATAACATTAGAAAAATCATTAGGAAACACATCCAAATATTAATTTAATACTAGGACATAACTAATTTAAACAATTCCATTATTTTTAATAATACGTGAAAGATAACTTCCACTCCCATATTTTTTCAATTTCTCATCTTCTTGATATGTTATCAAAGGTTTTAATTCATTATTAAATATAAATCAAAACTCCCTTTGAAAAATAAATTCATTTTCTCTAAAATATCTCTTAGATGGATAATTTTTACATAGAATAACATAAAACTCTAAAATGGTAAAGAAAACAAGGGTTATAGGAAAACCATTAAAAAGATGATAAAAAGAATATTTCTATAAAACCTTATTTACTTTATAATACCCCAAGAGTTATTACCAAGAGTTATGACTTTATTTATTGTGATAATATTTCCATTAAAATTTAAAATTTCTGAGATATAAATGAATGTATAGATACCAAATCAAAAAAGGGATTGAAATAATATGAATAAACAAGTAATGTACCTATCACCACTTCATTTGAGGGTCCCATATCTGCCATAGTAACAGAAAAAGGATTTGACTCACCTTTTTTTCTGATCTTGATGATTCCCACCTTGAGTAACTCACTTGGGAAATGTGTTATCATATTGAACCAACACATTGTAATTAAAAAATCTCACTATTAGATTATTATCCATTTTTCCTTACTGGTATGATCAAAAATATTTTCCTTATATTCACAATCCAAATTAATGATCTTACCACCTCAATAACACTATATTTATCCGATAAAAAATTTCATAAAATGTCTTTTACCACATTTGGAACATGTCAGGAGATTAACTCTAGATTTATTAGATGAATACTTCTCCATTTAATTCCACCAAGACTGATTCATACTCCTATTATCATGAGGTATGTAAGTTATAACAAACTCCATCTCATATTTCTCAACACATAAAAAAAGTCTTTATAACATTTAAATTCATCATAGAACAACTATATTTGTAAACATTGTTTTACACATATATAAAATATATCAATTTTAATTTCATGACCCGAAATGAAATTTACTGCAATCCTGGAAAATCTAAAAAAACTATTTTTAAGTTCCCACCGAGTCTTCTTCCTTTGGATTCAGTTAAATAAATAGACTTTCCATTCTAAGTCAACTAACATTAAGAAAACACTTCTCAAGAAAAATATCTTTAAATATCATCCACTCCATAGAATGAATGTTATACTTTCCTTTAGTATTCTTAATCAAAGACCACTGTCGATCAACTTCAACCTCAAAATGATAAATAATAAGGATTACCTTTTTCTATTCCATATATCCCAAAAATTCAAATATATTCTCAAATGAATTTATTCATCAATAAAATTTCTTCCATTCTGAAGATCTGTTGAATGTAGTTGGGTGTTGTTTTATGAAATTCACTACTATAGATATGTTACTCTATAGAAAATTTTGTTATTATATTTCATGGGTTCCACCATTAATAGCATATAACAACTAAGATAACAATGCTATAAATTCATCTATTCTAATCATTCTAGGTTAATCATTTGGAAGGATATTATACCCTTGATTCTATACTACTTCAACTACCCTATTTCCTTTTTTTGGAAAACCATTATAAATAGACATGGATTAGATAAAGAAATATTAAAATAATAAAAAACTACATCATGAAAATATAACCATAAATATAAATATCTTAAATTTTTCTTTTAACATTATCTTAAACTATAAAGTTATCAAAACCTTACTCTAATACCAACTACAACAACTCATTACTTTAACAAACCATATATATGAATTTAATAGAAATGATTTACCATTTTTATATTCAAATAATATTTTAGGTTTATAGTTTCATATAATTAGGAAAAAAACTATATAACAAAGGGAAAAATTCCACACATTATTCATTTTTTACAAAAAATGTGTCTTTAAGTTTAAACTGTTATTTCATTCATGAAACTTTTTCATCTTTTAGGAAAATAACAAGGTGGAATGTTCAATATCTCTATAGTTCCTACTCATCCTTAGATTCTATGAAAATCATTTTAAAATATGGGATTCAAAAAAAAATTAGTAAGAGATTTAAAAATAAAGGAAACTCACTAGTCCAATGAAAAACATTAAAACCCATGAAAATATTTACCTTTCCCATAATAAAAATTTGTGCACAAAAATAAAACATTTACACTTATAAAAATCAACCATTTATAAAAGAAAACTATGAAAACCCATTATTAGGCATATGAAAACCATGAATGTATCTTCTCTAATATGATATCTCATGAATATATTTTTCTTGAAGAAATCCTTTCACTTTTAAAGGTTTATAAACTACCCTTTCCACATGAAATAAAGATATTTCCCTATAAAAAATTAGAAATCTGGGGAAAGACTCTTTTATTATCATATTCATAACCTTTTTTCACTTATGTTTAACCCATAACATAATGAATTAAGTCCAATTAATTCCATCAGAGTAACCTACTTGGTTATGTCCCTCATTTTCACATTTGAAGACTAAATCATTACCCGATGTATTAGAAAAATATATCAGGCTCACCCATTGTCATTATCTATATTGGGATCACTAATCATCATATATAATTCTCAAGTAACATATCATAAACTATAAAATTTAAATCTATCAATTTTTTATCATAACACCCACGAAAAACTCAATTGAACCCGTAATAAATCCACTTTCCATTTTCATATAAAAATAAAGAGAGATATCATTTCTTTTGAAAAATCATAAAAATGAAAATTTCCCATAAAATTGGGGATATGATATTATTTTAAAAACCATGAAAATTATATATGACTAATGATAAAAAATAATTTCTATAATAGTGGTAATAGGCATTCAATCCATATATGTTAAAAATATTCTTTTTTCAATTTTGTAAAAAGTTAAAAATATACCATACAGAAAATGATGAAAAACATAATTTTTAAAGCTTGGTAAATAAATTAAAAAATAATAAAACATGAACATTAGAAACATTTTAAAAATAAATAATATCATTATTTAAAAATTTAAAATAATATGGTTATGGTGGAAAATGAGATCATAAGAATACTTTTAGATTTGGTTTTAAAGAAAAATATCATACCTGAAGTACCGTATAAGTCTATATCTTCTATTAATAATGTATAATATTATTATATTAGTTATTTAATTTATTAATTACATTTTACATTTCCATTTTATAATAATTATTCCTTTTATTTTATTTATTATCATGTTTTATGTAATTACTAAATTAGTTAATTTTACATCCGATGTTTAGAGACTGTTCATTCCTTAATTTTTAAAACAACCTTTATAGGTTGACCATGGTCAAGGAATAATGTTTTTATAATCTTATTAATGCAATAATAATTATATTTATACATTAAATATACTTTTAAAAACAAAAATTTAATTCAATCCTGAAAAATGGATCACTTCTTTTCATGTAGGCGGTAGTACGCATTTACACATAAGCGACATTTTCAATTTTATAAGAGATGGAATGGAAATAAATATACAAATATTTACTTTTAAATATTCATATTAAAGTTATAATAATAATATTAATTCATTAAATTCATCCTTATGATCAACCATATAAGGTGTAAATAAAAAATTAATCACATCGCTCTGTGCAAGTAGTAGTCCACACCTTCGCACAAACATCATTATTATTTTACAATAGATGGATGTTTAAGAATTTATATATTATATTATATCTAAAAACCATAATTATTTAATAAATATCATATATATTCATTAATTCCATTATAATAACCATCCATGTGTGGTTTTGATAAAAAAAACATCTCTTTATGAAGGTGGAAGTCCACACTTACACATTAGCAATGTTTTCATTTCCCATAATCTAGAAAAGGAGATGAAACTTGTTTTTAAAATAAAAATAATTGAATTATAATTTTTTATATATAATTAGGTAATATTATCATAATATTTATTATAGGGTTTAAAGATGTAGAAGAATAAATAAACATGAAAGAACTCGGTTAAGAGTTATACCTGTTATTTAGAAAACCTTCTTTGGCTTAGACATTAATCCTTTTAGGTTGTTATTTTGGAGATAAAAGAACCTCTATTACATGGTTTGGGTATTTGGTAATCTATTAGTGTAGGTATTTTACTAGATAGAGTTCTCAATGTTTCTGAATAAGTAAGTCGAAGAGGTTCTCTTTTATAAGTACGGGGAGTTGCAGTCTTGTAATTATTCTTAACTTTTAAATATTATAAATACCTTAATCATGGTAAATTGAAACTAAATCAATATTATTTTTGTTATAAGGTGATGAGGTCTGAAATATTATTGTATAATTTGATCTAATATTATATTTTGTGAGCTTATCGCAATGTTTTAACCCAAATTAACCCATTTTACCCATTATCAGGGCGATACCAATTTACCACTATTACTATTCATTATAACCAAAAAAGAAATTAATATCATTATTAATTTTAAGCCTTCTAATTAAAAATATGAAATAAATTTCTCAATATTCAATATTTATAAGTTTTATAAATTAATTTTAATATAAGAACACAAAATGCACTGAAAACAATTTTTTAGAAAAATGCACTTATAAGATAAAAATTGAATTTATACCTAAATAAAGTATAATACTGATATATTTGAAATTAATAGGATTATTTTTATTATAATTATAATAATTATTCTTTAAATACATTCTAAATTATAAATTTACTTTTTGAATACTTTAAAAGAGTTGATAATTTTTATAAAAATCATAATTTTTCACTATTCACCCAAAAATCAATAATTTTAGAAAAATATGAAAAATTAACCATAAAAAATTTGATATGATGATGAAAAAATGAAATTAAATTTATAAAATTAAATTTCTAAAAATTTAAAAATTTAACTATGAAATAAAACCATAAAATACATTGTAAAAACTTTAGTTAGAATAAAACTATTTTTTATGATTAGAAAAATCATATAAATTATTTTGCAAGTAATGTGAATCCAAAAAATATAATAATGAATATTAATAGTTCATTAATTTTATTTACTATTAACATTACCTGAGTTTTCACATATTAGTTGTTATATTTATGATGAATTGGATTCTCTTTTGAGTAAAGTATCCCTAGAGAGAGAGAGATTTTGGGTCAAAATTCCCACTTTAATGAAGGAAATGCCTTGTTCTAGAGAGGTTGGAGTTTTCTATAAGTTTTTATAGGATTAATCATGTGGATATTTTAATTCATATATAATTATTATCATTTTTCAGAAATATTTCATGTATCTTACGCATGAGATGCATTTGGATGTGTGTATATATGTTTACATTCAATTTTTAGGTTGGTAAGACAAACCATTGGTTATATAAAGAGTTTCACATAAATATGGATTAAATATATTGATTTGGTGGTGGTAATATGGATTTAAATACCTAAATTATTATAATAAGTTATATATAGAAGGGAATTACCAAGGATAATATGGTAATAATAAACCCACATTGAAATATTATGTGTAAGATTCCTTTTAAAGAAGAATGTTTCATGAACTCAATCATATAACCAAGTGAGTAATTTTTTAGATGGGTTCCCCAAGATTATATTGTGTAAGGAAATAAAATAATAGGTGACCCTGGATCATCCCTAGGAAGTCCATGTGTATGGTCCCCAACCTATGATAACTCATAATGTTATAGACTAGAGAGATACTGATACCTCAAGTGCACATCCCCATATACTATTGTCAACTAGTCGTGTAGGTATAAGGTGGTATAATGGGGAGAATATACCTAAATATCAGAGTGAAACAATAGAGTAAATAATATAGTAATTATATGTATCCATATAATTAAAGTAGTAAATGGCTTCTAGGAAAGTGTTAATAAATTATCAAAACCCATGATATATCAAAATGAAATATACAATACATGTATGGAAAGTCATACATCATCACAAATTCATATACATCAAAACCCAAAAGAATAAAATAAAAAGACTTGTAAAAATATAGAATATTCTACTAAGTCCTAGACCAATCCTAAACCCCCATTCTCCATACTAGTATCCCTACCAAGCATAAAACATAGGGAATTTAATATTTCCTTATCCTATAAATATAAAGATCTGCTCATGAACCACATTAAAACCTAATCAGGGTGTGAAGAAGACTCTATATTCCACCACCAACAACATCTATAAGAATATCTAGTCTGATGAATGAAGTGCGTGATGATGTGCACAATAACATAGGCACAATATAAATAAATAAATATACTATTGATCCATGGGTTCCCAAGTGAATCCTAAGATCAAAGAAATATTCTTTGGACTAATCCATATCTATCAGTACATAATACATCATTACGAAATACTAGTGAACCTAATAGAATCACCCAAGGTGTTTAAATTAATCAATCCTCATCACCAAACCAAAGGGGTATCATCCATGGTGTTATAAAGTATTATTCATAATTTCTAAACCTAAGGGGTATCACCCATGAAATTATTACATTTTAAAAAAAATCATTAAACCTAAGGGGTATCACCCTTGGTGTTATAAAGTATAAAACATGGTCATCAGACCTAATGGGTATCACCCTTGGAATTCCAAAGTATCAGGTATCATCATTGAACCTGAAAGGTATCATCCATGGAGTTATAAAGTATCATACATCACCAATCATCATAAGGGGTATCACTCTTGGCATTTCAATGTATCAGGAATCATTGTGAAACCCATTGGGTATCAAACTTAGTGTTCCAGGGTATCAATTTTCACCGTTGAACCCAAGGGTCATCACCCTTAGACTTCTAAACATTTATCATAAACTAGGTATAATGGAAAGCCATAAATAAAATCCATTTAATCCAATAAAAATTAAGTCTCAACTTCAAGAACCCCTTGGGTAATTTTTTTCCATTCTCATTTAATTTTATCATGTCAATACCCAATAGAAAAAAAATCATACATCCATTAAACTGATCATATCTAGTCTCTTAAATTAAACACAGTCACTAGATCTTGGAGCATATCCCAAGAATCCATGTCACATAATAACCATTCACTTAAGTCACGACACCCTTAGGGACACCCCTTTAAATTATCAAAGATTATTTCCAAATATTTTGATAACCCCATGGGTGGAAAAAAGTAATGGTATAAACACTAATGAAATATTCATGGTTTTTTGGGAGGTTATATTTTATTATTTAGGGAAAAATATGAAATTTATTATTTTAGGTCGAACAAACAATAATTTAGGTGTGAACGCACAATTCATACATCAATAAACACCACAAAACATTTGGGATATCCTATAAAACTCCTCCCTTATTCTAATATAAATATATCCACCGATTAAAAACCTTTTATTTGATATAAACTACTATAAATTAGAAAAGTAGAAAAATTATCTAAAAAATGAGCATAATGAGGTGAGCTCTCTCTATGGTGAAAGAAAAATGGAATGGAAGGGAAAAAATTATATATTTACCCTAAGATTTCAAATGAAATTAATGATGATAGAAAAAAACTTGAATTGATACAGAAACATCAAACAAGAAGAAGCATGAGGTGGGATTGAGCATGTGGTGTTGATAGTGGAAAGTGATAAGGGAAAAAGGGGTTAAGAGTTTTAATTTGTTAAGTGTAGGATCATCATTTCATAATTTGGAAGGGGTTGCACAGTTTTAATTCATAATTTGGAACTCCATGAACCAACCATGAAGGCCCTAATACTTAAAAAACTCTACCTTGCATGGTTGGATCACACAGTTAGACAACACACACGCCAACCATGCGGATCACACTATTTGAGACACTCTATTTTGAATAGGTAGGATTCATGGTTTGACAAACCATTTTCTAACCATTTGAAATGTTTTTACAAATTTTTTATGTATTTTTCATAGTTCTCTGAATATATTGACATGATTTTGAAATCTATTCTCCTACTTCATCCCCTTTTAATGGTTAGATAAATAGTTATATCTAATCACGTTCCCTACAAAAAACTTCATACTTTTTATACCCTCATACCTCTAACCCCTAAAATGCCCCAAGATCCTCCTCAGATGCTAATAAATATGTTAAAAAATTAACTAACAAAAAAAACAACATTTTGTAAAAATATAAATAATAAAACACCTTAATAAAGTTTGGAGACTTATAACCTCTCCACCATAAAGTAGTTCATCCTCAAGATTCACTCTCAATAACAATGGACATGGAAGAAACAAACACCATCTGTCAAGCCCGCACACCGAACTACCACTCTGAAATATCCTTTTATATTTGTTTGTGTTGTTACTGCACATACACTTGAGGAACTTCATTTTCAGGAAGTTCATGTTCATTATGATCAACATATACAACACGAATGATCCTTTAAGGATGTTTCATCATCAAGATCAGCATCTTAGTAAAAACTTGACATTCAGGGTTATGCTCATACCTATGAGATAGATCAAAAACTTCCTTTTATTATTGAATGATGATTCCCAAAAAAACATATACACTATGATTTTTCATAATATTCACCCCCTAAATGATGTGAAAAAATTGGTTCTCCCCTGAATCACATTACAAAATTGGGTTCACCCCTAAATCATGTCATGAACTATTGTAGTAGTTTAAATCAACTTTTAGATCAACTAAACACACTTTGAATTATTCTTCAAAAAACATAGATTGATAACTACTAAGTCACCAACCTCTAACCAATGAAGAGGTAAAAAATACTAAAGATAAGTAGTTCCAAAGAACCAAAAAATCCCATGAAACATGCTCTTAGAATGTCCCCTAATATTTGAAACATTTTCTCATACATTCCACCAGTCTATAGATAATAGGTAGTTCCAAAAAGAACATATGTGCCATGAATATTTGGTAATCCTCATCATTCCTCTTTTATGAACAATCATAGTCACCATTCGCCAATGTATGAATTAAACTAAACACCTCCCTCTAGTAACAGTCATGTGAAAACTACACCCAAACCAAATTTATTACACAAAACCTCACAATCCCATGAATTATACCTATCATCCTTTCATCCAAATCCAATATTACCCACATATTTAAATATTTGTGAATTTTACCAATTACCAACATCACACATCTTCGATTGATACCACTAGTCTAAAACATTCCATTACTCACATGATCAGTCTTATATGAACTCACCGTCTCACTCCTTTGACTCATTATAACACAAATCCTTTCATATTATTCATGTCGGTAGGTTATCCTTAAGCACTAGAGTCTCACAAACCCATTATCCCCCAATCTTCTTCCTAATATTCACACTCGGTCATACCATTCAACATTTTACCCATATCTTGTAGCTTTAAAATACCGATCATACTAGCCTCACCCAAACTTTGATCACCCAACACCCATACTTGGGTGTGTCATATTTTACACATATTTCTTGGTTTCTTATACCCAAGAGATGTTACAAAACTAAAACCACCTCTAGGTTAGTTATATAAAGACATATTATTATGTAATTATTAGGAATTGTTCAAAATAATACCACACTCAAGTTATCCATGGTGTTCTACCCTAGATAAGACTTAATTATTACCATAATAAGAGTATGATCCTACCTTATATCCATCACCAGCATGAATTTTACATTATAAAACCCTAATCATGAATCAATTAATTCCATGGAACCCCATGAAACCACTTTAAAAAAAATCAGTAAACCGCCATTGTACACACAGTCCTAATGGATCTAACTCATGGTCTACAACCTTTCATACCACCAAATGACTCTCATATCCAATCCCACAAGAGGACTACCTAGACCCCTCAACGTCACAGATGATCTAAGGGTGATCACACTACAACTAGCACTTTTCACCAAATGTCCCAAATATTACTTCATATGAGTTGAAAATATCAATATTTATAAGGACCAAATGATCCTATGATCATTTAATCATTTCTTATAGAGACCCCATATCATGCATTGGTCATATCCTCATGCGTCCACTCTCCATGATAATCTACCCCATGTTATATCTTGAAGAAACTATTACATTGACCAATATACATCCAAACCTCAAGGGTCAATAAACACATTCTATTTTTAGTTAAACATGGAATCTTCTAGATATATAATATATTTTTATAGTAGAACATCCAATAATCTCATCAACAACCCTTGAACTCAATCACAAATGGTTGGAAAAAACTAAGGAGTTCTAGATCCCATTAAAACACATTGAAACCACATAAGTTCCTAACCCCAATGATCCTCTACGGAATGAATAAGGACATCTAAAAACACTCTATATACACACCAAGTGGGAATTAAAATCATCTATTGATAACTTCCTCCTTTTATCATGACCTCACCTCACATGTCACATAACTTTCAAACATAACTCCTTATCTTGGATTTTTTCTCAAAAACCACTGATTGACATGTCTCACATGCTACCAAAAATTTTCAACATCCACTCAAAATAAAATATTACCAATGTAAGGATATGATTAGGTTGTACCAATCCACCTACCATGACGGTTAAATAAAATCCTCACACTTTTTCCATGGTATAGAAGTGTCATGTTTAACCTCTTACAATAGTGCTCAATTATTAACGTCACCAACCAGGAAAAATAAGCAAGGAAACATCTTAGTGTAACTATACTGTATGATTTTAATCAACCTTATAGATTCATATCCCATCATTCCTAGGATCACATGGCTAATAATCCATCTAACCATGGCCACTGCATGTCAACACATCTAACTAAAAGCATATCACTCGGTGATTTATTCTAACAAGCCTAGGGAACCTCACTAGATCCAAGGACACTACGTGATCATCATCCTCCTCAAGAATCAGCACAAAATAAAGAGAATCTACCCATGATTTACATATTCTAAATCCAACTATTGAGGATCACCCAACAAATAGGGTTGTGTATCTAACTGAACCTACCCTTTTGAAACCCAGACACAACCTACATAATGGTTGGGCATCTATACCCATTACGCAAAAGGTATAAACATGCATATTACATGTATTTTTCATAAATTACCATAAATAAATATCAATTTAAATATTATATCTTGTTTCTCACTTATTAGGCTTCAAAAATCTTGGGTTATCCATGATTACCCACTTATAAAGTAAATAATCTCCAACAATAGCAGGAAAATTCCCTCCTCCACAATCATAGTGACCGACTCATAAATATCATATGTCACATCTCAACATTACATGTAAATTCACATGAAAAAATTCCCACTAAATGGTTTTAATGCACACATATATCAATCATCCCACACTTAATCGAAATATCACCTCCAGGGTTATCCTCAACTCATTTTACTACACAATAGGGGAAAATCAGTGGAATGAAACATGTCTAATCTGTTTAATCTATAAAATATAAGTGTACCACACAAATGATTGATTCTATACCACTCTACCCACTATTGGGTTAGGAATAAACCCACAATGGACATCTTTATTTATAAATTATCATAACATTCTTCAAGTTCATAGTCCCAAAATCAAAGTCTCAATAAATATATCATCTATCCATAATATAAACCTCATATAATAGAAGAATAAAATTATAGGGTATCTCTCTATCCTCATTTACCCATTATCATGATCAGGTCACTCACAAATATGAACCACATCATATCAAATTTCAATTAAGCATCCCAAAATCTTAGTTTAAAAGAAGAAATAAAAGACACCACACCCCATTATCCTCTATATTTACTATCAAATAGATCTCATAAATCAATGTATGGAAACTCTCACTATCCCAAACCACCCATACATAGGGTCAAAATCATATACACATAAGGTCACATAATATTTATAGAATTGACTATATCATACTTTTTAATTTCATATAAACCACTATTTTCATAATATGGGTCTCAGTTAAATGAAATGTCATGTAAAAGTTATAGAGGAAAACACTTCATAAGTTATAATTGTAATTTTATTTAGATAACTCCACATACTAATCAAGGTATGTGATCATTTAATACGCTTTTAACCATTTATTTTTTTGAAAAAAATTCACACAAGTTTCTCAGTTAAAATAAAATATTAGTCACAAGTTAAAAAGGAAAAAACTTTATAAGCTATAGTGAGAATTTTATTTAGTTGATGCATCATAATAATTATAGCTAATGATAATTTTTATGCATAGATATTATATATTATTAAAAAAATGTTCACTACATAACATTATGATCCATGACAGAATTCTATAGTTTTAGTGTCTTTGGAAAGTTGGATATATAAATAACTTGTTAATTTGAGATCTACATTATCTCCCACTAAGTTATTAATAATTGGAACCCATATTATAGATATCATACAAAAAATATTTCTTCATAACCTATGTAAATGGAATATAATAAATGGTTAATTTAGATTCACAACAAGGGTAAATAAGGAACATATCAATGATCAAATAACATGGGCATAAGTGTATAAGAACTTGAGCATAAAATTTGAAAAATATACCTTGCATATCATAGATCATAATCTTGAGTAATGGAATAAATATTTATGATTCATAATGTATGAATCATAATAGAATCAAAATACATGATCCATGGGAGCATAACATTAGCATAAGACACAGATTATTAGCATATACTAAATAAGAGAAAATCATTTTCTTAGTAGTCAAGGATCAATTCCAAGACTATAATATTATATTGGGTTCACTCCCCTTTTTCATTATATCCTTAGTCAAGGTTTACTCCTAAGAATATCATAGTGTACAAAGTCCCTTATTAAATTAGGTTGAGTCCCTATTTTAGTCCTTGTTATCTCATGAGATATCCATTTTTACCCAATTTATTGGAGGGTTATATAATTTCTATCCCACCCATAAAATAAATAAAACCATGTATATATGTCCCAAAATATCATAAAACAATCAACATATCATAATCTATGTAAAGGAAATGAGTTTTATAAAGGTTTTGTAAAAAATAAATTAAGACATGGGAATGAAAAGGGTTTTATAAAATCATTCTTAAATAACCATCATTATAATACACAAAAAGAATGAAAGTGTATATAATCATTGAATAATATACCTAGTGAATTATAAGTAACCTCAATGGATGATATAATATATTAAAAATTCCTTTAAAAGATCACTTCGAACATTTTTTGATGAAAATACATTTCTTGTTTGGAAATCACGTATTTAAAATATAAAAACTTACCAAATATTAAATGAAAAAATTTCCTTGAAAATAAACATAGAAAGTTTTAATGTAATAGTTATATCATTTTTTCTTCATTACAGTAAGAAATTTCATTCTTATCGTGTATGTTAAAACAAATATTCTTTTCACATTTTCTACAAAATGTAAAAAGTAAATAATCTGGAAAATGAAAAGAAGATTCATTTTAAACCATTTTTTAAATAGTAAATCATGGGTAAAAATTCCATTAAAAAACATATGAGATTATTAAAAACATTCTTGAAAATATTTTTATAAATAGTAGATATGGAATATTTTTTTTGACCAAAGAGATAATTAAAATATATCTTTCTTAAAAAACATTTGTGAATAATTTTAACCAATAGAGGAAAATGGTAATATTAATTGAAAATTACATGAATCAATATAGGATAATAAAATTATTTATATTATTGAGATTCATATCATTAAATTTCATGATGGGAAACATAATCATAAACCATCCTGTTAAAAATCGAGATTGTAATATAAAACCCTGACCACTTTAGTAACTTTTGAATAGTATTCCCCATGAATGTGTAAATTAAAATTAAATTCTAAATATCATAAAAATATGGATATTACAGATATAAATTGGTAAAGGGTCTATATATACACATTTTAGAAGAAGATTAGTTCATAACTCAATGTAAGTCCCAATGATGATAATTTGATAGGATAAACCCTAACAACATTAGTTTTCTCTAAATAAAAACAATTATGAAATAAAGAGATTTTTTTATTTTTAAATCACAATTATTCTCATAAAAATTATCATAAAATACATTCATGTATATTTTATACACCACACAAAGGAAAAAAGTGATGAATATGGAATATGTCTCACATGAAATAAAAGTGTGATGAGAAACCCTTACCTTAAGATCACCTTACATACAGTGCACTCTAAATTACATTAAAATTAATATAATTTATTATTATTATATTAAATAATCATTTAAATACTTACAATGTCATATATGTTCCACTTATAACAATTTAATACCCATTTATTAATAACTATTTTTTAAAGTTTTCATTTTTAGATGTTAATTGTTTCATTTTTCATGATAATTTTAGTTTAGAAGTTCTAGTCCTTATACTTTTATCATGGTTAAATCACATCCATAATTTTATTCATGATATAAATATAATTTATGTTCATCATATATATTTAGAGTTATCAATATAAATTATAGATAAAAAATAAATCACACCATTCATGGAGATGGTATGTTGTATATACATATGAGTGTTGTTTTCACTTTTTAAAGGATAGAATAAAATAAAGGTAAATAATAATTAACTTTTAAATAATAAATATTATATAATATATATTAATTAAATTTACCCAAATTACCACCCATGTAAATCATAAAGGAAAAATAACCACCTCGCTTTGTGAAGGTGGTACTCTACACGTACTCACAAGTGACATAATCATTTTCTAACAGTTAGAATTGTAAGTATGAAGATATTATATTATAATTTAAAATTATAATTATATCATGAATATCGTATATAAAAATTAAACCCATTATAATAACCATCCAATAAATATTATGAATGAAAAATGAATTACACTACTTTGTGGATATTGTAAGCCATACGTATGCACAAGTGATGTTTTTTCTTTTTGTATGTTATTAAGAAGGTGGTTATTAGTTATTACATCATAATAATAAAGATTAAATATATTTAGGATGATTAAATATTTATTTTTTAATGGGTACCATGAATTTATTATTGGTAATAGAAGAAATAAAATTGAAAATGTTTGGTTTAGAGTTATACCTCTTCATTAAGAAACCACTATTGGATTACAACTTAAACCACGAAAGGACAGTATTTTGGAAATACAAGGAGCTATAGGATATGATTAAGTAAGCTATATATGTATTATTTTAGGTATTTTATGAGACATAGTACTAAAAATTTGTGAGGAAGAGAGGATAAGAGGTTCCTTTTTATAAATGAGGGGAGGGACACTCTTGAAATTACATAATTTGTTTAAATCAATATTAATTAAATTTTATAATA
This sequence comes from Viscum album, assembly GCA_963277665.1. Lineage (NCBI taxonomy): Eukaryota > Viridiplantae > Streptophyta > Magnoliopsida > Santalales > Viscaceae > Viscum > Viscum album. Next base: position 1,658,251,370 of record OY728163.1, read on the forward strand.
ACATAAATAAAAATTGAATTAATTAGAATATATTATGTTAATAATTATAAATCATTTCATTAAATAAAATTTGGACAAGTTCAGGTGATATTTTAACCCTTATCAATTAATTTCAACCCTCACTAATCCTTCTGAGAATTACGAGATTATCAAAGTTGGTCACTCTATAAGGGTCATGAATGTTACCCTAAAATAAAAATTAGCCCATAAAGATACCATGCTTGAAATAGTAAAACATATCACATTAAAATGGAAAAATATTTTTTTAATTAATTTTATATCATTTAATAAAATATTTTTTTAAAAAATATTATTAATTTTATTTTGGAGCAATTCATTTTCATTGAATTTAAAGTCAAAAATATTGTTATGTAATTATAATATATATTTAAAAAATACCTAATAAGTTATATTTCTCAAAAAATTAATGTAATATAATAATTCACCCAAATTTTTATAACTTTTAATGTTTTAAAAATCATTTATTTTATTTTTCAATTAATTGATTAAATATTGTGTTGGTGTTTCCTTGAAATTTCATTTAATTATTCCATCACTAAAATTAAAAATAAATTATCTTGATAAAAATAATTAATTAATATTAAAATTAAACATTTATAACAAATTTTATCCCTGTTTTATCTTTATGTAAAAATTCGAGGGATATTATAGTCAAGAGAGTGACATTTTGTATTTATTTTTTTTCTATAAATAATATAAAGGTCATAATCAAAGAGAAATGACACAAAGTGAAGTTTTTATGAAAAAATAGCTTAGAATTGGAGAAGTAAATTCATTAAATAGGGAAAATTATAGTGTTAGAAAAATTTTAAAGCCTTATCCTAAAGTTTTAACTCTGTTTTACCCATTTAATCCTTACCACAATGACTAATATTTACCAAGGTTACTATTAATAATGACCAAAGATTAAAAAGAACTATTTAAAATTTTTATAATCATGATTCAAAATATTTTATATATTTTTAATATTCAATTTAAAAAAGTGTAATAATTTAATTTAAAATAAAAATGTTAAAATGTCATGATTTTTTTCCAAAAAATTGTTTTCCGAAATTATAAAATGTTTTTATAAAAAGACCCACCAAAAAATTAATTTCAATTAACTTAATGGATTATAAATAATATAAATGAAGTTAATTTACTTTTAAAACCATTTTAAAACAAAATAGTTCTCTCTAAATTCTTTAAATAAAAATAATATTTCCCATAAAAATCAGTATTTTTCAATATTAATAGAAATGTCAATCTTTTTAGAAAATTATCAGTAATTCACTATAAGATAATTTTTACATGATAATTTCATAAATGAAGATCATTTTTCATAATTTCATTAATAAAATTGACAAATATGAATTATAATTTTCACCCACAAAATTCAAAAAAAAAATGTTTTTAAGGAAAATGGATTTCTAAAGCATAAAATAATTTCACTAAAAATTTTGGCCTTATTTAAAAATAATTAATCAATAAATTTTTATTAAGTGGGAATTATATATATATATTTAATAATTTGGTCACTCATATTCATACCTTCCAATTCAATTGCTGTGTCACATTTGAATAGTAATATTTTTATGATACATCATAATTTTCTTAAAGATCGGTGTTTTGTGGTAAGAAAGAATGGCATCGTTCTCCCTAGGCGGAGCACTCCCCGAGCTCTGGGGTTTCTCCTCCTATTCCCCACCCTATTTGTCACGAACCAACTCAGGTCAACCCCGAACCGGTCACCCGAGTCGGTCCGTGGCATGGACCGAGAGGCGTTCCTGATCCTCCCGGGCTGGCGACAAGCGCCAGGGCATCACATAGTACACATGGGAACGATTTCGCCCGATAAAAATTTACTAAGAAGCAGAAATAAACAAACGACAATAAAATGAAACAGCCAAAAACATAACTAACCTGACCACGAACCCAACTCCTCGCGACCCCGAGAGTCGATCATCAAACTACCACCAACTCTCATCCACAGCAAGCAAGATCGAGTCAAACCTGCGACAGAAACTAAAAAAAAGAAAACACTATAGGCGTGAGTATTAAAACACAGTAGGCTAGCCCGATAAATCTATTCCCAAAGCACTACCATTAAAAGAAGAATCTACCAACTTCAAGTTTGAACTACATTATAGAAAATATGGGTTTTCACACACACACGCTTTCCATCTTAGAAAAAAGTAACATCCCATTGCCCTTTTTAATTTAGAACAAGTTTAATGTTGAAAGAAACAGGTGAATTACATTTTAAAACATTTTGCAAACAATTAGAAAAACAAACTTTAGTTGTTAGTCAAAAATAAAATCACACACAACACACACTAAGGGCAATGGGAAAAAGTGGCACACAAGGGTCGGCACCCAAACTCGACCTCTCAATCATATGCCATATACAAATAAACACTAAAAGAGACAAGGGTCGAACCTAGGAGATCGTGAACAAACCAGAATGTACTATACATGTGACTCATCCTGAAGGCATGCCCTAACTCGATGACGTCATAACGCCCTAACGCCCGACATATCCCTGCATGACCTAACCGAGGGGCCCAATCCCCATAGCAGCAATAACTCAGTATTCCCCTGCTATGGGGCCACTAGCCAGTGTGTGATCTAAACTAGTGCATCAATCGTTCTCAGAAAATTTACTCAATATACCAGGTTCCCATGTCAAGACATATAATAAAAGAGGAGTGCATCCACAATGTAAAACTAGTCATGATGCACAAGCAACACATACTCAGGTCACCTAATCAAAAAACACAAAAGATCACTCCAAAGAGACTTTTCAAAACATTAATTTCATTAAAAGTGCCAAACGGGCCTCCTGTACTTATTCAATACCAAATCAATTCCAAAAGAAGGATCAGACGTTGTCACGTTTAAAACCAGAAAACACATTTAAAATCTCATTTAGGTAAACCAAATCCCCATTTTAATTCTAAAGCGCAAACATAAGGGCCAAAGGGGCATTTTCACTATTGCGCAACAACTAATCATGAAAAAGCTTTCGATACGATGAAGAGAAAGAAGCAGTTCCAATTCCAGCAATATAACTACTATAAAAAAAATAATATTTTAATACTACTTCCAATTTGATGAAAATTAAATAAATGACAAGAAATAAGTAAATTCTAAATTCAAAGGCAAGTGCAATGGAAACCTACCTCAACTCGCTACCCAATCACAACGACGCGACACGCCTCGCACTAGCGAACAAGAAACGCATGTCGGCAGTTCCGATATCACGGGATTACCTCTCCAGGGCGCTACAACAAAAGTAAAGCATTTAAAAACACATAAACACTGAATTAAAATAACTCTAATGAATAAACAATGAAAAACCATCCCGACGCGTTTTCAAAACATAACTTGCAGCATCTGCATTATTTACTAAACCACCTCAATGTTTATAAAACAATTCCAAAGAATAACATATAGAAAACCACTTTTCACACCCACGCGTCATTTTGAGACAATTCACACACCAAGGTACACCCAAAACACAATCTTCACCTCATTCATAAGTCAACAAATCATTAAAACATTTTATAAAAAAATTATAAGTAACAAGGGGAGACTTTCGTATCAAGAACACGCCCAGAGACAACTTCAACAATCAAATGCACACCAAAACACCATTTTCACAATTAAAATCACAAATTGCACAATTTAATAAAATTGTTAAATAGTTTATAACCGATTTCAATCAAAACGATCCTCATTTCATAAGATAAAATTCATTCCAACGATATCAAATGTCTAATTAATAAACAAGAACGGTGCAAACCACACGCAATCAAAGGAATCTAAATTTAAAGAATATACGCCATGGGTTACTACCTAAATCGATGATAAAATTCTGGAAATTGGTGAAAAACACCATTTGCACCTCAATCGCACCCAAGGAAGATTAAATCGCACCTAAAACAACCATACCGGACCATCAATTTTAAGATCAAATCCAAAAATAAAATAAACCCCGACTAGGGTTTGGGTAAAATAGAACCCTACCAAAGAAGGAAGACTTCTGGGGAGGAGGGGGGGTTGTCGTCGGAAGGAGGACGCCGGTAAAGAGTGGAGCCGGCGAGGGGGAAGGTGTGGCTCGGCTGGGGCGCGCGCGGCAGGAGCGGGGGAGGCCGAGACGATGGCCGAGAGGAGGCGCGACGGCTGAGTGTCGGCTGGGGCGCTCGCGGCAGGAGCGGGGGAGACCGGGACGCCGGCTGGGAGGAGGCGCGGCGGTCGGCGGCTGGGAAGGGTGGCGGTGGCAGGCCGACGACGGGGAGAATCGCGCACAGCTAGGGAAGGGGAGAAGCGGCCTGCGCGCGGCAAGGGAGGGGGAGCGCGTAGGGTTAGAGGAGAGGGAAAAAAAGAAAGAAAAAAAAAAGAAAAGAAGAAAAAGAATAAGAAAAATGAGAATAAAATAAAAGGGAAAATAAAATTAAGACAAAACAAAATAAAAAAATTTAACTTAATAATAATACTAATAATAAATTTGTTAATTAATTATAATAGCAATAGTTATTATAAATATACATTCACATATTTACATATAACTAAACATATATAAAACATGTGAACGTATATATAAACCTATATAAATATATATATATATATATATATAAATACATAAACATATTGATAATATTAATATTAATATTAATAATTATTATTATAATTACAAACATATATATACATATATATATAAACCCACATGAACAAATTTATAAACATACATATATGAATATACATGACATATTATAACCATATATGCATATATATACTCATATGCATAAACACATTTACGCATAAACATATAATGTTAATAAATATATATGCATCAGCATACGTGTACATATACACATATATACATACATATATGCATATTAAGTTAAAAATAATAATAATAATAATAATAATAATATATGAACATATATACCCATATACATACACATATATAATCATATATATATGTATATATATATAAATATATTAATCCACTCAACGAGCGAATTTAATAACGTTAAAACTAAAAGACCACGGGGTACGCGCACACCGTACGGTACCCAAGTGGACTGTAAACGGGCTGCGCAACACAACCGTATGGTGTTCGCGCATTATCCCAAACCATAAACTCATCCAAACATTAAAATTTCCAACCGGGACTCGCCCGCAGACATGCAAAAACACCAGACGCCATGATAAATAATAAAAATAAAGTAAAATAAAAACAGGTGTGACAATTCTCCCCACCATAAAGCTTTCCGCCCCCGGAAAGCCATAACAAGTTCAAAACCCCAAATGAAAACTGACATTACTTCACAATTTAAATAAAAATCTAAAGAACGACAACAAAGAGATTCTGAAACACTCCCAAAAAGGGGAGCGATAAACCAAAAGAACTCATATAATATGAACGAATTACCCGCTAAGTGTCACCCGCCCCCAAAAGTGTGACCACCTACAGTTGATCGCTTCAAAGGACAAAGAACTTTAACAATAGTTGATCCAGGCCCAACATACACCCGCCTTAACACCATTCAACAGAACTCAACCAATTGCTTCATCCTCAATTCGACCTTACAACACAACATCCGGAACAACGCCAATAAAAACACGACTACTCTTTTGAAACCAACAAACAGGTCAAAACCACATCCAACACGTATCTCTTAAAACCTTACTCCACTATGACACTGGAACTCTCACGCCACAACTCCTTACCAAAAGATGAATATAGAATTTTTTGGTTCTATATAAGACCAACCACAACCCAACCAAAACCTGGAACAAAACTGGGGGATTGACACGGGAAGTCCGAACGGACACCCCACCATAAGAAACAAGCTAAATTGAATTTGACGAGACCCGTGACGGTTATTTCCACCACAAGTGTCACGTTAGTTCCTGGAATAGGACTAGAACGCCATCACTTGAGACAAAATTCATGATCACCAGAATTTTCAACATGGGGAGGTCGAATGGACTCCCCACCATAAAGCTTTCGAGAAGAGAAGAATAAGAGGACCTCCCAGCATTATCACCAGCCATCACTGCCCACGGGTGGGAGGGGGGCCCTGTCCAACAAACCACCCCCACCCGGAAAGCCTAAAGCGAGCAGCTCTTAATAAATGAGAGCAACGACATGACCAGGCAGTTATTAAACATAAAATATGCATAATGAGGAAAATGATTCCAACTACGCGCACTTACTGAGCACAACACCTTGTCGCAAGACTTCACCTTTCGTTGGAGTTCCCCCGACTACGCGCTAGCTTCACTCCGAGGCCTGTGGCTAGAGCTCCGATGAATGAAGAATCTTCCGGCTTCGCAGTCAGGTTTATGAAACCCCAGAAGCATGACACCAGAACCATAATTTTTAACAATCACACATCCATAAGATCAAAGGTTTAAAAGAGTTCAGCCACAACCATTATTTCAACTGAAAGAAAAGAACACCACAAAACAGTACAGGTAAAGACTACTACATCCAAGAGGCATCACGAAAAAGGAAAACATCAAGCTCATCCACCAAAATATCCCTACTTATGCTGATGGGCTGAGGTGACCTTCGACAATCCAAGTCTGGATTTAGCGCGCTTCTTGGAAACACCTCGGAAAAAATGCTTCAAGTGACCCATACATCCATAGGTGTGGCAGGGTCTGGGAGCACTTGGACATGTCGGCCTTTTGTGACCCTGCCTACCACACTGGTGACAGATCACAACATTGCGCTGTGAAGAAGATGACTGAAAGTCTGAAGGCCTCTTGATTCCTCTACCAGCACCACCAGCATCAGGTCGCTTCTTACTCTTCTTACTAGCATCATCTAAAATGCTTCCCAAAGCTGGAGGATTCACCACCTCAAGTCCTCCTACTAGCTCAACTTCAGCAAGAAAGGCTTGCTCGACAACATCTGAGAAGGTGGTTAGGTTGAGCTCTTCCACTCTCGATCACAGCTCAGGTCGGAGTCCAGACTCAAATTATCGAGCCTTCCCGGGATCATTCGCAACAAAACACTGATCATACGGAACTAGGTCTACAAAATGTCGATAGAACTCCAGTAATGATTCAACGCCCTACTGGAGACAACCCAACTCCATCCTCTTCCTCATCTTCGTCATCTCAGAGAAGTGTTGTTGGATGAACGATGACTTGAAAAACTCCCATGTCAAATATTCCCCAGGCTTGTTCCGAGACATGGACTTCCACCATTTCCAGGTTGGACCTTCAAGCATGAAGGTAGCCAACTTCACCTTTAATGACTCAGGTAGACCAATGGAACTGAACTTCCTCTCAATCTTCTGCAACCACTCCTCTGCCTCAAGAGGCCCTGCTTGTCTATAAAAGAGAGGAGGGTTCAACTTCCGGAACTCCAAAACATAATCTATGGGCTGACCAACTAGAGGATTAACTAAGGATGCACCACCTGAAGCTGCACATTGAGCATCCATCGAGCCTTCGTGGGGGCGAACACTACGGAACAAAGAAACGAGGAACTTGATCAAAACATAACCAATACCATTTGAAATTCAACATTACTCAATGAGCTTCAAAATGAAGGAAAACCCATTTACTAAAGGGGGAAACTAGTAATGATGGGTGACTCGACCATATGGATGACAGCCATACGTCAGCCATACCATCGTCACTGAGAGCATTGTAGGGTGAAGTCTCCGGCTCCACAAGGCTTTCCAGGCCATGTCAGCTCACGGAGCTACTTCCCCAACTCCCTTTTCATTTCCCCAACACAAAACAATCCAGAAGACCCAAAAGACACTAACAACCCCGACATCTCATGGTAACTCGAGGTTTAGAACGAGCAAGGGTTCATGACGTCCTTCCCGTTCCCCCGCCTCGAGTCCAAGCAACTTTACTCCCTTTACCATGACAACTCCAAATAGCAATGGGCGCTCTGAAAAACAAGGTCTGCTCAGGAGCCAACCTCCCTTTGATACCAATTTGTCACGAACCAACCCGGGTTGACCCCGAACCGGTCACCCGTGTCGGTCCGCGGCATGGCCCGAGAGGTGTTCTCGATCCTCCCGGGATGGCGACAAGCGCCAGGGCATCACAGAGTACACATGGGAACGATTTCACCCAATAAAAATTTACTAAGAAGCAGAAATAAACAAAAGATAATAAAATGAAACAGCCAAAAACATAACTAACCTGACCATGAACCCAACTCCTCGTGACCCCGAGAGTCGATCATTAAACTACCACCAACTCTCGTCCACGGCGAGAAAGCTCGAGTCAAACCTGCGACAGAAACTAAAAACAAGAAAACACTATAGGCGTGAGTATTAAAACTCAGCAGGCTAGCCCGATAAATCTATTCCCAAGGCACTACTATTAAAAGAAGAATCTACCGACTTCAAGTTTGAACTACATTATAGAAAATATGGGTTTTCACACACACACGCTTTCCATCTTGAAAACAAGTAATAGCCCATTGCAATTTTTAATTTAGAACAAGTTTAATGTTGAAAGAAACAGGTGAATTGCATTTTAAAACATTTTGCGAACAATTAGAAAACCAAACTTTAGTTGTTAGTCAAAAATAAAATCACACAAAACACACACTAAGGGCAATGGGAAAAAGTGGCACACAAGGGTCGACACCCAAACTCAACCTCTCAATCGTCTGCCATATACAAATAAACACCAAAAGAGACAAGGGTCGAACCTAGGAGATCTTGAAAAAACCAGAACGTACTATACATGTGACTCATCCTGAAGGCATGCCCTAACTCGATGACGTCATAATGCCTTAACTCCCGGCATAGCCCTGCATGGCCTAACTGAGGGGCCCAATCCCCATAGCAGCAATAACTCATTATTCCCCTGCTATGGGGCCACTAGCCAGTGCGTGATCTAAACTAGTGCAGCAATCGTTCTCAGAAAATTCACTCAATATGCCAGGTTCCCATGTCAACACATATAATAAAAGATGAGTGCATCCACAATGTAAAACTAGTCATGATGCACAAGCATCACATACTCAGCTCACCTAATCAACAAACACAAAAGATCACTCCAAAGAGACTTTTTGAAACATTAATTTCATAAAAAGTGCCAAACGGGCCTCCTGTACTTATTCAATACCAAATCAATTCCAAAATAAGGATCAGACGTCGTCACGTTTAAAACCAGAAAACACATTTAAAATATCATTTAGGTAAACTAAATCACCATTTTAATTATGAAGCACAAACATAAGGGCCAAAGGGGAATTTTCACTATTGCGCAACAACTAATCATGAAAAAGATTTCGGTACGATGCAGAGAAAGAATCAGTTCCAATTCCATCAATATAACTACTCTAAAAAAATAATATTTTAATACTACTTCCAATTTGATGAAAATTAAATAAATGACAAGAAATAAGTAAATTCTAAATTCAAAGGAAAGTGCAGTGGGAACCTACCTCAACTCGCTACCCAATCACAACGACGCGACACGCCACGCACTAGCGAACAAGAAACGCATGTCGACAGTTCCGATATCACGGGATTACCTCGCCAGTGCTCTACAACAAAAGTAAAGCATTTAAACACACATAAACACTGAATTAAAATAACTATAATGAATAAACAATGAAAAACCATCCCTACGCGTTTTCAAAACATAACTTGCAGCATCTGCATTATTTACTAAACCGCCTCAAATTTTATAAAACAATTCCAAAGAATAACATATAGAAAACCACTTTTCACACCCACGCGTCATTTTGAGACAATTTTCACACCAAGGTACCCCCAAAACACAATCTGCACCTCATTCATAAGTCAACAAATCATTAAAAAAATTTATAAAACAATTATAAGTAACAAGGGGAGACATTCGTATCAAGAACACGCCCAGAGACAACTTCAACAATCAAACGCACACCAAAACACCATTTGCACAATTAAAATCACAAATTTCACAATTTAATAAAATTGTTAAACAGTATATAACTGATTTCCATCAAAACGAACCTCATTTCATAAGATAAAATTTATTCCAACGATATCAAATATCTAATTAACAAACAAGAACGGTGAAAACAACACGCAATCAATGGAATCTAAATTTAAAGAATATACGCCATGGGTTACTACCTCAATTGACGATAAAATTCTGGAAATTGGTGCAAAACACCATTTTCACCTCAATCGCACCCAAGGAAGATTAAATCGCACCGAAAACAACCATACCGGACCATCAATTTTAAGATCAAATCCAAAAATAAAATAATACCCGACTATGGTTTGGGTAAAATAGAACCCTACCAAAGAAGGAAGACTTCCGGGGAGGAGGGGGGGTTGTCATCGGAAGGAGGACGCCGGTAAAGAGTGGCACCGGTGAGGGGGAAGGTGTGGCTCGGCTGGGGCGCGCGCGGCAGGAGCAGGGGAGGCCGAGATGCTTGCCGAGAGGAGGCGCGTCGGCTGGGTGTCGGCTGGGGCGCTCGCGGTAGGAGCGGTGGAGACCGGGACGCCGACTGGGAGGAGGCGCGGCGGTCGGCGGCTGGGAAGGGTGGTGGTGGCAGGACGACGATGGGGAGAATCGCGCACAGCTAGGGAAGGGGAGAAGCGGCCTGCGCGCGGCAAGGGAGGGGGTGCACGTAGGGTTAGAGGAGAGGGAAAAAAAGAAAAGAAGAAAAAGAATAAGAAAAATGAGAATAAAATAAAAGGGAAAATAAAATTAAGACAAAACAAAATAAAACAATTTAACTTAATAATAATACTAATAATAAATTTGTTAATTAATTATAATGGCAATAGTTATTATAAATATACATACACATATTTACATATAACTAAACATATATAAAACATGTGAACATATATATAAACCTATATAAATATATATATATATATATATATAAATACATAAACATATTGATAATATTAATATTAATAATAATTATTATTATTATAATTACAAACATATATATACATATATATATAAACCCACATGAACAAATTTATAAACATACATATATGAATATACATGACATATTATAACCATATATTCATATATATACTCATATGCATAAACACATTTACGCATAAACATATAATATTAATAAATATATATGAATCAGCATACGTGTATATATACACATATATACATACATATATGCATATTACGTTAAAAATAATAATAATAATAATATATGAACATATTTACCCATATACATACACATATATAATCATATATATATATATATATATATATATATATTAATCCTCTCAACGAGCGAATTTAATAACGTTAAAACTAAAAGACTGTGGGGTACGCGCGCACCGTACGGTACCCAAGTGGACTGCAAACGGGCTGCGCAACACAACCGTATGGTGTTCGTGCATTACCCCAAACCATAAACTCATCCAAACATTAAAATTTCCAACCGGGACTCACCCGCACACATGCAAAAACACCCGACGCCATGATAAATAATAAAAAAATAAAGTAAAATAAAAACAGGTGTGACACTATTTCATTCTTTCTCTAGTTCTCTTCACTAATTCTCCTTGCATCGGCATCACGGCGGGTGGTTCTTCGTTCATTGGGTTTATTTTCGATTTTTTATTTCTTTCCTCTCCTTCCTTTCGGTTCTTCTTCCTCTACTATTCAGGGATTCTCTGTTGTTCTCCATCGATTCGTGTTCCCCAGAGGTTGGTACCATGCTCTTATCGCCAAAACCTTCATGCCAAAACCCCGGTTTGGTTTGACCTGAAGGGGATCTGGTGGTTTGAGATCTATTGGTATCGATGTTCGGTGGTTATCTTGTTGTCTTGAACACACATCTCTACTCTTGCTACATTTCCCTTGTACTGGATTCCATTTTGGTCTGGTATGAAGGTGTTTTTCGCTGTTTTGGGATAGTGTTGGTGGTGTGTTCGGTGTCAAGGGCGCGTATCAGCAGTGTGGCTCTGGTGCTTGGTCTCGGCAGCTGCGTTTCACGTTTGTTCTCTTCTGTTCTTAGGGTTCTTTTCAATTTTTTCTTCTCGGTTTTTGAAGGTCCTTCAATCTTGGTGGTGGTTCAGCCTCAGATGATGTTTGGCCTAGTGATGTTTCAGATTGGATGATGGTGTACTTTCCGACGGTTTACTTTTGATATTAGTTTTTTTTGCATTGTCCTAGTTTGGTTTTCATCCTAGCAACATCAGCTGTGATCGATGAAGGGGTTTGTGTTCAACCCTGATGTTTAGGGTTTTATTGTTTTTTATTGTTCTGGTTCGTCACCCTCTAGTTCTCTGCTCTGGCTCCAGGTCTCCACCACTCGCTCTGATGTGGAGTTGTATGGTGGTCTCCCTGGTGCTTTGGGATGTGAGTTCGAGCGGTCTTGCGACTAGTGGTGGTTTCATATTCGTTGGCCCTGGGAGGATGAAGGTTTCTTAACGATGATATACAATTATATAATGTTTGGTTGTGGTTGTTAATGGCGGTGATGATGGACTCTGATAGTGAGGGGATGTTTACAGTTGTTGTAGAGCACCACAGATCGACTCCAAATAAAAGTGTTCTCTGGCGTACGGGTGTGATGAAGGATTGTGAAAATGATAGAGATGATGGGTTGACGTCGATGGAAGACGTTATTTGGTGGTGATGGAGAACGAGGTGTGTTTGGACGATGTCTTCAGTGTCAGGTGTGCATCCCGAGATAGACAGCAACCGAGGCATGATAATGGTCTGGCTGTCTTTTGAATTTCAAAGTTTGAAATGTTAGTTTCGTTTGGCAGCATTGTGGTGTTATGGTCAGTGTTGATGGTGGAGGATGGTTTTCTATGGACCGGATTTGGTTGGCACATGACAACTTCTTTATGGATTTTGAAATTTTATTTTTGTTTGATGTCGTGTTTGTTTATGGATTTTGAAGTTAGCAGTTTGTGATGGTCTTTAATCTCTCGAATGTTTATTCTGGTTGTAACTTTGTAAAGGTTCACACATAGCATTTAAAATTATTATTATAAAATAAAAAAATATGGATTTTGATGTTAAGAAAGATATTGAGATTATTATTATTTTAAACTAAATTTTTACAGTGATACTTTTCCCCCCTTAAATAAATCATCCAATCAAAATTTTATCTTAGTCATCAATGGTTCAATATTTAAAAATACCTTTATTAAAAACCCACATCGTAAAAAGTGATAATAAAACTTCCTTTCAAAAGTGGAAGTGTGAAACATAAATGTTACATTAAATAACACATAGTGGGGTTCCTAGATAAGTAGAAAATTAGTGGGAGTTAAATTATATTTATTTCCTAGAAAACTAATATTTGAGAACTAATAGAGCATGATATAGAATGTGGTCAAGAGAAAGTTAACCACTATTAAACCATAAATCTATGAGGGGTGAAAAGACCATCAATTTTCAGAAATAAAGGTAAAATTATAACATTTTTCTTTCAATATAATTTTCTTAATATTGTGAGATTATTTTATTGAAATTATAGAGATCACAAGAAAAATTACTTAATTGATTTCTTTCCATTTCATAAGCACAATTTCATCCTTTGGTTATACTTTGATTAATTTCTACTTTATCTCTTACTACAAAGAATTAATATTTAAGATTATTTTTTCATACTTGTAGAACAAAAATTAACTTTTAATAGATCATAAGATCTATAAAATAATGATAATACATTACTTATGTCTCTAAATATGAACTAAAATAAAAATTATTAGCACAGGTTATCCAATATGGATAAATCATATATTAATATCTAAATCCTTAATAATAATATCCAAAATCCATCTTAAACCATTCCATAAAATATTAACCTTGAAACCCATCCAAAATATGTCTTAAAAAATTAAAAATATTAATATTTATAAATAAGGTAACTAAATTTACAAACTCAACTTAATGTTAATACCCCAAATATCATAAACTAGATCCTAATGTCACAAACCAAATATGTGAATACCTTGATCATATATTCTCATGAAACATGGTAATAACCTAAATTACCATAAAACCTCAATGAAAACATTCATGATTCCAAAAATTATCTCTCTCCTAATTGTTTAATTAAAATAATATATTATCAAATATATTCCATAAATAAAAAAATACTATAAACTCCATCATAAACCACTTTTTAATTAAATCACTAATTAATTCGAGGGTTATCAATATTTCCCCATTTACTTTTACAATATAAATCCTCTATTTATCAAAACTAACCATTATTACCTCAACATAGGGAATATATTCAAGGATAACATTCTCCAATAATGTGTTTCCCCATAAATCATTACCTTGCCATTAAATCACTTTTTAAGATCATACACTCTATTCAACATATTCTTAAAAATACTTAAATCAAAACTACTAAAAAAAATAATGATATGTTTTATAATTATTATAACCAAAATACCATTGATAATGATACTTATCTAAAAAAAATTATCAAACACCAATATAAATACTCTACAATCCTTCCACTTTAAATATTGGAAAATCATAGTTCATTAATTGGTATATGAGTTAACTCTTAGATTATGGAATTGAATTAGATAATTTCCATGTTCATTACACATAAGACATTGAATTACTTGGAAATTAATTTTTCTATTCACATTATTTATACATAAAAAAATATACTTATTCCTTTAAGACATTCCCCTAGGTTCTTCTTCCCACATTCTTGATATGATATAAATTGAACTTTCTTTCCAATTTTTTCATTACCACATGAACCTTAATAAAAGTTTGTCTTCATATTATTTGACATGTTAGGAGACTAACCAAAATTTATATTGTTAATCATATATCATGATATCTGTCTAGGAATAATAAAAAGGTTTCACATTTTATCTCCCATTTTATTCAGTTTCTCATGAGGGCAATCATTCCATTGTTTGTCACATTTAATATTTACACAAATAATCCTAGTTCCAGCCATACACTAAAACCTAAATATCATAGTGTGAGAAATAATAATCATAGTGTGAAATAACATAATTATTGAAAATGAATTATAATATTTCTAAATTATAATGTCGTATTTTCAATATATTACACATTTAGTTTATCCTAGGTCATACATGATCATCATATATTCAAATCCTTCAAAATTGTTCATAAAGAAAATGTGAAGTAACCTAAACATATCCCCTGGATATTTCAAACTAGGTTTATTGTAAGGGAACACTCACTATGCACCCAAATGATGGTTGAGATATACTCAACCAAATATTTTTTGGGGTTATTACCCCTATATACATCTATTCAAGGTCTACATCCACTAGCAGTATCTAATTAAAGATGTTTTTATTATAAAATGACAAACCTTTTTTTACCATAAGTTAATACATTCTCCAATACATAGGATTATTATAAGGGTTATCACTAATATTTTCTCATCACCATTTCAAATGGTAATTAAACCTTTCTCTAATACCAACTATAGTGACCCATACTTTTCCTATATAGATATTTCATCTTATTAGATGAATATTCATTATATGACATTACGATCCATGCTAGAGTCATATAGGTTTAGTGTGTTTGAAAACATGGATATATAAAAAAATTATTCATATTAGATCTAAATCATATCCCACTAAGATCCCCATAATTAGAACCCTCATTATACATATCATACTTAAAATATTGATTCATAACACAAGGAAAAGAAATATAAGAAAGGGTGATCTCAGATTCTTAGTTAGGGTAAACAAGGGAGATATTAATGATCATTTATGCATAACATTAGCATAGGAGTATGAGAACCTATGATTAGTTTTTGAAAAATATAACCTACATATCATATATCTTAACCATGAGTCTCCAAATAAATCTTTTGAGTTTATAAGAAATGAATCAAAAAGGAATCCAATAAATTGATCCATGAGAGAAAAACATTTTAATAAGACATATATTTTTTTCATATACCTAAGCATAGAATAAAATTTAAATAGTAGTCAGGGATGATTTCCAATACTATCATGGTTTATTGGGTTCACTCCCCGTTCTATCATATACTTAATCAAAGTTTAATTCCAAGGCTATCATAGTTGAGAAATTACATTACAAAATTTGGCACACTCCTCATTTTAGTCATTATCATCTAATGAGATATTAATACTTACATAATCACTTTTAGGGATATATAATTTTGGGTCCACCCATCACGTAATGAATATATATATATATATCTGTGTGTGTGTGTGTGTTTTGAGAGAAAAAATCATTCAACATAGCATAACCTGTGGGATAGAAACATGTTTCATAAAGGTTTTAACATAACTTAATTAACCCATGGGAAAAATGAGTTTCTTAGAATCATTATTAAATCATCATATTCATAATCCATCAAAAGAATTAAAGTTAATTTTATCATTGAATAATATCTCTATTAAAGTATAAGTAACATAAAAGGATATTATCATAGTTGAAAAAACCTTTATAAAAGATAACATGGAATATTTGTTGGGGGAAAAATACCCTTTTCAATTTTTAAATCACTTATATAAAATATAAAAATTTCCCAAATATTAAGGATTTTTTTAATTTTAGAATAAACATGGAATGTTATAAATTAATCTTCAAATCTTTGTGATGTTAGGAAATTCTATTCATGTTGTGTATGTAAAAACAATGATTCTTTTCACATTTTTGATAAAATGCAAGATTACCTCATTTATAAAATAGAAGGAAGATTATTTTTAAACCATTTTTTATAGATTTATTCATGAGTAAAAATTTATTTAAAAAATTTTAGGAAAATATTAAAAAAAATTCTTGAAAAAATTTTTATAAAAAATTGATATGAAAGATAAATGATTTTTGACTAAAGAGAGAAATAATGTCTGTTTTTCTTAAAATAATTTTCTCAATAATTATAGGTACCAAATATAAGAAAATAGTACTATTAATTGAAAATTAAATGAATAAAAATATTATATTAGAATTAAAATGTTATTTATAAGTAGATTATGATATTTCATTTTTTAAAACATAATCATAAAAAATCTCGGTAAACATTGAGATCGTAACATCAAACCATTACCACTATAGTAACTTTGGAATCGTAATCCCCAAGAATGAAAAACTTAAAATGAAACTATAAATATAATTAAAATAAGGATATTCATGAAATAAAATTTCAAATGTGTTTCACATACACCTCATAAAATAATACAGGTTCATAACAGAACATAAGTCCCAAAGATGAAAATTTGATACGATAACCCATACAACTTTTGTAATATCCAAATCAGAACCACATTAAAGGGGTATAGTTATATTAATTTTTAAATATACATAATTTTTATTAAAATAAACATAAAATATATTCATGGGTATTATATACCCCACAAAAAGGAAACAAGTTATGAATATGACAAATGTCTCACAGAAATAAAAGTTAGATAAGAAACCCTTATCTTAAGTTCTCCTTGATTTGAAAGTGATCTAAACTAATATATAATAAATTTAATTTTATTATAATTATATTCAAGAATAATTTAAATACTTATAATATCATATATGTTGAAATTATAACATTTAACACCCATTTATTAATAATTCCTTATTAAAATCAGTGTTTTTGGGTGTTTACATATTCAATTTTCATGAGAATTTTGGTTTGGTAGTTATATTTATTATACTTTTATCATGGTTAAATAATATCTATAGTATTATTAATGATATAAATATTATATATTTTCACTACTTACATATTTAAAATCACCTATAAATGTTAGATATAGAAAAATTAATTATGTCCTTCATGGAGACGGTAGATTGTATGTATGCATGGAAACTATTTTCACTTTTCAAAAAAAGGAATGAAATAAAGATATATAATAATTTACCTTTATAGAAGCATTATTATATCATATATATCATATATATTCATTAAATATAACCTTTTAACCATCCATGTAAATTGGAAATGATAAATGAATCACATCGCTTTGTGGAGGTGGTACTCCACACATAAACACATGGGAAGTTATCAACTTCCAATAGATGGGTAGGTAATAAATATTATATTTTATTATAATTTAATAAGTATAATTATATCATAAATGTATTATATAAACATTAAAACCATAATAATAACCATCAATGAAAGGCGATGATGGAAAAATTAATTTAATCGCTACATGGAGATGATAAATCATATGTAAGCAGAAACAATGTTTTCACTTTCCATAGGATTGAAAGAAGGTTTATATTGGTTTTTAAATCATAATAATAATAATTAAGTACATTTAATATTATTATGTAAATTTTTTGGAGTTGATAACATGGATTTATATGAGTTAAAAGAGGAAATAAAATTGAAAATGCTTGGTTTAGAGTTAAACCTCTTTATTGTGAAACAACTTTTGGATTACACATTAATCATTGAAAGGATGGTATTTTGGATATAAAAAAAATATTATGTGTAATGAATATAGTAATGTATTATAGTAGGTATTAAATATTATATATGGCTCAAAATGTCTGAGTAATATAGGATAAGAGGTTCGTTTTTTAAACACGGGGAGGGATATACTTGAAAATACTTAAAGTATTAAATCAATATAAATTATTTTTTTATAATAAAGTGACTAAAAATAAATATATTTTGAATATAGGATGATTATATATCAAAATAATATAATTAAATTAAATTTGGACAAGTTTAGGTGTTGTTTTAACCCTTATCTCTTAGTTTTAACCCGTTATTAACCATTTTGACAATTATCACAATGCCAAAGTTTTATATTCTTTAAGGGTCAATAATGTTACCATAAATGGAAAAGATACTCATAAATGGGGAATTATTGAATTATTAAAACATATCTCATTTAATTTTCCAAATATAGGATTTTTATGAATTTTAAATCATTTAATAAAATATGATTTAATATAATATATTACTAATGTCATTTTTGGAAGTATCCATTTACATTGACTTTAAAGCCATCAATATAGTTATGTACATTGAATATTGACATTTAAAACACCAATAATATGGTATATTTAAGTAAAATATTTGTGGAATACAATAATTTACCAAAATTATATTACTTTTAATAATTTTAAAATCATTTATTTTATTTTTATATTAATTGGATAAATATAGTGGTGGCGTTGCATAAACATTTAAGGTAATTATTTCATCACTAAAAATTTAAAATAAATTAACATGATAAAATTAATTAAATAATTATTAAAATAAATAATTATTACCAAACTTATCCTTTTATATATATATTTAATAATTTATATACATTAAAGTCAAGTGATTGACATTTTATATTTATTTTGTTCTATAAATAATATAATGGTCATAATCAATGAAAAATGGAACCAAGTGGCCATATTTTTGAATATTTTATGTTAATGGTTGAAATATATTCATCTAATAAGATTAAGTTAAGTGACATAAAGATTTTAAAGCATTATCCCAAAGTTGTAACCATGTTTTTCCATTTTTACCCTTATAATGGTGATAAATATTTAGTAAGGTTACTATTCATAATGACCAAAAATAAAAAAATAACTATTTTCAAAATTTTACCCCAATAATTCCAAATACGGAATTTATTTTTCAAGATTAAATTTTTATAACTAGCGTAATTAAATTTAAAATTACACCATAAAAACGCGATAAAAAAGCAGTTTTCCATAAAAAAACATTTTCAGAAGCATAAAATATATTTATATTAAAATCCACCATAAAATAAATTTAAATGACCTTAATTGTATTATCAAAAATTTATATGAAATAATTTTAATTTTTATACCACTATAAAATAAAATAATTTTTTTTAAATTATTTAAATGAAAAAGATGAGTTTTAATAAAAAACATTATTTTTCACTATTCATGGAAAAATCAACATTTTTAGAAAATTATAAAAAATTAACTCTAATATAATTTTTAAATGTTGATTTGTAAAATGAACTTAATTTTGTGAAATAAAATATCTAAAAGTTCTTGAAATTAATTATGGTTTCCACAGATAAAATGAAATAAAAATAATTTTTGAAGAAAATGCATTTTCAACCATAAAATGATTTTACTAAAAATTGAGTGCTTATTTCCTAGGAATAAATCAATAAATTTTTATTTATTAAGACTAATATACTTATATTTCATAATTTTGTTACTCATATTCATACCTTCCAATTAAATGACTCAACCACGTTTATATATTAATATTTTTTATGATACATCTCAATGAGATTAAATATCTATATTTTGTGTTAAGCAAGCTCTCGAGATTTTTATTATTTTAAACTATTTTTTTGAGCATTACAATTATAAAGGAAACTGATCACATAACATGATTATATCCATTTGTGAGATCATTTTAACAATAGTCTACCAACCACTAATAAGTGTTCATCTATGATGGTATAATGGGGAGACTATGACTTTATATTAATGTGAAATAAAAATGGAAATAATAAATTGATATGATACATCCAGATAAGTAAATAAATAAATGACATCGAGGAAAGTATCGATAAATAATCAAACCCCATGATATATCAAAATAACTTTTACAATATATTTATGGAAATTAATACATCAACATCAAGTCATATAAATCAAAAGCCAAAATAAAAAAAAACAGGGAAAACCCTAAAAATGGTAATGATTCCAAACTATGTCCCAAACTCCGATGCTTTATCCAAGAAAACCATCCAAAAAAATATGATAGTTTACTTTATCCTATATTAAAACATGAATTTTTTCTTGATTTGCACATGACTTACTGAGCATGGTGTGTGCCTGAATCCATAGGCCACAAAAATGACTTCAAGAATCATATCAAGTTTGATCAATGAAGTTCGTAGTGATGCGTGTAATAATAAATGAGGAATATAAATAAATAAATCTATATTCAATCCTTAGGTCACAAAGTGACTCCCGTGATCAACCATACATTATTCAAACAAATATAAATGTCTCTATCCACAATATGGCATTAGAAAATACTATTTAACCTAAGGAAATCACCCAAGAAGTTCTATGTAATCTGTTTTCATCTCTGAACCCAAGGGGTTTTACCAATGGAATTATAAATTAACAATTTTCATCACTTAAACCAAAATTGGGTTAAGTGGGGTGACCCTATGTTTTTTATATTGTAGTGGCATAGTTACTTGATTTTAAGGAAGAAGATTTAATTCTTCCAATGAAGATACATGTTATTCTTAAAGAGTATATAGATGTGATACCCGAAAAAATACCAAAAGGGTTGAAATTTGAAAGTATCTGACATCATCACTAAACACAAGGGGTATCAGCCTTGTAATTCCATAGAATAAAGTATTATAAAAAACCCAAGGGGTATCAACCATAACATTCGAATGTACTGAGATTCATTTTGGATCCCAATGGGTTTGACCTTTGGTGCTATAACATATCAAGCATCATCGATGATCCCAAGAGGTTTCCCCATTAGAATTCCAAAGCATTAAGAATATTTTTTGAACCCATGAGGCATCACCCTTAATTTTATAAATATATTTCATGCACTAATCATAGAGGAAACTCATCAATAATAATAATTTAATCCAATACACAGCAGGTCTCAACTTCTGGCACCTCTAAGGTTTCCCCTTCGATTTTCCATTTAATTTTACCAAGTCAATACCCAAGGTAAAAAAATCATATATCTATTACATCAATCATATATAGTCTCACAAAATAAACAAGGTCACACGATCTTGGATCAAATACCAGGAAACCTTGTCAAACAACAGTTATTCAATTAATTCAATGAACCCCTAGGGTCACCCCTTTAATGTTGAGAAAAATTATTTCCAAAGGTTGGGTGCACCCCATGGGTGACCAAAAGTAATGGTCTACCCAAAAAATAGTTTTTCATTGCCAGTTGAGAGTTTTCATTTCATTATAAATTAAATTTATAATTTTAGGTCGAATACAATGTAATTTCAGCATGACCACACAACACATACATTAATAAATGGTATAAAACTTTTGGGATAGATATTAAAACACAGAAAATATACTCATATACTTATACCCTTGGCGTAACATCCTTTGATTTGAGATAAATTTATAGAAATTAAAAACACAAACAAAATCCTTGGAAAATGAAAAAAACAATGTGAGCTCACTAAATAATGAAATAAAAAAATAATGGAAGGGAAAAAAATCAATCTTTTACCTTAATTTTTTTAACTCTGTCACAACCCATCCCCCCGGGCTCATGCCATAACTACCCCAAGCCCGACTTCCTTAGGCCAGGGGTAGGAGACTAGCACCAAAGGTGTAAATATCTAAAACTAGGAAGGAATTGCCTTTATAAAGTGTAAACACACACAACAGAGTACGAGTTGGAAGTAAAACACTAAGAAAAACTATATACGAAGGAGTGCTAAAAAGTAAAAGGGTCCAGAAATACAAGCCCAATAGGAAAGTACAAGTACAACTGAATAAAAGTAAAGCAGCTATAGGGCCATCCTCCAAGGGTTCCTACCTGAAGGATAGGTACAGAAAGCCTCCACAACACTCCATGTCAGTTTGTCTCCTCTGTGTACTGACTCATCGTAAGGTTCACCTCTGGGTACCGTCTAGTCCTGCTACTCTAATCCTCAGTCAACATTTTTCGTCTTCTAGAACCAACACAATGTGGTGCGGGCATAACCTGTGCAGGGGTGAGTATAACGATACTCAGTAGGGTCACTGAGACCCTCAAGGTCTCACAAAATCCAACAAGGATAAACCACAATGAATGAAATCAACAGATAACCCCACTTAGGTTTATGCGCATACATATATATAAGTTA
The DNA here is from genome assembly GCA_963277665.1 of Viscum album. NCBI lineage: Eukaryota > Viridiplantae > Streptophyta > Magnoliopsida > Santalales > Viscaceae > Viscum > Viscum album. The sequence continues at coordinate 1,658,274,160 of OY728163.1, forward strand.
CCAAGTAATCTATCTCAATCATGAGGAAAACAAAAAGTTACTGACTCAACTCAACCAAGATTTTTATTCACATGGTTGACACCATAACTGCTGGATAACTCCTCCTCTATTGAGTAAAGTGGGCATGCCGCTAACTACCAGGCGCTTCCCACTAACCTTGGACTGCTGAGGTACTCCTCCTATCGAGCACCGTGGGTCTACCATGCTCACACAGAGGCGCTCCCCACTGTGGTTCTGTCGCCAACTACTAGGCGCTCCCCCTAATAGTCTGCAGAGGTACTCCTCCTATCGAGTACCGTGGGTCTTCCGCCAACTACCAGGCGCTCCTCTGCCATGGGTCTGCTACCAACTACCAGGAACTCACCACTGGGCTAGTCGAATCACTCCGAGTCGAATCAGAAAAGCATTTTTCAGGTTTCATCCAGCTACTAGGTCTCTATACTCAGCTCGCTTGTCTCCAGGAGGGTCCGCTCCATGAGCTACAGGTTGATACTCCAACTGTCATGAAGACGCATGTAGAAGTATCTCAAAGATCCGCCTCGTCATAGGGGTCTCAACGTAATATACGGCATGTAAATCAGACACCTGGTCTGTGAGTTATAAGTTTTTTGTCCCAGGGGCACGGTTGGATTCGTGTACGATCCAACATGATAGTATCTCAACATTACCCTGAACTCCAGTGGGGTATATTCAAAGGGACCGTCTCTTTCCAAGAATACCAGTTCCACCGAAAGTTCGTCAAACGGACGTCCGATGCCAAAGATATGGACAAAGATAGTAAAGGGGGTCACAAATGGGACTGGGCCTGGTCTGACCCGATCGGACCGACTCGGTCCAACCCAGACTAGGCCGACCTAGCCTGGGTCAACCCGGTCAGACCCGCTAGGTCATACCTGGCCCGTTGGGTGGGTCAGACTACTAGGTTCGGCCCGGTCCACTGGCCCCAGCCCAATGGACTGCGGGGCTGGTTCGCCCCAGAGGTCGACACATAGGCGGATCGGAGGCCCAGACCGGGAGGTCAGCAGGGTACCAGGAGGCCATGCGGGGTGCGGCCAGAATGGCGGGGCGCCGGGCAGGGCACAAGAAGGACGCGGGGCAAGTCGTCCGGGCATCGGGCAGGCCGGTAGGGCGCTAGGCAAGGCACGTGAGAGGTCACGCGGGGCACAGGCAGGGCGCCAGAAGGTCAAACGGGAGGTTGCGCGGGGCACGAGCAGGGCGTAGGGAGGCCGTGCGGTGCGCGGGCAGGGCACTGAGAGGCTGCACGGGGCGCAGGCAGGTCGGCAGGGCACCGGTCTGGCTGCGCGGGGCGCCAGGCAGGGCACGGTCCGGCCGCAGGAAGGCTGCTGGCTGGCCGGTGGGGCACATGGGAAGCTGTGGGCAGGCCGGGCTAGCCGGTTCGTCACAGCTCGGGTCTGGGTGGGCCGACTGTGTTCAGCCATGAGCATTAGTGCACCGCGGGGGCGGTGGGATTCGCGGAGGCCGCGGGTAGCGCAACCTTTTTCTTTACTGACTTCGTCTCCATCACCTCATCGCCATGCTGAATAAAAATAAAAAAAGATCGGTTGAGGGAGTCGGGCTATGTTACTTTGTCTCGCACCCTCCACATTTAGAGGTGACAACAATTGGTTCATCAAAGGAGAACGATGAACAATAATTTCTTAAAATCCTTCACATCGATTTCTTTTCAATGAAGATGAGGAAAAAAGGTATATTACTCAAAGTAAACCCCCTACCTAGATTATTGGGCATCGACTGTGAAGTAGTAGAAAGAAGATGAAGTTGTCACTCATCGCGTCCGCTGCACTCTTCCAATCCCGAAAACGCATGACGGTTGAGGAAGACGGTTCACTTTGGTAGGTTTCCAGGAAAGAAGTCTAAGGAAGAAGTCTGTGGAAGATCATTTCCAACGTTCTTCACTAGGAAAATGGTTCTTCATTGGGAGATTTCTCCCAATGACCCTCTAACCCTCCTTGGCCAATAAATGAAAAGCTATCCCCTCCAAATAAAATATTGTCTTTTATTTTATATTATCGAGTTTAAAATTTAAATTGTGGCGATTGATTAAATGAGATGGAAAATTTAATTAATGGGGTGAATTTGTCATAATAAACTATGCCTTGGCTCCATTAATTAATGGGGAGTTCATGAGTTTCTCCCCATTTAATGGGGAGTTGAGGAATCAAGAGGCTCTCTCTCATTAATGAGGGAGAGTTAAGAGGTTTTCCTCTCCTCCCATTAATAGGGGGTTAATCCCTGTGTGCTCCCCACCACATTAATCCTCTCATGGGAGGTTTAGTTCGGGTGGGCCCCACCACCATAACCTCTCATGAGAGGTTAAGGTGCGGTGGCCCACTACTACAAAAACGGGCAATAACAGCGCTAAAATCGGTCTTTAACAGTGCTAGAAAAGCGCTGTAAAGCTCAGCGCTGATAAGGGGGGGGGGGGGGTCCTTTAACAGCGCTAAAAAGTGCTGTTATATGTTGCCTTTAACAACGCTTTTTTAGCGCAGTTAAATATCTCCTTTAACAGCGCTTTTTTAGCGCTGTTAAATGTCGCCTTTAACAGCGCTAAAAAAGCACTGTTAAATCCCTGCCTGCTGCTAATAAAAAACCTACACTAGTACAGCCAGCCGAGCAGACCTGCACAAAAACCAGTATATCAACCACAGACCTGCACAAAAACCAGTATATCAACCACAAGCATGTCATCAACCGATCACAACCCAACCAAACAGTGTTCTTACCATGAGTTAGATACCATCTACCCAGAAACCAAAACTACCTCATTACATAGTATCACAAAATATTCCTACACAACTCAGAAGATAAATACTAGAACATTCCACTATGCATTGTTTCTCCTTGGATTTCCACTTGGTTTTGACAAATCGTGCAGAGCCCGTGCTCCTTGAATCATTCTGCAATACATAAAAAGGATATCCTAACTCTCCCAACCATCACCCTTAGTAATTATGTATATTAATACAAAAAAGGTAACATATCATAAATTGGGGGACTATAATGAGACATAAAGATTAACATTCTATATATAGGATCGATGTCTGGTAGGATTGGTTGCGTTGATACATGACTCTACCTGGACCTCAAAAATAGATATATGATCTCACTCCAGGACTTTCAGAGAGACTCCAACTATGTCTAGGACGTCCTGCTGAAGCGATCGTACTACCGTAAGTCGGAAAAGATACCAAAACCATCCTAGGAAGGATCATGGGAGCCAACCCTAATGAAATATGTCCTTGATATAGTGTTCAAAGAGATCAATCATGGTACATAAAATTATGTGTCATTTAAAGGGTCACATGCCTTGTCGCTTTACCCTGGGTAACACCAATGATCAGCTGCCTGTGTGAATATACATGTCATATCAATAGGAAATTACATGGCATGTTAAAAAACATATACGTGTTACCCTTTGATCTTGTGTCCTCTTATGCACCCTTGCCCTATGTTAGTACATGACGTCGATCTCGTGTGATTCTTCCTGTGTATCTGTACAAGGGATAAACTGCGTAGCTGGCTCATTAAAGACGTGTAGTGGGATATATTCCATGTAGGAAAGCCATGTAATCCACCCCATGTTTGTGTATCTCAAAAATTCATGCCAAGTCTTGGGGGAGGGTCTACACTACATGTGAGGTGGATATCTCAGTTGTTGATTTCACTTAAAAATAAGACCATTTTGAACAAAATAGAGGCACTTTGAGTGGTTTTGACCACACCGGGCCTCGGATTGAGTCGGGGTTGACTCATACACATCAAATTTGACCCATGGATCATTGTCCTTAAGTTTCAATAGAATCCGAATGCGTTTGGTCAGTTTCCCGTATGTCAGTTGTTGATTTCTCACTTAAAATTAAGTCCATTTTTAACAAAAACAGAGGCACTTTCAGTGGTGTCGGCCACACCGGGCCTCGGATTGAGGCGGGGTTGACTTGTACATGTCACATTTGAGCCATGTATCATTTTTCTAAAGTTTCAACAGAATCTGAATGCGTTTGGTTGGTTTTTCGTATGTTAGTTGTTGATTTCACTTAAAATTAAGTCCATTTTTAACAAAAACAGAGGCACTTTGAGTGGTGTCGGCCACACTGGGCCTCGGATTGAGGCAGGGTTGACTCGTACACGTCACATTTGACTCATGGATCGTTGTCCTTAGGTTTCAATAGAAACCGGATGTGTTTGGTCGGTTTGGTGTATGTATGTAAAATATTGTCCATTTTAAACAAAATACATACACTTGGAGTGATACCAGCCACACTGCGTCTCGGATTGAAGCAGGTTTGACTCGTACACGTCACATATGACCCATGGATCATTGTACTAAAGTGTTAACACAATCCTAAGGCGTTTGGTCGGTTTCCCGTATGTCAGTTGTTGATTTCACTTAAAAATAAATCCATTTTGAACAAAATAGAGGCACTTTGAGTGGTGTCGGCCACACCGGGCCTCGGATTGAGTCGAGGTTGACTCTTACACGTCAAATTTGATCCATGGATCATTTCCATTAAGTTTCAACAGAATCCAAATGCGTTTGGTCAGTTTGCCGCATGTCAGTTGTTGATTTCACTTAAAAATAAGTCCATTTTGAACAAAAGAGAGGCACTGTGAGTGGTGTCGGCCACACCAGGCCTCGGATTGATGAGGTGTTGAATCGTACACGTTACACATGAGTCATTGATCGTTGTGAAAAAGTATCAACGCAATCAGAATCCGTTAGATCGGTTTGGCGTATGTACGTAAAATATTGTCCATTTTAAACTAAATACATACACTTGGAGTGATACCGGTCACACCGCGCCTCTGATTGAGGAGGGGTTGACTCGTACACGTCGAATTTGACCCATGGATCATTGTCCTTAAGTTTCAATATAATCCCAATGCGTTTGGTCGGTTTGTCGTATGTCAGTTGTTGATTTCACTTAAAATTAAGTCCATTTTTAACAAAACAGTGACACTATGAGTGGTGTCGGCCACACCGGGCCTCAGATTGATGCGGTGTTGAATCGTACACGTCACACATGAGTCATTGATTGTTTTGAAAAAGTATCAACGCAATCAGAAGCCTTTAGATCGGTTTGGCGTATGTACATAAAATATTGTCCATTTTAAACTAAATACATACACTTGGAGTGATACCGGTCACACCGCGCCTCTGATTGAGGAGGGGTTGAATCTTACACATCACATTTGACCCATGGATAGTTGTCATTAAGTTTCAATAGAATACCAATGCGTTTGGCCGGTTTTCCGTATGTTAGTTCTTGATTTCACTTAAACTTAAGTCCATTTTTAACAAAACAGTGACACTGTGAGTGGTGTCGGCCACACCGGGCCTCGGATTGATGAGGTGTTGAATCGTACACGTCACACATGAGTCATTGATCATTGTGAAAAAGTATCAATGCAATCAGAAGCCGTTAGATCAGTTTGGCGTATGTACGTAAAATATTGTCCATTTTAAACTAAATACATACACTTGGAGTGATACCGGTCACACCGCGTCTCAGATTGAGGCGGGGTTGAGTCGTACATGTCACATATAACCCATGAATCGTTGTCCTAAAGTTTCAACACAATCCGAAGGCGTTTGGTCGGTTTCCCGTATGTCAGTTGTTGATTTCTCATTTAAAAATAAGTCCATTTTGAACAAAACAGAGGCACTTGGAGTTGTGTCAGCCACAACAGGCCTCATATTGAGGCGGGGTTGACTCATACACGTCACATTTGAAGGTGAGTATGCATACACGATAGTTGACCTTCTTAGAGAAGGGTTTCTGGAAGAGTATAAAAGACATGAAGCAATGAAGATCATTAGAGTGTTGGAGAAAATGTGGTTGCTACAAACAATGTGGAAATCAGCTTGTGCAAAGCGACCTAAGTTACAACTTGCAGGTATTGTACTCTATTTTTTTCTGGAAGGTTTCAATTTAAATGCATTTTGGAATGATCATTTCTAGACATTGTCTTTTAGGTTTTTTTGACAGCCGAGGGGAAAGGGTGGGGTCTGAAGACATTGTAGGATATGTCGAAGGGTGATTTTGTGTGTGAATATGTTGGAGAAATGTTAACTCCCGCAGTTCTGAAAAGAGTCACTATTTAAAAGAAAGTCACAAGTTTAGATACATCTCAAGATGGTCAGTTTAAAGACATTTTGAGGGACACTACTAAAGACATGCTCAGATATGCACACATCCCCCACTTTTAGATCGTTGTCTACTACAATGATCTTCTAAACAAGATATGCATTAGAACGCTCATGATACATAGAGAAATTCATTGGCCACCTTCGAGAATGATTTGAAGCACAAACCATGACAACATTATGTTTTTCCTTGAAAATTCTCTTGGAGAACTGGAATGGCAACTCACTCTTGTGATTTTGCGTCTCTACTTGTCACTTCATGTGTGCAGCTACTGCCATTCCAGTTCGCCAAGAGAATTTTCAAGGAAAAACATAATGCTGTCATTGTTTGGGCTTCAGATCATTCTCAAAGTTGGGCAGTGAATTGCTCTATGTATCATGAGCGTTCTAATGGATATCTTGGTTGAAAGATCATTGTAGTAGACAACGATCTAAAAGTGGGGGATGTGTGCATATCTGAGCATGTCTTTAGTAGTGTCCCTCAAAATGTCTTTAAACTGACCATCTTGATATGTATCTAAAATCGTGACTTTCTTTTAAAAAGTGACTCTTTTCAGAACTGCGGGAGTTAACATTTCTCCAACATATTCACACACAAAATCACCCTTCGACATATCCTCCAATGTCTGCAGACCCCACCCTTTCCCCTCAGCTGTCAAAAAAACCTAAAAGACAATGGCTAGCAATGATCATTCCAAAATGCATTTAAACTGATACCTTCCAAAAAAAATAGAGTACAATACCTGAAAGTTGTAACTTAGGTCGCTTTGCACAAGCCGATTTCCACATTGTTTGTAGCAACCACATTTTCTCCAACACTCTAATGATCTTCATTGCTTCATGTCTTTTATACTCTTCCAGAAACTCTTCTCTAAGAAGGTCAACTATCGTGTATGCATACTCACCTTCAAATGTGACGTGTACGAGTCAACCCCACCTCAATCTGAGGCCTGTTGTGGCTGACACAACTCCAAGTGCCTCTGTTTTGTTCAAAATGGACTTATTTTTAAGTGAGAAATCAACAACTGACATACGGGAAACCGACCAAACGCCTTTGGATTGTGTTGACACTTTAGGACAATGATTCATGGGTTATATGTGACGTGTACGACTCAACCCCGCCTCAATCCGAGACGCGGTGTGACTGGTATCACTCCAAGTGTATGTATTTAGTTTAAAATGGACAATATTTTACGTACATACGCCAAACTGATCTAACGGCTTCTGATTGCATTGATACTTTTTCACAATGATCAATGACTCATGTGTGACATGTACGATTAAACACCACATCAATCCGAGGCCCGGTGTGGCCGACACCACTCACAGTGTCACTGTTTTGTTAAAAATGGACTTAATTTTAAGTGAAATCAAGAACTAACATACGGAAAACCGACCAAACGCATTCGGATTCTGCGTGATATGAAGGTATTTTGGAGATTTTACTGGTTCATGCATGATTTGAAGGTATTTTGGAGATTTTACTGGTTTTTTTGTCCAAAGGCCAAAGAAATGTGGTCCATCATTCTTGCATGTTACTCGTACACGTCACCAAGGACCCGTGGATCCTTCTCCTAAAGGATGAAGGCAATCCGGATGCGTCTGGTCAGATTTACGTAGGTCAGTTGTTGTATCCAATTAAAGTGGTGTCCATTTTAAACAAGAGAGCGACCCTTTGGGTGGTAGCGGTCACACCGTGCCTCGGATTGAGGTGGGGTTGACTCGTACACGTCACCAAGGACCTGTGGATCCTTCTCCTAAAGGATGAAGGCAATCCGGATGTGTCTGGTCAGATTTACGTAGGTAAGTTGTTGTTTCTAATTATAGTGGTGTCCATTTTAAACAAGAGAGTGACTCTTTGGGTGGTAGCGGTCACACCGTGCCTCGGATTGAGGCAGGGTTGACTCGTACACGTCACCAAGGACCTGTGGATCGTTCTCCTAAAGAATGAAGGCAATCCGGATGCGTCTGGTCGGATTTCCGTAGGTCAGTTGTTGTTTCCAATTAAAGTGGTGTCCATTTTAAACAAGAGAGAGACCCTTTGGGTGGTAGCGGTCACACCGTGCCTCGGATTGAGGCGGAGTTGACTCGTACATGTCACCAAGGACCTGTGGATCGTTCTCCTAAAGGATGAAGGCAATCCGGATGCGTCTGGTCGGATTTCCGTAGATCAGTTGTTGTTTTCAATTAAAGTGGTGTCCATTTTAAACAAGAGAGCGACCCTTTGGGTGGTAGCGGTCACACCGTGACTCGGATTGAGGCGGAGTTGACTCGTACACGTCACCAAGGACCCGTGGATCGTTCTCCTAAAGGATGAAGGCAATCTAGATGCGTCTGGTCGGATTTCCGTAGGTCAGTTGTTGTTTTCAATTAAAGTGGTGTCCATTTTAAACAAGAGAGCGACCATTTTAGTGGTTCAACATTCTTGCATGTTGCTGGTGCATATCATTTGTTAAAATGGAAAAATGACTCATTGGAGAAAGAATGTTTTATTTAATAACAATTACAATTTTTCTACTAACATTTACATACAACAATATTTCATCTTCTGATCCCCTTAACCCCTCTCAAAAATGACCACCAATTGTACATGTCCCCAAGTCTGATCTTCATTGTATTTGTGTACAATCTGTCATCAGGTATGCGGCCCACTCGTTTCTGAACACATCTATATCGTCTTGTGAGTATGAGGCTTTTCGGCAGTCATAGTAGTACTGCAAAATAAAAAAATAAAGAATTAATAAATAACTTAAACGAACTAGTAATTGTTTTTGAAAATACCTCTTTAGGGATGCTAGTTTGCTGATGAAAAACGATCTCTTTCATAAATTTACAAACATAATAACCGCAATCATTATCATTTGTTTGTTTTGGACACTGCAAAAAAAAATTGATCATTAGGAGAATAAATAACTTGTGTTGAGATGTGTTTGGATAGTGAAATTTTATTATATATACCCTGATATTTGTCCAGACGTAGTACTTGCTCGGCTCCTTATGCTTAGCCCCTGTCCTCATACCATGATTTAGACGATATTGGTACACCGCCCTATCATAACAGAATCCTCAGTAAAAGATAATATATATTATATAAATTGATGTTTAGACCTAAAACGTAAGATGTAGTGTCTTACAGATTCACAAACTCCATCATGTATGGTCGGTTTGATGGATATCCTAGCTTTGAATCCAGAAAATAAATCTTCGGAGTATCCAAGTTCACCGCAATTAGCAACCAATGTTGCCTAAAAACACAAAAAGGAATAAGTAATAAAAAAGTGAAAATATAATTGATATGCTTTAATCGTAGAGTATTACCCCTGCATGGTTGGTATTAGGAAAAGTCTGTCATCTGTAATCTTGCGTTCAAATGTTTTCAGCAAGTCGTTCACTATTGCATCCCTTTTTGATGACTCTATTTTTGTTTGGTGTGTTGATGTGATATGAGGACTAACCAGTCCAAATCTTGGCTCATGGGAAAATCCCTTCAACTGTTTTTCATAAATGCGTCTGTCAACAATATAAAATGAATTTAGTCATAATTTGCACATTAGATCAGCTTTTAGAAAATCAATTCATGGAAACATACCTCATATATACATTTACAACAGTGACGCATAACCAACCATTTTCAAGGATTTCATTTACATTTTCAGCAGAAACGAAATCTTGACTTTCCTCTCCATATATATTATCTTCAAAAATCACTATATGACTATTACCATCTTTTAGCTTCATATCCACATGAGTCTTCAATGCTAGTAAATGTGGAAAGAGAACAGGTGGTGTTATTGTTCTTTCAGTAGTTCCTTGGGATCGATTGGTCGATCCTTTAGATGGTTTCGAGCCGATGTTAGTCACCCCCTTTCCTTTCTCCGTCTATAACAACAATCATTGATTCAGACACTCTTTTCATTAATTGTTAAGGGTTTAGCTTGAAAATAAAAGGAAATAAATACCTCTTTGTCTTCATGTACTCTTACAAGTTGTGCCGGCCATGCAATGAATGTCCCAATAGCCTTTTCGACTGTATGAATATCATCGTCATCAAGTGGAATAGGTAGCATTGCATTTGGCTCATGAGCTACAGTAATCGTCACTTTCAGATGATCTTTTGAAAGTGGTCTATTATGCAGTGTGGAATCTGGGATATTGAACACTGTAGCCCTCGCTACAAGGTGATAGGTGGGTGTTGACAGATATAAATCACAATCATTATCACCCTGTAGAAGATCAGTACAGATAAATTATCAGTGTTTTTCTGATTCATATTTCATGGGAACCGTTATTAGAATATTGATTACCACGGCTAAGACATTTTTTTTAGGTGAATGGCTCGCCTCAAAGCTGGTGGGGGGTGGGGCAGGATGTTCATGCGGTGGTTGTTCCTGAGATGTGTCCTCCCTTTGCTTCCCACCCATAAAAGTTGCTAGCAACTCTCCCTGCCATTGCAATTGTTCTTCAAGGGTTGCTATTTTTTCGCTCATTTGTTCCAATTTTTTCTCTGTATCATCCGTTTTTTTTCTTCTTCTCAAAATATACTCGGGGTGTCACCCCAAACCCTGCACCTCTGACAGGACTGTATTTTTCTGGCTACTTCAAAGCCGTCAATAATAGGTCTGTATCAGCTACAGGAGTAGCTTATTCCTGTGACTGTCAGATATAGGAAAAAAACTAATTATTTTTATGTAATAGCAATTTTAAACAAATCTTTTTATCATCGTGTCATACTTACACATATTTCCCACACTTTTTGTGTGTTCTCATATATTAACTTCCCTTCTTTTTTCACACGTGCCTCCTTCCATAGCACATGACGTGGGATAGAAGTGCATTTGGTTTTAGATTCATCAATCTACATATAAACATAGAAATATAATTATGATGTTGTTTATTGGCACCTAACAATATTACTGTAAATTTACAATACGTACCATTTTCTTTTCTAATGAAGCGTACCCCATCCTTGCTTTACGATAGGGGTATGTTGGATTTGATGCACGTTCCTTATTTTCAGTACAGATTTTTTGTTTCATAAATGAAATATTGACAATCAAAGTGATGAATACAGGTATCCTCAAACAACGTATTATCACTCACAATGTACCTGAAACTTCTCATCCCCACGACGGCCAATAAATGCATCCCATGCTTCTTGGTATATCAGGTGCGCATAGACAATGGGTGGGTGCGGGTTTATTTTACCTTTAGAATCTTTCAGGTGATATATTGTTAAAATAGTACGAAAACCTCGATGAATCTTTCCTGCAAGCCTTAGTACATAATCCTTGTGTGAGTCGTCTACTATAAATGTACTCTGCAAGAGATTGAGAAGAGTAAGACACTGTTTCATCATTTTATTTGCTAGTTAATTAAAGAAATAAATTCATAATGTTACCGTAATTTCTTCCCAGATCACAGCCTTCAACCCAGACACAACATGGTTCCATGAATCTATGTCAATCGGCACGTGTTGCCGAGTGACAACTCGAATGTAACTGATAAACATATCCTTGTTGGGATTCACATGTTGGCCTCGTGCATTCCATCCGACTTCAAATTTGATGCCTTTGCTTTTCGCCTTAAGAATTTTGGCTAACACTGTCAAACTACGACGCACCTGTGATTTCTGCGACGTCGGTCCTTCATTACCGACCATTTCATCGATATCAACATCATCTATATGTTCATCTACTATGATATCAACGGCATGTGCTGATGGTTGTTGGACCTCAACACTAAGAGAAGGAGCCGCAACAGCAAGAGCAGGAGCAGGAGCAGTAGGAGCACCAGGAGCCGCAGCAGTAAGAGCAGCAGCAGGAGCAGTAGGAGCACCAGGAGCCACAGCAGGAGGAGGAGTAGGAGCCACAGTAGTAGGAGTAGCAGGAGCCGCATCAGGAGCAACAGTAGCAGCAGCATGAGCTGCAGGAGCAGCAGGAGCAGCAGCAGCCGCAGCAGCAGCTGCTTGAGAGACTTGTTCAGTCTCAAGGTTAGGAGCACCAGAATGTGCAGAAGTCATTATCTGCAAAAGTGGTTGAACAGTTCATTCAAATTACATAAATTCTGTAATGATAAGATAATAACATGAGATAACAAGATCTATATTACAAACAAAATATAACCTATTTACTGAACTCTCTTTCTTTTTTTCAAAGGTTGAAGAGATTTGACACCTCTATCGACAATCCAAATCCCTTCATTGTGGTCTCCTCTAACATACAAAACATCATCTGCATTGGGACCGCTCCGAATTGATTGTGACGTTCCACTAAAAGGATCGTCCTCAACTGAATTTTCATCGGAACCCTCAATAGTTTTGGACGATAACAGAACAATCGACCACTTTCGGTTTGCGGGATCTGGAACATAAAAAACTTGTACCGCTTGTGATGCCATTATAAACTGTTCGTCTTTGTACCCTTCTTTACTAAAATCAACTTTCATAAATCCCCATTCATATATTTTAACACCACTATTGTTATCAATCCATTTTCATTGAAAAATCGGCAATTGAAATGTCGTATAATCCAACTCCCATATTAGTTTGATAATGCCAAAGTATGACATATTTGCATAAATTGGATTTCTATCCTTACTACCAGAAACATGCATCGCTTCAGCCACTAGTGTAACTCCACTATTTTGCATGGTACTCTCTTCATCATGTTCATCCGTATAGAATGTATAACCATTAATTACATACCCACTGTAAGATAATACATACACACTTGGTCCAGCGGCTAGCCATCGAAGTCGTTCTGAAATTGAATTCAGATTTTCATCCAACTGCTTAAAAATATGGTCCTGAAACCATCCTATAAACTGGTGATTATGTGTATCTGCTAACCATTTTTCATCCCTCGATGGATTCAACTTCCTAAGAATTTCTTTGTGAGTTTCAATATACGGAGCAACCTCCCAACTGTTATGCAAAACATAAAGATGAGCCTTCTCCTGATCTGTAATACTGATTGTTACAACTTCTCTTCCAGAAATTCCCCCACCCTCAATGCGTCCAGTGTGACGAGATTTCGGGAGACCAATGATTTCCACATCAGATAGGTATTCAATACAAAATTCAATGGCTTCCTCAACAATATATCGCTCCACTATACAACCCTCTGGCCGACTTCGATTTTTGACATATCCTTTCAAAATCTTCATATACCGTTCAACAGGATACATCCATCTATAGTGCACAGGACCACAAAGTCGAATCTCTCTCACCAAGTGAATCATCAAATGAACCATCATATCAAAGAATGTTGGCAGGAAGAACATTTCTAATTCACATAATATGATGACAATTTCTTTTTCCATAGCTGGCAATTTCCCCGGGTCTAAAACTTTGCTACATATAGCTTTGAAAAAGAAACAAAGTTTGGTTAACGTATGACGAACATTCTTGGGTAAAATGCAACGTAAAGCTATAGGAATTAGATCTTGCATCAAAACATGGAAATCATGTGATTTCAAACCTTTTAACTTCAAATCATTCATTGAAACAATGTTCTTGATATTTGATGAGTACCCCTCTGGAACCTTTACATCATTAAAGAAGTTGCAAAACTGATATCTCTCTGCCCTAGAAAGAGTATAAGCAGCAGGAGGAAGAAACATTCGATTTTCACCTTTCACGGGAGCCAACTCTTCTCGTATTCCCATGTCAACCATGTCCAACCTTGCCTTAATTCCATCTTTTTTTTTGCCAGGGGCATTTAGCAACGTTCCAATAACACTATCACATACATTTTTTTCCACATGCATCACATCAAGAAAATTTATGACGTACAAACAATTCCAGTATGGTAATTCAAAAAAAACTGATCTCTTTTTCCAACCGATTTTCGTAAGGTTTTTCGAAAATGGTTTACCAAAAACAGTGTTCATATCTTTTACTTTCTCAAACAGCTGATCACCTGTTATTGGAGACAGTGTTGTGCATTTTTCTGAACTTCCATTGAATGATGTCGTCCAAGATTGGTACTTATGCTGACGAGGTAGAAATCTACGATGTCCTAGAAACACAGATTTCGATGAATGTTTCAACCTAATTGATTCTGTATCTTCTTCGCACACGGGACACCCTTGAGTTCCATTAATTCTATAGCCTGAAAAATTTCCATAAGAAGGGAAATCATTTATTGTCCCATACAACATCGCTCTCAACGTGAAGTATTCACTTTTATAAGCATCATACAACATTACACCTGAGTCCCACAAGAACTCCAAATCCTCGATCAAAGGAGTTAGATAAACATCAATATCGTTACCTGGTTGTTTTGGTCCTGATATAAGCATAGATAACATGATGAATTTTCGCTTCATGCATAACCAGGGTGGCAAGTTATAATTTAGCAACATAACAGGACATGTACTATGAGTGCTGGTTTGAAAACCAAAAGGATTCACTCCATCTGTAGATAACGCAAGATGAAGGTTTCTCGGCTCTTTTCCAAATTCAGGATACTCATGATCAATTTTCTTCCATTGAGGAGAGTCGGCCGGATGACGTAATAACCCATCTTTATTTCTTTTATCTGCATGCCACGACAATTGTCTTGCAGTTTCTTCACTTCCATATAAATGCCTAAACCTTGGAATGATTGGAAAGTACCATACAACTTTCGTAGGATTGGATTTATCTTTCTTGTATCGAGAAGAACCACACTTTGGGCATTCTGTAAGTGATTTTTTCTCCTTTTGAAACAATATACAGTCTTTCGGGCAGGCATGTATTCTTTCAAAAATCATTCCCATCGAGCGTAGCATTCGTCTAGCTTCATATGTCCGGCTTGAAAGCTCATTATCTTCCGGGAGCATGTCATTCAAGAGATCAAGTAGTTCCGTAAAACTGACATCACTCCATCCATTGCCTGCTTTCAATTTATACAACTTCAGTACAGCTGACAATGTTGTATACTTAGTGAAAGCAGCATACAATGGCGTCTTTGAACAACTCTTTAACTTCTCAAACAATTTTGGGCAATCACGAGGTTCATCTTGAATTGTCTTTGTCATTTCCTCAATACGATCTTCATCATCATTGACATCTGTAATCACATCCTCCATACGGTCTTCTTCATTATCTATATTTGTATTCATATATGACGATCCATAAAACACAGTTTTATCCCATCCAGTAGCTACATTCTCTTTTTCTCCGTGTTTATTCCAACATTTATAACTCCGATCTATTCCGTGACATATCAAATGTTCTTCCAACTCCTCTGGAGTAAGTAGTCTAGAATAACAACAACATAAACACGGACAAAGGATTTGAGAAGGATCCTTTGTGTGATCTTTTGCAAACTTGATGAACTCTTTCACTCCGTTCTCGTACTCTATTGTTAAACGATTAGAATCCATCCAATATTTATTCATCTTCATCTTATTTGAATCTCAAATATTAGTATTTATGGTTCAAGTACACAAAAGAAGACTTCCAAATACAGTAGAAGGGAACCACTTCCTTGGAAGGAGATCAAGTAGTCTAACCTATAATCAAGATTCATAAAAAATAATATTAGATTCACTAAAAAGATGATTATCTATCACTCTATAATGAGGATATAACAGGAGATAGAGGATTTCCAATCGATGAGAGATACCTTTATCAGAGAGAAACCAAACGCATCCACTAGAGCTTCTATCTGATTTTTATAGGCACTCAGGATACAAAAACTATATTTAGAATGCATGTGAGATAAAGAACGAATAATTAAAATAAATAATCCATTATACAATTTAAAATTCATTATCATCTCTATTATGATTTGTATAGGCACTCAGGATTCATTCTAGTAGTGGTACAGGTTCCCCCATTAATCATGAGTGATAGAGGGAATAGTAGTTTTTGGATTACCTTTCTTGTTTTATACAATTTAGGAAGAAATGACAAGGGTTGGAAGTGCCGAGTGTGTTTGACTTGAAAATAGAGGTTCAGTTGCAACACCCTCTGATGTTTTCTGGAGAGGGTGGACCCAAGGTAGATAAGTTCTAAATTTAGTTCATCTAGAATATTCTAGATAACTTTTCTACTCCTTAGTAGAATAGGGTAGAGTTGGTAGCGTATATGTTATGGGGGCCAACAATGATCTACTGTGATATTTAGTCTTGGGATGAGCATATGGAGGGAATGACTTGGAAGAAAATCTAGGATATGTTCATGGAGCACTTTTAACCTACGACATTGAGGAAATGAAAATATGAATATTTAATATGTTTGACATAATTATGTTTGATAATGATAGATTATGTTAGATTCTTCACATACCAGTAATGTTTTTATCTAATGTTGACAGGAGATAAGGTATCTATGAAAAAAAAATCAGTATGGACTTAGATGTGAGATTAAGTCCTAGGTAAATATATTTTTTATGAGGTTTGTTGAGGTGGTGGATCAGGTTCTCATTTCCAAGGGGAACCTAAAGGAGACTTGTAGTGGTGGTAGGGCGGTTTCAATTGAATGATCTAGTGGTACATATTATGATAGTAGGATTCACCATTATGATATCTTCCACTAGGGTGGTGGTGGATAGAGTATCTATGTGAGAGGATTTTTCTCTTAGAGAGGTTTTTAGTCATCTTCAATCAATGAGGTAGGTCTGGTCACATGTTAGGCCTATGACTTTGACCACTAGTGAAGTGTCAATCATGTATCATGATGGTTCATATATATAGGTTCTACATGAACACTTGTAATATGGGTAGTGATGGATGATCTATATTGGTACAGAGCACCGAATAGGGGAACCTAAAGGAGACTTGTAATAGGGAATCCTCTCATTATTTTATATCTTATCTCTTGGTAAATGGTTTCTGTTTTGTGTTAGAGTACTTTTGTGGGATCATGTTGGTCAACACACCATTGGGGGTGTGATTATAAGGCATCTATCTTCGTAAGGGATGTTCCCTCATGGTTTGTGAGTATTGTTTCATTTTGGATTTATACATTCTTGATATGATATGTATTGAATAGATAGTGATGATGTAATTTTTGGTATTTAATCAATATCACATTGATTGTTACCATAGATGAGTGACTGTCATGCCTCATAAGGGTAGAGCCCATGTCTTTTATGGAGAATGGGATATCTTGGTAGACCATGTAGGACCAGTTCTTCCACAACTAGGTGAGAACATAGACCAGTTTACGAATATTTTTCTTGATGATAATGGATTGAAACAAGAAATATTTCCCCCAGTAGTAGACTGGTTCTAGGATGTGTTTCATGAGAATTGATCAGGGCTACCACCTAAAAGAGACTTTGAGTTCATGATTGAGCTGATGCGTGGAGTTGAGCCATTTTATATAACGCCTTTCAGAATGAAACAAGAATAGATTCAGGAACATAAAACTCAATGAGAGGAGTTAGATTATGAAGGGTGCATCTGCTCGAGTATGTCACCTTGGGGATCTCATGTTTTATTTTCCAAGAAGGATGACAGAACATTACATATGTGTTTCTATTAATAGAATATGAATCAGATGAAAATTAAGAACAGATATCCACTTCTTTGTATTTTTGATCTATTTGACCAGCTGAGGGGTTCCATATTGTTCTCTAAGATTGATCTAAGGTTTGTTTATCATCATTTGAGGTTGATAAATTCTGATATACTATAAATTAATTTTGAAATCATGTATAGTTTTTATGAATTCTTCATAATAAAATTTGTGTTGACGAATTCCCCATGGCATTTATTCTCTTGATGAGTTGAATATTTCACTTGTACCTAGACCAGATTGTAGTTGTTTTATGGATGACATATTGGTGTAATACCAAAATAATGATGATCATTCCCAACATCTGGACATCATCATGAGTACACTTAGAGATAATCAGCTATACACAATCTATCTATATGAAAACATATACATCTTCTTCATAGATTTTTACATTAAGGCGGCGGCTGAGGGCGTTGCGGGTTGCGAAAGGCGGCCGCAGAGGGCGACCGAGGGCGGCCGAGTGAGGTGGAGGGAGGCGGAGGCGGCGGAGAGCGGCCGAGGGCGGCGGAGGGCGGCAGAGAATGGCGGCCGAGGGCGTTGCGGGCAGCCGAGGGTGGCAGGCGGTGGAGGTCGGCCGAGGGTGTTGCGGGCGGTGGAGGACGGCGAGTGTACCGAGGGCGGCAAGCTCTGGCGAAGCGAACACAACAGCGGTATTCAGGAGAAGAGTAGCAGGGTTACGGTTCCGTGAGGGCTTTAGCTGTGATAAAACGAGGGCACTGTGCGACCGACTTTCTAAAAAAGTCGACTAATGTTTTATCAGCGCTAAAAAAGCGCTGATAAAGGCTACCTTTATCAGCACTAAAATTATAGCGCTGATAAAATCTAGCTTTATCAGCGCTTTTCTAGCGCTGATAATATTATGATTTATCAGCGCTAGAAAAGCGCTGATAAAGATTCCCCGTATCAGCGATACAATTTCAGCGCTGATACAGGGTCTCTTTATCAGCGCTTTTTTAGCGCTGATAAAGGATACCCTATATCAGCGCTGAAATTTGAGTGCTGATAGAGGTGTTCTGTATCAGCGCTAAAATTTTAGCGCTGATACAGATCAGATGTATCAGCGCTTTTCTAGCGCTGATAAATATTACTATTATCAGCGCTAAGAAAGCGCTGATAAACATTATCTTTTTCAGCGCTGTAATTTTAGCGCTGATATAGGGTATCCTTTATCAGCGGTTTTGCTTAGCGCTGTTATAAGGGCGCGCTTCCCTTGCCCTTTTTTGTAGTAGTGGCCCCACCTCCAACCTCCATGAGGAGGTTTTAACCACCACACACCAAATGGCAGCTCAAATAAAATAAAGTGTATCCACACTTTATTTTATAAATTTCTTTTAAGAAAACCCAAAAAAAACTAACTTTAATTCTCAACCAACTGTCATCAAGGTGAAAGTCTTCTTAACGAATATCAGCACTACGAGTTCAACGATACCCTCAGATTTTAGTTCCAATCACCAGTTCAAAATTTATAAAAACCCGTTCATACATTTACTGAATGTACCAGAACAAAAACATCAGAAATCGATTCCAGGCACACTGGGCCTCAGAATCAAGCGCTGTAAAATTTCACGGACTCATAAAAATCGCATGTATTAAAAAAAATTCCATGGGATTTTTGGGTCTTTAAATTCTCCCCACCTTAGGGATTTATGTCTCCATAAGCTACAACTGAGACTAAGGGAATAAATGGGGGTACTAAGCACACATCTGAGCCTCCCACTCCAATGTGCTCTCTTGGAGGTTCCCGTGCTACCAGTGAACACACACTAGAGATATCGACCGTCTACGTAAGACCTGCTCCTGTCAATCCTCAATCTCCACTAGAACCTCCATAAAAGTCGTCCCATCATCTACATCCATCTCTCCATGGTCGATGATGTGAGAAATGTCATGCATGTATCTCCTCAGTTGGGATACATGGAAGACGTCGTGCACCTGGTGCAACTGAGGTGGAAGAGCTAAGCGGTAACCCACCTTGCCAACTCTGCTGAGGACCTGAAAAGGTCTAATGAATTGTGGAGATAACTAGCCACCTCGGTCAAATCTCCATAGTCCTCATCGAGGTGAGACCCGTAGAAAGACGTGGTCACCATCCTTGAACTCCCGAGGCCTCTGTCTCCTGTCAGCATACGACTTCTGCCGACTCTGTGCAGTCTTCATCCTCTCCTGGATGATCTGTATCTTCTCTGTGGTAGCTCATACCATCTCTGGTCCCACTAGTGCTGACTCCCCTGGGTCTGTCCAGCATAGTGGAGATCTGAAAGGTCGACCATAAAAGGCCTCAAAAGGTGCCATCCCAATGTTGTAGTGATAGCTGTTGTTGTAAGAAAAATCCACCAAAGGTAAGTGATCCTCCCAGATACGACTAAAGTCGAGGACAAAAGCATGTAGCATGTCCTCGAGGGTCTGAATGGTCCGCTCAGTATGACCATTTGTCAAAGGATGGAAGGCGGTGCTCAAGCGAGGTTGTGTTCTGAAATCCTCTTGCAACCCCTTCCATAGATGGGAATTAAATTGTGTGTCACAATCCAAGACAATAGAATAAGTTACTCCATGTATCCGCACAATCTCCTGTATATAGAGGTGTTCCAAGATCTCTACTAATCCATGCTCTCTGATCGGTATGAAGTGGGATGAATTAGTGAGTTGGTCAATGATCACCCAAATTGAGTCATGTCCCCTGGATGTACGTGGAAGACCCATCATGAAATCAATGGATATCCCATCCCACATCCACTCTAGGACCTCTAAAGGATGAACAAAGCCTGCTAGTACCTGGTGCTCCGCCTTCACTTGTTGATAAGCGAGGCATCAAGAGACAAACTCTGCTACTACCTTCTTCATACCTGGACACCAGTGCAGTCGTCGAAGGTCGTGGTACATCTTAGCCACTCATGGATGTACCAATAGAGGGGAAGTGTGGAAATCCCTCATCACTTCCTCCTAAAGTGCTAATAGTACAAAGTTACATCCTATGAAGAGGATGACATGCTCCCCACCTTTAGAAAATACATTAGGTGCCTGCATTGTGGATATCTGAGCATGTCATGTCTCACAGTCAGCGTCCCCATGCTATGCCTCTCTGACTCGCAGAAAAAGTGGGGGAGTGGCTGTAAGAGACTGTAGAAAGGATGCCCCATCTCTATCCACAAAGGATATCTATAAGGAAGGAAACTACTCTATCGCCTCACCTATAAGTTATATACCCGATCTCTTGCTGAGTGCATCTGTAACAACATTCCCCCTCCTAGGAGTATAGACTATCTAGAAGTCAAAGTCCTGGAGGAACTCAAACCAATGTCGTTGTCTCAGGTTCAAGTACTTCTAAGAGAAGATATATCTGAGACTCTTGTGATCAGAGTACATGTTAAAATGCTCGCCTATCAGGTAGTGTCACCAAATCTTCAAGGTGAAGACCACTTCTTCAAACTCTAGGCCATGAGTTGCATAGTTCTTCTCATGCTGTCTTAGCTGATTAGAACCAGAAGAGATCATTTCTCTGTCTTGAATCAAGGCACACCTGAGTCCGGTCCCGGATGCGTCGCAGTAAACTACATACCCTATGACTTCTTCTGGAAGCCTCAAGATGGGGGCAATAGTCAGCCTCTACCTCAGCTCCTCAAAGCTCTACTAGCATCTCTTCGACCACATGAAAGGTTTCCCCTTCTTTGTCAAGGATGATAATGGTGCTGCAAGTCTGGAGAAGTCTGGAAAGAAACTTCGGTAGTATCCAGCCAAATAAGATGTCCCTCCCCATTTTGGGGGGGGTAACCCTAGAAACATATTTTGAAAATATATCCCCATGTTATGTCACTCTGGTTTGGAACTGAAAACTCAAAACTCCTGCTTCCATGAGGGTAAGGTTGGCCAACTCAAGAGTGATCGGTTGCACCCTCCTATGCATGAGTTTAACTTGTGCTGCCTGGGTTTACTTTTTCACCAACTAAGGATAACCTCATCCCAAAATTGTAGATAAACCATGAACTTTTTGCCTAATACAATAATTATGTGTATGAAATGTGGTTGTCCAGTCCATACCCAAACTAACATCGTAAGGAATCGACACTGCCACTAAGAGATTCCAACCGAAACTCTCACCTTAAGGGTCATGTCACATCGTCGGGGTATGTGTGGTTATCGATTCTCATCTCAAATGTATCTCGAGATGTGAGAGTCAATTCAACAGTTTAACCGGAAACTCTATGTCAGAGAATGAGTCATGGAACGAAGGAATGATTGATACCTATTTCTATTGGTACGAAAGATAGTAGTAGTCACAGACTGTAACTTGAATCATTCCTAGATCCCTTGGGTCACATTCCATGACCGCATGCAGCTATTATCTTCCTCGACTCTCCATCTCCCTGAGCCTGGTGGGGACTACAAAGGCGGGTGGTTGTATCATGTTGAAATTTACACCACCTCATACTACTCTCCTAGATCTGTTTCCACGTCTACTACCCTGAAGATTCATCTGTCCTTAACACATCCTCTTATTGAAAAATTTTACACGCTCAAGTCTTCGAGACTGGCGCCAGTTTCATGATTTCCCACTGCTAACGTTCACTGTTTGTATCCATTCAGCCAAGGAACGTCCAACCACAAAGGTTCTCTCTAGTATCTATGGAAAAGGTGCTATCTTGGATGTCCTAAAACACACCTCACTCGGTATTCCAAGCCCCAAATCACTGATCGTAACATATTCATCGAGTACAGGGAATGATCGGTATGCCTCGATGAATTCTCAACTATCAACATGTCATCCTGACGAAGCTGTACAAGCTCTAGAGAACTCTTAGCCACCTCCTTAGGCCAGTCCTCAGCCACCTGTGAGTCGGGCTCACCTCGGAACCTAAGGGGTATCTGATTTCGAAACATGTGCAAGGTACTATGCCGACATCTATCATCTACCAGTATCACCGGTTGTAACTGCTGACCAACATGTAGTGATATAGCTGACACACTACCTGAAGGTAAAATCTCAGGAAATGGTCCACATACTGAAGCCTCATTACTATACGGACCAACCTCATGGTCACTCACTAGAAAACACTAGTAGCTAAGATACCCATCTTCTCTATGGGTGTCTCAACTAGGCGGATAACTCTAGAAATCGCCTCTATCCAGTCCTCTGCTTCCTGGGAATCTATCTCACCTCATAACCTCAGAGGCCTCTACCGCTGGAACTTGTGAAACGCGCTCAGTCGGCGTGCACTGTCCTCCAGTGCGGCTAGTGGCATCTGCTAACCAACGGGTGGTGTTTCTACTGGTACACCACCCAAAGGTGCCAACTTAGTAAGAGGGCCCTACACTAGATCCTAGTCGCTCGGTGGTCTATCTGTGTGTATAACTCTTGGGGCTCTAGCCGGTCGTCTGTGGGGAGGCATCCTAAAAGAAACAGATGTGACATGGTCAAAAGATTATACCTGGTGAGCTGACCTGGTTGAGCTGACTTAAAGAAAAACTTTTGAAAAACACACATGCGATCAGTGTTTTAGTGCACTGAGTTGGAAGTCAGTAGTCAGAGTCTTGGTGTACAGATATGTCGGTCGCCGCACCAAAACAGGACTCCCTGAACTTAAAACCATACTCAGAAACCTTAACACTATTGCTTCACAAAAAAGGAAGATCAGAGTCCTAAGTTCAGCATTAGAATCGACGCCTATGATTCCAATTTGTCAAGACCCATCCCCTGGGGCCCGTGCCATGACTACCCCAAGACTGCCTTCTTTAGGCCAGTGGCAGGCGACTAGCACCAAAGACGTAAATCACTAAAACTGGGAAGGCATTGCCTTTATAAAGTGTAAACACACACAATAGAATATGAGATGGTAGTAAAACACTAAGCAAAATTGTATACAAAGGAGTGTTGAAAAGTAAAAGGGGTAGGAAATACAAGCCCAATAGGAATGTACAAGTACTACTGATGAGAAGTAAAGAAGCTACGAGGTCATCCTATAGGTTTTCCTACCTGAAGGGTAGTTATAGAAAGCCTCCACATCACTCCACGTCCGTCCGTACCCTCCGTGTACTGACTCATTGTAAGTTCCACCTCCAGGTACTGTCCAGTCATACTACTCTGATCCTCAGTCAGTGCTGTCTGTCATCTGCAACCAACACAACGAGGTGCGGGCATAGATCATGCAGGGGTGAGTATAACAATACTCATTAGGGACCCAGAGACCCTCAAGAACTCACAAAATCCAATAAGTATAAACCAAAAATAATGAAATCAAAAGATAACCCCACTTAGGTATATTCCCATACATATACCTAAATTACCAAGTAATCCATCTCAATCATGAGGAAAACAAAAATTAACTGACTCAGCTCAACCAGGATTTTTATTCACATTGTCGAAACCATATATGCTGGATAAATCCTCCTCTGTAAAGTACAGTGGGCCTACTGCCAACTACTAGGAACTTCACACTAAACTTGGACTACTGAGGTACTCCTCCTGTCGAGTATCATGGGTCTTCCATGCTCACCCAATGGCGCTCTCCACTATGGGTCGGTTTCCAACTACTAGGAGCGCCCCCTAATAGCTTGCAGAGGTACTCCTCCTATCGAGTACCATGGGTCTGCTGCCAACTACCAGGTGCTCCTCCATCGTGGGTATGCCTCCAACTACTAGGAGTTCCCCACTAGGCTAGTCGAATCACTCTGTGTTGAATTGGTCAAGAAGTCGTCAGGTCTCAACCAGCTACTAGGTCTTCATACTCTGCTTGGTCGTCTCTGAGAGGGTTCACTCCAACAACTACATGTCGATACTCTAACTATCACTAAGTCCCACGTATAAGTATTTCAAAAGTCCGCCTCATCATAGGGTTCACAACGCAACATACTACGTGTCAATCGGATGCCCGGTCTGTGTGTTATAAGCTTTTTAGTCCTGGGGGCTCGGTTGGATTCATGTATGATCCAACCTGACAGTATCTCAACATTACCGCCAACTCTAGTGGGGTAAACTCAAAGGGACCGTCACATTCCAAGAATACCAGCGCCACTGATGGTTCGTCAAATGGACGTTTGGTGCCAAAGATATGGCCAAAGAAAGTAAAGGGGTCAGTAATGGGCCTGGGCCCGGTCCGACCTGGTCAGACCAACTCAGCCCAACCCAGATTGGGCCGACCCGGTATGAGTCGACCCAGTCAGACCCACTGGGTCTGACCCGGCCCGTTGGGTGGGTCATCCCACTAGGTTCAACCCGGTCCGCTAGGCCCGGCCCACCGGACTGCGGGGGTGGTTCATCCTGGAGGTCGCCGCATAGGCAGTTCGACCTGGATGATGGGGCTAGTTCAGCTAGCGCCGCGAGGGGTGAGGCTTGGTAGATCGGCCCGGGAGGTCGGCAGGGCGCTGGGAGGCCGCGCGGGGCACGGGTAGGCCAGCGGGGTGCCGGGAAAGACACAGGTAGGCCGTGCAGGGCGCAGGGCAGGCTGGTGGGGTGAGGGGCAGGCCGATGGGGCACCGAGAAGGCCAGCTGGGCACCCGACAAAGCACGCGGGAGGCCACTCGGGGCACGGGTAGGGCATCGGGAGGCCGTGCGGGGAATGGGTAGGGTGTCGGGTGGCCGGTTGGGCACTGTCCAGGCCGTTTGGGCCACGTGCAGGCCAGCGGGGCGCCAGGCAGTGCGCACGGGAAGCCACAAGGGGCACAGGCAAGGTGCCGGGAGGCCGCGCGGGGCTCGGGCAGGGTGCCGGGAGGCCATGTAGGCCATGGGCAGGCCGGCGGTGCACGCGGGAAGCTGCGGGAAGGCCAGGCTAGCCGGTTCGACGTGGCCCGGTACGGCACGGGCCGACGATGTTCGACCGGGAGCATTGTGTGCCGCGGGGGTGACACGATTCGCGGAGGCTGCGGGTAGTGTTGCCTTTTTTGTTTCCACCTTCATCGACATCACCTCATCATCATACCGAAGAAACCTCACAAAATATTTCCAGAGGGAGTCGAGGCATGTTAGTTTGGCCCACACCCTCTGCATTTATAGGTGATAGTAATTGGTTCATCAAAGGAGAATGATGAAAAAAAATTTCTTACAATCCTTTGGATTGATTCCTTTCAAATGAATATGAGGAAAATAAAGGTATATTACTCAATTTAAACCCCCTACCTGGATTGTCGGGCGTCGACGGTGAAGTCGTGGAAAGAATATGGAGTTGTCTCTCATCGTATTCACCACACTCTTCCACTCCCAAAAATGCACGATGGTTGAGGAAGACTCTTCACGTCGGTAGGTGTTCGAGAAAGAATTCTGAGGAAGAATTTCCTGGAAGATCGTTGTTGATGTTCTTTGTTGGGAAAATGGTTCTTTGTTTGGAGCTTCCTCCCAATGATCCTCCAATCCTCCTTTTCCAAAAAATGAAAATCTATCCCCTCCAAATAAAAGATAGTGTTTTATTTTAGATTATTGAGTTTAAAATTAAAATTTTGGTGATTAATTAAATGAGATGACCCATTTAATTAATGAGGTGAAGTTGACATAATAAACTATGTGTTGTCTCCATTAATTAATGGGGAGGTCAATAGTTTCTCCCCATTTAATGGGGAGTTGATGAATCAAGAGGCTCTCCCTCATTAATGAGGGATAGTTGAGAGGTTTTCCTCTCCTCCCATTAATAAGGGGGTTAAGCCCCATGTGGTCCCCACCACATTAATCCTCTCATGGGAGGTTTAGTTTAGGTGGGCCCCACCACCATAACCTCTCATGAGAGGTTAAGGATCGATGGCCCCACCTCCAACCTCCATGAGGATTTTTGAACCGCCACACAACAAATGGCGGCTCAAATAAAATAAAATGTAGCTACACTTTATTTTATTAATTTTTTTCAGAAATCCCAAAAAACTAACTTTAATTCTCGACCAACTATTATCGAGGTGAAAGCATTGTTAAGCGAATATTGGCATTGTGAGTTCAACGGTGCCCTCATATTTCAGTTCTGAGCACTAGTTCAAAAGTTATAAAAACCCGCACATACGTTTACTGAACAAACCAGAACGGAAACTGCAGAAATTGATTCTGGGCACACCGGGCCTCAGAATCAAGCGCCGTAAATTTTTGTGGACTCATAAAAATCCCATGTATAAAAAAATTTCCATGGAATTTCCAGGTATTTACAAATTCAATGAATTATTATTGAAATATACTATAACTGATAGATAAAACTAAAATAAGGAGGAGGATGGCTCAAGAGTAGGGTGTTGATTGATAAAAATGAGAAGGAAGAAATGAGTTAATGGTTTTAATTTAATAAGAGAAGGATCATAATTTCACACTTTTTAAGGGTTATTATAATCTGGATGCATATTTTTCCAAATCATGAGCCTAACATGTGGATACTACTATCTAAGAAACCATAACTCAGATGGTTATCTTGCATGGTTAGACAACTTTTTTTCCAACCTTGAAGATCCCACTATCCAGGAAAATTCACTTCGCATCAGTAGGCAGTACAGTTTGAAAAAAATGTTCACAAATCATGAAAAATAGATCTAAAATTTATTTTCGTTTTTTCATTATTCCAGGGATCCATTTTCATGGTATTAACCATGATACTACCTCTTTCCCTTTCCATGGTTTGCTACATAGTTAACACTAATCATGAAACCAATTTACAACTTCAAAATTTTCATACCCTTAGACCTATGACCCCCCAAAACACTCTAAGAGGCTCTCTATATTCTAATAAAAATGTTCAATAAAAATTATCCAATGAATGAAAAAACATTTGGGTGAAATTAAAAGAGGAACTCACCTTAAGAAAGGCTATGGATTAATATCCTTCCATAGCTAGGTGCCCCTAGATTGTCTTTTATAAAGTTATTCTTATTATTTTTTATGTGTTAAAAATAGTTTCGAGAAATTAATAGTTATGATAATAGAGTAATGGAGTTGGGTTTATTCATATGATTAATTTGGAAAAGATTTTTCTACTCGAATATTAAAGAGTCATATATTTCATGATTGGTATGATTCCCTGCGTTAATAGCTAATTGGTGAGGAAAATTATATAGAAAACTCAATTCTTAGTAAAATGTGGATCGAGACCCACTACTAGGTATGATGAATTCTGAATGGATCATCATTTTTTTGGGATAACATTTAATAAATTATATTATTAAATGTTAATAAAATATGATAATCATTTTATAAATGTTTATTGTAGATAAATTGAATCAACATGATAAAATAAAAATTTGATATAAATCCTATAAGAATAAGAAGATTAATGTATGTGACTGCTAAGATTAGTAAATTAGTTGGAGTTATTAAGTATAATAGGAAATTCACTATGTTTGAGAAACACAGTTTAGAGTATCCAAGTGTCTATGTAGTTCAATAGGTGAATATGCTGATTCACATAAGGTTTTTAGAGATTTATATACAAAAAAATTATGTAATTTTAGTCTCATATACTCAATATGATTGAGTCCATCAATTATACTTAATATTATTTAGTATGATAATGACTTTGTGAGACAAGTGATTTTCTTAAGGATTATTCTAATTAAATAATTCATTCTATTTCTATCTATGGAAATGTTTTTGAAAAGATGAATGAATTCAAGAAATATTTTAATGGTATTCTCAATAGTTTATAATATACAAATATGATATATGATGTTTAGGTTCTGGTTCTTTATAGATAGTATAAGTGGGTAAAAGTTTAAACTAGGTGAATAAAAAATAGTTAGGGTGTCCAAAAATGTTTCTTCAAGTATCCAGTCAAAGTCATTGAATCATAAGGGTGTTATCAGGAAGGAGTAGTGACTCCATACGATTGAATTGTCTAAAAAACCTAAAGGGGTTCTAGAAAGTCAACAGAATATCCATTTTTAGTATCAATGTAATAAAAACTAATTCTTTAATTTTAAATGGCATGTGATACAATATTTATAATTAAATTTTTTTGAAAATATACAGGAATTCAAAATCTAGGTAAGAATTTATAGATCTTATAATTCGAATTTTTGTGGTAAAGTAAAGATTCACTATACCAAGAATTTGAATATAAATTAATTTACCAAGCTTAGATGTATCTAAGTATATGATTTATATCTTTATCTCGTTTCCCTTATATAATAAATGAATTTGTTCATTAAAAAAGAGTTTTTGTGAACAAAATGGGTTAATTAAATGTATACATAGACTTAGTGATTCGTTGGGCTCTATAATTATTTTTGAAAAGGATAAAAGATATTTTTTTATCCCACATAAATTATTTATCTATTTCTTTGTTAAAATGCGAGGGATGATATTACAACCACCCATTAGTGATATATTTTGAAAACTAATCTTCATTTTAGAGGAAACTTCTCCAAACATTTATAATACCATATATGATATTGTAATTGTAGTTAATATTTTAATATCTGTAAAAACAAAAAATAAGAGTTATTTCTTACATAAAGATGTTTGTGTATCTTTGCATGATATTATAGTTTTAATATAGTGTTTAAGAAGATAGTTGGATATATTGGAACTTATATATTTTCAAAATTTAATAAATAAATGGTTATATTAATTTAATGTAAAAGTGATTTCACCTACTACTAACATCATATTTTTATTTTCAAAGAAAAGAGGGTAAAACAAAAGAGAAGAAACATGAAAACATATAAATAGGATAACCAAGAATTAGGGAGGCCTAAAATATTGAATTCCATGTGCATCTTCATTCATTATATTCTTACCCTCGACCATAAGAGAGATCATTCTAGGGAAGCACTAAATCATCTCTCAATGTCCCACTTTTTAAGAAAGGAAGTCTGCATCTTTGCTTCCCTCCCTCCATGTATGAAGAGATTTTATCTGATTATTAATAAGACACCTTCACCTTATAACAATATATAAAATCAACCAAGGAATCATACCTGAGTCATGACGAGAGTTTTATAGAGTAATACAATTCATTTCTTCTTCTTCCAGTATAATATTTTTCTATCTACCTAAAAAGATACTAGTGACCATCTCCATTTCCTTAATTTAGGATGCGATAGTAAATAATAATGTAAATATCTATACTATTTAAAGGTTAATTTTGATGGAATAATTCTAAGGATAATGATATTAAACTTATAAATAGTTTAATATAAATAATATAAGTTTTCATTATAACATTTGTTACTATAAATTTATAATGTTTTAATATATTCAAGGAGTTTATCATTTGGAATATGATTCCTATATATCACCATTATTCAAACTTTCTTTCTTCATGTATATCTAAAGAGTTTAGTTGGATGATTTTATCAGGTGGTTATATAGAGATGTGATATGAATTATATATAAATGTAACGAGTTAACAAAACTCCAGAAAGTGAAATAAACATAAGGCTAATATTGAATTCCATCAAATATGATATGATCGATTGGTTCTTATAGAGGGTTTATTTATGTATTATTAAAATATTTTTAAGAATATAAAATAGATCATATTAATAGAGGTCACTACCTTATCATTATTTCATGTTGGATGCATATATATATATATATATTGATATATATATTTCATGACGTGTAATGATAATTGAACCATGAAAGTACAACTTTTAGTTATCCATAATAAATATTTTTCATATAATATTATAGGTTATCTAAAAAATTAATGTTTACTGTGAGTAAGATTGTTATATGAGATACATGAATATGATCATGAGGTAGAAAAACTGTTTTTGTGCATTGAATGACCCACTAAGTATAAAAAAGTGAGAGTCATATACTATATATTTGGTATAATATGGGTTCATAGATCATATAGGACTCCCCATTACTAGGGGTTATTGAGATACATAATATAAGAACCCTCATAGTTTGATACCATTCTTATATAGTTTATAAAGGGTTAGATAATTAGTGGTGATTGGGTATGTTTCTAAATATTTCATTAGCTAGAGATCAACCAAGATGATATTTATCCCCTCTTATGATGAGTATGGATTCTAGACCCTCGATTAAGATTAACTGGGAAGTGTGAGTTCACACCTAGATAATAAATATATTTTACATTTCTATTTTGATGAGTGGTATATAGTGTTCTCATCTATAACGATAAATGACATTGATGTACTCATTTTTCATGATAGTTTATATTTGAATAATTGATAATATATTATTTTGATATATGAGATTTACATTATCCATGTCCAATGATCACTCGATGTCCTAGAAAAGGGAACATATGAGAATTCATGCTACAATGATATACAGTGGGTGCGATCAAGTGTAGAGATACATGTGTTCGATAAATATTATGATAGATTAATTTGTAGCTTGAGTATAATTGAAGCTTTTCTAAAGTCTTCTATTTAGTAATATTTATGGATATAGTGATTTTTTTTCAACACTACAATTGCTTGTGAGGATATAATTTCTTATTTACTGAATAGGTATTGAGTTTGTATTAAAGACATACTTTAAAAATATTTTAGATTTAATCTAAAATAGTTTTGTATAGTTATTAACTAGGTATTTCATATGATGTGATACATGATGAAATAGATGTTAACTTTACAAAATTATTTTTATTATTACCCAAAAGAGTTTTGGATATGATTTGACAAGTTATTTTATATAATACGATATAAGGTGAAAAGGAATAAATAATTTTAGGATTCTGTGAAAGTGAGGGATTGAAGGTGATGATATACCCTAAATACTAGGCTTGAGAATATGTAGCCACTAAAATATCCTTAATCATTTCTTGATAATATGTATCTTCCAATGCATACTTAAGAAAAAAATCATAAAAATATGTTGTTAAAAGTGGGATGGGTGTGATAAAACCCATCATTCAACAATAATTTAATTTATCTGTAGATGGATGGGAACCTTGCATTGATAATTTTCAAAGTGATTTTTTCTGGTTTTTCTTCACATCAGGTTGATAGTGAAGTGACCCTTCACATGAATTGTTGGCTGAGCGGCTCGAAAGAGAGAAAATTATGCTAGAACATGTCATCCAGTCCTTTTTCCACATGTCAGTATAGGTTGGAGGGGTGATTTACCATGTTGTGTTGGACCAACATGATATAAATTCTTTGAGTGGGCAAGGTATATCCATTAAATGATCTCACTTTTCATGTTCTAGTAGAGGAGAGGGTGAAAAATATTTTTTCTAAAGCTTTCATTTATGTATTCCCCCTATACATATGAGTCAATATTATGGCCCTAAAATGTTATTTTTAAGGTATATGTTCCTCATTCATGTAATGGGTTTCCACTTCTCCCAATCCTCAAAATGGGATATCCTTTCTTTTTTATGTTTAATAAATGGGGTTAAACCTCAAAATTTTAAAAAAACATAATAATATTAAAAACTAATTGTAGATTTTCATATTCTTCCTTTCATTTTCATCTGTATTTCATTTAACCGATTAATCTATGTTTCAAAAATAAAAAATTAAATGGAAAATATAATGATATGATCAATAAAAAATAAATCAATAATATAATGAAAATAAAAAATGTAGTAGGAAAAATATTCTTGAATCTCTCCATGTACTAATTTTTAATTTAATTGTTATTAAAAATCTCCTACAAGATATATGTAGACACATAATAGGTAAGTGACTCAGGTGTTTCTAACTGTTTACAAATTCCAAATCCTCATTTAGTCTTTAACCCCATTTAGTAGTTTCTCCTATGTTTCTGGTTAAGAAACTAATGGGTTTATTTAGTTTTCCTTATTTACATATAACATAGTAAATAAAAAAATTAGTAAAGTATAATGCATGCGTTTTTATAAGGTTCAACCTTGATATGGGAAACTTACAACTTAATATGATTGGGTTTTACCGATACCTAGACTTTATACAATAATCTTTTCATAAATTACTAATTTTTTAGGTAGTTATCATATATACCCATTCTCACTACATTACATTGATGAATGTGTTCACTAAATTACACAAGTGAACACTGACTATATACCACTAGTTATTTATACTGGTATCCCACTAGTCTTATATAAATTCCAACCTATTGAAGAAGATAAAAAACTTATAAGGGGATAACATTAAATCCAAAAATATTATATATCAACTCATATTCCTTTATTACTTATAATTTATTAAGAAAAAATCATGTAACAAACCCTGATTTTCATACATAAATATTACATCTTTTTAGATGAATATTAAATACAGTTAAAAAAATACATTCCTGACAAGCATAAAAGTAATTTGTCTTTGGAGAATAGACACAAAATATTATTATTTCAGGAAAGATATTCAAAATTTATCATAAAGATCTCCCCATTTAGAACTTTTTATAGACATACCCTACTTAAAACGTTCTTTATAACCTAGGGTAAAGGAATCAAAAGAAAGGGTGAGATCAAATTCTCAGTAATGGTAAACATTGAATATATCAATCGATGGTCATATGAAATTATAGGATAAGTAAAATGTAATGATATTTTGAATATAACATAAAAATATCATACTTAATCTATCATGATTCATAAACATGAGTCATGGAATAAAAAAGTATCATTTCATAATAAATTGACCATAAGATATATAAATCATCATAAATCAACCATGAACTATAAGTTCATGTCATATATGCGTTGATCCATTAAAATTATATAAACCATTACATATACCATGGATAAATACTGAGACCATAAAATCATAATGTATTAGGAGTCAAAACTTTTTTACCACTTCATAATGGATTAGGAATCATCACATATTTCCCATAGTGGATGAAGCACATCAACCTATTTACCATAGTGGATCAAGAACATCAATTGTTTCCCATCATTATCTCATGATATATAAAACATTAACTAATGAATTGGATGAAGATCTATGTCCCACCCATCAAAAAATTAAAATCATACATATGTGTACCACAATATCATAAAACATTCATCATATCATTACCCAAAAATTGAAATTGGTTTCATAATTATTTCATTATATAATAACTCATACAAATGAAATGGTTTCCATAAGCATTTTATTATAGCATAAACCATGGAAAATAAATGGGTTTCATAAATATATTTTCATCATAAAAACATAAACCATTCAAATAAATAATAAGGATGGTTCAATTAGATCATATCCCTAGTAAAATATAATAAATCCAAAGGTTGTTGTCATTGATGAATAATAATTCCATAAAAGATCATTAAAATATTCTTGAGTAAAATATCCTTTTCATTTGAAATAACTTATTTAAAATTTAAAAATTTCCCAAGTATTAAGGAATTTTTTTTTTCGAAAATAAAATCAAAAACTTATAAATTTATCTTCAAATAATTAAGTGGTCAGGTTGAAAGAAATTTCTATTCATGTTGCACATGTTAAAAAAATATTCCATTCACATTTTCAATAAAATTAAAAATTGCCTCATTTGAAAAATGAGAGGATTATTAATTTTAAAACTTATTTGAAAAATTAAACATGGATAGAAATTTCTTTAAAAAATCATTGGATAACGGTAAAACCAACTTTAATTTTTTTTTAAAAACAATGACATGGGACAAAAAAGTGGTTTTGACTGAAGAGAGGCATGAATTTGGGTTTTCCTTAATTATTTTCGGAATCATAACTACATAAAGAGATTAAAATGAAATAAAAACCTTTATTTTAATGAAATAAATATATTATAATAAAATTAATGAGTTAATTGAGGGATATATCATAAAATTTCATCATTGGAAACTTATTCATAGATAATCCTAATGAACAATGAGATTGTAACATAAACCCTTTACCCCTTTGGTATCATTTCAATCGTAATCCCCATGAAATTTTTATGAATATTGATATCCCATAATTATCATTATAGTAATCATAAAATACTTTCAATTGATATATATAAAACACCCAAAATAAACTAGTGGTGTATAAGGAATGTGTCCCACAAAAATAAAAGCAATAAGAATATCTCTTACCAATTTAGAATGTTTTGAATCATAATCCCCAGTAAAATATAATATTAAATAGAAAATTAAATAACATTAAACAAAATATATTAATTATATAACATTTAATAGTGGCTGTATATACACCTCATAATTCAAGATAGGTGCATAACATAACATATGTCCCAAAGAAGATAATTTGAGGTGAAATCCCCTTACCTCAAGTATCAACTTATTTCATATTCATTGGATCCTAATATATAATAAGTATATATTTTTCATACATATATTAAAAAAATATTATCATGTATATCATACCATATATGATTTACTTATTAAATTTTATTACCCATTTATTAACAATTTCTTGTTAAAATCACATTTCGAGTAATAATTGCTTTGTTTTTCATGCCTGTTTTGATTTGGTATTTTCAATAAATTTAATTTGATCCTGATTAAATCATATATAAAATGTTAAGTATTATATATATATATATTATATTCTTTAGATATTTATTTATATTGATCCATAATTTTTAGATAAATAAAACAAATTACACCATTCAGACATTAGGTCGTACGTACGCATGAACACTATTTCCAATTCATTGATGGAAAGAATAAAAATAAGGTAAATAATATATATATTTAAAATATTAATTATTATTTAATATATATCACATATTTTCATTAAATTAATTTTTATTACCTTCCTCATAAAGCGTAAGTAAAAAATGAATCCCATCTCTTCATGGGGTATTATTCAACTGTACACACGAATGACATTATCATATTCCCATGGAATGGAAAGTATGAAGGTACATGTGATATTATAATTCTAGGAGTATAATTATTTCATAATATATATATATGTTAAATAATTAATTATATCTAGTTGTGAGAGGTGGTGACAGAAATAAATTACATTAGTTCATGATATGGTAGTCCCCCATACATGTGATCGAAGGTTTCGTTTCCCACTTGATGGTAATGGAGATGTATGTATGTAATGAAATTAAAATTATAAAATATTATTATATTTTATATACTATTGTATTATATAATCATGTTTTAATAATATTTAAATGGGTTAGAGGAAGAAATTAAATGAAAACACATAATTAAGGACTATACCAATTCTTCAAAGAACTCCTTTAGGTTTACACTGAAAGCATTCTTAGGAGGGTTTCCTAATAAAAATAAGTCCTATAATATGTGGGCAGTGAATTAAGTAAGTTATTTGGTTAGTTATTGTATAAAACAAATGGTTTTTGATGTCTGAAGTGGATAAGAGATGAGGTGGTATTTTATAAGCGGGGGAGACAACCCACTTGGAATTATTGAAATGAAATTAGTTTACCCACGTTTTAAACATGAAAAATTGATCAAAAATGGATCATTATTTGACCTTTTATGATATAAGGTTAAAATATATCCATAAAATGTGAGTTTTACAAGTTTTTAGCTTATTTTACATAGTATCTTTTTAGTTTAACCCCTGATAAACCTTTTTTAACCTTAAGCGTGACAATTAATTTTTACTCTTATTATTATTAATTTTGACAAAAAAATAAGTTTAAATTATTTTATAATATTAATTATTATGATTCCAAATATAGATTATATTTTTTAAAATTCCATTCATATAATTGGAAATATTAAATTTAAAATTAAAACTATAGATGTGATAAAAAGAGATTTTCTAAAGAGAAAGTTTTAATAAGTATAGAAAGTTTTAATATAAAAATTAAATATAAAAATTTACCAAAATGAAATAAATTGTATTAAAAAGTTTATAATTTAACTGATTTTACATTTATAACCATCTTAAAATAATATTGAGCATGAAAATTATTAAAAAAACACGGTTTTTGAACAAAAATTAGTATTTATTACTATTCATCTGACAATTAATATTTGCATAAAATTATAAAAAATTCACTCAAATATAATTTCAAAAAATAAATTTATAAAGTTAATTTTATTTTTTAAAATATATTTTATAAAATTGGAAAAAATTACATTTATTTTCATCCATAAAAATTAATAATATCATTTTTGAGAAAAAAGTATTTTCTGAACATATAAAGAATTTATAAAAAAATTAATTTTTTAACAATATGATTTATTTATATAAAACTATTTTACTTAGTTTTAAAAATTTTGATATTCTCATTCATTTCACCAAGTTTAATGGCTAGGTTTTAACAGTCCTGTTTAGAAAATAATATTAATAGTATATTGTGGTTCGTTAAAACATGGTCTTGCCTGTAACACAAGCCATCAAAGAAATTTAATTTATTCAAAAACATAATCCATAAAAACTCCTGGGGTTACCTTCCACCCACTTAAAATGAATAACCCATAATAATTCTCCACTATCATATAAAAAATGAGTATACTTCTGCCTAATAATATCCTCAAGTTCCAACATAGATTCTTTAAATTAGTGGTTTCTCTACAATACATTAACTTGTTGAGTGGTCTAGTTTCATAGAAATTTCTCTCTATGATCCATAATGCCCATAGATTGATCCTAATAAGATTTGTTTCTGAATTTTATGGCCTATGAGTTCAGTAAATATGATTGATTAGGTGTGTACTTCATCTGGATAGATACATGGAACAAATCATGAACTTGAGAGAGGTTTATTGGAAGTGACAAGTGATAAGATATTATCCCGATACAATCAAGAATTTTTAAGGGACCAATTTACCTATGGAATAAAATTTGTTTCTTCTCAAATATTATAACATTATTTCATTAATAAAATAAAAAACCTTTTAAACAGATTTAAACACTAGATCACATCGACGATTGTCTCTATACATTTTCTATTGACTTTATGCCACCCTTATGTTTTTCTAAATGGATATAAAAATAACTTCTATTTATTCTGCTAGAAATAGTCCCAATAAATTTAATTATCTAACTTTATCCCATGTTTTTGGATTCATACACTTCTTTCCATTGATAGATTCATAATGAGCCATCTAAATGCTCGTGTAAAATATATTTTTGTAAGAAAACTCAACTAGAAGACGATGTTGATCCCAACCAACTTTTAAATCCATAGAACATGATCTCAAAATTATTTATAGGGTTTTAATTATTCTCTTATATTGATTATATTTATGAGGTGATACGTAGTTATAAAACTTAATTCCATAATAATATCTTACTGAAAAATTCACCAAAACTTTAAGGACAACATGAACACCTAATCTAATACAATATTATGTAATATTCCATGAAACCATACCCCTTTCTTAATGTATATTATGTAAATATGATCGAGATAAAAGTATTATCTATAATGATGAAGTGTGTAGACATTATAAGGTGGTTGACTACATACCATATAGAATTATTTCGTTTAGACATTTTAGGGAGTCTGATGAAAAAATCTAGGGTGTTGTTTTCCCATTTCCATTCTAGTATGGGTAATGATTATAAAATCCCCTTAGAAATTTTCCTCCTAGATTTAAATTTCTAAAATACCAATCACCAATATATAGAATTTTTGATATCTCTCTTTATTCTAGACAAGAATAAATACTCTTTCAAATACCTATACATATTTTTTTACTTCCATGATGAATAGAGAACGAGGAACTATGAGCCTCTTCTAACAAATCATTCTTCAAATAAGGTATGTACATAACAAATACATGGTTCCTGTACCTTATTATTCCATTATAATAAAGGTTAAACTTATCCACATTTCCCACCTTCTTTCACAGTTCTACATATTCCTTATAAACCTCTTTAATATCTACTTATATATATAGTTGAACACTAATTTGATAAAGATAATACTTCTCCCATTCGTTTAGGATTTATATATCCATCCTTTTAAAAACCATAATTATTTTATATTTTGTGATCCTCATCATGGATAATTGGGAATAATCCTTTTAAATCAAAGAATCCACCACTTTGTTATATTTCCTAGGGTGGTCTTATATTAAGCAGGTATAATCATTAATAAGCTTTAAACATATTATCTGTTGTATGTTTAACTCATTCTATGTAAATATATTCTTTAAACTTTTATTTTCATTTATATATAACACATTTATCTGTAAATATAATACATCCATAACTTTAATGAAAAAAAATACCATATCTAAATCCAAATCATGAGTTGGGTAAATTTTCTCATGAACCTTCAATTGTTATGGTATAAGCTAAAACCGTGCCATTATATATGATAACACATCCCAACCCCATATTGGATGCATCACTATAGATTGAAAACCCTTATCTATTGAAGGATAATATAGGCATTGGTTCACTGACTAATATTCTCTTCATTTCCTTGAAATTTTCCATGAATTCATCGGTCCAGAGGAACTTGTATATCTTTTATGTTAACATAGTGTGTGGATTATATAGTCTTGATAAATTCTCCACAAACCCTTGATAGTATACCATAAAACCAAGAAAACGTTTTTTCTCAGTTACCATGGTTTGTCTAGTCCAATGGACAATATCCACCTTATTTGATCGATCTATTGATATACCCTCGTTTGAGATTATACGAACAAAAAATGAAACCTTATATATCTAAAATTTATACTTCTTGCAAGGGTTTGAGTTTGATAAAAAAACATAGATGTGCTGGGTTGGTCTACCTTGTGTTGTCAGTTCTCTTAGTACTAAAAAACTACCATTTATTCTAAGCTTAATGCCAATGGGGAATCAAACTATATAAAGGTTACCCCTAAACCAATAAAATGGGATTATAAAAAATCAATAAAAATTATGCCTTCAACTGTTCAGGTGGTTACAACGTATAAAGAATAATAAAATTCACAATATAAAATAAATCAACAACATCATGGAAATCCCAAAAGTAAATAGAAAAACATACTAAACTATCACCCCACACCAATTCTTAATTTTATTTTTATCTTCCTTAAGTTAATATCATTATCTTACCCAAATAAAATTAAAGCAAGATTAATCTATATTTAACACAAATATAATGTATGGAGATTTTAAATACCTTACCTTAAATCAAAGAAAAAAAATTATGACACTATGAAAGAAGAAAATTGAGACAAGACCCCAAAGATCTTATTATGATCCAGTACTAATACTAAATAAAATAATATCCTCATAAAGCCCTAGAATAGAATCCACCACAACCAAGCTATATAAATTTCAATAACCTCAATTAGAAATACTAACATGAAAAAATTAAGTAAAAGAGAATAAAAATCCACCTAAGATCATGAGAAATTGATCACATGAATCGAAGAACCCAAAAGATCACCAGGGGAACTCAATATCAACAACAAAAATTTACAAGATTCATAAGGTTTCAATAATAATAAAATAATCAAGAGAATTTTGGAAACCACAAAAATTTAAAATTAAAAACTGACTACAAAAAATATTTCATGATTTATCTATAATATAAAATGCATGTAATGTAATACACGAAACAAGTATCCAAATGAATAAAAAAAGAAAATAATATGGAAATGAATAAAACTGCAATGATCACTAAATTATGAGATATTAATTTCTATCTTTATCACCATTTATATCCTACAAATCAATAAAAATAGTATAAAGAATATAGGGGTAAATATAGAAGAATACCCAATAATTTCCCCTAGAAATACTTATGCACATATAGACGAAGAATAATAAATTCTTAGTGAATAAACAAAAAACCAACTCATTACCTACCCAAAGGACATCTACAAACCCAAATAAACCATAGCTCACACACTAAATCCATAAAAAGTTATTCCAAAATAATAATCATGAAAATATATATATAGAGTTTCCCTTCACCTTCTTCCCCACTTACCAAGTTTCCATTTCATCATAATGACATATATCTTGGACCTCCCATCTCTTACATATATATATATCACAACCTTATACCATGTTATAGTCATGACCATATAAACATGACCATCTAATTTATATTATAACCTCTACCAAATAACTACATCACTACCACAATACCCCAATCACTGCCTTATATTACAAACCAACACATAACCATAACTGCATGCCATCACAACATAACCACACTATATACAAGAGGGAGAATGAGATATATAGTAGTTAGAATTCCATATCACCCACATCTTAGATATTGGGGGTACACCTATGACACAAAAATATTACACGGTCACCAGATACGTTACTCAACATGAGTAGTGGTGTGAAAAAATATATAATGAATATATATAGATATTCAAAATCCCATCTGAAGGGTTAAATTCATAAAAAACATATCTATAACCATTACCTAAAGACATATCACAACTACCACACAAAATCAACCACCACCACCTCTAATTATATAAATCCACAACTAAACCAAGACTATGTAACAATAACACATTTATTCCCTTTCATAATTGAATACCAATTCCACATTTACCAACAACATTATATTGAATATTCATTCATTATCTTCATTAATTTACTATCCATATTAATTACAACAACTATATTTACCCAAAAATTTCTTATTTTACATTAAATTAAAAAAATGTATTTCCACATCTTGAATTTAACACTTTAATATCTATTTTTTACACAATAAAAACCCATTCACATTACAATTTTATTCAATTTCATATTATTCTAATAACCTCTTTATCCATAGGAAACTAGGTCACACCAAACTCAAAAAACTCACTTCACCACTTCACCAAAAAAAACACCCAAACATTCCAAAACATCAATTATTTTATTATCTTTATATATATATATATATATATATTTAATCATAAAAAAATAAATATAGTTAAAGATGGTTTAAACTACCAATAAATAAAAAAACTACTAAATTAATCAAAACACACACTAAATAAAATAATAGTGGTGGTTTTTGGAAAACTATTTGCTAAAATCTATCATAAAATGAATATCTAACACTAAATATAGTAAATTAAATTTATACAACCATTTATATACTATTTTTGAAACCATAATTAGAAAACAACACTAAATAATGTTATTTTTATTATGATACTGGTCTTTAAACCAATTCCAAAGTATTATTATTTTTAAATCCATATAAATATTCATTCATATTATTAATATAATTATCATCATTGAATAATTAATTAAGTATTTTTGGCCCTAATAATGATAAGAGATATGTTTTGGATATTGATTTTATCTCATTAGTTTTTTTAGAAAATATTTATCTCCTATAATATTATCCTCATCAACATTTTTCTTCTGAAAAATCCTTTAAATCAAACTAGATTTTTTATTTCTCTCCCTTTTTATCTTTATTATCACTAATGCTGGCATTGTAAGTGAAAACCAAAGATAGAAATTTATAATCCATTCCTTTTTAATACTCAGTATTATTGTGGGAGTTCAGGGTATAATCATAGGAAATGGATTTTCGGAGATAATGTATTTGTGAAATTTATTTTTAATTAATGATTTTTTATAACTTTATTATGGAAATTATGATAATTATAGAGAGAAAATTTTTAGATAAATAGTAATATATGAGTGATGTAAAATTATTAGATTCCCCTCAATATTTTAATCCCCTATGTTTCTGAATAAGTTTTTTAGAAATTAAATATTATCTGTATATAAGGAGATAAAGGGGGTTTATTCAAACTATACCAAATATTCTCAACTACTTAAAATAAATTTCATTATACTACCAAAGAACTGACTATTAGAGTTATCATTAACATAATTGATTAAGAACACCTTCAAAATA
Source organism: Viscum album (assembly GCA_963277665.1). NCBI lineage: Eukaryota > Viridiplantae > Streptophyta > Magnoliopsida > Santalales > Viscaceae > Viscum > Viscum album. Next base: position 1,658,316,439 of record OY728163.1, read on the forward strand.
ATTATTTATATGAAAGTAAACCATAGTATGTACTCAATACAACTTGGTAAAATCAATTTTAAAATGTGAACATACTAATCACTAATTATTGAGAATTAATTAATTGAGTTTTATCCTAGCCTTCACATCAAAAGGATTAGATTAACATTAATGTAGCTAGGAGAAATGAAAATGTAAATAAATTATAGAAAAAAGTTCTCATTTCCACATGTGGGTCCTCCATCATCAAATTCAATTAACTTTTATCATACTCTCCCCATCCTAGACAAATATCCTCTAATGGTCAACTTTATCATGTATTAAAATTTCTGGCATGGTGGCATGTCAATGTGACATTAGCGCATTATAAATTCTATAACATGGTTAAATCATATATTAACTTAATGTCCAAATCAATAACAAGAATTATTCTTGATGGAATAACCCATTATAAAATTGATCGAACCCCAATGTTACTTTCTATATTATTTAATAACTCTATTTCTTTAACTAAGATGAGTTATAAAACAACACCCTAGACTTGTATCATGTTTCTTTAATGATCATTTTGTAAAACATCACTTTTCCTAAGACACTTTATTCAAAACCAATAAAAACAATCTAAATAAACACAAGTTAATATATAAAGTGATAGTAAATGATGTATAAATCTATAAAAATTCATTGAAAATATAATTTCATCAAATTTTTATACACTTAAACCTTTTAAATTTTGGGAAAATAAAATAAAAAACAAAATAATCACCCATGGTTTGATCAAACAAAAAAAACTATATGATTTAAATTTTTTGATCCAATAACCCAAAAATATATTGCATCATCTAAATTAAAATAATCGAAAATTAAAACCTCTTTTATTTTATTTCATTTTAAAAACAGCTACCTTCATTCATTTTTTATTGTATCCTACCCCACCATCACTTTCATATCTCATGATTGAAAACTATTCAAAGTTAAGATAAATTAAAAAAATAAGGATTATTACTTTATTCTTGTAATAAATTTCACTTCTCAATAAAAAAATATTAAAGGACCAAATTAAATGATGAGTAATATTAAAAAAACAACAATTTATTAAGGTTATAGGGTAGTGGAGGGTTAGTTGTAAAATCTTCAGATAAATTACCTAAATTTATTAATTTCCTCATGTCTCACTAACCCACATTTAAATATTTTCTTATCCCTAATAAAAAAATTCATCATTTTCTAAATGTAACAAAAAAGAAATAAAAAATTAATTTTTTTATATGATTCGTACCAAAATCCTTTGTTTTATAAGTAATAAGAATTATATTTATAGGAATCGTCAAAGATAAGGGTTACTGAATAATTAACCACTATATGTATTTAATTTTATAACCCTAAAAAATTATACTCCTTATAGAAATTTAGTAACTTGAAATTAGATTTTTGGAAAAAGAAATCATGGGATAAATGAAATCACATTCACTTAGTTAATCTCTTTATAATGAAGTATTCATTACCCCAGAACAAAGATGAACTTTATGGGTGATATAAATGGTTAGTTACTGTTTATTTTAACAAAAAAGGGGTATGGTCCAAAAGGGGTTTCAAAATTTTCCTCAATCGTCAAATTCAATTATAAAAATTCCCAAAAATATTGATGTAAAAGTCAAAGGCAGTTCTAAAATATATACCTTGTCATAATATTCTCCCATTAAGGAGATGGAAATATAGTGATGATAAGTTTTCAAAATTCCTCACAGGTTTTTAATTTAATATTCTAGATAGTATAGAAAATTATTAAAATCAATTAAATTTATAAAAATAAATAATATTCAGAGAAAATCCCCAACCTATTTAAAAAAAATTATCAATCATGTATTCAGGGGTTAATTTGATCAAATAATTTTGTTCAAGTAGTTATGTATTTTATTTATTCCTTACAAACATGATTTTATGTTCTTAAATACATAACCATATAAATGTTTACAATTTTCAAGTGGGTTTTTTTGATTTTAATATGATTTTTTAATTAAAATAAATAAAATAAATTAAGGTCATTACATATTTATTTTAAAAATTAAACTAGAAAAAAAGATAAATAAATCTTCACTACTATTTTTAAAATATTCTATACTCAAATAAAAAATAATTTAAGGTAGTGGTTGTGAACTTATCCTCACATTCTCTTATTGAATATTCTCATTTGTAAGCTAAAACTCCTTTAAAAATGAATTATTAGAATAAACTATTGAATACATTATTTTACCAGTTGTTAAACATATTTTTGGATATCTTAGAGATTTGGTGGATTTTTTTTGAAATTTTTGATCTTAATAAATAATAGAAGAATAAATATTTCTATTTGATGTTTCTCCCACTTGAATTGAAGTTGTAACATTTCTAACTTGTTCATTCCTCTTCTTTTCTACCCCCATGATTCTCATTGTTTCTTTAATTAATAATATGGATTATACAATTTTATCAATGATCTTAATTTTTATTCATAATTAAAATATGATGCTAATATTTTTATATAATGTCCCATAAATATAATTCCATTTATTCTAGATGAATGGAAATAAAATATAAAGAATGAACAATATAAAGTTAATTAATTTTATTGTTTCTATATAATGTAAAAATATAATCCCCCTTATTTAAAAACTTATGCACGTTTTCATTTTTTAATAGTAATATTTAATATTAAATGATGAATATATTAATAAATAACCTTTTTGTATTATGTAGTTTTATAATTTATTACTCTCTATACATTTGTTTTTAAAAAATAATTCCACTATCCTAATAGATCCCCTATATAACCAAGAATATATTTCCCTTTTATTGAAAAATATAGGATTTCAATAGACCATGTTAAGTTCAATTCATAATTGATTATAAATAATAAAAATGAAAATACTCCAATTTATATGTTTTTCTCTTCTAGTTGTTTATATTTTGGGAATTAGAAATTTGTTTGAAGAGAACCAAAAAATATATTATCTATCATGGGTATACTTTTCTTCTATTTTAATCGAATATTTTTTACCTAACCTTTATTATCATTATATCCATTTCTTCATAAATTTGGAAATTTCTTAATTCCATGTCGTTGTATAGACTTGGCATAAAATTGTCCTTTTCATTATGTAATTAATCTTATTTCATTTTTAATCATCATTCATGTGTATTATAAAATACTTCACCACATCTTTCATTCCATATCTCTTCATTTCTATGTATTTTATTAAGAAAACTTGAGAAAATAAGTAGAATTAAATGAAAATAAAACAAAAATTAAAAATGTTCAATTCAATAAAATTATAAAAAATGAATAATTAATTAAATTAAAGAGGGAGGAAAAAATGGAGTCAAGGTAGTTTAGACCGATATACCTCACTACTTAATATAAACATCTAGAATAATTTTTTTACCTAGATTAATACAATGTTTGCAACACTATCATGATGAATCAACACAAAATTTAGGCCATAAAATATATCCCCAGGATTTATAATAATACCATAAGAAAATATTATAAAATTTCCATCCTTACTGGGTTTCTTTCCAAAAAATTCATCTTTTTAGTTTTTATCATGACCGATTTATTCATTGAGGATCTTCAAAATTATAGATATCAACATAATATCCCTAAAACTGTTTTGTTTCAAAAATAATGTTTCAACCTATGACCATTAACTTTATATTAATTCCCATTATGATATATAATTTAAAATGTTCCATAATCATAAAATCTTATGTATTTAAATATAACATAACATATTGGCCAAAATTTCCCTAGAAAAAACATGAATCTTGAATTGAAATAAATATCCAATGGCTAAAATTTTTTTAAAAAAATATATGAATCATGACTCACAATTTTCATTTATTTTATATATTTAATACTTTTATATGATTTTATTAAAATTTATTATAATTCATTCAATTATAAATAATGATTCCCAATTGTAACAGTGTAATAAAAAATTATCAATTTAATTACCCAAAACCCTAGGTGTTCTAATTCAACTCGTACATAGAAAAGTTTTCATAACACCAATATATATGGGGAAATTATCTTATAAGTTTATAATAATGTTTTATAATCCCAAAATGGATTATCAACTTTATAAACTCAATCATTCCTTTTTGGAATCAATTTTTTCCCAAATCCACTTAGTTTCATTATTTAAAACATTATCTTACCCACTTTTTATGGGTGATAATGTATTCTAGTCTAATTTTTACTTATATAATTCTTTAAAAGATTATTCAGGAAGCAATTATAATAATTTTATCACTTACATATGATTACATTTCTATGTACTCTAATTTAAGAGAAAATATTTTTCTTCAAAAAATTTCAATCATCTTTACAAAATTGTCAAAAGATGAAATCACTTCAACCCAATTTAACACTTATTCAAAACATATTAAAACATAAAAAAAAAATATTTAGGGAAAATACCTATAAAATATATTATCTATATAAAAAATAATTCTACTTTATGAATGAGTTGCTAATGCATCCATGATTTATAATTTTTATTTTATATTCACTGACATTTTCTACAACTTTAAAAAACGTTATCAAGACTAGTATGCATGGTGAGGAAAAAACACTTCTTTGAATTTTTATATTAATTATATATACACCATTATGTTCACCAAAAGGCGATTCATAAAAATAGTGGTTTTTTTTAAAAACCTCATTATGAGGAACACACTTCATATCATTGAATTTGAAAAAAAATTGATAGGGTAAAGGGTCATCTCTACAAAAATTTCTTTTTTTAGATAAAGCATACTTCTTTTGATTAAAATAAAAATTAGGAAATATGATTCTAGATACAAGATAGTTTACGATGTTAGAAAAGAAAAGTTTTTTATTTTATTTAATTATAAACAAATGTGCATCATAAAATTCATTCGTTATTTTTGTCTCACCATTCCCATTAGAATTTTCAATTATGGAAAGATAGAAAACTATCACATTGTCACTTACTTTTTAATATTATATATCAAAAAAAATTATTCAAGTTGAAGAACTAATAAAATCATACCTTTCTTTTCATAATTAATTTTAAGAGGCATTATAATGCTTAACGATCTATATAAACCACCACTTTTGAAAGAAATAAATATAGTTCAAATTTATGAAACCAGAAAACCGTGAATAGTAATTATTTTTCTTTAAATTTATAATTAATTTTAGATTCATTTAAGGTTTAACTTGAGTAATAAATTTTTCATAAAATTTATCTTTACTCTGACAAATAATGGAAAAAATTTCTTAGTCACTTGTATCACACATATTATAAAAAGGAAAAAACTAATATATTGATATCATAATTGGTAATTCAATAATTTTTTTAAAAAAACTTAAAATCCTCCATTAATTTCTCATAAAATAATAGATCAATATCCATTATTAATAAATGTTTTAAAGGATTTGAATTATGAGATATGTTCTTAATATATCTTCTACAGAATCTTACATTCCAATGAAATATTTGAAGTTCCATAACTAAAGTTAAGCGGGGAAGTTATTTGATTATAATTACATTATTTGGATACATATATATTTATTCTTTTTAAATATTATGGATAAGAACACTTCCTCTCTAAATAATTGAATTCCATTTTCCCAATATGAGACAAAAAAAATTTATTCACACTATTAAATAAATTTATAATGATTTATTAAATAATGATCAAAATAATATCCATGATTTGAAAAATAATCCACAAAAATCTCTATAAAATCTTCAATAATGACTTGAAATAAATCCACCACACAACTCTTAAATGTAATATAGCATTGAAAATCCCAAAAATTATTATTAGATATACCAATATTTCCTAAGGGAATTCAAATTTAATCCTCTTTAGATCCTTAGGTGACACTATGTACTTATTATATCTATAGTAACCATATAGAAAACAATAATATTGATTCCCAACCAATCATCCCAAATTTTTTTGGATGAATGGTAAATGAAAATTATCTTTACTTGTTGACTCATTTAATGTTTGGTAATCTATAAATAACTACCAACCAGTTTTTGTTCTTATTGAAATCAACTAATTATTTTCATTTAAAACTACTATCATTCCTCATTTCTTTGGTACCACCTATAATTTACTTATACAAGAACTATATATGATTAGATAAATTATTCCAACATCTAGATATTTTATACTCTTTATTTACCACATATTTCATTGGTGGATTCAATCATCTCTGAGGTTTTCCATAAGACATGAATTTATCTCCCATGAATATACGATGAATACATGTTATGGGGTTTATTCCCTAAATATCTATTATAATACATCAAATTACATACTTTTTACTCTTTAGAACATCTATCAATTAATTTATATATTAATTACTAGCATGTTCAATATTAATGATAATAAGAAATATTTCCTTTTCTCCAATATAAATACATTAATTTTTTTAGTATTTATGGTGTTTCAATTTAAGTTGTTCATCAATAGTTGAAATTTTCAATTATTCCAGTTCATAATAGATTGGATCCACCTTAAGATGATACTTTATGAAATCAATGTATTAATTTTTTATTATTGGGTTTCTAAAAAACTATATTCATTATTTTTTCATTTATCCTTATAGTCTTTAAAACATCTAATGATAAATCATTATCACCAAAAAAGAAATACATTTTCCATTAATTCATAAAAACTAGAATCATTACATTTATATGAAATGGTCACCCTATAATCAAAGGTAATTTTATATCATCTTACTTATAAAAAATAATAAAATCTACCGTGAAAATGAATTTATAAACCTCTATTAAAATATATTTTAGTATTTCATAAGGATACTTAATAGATGGATATACCCATTGAAAAGTCATATAGGATTTTCTTAGATCATCAAACCCTATTTTTTATTATTTTATTTGACATAAAATTGGTAATCATGCCCAGATCATATAATGTCTTTCCAATTTCATATTCACCGATCTTACAAGGAATTGTGATGTTTCTTAATTCCTATTTTTTTAATGAAAATTTAACTTAACTTATTTATGAAAATTTTCCACTCACATCTATGAAACAATTACTTTCAAACTTTTAAAAAGTTTTCTTTGAAAAAATTTATAAATATGGTTATTGTATTCCTAACATCAGTATATAAAATGCTAACCCTAAATTTCTTCACTATGTTTAATAATTTTGATAATTGAACATCCCCTTATAGATAATAGATATCTATCCATCCAAAAAATCATTACCTTATAGAATAAACTTGTAAAATTTTAATTATTTCTTTACTTTTACTATTTTTGTCGAGTATATATCATTTCCTTCCTTGAATTGTAGACTCAAAAAATAGATTAGCTAAATTTCAAGATTTTTAACGATACTTTAATTTTTATTAAGGGCCTAAAAAATTATTATTTTTTACCTTAAACATTATTATTGACTATTAAATAGAAATATCATCATTTAAAGTTCTTATTAACCAAAATCTTGATTTCTCTTCAAAATTCTCTATGGCATTTTTCATCGGTTTAATTATTCCTTATACTCACTCAGTTTTTCCACATTATTCTTTAATTCATAATCATGTTTTTATTTAACATAACATTTATATCTATTTAATTTCATTACATCAAGAATTTTAATAATATTATATGGTTCTTTAAAACTTATATTCCCTACAACTAAAATGTCAACCATCTCTATATATTAGAGATTCAAACATATATTAAAATATATATTTTGATAAATAATTATAAAACAAAATGAATAAATTTTATCAAGAACATTACAATGTTCTCTCTATAATCATATAATGATTCCTTCTCAATCTGTTGAATGTTTTAAATATCATTAATTTCAAAATATTAGAAAGCGGTAAATACTTAATGTAAAATTTCTACATCAACTTATTATAAGTGCCAACAAAATTATTAGAAAACCATTTAAACCAATATTTTTCTTTAATGCTTAAATAAAAATAATGTTTTTGAAAATTTAAATTATTTTCTATGACATTATTCATTAAAAAATCATTGAAAATTTACAAGAAATTTGAAATATGTGAACTGAGATATTAAAATATTGACTCTCCAAATTTAAAATTCTCTTAAATAATTTGAATAATATTTGGATTAGTTTTAAAAAATTGTGCCATAATCATTGGCCTCATGTAATTTAATTGCTACATAAAAACTGACCATATTCAAACTTTCATTAAGTAATTTCTTGCTTTACTCATCATCATATGAATAGTATCCCAGTGATTACAATACAAAAAAATACCCCATATAATATTAAATTTAATTAAAATATATATAATTATGGAAAATTATTTTCCATCATTGAATAAATGATTTATACACTCAAGTCAAAAGAATATTTTCCATAAATGATTCTAAAATCATGATTCCATCATGAAAAGTGGGTGTTAAATATTTTTATTTTATAATCCCCTACTTTTTTGATGCTTGATAATATTATGGGAGTTTGGGGTTAAATCAAAAATAAATTTATGGAGTAAAAATATATATGAAATTAATTTAAAAGTAACATAGTTTCAATTTCCTAACCAAGAAAATTATGAGCATAATAGATAGGGTCAGTTGAGATAAATTAAATAAGATGAGTGATGTTAAGGAAATAGATTCCACTCAATGTATTTACCACCTATTTTTTTGAATAAAATTCTGATTTGGATTTTTAAAAAATAAATTTTATGTATATTAGAAGATTAAGGGTGTTAACTCAGATAATATGAAATATTCCCAACCATCGGAACTTTGTTTCAAATAATTTAATGAGTGGGGGTAGTTAGAGTTTTAAATAATGGTATGATATAAAATTAAAGCATACCCTTTATTCAATTTTGTAAAAAGAAATTTATAAAATAGATTATTCATAAAATTATAAGAATCAATTCATTTAGTTTCATATTAGACTTACATTAAATGGTTTATTCATTTATTGATACCACCCAAAGAAATTAAAATATAAAAAATTATATAAAAGAGTTCCCATTTTCTCATGTTGACACTCTATCTTTAAATTCTATTCTCAGTTGGAATTTGTTCCTCCAAGTGGAAAAATATTCTCCAATGATAAACTTCATTAAATTTTAAATGTTTGGGTATAATGAAATTCCAATGTGGAATGAACCAATGAAAAATTCCATAATGAGGTCAAAATGATTATTCACTTAATGTTTCAATAAAAGAAATTTATTATGATAGATGGAATGAATTGTTGAAAAATTGAATAGCCCCCATATGCCTTTGTGTCCCCTTTAATTAATATCCTCTTTTTTATTATGATTGGGTTGTAAAAATACATACTGAACCTATATCTTGTTCCATATTGATCGTTTTATGCGATTTTACTTTTCTAAAGTCACTTTCCAAATAAACCTATCAAAAGAAACTAAAAAAATGTTGGTTAGTCTATAAAATGGCTTGAAATGAAATATAAAACTTTATAAAATAATTGAAAAATATATATTCATCAATTAGAGTCTAATGTGGAATATTTAAAATCATTTCAAGACATAATAGGTTCGATAGAAATTTATTTTAATCTTTAAAATTTTCAACCCTTATCAAAAAAAAATATTTTTTATTTTACAAATGGTTACATATTTAATTTATGCTACTTTATTTTTGAAGAAGTATTATTTGAAGAGAATTTTGAAAACATATTTACAATATAGGGTGAAGCTTAAAAAAATTATCAAAATGGGTGTGTGTTTTTTAGGGAACAAAGGGAATTATTTTGGGAAATACCTTATTCAAAAAAAATTCAAAGAAGCCACTAAGTAAGAAAGTACATACAACAAAATTGTTTCAAAGGAGTCATTTTCCCACATAACACCTTCTTTGAAAATAAGTAAATGAAGCCTCTATTCATGGTTGTGTATTTGAAAAAATTTATTTTATTTTTTACATTGTTTAATTATATATATTTATAAATAAATTTAAAATATTTTTTTATATTCACTATTAATTTTAATAAAGTAATTAAAAAATATAATGAAAACTAGACCTAAGAATATCTTTTATATGGTATTAGATCCATAAATACTTTGACGATTTTCTATGAGATATTTAGGTTATACATTTCTACTATTAAAATATTAATATACCATTAATAATAATATAGTATTAGTTATAATTATTTAGGTAATAAATAATAATAATTTTATTTAGATTTAGGGGATTGTAAAAAAAATCACACACACACACACTCTGAAGGTACCTTAGCAGGATAACCATCATCCCTCCCTATAAGTATTGATAAACACCCAATAGAACCATTATAATTTGGTGGCATAATGGATCAGAAGAATTATTCTAGGAATAAATGAACAATATTTTTGACCAAGTACCCCTATGATTAATATTAATACTAAAAAACTTCTTCTTATCAAATAACCTCACTTACTACAGTATACATATTGTTATAATAACTACTACAACACCCTTGCTATAATTCCATCAGAAAGTTCCCCCCAAATACAGGGTCTATTGAGGGATGAACCCTTGACCTCATGGATTCAATGTAAGTGTGGTACCACTCAAGAACCACTATATTAACAATAATTGAATTAGGTTTATAAGTCATGAAAAGTGAGAGAATACACCTTTTCCCAGGTTTGATCTCAAAACATAAACCCAAACCCCACCCCTCCCAAACCAAAAACACCAACAAAATGTAATAATAAATAATGAAATTAATAATTTATAACAATATGGAAAATGGATTAGGAAACACAAACCTATGGAACATCAAAATTTATCAAGGAAAAACTCACACACATAATGTATTATTAAACCCCTAATGTGTTTTATGATCACAATCATTTAAAGTGTTTCTAACCATTGTGTTTATCTATTTCTTCAATAACCCCTTACCATAGAAATTTTATTTTTATTAAAATATACCTTGGAATGAAATTATTATAATTATTATTCTTTATATCTTACTGTCTATGTTTTTTTTCCAAATCTTGATTTTCATTGAAAATATTTTATTCTATTGATTTTAAATGATCTTGTTCATAGTTTCAATTTTTTTTATGATCATCTTGATTATCTTATATTTTATCTATTATCAATCTAACAAATTTTTCCTTATAAGTATTTGTTCAAATCAATATAGGGGGTGGGGGTGGTGGAGGTTTAATATTTATGAAATAAATAATTTAATTTTAAGGAGGAGTAAAGTATAAAAGTTTCAAAACGGAGGAAGATATCTAAGAGGCGGATATTGATTCGGGGGGGGGGGGGGTTATACTTTCACATAAATGAAATTTCTAAATATTATATCATTTTATTATTCTTTTTAACATCCTTATTACATATTATATTTTATTTTAAACATAAATGAGTTTTTGTTATTGTCAAAAGGGGGAATTATTGAACCTATAATGTGTTTTTATGATCCCAATCACTTAATTCATTTATAAAATTTTATTTTGAGTGTTTCTTGGTTATAGAATAGGAATTTATTTTCAAGGAATAACTCAATGAAGACATGCATTTAATAGTATATTGGAGGTTCATTTATAAGGTCGTCACTACTAGGTCTCACAAGCTACCTGGTAGGAGGCCACTAACCAACCGATAATGATGGAAAAAACCACCATACTATCAGGAGAAACAATGTATACTTAGTAGCATTAGAAATAAGAAAATTACCTTTAGGTGGAACACCAAATACCTAGTGAATCTCACCTTCTACCCAGTGGAGTTCATCGACTACTCGATGGAGTCAACAATAACCCTATAAGCTATAGTAAAGAACCCATATACCTGGTGGTATCAGAACGAATACCTAGTGGTGTGAATATAGATTTATACTAGTGTATTAAATAAAGGTACTAAATACCTTGAATCAATAAATTAAAGCCTTATCTCAACTTAAAACTCCCCTATATCATATCAAGGATAAAAATATATGTTATGGGAGGATTTGATTTTATTTATAAAGGTCTATGAAATCAAATTTACCCCAACTGATTCTAGATCGATCCACAATGTGACTTTTCAAGAGATCTCAAAGTATCTTCCAATTATCTGAAGGAAAACAAGTCTTTAGTGGCGATAATACAATTTAAAAATTCTTCCCTTATTAATATATTTTCTTACTACCCTGTTTTATCTATTAAAGGCTCTTACTCTTGTGCCATTTTTTATCTCTATCTCTCTCCATCTCTCCCTCTCTTAATATTTAATTTTCATCTAAATCCTATTGAGAGTGTTGTGTTATTTTTAAAGGGTTTATAAAAAACCACTATCTTCGCCATCTTTTTCTTTAGGTTATCACCACTAATAAGGTGAGAGTTCTTGGGTATTAGATTCTATTAAAACAAAGGGACTTCTTTTAGTTCTTGGTTTCTATTAAAACCAAGGGATTATTTCATTTATTCTTTATTTCTTGGTTTCCATTAAACCCAAGGGATAAATATAACACTCTAATCCCTTATTGAGGTATGAGGCATTGAGGGGCATTCTTGAGTTATTATTGAACCCATTTATCCTAGTGTTCCATTTTAATTTCTACGATCTATGTTCCACTACACTTAATGTTTCTTTTTACACTATGAACTTGTTTATTTTTATTATTTAAACTTAAATAATATACTTTCATGATAATAAATTTCATTTTATATAATTATTTTTAATTTTTTTAAATGGAATTAACGTCTCTTATTCAATATTATCATCAAACTACATTTGGTATCAAATGATATCTTTGTGTTTTTATAAAAAAATATTTTTTTTTCAAAAAATTGTTTTTTTAAATATATTAACTAATTTATAAGTTTTATATGTTTAAGATGACGTATTATTATTATTTTGAGGGTGAACATGAAATAATCTCCTTGGGTCATGATCTTTTTTTAATGTAAAAAATTACTCTTATTTGAAAAATAACATTTCAAAATTTCTTAGTAGTATAGGTTATACTATATAGAAAATTGATATATATGAATACATCCCTATAAAATAATCATAGGATAAATAAAATCCCTTATATATTGTATCCTTTGATATTAATAGTAATGTTACGAACACTATTTATTGTGGGTTTGACCAAAATGAATTCAATCATATTTATTCATGAAAAACTACCCATGAAGTCTAGAAACTCTTAGAAGTTACTCTTGATGGAAAGAATAAAGTTAAAGATACTAGAAATTATTTCTTTATACAAGACTTTGATATCTTTACCATGCATTAAAATGAATTTACTACAAACATGTTCACACATTTTATTGACTTTTATAATGGTTAAAGGTATCTTTTTGATGATTTGTCTATAGAAAATTTATAAAAATGATCCTTTGGGTATTTCCTAGAAATAGTGAACCTAAAGTTAAAATGATCCATGTATCGAAGGACAAACAAAAAAAATTAATTTAGAAAAACAAGAATGTTAAGAAATAAATGCTTCAAATGTATCTTGGATGAAGTAGAGGATAGTAATGAAGTGAAATCAAAATCCTTCTCTTTATCCTCAAATTACTCTTATTCATATTCAACATCTAATTAAATAATATCTAAAAATATAAAATACATTCATGATCAACTTTAATATGATTTATATGAACTAAATTCAATATAGAAAGATATTTAGAAAAGAATAATCCAGAGCTTAAATAATATAATCAAATTTAAATATAAAAAAGATGATTATGGACAAAATTGAATTCTAAAATGAATTCATATGAGTTGTAGTATAGTATCAATGATCTCAAAAAATCACTCATGGAATTCACCTAAGGTGAAGAAACTTTAAATAAATTTTTTGGTTCCTTGTATCCTATAAAAGGCATATTGGTTTTGGTTTCTTGAATAGTGATAGTTCTTGGAACAAATGACTTTTTTAAAAGAAATTCCATAAAACATTTTATCTAATTATTATCATAAAACCATACATATAATTAAAAAATATAATTGAAAAAACACTTGACATGGTAGACCAAAAATTATCCATCTTTTAGCCCATATCTCATCTTAAAAATCGATTAAAAAATTGATTTGGCTTCCAAAATTCCAATTAGATAACATATGTGGACCGAAAATCTTCTTAGTAAAATAATAATCTATTAATTTAATAGTAAATGGGTTTAAAGAGTAAATACCAAAAAATAAACATAGTACATGGATAATGGATTATCTAGATACATGTGTGGTGACCCCTCCAAATTTAATCAACTTGAAAAAATTAATATATGATACTTTACTTTTGATGGAAATTCAAGAAGTAAAATCATTGGTATAAGTGCAATTAGTTTTCTTAATTCAACAGATATAAAATATGTTTTATTAGATTATAGTTTGAAATAAATTTTCTAATAATTATCTTATTGTTTGACAATGACATTAAAATATATTTTAAAAATAATATTTCAAAAAAATTTATTCTCAAATGAGAATTTTTTTTACCATGTTTCATTTTCAAAATGTATATATAATCAATTTGAAATAACTTATTTCTTAGTCAGAATGGACCAAAGGCCTTCATTTAAAATAATTTTATTCTTAAATTATTAAATTTTTGATCATTCAAGATAGTGAATCTTTGAATTGTAATAAATAACTTGGTCACTATAGCACACACACTTGTTAAGATTAACCTACATCATCTAGTATGAGATTTAAAAAAAATCATTTCAAATAAAATTTTGTTTGTGAACCTTTCCAACATGGTAAGAAAATAAAAACTTATTTTAGATATAAATAAGAAGTATAATCCTATAAATTTCTTGATCTTTTTCTCCTAGATTTTGTTGGACCAACTCATGTAGAAAATATTATTGTAAAATCATTTGCTTTTTTATTATCAATGATTCTATATGATTCCACCATGTTTTTTTATTGACAGAAACATGCCTTGTAAAGTTTTTATAATATTTACCAAGAAATTCAGAAATGAAAAGGGTAGAAAAATCATTTTGATTCAATGTGATCATGGGAGAATTTGATATTAAAGTTTTTGATTATTTTTTTCTTCATAAGGTTATAATCAGAATTTTTTACCCCTAGAACACCTCAAAAAAAATGGGGTATTTGAAAGATAAAATAAAACTCTTCAAGAAATATAAAGATTCATGTTTAAAGATTTCAAAATCCATTAGTAATTTTGGGCTAAGGTGTTCGATACCACTTATTATATCATAAATCAAGTTCTATTAAGAGCCTTCCAAAAAATACCCCCTGTGAACTTCGAAAAATAAATTTTTTAAATGTTTTCTTTTTTAAAATGATAATTTTAAATTTTAAATTTTAAAAAATAAGGACAAACTATTAAAATTTGAACCAAAATTTGATGAAGGAATCTTAATCAAGTACTCCAAGCCAAGTAAATCCTATTTAGTCTAAAATAAATAAGAAAAATCATTAAGGAATCCATTTATATCAAATTTTATGAAAATACTCCCAAACCTTCATCCAAATTTGATGATACAAATAATGTTGATCCTTTGAATTTGAATGATCCAACTAATACTATAGATATTATTGATGTTTACTCTCATTATAGGAATTTACCTAGATATTTGAAAATATCCAAAGACCATCTCTTTGAAAATATTTTCAATGTTTGTAAGTTGGTACTCGTACTAGAATTTAAATCTTAAATGAAGTTTTATATCATTCTTATATTTGATTTCTAGAAACTAAAAACCCTGATGATGATATTAATGACCGAAATTGGATTTTTTATAAGTAATAAGAACTAAACTAATTCCAATAGAATAATTTTTTGGATCCTTTTAAAATACCTAACGATTATCCTTTTATTAATGAAAACTTGGTTTTTAGAAATTAGTTAGATGAACATGGAAGCATCACCCATAACAAAGATAGAATCATAACTAAAGTATATAACAAATAATAATCAATTGATTATGCTAAAACATTCCATATATTTTATTATCCATAATACATTAGAATCTTGTAGGAATTCACCGACCATCTTAATTTCAAATGTTTTCAAATGGATGTTAGAAGAGATTTTATAAATTGTTTTATTTCTGATTTTTTTTGTGGAAAAAAATATTGTTTTGAAAATCCTATGTTTCCAAATTCCATTTTCATGTAATCCAAGTATTTATATGGTCTAAAACAATTTCCTCAGGCATGATACAAAAGGTAAACCCATTCTATTTTATCAAAGGATTTCTATATGGGAAAAGAAGAATCAAAATTATTTCCAAACAATATTTTAAATGATATTTTAATCATTATAATATATTTTAATAATGTTATTTTTAGATCAGGAAATGAATCTATTTATAAGGAGTTTTTAAATCTTATGAGAAAATAATTTGAAATGATTATTATGGGTGATTTACAAAATTTTCTTGGTTTTGAGAAATCTCTAAATAAGGATGGATCTTTTCTAAGAAAATGAAACTAGAATAATGAACTTATACAGAATTTTGGAATGGATAAAGATATGGAAATTAACACATTTATGAGTATTTATTATAAGCTAATATTGGATGAATCAAATAAATTGGTTAATAAGAATATTTATAAAAGCATGATTAATAGTGCTCTTTAACATAATATTTCTTGATGAAACAATATGTTTAGTGTTTTTAATTTATTTTTAAAGAGAATCCTAAGGAATAATATTGAAAATGTACCAAAATTATATTTTCACTTTTTAAAAAGTTCTAAAATGCATCATTATTTTATCTTAAAGGAACCATATTTAATCTTTAAAATTTTCCCAATGATGATTGGGAAAGGATGTCAACTAGATAAGAATATTAGAAGTGAGAATTATCACTTTCCTAGATAATACTTAATATCTCATAGTAGTAAAAATAAAATTTTGTTTTCTCATTCTATAGATGATGTTGAATATATAGCCATATGAAGTTATTTCACTCAAATTATATGGATGAAAAAACACTATTATATTTTTCACTAACATTTATTCAAATAAATATGGATGAAATTTTCTTACAAGTAGAATACTACAACCCATAAAAAAGAGAGAGTGACAGATCAAAAATCATGTATCCTCCATTCCAAGAGGAAAATAACAATCATATTTTTTAATGAATAAATACCTTATTCTGAGGACTACCCCAACTTTATAGAGGTCAAACTCTCTTCCATTTTTTGAATGATCCCATGGAATAGTCTATTAAAAAACTCAAAATGTATAGTACTCTTCATTAGATTGTATAGATCCATCTTCAAGGACAATAAAAGACACCCTTCTAAATTCAACTCCTTGATTTGAAACATTGAAAAATAGGTTTGTATAATTAAATGGTCCTGATTCCCTATGGTTCCCTATCACATAAGTATAAATTTCACTAGTGGAAATTATTTCATCAACATAAAGTTTATAATGTTGGTTTCTTATAAACTGGCGTGAACATATTTACATAAACCATTGAATTTAGGTTTGGAAAAAATTTAAATTTAATGGTATTATGTAATACCATTGACATTATTATTATATGAAAAACACATCAAAGGTTTTTTGGTATAACTTTTAAAGTAGGATTTCAAAAAAACTAATGTGAAAAGTTAAAAAAGAAGTATTGATGTTGGTTTTCTTAAAAAATGATGTCAAAACAAGTTAAAAAACTATTTCAACATTAGTTATGTAAAAAGATTATTTTAAAACCCTCTAAAAAACAATCACAACATGAAACCCTCATTTATTTTTTTAAATAGTTTTTCTCTTAGCCTAAGAAGCCCTCAATGTCCACCCTATGATCTGGAATGTTTATTTTATTCAATTTATTTGATTTTAATAATCTTTTCATGATAATTGATCCTCAATCTCTCATAAATTGTCCTTGTTTCATGATTCAAGAAAATATTTAGTGTCCAAAAACCTTATTTTGGTTGAATGAAAACCACAGTTGAAGGTTTTTCTTTTTTCTTTTTTATTTTCAAAAATTTCTTTCTTTAATCTTACAGTGTTCATTGTTCCATTGACTTCAAGGGAGTTCATATTTATTCAGGATCAATTTTTCATTATCAAACTCCAAATAGTGTATGTTATTTGTTTATTATTGAATATAAATTATTTTTCTTTCAATTATAATTTTTTTCATCTATTTATTGGTTTTTATGAATTTTATTATTAATTATAAATTATTTTGTTAATGTTTTTTAATTTGATAAGGTTTTTAATTGAGGGAATTATCAATGTATTTTCCAAAAATGATATATATAACTATTGAAACTAGTATGTATGGTATCATTCATTTTTTATTTTAACCAAATTATATATTTTTGGATTAGCATGAAAAACATAAAGAAAATATAGATCCATATATGTCATAATATAATTATTACAATTCAATAAAATTTTATTACTTACCAAATCAAATTTTTTATTTATTTAAACCAAAAGAAATATCAGTTCATAATGATAACCACTATCATTTTTAATATTCACAACTTTATGTTATGTTTTTAATTTATATGAATCACCTTACATTAGTTTTTTTAAATAAATAATAATTATTCACAAAATTTATGGATATTTAATCAAATTTTTAGAGGTCACATGCTTATTGTAATCACATCATGAAATTGGTGAAAACCATATTACTATATGTTTATGGTTTTCTTAAATATTATTATAAAAAAATAAGTTTGATTTTTTAGGATTTAATATATTATGAGATTCATTTTTTATAAATGATTTCATATTTTATTATGGTGAAAATTAATTCTTTATTTATTTCCATCCCGTGATGAGTAAAGTTATAAAATTTTACATGTTACATATAATAAAATAGTAATGATAAAAAATTATTGTATATTCCTATCACATGGAGTTTGAAATGATTATTTATGTCTTAGAAAAAAATATTATATGATAAATGATAAAGTGAATATTTTTTCTAACAATGATAGGGTTCATCCTATAAATGGTAATTCATGAGATTATTTTGATTAAATATATACATTATTTAATTTTAAGCCTTGTTAATATTTTTTTGGGGATTCAATCAATGAGTTTTTATATTTTCTTATTATTGTTTTCAATTATTCTTTTAACCAATATTTTATTCCCTATAAAATTTACCTTTCTTATTGATAATGAAAATTTTGAATTTATGTTTAACTTTATTTATTAAAGGTTTACCAAATAGAAATACTGGTGTATATCTTGAAGGATACAAGGAGAATGAAAGTGGTGTTGTGTGATATCCATTTTTAAAAACTATGTCTAAATTAGAAAAAATTATCCCTATTCCGTTACAAGGATCATCAAAAATACTTTATCATTAATTATTTTAAAAAAGTATATACATAGAGTAATTCATTTTTGATTTTCTTTCTAATAATGATTGATATTTCCCACCTTTGGGATAACCATTTTCATTATATGATTTTATTTGTTTAAAATGTCTTTATTTATAAATATTTTTATATGATTATGTGTTTTAATATATTCAACTTTTATATTGTGTTATTAGATAATTAATAAATCATAATTGGATAAATTTATGAAGAACCACTGATTAATATAAAAATGGAGTTGGTGATTTCTTGGAATCCGATAAAGAAAATTGTTAGATACCATCCTTTAATAAAGATGTATCGTTCTCCTTTACTGGTAAAATTTTTCCTTGTGTTGAGTACTTTTCGATTAGGTTTTACCTTGGGGGAGTGTTTGGGTGAAAATTTGAGAAAAATGGAAGAAAGTGGGTAGTGCACAGTTGACACATTGTTTTCTATAACCATGCTCCCTAGCCCAAAAAACTGTGTAACCTTATTCAGTGGGGATTTGAATTTATATCACATGGTTTTTTAAATTTTACACCCTCTTAATAGAAACTCTGAACCCCTTAAAAGAGGCGTAGAGTTAGGCACACACTTAGGGGAAACTGTGTGTCCTGAGCATAAAACCATGCGTATGAGATTTTAATCCCCCAAAAAATATTAAAAAAATTTACAAACCCTTTTATTATACCCTTAAATACCCTAAATAATCCCATAATCTATTTATCTCAATTCCAGAGACTTATGGAGGTATACTCAGGACTTTCGACCTCTATTATATGTGATTTGAAGCCCGGTTGAGAGATCTACATCTCTTGGGGTATCTATTTTTTTCAAATGATCTTCCATTCTTCTCCCATTATTTTGGTGTGATTTTATCCTATTTTAATTGGATATAGATAAATAATTAAGGGATATTTATTTATTCAATCATGGATTTAGGTTTTAGATATGGATCTCATGGTATGTCATTATTCAATTAAAATTTAGGATTTTTGTTGGGTGATTATTCATCAACCAATTGAGGTAGGTGGTCTATAATCAAATTCTAAAGTCTTGATTTAAATTACATGATTGTAATTGTATAATTTTTATTATATTTTTAGAAATTGAGTTCCTGATTGAATTGATTAATTTAGTGAATTAACTAATTGAGGAGATGGGAAATTAGGGATATTGAGATTATATATTTGAGATAATTAATTTTTGATTTAATTTTGATATATTGAGATTATAGATTTGATATAATTTGTTGTTGTAGTAATTATTATATATTGATATTATTGATTTGAGATAATTAGTTAGTTAATTAATTATGATATATTGAGATTGTTGATTTGAGATAATTAATTGTTGAGTTATTTATGATATATTAGTATTTTTTATACGATATAATTAATTATAGAGGTAATTATGACTTATTGAATTTTGATTTGTAGATAATTAAATATTGAGTTAATTATTGAAATCTTTAATTGGGATTGGGGGATAACTAATTTTTGAGTTAATTAAGATATATTGAAATTTTTTATTATTAATTAATTAATTGGGGAATTAATCAAGGGGATTGATGTGATGAACTAATTTTGGAATTAGTAATGTGAATGAAAAGCTTAATTATTTTTTGGAATAATTAATGAAATTAATTTGAGGATAATAAATGGAAAAAATGGAATTTATTTGTTAATTGAGAACAATAAATGGTAACAATGGAATTTATGTTTTAATTGAGGTTAATAAATGGTAAAAATAGAATTTATGTGTTAATTATGATAAATAAATGGTAAAAATGGAATTTATGTGTTAATTGAGATCAATAAATGGTAAAAATGACATTTATATGTTAATTGAGTGTAATTAATGTTTACTATAGAATTTTATGTTAATTGAGAACAATAAATGGTAAAAATGGGGTTTATGTGTCAATTGAGAATAATAAATTGCAATAATGACATTTATGTGTTAATTAAAAACAATAAATGGTAGCAACGAAATTTATGTGTTAATTGTGAACAATAAATGGTAATAATGACTTATGTGGTAATTGAAACTATGAATGGTTACAATGTCATTCATGTTTTTATTGAGATAAAGGATGATAATAATTGTATTTTGAGTTAAGATATCCATCGAGGAAAACTCAGGATCTTAAATGAGTTTAGAAAGTAATGAAGTATGAGTGTCTATGGGAACCTTAGGGTTTATGTGATTAAATAAAGATCAATTAATAATTTGGTAACTATTTACTTATGTACTATAATTATTTTATTTATACAATTGAATATACTATAATTTCAATGGATATTTTTCAAGACACCGTTAGTGGTGGCCTACTGATTTGTAATCACACCCTACTTGGGATGACTGATCAATATCGAACTAGAATTCATGTTTGTAGGAGATGATAAGGGAAAAGGCCCTGTGTTAGATGGATAATTTTAGATGGATCATGGATGATGGAACTGTACATGGTTCAGGATCAATATGGGATTTGTTAGTATATTTACTTTTTATTTTTCATTTTGAAACCTGGCACATACTTTAACATGACATATCTACTATTCTGTTTTGATATTTTATTTCCAGTTTTGTTTATCTTCATATACTAGTTTTTCATGGTCATTGATTATATGTTATTCTGTTATTGGTTCTTATTTTCCCCTGGTGTATTACTTTGATGATACGATGGTATAGTCTCCCCATGAATAATATTAGAACCTCACTAATAGTCAACCACCTGTGGCATACAGGGATGTAATCCAGAGGTCATATGACCAACTGACTTAGGGAACCGATGAGTGGGACATGGGGAATGATGTTACAAAGTGGTATCGGGACCCATTTTTCTTTTATTTTTTATTTATATTACTATTTTGAAAAGGTATACATAATACTAGGATGATTCTAGACATAATTATGAGATCATGCATGGGAGTTGCAAACCCATGTATGGGGGGAAACCCAAGTACCTAGGGTGGGATTACTATTATTTCTATTTGTTGTTAAAACATAATATTATTTCACCTTGGGTGAGATACTGGTTGAGTGATGTGATTATTTTTCCTAACAATTGTTGAGAATTGAATCATGTCCTAGTATGGCATGATAGTTTAGTTTCATCCATTATTATAGGAACTCATAATTATTATGAAATGCATCATTTTAGGAATGCATGGGGAAACATGTTTTGGGTAAGTTGTTAAACCTGAACTGTTTTTACTTATTAAATTGGAATAAAAATGCTGCATAACATTAAATTTAAAAATATTGTAAAATTATGAAAGATAAAAGTAAAGGGATTTATAATGAGAAAATCTATATAAGAATATAATCTAGGACCTAGGTGTAGTATGGTAAAGGGTAGTACTAGATCCTCAATTTTGATTTCATAGAGAGGTTTGGTGAAAATAATTGTTGTGATTAATTGTGGGTTTCCACTTAAGAAAATATGATAAAGTGGTGTCATGTGTCTTGAAACATGTATTTGTAACTATATAGAGATGCCTCTATGATGACACATATTGAGAGGACAACAAGAGTTTATAGATGGAGGTTTCCTACCAGTAGTGGATCTCGAGTAATCGATTGTACTAGTTGAGGAAGATAGAGATTTGTTCTCAGTGAACTTTTATTGCTTTGTGAAATTCATGGGAAGATGCCTAGAGATGGTTGTGAGGAATATGTATGACTTGACACAAGAGTTTCAGCTACAACACCCTCCAAATTTTTCCAGAGAGGGTGTACATGAGGGATTTGAGTTCTGTATTGAGTCCATTGATACTATACTTGACTATTTAGATATCCCTTCTAATATAAGGGTCAAGTTAAATAATTATATTCTATAAGGATCAACAAAGTGGTGGTCGAACTTTCATGTTTGGATTGGAAAAGTAGAAGGTATGTTATAGAAGGATATCTTGGAGAGGTTCTTAGAGCACTTCTATCCTGAGATATTAAGGTAGGATAGAGAATATGGGTTTATGAGATAGAATTATGGGACAATGTTTTTGATAGAATATTCTAAATACTTTACAGATTTGTAGTTCTTTGTTATAGCTTTGGTAGGGGATGCGATGACTATAGTTAAGAGCTATTAGGATGGGATTAAATGTGGTATTAATCACCTAGTTAACCTCTTTCTATTAAAGAAGTTTTATGAGGTGGTGGATAACACTATTATTGATGAGGGGAACCTGAAGGAGGGTTACGATATTAGAAATATGGTTGCTTCTGAAATATAACGAGGTACAACTTCCAATATCAACAAGCATCTCTATATGGGTGTTAGCTAGGAGATTAGTAGGAAGAATAGCTAGGGGGAAGGGTCAGTCAAACATGAACTTACCTAGATAGTATGTCACTATTAAGGTATGTAGGGCTACTATCATAGATACTATTCCCAAAAACTAGTGTAGTGACGATCTTGTGAAAGGTTGGAACATCTATTAACATTTTTTAGGACCGATTGACAAATAAGTAGTGAGAATGTAGTTAGGTAGAATTAGAGTTTAGAAAGGGGATCTTCTCCATCATATCAGTATAGAAGTTGGAGTTCTACTGAAGGATTCTGTAGAGGAGGTATATGCCAAGATTCTAGACAAGAGCGTCCTCATTAGTAGCGTGGTGCAGCTCAGGGGAGTCAGACTACGTCACAGGGAATATGGGAAATAATGTTACATGATTTGCAGTTGACACTTGTGGATAACGATACTGGACCATCAACACTGACATGTAATATTTTTATATATTCCACATTATCTAATGTCTACATTATACTAGTTCCTATCATTCCTTTATTTATTCACAAATTTAAAATGGTTTGACCCTGGCAGTGGAGTTCATGAGTGTGGTGTTGATGATAGAAATACCTCTAGGAACACTTTTGAGGGAGATCTTTTTGTGAAAGGAGTGTTCTCTTGAGGTTAGAGAGTATCTCTTTCAATGGTATCTTTATAACCTAGAAATGTCAGGTTTTAACCTAGTCTTGGGTATGGACTTTCTAGAAGCATAATGACCCCACATTGATTGTTACCAGAGGAGAATTACTTTTACATATCCTAAGGGTGATAGCTGTATTCACCATGGAGAGTGGGATATCTAGGATGACCGATCAAGGAAAATTACACAGTAAATGGGAGAGCTCACAACTCAGGTTTGTATTCCATTGTTGGATGATGGAGGTGTAAAGAAGGATGTTTTTTTCATGTATAGTGGATCGGTTTTAGGATGTGTTTGTAGAATATTTAATAGGAATTCCACATGAGATAGATGTAGAATTAACCACTGAGATCATGTTGGGTGGTGAGACAGTTTTTATTCCACCATATAGAAGTACATTGAAAGAACTTAAATAGCTTAAGACTCAATTGTAGGAGTTGGAGCATAAGGATTTAGCTGACCGAGTATGTCTCCTTAGGGTTCACCAATGTTTGTTTTATATGAATTTTTATGGGTGTTTTTACATATGTTTCGATTACCAGAAGTTGGACTGAATGAAAATAATGAACTGGTATCCTCTTCCATGTATCGATGATCTGTTTGTCTAGCTGAGAGCATCTTGTGTATTTTCCAAGATATAATTGAGATATGGGTATAATTATTTGAGAGTTTAGACTTATGATATACTAAGGTATACTATCAAAATTAATAATGACCTTTTTTAGTTTGTTTTTTATGCCTTTTGGGTTGAAGAATGCACCAACATTGTTTATGGAATTGATAAATAGAATCTTTCATCCGTACCTAGATTAGTTTGTGGTTGTGCTTGTGGATGACATCTTGGTGTACTCTAAGACTCATGATGATCATTACCTACATATTTACATCATTCTGAGTACACTAAGAGAGCATTGGATATATGCCAAGATATTTATGTGTTGATTTTGGACTGATTAGGTACACTACTTGGCTCATATCTTATTAGAGGATGGTGTTTCAATGGACCTAGAGAAGGTTTTGTTAGTGGTTTCTTGGGAGCATCCCAAGCATGTTTTCGACATCTGTATCTATCTGAGGATAGTTGGATATTATTATAGATTAATCCAATACTTTTCCCATTTGGAAGTTCTACTTTTTTGCTTGAACATGATGGGGATAAAGTTTGGATTGTTATAAGATTGTGAGGATGCCTTCCAGGAATTGAAGAGGTGCCTGACATCAGCACCAATATTGATTCTACCTGAGATGAGTGAGGAGTATACAGTGTATTATAAAAATTATATGATATAGCTTGGATATGTGTTGATGTAGGGGGATCGAGTTGTGGTGTATGAGTTTCTCTAGTTGAGGCCTCATGAATAGAATTACCCTATACATGACCTTGAGTTGGTTGTAGTGTTATATTCTTTGAATTGTTGGTGGCATTACATATTGGGTAAAAGGTTAACATTGTAAATAGATTAAAAGAGAATGAATTATATCCTTTAAAAGCAAGATATAAATCCCCAACATCAAATATGGGTTGATTATATGTATTTGTATGATTTTTAGCTATCATATATTCATGTGAATGGGAATAGTGTATCTGACACTTTGTGTAAGAAAACTCAGAATCAGGTAGTCTATGAGTCTAGTTCTAAGTGGAAGATAATGAATTTACTAGTTGAGATGCATGTCGTGGTTCAGGAGGGTCAAGAGAAGATGAATTTCATATCAGTTTTAGTGTAGTATACACTTTTGAGATATATCATTGATAGAATGTATGAGGATCCAGTGACCTGAGGATAAGCCTTCAAGGTGGGGAGTCAGCTTTATTTTTGATCATAGATGAGGATGAGATCATCTATTTCAAGAAACGAGTTATTTTACTTATGAGTATATAAGATGAGTTGATGTGTTAGTTTCATGCCTCAAAATGGGTGGAACATTTAGGTGTGACCAAAGTGTATCCTGACCTAGGACAAACATTTTAGTGTTCTGACATGAAAAAGGGGATAGTAGGGTTCCTCACACGATGCCACAACTGTCTGTAGGTGATGGAAGAGGATAAAAAACCTGGTGTTTTGATAAAACCCTTACCCATTATGAAGTGTAAGTGGGATGATGTGACCATGGATTTCATGGTGGGTCTCTTGAGGATGCCTTTAAATAATGACACTATTTGGGTTATTGTATATTGACTAAAAATGGTAGAACACTTATTAATAATACAAGAGACATTCTCAGCGGTAAAGTTGGGAGATCTATATGTTTAAGAGATAATCCATTTGCATGGTGTGACATAAAATATTATTTTAGACCAGGAATTTTGTTTTAATTCATGATTATGGAATGGATTATAGAAGGTTCTTAGTATATAGGTTTTGTTGAGTATAATATTCCACCCACAAATAGATGGGTAGTTAGAGTGTATAACTTTTATTCTTAAGGATACACTACAAGAATGAATTATTTACTTTTATGGGTATTTGGAAAATAACATGGATTTAGTAGAGTTTTCCTAAAACAATATTTATCAGGAAAACATTCAGATGTCACCATATAAGGTACTTTATTGTAGTCCATACAGATTACATTTTTGCTGGATTGAGATAGGTAAGGAAGAGTTTTTGGGACCAAGTCTCTTATAGGAGACATAGAGGTAGGTACAACTAATTCATAAACATATGTATATGGATCAGAGTATACATAATTCATATGCAGATAAACATTGATGGACCTCGGAGTTTACAGAGGGTGATCGTGAATTCCTTTGGGTGTCACCTAGATTGGGTCACCACAAGATATAGAGTGAGGGAAGTTAGAACCCTGGTTTTTTGGACCCTTTGAGGTTATGGAGAGAATCATGCCAGTGGCGTACCAATTGTATCTTCTTTAGAGATACAAGGATATGTATGATTTTTTCCATGCATCACAACTTCGACGGTGTCACCCCAATCCTTCTCATGCGATCGAAGTGTATGATGTTCATCTTGAGATTGATGCGTCCTCTGAGGATAATCAAATACATGTGTTAGATCACAGTGAGAACGTAGTATGGTGAAATACCATTCTAATAGTTCATGTATTGTAGAAACATGTTCATGTTCAGGATAAAACTTGAGAGAGAGAAGTAGATATGATGGATCATTGGCCCAATCTTTACAACATATAATCATATAGATATTTGGGATTGTAGCCCGAGGACAACCTATTATAAGGTGGGGAGATTCTAAGATCCCATCATTTTATTAATATTTCTAAAGATCATTTGCAGGTACTATTTTTTCTTTTGTTGAGAAGTTTTTATTTGAGTCTTACCTTGGGGTATGTATGGGTTAAAATCTGAGAAAAATAGAAGAAATAGGGATATGCACAGTTGGTGCATAGTTTTCCCTAGCAATGTGCCTAACAAACCATGAAACCATGGATAGTGGGGATTGGAATAGATGGTGCAAGGTCTTTCAAACTAGGCACTCTCTTAGGATAAATTGTTCCCCCCTATAATAGGTGCATGGTTTTCCTGAACACAATTAGGGGAAACCGTGCTCCCATAGTAGAAAACTTTGTGTACGATATTTTATTCCCCTAAAAACTAATAAAAAATTAATGAACCCTCATATTGTACCCTCAAACACCCAATATCAACCCATAATCAATTTTTCTCAATTCTAGAGCCACTTAAAGGCTTTCCAAGGCTGTTCAACCTCCATTCTTGGTTATTCAAATCCTAGTTGGAATATTTTAATCTCTTCAGGTATGCGATTTT
Organism: Viscum album; assembly: GCA_963277665.1. Lineage (NCBI taxonomy): Eukaryota > Viridiplantae > Streptophyta > Magnoliopsida > Santalales > Viscaceae > Viscum > Viscum album. The sequence continues at coordinate 1,658,344,384 of OY728163.1, forward strand.
TTCCTAAATGATCTCCCATTTTCTCCCATTTTTGGTGGGTTATTATCCTATGTTGTTTTTGGGTATATATGTTGATTTTATGAATCTAGATCTAGGATTTTGGATCTAGATATATAATTAAGGGATCCAAATTTATTCAATTTGGATTTAGGTTTTAGATCTAGATCTCATTCTATGTTGTTATTCTATTGAAATTGAGGATTTATATTGGGTGATCATTTGTTAAATAATTGAGTTATGTTTTCTATAATTCAAATTCCAAAGTATCGATTTAAATTATGTGTATGTAATTATATAATTTATGTTAACTTTTTATCAATAGAGTTATTTATTGAATTAATTAATATAGTGAATAAATTAATTATGGAGATATGAAATTGGGGACATTGAGTTTATAGATTTGAGATAATTAATTATTGAGTTAATTATGATAAATTGAGATTATAAAATTTAGATATTTAATTTTTGAGTCAATTATTATATAATGATATTTTTTATTTGAGATAATTAATTGTTGAATTAATTATGATATATTTAGATTGTTGATTTTAGACAATTAATTGTTGAGTTAATTATGATATATTGTGATTGTTGAAATGAGATAACTAATTTTTTTTAATTATGAGTTATTGAATAGTGATTTGGGGATAATTAATCATTGAGTTATTATCTAAATCATGAATTAGGATTGGGGGAAAATAAATTTTTGAGTAAATTATGATATATTGATATTTTTTATTATTGATTATTTAATTAGGGAATTAATAAAGTGGATTATTGTGATGAACTAATTGTTGAATTATTTCTGATAATGAGAAGATTAATTTATTGTTATATTAATTAATTAAATGAATTTGAGAATAATAAATGGTAACAATGGAAATTATGTGTTCATTAAGACAAATAAATGGTAATAATGGAATTTATGTGTTAATTGAGAACAAGAAATGGTAAAAATAGAATTTATTTGTTAATTGTGATCAATAAATGGTAACTGTGGAATTTATGTGTTAATTGAGAAAAAATTGTAACAATGAAATTTATGTGTTAATTGAAATAAATAAATGGTAACAATGACATTTATCTATTAATTGAGAACAATAAATGGTAACAATGACATTTATGTGTTAATTGTGAAAATTAAATGGTAATAGTGGCATTTCTGTGTTAATTGATAATGATAAATAGTAAAAATTGTAGTCATGTATTAATTGAGAATAATAAATGGTAATAATGGAATTCATGTGTTAATTAGAATAATGAATGGTAACAATTTAATTATGAGATATGATATCCCTTAGTGATTTTTCGGGCTCCGACATGATCAAAGAATGTAATAATATAAGGGTTTCTATGGGAATATAATGATTTGTGTTATTAAATAAAGATTAATTGATAATGTGATAACTATTTATTTATTTTTGGGAAAAAAATACATCAAGGTATCATTGAAGCATTTTTGGGATGACTGTGTTTGTTGACAATACAGGACTCTATGTTGTGTTTGTTGACAAAGCGAGTCTCAATGACTCAAACTATTGAAAAAGTGGGTTTTCCTAGAGAATGGGGAAAAGTGATTTTGGAAAAAGGATTTGTGATCTTGTGTTAAGGAGGTTTCTAATGTTGAAAGCCATGAATTTTTTGAATTCAGAATATCAAAAATTTGGCAAAGGAAAAGTGGCGCACAAGTCCAAAAGTGGCGCACAAGTGTGGCATGCAAGTCCAAAAGTTGTGCGCAAGTGTGGCATGCAAGTCCTAAAGTGCCATGCAAGTATGACCCGCAAGTATAGCGCACAAGTGTGGTGCGCAAGTCATATTTCAAGATCATCATATCAAAATATGACAATGAAAAAAAGGAGGTTCACAAGTCTTAAAGTGGCTCGCAAGTGTGGCACGCAAGTGTGGCGCACAAGTGTGGTGCGCAAGTGTGGCGCGCAAGTGTGGCACGCAAGTGTGGCATGCAAGTGTGGCGCGCAAGTCCTCAAAATTCCTATAAATAGATGGATACTCTCCTCATTTTTCAACAAGCTCAACACTTAGAGAAAATCCAAGCTCTGAACGCATAAGTGGAAATGACGTGCAGGTTCATAGTGCGCGCATGTTTGGCATGAAAGTGTACCGCGCAAGTGTGACATGCAAGTGTACCACGCAAGTGTAACACCCATGTGTTCCACAGATGTAATGTGGAGCACAAGTTTGGCACACTCGTGTGGTGCGCATGTGTGGCACTCAAGTGTGGCACACATGTTGGTTTTTCCACAATGAAGGCAGAGGTTGTGCACTATTTAAAGGGTCACACAAGTCACCCTAGGGTTTCATGAGAGTTAGAAATTTCCCATAACATCAGTGGTAAAGAGATATTCATCAGTGAATGAAATTTGGACTTCAACAGATCATCTTAATACAAGACATGATGCATTCATTAGTGACGATTAAGAGACCTACAGGTCTATAAACTGTCACTGGATCTTCTGAAGAAGCAGTGAGAGCACTTCAGTTGAAAGAGCAGTGAGTTCTCAAATTGTGAGTGGTTGTAAACCAGGAGGGACAATGAGTTCTCTTTGAACTTGTAAAAAGTAGTGAACTTATAGTGGAATTGGCATATCAGCACACTGCCGGTGTATGCTCCTTGGACGTAGCCCAGTGAGTGTGAACTAAGTAAAAATCGATGGGTCCTGTGCATACTTTTAGTTTTATTCATACTCTGTATCGGGAAGGAGAGAGAAGAGGGTTTTGTCTAACACTAAAACATAGTCAAAAGGGGTAGTTGTTTTAATCTGTCATACCCTGATTCACCCCTCTCTTAGGGTATCTATCCTAGTGGACCTAACAATTGGTATCAGAGGGAAAGGTTGATATTAATGTTTCTCTCTCAAATGGTGGTCACTAACCATAAAGTGATTCTGATCTTCAACTGGAACAATTTTCATCTATGGAAGAATCAAGAGCAAAACTACTTCCGATCATTGGGAATGGACGTGTTTACAAAAACAATGCATGGTATCACAGTTGATATTAATAGCAGTGCATTATCAGAAGCTGAGCGAAGAGAATTGGATGCTAACGCAAATGGAATCAATGCTTTGGGAAGAGCCCTATCCAATGCTATATACACCAAGGTGATGTCATGAAAAACATCACATGCTATGTAGGAAAATCTATTGAACATATATGAAGGAGATACAAAGGTCAGAGAAGCGAAGCTGCAAGTATTATGGAACAAGTATGAAGATCTAAGAATGAACCTTAATGAGTCTGTTGATGGATTCTTTGACAGGGTAAATGTTGTTGTGGAATATATGTGAGGTCTGGGAGAAGTCATTGAAGACATAAAGATCATAAATTTCATCTTGATGAAACATCCACCACGATTCAATCTGAAGGTTTCACTACTAGAAGATAAAGATCCAAAGGAGTTAACATTGGACAATTTTCACAGTACCTTGGTTGCATATGAAATGCGAGATGATAATAATGAGGCTTTGGAAAATGGGAAATCTAAAAAAGAGGCATTAAAGGCCATGAAGTCGCTCACCATTGAAGATTCTCAGGAAGAAGAAGAGACAGATGAGTTGATGTCATTCCTCTCCTCAAATCTTCAAAGAGGAAAGTAATATTTAAAGGGAAACTTCCACTGGCCTGTTTTCGATGTGAAAAGGTTGGTCATTTATAGTAAGGTGTCCCAAAAAGTTCCAAGAAGACGATGATGTCGATGAAGTCAAAACTCCCAAGAAAAAGTCATCAGCCTATGGGAAAGGCAAGAAACAATTCAAGAGAGATTTCTTTAAGAAGAAAAATCTCCTTTCAAAAGAATTCGACAGTTTAGATGAGTCTGAGGCTAAGGAGGTTGGAGATATAGAAAACTACAAATATTGTGGAGAAAATGCTATGGTGACAGTTGTTGGTAGTTCTCAGGAGAAGAATGAAACCGAAGGTGATAATGAAGAAGAATAAGTTGAAGGAAGAATGGATATGCAAGCTAAGCTAGAGGCTGGTCTTGAGGAGATAGATGTTTGGAGATCCAAAAGAAAGAAATCTAACAAAGTTGTTCATGATGCCAAACTCTATATGCAGAAGTAGGTAGAAGAGAAGTCTGATTTGGTAGAATAAATTGAGAAACTCAAGTCATCAACACCAGAGAACTCAGAATCAGTTAGTGAGTATAAAATCAAGATTAAGGAATAGAAAATAGAGATCGATGGCTTGAAAAACACAAAGAAATATCACATCAAGTGTATTAAAGATCTTGAAGAGGAAGTTGTCAGTATGCGAAGAAAAGTTAATGACCATGAAAAACCATTGATTCCCAACACATTTTTAGGAAAGCAGGTGATTATGAAGACTGAAAAGATGAAAGAGGATCCTAATAGTTCAGTAGGAAATAAGAAGTAATTAAACCCAGATGTTAAAGATGATTCAAGGCTTGATCAGAAACAAAAATCTATGAAAATTGATGTCAGAAAACAACCACCCATCTCGAGATTGAAGGTTGATTTGGGAACAAAGAAGAATCAGAATATTCAGATATCCGAAGGTGAAACTCATAGTCCAGAAGTAACATGAAGTAATGCACCTTATATTAGGTGTTATTGTAGTGGAATGATGGGACACTCACAGTATGTGTGTTCAATAGCCAAGAGATATCGAAGGGAACAAAAAAAAGGTGACAACCAAACAGAGAACGATTCTCTAGAACATATTTTGACGGACACTGTTTTTGGTGTAGAGGATTTGGGTACATGGATAGGTACTGCACTTCGACCATACAGAGAATGTGCCAAAGTAGAATCAAAATGTTCTCAAGCAGCAGATCAACAAACCAACAGGTGAGTTAAAAATGCAAAATAGATTTGAAGCTTTTCAAGATGAAGCTGGTCCATCATACTCTGAGAAAGAATAGAAGTCTCAATCCATTCCGAGTGTGAAGGAAAAAATATGGACCAAAAAGACATAGGATGAGAAGGCTGTGGTGGCAGAAATTTCCCTTAAAGCATCAGATCGCTCTGGTGTGGGGATCCTTGATAGTGGTTGCACATCTCACATGACAGGTAATAAGGATCTCATTACAGGAATAAAATATGATAAAGAAGGATTTGTCAAGTTTGGAAATGATGAAGGCCTGAATATTATTGGTGTAGGAAAGGCCAAGTTTGGGGGTAAAGAGATGATACATGCTGATGTCTTAGTGGTAGAAGGCCTCAGTCACAATTTGCTCAGCGTCAGTCAACTATGTGACTCAAGAAATTATATAAGGTTTACTAAGAAGTTATGTGTCGTCAAAGGAAGATATGGGGTAGTATTTATATAGGGAAAAAGGTAAATCTCTACCTAGTAAGTGGACATGAAGATATGTGTTTTCTGTCCATAGAGGAAGAAAAAAAGTTGTGGCATAAATGACTTCGTCATCTTTTCCAACCATCCCTGGAAGATCTAATGAAGTGTGATGTATAAAGAGACCTCCCTAAGTTATCATGTGATCGTACTCACATGGGTGATGCATTCCAATAAGGGAATCTTATTAGAAAGACGTATAAGGCAAAGGAAAAGAAGTCAACAAGAGTGCTCGAATTGGTGCATAATGATGTTTGTGGTCTTATCACACCAAGAGCAATTGATAGAAAGAGGTACTATGTTCTTTTCATTGATGACTATAGCATAATGGAATGAGTATTTGTTATTTCCCATAAGTCTGATGTGTTCATCTACTTAAAACAGTACCAGAGAGAGTATGAAAGGATGCTTGGATAGAAAATTTTGAAGCTTTGTACTAACAATTGTATGGAATTCACAAACAGTCAAGTGGAAGGCTATCTCATGAAACATGGGATAAGGCATCATGTTTCCTCAGTAATAACTCCCCAATATAATAGAGTGGTTGATAGGAGAAGTCAAATCATCAATAACATGGCCAGAACGATGCTTATTAAAAAAGAACTACAGGAGAAATTTTGGAAGAAGCAGTTTTGAAATTGGCCTACATTTCTAACAGGTCTTTGTTGTGTCCGAAGGAAGGAAAAACTCCCTACAAGATGTGGTATGGAAAGAAGCCAACAGTGAAATACTTTTGAATATTTGGAAGTAAGTGCATTATCCTCAACAAGGAAAAAAATATGAAATATGAGTCATGAGGAGATGAAGGGATATTTCTTGGCTACTCAGGAAAAAGTAAGGCATATAAATGCTTTAAGAAAAGGCTGGGAAAAGTAGTTTAGAGCAATGATGTCACTATTGTAGGGAATGAGGAGATCATTCAACAACGTAGTGAACAATTTCATGATGAGAGTGATGAGGAAAAAAGCAACGTAGGGGGAGCAGAAGTGGATGATGTTGATTCAGAGAAAGATACTGATGATGAGTATGAGGAAGTAAAATCTGTATCTGCCCAAAAGCCAAGGAGTGGAGCTGAAATTGATAGGAAGAATATCATTGGTGATTGATCAACTCTAGTTCAAACAAGAAGAATAAACTCACTGCAGCAGACATATTTACTATCACATGTTGAGCCAAAATGCTTCGCTGATGTAGCTGAAGATGAAAACTGGATTCAGGCAATGAATGAAGAGCTAGATCAGATTGAGAAGAATCAGAAGTGGGATATTTTTTCGAGGCCAACAGATAAGAATGTCATCGAGACTAAATGGGTCTATCAAAACAAGACGAATGAATATGGCACAATGATTTGGAAGAAAGCATGACTAGTGTGGAAGGGGTACTCCCAGATAGATGGAATAGATGTCGATGAGACATTTGCACCGGTTGAGAGACTAGAGACAATCAGATTATTTCTAGCCATTGCAGTGCAACAGAAGTTCAATGTTTTCTAGATGAACGTTAAATCTGCATTTTTTAATAGGATTATATAGGAAGAGGTATATATTGAGTAGGAAGATGGTTTTCTCATTCATGAATATGAGAACAAGGTTTGTAGAATGAAGAAGGCGTTGTATGGGCTGAAACAAGCCCCAAGAGCATGGTACTCAAGGCTTGTTTAGTACTTGAAGAATCTTGGTTTCCAGCGTGGGGGAGTTGATTACAATTTCTATTTCAACAAAAATAGTAATCAAAGGATTATGGTCCTAGTTTATTTCAATGACATAATATTTGGTGGACCAGATGAAGCTCAATGCAGACAGTTTTCCAAATTCATGAAAAGTGAGTTTGAAATGTCAATGATTGGAGAGATAACATTTTTCCTTGGTCTATAGGTGACACAAGGAAGGAATGGAACAATCATTTCTCAATCCAAATATGCCAAGGATGTTTTGAAAATATTTGGAATGGAAAATTCCAAGGATATGAAGACTTCGGTTTCTACTCAGATGAAATTATCGAAAGATGATAATGGTAAGGAAGTTAATATCACAAAATATAGGCATATTATTGGGAGTTTATTGTACCCGATAGAAACAAGACATGGTATTGTTTTCTCCACCTTCCCATAATCAATATATCAAAGCAATCCCAAGTAAATCCACATGTTTGTAGTGAAAAGAATACTTCGTTATATCAAGGGCATGGTGGAATTCAGCTTGATGTATAATGGAAAATCTCAGGCGGAGTTATTGGGATATACTAATGCAGATTGGGTTGATTCAGCGGATAACGAGGAATAAACATCAGGAGGTGCATTCTATCTTAGTGTCTTGTGTGTTTCTTGGCTAATAAAAAATAAAGATTTCATTTCATTGAGCACCGCAAAAGCTGAATATATTTCTGCCACTCAAGCTTGCACATAGTTATTATGGATGAAGTAGCAGCTTGTTGATATGGTAATTGAAGTGATGTCTCCGATCAGAATCCAATGTGATAACCCAAGTGCTATAAATCTCATAAAAAATCTCGTTCATCACTCAAGGACAAAACACATTGAGATAAAGTATCATTTTATCAAGGAGAAGCTTGAGCAAGGATTTTTGAATTTGGAGTATGTGCCTAAAAAACTACAGGTTGCAGACATTCTGACAAATGCCTTACCCAAGGAAGCATTTAAAAGGCATCAACTAGCTCTGGGAGTTCAGTTGACTTCCCGCACTTAAATGAGTGTGGATGTGGAACCCCCTCTCCCCGCGGTATTGCGTGTTTCTATCTAATACGCTAATATGTGTTCTTTCCAATGTTTTAGACCGCAAAGGGGTGACATTTGGGTTCGTTGACAATGGGGGAGATATTGAATCCTAAAGAGGGAGAAACTGTGGCTAAGGAAGGGAGAAAATGTCTTAGTAAAAGACATAGGGAGAAGCTGACGGGTGGATCAGCGAGATATGGGGAGAGCAATGTGATAGGGGGAGCATTTTAAATCAGATGATTCTAGATGTGATCGATCAAAGTATAGATATCATGACAACATAGGATCGTGATAAAAGCAGAAGTGTGGTTGGTATCAAGTTGGTATGAAAATTTCAATTGGTATCAGGTTGGTATCAACAGTGGTGTCATAAACGCAGTGAATCATAGATGAACTTTTCTTGATACTCTTGTTTCTCATGCTGAGCATTGATCATGTGGGCTTAGAGTATGTGTTGAGTAAATCTTTGATCACTATCTGTATCGTAAGAGGCGAATGGGGGATGAAGATGAATGAAGCCTTAATGAGGTATCAATTAATGGAGAATTGTTTTGAGAAGGGTTTTCAACAAACACAAAGGGGGAGATTAATGGGAAAAATCCCTCAAGGTATCATTGAAGCATTTTTGAGATGATTGTGTTTGTTGACAATGCAGGACTCCATGTCGTGTTTGTTGACAAAGCGAGTCTCAATGACTCAAACAGCTGACAAATGGGGTTTTCCTGGAGAATGGGGAAAAGTGTTTTTGGAAAAAAGAGTTGTGCTCTTGTGTTAAGGAGGTTTCTAATATTGTATGCTGGGAATTTTTTGAATTCAGGACATCAAAAATTTGGCAAAGGAAAAGTGGCACGCAAGTCCAAAAGTGGTGCACAAGTGTGGTGCGCAAGTCCAAAAGTGGCGTGCAAGTGGGGAGCGCAAGTCCTAATGTGGTGTGCAAGTATGACATGCAATTATGGCACAAAAGTGTGGAAGACAAGTCATATTTCAAGATCATCATATAAAAATATGAAAAAGGAAAAGAAAGAGGTGAGCAAGTCCTAAAGTGGCACGCAAGTGTGGTGCACAAGTGTGGTGCGAAAGTCCTCAAAATGCCTATAAATAGACAACTACTCTCTTCATTTTCAATGAGATAAACACTTAGAAAAAATCTGAGCTCTGAGCGTGCAAGTGGAAGTGACATTCATGTTCATAGTGAACGCAAGTTTGGCACGCAAGTTTATCGTGCAAGTGTAATGAGCTAGTGTACCGTGCAAGTGTACCACGCAAGTGTGTCGCGCAAGTAGTGTGGATCACATGTTTGGCATGCTAGTTTAGTGATCAAGTGTGGCATTCAATGTGGAATGCAAGTTGGTTTTTTTCGTAATGAAGGTAGATGTTGTGCACTAGTTAAAGGGGCACACAAGTCACTCTAGGGTTGTGCGAAAGTAGGAAATTGCCCAAAACATCTGTGGTAAAGTGCTATTCATCAGTGGATGAAATTTTCACTTCAACAGAGCATCTACATACCAGGGAGGATGCATTCATTAGTGATGATGAAGAGACCTACAGGTCTATAAACTGTGAGTGGATATTCTGAAGAAGCAGTAATCTCACTTCATTTGAGAGACCAGTGATTTCTCAAATTGTGAGTGGTTGTAAACTAGTAGGGAGAGTGAGTCCTCTTCAAACTTGTAAAAAATAGTACACTTATAGTGGAATTGGTATATTGGCACACTGTCAGTGTATGCTCCTTGGACGTAGCCTAATGAGGGTGAACCAAGTAAAAATCGTTGTCCTGCGCATAGTAAAATTTTTATTCATACTTTTCATCGAGAAGGATGGAGAAGAGGATTTTGTCTAACAGCAAAACAAGATCAAAAGGGGAACTTTTTTTAATATGTCATTCCCTGATTCACCCCCCCTCTCAGGGTATCTATAATAGTGGACCTAACACTTATGCAATGTAATTATTTTATTTATACAACTACATACACTATTATTTGACTAGATAATTTTTTTGACACCTATAATGTTGGCCTACTGAGTTTCACCCACACCCAACATAGAATTCTTGATTGGTATCCAAATAGATGTATTGTTTATAGGATATGATAAATTTAAATACCAAGTGTTAGATAGCAGATTTGGGAAGGATCATGGATGGGGGAAACAGAAATGATTCAGTACCCGCTTTGGAGTTTCTATTTTATTTACTTTTTAGTTTTTTTAATCATTGCACGTACTTTAGCATTGAATATTGTAAAGACCCATAAAATTCAAGGACATGTTTTTCTTAATTTTCTTTGGGATTTTACAAGAACTCAGTTTCTGACGGCACTTGATTCCGAGGCCCGATGTGCCCAGAATTTCTATCTGAAGTTTAGATCGGGTACGTTCAGTGAACGAACAAGCGGGAATTTCTAACTTTTGAACCGGTGCTCGGAATCAAATTCTGAGGGCACCGATGGATTCACAGCGCCGGTAATTGCTTAGTAATTTTATTTCTGGAGTTGCGTTTACACGAGAGAAGTTGTTAATTTATATGGAAGTTAAAATAAATATTATGCAACAATTTTTATTTTTACTTAAGTGGATTAAGCTTTGGGTGGAAGTTGGGGAAAACCACCCAACTTCCATTTGTAGGTTATGAAAGTGGTGGGGCCCACACGAACCCTACCCCTTCACCTTACCTAACCTTCCATAACCCTTCATAAATTATGATAACTTGTGTAATTTAATTTTTTGGTTTAATTCAAACTTTTAAATTTCAAACCTTATGTTGTGTTAATAAAATAAGTAAGTGTCTTATTTTATTTTTGTTGGAGTCTTGTTGCCTTGAGAGATTTGGGAGAAAAATCTAGGGGAGTCTTGAGTTTCTTCATCCTCTTCATCGAAGAACATGAAGAACGCGAAGAACGCGAAGAACGCCAGATTCCTCGGAGGTCGACGTCTCCTTCCGCGACGTCTCCTTCCGCGACGCCTCTTCCCGCGACAGATATTCCGCAACGAATCCTCATTTGACGAACCTCCGTTCAAGCTACGCTCAAGGTAGGGGTTTATTTATTTATTTTGTTCGTGATTACTACTTTGACGTTCTTTGTGGAATATGACCAATTGATATCGATTAACGAGAGGGGGTCGGACCACACAAACATGGCCGACCCTCCTCCATTATCCATGTTGGTTTCTAATGTGGATTGGAACGGAATGGCGCGGTGCCGTCGCACCGCGTGGGATCGTGTGGCAAGAAATGCGCGGTGCCGTCGCGCCGCACTGTGAAATCGAACAAGGACGCGACGCCGTCGCGCCGCATCGGAGAAAACCGAAGACACCGCGGCCGGAGCGGGGCCGCAGCGGAGGGGCGCGGTGCTGTCGCGCCATGCCGGACGAACCAAGGTCGCGGCCGGTTCCGGGCCACGGTGGAGCAGAGTGACCAGCGGTCGGTTCCAAGCCACCAGCGTCGGAGCAGGGGGGACCGGCCGTCGCCGGTCCATGGCGGCAGAAACCGGCCGGCCAAGCAGGCCGACCGGACAAGAAAAGGCCGGGGGTTACGAACCCCCGGCGGCCAGCTCAACGGCTCAGCCGTTTGGCCGAGCGCCTGGCCAGCGCGCCCAGCGCCCCGCGCCCAGGCCGGGTCAGGCCGCGCCCAAGCGGGCCGGAACCGGACCCGGTTCGGGTTGACCCAGTTCGGGTCGACCCGGTTCGGGTCGACCCTGGGGGTATCGGGCCGGGTCGGACCGGGCCCGAACCCCTTAATACCGAATATTTTCCAGTCGGACGCCCATAACATGTGCTACGGGCCTCCGATCGACACACCGTCAGTTGCGATGCGATACTTGGATCGAGACGGTCGTTTCGGTATATTGCACTCAAGGCTTCGGAATACTTTGTGTTCGGCCGAGTTGGTTCGTACACGAAACCAACCGGGCCCTCGGAGCGGAAACACTCATATCTTGAGCTACGGACGCTCGATTGACGTACCGTCGACTTTGATGGATTCCTCTAAGTGAGAAGGATCTTTTGGATTACTCCGCCCGAGGTTTGGACGTAGGTGGAGTACGGTTGGGTTGGTTTTGCCTTAAAAACCAACCGGGCCCCTGGGACGAAAAAGTCAATAACTCTTAGACCAGGTGTCTGATTGACGCTCTATCTACGACGTTGAGTTCCTATTGACGATACGGAACTTTTGGATACATCAACTCTGGACTATGTGTCAGTTCATGTATCAGCCTCTCGGCTCGTGGAGCGGACCCTCCCGAACGAGCTTGCTGTGTGTGGGAACCGTAGAGCTGGATGCGTTTGCGACTGTGACGACGACGTCTGTACAAAGATCCTTAGTGGATTCGACGGCGATGAATACAGCACTCAGCGATCCTACGTGGATCAGCGCTACCGATCCTGTGTGGGTCCGATCCTGTGTGGGTCAGCCCTCAGCGGTTCTGTGTGAGCCAGCGCCTACAGATCCTGTGTGGGTCCGATCCTGTGTGGGTCTTTGCGGGGGTTAGTTAACTTTCGATCCTTTGTGGGTCAGATCCTTTGTGTGTCATTTCGGGGGTTAGTATCTATCGATCCTTTGTGTGTCCGACGGCTTAGATGAATCGGTGGCTATATCTGATCATCTCTATCGTCATACGAAGAAGTATACCTGTGTGAGCTGAATCATATTCTACTTTCCTATGTGGATTGTGTTGTGCTATCCGGTGTGGATTTACGTTTTTCTTTCCTGTGTGGACTGGGATGTACTTGGGATCGGATGTTTGAGCCGAACGAGAATTGATGACTTAGGTATATGTATTTGCATATACCTAAGCAGTGTTGGATGTTACTTCGTGATTGTATCTTTCCATTGTGGATTATCCTTTGTGGATTCTGGGAGACCTTAGGGGGTCTCGGGGTCCCTACTGAGTAGCTTATACTCACCCCTTCACGGGCTATGCCCGCCCTACGTTGTGTTGGTTGCAAACGACGGACATCGCTGATCGAGGTTAAGGCTTGTGAAGCAGGACGGTACCTAGAGGTGGACCACTGAGTGGGACATACTCAGAGCGGACAGCTGGACCCAAGGAGCTATGGAGGCTATCTGTACTCACCCTTCAGGTGGGATTTCCAGTGGACAGCACGACGTTGCGGCTTTACTTTACAGTTGTTGTTTCCCCTTTCCAGTTGTACCTTATTTTCAGTTTGGGTTTGTATACTGGCCCACTTACTTTTTCTGCACTTACTGTTGGACTCAGTTTTTACTGAGTGTTCACTTCTACTTCTTGTTTGCTCTGTGGTGTTTGAAAACTTTACAAAGGAAATGCCTTCCCTTTTTACCGGGATTTATGCCTTTGGTGCTAGTCGCCAGCCCCTGGCCTATGGAAGATGGGCTTGGGGTAGTCACGACACGGGCCCCGAGGACGGGTCATGACAAATTGGTATCAGAGGAGTTCGGTTCTACCACAGAACTTGGGACTCTGATCTTTTTCTTTGTGAAGCGATAGTGTTAAGCGTATTGGGTGTGGTTATCAGTCCAGGGAGTCCAGTGTTGGTGCGACGGCTGATGTATTCGTACACAAGGACCCTGACTTCTGATTTCTGACTTAATGCACAAAAACATTGATTGCATGTGTGTTTTAATTTTTCTTTATGATTACTTTATGTCATCTCACCAGGTATACTGATTGACCGTGGCGCACCTGTTTCTTTTCAGGATGGCCCCACGACGGCAGCCAGCTAGGGTTCCGAGAGTTGTGCGTGACGACAGCCCACCGAGTGACGAGGCCTCAGTGCAGGGCCCTTTGACAGCTGAGGCACCGAAGATTCCTCTACCCGTCGAGCCACCGATGCTTCCATCCCTAGCCGCTGACGATGCACGTCTCCTTTGTGCACTGCATGAGTTACAGCACCAGCGACCGCCCAAGTTCCGCGGAGAGACGGACCCCCAGGTAGCCGAGGACTGGTTGGAGGCAGTGGTTAGAGTTTTCAGGTTAGTGAGGACACCAGAAGACCTCATGGTGATCCTCGCAGCGAGCCTACTGCACGCCGCAACATGCAGATGGTGGAGCTTGATGCTCCAGGTGCACGATGAGGCATCTCTTCTCTGGACGGACATTGAGAGCCTCTTCCGCTCGGAGTTCGTCCCAGCCACCCTCCGTGTGGTGCGCATCTAGGAGCTTCTTCAGCTGTGGCATGACAGCTTGACAGTCGCCCAATACTTGGTGAGATTTACCTATCTCTCGCGCTACTCGACAGACATGGTACGAGACCCATTCTTCCGGGCCCGGACCTTTTAGCAGGGATTGAGACACGAGATCAGGGCATCGCTGATCTCCCTCAGCATTCCGACTCAGGCAGGAGTACTGGAGCGAGCCCTTTTGATCGATAGTTTTCTTGCTGAGCCTTCTTCAGCAGCGAGACCTACTACGGGGCGACACGTAGCAGAGTCTTCTATAGTAGGTAGTCGACGGATGACTCATGGGTCCAGGCAGACCAGACCCTCAGGCAGATGACCTCAAGACACTAGCTCAGCAGTGCGGGGCACACAGCGTGGAGCCAGTCTTTTGAGAGGCTGGCAGTGCTACTCATGCGGCGGGCAGGGCCACATGGCTCGTGACTGCCCGAACCTCCATCCCGAGGAGCAGCAGACGGTTGAGGGACCACCCAGGCAGAGGCAGAGGGTTGACCATGGCGGTTCGCAGGGAGCAGGAGGATGAGGAAGAGGATCTGGCCGAGCAGCAGGTGGTGGGCGATGCTTTGAGGCTCTACCACCACCACCTCCAGGAGGTCCACCCTGGCCACAGGGAGCTGGCGGGCAGAGATAGGCACCGCTCCAGGCAGCAGAGGCCTATGACCACAGCGCGCCCGAGATGATTATAGGTACTATCTATGTCTATTCCACCCTTGCTACAGTTCTTATAGACACAGGAGCGAGTCATTCTTTCATAGCTGCTACCCTTGTTCAGAGCTCAGAGATTCTGACAGAGCCGTTGGCTCGATCCTTACGGCTAGAGACTGCTACGGGAGAAGACTCGACGATTATGCACTGGTGCCGGTAGTGTGAGCTTACTCTAGGAGGCGAGATCTTCGGTTGGGATCTTCTTGTAGCGGCGTCGAGGCCTTAAGACGTCATCTTGGGCATGGATTGGTTATCAACATTCCATACTCAGATTGACTGTATTAGTCGCAAGGTGCGATGTGTACGCACCGATGGGAGCAGGTTCACCTTCACCGGCGAGAAGGGATCCTTTGCAGCACAGGATGGACTCTTGCAGAGGATAGGACAACCCATCACTCATCAGTTGGCTAGCCTCATCCTAGGAGCAGTTGACGTGCGAAGTCCTGGTTTTCTTGCAGTGGTGGATTAGTATGCAGACGCTTTCCCTGACGAAGTTCCAGGACTACCTCCTCGCAGAGAGGTAGAAATTTATATTGATCTGAACCCCGGGACAACCCCGATATCGACTCCAGCATATCGGATGGCCCCCACTGAGCTTCGAGAGCTACGGGTACAGTTGGAGGACTTTCAGGGCAAGAGGTTCATCTGACCTAGTGTTTCACCCTGGGCTTCCCCGATTTTGTTCGCCAAGAAGGCGGAAGGGAGCTTGCGACTTTGTGTTGACTATCGTCGCCTAAACCAGGTGACAATGAGGAACAAGTATCCGCTACTGAGGATTGATGACCTCTTCGATCAGCTCAAGGGAGCACGGTGGTTCTCGAAGATAGACCTCAGGTCAGGCTATCATCAGCTCAGAGTTCGGGATGAGGAAGTGCAGAAAACGACCTTCAGGTGTCGGTATGGCCACTATGAGTTTTTGGTTATGCCATTCGGCATAACCAATGCTCCAGCAGTGTTCATGGACATCATGAACATGATCTTTCAGTCATACCTCGATCGATTTGTCGTGGTCTTCATCGACAACATTTTGATATACTCGACGACTGAGGAGGAGCACGCCTACAACTTGCGGGTTGTACTAGAAACACTCCGAGAGCACTAGCTTTATGGTAAGCTATCGAAGTGCCAGTTCTGGATACGTGGGGTCCAATTCTTGGGACATGTCATCTCTGAGGCGGGAGTTGCAGTGGATCCTGCGAAGATCGAGGCAGTGCTATCTTGGGAGCCACCCAGGAGTGTGACAGAGGTGAGGAGTTTCTTGGGATTAGCTGGATACTACCAGAGATTCGTGAAAGACATCTCCAGAGTTGCGGCACCACTCTCAGTTTTGACGAAGAAGGGGAAACCCTTTGTATGGTCA
Organism: Viscum album; assembly: GCA_963277665.1. Taxonomy (NCBI): domain Eukaryota; kingdom Viridiplantae; phylum Streptophyta; class Magnoliopsida; order Santalales; family Viscaceae; genus Viscum; species Viscum album. The sequence goes on from OY728163.1 coordinate 1,658,360,665, forward strand.
GACAGATGTCAGTAGAGCTTCCAGGAGCTGAGACAGAGATTGACCATCACACCTATTTTGAGGTTTTCTGAGGAGAGAGTAGGGTACGTAGTCTACTGCGATGAATCAGGGACCGGACTCGGATGTGTTATGATCCAGGATAGGGCCGTGATCGCCTATGGATCATGTCAGTTGAGGCTGCATGAGAAGAACTACGCTACCCATGACCTGGAGTTAGCAGCAGTGGTCTTCGCTCTGAAGACATGGCGACACAACCTGATGGGCGAGCGCTTTACAGTCTTTTCTGACCATCAGAGTCTCAGGTACATCTTCTCTCAGAAAGACCTGAACCTGAGACAACGATGATGGCTCAAGTTCCTCCAGGACTATGACTTTGAGATAGTCTATACTCCTGGGAAGGGGAATGTAGTATCCGATGCTCTCAGCAGGAGGACGAGCATTCAGCTACTTGAGGAGGAGACAAAGCAGATTGCTGCTTTGCAGATATCTTTCATGGATAGAGATAGGGCAACCTTCCTTCAGTCTCTCACAGTCACCCCTCCACTACTGCAGTGGGTCAGAGAGGCACAACGTGGGGACGCTGACTGTGAGACACGGCGTGCGCAGATATCTTCAGGATAGGCACCTGATGGTTTCTCTATTGGAGCAGAGCACGATGCCCTTTTCAGAGGACGTCCCTTGGTACCAGTTTATTTACGGGAGGAGGTGCTGAGAGAGTTTCACAATTCTCCTTTGGCGGTACATCCTGGAGTGGGGAAGATGTACCAAGATCTCAGACGACAACACTGGTGGCCAGGCATGAAGAAGGTTGTGGCAGAGTTCGTTTCTCGATGCCTCACCTGCTAGCAGGTGAAGGCAGAGCACCAGGTACCAGCAGGCTTGGTACAACCCTTGGAGGTCCCGAAGTAGAAGTGGGACGGGATATCTATGGGCTTCGTGACTGGACTTCCACGCACTTCCAGTGGTCACAACTCCATTTGGGTGATTGTAGACCGACTCACCAAGTCGGCACACTTCTTACCCATCATAGAGCAAGGCTTAGTGGAGAGCTTGGGGTGTCTCTACGTTCAGGAGATTGTATGGATTCACGGTGTTCCATCGTCTATCGTCTCCGATCGAGATGCTCTCTTTACTTCCCGGCATTGGAAGGGGTTGTAGGAGGGGTTCAGGATGCAGCTACGTCTGAGCACTGCATTTCACCCTCAGACGGATGGTCAGACGGAGAGGACCATTCAGAATCTCGAGGACATGCTCTGCGCATGTGTTCTCGACTTTGGTCGCAGTTGGGAGGACCACCTACCCTTGGTGGAATTTTCATTCAACAACAGCTACCACTCCACCATTGGGATGTCACCATATGAGGCATTGTACGGCCGACCTTGCAGATCTCTTTTGTGCTGGACAGACCCTGGGGAGTCAGCACTTATGGGACCAGAGATGGTACAGGCAACAACAGAGAAGGTCCAGGTCATCCAGGAGTGGATGAGGATAGCTCAGAGCCAGAAAAAGTCTTATGCTGACAGGAGGTGGAGGCCATTAGAGTTCGAGGATGGCGACCACGTCTTCTTGTGTGTCTCACCTCGACATGGATTACGGAGATTTGGCTGAGGCAGCAAGTTGTCTCCATGCTTCATCAGACCGTTCCAGGTCCTTAGCCGGATTGGCGAGGTGGCTTATCGCCTGGCTCTACCACCTTAGTTGCACTGAGTGCACGACATCTTCCACGTATCTCTGCTGAGGAGATACGTGCACAACCCGACGCATATCATTGACCATGGGGAGATGGACATTGATAATGGGGTGACTTTTACGGAGGTCCCAGTGGAGATCGAGGATCGATAGGAGCAGGTCCTACCTGGACGGTCGATTCCTGTAGTGCGCATCAGGTGGAAGCACGGGAACCTCTAGGAGAGAACTTGGGAGCAGGAGGCTCAGATGCGTGCTCAATACCCACATTTTTTTCCCTAGTTTCGATGTATCTTTACGGGGACGTAAAGCCCTGAGGTGGGAGTAATTTAAAGACCCGTAAAATTCAAGGAATTTTTTTTCTTAATTTTCTTTGACATTTTACAAGAATGCAGTTTCTGACGGCACTTGATTCCGAGGCCCGGTGTGCCCGGAATTTCTATCCTAAGTTTAGCTCGGGTACATTCAGTGAACGAACGAGTGGGAATTTATAACTTTTGAACCGGTGCTCAGAATCAAATTCCGAGGGCACCGATGGATTCAAAACACCACAAATTTCTTAGGAACGCCATTTCCGGAGTAGCGTTTACACGAGAGAAGTTGTTAATTTATGTGGAAGGTAAAATAAAAATTATGCAACAATTTTTATTTTTACTTAAGTGGATTAAGCTTTGGGCGGAAGTTGGGGAAAACCACCGAACTTCCATCTTTAGGTTATGAAAGTGGTGGGTCCCACAAAAACCCTACCCCTTTACCTTCCCTAACCTTCCATAACCCTTCATAAATTATGACAACTTGTGTAATTTAATTTCGTGGTTTAATTAAAACTTTTGAATTTCAAACCTTATGTTGTGTTAAAAAAATAAGTAAGTGTCTTATTTTATTTTTGTTGGAGTCTTGTTGCCTTGAGAGCTTAGGGAGAAAAAGCTAGGGGAGTCTTGAGTTTCTTCATCCTCTTCGTCGATGAACACGAAGAACACGAAGAACGCGAAGAATGCCGGATTCCTCGGAGGTCGACGTCTCCTTCCGCGACCTCTCCTTCCGCGACGCCTCTTCCCACGATGGATATTCCGCGATGAATCCTCGTTCGACGAACCTCCGTTCAAGCTATTCTCAAGTTAGGGGTTTATTTATTTATTTTGTTCGTGATTACTACTTTGACGTTCTTCGTGGAAAATGACCAATTTCTATCGATTAACGAGAGGGGGCCAGACTGCACAAACACGGCCGAACCTCCTCCATTATCCATGTTGGTTTCTAATGTGGATTGGAAAGGAATGGCGCGGTGCCGTCGCACCGTGCGGGATCGTGCGGCAAGAAATTCGCGGTTCCGTCGCGCCACGCCGTGAAATCGAACAAGGACGCGACGCCATCGCGCCGCGTCAGAGAAACTCGAAGACACCGCGACAGAGCAGAGTGACCGGCGGCTGGTTCTGGGCCGCCGGCGTCGGAGCAGGGGGGACCAGCCGTCGCCAGTCCGTGGCGGCAGAAACCGGCTAGCCAAGCAGGCCGGCCGGACAAGGGAAGGCCGGGGGTTATGAACCCCCGGCGGCCAGCTCAATGGACCCCCTTAATTGGGGGTCACGGTTACAAAACCAGGGGGCAGGCCCCCCCCCTGCTCAACGGCTCGACCGTTTGGACGAGCGCCCAGCCAGCACGCCGCGCCTAGGCCGGGCCGGGCTGGGCCGCGCCCAAGCAGGCCGGACCCGGACCCGGTTCGGGTCGACCCTGGGGGTATCGGGCCGGGTCGGACTGGGCCCGAACCCATTAATACCGAATCTTTTCCGGTCGGACGCCCATAACATGTTCTACAAGACTCCTATCAAAGCACCGTTAGTTGAGATGCGATCCTTGGATCGAGACGGTCGTTTCAGTATATCGCACTCAATGTTTCAGAATACTTTGGGTTCAGCCGAGTTGGTTCGTACACGAAACTAATCGGGCCGTCAGAACGGAAACACTCATATCTTGAGCTCCGGACGTCCGATTAACGTACCGTTGACTTTAATGGATTCCACTAAGTGAGGCGGATCTTTTGGATTACTCCGCCCGAGGTTTGGACGCAGGTGGAGTATGGTCGGGTTGGTTTTTCCTTAAAAACCAACCGGGCCCCTAGGACGAAAAAGCCAATAAGTCTCAGACCAGACATTCGATTGACGCGCCATCTACGACGTTGAGTTCTTGTTGACGATACAGAACATTTGGATACATCAAATCTGGACTATGTGTCAGTTGATGTATCAGCCTCTCGGCTCGTGGAGCGGACCCTCCCGAACGAGCTTGCTGTGTGCGGGAACCCTAGAGCTGGCTGCATTTGCGACTGTGATGAGAATGACTGTACAGAGATCCTCAGTGGATTCGACGACGACGACTACAACACTCAGCGATCCTATGTGGATCAGTGTTACAGATCCTGTGTGGGTCCGATCCTGTGTGGGTCAGTGATCAGCGGTTCTGTGTGAGCCAGTGCCTACAGATCCTGTGTGGGTCCGATCCTGTGTGGGTCTTTGTGGGGGTTAGTTACCTTTCGATCCTTTGTGGGTCAGATCCTTTGTGGGTCATTGAGGGGGTTAGTACCTATAGATCCTTTGTGGGTCCGATGGCTTAGATGAATCAGTGGTTATATCTGATCATCTCTATCGTCATACGAAGAAGTATACCTGTGTGAGCTGAATCATGTTTTGCTTTCCTATCTGAATTGTGTTGTGATATCCTGTGTGGATTTAAGTTTTGCTTTCCTGTATGGACTGGGATGTACTTGGGCTCGGATGTTGGAGCCGAACGAGAATTGATGACTTAGGTATATGTATGGGCATATACCTAAGCAATGTCGGATGTTACTTCGTGATTGTATCTTTCCTTTGTGGATTATCCTTTGTGGATTCTAGGAGACCTTTGGGGGTCTCGGGGTCCCTACTGAGTAGCTTATACTCACCCCTACATGGGCTTTGCCTGCACTACGTTTTGCTGGTTTCAAAAATCTATTATTTTTAAAAAAAATCAATTTATTACCTAGATTCTAGTAATAACTTTTATAGAATTTGTAATTAAACTTATTCTAATTTCCCAGAATAATTTTCCTAGTCTGACTGTTCAATATAGAAAATATATGAATTTGTAATAATACAGTTGAGACAATTCTAAAAACGTACTTCCTCAGTTTAGAAGATAAAATATGATATCTATAATCTAATAATCTAGTATGATATGATAACAATCTTAATATGAAAATTATCTTAGATATGATAATCAGTTGAATAGATTGGAATCTTGTATCTTCCCCATTATCTTCTATCCAACATGAGATCTTAAATAAAGACAATACAGAAACCACTTATTCTCTTTATAATTTCTTCATCACTCTACCTTCTCTCCTCTATTTCATGAACAATACATCTATAAGAATGTATAAGGTACTTTCCATTTTATACTCACCCTAAAATTTTTTTTGGTGGGATTCCTAAAATTTTTACCGCTCAACCAAATTATCTGAATTTAATTGATCCCTTGAATTACAGATACATTTATTAATTCTTCAACAGTTTAAATTATTTCCAAACCTTGTCAAATCTTTTATCAACTTCATCTCTCTTATGACTTTCCTCACAAAAATGAGTCCGATTCTGATTTTCCCAATATGATTATTCATTACGATCCTCCATACCAATTTCATGTTTGAAGAAATAAATAGCATTAATATTCTCAAAAAACCTCAGTTTGATTTTGATTCTCCATATTTATTTTCATTAAAATATACCTTATTACGATGAAGAAAAATATAAAATATTATATTTTTATTCTTCATTTCTGTTGACCCACTTGAATGATCAGCCAAGTATTTTAACTAATTATAAATAGATGAATACATTATTGATGTTATTTTCATATTTCCCACAAAAACTTTAACTCTTTTTATTTATCATCTATCACAATAACTCCCAACCAAAAAAATGTATTATTGATGAATACCATGGTATACTAAGTCAGATAGACCGGTGTTAGTATCTTTTACATTATAAATTTATTTATTTTTCTTATTTCGATCATCATTATTATTCTTTAAATGAATATTCATTAAAAAAGGTTATTAAAATGATCTTGAGATTAGGAAACTTTAGCTTCACCATCTTTATTCTTTCACAAACTTCAACTTCTATCATGTCTTCCTTCATGAATTTGATTACGCTGAAGGTCAGATTTAGCATCATCATTCTTATAATGGAATGAATTGTAGCTTCCCATTCCTCTAGAAATATATTTCTTTCCTAATCCGCATAAATTCTATTGAAATTATTACGATGACACTGAATATGATTTCTAGCACCCTTTCATCCCATTCCATTTCTCAAGCATGTGTCAATATTTGTACAGAATACTTATGATTTATTAGATATCCAAGATCATCATAACGTCATAACATTTCTTTCAGATCCATTCTGAATCTGAATCTCTCCCATTGTGATCAATCTTTTCATTCAAGACTTAGGGTGAGTCTGATAAACGTTTTCCTCTAGCAATCCTTTCATAAATCTAATATGGCTTTTCAAACATTGTGATTATGATTTCATGAATAGTATGGACACTTATATTTGTACAAAAAACAAAGTGAGGTGATTTATTTTCTTCTTAAACTTACTTGAAAAAAAATACAATACATGAATATGATTATCATTTTTTTAGCTAATTCCTAACAAAATACATCAAAAAATCTAAGGGTGTTACAAAAATAATAATTATCGAATCCATTAATTTAGTGGATCTATCCTCATTTTTGATACTTTCACCTTAATGAAAATATTTCACAACCTGATATACTAAAATAGGATAAAAAATTAAAGAAATTATCTACCTCATATCTTATTTTATATTTACCATTACATAGGACCCATGATCAACCCCCTTAAAATATTCTGTATATGTTGTTCCTAGGATGATCTAGAAATCTTCGACTTTCCATCAGATAGGTTATTGTGATTAGAGTAAGAACCCTCAACCACCAATTTGTGACCATCCACCATGGGAGAGGGAGAAGTGGAACCCTCAACCAGATCAACATTATAAGCTTCACATCAAATTTTATTGACACACTCAATATAAAATACACCAATGAAAAGGGTATTAAGGGATTAAAGAATGAATTAAAAGTCATTTCCTTCCATGTTGCTCATCGATGATGTGTCTTTGACCTGGACAACAATATCCTATACCTCATCCTTTCCAAGAGACATCAGAGAAGGTAAAAATTTAGATTCATGCTCTTTCTAGAAACTGATAATGTAATTAGTAATATAATAATTGATTATTAATAAAAAATTAATTAATAATATAATTAATAATAAATAAAAAAAATTAAAAATTACAATTATAACTAATTAACAATAATTATTAATTATTAATATCAATAATTAAGAATGATTAATAATAATTTATGATTATTTGAAGGTAAAAACATGTGAAATAACACACACACCATAAGAGCATATTGAACAAGGCCACCCCCTCCCCATGGTCTGGACCACCTATAATTACTATATTTTAATAAAAATTCTTCTATCTATAAAATAGATTTTAAACAACATTATTTTCCATTGGGTAATTTCATACTAGGTCTAAAGACCTGGTAATAATTCTAATAATCTAGTTTTTTCCATTCCTTATTATTACCACCATAATAAAAAACCTTTAATTAACCATATATTTTATCCTACCAATATAATAATAATTATAATAATAGTTAATAATAACTTAAAAAACAATAATATTATAATCAATCAAAGATAGTGGAGAAATACAAATAAAACCATGCAATTATAGAGGAATACTTGACCAAAATACCTCCCCTTACCAATATAGGGGCACAACCACTAGTTTCTTAGAGTGGGGAATAATTAATAATAATAATAATATAAATAATAATAATAATGCAATTAATAGTAATTAATTATTCATTAGTATTAATAATTAATAATTAATAATAATGAAATTAGTAATGTAATTAAGAATAATTAATATTAAATAATTATAAAAAAAATATTGAGTATAATTACTATTAATAATTAATAATTAATAATTAATATTGTTATATTTGATTAAAAATTGAGAAAGAATCACCATTGAGTAAAGATCTAAGGATTACAATATTTATGAAAAAAATGAAAAGTATGAGTTTTATAATTTCCAAGAAACAAAGCCTCCTATATTTTAGTAGGAAATACATGAGAAAAAATACTACCTGATCCCACAGTCATATTAGACAAGATGTCAACAACCTTATTCCCCCTATAAGTATGTAACACCATGAGATCAATGTTATTATAATAGTCCACACGGTCTTCTGAATCCACGACCAATCTCTGTAAAAGAGAAATAATGTCGAACTTTATGGAGTGCGCAATAATAGTAATGTCCACCTCCAACCAATGCTTGCTCCATTTATTAAACCTTAATATTTTAATTACTAGAATAACCCCCTCGATAACATCATTATACACTAATGATTGTCTAAAATCTATATAAAAGAATGAGTAACCCTACCTTTAATCCCTTGAATATTCCATGATATCCTACTAGTCCCAGGGCTACCTTTATCTACTATATTAGTATTGATTTTAATCTAATCAACACAAGGAGGTTGTTAAATAAGAGGAGTATAGCCAATATAACTTCTATAGTAATACTAACAATAATAAACAATCAAAAATGATCAATAATATTCAATAACATCTAAATTAATATTAAGAATATAGTATTATAAAGTAATAATTATTAATTATTATGATCAAATATTAATAATAATTAATTATTATTATTCTTAAATACCAATAATTTTTTTAATAGAATTATAATGATAATGATGATAATGTATTAAAGTTGTAATTAATTATATTAATGGTTAATAATAATGTATTAAAGTTAGAATAAATAAAAATATAATAATAATGATAATGTGTTAATTATTAATAAAATAATAATAATAATAACAATAATAATGCAACTATTAAATAATAATCAATAACATATTAATTAATATTAATAAAATATTAATTATAATTCTATTAATTATCATTAAATAATAATAACAATAATATTATCTATTAATATTATTTTTTAAAATGTAATCAGTAATATATTTGTTGTTATTATTATTATTATTATTAAATCACATTAAAAAATTAGCCTCATTCTAGTTGTTCGGGGTTGCAAATTTGCATCCACACGGATAGGGTTTAAAACCCAAACCTTATTAATTTACCGCCACCACCATTAAATGGGAGTATCTAATTTTTTCCTACATGTGCAAAGAAAATGTGGTCTTCTTTTGATGTCTTGCATGATGATAGGACATGATGTGTGTGGGGACGAGGTCGTAGGGATGAGTGAACGATAGGTTGTTAGGGGTGATGTGGGGGCCAAATGGTGTGGGTGCCGACAGCTACATGTTGTGATAAGAAACACCAGGTATAGTATGATAGTGTGTGTAATACCCCAAGCTTCTACGGTACGTTTCCCTTTGAATAATACAATAGCTTGCGTTGTACACAACTATGAGTTTTAACACACCATGAATAATACAACTAGACATTATAAATATTAATACCCACTTAATGAAATTTTATAAATTTTATTTTTCAAAATGGACTTAATTTTTGATTTCGGAATATCGAAATTAGCTTAGGGTGAATTTTTGGTATTTTTTTGAAAACTTTTAATTTTGAGGAATAGTGAAAAACACTACTTTATTGTTTAAACCCGAAATTTTATTTAAATAATTAATTATTTTATTTAAATTTATATTAGGTATAAATATACACATAATACCTAAATATGTAAAATTTAATTCATTGGATTCATTTTATAATAATATTAGATATATAAAATTTTACTGAACTTTTTACCGTCTTTTACCCTCCTTCCAGGCGCATTTGAAAATTTGCATAAAATGTAATTTTACCACTTTTGTGAATTTAATTTCAAAACTTTGAGAGAAATAGTTAACATAAGTAAGTAAAATGTGGTTCAATAAGAGGAAAATAATTTTTGGTGAATAGTAAATTCTGAATTTTATTTACCATAGTAAAAAGTAAATAGGGTAATTAAAGGTAAAAATGGTATTATAATTACCCTAAAACATGTCCTAATTCTATTGGATAAATTTATTTTGGACTAAATGAACTTTAGTAATAAAATATGATCCTTTTGGTCCACTTTTATTAGATTAGAACATTTGTTTTATTTTATTTAAAGAAGAGTTAAAAATGTTAAATTCAAATTTCCATAACTATAGTTTTTTTAATATAGGGTTATACATGAGATAAATTCGAATATAAATATTAATTATAAAGATAAAATGATTTAATATATAATGGATTTTTATTTATAATTTTTAGACATTAAATAATTAAATTTATTTATGACACAATGATGATACAGTAATTACCTTTTTGATGAAAGGTTAAAATAACTAATGTTATAAATATCAAAATAAATATAAATTGAGACTTTGGATGAGTTAAACTAATTTTATATTTTAATATGAAATTTTAGGGATGATTTAGTAATTTTTTTGTAGTTATAAAGTTTTTATGACTTTCAGAAAAAGAAAATACCAAACAGTCTCAAAATTGACAGAAATGAGTTTTTAAAACAAATACTATATTATTAATTAATATAATATTCCTAAAAATCTAAGGTTTAGAAAATGGACTTAGATAAGGATATATATATTAATAAGTAACTTCTTGTGGTTCACTTAGCTTTTTATTGAATGTTTATTAACCATTTATTATAACAATACAAGAATACATGGTAAAAGTTAAACTATTTAACTAAGAGTTAAATATCAAAGATAAGGTTAATATGGTGACCTAAACCTTTCTAAAACCTATTTGTTGAGAATTTTTTTATCCATACCCACATTATACTTGGAATAAATTATTTTGGATCCATTATAAACCGAATATGATTGTATAATAATATAATATTTCAAGATTTTCCAAAAGTGACCCTCACCTCTCTTAAAAAAGGGTTCTTCCCCTTATCTTAATTTCACACCTCCAATGCCATTGGGATCGGACAAAACATGCTCAAATATCCTCCCAACTACACTCAATTTGACCTATAGGCCTTACTTTTATCATAAATCCATCCTAAGGATCCCTTTTTATCAACTCAAAATGAAACACCCGAAGAAGAGGTAATAATTTCACAACATCTTTCAAAGTTCTTTTCTTCTTCCACTTCCTATTTATTTGTTGTTTCCATACCAAAATATAAACTCCAATACCTTATACATACTGTGATTTTATTATAAATATGGTATAACCATATTCATTATTTTATCCATCCTACGAATGATAAGTCACTATACATCCGTCTGTATGGCTTACCGTCTCCACGTCATGGCGTAGTTTGTTATTCAACACTTAATTATTTATATGGGTATAATAATGAGTATAACTGATGTAAATAATAAATATAAAATGTTAATTATTATGTATATATGATATACCATCCAATTACATATGATTTTACCATCAATTGAATGGTATTTTCACTCATGCGTACGAACAGATTACTGTCTCCGCGAACGCGATGAGATTCATTCCCCATCGCAATCATTCAAGAATAATTTTAATTTTATCATTAAAAATAATTTTTAAGAACTAAATATCATTCTGGATATGAATAAAATATATTTTATGCATAAAAAATATGGCTTACATAACCAAGAATATAATAGAAAATGAATCAGTTAACACCTGAAACAATGATACTACTGAAATATTATTAACAAAGAAATACTAAAAGATCATATATGATATAATATTTATGTGTTTAGTTCTTGTATAATTTAATAAAAATGATATAACTATTATACATGAGGTTAAAATACCCTCGATCAATGAAAATTACAAAGTAAGGGTTAATTTTACAATTTCTTCATTATCTGTGGCTTTTTATAAGTGAGTATCTACTGGGACCTCTTTATCATTCACATCATGGTTTCATAAAAATGTATTTCAAAACATTTTTTGTATTTCCTAGACTATGGGTTAAAGTCATTTATAGCCTTCTCTAATTTTTTTTAAATTTTTATAAAGGAATATTTTCATCGTTTTCAAAACAAGGTCCTTTACGAGCTTTTCAACAAAATTAAAGAAATAACGTTTTTAAGTTATATAGTGAGTGCGGCTATTTTTTCCGTTATAAATTCTTTGAAGTTTACCTTAAAATATTATGAGAATATTTTCGAAATAAATTTTTTCTTTTATAGTTATGTGAATTTTAAATTATTTCAAAATATAAAGAGATATTTCTCTCAAATTGTTTTGATTTCATCTATGTCAACATCCTTTGATAGATTTTACACTAGTTTAATGTTGATTTATTATGATATAATCTTCCATATTGTATTGAAGGTATTTTGATATTTTTGACTATGGATGTGTTATTTTAATACCATTCATGATTTTTTTTGTAAAATTATTAATATTTTGTATGCTAGTTTTAATACGAATGTTTATGTTATGTTTCAAAGTTTTCATATGAGGAATGAGTTGGACTTAGTAAGTGATGGGTAGATCCCACTATAGATCCTCAATGAATTGGAAGGTCTCATGAGACAAACTAGTATCTTGGCACAAGGACTTTACAAAATCGTATTTGTTTTTGTGGCACGAGACCTTGACTATGTGGTTATGATGTCTGAAATTATGCATTCTATCATTTTGAAATTGGCTATTGATATTGCATGTGATTATTCGACTAGTATAATATCCATGGAAATAAGTAAATGGAATTATTTTATTTATATTTGCCATATTATGATGAATTTTAAGTTTAAAGGGCTTATGTTTTAGTCTTATACATTGAAATAAATGTTTATGATTATTTATGATCATTTCCACTATGTTGTTAACCTTCCTAAGAATCTGATATCACCCCTTTCTATGTTTTATTTTTCCTAGGATGTGAAGAATTATATTATGACTAACCTACATGGATATTCTAAGGGATATGAATGTGTTCAAAGGAGGTAATGTTGTTGTTATTTTACATTTCAGGATGTAATGTAAAACTTATGTATGTATCTAGTACTTTTAAGGACACTAAATTGATCGGTCTTTCGGTACATGATTCCTTGTATCATACCAATGTTATGTAATAATACACTAACTCTAGGTAATAAGGGTTATGGCATTATAGTGTGTGGTGGTCATAGCTAGTCAGGGTTCCTGGAGGTGGCATGCGTAGGGCGTGTGAAACAAGTGATTTTAGGAGTTTTTTTGGTTCCCTTAGACTATTTCAAGGTATTTAGGAACTAGGTCATCTAAACACCTTTAACATGGGTCTTTAAACCATTATATTTTAAAAAATAGGTCTAGTAGGTATCTATCATTCCTTGTGGGGAGAGATGAGAATTGACCCATTGGGCGCCTTTGTTTGTCTATGTTTTCAGTTTATATTCCATTCTACCTAATATATATTATTAAATAACATTAAATATTTTTACTTATTTTTAACTTTCATCATCATCAATAATTATTCTCAATAATATTTAATCAAATTAAAAAATTATTATTAATAATAATACAAATTTATTATTATTAGTAATTATTGATTGTTATTATAAAGATATTTTTAATTTATCATCATCAACATTATCATCACACTCGTATTGGTGTGAGTGGGTTGAGTGGGGTAGGGTTTGAGTGTATATTCCTAGTTCGAGTCCTAGAATATTATACATTTGCATGTTTTTTACCTAATTATATTATTATTGTAGTTATTATTATTATGTTTATTATTATTAATCATGTCAGTTACCTCTCAGGACAATTGTAATAATAAGGGTTGAAATCCTAATAATATGGGGTTTAATCTATATGATTTTGAAATAAAGTTATAATTTCTTGGTTGTTTGTATTTTTATGTAACACCTTGACCCGAGAGCTTGAATCCCCTGACCTAATTCTGGATGAAATATGGACTGAAGTACATCATCCTACCACTAGAGGCTCCCAAAATGTGGTGAGGGATAAAAGGAAACCATGGGGAATGATTTTCCATCATTAAAATCTAAAAACCATATATTATCAAGTGAAAACACCATTTATCTCTAACACTAACACATTTAATTTTTATTATTTTTGAAAAAACATAGTTTGTGGTAATGTGGGAACCTGAAATAATTCAGCTAGAAATCTTATATAAACACAACAAAAATAAATAACCACACTACTACCAACCAACACACTGCGAAACAAAAAAAATCCAAAAAAATCCCAAAACAAAACCCTGTATGAACCACTACACCTCACTATATTTTTAGTACTCTAATAAAACATAAAACATATTAGATCATATAACCATCTCTGAAAAGAATGGTCGTAAAATCCACCTGTATACTCCATGTTCAGTAGAAACCAAATTTTTATACATAAGAAACCAAATCCATGGAACAATATAAATCGATAAAGACCCGTTGATTCAAACAATCAAACTATGATCAACCAACTTCTTTACCATAAATCCAAAGTGAAATTACAACCCACCACTAATAAATAATATTGTCTTACCTTTACATGTATCACAACAAATCACATATACATGTCAACCAAGCTAAACATGAAGAGGGTGAGTATAAACATAGTAGTATTTCACAAATACTCTAATGCATTATAAGAAAATCCCATTCCAAATTCTAGAAGAAAAATTAAAGGCAAATAAAAAATAGTTCTAAAACTAAAACATTTAATTTATCTAAATTTATAAACCAAAACATTCTTTATAACAAATTTATGTGTTTCAAAACTTTTCTATAATAAAAATTTCAATAATATTCAAAAATCCTTGTTTTCTCTCATAAAATACACAATATATAATAACACTATTTTTATACATTTTAAAGAAAACTACAATATCCACAAACCAATGAGAAATCCCCATTTTCATAAAATATTAGGAAAACTACCAGTTTTAATAATTCAATGGAAACTCCCCATTTCTGGATAAAAACATCTCAGTTTCCTAAAATCTATTAGAAGCTCCACCATTTCCCAAAATATAATAGAAACTTCCATGTTTCCAAAAATATGATGAAAACTACTCTAATTAAAAAAATTCCATTTCCCATTCTATGGAATTTTTTAGCATCATCCAAAAGAAAACCCATGTTTTTTAAACTCCCGTTAAGTTATCTTTTCTTGAGTTTGGAATATATTTAAATATCCAACATCACACTATAAAAAGTTTTCCTTTATTCTCATATTTATCCAAATATTATGTGCATATTAATTCACACACTCTAATAAACTAATTCGTTTTCATCAAAGAAACTTCACTTCCTTGGGTGAAATATCAAGGTTTCAAAATAAAGTCTCACAAAACCATTTAAAAACATGCACCCACCATGTAACACCTGATGATTTTGGAATATATGTTTTGATTTATTATTTCACATTAAACAGAAAACTGAAATTATCTAGGATATATTAGATGAATATTATTATTAATATATTAAGAATAATAGAACCTCTAGTAAATAAAAAGTAAATACTTAAATGAAATTTCTTATACTTAGAGGATAAATAATTAATATTAACAAGTATTGTTCTTTATAAAATAACTATTTTTATGTGTATTATATTTTATCATAATAAATTAAATTGACAACTTTTAAAATTTTATTATATTTGAACTACTATATAGGAATTATTTAAATTATAAATTTATATGAAATAATATTAAGAACACTTAAAAATTATATTTTATTATATTTTACATTCTCATTTATAAACTAAATTAATAAATGATAGAATATTAGTTATATAAAATGATCTTAATTATTGAATTGATCACGATAAAATTTTTTGAGGATACACTTTTAGTATTTTTCTGAAAATATATATTAATTGATGAATGGTGAAAAATAGAATTTCTACTAATACCGTACGATTCATGAATATATCATGAAATAAATATGGCTTAAAATGTTATAAAAATTATTTATTTCCAAAATCATTTTAAATGAGTAACATGATTCATTTAAAAAATATACTACGTTTAATTTATGGAACTCTTTTTTTATAATTTGAAACTTATTTAATCTTTTAATCTAATAAAAAAATGTGTTTCGTCTATTTCATTTAATAATGTTTTCTTAAGGTATAATTATATTTTGGATTTATTTAAAATATACATCACTCATTTTTATTTATTAATAAACCAATTATTCTATTAGTAATAAACAAATTGACAATTTAATCATAAATATAATTTTTTAGACATAAAAATATATTTTTTCTTCTAAAAATGGCATTTTAATTATTATATATGCTAATCTCAAAATTATATTTTTATCTCCTGTAGAGGTATTTTTGAAAAAATTAAATTCACATTTGGAATCATTAAGTCTAAATTATTTAATACATAAATTTAATTTTTAGGCATTAAAATAAAATTACTTGGGAAGAAATCAATTACCATAGTAAAAATAGAAAATGGTAATAGTGAAAATATAATAGTAAAAGAGTTTAAAAAATTTTAAAACATGAGCCCAAAATTAATTGTTTTGGGATGGTTAACCTTAAATCATCCTAAAATCCATTTTTTCTACTTTGTATCCATTTCTTACGTGAAACATGTGATCTATTTATATTAAAATGTTATATTTAAAAAGCGCAATTCCCTTAAACTATAAATAGAAAGAACATATACCCTATTTATATACTCATTATAAAGTGGTATATTGATAAAACCTATTCCCATGTCTATCCTAAAATATATACACATGTACCAAAATCCTTTTCCTTTACAAAATTCAATGCTAAGGAGCCTTAAGTTGTTATCTAAGGGAGAACATCTGAAGGGAGCAGTAATGTTCATAATCAGGATCCGTAATTATTTTCTCCTTCTAGCACTAAAACATATTATATTCATGGAATTATGAGAACATAAGTATCATTATTAAATTTAAATTTTATTATACCAATGTAATATTCATTTTCTTCCTTCCTCTAAAACCATTCAAAAAAATGAAGATGTCGTCAGGCGTATGCACGAACTATCGATTCCATGAAATGTGTGCTTGATTTTTCATCACAATATTTGAAAGTTTAGTCATAAAAAAATATTTAAAGGATTAATATAATACTTATAAAATTATTAATATTATGAAACTATAAACCAATTCCTATATTATTCCCAATCTTTGTAAAATAAACCTGATACTCTTGCTTATGTGTAGACTACCACCTCCACAAAAGTAACATATTTAGATTCTCCAAATAGTCTTCTATCATTTATCAAAATACCTTAAAATTTGATAAAATACCTAAAAAACTATATTATATCATTATACATCTATAATATTGATGTTATTCTCAAACAATCAATTCCTAATCTATACTAACCAATAGATTATAGTTTTTTCTTATTTATTTCAGTTTATCCACCAACATGAATAATGAAATAAATATATATCATGGAAGACTAATAAAGATTAAATATTGAATTTATTATAAATTATTGAGAAAATAATATTTGGTCTATGGTCCTCTTAATATGATATTAATATTTAAATAAATATGATTATATCGCACTTTTTTCCATTAAAGATTATCAAAATAAGCTCATCATCAACTTCATCCTCATGAATCATAACTAAAATAAGTATAAAATGAAATTATAACATTATAAATAATTATAAAATATAAATCTTGGTAAGTATAATGATCTCATGAAGATAAATTGGAATATATAAATAATAATTTACACCGACATTATAAAGCCAATACTAAAAAATAGTCGAAGATATTAACATATAATAATGATAATAAAGTATAAATAACTAATACATTTGTAATAAATGATTATAAATTAAGTTTATAAAAGTTTATAAGTATGAATAAATTTATGAAATAGGTGATTAAGATAATTATTTTTATTATATAGGATGTTAGAGAACATTCTACTAAGTGGTAATAAAGTTAAGGTATTTTTATTAATGTACACCCCCATTATTTGAGTTATAATGTTTAATATTTAACTTATTAATTTTATTATTGGTTTCTTCAACCCCAAGATTATATATTTTAACTTCTCTTTATATCTGATTAAAATTATAATTTTATTTCAAATCATCATCATCAATGAATTTCCTCCCCATAAAAGTATGATACTGTTAAGAATAATTCTCATTCTCAATAATGATGATTTTTATTCCATTTTAATATTTTACCTTCCCTAAAATTTTATCCTTTATAATTGGATACCTAATTACTGTTATCTCATACGACCTCTATATTTCCCTTATACTATTTTTAAAAGGATGTTTTACGATGATGGATTTTAAAAAATGTATTTTGAAATATAATAATGGGTTTCCTTCCATGATTATTTGTTCTATCTTCCACTCAAAATTTACTTGAGAAATTATTTATGACCTTTTAAATGATCCATTATTTAATGTTATTTTTTAAATTTAAAATTATTTAAAATTAATCATATCAAATATTTTAAAGTAAATTTTTATAGTGACCTATAAATACTTATTTTTATGATATTGTTAAAAAGGTTTTCCAAAATCACTTTTTATATGTTTTCTATGTGAGAAAATTATTTTACTATTATGATCATTCTTTTCATTGAAGATTTCTTCCCATGTTTTAAAACGAATTTTCAAATAAACTTCATTCAAAATGATTTTAAAATTAAAAGGGGTATTTCCTCTTATTTTACAATGTGATTTACGCAGTTATCTTGAAAATGTAATTCTTATCAGTGAAAATATCCTTAATTATGCTTTTGTTACACTAGAGATATGTTATTATACCATCCACCTTATTTATCTAGGTTTATTATGAAATTTTTTATGGAATGTTTCATGAAACCTATTTTTTCACTAGGTAATTAAGTGATGTTTTAAATATTAATACTTTAATGTTATCTTAGAACACAATTTTATGGACCACTATTATTGTGTTTTGGGGTCCTATAACACCCTCCAATTCATTGAATGATGTTTTATATCTCATGAGATCAATAAGGGTACATAGGCAGTAGCCTATGAGTGTACATGAGTAGTAACCCAAGCCCTAGAGGGTTTATGGGTTTTATTCATAAGCCCAAGAGGGTGAAATAGTTGTTAAACCATAACCAAGAGTGTGCAAATGTTACTAAACCAAGACCACAATATGATTGTAATCTGGTAGAAATTTATAATTTACAAGGTTATAGTTTCTTATGTTTTCACTTATTCAAAATTCCTATGTTATATTCATATGTTATCCTGCTAGGGTTAATATTTATTATTCCATGATTCTACACTCATATTACAAGGAATATATTTTATCATTTAAAGTACATGTTATTCCATTATGCATTGTGTACAAATTTTATTATTCTATATTATTTGTAATAATATATTTCTCCCATGATCGTGTTTATCATATGATTATGGTATAAACCTTTTATGGAATGTTAATGAGTTTTCGCCTTACTATGATATTTAGATTACCCATTATATTTCCATTCCCCAAGTTATGAAGATGAGTATAACTTATGAGGTGTCTAGAAGGGAGTGTAGTATGGTTTAATTAACGAGAAATGTACACTAGTATCATAAAGTAAGTCTCTTATGCAGTTGGTCCCCAATGACATAAAACCTTATATTACTGGGATTATATATATTTGTTATATGTAATGTTTATATTATGGATATTTTTTAAAGTAAATATATGTTTAAATTGGTTTCTATCAAATCCATTTTTTAGGGAAAGTGTTTTTAGCACAAGATCTGGGAGTGTTGGTTTGGGGAGCCTTAGTTGATATCAGAGCATGGTTTAGTTATTTTTGGGATTATTTTTTTGGGTATTAAGATAATATAGTTTTATTGAAATACCTAAGGATAATTAAAATTTAATTAAAACATCATGAAGCCTTGGAAAAGTAGATATTACATGGTTTCCTATCAATTATATCTATGTTTGGATAATGAAAATGGAATGAAGTTGTGACATAGATGCACTCAAGGGTAGTCACCCTAAAAAATACTGGTTGAATATCAACTCTTTCACCACTCATTTCATGATTAGTGGGCCTAAGACCATACACATGGCTGGAAAATCCTATAGGATATGATTTAGTTATTAACATTCTATTTACACACAATTATTAAGGATTTAAATACCAAAGTAGGCCAGTTAGAGAACTTAGGAGGGATATGACCTCAAATAACAAATATCGAAACCTAGTTATTCATAAGTTAGGGTATATCTATCATTTATGAGTTATCCTTTCTCGGATCATAGTTTTATTTCTAAATTTTTTATAATTTTTCATTCCCAACTTTCCTTTATTTAATATAATGGTTGAAACATGGAACAACCAAGTCAGAAATTAGTGTAATGGACATTGTGGAAATTGTTCCAATAAAAAACCTAATAGTATTAAAAATAGTGTATAAACTTTGATGAAAAGTCTACCCCAAGTTTTGAAAATTACACAAACTATATAGATATCCCAAAATCATTTAGGAAGGATGAACTTTTTATTAGTATTTCAAGCACCAATGATCACATACCTTCAGTGTGTCTCTCGATCCATTAATTATTGGTTTGTGGATAAATACAGAAGACAATATATTTTATATTCTCTAGATCTTAGATCATGATAACGTTATTTTTGCAGTATATTTTTTTAATGGTTAAACTGATGAACAATGGGCCCTAATCAAGAACACAAGGACAAATGAATAAATAAAATACATGAAATGTTAAAAGATTATAGAGGAATTATTCAATAAATATTTTTTTCAAACTTTTAATATGAAATTGGAGAGTAAATTTATCTAGTAGAAAGAAATAGAAGATGAATCCATTAGTACCTATGAATAAAACATAACAAGACATGCGAGACACACCTATGGTTTTATCATTTCCATGAATATAAGATTGATCATTTTTAGTGGGTTAAGGCGATGTCTCAAAAAATCTTTGTCTACAAGGGATTTTGGATTCTATGAATTGATTGTTTGATATTCACTTATGTTTGAAATGGAAACTAGAGACTCTCATTAATATGTTGATTTTGGGGATAATAAAATAAAAAACAATTTCCATGGGAATTCATGTGATAAAAAAATATAAGATAGAAAATTCATCTTTCTATATGCATAAAATATGGGAAGAAGCATATATAGAATTGTCTCCTAGGAACAAATAAATGCTTCAAGTGTGGAATAGAATGTCATTAAACATGTGAATTCAAAAGAGATACATGTATACCAACTAATTAAATGGATAAATGGAAAGCCTAAAATAATGAAAAACATGTAGTACAATACCTCAATTATAAAGATAATGGAAATTATGGAAATAAGTTCACCAAACCTAGGGTTAATGGCTATAATCAATATAAACATACACCTAAGACAAGGGAATCTGAAAAATTATATGCAATGATTATTATTAGAGTGAATAGTTATAATTAAGTGGTGTTAGGTATACTTATTATTCACTATATATTTTCAAACTCATTTCTTCACTTACGTTATTATAAACTATTAGTTATTAAACTATAAATAAAAACACACCATAGTATCATTATCAAATCCCAGATATGTAAATATTTTTATGGGTTGTAGGATTATTATTCATTCAACTATTATTAAATATTCTTTTAGATGAATTTGATGTGATTTGGAAATAGATTTTCTATCTTAATATAAACTCCATATTAAATACCAAAATAGGGAAATAACATTTCAAACCAACCTATGATCTTATATCAGTGGAAGGATGACTATGAGCTATCTGGGAAAATTAATTCTATTATTGGAGGTCTGATACCTAATCATGAGGGATTTTTGGCTCAAATGGTTAAAGGAAAACTCAATATTAACATTTAAATATTATAAACAGAAAGGACATGTTTTATAGATTTTTAAAATTAATAGCTCTTTAAAAATTATATCTTGTCTCATTTATATCTTTTATATATCCTTATCTATTTTCATTTTTGAGTGATAATTAAAATTGCAAGGATGCAATTTATTTAAGTGGGGTGGGTATATAATACCTCGTGATTTTGGAATATATTTTTTGATAGCTTGTTTCATACACAACACTGAACTAAAATGATCCATGGCATATTAGATGAATATTATTAAGAATATTATAAGATTAATAAAACCCATAGTAAGTAAAATGTTAATAACAAACCAAATATTCATAAATTTAAAGGATTGTAATTAATATGAATTATTATTTAAAAGGATTTTTCATCCCTAGATAACTATTTTTAACTATTTTATATTTCATCTTAATAAATTTAATTTACCAATATTAAAATATCATTATATATGAACTAATATATTAATATTCATTAAATTACAAATTAAAATGAAATAATATTAAGAATACTTAAAAATGTTATATACTTTTGTTTTATATTATCATATGAGAAATAAATTTATAAATATTATAATATAAATTTTATTAAATTAACTTCATTTTTGGATTCATCATTCCAAATTTTTCTTATGATGATAATTTCTGATTTTTCTAAAAATATTAATTTAAAGGTGAATTGTAAAAAATACAGTTTTTACTAATATCATTACTTTTATGACTATATCATGAGGAACTTATGACATAAAATTTTATAAAAAATTATTCATAAAAAATATTTTAATATTAATACGATTTATTAAAAAAACTGTGTTTAATTTAGAAAACAAATGCTTTTCATTTTGAAACACAAGTAATGTTTTTTCCAATAACAAACTATTTTAAGTATTCTTCTTTTAATTATGTCTACATAGGGTTGAATTATATTTTTTCTAGATTTTAGAGAAATAAAAATTTTATTTTTTTATTATTAAATCTATTAATTTCATGGTTATCAACAAAATAGATAATTTTATCTTAAACAAAAATTTTAAGGCTTAAAAGGACACTTTTTCTAAAAACAACGCTTTATGCGTTACATTCCCTCATATTAAAATTAATTTTTATCATGATTATTAGATCTATTTGAAAAATTATAATCAAATTTTTTTAATCATTAGGTACATGTTTTTTAATAAGTCCATTTTATCTTTAGTTATTAAGATTAATCATTTAGGTAAAAATTCATTACCACAGTAAAAACTAGAAATGGTAAAAGTGAAAAAACTATGAGTAAAAGACTTAAAACATTTCTGAAACATGTGTTAAAATGAATGGTTTAGGGATTATAAACCTTAATTCATCTTATAATACATTATTTTCCACTTTATATCAAATTTCCATGTGAAACATGTACTTTATTTGTATTAAAAATTATATTTCCAAAAGAGTTATTCCCTTGACCTATAAAAGAAGATCACATCCAACCCATTTATGAAATAATTATAAATAATTATATAAAAAATGTACCTTAGTCACTAATTTAATATCTTCCCATTTCATAGAAACCTTTTACTTTCCAAAATACCAATATAGTGATCCTTAATATGTTACCCAACAGAGAACATCCAATGAGAGTGGTAATGTTTTCAATCGAGCTCTCTCAATTGTTTTCTTCTTTTAAAACATGGAAAATATTATGCTAATTAAATAATTATAAATTAAGTGTTATTAATATTATTAAATTCTATTATACTAATGTAATATCCATTTTCTACCATTCTCTAAAACCATTCAAAAAATGAAGACGTCCTCATGTGTATGTGCTGACTACCACCACTATGAAGAACATGCTATATTATTCATCACCACCTTACATGGATGGTTATAAAATAATATTAAAATGATTAATATTATATTTATAACATTATGAAGGTTATTAATTTATAAAACAATTCCTATCTACCTCCAAACTATTAAAAAAATGCATCAACCATGCGTACGTTCGAACTACCACCTCCATGAAAGTGATAAATCTTGTTCTTGACTTTAGTATTGTATCATGTCTAAAAATATATTAAAATATAATTAACCACGTTAAAAAAATTATATAATTATAACTCTTTAAAAATTTTATTATTTATAAAGAAACACTTCCTTAATTATACTCACCCATAGATTATAATATGTCAATGTCTGGGTCGATTTAACCACCTACATGACCAATGATTTAAATATCATTCATGGATGACTATATAAACCTAACTACTAATATTTTTATAAATTAATGAGAAAATAAATTTTGGTTTATGTTCCGGGAAAGGTGATATTAATATTTAACTTATTGTTACTATACTACCTTTTTGTTCATTAAAAAATATTGAAAGAGGCTCATCACTAACTTTATTATAAAAAATCATAAATAAAATACTTATGAAATGAAATTATAAAATTATAAATAATTATAATAAATATATTAAATTACCTATAATGATATCATAATGATTAAATTTTAATCTATAAACAAGAATTTATTCCTCCATTACGAAACAGGTAATAAAAAAACAAGTGAAAGTAATAACTTGTGATAATGAAAATAAAATATAAATAACAAATATATTTGAAATAATTTATTATAAATGATTTTTATAAAATTCTATTGGTATGAATAAGGTTATGAAATGTTTTACTAAATTTTTTATTTTTATATACAGGAGATTTTATCACATTCAGCTAAGCGGGATTAAATAGAAATGGGTTTTTGTTAACTCAAACCCCCATTCATTGAGTAACAAAGTTTCATATTTAACATATTACTCATATACTTGGTTTAGTACACCTTAATATTTTTATATTTTAATTTGCCTTTATCTATATGTCAAATAATACTTTTGATTCAAATATTCCCCATCAATGAATTTATTCCCTATAAAATTATGACATTGTTTTGAATAATTCACATTCTAATGGCTGCTTATTTTTATTACATTTATACATTTACCTTCTTAAAAATATTATACATTATATTTGGAAAAATAATTATGTGTTATCTCATGTGGCCTATATATTTACATTATATTATTTTTAAAAAGATATTTTTTATTATTTTTCAATGTGGGATTTAAATAAAGATATTTCTGAATAATAAAATCATTTTCCTTCCATTATCATTTGTTTTATCTTCCAATCCACATTTACTTCGGACAATATTTATTTATTTTTAACTCTCCATTATATAAGTTTATTTTTTTTATTTTTTTTTAAATTATTCTTTTTAAAAATAAATTTTGAATGTGACCCATAACTTTATCATTTTTATGAAAATGTTATAAATGTTTTCAAAAATATATTTTTAATGTTTTTATGCGTGAACACATTATTTTTTATTTTCATCCATTCATTTAAATGAATATTATTTTCTATGTTTTAAAATGTTCTTCCAAATAATCATAATTCATAATGATTTTAAAATGAAAATGGGAACTTACTAAAAATTTTCAAATTGATTTACCAAAAAATCTTGAAAAGTTAATTTTCATCTATGCTAACATTTTTAATGATATCCACGTTATATTGGGGATATGGTTTTATACCACCATCCCCATTATTTATTTGGAAGTGTTATGAAATGTTCTGTGTTATTTTTCATGAAACATACCACTTTTTCCCATGTTAATTAAGTTTTGTTTTAAATAATAATGTTTTCATTCTCTCTTGGTATATAAATATATATACAAATATTATTGAGTGGTGGGGTACTATTTAACCATACAATGAATTGGTAGAATTTTTATATTTCATAACCTCAGAAGGTTATATGGTTAGTAACCCATGATTTAGATGGTATATAGGTAGTAGGTGAAGACTAATAAGGTACACATGTTGTTATCCCCATCCCAAGACAGTACAAGGATTTTTAGTCAAAGACTACGGATAATGTTTATTGTTTCATGTTTTTTCACTCCCATGCTGGGGAATATGTTTGATAATTTGATTAAACATGTTATTCTATTATTCCTTGCAGAAAAACTTTATTTTATAAGTTATTTTTAATAATATATTTCATTCATTCTCATGTTTTATAATATTCTTATGATCAAATCCTTGATGATATATTGATGAGTTTTTTCCATTTATGAGAATTTTATTTGACCCCTTATGTTTTTATTCCCTATGTTTTTTAGATGAGTATAACTTATAGGCATAATCTAAGGGAGTCTTTTATGGTTTTATTATAGATAAATGTTCACAAGTATCATAAAATATGTTTCTATTATACCTGGTCCTCAAATACACTAAACCTTTCATTATTCATATTGTGACTATTTGTGATATGCAATGTTTAACTTATGGATATTTTGTAAAATTAAAATATGGTTATCATTATTTTTATAAACTCTAGGGATTAAATAAATTGTTTAGAACTTGATCATAGAGTATAGTTTTTTGGATCCTCACACCCAGTGTGAATACTCATCCAAAATAAAATAAAAAAAAACACATTTCAATTTCAATGTCAAATCATTAAAATCAATTTTTAAAAAAATTTCTTAATTTAATTAGAAAATCACCATGAAATGAATTCATTTCTGATTAGAAATTACATTCCCATTCCAGCATAAACACATAAAAAACTTTGAAAAACCTAATTCCAAATCTAAGAAAAATAATGTCTACTTTAATTGAACATGTTCATTTAAAATTTCCAAAGTTATATATTAAATTAAAATTCTATTTATACAAGTCAATATAGAAGAAAATATCACAACAGTCATAAAACATGGTCATTTTGAGAAACCAAAACTTCCCCTAAATAATATGTTTACAATTATAAACAAGTGCATAAACCCTATTTAAACAAATATATTTCAAAACATCAAGGTAAATGCAATAAAAAAAATTAAAATATTCATTTTTAAATTCCTAATTTCTATCCCAAATCATTTTTTATCAAAACCCCAAATTTTTCTTATAAAATCTATTAATCCAAAATATCTATTTTTTATAAATCTATAATTTTACAAGAAATAAATCAAATCAGTCCTTGAAATATTAAAATTAATCAATACCACATATGAAATTATCTAATTCATAAAATATATTAGATCCACCTACCTAGCTTTACTATTCATGAAAATTTTATAACTCCATTGAACAAATGTCAAACAAAATGGATGAATCCATAAAAACCTACAAGAAAGAACAATAATACTCAATATATGTCCATAGATACTAATATCCAATATACCCATGTCTTGATTCCAAATAGTGAATAATATAAAATAAGGTAAAATGAGAGAGGAAGAAAAATAGGTTTGACTTATGACTCATTGAACAATCTAACAATTATGCCTTAAATATGTTGATGAGGGGATGGAATATCACAAAATGTTTCCCAAATCACCCAATTAATTTTTAGTGAAGAATCTATAATTTTAGAGGATTTTTAAACATGAAAAACTAGTTTTTCCATTTTAAACACGACTTCATGGTCACCTTGAAAGGTCCCCAATATTTTGTAGTGTTCATGAAAGCATCTATACTCCAACAATAGAGTTCATGTTCTCTGGTACTATTATAGGACAATGTATGGGTTGTATTTGGTTCCCAAGAACCAACTAACATTGGACTTTCAATTATCAAAATATATAAATTCTTATAACATTATGATTATTCTTTTAAATAACATTAACATGTGATAATTTTCAGGGAATATATTTCATATCAAACAGTTAAACTAGTTCTCTAATATAATGGGAACCCAAAGATATAATTGAAATTTTATTAAATCGATAGGTATTATTGTCTTGATACATAATTCTGATAGGAAACATATGATGTTTGAGTATCAAGTGTTAGGGGCTCATAAGATATTGATACTTTTTCTCAATATTTTTTTACTTTTGAATATCCAATAACAAAGGTCACGAGGATTGATCCTCCAATAGTAATTCCATATGTTTATGTGTCATTGGATATTCCTAATAATAAATGTTTGTATTGGACATTCGACATGAGATCATTAATAATATATAGCATTAATCATGTACTTTGATAGGTGGATGAGAACCATGGAAATATATGCTCATAGATAGGTATCATATGTTGGGCCTCTTATGAGTGATATTAAATTAATTAAATAGAAAATAAATTAATTTTCTCATTCATATTTAATGAGATAAGATATACTTAACCCTTTTATGGAAATAAATGTGTCTTGTATAAAACTATGACCATGGAATTTTAGGGAAAAGTTCACTATAAAAAATAAAAGAATTAAATACTATTATTATTATAAGGTGAATAAAATCGGTACTCATACTTATTTATGAGATATTATATGGAAATGGATGATATTACATAGTGAGTGTTTTTCATTTTTGTAAATTTAACTTATTTTTTCTCTATGATTTCCTTGATGTGTTGCTAAAAATTGATCTTGAACTTCAGGTGTGTTTTACCTATTTCCACAGAGAAAGAGTCCTATAGGGACACACACTAAGTGTATACAGTTGAAATTACATAAATATATGTATCATGAATAGAAATATTATTTTTTTAAAAGTTTTATTAATTGAATTATTAAATAAATATTCTTCAAAAGTCACATGAATATAATATTTATTTTATCAAAAATAATATTTTTTTATGAAAGGATTGGTTAATAAATCATGTTTAATGATTTGGATGATGAAATAATATCATTTAAATAAATAAATAAATATTTTTTTATTTAAGGATATTAGTAATAACATTCATCACATTTTAAATATTAGCTTTATTATTTATAAGGATGTATGACTTTTGGAGTTTATATGGTTAAATAAAAAAAGGGTCACTGTCAAATTTATTTAATTTTCGACCTCACTATAAATACTATGGTTATATCATATTTCATGGGTGGTTGTCATTTGTCTCTTGATAATAGATTAGAGGATTTTTTTCTCCTCCCATATCTAATGATATAGAGAGAGTTTTCTCATACGATTGAAAAATGTCAAAAGGTTATTAAACTCTCCATTCTAGCATTAGCAGGTTGAAGATTTATGTTTGATGAGATTGATGGAGATTGTGTGGATATGTCTAGAGGAATTGAATTTTGGACTCTTTTGTGAAAACATCAACACCGAAGGGGTCAATTTCAGACTCAAATAATCAAATAGAAGCGGGACATCCAATATCTAATCTATCAAACAAGGTATCATCTAATTTTAATTTTTTCTTATTTAAAAAATTAAATGTTATTCATGTGATTAATCGGGATTCATACCATTAGATTTTTAATCTCTTTATGAATTCGATGTGATTATTTTAAAATTTACACATCTATATTAGACAAGTTCCTTCATGTGATATTAGAGTTATTGTGAAAATTTTTAATTCAATTTTTAAATTAAAATTTCTATTATTTGAGTAAATTTTTGATATATGGTCTTGAAAGTACCGATGATGCATCAATCAGAGGTCAAATGAACAAGATATGATCTTACAAATATTGATTTATTATCATGTTTTTATCATTATCATCATTTTATTTTATTTTGGTTTTTATATTAAATAATAATAACAATAAATTTATAATAATAATAATAATTTAAATGTTATTTATTATTATTATTATTATTTATAATGGGAATTTTATTAGAGTGTTTTCTAATTTTATAATAAAATAAAATTAAATTATAGATGAAAAAGCCACCCACATATTTTTAAACCCTCCACCGTAAACCGAGGGTTGTTTCAGATGATAGCACAAAAATTTCATGGGAACTAATTATATATATATATATATTGACATTGTGAGGTGTTACCAAGTTATCGATATTTTGGGTGGCTAGTAGTTGAGGGTAATCCTAGTAGGGAACAACCTTCCTTTCCCAGCCCAGGGATAAAGCCACATATTTTCAAAATTTTACTTTATAATTTTGTATGATTTTTACAATTTTTTTCCATTAGTTCTAAATTAATGTGTTAAATCTTGGTGTAATATGAAAATATAATTAAAATAACAAATGGACTTTTTTTTCTGGATTTTAGTGATTAAAATTGAACATTGTTTTTTAGATTTTGTGATTAAATTGTTATCATTATTTTAATTTTTATTTTCATTGTCTAAATAAATTTTATAATAAATATAAAAATCTTACATAATGTTTTTGTTTTCATGAGTTTTGGATTTTAGGATGAAAATTGGATAAGTCTTAAATTATGTATGTTTCATTAGTGACCTATGTATGTATAATATGTGGAATTATAGGAGTAATTCATTATCATGTATATAAGTGACCTCCATGGGAGTGGTTTTCATATGAGTCATTTGCAACCAGTTTACAAGTGATCTGTGTGTGAATCATCCTTGTAAAATATTTCCTGTTATGATTCATCTATTTATAATTCATCAATTTATGATTCATCTATATATAAATCACTTCCATATGAGTCATTCATTGGTCAGTATAAGAGTAACCTATATAGGGTTTATCCATGTATGAATAATCTATATATGATTGATTGTTCACTTTGATAATTTTATGAAGACGATCTTGAAATAGTTAAAATTCGAAAAAATAACTTTGGAATGAATCAAAATATATTTTAAGTCTTATTATCTTCCCAAATAAGGTAAAACGATCCCAGTAATCAACATGACATCCATTTAAATAAAGAAGGATAAAATCATGGAACTAAACCATATTGAAATTGTTCGAGATACACACCTAGAGAATATGGAAACTCAAATTGTACATATTGAATAGATTAGAAGAAGTGAGATATGGGAAATAAAACTCAAAAAGATTATAATGGAATTTGAATATCAATATGAATATTAAGTCTATAGTGATCACATGTGATAGGAAGATACTAAAACATGTTTAATATACTTGATCCATTTGAGGTTTATATAAAGGAGACAAGAAGAATATTATGGGGGTCGATCGATCAAGTGATATGGAGTTACCACTACCGAAGTGTTTATTTTATTTCTTTCCCCCCCACCACCAAATATAAATTTTTTATTAATACACTTTAAGGAAAAGTGGGAAACCATAGTTCGCAAAACAAATACCACTACATGAAGAAAGAGCTCATAAAATGATTAAAGACAAGACTAATATAATATTAGTCAGAAAATCTATATAATTCCCAGTGTAGAGTACTAACTTGGGTATCTGGATTATCACTATAGAGATCTTCAAGGTGAGTAACCATTCTTTTCATAGTCTGAATGAATTTCTCCGAGTTGATTTTACAATGGTTGAAGGCTTGATCCATGATTCTGTCTTTCTTATCTATCCATACTCCTTTCTCCTCAGTGGCATCGACTTGAAACCTTATTTCATATATTCTTTTAATATCCTCATTAGAGGTGTTGGGCCTAAAATGTTTTTCATTCATTTCTTACATGGGGTGGAGAATGAGCTTCAAAGACTCCCCTTCGACTTCTTCAATTACTCTTGTTTTCCTACTTGGTTATCCAATTTCCATATTCTATATGGATTTTATTTCTTTATTTCCACCATTTTAGGATAACTTAGATTCCATTTTTTTATGAATGTGAGAATAATCTTTACATTCCTTCGGGTTTTTCCCACTAACCAAAATATGTTTCCCCGAGTCATGCTTTCATTTTTTCCCTTTCTTCCTTCTTAGGAAGTGAGGTCATTTCCCTTGAATTTGGTCTAAACTATCCACTAAGAGTTCAAAATAACCGACATCACCTGAATCATCCCCCTCATGGGTCAATGTTAGTTCTTAAACATCCAATTCTTTAAAATAGGTTTTCAGCTCAACCGTCGGGCCTTCTTTGAGGGACCTCTACCTACACGGAGATTTCACCTTGTCTGCTTTAATCTCCAAGACATTCTTCATCCCCTCACTCCAAGACTTTTAAAGGGATGGGGAATTAGGAATTAGAGTGTTTGAGACTAGGTTCCCTAAGAAACTTATCTCATACATCCTTCCTTGTCCCCATTGTTATTCTCTAACAGCCTGCAAAAAAGACTCCCTTGCAGTGGAATTTCAGATGGCTCGGCCTCCATGCTGAAGTCAACCTCAAAGGAAGCAGAATCTTTAACAGCATCAGATACCTCCTTGTACTTAGATCAACAATGAACTTATACATACCTCTCATTACAAATTGATTCCTTTAGTTGAGATCCCCTAGTCCCGAATGTATTCCCAATCACCACATGGTCCTTAGTTGCATTTTATGTTGATGGAAAATTCTGGAGCTCATAGACCTGCACATCCTCCCCTATACTGCTATACAAGGGGGGAACACCTAGATCACGCCTCAAATAGGAAAATACCTCTACAACCCTCGGCTCTAGGACATTAGGTTTTTATCCATTCCCCGCACATGATGAAAAATTGTGCCCCGAACCAAATGTAATCAGTGTAGAAGGAGGAGAATACTCACCCAAATATTTAGGGGCCTCATTGCATGCCCCAATATCAAGAGGTGCAACAACATTCATAGACAAGCATGGGGGGACCCTTCTGCAATCAACTGATTGTGAATATTTATGAAGTGATGAATATAATTCTTATTGAGGATGACCTATGTGACAACAAAAAGCACATAAATCATACTAGTTCTAAAAAATGACAGGTTGGAGGTAGTGGAGCTTTTCTTTATCCTTAATCTAGACTTATTCAATAGTGGGTTTGGAGACACCAAATTTCACAAAAATATGGGGTTCCATTTGATGAAACAAAGTCATTGAATGCTCATCAAAAGATAAATACCTTCTGACCATATTTACTAGAAATTGAAATATAATAGGATTGTGAAAGGGAATGGGAAGTCCATGGAAGTTTACCCAAATTTCCATGGAGGGGGAATCCTTCCTCCAATGGAATTCGTAGCTCCAATGTAGAATAAAGAAGAGGTTCCCTTCATAGGAATGAATACCATTGGACCAAACAACATCGAGATCATCATCATTGGAGAACCACGGAAGGAATTACCGAATGTCTAGGAGCTCGAAGATGAAACTATCTTGGAGGGTCAAAGAATCCTTGACTAAATGGGAGAACCTATTGAGAGAAGGTTGTTATCAGCTGAACCGATCTCTTAGAGATATTCCATAGAGAGAAGACACCACTGAGAACTCCTAGAGAGAGAGGGAGATAAGTGCATCCTTAGTGGAGGGCCAGGACTTTACGGAAAAGTTGAATCTATGAGACTTTAGGTAAAAGGGATGGATCAGAGAATTGAGAGAGACACTTCTAGGGAAGGGGGGATGGGACTGCCATTGTCATCGCCCGAAAAGGAAAGCTGATGATAGGGTTCCATGAGGGAGAGTGTGTAGTCCTATTTCTCATCAGACTTTTTTTTGTTTATTTTATTTCAATCATATCTATAAAAATATCTCTACTGATGTCCAATTAAACTCATAGTGGTAGATCCAAGGATATTTCTCCCCACCCTTATTAGTCAATCGTTTTCTTTATTACTCATTTTCTCATGTTTTTATTTCTCGGGACGTGTTTGAAAATTTATGCAATATGAGGTACCATTGATCTTCTCTTTTGAATTAATCTTCTCTTATTCTCAATTTTACCACATAGGCCACCTAAAATTCATTCACTACCCATATGATTATGGGAATTAGGAAGCTTTATGAGTTTTTAGAGATATTTGGTCACTTAGTTAGGAAAGAGTAGGGAATGTGATGATTCATTGATTTATATGTTCATGATAAAATTAAAATTGGAGAGTAATCACTAAATGTTTCAATCGATTAGAGAGAGAGAGTGACCATGGGAGTTAAATTAAATTATTATTTAATAGATAAGTGAGGGTAATATATAAGGTAAGATAACTATTTAAAAATGAAATTCAAACACACGTTTTTTCAAATTCTCTACCAATATTGATTAATGATTTTAACACACACATAAAACACACAACATAAGAATAAAAATCTAAAAACTACCTCCTATACAAATAAAATGGATGTCCACCTTTTCATGTATTTAAATTTTGTTTTCATATTTTTCTTCCGTGATGATTGTGAAAACCACTACATTAACCTGAAAAAGTTTCCTGGGAGGTAGGCCAAGGGTTTTGTTTTTTATTTTCATTATATGTTCTTGTATTTGATCCAAATATAGAAATAAATTTACTCTTGAGAGTTAGAAATATAATAATCACAGAGTAAGTAGAGAGGGTGTTTTCACAATTCAATTGCAAGACACTCCATCATCCACTTATTCTTATACTAGAGATACTTTAGGAAGTGAAAACATTAAATAAAATATTTCTCAACTAAATATGATACTTAGAGAACTTTATAAACATAATTTTAATAATAATTAGTTATTAGCACCTAATATTCAATATGGATTTTATCTTACAAATTTGATGATCCAACTTCTTCTTAAGTTTGATGGATTAGAATAAAGGGACCCTAATCAAAATTTGAGGGAATTTGAGTATATGGGAAACAATTTCAAACCTATGGGAGTTTCAGATGCCTGGATTAGCTGGAAGGTTCTTCACTTATCCCTATATGGATTGGCTAAGGACTGGATTTACAACCCATTACTCGGAGAAGTCACCACTTGGGATGAACTCTAGAGGGAATTACATTAGAAAATGTTATTTAATAAAAGAAGTACCAAGAAGATAGAAAAAATATTTGCGATCAAGAAATCCAGTGGAGAAACTCTATAGGAATTTTGGGAGATATTCAAGAGTTTCAAATCATCCTTTTACCACCAACCATTTTGAGACCACTAATTTTTAGTGTTTTTAAACCATGGTTTATTAGAAAGTGGTATACACCTAATGGATACCTTATCTAGAAGATAAATGATTGGGAAATCACCAATTAAATCTATGGAGAATATATATATATGATCTTATAGAAGTATCAAAAATTTTGTATAAGATATAATGCAATAGGATTATAAGAGGTAAAGTGTGAAAAATATTCTTTCATTGAATCAAAAATTGATAAACTAATATCTCATGTGAGATAGTTATATTTAAACTAGGTTTATGAAGTATCATCATTTACACTCCAATGGATCTACTAGCTTTTCCATTATTTAGAGTAATTCATTGAAGGTTGTACTCATGAGTAAGAGAGTTATGATTACATGTACTATATGTAGTATAAATAACCCAACAAAAATAAAATATTCAAGGAGTACTCTATAAATCTATATAAATATTGTAACAAAAAACCAATAAGGCTACATTTCCATAATAATTCTCAAAAATATTACCAGGCCCCTCCATTTTAGAGTAACAAAGAAACTCAAGGGAAGAACCAAAAACCCTATATGAATTACAAGTTGAGATTACTAGTAGAGTCTCAATGAAACCAATAATATTTCATAATATCTCATGGGTTAGAGATAAGAATATGAAAGGTTAGTTAGTATAAATCATCACTAATTTGATTAACTAAGTAAATCATGGTTTTAGTAAACTCCATGCCCAATAAATTCATAATCCTAATAGAAATTAATGTTATATCTCTTTACAAAGATATAGGATGGTGAAACATAGTAAATAACCATAACTAGAAACCAAATTGAGAATTTGAAAGATGAAGGTGGAAGAATATATCCCTATAAAAGAATAATTAGTGGAGGTTCCTACAAAGATACAACCAATGAAAAATAAAATGGGAAAGAAAATATATAGAATCAACTTCAACCCCAACCACCCTTATCTTCAAGAAGAAATCCACCAAAGAAGACCATTAGAGAATCCATACAAAAAGAAATGTTATAAACATTAAATAAAGTGGAAGTTAACTTTCATTTATTAGATTACATCAAAAAAATACCATGGTATGTGATATATTCTATATTTTTTTTATATATCACTTTGAATTTCAATATTATAAATTTCACCAAATTGTTAATTTATGGTTAGTTTTCACATATTTTATATAAAAGAATAATTAAAATGGAT
Source organism: Viscum album (assembly GCA_963277665.1). Classification (NCBI taxonomy): domain Eukaryota; kingdom Viridiplantae; phylum Streptophyta; class Magnoliopsida; order Santalales; family Viscaceae; genus Viscum; species Viscum album. Next base: position 1,658,396,176 of record OY728163.1, read on the forward strand.
TATGAAAAAATATTTTTTATTTATTTTAATGTATTCTTATCAATTTTTGATATTAATTATTCAATGAATAATATTTAAGTGATGATTTTATTTTAGTTAATAATTATAGAATTATTTTTTTAATTTCATGGAAAATCTTGTGTTTCAATTTCAAATTCACTTTAGTATTTTTATCACAGAATATTGTATGTGTTGAATCTTAATTTTACTTTTTTCAAAAAATTATAAATATGCTTCAATATATATGTTATTTGAATACCATCAAATATATTTCAATTTTTAATTTAGATAATGAGCCTTGAAGTCAAATATGGACTAGATTCATCAATTTAGACATTACTTCAATGATTTGAGCATTGATTTTTATCTATTATTTGATTGGGATAAAATTTTGACAAAAAATAGATGATTAAATAAAGATCCTATTTGACTAGAGGAACCACTAGTTTGATCATTATTATAATCACCCACATGAAAAAAATAGTTATTTAGTTTAGATTGATTATTTTAGTTTCTTTTTTTATATAATTTATAACCATAACCTCCCCCACACAATATAAATAAGTGTTATTCACATATTTAGGGGGTGAGGGATTACCTTGTGATAGTTGAGGGGAATGTTATGATACTGATTTTTATTCTCCTTTAATTCTATAATCATAAACTATATAGTTTTAATAAAGTTCTATCACCCCCATTTTACTATTTCTCAATGTATGTCTTCTCTCTACTTTTATCTCTCTATTATCATATTCACTCTGATATCATGCACTCGTTAATATGAGGGACTAACAAAAGGAATATTTCGGGGGATTAATCTAGTGTCAGACTTAGATATTCACCCATTCATGAATGATTTTTCATATTTTATTGGAGTTAGGTTGAGGGTGATCTAAATTGGGTAATACACCATTATGTATCCAATTTACATTTGAGGTCTAGAATATTGTTCTAAAATATTATCCCTTTATGGCGTAGGTGGATGTGTATTGTAATAAAAGAGTACATTGTATACTCAAAACAGAGAAATAAGTGGATGTAGACATATAATGAAGTGTGTTTATTAATTGTATATAATAATAATAATAATAATTAAACTAAGGTTCACTATAGGCACTTCTACTAGGAGTGTTATGTTTCTAATTAAGTCCATTCAATTTGCATTAATTTTTTACGTGTAAAATTTTAGGTTTTTCTTTCCAAATCCACACCATCATGATTCCATTTCTTTCAGAAAATAGGAAACACAAAAAATATAATTAGTGATTATGATTAATAAGTGATTGAATTTGAAACATTCCCAAGTAAGATAACCCTAGTCTGCAACAATGATTCATAATGAACACAAACATTATCTTTTGTACCACCCCATGATAGGTGTGTTAGTATTAAACATTTATCAAGATGGTGTGTACTAAGACAATAAAATTATAAGGATATAAAAATTTATTTCTAGGAATAAATATATTTATGCCAATAACCCCATAACAACTTAGAATATGTTAAGAACTAGGTACTTTTTTTATCCTGTGAACCGTACGAGAGCTCACCTTCACTAATAAACCATGTGATTTGGTAGATTCAATCAATGTTATTCCTCGAAAATCCTCATTCTAAAATTCCTTATTTTTTTGAGTAATAACATGAAATATTATATGAAATCAAAAAATTAGGAGAAGCTATAAAACAACCTAATATATGTGACAACTTGTTTTTCAAAATGAAATAAATTTGGAATCAAAACCATGTAGTGACCAATTTATAGAATTTGAGAAATAATATTTTGATGATTTACATAAATATCTTACTAAAACTTCTACTCTACATTTTTAGGTCGATATGATGGGAAATAATGAGTTGAAATCAGATTTATAACACCCACTTGAATTGAAACATATGTTTCTTACATCTAATTTAAAATATGATTTTATTAATAAATTTGAGAATCTTATTATAATAATTTCAAATAATTTTAAACCTAATCAATAACCCTAACTACTAAATGTTTCGAAACAACATATTAGGTCCATAAAATGGTCATTAAGAGACCTTCCAAGTATTAATACCACTATTTTTTGCATCATATTCTCTTAGAAAATAAGTTAAAACCTCTAACATAGCCCTAAATGTGGCGCAAATCGATCCTCATAGAAGTTGTGAAAAAATAAATTGAAATATTTTTATGATATGGAACAAAAAACCCCATTTTATACTCCCAATGGGTGGAAGAAATTAATTTTTTTCCAAAAAATACTTTATACACCCTTATGAAAAATTAGAATAGTGAGTGAGTGCCTACAAAGTTTCATAACAGTCAGAGAGTCAACATTTACTATAAAAAATTGAACCATCTATCTTAAAAAGACCACTTCCCCATCCTTTTTTATACCAAATCTAAAAAATAATAGTTTAGAAGGATCCTTATTTTTTTATTTATGGAATTTATTGTGATATTTAGGTTCTCATAGCATCATAAGTCTAAGATAATACCATGTTCACATAACCCATTGGTATGTTTTGATATCAAAGGGTATATTTTGGGTTATAAAATTCCCATGGTACCTTTATAAGTTTTATGGTAACCATAATTTTATATTTTATTGAAAACTACATGGGGGTATTTATTTAGTAATTATAGTGTATGGATTCAGGTTTTGAAACCTATGTTAACAATATAGAAAATGTTTTCATGAAATGATTTGAAAATTACTTGGTTTCAACCTTCGAGAAATATAATTTCACATTGAAAATGGATAATGTTTTGGGCCATTTAATTTCAAAGGAATGAATTTAAGTATAAGGAAAAGGTTTTTATCATATTCATATTGAATTATCCAATTATTGTTGTTTCCGACGCTTTGGCCGGGGCGCGCACGTCCGTCCGCCGGGGAGGGTGCACTGCTTGTGGCCCCGCATTCCCGCTTTCCAAAGGCGAGCAGCATCCGTTCCTTGCTCAGGGACATCTTCTCCTTGATCGAAACCAGGATGATGGGATGTCGGTTCTTCCCTCCATGGATTCCTCCTTGGAGCTCATCACCTAGTCCGGGTCTCCCTCATAGATTTAAGACGGGTTCGCGAAGCTCATTCCTAGTGCCATATCTACATGGATGCCAGTTAATTATGTTGTTTCCATCAAGATACTCCAAGGGGTCTTGTCGGGATAGCAACCTGCGGTGAGGAGAATGGTCATGTTGGGGTATCGTCGGCATGTCTGTCTTGGGTCCCTTATCACAGGGCTTCTCGGGGGCGCAGAAGCCCAAGGCCTCCCACATCGAACGCGAGGAATGTGTACCATCTGAGGTTTTCCTCAGCTTCCCATGTTTAACATGGGGTATTTCACGAGTTTAACATCTTGAGGAGACGGATCGGGTTAAAGGATCCCTAGGGGGGAACACCGATGTTGGGGCCAGCACGTGGGCGACTTACCATATATCATGGAGTGGGAAAGGGTGGCATGATCTCACCGGGATGTGGCGGCCCGGGTAAGGATCAGGATTGATGGTGGAGTGAGACATGGGGCTTACGTTCTAAGATGTCCTAAGAGGGGGGATACAGTTTAATGTCATGCGGGATGCGATAGAGTTTAATGTCATGCGGGACGGAATACAGTTTAACATCATGCGGGACACGATACAGTTTAACATCATGCAGGATGGAATATAGTTTAACGTCATGCGGGACAGAATACAGTTTAACGTCATGTGGGACGGAATACAGTTTAACTTCATGCGGGACGGAATACAGTTTAACGTCATGCGGGATGGAATACAGTTTAACGTCATGCGGGACGGAATATTTGGGGCTTACACTCTGAGGTAGCCCAAGGTGGTCAGGGAACCGACATCGAGAGGTCGGGACGACCGGGTGGTGGGATTGAACCTCGTGGAGGCTTCCTACGTACCATGCGTTAGCACAGATCAAAGTCCACGTAGTTCGTTGGGATGGGGCTTACGCTCTGGGGCGGCCCATAAGAGGATTTCATGGTCGGTGCGCGCTCTAATCCCACGTGAGTCATGCTCAGTGTGGGAAACAAGAGGCAGTAGGGACCAGACGATCACGTCGCAAAGGGTGCGTCCGTGAGAAGCGGAATGGGGCTTACGCGTTGAGTGGCCCAAAGAGGAAATAGGTGCTTACGCGTGGTTAGCGGCCCTTGGTGTCGGGGCTTACTCCAGGGTGGAGGCCCATGGTGCGACAAAGCGCAGTGGGAAAAGGACTCCGCTGGCCTTGGCAGGGGGGAAGTACGGAGATGCACGAGTGCAGTCATCCGTAGGAAAGGCTAGGGGCTTACGCTCTGAGGCGGCCCTTCCCCCGCGGACAAACGCCGCTCCGACAAGGAGGATCTCATTCCATGTGAGGAAGAGTCCATTCCCGTGGAGACGAGTGGGCGTAATGAATGTCCGAGCTGGGGGGACCCTGCGTGCGGAGCACGGGGTCGGACCACAGTTTAACGTCTTGTGTTAAGGACGAGGTGCTTAGCAGTTTAGCGTCCTGCAGCTTGGACGAGGTGGGTTTTCTCCACACCCCTATGGCTTACATGCCCAACGCCCTCTACCCCTTATGGAGGGGAAGGCATCGGCAAGGCCGTGGTGAAGGGGGGCTGCTGGGAAAACCATCAGGGGGTCCACGTTAGCGTGGCTATGCGAAGAAGCAATAACCGTTAGCGTGCCTATGCGGAGAAGCATAAGGCAAAGAAACACAATGGGAAACACGGCCCAAGGGACCTTGAGGTTACTTCACACGAGCCTGGAAGGTCATGCGGGAAAACAAAGCATGGCGTGCATTCCCGGCAGGGGAGACATCAGGTGCCGGTGGAGGGGGCAGGCAAGGGGCGTCAAGGTGAGGAGTCCTGGGTTTTACGCGCAAAAGGGAATGTTTGCGCACAAAAGACCGGGACGACGCACAATTGGAGAAAAGGAATTGCGCGTGGAGAGGGAACTAAGCACAGGGTTTTGCGCACATGGCAGGGTATTGCGCGCACGAACCACGGATTGCGCGCAAGTGGGGAAACCAGGGGAAGGGGAAAATTCACTGAAGCCGGTGGAGTTGCGCGCAAAGGCGAACTCCGGGGCAAGGTTGCGTGGAATTCGGGATTACTTGGATGTCATCTTTCACGCAGGGGGAGCCGAATTGCGCGCATGAGAGTCGCTTCAGATTCCTCAACCCCCAAACTGTTCGGGGTCACCTTATATTTATAGGCGACCTCCGGCACGGAATCCAGGCGGCGCGTGAAATTTTTCGTGCTGGGAACCGCTTGCGTGCAAAATCATGCCGTGGAGAACCGGGGAGTGCAATTATTGCGTGCCTCACTGGTCCGATTCCGCGCATCCCAGGAGTACTTCGCATGCAGAACATTTTTGCGCGCGGATCCTCCTTTATTTCGCGCACCACTTCCCGGGCCTCCGGATCGGGCCTCTGACTCCGAATATGACTTCTCTTCGTCATTTCGAAACTTCCTTCGAGAGTTACGAGCATTTTTCAGCGTCAACAAATGCCCCCCCTTGGAATTGGATCGGCGAGAGGTCGCAACGATCGGATTCCAAGGGAAACACCGATACACTGAAATGCTGAGTCCCCTGATCCAGTTGCACGCAAAATTTCGATGGGGCGCGCAGAATGCCAGACTCGCGCGGAATCCTCTTTCCGCGCGGCGCGGAACCCTGGCCTCGCCTATAAAAAGGGCAGCTGGGTCCCAACTCCGTACTTTCGCTTTTTCCGCGCGATAAGCTGTTCGCTCTCGTGCACGAAATCACTCCGCGGCTGCGCGTAATAACTCACTGGCAGCGTGGAATTCCTTCCGAAATTTTACCGTGATTTCGTGCCAAACCGGGATCTTCCGCGCTTCGCGTGCCGATTGCGAGCTCATCTCCAGGATTTCATGCAACTCTTTCAGATTTCGCGCCGAACTCTCCAATTCCGCGCACTGCATTTTGATTTCACCCAACTCCCGAAAAATTCGAGATGGCTGAAAACCGAGTCGATGAGGGGGAAGCCACTGCCCGTAGGACAGAAATGGCGGCGAACGAGGAGGTTTATAGCGCTAAGGTGATCTTCTCCAACAATCTTACCTTGTTCAATCTGCTAAATCCGGCCCAAAAGATGTATCCCCTGTATGACAACCTCCCGCTCTGGAACTTTGGCATCCTGGAGGAGGTGCCACTGCCGGGCTTCAAAGTGGACACGCCGCGGTCTTGGGTGACTCGGGAGGAAGAACTTCCTCTCTACAACATCACCAACAACGGCCGTCCTTCCAGGGAAACTAGACACATGGATGTATATGTCCTGAACCCGAGGACTAGGACCATTACCGGGGACGAGCCTGTGGCGGAGGATTCTCTAGCCCTCTACGCGAGCACGTTCCGTCAAAGCATCATGGATGACACGAAGGGCTGGTTAAAGGATTGGGACCTGCGGTCCGGGGGAAACTTCACCAGCGAATGGGCCTGGGCATTCTGGGTTCGCCATACCTGTGACCAGTTCGGGGACGATCTGCGGTATATCGGCCTGTTCAAGGTGGTATGGACATCACAGTTCCATTTCCACCATCAGCCTGAACTCGGACCGAAGCTATTCACCCGGTGGTCTCCTGACACCAACACGGTCCACCTTCATCATGGGGAAGTAGGCATCAGTATCTGGGATGTTCACTGCATCGGCGGTATCCCACTGGAAGGTTACCAATATGAAGAGTTCATTCCTCCAAAGAACACCTAGGGAGAAAGGTCGCTGACGCCTTTACTGACGTGGCACCTGCTGCAGCTAGACAAGGAGAGGCTGGGGGTCAAGGACTTCCTAAAGGACGTGGCCTTCAAGGGCTGGTTCAGCATGTTCCTTGAAATGGATCCCACTGTCAAGATGCCGGGACGGGGCAAACGGTGCCCAACCACGACTCAGAGGAGCAAGGACGAGTCATACTGGAAGACCCTGGAGGCAGGGCAATACCAATCATAGGGCTACCGCCTCATTGAAGCCTGAGACCCGAACGTCCGGCATGCCGGGTTCCTTGCCGCCTTTCTGAGTGGGTGGCTCCTGCCGGTGCGGGACGCAAGGATGGGCGTCCATCCAACGACTTTGGTGACGACGGGCTCCATGGACACCAAAAAACGGTTCAACTTGGGCGTCCCCGTGCTGGCCAAGCTGTATACCATTCGGGGGTGCATCTCACGAGGGGGGTTGCCTCGGAGAGTCTGTGGTCCCTTCCAGTTCTTCCATGGCTGAGTGGCGGCTCATCTCGGCGGGTATACTTTCCCAAACGTTGTCCGTCCTCCGGGCGATGGCTTGTGACCGTCCTTACTAAACATTGCAGGGGTGGTGCCATTGATGCTCAATGAAAAGGGCGTGAGGATCCACATTGGTAACCATGACAACTTCAAATTCAGCCCGTTCCCCACCCCGGTTGGCCAGATGGTGGACAACGAGCGAGGCTCTCTGGAACAACAGGAATATTTCCAGAGCAATCGGGGTGGGGTGCTCGTGGCTTGGATTGACGGGAAGGTGATCTGCGAGCCGTACGTGCCATCCCGATTCGCCAGGCAGTTCGGGTGCCTCCAGCGAATGCCGAAGAAAGTATTCACGACTGTCTGGCAGGAGAAGAATCCATACGTCCTGCGCCATATGTGGTTGATGTTTACCACTTTCGGCTCTGGCGACGTCATTAATCTTCCTCCCACCGGGGTCGGCGCCGGCCTAGCAACCGAATATGCCGAAAACTGGACCATTGTGTACCCTGAGGGGATATTACGCAAGCGCGTCCAGAAACTCGAGGTCACTCGCACGGAAACCGGGCGACGGGAAAGAAGGACTGGTGCCGTCGGAAGGGGGGAACCAAGGGCACGTTAGGCAGCGAGGCTTGCGCAGGCCGGGACTTCGGCAGCGGGAACATCACATGGTGATGCCACGTCCTCGTTACCCACAGGGGGGTCACATGAGGCGGCCAGGGAACTGTCCGGGAAGCAGATAAGATATCTGCTCGAACCTTCCCAAGAAGCAATTCTCCTGGCATTGTGGTCGGCCTGGATGACCCTGCGGCAATCGTTGAGTGTCGAAGCCATCTGGCAGAAGATAATGCAGAACGGGATCCAAATGCCGGAGGTCGGGCTCCTTCGAATTACCAACCGATTGAACTTCCATCAGCGGGATTCTTATCTGACGGCCATAGACGCATACGCACGCCAAAGGGGGCTGCGTGCGGAGACAACTTTCCTAGTGAAAGTGATGCTCGGCCAGGAGCATGATCCGGAAGCGATCCTGCTGGGAGAAGGCGACAGGGATGAAGAGCCGGAGGGGGAGGAGGAAACCGGAGAGGATGAAGGCGAGGGAGAAGATGAAGAAGAGGAGCCCGAAGGTGAGGGTTCGCAAGGGGAGACCTACCAAGGGAGTCTCCGAGAGAGCGGCGAGATTGCCAACTCTAATCTCGACATAACCGAGATTCTCGAGGTTTGTCTCTGTATTCATTCATTTCCCTCATTCATCCATTCTACTTTCCAACTTCTAACTCACTTCCCCATCCTAATCAGGAGCAACTGAGCAGTGGACGGGTGTCCCCACCAGAGGAGGGAGGAGAGGAACCAGTGAGACATGATGGGGATCCGACACCCATCATTGAATTAACCAGCGCAGAGGGGTCTCCCCTTATGGCGGCTCCTGCAGCGACCGGAAGAATGGGGACCGACGCTCTGGATTCCTGTATGTCTCACGCTTCACTACTGGTGCTTGGTGTCAAAAGATCCTGTCTGACCAGCGTATGCCCTGCGCAGTGATCTCAACACTAGAGGCACATCAGGCTGCGGAGCCCGGGCCATCCGCGAGTGGACCAGTGGCGGACATACCACCTCGTTCGGAACATGCTCTCTACACTGAGTTGGACCCTTAAATAGATGAACAAAGGGAGGAGGACATCAGCGGCGTTATTCCTGAAACACGGTCGGAAACTGGTGGAGGCATCATTGCTGCTGGGGCGAGAGAAGGTCGCCCAGATGTCGAGGATTCTATTCCTCGCGAAGACATCCCTGGGGCGGATCTTGCTGCCGATCTGCTGGCGGCCTTCCCTATATACCGACCTGCTGACCCTAAGGAGATAGATGACTCAGACTAAGAGGCGGCTGAGGAGAGCCGGATGACACGGCACAAGGGGTGGAAGTGTATCCAGCGCTTTCTCAGGCAGCACCAGTCCGATTGGCTGAGGCGGATGGGATCACTTCAGACCTGGCTGTGCTACCTGTGTGCCGGAGGGGATGATGCTCAGTGCCTTCATCTGACGGTCCATGATTACATGGCCGAGAAGATACGCGAGAGAAGCCGGCGCACCGACATTTCCCAGTGTCGAGAAGAACCGGCGAGCGCTCAAGCGCTGCTGAGGGCGGAGCAGGAAGTCCAGCACCTCGAAAGGAAGGAGGTAGATAAAGAGGCCTTCATTGAAACATGCTCTGAGCTTGTGGAGCAACTGAAGGCCCAGCTGGCTGATGCACAGGAACAACTGGTGGAGGCGAGTCACCAGATGACCGTGCTTCGAAGCGAGTGGGCGCAGGCACAAGCTAGGGCTGATGAGCTGCGCTCTGTGGTGGCCGATGAGGAGAGAGTCTTCGAAGAGCGAAAAACATCCCTGGAGGCTACCATCCAGAGGGTAGCAGCGCTGGGAAGATCACTTCAGCATGCTAAACCCTGAGGGATTTGTTTTTTCCATCTCAGGAACTTTTTGCTTGTACTGCTCATCGTCTCAATCCAATATATGGCCAAATCCACTCTTTTGTACCCTTGGTTTAATGCGATCAACCATAGTTTCGAAACAAATAACAACTCATCCCTAGGCTACTGTGGGTCGTGCCCAACGCGAGAAGCAAGAGATGCTCGTACCATCATTCCGTTCAACTGTGGGGCATTGACAAAGCTTCAGGCATCCAAAATTGGGCCTGGACTTTTGAGGAGACCCCGAGCCGATTGATGTGTCGACGTCTCAATGTGCCTTAACACACGAGTGGGGAAATGCCGGGGGCATTGAAATCCATTCGAACACAGGGGGATGGAGAGAAAGGGTTCATCACACTGCCCAAATTCGGAACCCAATGGGGCGCAACCATGGAGGATAACTCTCAACCGTGGCGGAAACACAACATCTATATCACATTGTCCCGGAATGGGAGGAAAATAAATGATGGCTGACCGCTGATCATGTTTGCAACACGGGGCCTAACTCAAATATCGTTGGTCAGTTTTTCGGAACGTTGGCCCAGGACAGTAGGCGGACCATAGGTCGAGCGTCCGTACTGTAAGGGGGTCCCGTCAAACATGACCAGTTCTCCAGAATATTGGCCCAGGACAGTAGGCGGACCATAGGTGGAGCATCCATACTGTTTGGGGGTCCTGTCAAACACGAAAGGAAATTAGGGTCCGAAGAAGGGGGATCTCAAAGCGCGGGAGGTGGAGTGGTGGCTTGTTCGAACAGAGTCCAACACTCTCGATATTGCACCACCATGGCGAAGAAGCATTAGGCGGATGTACCAACCTGATCGCGGGTCGTCCCAATTTCCAGGCAGGACCTCTTTGGCGAGAGAACTGCCGCTTCCCATTATTACCATGGGGCATCCCGAACCTGCTCGGGGTAAATGTCCCGATTACACCACTTGTCATGAAGTTGGGCCGAGGGGCCGACAATAAAGAAGGACGTGGTTCAGCTAATCCCTGGGGCTGGACCCAAGAAGAAATGTCCGAGCGGTCCTACGTATCTCATTAGGATGAGAATCAAGCCACACGTAGTTCTTGAAGCACAGTTTAACGTCATGTTAGACGAAATACAGTTTAACGTCATGCGGGACGGAATACAGTTTAACATCATGCGGGACGACATACAATTTAACGTCATGCGGGACGAAATATGGATCCTAGTTTTAGTTCTTAGAGCTCGGACCATGAGGATCTTAGTTTTATGTCTTAGAGCTTGGACCATGAGGATCTTAGTTTTAGGTCTTAGAGCTCGGACCATAAGGATCTTAGTTTTAGGTCTTAGGGCTCGGACCATAAGGATCTTAGTTTTAGGTCTTAGAGCTCGGACCATAAGGATATTAGTTTTAGGTCATAGAGCTCAGACCGTAAGGATCGTAGTTTTAGGTCTTAGAGCTCGAACCATAAAAAGGGGAGAAAATGACACATGGCCAGACGGTTACAAAACCCGACGTGAAGGAGGACCTAATACCGACTTAACATGTGCTCTCTGGGGAAACGATCGAGTCGAGGGACCGAACACGGAGGTAGGCTGGACCCGCGGGGAAGTGCCCCAGGCGTTCCTACGTATCTCATAAGGATGAGAATCAAGCCATACGTAGTTCTGAAAATGACATGGTAAGATACCAGTGCCAAGGGAATAGGGGAGTGCGGGCGTGGCCCTTGCACTAAAAGAAGCGGAATTTGATAAATCTTGTTTGTCCTTTAAGGTGAGTGGTTTTTTTGTTGTGTAGCGACAGGACCAGAGTAGCAGGCCATGGTGTCGCCACAAGCATCAAGCCGTGATAGGCGTTGACAAATGGAATGGCATAAAACCAATACCCAACGTGATGTCCTCTACAACGAGGTCACCGCAATGCAGTTCCATTTTTCATCGTACGGCCGGGACGATAATGTCATAGTTTAGGGTCGTGTGATAGGACCAACAGAACAGTTTAAGGTCATATGGTTTGGACCAACAGCACAGTTTAAGGTCATATGGTTTCGACCAACACCACAGTTTAAGGTCATATGGTTTGGACCAACAGCATAGTTTAAGGTCATAAGGTTTTGATCAACAACACAGTTTAAGGTCATATGGTTTGGACCAACCGAGATAGGATCCTCGGGCAAAGGGGCCTACGAGGGTTCAACAATCAGGGAGGGGCAGCAGATGCTAGTTCCCAGCTAGGCTGGGCCCGAAACGCAATGTCTGGGCGACTCCTCACTCCCCTAAGGGGATGAAGGTCAAGCGGCACGCAACCCGTAAAGAAGAGACCCAAGCACATACTCTAGCTCTCATATCGCAGGATCCTCGAGAGACACCATTACACAGCTCGGTCTGTCTGAGGTATGGGGGTGTACTGAGGGTTAGTACAAGGAGTGTCAAGATTCCACCTTGACATGGCGGGTCGGAACATGACATGAACCATGCCACCAACATTCAAGGCTTGGGGAACCGGCGTGATGACTGAGAATTACTGTTGACCATATTTGCAACACAGCATCCTATCGTGTTAGCCATGGGGAAAAACAAATGAGCATCAACCGCTGACCATGTTCGCAATGCAGGATTTGTATCAATTTGTTGTCTGAAACCCTCGGGGGCGTTGGCCCATGTTGGTAGGAGAGCCCTTGGGCGTTGTATCCAGGCCGTTCTTGGGGGTCCCTCTGGGTATGAAGGATGACGGGGGCCCGAATGAAGGGGAACACGAAGCTTTGCAAGTGGATGGAACTTTCCTAAGTCGAATCTGGCACTCCAAGTTCTAGACCAGAGTGCCTTGAGCACATCTGCAGACCACTGGAAAGGGTCAGAGGGCTCAGTCCGAGAGCGACCAAGAGATGGCGGATCCCTGGGCAAAAGAGGGGGCGTAATTCCAAACACCCTGGGCACCGGGAGATCGTGGGATCTCCTAAGTGATATGGATGGACCTGACATCTAGGTGTTCAGGTGGTCCTACGTATCCCATAAGTATGAGAATCAAGCCACACGTAGTTCTTGATATGTGTCTTTAAGTGACATTGGACAGAGGAGGGCTCAACCCTGAGGACAGAGTGTGCGTGGTGTAGCTATCGCAAACCCGACGTGAATGGGGACATACTCTCACACCACGCCACGCGACCCTGTGGTCGAATTCCTAAAGGAGAAACAGATGCGACAACGGACCTCAAGCTGGACCCAAAGATGAAAGGTCTAGGCGTTCCTACGTATCCCATTAGGATGGGAATCAAGCTAGACGTAGTTCTGAAAATACAGTTTAACGTCATGTTGGACGAAATATAGGTCTTAGTTTTAGGTCTTAGAGCTCGGACCGTGAACAGAAAGGGCGGAGTTTGGTCACTCCTGGGCTGGACCTGAGACGAAATGTCCGGGCGGTCCTACGTATCCCATTAGGATGGGAATCAAGCCACACATAGTTCTTGATATATAGTTTAACGTCATGTTGGAAGAAATATAGATCTTAGTTTTAGGTCTTAGAGCTCGGACCGTGAACAGGGAAGAACCAAAAGAGGATCTTAGTTTTAGGTCTTAGAGCTCGGACCATGGTGCCCAGATGCAGGGTAGAGTGTAGTTTAAGGTCGTGCTGGACCATACAGTTTAAGGTCATGCTGGACCATAGAGCCCAAATGTAAGGCAAAATGCAGTTTAAGGTCATGCTGGACCGTACAGTTTAAGGTCGTGCTGGACCATACAGTTTAAGGTCATGCTGGACCGTACAGTTTAAGGTCATGCAGGACCATACAGTTTAAGGTCATGCAGGACCATACAGTTTAAAGTCATGCAGGACCATACAGTTTAAGGTCATGCAGGACCATACAGTTTATGGTCATGCATGACCATACAGTTTAAGGTCATGCAAGACCATACCTGTTTAAGAAAAGTACTTCTTGAGGATCCTAGCATTGGTGGGAGGAGTGATGCGCTCACCATCCATATTCACTAAGGAATACGCACCACTGGGATAGACCTTATGGACAATAAAAGGTCCCTCCCACTTGGGTTCCAACTTCGGTGGTTTCCTGCGGGGAATCATTGGCACTCTGAGAGCCAACATCAGGTCACCTTGCAGGAAGGAGCGGAGGCGAACCTTCTTATCGAAAGCTCGAGCCATCCTACTCTGATGCCTTTCCAGGTTATGTAAAGCGCGAAGCCTACTTTTGTCCAGCACTTCCAATTCGGCTAGAAGGATCTCGGCAACTCTGTCCGGTGCTTGCTGGTCATAGACCGCCGTGCGCAATGAGGGCAGTTGGACCTCGATGGGAAGGACGGCCTCAGCTCTGTATACCAGGGAATACGGGGTCACCTAGGTGGAATTGCGAGTCGTCTTCCTATAAGCCCAGAGGGCGTTGGGGAGCTTTCCCGGCCAACTTTTCTTGTTCTGACTAACCATTTTTTGCAGAATGTTAGAGAGGGTTTTGTTAAACGCCTCAATATATCCATTCACCTGCGCATGATAGCAGGAGGTGTGGTTAGAGCTAATGTTGTACTTGGCGTACAATCTTTTCAGCTCAGCCGCTCAGAAGTTGGTTCCGTTATCCGTGAGGATAGCGTGAGGTATTCCAAATCAGTGAATGATATTGGAACTCATGAAGTCGGCGATAGAACCAGCCTTGACTTCCCTAAGCGGGGCTGCCTCTTTCCACTTTGAGAAGAAATCTGTGGCGGTTAAGATGAACCGGCACTGGCGGGCCGTCGCCGGCGGGTAGGTCCCTACGACGTCCAACCCCCAGACTGCAAAGGGCCAAGAATACTTAGTAGTATGGAGAGGCTCCGGTTGCCGATGCACAAAGTTAGAATGAAATTGGCATGCATGACACCTCTTGGCATACTCGATGCAGTCGTGGATCATGGAGGGCCAGAAGTATCCCAGTCTCCGAATCTGGTGGGACAACTTCGACCCGGCCTGGTGGGAGCCACAGGAGCCAGCGTGCACTTCTTGCATGACCTGCGAGATCTCAACTCCTTTAAGACAATGGAGGAGAACACCGTCAAACCCACGCCTGTAAAGGAGCTGCTCACGACTGGGACCACATTGAAGGGTGAACTGCGGCGCGCGGCACCGGATTCATTCCCGCTCTTCTCGGTCCATTGGAAGATTGCCGTGCAGGTGATATTCAACCAGAGGAATCCTCCAGTCAGGAACTGTCTCGATCACCACGCTTGGAACCCTAATGGGTCCTGACGCGGGGGCACCAGTGGTGAGATGGTTCACCCTCGGTCCACGACCACCCTCCGGGATAACAGGAGAAATGACTCTTCGGTGCGCCACATGGATGATTAGGTCATCCTGTTCGAGCGCCGCGAGTGATGTGGCCAGACTGGCCAAAGCATCTGCTCGACTGTTCTGTGACTGGGGAACGTGAACAACATCTGGTCAGGATGGGAACTTAGCCATTAGATGGAGGGTGCACTCTAGCAACGACATGAGTTCTGGCTTCCTAACAGCATAGTCGCCTTTAACCTACTTGATGACTAGATCAGAGTCCCCTTTCACACACAGGTGGGGTACGTCAACCTCCAGAGCCAAATCGAGGCCGTTGATGAGGGCATGATATTCTGCCTCATTGTTGGTGCAGCCCTCTGACAACAAGAAAGAATATGGCAGAACGACTTGAACCGGGGTGATGAAGACGATACCCAGGCCCACTCTGTTAAGAATAGGATCATTGATCCTTCTACCGGTAGGGCTTCGGGAGGCACCATCAAAGTGCATCTGCCAGCATGGGGTGGCGTGATCGACTGAGAGGATTGCCTCATTAAGAAAGCCCAAATCCAGTGGTTGGTCCGCAGAGGCTGGATAAGCAGCTAAGAAGTCTGCCAACTCCTGTCCTTTGACGGCCTTCTGAGGTACGAACCTAATGTCGAACTACTGCAGGATCACCACCCAGTATGCCAATCGGCCGGTCAACATAGGCCGACTCAGGATGTATTTCAACGGGTCCACCCGAGAGACCAGCTGTACCTCGTGGTGCTGCAAGTAGTGCCGCAGTTTCTATACAACGAATACAAGCACTAGGTAGCTCTTCTCGATGGGAGAGTATCTAACTTCCGCGTCGAGGAGCATGAGGCTGAGGTAGTAGAGGCTATTCTCCATTCCCTCGTTGTTCTTTTGGGCAAGAAGGGCGCCGAGGGATCGCTCCAGGGCGGTCATGTAAAGGGACAACGGCTTTCCGGGAGTGGGTGGCATCAGGACTGGAGGTTAAATCAGACACTGATTGATTTCCTCAAAAGCGGTCTGGCACTCTTCATCCCACCCATATGCGACGCCTTTCTTCATGAGCCGAGAAAAGGGCTTACACTTGCCGGCCAGATTCGCAATGAATCGGCGTATATAGGCTAAGTGGCCTTGGAGGACTCGAAGCTCCCGAATATTACTCAGGGGAGGCATCTGACTGATGGCCCTGATCTTCTCGGGGTCGATCTCGATACCTCGATACCTGACGATGAAGCCAAGAAACTTTCTGGAGGTGAACCCGAAGGCACACATCAACGGGTTCATCTTCAAGTGACGATAACGGAGAAAACCGAACAATTTCTCAAGGTCCTTGAGATGGTCCTGGTGCTGATGAGATTTGACCACCAGGTCATCTACATAGCACTCCACCAACATCCCGAGGATCGGGTTGAATATGCGGTGCATAGCCCGTTGATAGGTGGCACCCACGTTCTTCAGGCCGAAGGGAATAACCCGATAGCAGAAAGTGCCCTGGGGGTCCCTGAAGGCAGTGAACTCTTCATCCTCGAGGGCCATCCGGATCTGGTTATACCCGGAGTACCCATCCATGAAGGAGAGGGCTTGGAACCTGGCCGTTGCGTCGATCAACAACTCTGTCACGGGAAGGGGAAAGTCATCCTTCGGACAGTGGCGATTAAGATCGCGGAAGTCGATGCAGACCCTGATCTTCCCATTCTTCTTCCTGACGGGCACAATGTTGGCTAGCCACCTGGGGTACTGGACTTCCCTGACGAAGTTGGCCTTAATAATCATATCAAGTTCAGCCTCAACCATGGCACCGTGAAAGGGGTGCATTTTTCTGGGAGGCTGCTTGAACCCGCAATGGTTTGATGGGAGGCCAAGGCGGTGGATGGCTACCTGGGGATCTAGTCCTGGCATCTTGTCATAACTCTAGGCAAACACATCACAGTGCTGTCTGAGGAAGTCTATGTACTGTTTCCGTTCCTCAGGAGTCATAGCGGCACTGACCAATGTGGGTCTCGGGTCCGCCTCACTACCGAGGTTCACCTGTACGAGCTCATCGACCATGGCGGAGACACCCTCCTAAAAGGTAGGAGGAGCATCTTCCATGTCTTCTTCTCCTCTTGGGGAAGGATCGTCCACGGGGGGAGCCGTTTCGGGGCTGCTCGACCCCGATGGGGAGCTAGCACCGGCTTGGGCGGCAGAGGTCGTCACGACGGGAGACTCATGCACTGCGGAGACCGTAGTGACAAAGGCGGTTGATCCAATCCCATTCGGCCTGCGGCCCAAGGGGCCACGTTTACGACATCGAAGCAGTGGTGTCGTGTTGGCTTAAGCCGGTCGATCTCGGCTCGGCGAAACATGCACATATGACGTACAACTGTTTCCATAATCCCAACGTCCTGATATCGTACGGGGGTAGGAGGCTCGGGGATCACCCGGGCCTGGTTGGTGTAAGAGTACGAGGTGATTTCCCGCCGTCGCTTAGACCCGGAAATATGCATTCCTCTGGTACCCAAGACAACAAAGGACACTCCCATATCGGGAGTCGTGGCCTCCAACCGATGGATTGGGAAGACATATGCATCATCCAAACCTGTCCAGGGATCACTCGCGACAGCGGCGGGCTCAACCTCACCTGCCAGGATCTGCTTGTCCTTGCTCTTATAATAGTCAGTGTCCAGGTAACGAGCTTCACAAGAGGCAAACAGGGATGCATCTCCTTGGATCACACCCAATCGACCCTTAAGGGAGTATTTGAGGCACTGATGGTATGATGAGGGAACTGCTGCGTGAAGATGGAGCCACGACCTTCCCATCAACGCGTTGTAGGCAGTGTCCTGAGAGACAACCATTAATTCAGTATTGGAAATTAAGCCGCCGAACTGGGTCTTCAGACGAATCTTCCCGAGTGGAGTTTTCTCAGTCCTGTCATACCCCTGGATTCTGAGGTCGGAGGGAGTTAAATCATCCTCGGACAACCCCATTTTTCGCAGTGTCCAAATTGGGATCAAGTTAATCCCAGAACCCGTGTCGACAAGACAGCGACTGACCTCCATGCCATTGAACTGGACGGTGATGTACAGCGAGCGGATGTGCCCCTGTATGGGAGGGTCTTCATCTTCACCGGAGAATGAGATAACCGCCTGACATTCAGCATCCTCAATCACCTCGGTGTGGAAGGCTTCTGCGGCCGCTACCTCCGTTTCAAATTGGAGGGGGCTCCTTAGAGCCTCGGCGAGCACCTCATGCATTTCAGACGACAGGCGGAGGGACTCAAGGATATAAAGCCTCGCCGGAATGCCGGCCAGATGCCTCAGGACATCATACTTTCGCGCCAAACGTTAGTTTCTGCTCATAGGAGGTCGCTCTGCGATTGGGGGCATGACGGGCCCTGCTGGTGGGACCGGTGACTGACTGGTACTAGGCACATCCCGCTGTTCACCAGCTGAAGCCCGGGAGGTGGCTTCCATGCTAGGCCCAGAAGGCCATAGTCGGCCAGTAGCAGGGCTGGGCTGGTTGCGATGCGGGCAAGGCGGTTCCGCCCGATCCAGCAACACAAACGATTATGGGAGAGAACCTGTTGTCACCGGATGAGAGAGCCGCGAGTGCTGCTCTCTACACCGGGCCTGCTGCCTGGTCTCGATGGCATGCACGGCCTGACTGGAGGTGACGACCACCATGCCCCGACGATTCACGTAGCCACGGCTCCGTCGACGTTGGCGACGGCTGGGGACATTGGGGAGGTTCACCTGGCGCTCCTCGTCATCGGGTGCCATGAAGGGATTTACCAACTCTACTATTTTAACCGAAGCGTACCCCGGGATCTCAGGGAGATCCACCTAGCGCTCCTCACCGTCGGGAGCCAAGAAGGGATTTAACAACTCTACGGTGTTAACCGAAGCGTACCCCGGGCTCTCGGGGAGGTTCAAATGGCCCTCCTCGTCATCGGGAGCCACGAATGGTTTTACCAACTCTACGGTGTTAACCGAAGTGTAACCCAGGCTCTCGGGGAGATCCACCCGACACTCCTCGTCGTTGGGAGCCACAAAGGGATTTACCAACTCTACTGTGTTAACCGAAGCGTACCCCGGGATCTCGGGGAGGTTCAACTGGCGCTCCTCATCGTCGGGAGCCACAAAGGGATTTACCAACTCTACGGTGTTAACCGAAGTGTACCCCGGGCTCTCAGGGAGATCCACCTGGCGCTCCTCACCATAGGGAGCCAAGAAAGGATTTACCAACTCTACGGTGTTAACCGAAGCGTACCCCGGGCTCTCGGGGAGGTTCAACTGGTGCTCCTCGTCGTCGGGAGCCACGAAGGGATTTACCAAATCTACGGTGTTAACCGAAGCATACCCCGTGCTCTTGGGGAGATCCACCTGGCGCTCCTCATCGTCAGGAGCCACAAAGGGATTTACCAACTCTATGGTGTAAACCGAAGCGTACCCCGAGCTCTCGGGGAGGTTCAACTGGTGCTCCTTGTCGTCGGGAGCCACGAAGGGATTTACCAACTCTACGGTGTTAACCGAAGCGTACCCCGGGCTCTCAGGGAGATCCACCTAGCGCTCCTCACCGTCAGGAGCCAAGAAGGGATTTACCAACTCTACGGTGTTAACCGAAGCATACCTCGGGCTCTCAGGGAGATCCACCTGGCGCTCCTCACCATTGGGAGCTAAGAAGGGATTTACCAACTCTACAGTGTTAACCAAAGTGTACCTCGGGCTCTCGGGGAGATCCACCCGGCTCTCCTCACCGTTGGGAGCCAAGAAGGGATTTACCAACTCTACGGTGTTAACCGAAGCGTACCCCGAGCTCTCAGGGAGATCCACCTAGCGCTTCTCGTCGTGGGGAGCCATGAAGGGATTTACCAACTCTACGGTGTTAACCGAAGTGTACCCCGGGCTCTCGGTCGAGGAGTCATCCATTACCGGATGGGGTCTTAGAGGGATCCCCATTTCCAGGGGCATGAAATCGCCAAGCGTGCGAGAAGACGACGGAAACGGCAGGGCACATTCTTTCTTCTTGCGCCACCGCCTGCTCTTCTGGGAAGAAGTAGGCTGGGAAGACGATGCCGAAGCGGTGCCCGCGGATTCTGAGGGATCTGGCTGGTCCAGGTGGGCATGGATGATGCCATGGACACGAGCGACTGTCCTGTGGGCCATCCAGTAATTATACATCCAGGACCCATGGTCAGAAACCTGTTCCCACCCATCCCCGTCGTCACTACTACCATCTGATCCCACGAAGACACCTGCCACCTGTGCCGGGGCTGGGCCCAACCTGACTATGTTGTTGTCAATCTGGTATTAGAGCCAGTCCTTGAACACATAGCATTTCTAGACGGTGTGTCCCAGGAACCGATGATAAGGGAAGTAGTTATGGCGATCCGTGAGACACACCTCTTCTGGCTTCCGACACTCAGGAAATCGTACGATCCTCTGCTCCAAGGCGCTACGGAAATAACCGGGGACCTGTGCCTCGCCAAACGAGTAAGACCGATTCCTTCTTCCTGGATAGGGGAATATTGGGGGCTGACCATGTCCAGGGGCCAGTGGAGCAGGCCGAGGAGGCAGAGCCGGATTACCTCGCCTTGGGGGCGGCGGTGCGTTACGCGGAGGGGCCTGCCGATTTTGAGGCGGTCGCTGCTGGGCCGGAGGCTATGGGGGTGGACCCCTATGAGCCTGCTGATTTGGCCTCACCGATAGCAACTCCAACTATCTGGGGGCCTCTATCTGCGCCACAGCAGTGGGCTCGGCTCTGGAGGCTCTCCTTGCAGAGATCACAGGAGGCAGCGGGCGTGCCTGACTAGCCTGTTGCAGGGCTTCTTCGAGGCGCTGAGCCTTGTCCGAGAAGTCCCGGAACCCTCCAGGGTAATTCTGCATGATCAGGGAAGGAACCAAATCTGCCTTGACGTTCCCCACACACATCGTCAGTAATTGCTCCTGAGTCAGTGGCATGTCAAGGGAGTACGTGAGCCCCTTCCACCGGGCGACGAAGTCCGCGACTTGCTCATCGGGCCATTGCATGCACCTGAAGAGGTCTGCAATGTTCGTCTTCCAGGTTGTGGAACTAAACTGGTAGAGGAATTGTCAGCGATGGTCCTCCCAGCTAGTAACTGATCCAACAGGGAGCTGGCTGTACCAAACGAACGCTGGTCCTTCCAGTGTCTGAACGAAGCACCATAGCTTGGCAGCCTCCTGCTGCGCCGGAGTCCCCAACATAGGCCCGCACCTCGAGTTGAAGTGGGCCAAGTGTTGTGGCGGGTCTCTGGTCCTGTTAAAGGGGGAAAAAGTGGGGTTCCCAAATCTCAGCAGGGCTAGCATGTCATCCACCCATGCGGGGTATGGCTTACCATCCGGTGGGATCGCCACCTGCTGAGTTTCCAGGGCCTCCAAGCGAGCGACGAGTACCTCCATCAGAGCATCCGGATGCAGATTCATGTCCTGACGAGGATCTCTAACCCCAAGCGCATTTACAGGCTCTTAGATATGATAGTCGCGCTCAGCGGCTCAAGGGGCAGCTGGCGGAGCGACTCTCGAAGCAGCGGGAGGAAA
This sequence comes from Viscum album, assembly GCA_963277665.1. Lineage (NCBI taxonomy): Eukaryota > Viridiplantae > Streptophyta > Magnoliopsida > Santalales > Viscaceae > Viscum > Viscum album. The sequence continues at coordinate 1,658,417,624 of OY728163.1, forward strand.
CTGAGTAGGGTCTCCCAGGTTGCCTCGCTGCTCGGGAGGGTTAGGCGAAACATATCGCGCCCTCTTTCCATGGGCTCCAGGGTCTCCCCTGTCGGCGAACATGACACGGTCGCAGTTGCCCGGGGGGATCTCAGCAAGGGGTAGATGATCCTGCCCCTGCTGTCCTGGTCTAGGGTTGCTGTAGACAGGCCGCCGCTCTGCAATGTGTTCGGCCAGGAGCTCATCAACCAGCCTCTTTTGCTCGGCTAGCTGTTGGCACAGCATGGCCTTCTCGGGATCTTCCTCTGCCTTCTGCACTGAGGCAGATGGGTTGGCGATTTTGACAGACCCGATGGGCTCTTTACCCTTGCCGATGTTTCGACTCAGCGCCATTGCCTCCGTGGGTACAGGAAGGTCTAGGAGGCTCCTCTGTTGGCGAGTAATCCTCCCAGATGGGTCCAGTAGCGGCTTGTCCTCAGGGGGTGAGTCCCCGTCGAGGGGCTCCACAATGTTTCCCTCATCTGAAGGTTCAGCCATGTTGACCGCTACTGCCCTTGGCGACATTCCATCAGGGTCGCCCAGTGGATCGGGCTGGCGGAGGATCGCACAGAAGAGGAGAGAAGCGTACTGCCCCCACCCACGGACCTGTGCGTGGGGGGTGGCCTCCTCAATAACTCTGCATAGTACTTGAAAACTCTGGACACATTGTTGCTGAAGGGCCTCGTGGAGGCCCAACGACTCGGGGTGCCGGACCACGGGGAGTGCTGCTAGGTCAACCCGGCGGAACTGCTCACCAATCTCCCCAAGATGCGCCTGGCTCCCAGGATAAGGCGCTAGCTGATGACGGAGGCGAGAGTGAGTCACCCGAAGAATCTGGCAGAAACATTCAAACTCTCCTGGGGTGAGTGACTCAGGTACATCAAAACCCGATTCCGCGACCGGCCAAAACTTCTCAGGGAAGTGGCCCACTGCAAGAACGGTCCAGAAGCTCCACGGCTCCAGCTCGGGGTCCGGAACTTGCCGCCCCTTCTCGTCCACAGAGGAAAGTCAGGGAATTAGAAATGGCGCCGAGGCAGGCCGTCGGGGCAGCGGGCTGGCCGGCGGGGAATACGGCGAACAAGCCGATTGGCCGCTGATCCCTAGGTCATCCTCCCGGGGTTGCAGTGCCCTGACCGCCACGTCGTGATAGGATGGGCCGGTGGATGGGCCTCCCATCACAACGTCGGTGTTCGCCGAGGGTGTGTCACCTCGTGATCCATCCGTCGGTCCCCAGATAAGTTCCTCACCCTCCTTAACAGGGGCAGGATGTGCTTCCAAGGAGATCAGCGGCAACTGCGGGCTTGATCCCTGGTGGTACTCCAAGTCCTCGTCCTCCTGGATATACCTTCGAAGGGAGGAGGGAATCATACGGATCTCGCATTCGGGGAGTAAGAGACTGACGTGCCGCGTCCCCATCCCTGCCCTCAACTCGAAAGGTTGGGGGGGAGGTTCTATCGTCGAGTCGTACTCTACCTCAGAATCCGAGAAACAGACTGGTCTGATTCCCGTCCGGACTCCCCTGGCATTCCTCCTACGGCAACGACGCCCGGCCTTCCTGCCCCTGGGTAGCTCCTAAGGATAACGATGACTTCCGTCATGGGGTCCCACGTCCACAATAGAGCTGGGTAAGAGGGGACCGAAGGCCGGGGTGCGAGCAGCACCGGGAAAGATGTCGAAAGGGACATGGGGAGGACCTCCATGTGAGTGAGCGACTGGATACACAACAGCTCCATGCTCGCGACCGGAGGTAGGGGGAGTGACCTCATACCCCATGCAGTGGGTTCTAGAAGGAGTCATACCCGGAGCATAGACATCGCGAAGAAGCTTTCGGCTTCCCAGATCGGTGGCACAGAATGAGCCTTCATGGTGAGCGGCACTACCGCGGATTGGTCCGCAGTGGCCATTGCCAGTGTCCGCGACCGGGAGATTCGACCCAACCTGCCTACAGGGCGGTCGGGGTTTTGATCCCAGTCGGGCATGCGGCTGCCCCTGCTCAACATGCGCAGGGATCTGGGAACAGGAGTCAACAGTGGATGGGGCCACAATGGTTGCGGATGCTGGTGCCCCAGGACATGCATTCTCCCCCACTCGCGCCCGACGCTGGCGTCGAGTCTGATGGGACGGAACCGGCGGTGCGGGCATGAAGATTGACTGCTCCTCAACTCGGGGAGTCGGGCGGCGGCGTCGACGCGGCCTGGTGGGGGTTCTTGCTGTTAACCCCTGTGATGGATCGCCGATCGGGCGGACCCGGACATCCCCCACCTCATTGGCGTAGGGGAGGGATGTGTCACAGTGCTCCGGGGATAGGCTCCCGAAGCGGTTGAACGTCGACGTGGGGAGTGGAGGCTCCCTGCGCGGACCTCATGGGCGGCGATGGTGGTGAGGCGCGGCCGCCTCTAGATCTAAGCGAGCCATGCCCCAGGTGGGGATGACCCCTTCCTCGTCATACCTACGAACCAGGTTATTGATCACCCTCCGTTGGATGATTTCTGACGGGGAGAGGGGGCGCAAGCGCCTGGCCGCTATGGCGGTCGATGTCGGAGCGACCGTGGGATAGGTGGGACCGCGCGGGGTAGCCGTGTCGGTACTCCCCCTGCCCCTGCGCCGGTGGGCAGGTGGCGATCATGCTCCGAATGCAGTGATCCAATTCATGGAAACAGGGAGATGAACCCATTAGTATCAATAGGAAAGGAGATCAGCAACCAAGGCCCGACATCATTCCGTCTTCCATGGTCGGCGAGAGGGATCCACGCTGACGATGTCACAGAACGGAGTAGTCATCGCCCTGATGGCCTCGACCCCTGGCAGGTTCACGTCCCGGTGACGGTTACTCGGACCTGGTGACATGATATTATTCCGATGCTCCAACGGCTACCATTCCCCGTGTTGAGGAGAAGAGATTCACGTCGGGTTCACCATTTTTTGTTTCCGACGCTTTCACCGGGGCGCGCGCGTCCATCCGCCGGGGAGGGCGCACTACTTGTGGCCCCGCATTCCCACTTTCCAAAGGCGGGCGGCATCCGTTCCTTGCTCCGGGACATCTGCTCCTTGATCGAAACCGGGATGATGGGATGTCGGTTCTTCCCTCCGTGGATTCCTCCTCAGAGCTCATCACCTAGTCCGGGTCTCCCTCATATATTTAAGACGGGTTTGTGAAGCTCATTCCCGGTGCCATATCTACATGGACGCCAGTTAATTACGCTGCTTCCGTCAAGACGCTCCAAGGGGTCTTGTCGGGACAGCAACCTGCGGTGAGGAGAATGGCCACATTGGGGCATCGTCGGCATGTTTGTCTTGGGTCCCTTATCACAGGGCTTCTCGAGGGCGCGGAAGCCCGAGGAATCCCACATCGAACGCGGGGAATGTGTACCATCTGAGGTTTTCCTCAGCTTCCCATGTTTAACACGGGGTATGTCGTGAGTTTAACGTTTTGCGGAGATGGATCGGGTTAAAGGATCCCTAGGGGGGAACACCGATGTTGGGGACAACACGTGGGCGGCTTCCCATATATCATGGAGTGGGAAAGGGTGGCATGATCTCACCGGGATGTGGCGGCCCGGGTAAGGATCAGGATGGATGGTGGAGTGAGACATTGGGCTTACGTTCTAAGACGGCCCAAGAGGGGGGATACAGTTTAACATCATGCAGGACGCGATATATTTTAACGTCATGCGGGACAGAATACAGTTTAACGTCATGCGGGACGCGATACAGTTTAACATCATGCGGGACAGGATATAGTTTAATGTCATGCGGGACGGAATACAGTTTAACGTCATGCGAGACGGAATACAGTTTAACGTCATGTGGGATGAAATACAGTTTAACGTCATGCAGGATGGAATATAGTTTAACGTCATGCGGGACGGAATATTTGGGGCTTATGCTCTGAGGTAGCCCAAGGTGGTCGGGGAACCGACATGGAGAGGTCAGGACGACCGGGTGGTGGGCTTGAACCTCATGGAGGCTTCCTACGTACCATGCATTAGCACGGATCAAAGTACACATAGTTCGCTGGGATGGGGCTTACACTCTGGGGTGTCCCATAAGAGGATGTCATGGTCGGTGCGCGCTCTAAGCCCACGTGAGTCATGCTCAGTGTGGGAAACAAGAGGCCGCGAGGACCAGACGATCACGTCGCGAAGGGTGCGTCCGTGAGAAGCAGAATGGGGCTTACGTGTTGAGCGGACCAAAGAGGAAATAGGGGCTTACGCGTGGTTAGCGGCCCTTGGTGTCGGGGATTACTCTAGGGTGGAGGCCCGTGGTGCGACAAAGTGCAGCGGGAAAAGGACTCAACTGGCCTTGGCAGGGGGGAAGTACGGAGATGCATGGGTGCAGTCATCCGTACGAAAGGCTAGGGGCTTACGCTCTGAGGCGGCCCTTCCCCCGCAGACAAACGCCGCTCCGGCAAGGAGGATCTCATTCCATGTGAGGAAGAGTCCATTCCCGTGGAGACGAGTGGGCGTAATGAATGTCCGAGCTGGGGGGACCCTACGTTCGGAGCACGGGGTCGGACCACAGATTAACGTCTTGTGTTAAGGAAGAGGTGCTTAGAAGTTTAGCGTCATGTAGCTTGGACGAGGTGGGTTTGCTCTACACCCCTAGGGCTTACATGCCAAATGGCCTCTACCCCTTGTGAAGGGGAAGGCATCAGCAAGGCCGTGGTGAAGGGGGGCCGCAGGGCAAACCACCGGGGGGTCCACGTTAGCGTGGCTATGCGAAGAAGCAATAGCCGTTAGCATGCCTATGCGGAGAAGCATAAGGCAAAGCAACGCAATGGGAAACACGGCCCAAGGGACCTTGAGGTTACTTCGCACGAGCCTGGAAGGTCGTGCGGGAAAACAACGCATGGCGTGCATGCCCAGTAGGGGAGACATCAGGTGCCGGTGCAGGGGGAAGCCAAGGGGCGTCAAGGTGAGGAGTCCTGGGTTTTGCGCGCAAAAAGGAATGTTTGCGCGCAAAAGACCGGGACGGCACGCAATTGGAGCAAAGGAATTGCGCGCGGAGAGGGAACAACGCGTAGGGTTTTGCGCGCATGGTAGGGTATTGCGCGCACGAACCACGGATTGCGCGTACGTGGGGAAACCGGGGGAAAGGGAAAATTCACTGAAGCTGGTGGAGTTGCGTGCAAAGGCAAACTCCGGGGCAAGGTTGCGCGGAATTCGGGATTACATGGATGTCATCTTTCATGCGGGGGAGCCGAATTGCGCGCACGAGAGTCGCTTTGGATTCCTCAACCCTCAAACCGTTCGGGGTCACCTTATATTTATAGGCGACCTCCGGCGCGGAATCCAGGCGGCGCACGAAATTTTCCGCGCCGGGAACCGCTTGCTCGCAAAATCTCACCCCAGAGAACCGGGGCACACAATTATTGCACGCCTCACTGGTCCAATTCCGCGCATCTTGGGAGTACTTCGCGCGTAGAACATATTTACGCGCGGATCCTTCTTTATTTTGTGCACCACTTCCCGGGCCTCCGGATCGGGCCTCTGACTCCGAATATGACTTCGCTTCGTCATTTTGAAACTTCCTCAGAGAGTTACAGGCTTTTTTCGGCGTCAACAACTGTAAAGCATATTAGATCATTTTTAAGATATAATGGATTTCATAGAATATTTATTAAGGAATTTAAAATAATTACATTGAATTTGACTAAATTTAACTAGAGATATAATGATTTTGTGTTTGATGAATCACAATGAAAATAATATGAAATACTCAAAGAAATATTTAATAAATCTCTTATATTCAAACCACCAGATGAGATATTCTTTTTGATGTTTTGTGTGATAATTTCAATCAAGAACTGGGGAAAATATTATACCAAAATATCAATGGACACTACTATGTGATAAATTATACTTCATATACTCTAGACACAACTAAAATCAATAAAAAAACAATATATAAGTAATTATTCCCAATGGTTGTTTTTTTTCTAAAAACATTTTTTCATATTTGTTAGAAACAAAAGTAACCATACACTCTGAACACCATAAATACTTAGATAGTTGATCAATAAATCTAATTATAACTAAATTGGGGAGATTTATGTAATTCTATAAGAATTAAACTAAGAGATAATGGAGAAAAGGTATGTGAAAACATAGTTTTGGACTATATGAGAATATTTCCCCACAATGACGAGGTTGAAACACCCAAAAAACAACCCCGGATTACTCTCTCCCTAGTGAATAGATGTATAAACTAAAAAATACCCTATTATGTTCACATGGTAAACTATTTAGTTATATGAAATGTAAACTACTTATTTTCAAAGTATAAATCTATTATACAGAATCCTGAATAAAAATACAATGTTTGGGATGGTTTTATTTTTAGAATATTTATATAAACAAAGTGATTAGAAAAAGTATACCTGAGGAAGAGGTACATTTTGCGCTTACATTTTTTCATACACTATTATGTGGAGGACAATTTGGTCCAAAAAATATAGTTATAAAGTATTTATAAGTTGGTTTATTTTATCCAATTTTTTTGAATACACACATTTTTTTCAAACCATTTAAAAACTACTATTTTACTAGAGTCATTTCTAAAACATGAGAAATTAACAAAAAAAACCATGGAATTTTTGTAAAATATTTTATGTATGAGGATAATATTTCATTTATTTGTTTTGGATTTATATATATTTTATTAAGAATATATTTGGTTTCTAAGTGGATTAAATCCCAATAAACTGGAAGTGATGATTTAAAAGTGGTTATTGGGATTATGAGATAATATTTTTTATCAGTTTGGTATACCTTAAGTGTTAATCAGTGATTAGGTTTTATATCTCTACAATTGAATCATTAAATCCCTCGGAAATAAGTATGGGGTGAAACTCAATACCTCAACATCCTATAACCCAAAGAAAAATGGGCTGGTTGAGGTATCCTATAGTGAGATAAAGAGATATATGAAAAGAATAGAGAATCCAAAAATGAATGTCTAGAGGAAAAATCCTTAGGATCAAATTTAGGTATATAAAATTTCTATTAAAACCCTTGGTATGTCCCCTTATAGAATATCTAATGGAAATTAATATCACATAATGTTGAGCTACAACATAAAGCCAACTACACTATTAATAAAGATACCTATAACACAAAAATTTTGGAGAAGTAAGAAAGATTGAAATTATGGAACTATAAGAGTTAGGGAGAGAAGAATAAGAAATCTTCCTTATATGTAAGTAAAATTCTAGATATCTCCATGAATAATTCATTTCGAGAAGAACTTTTATGTTAGAAAAAAAGTAATTATGTTCTCCTATATAATTCAACTCATTCATTTTAAGATTTTTTTTAAAGTGTAATATACCATATACAATGACTATTACATTTCAATTTGGTGAATTTGAAATTAAAGGATAATAATTTATATACATATAAGGTACAAATAATTCCTCATGGGTCAATACCTATTAAAAAATTTATAATGTAGGAAATAATAACTCCTTAAATATATAATTATATAGTAAAGGATACAGCTTGTCATGAGTTTGATCCCATGAAAAAAATGATAGATAAAATAATAATTTAATAAATAACACCTAAACATGGCATGATTTCATGAATAAGAGCTGAACTAATGAGCATGTCAATTTTGGTGAGATGAAGGGAGAAAAATAAGAAAAACGACATACCAAACATATAATTTCAAAATTTATATACTAATAGTATTGAATCTAATGATTTAACATTATTTTTAAATTAATTAGGTCTAATAAATTCCCTTTGTTCAGTTGATCACTCTCCATCTCACTAATAACCATTTTCTAATGGCCATTTACTTCCAATAGTTAGTGAGATAGGTAACCCTAATACATTTTTAGCATAGAACCAATTCCTTCCCAATAGTGATGGTGAAGGTTAAAATCTAGTATCACATTATAAAACAGTCCATTAATTAAAACACAATGGTTATGATTGAAAAATAAAATACAAAAGGGAGGAAGAAAATAAAAATGAAAAAAACCAACATGATATAATCTAAAAAAATTAAAATAACACAATTCACATTAGATTATATGTCTGGAACCAAATAAATAACAACTTCATGCTAGCCATGAGAGGGTAAAAAATGAAAGATAATATAAAAATCCTACAAAATTTGTGGATATGTAATGGTGAAGGACTTCATAGTAGTAACACCTCACCCTTGGCTCTAATATTTTTTTACAGCAACATCCACACCCCTATATTTATATTAAAAGGTATCACATGTTTTATCTTCAGTATCCCCAAAATCAGCCTCTTAATTCATCCAAATCAATCTCAGGATTCTATAGTCAATTCAAAATGAGATCCAAACAAGATTATATTAAATTGGAATTTAAATTTTTATATTGACATGGGATTATAGTGTGACAACAAGTTCCATGCTATAAATATGTGGGATGTTCTTCGTAATTCCTTTTCGCAAACATTCAAAATATGACCGATCCACTAATGGAATGACAAGACAACTTGAATTTCAATGGATATCCAGCTCAAACCATTCACAGTGTGATATGATTTTAATTGGGTGAATGAAATACTATGTATTTTTATGATTTTATCTCATTTTATTAATCATATCTTTTTAGCCCAATTTTCTTATGTTGTGTCATGGAACAACGTGATATAGCGTGAAGTTTTCACCACTCCACATTTGAGTACTCCCTTCCATAATTTTTCAAAACATTAAATATCAAAGAAAAATGAATAAATAATTAAAATAATTTATCAATTATATTTATAAAATGTTTATTTGTGAAATAGAATTACCAATAATCACAACACCGTTTTAAAATAAGTTAGAATCATCTAAATCTATTTCATGAATATATTTTTTGAAGGAAAACATCTGAACTTCTCATTTTTTAATATAAATAAGATAAATTGTATCTTTATTACACACTAGTCTAGAATTTTTTTTAATATGTTCTTATTTGATGACTATATGGTATACTTAATTGGAATTAGTTTTTAAGATATGTGCGGGAGAGGGGAAAAAGTATATTAGGATGTTGGTTATTTTACATTCTCTTTATTGTCTATTTTTTCTTGTGGTTGGGAAATAAATAAACAATGATAATAATTTTTTTACGAACTATCGATATATACTTGAAATAAAATAACCATGTTGTATTTGGAACCATGTAAAAAATATATTAATAACAAGGTAAATGAGTGTGATAGAAATGAATATAGATTAATTAACTTAAAAAACTGAGGAAACTAAAATTTTGAACATGAAATTTAGTAACCTAACCATTCCAATTGATTAACATCACATAGAGATTCCCTAAATTAAATTTTTATAGATAATCTAAATTTGAGTAAAACAAATAGATGATAACTTAAATAAAAGTCTTCCTAAGTCAATAAATAATATGTGTGTGAGTTAGGCATCAAATATGTGTTAGAGTAACTTGCGATCCAACAACCCAAAGAATTTTTTTATGAATAAACTATTGAAATTAGTATTTAGGGATACCTACTATCTTGCGATGATTTATGTCTAGGTTTATCTATACCCATATAATAAGTTTTCTTCATAAACATGGCTAGGAAAAATTCTATAAGTGCTAATGGATAAAGGGGATGAAAAGGGATGTGAAATAATAAACTTCTATGAATAAGGGGTAGATGATATAAATTAATTTCATTTAGAAATTATAAAGTAAGTTTGAAAGTTAACCTTGGAATAGATAACTTAGGGGTGATGGATTTAAGAAGGTTTCACTTGGTAAAATATTTATTCCCATAAATTCCATTCTACTCAAAATCATAGAACTAGTAATTTGGCCCGAGAGTAATTTAAAGCCCTGTGAATTTGAGGAAAATTCCATATTAATGTGTGGGGGAGTGACGAAGGAATGAATTTTCAAAATTTAACTTTTACCTTTTATTACCTTTAATTTAGAATAAATGTCTTTAATATTTGAGAAATGCGAATCTATAATTAAAATGAAAAAAGGATTTTATTCAAGATTTTATTGATTAAATATTATTTTTAATTAATTGAAGATACATAGATTGATTTTTGGTTTTCTAGAATAAAATTTTAATACGATTTTAATCCATATTTTAATTTTCTTGAATGAATTTTTTATTAACTTCTAAAAGCATTAACTAAGTTTGTGTTTTCTTGAGTCGTGGTTTTATAGTTGAAAATTGGCTATCTCCTGGATTGGGTATGTGTCATCAGTGACTTGTTTCTGAATCATTGATGGATGTGTATGAGTCATTAAATGACCTAAATATGTATCCCCAACATAATACTGGTCCATATATGAGTTATCTAAAACTAACATATGATTCATCTTAACCAGGATACAAGCCATTCATGTTAGAATCATCTAAATTTGAGTCATCTATATATGAGTCATATATATATGAATCAAATGTATATTAAGAACCAATGCAAGATTTATAGAAGTAAATATAAGATTAATCCATGTATAAATCATCCATTTATGATTTATTGATTGTGCAACGTACAATTCACCTATGTAGGAGTCATCTGCATACAAATTATCTATACATGAGTGATAATTTTGTAATAGTTTGATTGAATAACCTTATTTATTGAACACAAAAATGAAATATAATTTTTAAAATAAGGAAAATAGGAAATTCATTACATGTACAGATGAAAAATTCCTTAATGAATCATGAACCAAATGATTTAATGGTCCAGAGAGTAAAAAAGGATGAAACCGTCAAGATAAACATTAGAAAAAGTTATGTTTCCTCCCCCTTGAAAGAAAATTATATAGTAAAATACATCGATGAATATCTGTTTCTTCTACCAAGAAGTTGAACTATGATGGAACAACACAACATGGAAGAGAACTCCCACTACCCAAACAATCATGTGGATGGAGGACTAAATGATTGGTTCCATAACACCTATCTATCTCTTGAGAATCCCACCCGATAATACTTATGAGAACACACTGCATTGTCAACCTATTTAACTGAAAAACTAGATATAAGACAGCATATAACTTCAAATTTAGGGTTCTCATCCATCCAAAATGTGGAAATATGGTTGAATTATGGTTGTATGAACACCCATTCATCTTTTGAGGTCTTCCACCCAATGATACCTATAATAAGATTCAAAACTAACCAAATACAATAAGAAATATTCTAGTGCTCACTAAAAAATATATGACCTAACCAAACCTGTTATCCCACAAACCAAAGAATGTCCAACTAAACTAGATTGAGATCACTAAAGTAGATCAATGACCACTTATAAAGACCATAAATCTATACTAGAATCCACCACTGATTAGAGGACCACTAACATCTCTATCCCTCAAAAAATCATCTCTGTGAACCCCCAGTTTTTTCCATCTTGCTCGATGCATCATGCCTCGCATGACCCCTAGCTGAAAATCAGAATCCAAATGTAACCTCAAGACCATTGAAAATATATATCTGATGGAAGATTAGCCACCACTTTGCCTATGGATATTGACTCCCAAGTAATACATTATATATTCACTAACCTAAGAGAAAACACTACCTGATCATGAACCACAACCTATTTAAAGACCAATGGAACTTCGTACAAGATTTGATAAACGTTGGGGGAGACTAGATCTAAACTATACCTAGGTATGACTAAATCCAGGAAGTAACATCAATAATAGTAGAATAGAAAAACACCATCACTCAATTAGGTGTAGAAATGGAAGCATTATAATTCTTCTAAAAAGCATTGTACATGTTTCTATCACCTTATATGATGTTGAGGATTTGGAGATCAAATACACCCAAAACATCCACTGACTAAACTAACCAAGAGTGAAGATTCCAAAAATAATTAGGGTATGATTGAAAATATATTTTCATTTCCATTATCTACCAAAATCTTGTAAAATTCTCCCAAACATCCACAAGACACCCATATCAATGGAGAAGGATAAAATCATGGAACAAAACCAAGCTGAGAATGAATGTGATTCCCAGTTAGAGAATATAGACCTTTGAACTATAAAAGTTTCAGACATTAGAGATAGTTGGAGTTAGTCACTAAAATATACTACTTTTTAAATAGTATTTGATTATCTCATGGAAGAAGAAGAATTCTATGCTACTTACACGAGAAAGGAAGTTTCTAAAATGAAAGTAAGGGACCTAATCCCTCGATTATTTTTTTATAAAGGAGATTACATTCACTGTATAGGGGGATAATCAATTATGTATGTCATGGATGTCACTTCTTGGTATTTTATTTTCATTATTTCATTTCAATAAAAGTATCTCTAGTTATGGAAGCCTTAACCCAATAGTGGTCAAGCCAAATATATTTCTCCCTATACTAGTTAATGAGTTCTATTATTTATTTTTAATTCTAGTCTATTTAGATTTCTCAGGAAGTGTCTGATTATTTAATAAATTTGGGGTTTATATTGATCATTTATTTTAAATTCAACTTCCATTATTCTCAGTTTGAATACCCAGGCCAGCAGAACCTCATTCGTTGATCAAATAATTGAGGGATTCAGGAGTGAATATAGTTATATGATCAGTATATTAGGAAAATATTATGGAATGATATGACTATTAAATTTATCTATTGATGTTGAAATTACCAGGGTATGATGATTAGTTAATGTTTTATCTAATTAAATATTGATAGAGAGATTATGAGAGTTAAATTTATTTATTAATTAATAGGTCAATTTTGGAAATATATAAGTTAAGACCACTGTTTAAAACTAAAATTCAAAAACCAATTTTATTGAATTCACAAACACAATAAAATATTGTTGGTTGCATCCAAATCAACCCTATTGGTATAAGTGTTAATTGTCTTGGAAGTTGGTATTGAATCCATAGGGACTGAAGAACTAACATTGAGACACTCAGATTTGATTGGAGGATTGGTTATGAAGTGGAAACATTTAGTGTTGATTGAAATTTGGATAGATGAATACTAAAGTACCTAATAGAATATATTTAATTAATAATTAAACAAAGAATTATTTTAATGGAAATAATTAATGCAGATGGTTTGATCCTGTGTTGTTGTTCGGGATAGAATTGATGTAATTTTTTTCTTATGTATTTGTAGTTAACTAATTTAAAAGGTATCTAATTAATGAAGGAAGTACCCAAAATAATTCACTAATTTAATCCACACATAATTCAATGTCTAATAATAATTTCACTTAGAGGATAAATTTCATTATCACTCCAAGTAGTTGGATCATACTAGAACACAAAATGTGTGGTTGTTGAAGTCGATGAAGAATAAGTAGAAAATATGTCAAAGAAAGGAAAACTCAAACCATAGAACTAATGTAAGAACATTATAACATAAAATAACATCCAGTACATACCCATGAAAATCCATATAATCAAACCAAAAAAGGGTTATCCTTCCATTGGTACAAATATATCAATGGAAGGTGGATGTCGACTTAAAGAAGCAGGATTGAAGAAGAAAAACACTGAAATAACGAACAATCCACTTTATTGTGAGTAATTTAAAAATTGTACATGTGAATGAATTCACAACTTAATTAGAAAATATAAACATGTTAAAAAATAATAAAACATGTGAATAATAAGAACTTTTATTACAAAACTAATATTATTGAAAAAACATACATTGAAAAAATGAAGGTTCAATTAAAAACTGAAAGAGTAAAATTACAATTGAAGTGAAGACTTGCATACCAAATACCTTCACCACAACCACATTAAAAAGGAAAAAGGGGTCTTTATTTAATCCCACATCAATAAATTCACTCTTTATTAATTAGGAGAGTAAAATGTTGGTGAGAAAATAAAGGAAAAGTGTAATTTTAATATTTGATCAAGAAAATGAACAAAATTCATCCCCATTTTTCTATGCTTGTATGTCATTGAAGATGCCTGAATCTGAGGAGTTCGTAGATGGTAAATATTATATTCCATGTTTAATCTAAAAAATTTAGAAATTTAGTTCCAATTGGATCATTTATTCAGATTTTATGATGGACATAGAGGGATGATTTTATGTGCATTTAAATTTGGCCCACCATTTAAATGTCTACTTAGGCTCCCTAAGCCTCGTAAAAAAATACAGAATTATATCCAGCCAATGTTTAATGAAATTACCCCCATAATTTTATATTTATACATTAAAAATTTTATCATCATTGAGATTTATTCTTGGGCTCAACTTTTACTTGATGGGCCTAAGGCCCATTATGCCTTGTCAAGAAATTTATGTTTTCATTCTAAAAAATGTCTATATTCCCTTATGATTAGTCATTTGACCCTACAAGATAAAATGTTCCAAAAAAATTGATAAATCATATCCATCCCAATCCCTTTTTTCATTTTAAAAAATCTATTTTAAGGATTAGTGGAAACATTCCATTTCAAAATGATAGTTCAAAAAATTGCGTCTGAGTAAACAAAACTAAAAATTCAAAAATAAAAATACATCATCACCAATCTTGGTTCACGTTTCACCACGTGAAACATGCATGCCTGACATCTCACACACATCATGTCTAATTCCTTGTAATTTCACAACCCTATCATCAAAACACAAGATAGACCCACCAAAGTCGCCCATCAATGTAAAATTGTATTCTTCGCCACAATCTCATAGAGTTCCATATCATCATTGTCACTATCGTTGCCATAGATCCACATACACCATCATCATTGTTGTCCAAACACCACACTAGTATACTGGAGAACATTGTTGTCCATTGAAATATTATGAAACATAATGCCCTGCCTGCATCCCTCATCACCGAACCACTTAAAGCAGTAGCATGACACCTTTGTGAACAACACCGAAGGTTAAAAAAGAGAACCAGTGGAAACATAAAAGGATAAATCTTAAATAACATAGTAACTAGAGAAATACATCACATGTGACACTTCCTGAGAACTCCTACCAATCCTCATACACATCCCAAAACTACCTTGGTATCCGATGCACCTGACCAACCTGGAAGGGAGAAAAGGATCATGAATCTAGAGCACGAAGGAGTGGAAGAAAAGGGGAATGGATGAAAATAACCCATAGTGTAACCATAGATAGAAACAGTAGTATTAAAAACCTAAGGAAAAATAGTAATTGAAACCCATAATGATAAGAAACAAGAAAAAAAGTGGGAACTATGAATGAAACCCTAATAAGAAACTAGGAATAAAACCCTAATGAGAAACCCCAAATAGATAAATAGAAACTAAGAGACGAAGCCATATAAATAGATAATACTGTTTTTCCCTTACATCTATTCCCAAAATTGCGAACCCATCTAAGAAACACACCCAAAAAAGATGGGGTTGCGTGTACAGAGATAGATCAATAGAGTAGGGATGGAAGATGGGAAAACAAGACAACTCCATAGACCCTGGAGAGAAAGGACCTATAAAGAGGAATCCCAAATAATCAATAGAACGAGAAAATACCCATCACCAATGAAGAGAGAATGAAACCCAAAGAGAAGGATGAAGAAGATGAAACATGATGAAGATGACAGAGGAGGAGAGGTCTATTACTGTTGGGAGAAATGAAAACCCTGGCTAGAAGAGAACGAATTTGAGAGTTGGAACTAGAGCCAAGAGCTAGAGTTGGGAGAGTAAGGCACCATCCCATACAAAATAAAGTGATAAATCATATAAAAAATATCATATTAAAACAATCAAAACAATTAATTACACAATTAGATGATTAATTGGACCCAAATTGACACTTTAAACAAGGATTTTACATATGATGATAGATGATTCTCAATTAAAAAAAATTCTTTAATACCAGTGTTTATGGTCACTGGAATTCATGAATGTTCAAATATTAACAAAAAATATTTGCATCTTTCAATGGATAATCACACCCAAAATTGAGTTTTTGTTGTCTTAAGAAAAAATATCTCAAAAATATTAAATTAAATTCCCACTTCCGAAAACATTTTAACATACAGTGACAGTTAAAATAAATCATTCCAAAAAATCATGAAACCTATCAAAATCATTTCACACAAGTTATTTTCACAAGCATATTCCAAGACGAAGCCCATTACTTTATTCAAATTAATCACCAAATTTCATTAAATTTAAATTAATCATGAATATGTGTTGTGTATTCCGAAAGACATGGGGCACCTTTTTTTCTTCAAGGGGGAAAATGGAAGCACTAAGTGGGATTCACCTTAGACCTTAAGATGAGTATCCAATTTTATTATTTATGAATTTATTTATTTCATTTTTTCAATATTTTTTTTTGTTTTTTAATCATAATAGTGATGATAGGACTAACTATAGTAAACATAACTATGGAGTCACAATCCCCAAGTGCCAGATGCCACAAATTGTTTCAATTCCGTGCACTAAAATAGAGATGTAAAGCCTAAATAAGAGCAAGAAAACTATAGAGTCTGGATTCCCATGTTCAAGACACCAAAAAATTTGAAAAAACATTGCTCTATGTGGTATTTTTTAATTTTTTTGGGATACTCAAATTAAGATTAATGTAACCTTATACCCCTTACTATGATAAAAGGGACCCATGAACTCAAAATTACACCCAAAATACAATGGATGTGCATTGTGGAATTTTGATTTAAATGATTAACATATAAATGTTTAAAAATAACATTGGACAACCAAACTTTCCAAAAACTATGGTCATGAACATAAAAGTGTATTAAAATCATAATCACGTCATTCAAAATAATTTTACATTTAGTTTTTATGATTCAATGTGTACATTAATGTATGTAAGGATAATGAATTGAATTTTTTTAATGAATTTTTTTTATTATAAAATCTCAATCTTTTTTCAAAAACCCATATTTTCACTCCCCTTATCATTGAATAAAACTACCTTCAATTTTTAAAGAGATGAGAAGATAGATATTAGAATTGGGAATAAAGATAAGAATATGTTATATGAAATTTAATCATGGAAGAAGACTACATGGTATGAATTTGGAGACCCAATAAAAATAAAATTTTCACTTTGGATACACATCACATGTGGAATCCTTTTAGATGATTGATGGATGTGTTTGATCTTTAGAAAGAATGGGGTTTATTTGTAAATATTATAATTATTCATCTAAAAAATATCACACACAAGAGACATTATATCACATTGTAAACCCCAAGGAGATCACATTAACAAAAAACACAAAAAAAACCAAATAAAATAAAATAAAATAAAATAAAATAAACACAAAATTTGGGTTTCCTCATGGAAAACATTTATTTTAAAGTTATTATCTCGACCTAGACCCCTAAAATTATCCAATAACAAATTTCAAAATTTTCAAGACCCCATTTTTAACCACCTACAATAGATTAAGATTTATTATTCATTTAAAATTTTATTCATGTAAAATACTATTTTCTATAATGAGTGGAAAAATCCATGTAATATTAGAAATGGCTTATTCAGTTGAATTTATTTGTTTATACTATGACATCAATGATCATCCCAACATTATTGGTTTCAAGAGAAGAATTAATTACAAATGAAAGTTCTTATTTATCACTTATTAAGTGATACTTGAGTGGGGAGGGAAGGAAAATAATTTTAATATTTTTTTGGATAACTCTTTTAGATAGATTTTGGGACATTGAATCAAACTCAGTTTCATTCATAAAATTTATTAACAGAATGGTTCGTTTTTAAAAGTAAAAATCAACCAAAAAATTAGATTGATATGTTTTAGTAATGGGTATGGACTCTAAATTGTTTATTTACCCAAATGGTTCAGTTATCAATGGTCTTGAAAAATCATCAATGGAGTTATATCTAGAATATTCAATCCATGAATAATTTTTTTTATATTTTAAAACCAAAAAATCATATTCCACCTAATTTAAAGACCATTCAATGTTTCCTCGAGGCCCTTCATCTATCCCAAGTACTAAAGTTATTTATTTAATATATGCATGAGGGGTTTATGTGTAACAATATTCGTCAATCAATATTATGGAAGGTATAATATAAGTGGAAATGGATTCCATAATTGTTTCAATTCCTATTTGTTCTAATCTCAATGTTTGAACTTCTGAATTCATTGCCTCCATTTGATCACAAAACTGTTCACGTAATTTTTGGATATTTGGATGGATAAGATTTTAGACATCATGGAATTCCATAAGATAGATATCATTAAGAATCCTTGAGTGGTATAAATATTTTTCTTTTAATAATTCATCATCCAAATTATTGTACATGTCACTGGATGTGGGGTATTCATTCAATGTTTGATTAAAGAAATTCCTTGAGTTAGTTTCTTCTCAATTTTGATTTTTTATTTGATTACAACATGCATTTTGAGAGGTTAATTTTTAAGACACATAATTATAGTAGAAGGGAATTTTTATTCGAGATTCCCAAGAACCACATAAATATAATGGGGGAAAGATAAGAGAAATGGGGTTTATAATAGAGAATTTGTGGAAAGAAGATGATGTGAGTGTCTAAGATAACTTACTTGGGTCCCTGGAAACGATTCCAAAATTTGGTTGATTTACAAATTTACCCTAATTGTATAAGTGGTCATTGAAGTATATATAGAAATTGGATCTACATGGATTGAGGAATAAAAATAAAGACACATACATTTTATGGTGGTGATTTGATGGTTGTATTGTCTAGGATGTTGAAACATTTGGTGTTGATTGAAATTGGGATAGATGAAAAGTAAAGTAACTAAGAGAATGGATTTAAATAATAATTAAACACCTAATTATTTTAATGTAAATAATAAATGGAGATGAGTTGATCCTAGGATATTTTTAGGGATAGAATTAATGTAATTATTTTCTTAATGATATTCATTTTACATGTTGAAGAGGTATCGAATAAATGAGACAAGTACCTGACATCATTCACTAATTTAATCCATAAAAAATTAAAACATCAATCACAAATGAACTTATAGGATCATATTAATGATCACTCCATGTAATTGTATCAAAATATCACTCAAAATGTGTAGTAGTTAAAGTTGGTGAAGGTGAAGTAGAAAATATGTCAATGAAAGGAACTCTAAAACCATACAACTAATTTAAGAACATCCTAAAATAAATTAAAATTCAATAAATAACCAAAAAACTACATGGAATAAAAGAAAAAAATGGTTAACCTTCTATTCATTAAAATCACTCAATAGAAGGTGGAAGTCAACTTAAAGAAACAGTATTGAAGAATAAAAACATTGAAATAACCTACACTCCACCTTTATGTGTATAATTTGGATGTTTTTTGTGTGAATAAATTCAAAACAATAGTAAACATCATCAATATTTTAAGAAAAATGATAAAATAAGTGAATAATAAGAACAAATGTTATTAAGAAACTAAGATGAACGAGAAAACATACATTGAATAGATGAAGGTGTGATTACAAAATGAAAGTATAAAATTATAGTTGAAAGACAAAATTGAATAACGAATTCCTTCACCAAAACCACATTATATAGGAATAAAAGATGTATAGGGTAAAACATCCATCAATAAATTCCCTACCCATTATTTAAGAGAGTGAAATGTGGGTGATAAAATAAAGGGAACGTGGACTTTTCCTCTTTGATCGGAAAATTTTACCAGATTCATCCCTCTTTTTGGAGTGATAGTAAGTCATTATATATGGATGAATATGAAGGGTTAATAGAAGAGAAATATTATATACCATGTTTCTTAAAATATATTAAAAACTTTTATGGCTATTGGATCACGTATTCATATTTTATGACCAAAGTGGTGGGAAGATTTTAGGGGCATTCGAATATGGCCCACAAATTAAATGTCAACTAGGGATCCCTGCATCATATAAAAAACATTATAATTAGCTCTAGAAAAAATTTAATTAAATGATTCCCATAATATACTATTTTTACAATTTTTATTTGAGATTCATAGAGCTTAAATTACTTGCTCAACTTTTACTTTATGGGACTAAGACCCATTATACTTTGTCCAGAAATTTTTGCATTTATTCCAAAAAATGCTCATCTTCCATTACAATTCATCCTTTCATCATAAAAGATAAAATATTACAAAAAATTAAAAAATAATATACAAAATATAATATTCAAATAATAAAAACAATAAATTCCCTAATTAGATGATTAATTGGGCCCAAATTGACACTTTAAACAAGAATTACACTTATGATGATAAATTAAGTTCAATTAATAAAATTCACTAAAACCATTATATATGGTCATTGAAATGAATGATTAGTAAAATATAAACAATAAATATTGGCCTCTTTCAGTGGATAATAAATTGTTTCCAACACACATACAAAACTCACACAACACAAGAAAATCACATTGAAAATTCCCTCATTATAAAAGAAAACTTGACACTCACTTTTACTGCATTTCACTTAGTTTCAAATTTTGTTTTCTGTGAGGCCTACAGTAGTTTCGACATCCCATGGCTTCTCTGTCAGGATAGAACAACATAGAAAAGACCAACTCATTCCACATTAGGCATATAGGGTCCTATATTTCACTCTGTTAGACTTATATTTTTTTTTTAAAAAACCAGAAAGCAATTCTAATTTCCAGAATATAAACATAATTTTTGTAAACCAGGAGACATATTTTAAATTAATTAAAAATATTTTAAGGAAATAGTATTTAATTATACATTAACTAAAGTATAATTTAATTTTTTTAATATTTATTTGTAATATTATTATACATTTACTAGTAATGAGTTGATACCTACATGCATACGTTTGGTTACTTATTTATTTAATTTAATTATTTTAAATCATTATTTATTAGGTATTTAAATAACTGGTTTTCAAATTTATCTACTCTACTAAATATGTTTAAGAGAATTTACACAACATTAAATTATAATTAAATTTAATACCCACACTTAAGTTAACCACACCCATCAGTGCTTATATATATGTAATTATTGAGTGTATGATGGTTCAATTTGAGATAGGGTTTTGCATGGATCCAAATAGGGGAAATGTACAGGGAGATAATGAGGTGTTGCAATTTAATAAATTACATGACTTAAGGAATTATCATAGGATCTTCGTTGATCTGTAATCCACTTGATGGATAAACTATTAGATAACAACTCATGACCAAATATTTTTTTCATGCATGATTAGTTATTTTTTGATGCATATTTATATATGATTACATTAAAAAAGTTAACTTTTTGGTTTATATAAAATAAATAAACATATAATGAATATTTTTATACTTATGAAATTATATATAATTTTAAAATATATAGGAAAGATAAAATAAGTATATTTACATTCGAGGCAATTCAAATATCTCAAAAGAAATGACAATTCATTTATGACCTTCCATTTCCTAACTTAGGATGACACCATAGTTAATGTGTCGATCAGTCCATTATCAATAGAACTTTAAATTATATGGGAGTCATAATTTAGATAATGGGTAAACATAGACAGATTGATATTTATGGTAATGACCATGTATAGTTAATAAAATTTAGAGGTATGTGGATAGAAAATATGAGAATAGTTTTTTAGGAATCAGGATTCTATTTAAAGGATTAAAGAGTTGTGTGTTAATACAATTGGTATGACATTTCTACCTAAAAACCGATTAAAAATTTTTGTAACTGTACCATGGATTATATGAAGTAAAATATGGATCATTTGAACAAAAATATCCAATATTCTAGATATTCTGAATCAAATAATGAGGGATATTAGGATTTGATAAAATAGTCAGATACCTAATTAATTCATTATATATGTCATACTTTTTAATCATGATAAATCACATAAATATGATTTTATTTTATATAGAAAATAGAAATTAATTCCCAAAAAAACATTCTGATCATTTTGGAAAAAATAAAATGTCATCAATTATACAAATTTCTATGAATGTTATCCAGGAATGCCCAAGGTACTACCACTGTAAAAAACATTTTTGATTGAATCCTCTATGCCTGATCATGTACCTCAGATAACGAGAAAATGGGAAAAGAAAAAATATAGGTACAAGAAAAATGTGATTTTCTCTGTTCTATATTGGTGTAATGTGGATAATTTATACTTATCTAGTTTATTTTATTTACTATAATGGTTGATATTGATCAAATATAAAATGTTATGTTTCATATGGACAAGAAATTATCCATAATTATTAGGTTTCTATCCATAAGACCCAAATTCTCTTTTTTAATGAAGAATAATAGATTAAAATATATGGATGAACAACTGAGGAATATTTTTAATAAGATTTACCAAGTTGATAGGGATATGTGGGAACATTTTTTACTATACTTATGGTGAATGAAGTAAATTAAAAGGATTAAATGTCAACGAAAATCATGAATTAGATGAAACCTTTTTAAAAACAATTAATGAATAAAATGATTTTGAGGGAGAGAAATTAATAGGAAGAAATTTTATTCACATGTGGAAAGTAAGTTCATTGGAAGAGAAAAAAAATTGAAGATAAATTAAGCCTGATCATCTCTTTAAATTATAATTATCATTTCATTTAATATTTCCATTTCATTTCTTGTTCATTAAATACAAGGTGTAACCCAACATTTTTATCTAATAATATAAACTAGGTAAGATTATAAATATTACTAGAGAGAAATGGATATTCAAGTTGCTGATGGATTTTAACTCCAACGTCAGCTATAGAATATCATTGTTTCACATTTTCTAGTGGATTGATTCTTGTATTTCAAGCTATTACATTATATTGGGTGTTACCAAAATATTATCTTAGAGCCAATTTTATCCACAATGATACTTTATTTCTTATTTATAATAAATTTAATTTTGGAATACCATACTTTATAATATATTCATACATAAATCATAAGCATATAAATCAATATTTGATGATAAATATTAAATATACGAGTTAAATAATATGATGTTTTGGAAAGATATTTCTTGGTCAATAAAAACTAGAAGTAAATTTCAAGTGTAAACCAAGAAGAGTTTCTTGACTCTATTGAGCTAAAACTATTAGGTATTTGACATAATTATTGGTTTGATGACAAAGAACCCCATTTTACTTAAAAAGTGATAATTCAACAATGTTTCTATATTTAGTTTGGAAATATTCATGTAAGCTATTCTAAGTAGAATCTATAAGTTAATTTATTTTCTTCATGAGTTTCCTTTAATATATTTATGGAATATAGAGTGAAGTAGATAATATCCTTGGTAAAAATTAAAAGATACTTTGGGTTGGTGAGCTAGAGAATATCTAAAACATCACCCATTGATCATGAAATAAAGAGTAGATACATTCCTAAACTCACATTTCTTTATATAAATCAGAGTAAAAATATTGGTAAAATATTGATTGATAATGAGTCTTACAAGTATTAAAAGTATTCAATTATTTATTTCTAGATATGTTTTGAAAATAGTGGGGTTAACACTTAATAATTTACCAACTATAATAATAAATTTAATTCATATAATAAATCTAATATGTTATGAAATCTTGTGCTTTGATGAAATTCATTTATTAAGGTTTATCTTAGTGAAAAACTTGTATCAAGAAAACATGTTGTGTATCTTGAGTAATTATCAATGTTACTAAGGATATTATTATCCCTATTATAGAAATGTATATTTAGGTAAAAGACTATATATCTATAATATGGGAATATTATCTATTTTAATAATTTTTATTAAGAAAAATACCAAATCATTCAGGGATCAAGATGCATATAAGTTTTCATAGGAACATAAAATCCATGAGACTTAGTGGTAGGTGTCATTCAAGAGGAAGATATTTTATATGAATGATAAAACTGAAGGGAGATGGTTTTATTATCCCTAAATTATGTGATATCATATTCATCAATAATAAAGAATTATTATCCAAAAATGAATATATGAATGGAAATAAGATGCCATTCAAAGGTAAAAATGAATTCAGGTAAAGATTCCTATACCAAAATCAACTTTGTATTTTTGGTAGAATATTTATTTAATGTAATGTCTGTTGGGAAAAAATGGGTATTCAACTGAGATCTATACACATGTGGTAAAATTTTTACATATATATAAATATTTATTTTTAATGGTTTAATAAAAATAAAGGGAATGAATTTGTGGAAATTGATTCATTAATAGAAGTACTATAATCCATTTTGAATTCGAGTTTCCATAGTATAGATGTAATTAATGCTGCATCGATCCATTTACAGATCTCAACAGGTTTTGGGTCATGAGAGGATTATTATTTTTATAAATATATAGTATATTATTTGGAGTTTGGTAATTTTATAAGATCATTTAATTTTAAAAAATAATAATGGTATTAAAAGTAAATGGTCACGATTATTTTAAATCATAAAAAAAACTTATCAAGGAAGATTCAATGAAATGTAACTATTTGATAACCTATTAAAATAATTTTTCTATGGAATTATATGAAACAAATAAATTGAAAAAAAATCATATATAACCATTATATAAGAAACATTTACAATTACTAGGATGCTACAAATATTTATAAGATTATGAACCAAACGACCCCAAAACAACTAATGTGAAATATTACTATTTAGTAAGTAAATTAAAAATTATAATTAATGAAATTAAAGGAATAATAATAATGGAATGAAAATGAAAAATACTATTAAAATAGTAAATAATTAATATTATTTTATTACTATGAATGGAAGAGGTTATATTGAGTGCGTTAGGACTCGAATTATGATATTTTTATTTAAAGAATTATATTAAATGTTCTAATTTTTTCCTTTAAAATATTTCTCTTCCATATCCATATTATTTATTTTGTTATAATAATTATATTATATACACTTAAATGATTGATCAAGGAAATCTTATAATATGTCTTAATTTCTTGACAGAAGTTAGAGAAGAATATTTTTATCCTTTTTTATATGGGTCCTTTTTTTACTTTCTTCATAAGAGGTTGAAAGGAATTTTTTTAAATTTCCCACAAGAAGAAATTTTACCACAACTATTTATTTCATTAACTATTAAGATAAATTTCCAACATTAAAGGTTTTTTCGATGATAATTTTCTTTTTTTTCTTAGAATTTTTTATTTTGAAAGAGTTATTAAAGGAAAAGGATATTTATTCAAATCATTATGAGATAACTGAAATCACTTTTACTTAAGGGATTAAATGATAGTTTTTATGAGTTTTATGATGAAAATGAAATATTAACTATTATTTTTTCATGTTACGGTTTTTGGGAAGTTTGGATGATGATGGTTTATTAAGTAAAACTTGTTGAAGGGTGTGGAAAAATTAAATTTATAAGTTTTAGTAGTGCAACATAGTGGCTGAATAGGGTTGTCTCACTTGAGGTGGATCACGACTGGTTCAATAAATAATTCTAATTCAACTAAAATAATATTTTTATTTTTTATATTATTTATGAAAATGATATTTGGGTGATTTTAGATAATTTTGAATTAAAATAATTAAATAAAATATTTAAATATAAATGCAGATGTTGATGTTGATAGAATAAAATTATAAAATAAATAACTTGGTCCTAGATTT
The DNA here is from genome assembly GCA_963277665.1 of Viscum album. NCBI lineage: Eukaryota > Viridiplantae > Streptophyta > Magnoliopsida > Santalales > Viscaceae > Viscum > Viscum album. Next base: position 1,658,443,166 of record OY728163.1, read on the forward strand.
GGAAAACACAGATTTATTCATTACTTATTGTTTAAATGAAATTTGATAATTCATTTTGAGAAAAATCATTAATGAATTAATTTCCTTTGATATATTGAGTGTGAAATTTTAGCATGACTTTAGTGCACCAAAACACACATCCTCCAATAATTAAGTAGGATAACACATCAACTAGGAACACAATTCCTAAAACACCCAGATCTACCATATGTTGTTTTGTCCCTTCTGGAAACCCAAACTCTACCATATAATGTGTTTTCCATGAAAATGGGGGGGGGGGGATAAATTAGGGAAAATAAATGGATTTTTAAATAGTGTCATTGTGGATGACCACCACACACAAGCAATATTTTAGCATCCACAAAAAATATATTCAAAACATTTTGAAATGAATAAATATAATAATGAGTTCCATAAACCTCCCCCAAGATCAAGCCTTGGGCTAGTCACTTGCCATTTAAAAGTAAAAATAAATTGCTGAGTAAGATTAAAGAGAGAAAAATTAGATTAGGTATGTAAGATAAATAGGGAAGGAACATTAAAGGGAAAACCATTAATTAAAAATATATATTTCTATTACATGGGAAAAGAAAACTAAAAAAACGAAATAAATCATAAATATGAAGCACAAACCTAGGCCTCCTATTAAATGGTGGTTTGGGAATCTTCCTTCATTATGGGTGAACTCCTCCTTATATAGCACAAGGGGTTTCCATCCATCAGTGTTCAAATTCCAGATCTTCCAAATCTCCCTTTAAGAATTCTTGTAGATTATGTTCACTAAATTATTGATCATTGTGGGAAAATGTAATGATCAATTTTTGGGGAATTTTATTCAATAAAGTTGATCCAAAATATCATTTACGTTTCACTCCAAAATTTCAGCTTGATCCACTATGTGCAGTAAAATATACAACCCATTAATTCTGAAAATTCATCCAGCCAGGTAGAATCTTTGAATTCTTGATATCTTTCTCCAAAGATGAGCATCCAATGACTGCACTAATGAATATAAATCTCTTTGGATTTAAATATTAAAATTCAAAATTTTATTATCTTTCAATTACATTTATAATATCCTAAATTGGAGTCTTTTATAATTATTTATGGTTAATTTACTGAGGTGGTGTCCATAGAGTCGTCCAAAATGATTTTCCAAATCGATTGATTTTTAGGCCCTTAGATGACTGAATTAACTCCAGATCCATAAGAAAAAGTAGATTCCCATAAATCAAGGAATCCTACAATAAAATAAATTAAATTAAATTTCTAATATCAAATTTGATCTTAAATTACCAAAGTGAATTTTTTTTTCTAAATTTCCATAATTAAGAAAGTTTCGCATTTTATCCCAAAACCCACTATAAATTCAAAATTTATGAAAATAACTCAAATTGATAAATTTTTAGTGATTAAATAATTGATATTTTTTAAAAAATGATGAAAATATTATCTCTATCAATTCCTCCACACATAAACTATGCTTGTTCTTTAGCATGAAATCTCAACCTTATGTTTCAAGGGGCACCAATGTTACCAATACTCAGATTCCAATGAAATAAAATCAAACAGTTTTCAATGGAAGATCCAATTTTAATCCTCTAAAAAAATATAAATTCAATTTCTCAATTTTAAAATAAATAATCAACCCAATTATATTTCATTCTCCCATTTGAAAATGAGGGTACTTCTCTTTTCATAAATTCATGTTCCTTAATTCATTATTATTAAACATTCCATGCCATGATTTACCTAACATTAAATTTTTTTTCAAATATCTTTATAATATTCAAGTGGAGTTTCTCTCATATTGTTAGAATATGATCCTTATCCATTGAATTGTAAAGGAACTAATTTCTCCTATTTTTAAATACATACAACACATGAAATCATGAGGGATTGAAATAAAGGTTCAAATGACTCTCAAGATCAATGTTGGTAGGATTTTATGATTTAATAATTAAATCTCAAGGAGGAGGTTTATCTCTTAAGTACAATTCATGGTATGAAACAAAATTAATTAAATTAAACCCTACATTGTATCAGCTCCCATTTTCCAAAAACATTAAGTAAATGTTATGATCAAATAAAGAATAAAGAATTATTTTTCCACCCTCTTGAATATTTTTTTTATATTTTTATATATTTTTTATTTTATTGATATTCATGATTAAAAAAACATCCCATCCACCACCTAACCACGTATGATAAAAATAATATGTCTAGTAATGGTGATTTTTTTCCTAATCACCAACCAATTTTTCCCAATTTTGTTGTTGTTTTTATTTTCGAATTTTTTAATTCAAGAGGAGAAAATAATACAGGGCGCTTCCCTAGCCAACACTTAGATCCGGCTCTACCCAAACTTTTCTGGTTCACCCCAACATTCCCCACTTGTCCGACTGTTGCTGAGCAGTTTTTGGATATCAAACGGACCTCCCCAGAAGGTAATTTTAATGTGGCTGATTTCCCCTCTTTTGCAATCAGTTTCGCTACAGCGCCCGCTGCTCTAGCTAATTGTCCACCCTTTCCAAGTGTTATTTCTATGTTATGTATGGCCGTGCCTAAGGGCATATCGGTTGAAGTGGATTCTTTTTAAGTATCTTTAATGAACAAATAATAATAATTTATACCCAAAATTATTTTCCCCAAACTATTTTATTACATTTTAAATTATCCCTTCCACCGTAATTCTATTTACCCCACACTTTACCATTAAAATATCTGGAAAATACTAAGAGGAATATAGTAATGGATAAAAAATGTTTGAAACCTGAATATTTCTTATAAATTCAATTTATGGTCTCTATATGATAAATAAGAGTTGATGTATAGGTTTCATTTTAAGGATAAGTGTTTTATCAAAAGATTCCTCAATCATTTTAAATGTGTTTTTTCCCAGCCATTGTTTTGAAAGGATTAAGTTCAATTTATGGTCGGTGACATATCCCAAGATCACTCAATAAATATGATAAAGGTAAAATACAAATTAATTAGTCTTGAAATCCTCTCTAGAATAGGAATATGATATTTGAAAATTACCCAAGGCAAGATTAATAACAATAAATCAATTCACATGAATATCATAAATTTGAATCATTAAAAATGTTAGGGAAATTTCATTTACATAAATCAACTAATCCCCACAAATCATGAGTCTTCATTTTAATATCTATGATTAAGTTTAATAATTCATTTCTCCATTTTATGAAATTTAAAACATAAAATCACTAGATTCCAAAGAAACTCATGTCTCATAGATAATACAAGTAAATATACAATTCAAGTGTGTATATGCAATTCTAGTTTAAATCTCAAACAGGTTTTTTTAAACAAAGTAAGAAGTTTAAATGATAAACCTTAATAGTGGACTCCCTTTTTGAATGAAGATTATTACCCTTTCCTATTTTGATATTTGTGGATTTCTTCTATCATCATTAACCAATAAAAGAGAGTTACTCAATAACGCACAAGGAGCATGTCATTTAAGCTCAAAAAATATAGGAGGGATATGGGATTCATTTTGGAAAATTCTAAGAATCAAATTGAAATTAAAATTTCTAGAAATCATTTAAAGATAAATCTTTGTACGATTCTCTATGTTGGTCTGTAATTTTTTCTACCTCTAGAGGGCAGTTCCCGCTGTTATCCAATGTATGATGGTGGTTGGGATTTTTTTTTGACTTGAACGACCACATGTTATTCTTTCCATCTTGAATTTCTTTTTTTATGATAATAAATGATACATGGATAGAGTATAAAAAATAAATCCCCTTTAAAATTAGCTATATCTTGAATGGTAGTGGTAGGATAAAGTAATAATGATCCACTTATTTAGTTATTAATTATGCAATGACTTTGTTTTCTAGTGTTGGATAAACTAGAGATGAATGAAATGAAATTTAAAAAGTAGGGTTTGATTTTATTTCTAATTCGATAGAATATAAACAGAAAGAATGAAAATTATAATTCCACGTTTTAGTTTGAAATGTGTTCATCTTGGTTTCCTTAGGCTCAAATCATGGACGTCTTCATAGGATTTTAAAATTGCATGTTCGTTAAAATCATGGAGCTCCATGGGTTCCTTAGAAGGTGCATGTTCAGTTTTTTGATTTTCTTCCATGTAAAAATTTAAGTCATCAAAATCCATAAAATCAAAATAGTAGAAAGTGATACTCAATTATACATCATTGAAATTTGAAGTTAAAGAGTTCATAAAAGAGTCAACTCATTGAATTTAATTTTCATGAATATCATATTCAATTGAAAGTGCCTCTGGGAGTCGATCTTCAATGGATAGAGGTAGGTAGTCAGAATCCTCTTATCTTTCTTCAAATTCCACCATTTGGATGGGTTCTTCTTCTTCAGATGCTTGAGAGAGGTGAATTGGAGAAGTATCTTCTACTTTATAAGGAATGAGGAGATTAAGATGCATTTCAGTTTTTTCTGATTTACTACAAAATCTATCCAAATTCACATGATCATCCTCTTATAAATCAATAGTTGATAATCTTTCATTTATATACTATAGTAATGGTTGAGATTGGTGAAATTGATCTTCTAGAACATCCACCTTAAGTCCTTTGGTTCTTTAACTTAAAATATGAGTGGTGAAATTTCTTCAACCATTACCTCATGTTCCTACTCCAGCTAAGCTCTGGGTTACTCCATTACTGAGAAAACATATTAAAATTCTCTTTCATCTTTTCTCATCAATTATTATATGATTTCACTATGTTCTCACACCTGATCTCTATTATATTCTTTTTCTTGTTGGTGTTTTTTCCATTGTTGCACCTGTGAGTAATCTTCCAATGCATAATAATCAGAATTTGAATACATCATGGAATGTGGGGGTTTTAAATATATTTTAATAAATAATACAGTGAAAAATATTTACAAAAAATGAAAATTTTTAAATGGTGATCTAAATAACTATTTATCTCCCACGAAACATTGCCACTTTTTTTCATAGTAGTCATTGAACATGGAAAAATCAATTTAAATTTCCAAATGTAGCATAGATATTGACCAAGGTCATCTCACTTGAGTAGAATTATAGTCAGTTCAATCACTAATTTTTATATCACTTAATATATTTATTTTTGTTTTTTTATTATTTATGACAATGATGGTATTGGGGTTTTTATGGGAAACGAAAAATTAAAATAATGCAATGAAAAATTTACATATAAATGGAAATTTAGATGTAGATATAATTTTATTCGAGAAGAAAGGCCTTGGTCTGGGGTTTTATAACATGGGTTCTTTCATTACACAATTGTTTTTTAAATTATCTTTGATAAATTGTTTGATGAAACATAACAAAAAATTAATTTCATTTGATTTATTGAGTGTATAATTATATAATTCCTTCGACTAACATAACCATACATCCTATAATATAAAAATATGATAACTCCTCAACTGATAATGTTATTCCTAGAAAGAACCGGCTCCACCATATGTCATTTAATCCCTTAAAGAAATGAAAAATCCATTTTATGAAGGGTTTACCCAAGATAAGGGAGTGATAAATAGTGAATCAAAGAGTATAATGTAATTATAATTAATTTTGGGAAAGATAACCAACACACTCATGGAATACTCTTGCATCCATTACAAATATATTAAAAACATGTTTAATTGAAGATTTATAATAAAGAAGGCCATGAATCCACCCCCATGTCCAATCCTCAAGTTAGTCACTTTCCATTTCTATGTGAAAATATAGAATGATGGAATTATGTAGGAGTTAAAGTGAATTATATTATTGTTTGAAGAGAAAGATATATGGAATAAGAAAAATGAAATAATTTACTAAAAAAATGAATGTGTTACATGAAATAGAAAAAAAAGAATAAATAATCTTAAAGCATGTATGTCTTCCAATATTCTATTTATAATTAATATTATTTTTAATAAAAACTTTTCATATTATTTATAGGAATGGAAGAGGTTGTGAGGTTTCATAATGGACCACTAATGACATAGGGTCATAATGGGTCTTCAACAGTTGGAATTTCAGTTACAGAATTTTACTTCAAAAGTATCCACATGTTACATCTATCAAATAGAAGAATTGGGGATAAGGTTCTTCATGAAAGTTATTCTAAAACATGTTTTTAATTGGTCATAAAAATTTTATATTAGTAATATACGTGTAGAGGTTGTTACATACAAATTACACAAGGAATTTATTCTATCTAAATTCTTCCTGAACCATCTTTCAAAGTTGAGCACCTAATGGTCCTTATAATGTGTGATAAAATACATAAAACTAATTGGAGGAACGATTATATGTGTCTTAATTCAAATTAATTTGTAATCACATCAATTAGAGATGTTAATCCCAATGTAGGCCTCATTTCTATAGGTGGTGTCCACCATATCCGTTTGAACAATATGTCAACATGATTTATTTTTTCAGTCCAAATTTTTTTGAATCATTTATTGGTTCAAAAGAAAAAGATGAATAAAATAAATCAAGGAATCCAAAAAAAAATAATCATTCAAATTAGAAAAATATTTATATGTTATGGACAAAATACCCTTATGATTAAAAACTTCTAAAATTTCACAATTAAGAAATTTTCTCATTTTAGCCCAAAACAACCCAAAAATCCAAAATTGATTCATATAAACTCAAATTGAAAATTTCTTAGGGTTTAAATAATTTAAATACATATAAAAATGTGGAAAATATTAGTTTTATCAATTACCCCACATATAAATCATTCCTGTACACAAACATAAAATCTCAATAAGGAATTCAAAGGGCACTAATGCTGTCATTATTGAAATTACAAAGCCATAAAATCAATAAATAAATAAATATCGAATCAAATTATTAAATTTCTCCTAAAATATCAATTGAATTTATAATTTTTTAAATAAATAACCAATCCATGTATTTTACTTTCCCCCTTTGAAAATGATATAGGTTATCCTTTCATTCATTTAATTTCTTCAATTCGTTATTATTAAACATTCCAAATCATGATTTACCTCACTTTAAATTCTATTATCACATAACTTATGATAAAATTTATGTATTTTTATGTTCATATCATGATAAAATGATCCTTATCCATATTATTTTAAAGTAACTACTTTCTCTACTTTTTAAATACAAAAGTCAAATAAAATCATGAGGGATTTTTTTAAAGGTTCAAATGAATTTGAGGCTTAAGGTTGGTAGGAATTTATATTTGTAGATTAATGCTCAAGGATGAGGTTTATATCATAACTATAATATGTGATATAATAAAATAAATATTTAATGAAATTACCCCCTAAAAATTAGCAACTCTCATTTCCCCAAAACTCAATGTAATGGTTATGGTCAAATATAGAATAGTGAATGATGTGCTCCTTCTTGACTTTTTCTCTACTTCTATATTTTTTTCATTTTTTTAAAAAATATATTTTTTTATTTTTGTATCTTTTTCTAAATTATTATTTGAATAAACCTCACATCCACTTCATATGATAAAAACCATTGGTCCAGTGATGATGATTTTTTATTCTTCTAAGTCATAATCCATTCATTTTTTTAATTTTTTTTGTTTTTATGAAGGGAGAACAATTAAGTAAATTGGATGAATTAAAAAACATTATTAAATCCCAAAATATCACACCACACTTATTCCTTACAATTTAAACCACCCCCCCATGATTCTCATTTCCACCACACTTGAACATTAAAATATCTTGAAAATACCAATAGTATGGTAGGAATAGATAAAAATTGGCTTGGAACATGGCTCATCCCAATAAAGGTCATTCATGGCCTCTATGGGATAAAGAAGGATTGATGTAAAGGTTGTATTTTAAGGATAATTGGGTTATTATAAGATTCCTCAATCATTTAAAATGTGTTTTTGCACAATCATAGATTTGAAATGTTCAAAATCATGTTCTGGTTGGTGAAAAGTCCCAAGATAACTCAAGAAATATGATCAATATAAATATGAAGTAATTATTCTAGAAATACTATTGTGAAAAGGAAATATTAAATTAGATAATCAAAAAAGGAATTATTAATAATAAAAATAAATTTGCATGAATTTCATAAATTCAAAGCATGGAAAAAGTTAGGGAAATTTTATTTACATGAATCAATCAATTTCGTTAGATCATGAGTACTCATTTTAATACCCATGCTTAAATTTAATTATCCAATTACCTATTTTACTCATTAAATATCATTAAAATTGAAAACTAAAACAAGTAATTATAGGATTACTAAGAAACGCATGTCTCCTAGATAAGTCAAGTAAATCATAGTTGAAGCACGAGCATGCAATTTTCAGTTAAAATCTCAAAACATGTATTTAGAAAAAAAAATGTAGGGAGTTTTAAAGATAAATAATAAAATTTAAAACCCCTTTGAAATGAATCACAGCCCTCATCCTCTACTATTTGGGGTCTGCCTTCTTCTATCATGATCTTTCAAAATAAAAATACTCAATTAAGAACAAGGATCATGCCATTTACGCTCAAAAATATAAAATGGAGTCGGTTGCATGATGTACTAATTCTAATAAAAAATTGAATTATAAATTTGTAGAAATCATGTAATGATAAATCTTGGTATGATCCCCCAATTAAGACCAAAATTTTCAGTACCACTATAGGGTAGTACCAGCTGTTATCCAATGTGTTATGATGTTTTAGGATTCTTGAATTGAACCACTACATGGGTATTTTCCTAAAATCCACTTCATTATTCTTGTTGATAATAATCCCATGTTTACCATACACTCAATTCTCCCCCTTCACAATGTGGTATATCTTACATGTTGGGGGTAGGATTAAGTATGAATCCTCCTCCTTCCTAACTGCTACCTGTGAAACACTCACTTTCCATTATTTACTTCTGCTAGTAAATATTCAATGTCTTCAAGGATATCCAAGTGTTCCTAAATATGTTCCATTTATTTTTCCCCATCATCCTCCTAGGAATAATAAGAGTCAAAATATTCTAAAAATGAAAATAAATTAGGATTGATACTCTAATTAGTTTCAACAAAATTAAATGAATTTGGGCTAAAGAATGTATCATCTCCATGAGTTGGTTCGACTTGAATCTCTTCTTCTATGAAATGGTACTATCTGAGTAGATCATTAATGGATTAAGTTAGGTATTCAAGCTCCTCCATTTTGAGTTTGGCCACATCTTCTTGGATGTCGTCAGTGAAATTGGGGAAAACCATGGGCACATATTTCTTGGCCTTTAATATTTCAAAGTTAGTTCAGAGTTCATTGATTATGCTCATAAAATCATGATGTGGTACCCATGTATATATTCCTTTTATATTTTCATTCCACCCTTGGCCTTTTAATTATAGGAATGGAAGAGGATTCTGTGTGTCATAAAGGACCATTAGAAACATACTGTTTATAATGTGTCTTCAATGGTTGAAATATTAGTTACAAAATTTTATGTCAAAGATATCCACGTGTTACCTCCATTATGTGGAAATAATTGGGGACATGTTTATTCATGAACATTTTTCTAAAATATAATTTAAATTTCACCCCCAAAATTTAATTATGATCGTCCATGTGTAGTAAAATATATGTCCAATTAATTCTGAATATATATTCTGGCCAAGAAGAATATTTTAATTTCCTAAATATTCTTATAGATTTGAGCATCCAATGACTGCACTAGTGAAGTGAAATCACTATGATATTCAATAGTAAAACTATCCTTTTAATTATCTTATTATATTTTAATTCTAGGTGGAATATCTATAGTTAGAGTCGTGTAGACATATTTATGATTAATTTATTGAGGTGGGCTCCAGGTGTTCATCTTGAATTATTTTCCAACTTGATTTATTTTTTCATAATCTTAGATAGCTGAATTATCTCATGGTATATAATATAAAGTTTATTCCCATAAATTATGTGATCCTAAAAAAATAATCACATCAATTGGATTGATATTATAAAATATATGCTCATATTACCAAAGGGATTAACAAATTTCCACATTTCATAATTAAAATTTTTTCCTATTTTACCCCAAAACGCACTAAAAAATAAAAATTAATTAAAATAACTCAAATTGATAAATTTTTTAGGGATTAAATAATTGAAAACATATAAAAAATTTAAAAAATATTATCTCGATTAGTTATCCTAAGATATACATCTATAATACATTTGGAAATGATTTAGTCTTGGGAGATTAAATAATTAGATGTAATTATTATCGAAAGGGTGATAAGAAAAGGTGATTTGAAAGGATGATGATTATTATATACCAATATTTCTTCATTATTTATATATTATTTCAATGAATTTTAATTTTTTTCTTATACAATGGTTGATTTCATATGTGGTTATGTTTTATTTATGATCTCAAAGTTTATTTTGTAAAACATAAAGAATTCTAATGGGTTTTCATGTTTCTATTAGACTATTGGGGTTAATTTATTTTTATATCACTTAAAAATAATTATGTGATCATAAAATTTTTTAAAATGAATTTACAGGGTTTAAGGATGTTTAAGAACCATAATAAGGTTAATATTTTTATTATGAAGACACAACTTTTATAAGGCCCCAGCCTTAAACCTTACTTAATCTTGAGTTAATACAAGATTACACATTGAGGATATTTTCAGGTTTAGAGTTTTAGAGAATTAGATCATAAACTTGCATTACATTCCACATTTAAACAAATTGGTTACATAAAGATAGTATTCATTTATCCCATCAACGGAAACACATTTAAAATAAAACATGGATTCTTTCTTGACACTTCCTTGACACTATCATCATATCATATACCTTTCCCTTGACCTGTGAAAAACATTTCAAAAAAACTTGGGATGAGCACAAAAATCTCATTAAGGGATATAAAAATATATGGAAATGAAACATGAGTACATGTACACATAAGAAACAATGAAATCATACTTTACTCATAAAACATAAGCACTTTAACATACCTCATCAAATCCTGAATAAATCATAGAAATCATAAGATATAAAGGTAACTTGAGGCATTCATAACATTCTTACATAGGGAGTAACCCTCTTGGTTACGTTTGGAATACCCACCACAGTATATTCCCTAAATCTCTTCGGATAAACCTTAACGTTTCACTTCTTCGTGCTACCCAATGCATTGGAGAGCTATATCGGGCTCACCCGCCCTTAGTTTATCACGGAACCACCCGTTTTCATAACAATGCCCAAGAACAATAACATAAACCTAACACATAAAACATTCATAAAGGAAACATAACATTTCCACATCACAATATAACATTTTAGGATATTGAAATAATGAATCCATTAAAAAAGCCATTTTCCAAACCATTTAAAACATTTAATAAAGAGATTTTTGAATAAAAGTGTCCCATACCACCTTGAAGCTTTTAACATTTTAAACCATTAATATCCATATAAATAAATTCATAAATCCATTTTGAAAACATGGATATTAATAAGAACAAATCATTAAAACATTTAAAGCAATATTTTGGTTAAAGTGTTTTTACCAAAATTAGAGACACTTGAATACAATAATTGAGGAATAACATCTAATCAGAACATTATAATATCATGAGAATAAATGGATTCATGATATAATATTCCAAAGAACAGTATATACACCATATAAGAGTGAATTGGTGCATAACAACAATGAAGTCTCAATAGAAATGTAAAATGCGATGAAATCCCTTATAAATAAGGTATCCTTAAATTAAGGATAAATCAATCTCAGAATTATGTGTGACAAATATAAATACACCCAATATAAGTGGTTATTAAGTATAAAACAATAAAAGGTCATTCACACATATTCAAAGGATGACATATTCAATAACTACATGTTGAACCCAACGAAATCGAAATTGGGTTAAAAAGTTCCCTTGGTAAAATTTGACAGCCTAACGACCTCACATAAAAATTCAGAAAATGAGTTGATGAGAGATAAAAAGGGTATCTCATCACTTGGACATAAAATTTAAATCAATAAGGATATAGAAGAACATATCCCAACATAATATTATGTGAATTATAAGACATAACAAAAGAAGTCTTTTAAAAGAGGAGGGTGAAAGGTTCCCTTACAGACTTGGGTAACATTCGAAACATACACCCCATTGAAGAAGGGTCATACAATGAATATGTAAATACCCATAATTAAATTTATATTACACAATTAGTAAAATAATGGTCAGTACATACATCACTCAAAGGAAATTGTGGAAAATGTAGCATAAATCTCACGGGAATAAAAGTGAGATGAAAAATCTCTTATGAAAACTCAGCAGCCTAATGGCGCCACTTAAAACTTACAAAAATGGATTCATGAGATCAAAGAGGGTCTCTCATCATATTAAAATAAATTTTACAGAAATAGGAATATAAAAGAACATCCCCCAACATAACAAAGAGGATCTTAAAAGAAGTGACATAAAGGAGTGTACTTAAAAAGAAAGAGAGAGGTTAGATCTCTTATGAAAATTCGGTAGCCTAACGGCGCCACTCAAAACTTCCAAAATGGATTGATGAGAGAGAATAGGGCCTCTAATCATATGAAAATAAAAATTATAGTAAGAGTAATATAAAAGAACATCCCAATAACAAGAAATATGACCTTTAAAAGGAATGACATAAAAGAGTGTACTTAAAAAGAAAGAGAGGAGTAGGATCCCTTACCTCAAGTCCAACTTGTCTTGTTCGTTTCTTTATATTCCTGAATAATAAAATTTGGTCAATTTATAATTTCTTAAGGACCTCCTATAAAGATTATTATTCATTTCATATCACATATTTTAATGTTATAATATTTGGTTAAAAATATGAGTTCATATGAGACGTTTTTGTCGATGTTTGGTACATGAGTCAAAAATTGAACTTGTTGGAAAATAATTTTCCATGTAGATATAGGTAAATCATATCCAGAATATAATTGATGTTTTAAATATCATATATATCCAGTATATATTCATTTTATACTATTACATAGCATTTGGAGATAAAAATTAAAAGCACCGTTCATGGAGACGGTAGGCCGTACGTACGCATGAACGCTACTTTCATTTTTGTCATATTAATGGAATTAAAACAAAATGAGATATATATATATATATATATATATGTTATAATTCCAGAATGATATCCATCATTTAGATGTAATATATTAAATATATATCCATTATATATTTGTACTTATAATAGTACATAACATTTTGAGATAAGAAATGAAATGTACCGTTCATGGAGACGGTAAGCCATACGTACGCATGAACACTACTTCCATTTCTATTTCATATTTAATGGAATTAAAACATAATGATACATAATATTATTTTAATTCCAGTATGGTATCATATATAATATCATTAAATATATCCTTTATACGTACCACATATGGTATTAACGAATCAAATCACTTTGAGGGGGCGGTAGTCCGCACTTCCTTAAATGAAGATATCACGTTTAACCATAATGGAAACCATAAAGGTATGCCATAAAAGAAAAATACAGAAGATTAAGTAAAACATAAACATATTATATATCATATATAAATATAGTGTCATCTTAATGGACACCTTTTAAGGTGTTAGAAGAATGTTGAACAATCATCGTTTCGTGAGGCAGAAATTCGCCATCCACAGAAACAGTATGTTCTTTAACAATTAGATGTAGGTGTGTGTAAGTGTAGCTCGAATACTCATTATAACAACATCCTAGTATATTTAAGATACTGTATTTGTTACAAAATAAATGAATAAATAGAGTTTAGGGGGTTGGAGAAGCAAAATAAAACAAAAGGACACAAGTGAAGACATTACCTTAAAATCGGGTAACTCCCTTTGGTTTGAGCTCAAAGGCTTCCTTGGGAAGACTTCTTCCCAAAGTGAGTCTTCAAAGAGTTAGAGAGGGATGTGAAGAGATAAAATGGGTAGGTTTTGGATGAGCAAAAGGCTTTGGAAGTGTGGGTAAGGAGGTAGAGGTGTGGGCCTTTTATAAGAGGAGAGGAGGGGCACTCTTGGAAAGTAAAGAAATGTTACTTTATTTTAGAATGAGTTTCGGATTTTAATGGTCCCACATTGATGTGTTTCGAGTATAAGGTGATAAGGGTTCGAAATACACCCATACAATAGGTTTTGGACATGTGTAGGTCATAGATTTTACATTATCTTTTCATTTTATTTAAATACCTTATTAATGAGGTAATCGCTGCATTATCATGATGTCATAAATAATTTAATATATTTAATGTCTAAAAATTATAAAAAAATATCATGATGTATGAAATATTTTTATATTTCTAATTAATATTTATAATAAAAATTCTGACTTGTATAACCCCATGTAAAAATTGTTTTAGTAAAACATTTCATGTGTGTGTCATTTTTACTTTAACATTAAATAAAAAGGTATTTATGTCATTTTCCAACCAAAGTGGCTCCATGGGGTCCCCAAGTTGACCCATGGATTTTCATGGTCGGCCATGACATATCCAATGAGGGTAGGACATGTGTCAAGCTCATCTCATATTATTAAAACATTATTTTTACCTTAAACTACACTAATTACCTCTAATCGCGATTAAAACTTAATAAGTTACTATTCACCAAAAAATTATTTTAACCCAATTGAACCACATTTTACTTCTTAATGAAAACCATGTATTTCAGATTTTTGAAATTCAAAACACAAAGATGGAAAAATTTCATGTAAACGGAAAATCAGTTTTTATAAGTTCCACTTAGTGGTTTCACTATTCATCAAAATTGTAGTTTTTCAGAAAATTACCAAAAGTTCAACCTAAGCTATATTTGATATTCCGAATTCAAAAATGATGTCTATTTTACAAAATTAAAAACATATAAGTTGCATTAATTAATTTAATAATTAATTCCCGCTGTCAAAACAATAGCGTGTTTTTATGAAACAAAATGTATCAAAAGATTGACACTAGTTTAAGTCCGATTTCAAAGTGAAATTAATTCCAATGTCCACCATTGGATTAAATGGTAAAAATATATTCTAATTTAAATTTAAAACCAATTCAAAAGATAATCTAATCATATAAAAAATTAGATTAAAAAGTGGTTTTGAATTAAAATACAACATTTTTCACTATTCATTAAAAAAATGAACTTTATCGGAAAGATACAAAAAATTTACACAAAGTAAATTTTGATGTCCCGATTCTAAAGAAGAATTTTATTTTGTCAAATATAACACATAAAATTGTCAAAAAGTGGATTTAAAAGATGTTCTCCATCAAAAGGCGGTTAATCGACCTTTTAAAGAATATTAGAATGTTTACGCTTAAAATTGGATTCATTTGCATTTTTAATCCTCTAACATTTATTGTAAAAAGTAAAAATATTTGACAAACATATATAATCATTTTGTAGTTAGTTTTGTTCATTCCCTCTATTACAATGGCTAGGAGTTAACTACTATTTAAAATAATAATATTTTTTTATTAGAGTGCAACGTAAGATTCCCAAGAAACTCATTGCTGCCTATTGGGTACGCCATCGAGCATAGCATACCCTTTAAAGTAATATTAATATTTTATTCAAAAATATGGATAAATATAAAAATGTCATATTCTTTATTTACCTAGGGTGTTACATCCTTCCCCCCTTTTGGGAATTACGTCCTCGCAATTTTAAAATTGAGCTTGGAAACATCCTTGAAAGTCCCACATCGGAACAAGAGTCGGTAAAACAATCACTTTAAAATAAAGAAAGATAAGTACAGAGGTCACCCGAGTTAACCCATACTAGGATTCCATGTAGGAAAACATGGACATGGAGGAGAAAACATAGGGTCATGTTCTGATGTAGAGTGATAGAAAACATGTTTAAGAGAATTTTAACCATAAAAAAAATCACAAACTTGTGATGGGTTAAACGGTATTCGATTCCCCAGTAGGAAAAGTTAACGAACAACATTTTTGTTTTAAGTTACTCTTCATTGAGGAATTTATTTTTGATCTTAAGGAAACATACTTACTTGTCATGTTGAATTTCAACTTTTACTAGATTTCTTACACAAACTCATACTTTCCCCAAAAGATGAGTATTTAGAAAGACTTATTCACATTAAGAGTAATATAATCAACTTCTATAGAATCACCTAATCCACAAATGAGAACTATATAATTCCCATATCTTTTGACCTTAACCAAAACCAAAACCAAAAAGGTTAGTACAATATCAGATAATACCCAAAAAAGATAATCCTTAAAAAAAAATCTATTCTTAATCTCCAAAATTTATCAAACAATACCCAATGTTCAACAAAGACCATCCAGTAAACAAATTGTCCATAAAATACTTCAAAGTAAACCAAACTAATATGAAATCCAAATATTTGAATGATTTAATAACATAGTCTTCCAAGGTACAAATTAACTTTTATCTCCAAATAACATCAGTTGCTCTTCAATTCTCATATTGAAAAGTAATTAACCTAATCACATATCCTCCATGATAGGTTAATCATTTCCATAGATAACCCAAAATAAACATACTCTTGATTCCTAAAATAATCTAACTAAAAAGAATTAGTCAAAACAACCAGGGACTTCACGTAGTCCAGTGGTATGCGATAAATACCAGTCGCACTTTGGTTGTGGGTTCGATTCCCACAGCTTTGTCCGACGCGACGGGTTGTCACACGGTCTGCGTGTTGTCCTTTTTCCAAAACTATATAATTTTAAAAAATTCTCCAAAACGAGATAAAATCTTAGAAAATGATCATAACATATTTTAACCTCAAGTTTATCTCATGCATTTCATTTTCCAGCATAACATATAATAATCCATAATTACCTCAAAAGTATGGATCATATAAACTCTAATGGTTACCTTTATAATTATTACCTGAACTTCCACATCGATTGGTCATCTCGTACATGATGCATTACAGATCATACCAAGGTTCAAGTGGTTGATCATGACTCCTTGATAGTTGGTTTAGAACAACCACGAGTTTCCTCATTGAATACCCCATTTCATCCAGTCTCTTAATCAGATAACCACCACAGTTTCCTTAAAACCTATTGTCACTTTGGTGCCTGCTAGATCCATCCATTCACTAAAAAAAGAAATGTCAGTGTGAGTATATCAACAAAACCATCATGTACTAATGAGGAAGATAACCACTAAGATATACTTACTTATTCAATTTATCTAAAATTAGGACTCTTTCGGAAATCCTAACCATTATAGTAATGTCACTTATTCTTAGAAGATACCCTAACCTCTAAAGATATCTAAACCGACCTTTGATACCAACTATAAGGCCCCAGCCTTAATACTTACTTAATCTTGAGTTAATACAAGATTACACATTGAGGATCTTTTCAGGTTTAGAGTTTTAGAGAATTAGATCATAAACTTGCATTACATTACACATTTAAACAAAGTGGTTACATAAAGATAGTATTCATTTATCCCATCAACGGAAACATATTTAAAAAAGAACATGGATTCTTTCTTGACACTTCCTTGACACTATCATCATATCATGTACCTTTCCCTTGACCTGTGAAAAAAATTTCAAAATAACTTGGGATGAGCATAAAAAGCTCAGTATGGGATATAAAAATATATGTATAGGAAACATGAGTACATGTACACATAAGAAACAATGAAATCATACTTTACTCATAAAACATAAGCCCTTTAACATACCTCATCAAATCATGAATAAATCATATAAATCATAAGACATAAAGGTAACTTGAGGCATTCATAACATTATTACATATGGAGTAACCCTCTTGGTTACGTTTGGAATACACACCATAGTATATTCCCTAAATACCTTCGGATAAACCTTAATGTTTCACTCCTTCGCGTTACCCAATGCATTGGAGAGCTATATCGGGCTCACCCGCCCTTAGTTTTTCACAGAACCACCCGTTTTCATAACAATGCCCAAGAACCATAACATAAACCTATCACATAAAACATGAATATTGGAAACATAACATTTCCACATCACAATATAACATTTTAGGATATTGAAATAATGAATCCATTAAAAAAACCATTTTCCAAACCATTTAAAACATTTAATAAATAGATTTTTGAATCAAAGTGTCCCATACCACCTTGAAGATTTTAACATTTTAAACCCTTAATATCCATATAAATAAATTCTTAAAAACATTTTGAAAACATGGATCTTAATAAGAACAAATCATTAAAACATTTAAGGCGATATTTTGGTTAAAGGGTTTTTACCAAAATTAGAGACACTTGAATACAATAATTGAGGAATAACATTTAATCATAACATTATAATATCATGAGAATAAATGGATTCATGATATAATATTCCAAAGGATAGTATATACACTATATAAGAGTGAATTGGTGCATAACAAAAATTAAGTCTCAATAGAAATGTAAAATGCGATGAAATCCCTTATAAAGAAGGTATCCTTAAATTAAGGATAAATCAATCTCAGAATTATGTGTGACAAATATAACTACACCCAATATAAGTGTATATTAAGTTTAAAACAATAAATGGTCATTCAAAAATATTCAAAGGATTAAATATTCAATAACTACATGTTGAACCCAAAGAAATCGAAATTGGGTTAAAAAGTTCCCTTGGTAAAATTCGACAGCCTAACGGCGTCACTTAAAAATTCAGAAAATGAGTTGATGAGAGATAAAAAGGGTATCTCATCACTTGGAAATAAAATTTACATAAATAAGGATATATAAGAACATATCCCAACATAATAGTATGTGAATTAAAATACATAACAAAAGAAGTCTTTTAAAAGAGGAGGGTGAAAGGTTCCCTTATCGACTTGGGTAACTTTCGAAACATACACCCCATTGAAGAAGGGTCATACAATGAATATGTAAATACCCATAAATTAATTTATATTAAAAAATGAGTAAAATAATTGGTAGTACATACAACACTCAAAGGAAATTGTGGAAAATGTAGCATAAATCTTACGGGAATAAAAGTGAGATGAAAAATCTCTTACGAAAACTCAGCAGCCTAACGACGCCACTTGAAACTTACAAAAATGGATTTATGAGATCAAATAGGGTCTCTAATCATAATAAAATAAAGTTTACAGAAATAGGAATATAAAATAACATCCCCCAACATAACAAAGAAAAGCTTAAAATAAGTGACATAAAGGAGAGTACTTAAAAAGAAAGAGAGAGGTTAGATCTCTTACGAAAATTCGGCAGCCTAATAGCACCACTCAAAACTTCCAAAATGGATTTATGAGAGAGAATAGGGTCTCTCATGATATGAAAATAAAAATTACAGTAAGAGTAATATAAAATAACATCCCAATAACAAGAAATATGATCTTTAAAATGAATGACATAAAAGATTGTACTTAAAAAGAATGAGAGGAGTAGGATCCCTTACCTCAAGTCCAACTTGTCTTTTTCGTTTCTTTATATTCCTGAATAATAAACTTTGGTCAATTTATAATTGCTTAAGGAAATCATATAAAGATTATTATTCATTTCATATCACATATTTTAATGTTATAATAATTGGTTAATAATATGAGTTCGTATCAGATGTTTTTGTCGATGTTTGGCACATGAGTCAAAAATTGAACTTGTTGGAAAATAATTTTCCTTGTAGTTATAGGTACATCATATCCAGAATAGTATTGATGTTTTAAATATCATATATATCCAGTATATATTCATTATATACTATTCTATAGCATTTGGAGATAAAAATTAAAATCACCGTTCATGGAGACGGTAGGCCGTACGTACGCATGAACGCTACTTTCATTTTTTGTCATATTAATGGAATTAAAACAAAATGAGAGATATATATATATATATGTTATAATTAAATAATGATATCCATAATTTAGATGTAATATATTACACATATATCCATTATATATTTGTACTTATAATAGTACATAACATTTTGCGATAAGAAATGAAATGTACCATTCATGGAGACGGTAAGCCGTACGTACGCATGAACGCTACTTCCATTCCTATTTCATATTTAATGGAAGTAAAACATAATGATAAATAATAGTATTTTAATTAAAGTATGGTATCACATATAATATCATTAAATACATCCTTTATACGTACCACATATGGTATTAACGAATCAAATCACTTTGAGGGGGCGGTAGTCCGCACTTCCTTAAATGAAGATATCGCGTTTACCCATAATGGAAACCATAATGTTATGCCATAAAAGAAAAATACAGAAGCTTAAGTAAAACATTAACATATTATATATCATATATAAATATAGTGTCATCTTAGTGGCCACCTTTGAAGGTGTTAGAAGAATGTTGAACAGTCATCGTTTCGTGAGGCAGAAATTAACCATCCACAGAAACATTATGTTCTTTAACCATTAGATGTAGGTGTGTGTAAATGTAGGTCGAATCCTTCTTATAAAAACATCCTAGTATATTTAAGATACTGGATTTGTTACAAAATAAATTAATAAAAAGAGTTTAGGGGGTTGGAGAAGCAAAATAAAACAAAAGGACACAAGTGAAGACATTACCTTAAAATCGGGTAACTCCCTTTGGTTTGAGCTCAAAGGCTTCCTTGGGAAGACTTCTACCTAAAGTGAGGCTTCAAGGAGTTATATAGGGATGTGGAGAGCTAAAATGGGCAGGGGTTGGCCGAGAAAAAGGCTTTGGAAGTGTGGGTAAGGAGGTAGAGGTGGGGACCTTTTATAAGAGGAGATGAGGGGCACTCTTGGAAAGTAAAGAAATGTTACTTTATCTTAGAATGAGTTTCGGATTTTAATGGTCTCACATTGATGCGTTTTGAGTATAAGGTGATAAGGGTTCGAAATTCACCCATCCAATAGGTTTTGGACATGTGTAGGTTATAGATTTTACATTATATTTTCATTTTATTTAATTCCCTTCTTAATGAGGTAATCACCGCACTATCATGATTTCATAAATAATTTAATATAATTAATGTCTAAAAATTATAAAAAAAATATCATGATGTTTGAAATATTTTTATATTTTTAATGAATATTTATAATAAAAAATCTGACTTGTATAACCCCATGTAAAAATTGTTTTAGTAAAACATTTCATGTGTGTGTCATTTTTACTTTAACATTAAATAAAAAGGTATTTATGTCATTTTCCAACCAAAGTGGCTCCATGGGGTCCCCAAGTTGACCCATGGATTTTATTGGTCGGCCATGACACATCCAATGAGGGTAAGACATGTGTCAAGCTCATCTCATATTATTAAAACATTATTTTTACCTTAAACTACACTAATTACCTCTAATCGCGATTAAAACTTAATAAATTACTATTCACCAAAAAATTATTTTAACCCCATTGAACCACATTTTACTTCTTAATGACAACCATGTATGTAGGATTTTTGAAATTCAAAACAAAAATATGGAATAATTTCATGTAAACGGAAAATCAGTTTTTATAAGTACCACTTAGTGGTTCCACTATTCATCAAAAATTGAAGTTTTTCAGAAAATTACCAAACGTTCACCCTAAGCTATATTTCATATTCCGAATTCAAAAATTATGTCTATTTTACAAAATTAAAAACATATAAGTTGCATTAATTAATTTAATAATTAATTCCCACTGTCAAAACAATAGCGTGTTTGTATGAAACAAAATGTATCAAAAGATTGACACTAGTTTAAGTCTGATTTCAAAGTGAAATTAATTCCAATGTCCACCATTGGATTAAATGATAAAAATATATTCTAAGTTCACTTTAAAAAAAATTCAAAGTATAATCTAATCAAATAAATAAATTAGATTAAAAAGTGGTTTTGAATTAAAATACAACGTTTTTTACTATTCATTAAAAATGAACTTTATCTGAAAGATACCAAAAATTTACAAAAAGTAAATTTTTATGTCCCAATTATAAATAAGAATTTTATTTTGTCAAATATAACACATAAAATTGTCAAAAAGTGGATTTAAAAGAGGTTCTCCATCAAAAGGCGGTTAATCGACCTTTTAAAGAATATTAGAATGTTTACGCTTAAAATTGGATTCATTTGCATTTTTAATCCTCTAACATTTATTGTAAAAATTAAAAATATTTGACAAACATATATAATCATTTTAATCCTCTAACATTTAGGATGGTATAGTTGATATCAATTTAAATGTGTAAAGAATATGTTTTAGCATCAAATCAAGGTGTACGTATCTAAGGCATTATAAATTATCTCAGAGAAGGGAGTAGATAATTTTAGAGTTTAGTACATTTTAATGAAAATACACTTTATAGATATTGATTTTTGTTTGTATTATCATGAGATAATTATTTATGGTTTCCATATTTGTTATTATAAGACATGCCTATTTTAGCATGGTTTTCCAAATGGGTTACAATGTGAATGAAGTTGAAAAGAAATAAGAGGATGATATATTTTTTAATCAAGAACCTAAAATGCTGGGAATTGGATTTGAGAAATTTTTAGTTGTTTTAACTCAAGTAACGTAGGATATAAATGGTGTCATCCATGCTAGAGAGAAACCAAACACTAAATAAGGATACATGTCAATGGTTGAACATTTCACAAAACAAAATCCTTTAAAATTTTGATTATCCTTAGAACCAGTGGTAGCTAAAATATAGATAAATTATTTATAAAATATATTTTATGTTTTGAGTTGTTTAGAGCTTTATAATGCAACTTTTGTAGTTTATCATTCTAAAGGTAATGTCGATCAGTGGGGGAATTTAATTAAAAATATCAAGGATAAAAATAAAATATATACCATGGAATGGAAGATATTTAAAAATATATTTATTGAAAAATATTTCCCTAAAGTTCTTCATCTTAAAATAGGAAATTAATTTTTTGGATTTTAAATAAAGGAAAAATGAATTATTTTCTATTTAAGAATAAAATGTTACTATATTGGACATGTATTCATCTAATTTTAATTTATAAATTGAAATTAAAATTGATAGGTTTTACATAGGTTAAAATAAAATATATGAATACATTTGACCACATTTGAATTTATAAATTATGAGTAAATTGATGAATTTTCTAAGGAGGAAAATATTTTGTTTGTTGATTCTTATGTATCCCACAATATAAAGAAAAATAAGCGGTCTAGGTGAAAAAATATTATGAAACAAAAAATAATAAAAACCTAGAGGTAATCATTCCACTTATCCCAAATATGGTAAACAAACATTTTAAGGAATTCTTAATAGGATTAGGGAATCATTACTGGTGTGGTATGTTCAAAAAATTTTCTCTTGATTATAAATAATATAGTAATGATCAAACTAATAATGGAAAAGTAGGTGGTTGGTTAGAAGTGAATTTGTTAAATTATAATGAGTTGGTTCATTATGAAAAATTGTGTCTTAGGATAGTTACTCATGTTTGGAATCATTACGATTGAAAGTAGAAAGGTGTGGAAAATTAATTTTATACTACTATAAAAGATTTTATTCAATAAAATAAGGTGGTGATAGGTACAATACATGTTTAATTAAATTCTGATAATGCCTTATTTAATTCGTTATCTAAAAATTGTTTTATTTAAAGGAATGTTTCTAGTAATATGGTATTAACATAATTATAAACAGAGACAAAATATTTTATAAAAAATCGTGGTCTAAGTATTAAAGAAAAAATGATTTATAAGAATATTCCTATTATTATATATAGAATTTTTTTCCTGTAAATCTTGTTTTCTTACCCATAAATAAGTTTGATATTATTTTGGTCATAGATTTTCTTTAGGTTATCATGAAAATATACATAATAGAGAAAAGGAAATTATAATCAATTTTTATAATGACTTACAATTTTTATATAATAATGGGTTCCTAATTTTCATAATATACTAAAATGATAAGAAATTTCTTAAAGATATATGTGACCGTTATCTTAATAATATCATGGAAAAGAAAGAAATCATTAAAATTAGTGATGTTTTAGTGATACTGGAATATTTTAATGTATTTGAAAATATTTTTTTAATAATTATTATAGATCAAGAGGAAAAATTATCTATTGAATTAGTTTCAAAAGCTAATCCATTTTCAAAACCCCCTTATTGAAGGGATCTAATGGATATATTGCAATTGAAAAATAAATTAAAATAGTGTCTTAATAAGGGTTTTATTTTTCATGAAACATCACATTGAGGTTGTCTTATTTTTTTGTTAAAAAGAAAGATATTTATTTGAGGCCTTTAATTTATTATTGGGAACTCAATAAAAACACTATTAGGAACTGGTCTCCTTTTCCTCATATTAATGACTAGTTTTATTAGTGTTAATAAAATCAATATTTTTCAAAGATTGAGCTCAGGTAAAGGATATCGTTACATTATATTAAAGGAACAATAATCTCCAATGATGGAGTTTCAAATTTATTATGTTTATTATGGGTTTGTGTTTATTCCCATTGGGTTGATAGTGCACCCATTTTATTTTTTTGTATGATTAATAGAGTTTCCCATGAGTATTTGGATAAATATTTGGTTGTATTTTGTGATGATATTATGATATATTATAAAATTTATTGGTATCATGAGAATCATATAAGTATTATTATAACTAATTTAAAAGAAAAAATAGTTTTATGAAAAATTATGCAATTGTGATGTTTTGTTTCAATATATTTTAAAACTATTATAACTAAAATTTCATAACAATTTATCATCCAAAAACTATAGTGGTGTAATAATGGTCAAGACAATCTAATGTAACTAAGATTCAAATAATTATTGGACTATTATGTTATTATCAATGGTTTGATAAAAATATTAATTAATTACCTAACCCGCTAACCTGGTTAACTTAAAATGGAGTTTGAATCACTTGGATAAAGAAATGTGCTTAATGTTTTCTATATTTAAAAGGAAGATTGGTCAATTATACTATATTGTTATTTCCATATATAAATTAATTATTTTTATTTATAGTTATGATTCATTTAAGGGACATGGTTATGTTTTGATAAAAAATGATCAGTTAATTGAATATAAATCTTGCCAATTAAAACCCTAGAAGAAAAATTATCCTATGAATGATGTTTAACTTTTAGTGGTAATTTTTTCTTTAAAATTCAGAGGAATAATTTATATGTGGATAAATATGATTTGTATGTATATATCATAAATTTTGAAGTATATATTCACTAACAAATATTTGAACATGGGGAATAGTAGATAGTTGGAACTGATAAAGTATTATGATCATACAATTCACTAAAATCCATGAAATGTAAACAAGTTAGTTTATTCATTGAGTTGAAAGGATAATGCATCATTAACCATGCTATGTTAAGAACATGATACTATAGTTAATGATTTAATGAAAATGGGAATAATATTTTTGTATCTAAAAAACCATTCTATTTCAGATAATGTATCGGCACAATCATCTTTGTTATAACGAATTAAGTATGCCCAAAAAGAATATTTTAGTTTTAAATAATGGATAAAAATTGTTTGAGAAGAAACTTTTTCTGAGCTTAATATTACAAAATAATATTTTATAGGATTTTGAAAGATGTTATGTGTACCAAGTGATGTTCCTTTGGAAAAGGAATTATTGAGTGAGGCTCATAGATCTTTATAGTTTTTATGCCATGGGGGAATAAATATATATATAGAACTTCAGGAATATTATTTATCAGAAGGAATAAATAAAAATATTTCTAAATTTAATGTGAAATTTCTGATTTATCACAAGGTTAGTTGTGAACGACAACTAAAAAATGGGGCACTTCTATAATTTCAATTTTATATTGGAAATGAGATGATATATCCATGGATTTTGTAGTGGGATTACCAAAGACATTTGGAGTTAATAATTCAAAATGGGTTATTATTCTTTGTTTGATTAAATATTATCATTTTATTCCTATTAAAGATTACACATATTTAGATCATATTTATTGAATATATCTTAAAGTGATAGTGATGTTTCAAGGAGTTCCTATCTCTATGGTATCTTATCATGATCCAAGGGTTACTTCCATTTCATGGTGGGGACTTCGGAAGTCATTGGGTACGGATTTATGTTTTAGTAAATCTTTTCATTATCAATATGATAGGAAATATAGTAAATAATTAAAACATTATTATGTATTCTATAGGATATATCAATAGAATATTTTAAAGGTTGGGATCACAACAATTCATTTGTGGAATTTTTTTATTATAACAATTTTCATTCAAGAATATAGATGGAAACATTTGAAGAATTATATGGGAAGTGGTTTCAGGCTTTGACCTGTCGGGATTAATTTAGGAAGATAAAATTGTTAGGACCCAAAATAGTATTTGATATGGTTTAAAATGTAAAAATGGTTCAACATCATATAAGGGAAGCTCAAATTAGGTATAATATTTATGTATATAACATGTAGAAATATATTTTATTTGAGGTATGAGACTATGTTTTTCTAAAATACCTCCATGAAAATGTGTGATACATTTCTGTAAGAAAGGAAAATTATTCTCACAGTTTATTATTTCAGATAAAATTATATAGAACATGGGATTTATTTCTTAATTAGTAGCCCTAACTAAGATGCGTTTCATGTATATTAATAAAGAAATATATACCTAATGCATCACACATATTGAGGCCTAAAGTGGTGTAGTTGAAATAGTATCTCACTTTTAAAGAAAACCTTGTTTAAATTATTCATAATAGAAAGAAGCTATTATGGAAAAAGGTGACTCGCCTAGTTTTTTTTTATAAAAATAAAATGATTTAAGAAGAAACACGTGAACCTGAAAATACTATAGCAGAAGAATGTACCAAACCAATTTACTAATAAAAAAATTATGATGAAAAATATCTTTAATGGGGAAAAAGTGAAAAAATATAAAATTTTATTTATATTTCAATTTTACATTTTATTAAAATTCATGATAATTTTATGGATTTATATTTATTATAATTTTATAAATTGAAAATGAAATAGTTTTTATTTTAAATAAATTATTTTTCCATGTGTTTCATATTTTTATTTGAGATATAAATATTTAAACATTAAAATTTTAATTGATAAAATGAAATGAAATTTAATATTATCATGTAAAGATTAGAATAGGTGGGATTTTATGGATATTTTTGAAAGTGTGTATTTTTAGGTGAATAGTAGAGAATATTGTTTTCACAAATACCATAACATTTATGAAATAATCATGATATAAGTATGAGGTAAAAATTTATAAAACTTTGGGATGAAGCAGTTTTTTAATGACTAAAATATATAATTTTAATGTATTAAGTTGAATTTTAAAACCTATACTTAACATTAGAAAACCTAAATAACAAATTATTATAGTAAAAACAATATTTTCTCATTTTTCTTTGATTGAGTATTAATAGTATATGATTAGGTTTTTTGTTAGTAAAAAAATATATAATTAAACTTTTTTTAAATCTTAAAATATTAAATTTTATGAGAATCAATACTATACATGATTTTAGTGAAAATTAATTTTTATAATTAAAAATGAATTTTCATAAAAACTATTTTTCATTCCATACTGAGTACTTAAATAAAAATTAATTTTTAACATCTTCATAAATTTAATCTTGTCATATTTTTTCAATATTAGGAATTGTAAGGTTTAAATTAGATAATAATTTCTATATCATTTTTATTCATTTAAATAAGTTACCTTGTAAAAATTTAGTCACCACAATAAAAGTTAAAATGGTTAAAAAGTGGCTAAATTAAGGGGTATAATCACAAAACCTATTTTATTTGATTTTTTGAGTAGATTATCAACCTTATATATCTAATATTCTAATTTTTTATAATTTTTTTCTAATTATCTTGTGTATGAAATTTATTATATATTAAGAAAACACGTATTTATAAGATTATCACTCATTTGACTAACAGTTAAATTTTTTATTTAAGATTGAACTTTTAAGGGAAAGTGTGAACCCTCACAAACCATAGGTCAACAATGAATCGAAAAAAACAATTGAAATCACCTGAACAATAATGAAAAAGTTAATAGAATTAGAATCTATATTTCAATATAACATTAATTCAATTGAGGTTACCTACATGCTTGGATCATCTATGATGAGATCATCAAAGTGTTAGTCCATCTTGTCCCATGTTTTAACTTACATCTCCAGGAATATAATGGTATTGTTAAATCCACATGTCATAATCAAATTATGTTTTTCGATCCCATAATATTGGTATTCATTACGAAAAACTAAATGAACACTCTTAAACATTATGTTAGCATCCTCTTGTGATGTTTTTATAGTGAAATTATCCTCCCATATATCTTCCTAATAGTGTAGAATCAGCTCTAGTATGTTTTCTTTATTGACTTACTCATTTATTATATCATTTAAAACACCATAAATAGGTTAATATTCCTAAAACACTACATTTAATTTATAGTTATCCCTAGGAAGAGTTTACATAGAGCTATTTCCAACCCCCACACACAATCAATGTTCCTTCCTGTATCTAAATTGGATCTTATTTTTTGGTTGCATGAGTTTCCTATTGAAAAAAATCATTATAAAGGGTTAATTATTACACATATGGATTTTAAAATTCTTACACTATGTAAGTTTCATATAATAACACATCTAACCTCACCTTTGGCTCAATATCAGACCATTTTAAATTAATAATAGATCTCATGACAATTGGTTTCGACAGATTAGAATAATACATAAGTTTTCTGGTTCTTTTCCCAATGCTAAAAGGATAATTACCTAAATCATAAATTCATTTCCTTCTATTCCTTGATCCAAATACTATGTGAACTACCACTTGATGGATTTTCTCACATTCCAATGTAGATTGAGAGTATTCTTTTATGTCACTATAATAGGGTTCTTCCAAATTCTTTACAAAATACTTCTTCCTTTTCCACATTGTAGTGAATATATGCCACCCTTCAGGATTACTACTACCATCATCAATAGAATTAAATTATTTTAATTGGTTGTAGATATGGATTGAGGCAAGTGGAGAATGGAACTTCTTTGATATTTCTAGAACAATTTTTTTTATCTCATGATCAGTATCCTTTGAGTGTGAAAGCTCGAGTTGATCCATCTTAGAATACACACCAAGAGTTACAAATATATTTTACACCATTAATATTGTATCATTAATATTATCACACAAAATCATAGTCATGTTAGATAATGAATGTTGAGAGACCTCTTTTTATCTAACTGCAACTTCATATGAATGATTTTGAGAGTCTCCAATAGTTAGCTCGAAGGGAGGATCCTATTAGCCAATATTTATTCTTCCATTGGGCAGGCAACATAACCTACAATTTCAACTAAAATAGAGAATGGTCCTAAAATACTCTAATCCTTTGATAAATAGGGACATTGGTGGTTTTGGGGGTCTTAAGAGAGGTATCCAATATTTGATATCACTAAATCACGGAGATAGCCTCCAATGATAGATCCCCCAAGATGGTTCCCCTAGAAGTGGGATAATAGTGATGAAATCCAAACCAGCATCAGTGAAACAAGAGTCAGATGAAGATTGGTTCCTAGAGGGACTTTATCAACATGGTTTCCTATGGTGGCAGACTCTTACAGTTATTTGGAAACATTAACATTGATGTAAATTCATGGATAAATGGGGTGGACCATATATATGGTCCTATTATAAAATAATAATAATAAACCTACCATGTTTCCAAGTATATAGATTATTGTAAAATTTATAATTAGATACAATGTTTTGGGAAAAAAACCCATATCACTATAGAAATGGTGTCCTTCTACATATAGAAATCATAGGTCTAGTTGAATTAAGAGAAACATACATATATATTAGCCATAAGGGTTAGTAATATTAATGATAAAGGTTATATTTTCTATTAAATATACTAATATGCGTCGAGCATCAAGCAGACAAACAACTTCACATTCTTTCAAACCACAAGAAGTGTTGGTGGACCTGTTGAAGGCATCAATCAATGAATGTATCTGAACAGATTGATAAACCAAAAATATTATAATAAGTTTTAATGATTTGTAATAATTATTTTTGGAGAGATGGATTTTGGGGAAGCCAAATTTGAATGATGGGAGTTTTTGGCTCAGTGAAATGGAAGTAAAATTTGGCAGGGAGGGGTCCGTGGAAGGGACAAAGGGATTTGAAAAAGAGAAGGATTATGAAAGACCCTCCACAAACATTTATCACATTATCATGAAAAATAAATAAAACAATAACTCCACAATTATATTTACCATATCCTATAGGGTTTTTTGTTTTAAAAAAACAAATATAGGATGGATTATGGAAAGTCTTAGAAGAGGATATCCAAGGAATACAAAATTAGTTTCCCTGAGTTCTTTCAAGTTTCATTCTTCTTACAACTTGTTAAATTGTGTTATAAATATAATAATATAATTATATAAGTGACATTAGTTTACAGAAATGGTATTATTCTCCCTTCTATCCATTGGAAAATGAAAACATCATTTGTGTTATTTATAGACTATCACCTCCATGAACTATAAATTTAATTTTTCATTACTGCTTTATATGGATGGATATAAAAATAGTTTTAATAAAAAAAATTGATAATTCTAATAGGATTAATATTATTTAATAATAAATTAATAATTATATTAATAATATTAATTTTTAAATGGTCAGTGTAAACTAAACCCCTTTAAACTACCATGTCGAGACACTTTGTATGTAATAAATTCTTACAATTATTATTCATTTAACTTAATCATCAATATATTAATGAATCAAAATTTTTGATTTACTATTAAGTTCTTTAAATAATTAAGATTCTATGAAATTAATATTATTACTATACAACTATATACTCATAACCACTCAATTGTTATAACATGTTCTTGTTTGAGTTAGTTTTACCACCTACATGAACAATGTTAACATGTTTATATCATGAATGATTATGAAAACATAATTATTGGTAATATTATATAATAATTGTGACTTTAAATAAATTACTTGATTCTATAATGGATATATATATATATATATATTTTAATAAAATCAATTTTTTTAGGAAATATAAATTTTAAAAAATACATATATTTTTACGTGTTCAATGCAAACCAATTCCATAAGTTCTATAAAATAAACATGGGAATAAATAATTATATTAGTTTCATTTATTAAATCTTCACGAATATTATGATATACTTAAAAATCCATCAAAATAATGGAATTAAAATTAAACAATCATGGTAATTTTAACTATAAAAAACAGCTTATCAAGGAGGATTCATAGGAATGTTATTACGTTATGACCTATTGAATTCCTCTATTTCTAGAATGATATGAAGATTATAAATTGACAAATATATATCTTATATAACCATTGTATATATAATTTTTATTATCACTATGATACACACTCTATTTTTGAGATCATAAAATGAACAATCGCAAAATGACTAACTTGAAATATAACAAGTTAGTAAATAAATGAAAAATGATAACAAATGAAATAAAAGGAATAATAATAAGGGGAAAAAATGAAATTTTTTCTTAATATATTAAATAATTAATATTACTTTATTACCTAGGAGTGTATTGGATTCACGAAGTCTAATACCCTAACATGAATCCCTAGGTCCGGGATGAAGTTCCACATAACCTCATGTGCACCTCCCCATACACAAGAAGCTTCTGACAATTAGTGAGGATAAATAGTATGTTTGGGGGAATATAATAGTATTCATCAAGCCATAACATGTTAGTAAAACATAACCATAATTTAAGAAGATATCACAACTGAAGGATAAAACATATAAATTATTAACAGACACGAGGCAAAGTCATAAAAAAGTAATAAATGCGTCCCAAAAAGTGTAAGGTCATTAAGTATGACAATAAATATAGAAATTAAATAAATAAAAGTTATTTTGTAATAATATTGATTATCTCATAGTAATATATCCATTTCCCTGCACAATATTCCTTAGAAACCTTTCACATGGCCCTTCCCTTTCACTCGATCTATAGTCATGAATTATGCACATGCATCGAGATGACCATGACAGGTGTGAGTATAAATTGAGTAAGAAACACTAATTCATCCTTTTCATAAGTGTGAATATATATATTTTTATGTGTATGACATGATGCAAAATAAATTTTCAGCTGAGTATATAATATATCATGTACCAAGCGATCTTGCACTAACCAAGCCACCACAATCCCCAGTCATACCTTTTTCGATGCTCGTCCAGAAAGATATCATGTATACCGTAATGCATGACTTTTATCATTAAAATTAATTCCATAATTATTTAACTATGATTATTATTCATCCTTTAAATAAAAAATCCATTACCTCCTTGAAGGGATATTTTCTCCCTGCCACGTTCTTAGCATCCTCCATTCGTTGGTATGCATGCATGGAATGCCCACATAATGGAATCCCTCTCATATAAAAGGAAAACCCCCATTGGTAGATCATAAATACATAATTGGTAACTCTTCCAAGGATGTATATCATTCCCTTAGGCTAAAAATTCCAAGAAACGATGCTAATCATAATTCGTAGGGCTATGTCCAATGAGTCACATCACTCAAGCTCCCCCTCTAAGGAGTAAGCTAAATCTGTCAAGGCCACCTGTCAACCAGAGCACTGAAATAGTGGTTCCACCAAATACTCACAAGACATATATAAGGCATAAAATTTAAAAGAATAATATATAATGATAATAAATTCCACATGCTATGAAATATTATGCAAGTAATAAATGACATAGAAAATAAAAACATTACATGTATAGATAAGGGTATTACATGCTACCCACACAAAACAACACAACATATCAAACAAGGATATCAAGACTAGAAACAAAAACACAACCAATAATGGGAAACAAAACCAAACAAGGGACCAAGATTTTAATGACTTCTTACCTCAATATTATTGACATCAATGTCATGGTTCATCATGAGCATCATCACTCAAAATAAATTCACACACCAACCGGAATAAGACTACTTGCCAAGTGATCCTAGAACCTATTCCCACATGAAAAATCATGGGTTATAGAATGAAGATCATGAAGGGATCCCCTAATTATTGGATCTATACCAATATAACTCCCAGAATCTGCCAACATCACTAGGTCTAGTCAAAGGAGAAGAACTCATCACTCTATAAAAAATGATTATAGAATAGAAATTAGGATCCACCTGAGTATAGATTATTAAAAACAATACCCTTCAATAAAATAATAAACCTGGGATGCTGGTCAAAGAAGAATATAGTTGAGGATTTCCCTAGGTCTGTCTAGAAAATTTAAAAATTTTCAAGATCAAGGGAATGATTAAGGGGAGGAATTTTTATCAATTAATAGAAGGAATAATCAAATTTAAATCAAATTCATAACCCCTAATTGAAGTTTCACATGTTTTTACCTTGAAATGATTGAGATATGTGAAGAATTTAAGTTATTTTAGCAACTATAATTCTATATCATCCACCACCATGGCCTTTACAACACTGTGTTGGATTTGAACATGCCAGCCTCACACAGACATCTCCTATAGTTTATTTAAAAAAACTATAACTTTTACCATTATCACAACCTCCAATGAGGGTGTGGTTAGGTTACTATGATCATAGTACACTGAAGAACCGTGATCAATCCATGCTTATGGCCATTCTCATTTCACATTTACTATTTTCATAGGGTCGTACCATGTACCACCATAGTCATAATGTTAGCTGTATTTAACTAAGAAGTCTCTAAAACACCCAATATACTATCCAAATCTCAAAAGGCTTCACCCAAAATTGTCCCAAACCAGTATCTCAAGCAGTCCTTTTAAAAGAACTCATTCTATTGAGCTGAAACATAAGACTCCCAATACCATTATTCCACTTGGATCTATCCATGGTACCATGATATTTGTAAATGTTTCACCATCTTCACCAACTACACTTTATCTCCCCAGATAAAAATCCTTATTGATCACTACAAAGAATATGTGTCTATTCCAACTCAATTTCCACACAGCCAAACACATGCAGTAGATTAGGCATGCACCTATGAAGATAATAAATGTATAGAACATCACGCAGGCCTCAATAACTTGGAGGAAGGTCTAGTCAGTAAACCGCTAATCTAATGTGTTTGGTGATCTTCCATAGTCCCATAAATTACTGAGTTATTTTCCCTCCTTTCGGAAATGACGCTGACCCAACTTTGGTCCCCAAAAATATCCTCCCCAGAGAACACTTCCACTCTTTACATGATCAACCCCCATCCTTCCCAACCCTTCACCTGTTCATGTGATCACCCTATTTCCTCTGCAAATCCACTCCCCATTTCTCCCCATATTCACAAAATCGTCTAACTCGTTGGATCCAAAATAGGTATTGTATTATTATTCCCATCATGACTGACCAAACCCTGATCCTCTACATTTTATGATTCCTCTCACTTCTTTTATTAGCACAATTAAAAAAATTTGTGGATGTTTAAATACACTTTCTTAGTGAATTGGAAATTTTCCCTCATAAAACATTACTTTTTCAAAGAGTTTGTTCACAAGTAAAATCATGTTATTTATTTTCCTTTCCCTATTGGTAATCACAATTATCTTATTGTAATCCCTAATTCAAACAACTATAGTACTAAATAGATTAATTATTAAATCCATTATTATGTTGTATATAAAATATTAGTTTTAATATTTATTCCAAAATTATTGGTATTTAAATATTTATTTTGAGTTTTTTTTAAAATGTTGATATTATGTTTCTTTCAATATCAAAGATTAGTTTTTCAAAAAAAATAATGTTTTAAAGTAGTGTATTTGTTATAGTATTTATTATTTGTAAATAAATAAAATATTCTATATGCATAGAAATATAGGGGTTAAGACTAAAGAATAAGTGGATTAATAGGGACACCACAACCTCCAATAGTTTAAAAATTCAAAAATGAAGCAGGTGTATATAGCATGTTTGATATGATTGACTCTATTTTGAGGAATACTTATAGGGTTTACTATGTTTAATCAATGAATCTATTTCAATGTAAACCAACTATAATTACTTTATATGGTAAAGTATTGAAATAAAAAAAATCTATAATAATTCATTGTTTTTATTAAATGGTTGTTTTCCAAAAATGACATATTTAATATTCAAAATTTTTTTAAAAATAAGAAATAATTTTTACATTGTGTTTTTATTAATATTTTTGAAACATATTTGTAACTATTTTGGATATGATATGTATTAATTTTTTATAACCAATATAATTAATAAATTTTATCTATTTAAATTTAGCAAACAATAGTTATTATCCATGTGGTTGTTAAGGACAAGTTTTTCTAGATATTACTGAACCAAATTTTTTATCTAATCAATGGCCAATGCATTGTGTGATATTCCACGAGACTATCCTATGTTGTATTAATCTCCATTTTTCTATTTGATAATTTCTAATCAATATTAAATGTAGTGTGTTTCTTCGATTTAGTACTATTTGTCAAGAATTTATTAACATTAGTTAAAAAATAATGTTTTAAAATATTTTATTTCCACAATTTTTTAAAATGAAAATATATGTGTGTTTTGTTTGAAATTATGTTGTTAATTGTTTTGGATAAGTGAATTCATTTATGTATGTAAATTTTATAATTTTAATATTAATGTGGTTGATTTAAAAATTAAAAAATAATATTGATGACTTTGGTTAAACCCCCAGGATTAGTGGAATTTTAATGTGACTATTGAAAAGGGTTCTTAGAGAAAAAGAGTATAGTTGTTTCATTAAAATAGTTTAACATATTTTGGTTTTTACAAGTATTACTCTAATATTTTAATGATTTAAAAGTCTACTAAATTTATAAATAATGAAATTAAAATATTTTTATCTATTCTATAATAGATGTGTCAAACTTTTAAACTCATAATAATTAGGATAAAAAATTAATGAGTTTGTATGGTACTTTTTTTAATCAAGAATGAGTTTCAATGTTGTTATTGAAAGTAAAAAATGTTACTAAAAATTTGATTCAACATATTAAAATAGGTAGAATTTGGATGTTCAATGTTGATCTGATCATCTAAGATTTTGAAAAGGAGTTGGAATGTTTTTTTGGTTTTTTATTAAATAATGGTTCAAATGGTGGATTGATTTGATTACCATGTTTTGATTGTATTTGAAGACCCTAGATAACACATGAAAAGTGTGTTCCCATATCAATAATTTTGTTTTCAAAAAAGAATATCGTGTTTGGTATCATAATGGAGAAAAAGTTCAAGCAGATAATGACATAGATTTAAAGGAATGGATTGGAATGGAATATTTTCTTTTCGATCAGTTTCAAATTGTTTCTCAATCCAACACTTCATGTAGACTGGGGATAGAGGAAATAAATTTGGGAAAATATTTTTAATATAATGATCACAATGATGATGTAGAGTTTGTTAGAAAGCTAATTGAAGGTGGGAATACACCCATGTACCATTCATGTGAAAATTAATGAAACATGAGTTTCTATTGTGATTATATCATGGGAAAAAAATTTATGGATTTAGTAATATTGTGATTGAATATATCCATATATTTTTATGTATATACTACCTAATGATAGATGTATTCTTTAAAATTATTTTATGGACGAAATGTTGGTTGAAAATTTTGTATTTTCGAGCATTAAAATCCATGCATTCCCAAAATATTATTTTCTTTTCTGTAAGGTAAAGGCCAAGGTATATGAGTGAAAAAAATGTGGTACATTGATATGGAAGAATAATAAATATGGAAATTATTCCCATTTATTGGGTTAATAAATTTGTAAATTTTCATTGATTCTTATTCTTTAGAAACTGTATATGTAAGAAAAATTGGTAATGAATAAGAGATGGTATAAAAATGAAATAAATAAGGAGAAATATGATTTATTTCATCTTAAATATTGGTTAGCATGGTATGATTTTGAAAGGTTATATACCAATTTTCTATAAATATCATGGAATGTTAGATTGGGATTATCATGTGATGGTTTCAACCAATTTTTGTAGATATTTATTACATGTTATACATGGCTTATTAATATTTTCCAATCATGGGTTTATATTAAAAAAGAAGTTACTATCAAGATGATATTTATTTTAGGAACTAAAGATTCTGGAAATGATATTGTAATATACTTGAAACTATTAGTATATAAGTTTAATGAGCATTGGACCATTGGGGTGAAGACATATAATAAATTTTAAAGGGTTATTTTTTATTTTCTAAAATATTATTATGGACAATAAATAATTTTCATACTTATGGAATGATGTATTGTTGGGGTATAAATGGGAGATTATACTTCCCATATTTTTATTAAAAGTACACATTCGATGAGATTAATGTTTTGATGAATTTTTAGTTTCATAGGGAATCAATGTATTTTATTAATTGAGTATACATACATGAAAAATCAGAGACAATTTAATAATTCCATAGATATAGATGATGTTCTTTAATGAATTTTGGGGGGGGGGGTGATATACATAAAGAACATAAAATTTTGTTTTCTTTTATTCTAAAGGCTCATGAAAATTCCAGAAATTGGAATAATTTCCTTCAAATTACTATAAATATTGTAGAATCAAAATTATATTATTTGAGTTTTCATATTGGACTTTAAATTTTTGTGTCTCTTTTTAGATCTAATGGATGTTGAAAAAATGTATGTGGTGTGATACTTGGAATAATTTTAAATGTTAGTGGAAAAATAAAATATTATTTTCACTTACATCATGATTTAATGGATTGGGGTATAAAACAAAGACTTTATCCAAATTTAATAAGTCAGAATTAGTGGAAAGTACCGTTTTATTATTTTTCTGATGAAAAATGAAGAATAAAATTTATTCAAGTATTCTAAAGTTTAAATATTATATATGATTATTCAAGTCACATTTTGACATGGGTGAATACTAAAAAATGTGAAATTAAAATACCTTAAAACTAATGACCACCATGTCCTATTATATGAATTTATTCTTATTTAAATTCAAAATTCACTGTCAAATAATGTATGGGTAACCGTGATTATATTAAGAAAATTTTATTTAGAAAGTTATTTTAAAATATGGAAAAAATTGTTTTCAACATCTTTATAATGATGCATCAATCATTCTTTATGGAATAGAGAAAATTTACTCTCTATTGATTTTCACATGTATATTACATATGATTGTGTTTCTTTTAACAAAAGTAATTTTTGGTGGACTCATTTATTATCACTTGATGTATTCAGTAGAAAAAGTTATTTTTACAATGAAATCTTATGTAAGACATAAGAATCATCATGAAGGATCTATTATGAAAGGTTATTTATTATAGAAACACTTGGATTCCTATTCAATGTACTTGGATAATGTCTCCAATAGACCTAATAAATCAATGAGAACTAAAGATAAGTAATATGATCCCATTAAGCATATATTTCAATTGTTTCTCCAAATAGTGTGATATTTGGGTAATACAAGTTCTGTAATTTGAACTTGGAAGTGTGGGAAATGGATCATCATACAGTATTATTCAACCATGGCATGGTTGTGGTTACATAAAATAATTATAATTATAAATGAATATTATTTTTATTGTTTATTTTTTTATAGGTTATGAATCCCTAAAATTTTAATATTTTCAGAGAACATAGTGAAATTATAAAAACAACACCTTGTTATTTATATATTAAGGGAATAGAGAAATAACATAATAAATAATTTCATTCTTGGTTGATGTCAAATATAAGAAATTTAATTCACTACATGACCAAATCATAGATACTTATTTAATATTTTTTGTGTATACATTTTAGGTCCAATATTTACCAATGTATGATGTATCCATTGAAAGAAGGATGTTGAAATTTGGTAAAAAAATGTGGCTCATAATTGTAAAAAAAAGTTTGTAAATGTATTTAAATTCATTATAAATAGTTTTGACATAAACACAGACATATAGCATGATTATTTCTTAATAATTGTAACAATTGATTATTATGCTACTGAATTAGAAAAATACCATAAACAAAAAATATGTTGTATTATGGTGTTGTTGAGAGAATATTCTTAATAGATTACTATGAACAAGGACTTGTCTATATGATGAAATTAAAGTTGATAGATTCCGTGAAATGATTAGGCATGAATATTTATAGTTTTGGATTTAGAGTGATTTATATGAAATGTCATATTTTTATAGACAAGCACTACATTCTTACATCAGAAGATAAAAAAGTATTTTATGTAAATGGGCATTTAAAACCATAATTTGGTGTTATTGTTTATGTTATTAAAAAACCCATTATTTATGAAGTAAGGGATAATATTGATGTTTTGGATGAAACAATATTTATTTATTCAAATATTTCATTTGATGATATAGATTATTTAATTGTTGGATTGGATTGTGAACCAGAAAATGTAGTATATCATGTGTATCATTGACATGTTTTGAAGTGTTTAGTTTATATTATTCTAACACTATACATTTTTTTAAACATTTAAACCACGAAATTAAATAATTTTATTATGTTTTTTATATTAATTATCATGTTTTATATTATTTCTATGTTTTAAACATGATTGTGAAATATTTTAATTCCTGAACTACATTTTAGGGTATATTTTTTCTAGAGTAACATTCCTAAAATATATTCTACAATGTGTCAATTATTTTTTACTTTTTACGTGAATATAGTTAACAAAGTTTATATGGATTTACTAATTGATTAGAAAAATTCACTCAAAGAGATAAGAAATTATCTTTATCTAAAAAATCAATTATTTTAGAATTGTTTTGTATTGTCACATAACTGATATATCCTCAAAATCTGTAATGATTATGCAGTAATACGTAATAAATGGAAATATAATATCATGTTGTTTTTATTGTTAAATATTAATAGAATCTATAAATAAAACTACTTTTTTTATTGAAAAATTCCCAGAATTCATAGTTTTGTAAAGAGAGTAATATAAACATTTAAGAAATATAAAATTGCTAAAACTAAATAAATCTTAACTAAATCAACCTCAACTTGTGAAGGTGTAAATATTATCCATAGTAAGGGTCACAACAAACCTGTAGAATTTTAAATTCCCCTAATAGGTGCATGTAAATAAAAAAAGTAAATGAAAACAGTTATTTAGCTCATTTTAGAATTTAATGTTGTAGATTATTATTTTTTAATTTTTTTAAATCTTCTTGTAAAGTAATTAATGAAAATAATCATAATATAATTTGTAATGTTTTACAAATTAATATTAATTTTCTTGATATATTTATAGTTATATAATGTTTTTTATATTTTTAAAATCTTCACATCACTTTTGGCATTTTCATTTAACTATGTCTTATGGGAAGGTTCATAGAAAAAATGGAGAAAACGATTTATGATTTAGAGAAGAAATTATATGAAATATAATTGTTCCATTTAGTACCTTATTTATTTATTAACTATATACAAAAATTAAAAACCATATTTTATATTAATAGGAATAAAAAAGGAGGCTACTTACTTTCAATGATGATAGGTCATGTAATCCAGAATCTAGGACCACCCCTACATGTTGTGCCCCTATATGCAGTCTCCCTATATGCAGTGACTCAGATACCATGGATCTACATTCATTTAGACATATTCCTCTCATCATGAATCATCTTGATATGCCTTAACCATACATTATTTTTTTTATCAATTTTATTTATTTCCTCCTCCTACCATACATGGTAGTCCCACTCTCTCTATCCCTCATCCTTTTCACCTTATCCCCTTCATATCTATAGAGTACTTATCTACTATTTAGACCTCTTATATTCCCATACCATCTTATAAAACTTTAGTATCCATTGTCTATTACACATGAAACACCTTCAGTTTCGCCCTCCCTATATAGTTTAAACGATGCAATGATAATAAGTAATGCTTTAGGTAAATGATTAAGAAGTAAAGAAGTAAATAAATTTTTATTAAATTTCATTTATATATATGAATTAGATATTAATTTATATCTTTTGTAACATATTATAGTAAAAGACATTACTGTATAAAAAATCATGAATTATAGAACAAAGACACATAAATCATGATTGAGTATAATGGGGAAATAAAAATATTAGGAAAAATGATAAATTAATTTGATGTTTCATGGGGGAACACAACAAAAATATTAATATTAGTCTTGTACAAGTAATATTATGGAGAGAAGTTTGACTAAAAATAAAATTCAAGACTTGAGTAATATATTTTTTGACATTAATTTAGATTTTGTTATAATGAATTACTGATAATTTTTTTTAATATTCATCTCTGATATAACTTTTCAGATTTATTGTAAGAAACTAATCCAAGGTTAATGAAACTGGATGAGATTTCATGGGCCTGAAAGCATGAATATTATGTTAGATGAAAAAATAAATTGGTAATGATATTAAAAATATACCTATTTCAATGAATATCCACATTCACAAAACAAAAACCTAATTTCATACAAGATTAGTTTCGATTTAAAGATAACTTACTAAATTTTACATTTAATTATATTCTTTTTTCAATTAGGGTTCATTAACTATTTATAAAATATAATATGTTTTTTATTAAGAAAATAGTTTTCATATAACAAATCTTATGCATTTGAAAATTTTTAATTGAAAACTGTATAAACCATGTTTTGGAAATCTGAATCCATGATTACATAAATTTATTATAAAAACACATAGAAAATAGAAAGATACATTTGGTTGTGGGTGTGTTAATGTTATAACAAGGGGTATAGACATTAAGGGAACTACTTCCACACAAAGTATACGGATGCACAAGGGTTTGGAAGAAAGGGGCACCCAGATCTCAAGCCACACATGAATCTTATTTAGAAGTATTTTGGTAGATTGGTATTGGAACCTTCTATATAGTGTTGTGTATTGGTTAATTTGGTTGATTTATTGGCTGAAATGTTTATTTTATTCTTCTTTCAAATGATATGCTACTATCCAATTCATTTTGAAAATGAATATCACCAAAAATTATCTATGGTTTCTGGGTCTATTCTATTATTATTAGCATAGTTCACTATAAGGAAATGATGTTTTTATATTTTGATACTTGACTTCAAAGACTAAAAAATTTAATGCAAAACCATACAAAAAAATCAACAGCAAACAACTCATTCAAAATACAGAAAGAAGCTTCCACCCAGCATCATAAACATGAAATCAGTTTCTCCTACTCGACACTTCATGGCAAGAATTCCAGTGCATGACTGCACAGGCACGGAACCGATGGAAAATCCATATAAAACATCTGCTTTGAACCCCATCTGAAGCAATTTCTGTAAGAGAATAGTTGAAAAACTCTCAAACCTCATGCAGAAGGCCTCCAAAAATCGAATCTTGAACCGGAAATCCTAAAAAACGCAGTAAATAAAAAAAGATCACACCCCATTTATTCACTGCCAAAGATCGCAGTGAAAATGAGGATTTCCATAATAATTCTGGGCCATTGTCAAATCCTTCAAATAGAAACATGGCTCAAGAAATTTGAATATCCAGAAATTCACAACCACTAATTAATCAAAAAGAAAGACAAATACCATCGCACATACAAAACAATATGAACCAGAAAACCCTAAACCAAGATGACAATAGGGATGAAGGAAGTAGAAGAAATCACCATAACGCCAGATTGAAGTCCGCCCTCCCAGATCCCATTGTAGTAGACTAATAAGCACGCGAATACCATGGAGAACACCCCCACATACCCCAGAGACATAGCAGAGTCCTCAGGTTGTGGATCTGGAAACATGGTAGCGGACAGGCACCGCGCCGCCATGGGAGACCCTATCCAGTGAGATGGAGTTGGGCTAGAAGAGGCTAGCAACAATGCAAGGGTCGATGCCATAGATTCGACGAAGCACCAACATAAGAAGAAACTCTGTTACAACTCGCCGAGCATAGGGAGGTCGATGTGTCAACTCAAGATAAAGAAGGCAACGGTGAGAGAATGTTGTGATGTACCATTTACTAAATGGAGATATAAAATATTGGATGTAACAATAAATAAAAAACTAAATGGTTTTGCATTATTGGTGATTGAATGAATTCTATTAAATAAAGTATTTATTTATTGTGTCTAATTATAATATACCTTGAAAAAAATTAATTGGGAATAGCTAGTTTAGGGCATAATTCAGAAGAATGTTTGATAATAATGTATATCAAAATGACCTAAGGTGATATAAGTAAATAAAGTAGTTGTTTAATGATTCAGGTGAACTAGAAGTGTTTTTGAATATCTTGTTGAAATACAAGAAGTTAAAAAAGTGAAATTAATCAAAGATAAATCACAAGTTAGAGGATTTGGGAAAAAAATTGATAAGAAAATACAAAAACTAAAGGACAAAGATGGTGATGCCTAAAGGGAATTTGAAGAGGGGATGAAAGAAGGTGTGGCTAAGGAAAGGTAATATGGAGTAAGTTTTATGAAATCTACATTTCAAGGATTATGATATAATTAAGTGTTGAGGATTGAAGGTGTGACTGTAATCGGTAATGT
Source organism: Viscum album (assembly GCA_963277665.1). Taxonomy (NCBI): domain Eukaryota; kingdom Viridiplantae; phylum Streptophyta; class Magnoliopsida; order Santalales; family Viscaceae; genus Viscum; species Viscum album. Next base: position 1,658,486,768 of record OY728163.1, read on the forward strand.
GGACGTGGTTATATAAACCATAACGGTGGAGTGATATAGAAGAAATTTTGATAAAGATGAATTTAAACTTTTAAAAGTTGGAATAGTATAGTGTTAATCTCATATAAAAACAATGAAATTTTAAGAGGTTATACCTTAATGTGGATGAATATGATCCATAATAAAAAAATATTAATAAAAAAAGAAGATCAAATATTTTTATACAACAACAATAATAAAAATAATAGTTGAAAAAAGAAATGTTTATGTGTTTTTATTGAATAAAAAAAATACTAGTATATAATATAGATCAAGAATATGTGTAGTGTGTGTAAAAAATAATTATAGAAAATGATATCAAAAATGACTAATTAGAAATGACTTTTTAAAAAGATTTATTGATTCAGAAAATTCTCTCTTGAATTTCTTGTAAAATAACTATCATAATCAATCAATCCCTTGATTCCTCCATAGACTGACTCATAAGCACCTTTGTATAACCTTAGGTACTAATGAGTTTTATTTTACAATTTTTAGTAAGAGTATTAAAATTATTTACTCTAAAATATCATTGCTACTTTTATTAATAAGTTATTGTTGTACATAAGATCCTTAAATCTATCTCTCTCATTAGACCATGATATAATTCCACTATCATATTCTCACCCATCCCCAAGATTAATTCATTATGATATAAAAATATTTAATAATCAATATCCAAGGAATGAAATGAAACATATTTAGTTAATTTAAGAAATTATTGTTATCATCAACTAAAAATATCACCCTCCCCAATAATGGTTTAGCCTAAAGTTCCCATAATAAAAAATTTAGTGAAAATGGGAAGGAATAATACTTTTCTAATAATTACGGTGGCTCAAGATCCTATTTAATCTAATGGTATTCTTAAAAACATTTATATAAATCCATCCCACTACCCTATTAAAAATTTTCTTCATATATTTTAATAGTCAACTAAGCCTTCTCTCTCACTATGTGATATGTCAACACTCTATTAAGGATGATTAACACCTTCTGCTACTGATATATAAATAAAACCCAATCCCATGTATTTTTCTTCAAATTCCTGATACAACTCCATGGAAATGATCTAATGAAACATCTTTAACCCAATATCAAAAATAAACATGGATAGTTTAGACAATCGAACAACACACCAAAAAATAAGAAAACATAAACAAAATGAAATATTTATCTTTTCATCCTTAATGGAATAATTCCAGCAACATAGAAAACCAAAATCCTACCCTCGACTAATAATACAAATCATATTACTCTTATATAGGATTAACCATTCAATAAATCCTCCCTCTCCCCAGCAATCATATCTACCACACAAAATCTTAATAATCTAAATCAATTAAAAGACTTCAAATGCACTATTAAATGAAGAAAAAATCCACCTTATACTATGTTAATCACTAAAACCATGCCCATAATGTCCATAAAACAGAAAATATTTAAACACATGAAATTTTTTCCTTGAATCCATGATATTTAAATTATTCAAAATCAACGACAACATTATTATCAAAACTTTCCATTTTTCCAAAATTGATAAAAGTCTCATAAATAATAATTTAATACGGAGTACCAATAGAAATCCCTTAAAATACACATCAAAACATTTTTATATAAATCCAATTATTTTTAAATCTACATGATATTAATAAAAAAGATGTTTTTTCATTTATTTCCAAAAAAAATATTTTTAAAACCAAACCATGTTTTAAAAACTTCATGTAAACATCATTACAATTCCCTGAAAATATTACTAAACTTAATTATAAATGAAAAATAGATACTATTTTAATTATTTAACAAATTAAAACAATACAAATATATAATTATGTTGTGTAAAATTAAAAACTAAAGACTCATAAAAAATAGGAAATAGAAAAAACAAAAGAAAATTTAATTTTATTGAAATTAATTAAAACCTATCAAGTGTCATAGATATAGATTACATATTCCTTTTTTAAATATATATTTTATTTCTATTAAATTCATTTTTAATATTTGTTTAAAAAATAGAGCTTTCTTGTTCTTTTTTCCAATGGATATAGTTAACGTTTTTGGTTTATTAGAATCAAAGATGTTAATTTCATAGTTGATTAGGATACATTATATGGTTTGTAAATTGAATTTAAATTTGGTGATTATGATTGTATTTATTTTTATAAAATTATACAAACCTAGTTGTTTGAGTTATGTATCATACTCTTTGAAATATTAAGTTTAAATGATGATGATTTATCCATTGTAATTTGTTAAAATGCTAGTATTGTTTACAAATAGTAATCATATAAAAGGGAAAAAATATGATCACCACGAAATATAATCATACTTTAGGGTGAAATTAAATTCCAGATCATGAACATTCCTAGGTAACAAATCATTTAACATTGAATATATATTTAAATTTTCATTTATCTAATTTTAATTTTCCTGAAAAAACCAGAATTGATTATTGATGAAAGTATTCCTCGATCAACATTGTTTTGTATGAGTAGAAAAAAGATATATGGAAGCCCAGTGAATTGGAAAACATAAGATAAAATTGTAATACAATTTTTAAATTTATATCTTTTTTTTAAATTTTATACATCGCATTCATGTTTTATATTATTTATTTTTTGATTAATTAATAATATTTTACTATCTTTTTATAGGATGCTCTACTAGATCTAGTTGAAAAGGAACCTGACAAATTTGGACCAGAAAAATATTTATATTAAGTCCCAAGTGACGAGCATTAAAGAAGGGTTTATTCTAAACCTAGAAATAAAATAATATCATCTAAATATAGGTCTACCAGTATTTAATCTTCTAGAATAACTAAAATAATGGTTACCCATAAAATTATTAATGACTCACCTGATACATCAAAGCAAAAATTTTAAAAGGGTCTTGATGAATGAAAAAAAAAGAAAATGGAAATATATTCAATGTGGTATTAGCTATATGCTCTTTACTTCCATCTTAGGGTTTAGTGATAGTTGATGGATGTTTATCAAGTCCAAAGTTAATTTATGTTGATTGAGATGATAGTGAAGATGTTTGTGATGAAGACAATAGGGAGGAAAATGATACTGAGAAGATAATCATGGGATGTCGATGGTGGTGGTGATAATGATGGTGCCGGTGTTCTTGATGGTGGTGTTGGTGGCACATGTGTCAATGTAGATGGTAATGACATTGATATTGGAGCTGATAATGATGGCATTGGAAATGATTAAAATTATAATATTGAACAAAATCATTCACATTTTATGTATTTACATATATATATATATATATTCATTTTATTGATTATAAATTATCAATTTTCTGTGTGTTGTTTGTATTAGTTTTTTGGTAACTATTTTTTGGTATTTTCATTCAAAATTGAATAGTATACTACATATGGTGCATCTTATATTATACTAAAATGAAAATCTTATATATTTCCATGATTTAAACCAAGGTTTTATCTACCAATTTATTGGGTTATAACCCTGGATATATTAGTATAATTCCACAATTTTAACCATTTCTATATATAGTCTACTTAAATTTTTTATACCATGGTAGTAGAGGTCAATTGCAACGATTTTAGTCATTTATAGACAATGATAATGCCAAGGTTCAAAGAATGTATATACATATAATACTTCTAAAAAATGGATATTGAAAAGTCCTATAGAAATATTTGTAATAAACATTTATAAGAAACCCATGGAAATAACATATAGCTAGAGTTTTTTGGTATACTACCATGGATGAAAACTGTGGCTATAGGTCCCTTTTTCTAGTTGTGTCATGGGGTCTATGTAGTTGGTAAACTTCTCATCGAAGATATAGTACCACCAACACTTGAAAAGATAGACCAAATCGACCAATTATAAGTCATGTGTTTGTTAGTTCCTCTCATGGTGTTGTAGCTAACACGACCCATAACATACTACTTGTCCCCTATGCATTAGCATATCACCAAAACAAAAAACCGACGCATCATGGTAAATTATATATCCAATTCCAGGCATTAGTAATGTTAAAATTAGGGCTATAATCAATCACCACTTTATCATATGTAATAAACCAGGACATTGATTAAAATAATAACACATTTTTTACTTTTGGTTATCTCTTTCAATGGTGCTTCCAAATGGGAAAAATCCCGAATGAAACATCGATAGTACCCTATAGCCTAAGGAAACACCTAATCATAAACATATTGCAAGGACATGTCCAAGAAATAAAAACCTTTAAAATATATTGGTAAATTAAAATCCGAATCTGAGGAATCAAATTTCCAAGGAAAATACCACCTAAATGTAAAAACCTGATATTTTTATGGTTTGTCTCTTTAAAATCATTTTTTAGCCTACATTCCTCACAACAACGAGCTTAAAAAAACTAAATATTTTTATTTTAATGTAACAATTATAACCAAGCTATTATATTAGTAGTTATGAATTCTATTAACTAAATTATGAAAATATATGGTTTATAAAAATATAATATGAATTCATTGGTTACCAATTATGTAGAAACAAAAATATAAACCAATTGAATAAAAAATATATATTTTTATTTTTATTTTTATGCTCCCAAATGTGTTTTATCCTAATAAATTAAAATAATTAAAATTAATAAATTATATTAATGAAAAATATTATGTCATATATTAATAAAATTTTTTATAACCATCTAATATATTTTATAGGTATAACATAAGAACAAACCCAATTTTATGTGTAAAAACTAATATTATTCTAAGGCAATTTTACTGCATTTTAAGGATGAACATATCTTAAATCTAGTTTTTACACTTTTATATATTATAATTTTAAAAATAAGAATCTTTTTTTAATTGAATATAAAAGTTTACTTCTGTAGAATTTTTGGTATTTTTCTGATAAGTTTCATTTTTTGATGATTAATGAAAAATACTAATTTTTAATTGGAAAAAATATATTTCAACGAAATAATTTACAATCTTAAATTATTTTATTGATTATTTTTAAAGCATAAATAGATTCCTTTTTTATCATATAATCAAATTTTGGACATTGGAATCAATTTTACATTGAATTTAGATATAAAAGAGTTTCAATCCTTTTCATGTTTAAACTTTAATAACCTATTTCCTCACCCAGTCTATGTGATTAATTTTAAATTAATTACTACAACTTCTATGTTATGAATTTTTAAAAATGGATTTCATATTTAGAATCATTGGGTCCAAATTATGTATTTTTTTGGGTATATGAATAGTAACTTTAGTAATATTTTTTATTACCATAGTGAAGTGTAAATCTGGTAATTGAGGGTAAAAATAAAATTAAAAATATTATAAAATTACCGTAATAATTATCCAAATTTAATTTTATTGATTATTTTGAACAAAATTTTCCTTGGGAAAAAAGTAAATATTTTTATGCCACATGGGTGAGAGTATGAAATTTATAATATTTTATTTAAAGAAGAGATAAAGATATCATACTCATATTTTAAAAAATATACCAATTTTAATATTGGGTTATACAGAAGATAAATTTAACTATAAATAGGAATTTGAATGATATATATAATTTACATTATCATGGTAATTTATCTTAAATTATTATGAAATAAATAATTACCTTAAAGTCTTATATAATGATGATGCAATAAATGTTTAATTAAAAGAAATATCAAATAAATGATATTAAAAATATAGAAATAAATTTATTTTTTTCATATTTATTGTCATACATTAATTTTATATATTATATAGATATATTAAGGAATAAATAAATGTTTTATAGAACTTATATTTTGAATTTATATTTTTTTAAAAAAAGTCTAGAATTGAATATGGTCAAAATTGACATTAATGATTCGTTAAAATAAATAATATTTTATTAAATGATATAAAATTCATAAAAATTTAAAATTTATTCAAATTTTTTGGCTAAGGTTAAATATATCATAAATTACCCATTTAGTATTATTTTGATATTTTATAGTAACTATATTAGCTATTAGAGAGTAAAAAAGGGAAGTTGTGATGGTTAAAGTTAAATGATTTAACTAAGGGTTAAATCCAAACGATAAGGGTAAGAATGTGACCTAAAATTTTATAAAAATTATTGGAAAAGATTATTTAGACCCATAATCATCTTATATTATAAATAACTCACTTTGGATCTATTTTATATTGAAAATTAATATATATTAATTTAATATTTTGAGACGTCCCAAAAAGTGCCCCTCACCATAATTATAAAATGGAACCTCCTATCCCACATAATCACACTAATTTGGGACTTTTATCTCAACCAAACCCTTCATATTTATCCTTCAAACATAATTATACAATTTCTAGAGTTACCTGTCTTCAAAAAAGTTGAACTATAAATCCCTTGAGGAGAGATCTAAAGGAAGTCCACCGAAGAAGAGGTAATTGTTTTACTAACTCATCCAAGTTCATTTTTTATTCTAATTCCTCTTCATGATTTTTTCCAATATAGTGTAAAAAAAATGTCATAAAATATATTCTAATGTGTTATAATGATTATTAAATAACCATATTCCTCCTTTAATCCATCATATGAATAATGAAGCCACTACACATGCGTGCGTACGACCCACCATCTCCAAGTCATGGTGTAATATATTTTTCATCACTATGTTATTTGGTTGGGTATAATAATAGATATAAAGAATATATATAATATATATGAAATTATATTTTTTTTAGAATTAATATAACATTCAATTTCTTACCCTTTCACCATTAAGAGAATGATACAATCACTCATGTGTATGTACAACCTACCGTCTCCACGACATGATGTGATTTGTTTCCCATGTTAAGCTTTCAAGAATTATTATAAAGATGTATATAATGATTAAATATTATATATATTAACTTAATATCAATATTTATATCAAATAAATATATAATATTCTTAATAAACATGACTTACATGACCGAACATGGATTGGAAAATGAAGCAGTTAACACCCAAAATAAGGGTAATTACGAAATATTATTAACAAAACAATATAAGAAGATCATAGATGATATTATAAATTTTTATATGGTTATTATAGAAAATAATTACATTCTTTAAACAATTATAAAAGAGGTTAAAGCATGTTTAATAGAAGGAAAGTTAACGGTAATGTCTAATTTTCACAATCTCATTATTATTCTAGATGGTTTATACGTATGTATCTACTAGGGAATATTTATTATCGAAGTCCATGTTTCCTAAAAATATTTTCCTATATATTTTTACTATTATCCTACAAATTTTATAAGTCTTTTACCCATTTTAGAGTTTTAAAATTTTTGTTTTACTGGAATATTTTTTTCATTATTCAAATGGGGTACTTTATAACATTTTCGACAAAAATACAGAAAAAATATTTATTTTTAAATTATATGGAATGAGATGATTTTTCCGCATTCATGAATCCTTTATGTTTTAAGATTAATTTAAAAGTTTTCAAATATATTTTTTTAAAAAACAATTTATTTTATAAATGCATGAATTTTATAAAAATGGTTTCAAAGTAAAAGGGAATTTTTCTCAAGATACTTCTATCGATTTTAGTAGATTATTTCCATATATGTCAACATCCTTCATTGAATCTTATGTATTATTGAGGTTTATCTCTTATGATGTAATGTCAATTATTTTATTAATGTTTTTATGGTCATTTTGACTGTGGATGTTATATTTTGATACAATTCTTGGTTTATGGTCAAAGTTTTCAAATTTCGTATGCTTATTTTTCAATACAAATGTTTATGTTGTTTTTGTTTTCATATAAGGAATGAATTAGAATTACTAAGTGAAGGTTAGGGTCCTCTAAATCCCCTTGATTAATCATTAGGTATCATGAGACGAAATCAGTTTGTGACAAAACCTTTTCGTTTGTTTCTAAGTAGTTTTAAATTGTCAGGAGGATAGATCTTGACAAAAAGTAGATGGGTTTCTACCCGTAGTATTATACAATCATGATAATAGATCTTGATTGTAAATATATCAAGTAGATATCTTGAAAGTTCTTTCATCCAACTTTATGCACGCTTTAATTATTATTTTTCCTTCTGATTAATTAACAATTAGAATATATACGGTTATGTTTTCTAGATCATGTTATTATTTAAATGCCGTTTTTATTTGTTATTTAACATTCCATATTATTTATGCCATATTTACTCACAACATCCAATATATTCATACCCTTACTGAGAATTTGATCCCACCCCTTTCATATGTTTCATTTTATCTCAAGATTCCGGGAATTATATTCTGACCGACACATAGGGTTTTAGAAATGGATAATATATGAAGATTTAATGAAATTAATTATGTATTTTATGTTTTAAAATTTAATGTGAATTAAATGTATGTATCCCTTATACCAAGACTACTATAATTTTTGATCCCCTAGTATGTGATTCCTTGTATATTATGCCAATGTATTATATTAAGGCACTCACTCTTGGATAATGGAGTCATGGTTGTTACCCTAAATTTAGAAGTGACTCTTTGAAACTTTATCATAAAGGTTCTACACATGGAGTATACTCGAAAAATATATAATGTTTCTTGGAATTCATATCTGAATTCATGAAATATATCCGGATATCTTCCATAAATACAAATAATATGGAGTAAATCTATAGATGTAAGATATCATCCATGAGATCCATGAACACCATTGGATAATTTTTCAACCCAAAAGGAATGATATGATATTGAATCAATCTATATTTACTCATTAAATGTTGTATTTGGAATATCCTCTTCTTTAACACACAGCTGATGGTAGCCTGAATGAGGATTGATCATTAAGAAGCACCATACTCCATATAATTGATCAAATATTTCAACTATACTAGGTAAGTGGTTCATATTAATCACTGTTACCGAATATAGCTTCCAATAGTCAACACAAATTCACAAACTAACATTTTATTTCTTAGAAAACAACACTAGAGCCCTGAAGGTGACATGCTCAGTTTGATAAAACCCTTTACCTTAAAATACTCATATTTAACCTCCAACTCTTTCCACTCGGTAGGTTCCATACAACAATGAGGAATCAAGATCGACTACTCCACATACATAATATAAATCTCAAACTCAATTCCTCAATATGGAGGAATAAGTATTAGTTCATCTACGAAAACATCCTAATAAAAACCCCTCACTAGAGGGAAAATAGAAAGGTTTACTACTAATTCCACCACAAGATCCAAGACCACTACCTATTTTTTGATTTCTCTAATTTGACATAGGTTCAGTCCCATTCTACCTACTCCAAGATCCCACTCATAGCCTAGAAAAAACCTTACTCCTCTAGGAAAGGATAATGTTACACATCTTTGGTAAATGTTAATCTGATCTCAATAAATATTCCACCAGTCCATTTTGAATATCACATTGAAATTAGTCATCAATAGGATCATGAAGTCGCACAAGTGTCTGTATTCAACGATTGTTATGGGGAACATAGGACATCACTAAAGAAGGTACATTTTCATCCCCAGGGGCATGTGAAGAGAGAGTGACTCATTAGATAACATAACTAGTAAATCTATGCCAACACCAACTTTAGATGATATAAAGTAATGGAAGGAGCCTATGTCAAATAAATCAATAAATAACATAGAGGTAATAAAAATACTACCAAGGTCTATAGTAGGTCCCTCTCTACTTTTTAATGGAACCTCATAAATCGAATAATTTTTTCCTGACTTCAAAGCATGACTTACTTGAGTAATTGATATCTATAGTCCACGGATCTTCTATTATTGAGGAACCTTGTCGACATCCTTACATGTGCTCATTGAATATGGACATTTTTTCTTAGAAAAAAAAGAACTTAAGATAATCGATATTACTATTGAGAAATTTCTTGGTGGATTCACGCATGATGTACTAAAATGTATCTTCCATCTATAGTTGTAGAAAATAGTCAAACGACTTCCAAAAAAATACTACAAATCTAGAATTTAATAGTTCTAGTTATAGGGTTTTTTCAGCGCTTCAGAAGAACTAAGATTTCAAGCATTGTTAGGGGGGTTAATACCACTATTAAAGTAACCCTTTTACAACACTAAAAATGATGTTAAAAAAATGAAAAAATAATTATTTTTTCACGCCCCCAACAATCAATTTCTCAATGCTTATGGACCCTTTCTCAACTCTTTTGAATACGCCATCATCCGACATGCACCACACCCCCTTCATCATCACTATAAGGTTCATGAATATGTTCACATTCTTGGATTTGATCCCAAGACCTCCCTCACGTGATTGAATAATGTTTAGTACTACACCATGTGTATTTTGATCTATATTTAATCACTTTTATATTTATTTGTATATATTGTTAAATACAATATATATCTATATAATATTATAATCACTTAAATATATTATAAATAAAAATTCATTTATATATATTAAAAAAAATATATATATATTGTTATTAATAGACATAGATATGTATATATAAAAATTATATCAATATATTATTACATTATTATAAGGTAAATAAAATGGAAATTTTTTTACATTAAATAAAATGAATAGGAAATATTTATATTTTATATTTTAAAATACATTTTTATGTAATTATATTGATATATGAATTTATAAAAGTGATTTATTATAATTAAATATAATAAAATATGTATATATTTAATTTTAAATAAAACAATACTTTGAAAAATGATAAAATTTCAACACCATAATATCAAGATGAATTTAATACATGGGAATAAATTTAGTCCCTATGAGAAATGACAACAAGTCCCCCCAAAATTAGGCTGAAAGTCTATCAATTGATAAAAAATCAGGGTATCAGAACTAAAAACTCAATTTTATAGGTCTTCTTGACCTTTTTTGACATAAAAAATAGTGACCAAGGCCCCCCATAGTCAACATGGTGTAAATGTCTTTTCAATATTTTATTTTATATTTCCTAAAGACTAAATGCACACAATGATCAAAAGTTATGGTCATTTGAAGTTTGATGCATGTTTTCAATTTATTTTAGATCTTTTCTTGATTTTGTATTTATATTATCTTAAATATTTTTTTAAAAAACTATTACTCAATATTAATTTTCAAATAATGAATTAAAAATAATTTTATAATTATTTTATAATACATTTTCATTAAATATAATTTTCCAAAAATATACCATTTATCAGCGCCAGTAAATAAGCGTTGATAAAAGGGTGAGGGGTCTTTATCAACACTTCTAAAAAAGCATTGATATAGACCCCATTTATTATAACTGTTTGAAAGAACTGATAAATTCTCAACTTAATTAGTGATTTTGTTAGAAATGGTGATAAAGGCTCCATTTATGAGTTTTTTTACAAGCACTGATAAATGGACCCCTTTAACAGTGCTAAAAAGTGATGTTAAATCCCCCTTGTAATAATGATTTTATAATTCTAACAAATAGGGACTTTAACATCACTTTTTGATAGAGTTGTTAAAAACCTAGAACTAAATAAATCCTGTTTTTTATTAGTGAAAGAGGGAGTAAAATAATCCCTAGTCAACTCCACCTGTCTACAAACTTAATGTACCTCTTTATCCCCCATATTCTTACTACAAGAAGAAGAACCTCATACTACACTAGAAATCACATTCATAATTTCACAATAATATGGAATAAAACCTAAAATTATGTTATATTTTAGTACCTTTTAAAAACTCAGGGCCTTAAGGATTACATGGGCATATGTTGTTAGGTAAAATCTCTTAACCAAGCATCTACTCTTGTGGAGAATTCCATACATGAACTTCCCAGCCTTCTGCACCTTATTTCAATCCAAATGAGGAAAGTGTATGAACTCCATGAAATGTTCCTAGTAAGTATAAATTTACATAATTCATTAATAAAACTTCATAATGTAATATTATCGATCTGACATCAACATTTTAGAAAAGAACACTGCATTGAACATCTCTTTAAAGGCCTCTCATACAAGTCCCTCATGCCTTTTCCCTATCCCATGAAACCCCACTGCCTTTTGGAGGGCCTATATTACATAAAGGCTATAAAATTATACATGATATCCTCAAAAGACTATAATAGGTCTAAGATTACCTCAATAATATCAATCTTATCCTTAGTATCCTAAGGACAATCAGTGCCCTGGAATGCTGGAGGATGCTAGAGATTGAAATCTCCGGCATATTTGATCATCATCCCCTATAATGATTTGGGCTGGGGTAGGTTCACCACATGAACCTTTGGTTATTGTATGAGAGTATTGATAGGTACATCCACTTTTATAAACTGTGGTGGAATATGAATTTCATTCAGATTAAGATTATTCTTACATATCCAAGGTGGATTTTCCTGAAATCCCAAATGAACATTTAGAATTCCTATAAAAAATTTATTATGAGAACTTAAATTGTTTTAATTCACACATAGGAAATTTCTATCAATAATACATATCTAAGGTGATACCCATAGCCATGTTATAACCCTCCTAATTCCACCCAAGTATCAAGCATAGTCCGTACATAAACATTATTCATAATCAAATATATATATATATAGAATATAGGAGTATAGTAAAATTCAACTATTTAACTTCTACAAAGATATATAACCCAATGTTGAATATAGGTCTATATCAAAAATATAACATAATCATGTAATTAAATTAAATAACTATTATACATGATAGAACATATATATACTTATGACATGTGATCCTTTATGATAACTCATGATGCATGAACACACCCAAATACCATAAAACTCTAATAGAAATATGATCATCAGTAACTATGAGGTTTGTTACACATGAGAAAGACAAGAACATGGAAACTCCACTAACCACGTTCTACAAATCCTATATGATTTCTACCACAACCACAAAATAGATGAATGGAAGCCTTATGAATTTGATTCTTTTTTATAACACCCTGGCCTAAATCACTCAGTTCAGCCCAAAGTGTCACACAACCTCATGTGTACCTTCTCATACATAAAAGGTTTCTGACTAGAAAATATGGTCTAAGTTAACGTGGGAAGATTGTACCATTAGTAATCCAATCTAACCAAATTTAGTACAATATAATTATAAGTTGAAAAAACATAAGAATAAGAGAATAACACATATAAATTCTATAACATATGCTGAGACAAGTTATATAAATGTTATCAACGGATCCCCTAATGTGGAAGGTTTTTATGACCAGACCCAAGAAAGGGAATGAGCCACAACTAACCCAATATTACCTCCATAGTCTATGGGGTGGTGACAAGCATCGAAAAGAATAAACTAAATGGCAGGCCTTTAGAAAAGAGTATGACAGTATAGACTAGAATGTAAAGGGGAAAAATAAATAACCATCCAGAAATATTTCCCAGCATAATAAAACTAAAAAATAAAACTACTGAGAGATCCCAACTCCTGATCTCTAAGCTACTACCACCGTACGTAGTCCATGACACTCGGTATCCCTAAGCTCCTTTGAATTCACCGTTACCCTATCTTTCATCCACATAAGACATGACATTTTTGGTAAAAATATATGCCGGAATGAGTATATACATACCCATTAAGATCCATAGAGACCTAAAGGGGGATCAGTAAGAGACACAATAGAAATAGAAAGATAGTATAATAGTACACAGGATGCAACTCAACCTAAGGAAAGAGAAATAGGATACTCATCCCAGCATATGGGGCTTGAAAAGGTGAGTATATGAACTAAATATAAATTCTTATCCACCGATATTAGGATATTTTACCCATCAAACCATGAGAAGTTAAACATATAAAGAACATGGGATACATCATCCATCTTCACATCTCATGGATAGAGAGTAACCAAAAACAAAGGTATGGATACATAGGTATATATATATTCTCATTCAAAATAATACCAATAAAGAGAGGAATGGGACCCCTATATCATAGCTCATACCAAGAATAAGAGTCACCAAAAGTTCCATAAGTCCATAAATGATTCCCAGAATCTCACACATCTTCTTAAAAGAAATACTGTGAACACTCACACCTCGCCAATGTGCCTCATAGTTGAGGGGGCATAAAATCCAAGTATAGGACATGTGCCCTAGTGCATCGGGGGGGGGGGGTTCCACTTTGTAAGTATCTGTAGAGGACCCACCCCAAGCTAATGGTGGTTCCACTCTAGTGTCAAAAGGACCTACACCTGATCTGATGGGGGGGGGGGGTTCCACTCTATAGGTCAAGGAATCACACCCTAGTGTGATAGGGGGGTTACATTGTGGTTATCGAGGACCTAGGCCCTACATTTTAGGGGTTATAATCAGATGGTAATGAAATCAAGCTCATACTGATGAGGGTTCCACTATATAGGTTGAAGAACTGTACCCTAGTGTGGTAGGGGTTTCCACTTGGATCATCAAGGATTGTAACCCTACCAAATATGGGGTTCTGCATGGTAAAAATCTATAGAGGACCCACGCCCAAACTAATGGGGGGTTCTACTACAATATCTTAGATGATCCTCTTCCAGATCACTTCCATTTCCAGGCATCTCCTCAAAAAGGCTCTGTGCCCAGAACATTTGACATTGTATCTTAAAATCCACAAACAAGGGAACCATCATCTTCTATGTGGAAAAAGATAAGGATATACTAATCGTGGTCCAAAATATGAGTTTAAATGAAGGAGCGATGAAAGATTATAGTTTCCTTAAGAGTATCTAAGGTCTACACAATGTGTGAGGGGCCCCACAAGACGTGTGGTCCCTCTTAACTACTTGGATGTGTCCTCATTGGTACATAGACCAACAATCATGTTGGAGTACCCAATGTGTATGGGGTTTACATATAATTTCCATGCCACACAGGTTTCCACCCATGTAAAAGGATGTGTTTGTGTAAACGCCCCATGTCAGTATACTTTACCCAATGTCTGTGTACTTTACCCCATTCCATGTACTTTAGTATATTTCTTTTATCCTGTATGTGTGCTCCCACATGGGGTCATGCCCATGGGTTCTGTGACACGAATCATCCACCCATGGAAGATATACATGGCGTGTCCAAGGGATACACTCCATTCCATCCTTATAATTTTTTAAAACCCTAACCACTATTTCAAGGGGGATACACACCATGTGTTCATCATGGAACATGGTGTTCAGTTGGGTTTTTCATAGTTTTCTGACATCTACAATCCATGCACCAAAACTAGTCTTCCCCCTTCAGATTCAGCTATGAATCTGCCTGAAAAAGTTGGATCTGGCATCGTTTGTCATTTCTGGCCATCTGGTGGATGAAAATCCAATCACGTCAACCCACAGGAGTTCCACCGTGCATTCTGTTATTATACATACCTTCCAACACCACATATTTTATCTCTAATTTTCAAATAAAATGTCCATGACTTGAAATGATCCCATATCTAACCTTATTTAATTTATTCTTACATCGTATGCCATTTTATAATGATTTTTGTGGTCCAATTGGCCTTAGTACCATCCGACAATGTCAAAATAAAACCATAAGGTCCTACCAATGTTGAACATGAAGTAATTGAGGGTGAAATGAAAATGAACAGATGTTTAAACATAATTGTCCTTGAATTCCAAGATATTGATCAAGAATGGTGATATTGGGTTTTGAAAACCATAGAATAAAAAATTTAATCCATACATAGACACATGAAAAGGCTGCAATTGGTGAAGATCCAAGAAAAGGATCGATCTACTAAATCAATTTAATTAAATTGGTGTAATCCAAAAATAGATGAGTCCAACCTAGTTATTGGATCATTAATCATTAAAAAACGTGATCTCCAATGATTGAAGGAATTTGTTATGTTTTCTGTATCCCATTATGCTCTGATCCAGTGGTTTATCATCATCCTATGTGACTTTTCAATGGAAGGAGGAAAGAGAAGATCTCGACGGTCCTAGGGTAATGAGGACAACCTTGTAAAATTCATCATAATAATTGATTTATAGGAAAATCATTATTTTAAATGAATGAATGAATTAAATAATTAATTAACTAAATCCATTGAACGTATAGCCAATAAGAATGATGTATGAACTACCTACTTCAACCTATTTTATGCCACACTTAGGGTAAACACCATCTTCTAGACTCAACTATGGTATCAGATTTCTGATTCAACCATCCTTTCAAGATTAATATAATTTTATTTAATAAACCAAGAACACACAATATAAAATATATTTCATATGTTTATAAAATCATTTCCTAGCACACTGGTTGATAGAATTTCACGTCGTCTCATCATCTAGATCTGTAAATATATATGGAAATATTTAAAAGTCTTAAAAAAAATAGAGTCCCAAAATCATTCCATAATTCAATATTTTCATTCCCTAAAAGAAAAATTAAACAAAAAACATTGGATTCTAAGACCACATCTAGATCTCCAAATCCCAATAGCTCTCTTGCACATACTTATACTGCCACAACATGCGAATGAAGGGACTGGTCCATCTATGTTAGGTCCTCTTCTATCGATACTCTATCACCATCAAGTTCTCCAAAAAGGTGGCACCATCCTTGATTTTATCTCACACTAGTCGATGACTTGCTTAGGTTCATGCATGTATCTTCTCATCTATGACGTATAGAAGACATCTTGCACCCTATTTTGCTATGGGGGATGGGCGATATGGTTAGAAACCTCACCAACCCTCTCCATGATATTGAATAGACCGATGAACCTCGTGGTTAGCATGCCTCCCAAACTAAAATTATAAAATCCTCATTGTGTGGAGACTCTAAAAAAAATCATGATCTCCCTTATTAAACTCCAACGGCCTATGACAGCGATTCACATATGATTTTTTCTTTCTTGGGGTTGTCCTCATCCACACACAGTTGACCTAGAACTTCTTAGTCATCACTTTCCACATATTTGGTCCCATAATGTTTATCAACCTAAGATTTTTTTATGTATTTCTCATTTTAAATTTAATTTTTTCTGATAGCTTACATTTCACATAATAATGAGCTTAAACAAACAACTAAATAAAATTATTTAAATGTAACCATTATAAACTAGCCATTATACGAGTAATTATGAATAATATTTATTAAACTTATGTAAATATATGGTTTATGAAAATATAATATTCATTCATCGTTTACTAATTAGTTAAAAAGGAAAATATAAATCAATTGAATATAAAATATTTTTTTTTAATTTTTATGCTCACGAAGGGATTTTTACTCATTAAATTAAATTAAATACAATTAATATATGATATTAATTTAATATATATTTATATATTCAATAAAATATTTTTTATATTCATCGAATATATTATATATATATAATATAAGAATAAATAATCTTTTATGAATTAACACTTATATTATTCGAAAAATTTTTTTACCTCTTTCTAATGGAGAACCTATTCTAAATCCAATTATAACACTTTTATATATTCTATTTGAAAAAATAAATTTCTTATTTTAAATTAGGATATAAAAATTAACTTTGTTTGAATTTTTGGTTGAATTTTTATAAGTTTATTATTTTCATGAATAGTGGAAAATAAGATTTTTTAACTGAAACAAATTTTTTCATCAAGATAATTTATAGTGTTAAAATATATTTTGGATTGGTTTTAATGTACAAATAGATTAGTTTTTATCATTTAATCATGTTTAGGAAATTATCATCAATTTTTCAATAAATTTAGTTATAAAAGCATTTCAATCTTTTTCACATTAAAACATTAATAACTAGTTTTCTCAACCCATCAATGGGATTAATTATAAATTAATTACTGGAACATCTATGTTTTGAAATTTGAAAAATGGATTCCCTATTTTTAATCAATGGTTCCAGATTCTGTAAATTGGTTTCTTTTATATTTGGGCATACGAAAATAACTTTTGAAATATTTTTTATAACCACGATCACGGGTAAATCCGGTAATTAATGGTAAATATAATATTATATATATTAGAAAATTACTCTAACACTTTTACTAACTTCATTATATCAGTGGGTTTCGACAAAGAAAATATTTGGGCCAAAATTATAACCTTTTTTAAGCCACTTGGGTGAGAGAAAGAAATCTATTGTATTTTCTTTGAAGGAGTGAAAGATGTCATACTCATATTTTAATGACTATACCATTTTTTATATAGGGCTATAGAAAATATAAATTTGGCTATAAAGATTAATCTCAAATATGAAATGTTTATCTTTATAATGGTAATTTATCATCAATTTTTAGAAAATAAATAATTACTATAAAGGTTTATATAATTATGATGCATTAATTATTTAATTAATACCCATATCAAATATATAAAATCATAAATAGAAAAACAAATATAATTTGGAATACTTAATGTTACACCAAAATTTTATAGACAATATAGACATATTAGGGATGTATTAATTTTTTTAGAAGTTATCTTATGTATTGATATTTTAAAAAATCATGATATGAATTGTATCAGGATTGACCTTTGTGATTCTTTAAAATATATAATATTTTATTCAATCACATAAAATTCATAAAAATATAAAATTAGGAAAAACAATTTTAATATGGTTATATTTTTTCATAAATTATCAATTTAGGGTTTGTTTGACATTTTATATTGACTATATTAAAAGTAAAATAGTAAAAATCCATGTTGTCATGGTTAGAGAAATAGGGTTTAACTAAAGGTTAAACCCAAAGGATAAGGGTATTAATGTGACCTAATATTTTCTAGGAATTTTTGTTTAAGATATTTTTGAACCATAATCATCTTATATTATTAATAACTCAGTTTAAATCCATTTGAAATTGAAAATTCATTTATCTTAATTTAATATTTTGAGAGATCCCAAAAGTGGCCCTCACCTCAATTATAAAAGGGAACCTCCTCCCTCACTTCCTCAGACCAATTTTATAATTATATAAAGACCAAAACCTACACATTTATCTATAAAACTTAATTATACATGTTTTTGAGGTATTTTTATTCAAGAAATACCAACTCTAGATCCCTTGAGAAGAGATCTAAAAGAAGTGCATCGAATAAGAGGTAATTGTTTTACCAACTCATTTAAGTTCATTTATTCTTTAACATACTATCCATGTGTTGTTTACAAAATTATTTAATAAATCTATTATCATATATATTTTTATATGTTATTATGATAATGGAAAAAACCATATTCCTCCATTTATCCATCATATGAAAAACAAAACCACCATGTGTGCGTGCGTATGTACGAATTATCGTCTCTACACTATGGTGTAATTTGATTTTCATAAAAACTTTTTTAGATGGGTATAATGGTCGATTTAATAGATATAAATAATAAATATGACATGAAATTGATTTTTTTTTAATTAATATAATGACCAATTCCTTACCATTTTACCATTAAGGGAATGATATTGTCGCTCGTGTGTACATACGACCTACCATATGCACAACTGGATGTGATTCATTTTCCATGTTAACTATTCTAGAATGATTACCAATATATAAATATATATAATTAGTTAATATAATATCTATTAACTTAATATAATTCTTTAGATGATATAACTAATCATATGCATAAGAAACAAGACATACACAGAAATCAAGCATAATAATATGAAGCAGTTAACACCCAAAATAAGAGTAATTACAAAATTTTATTGAAAAAATGATATAAGAAGATCATATGTGATGTCATAAATATGTATATGGTTCTAATATAATTTAATAACTTTTTTAACTATTATAGTAGATTT
This sequence comes from Viscum album, assembly GCA_963277665.1. Classification (NCBI taxonomy): domain Eukaryota; kingdom Viridiplantae; phylum Streptophyta; class Magnoliopsida; order Santalales; family Viscaceae; genus Viscum; species Viscum album. The sequence continues at coordinate 1,658,506,534 of OY728163.1, forward strand.
TAAAGAACATTTATGGAAAGGAAAGTACATGGTAAGGGTTATTTCAGAATGTCATTATTATTTGAAAATATTTATATGTAGGTATCTATTAGGGAATATTTATCATCCATGTCCATGTTTCTTATAAATGTTTTAAAAAATATTTTTATTACTATCCTATGAAATTTTAATTCCCTTTTAACCATAATTTAATTTTTATAAAATGGTTATAAATTAATCTGTTTTTTTTTCATTTTTCATACGATGTACTTTGAGTCTTTTTTAATGGATGGAATGTTTTTTAACATATTGGTCATGAGTGGTTTTTTCCACCATACTTATGACTTAATGTTTTGAAGTTATATTTACTATTGAAAAGTATATTTTTAATAAAGATATTTTCATTTATTATTTTGTGGATTTTTAAATAAATTATTTCAAAATTAAAAGGGAATTTTTATAAAAATAAAATCATTGATTTTATTAAGGTATTTTCATATGTTTAAACATCCTCTATTGAATCATTTGGTTAATTGAGGTTGATCTCATATTATATCATTTATCGTATTTCATTGAATATTTTAGGATCATTTTTACAATGGATATGCTGTTTTGATACCAATCATGGATTATGGTTGAGGTATTCACATTTCGTGTGCTAGTTTCTCAATGCGAATGTTTTTGTGGTTTATGTTACACCCTTTTTATATGAGGAATGCATTGAGTTATTAAGTGAAGGGATTTTCCCTTGATAACCCCTCTATAAATCAGTATGTCTCATGAGATGATATTAGTTGGTGAAAACTAATTCATGGTTATTTCTAAGTAGTTTTAAATTATCAGGAGAATATATATTGACACAAATCAGATGAGATATTACCCACATAATTAAACTAGAAATAGGATAGATCTTTACAGTACCTATCTTGAGGATATATATTGATAGTTTAGACATCCAACAATATGCATTCCATCATTTCTATTAATCCATGATATTATTTGATTAATTAGATTATTCATGTTTAAGTTTTCTAGATCATGTGAATATTAAAATGGAATGGGTATCATTTGATTATCATGGATTATTATTTATTTCATATTTACCCAAATCTTCTTCTTTATGCTTATCCTAACGAAGTATTTGAGATCACCCCTTTTATATGATTCAGTTTTTCCTAGGATTTCTAATAAGTATATTATGATTGATATGCGGGGTTAAACAAAGGGGGAATAATTGTAGATTCAATGAAATTATTTATTTATTTTATATTTTAAAATGTAATGTGGATTACAAGTACGTATATTGTTTACCAATAATACTAAACTATTCTATCTCATGGGATGAGATTCCTTGTATCTTATTCCAATGCATTAAATTAAGGTACTAGCTCTGGACTAATGGGTTTAGGGTCGTTACAGTTGGTATAAGAGAATGTTTAGTATAATCCTTGGAAAATAGATTTAGAAAACATTGATTAGAGAGTATAAACCTAAGATAGACTTATAGGATAAGTATAGAATAACATTTATAATTTTTTTAATGTAGATATTAAGTGAATCTTCATATCATTAAATCTCTATATAGAAAATAAAAGTGGACATGGCTTTGGAATATATGTACGTAGGGGTAACAACTCTGACTTGGTGCATTGGTCCTGGCTCAGTGTAACCTGGTACACAACAACATGCCTTACTATTCCCCTAGTTTGACACTCCTAGGAAATATATTTAGGATAATTTACATTTTCTTTTTACACCATTATGAAGCATTTAAAAGTAAATATGTCCCCAAAGAAACCATGTTTGTGATATTAATTTTAGATATGCTTAATTTTTCGATTAATGTTAATTGTTTACTAGTTTGAAATTATTAATTTAGATTTATAACCAAATATAGTGTATTCCATTGTTAGGAAATAGCGCATAGTATGAGAAATGTAAATAGTAAGAATGTACATAATCCATGTTGGTATTTACCTCATATGAATGATAATTATGCTGGAGTTGGTGCTATAAATGGTGTCGAGAAACTTATGAATATACTTAGATAATTAACTCAAGTTATGAACAATAACAATACCTGTATAGAGCATCTAGATCCATAACTTGGATAAAAAATCTTAGATTTATTCATGACACAACAACATAAAACATTAAATGAGACTACAATTATACTTTTTTCTCAACAATGGATAAGTTCCATAGAAAATATATTTCATACTTTTGGAAGAAATGAAAGGGAGGAGGTTATCATGGTAGTTTATCACCTCTTGGGATATGTAGTTCAATGGTGGTCACTGATTCAAAACATGAAGGAAGTGGAATAAATTGAAATCATGGGATGGAATCCTCCAAGTATCAGATTTAAGCTTAATACAGATGGATCTTGCATCTCAGGGGACATGTGTGGTGGAGGGGTCATTTGAGACTACACATGGAGTGTTATTCTTTCCTTTATAGCACATTATGGTGGTAAAACCTCCATGCTAGAAGAGTCCAAAGCAGTCATTATTGGACTCTACCATTGCACTGAATAGAAAATTCTCCTCTCTCAAGTGGAAACAGATTCCATGATCATTCAGGATTCCTTACATAGAAGAGGCTCTAATTTATGGTCAATTTCTTACATCAACGGGAATTGAAAATCCCTCCTCAACAACAATGTAAATGTAAAACACACTTTATACAATGAGAACAAAGTCACATACCACCTTGCTTCTCTAGTGGACTATGGTTCCAATGTTAATTGTTTATACCAAGTTTATCTCTTTAAGCCTGCAGGGGTGAATTTGATCTAAGGGGGTTACATTGGTCCATATTACTTTAGTCCTCCATAGGCCAATCTCCCTGATTTCTTTGTATTTCCTTTCCTTTAATAAAAATGATAATGTTGAGGAGGATATGGGGAGCCAATTCCCGAATCTGAGGCAAAAAGAGGATGAGAATGTTTCTAAATATGAATCATACTTTAAAAGTATAGAATGAAATTAAACAAATTATGTACATAATTTAAAGAGAAATATTGAATGATTATTTGATGGGGTAAAACTATTCCTCTAAAAGGAATGAGTATCCAAGAATTTCTTGTTATATAAACATATAGTCTCATGTGCTATAATTATAGATAATGAATTCCCTATGTTTTATGAGTTTAAGGGAAAGTAAGAGAAAAATAGGATGGTAGAGAAAGAGATAGATAAAGGGAAGAATGGAATGAAGGATTTTCCCACATGTGAAAATTATAGAAAGAATCACCCTAGGAAGTGGTTGAAAGGATTGGGAATTTTTTATAACTGCAGAGAAAATGGTCACCAAGAAAAAGAATGTAGAGGGAAGAAAAAATGACTAATTTTTAGTGTTTCAATTGTAGTAGAATGGGGAACTATGAAAATATATGTACTAAGTGTCACAGAAATATAGCTCATAAAAATAATACGGATAATGGTCAAGATTATGTTGTTACTATAGTTGAAGTGGAATAATTAATGTATTTATGTTTTTAGATTCATGAATTATGTTATTATATTCTTGTTATCAGAATCATGAGATATATAATAAATTTTACTATAGTACTTATTCTTCAAGGATTTTGAGGTATGAACATTTTCATTAACTTTTTTAGGCGTGAAATTATTTTTTATGTGTCAATAAGAGCTATATTATGTTTTTTTTGGGAATCGACATTACAATTGATTTTGGAAACATAGAGACCTTGTTGGACTGTAAATTTGGAAAGAAGTATTTTTAATAAGTACTAAGGCTAGAATATATTATGTTGAACATTGAATATTATTGTTTGAGGTTAAGGTATGATTTACTGTATAATTTGGTCTAACATTTTTGGTTCTCATTATCATTTCGAGGTTAGAAGAAATACCTGAGGACCTCATGATTAATCAAAAGTGCATCATGTAGGAAAAATTCATTTTTAACTTCCATTTCTAGGTGTAAGGGACAAAGTCAAAATAGATTGAAGCACAAGTAAATGATGATATTTAGATTATGAAATGTAAATAAAACAATTATGTGATTATATGAATAGTAAGATAATTATTCAAATCTAGGGAAATGATCTTGAAAAAAACATTATCTTAGTACCTTCTTTTTCTGATGAATCAAATGGTTCCCTAGATCGTCGAATATTTGTAGATTTTTTATTCTTAACGTTATCCTAACCATGCTCTATATCACCCTCCATAAGAACTTTATGGTTAGATTTCTCTTCCATGTCCATGTTTTCCTACGTGTAACCCTAGCATGTGTTATCACCAATGAAATTTGTTCTTACCATTAGTTATTTCAAAGTAGAATTTTAATCGACCATAGTTCCAATGTGAGATTTTAATAAAATTATAATGAATAGTTAAACCTTAGTTACCAAACCCAAATTCAAAAATTTTGAGGAAAAAATTTATTAAAGGAGGGGAGAATTTAAAACCACATTATTTTTATGGTATATCCATTTTAAATTCAATTTTTTGATAGCTTATGTTGCACATAACAACGAGATTAAACAAAAAACTAAATATTATTATTTAAATGTAACAATTATAACCTATATGTTATATTAGTAATTATGAATAGTATTATCTAAACTTATGAAAATTTGTGGTTTATAAAAATATAAGACGAATTCATTGGTTACAAATTAATTAGAAATGAAAATATAAACCAATTGAATTTAAATAATTTTTTTTTTATTTTCACCCACCCAATGGTGTTTTGTTATAATAAATTAAATTAATTAAAATTAATAAATATTAAAAATGAAAAATATTTTTCTGATATTCAATCTATTTTCTTAATATTAATCTAAAATATTTTATAGGTATAACATAATAAAAAAACCTATTTTATATATAAAATCCTATATTATTCTAAAGGCAATTTTACCTCCTTTTAATGAAAAACCTATCTAAAATCCATATTTTGACACTATTAAATAATCTATTCAGAAAAAATACTTATTTGTTTTTTAAATTTTAATATAAAAATTTACTTTGGTTTAATTTTTGGTATTTTTCTGATAAGTTTCATTTTTTGATAAATAGTAAAAAAAATACTAATTTTTAATTGAAAACAACTTTTTCCTCAAAATAATTTATAGCATTAAATTATATTTTTGATTAGATTTAATGTATAAGTATATTTTTATATTTAATGCAATTCATGTAATTGGAATCCATTTTTCAATAAATTTAGTTATAAAAATGTTTAAATCTTTTGAATGATTAAACTTTAATAACCCATTTTCTCACCACATAATTGAGATTCATTTTAAATTAATTTTTACAACTTCTATATTTTTAGTTTTGGAAAATGGATTCCATATTTGGACTAAGTGTATTCAAATTTTGTAAAACGTTTTTTTGGGAACATGAATAATAACTTTAGTAATATATTTTATTACCGTAGTCAAGGGTAAATCATATAATAAAGGGTAAAATATAATATAAATATTATAATATTACACTAGAACTTGTCTTAATTTATTTATATTTTTGGGTTTTGAAAAAAATCATCATTGGGATTAAATTATAACATTATGAAAGCCACTTGGGTGAGTGTATGAAATTTATTATATTTTATTTAAATATTAGTTAATGATGTCATACTTATATTTAAATGAATATACAATTTTTAATCAATGGTTATATCAAAGATAAATTCCACAATAATAATTAATTTGGAATAAAAAATGTTTTTTTATTTATCATGTTAATTTATGTTTAAATTTTATGAAACAATTAATTACTTTAAAGGCTTATACAATGATGATGCAATAATTTTTTAATTAATGAACATATCAAATAAATGATATTAAAAATATATATAAGAATATAATTTTATAATAATTAATGTCTTCCATTAATTTTATTGAGAAATTAGGAAATTATTTATGCATTAAATATTTTTATTTTATCTTGTGTATTGATCATTTTTAAAAATTTGTGAAAATAATATTATCAAAATTGAAATTAATGATTATTTAATATAAATAATATTTTATTAAATGATATAAGATTCATAGAATTATAAAATTCATAAAAATTGTTGTTATGAGGTTAAATTTGTCATAAATGATTCATTTAGGGGTTGTTTTTCATTTTATAGTAACTATATTAACCCTTAATCGATAAAAAGAAAAGTTGTCACAGTAAGAGTTGAAGAGTTTATCTAAGGGTTCAATCCAAAATATAAGAGTAATAAAATGACCCAAATTTGTCGAAACATTATTGGTTGAGAGGATAGAAACCCATAATTTTCTTATATTTCAAGTAAATCAATTTTCAGACATTTTAAATTATAAATTAATTTATATTAATATAATATTTTGGGTGTTCCCAAAAGTTTCCCTCACCTAAATTATAAAAGGGAACCTTCTACCTCACTTAATCATACCATGTTTTCCATATATATTTACTAAAACCTATAAATTTCTCATTAAAAAATTAGTATACATTTTTGGGATGTCTTGGTATTCCAATGATACCAAATCTAGATCCCTTGAGAAGAGATCTAAAGGATGTCTGTAAAATAAGAGATAATTGTTTTACCAACTCATTTAAGCTAATTTCTTCTTATACTTTTTATTCATGTGTTGTTTCCATACAAAAGAAATAAAATTATAATAATATATATTCTGGTATGTTAATATTATTATGTGAAAAACGTATTCCTCCTTTTATTTATCCTATGAAAAAGCACAACAAGTGTGTATGTATTTCTTGTCATCTCCACGTTGTGGTGTAATTTGTGTTTCGTCACCACTTTATTTTGATGAGTATAATGGTGGATATAATGGATATAAATAATAAAAATTACATGATATTTATTATTTATAGTTAATATACCATCCATTTTCTTACCCCTTTACCATTAAGTGAATGATATAATTGCTCTTGAGCGTGTACGACCTACCATCTCTACGACGCGGTGTGATTCATTTTCCATGTTAACCATTCAATAATGACTATAAAAATATATATAATGAGTAATTTTAATATCCATGAACTTAATATCATTCAATATATGAAATAAATATATCATATTCATAATAAATAGGACTTAAATGACAAAACATTAAAAGATAAAAAATTTAATGACTCAACTCATGGGATAGAAAATACACCCTGATAGGTATGAGCCATTATTATGCAATTACACTCGCATTAAATTATTTTAAAAAGGTTTATACATCAAAAAAATAATTTCTAAATTAGGAAATATTAACCAATAATAAATTTCTCTTACAAAAAATGTATTAAATTTTTATTAAAGATAAGTGAAAGGGTGTAACTATATTTACATACCACTAATTTCTAAAAGAAAATTAATTACCTTTTAGAAAAAGAAAAGCTCAAAAATTATGGAATGAAAATAATTTTATTGAATCATATTTTGAGCTATATTTATGAGACTTTCCTAGTGATTATGACATTTTAGTCGAAAATAAACTTCCACGGGAGGATCCACTTATGATAGATGGATCTAATCAACAGGTACAGGTAGAACCTACCCACTATATAGCTCCAAAGTAATAGAATAATGTTTTTTTTGTGGCTACCAGGGTATAGATTCATTATATCCCTTCCATACACTATTTTTTAACTACATTTAATGATATTTACCTATGGTTCTTCTTAATGTATGTATCTCCATTTTGAGTGGAAATACCTGATGTCCTTACTGATAAATTTAAGGAAATCAATCCATGCAATGGACCTGTGAACTAGAAAACAAGACCTATCCTAAATAATTCAACATTACCCCTCTATTGTTGATATTATGGGACAAAAATTTTCATCATTTAATAAAAAAATTTCCCCAACCCATCATTATAATATTTTCCTTCCAAATTGGGCCTGATGATGGAGTCCCTTTAATAACAGACTGTATTCAAACTCAAATGAATTATCAGAATATAGAAATTCTCACATTTATTTGGTATTAAAACCTAATAACTATATATATATATATATTCAATTGTGATGGCCTCCATTATATAAATTTATAATTGTTAAACTTAATTTTTTGATAAAAACTCACATTCATGACCTCTCAAGTTGAGAGTAAGATGGTGAAAAAGTTGTTGGAATTTTCAAGGTGTTATCTATTATGGCCATAATATAATGCAATTTATCTCTTAATATATTTTTTCAAAATATTAAATCTAAAGTGAAGTGTTCTTATAAGGTTCAAATATCCTGATAATGGATACAATTATTCTTGTAAAATGTTATTGGATGATGTTTGGGAGAAGTCATATTTTTTCTTGGTGGAGTTGAATAGGTCAAGAACATGGATTTTTTGAAGTTTAAACCCACATATGTCAATTTTTATTAGTGTTTCTTGAAATGTAATGTCTATTTATGGGAATTACTATATAAAAAAATATATCTAAATAATTTATGTGTATTTGAATACTCATTGACTAAAATCTCCACATATGAAGAATTTGGATACATGACTAGTCACATATGAAAACTCATCAAGTAGGAGATGTGGTCACATAGAAAAATATTCACATAGGTGAATTTTGATATGATACATATCAAAAGTGAAATATTTTTCATATATTATTTTTAATACATGATAGTTCATGTAGTTGAATCATTGTACCTGAATTTTCTTCTACATATACAAATTTTCATCAAAGATTATTAGGTTATTTCTAGGAACATCTATACGAAACACGATGTTAATGATTTTGGATCATATTATATGTGAATCATGAATATGAATTATTCATAGTTGATATATTGCTACATTGGATAGAAGGAAATTAGATATCACTATAAAAAATTGAATCTTATTGTATGACTTTGATATTGAGCTTAAGTATTATGGTCATAAGTATTCATGAGTATATGACTTCACTAGGGATGAAAAATTAATTATGAATTTTTTCATGGCATGGGTTAAGTTCATGAATTCAATTAATGGATTTCTATAAGTGTATGAAATATGTTTAAGCCTTATGTACTATAAAAAGTTGAGGTTTATATGGTTTTTATGGTATTTATGAAGATTAATTCCATCATTTAACTTTATATAATTTAATACAAGGTTTTTTAATTCTAAAGATTATCTCTAAGAATTTAATGTTGAAGAAATGTTGGTATGAAGGAGGAAAAAGAAATTGAGATATTTCAATATGTGTACATACATTTAAAATCAGTTGTATAAGTGTTTTCCTATGAAAAATTTTGTGAATCCCAAATATGATATTTTTAGTTTTTTGAATTTAAAATTAATTATATGGTTCTATTAATGTTTTAATAAATAATAAATAGAAGAGGTAAATGATGATTTACGTTATATAATTTATAGTTATTTAATATCATGTGTTCTTGTATGTGAGAAGCGGAAATAAATAAAATAAGGTAGAGGTTCTTTCTCACAGGCGTTTTTGAAATTCAAGAATAATGTGAACAAACTTTAAGAAGTACAAGTGTGATAAACCTTAGAAACATAATGATGACATGTTCAAAAATGATGGTGAAATTATATTATATTATTTCAAAATATGATTCATCATATAAACTTTGTGATGACACAATAACATTCAATGTGAGATGGTGTAATGTAAGTGAAGGCTATACCCACATTTTTGTAATAAAAAATGATTGTTTTTTATTTGATTGTATTACCATATATTAATTATTGATCCTACTAAGTACAATCTATTATTTTCTAGTAGTAAACATGGTAAATTCATTTGTCCCAATGGTTTTTCTAGTTTTTTTATTCAAAATATATATTTATATCATATAAGAGGTGTATGTTGTTTTAAAAGAAGAAAACATAAAAAGTGTATAACAAAAGACCTCCCCTCAGTGGTCTCATAGATCCTTACTATTCGTTAAAAATGGTATCTAAGGTAGGTTACTTTTTTTACTCTTGATTGTATGAATCTTGAAGAAGAAAAAGAATCATGTCATGGATTTTTATAAATAATTTAATTATAAATGGATTCCAATCTCCAATGGGAAAACAACCTTATTTAGAAAGTGTTAAGGGTACCCTTTCCATTATCCATTAATAATGATGTTCAAGAAGTTTTTATGGTTGGTTTCCATCATCCAAAAAGGGTGTTCCCCTAATAAAAAAGGATAAGAAGAATATAGAGAATGTTGGATGTGATAGAAATTTTATTCACTCCTCTCTCTAAGAAAGTTAATTCACAAGGGTTAGTAAAACTTGAGGTACTTAATGAATTTGGGATATGATGAAGAATATTTATAATATGAATATGATAGTGATTAAATATATGTTTTATATTTTTATATTTAGTTTAAATATATTAAAATGAGATATAAAGAATATATTATTGAGTTATTTACATGGGTTAATGATATTGTAAGAACATTAAGCATCCATGGAGAAAAAATAGAGGACTCTGTAGTTTTTGTAATGATCATGATGATTTTTCTTGACTAATTTGATTCCAAAGTTCTAGTATTGGAATGTGGGGAGCCTAAATCAATCATTATATACTATTTTCCTAGTGTTGTTATAACATGTTATATGAGAAAATATAATTCTTTCAAAATGTTGAAATAGGATATCCATGAAATCTCAATTAAATATACTAAGAATAAAATTTCAAATAATTCTGTTGTTGAGAAAGAGGATACTGATTATAATTTAAATGATGAATTTAGTAATAATTTCAATTAATTCATGTCTTTATTTTCTAGAAATTTCAGAATTGTTATTGGGATGTATAAATTAATGTTTCCATTGATGTTCTTTATCTCTAGAGTCATATGAAATTTAATAGAAAACTATCTATGAACAAAGGATGTAGATAATAGTGATAAATAATAAAGAAGGAATAAATATAACACTATAAAATGATGTAAAATAATCAATTTCATATTAAAAACATATGAATAAAAAAATCTTTTAATATTAAAAGATTAATTTTTTGTCAATTTTTTTTGAATACTATAGTAGTGAAGAAAAAGTGTATGTTAAAATTTATATGGATGAAAGTGTAGAGATGTTTATTTCTGAAAAGCTGGTTTATAAGTCATTTACTAGTGATGAATATTGAAACAATAAATACAGATAAGTGGTATCACATTTGGAATTAATAGTAAAAAGTTTATTAATATAATATTCTTTGAAAATTGAAACGCTAGAGAAGATGAAAAGGTGTCAAATAAAGATGGTTTATTTTTTAAAAATCATGAAATAGTGCATTGAGAAAAATAATATATTGTAAACATAATATGAAAACCTATAGGATTTATATGATTAATAGAAAATACTCAAAATAAATAGGGAATAAAATATAATGGTAAATGATAAAGAATTTCTCCTTATTCAACTGAAAAATGGATAAAGTTGATAAAGGAAGATCTCAACTCCAAAATTAAATCTCAAAACATTTTGAAAGATATATGGAGTGTTAATCTCATAGGTATAAAAAATATAATCCCTAAAGGGTAGTGAAAAGATATTTTTTTTGTGAGAGGTTCTAAGGAGAATAATAAAGTCAATAGGATTATGTATATAGATAAAACAAGTGAATTCCAAAATTCTAGAATATACAAGAGGTCAAAATTTGAGGTTCAAACTACTAGATTAATATTAACTTATAATTATAGGAATATTTGTAATATATAATAGAATATTTTATCATATATTAAATTTTTGTTTCATACAAAGGATCAAATATTCATGGTAATAAAGATTTTTGAGAACATATAGAATGTTCTACACAACATGTAAGTTTCAATGGAAAATATAATTTTGATGTATATTTTCATCACTATAGAGGATTTGGAAATAAATCAATGATATGATGGTATAATCATCAATATAAAAATGTATTTTGGATACATTCTACACAATTATTTAAGGGTAGTCATCCCACCAAAATAATAATGACTCTAATGTAATCTAAAAAAATCAAATATGAATATTTTGAAAAGATTTTGTCATCATGAACCTATTTATGGATGGTGTGATCTAGATAGACACATATTAAAATATTGTATTCAGATACTCTCATCCAAGAACGTTTTTGGGGAAAAACACAAAAGCATCATGTGAAGGAAAAAAATTTCAATGAGAAGGCTCTTATGGTTGATAATATACTCAAGGATTTAAAAGGGGAATGTCCATGAATTTTTATAGTGCGGATTATACAAAGATTATAATATATCTAAATCTATTAGAAACATGAATGAATATAAAGAAGGAAAAATGCTTTTTTGAAATGATGATTCGCTCTGAATAAAATGCATTGTAAATTCAGTCATTAAAAATGAATATTTTAAATCTATAAGTGTCTTATTTATTTATGGGATGAAACATAATTTTTGATGTTTTGATCTTCATATTTGTAGGGGAAATTTATAGATTTTTAGAATGTATGGGTTCATATTTAAAAATTAAGATGTTGGTGATGTTGTGACAAGAGGAAAATATACTAAGGGAAACTTGTTATAGGATACTGTTGCCTAGAATATATGTTATATACATATTAATGGATAAAATAAATTATTTAATTGATGGATTTAATATATGGATCAATGATTCATGAAAAAGTTAACACATTAAAGAGGTGTATTTTATTACTCTAATATGATACAAAGTAGAGATTCATGTTTTTTATATATTCCAAAATGGGAAATTCTTAATTCCGTACACAAAATGTTAATATACACATATCTCATCCCACGGAATTTATTCATTATAACATATATAGACATATGATAAATAAATTAACAAATGGGGATAAGTATATTAATACCATTATTAATTATTCCCCTCATGTTTCAAGTATTATTTTTCTAAAACATAAATCAATGGTTGTCATTATGTTCAAATGTTTAAAGAGAATTTCTAAAATGGAATGTGTCTAATATATAATGAAGATCTAAATTGATAATGGTTTAAAACACAAAAGTAGATTTTTTATGTTTATATTTGGAAGCATGGTATTCATCATGTGATTAGTTATAACACCCCAAAATTTTATGGTATGTATCTTCCTAAATAAATTAAATTAATTTGATAGCTTATGTTTTACTGAACACGAAGCGTAAACATACCATTATATAATATTTAATATGAGCATGACTATTTTTCTTTTAATTGGACCATTAGGAATAGTTATCTAGACATTATAACAATAACCTCAATTATAAAAGTATAAATAAAATTTAGGTATCTCATAAATGAAAATATAATATATATTTACATCATTGAATAAAAATTGATTTAGAAATGATAAATTAAGTGTCGGTATTTTTGTGAAACATAATTTGTTATTTGGAATTTGATAACTAATATAATTATTTAAAATGAAAATTATTTTCATAAAATATACTCATAAATTGATATTTTTTTCATTATAATTATATAATAATCTTATGTGCCCATAATTAATTTTTCAAAGTGTTGTAGAATCAATTATAATATTAAAATCATTATTTTGAATAAATGATGGTTTTAGTTAAAAATTAAATTTATCATATTTGGAAATATATTTTCATAAAAATTATTCCATTTTTGAAATCTATATTTTGAATAATCATTAGGGTGAATTTTTTGGATTTTTAAAAAATAGTTGAATTTTTGATGAATAGTTAAATATAGTAATTTATAGTACGTAACATAATAAGTTGAATACAAGGACTTTTTTATCATTTATAATGTATTCAAAAATTATTTGAAACTCACATTCACTAGTCACTATACTTAGTCAAAATAATCATCACTATTGATATTCTTGAGCCAAAATAATAAATAAATGAATAAATAACACCCTCACCACAAATTATCTTCACACATTCCAAGTATCAAAACTTGTCTAATGTAACGTCATGACCCAGCTCACCCCTAAACCAGTGGCCATATCGGTCACCACATGACCTCAAGCGCATCTCCCCTTACGCCAGAGGCTGTCGACTAGCAGCGAGGGTCTATGGAAAGTCAGTGGGGGAGACTATACCCTCTTATCAGAGTTGCAAAGCAGTATATCAGTGTAGAAAACAAACAATAGCAGAACCAGTAACTCATAAATGAAAAACATAGGAAGAAAAGTAATATTCATTTTAGAAAAGTAGAAAACACAAAATTATACAGCAGATGCATGCATGACATGCTAATGATACAAAATAGAAAATAGTGAACAAAATAGCATGCTTTAAATTACAATGCAGGAATAAATAAATAATAACTCAAAGCCCCAAGGGAAATCTCCTAAAGTATCCCGAGGCTCCGCTCGATCCTTTTCTCCTAACTCCCAAGTAAATGCAAACCACAAAGTCCTGCAACCAAATAGAATCTACTCGGGTACCTAGTGCAATGGTGGCCTGAGTAGGGTGTGAGATATAAATCATAGTAGACAGGGACCACCAGTGTCTACCCCAAATCTGGACATTTAATAAATAATTTAAAACACGTGAAGGCATGCATAAAATAAAGTAATCCATATGAAGTAACTATATACTCAAGTACCTGCTTCAGCACTCAACTAGTGTCTGAACCTATACTATTCATTTTTCATGCATACTCAACAATCCTTACATAACCATTTATCATTTATCAATTAATACAATCTTAATAAATTATGAAAGTCTTGAGATTTGGCCTACGCCTGACATCTCCCGTATAAGTCACTCACCATAGATGTCTCTAAAGAATATCTAAGTAATCAAGTAAAGAATGAATCCAAGCTTGTGCTTTGGCGTGGATAACGCGTTATAAGTTATTCAATTTAATCTTACATATACTAAATCTGAGCCCGTCCACTAAAAGTGGTTCACCCAATTCATAAATATGTTTGAACACATTCTCATAATCAATTCACAAATCATCATGTTATAACAGCCTTCATTAACCATTAAAATCATTTCATGCACGATCAATTAGACCAACAGTCCAATGTTAATTAATGTGTGTAGAGAATCATGTCTAGAACCATCGTGATTATTCGGAGCATCATTCCATGTCTCACAACCCATGGGTATTTGGAACATCAGTCCCTGTCCCATAAAATAATATTTTCTTGCAAGCTGGGTGTAGAACGCCATGTCTATCACCCCGTGAGTATTTGGAGCATTAGTCCCTATCTCACAACCCATCTATCAATCATGCATATGCATATATCATTGGTGTAGAACGCCATGTCTAACACCCTATGAGTATTTGGAGCCTCAGTCATTTTCTCACAACCCATTCATCAATCATACATATATATTTATCATTGGTATAGAATTTCTTGTCTAACACCACGAGACCAATCTGTTGATTTATTAAACAACTAATTAACAACACAAAACACTCTTCAGTTAAGTCAACACATAATTAACCATTCAACCTTTCATTAATTAATAATTAATTAAAAATTAATTATTCTTAACAAACCAACTGAATAATTAACTCAGCAATTCATTATCCTAATTCTTGAACAAGTCTGAACCCATCCATTCAAACAATGGTTCATCTAGGACTTTAACAATTCACAAGAACACCATAATCAACTCAAAACAGGCCAAAAAAAGCCAAGATATTTAGTGACCATCTCACACAACATATCATATCTCTGAACAACTCCATCCATGACAATTTAAGGCATGGAAAACTAACATGCGTCAAGAGGTACTTATGGACATCAATTGTAACAAACAATAAAAACACAATCTTAACCTAATGTTTTCAAATTAATTAATTAAACAATTAATTAATCAAACCATATATCTTTAATCAATCATCAATTAGTTATCCATTTACCATTTAACATGTAACAATTAATCCCTCCATTAATTATTATCAGTTTCCAAATTATCTCCTGAACATGTCAAATATTCAGTATTCCCAATAATCAGTAAAGGCCACAAAATCATTCCAACTCATGACATGATAATCAATTTTACAGTTATTAATCCCATTACTCTTTCCTCCCATTCAAATCATTATTTTTTTAATAATATCACTTTAATTAAAATAGCAACCCATTTTTAAAATCAACACATGTTCAAGTCTTTATTTATCTCATGTGGGTGGAATTATTTAATAACATCATATGTTCCATGCACCAACATATAATAATCAAGGAAACTAAAATCCTCAATTTATCAAAAGGATCTCAAATTCTCATATAAGGTGTTAAAGATTAGGGACCCCAACTCGGGGTTTGACGGAAACCACAACAAACTAAGAACCCTCTGGAGAAACGATTTGATTCTTCAAGAACCTGCCTTAGATCCCTTCTCCTAGAAAGACCAAGACCAAAACTCTTCAAATTTGGCATCGACAAACTTAGATCTACCCATAGAGGGTGTAGATCTAAGAAACTGTGAGAATAGGAGATGTATATCTAAGTAGATATATGAAACAGAACAAGAACAAAGAATAACATCTACCTACCTCAAGAATCAAACTTTGATTCTCCAAGAGAAGCCTTCAGATCACCTCCAAAATGCTTGGTAGAGGTTCTCATACCTTCAAGGGAGAGTAATCTTGAGTTATGGACACATAAGAGCTTAAACAAGCCATCTAAAGGTAAAAGCAAGGGAGATCCACAATTTAAGGATCTCATTTAAGTGCCGCATGGTTTTCTCACACGTTTAGACAAACCGTATGCTAACCGTGCGTTAGCTACTGTCTCGGAAAACACTTCTCGCATAGTCACGATGCACGGTTAGACAAACTGTGCGCTCACCATGCATTAGCCACTACCTCAAAACATCAACCACGCACGGTTTGGCCGCATGGTTAGACAAACTTTGCGCCACCCGTGCGACATCCCCTTTGCCTCAAAACTTCTATCAATGTTCAAAAAATGTCATCTTTAGGTGTTCCAATATTGAGTAAAATTATAGATCTCAGTTTAAAAAGAACGACCCATTGATAAACTGAAGAAGAATTTCAGAAACATTCGTAATTTAAACCCAGTTCAAAACATGGGATCTTACATTATACCCACCATAAAAACCTCAAGTCCCCGAGAATCCATCAAGAACCAATTTTAAAATAACCGACCTACAAAGGTCATTTAATCTTGTTAGAGTGACTTGATTCGTTCCCAACGCCAAACACACATTTAACCCTTATCAAACCTGATGGATAAGCCATTAAAACTAGATCCAAAGATTTCTCTAAATCTTAAACATCGAAATATATCTTTTATCTAAGGTCAATATAAGGACCTTGTCAACGTAAAAGGTTGAATCTAGATCAAACAATGTAATAGGTTTCACATGCTTCCCTCGAAAGACGTTGCAGTCCCAAAACCTCATTTCTCCCTTTATCTGATGACATTTCTTCAAAACTATTCTAAAATCATCTACAAGTATAACGAAGTCCTTACCCAACATCTGGTAAAAGTTTTAAGTCAAGCCATCATAAGTCTATTTTAAAAACAATGGTGCCCCAACACGATAAAGGAACTATCCCAAAGAATCAATGCATCCCACATACTCCCCAGATAAGAACTGCTCCTTAAGACCAAAAACATTTAAACTATAGAACGGAATAAGACCAACACTATATTAGTGTCTCCATGATGAGGTCATGATAGGGGACATGCTCATCCTGTCTAGAAGATCCCACTAAGACAAACTGATGTCATGGAGAAGATTAATCAAACCATTATCAGACAACTCTATTCTAAAAGCTCGAGAACACCTTCCAACACATTCATCATGAAAAAGTGGAAATACCCACCTTAAGATTTCATATGTAGTATTTGGAAAAGATCATCTGCTCACCAGCGTGCTAGATTAACAACAAGATCATCGTGTCAAAACACCCAGGTCATTCAAAAACCATTCCATGCATTGAAATGAAATTGATTCTTTAATGCTCAAGTTACTATACATGGATTTTACCGGAGACCATACTCAACAGTACAAAAAGACTTATTACAGAGTCATATTGCCTCATATGACCATTTTACTAGATGACGCCATTACCAATCATCCATTACTATGTAAAATGGTAAAACAACCAACAAATTAGTCGACCATGCCTGAGGGATGTCTAACCAGCTGAAAAAGAGCATTACTCAATTCTCAAGCCCACATCAAAGTCAAGCAACACATCACCACATGTTCGAACAAGGATGTCATTGGAAACTGGAAGTCCTACCTGGGACAACGACACCCAACGACTACAAAAGAGTGAGAAAAGATATATAGCTAGCAAGGCATTTAAGTTCTAAGGGCGCTGCCAACCATAGCTTATCCCCTTATGAAGAAAAAAGTGTCAACCCTAAACCAGACCACCTCAAACAAGTCACTAGGTGAAAAATCCAAACATAAGGCCATTTTTAAGTAGAAAAACGCCTATGGAAAGTACTCATGCTTCCATTCCAAGTCATCTCAAGAGAAGTCTGAACTACCCTTTACATGAGGGTTTTAAACACTGTACACCACAATAGGTTCCATTTCCATGCCTCTTATATTTAATCACTTTTAATCATTAATTATCAAAAGAGTTAATCAAAACCTCAAAGTACCATTTTCAAAATGCCCCATGGAAGAACTGGAAAGTTTCATAAAACTCCCCTTTTAAAAAATTTATGTTAGTTGAAATCCCATCATTTTTAGGAAACATATCAAAATAAATTCATTTTAAGAAGATAAGGTGACCTATGAAGATGTCATTTTAACCAAACTAGGTTCTCTATAATGAAACCCAAAAGAAAACACACAGGTATTAAAATTTTAAACACACAAATGTTCTATCCCATAAAAACACTCCCCAACTGACCTATATGGGTCCTATTGCATTTTGGAAACTAGCCATTTTATTTATGATCAAAATCAAACATCTTTCACATTTATAAGCATTTCACATGGAATCATGTCATCACATTAATATGAGTCGTCATTTCCCAATTCATGAATTACCCATACACTCCATGGATTGAAAATTGGCTCTCATTAATCAATACCAATGTCAATTCAGAAATAAACATTATCAAACTAACGGTCCAAATTATATGTGTGGCCACCAACCAATCGATAAGGCACCCATACACTTTTTCGCTGGATTTTGGATCCCATTTAACATAATCAACATTTATTTAACATTTTAACTTTAGAAACCCTTTCACATATCAAAACATCTTTAACATATTAGCATAAGAAGTAACACAACAACATGCTATAACAAGGAAGCATGTCACAACAAAAAAACATGCTAATAACCAACATAGTATGGAATATAATCACTCAAGAATGTTAAATCTATCACCGTAACATGATATCTAGAGAGGAATGCTAAAGAAGATCAAAAATGGAATTGAACCCAAGGAACACAATCCAAATTAGCAAGAATCCTACTAATTCAACTACATGGCATGTTATATGCATGACATGTGAATCTCTAAGCGACTAAGATGATGCATGTATGAAACTTCTTTTCCATATCAAGCCAAGAAAATTATTCTTTTCAAAATTATTAAAATAAATAAACAAAGGAAAATACTCCAGTCCCTCAAGGTGAAATAATATCAACTATAACCTCTAATAGTACAATCATCAATTCTCATCCCTGGCCACTTGGTCATTTCCCATACATGAGGTGATCAGTCCCATGCATGACTATTAACCATAGCACCAACACATTTCTAGTCTCCTGTCTACCAACCCAAAAACAGTAAGACAAAGGAAAAGAAATAATCCTAAAACTCTGATACCACTTTGTAATGTCCCGACCTGGCTCACCCCTAAACTGGTGGTCGGATTGGTCATCACATGACCTCAAGTGCGTCTCCCCTTACGCCAGAGGCTTCAGACTAGCAGAGAGGGTCTATGGATAGTCAATGGGGAGACTATACCCTCTTTTTCGAGTTTCACATCAGTATATCAGTGTAGATAACAAACAATAGTGGAAGCAGTAACTCATAAATGACAAACAACAGAATACAAATAATACTGATTTTATAAAAGTGGCCAACACCAAATTATACAGCAGATGCATGCATGTCATGCTAATGATACAAAATAGAAAATAGTGAACTAAAACACATGCTTTACATTCCAAAGCAAAAATAAATAAATAATGACTCAAAGCCCTAAGGGAAATCCCCTAGAGAATCTCTAGCCTCTGATCATTACTCTTCTCCTAACTCCCATGTAAATGAAAACAACATAGTCCTGCAACCGAATAAAATTTACTCGGGTACCCAGTGTAGTGGCTGCTCGAGTAGGGTGTGAGATATAAATCTCAGTAGGCATTATTTAATATAATCATATGTTCCATGCACCGACATATAATAACCAAGATAACTCACATTCTTAATTTATCAAAAGGAGCTAAAATTCTCATATAAAGTGTTTAATATTTGGGACCCTACCTGGGGGTTTGACGAAAACCACAACGAACAAAGAACCCTCAAGAGAAACGAGTTGATTATTAAAGAACCCACCTTAGATCACTTATCCTAGAAAGACAAAGACCAAAACTCATCAAACTTTTCATCCACCCACTTAGATCTACCCATAACGGGCGTAGATCTATGAAACCGTGAGAAGACGAGATGTAGATCTAAGTAAATCTAAGAAACCGAACAAGAACGAAGAAGAACATCTACCTACCTCATGAATCCAGTTTTGATTCTCCAAGATAAGCCTTCGGATAGCCTCCAAAACTCTTGGGAGAGGTTCTACTACCTTCAGGGAGAGTAATCCTGAGTTATGGTCGTTTAAGAGATTATATGAGCCATCTAAAGGAAAAAACGAGTGAGATTCACAATTTAAGGATCTTATTTAAGTGCCCGCAAGGTTTGCACGCATAGTTAGACAAACTGTGAACTAAACGTGTGTTTGCTAATTTCTTGGGAAACACTCCTCCCACGGTTAGGCCACATGGTTCGACAAACTGTGTGTTAACCATGAGTTAGCCACTACATCAAAACATCAACTATGCACAGTTTGGCCGCATGGTTAGACAAACCATGCACCGCCCGTGTGACTTCCCCTTTGCCTCAAAACTTCTATCAATGTTCTAAAAATGACATCTTTAGGTTTTACAACACTCGGAATAAAATTCCAAAGCTCGGTTTAAAAAGAACGACCCGTTGATAAACTGGAAAAGAATATCGGAAACATTTGTAATTTTAACCCGGTTCAAAACCTGGGATCTTATATCTAATTATAAAAAAAATTCCTATACACTCCCCCACGTCTAATATCTTCTGTTATTACCCAAATACAAAATCCATGTGTCTTAAATAGGTTCCCAAGGAGATGATATTAGAGAGGTAATATCCTTCTTCTTTCCCTTTAAATTTTATTTCTTTTGCAATGCTCTCCTAACATCCCAATCAAAAGATTCATGGTAACTCATGTGTTATATATTTACTATATTGTTTGTTTTTAATGGATTAATCATCATAAAATTCATTCTCCTCAAATTTTATTTTAAAAATGATAATATCATTTGTGATGTGTCGATTCAACACATTTGTGGATGATGAGTTTTCATTTTACATCACTGCTTTTACGACTGTTAAATCAACCATTATCATGGTTAAATTAGATTTTTATATAAATATTATAATTTATATCATGTTATTTGAAAAATATATAAAAAATATCTTTTATAAAATGACAGAAGGTAGTGATGGTCGTAAAAAACACCAAAAGAAATTAACACATTTCCATTAACAATTTATATAATTAATCATCCTCATTACATTTAACCAAATGATATTTGAGACCATTTAAACATATGTATGATCATTAATAGAATATAATTTCATTTTTGGAAATGTTATATCCATTTTATAAGAACTCTCATTTTTATAATAAAGGGAATTGACCAAAAAACCATGACGCGAACGCTCCATAAAGAATGAAATTGATCATTATAACTCATATAAATGGAAATAAATGAACTTAATAAAATTATAATTAATCAACTATATGTTAAATAGGTTAGGAACTAAGTAATTAATTAAACTTATCATACTATCCATTACATTAAGTATAAGTACAGAATGCAATCGAAAATAAGGTAAGGGTTTCTCGTCTAACCTTTACTTATGTGAGATATATTCTTCATTAAGCCATTATTTTTTAGGTGTGGTGTGCATAAATCCATTTAATATAACATATCAAGAATCTATTTATATTCATGAAAATAATGAATTTATTTTATGACAATTAATTTGGGGACATATGCTTTGATTTATTACAAAGTTGTAAGGGAATTCTTAACCCAATTTCCACTCGTAGGGATGAATTTTTACATAATTGATTATATCATTCTATGAAGTGTGTGAAATAACTATTCATACTCATATATTTTATTTTTATTTTTATTTTTATGTGGATTTAAAACTGATTCAAATAAATTATTAATTTGGTTAACTCATACACATTCAATTAAAAATAACCTTTTAAATGATTCTTTTTCAAAATTTAACTGGAATTTCCTTTAAATATATAAGGAAAGAGGGAATTCCCCCAACATCATGATCCCTTAATGTATTGAGGTACTCATTACAGGTTTACATTGTTATTTTAAAACAAATTTTTTTTCTTTTATAATAGTCTGTCATTCTAAAAAAAATTATTTCAATGTAAATTTTTATTTCTATCATGATTTTCTCAATAATTTTATTAGAGTATTTCAATTTATTTTAAAATCCTTTATTGGATCTTATTCGTAATTAAAGATAATCTCCATGGATTTACATATTTAATTTATGTTAATTGAGGTTAATTTCCATATTGAATTGAATTTATTATGACCATTTTGACTATGGATGTCCTATATTAATATCATTTATCATATTACACTAGATGGTTTTTGATTTTGTTATTTTTTACTGAATGTTATTAAAATATCATTTTATTGATTTAATATGAATATATTTGTGGATTATGTTTCAGACATTTCCTATCATGGATTCAATGAACTTAGTAATGGGAATATGATGAATGCTATATCCCCTCGATGCATCAATAGGTCTCCTAGGAAAAACTAGTTTTGGTATTGGTTGATGTCTTACCTAATTATGTGTAGTGCCTTGACCGGAGCATTCTCAGTATGTTTATTATTCACGCATTATGCATTCCCTCAATATGATATTTTTTTATTGATAATCATTCTAATTGTTTAAATAGTATAGTATACCTGGTAGAGATTAAATACCATGTGGTTATTTATATGGAACATTATAACTAGCTTTTATTCCTTCCATATTATTCTCAAGAATATGTTTTAATGTTATGTATTTTTACTCATTCACCTTGACTTTTTTTATATTTATTTATGATAGCTTGAATTGTATGCTTACCTTTATAGAAAATCTAATCTCACATATTTATTATGTTTTATTTTTCCCCAGGATTCCAAGATGTATATTTTGATTTACATTTAGGGATATTATAAGATGATAGGAGTGTTTTCAATGGAGTTTCTATATTGTATTTTATTTCATGTTGCAATGTAATAATTATGTTTGAATATTTTTTTTCAAAACAACTAAACTACTATTTATCTAGGGATGTGATCACCTGTAACCTGTACCAGTGTAATAATGTAAGTTACTGACTCTGGGATAATGGGTTTGGGGTATTTACATTAGTGCAACAATGAAAAAAACAAAAAATGGGATGGAAAAAATAAATAATAGAATCTTGGTTGAGATGGATCAATCCATATTGATTAAATAGAATACTTCTTGGTACCTTTGGTAAAATGTTATTTATGATTTATATCACGTCCAAAATCATTTTTTATAGACACATTTTTTATATGTATCCATGTGATATATATTATAAAAGTCTCCATATTCGATGTTCATAATGGTGTTTGGTATCTCCTGTATTATCATTGTTTAAGTAGATAATCATGAAATGTTTAATGAAAGATTTAATGATGTTATCTTAATAGGATACACTCCCATGGGTCAAAGATATTTATTCTACAATATGGAATGTGTAAGATTTTTTTATTTATTATATTTTAATGTTATGTAAAATTCATTTTCTTAGTTAGTTGAAAATATAATATGTAACATCTCATGTTTTAAACCGAGTTATATTTTCCAAAATAATTTTATATTTTCCATTGGAGGAATTTCTGTATTGAATTTTAGGAATCCATGTGTGGTTTGAACATTTGGAATGTCCGGATATTGCGTTTTTGGATGTAGATGATGTTTCAGTAGATGTACCGAGGGTTTCAAAAAACACTTGAGGAAGAACAGGTGTGTTAGGATTCTAGAAGAAAATACTAGTAGAAATTCACATTGTGTATATGTAATACATGATGTGAATGTGGTTCACAGGCTATGGTTGGCATTTATAGGACATGAAATCTTAGGTTCTTACCTTAAAAATTCAATACATGTATCTGATACTCATCGTTAATTTTTTTCACATTGTGTACTATGTACATGTATTGAATTATGTGGGAATCATTTTCTTTAATGGTATAACATGGGCTTTACCCTCATTTATCCCAATGCACAAATGGTTCCCATGTCGTAGTACATCCTTCACCTCTTATAAGGTTCTTGATATCTCCCCCATATAGTTTCCATTTCTATTTTTTCTAATATCATTGGATGGATAGTAGTATCCTCTCAAATCATCCTTCATCCTTTCTTGGTTTCTCTTTCCATACTAAATGTTATCTTTATGAGACCTAATTTTCATTATTTTCATGGTGTTCTATCAATTATTTGATATCTCTTGATCAATATAAATAAATCACGAAATTGGATTAGTGGAAAATTTGAAGTACTAGGTAGATGGTTTATATATTTTCTCTCATGTTTTGTTGATTTATAAATTACATGGTTCTATTGTGTGATGATATTTCCATGAGATTCCTAGTACATATGAATTTATGTATAAATAAGTTAACTCACAAGGAGATTAACTATTTTACATTAAAATATAATCTTCCTAGGTTTTAAACCTAATCTAAAATCTTCCCCATAGGATGTTTCTCTTTTATATAATGAAATATTCTTCGGCTAGTTATTTTATTCACCCTTCTCATGGATTTTATTTTTAATTTCTTATAATTAAAATTCCTTACATCATTTTTAATCACCTTATGATGTGTTGAATTAAATCTCCTATAAGGTTTATATAGATTGTATCATATTATGTTGTTTTTTTTCCTGGTAACATTTTTATAATAAAGAATCCTTTGAGGCACACTATCGTATCTAATAAAAAATGTTCTAATAAATATGATATAAGAATTGCGATTAATGTAATGATTAAGTACATAGATATTAATATTAAAATTTAATTGATTAATGTGAATGGACTACTTATGTATACTTGAGTTATGATGGAATGTTTATGCGTATAGAAACTATTGTAATTGGTCATAAATGATTAGATAAATTGTGTAATCTTAAAGAGGTTCTTGGGTTCCTCTTAATGGATTTAAAAATTTGGACCTATAGGTTACATTTTTTTTAAATTTTGTACGGAGAAATATTTGGTTTATTTTTAAGAATAACATGGATAGGAACACAAGGTGGATTCCTTACATTACCCTTGAGTGGTACCTGCTTCCGTAGTGTATTTCCATGGATGAGGTTAGTGGGAAATGTTGATATACCATTCCAAGAGAGATACTTGGCCCACTATGTAGTATAACAAGGACGGGCTCCGTGGGATATACCTTACGGACTTCGATCGATACACATGTTACCTTTTAGGATTTCCAAGGACATACTCATAGTATATTTCAGATTATTATACCCATGAGTGATACCTGGTCCCCTACTATCTTACATTGGACATGATTAGTGGTCAATGTTGATATAGCATACCACGAGCAATACTTGGTCTCCTATGTGGTGTATCAAGGTAGAACTAACTAGGTTATGCCTTTTTCTGATACTAAGAATGATTCATGGTATTAAAATTTATAAATCCCCTTAGAAAGACCCTAGAATCCTTTCTACTAAGAACTATAATGCTTCTTTTTTTAAGATCTAATATATGATAGATTATCAGATTTAAGGACGCATCCTCTAAGCCAATGAACATGCTCGGGTTTAGTCTACATTTGTATATGTCATCTATGATACGATAATCTATGTTACCCTCTAAATATACCCAATAATTATATATATGTATATATGATTTATATATAGGACTTCCCTAGATTGGGATATTCCATCTTTGTATAATGATGGTAGAGCCCCCAGGTTTCTTTGAGGATCCTGAGCCTCACATGTTTACATTTTTTTTATTTGTTTATTTTTTTCCATATCAACTATAAATGAAAAAAATGTATTTTATATTCAATGACTAGAAAAATTTATATATCATTTCTAGAGAGATTCTTAGTCTCTCTCACACCCTATTTAAACTGAAATTGCATTGGGGTATCCTAAATGGCCTCATTGGTTAGACGATATAGATCCTTGGATTTTGCTATTATGCTTTCACCTAGGAAATATGAGCATAGAAATAACTCAGATCTCATAACCTCATGTAGATGGCCCTTTGGGATTTTATAATTTTATTATTTCACAAATTGTATTTTATCAAATATTTTATGTTTTCTACTTCAGATTATGTAGCCTAATCTGGACCGGAATGCATGATTGTATATTTGGCACTGGCGACTATTCCAGTTATTATTATCCACTATTACATTTATTTATACTACTTCTATTGTTGATAAATTTTTTTATTACTAAAATAATGTTTTAATCTGATCATTTGGGTATAGTTTCCCCACTATATTATCGTTTGACCCTCAATTCTAGTTAGTAGCCTCTGGAATACGTGACATCACACTTTTGGCCCTATGATCGACCGACTTATGGAACCATTTCAGGGGATCGTAGGTTTGGAAATTAAAATGTGGTAACAAATGGGTTTGTATTTCATTGTATTACTATTTTTGGGATGGTATACGGAAGACTAGGATTGTGTTGAGACTTGGTAAATAATCATTCCTTGGAGTGATCACCCCATTGGAAAGAAAATCATCATGTTTCCATGGATGGGAATGTTTTTTTGTGTTGTTTGTTGTTATAATAGGCTATCATCTCACCTTAAGTGATTATTGTAGTTCTTCTGCTCATTGATTTATGAAAATTATATTATTTATCATTAAACAAGTATAGAAATTACATATAATTGGATGCATCATTATTGGTACATAGAGATTCAAATTCCATGAAAACTTCTTTCCATGTTGTTGGAATGATTGATATGCCTGGTGTTATTTTATAGCAAGACCATTTGTATAACATAATGAAAATTTGATTGAAATATTTTCTTGTTCAGCATGATTATGTGACTATAATACTGTTTTGAGAATATTTATTTGGAAATCTTTATTTAGTTTTCCCCAACTCATATAGTTGTATTCCATGTTTATTTTTAATGATTCTATGGTTATTTATCATGTTTACCTGTATTTACATCATGTGATAGAATTCTATTTTATAATTATAATGAAATGTTTGGTGAAATAAAATGTAATTATCAACTTAAGAAATGTTTTCCTATAGAAAATGATTGTGGAATTATATTTGGATAACTGATCATGACATGTTTTATCAATGAAACATTGTTTTCGTGTGATGAAACACAGTGGTTGTTATTCAATGGGATCCATTTCGTAATCAAAAACTTGCATGAACACTTCTTAAATTGGAAAATGGTAACCTATTTAATTTAACCACCATATAATTGTTTCATATACCCGATGATCATTGTATAAATATAAAGGCTACTATCATTTGACAATATATTAAATGGACACGTATGAAATTTTTTTTACATCAATTACATTGGAATAACAACCCAAGTGATTAAATTCTGGAAATCACAACTAAAACAACGTAGGTCAGCTGAGGGATCTTTCTTCTAGGATAGAATTGAATCAACCAAATTAGGTCATTTATAGTGTATTTTGATTATGGGATAATCCCACTAACCGTGATGTTGAATGTTGTGATAATTGATCAGACCATCACATGTTTCCTTTATTTTCACATGACTTGGTACTCAACCCTATGGGGGTATGTTATTAATAAAAAGGTATGGTTATCTAATGTGTTTATAGCCACTTATGTGTGTTAATATAAAGATGTATGCTGGAATCATACTTGACCAGTCCCCTCTTTATATAATAATAATCCTTTTATCTACTTTTGAGCATTACAATTTATAGGTATTTGTTAATGAAAATTTCAATTACAACCTCAATGGTGTTTTACACTATAGTTTGGAATTGATATTTTGTAAACTAATCCAGATTTCATGAATCTTTATATATAAATAATATTTATAAAATTAATTAATGTGATAAATTTTCTGATTATGACCAGTGTTATCTAAATTAGTAATTCTAAAAATTATGTTTGATATGACTTTCTTATACCTGGTGGTCTTAGAAAAATGAAGTTCGTTGATTCTTCCATATTATCGGTACATAACATTCATAAATGTGAGTTAGTGAAATTGTTTAAAATCAACCATAATATGGTGTGATTTTCTCAAACATCATGTAAGGGTTAATTCCTATGATTCTTTCATAGTTTCTTGCAATGGTTATGTGATCATTTCCCATAGAGTACATCTTTTATAGGTTGGACCAAAATTATAGGTGATGAAGATGAGTGATATTTTCATTATGACACTAGTTTTAAGTGTTTATGATTCATACATTGGTATGGGAAGAGACTATTGTTGGTAGTTGCATTTGGTGTTGAAATCCTTGTAATTTCCTTGATGTTCTTTCTAATGTGTGGTACTGTTCGGACATATTTTGTCCCATGTCACAATTATACTATAAAATACCATTGCCTTAATAACTTTGCAATTGATATTTTGAGCCTTGTTAACGGCATGATTATCATATAATACATGGTTTTAGAGGGTTAGACATGCCTAGGGAATCATCATCCACGTTTTAGGTTATTTGAACATTTTACTTCTTCTTCTTTAAAGGTTGGATGAATCATGAGATTTCTAGCTTGATTTATAGTCATATGGGATTGTATAACTCCATGTTTGTTATTCTTACCATCCATCAGATACTAGGATGCATAGGGATGATATTAATATATAGATATCAAGGATGTTCCACTGTTCCTGTGAAATATTGGGGTATTATGCATTGATACATGCATTACACATCGAGTTTCTAATTAGTACAATGAACCATGTGAGTTTTGTGATAATCGTTAAGGCCTTGATCTATTAAGATACATTAAAAGGTCCTCAGCAGAGTATAATGAAAAAGGAGTTAGGATAAATATGACTCACTTCAATGATTTATATGGTTTGATAATAGGATTAAGTGTTTTTACACATTGATATGTTAGTTGTGGATTTTATATCTAATTCTATAAAAAATATGGATGTAACATGAGAGGAGTGTCACATATATGTATAAATTGAATCTGTCCAAGTGTACCTCTAATAGTATAGTATATCCCTCCTTTTGTTTTAACTCATACTAATGTATTTTGGCCACCTCTAGGACCCATGGTTAGTGTTTGAGTTAGAATTTTGTGTTTGATGAGTTCCCTTTTTTAGTTAATACATCAGTAAGTAAACTCTTGTGTTGGGGACTGTCACATCAATTCCATAAAAAGGTGTCATTCGAAGTAGAAGGAAAAAACACTGTGGGGGATATTTAAATATTGTCATTATATATTTTTAGTTCCCACGAGGTTTTTGATATTTCAAATGTCTCAATGGTTGTGAGGTAGCATGATGATAATACGTTTTGCAGAGTATGAAACCTTTGAATACACAGTTAGTCTCAAATGGACTTTTGTTGTTGTACGTGGGTGAAAATAGGATGTGTCAGTAGTGATGGTATATATTTAAGATAATTATGAAATATTGGTTTGAGTGTTGAGATATTCGAATGAAATTGACCAGATGTAGTTCAATTGTCCATTCTTTGTATGTTGGAGACGGTTGGTTTGAAACCATATCAATCACTATATCTTTTATGGAGATGGACTGCCTTGGATCCTTTTTGGAAAATTTTCGTATCCTCTAACTATACTCATGGTATATAAAATTTCATTCCCCCTTTCATGAATTTTTTTTGGTAAACTAAGAGAGAGATAGTCATACACGAGGAAAATTATTTAGAATGTCCTTCTATTTTGATAAACACACTCTTTGAGAGTTGTTCACTAGAACAATAGTATTTTATAGGGTCACTATTTGCCCTGAGTGATACATGGGTTCCTTAGTAGGAACAACATCGATGGAAACACATACACCAAATAGTTATTTGGATTTACTATCATTGGTCTCAGTCAGTGTTTGAATCTATGGATGTTTCAGATATATACCAATGTCTGACATTTAAATCACATAGTATCAAATACTATGTATCATCTTCTTAGAATCCATTTTATAATTATATAGATTACCCAATATTTCATTCGGTCTCAAATGATATTTTTTATGGGTGGAGATCCAGGTTTTATAGATTAGGAATATGTAGATGTTTCTGAGGTGGAGTGACAACATAAATGAATGTTGGGATGAACACTTCACTGGAATCCAGTTATGAGATTCAGTGATTGTGCTCGAAGTATGGTTAATTTAGTTGGATAAAAATGAGTTGTGTTTTAGTTTTGATGAATTGGTATCTAAATAATATATCTTTCATTATAGTCATGTGGGAGTGGCTTTAATTTCTTTCCTTTTGTTAGATAAATGAAATCTATGAGGAACTTCATGAAAAACATTTCTAGGATGAGACGAGTGTAGTGAAATGTTAGTCAGTGTCTATCTTGGAATATATGAAGTTTATGGGATTTTTTTTCATTTAAAAATTATTCATTTGATCAGCCATGAATCATTTCAAAAGAACTATTAGAACAATCAAAGTATTTTTCATAAGAAAATTATGACAGTGGGTGTGCCATTACACACATTTGGAAATTTAAAGTTACTAAATGTGGTGGGAGTTCCATGGTCTGGATGGAGTAAGATATGAAAATGCGATAATGTCTTATGATTTATAGACTCAAATATGAACTATCTTGATGTTGGATTTTAATATAAGTTTGGGATACTATTTTATCATCATATGTACCATACACATAAAGGTATCTCTTGTAGGTGTGTTGGATGATTAAAATGTAAAAAATACATTTCATAAAAAAATTAAAACATAGGTAGGTTGGATGAGTTTCCATTATTTACCCCACCGAATATCTGGGATGAGAAGTTCTATGGTGGGGAGATTGTAATGTCAGTGTTTTGGACTAGGTTTATTTTTTCAAATGAATTTAAACTTTTATGTTGGTGGATGAGTCATTTTTAAATTTAGGAATAAAATTGAGGTTATATGGTTTTGAACATCCTGATATGGTTTGTTGGACATGGTTTATGTTTTACTGGAAGACCTCGGGGTTCAAGAGAACACTAGAGGAAGAATAGGTGTGTTTGGATGTTGAAAAAAATCTGCTAATGAAAATTCACATAGTGTATATAAAATAAATTACATGACTGTAGCTCATGGGGTGTTCCTGGAGTTTACAGTATTTGAAACCTTTTGGTATTACCCCATAAATTTCATGATTTTTTTTCTAATAAGCATGATCATATTTTTCATGTTGTGTACTAGTTGAAATACATTATTTATACAATAGAACTTTTTTATAAAATGGATTATAGGGGCTTTACCCCACATTTCTATCGACACATAGATGGAAAATGAGTAAGAAAACATCTTCCCCCTCTCCACGTGTTCTTGAGATATTTCCCATCTAATTCATGTCTTGCTTTCCGAATGTCACTTTGGTTGTGTAGTGGTAATGTCTTGAGTCCCCCTTCCCCCTTTCTCGGTTTCTCATAATGAGATAAATTCTATCATTATGTGACCTAATTATCCATATTTTTAGGTCGTTTTACATTTTATAAATTTATATTAAACCTCATCAAACAAAATATTTATATTGGACGAGCAGATCATCCTATGTACAAGGTAGTTGGAATATAGATATTCCCTCATGTTTTGTCAATTTATAAATTATTTCATTGTGTGGAGTGATGGTATTTCTATGAAAAACCTAGTAAGTAATTATTTACATATATATGACCTCATTAATGAGTTGATTTTTCATTGTGGTTTAAAATTTATCCATTGGAGGCTGACCATGTCATCTCAAATCTTCGCTGTGGGATGTTTCACATTTATGATGTGACCTATTCTTCATCTTGGTAATATATTCCTCGTTTTCGGGAATTGTTTTAAATGTTTATGATTATAATTTATTTCCTTGTTTCTAAACACCAAATTTAGTATTGAATTCGCGATCATGTAAGGGTTATATAGATTTTATCAAATGATGTGGTTTGTTTTCATTTTCCTATTTTTATAATAAATCCACCTTTAAGGATTCTTGTCTTCACTAATAAAAAATTGGATATAAATATGAGATGAGAAAGATTATGAATGGAATTAATATTGACAGGGATTTTTATATTAAAATTGAAATGGATAATTGGGATTAACCACTTCTTGATACTTTGTTTTTGATGACATGTTTATTAATATATCCTATTTTGTAATTGAACATATATGATTAGATTAATTATATACACCGTGATAGATAATTTAGTTCCACTTTATTGAATGACAAGGATAGTCTCATAAGATACATGATTTACATTACATCATGATAAATAATTTTTTCTTTTGAGGAATATATTGGATGTCCTCGTTGGGTGGATGCCTTACTTTACCAATGAGTGATACCTAGGTTCCTAGTGTTTTTCCTAGCACGGTATCGATAGGTAAATGTTGATATACCATGTCATGAATGATATATGGTCCAAAATCTGGTATACCAAGGATAATATTTGTGGGATACTCCTTATGTTCCATGAGTGATACATGGATTCCCATGTAGTAATTCCTTGGATGGGCTCATAGGTTGTTTGAGATTATTATGCCCATGAGTGATATCTAGTTCCATGGGAGATTAACTTGGACTGGCATAGTGTGATATGTTTCAATGCCATTAAATGAGTGATAATTATTCCCCTATGTGGTGTACCATCGATGAAATTAGTGTCTTATTCTTTTATACCATACCTATAGTGATACATGGGATTTCACTTTATGCATATCCTTGGATGGACTCTTGTAGAGATGAGTAATTATAATTATCCTAGTGTGATACTTGTGATTTATCTTTATGGATCACCATGGATTGGACCAGTTTTATTTTTTACGAAAAAAATTATCTATACAGTTTAAATAACTATGATATTTAATTTTATCAGATTTATGGATGTGTAAGCCACGAAAAATAACATGCTTGGTTTTGGTCCATATTTTTTCAGCCATTATGATAAACCCTTCTATTTTCCCTTGTGAATACTCCCATTAAATATATATACATACAATATATTTCTATTTTGACCCAATTTTATAGATATTTTAAATTAGGTAGATGTATGAATGGTTTCCAATTTTCCTTGAGGAACATGGGCTCATGATGAATATTTTTAAATTTTTTTATTTACATTATTGTCATTTATAGAAACACGCTAATTTATTTTATATTCATTGACTGGACACATTTTGACACTATTGGTGGTGGACTACTGAATATATCCCACACCCTATTAAGGATAAAATTGTACTATAGTACCAAAATAGATCTCATTGGTTATTGGATCATTATACTTGGATTGTTCTTTCATGCTTGTACCTGGGAGTTAGGAGCGCATGAATGACTTGAATCTCGTGATGCTCATTAAGATGGACATTGTGTAATTTTTTATATTCTTATTTCATGTATTTTATTGTATCACCCAAATTATTTTTACAACATTAGATTATATAGCCTCATCTAGACATGCATGCAAGATTGTATATTTAGTTTGGGAAACATTATCAGTTATCACTATCTTTCCCAAACATTCATTTATATTCCTTCTATTATTAATTGATTTATTCATTATTATAAGATTTTTATACTCTTATATTGAGGGTATAGTCTCACCATTGTACCATCAAAAGACCATCACTACTAGTCGAGAACCTCTGGCATATAAGGAGGTATGTTTGAGTCTATGTGACAAACCATATTGGGGCACCATTCCATTTCCTCTTTGGTTTTGATGTCACATAATAGGATGTAAAGATGAACATGTTTCTATAAACAAATATATTAAAATATCTGGATGAAATAATTTTTTAAAAGTCGTATGGGTTGAATATATTGATTCATTAATTTAATGGGATATTGTATAATCAATTTTATCTCATCCAAGACTGAGGATGTAAGTGGATATTCAAAACATCATTAGGGATCAATCAAAAAGAGAATCAATCTATAATAAAATTAAAAGAAATATCACATTCCTTTCATTGTTCATAGGTTGAGAAAATAGTTGTTGAAGAATAATTGGAGTATAATTAATGGGTTTATACCATAAATGTTGAATTAGATCAGATTGAAAAAATGAGACATTTCGACTATATGAAATCTTATAGGTAAAAAATTAATTGTAACAAAGTATGGTTTATATAAAAAATTAAATGAAAAAACTGCAGTAATAAAAAATTCGGAAGGATAAGTTTGAAAGGGAAATTCAGTGGAAAAAGGAATTGAATTTGATGATACCTTTATAGAAGTTGAATGACATTAAAAAATAATAATATTTATTTCAATTAATTCAAAAAGGAAATATAATAATTTCTAAATAAATTTCATGTCTTACTTTCATAATTGATTGTTGAAATAATAATGTCTAAATTTATCTTTTAAGTTTTTTCATTCTTGAAAAATAAGAAACCAATGTGCATATCATGAGATTGGATTTATGAGGGTTAAAAAATCACAATGAACTTTATATTATAATATATATTCATTTTTAAATAATATTATGTTTAATAAGGGTAGAGTGTAATTCAACCTCTATAAAAAAAGAAAATGAAGAGGTTTCTCTCCAAGTGATTTTTTATATTGATGACATCATGTCTGTTCAGAATAATGAAGAATATTAAAAAGGGTTTTAAATATAGATGAATACGTTGTTTGAAATGTCAATGTTGAGTGAAATTAGGCACTCCCTTCCCTAAAAAATATCTCGAGAGAATGATTATATTTTCATATCATTTGAAAAATATAATAAGGATCCTCCAAAATGATTTGGAATTTAATTTTCAACTCTTATTTTTAAAACATGTCTCAACAGGAACAAATCAATTTAAGGAAGAAGTTTTAGGGGATGATAATCCTAAATAATTTATGAAATTTATTCAATTCCATATATATTTAACAACATCTAAAACATAACTGGTTTAAGTTGTTACCCTTTGTGCTTGATTTCAATATGCACCAAAAATGTATTATTTTTTCCATGAAAAATAATTCTCCCATACATTAAGGGCACCACATATTATGGGATAATGTATGGAAGTATGAGAAAGGTGAATATTCTAGGATATAAATATTAATATTGTTTAGGTATTGTGAAGGATATAAGATCCACATTTTCTGAAGTCTTTTTTCTGGTAGAGAGATGTCTGAATTGGAATACAGAGAAGTATTGTTTAGTGACTCTCAGCACTCCAATAATTGTGTAGGTATCATAAACACAACCTAAAAACAATTAATGTAGATACATGTATATTTTTGAAGACCTATTAATTGATGTTATGATACCACATCTCTTGGGACGTAATAATCAATTTTTTGTATATTTCATAATGAATCTGGTGAAACATTCATCATAAAAGAACATTTATATTAAATATCACTTCATCAAGGATCTACTTGAATTAATTTATCTTAAGATGTATTTTGTTCTTATGGAAGAGTATGCGAATTATATTTCCACAAAACCATTGTTAAAGGATATAGTTAAAAATTTTAGGCTGACTATGGGTGTTTAAACTCACCATCATCAAGGATATGATATGTTATTTTCACCACATTTCAGATCTTGTCTTTGGGTATAGTTATTAAGGGGTTGAAATGAGACAACATAAGTATATACAT
Organism: Viscum album; assembly: GCA_963277665.1. Taxonomy (NCBI): domain Eukaryota; kingdom Viridiplantae; phylum Streptophyta; class Magnoliopsida; order Santalales; family Viscaceae; genus Viscum; species Viscum album. Next base: position 1,658,542,487 of record OY728163.1, read on the forward strand.
AAATATTTTTTTAATCTATTTAGGTATATCATGTATTTAGGGGTTTTTTTATAAGGATGAATTTTTTATGTTGGTTTGTGTGTTTACTGTGAACTATGTGAAGTTTATAAAATTTAAAAATTGTTATATATGTTATAAATGATCTATGTGAACAGCTTAAAAATAATAATTGGGTGTGGGAACTATTTTCTTCAGGTTTAAATACATTTTTGTTTTGAAGATGTGATGTAAAATTTTAGATTTAATAAATATGTTTTGTTTTATTTTACATTATCACTACATTATGGATAACAATGTATTATTTATCAATGATTCATGTTTATTAATATCAGTTATCTCACATAGGATTAGAGATATTGGATAGTCATCAATAAGATGAGTATAACATCAATGGTTTATATTCCATGGTTGAAAAAAACCAAAGGAGATTGTTTAGAACAATACGTTTTGATATGTTATTGTTGGATTGATGAAAAGACGGTGAACATGAAATGGAAATGATTATGGTGTTATCTTTTATTTCACCACATAAATCATTTTTTATTTTATAAAGAGTTTTATAATTTTATTATGAAATGTGAAGTGTTATTTTACTGTTAAAATATTATGTTAATGGAATTTACAATGCTTGTAATAAGTCTATAGATGATTTCTATATAAAGGAAGAATGTTTCATAATAGAGAAGATGAAGTCTATAATGTTGTTAATAAAAAATGGTGAAACAATTGAAAATTTTCAATTGTGTTCCATGTACGGGAATATCTATGTATGAGTGTTCCTATAATAGAATATTTGTGTCGCTAAATAATTATTGTGTATATGAATTCTTGTAGAATAAAATTTCCACATATAAACAGGATGGATATGTGAATAGTCCTATTGGAGAACCGGTCACATAATAGAACTTGTCATGTTTCTTCATATAAGTGTCGGTGAATTTGGATAAGATAAATTATTTAGAATAAATGGTTAACGTGTAAGAATTTGAATATATAAAGGGTGTCATGTTTTGTGTCTACATTTTTTGTTATGTATGAAAAAAATCATGAATAAGTGTTTGGATAAATCCGGAATGGAGCATGTGAATAACACCATATGTGATTTGGGAATTTAGAAAAGTTGTATCATCTATGAAAATGAGTTATGTATGGTGTATGGTTATATCATAGAGAAAATTTCAATATAATCAATTATATCTCAGTGTAAGAGTTTGAATCTGATCATATCACTCTAATGATGAGCGTAAGTCTTATGGGCATAAGATTTCATGATAGTATGATTTCTTTCGGGATAAAAAATGAAAAATACATTTGAATAAGACATTATATATTAATATAACTTCTTTGTATGTACTTGGATAAGAAAATAAATTATGTTTAATTCTTAAAGACATAGTGAATTTGGAGTTTTTATTATTTATATGGTATTTATGTGCATGAATTCAATGGTTGATGTTTCCAAAATCACATACACTATTTTTCAAATTGTAAATATGATCTCATGGGTTTTAACAAATAATAAATGAATTTTTAATAAAGGATAATGAGGAAATTATATTTCTATATCTTTACATGTAGTGACAATTAGTATTATAAGTAGTTTTTTATAGAATATATTTAGAAGACCCAATCTGAGATTGATAGGGATGTGAAATTGAACGTTTTTATATGGTTTCCTAAATATTTTAATAAAGAATATATATAGTAAGAAAAATAGGTTTTATAATATATAATTTATCGCTATTTTAGATTATGTGGGTGATTGTATGTGATAAGAATAATTATTGAAAATAAATTATTTTTTCTTAAATAGTTGTGAATGAAATTGAAGAAGAAGAACATACTTATTAAAGTGTGAGAGTACATAATCTATGCTTCACATTGATGAATTAATTAAACCTATTGGTTAATAACGATTACAATGTTGAAAATTATATTTTCTTATATCAACAACATGAGAAACACATACACTATAAAAGGATTGTATTTCAATGCATGTTATGTATATACCCACCTTTTTGTTAACTAAAAGAATTTTTTTAGTAGATTGCCTTATCTCAGATTTTTTCCAGATGTCACCAAGTACTGTATACTATTTTTGAGGATCGAACCACATAAATTCTTTTATTCTTGTGGATGTTAGTATTTTTAGTGATTATTAAAGTCATTTCTCTCTAAAAACATTCTTATGATGTTTCTAAATAACAAAACATAAAAAGTGTATACCAGATATTCACCCCCACTCCTATCAGTGGTCTCACAGAACATGGTCGATCCTTAAGAAACAAGAATCCACGAGATATCATAATTTAAAGAGGAAAATATTAATATAATTCTAGATTTTATATGGAGATAGAATTACTCTAATAATACCTCTTAGAATGTTGTATAAAAAATTTACACGTAAATTTAGCGGTTATGGTAGTCCCATTGAAATATTCTGGTGCATTTGAAGTATTTTAAAAAAATATTACTTAGAGAAACTAATTCATAAAATTTCAAAGTCTATACAATAAATACAATATAATGGGTAAAAATATTTTATCTCTATCAATAAAATAAAAATTCCACCCTCAACTGCCACACTAATTAGGATTAAAGCTTAACTAACACCAAGACATAATACTCAGTAAATATTGAATGTTTCCCATAATACCAAGTCACAAGATATTTTATAGAATAGTGGAATTATTAATTATAATCTCTGAAAAGTAATACATTTTCCATTCATCCAAATAATATTTTAGATACTTTTTGTCTTCACTGGTACATAATCTAATCACACTGTAAGAAACTAAGAAACCAAAAGAGGTATTTATTTATGATCACCCTAACTATTTCCATTACCATCAAATTTCAAGGAACACAATTTAACACTTTTTTGTTGTTAGTGTCGTAAAAATTTTAGTGGATTAGGGTGAATTGGTATCATAAAGTCCTTAGTCACATCTGGAATATAAGACTAAAACTCCTTCTAGAGAATAAAGATAATAAACAGAAGATTCAAAAAATCATTTAACATTTTTTGACTATATTACCACAAATTAAATTCATCATGAAAATTATGTCATCAGATAATGACTGAGTTAGATGGTCATGACTCAAATTCTGACTATAGTCCTATTAAATACATCCAATATTTTGAATCATTCCATGTTTTTAAAAAATAAACACGACCCAACAAGTAGTAGGATGAGTAATCTCAATATGTATTATGATGATGAATCATAGTTCACTAATGAGTGGTGGATATTTATATCAATGAAGAAGATTTTTTTGAATTGGAATATCCTATTAGTTATTATAAAATAGGAAGTCAGGTTAGGAGAATAGACATTTGAGGCATTCCTGGGAGAAATGGAGTTATTTAAAACCCCATAATGCATGTTTCCATGAGTAGAAGAAAGTGAATTAAGTATTATTTATAAGAGAAATTCTCAAATCCAAGGTCCTTTAATATTCACCCTACTCTAATTTGGTAGGATGACAATTTATTTGGATCACCATATCTTATCTAGTCTATGAGTTCGGTAGAACTATATTCCTTCATCCCTCATACCAAAAAGGTATTATCACCTCGAACTCCAATGGATTCATTTTTATGATACCATTGAAACTATACACCAAAATACCCTAAATAATAACATGGAAAATATTGTGAGACATTAAGATATTAAAATTATGTGTTGAAACTTTTAATTTTCTAACATCACAACTATCAATTTTGGATTCCCTTTTCCAGCCCAAAGAGCTCAATGAAGCCCGTGACCAAGCCCAAATGAACCTATGGAAATTTGTCACTAAAGTTCCATTCATGTATGAATATCAATCCAATAATGTGTTTTCCAATTATAATACAACTATGTCTTCCACAAAGATATACCAAGGCACATAGATACAATATAACATCAAACCCCTCTATAGATATGGATGGCTCAATATTAGAGGTATCTAATCAATATTGGTGGAAACAATTTATCATAAAAATCATAATATATCTTGATTATTTTAATGTAATATATTAATATAGACATGTTTAACCATATATGAATTAACAATCGAATATTATGATAAAACTGAACACAGTTGTTTGGATAAGGTCATGATGAAACCCTAATTTGGGGATCATCTTTCTAACTCCAAATTCATGTTTATCATGTAGGATATTAAAATAAATTTTAATTTAGGAAAAAAGTGGACATTTATTATAGGGTAATGAAATTCCCCTTTCACTACTATCTAAATTAATCTGTCAATAGAAAAATAGGAGTGGGTTTTTATGAATGATACAGTTTTTACTCTTACAAACGAACTAAATAAACATTGGGTATTATAAGTTGGATGAGAATTGGAAACAAATACAAATAAAACCCTATACTATAGATTTAACTGGGTTTTAATTCACCCTTAAAACCCCATGGAATAATTTAAATGATATATTTGTTATATCATATCAATACCATCAATGAGACATGCCTAGACTTGGAAAGTTGTCTTGTACACCCATCCAAAAAAAACACCCCCTCAAAAAAATTCTCTTATAATAGATATACAAATAATGTTTTTGATCCATTCCCACAAATGTAATGCCCCGACCCTAGTTACCTAGAGTCGGTGCATTATTACATAACATTGGCTTGATAAAAAAATATCACGTCTTGAAAGATGGATTAGTTTAGTAGACTTGGAAACACTAGATACATACATAAGTCTTAAATTACATGATAAAGTGAAAAACTACAACCACATAGTCTCCATGGTCCACACTCATAACCCCTCAGACTATCCCAGCAGGTCAGTCATAAAATACTTCTTCACATCCTGGAAAAAATAAAACATAGAAAGGGGTGGGCTCAAATGCTCATTAAGGATAACAATATAGCAGAAACTTTCATAAATAAGCATAAACATTTAAGTAAATGTATAACTAAAACAAAAGCCTTTTAAACATGAACTTAACTAAAATATGGAAAAAATAAAATGAAATAATTCCATTTACTTATTCGCATGGATATTCTATTAGTTGAATAATCACATGCAATATCAATAACCACATTCATAATTATGGAATGCATAATTCCATACCATCATAACCACATAGTCAAGGCCTTGTGCCCAGACTACACATAATATTTTGTCAAGGCCTTATGCCAAGAAACTAGTTTCTCTCTTAAGACCTATCGATGCATCTAGGAGCTATAGAAGGCTCCAATAGTCACTTACTAAGCCCAATGCATTCCTCATATGAACAAGTTTAAACATAACATAAACTTTCGTATTAAAACTAGCATACGGAATGTCAATACTTTATCCATAAACCATGAATGGTATAAAAATTACACATCCATAGTCAGACATATCACAAAACCTTCAATACTATATGGAAGTTTTGTATCATAATAAATCAACTTCAAATAATCTTAAAATCCATCAAAGGATGTTGACATAGACGAAATCAAAACTATTTGAGAGAAATATCTCTTTTTTTAAATCATTTAAAAGTCAAATAATTATAAAATAAAACATTTACTTTGAAAATATTCTTAAAATATTGTAAGGGAAGCTTCGACGATTTTATAATGGCATAAAATAGCTGCACCCACCGTATAAGTTAAAAAAAGACATTCTTACCTTAATTTTGTTGAAATGGTTTAAAAGGACCTTGTTTGGAAAACGACATAAAGATTATTTTATAAACATATTATTAAAATTAAAAAAAGGTATAAATTAATTTAACCCATAGTCCATAAAATAGTAAGAATGTTTTGAAATACATTTTTAAGAAATAATTATCATTTTATATTTATTATTTATATAAATTACACATCAATTATTATACCCATCCAAATAATAATGTATTGAATAACAATTACACCATGACATGGAGATGGTAAGCCGTACATATGCACGTATGGTGACATGTTATTCAAAGGATGAATAGAATAATGAATTTGGTTGTACAATATTTATAATAACATAAAATGATATAGAATATAACTGATTTATTATTTTATAATGGAAACAATAGAGAAAAAGGAAGTGGAAGAAGAAACGAACTTGAAAGAGGTGGTGAGATATTTACCTCTTCTTTGGGTTCTTTTTCTTGATTTAATCAAAATGGTTCCTTAGGATGGCTTTCTGACTAAAGTAAGGCCTTTAGGATGAAGGGAAGATAGTTGAGAGGGTATTTTGGAAGAGGTTCACCAAGCCAAATGGCTTTGAAGGCATGAATTAGAGAGAAGGGGGAGTGCCCTTTTATAAGAGGGGTGAGCGGCATCTTAGGAAAAGCTAGAAATATTATTTGATAATAAAATAATTTTCGGTTTCTAATAGATAAAAAAGGGATTATTAAAAGGATAATGTGGGTATGGGTCTATAACCACTCAAACAATAGGTTTTATACAGGTTTATGTCACTATATTAACTTTATCGTTTTTATTTAACTTTTTGTGAAATAGTTTGACATTTACCATGTCTCTTTGTATTTATATATTATATCGTTAATAAACATACTATATAATTCTACGATAACCCCAAATGATTAATTAATAATACCCATATCATTATATAAGTCCTTTTTTGAATCCCTAGATTTTTAGGAATAGAATATCTGTTAATAATATAATTTGTTTTAAAAACTCTTTTATGTCAATTTTGACACAATTTGGTATTTTGTTTTTTATAAATTCATAAAAGCATTATTTCTTCAATAAAAATTCCTCTAACCCACCCTAAGATGTCATATTAATCTATAAAATTAGTGGAATTTATAAAAAGTTTCAAATTACATTTATTTAGATATTTATAATATCAATTATTTTGATATTTCATTAATTAGGTAATTACTGCATCATCACTGTGACATAAATAAATTAAATTATTTAATGTCTAAAAAACATAAATAAAATACCATTATGTGGGAAATACTCTTATCTTTATAATTAATATTTATCGTGTAATTTTTCTTATGTTTATCCCTATATTAAAAATGTTTCAGTTATTAAAGTTTGATTTTAACTCTTTTAACTCTTCTTTAAATAAAATAATAATAAGTGTCCTAATCTAATCCATGTGGACTAAAAAGGTTCATATTTTATTTATAAGGTTTTTTTGGGTCTAATTATACTTATCTAGTAGAATTATGACATGAGTTAGGGTATTAATAATATCATTTTATCCTTAATTACCCTATTTACTTTTAACCGTGTTAAAGAAATGTAAAAAGGTACTATTCACCAAAAATTATTTATATCTTATTGAACCACATTTAACTCCTTGATATTAACCATGTTTCTTGTATTTTTTAAATTCCACTCACAAAAGTGGTAAAATTATGTTTCATGTGAATTTGCAAATTCTCCTAAGAGGTGAGTAAAAGACAGCGAAAAGTTCAATAAAATTTTATATATCTAAAATTATTATAAACTTACTCCAATGAATTAAATTGAACTTATATATGTATTATGTATCTATTTTGACCTAAAATAAATTTAAATAAAATTAATAATTATTTAAATAAAAATTCAGTTTTAAACTATAACTCAGTGTTTTTTCACTATTCATAAAAAATTGAATGTTTTCAGAAAATACTAAAAATTTACCCGAAGATAATTTCGATATTCCAAATCCACAATTGAAGTCCATTTTGAAATAAAAAATTTATAAAATTTCAAAAAGTGGGTATTACTATTCATTACGGTTAGTTTGATTGGTTGTGGTGTGTTAGAACTCGAAGTTGCATACAATACACACAACTGTATTATTCAAAGAGAAGCGTACCGTGGAAGCTTGGGGTGTTACATTCTCCCCTCCTTCAAATTATTTCTTCCTAAAAATTTCTAGAATATTACTGCATAAATATACACGTATGTTTCTTCATCATAAGTTCCTCGGGTTCCCACGTTGCCTCTTTCATCCTATGGTTCCTCCATAGAACTTTTACCAGACGAGTCGTCTGATTTCTCAACACTTGTTCTCTTGTATCCAGAACCTTGACTGGCTCTTCTCAATAATAGAGATTGGGTTCTAGTTCTAATTCTTCATTGGTGAGTACATGTGTCGGGTCAAGCATGTATTTTTTTAACAGTGGTATCTGGAACGCATCGTGAACTTTGGAGAGACTTGGTGTCATTGCCAAACTATACGCTACAGCCCCAATTTTTTTGATAATTTCGAAATGTCCGATGTACCTGGGACTCAATTTTCCCTTTTTACCGAAATGTATAACACCCTTCCATGGAGATACCTTCAAGAAAAAATGATCTCTTACCTAAAATTCCAAATCCTTCCATCGATTATCAGCAAAGCTCTTCTACCCACTTTGAGCTACTTTGATGTGGGTTTGGATTACCTTCACCTTTTCCATCATTTCCTCAACAAGTTCTGAGCCTACAAGTTTTAATTCAATAACATCATACAAATAAGTTGGTGTGTGACATCTCGTTCCATAAAACTCTTCATATGGTGCCATCTGAATACTTTAATAGAAGTTATTTTTATAGAAAAATTCTACCAAAGGAAAATATTGATCCCACATACCTTGAAAGTCATGTGAGAATGATCTCAACATGTCTTCTAAGGTTTGAATAGTCTATTCTTATTGTCCACCAGTTTGAGGGTGGTAGACAATGCTCAAACGAAGCTCAGTATCCAGGGCTTTCTGAAAACTTTTCCAGAATCTTGATGTAAAATGGGGATCACGATAAAAAAAAATTGATAGGGGTATTCCATGAAGTCTCAAAACATCATTAATATATAGTCTTACAAGACATTAAAGTGGAAGATATTCTCTTATAGAGATAAAATGTAATGACTTGGTAAGACGATCAACAACGACCCATATTGCATCGTTCCTTCTAGGAGTCTTTGGTAGTCCCATGACAAAGTCCATCATAATATTATCCCATTTCTACTCTGGTATGGGAAGAGGTTTCATGACTCCTCCAGGCTGTTGCCTTCTAGCTTTCACTTGTTAACCAAACATATATCTTGACACAAAATCAACAATCCCCCTCTTCATGTTGTCCCATAAAAAATGTTCCTTCAAATATATATACATTTTGGTGCTCCTAGGGTGTATAGAGAAATTGGAACTATGAGAATCATCCAAAAATTATCTTTTTAGATCAGGTATATTGGGAACAAAAAGTCTATTCCCAAAATTTGAAAATTCCATCTTCATACACAAAGTCATTCAATCTCCCATAATTCACAGCTTTAATCTTCTTTTGAAACTCTTCATCATCAGTCTGAGATATCTTTATCCTTTCTAGTAAATATGGTTTGGAAACCATTTGAAAAGGTATTGATGTTTCACCTTCCATTGCGATTCCCATATTTATCTTTACTAGATCCATGAAAATATGATCCATTTCAACACTTATCTTGTTCGAAACTCCATGATCCTTTCTACTCAAAGCATCTACCGCCTTATTTTCATTCCACAGGTGGTAGTGTATCATTCAATCATAATCCTTGAGTATTTCAAGCCATCTCCTTTGCCTCATATTGAGTTCTTTCTGTGAGAAAATATACATCAAACTTTTGTGATCAGTATAAATCTCACATTTTTCACCATAGAGATAGTGTCTCCAAATCTTCAAATAAAATATTACATCTACTAACTCAAGATCATGGGTATGATTGTTTTTCTCATGAATTTTCAACTACCTTGATGCATAGGCAATAACCCTATCATTCTGTATATGGACACAACCAAGTCCTTTCTTCGATGCATCACTATAAATAATGAACCCATCATTCCCTGATAGTAGAGTCAATATAGGAGCATTGACTAATCTTCTATTCAGTTCTTCAAAAAATTATTCACACTCTATTGTCCATACAAGTTTAACCCCTTTTCATGTGATCTTTGTTAATGGGTTAGCCAACCGGGAAAAAATAAGGATGAAACATCGATAATAACCTACTAAACCAATAAAAATGCATACCTCAGTTATACTTGTCAGTGTTGGCCATTCATATATTGCCTTGGTCTTAGAAGGATCAATGGAAATTCCATCCTTAGAGATAATGTGTCCATGAAAATAAATCTCCTGAATCCAGTATTCACACTTTCTAAACTTCCCATATAATTCATGTCTTCTGAGATTCTTCAGGATAATGCACGAGTGATTTTCATGATCTTCATAGATTTTGGAGTATACTAAGATATCATCAATAAATGCCACTAAAAAGTCATTAAGATATTCCTTGAAATCTCTGTTCATTAGATCCATGAAAATAGAGGGTGCATTAGTCAATCCAAATGGCATTACTATAAACTCTTAATGCCCGTACCTGGTTCGAAAGGACATATTCGGAATGTCTTCCTTCCTTATACACAACTGATGGCATCCAGATCAAAGGTCAAACTTTGAAAATTATTGAGCTCCCTGCAGTTGGTCAAATTAATCATCAATGAGAGGTAGCAGATACTTGTTCTTTGTTGTTATAGCATTTATCTCCCTGTAGTTGATACATAACCTCATTGATCAATCTTTATTCATAACAAAAAGGACAGGGGATCCCCATAGAGAAACAATAGGGTGAATAAATCCCTTATTACTCAATTCCTATAGTTGTTTCTTTAGATACACTAATTCCACAGTGGACATTCTATAAAGGGTCTTTGATATGGGCCTTGAACTAGGAATTAAGTAAATGGAAAACTCAATTTCTAATTCTGGAGGATGTCAAGGTAAATCTTCTAGAAACACATCAACATATTCTTTCACAATAGGTACATCCTCTATTTTAACATTACTTTCCTCACCCACAGTTATTTCATTCTCTTCCTCCCCAATAATGGAATTTCGTTGAGCTACTGAGGGTGGATCTAGATAAGAATCGGGTGGTGATGATTTTTCTATAAAGATAAGGTGTTTTTTATCATCATCATCAAAAATCGTAACCTATTTCTTATTACAATAAATATTCGCATCATGGTCCAAAAGCCAATGCATACCAAGGATTATATCATACTCAATCATAGGTATGACAAAGAGATTAGCAGATAAAGAACATTTATATTCTCTAATGGGAACAGATTTATAAAGCCTTGTTGCGATGAAACTTCCCTTGAGAGTTTTAACTAACAACTCCCTTGTAAAATAAAATTGTAAATATCAAATTTTCTTATCAAACTGGGAAGATAAGAAAAAATTCGATGATCCAGAATTAAATAAATCATTTTATAAACTTGAAGAAACCATTAAATTACATGACTCTATGTCTTTCGGAGCTTCTACCTCAGCAGTAGTGATAACATAATCTTGGCCTTGATCCCTTGGCCTTTTCTGAGGTAAGTTCCACTGAAGCCTAGGAAATTAATTTTCATATTGTCCCATCTCCCTGTAATTGTAGAATTGAACATCAGTAGCTTCTTTCATTCCCTTGCAATCATGATCTTGGTGGCATTTTTCACCACACTTGTAACAGACTCTCATTCCATTCAAGAAAGTACTGGGGTGTTTCTTCCCACATTTACTGTATGATGGATATTCAACTTTTCCATTCTTCCCCTTATTTCCATTTCCAGAGTGATCAGAAAATCTCTTCTTCTCTAGCTTTTCTTTAAATTCGTAAAACTTAGAGAATTATTTTTCTGTCTTGATAGCTCATGAGACAATATCTTCGTATGACGAGAAGGATTGTGAGACTAATGCTTCAAAGATGTAAAGAACCGGAAATTTCAAGGAAATTTTTTTCTTAATTTTCTTTGGAATTTTACAAGAATGCAGTTTCTGACGGCGCCTGATTCCGAGGCCCGTTGTGCCCGGAATTAATTTCCGAAGTTTGGCTCGGGTACGTTCAGTGAACGAGCAAGCGAGAATTTCTATCTTTTGAACTGGTGCCCGGAATCGAATTCCGAGGGCACCGATGGAACCGCAACGCCGGTAATTGCTTAGGAACTCCTGTTCCGGAGTTTCATCTACACGAGTGTTGATAATAAAAAATTGTGGAAGTTTATTTTATAACTACACTACAATTTTTATTAACTTACTCTAAGTGTTAGCTCATGGTGGAAGTTGGGTAACCACCCAACCTCCCTTGGGAGGTTATGTGGGTGGTGGGGCCCACACGAACCCCACCTCTTCATATCCTCTAAAACCCCTCAACTCCCACTTAAATGATTTTAACTTAGTTATAACTTATGTCATAAATGAGTTGATTTTAATGTGGTGAGTTGTGTGAGTCTTTTGAATTTCAAACACTTGAATTTCAAAAGCCATGTGAAGTTAATTAAATAAGTGGAGAACTTATTTCTTTAGGTTGGGTTGTGTTGTTTGAGAGCTTTTGGAAAGAAGGCTTAGAAGCCTTGAAGTTTCTTCATCCTCTTGACAAAGAACGCGAAGAACAATCGGACATCGACGAAGAACGCCACGTTCTCAGGAACCGTCTTCCGCGACGCCATACCCACAATACCGACGACGTCTTCTTCCACGACATCTCTTTTCGCGATGCTGAATCTCGTCACCTCTTAAATCAAGGTAGGGGTTTTAACTTTTTAAGGTTATGTGGATCTCTCCTTCGAACTTGAAGGTTTATATTTGTCGGGCCTTGATTCCAAATATTTTTATTTAATTTAAAAGATTGTGAAAGTTTGTCCTTCATTAAAGGCCGATTGCTGTCAATTTAACGCGAGGAGTTCGGACCGCACAAACCCGGCCGACCCTCCACCTTTTTATTCGTGTTGAATCTTTGTGGATTGGTTCAGGAAGGCGTGGTGTCGTCGCACCACGCGGAATCAAGCGGAAGGAAATACGCGGCGCCGTCGCGCCGCGCCGTGGAAAGATTTCAAGAACGTGACGCTGTCACGTTGCGACGAAAGAAGTCGAAGGCGCCGCGGCCGGAGTAGGGTCGTGGCGGAAGGGGCGCGGTGCCGTCGCACCGCGCCGGACAACGATGGCCGCGGCCGGTTTCGGGACACTGCGGAATGAGAAGACCGGCGGCCAGCCGGGCCGCCGGTGTCGGAAGCCGGAAGGGGGACCGACCTTTGCCGGTCCCGTTGAGGAAGAACCGGCCGGCCATGTCGGGCCGGACGGAAGGGAGAAAACCGGGGGAAATAATTTCCCCCGGCCAGCCATAATGGCCCCCCATTATGAGGGGGGCCGGTTTCACAAAGGGGGGCAGGCGACCCCCCGTTTTCTCGAAGGCAGGCCCCCACGTGAGGGGGGCCGTTTCTTTTCAAGGCGCGGTAGGTTGCCGCGCCCCCAGCTGAGGAAAGGCGGGGGCTTTGCCCCCCCCCCCCGTGCGCGGCGCTCACGCGACACCCGGACCGCGCCGTCGCGCCGGACCGCGCCGTCGCGCCGGACCGCGCCAGACCGCGCCGCCGCGCCGGACCGCGCCGGCCTTCGCCGCCGGGCCGGGCCGGATCGTCGGGTCGGGTCGCCGCCCGGGCCGGGTCAACCCGGTTCGGCCGACCCAGGGGGGGGGGGGGGGGGTCGGGCCGGGTCGGCCCGCGCCCAAACCCCCAATTTCGGACCACTTTCGGTCAAATGCCCGTAACTTGGGCTACGAGCCTCCAAACGACTCGCCGTCAGCGGCAACACGATCCTTGGATCGAGACGGTCGTTTCGGTTTACTATACTCAAGGTGCACCTTCCTTTTCGGGAGCCTACGTGGTTAAAACTCCGTAGTTAAGCGTGCTTGGCCTAGAGTAGTGATCGGGATGGGTGACCTCCTGGGAAGTTTCCAAGGGTGGGTGTGAGACAGAAAGGCCAATAACTAACAGACCATGCGTCCGATTTACGCGTCGTCTGTTTCGTTGAATTCCTCTTGATGAGACGGATCTTTTGGCATACTCCGCCCGAGGTTTGGACGCAGGTGGAGTACGGTCAGGTTGGTTTTCCCTTAAAAACCAACCGGGCCCCTGGAATGAAAAAGCCAATAACTCTCAGACCGGACGTCCGATTGATGCGGCGTCTGTTGCGTTGAGTTCCTATTGACGATACGGAACTTTTGGCATTCTCCGCCCGAGATTTGGATGCAGATGGATAGTGGCCGGGTTGGATCGCACCGAAATCCAACCGAGCCCCTGGAACGGAAAAGCTGATATCTTTCTGACAGAACGTCCGTTTGACGAACCGTCAACGGCGTTGGTGATCTCATTGAGAAACGGTCCCTATGAGTATACCCTATGTGAGTTCGGGGTACAATTGAGATACGGCCGGGTTTGGTTCGCTCACGAAACCAACTGGGCCCCTGGGACGAAAAGGCTAATAACTCACAGACCGGGCGTCCGATTGATGCGCCGTCTGTTGTGTTGAGACCTCTATGAGGAGGCGGTCCTTTGAGATACTTCTTCGTGGGACTTTGAGATACTTGGAGTATCGACCTGTAGCTCGTGGAGCGGACCCTCCCAGTGACGAGCGTGCGGAGTACGGAGACCGTGTAACTGGCTGAGACCTGACGACTGCTTGACCGACTCGACTTGGAGTGAGTCGACTAGCCCAGTGGACGGAGCACTACTTTCTGAGGTGTAGACCCATGGCGGACGGAGCACTACCTATGTGACAGTGCAGACCCGCGGTACTCGTCCAGAGAGTACCTCAGCAGGCCACTAGGGGGTGTGCACTACTGTGTTTGGGTGACATAACTCGGCGGGAAGCACTAATGTGTCTGGGTGGCTGACCCGCGGTACTCGACAGGAGGAGTACTTCAGCAGTCTTAGGTTAGTGAGCAGTATATCGGAGTCGTGACAGGACCACTGTACACTCTAGAGACGGATCTCTTCAGCAGTTACGGTTTCGATAATGAAAATCCTGGTTTGAGCTGAGACTTTTGACCTTGTGTTTACCTCATGATTGAGATGGGTCACTTTATAACTTAGGTATATGTATGGGCATATACCTGGTTAGTGGTTATCCGTTGATTTCACAATCCTTGTGTTTCCTCATGATTGAGATGGGTTACTTGATAACTTAGGTATATGTATGGGCATATACCTAAGTAGAGGTTATTTGTTGAGATCTTCTTTGTGGTTATCCTTGTTGGTTTTAGTGATACCTTGAGGGTCTCGGGGTCCCTACTGAGTATCGTTATACTCACCCCTGCACGGGCTATGCCCGCACCTTGTTGTGTTGGTTGCAGACGATGGGCAGTGCTGACGGAGGCCAAGTGTTCGAGGACTGGACGGTACCCGGAGGTGGACTACTCGACGAGCCAGTACCCGGAGGTGGACTACACGACGTGACGACTCACAGAGGAGGTTGACGGACGAGAGCGTGGAGGAGGCTATCTGTACCTACCCTTCAGGTAGGATCCGTGGTGGACGACCAGGAGCTGTGATATCTGTACCTACCCTTCAGGTAGGATCCGAGGAGGACGACCCAGGAGCTGCTTCCTTCTTCCAGCTGTTTGTCTTTTTTCTATTATACTTTGTTCAGTTGTAGTCGTACTTTCTTTTGGGTTTGTATTCTGGCCCATTTACTTTTCAGCATTTCTTTTGTACTTAGTGTTTTTATTCCGCTTGTACTCTGTGGTGCTTGTTTTTCTTTTATAAAGGCAATGTCTTCCCAGTTATCGGGATTTTACGCCTTTGGTGCTAGTCGCCAGCCCCTGGCCTATGGAAGGCAGGCTTGGGGTAGTCACGGCACGGGCCCCGAGGACGGGTCGTGACAAATTGGTATCAAAGGAGTTCAGTTCTACCGCAAAACTTATGACTCTGACTTTTTCTTTCTGTGAAGCAATAGTGTTAAGAGTACCGAGTGTGGATTTCAGTTCAGGGAGTCCAGTGTTGGTGCGGGGGGCCGACGTATCCATACACCAGGACCCTGACAACTGATTTCCGACTTTGTGCACGAAAACACTGATTGCGTGTATGTTTTCAAAGGTTTTCCCTTAAAACAGCTCAAACCAGGTCAGCTCACCAGGTATAAACGTTTGACTGTGTCACGATGTTTCTTTCAGAATGCCTTTTCACGGACAACCAGCTAGAGCCCAGAGGGATGTGCGTGCTGATAGCCTGTCGAGCGACGAGGCTTCGGTACCGGGACCTCTTGTAGTGGAGGCACCAGAGGTACTACTATCCGTTGGGACACCGATGCCACCAGCCCCAGCAGTAGAAGATGCACGATGCTTGAGCACGCTGCACGAGTTCCAGCGCTAGAGGCCACCCGGGTTCCGGGGAGAGACAGACCTGCAGGTGGCTGAGGTTTGGCTAGAGGCTGCGGTGAGAGTCTTCAGGCTAGTGGGGACGCCGGCAGACTTCATGGTGATCTTTGCTACCAGCCTCCTTCAGGCAGCAGCAGGCAGGTGGTGGAGCCACTTGTTCCAGTTTTGCGATGAGATGAACTTCGCATGGGAACAGTTCGAGACCTTCTTCAGGGTGGATTTGGTGCCAGTAGCTCTACACCCCGAGCGTGTACAGGAGCTTCTGCCTTTGCCACGTGCTTTTCGATCAGTAGCCGAGTCATATGTGGGCAGTAGACAGATGATGCAGAGGTCCAGGAGGACCAGACTAGCAGTTAGACGATCTCGGGTTTTAGGACCGGTGGTGCGGGGCACCCGAGGTGGGGTCAGAGCCAGGCGTGCCAGAAACGGACAATGTTACTCATGCTGTGGAAAGGGTCACCTGGCACGTCACTATCCGAATCCTCGTACGGTTGATCAGCGGGTGTTGGAGGAGCCACCGAGACAGAAGCAACGACTAGTGCTTGAGCAACAGCCGAGCAGTGGACAAGGCAGTAGAGCTCCGAGAGCAGGTGGGCAGGAGAGGAACTAGTGGATACGTCCTTTTTACTTCTAGTTACATGTTGCTTTTGTATTCGTGTCTTTGTACTATGAGCTGCAATAATAAAAAGACACTTATCTTTGTTTGCTTTCCTGTCCTTTTGTTTGGTTGATACTGAGTGGTCCCGGTTAAACTGTTGACTTGACCCTCACTTTCGAGATTTCTACTGGAGGGGACCCAGTGACCTCACACAGATGCCGATAGTGTGACTTGACCCTTGGAGGCGAGAGTGACAGTTGGATCTCTTAGTAGATACGTCGAGGCCTTACGATGTCATCCATGGCATGAATGCATCATTCATGTCAGGATTGACTGTATTAGGCAACGAATGTGGTTCATCCAGGGGATGAGACCGGGTTTCTCTTATCAGCAAAGAAGAAATAATAGCAGATCTTGTGAGACTAAAGGAGGTCCAGGACATCTAAGAGAGGATGAAGACTGCACAGTGCAGTAAGAAATAGGAAACTGGTGCCAGTCTTAGAGACTCAGGCATGTTAAAGAAGAGGAAGCTTAAAGGAGAGATGAGTCTACGAAGCAGTAGACGTGGAGGCAGAGCTAGGAGAGCAGCATGAGGTGGTGTACATCCTAACATTGTACAACCACCCGCCTTAGTTATTCCTGTCAGGCTCAGGGAGCTGGAGGGCGGAGGAAGAGTGCGGCTGCATGCGGTCAAGGAGTGTGACCCAATGGCTCTAGAAATGATTCAAGGGACAGTCTGTGTCCACTACTAGCTGTTGTAGTAACAGTCGTCGATGTGAATCATTTCTTGCTTTCACAAATCTTGTTCCAGACCTAGAGTTTCTGGTAAGCCGTGGACTTGACCCTCACGTCTGGAGATACCTTGGGAGGAGACTCAATAATCACACTTACGCCGACGGTGTGGTCAGACCCTCAAGGTGAGAGTTTCGGTTGGAATCTCTTGGTGACAGCGTCCAGGCCTTACGACGTTAGTTTGAGTATGGAATGGGAAATAACTGTTCATACTCAAATTGACAGTTTTAGGAAAACGTCGGGATGGGTTTTCCTTGGTCGGCGAAAAGGAAACCCCAGGCAGCACGAGATAAACTCTTTCACAGGAGGGTGCGACCGATCACTCTTGAATCGACCAACCTTACCCTCGTGGCAGCAGTCGTTTGAGTTCCAGTTCTAACAGGAATTGGAAACCTCTGGAGTTTGAGGTTGGCGACCACGTTCTTATACGGGTCTCACCTCGACGAGGTTTACGGAGATGTGGCCAAGGAAAAAAGTTATCTCCAAGGTTCATCGAACCTTCTTAGGTCCCCAGCTGGGTAGGCGGGGTGGTTTACCGCTTGACCCATTCACTGCAGTTGCACCAGGTGCACAACGACTTCCACGTATCTCAACTGAGGAGATACGTGCTCGACCCTTCGCATACCATCGACCATGAGGAGCTGGACGATGGCGATGGGGTGTCTTTCACGGAGGTTCCAGTGGGGATCGAGGATCGACAGGAGCAGATCCTACGAGGATGATCGATTCCTCTAGTGCACTTTCTTTGGCAGTACGGAACCTCCAGGTAAGCACATGGGAGCGGAAGGCTCAGATGCGTGCTCTGTACTGCTTTTGTGACCCTAGTTTATGTTGAAGCTTTAAGGGGACGTAAATCCCTGAGGTGGGAGTAATGTAAAGACCCGGAAATTTCCAGGAAAATTTTTTCTTAATTTTCTTTGGAATTTTACAAGAATGTAGTTTCTGACGGTGCCTGATTCTGAGGCCCGTTGTGCCCGGAATTAATTTCTGAAGTTTGGCTCGGGTACGTTCAGTGAACGGGCAAGCTGGAATTTCTATCTTTTGAACTGGTGCCCGAAATCGAATTCCGAGGGCACCGATGGAACCGCATCACCGGTAATTGCTTAGGAACTCTTGTTCCGGAGTTGCGTTTACACGAGTGTTGATAATAAAAAATTGTGGAAGTTTATTTTATAACTACACTACAATTTTTATTAACTTACTCTAAGTGTTAGCTCATGGTTGAAGTTGGGTAACCACCCAACCTCCCTTGGGAGGTTATGAGGGTTGTGGGGCCCACACAAACCCCACCTCTTCATATCCTCTAAAACCCCTCAAATCCCACTTAAATGATTTTAACTTAGTTATAACTTATGTCTTAAATGAGTTGATTTTAATGTGGTGAGTTGTGTGAGTCTTTTGAATTTCAAACACTTGAATTTCAAAAGCCATGTGAAGTTAATTAAATAAGTGGAGAATTTATTTCTTTTGGTTGGGTTGTGTTGTTTGAGAGCATTTGGAAAGAAGGCTTAGAAGTCTTGAAGTTTCTTCATCCTCTTGACAAAGAACGCAAAGAACAATCGGACATCGACGAAGAACACCACGTTCTCGGGAACCGTCTTCCGCGACGCCATACCCGCAATACCGACGACGTCTTCTTCCGCGACATCTCTTTTCGCGACGCCGAATCTCGTCACCTCTTAAATCAAGGTAGGGGTTTTAACTATTTAAAGTTATGTGGATCTCTCCTTCGAACTTGAAGGTTTATATTTGTCGGGCCTTGATTCCAAATCTTTTTATTTAATTTAAAAGATTGTGAAAGTTTATCGTTCATTAAAGGCCGATTTCTATCAATTTAACGCGAGGAGTTCTGACCGCACAAACCCGGCCGACCCTCCACCTTTTTATTCGTGTTGAATCTTT
Organism: Viscum album; assembly: GCA_963277665.1. Lineage (NCBI taxonomy): Eukaryota > Viridiplantae > Streptophyta > Magnoliopsida > Santalales > Viscaceae > Viscum > Viscum album. The sequence continues at coordinate 1,658,561,895 of OY728163.1, forward strand.
GTGGATTGGTTCGCGAAGGCGTGGTGCCGTCGCACCACGTGGATTCAAGCGGAAGGAAATGTGCGGTGTCGTCGCGCCACGCCTTGGAAAGATTTCAAGTACGCGACGCCGTCACGTCACGACGAAAGAAGTCGAAGGCGCCGCGGCCGGAGCGGGGCCGCGACGGAAGGGGCGCGGTGCCGTCGCACCGCACCAGACAACGAAGGTCGCGACCGGTTTCGGGCCGCGGCGGAATGAGAAGACCGTCGGCCAGTCGGGCCGCCGGTGTCAGAAGCCGGAAGGGGGACCGGCCTTTGCCGGTCCCGTTGAGGAAGAACCGGCCGGCCAGGTCGGGCCGGCCGGAAGGGAGAAAACCGGGGGAAATAATTTCCCCCGGCCAGCCATAATGGCCCCCCATTATGAGGGGGCCGGTTTCACAAAGGGGGGCAGGCGGCCCCCCGTTTTCTCGAAGGCAGGCCCCCATGTGAGGGGGGCCGTTTCTTTTCAAGGCGCGGCAGGTTGCCGCGCCGCCAGCTGAGGAAAGGCGGGGGCTTTGCCCCCCGCGTGCAACACTCACGCAACACCCGGACCGCGCCATCGCGCTGGACCGCGTCGCCGCGCCGGGCCGGATTTTCCGAGCCGGGACGGATCGTCGGGCCGGGTCGACCAGGTTCAGCCGACCCGGGGGGGGGGGGGGGGGGGTCGGGCCGGGTCGGCCCAGGCCCAAACCCCCAATTTCGGACCACTTTCGGTCAAATGCCCGTAACATGGGCTACGGGCCTCCAAACGACTCGCCGTCAGCGGCAACACGATCCTTGGATCGAGACGGTCGTTTCGGTATTCTATACTCAAGGTGCACCTTCCTTTTCGGAAGCCTACGTGGTTAAAACTCCATAGTTAAGCGTGCTTGGCCTAGAGTAGTGATCAGGATGGGTGACCTCCTGGGATGTTTCCCAGGGTGGGTGTGAGACGGAAAGGCAAATAACTAACAGACCGTGCGTCCGATTTACGCGCCGTCTGTTTCGTTAAATTCCTCTTGATGAGACGGATCTTTTGGCATACTCCTCCTGAGGTTTGGACGCAGGTGGTGTACGGTCGGGTTGGTTTTGCCTTAAAAACCAACCGGCCCCCTGGAACGAAAAGGCCAATAACTCTCAGACCGGGCGTCCGATTGACGCGCCGTCTATTGCGTTGAGTTCCAATTGACGATACGGAACTTTTGGCATTCTCCGCCCAAGATTTGGATGCAGATGGATAGTGGTCGTGTTGGATCGCACCGAAATCCAACCGGGCCCCTGGAACGGAAAAGCTGATATCTTTCTGACAGAACGTCCGTTTGACGAACCGTCAGCGGCGTTGGTGATCTTGTTGAGAAAAGGTCTCTATGAGTATACCCTATGAGTGTTCGGGGTACAGTTGAGATACGGCCGGGTTTGGATCGCTCACGAAACCAACCGGGCCCCTGGGACGAAAAGGCTAATAACTCACAGACCGGGCGTCCGATTGACGCCCCGTCTGTTGTGTTGAGACCCCTGTGACGAGGCGGTACTTTGAGATACTTCTTCGTGGGACTTTGAGATACTTGGAGTATCGACCTGTAGCTCGTGGAGCGAACCCTCCCAGTGACGAGCGTGCGGAGTATGGAGATCGTGTAACTGGCTGAGACCTGACGACTGCTTGACCGACTCGACTTGGAGTGAGTCGACTAGCCCAGTGGACGGAGCACTACTTTCTATGGTGCAGACCCATGGAAGACGGAGCACTACCTGTGTGACAGTGCAGACCCACGGTACTCGTCCGGAGAGTACCTCAGCTGGCTACTAGGGGGGTGTGCACTACTGTGTTTGGGTGACATACCTCGGCGGGAAGCACTACTGTGTCTGGATGGCTGACCCGCGGTACTCGACAGGAGGAGTACTTCAGCAGTCTTAGGTTAGTGAGCAGTACCTCAGAGTCGTGACAGGACCACTATACACTCCAGAGACGGAGCTCTTCAGCAGTTACAGTTTCGATAATGAAAATCCTGGTTTGAGCTGAGACTTTTGACCTTTTTTTACCTCATGATTGAGATGGGTCACTTGATAACTTAGGTATATGTATGGGCATATACCTGGGTAGTGGTTATCCGTTGATTTCACAATCCTTGTGTTTTCTCATGATTGATATGGGTTAATTGATAACTTAGGTATATGTATGGGCATATACCTAAGTAGATGTTATCTTTTGAGATCTTCTTTGTGGTTATCCTTGTTGGTTTTAGTGTGACCTTGAGGGTCTCGGGGTCCCTACTGAGTATCGTTATACTCACCCCTGCACGGGCTATGCCCGCACCTCGTTGTGTTGGTTGCAGACGATGGGCAGTGCTGACAGAGGCCGAGTGTTCGAGGACTAGACGGTACCCAGAGGTGGACTACTCGACGAGTCAGTACCCAGAGGTGGACTACACGACGAGCCAGCACCCGGAGGTGGACTACACGACGTGACGACTCACAGAGGAGGTTGACGGACGAGAGCGTGGAGGAGGCTATCTGTACCTACCCTTCAGGTAGGATCCATGGTGGACGACCAGGAGCGGCGATATCTGTACCTACCCTTCAGGTAGGATCCGAGGAGGATGACCCAGGAGCTGCTTCCTTCTTCTAGCTGTTTGTCTTTTTGCTATTGTACTTTGTTCAGTTGTAGTCGTACTTTATTTTGGGTTTGTATTCTGGCCCATTTACTTTTCAGCATTTCTTTTGTACTTAGTGGTTTGCTTCCTCTTGTACTCTGTGGTGCTTGTTTTCTTTTATAAAGGCAATGCCTTCCCAGTTATCGGGATTTTACGCCTTTGGTGCTAGTCGCCAGCCCCTGGCCTATGGATGGTGGGCTTGGGGTAGTCACGGCACGGGCCCTGAGGACGGGTCATGACAAAATAGAAACAGATTTATCCCATCAAAGAAATGATCAATCTTACTTCTTGGGTTATGTATATAATCTGCAGCATGCCTCGCTAACCTTGTAAAGTTAGCCACATACATTGCAACATCCCATCCTCCTTTTTCCTCAGACTCAAAAATTGCCTTTCCATATCTGCTCGATGGTCACGAGGAAAGTATTTTTCTAAAAAAATATCTCTAAACTCCCCCATTCTATATTTGATACTTTATCATCTTCCTTTTTATTTTGAATAAATGACCACCATTTATCAGCATCTTCAGTGATGCAGTAAACTTCCATGATAACGTTTTCCCTTTCACTACTCCCCATGGCATGGAATATTTTCTCTAAGGAATTTATCCATTTCTCAGCCACTAATGGATTTGTACTCCAATTTAATGATGGTGGGTTTTTCCTCATGAAAGAATGTAACATTTACCCTCCACGCTGTGGATCAGGGTGCTCCATACAGGTAAGGATATTATTCATAACTTAATTTTGTTGTCCTAGTACGGTTATATGCTAATCAGCATTAGTTGTATCACCAGCTCCACTATAATTATCTTGATCAGGAGGGAAATCTCTACATGGAGTGTGTGCATTAATACAATTTCCATTCCTTCCACTAGGCACCATTTCTAAAAAATGGAATAAATTAGATTAGTTTATGAATGGAAATACATTATTCCAAACTTCTAAAACACTCGACACAAATTGAACAGTTTATGGATATAATCGATAATCATAAAAAAATTATTTTCTTTGAGGAACTATATACTCATAAACCCTTCATTATGGTTTGTAAAGAAAATGAGACTATCCTAAAGATATCCCCCATGAGTGTCATAACCAAGAGTGCAGCTAGGACCATTGTCGTGCACTAGTTCCCGTTTGAGTCTAGCTCAAAGTAGTGTTTTCAGGTTTTACCCCAAGTTACATCTATTCCATAGACACCTCTACCTGCTCATATCTAGACAAGGATGTATTGCTTGGAAAACTCACAAAATCACTAAAATACCAAAATTCTAGGAAGTTCTTCAATAATAATCCTCAAAGTCTATCATAGGGCTATGTGTTCTAATCAGAGTTTATCTAAATCTAGCTTCCAAGGTTTGTACTAAACTTCCTTTGATATGAACTATAACACCCCAAACTCAGTTACCTGGAGTTGGTGCATTATTACAAAACATTGTCATGATCACAAAAGATCATGTCTTGAATGAACGATTAGTTTAGTATCCTTGGAAACACTAGATACATTTATAAGTTTTACATAACATGGTAAAGTGAAAAACTACAACAATATAGTCTCCATGGTCTACACTCATATCCCCTCAGACTATCCCTGCAGGTCAGTCATAAAATACTTCTTCACATCCTTGGAAAAATAAAACATAGAAAGGGGTGAGCTTAGATGCTCAGTAAGGATAGAAATATAGAAAAACCCTTTATAAATAAGCATAAACCTTTTAGGAAATGTATAACTAAAACAAAAGCCTTATAAACTTGAACTTCAGCATAATTTGGAAAAAATAAAATGAAATAATTCCATTTACTTATTCACATAGATATTCTACTAGTCGAATAATCACATGCAATATCAATAACAACTTTCATAATGATAGAATGCATAATGATAGACTATCATAACCACATAGTCAAGGCCTTTTGCCAAGAATACAAATAATATTTTGTCAAGGACTTGTGACAAGACACTAGTTTGTCTCATGAGACCTACTGATGCATCGAGGAGCTATAGTAGGCTCCTCCTGTCACTTACTAAGTCTAATGCATTCATCATATGAACAGGTTTAAATATAATATAAACATTCGTATTAAAACTAGAATATGAAATGTGAATAATTTATCCCTAAACCATGAATGGTATAAAAATAACACATGCACAGTCAAACATATGACAAAACCTTAAATACTATATGGATGTTTTGTATCATAATAAATCAACTTCAAATAATCTTAAAATCTATCAAAGGACGTGGACATAGATGAAATCAAAACTATTTGAGAGAAATATATCTTTTCCTTAAAATCATATAAAAGTCACATTATTATAAAATAAAAAATTTACTTTGAAAATATTTTTATAGGCTTGTAAGGGAATCTTTGAAGATTTTATAATGGTGGAAAATACCTACACCCACCGTATAAGTTAAAAAAATTCATTCTTACCTAAATTTTGTTGAAAAGGTTAAAAAGAACCCTATTTGGAAAATGATGGAAATATTCCTTTATAAATAACTTATAAAAAGTCAAAAAAGGTTATAAATGAATTTAAACCATAGTATATAAGGTAGTAATAATTTTTTCCAATACATTTTTAAGAAACATGGTTGTGTCCTAGTAGATAATTACGTATAAAAAACCTTAGATAATGAAGAGATTGTAGAATTAACCCTTATCATGCACTTTTCCTTGGTCGAGGGTAGGTTAACCTCATGTATAATGGAGAAATAATTGTTATTAAATTATACAAGAATCATATACATTAATATGATATCATATATGATCTTTTAACATTGTTTGTTAATAATATCTTAGTATTATTGTCGTTACGGGTGTTAACAGATTCGTTTTCCTTTATATTATTTATTATGTGAGTCATTTTTTTTATGTATGGGATGTATCTTATTCATATCCAAAATGATATAAAGTCTTTAAACATTATTTTTAATCATCAAATGAAAATTAATCTTGAATGGATACGATGGGAAATGAATCTCATCGCTATGTGGAGACAGTAATTCGTACGTACGCACGAGCAACAATATCATTCTTTTTATATTAAAATAATATATAATTTGATGGTATATCATATATATATAATCATCATAACATTATATTTATTATTTACATCAATTATAAATCATTATTATACCCATCCAAATAATAATGAATGGAATAACAATTACACCATGACATGGACACGGTAAGCCGTACGTACGCACATATGGGGACATGTTATTCAAAGGATGGATAGAATAATTAATTTGGTCGTACCGTATTTATAATAACATAATATTTTATAGAAGATACTGGAGTTATTATTTTAGAATGGAAACAACAAAGAAAAAGGAAGTGGAAGAAGAAAGGAACTTGAAAGTGGTGGTGAGATATTTACCTCCTTTTCGGGTTCTTTCTTTAGATTTGACCAAAAGGGCTCTATAGGATGGATTTATGAATAAAGGAAGGACTCTAGGATGAAGGGAGGATAGTTGAGAGGGTATTTGGGTAGAGGTTGGCTAAGACAAATGGATTTGAAAGTGTGAATTAGAGAGATGTGGGAGTGGCCTTTTATAAGAGGGGTGAGAGGTACCTTAGGAAAATCTTGAAATATTATATTATAATAAAATAATTTTTGGTTTATAATGGAACGAAAAAGAGATTCATTAAAGGATAAAGTGGGTATGGGTCGAACACCACTCAACCAATAGGTTTTAGATAGGTTTGGGTCACTATATTAACTTTATCCTTTAGATTTAACTCGTAGTTAAATAGTTTGACTATTACGATGTCTCTATGTATTTTTATATTATATGGTTAATAAACTTACTATATACTTCTAGGAGAACCCCAAGTGGTTAATTACTAATAAACCTATCATTATATAAGTATTTTGGCTGATCCTTATATTTTTAGGAATATAATATCAATTAATAATATAATATTTATTTTAAAAACCCATTAATGTCAATTTTGACAATATTTGTTATTTTGTTTTTGCTAAATTCATAGCAGAATTATTGCATCGAAAAAAATTCAAATAACCAACTTTCATATGTCATATTAACCTAGAAAATTATTTTAATTGATAAAAAGTTTCAAATTACATTTATTTGGATACTTATAATATCAATTATTTTGATATTTCATTAATTATGTAATTACTACATCATAATTATATCATAAATAAATTAAATTATTTAATGTATAAAAAATATAAATAAAATACAATTATGTAGTAAATATTTTTATATTTATTATGAAATATTATAGTCTAATTTACCATATTTTTAGCCATATATTAATTTTTTTTATTTATTAAACTTTGATTTTAACTCTTTTAACTCTTCATTAAATAAAATAATAATAAGTGTCCTAATCTAATCCATGTGGACAAAAAAGGTTCATATATTATTTATAAGGTTGTTTTTGGTCGAATTATACTTATCCAATATAATTAGGACATGAGTTAGGGTATTAATAATATCTCTCTTTACCCTTAATTACCCTATTTACTTTTAAACGTGGTAAATAAAGGTAAAAAGATACTATTCACTAAAAAATTATTTATATCATATTGAAACACATTTAACTCCTTGATATTAACCATGTTTCTTGGATTTTTGAAATTCCACTCATAGAAGTGGTAAAATTATGCTTCATGTGAATTTGCAAATTCTCCTAAGAGGTGAGTAAAAGTCGGCGAAAAGTTCAATAAAATTTTATATATCTAAAATTATTATAAACTGACTCCAATGAATTAAATTGATCTTATATATGTATTATATATCTATTTTGACCGAATATAAATTTAAATAAAATAAATAATTATTTATATAAAAATTCAGTTTTAAACTATAACTCTGTGTTTTTTCACTATTCATAAAAAATTAAATGTTTTCAGAAAATACCAAAAATTTACTCTAAGATAATTTCGATATTCCAAATCCAAAATTGAAGTCCATTTTGAAATATAAAATTTATAAAATTTTAAAAAGTCGGTATTACTATTCATAACGGCTAGTTTGATTGGTTGTAGTGTGTTAGAACTCGAAGTTGCGTACAACACACACAACTGTATTATTCAAAGAGAAGCGTATCGTGGAAGCTTGGGGTGTTACATTCTCCCCTCATTTAAATTATTTAATACTCGAAATTTCTATAATATTAATGCAATAAGATCCTCGTGTGGTTCTTTATCATAAGTTCCTCGGTTCCCACATTGCCTCTTCCATCCTATGGTTCCTCTATAGAACTTTTACCAAACCAGTCGTCCGATTTCTCAACACTTGTTCAATTGTATCAAGAACCTTGACAGGATCTTCTCAATAAGACAGATTGGGTTCTAGTTCTAATTCTTTATAGGTGAGTACATGTGTTGGGTCAGACATGTATTTTCTCAATAGTGGTATGTGGAACACATCGCGAACTTTGGAGAGACTTGGTGTCATTGCCAAACTATAAGCTACAACCCTAATTTTTTTGACAATTTCGAAAGGTCCGATGTACCTGAGACTCAATTTACCCTTCTTACCGAAATGTATAACACCCTTCCATGGAGATACATTCAAGAAAACATGATCTCCTACCTGATATTCCAAATCCTTCCATCAGTTATCGGCATAGCTCTTCTGCCCACTTTGAGCTACTTTGATGTGGGTTTGGATTACCTTCACCTTTTCCATCATTTCCTCAACAAGTTCTGGGCCTACAAGTTTTCTTTCACCAAAATCATACAAATAAGTTGGTGTGTGACATCTCTTTCCATATAATGCTTCATATGGTTCCATCTGAATACTATAATAGAAGCTATTGTTATAGGAAAATTCTAACAAAGGTAATTATTGATCCCACATACCCTGAAAGTCAAGTGAGAATGATCTCAACATGTATTCTAAGGTTTGAATAGTCTATTATTATTGTTCATCAGTTTGAGGGTGGTAGGCAGTGATCAAACGAAGCTCAGTATCCCGGGCTTTCTAAAAACTTTTCCAGAATCTTGATGTAAAATGGGGATCACAATCATAAACAATCGATAGGGGTATTCCATGAAGTCTCACAACTTCATTAATATATAGTCTTGCAAGACGTTAAAGTGGTAGATCTTCTCTTATATAAATAAAATGTGATGATTTGGTAAGACGATCAACAACGACCCATATTGCATCGTTCCTTCTAGGAGTCTTTGGTAGTCCCATGACAATGTCCATCATAATATTATCCCATTTCTACTCTGGTATGGGAAGAGGTTGCATGACTCCTCCAGGTTGTTGCCTTCCAGCTTTCACGTGTTGACAAAACATACATCTTGACACAAAATCAGCAATCTCCCTCTTCATGTTGTCCCACAAAAAATGTTCTTTCAAATATCTATACATTTTGGTGCTCCTAGGGTGTATAGAGAAATTGGAACTATGAGAATCATCTAACAATTATCTTTTTAGATCAGGTATATTTGAAAAAAAAGTCTATTCCCAAAATTTGAAAATTCCATCTTCATACACAAAGTCACTAAATCTCCCATAATTCATAGCTTTAATCTTCTTTTGAAACTCTTCATCATCGGTCTGAGAGATCTTTATCCTTTCTATTAAATATGGTTTGGAAACCATTTGAAAAAGTATTGATGTTTCACCTTCCATGGTGATTCCCATATTTATCTTAACTAGATCCATGAAAATATGATCCCTTTCAACTCTTATCTTGTTAAAAACTCCATGATCCTTTCTACTCAAAGCATCTTCCACCTTATTTGCATTCCACAGGTGGTAGTGTATCATTCAATCATAATTCTTGAGTATTTCAAGCTATCTCCTTTGCCTCATGTTGAGTTCTTTCTGTGAGATAATATACATCAAACTTTTATGATCAGTATAAATCTCACATTTTTCACCATAGAGATAGTGTCTCCAAATCATCAAAGAAAATATTACATCTGATAACTCAAGATCATGAGTAGGATTTTTTTGCTCATGAATTTTCAACTACCTTGATGCATAGCCAATAACCCTATCATTCTGAATATGGACACAACCAAGTCCTTTATTCGATGCATTACTATAAATAATGAACCCCTCATTCCCTGAGAGTAGAGTCAATATAGGATAATTGACTAAAATTCTATTCATTTCTTCAAAAAATTCTTCACACTCCTTTTTCCACACAAGTTTAACCCCTTTTCGTGTGAGCTTTGTTAATGGGTTAGCCAACCGGGCAAAATTCAGGACGAAACATCGATAATAACCTACTAAACCAATAAAACTGCATACCTTAGTTATACTTGTTAGTTCTGGCCATTAATATATTTCCTTGGTCTTAGAAGGATCAATGGAAATTCCAACCTTAGAGATAATGTTTCCAAGAAAATAAATATCTTGAATCCAGTATTCACACATTCTAAACTTCCCATATAATTCATGTCTTCTAAGATTATTCAGGATAATGTGCGAGTGATTTTCATGATATTCGTAGATTTTGGAGTATACCATGATATCATCAATAAATACATCTACAAAGTCATCAAGATTTTCCTTGAAAACTTTGTTAACTAGATATATGAAAATAGAGGGTGCATTAGTCAATCCATAAGGCATTACTATACACTCTTAATGCCCATACCTGGTTCGAAAGGACGTATTCAGAATGTCTTCCTTCTTTACACACAACTGATGGTATTCAGATCGAAGGTCAATCTTTGAAAAGTATTGAGTTTCCTGCAGTTGGTCAAATTAATCATTAATGAGAGGTAGGGGATACTTGTTCTTTGTTGCTATAGCATTTATCTCCCTATAGTTGATACATAACCTCATAGATCCATCTTTCTCCATAACAAAAAGGACTGGGGCTCCCCATGGAGAAACAATAGGGTGAATACATATTTTATTACTCAATTCCTCTAGTTGTTTATTTAGTTCCACTAATTCCACAGTGGGCATTCTGTAAGGGGTCTTTGATATGGGCCTTGAACCAGGAATTAAGTAAATGGAAAACTCAATTTCTCATTCTGGAGGATGTCAAGGTAAATCTTCTAGAAACACATCAACATATTCTTTCACAATAGGTACATACTCTATTTTATCATTACCTTCCTCACCCATAGTTATTTCATTCTATTCCTCCCCAATAATTGAATTTCGTTGAGCTACATGGGGTGGATCTAGATAAGAATCGGGTGGTGATGATTTTTCTATAAAGATAAGGTGTTCTTTATCATCATCATCAAAAATCGTAACCTCTTTCTTCCTACAATAAATATTCGCATCATGATCCAAAAGCCAATCCATACCAAGGATTATATCATACTCAATCATAGGTATGACAAAGAGATATGCAGATAAAGAATATTTATATGCTCTAATGGGAACGGATTTACAAAGCATTGTTGCGATGACACTTCCCTTATGAATTTTAACTAACAACTCCCTTGTAAAATAAAATTGGAAATATCAAATTTTCATAGAAAACTGGGAAGATATGAAACAATTTGATGATCCATAATTAAATAAATCATTTTTTAAAGTTGAGGAAACCATTAAATTACCTGCCAGCATGTCTTTCGAAGCTTCTACCTTAACAGTAGTGATAAAATAATCTTGGCCTCGATCCCTTGGCCTTTTTTGAGGTAAGTTCCACTAAAGCTTAGGACATTCATTTTCATATTGTCCCATCTCTCTGTAATTGTAGAATTGAACATCAGTAGCTTCTTTCTTCCCCTTGTAGTCATGAGCTTGGTGGAATTTTTCACCACACTTGTAACAGACTCTCATTCCCTTCAAGCAAGTACTGGGGTGTTTCTTCCCACATTTACTGCAGGATCGATATTCATCTTTTCCCTTCTTCCCCTTATTTACATTTCCAGAGTGATTAGCAGATCTCTTCTTCTCAAGCTTTTCTTTAAAGTCGTAAGACTTAGAGAATTATTTTTCTGTCTTAATAGCTCATGAGACAATATCTTTGTATGGAGAGAAGGATTGTGAGACTAATGCTTCACATAGAAACGGTTTTAGCCCATAAAAGAAATGATTAATATTAATTCTTGGGTTACGTATATAATCTGCAGCATGCCTCGCTAAACTTGTAAAGTTAGCCTCATACATTGCAACATTCTCATCCTCCTTTTTCCTCAGACTCAGAAATTTCCTTTCCATATCTGCTCGATGGTCACGAGGAAAGTATTTTTCTAAGAAAATATCTCTAAAATCCCCCATTCTATATTTGATACTTTATCATCTTCCTTTGTATTTTGAATCAATGACCTCCATTTATTAGCATCTTCAGTGATGCAATAAACTTCCATGATAACTTTTTCCCTTTCACTACTCCCCAAGGCATTGAATATTTTATCTAATGAATTTATCCATTGCTCAGCCACTAATGGATTTTTACACCAATTTAATGTTGGTGGGTTTTGCCTCATGAAGGAATCTAACATTGATCCTCCATGCTATGGATCAGGGTGCTCCATACAGGTAAGGATATTATTCATAACCTGAATTTGTTGTCCTAGTATGGTGATATGCTAATCAGCAGCAGTTGTACCACCAGCTCCACTATAATTATCTTGAGTAGGAGGGCAATCCCTACATGGAGTGTGTGCATTGATACGGTTTCCATTCCTTCCACTAGGCACCATTTCAAAAAAATGGCGTAAATTAGATTAGTTTATGAATGGAAATACATTATTCCAAACTTCTAAAACACTCAACATAAATTGACCAGTTTATGGATATAATCCATAATCATAAAAAAATTGTTTTCATTGAGGAACTATATACTCATAAACCCTTTATTATGGTTTGTAATGAAAATGAGAATTATCCTAAACATATCCCCCAAGAGTGTCATAACTAAGAGTTCATCTAGGACCATTGTCATGAACTAGTTCCCGTTCGAGTCTAGCTCAAAGTAGTGTTTTCAGGTTTTACCCCAAGGTACATCTATGCCAGAGATACTTCTCCCTACTCGTATCCAGAAAAGGATGTATTTCTTGGAAAACTCACAAAATCTCTACAATACCAAAATTCTAGGAGGTTCTTCCATACTAATCCTCAAAGTCTATCATAGGGTTATGTGCTCTAATTAGATTTTATCTAAATCTAGCTTCCAAGGTTTGTACTAAACATCCTCTGATACCAACTATAACACCCCGACCTCAGTTACCCAGAGTTGGTGCATTATTACAAAACATTGGTATGACCACAAAAGATCATGTATTGAAATACCGATTAGTTTAGTAGCCTTGGAAACACTAGATACATTTATAAGTATTACATACCATGATAGAGTGAAAAACTACAACAACATAGTCTCCATGGTCCACACTCATATCCCCTCAGAATATCCCTGCAGGTCTGTCATAAAATACTTCTTCACATCCTGGAAAAAATAAAACATAGAAAGGGGTGAGCTTAGATTCTCAGTAAGGATAACAATATTGCGAAAACCTTTATAAATAAGCATAAACCGTTAAGGCAATGTATAACTAAAACAAACTCCTTATAAACTTGAACTTCAACATAATATGGAAAAAATAAAATGAAATAATTCCATTTACTTATTCACATGGATATTCTACTAGTCGAATAATCACATGCAATATAAATAACAACTTTCATAATGATGGAATGCATAATGATAGATTATCATAACCACATAGTCAAGGCCTTGTGCTAAGAATACAAATAAGATTTTGTCAAGTACTTGTGACAATACACTAGTTTGTCTCATGAGACCTATCGATGCATCAAGGAGCTATAGTGGGCTCCACCCGTCACATACTAAGTCCAATGCATTCATCATATGAACAGGTTTAAATATAATATAAACATTCTTATTAAAACTAGAATAAGAAATGTCAATACATTATCCCTAAACCAGGAATGGTATAAAAATAACACATCCAAAGTCAAACATATGACAAAACCTTCAATACTATATGGATGTTTTGTATCATAATAAATCAACTTCAAATAAGCTTAAAATCCATCAAAGGACGTAGACATAGATGAAATCAAAACTATTTGAGAGAAATATCTTTTTTTTTGAAATCATATAAAAGTCACATTATTATAAAATAAAATATTTACATTGAAAATATTTTTATAAGCTTTTAAGGGAATCTTTGAATATTTTATAATGGTGGAAAATAGCTACAGACACCGTATAAGTTAAAAAAAGTCATTCTTACCTTAATTTTGTCGAAATGGTTAAAAAGAACCTTGTTTGGAAAATGATTGAAATATTACTTTATAAACAACTTATAAAAAGTAAAACAAGGTTATAAATGAATTTAAACCATAGTCTATAAAATAGTAATAATGTTTTGCAATACATTTTCAAGAAACATGGATGTGTATGACAATGAGGTCCCAGTAGATAATTACGTATAAAAAACCTTAGATAATGAAGAGATTGTAGAATTAACCCTTACCTTGCACTTTTACTTGGTCGAGGGTAGGTTAACCTCATGTATAATGGAGAAATAATTGTTATTAAATTATAAAAGAATCATATACATTAATATGATATCATATATGATCTTTTTACAATGTTTGTTAATAATATCTTAGTATTATTGTCGTTACGGGTGTTAACAAATTCATTTTCCTTTATATTCTTTATTATGTGAGTCATATTTTTATGTATTGGATGTATATTATTCATATCCAGAATGAAATCAAGTCTTTAAACATTATTTTTTATCATCAAATGAAAATTAGTCTTGAATGGATACGATGGGAAATGAGTCTCATCGCTATGTGGAGACAGTAATTCGTACGTACGCACGAGCAACAATATCATTCTTTTTATATTAAAATAATATATAATTTGATGGTATATCATATATACAGAATCATCATCACATTATATTTATTATTTACATCAATTATAAATCATTATTATACCCATCCAAATAATAATCAATGGAATAACAATTACACCATGACATGGACACGGTAAGCCGTACCTACGCACATATGGTGACATGTTATTCAAAGTATGGATAGAATAATGAATTTAGTCATACCATATTTATAATAACATAATAGTTTATAGAATATACTGGAGTTATTATTTTAGAATGGAAATAACAAAGAAAAAGGAAGTGGAAGAAGAAAGGAACTTGAAAGTGGTGGTGATATATTTACCTCTTCTTCGGGTTCTTCCTTTAGATTTGAACAAAAGGGATCTATAGGATGTCTTTATGAATAAAGTAAGGCCTCTAAGATTATGGTATGACAGTTGAGATGGTATTTGGGTAGAGTTTGGCTAAGCCAAATGGCTTTGAAGGTGTGAATTAGAGAGATGTGTGAGTGCCCTTTTATAAGAGGGAGGAGGGGTACCTTAGGAAAATCTTGAAATATTATATTATAATAAAATAATTTTCGGTTTATAATGGCCAAAAAAGAGATTCTTTAAAGGATAAAGTGGGGATGGGTCAAAAACCACTCAACCAATAGGTTTTAGATAGGTTTGGGTCACTATATTAACTTTATCTTTTAGATTTAACTCTTAGTTAAATAGTTTTACATTTACCATGTCTCTATGTATTTTTATATTATATGGTTAATAAACTTACTATATACTTCCAGGAGAACCCCAAGAGGTTCATTACTAATAAAACTATCATTATATAAGTCTTTTGGCTGATCATTATATTTTTAGGAATAGAATATCAATTAATAAAATAATATTTGTTTTAAAACACATTAATGTCAATTTTGAACATATTTGTTATTTTGTTTTTTCTAAATTCATAACAGCATTATTTGTCAAAAAAATTCAATTAACCAACATTAATATGTAATATTAACCTATAAAATTAGTGTAATTGATAAAAAAGTTTCAAATTACATTTATTTTGATATTTATAATATCAATTATTTTGATATTTCATTAATTAGGTAATTACTACATCATAATTATATCATAAATAAATTAAATTATTTAATGTCTAAAAAATATAAATAAAATAAAATTATGTAGGAATTTGTTTTAGATTTCATATGAATTATTATAGTCTAATTTACAGTATGTTTATCCATATATTAAAAATGTTTTATTTATTAAACATTGATTTTAACTCTTTTAACTCTTATTTAAATAAAATAATAATAATTGTCTTAATCTAATCCATCTGGACCAAAGAGGTTCATATTTTATTCCTAAGGGTTTTTTGGGTCGAATTATACTTATACAATAGAAATAGGACATGTGTTAGGGTAATAATAATATCATTTTTACCCTTAATTACCCTATTTACTTTTAACCGTGGTAAAAAAAAGTAAAAAGTTGTTATTCACCAAAAATTATTTTTATCTTATTGAACCACATTTTACTCCTTGATGTTAACCGTGTCTCTTAGATTTTTGAAATTACACTAAGAGAAGTAGTAAAATTAATTTTTATGTGAATTTTCAAATTCTCTTAGGAGGTGGGTAAAAGACGTTGAAACGTTCAATAAAATTTTATATATCTAAAATTATTATAAAATGACTCCAATGAATTAAAGTGAACATATAGAGGTATTATGTATATATTTTTATCTAAAATAAATTTATATAAAATAAATAATTATTGAAATAAAAATTCGGTTTTAAACTATAACTCAGTGTTTTTTCATAATTCCTCAAAAATTGAAAGTTTTCCAAAAAATAGAAAAAATTCACCCTAAGCTAATTTCGTTATTCCGAATCAAAAAATGATGTCCATTTTGAATGATAAAATTTCAAAAATGGGTATTACTATTTATAACAGATAGTTTGATAGGTTGTGGTTCGTTAGAACTCGAAGTTGCGTACAACAGGCGCTACTGTATTTTTCAAAGAGAAGCGTACTGTGGAAACTTTGGTTGTTACAAACAAATGGAAGGGATAAATTTTAACTCCATTAAACCCATTCTTATAGACCCAAATATAATTCTTTTCAACATGAATATGGGTATGACTAATATTCAATCAACCACACCAAGGAAAATAGATGTTATAAAACAACATTCTATATGAAAGATATATGTTTAAGGATCTAACTCCACAATATATGTAATCATTGAAGAACCTAATGTCTACCTATCTACAATAGGTAATCATTCCTGTAATAGAGAGGGCGATGTTATAATACACTCAATTTAAGATAACAATCAAAATAAATTCTTTTGTATACATCAATTTTATTGAATATAAGATGCATAATTCCATACTTTACGTTAATTAGGTTATTTTAAACATTTTTTATGAGCATATACAAGTTAAATCAAGGATTGGAGACGACTCATACTCGGAAATATTTAGTATATCTACTAAACCAGAAAAATTAATGTAATATAAAAATTCCTTAGGAATCAAATGGATATTACAAAAGTAATTTTATTGAAACACCTGACTAGACCAGTGGTTTTTAATTCATTACATTATTATTCTCACCAACCACCAAGGTAAAAAATTTGTCAAAAATAGGATTCATCTATCCCATGGTTCAATAGTGGAGTCTAAAGTAGAATAATTTATCAATGATCCTTTCATCGGGGAGGATTTTTACCCCATGTGGATTGATAATATAGACACTAACTGAATCACCAAGTCCCCCCCACTCCCATAAATAAGCCAATTTCATAATGTCATGATTATAACCAATAAGAGAAGTAATTAATAATATCAGATGCATGGTATTTTATAGCATATAATAACCTACAACTGATTCATATATCAGGTATAATAGAAGGCATTAATAAAAGTTGGATATACATAAATGATCAACCAAACTGAATGTTAAACATCCAAGAGATACCTTATGGCATCTAAAATATGACTTGTTTGAATAAAACGAGTAAAAAATGGTGTAAATAAATTCCCAATAACTCAGAATGGAAAATAGATCAACATCCAATGTGAAGTGGCACTCTATACAAGATAGTACCAAGTATGATCCACTCTTGCTACCATCATATACTTGTACAACTGAATCTTTAACAAAACCACATCTTCTAATGTCTTTATGTTCTAGCTTCAAACAAGATATGTTAACTAAACACCTAATAATCCATCTCTAATTGATGGGTCACTAGTAAGTACACAATATGTGTGGACCCCAAGCCTATGTAAGAGGGAGTATAACCATACATAGTAGGATTACATAGAAAACATAAAGATATAGAGAGAAAATAGTAAACTCATTCCCTAGATAATGAGGTGTTTAATAAGAAGAAAATAAGGCAGAATAAAAAACAATGTCATATCATGTTTCCGGGAACAAAGGAGTATCATAAAGGGAAGTGACGAAGAATAATCTATATTTATTCATCACTAAAATACTCTACATTGCTGATAATCATAACACCCCAAACCCACACTTATGGATTCAGATGCAAATAAATTTTGTTTATTTATTTATTAAAGATGACTAAAAATACACACTTCATTAAACAATAGATGACTATTTATGGTCTAGGTTCTAGAGGATTTGAAAACACATCACATTTATCAGATTCCACCAAAAAATAAACAGATCGCTACTATGATTCCCCACACACTAACTTTAAACGAAATGAAATAAAAATTTGAACTTTTAAGATACCAGTGAAAGGAATTTAAAAAAGCTTTATTATTCAATTTCCTAGTAAGGGGTTTTAAAATAGTTGAAATACCTTTTACAAAAATCATTATTTTTAAAAATAAATTTTAGTTAAATAACATTGAAATTATTTTGAAAACAATCATGATTATATTCTGAAAATACTCTTACATTGAACTTATTTAAATTTTGAAAATATTCTCAATTTGCAAACATTTTCACTTTTAAAATTATTTTAAAACATTTCAATGAATTTTAGAAAATATTAAGCAAGCTTTTGGAAAAAATATTTGGAAACTTGTAACATTGAAGGCTATCTTGGGGCTAACCACTTAATGAGGGATTGGATACCTCCCCCATTACATACTCTATTTACAACATTAATTTTTCAGTTTTATGAAAAAAATTTAAACATGCTTGGTATATATACATTTATTTCCACAAGAGTTTCTACTTTAAAAACATGAAAACATTTTTAGTACATTCATATGTTTATATATCTACATATATATATATATCATCAGGCATGATATACAAATGGTTAGTTTTAATTATATATATATATCATTCTTATTTACATGTTTTACTTTTTTCGACAGAATCTCACGATGTACAGACTTTTCATAATTGCATAGAAGATTTATTATCCTCTACGTAATTAAAAAATCATTCTTAATCCCATAAAAATTAATTTTTGTTAATTTTATTCAATTCCCAATAGTATATATTTATATGTACGTATTTGTGTGTGTATGTATTCATATATTAATGCATACATGTCATGAAATCAAAATCATCGATATATGGCCACAATCGTGAAATGATTATTACATAGATGTAGATCAATTATTTTAAATGATTTAACTCCATAAAAAATAATTCGAATTTTTTTATAAATAATTTTCCAAAATAAGTTATTATAGTTCAAATGATACATCAATTGATTATATTTCTCTTATACAATATATATTCCCCTTTTAACATTAGAATTGAGTATCTTAAAACTGAAAAAAATAAAAAACAATATCATTTACATGTAATTATATATTAATATATTAAATAATATATCTATATCCAAAACCAAAAAATAAAGAACATAAGTTTTTAAGTAAACAATGAAATATAAATTAAAATTAATTTTTAAAAATGAAGACTGATAAGTGTTTAAAAAGACAATTGGTTCCCATACACATAAACATAAATAAATTATTTTAATTTAGAAAAAGAATTTATCTCCTAGAGATTTGAAAAATGATAACCATTAAATTGAATATACATTATGCAAACCAAGTATGATTTTAATTTAATGAAACAAAGAAATAATATTTTTCAAAAATAAAAAATGCTTTAAAATTAATAGTACTCCCTTACTAGAAATTTGCCGAGATTACCACTTAGCATCATGGCATAATTCTTGTAGCATAGAGTCAAATACTATATCTAACACATCTTTTATCTGAAAATCATAAACACAAAGCACTATGTACTCATATGAAATAAAACTAGATAGTAAGTAGAACAAAAAGTAAAATTGGGACACTTATTTATAGTTAGTGTTACTATTTGATATATACATATTTTAGTTTCACTTGCTTAAAAATGGATTGGCGTGTTGTATAGGTGGATATTCTTTGTATCAAATGTGAAAACCATACCAACATAAATTCAATTTAACAAATAATATTAACAAATTGAATTAATTATTTACTTTAAAATCAGATTTTCATAGAACAGAATTCAGATTCAAAAGACTCATAACAAATTGACACTCTCGAAACAAGTTTAAACAAAAGTGGATGAAGACATAAAGATCATAATTGTTGAAATCAAAATCCAACAGATTTTAAAAATGATTTAATGCCTCAAATATGATGTTTCAACAAACTAAATTAGATTGAAGTTGAAAAATAATGCATAAATCGTTTTCATTTCATATTACAAGTTTTTTAAAATATCACAAATCAATGAATATAAACAGATTGACGGATGGATTTGATCAATTTCCATCGATTTCAGTGGAAGAATTTGAAAATAATATATATATATATATATTTAGTGTGAAATGATTTTACTAAAATCATTTGGTATAAAATAATTTTAAAAATAATCTCATACTTTTAATATCATTATAACATATATTATATTTATATTTTATGAAATAAATATTTATAAAAATAAAATATTGATTTTTATACAAAAAATAGTCAATTTTGATTAAAAATAATACTCATATACTTGAAACACAATTTGTATACATATATTAATATATATTAATTTTTTACGATATAAGAATACTATATATAAACTAAATTTTATATTTTGATTCAACACATATTTGATTATTTATAAACTTTTATAAAACCTTTTTATCAAATAAATTAATAGTTTCAATTTATAAACAATTTATTAAATATTGAAATTTAATTTCAAATTTTCTCAGGGTTTTGCATTCTCCCCCTTTAAATAAATTACGTCCTTGATATTAATTCGTCGGACATATGAAAAAATATGAAATTCCATCTTTATAATTAATGAATTTCTAATGTGACTCAAAAATCTAAAGAAACTTTTATGACCTAGATTTCTTTCCTTCAAAATACCACATCTAATATCCAAATTTTTCTAGAATGTTGCCTCTTTTACCAATTATAGCACCCCAAATCCATGCTTTTGGATTTGGATGCTAAAACATGTTGTGTAAATTTTTTAAGAAAGGTAACTAAAAATATATAGTGCTTTACAAAATAGATGAACATTCCCAATCATGGTTCAGGATGATTATAAAACACATTACATTTATGAAAGTTGAAGAAAAAGTTAATAAATGCTGACTATGCTTCCACGCGCAGTAACTCTAAAAGCGATGACTTCTGAATATGAACTTCTACGATACTTTTGAATGACATTTAGAAACAAGTAGTGAGCATTAAATTTCTGGGTAAGGGGTTTTAAAACCATTGAAATTCCATTTAGAGAAATCGTTCTTTTGAAAATAACTTTTGGTTAAATAATCTTGATATTATTTTGAAAATAATCATGGAAATATTTTGAAAATAATACTACATTGATCATATTTAATCATTGAAAATATTTTCACTTTGAAAAAAATTACACATTAAAAATTATTTTAAAATATTCCAGTGAATTTCAGAAAATATTAAGCATGATTTTGAAAACAAAATACTGGGAAACTTGTAACGTTGAAGGCTATATGAAGCTTACCCACATAAATGAGGGATTGGTTCACTCCCCAATTCCTTACTCTATTTACAAACTACATGTTATAGGTTTTATGAAAACATTTTAAGCTTCATTTATATACATAAATACATTTTCACTGTAGTTTATACCTTTAAAACATGAAAACATTTTTAGTACATTCATATGTTTATATATATATACATATATATTATCCTACATGGAATAAATATGCTCAATTTTAATTATATATATAAAAATAATTGTTATTTACATTTTTGACTTGGTTCGACAAAATCTCATGATAGATAGACGTTTCATAATTACATAGATGATTAATTATCAGTTACATACATAAAAATTCATTCTTAATCGCACAAATATCATTTTTGTAACTTTTATTCAAGTATCATTAGTATATATATACCTATAAGTGTATATATGTATTCATATATTAATATATACATGACATGAAGAAAAATCATTGAGATATTGCCATAGTTGTGAAATGAGTATGACGTTCTTGTAGATGAATTATTTTAATTGATATATTTATATTTATAATCATTTGAAATGTATTTTTAGATAAATAATGTATAAAAATGAGTTATTATAATTCAAATGAAACATCACTTGATTATCTGTCTCATATATATAGATATAGTCCCTTGTTAAATTTATAATTGAGAATATTAAAATTGAAAATAAAAATAAAAATATATCCTTTACATGTAATTATATAAAATTGAAAATAAATAATGAACTTATACCCAAAACCACAAAATAAAGAACATATTTTTTGAAGTAATTTAACAAAATGTACTTTAAAATTATCTTTGATAAATTAAGAGACATAAGTGTTTAAATAAACAATTGGTTCCCTTACACATAAGTATAAATTAATTATTTTTATTTAGAAAATAATTTCTCTCGTATTGATTTTAGAAATTATTGTTAGTAAATTGAATGTGTATTATGAAAAACTTTTTTAATTTTAATTTAAAGAAACAAATAAATAATATTTTTCAGAAATAACAATTACATGAAAATAAATAGTTCTCTTGTACATGTAATTGGTGAATATTTCCACATGGCATTGTGGTGTAATTCCTATGGAACACAATAAAACACTCTGGCATACAATTATTTTATTCTCACAATCGAAAACACATTGCAATATATACTCAGATGAAATGAAAATGGATAGATATTGTCGTAAAAAGGAAAACAAGGGATAGTGTTAATATTTCATATATACATATTTTAGTCCCACATGTGGAAAAATTGATTGGCATGTGTTACAAGTTGATATTCAATTTATCAAATGAGAAAACAACATCATTATAAATTTTTTTGTATCGAATAAGATTAATAAATTGAATTTTCTATTTAATTCGAACTTATATTTTCATAGAACAGAAGAAAAATTAGAAAAAAGACTCATAAAAAATTGACACTCTCAAAAGAAGGTTAAATAAAATATGTCGAATACATAACGATTGAAATTGTTGATATCAACATCCAATAGAATAGTAAAATTAATAAATGCATCAAATATGAAGTTTCAATAAGTTAAAGTCGACTGAAGTGGAAAAATAATTCAAATATCATTTTTGGATCATAATAAAGGTATTTTAAAATACCAAAAATCAATGATTAGAAATATAATGACGAATAAATTCAATGAATTTCCATCAATTGCAGTGTAAGAATTCGAAAGAGAAAATATATATATTTTTTAGTTTGAAATGTTTTTACTAATTTCATTTGTTCTATTTTTTTAAATAATCTCATACAAATAATATCATCATAAAATATATTATATTTAAATGTTACGAAATATTTATTTATAAAAGTAAAATATTTATTTTATATAAAAGAATAGAAAAGTTTGATTATGGATAATACTCATATACTTGAAACTCAATTAATAAACATATATTAGTATATATTAATTTATGAAGATATAAACATACTATATATAAAGTAAAATTTTCTATTTTAATTCAACGCATATTTTGTTACTTATAAATATTTATAAATCCATTTTATTAAGTCATTTCATAGTTTTAATTAATATACAAATTATTAAAGAATTAATTTTTTTTAAAAAAATTTCTTGGTTTGTTACAATAATTCTCAAATATATTAGGTATAATAAAAAAATCCAATATGAATGGTATGTTGGTGGTGCGAGAATCACTAAAGAGTATATTACACTTGAATTCAATATCAAATCATAATATCAAATCTCATAGAAAACCCTATTTTTTTAAGAAACCATAAAAAATAGAACTCTCACTATATAGGATTCTGATACCCATTCCACCTCTAGAAGCCAAGAAGGGGATTCCCCTCAACCCTAAATATAACTTTCCCAACATGGAAGTATACACTAATTCAGGGTAATTATAAACCCATACATACTAGGATAGATACTAATGTTCAAAATTACATCCTTATTAAAATTAGGCATTAATTCACTTAGATGATAATAGAGGATCCCTTACCTATAACTAAATGTGATATAATGACTCAATAATAGTATATTTATCTCATATTAGCATTATAGACAAGTTAAATACAAAACTTTTAAAGACAGAGTATCCATAACCCATACAGTGTGTCAAATAATGACTCTATATGATAGTGTGTGTAGAGTATCCCATTCCCAAGCTTACATGGGTGAAATATGGAATCCCTAAGAGGATTCTAGTTTTTATGGGATAAATAGAAACACTACCTTGGAATAATGATGGGTAAATCCATGTATTACAAAAATAATCCATGTTATTAGGAAGTAAAAAACATTCCCTAGGTGTACATGGATTGTTGTACCATGTTGACCACCTAGTTGTGTTCTTTCATCCGATATAGCAAATTGATGATTAAAAACATAGAATATGGACTAATTTCAATGGTGTGCTAGGTTTGGGTTTTGGACTCATCTTGTGCCTCTTCTTGAGTCATATTCCATTTGGTGGTGCACTTGATGTAGCCTCATCTCACAGGGAATGTAAGATTCTTAGGATTCCATGGGCATGTTCTTCATGTATATACTGATCTCATTGATCTAAGGTCCCATGATGTGGGATCACTCTACATGAACATGTGATATTGTTCTCTTTTAGAAACCTTATCACAATAAATTCATGTTTACCTAAAATTTGGTCTTCAAAACTAAAAATTATGTAGTTGTTAAATTTACATAAATTCCAACCATTTAATGTGTATTACGATATTCACAAACCATACTTCAATTCTATCATGAAAACAACTAAAAAACCCAACAACTATGTTGATTTGTGATCTAGTAAATTACATAAAATAAATTTCAACCATATTTCAATGAGAAAATCAAATATTTACCACATCTCATTTCATATGAATTTACTAGTTCACAAAATT
Source organism: Viscum album (assembly GCA_963277665.1). NCBI lineage: Eukaryota > Viridiplantae > Streptophyta > Magnoliopsida > Santalales > Viscaceae > Viscum > Viscum album. Next base: position 1,658,586,705 of record OY728163.1, read on the forward strand.
ACCATCTTGGATCTCATTTTCTTGTGGTGAATCATCATTAAATACCATACCTCTGTAATCCACACCACATCCAATGGTGGAACAAAACAACATAAAATGGGGTTTACTTTCAAATAAAACTGAATTTTTGACTGATTCATTAACCAATAATAGGCCAAAGATGAACATGAAGGAAATGGGAAGAAACGAACAAACCACAAATGTAAGATTCATCGAAAACCATAAAAAATCATCAATATTTTAAAATTTGATAATATGAAGAGGAATGTAAATATTACATGTTTTAGAAACAACGATTTACTAATCATAGGTTCTATAAAATTATTTCGATAAGGATCCATAATGGTTGATTCCCAATTTAATTCCTAAGAGAATATATCCATATTCAAAATACTATTAAAAACATGGAATAAATCCAAAGAAAATCATTGTATAAGGGTGGATCGATAATTATAGGATAATGAATTCACAATAAATATAATGGGAAATTATTCTATATTCATCATTAGCTCCATGAATATCCACAATCAACTAACATTTATATTCAACGACAAGTTCATCTACAAATTTCTACACCATTTAGAATATCTCCCCCTCTAATACAATTATCTAGGGTTATATGGATAACCCTAGTTATTTAGATATGAAAGGCTTATATATATTTATATTATGTTATCTATTAATTTAATTCAATATGTTAATTTAATTGATATAACCATATATAATTTCCAATAATGGTTCACCACCATAGTACCTTGTGTGAAAAAGACAAATGTCATACTTGAGGTAAAATATATGCTTTAGATTTAACTAAGGCCCCAATTTACCCATCCAACACTCAATTTATGAGATAAAAAATCATTAATTAGAAATTTTCATGTTTAGAATAAAGAAATTATAATATTTCTTTTAAATTATTTTTGTGGACACCGAAATCATTCATTTCCACAATATCTTTACTAAACGTAAACCAATAAAGATAGAACCAATGAAATCCTTCGTATTTTTTAGGCCAAAAGCTTGGGTAAAATGATTTTTTTAACCCTATGAGTTCCCAGGTCATCAAAAATCAAAATTGGTATGAGTCCTAGATAGATAAAAACTGATTTCACTACATCTGCCACCTTAATACTTGACTTTTAAAATAAAAAATAATTGTGCAAAATGGGAAAATGGAATGATTTAACTTTTAAACAATCTACACACCACTAAAAATAATAGATTTAACTTTGAGATGGGATTTTAAATTGAAATCATTGGATGTCTATCTATGAATGAGGACACCTTCCTTTATCTATAAAGATACTGGACTCACTCAATATCGAATAAAGAAAAAACACAGCTATCTATCCCCCCCAAGGAATGATTTACTAAGCCTATGCATGTTATTCACTAGTTTTAACAACTCATTGGATGTGATAAATATATTAATTTTCTTATTATATCCCTCAAATGATTATTGAAATGTTTATCTATATTGGGAAAACACTACTACCCTCCTCTTAAATAGTGTTTGGATAGTCATCATAAAGGGTATCCCATCAATGCAGCACAAATTCAAAACGTAATTAACCAATATAGTATTCTAATATCAACAAAAAATTAAGTTCAAAAGATTTTGATAATTTACAATAGCAATCTCTACCAAAAACTACATACAAGGAACACTCTCCATCATCAAAAGATTACAGCCTTGGGAAGTACGATCCTTCTACTCAGATCACAACAAGAGAATTAGATAGGTTTACGCCTTTCAAGTTATGATTTTTAACCAACTTAAATACATTATCAATGATATCCCAATAAGTTTTTAATCACTTTATTATTAAATATATCATAAATAAAATTATTAAAAAAATACCTCAGCTGACTGATTAGTGCCACACCACTGCTTATCAGGGTCCTAATGGGCCACTATATAAAGAGGTTAGTACTGAATATTTTTATAACATTGTATTTATAAATATAGAGAGAAATAAATAAATTTCCTACATGATAACTATCAAAAATAACCTTGGGTGAAATCCTCCACCATAAAAATAATTCTTTCAATGGTATGGATAAGTCCAAATAAAACCACAGGACATACTTCATTAGGGACCATACATGAGAAGTGTGGTTTCTAAATAGGATTATTTTCAAAATTCCCATCACATGAAGCATGGATGAATCTATATGAATCTAATTAATTGGTTAATTTGATTACTACATTTATAGTAATCCCTTCTAGTTTGTTTTATAAAAATATTTGGTCACAAATGATCATTATTCAATACCTTTCCCATTACATCCTTCACAAAAAAGAGAATTTGTGAGGAAACCATCGATGAATAAAGTTGAGAAATAGCTCACATTTCTCAATAATTTAATTTATATATTGGAGAAAACTCTCAAAATACATTCAAAATTTATTATACATGGTGTCATTTTTCTAATGAAGTTCAACCCATCGTGACATGCTCACACTAATATAATTTCCATGGACTTCATGGACTAATTTAATTATTTATAAATCACTTTTTTGAATATGGGTTTCATACCATAAGAATATGAAGTCCAAATAGGTTCCAAAAATAATTATTTCAAAGAGATATTCAATTATTTACATCACAACTCCACGAAGTCTCTCTTTATACCCAATTCTTATTTTGATCAATACACATACTTATTTTAATGGTTTACCATAGGTCACCACTCAAAATAATTAATTCATGTATTTATATTCATGATATAATATATTTTATGAACCCGTATAATATGAATTAATTCTCACTAACTAAGGATAATCTTTATCAAAATCTAATGTTTTTCATTACATTGCACATTTTAGGGGTCATAACCACTATTATAGAAAAAATTTCACCACAACAGACAAAACCCACCCGATCCACACAATTTGAAAAAACATGATGATTCACACATTGGAAAACAAAACACTATATTGTGGGTACCATCACACCTCATTGCTACAATATGATAATTTCATAAAATAATTCTTCTGCTATAAAAAGAAAAAAAAATTAGTCGACCAGAAGGATAAGGGGATAACACTAAATTTTAATAGAAAATATATGGGTAGATAAAATCCATGTCAAATTTACAGTAGAATAAGAAACTCACAAATATATAGAACTAGGTGAATAGGGTGAACCAATATAAAATATAATGATGTTATATGAGGAAATAGGACCAAGCCATACATTGATTTGCATATGTTCCCACCCGAGAATGGGAATCCCATACATAAATCATCTTACTTCTCATGAAGTCATCCCTATATAATGGTTAGAATCCAACAAAATAGTGGTGATAATGTGAATGAATCACCTCATATCACAATAGAAATGGCTCTCACACCACAAGTTCTCTACCCAATACCCATGGTAATCATCTTGATGTATAGTAAGACCATTTCCAGATCCACTATATATGATATAGAAATTCCTTCCACAACACCACTCTATATATCTTTGGATGAAAATATAACTTGATATCATAGCTAGGGTTCATTTATACCAAGATTTCCAATATACAACAGCCCACTTAAATGAATATGACAAAGGTGGTGTCACAAGAATACTCAAATAGTTTCCAACTACCCTTTATCGTGAGTATTCTCGAATAATTGAGATCAATGAAATTATCTATAAAAACAAACCTCTATAACACCTCACAATGCTCACATGATTCAATTTTTTATAAAATGGGTCTTCCTCCATGAAAATGTATCATCATCCTCTAATGAGTAATCTATCCAAGAAAATATCAAAAAACACCAACCATGTTATTGAAATCACCTTTTATGTTTAAATCATCAACTAACTACTCATAATTATATATTGGAAGCTCAATACATGAAATAAAATATGGTAGTATAATTCTAAACTAGATGAATAATAGAGTCCTAGACTTTAGGAGACCCCATTATCTATATCAAGCACAAGGGTGGAGAGGGTACCTTAAATAATTTAGTGAGTACACCTCCAAACCATGTCTCATGAAATAACCTTCAATCGCTAATTGTCTGGGGGTGAGAAGAAAAAATGGAATTTTCTCATCACTACCCTTCCTTTATATACAATCATGATATCACTAGGTGTCATCCTAAAATAAATAAGTTTAATTTTTTTTGTTAAATTATATATGGATGAGATGACATAATAAGGACATGAAAGTTCATAATTAACAACTATATTTTTCATATACCAACTAAATAATACCATATGATCTGTTTCGCACGGTTTTAGTTAAAAAATAGGTTGTTAGAGTATAATAATTTGGATATGTTGACCACTGTACCTATATAATTTCTCAGATTCGGTTACAAAGACTGAATACACCATTATCACAATTTTACAATGATCATAATCTACACCTCATAGGACTACTTAAACCAATCATTATCCATCATATTGTACATCACTAATTCCACTCTAGCATAGTATGACTCAAGAAAACCCCACCTGGGTTAGCGATAAACTAGGATTTCCACCCCAATCCTTTGTCTAATAGGCCAATGGATGGTGACTATCACTGAGAAGTCACATCACACCCATGTGAAGCATTATTATATAACAACCTAAAACATGTATATCTCCTATTGAAAATCCCATAAATGAATAAAGAAAAAACATAATTTATCAACTGAAATGAAAGTAACAAATACATTATACATCTACTGAAACTTATAAGATAACCACTATGAATAATGTAAAGTAAAAAAGTGGGGAAAATTCTGGTGATAAAGACTATAAATGAAAATTAACAACCATCGAAAGAAAATAGGCCCTCTTTGTATGATGGATTAAAACATGAAAAAATAATTCTACCTATAGCACATAGTTAAATAAAAAAAATCAAACAAAACATCCACCAATGTCTCTAGGGATCAGATATAGAAAATCTATATAAACTATATACACACACATATCAATCTTTGACATTTGTATCACCAATACCGACACAATATTCATGTTCTAATGTCATGTATAGGTGTGAGTATAAACATGCTATGTTGGAAACCCCAAAGATCATACAGGGAGAATGAATCAACAATCAACTCAACACTTTACATATGAGGTTTCCATGAGATGGAATATAATAATGAACAAAAAACAAAGTCATCTAATGACCCTTGATATTTTCAAGTAGTGAAAGAGAAGTTAATATAAATAATACAGATATGATCATCCCTAAAAGACCTAGGGATGATGATAAATCCTAATCATCATCTCTTCTACCCTAAAAATCCACTATGAATGGGTAACTAGTGGGGATCATAATTCAGAAAGAGTCCATAAATCCAGAAGTAGACATCTTATGGAAATATCAAGTCATAAAGGAAACCGCAAGAGTACCGATGAACCATAAGTCTGATATAATACAACTCTACAAAGGCTTAAAATTTCCACACTACATCTAGAAGCTAAGAAGAGGAGTCTTCTCAACCATGATTCTCACTCAACCACTAAGGCATGACTTGCTACCTGAGTGTAATGAAAAACCCATATATAATTAGAAATATGATCAATTCCCATAGTATGACTCATGAAAAATATGTATCCATTCCTTAAAATGATAACGGAGGATCCCTACCACCTTATTGTGATGGAAACAAATAATTATATATATGATAATATCAAATAATATATTTATATTTGGCTGAAATACCAACTCATAAATAGATGATATATGCCCCATACTATGGGTAAAATGATGACTCTAACTAATACCACATATTGGGGATCCAAACCCTGTGTTTACATGAAAAAAATACAAACTCCCCAAGAGGATATAACTCCAAATATTAAAATACCTAATAATCTTAGAAATAAAGAGGGTGAAATGTACATTAGGAATTACTATTCCTTGTAAAGGTAATGTACAAGACTTGTCCTATGGGTACATGATGTGTTGTCTCAATCCAGACACATGTATGTGTTTGTTTTTCCAATTAGGGATATTCAAGGCTAAATAAAAAATATGTATAATAATTCACATGGTGATTAGGGTTCAGTTTCATAACTCAGTGTGATGATCTACATGATTTATGTTCCACACACTGGTAGATGTGGTGTGGCATCAACGTACAAGGTATTGGGCCTTCTAGGATTCTTTGGGAAGATACATCCTATGAAGAATGGCACATGTAATCAATGGTAACATGGTGTATGGTACCATCAAAAGATCACGTGAAAATTTTATTTTCCATAAACCCTAGCACTGCAGAATCTAAATTACATAATGTGAGTTCTTTTAAAATACGTGTTGTGTTGTTAGGAAATTTTTATAAAGTTATGCAATTCTATGTGTATCTGAATTTTTATGATTATTACATTGATTATATCACATAAACATACCAAAAAACCTTTTAATTTTGTTGATCGACGAACTTGTCCTTTTCCATAAAAAAGATTTTGTCTATCCTTCATCAGAAAAGATGAATCCCCACTATATCTTGTGTCATCTTCAAATCATAATTCACTGACTGGAAATCATTGATCTTATATAACTTCCTTGATTAATCATTGAACATCATAACTCCCAAATAATAATATTTTTTAATTCTCAAATAAAATCATAATATTTTTCAATTCTCAAATAAAGTAGTGTCAATTCAAGGTTTGATCATCTTTAATCCTAGATTCATGGTTGAATCATAAACCTATCATAATAAAATGATGAAAAAGAAATAATTTAGGGGGAAAATGAAAAATCTAGAATGGTAAGTTTCAATGATGAATTTATTTTATTTTCCATTATTTATAGTTATAGAAACTGAAAAAATATGCAAATATTAGAAATTTTAGGAAACATAATTTATCAATTATAGATTCAATAACGGTTGTTCAACAAGGATTTATAAATGATGAATTTGGATTTAATTCTTATGTGACTAAATTAATAAATTCAATGATATAGAAAATTTTGCATAATTCTACATAAAAAATTCAAACCTCAATGATGGATTGTTCTTTGGTGGAGAAATAATTCACTAGATATGTCTTTGACATTTTTTTGTTTTCTTTATTGACTCCACGGATATCTATGATCAATTGAAATCTATGATCAACTTTGAGTTTGTTTGTAAACATCTATGTAACCCAGCATGCTATCCCCTTCCCTCATAGTTCAATATGGTTATGTAGCTAAATAACAATATTTTCTAAGAGAATCTTATATAGACATAGATTATGTCACATATTAAATTAATTAAAATTATATATTTAATTCATCTAACCATATAAAACTATCAATGAATACACATTTCTATAGAACCCATTATGACCAAGGCATATGTCATGTTTGAAGTAAAAAATACACTCCAAATTCAACTATGGTCTTTGTTGCCAAACATAATGATCTTTTTGAGAGATATAATAATTTTACTAGAAATACACATGAATGAAGTAAACAATAATATAATATTTTTATTATATTATTTTTGAATCCAAATCCTGAATTCATTTCCATATCAAATCAACTTGGTGGTAGAACCCATATTCAAGAAAAAAATGAACACTAATAAAAAAATTGGTCCCAAAATCCAGGTTAAAATGACCATTTTCCCATGTGGTGATCTTTGGACTTCAAAACTCAAAATCATGTTGAGTTCCATGCAGGTAAGAACCTAATCGACTATAATTATTATTACCATCAAGAGGAATAATGTATGGATCATATAAAATATTAAATTTCATGACCCTATCCACAATAATCTGAAGGATTAATTTTTAGTATTGATCAAAGAATTTTTAATCGATGCAATAAATGGTTTCTAGGACCTTTATTTAATGGATGTATTGGATAACCCTAGTGTAGGTAGAGTCTATAGCCTTTATAATTTTCCAAATGGTATATTTTTATCAACTGATACCCTTCAACTAATGAAGTACTAGATATAACTACTAATGGAAAATAACCCACATTTTGAAACTAATTACAGGGTTAATAGTGGAATTATATGTTGATGATCTGTTTTCAATATCAGAACATATTTATGACCACTATTACAAATATTTTGTATTGTTCACTAAGATATGGTGGTTTAAACTAATGATATATCGACTAAATTTTGAATTTCAAGTGAGTTTAAGGTAATTATTTAGATATTTATTTTCCCACCATGTTTTCCAGATCAGTCCCAAAAAGAATAAAGAAATCCTTGATAGATCCCTATCTCAAAAACTCTAATATTTAAGGAGAAATCATGGATTAAATTCCTATATATGAATGTTTATTGTGAATATCATAAGAAAGTGTCTACCCTATATGAATCTAATGAGGAATAGTGATCCCTACCTGTGGGAATAATATTTCTATTATAAATTTGATAGTTTAATATATTAACTATAACACTTAATGGTGTTAATATTTCCTATAAAAGTAAGGAACCTATTTTATAAGTAGAATATATAGAATATTCACATAGTAATTTAGTTTCCTTTAAAAATTATAAGGGTATTTAAATTGTTTCTATTACCATAGATGGAAAATTTTAGTATCTGAGATTTAATACAAAATAATAGAGATTAATTTCTTATTTTGATCTTTGTAGTTTTTAAGATATAAAATTATCTACAACACCATGAAGTTCACATTTTATCCCATGTCAATCCCTTAGAATATATCCTATGTTACCCTATGTTACATATGTCCATGTGTGGATAGGGTTTCATTATTCCGAAATTTCAAATTTGGTTCTTTTATCAAAAGAAAACCAATGGGAAAGACCTTGTAGACACACCTTCCACACATCAAACTTCAATTAAATTTCAACTAAACAATACAATTTCTGAAAATGAAGTCTTATCCATCAATGAAAGGTCCCAAAAACAGGTTCAGAGTTCTCATTACAAATTATATTTTGTTAATTTAATTTAAAAAGTGATTTATAGTCATTGATCAAAAATAAAAATGGATAATACGCAATCATTAAGTAAAATATCATAACCCTACTCAATTGTAATAGGGAGTTGTTGGTGAAATTTCCCATCAAAACAGTTATTTATTACATTTGACAGCTATATAGTGCCCATGTGGGGGCATTTGACAAGTTTTACATTATCCTCACAAATCCCTATTTTGATTAAATGATCACCTATGTTTCGTATTAGAGATTATTAGATCAATTTATCAATAATTAAATAGAGTATCACAAGTATAAAAATAGTTTTTTTCATCAACTTTATTATGTTTTTAAATAAATTTTTGAGGAAATTCCATTACATGTGATGTAGTAAATATATTTTTACTAAAATTTATTAAAAAAATTTTAAAAATATTTACAACATAGATTATTATTAATATTTTACTTTTCTATGTATTTTAAAATTTATTGTTTATAAATCAATTTGAAAATGATTTTTTTCAATATATTATTTAAAAAATGTGAAAATTCATGTTTTCTTCCAAAATTTGAAATAAATTATCTCAAAAATATTTTTTCATTTTGTTTTTGAAAAAAAAATATAAGAAATATTTTAAAAAAATCTTGGGAGAATTTGTAACGCAATATTGTTCTTTTTTAGAATCAACATTAATAATAAAAATTTCACATGATATAATAATATGTTTAAAATTATAAAACTAATAGATTTAATGGTAATTCAGATACATAGTAAAAATAATAATATAATAGTAATAATATTGTTATGGAAAAATAAAATTATATTAAAATAAAAAATTTCATTGATCTTAAATATATACAAGGATATTTCATAAATTATAACGTTAATATAAATGCCTTCGTCATTTTTAAAATTAATACCATCATTTATCTCATCGATGAAACACTATTTATCTTCTAAATGAACATTCTATGATGTTTGGTTGGTATGATTGATGAATGGTATGAGAAATAAAAAAGTGGGAGAAGATAATGTTGGACCAATAGATTTAAACATGGAGGATGAAATTGAAATATGAGATTGAAATGTATCAAAGGTTGTAATATTTGATATATCTCTAGTAAAGAAAAGGAAATGGGAGCATAATTTGAAAAAAAATGATTTTTAAATGTTTCTCAAGAACAAAATTGTATATGTGAATGTTAAATTACAGGGATGTGATTAAAAACATTAAATTTACATGTTTGCGTCTAATTCTTTTTTAACAATTTCTATTTAAAAATGGATGTTGAAAATATTTTCTAGAATTTTTTTTGTTTCAACTATTAAATTGACGAATATTATAAATTATTTAATTCTATATTTTTAACAAATATTTTTTAATAATCCAAAATTAAAAAATATCTTATATGTTTTTTTATCATTATTTATTCAAATGAAAAATATTAAATATTTTCTGAAATATTTTTATTATTTTTCTTTCAAAAATAGACATTAAAAATATTTTAGAATATTTTAAGAGCATTAGTTACTGACATATCCATTGTTATAAAAACCTATTTAGTGTATTTTAGTAGGTTATTTAATAAAAAACATAATTTTTTTACATCATTCATTAAATAAAAGTTGTTAATGTAGTGTAGTTATAATTTCGTTTTCTACTAGAAGATGTTAAAGAGATTGATCTCAAACTGCCTTGGGAAGATTCCTCATCATTAAAATTTTATAAAATAGCTACTTGGATATCCATTATCATAGATTATCTATAACATCTATTTCTTTTGTAAGATTAAGTTATAATATAATATATCTATAGAATACCGGTGAACCATATCCTCCAAGCCTATTAGAAGTCCACAAAGATACTCTAAAAATGAATTTTGAGGGGGTCCTAATGAAGGTCAATAAATTCATATGGACCCACAAGGTAATGAATGGGGTCCTTATATGTATATGTAATGAACATAAAGTAGTGACAAAATTGAACTATAAAATTAAGATGATTGAGTATTTTTGGTCGTCAATGATAAATGACTACGTAGAGTTCAAAAATAAATTTCTTACATTCTTGGTTCATGCCAATTTGATTCATCAATATATAGATTTATTAGATTCCCCAAGGCACTCCTATACATTTTTTATATGAATATATCATGTGGATATACCCATTTAAGAACTTTCAAATGGGTAAATTCAGCACCATTACCACTTACATTTTCTCCAACTAGGTTAGAGTTTTAATCATTGTGTAATTCAAGATGAAATTTTTCATTAATTTCATAAAATAAAACCTCATTAGTATATTTTATTATATATATAATATCCCCTAAATAATTCCATAAAAATATATTAACATGAGTTGAAAATGATATACTCAAAGTAAATAATCTATTCTTACCATTCTTCTCTCTATCATGTTATTTACAATGAGAGGAAAATGTACTTCCACTAGAAAATATCAAATATCCTATAGAATATGATATACTAGGAAAATGGTAAATGGCATGATAAAAATATCAATGTATTGTGGGATTATCACCCAACTACATGAACCCCAAAATAGGTGATCCTAAAATCCCTAGTGTTTTAGATGAATGTTATATTTCCTATTCCAGTCCAATTACCCTCTCTAAAAATATTCATTTATGACCAACTAGCAGGATATGAATGATCAAAATATTTTTTTATGAATTTAGAAATGAAAATAAAAATAGGTTTTTGAATCATTTATGACATTTATGTTCACATAAATCATATAACCCAAGTAATTATCCATAATATATGTAATTGATCATTCAATAAATGAGAACTAGTGTTATCTTTGAAGACGCCAATGATACCCAAGAAGAATCCCCTAAATATGTATCCCAAATTAGAGGGACCGTATATAAAATTCTTGGACTACCTAGCTATGAATACTCTGTGATCACCTTAGTTGGATAGTGGATTTCTCACCGCATTAAAACATGATTACATAAAAAAACTTCATGTAAAACATTCGTATGTAATCCACAGCTACATTCTACATGAGATTTGAACTATGATGTTTGAAGTCCTTTCTATAAGATGTTAAACCGCATGGTACACAGTCCTTATTATATGACAATAAACATAAGAATTTTTCACTTTATTTACAAAAAATGATAAATGAAAAAAATACTCTCTCGTCATTGTATTATATTATACTATTGAAACCAAGTACTCTTATTTTATATGAGAAATACATTTATAAGTGCTTTTCACAACACCTTACCCCAAATTATCTTATTCCACACAAAGTGGTGACATAGATTTTTTAGATCAATGGGTGGAATGAATCCTATTTCCACTGAATATATAGTGATTTCTGGTTCTTCTATCATGTACCCCACTATAAATTTATTTTTCATCTCATTTCCCATTATACACTAGTTTTTGATTCCTCACTAATTCCTTTTTAGTCTAAACCCACCACTCCCATACAATGGTTCCTTTTTTATTAACCCCACATTCCCAATATTACACTATGACATCTAAATGTCATTTTTATTCATGATGATCTCTATTTAAAGTGGTTATACTATTAGAACTTCATATAGATTTATTCCCCTTACCACAAAATACTTATTGTTAACTAGATATTCTCTCCTGGGCCAGGCTGAAAAATATCACCTTCACGCCATTCCATATTTGACCACTGCAATTAATATGACCATTAATTCATTTTATTTTTTCACTGTCATATATTTATTATGATACAACTTTTAAATAAAAATATGTGTGGTTTTATTCTTATTTCAAATGGATATATATCAATACCTGAATATTTTATTTGGGGTCAAGTTTCAATCACATATCAATCTCATCCCTATTTCCCTTCACCAACATTTTGTGATCTAATATCAATTCTCCTTAATTTATATATCAATTATTTATAAGTTTATATAATTTTATGTAAAATCCATTTGATAAAATTAAAATTAGAACATTCCTCACCCTTTATGGGAACATATATTTTTTAAAGTACACCTAATGTGTGAGATATTTGAGGTTGGATAATCCATGTATGGTTATTTTTTAGCAGTGCATCTAATCTAAAGGGGTCCCCTTCTCCATGGTGATGAAACATGTCCCACAAATACGACCTATGTATAATTATCCACAAAAATACATTTTAATTAAAGAAAATATTCATTAATGAAATGAACTTTTTATTAAAGTGAAGTGGATTCCTTCATTCAAACATGATCAATGATCATCCTTATGATATTTATAATATAGTATAGTAATTGGAATGTCATTCAAATTATGATTTTGGTTTTCCTAACATTTCTATTTAAAACTCATCATGCATAATTATAATATTTTTTTTTATGATTTACAACACCCAACATTTTTATGATTGAGGGATTGAAAAATATTATTGTATTTTATTCATTTGTTACGTTTTCAAATCACTAAAATAACCTATATATCTAATTATAATTTCTTATTACATGGTTATTCATACATATTTTACTAATCATTAACATTATGTAAACACTATACTCATTACACGAACAACCCTATTAAATTCAACCCCATACACCATGTCACATGAGAATAAAGTGATTAAAACTATGGAAAGTGTTATGATACATAATACTATAGATAACCAATATGTCTCAATAATTAGAACCTTAAATATAGATACATAGTTTTTGGTCAAATTTATATGAACTTAAACATCATACATATCATCCCTAGGATCTGATAAAGGATGTTCAACATGGAATTTGATTTATTATTTACATTGAGTTCTGAATTTATTCTAAGAAGTGAAATTATCCTTTAGGTATAAGATTAATGACCATAGACTTTATTTGAAACCTTTGGTATGTGATATTTTAGCTTAAAAAAAGAGATATTCTTTTTATCAAAGTTATACAATCTTAAAGTCCACTCATATAATTTTATTCCTAAACTGAAATACCAAAAACATTCTAAAATTTAAAGACAAAACTATTTTAGATGAAAACCTAAAAAGGGAGTTTTCAAATAAATATTTCCATTATTCTCTAATCCCACCATTTAAATAGCCTACAAAAAGATAAATAAAAAAAGAGAATAAGTGATAACTATATTTTAGTAGTAATATTTGGAATCAAAAAATTTCTAGGCACTTAATGTAATTCTACATGTTTAGGAAAAAGTTTGGAATATTTGAAATGAATAGTATCTAATTGGTTAATTTTTCATTGTATTACACCATGATTTTAAACATTAATTTTTGGTTCTTCATTTAGATCTCGTTAGCTACACTTAATTTAGGAAAGATTTTTTTTTAAAAAGTTCAATGACCTTTATATTGAAGTGATACCTTTGATCTATGTTTTGTATCCTTAAACCTCAAGAGACCAAATTTTATCTATAATCTATTTCTTACTTATCATGGTTTCTTACATCAATGTTGCTTCCCCTTTACATTAGGTTTCTTATAATTATATTGAACTATAAATCCCCTATTGGTGTGATATCTTGTGACTCTGAACCAAGAGACACAAAATTTCCTATGTTATGTGACCCAAAATGTCATCAAATTGTTATTCTAATATTAAATACCCTAAAAAATAGAATAAAGTTACATTAGTCTAATTAATTAATAAATGAGCATTGGGTGTCCCATGGAAAAATTTATCCATCACCTACTGAGTGAGAACCATTATAAGACCTAGAAAAAATTAAGTAATATAACATAAATTGGAAAAAATATTTTAGAATCCATACCTAGATATTGAATAAATTATTCCATGACAACTAGGACTACATGTAAAACATATTCCAGTTCCTTTGAGACACTTTCCTAGGTGTTCTTCCCACATTTGTAACATATAAGATGTTGAATCTTATTTCCTTCTATTAATTTATCACATGAATTTATATGAATCACAATTTTTCTATTTATTAATTTTTGTTATATTTCTAAACAATTTAGGATATTAAAAAAATTCAAGATAATTATCTAATAATAACTATAATATTTTCATATTCATATTTGGTATCATTTGGTTGCTCTTTGGGATAATCATTGCATTTTCCATTTCACTCATTGTTAACTCAATCCTCTAAATCCCAACTATTATCTAAAACCACTAAATTTAGTTTCAGTATAATGAAATAACAATTAAATTGTGTGACATTATAATAAAGGAATAAATCCTAATATTCTCTAAATTAGAACACCATCATTTTAAGATAAGGTACTGTATGTCCATCTGAATTAACTTTTAGTTTATTATTGGTTTATTCAAGTTGTATCCTCTTATTCTTCATAACCTAATCCATAAAAATAAATACCCCCATCTATGATATAATATGTTATTACCCACTTGTGAAATATATACATATTTCATCATTTTATTCAAACATTCACTACATCTCATAATAATTCACACCAATGAAAAAATAGTTTTAGTGTATTTAGAGATTGTACATAAATGAATTATTTTAAATCAAATTGAACACTTATCCATAATATCTCTAAATTAGCCCCCCTTCAAGAAATATCATTTTTAATACTATTATTTATAACCTAGGGAATATAAACATAAGAAATGGGTGAGATCAGATTCTTGGTATGGTTAAATATAAGAGATAACAGTCACAGATCACAAGTGATCATAAAATGAACATGTGGTTAATAGAATAGAATTAAGGTACCTAAAAATAACATTAATAAATAATACATAACAAATAATATATATCATTAAACAAGAATCATGTCATATGTATTTTTCAATAACATGATAAATAAGTCATGATATTTGAGAAATATGAGTCAATAATCATGAAATTTGTAAAATTCAGAACATGAGAATGTGGAATAAAAAGAAGCATTGTAATTATATTACATGTAAAGGATAACCACAAATAAATTAATATCATAATGGACTAGTATAATAATACACCCTTAATATATTAAAATTGGGATAAACAACCAGACACCATTAATATTTTGACATAGGATACCCCCCCCACAACCTTTAACCATTTGTACATGGACTAATCAACCATGCCCCATAACATTTTATACTTATTATAGACAATTATTCCCAAAAAAATTGTAATTTGGTTAACAACTCATCCCACGTAATATTTTTTAATTGGGATAACCACTTGTCCCCCTTAACAATTTGGAGATAGGATAACCACCCATGTTATATAATCTTGTGGAATTGGGCTAACCACTCACTTTCCATAATCCTCTAGACATAGGCTAACCACCCCCACCCCCATTATCGTTTGGAATTTCTCTAACCACCACTACCCAATAAACAATCAGAATTAAGATAACCACTCTTTTATCATCCCAGTTTCATGAGATATAAAACATTACACACTCATCACTCAATAATAATACATATATTGGGAAACATTCATAATTTCATCATTGATTAATTTAACTGTGAGAAAAAAATTGTGTTATGATTATTTAAATAGAATATGATTATAAGACTTCCAGATAATGAAGGTGGATTATATCATTAGATCAAATCCCTAGGGAAATATATGACACCATAAAGGATGTTATTATAAATGAAATATACTTTATAATAGTGTAATTTAAAATTATATTAAAAAATAATAGGAAAACCACTTTAAATTTTTAATAAATATTATTTCAATGGAATTATATTTTTTTAAAAAAATTCGACATTATTTTTTTAAAACATAAAATGTTTAAAAGGAATTTTCATGAATAAAACTAAAACTATAGCTCGAAAGTGAATCTGTAAAGACACAATAAATTAATATTCCTTTCAAAATATGTAAACAAATTTAATAGAGAACACCCACCATAAAAAAAAGTAAAATGTGATTGATTTTAGACATTTTAAAGAATATAAATAACAAATATAAATTCACCTTAATAAATCAAAACGTATAGGGTGGGATAACTATATTAATAAATAAATAATATAAACATGAAGGGAAAAGGTTACCATCTAAAATGGAAGGAATAAGCTCAAATCAACATACGTACATACTTTTTATTGAATTATTAACTAGAGAGAGGTGAATTTATATGAAGAAATGTAACCATATAAATAAAAAAGATGAATAAAATATATTGGTAAATATACAATATATCCCAATGGAATTTTAAACATAAATTAATTTATTTCAAGTTCATATTATAAAATAAATATCAACAATTACTTTGGACATCCATGAAAGAGCATTAACCCCCTATATAATTAATATATCCATAATAATAATTTATATAATGTAATTATTAATATATATTACCTTTTAATATCATTAAATATGACTATTTATTACACATTTATTAGTTATTTAGTGTCTATTTTTATCCTCATATGTTGGTAAAAAAATTCGTACATATTTCATAATGATGATGTTGATACCCATTATTGGATAAAATGGTCATCATTAAAATATTATTCAATGTAGTGAAATCATTGTACTTAAATGATATATATATTATTATGTTAATTTTATTAATGTTTTGGTAACAGTTCATGTGAATACAATCCTCAATGATAACGTTTCAATTAATTTTCCAAAAAAAACATTAAATGAATTTTCATTTTTATTATGCTTAAAGAGCCATATAAATAACATAAATTACTCCATAATATATAATATTAATAGTATTAATTCTTTGATATATATTTATGATTTTTTTGATAGAAATATCAATGAAATTATGCTCTGTGTTTCATGGCAATTATTTACATCCATATTTCAAAAGGTAGACATTTACTTAGTTTAAACCAGAAAATATTCAAAATAAATTTTATTAAGGATACTGGGAGTATGTGATCATTATTTCCTTTTGGAAGGGATTATTTCCAACTCTATGACACTCTTATAAATTTATTTCACATTCTAAAATATGACCAAAATCACAATGAGGGACTTTTTACCATTGTGTCATTGATTTGATCCAAATCATATGTTGATGTGAACATATATTTATATTAGAGGTCATCCTTTTTTATATTATTAATTAGTGATAGCGTTATTTAAATACTTGTAGCTGGATACATTAGAATATAACATTGTACTTGTAGGTTGTAGGTTTCATGGTGTTGGGATCAGTCATAGGAAAATGGATTCTTATGTATCCCTATAAAGGGAATATAAACCTAGGTACTTCTGTGTCCCTTAATGGGACCTGTAAAAACTTTTATGTTTGTATTACAAGGATCCATTCCAAGTAGTTTATTGTCATGTGTAATTAACAATTATATTTAAGGTTCCTTGGACACATTATTGGGACATTTCAAATTGATTATGTTTTTAATTATGATTTATAGAATATGGAAGACCCTATGTTGCCTCTAGAGGAGGGTTGTTGGATTTAAATTGATATATTTATAGAAAATGGATACAATATGGGTTTTTTTGAATATAGTATAAAAAATAAATAATTTAAAAAGTATAATAGATGAAAAATAAGTGGATTTGGGAAAATATGTGATAATTATTTTATCATTACTTAATTAATACACAACTTGAACAAGTTTCTTATTCTTAATTTATTTTTAGGTTTTGGTGTAATCCATCGGTTGAGGGTTAACGAAGTTCTTGGGTACCCATAAGACTCTGAAACAATACAAAAAAGACTAATCCTTAAACTAAGATTCATGTAGTAAAATTCCATCATATTTTCATGATTAATGGATTTAAAGAAATAGTGTAATATCAATTTTTATGTAAAGCGGTGGATCTTATGTAGTCCAATTGTAAGAACATAAGTCACAAATATATAATTACATAATGATCATTTATGAAATGAAATTTTCTTCAATTTAATGGACCAATGTAAATTAGATAAATTTGAAAGAAAAATTTCAAACCAAAATATACACAAAAAATTAGATAATTATCCATCAACACTACCCCATTAAAGTGTGTATATCCCTCTCAATGGCCACCAAACATTTTTCCCTACATCAATTGGTGAAGGAAGCTCTAGTGGAATGTTTCCTTCTGATCAACTCTCCCTGTCATGATATATATATAAAGAACCTTTTAATTGGTTAGAGGATTCTGTTGTGTCTCCAATATTTTATAACATTTTCTCCTTTTTGAACAAGAAAACATGATTCCTGAGGTGCCAATTTATAGGAAATGTGGAAGGTGGTTTTTCAAACCTAGGTTTTTAAATACGAATGTCATAAAAGTTTTCAAACAAATAGTCTTATCCCCAATTTTACAAAACTATATTTTTTTTCACCACCCTTTTATATATTCCCCAAAGTTGTGGAATAATTTTTTGTCCTATAGTAGGAGATATATATGGCTTATAGATGTTACCAAAAGACTATGAACAATGAATATTCTCTCTAATGATGGCATGTTTTAAGCCTCAAAATGGATGAATTTGTATACTTATCATTCTAGAGAATTTTATCCCACATTTATTATATAATCCCAATATATTTAATCCCAAATTAATCCATGTATTAATAGAAGTATTCTTTTTATTCTTCATATTTTCTTCGGAACTTGCACATTTTGTCCTATTTTTCTTGAATTTCATAGTGTGCTATCTAAATCCCATCACCCTACATTGTAATCATAAAAAAAATTCCTTTTTAATAGTGATAAACATTAAATTATTGAATAAAATATTAATTTAAATTATTCATTATATTTCTAGTTTATAATATAAAATCAATTTAACATAGTTGTGTAAGGTTGAAATAAAATAGTGAATCCTATAATTATTACACCCCCACACCTATGAATTTTCACTCATGCAAAAAAGTAATATTTCCAAAAAGTATTCAGGAATTTATTCAAATCATCTTGAATATTTAACTTTAAAATAATATTTACTTTCTGATATCACTATGATCAAATAAAAAAACCACACCTATGAGTTATTTCTTGAGGCCATGAAAAAAGATGTCTCATAACTTATATCATAACTAAATTCATGGATATGTATGATATTAGTCTCAGTAAGGAATTAAAACGACAAAAAATTCACTAAATAAACATGTGTGTTTGTCTATGAAAACCATTCCATTCTATTATTTTTTCTTCATATATAGAAAATATAGGTTATTATTAACTTTTTCTTTTTCATTATTACTTCTCTAGAACATACCCTACATCATTTGCAATCAAATTTCCCGAACTATGCTCTTAATAATTTCTAGAAGTAATATGATAATTACATAACCTAGATATAACCATATGTTTTACATTTCATCTCCCCCACTCAATATTTTCTTCTGTTTTTTAGGGCATACAACACTCAGATTTTAGGTATACACACATTGGTCAATATATCTTAGTAATGAGAAAGATCAAATAAGGAATAAACATTTAAAAAATATATTTATAAATCTTATAAAAGTTAACCTAAAATATTTCTACCTTCTATTGTGTATGAAATATTAAAACTTAATGGTTGAGTGCAATGTGGGGTGGAGATATTTTGTTACAGTATTAACCTGTAAACAACTTACATATACGGTATAAATCATCTTAATGATTTCACAGAGATACAACCATTTCTACTATTGAAAACAACCGGTTTACTAAAAAACCACCCCATAATGTTAAATTATTTCTAAAACATAGCAATCAGTGAATGAAGTTTTCGTAAAATATTAAAAAAATTATGAAATATGAAAATTAGTCATGATATTTCAATATTATCCTTAATTACATGGTCATAAAAATTGAGGATTCATGCCCAAAGTCAGGGGGTTGAAGATACTATCTAGTAAGTGAAAAAAGAGAAAAAGTATAAAGTGTATGAAAATACTAATAAACATAAGAATTTTAGGGAATGTAAATACACTACTAATCAAGTGAAAATGGAAAAGATGAATAATGGTGAAGAAAAATCTGAACTCAGAAATTTATCTACCCCCACCTAAATTGGGTAGTTTCTTTACTATAAGAAAAGATACTATAGGGAGGAATGATAAAACATGTCAGTTTTCACTAATAGGTTTCTTATTGAAGGTGGAGTTCCTGTTATGGGGAGTGAAAATTGATTTCTTTAAATTTATAATTTCACATACCATTAATGGTGGATGTTTGTTTTGTTTTTTTATTTAGAACCTGAACAACACAAATTTATAGACATTAGTAACAATATATTGGCCAAATCAGTGATATTGAAGCTTACCTATGTATTACCATATCCTTGCATCATAAAGGAATACCTTATACCCATTTTATAACTGATGATGAAGGATGATGAGGTCCTGGTATGCCTCATATGTCTCCCTATAGATTTTTGTGTTCTCATATGAGTCTCTTCAAATTTCCTCAACCTCCTATACCTAAAACATTCTATGCTCAGTTGTATGTGAGATGTTCATAATATATTATTTAACTACCCAATATGCATGATTTTCTACATCCATAAGTAACTGATAGGCCTTTCCAAACACAATTAGGTATGGTGACACTTTAATTTGGGTTTTAAAAACCATACATTATGTCCAATGTTTATCATCCAAGCATAAATTCTAATACATACTATTCGGTTACATCATTTTTTGAGATTTTCTTAACTTTATGATTTGAAATTTTTAATTTACCATTATTTTGGGGGTGATATGAAGTAGATACGTTATGTAAAACCCCATATATAAGAATACTGTTCTTCAGGATTATATTAGAAAAATTAAAATCATAACCCCAATTGATGAAAATTGGAAAAATAAAGCTGTTGAAAATATAATAGCTCACCAAACCAACAAAAACTCAAAAGTAATCATTACTTGCAGCCTTATCCTCCACCCATTTAGAAATATAGTACAAAACCTATACAATGTATACAAATCCAAATGTTTTTTAAAGGGCCCTAAGGACACAATACCACTAGAATCAGTGTTATCACACAATAATATGGATTTTTTGGGTAATTTAATTCCCCTTGAGGATATTTTAAGTGAATTGAAATGATATTCAAGACAGAAAAATGATGGGGATATCTATTAAAATTTTCTAATAAATTATAGACTCAATAGCCTTTCGATATATATGTTTAAATCCAATGTGTATCCCTCAATCCATATTGTTACAGTAACTCAAAATAGATGCTAAATCATGGTTAGGGATACATTGATGAACAACCTTGTCACTATAAATTATCCAAAAGTATGGGTCATCCAAAATCTAACATCTTGACACATTCTTAAGTCTGTGGGACTAAATTATATAGGGATACTATATTCTACAAAAAAAATTCACAATTTCTAAAAACCAAGGGATAAGTTCCATTAAATAATAAAGGTTCTAATCATGGAAGAATACTCTAATGAAGAGGGATGGTTCAATATAGTGGTCCTATGGTTATAAAATCCTTCTAATTTTTTCAATTAAAATATTCTCTACTCATTTATTATCATAAATTTTATCTTTAAATTCATAATGTTTGAGACACTAGTGAATTAGATGCGATGTTTATTTTAGTTTCTAGATGATATATTAGAGTGATTCATGGTTCGAGACCATAATCACATTAGATCCTAAAAGTTATGACCTAAATTTATCCTAATAAAATACAATATAAAAAAATTATTTTTTAGATGTGATGTAGTTTTCTTGGAAATGACCTAGTGGGCATTAAACACAGGCTATCACATGTAGATTGGGATTGATCTGTTGTGATATGACTACCCCATATATATTGCCAGAGGAGACACAAATGTTCTCCAATTGTAAATCCCACCAAGGTGGTTATATTACAATGAGTTATTTGAGACTCCCTATTAATTTTTTAATATAATCCTCAATGAAATTATCGAAAGTAATTTTTTTGAGTAAGTGGTAATGGTGGGGTATAGTACTTTTAATGTCATGAATGGAAAGATGTAAAAATATAGCATAAAATAATAACTTTTATATGTATCATACCAATTTTGGGAATGGTAGGGAAAAAGTGATTTCTATATATTATTTATATACATGGATACCATCCCTAGAAATGACATGCACAAGTAATATACCTTTTGATACTATGAAATTGATTTTAACATAATTTAATACATGATTCATTTCAATATATTGATGTTGTATAGAACCAACACAACTCAAACACTCATCAAAATAGGACTTATAAAAAATGAAACCACTCATTAAAACTTCCATGTAATTATCTAGATAATCAGGAAAAATACCAACCATGCATATCCAGAGACTACCAAGAGAATTGAAGACACCGAATGGTATCACCGAATATAAAAATTTTATAATGGTGAAATTAATGGTTTTACATTACTAGTCATCATGGGTAATATCGATTTGATGGTATCTATAATCCCCATGAAAAAAGTTATAGTGGGGCTTCACCACTAGCCCCTATAGAATCTGGTCAATGTAATGAAATGAGAAGTGGTCTTTACTTGTGTGTTGATTTAGTTTGTGATAATATATAATAAAACACCAACAATTCTATATATGGGTTGGAACCAATTAATTATATTCATTTTTAATTACTATCAGTCTAGTTTTATAAGGAACTACCTATAAATGATTGACCCATTGGCTGTGAGTGATGGGATAAATGATTCCATCAGAAAATAAATTAGATAACTCCATTATAACACCATCAAGGAGGCTTTCATTCATTCATTGTTGTTCCTTCCTACAATTTTATCCTCATCATCTAGAAATATATAATGCATACAAATTGATGATAAAACATCATGAAAAATAGAAACTATCTATACCGTTACTTGTTTGATCTCCATCAAAAGTATACAAAATAGTAATTAGTGATATGGAGGGACTCAACATGTTTTTATGATAGGAATCTTATTTCCATTCCCAAGATATAAATATATCATGTTTTGAGGAAGTGGTTTTAGTTCATAACTAGGGGATTTTGGATTGATGGTAGTGAATATAAATGTTAGAGGTCATTTTACTCATCTAACTACTCAATGGTAATGTCCTCATGAAATGAATAATATTTTATAAGTATATTAGTTTCATAAATGGTCATAGAATTTGTAGTTAACTATAAATCTTCAATTAAAACACAATATTTTCACTTTTACATTCTAACACTACACTCAAAAGATAAATCTCAAGAAAAACCATCACAGAGCAAAGAAGAGGGAAACA
The DNA here is from genome assembly GCA_963277665.1 of Viscum album. NCBI lineage: Eukaryota > Viridiplantae > Streptophyta > Magnoliopsida > Santalales > Viscaceae > Viscum > Viscum album. Next base: position 1,658,610,644 of record OY728163.1, read on the forward strand.
CATTAGAGTATAATTTGAGGAGAGAATATTTTTCTATGTGCCATTATATACTACTTACATAGAATAGATAGGATGAGTGGATTGATCTAAAATATGGTGTTTCATAGAGTATATGAAATTGTAAACATACCTTTTCCCACCAAAGAAACCTAGATAGAATATCATTGTAGAAATTGATGATTTTCTATGTTGTCATATAAAAATTCCTTTCGAGAATTAGAGGATCGTGACTTTGGGTTTTTTATCTTCCACATAAAAAATTGATAAGTTTTTTTTGTTGAGAATTTTTACATGCATGAGGACATAATTGATCTCACATGTTGGGTGTGTTGTGCTTCAGTTGGAAAGTTAAATGATTGTTCCCCTTTTTTAAACCTCTCCCTTGTGTAAATAATTATACATATAATGAGACATCACATTAATCATAGAACCAAATTAAATTTGTCCATCAGAATGAAATTATTCCCCAATGGTGTTTGGTATTGTAAAAGTTCCCAGATCCTTGCATTTGGATGGAATTTCCAACTACATTAAGGAAGACACACTCCATTAAAATATGAATCTTGCATTCCCCTTAAGTCTTTGATTGTGTGTGAAATAAACTTTAGGAAATATAGAATAGAGTGTAATTTTTGTAATTTAATCCATGATAAGAATATCAACTTGTACCATTTAAAATGTTTTTGAAAACATTTTATTGATTTCACTATCTAGATCTTCTTTATATTGAGAGATTCTTTTGGGACAGATTGGTTTATTTTATTTTGAATCCTCAGGGATAACTTTTTACCCCTTTTCATTATTTTTTCATTCTGAATATTTTTGTGGTAGATAATTATTATTTTTGAGGATTAAATACCTAAGGCATAGAATAAATAGAAGAAAAATATTATCTACCACTGTAAATGTGATAGAACATTCAATACCACAGTACATGGGTTTTTGAAAAGGATGTGATGATAATCATCCAGATGCTTGACTTTTGGTTTCTCCCATCGAGTTGGAAAGTTGTCATAAATGTGTTTTTTGGTCTTTTATGGATTATTGGAAGGTTTATTGTAATTAGAGGTCATTTGTAGCCAATTAGTTCATCATAAACTCAAGGATAGTATCTCATTTGAATGGGGGTTTGGAATGGCCTTTTTAGTTGTTAAGGATTTATGGGTGGTGGTTGGGGTTGACTACTATGACCTTGGTGGTTCCAAGACTACTGAGGAAGGTTATAATACACCCTTACATTTAGGGTTGCTTATCCTTCTATCTAGAGTTGGATTGATATTATGTTTTATCATATTCTCAAGGCTAGACTTGGGTTTTTGAAGGGTCTTTTAGAAAGCCATGTATAGTGGTTGATGATTTCTGGTCAGTAGTTGGGGTTAACCACTATATACATGGTGTTTACAAGATGGTATTGGTTGGTTATAATACCCCACCTGACTATAGGTTACGTTTTTCTTCCATCCATAATTTGGATATATATTATGGTTCTTGCCTAATAAGTTTGTTATATGGGAAACCAGTGAAGATTGTATCACAAATCTCAGAAGTTTCTCTTAGTGGAAGGAATTTTTTTCAATAGTGGGTTTCATTGTAATAGGTGCAAAAATGAATTGGAGGATGAGGTTGGGATATGCCTTGAGAATGATTAAGTTGTTAGGTTATGGTCCTTACCTCTTTGAATGTCGTTTGCACCTTCTTCTTGAATTAATAACTTCAAAACTCATGGTCCCATATTATGGGAACACTAGACCTTCTCTAAAACGATTGATCATTTTTTTCCATTCTTATAATGATATTCCTTGAATTAATTATTGTCTTTTATACAAGAGCACATCCTAAATAAATTTCAATAATTTTACAATATATGGGAATTAGACCTTCATAAAACTATTTTGATAAATGTTTCTCACTTATTTGGTGATGTTTACAACTTGAACACATCCTTGTATAAATTTCCCAATATTCATGTATTTTTTCCCCTTTAAATTATCTTGGTGAAAAAATTTCATTCCTTATTATTCTAGTTTGTGTGGCTGAGTATCATTTTCATGAAAAATGAATTTGATGTCCACCCATCCTCTAATTAGGGAGTTAAGATTGTATAACCAATATTTTGAACTATTGGATAATGATAAGGAAGATGCACTAATATTTACCAATTTTCCATTCACATTAGAATTATTTAACATGGAACTCAGGGTATGAAATTATTTTAATTATCTATGTGGGAATTCTCTACAAAATTCCTGAAATTTTAGTGATAAGTGAATTTGACCATGTTTTAGTTTGATGATTGGTGTTTCTCCTTACAATTGAATATAGCGTTTTGATATCAACATCATGTAAAGTGGGTTATTTTATTTTTCATTTATCTTCTTCCAATTTATACCCATTATATTAGAATATCTTTAAGTTAAAGAAGAAGAGTGATCTAGAATAGTCTCAAGGTGTGGTGCATCCTCCTTCAATGGATCGTCATGTGTTTCTTGATGTCACTGATTTGGGTTCCTCTCTGGTTTTTTGGTTAAATGAAGGTAGATCACCCTGATAAGAACACACCATACATATTTAAATTACATAGGAAATAAATTAAAACAAAAAAAAGATAAGTAACATTATAATATAAAATAAAAAAAATATTCTCAAAAGATAAAAACATTTTATAAAAAATTAACACTAAATACCAAAGTCCACCCTTGAAACTCCACAAAAATTATACTATATTGTCATAAAACATTAAATTGATAAATCTTGTAATGTTGATTTAAATATTTGGTAAGAACTTATTTCATCTCTCAAATATAATTGGTTTTTTATAATGTGTATCATTAATAAAAATGGAAAATAGATGAGGTGGATTTCAATATAGTTTAAAAAATAAATGAAAATATTTTATATTGATTACTATTTGAAAAAATTTGATTTTTAAAAATATATGATATGCATATGAACATTTATTAGTTACTACACAACTTGAAAAGTTATTTGTTCTATATTGACTATTAGTTTTTGGTGTAATCCTTTGGTTGAGATTTAACCATGATCTTTGGTACCCACAAGCCAATATACGTTTCACATAGGACTAAACATTAACATAAAAATTGTGTAGTCATGTTTCATCCAATTAGGATTATTAATCATTTTTCATGGAACACAGAATTGTCAAATTTTTGGAAAGGATGAGGTTTCTTATTTTACCCAAATGGAACAAAACATGTCGCATGAATAAAATTACCCACCAACCTATTATGAAATTTAAATTATTTCAATTAAATAATTCAATAAAATAAGATAATTCTAAAATAACAGTTCTAAACTACTTTATAGATTAAAAAAATATAAAATTATGTGTCAAAACTCTATCTTTATGTTTCTATCTCCCAAGTTATGATCACCTACTATTTATCCTACCATTAAGAGAAGGATAATCTTCTTTGTTTGTAAATATGACTTCTTCTCAACTCTCCATATGAGTATAGGGAGATACAAAATATAAAAATGGATTAGTGGAACACTTTGGGACTCCCAAAATGGTAGCATCTTCTCTCCTTGTATAAAATGAATATGGGGTGCCCAATGTGACAATTTATATGTGAAATGGAATATGGTTTTGAGAACCCAAATTTTTAAATACCACATGAATCATGTATTTGGTTAAACAAACCTTATTATATTTATTTTTAACAAACTATTTTATTTCCACAAATAGTGGTTATCTCCTCAAAAATTTTGGCATCATTTGGTGGCCTATGTCACTAGATATCGATGAATTACATTAGTACCCTAGAGACTATGAACAATGACTATTCTCAATGATGAATGTGTGTTTTGGGCCCTGTAAAGATGAATTGTGATTCTTATTCAATTAATGAAATTCACCACACATATATTTTCATTATCTAATGATGTTTTATCTTAATTGAATGCACTAATTGGTAGCTATATAAATTTCAATCCAAATATTTTATTGGTATCTTTCATATATTGGCATTTGTTTTCATGAATTTCACTATAGTTTCTCCAAATGACCACCACCTACCTTGTAATCATCAAAACATGTAAAATATCATTTTTTATAGTGATAAAAATTATATTATTGAATAAAAAATGAAGTGAATATTGTTATCAAAATTTTAATTTACAATAAATATATGTTCACCTTTGTGGTGAATGGGTGAAATAAAACTTTGAATAATGGTGTGAACAATCCTATTGAGGGATGGTGTGGATCTTATGTTTGAGGGGCCTTTTTTCATTTCTCAGATAGAATATATCCCTTTGAAGAATGAATTGATTAACATATGTAGAGTACAGACCAATGAACAATGATGGTATATATTTGGAGTTATATGGACCAATAGGGATATATATTTAACATGGATTATGACCTTTTGAACTTATGGATTCGAATGCTGGGTTTGAAACTCAATGAGGATTCTAATGCATACTAATTAACTGGAATTATAGACCATGTAATATTATTTATAATGTTTAATATCATTTAGTAGGACCATACCTTGTAGTTTAATATAATGCGGTAGGGATGTTAAAGGGAAGTTGTATATACTAAAAAATTTGTGTACTATATTATTAAATGAGTGATGATTGTGTATTTATTAGGGATTACACATAGTATTCCATTTCTAGATAATTTTACTGTTTGATAAAAAAATATAGGGACGAATGGATCTTAGAGAATATTTAACTTGGAGAATTATGGATTAGATAGAATATATCCCTTTAAGATGGATTCACATAAGATAGGTCCCTATAATTATGGATTAGGTTTTACACATGGGATGCCTCTATAGATTCATTTTATAGGAAATATTTCCCCCTAAAGGGATGAGTTTTTCATTAAACCAAATTTGAGTCCCTTGTGTGTCTCTACCTCATGTTGGATGACGGTAAGACATAATAATTATAGGTTGAATGGGGAATATGGACCTATGAGGAAGGTGTATGTCCCCATTAGAAAGGGGTTACGTCTTACTTGTGGGATACCATGGTATAGATGCTCGTAGCTTATTGATTTCTCACAGTGAAAAATTCATCAATGGGAACATGGTTAGGGACTGAACCAAATGTAGAGGCACATACCCTTTTGTATCATTCATTGAATGAGGTCGGTTGAGTCAACACATTGGAATCTAATTTGAGCATCATGATTTACGGGAGATATCACTCTTATCATTATTATAAGGACCCTCATTATCAAGGGGATAGATTATTGTAAACCCCCCCACATGACCGTTTTAGTTATTTATGACAAGTAGAATATTTCTTTAATCAAGGGATTACATGAAAAAAATGGATCATGGTGATGTGATTAGATAGATAATGTATTTTAATTAGTTATAGAGGATGCATTAAGGGTTACCACTAATTTTTAAGTTGAATTGGCATTATTAGTGTCTAGTAGGTCTTTTAAGAAATCTTATTATCCCATTTGTGGAACCTGGATGGATGAGGATCCTAAGAATAATTCATATGGTTTTGGAATAAATTTTTTTTGAATGTATTTATATTAGAGAAATAAGGATGATTTTGTTACCTTTATGAAGGCTCTCGTTAAGTCAAACCCAAGTACAATACTAGGGAAAATATTCACCAAAATTGGAATCTAGGGTGAAGAGGAAACCTATTCAATGACTATATTGAGTGGATTGACATAGTATATTCTTTAAAGAATTATGATCCCTATTTGAAAACATGTATGAAGTGTTTCCCTATTAGAGGCTTGGTAAAGGGTTCTCCCTAGTAGTGGAGTAATGTGAAGTATCACCATACATGGGAGTTTAGGGTGAATATTCACCCTAACGTAGACCTTGGGAATAGTTTTACCCTATTTTGAGATTTGGTGATGGGGTTTATATAACATAGAACCAATAAAAAGTTCCTCTATATTGTTGGAGTGGGGTGATGGGTCTCTCTATGGGATAGGTCACTAAGTGTGACTCTGGAGAATGGTTCCTTAGTGTCCCTCAATGAAGGGGGTTCGATCACCTTATTTTTTGAATGATTACATTATAATTGGTGTTAGATGAGGGTTTTTTAATCATTCTTGTGACTCAATAACCTTAAAATACTGTTTATTCCACTTATTTTCAAGATTAATAACCCACATGAGTGGGGAAAAGGAGACCTCGGTAAAGAGAGTTTCGAGCATCACTTCATATACCAAAAATTTCTAAAGTATTACCCTTAAGGGTCTATTTTCATGCCATATGAGACCTTAGTACATGTATTTCCCACTGCGTACCAGGGAAAATGGAAGACAAATGGTAGGGGTTGTGTGCTAGTTATTAGGGAGTGTCACTAGGGTAAAACATTTGGGGGAACTAACTTTGGAGAAGCAGATAAGTGGGAAAAAATGATAGGATTGACTACATTGATTAAACATCAGTTCATGGAACTGGGTATCTATGTGAAATTTATCTTGGTGATCATACCTATAATCATGATCCATTGTTCCTTTGAGGGCTTCAGTGGAATTCCTTCATAATATCCCATCTTCAAAAGTCCATAACATTTTATACAAGTGTTTATTTTGGATCTACATGAATTCAAATTAAATATTATAAAATTAACAATGCCATTATGTTTTGGTTTGACCCATATAAGTTATTTTAACATGAAAAAATGAGCATATAATACCCTCAATTGTTTTTCATTTTTGACTCCACGTTTTGACTGCAATAGATGAAATACATGAAATACTCCTGGTGGGAGGTTCACACCACCACATCACCAAACTGGGAAATAAAATTGGGGAATAACCGTCCCAAATTTTGTGAGAAATTTTTTTAAATATATAAATATAATCAACTTTGTTTACAATTTTTGTGATATTTTCTTTTCCAGCAGTTGACCTTGGTCATCTGAGTGGGCTCTCCAATACAGATTCCATGGAAAAGTGTGTGGCATACACATTCAAGAAAAAAAGAGTTCCCATAACTCCTCATATAATTATAATATATTGAATAAAAAATAATCTAATTATAAGGTAATTTAGTTAAATTCAATAGATTATTTGAACATTTTTTTGGCTTTAGATGATAACACATTAGTAAAATGATGCTCGTTAAGAGGATGGTCTTAGCTCAAAGTGATTGTATAGTGTTCAATTATCCAATCATGCTAACCTTTAAACATCATGAACAATATTATGAATTTCAATATAACACATATGAACAAATAAATAGAATTTATTAATTCAATCATGGTTTTAAAACACTTTCCTTAAATATATTTTCACCAGGATTTGTTCTCATAAGTGGAAGTAGGCATGTCTACCATCACCAGAACACTTTATTTGACACTTTAATATAAGAAAATAGATAATCCAATTTTCGTTGGATAATTAATGGGGAATTTTTAATGTTAAATACAATTTATAATAGGGATTCATTTTCCATAAAATATATTTACACCAATTTCATATTGTTTATATAAACAAATTATTAACTTGAATTAAATTATGCTGAAACTCTTTTGAAGGGAAATAGTCCAAGAGAGTAACAATACACATTTATTGGAAACATATGGGGGTTGATATGGTCTGGGAAACTTTTTTTTACCAATTTTGTTTTCATTTAATAAATGGGGTATACATAGTGGATAATGACTTAACATTTTCTTAGGGTTCCCTTTATAGATTTTTAACCTAACACGTTTTATTTCATATTCCTTCTATTTGGAATGTTAAATTTTTATAGTTCATACAAGGTAAATTCCTATAGATAATAGGCTCCTAATTTTCCCTAGCCTATCTTTATGCGTTTTCTACCTTGCTCTTTCCATGTCTCTTGCCTTTACCAGTTTAATGTCTTTCATACCAGACCAATTAATCTACCGTTTTTAGTCAATGGAATTTGACCAGGATGATGAAAAATGTGTTTTTCGATAAAGAAACACGGGGGAGGAAAACATGATATAGAAGAGGTGATCAATTTCATAAATGATGACATCCAAGATGAAAGGGGAAAGTATTTTATAGTTACATTACTTGTAAAAAAATTTATAATGTTTAAGGAAAACAACTTTGAAAAAGGTGATATGGTCTATATAGAAAGGGAGGGATGAAGAAACAATGTTAATGGAGGCTCATTAGTAGCATAGAAAATATTACTTTAATGTCACATTTTATTTATTCATGGAATATGAACTGATTTTTTTTAAAGAATATGATATCGTATTCTTACTCTAAAATGGGTATGATGGATGAGTGCATAAAATTAAAGGTGTTAAAATATCATTGAATCGTAGGATTATAAGATGTTTAAATAATAAAATTATTATATTTAAATTAGGGGAATATTTTTTTTGGAATAGGTACATTAGGTATGACTATTGAACACAATCAAATGATAGGTCCCATTGTGATGCTATTGGGGAAAACTGAGATTAGATGACCCATATCCTTAGGATGAATATTCCTATAGTAAATAATGTTAAACATCATGGCACAAAAATTACCATGAAGTGGTGTCTCTTGAAGTCAAAACACTCTTTAACAATGTCCATTAAAGTCTTATGATGATTTAAACACCCAATTAATGACATGGGATTATTAATAGAAGGGTATTCAAGAAGGGTTGAAGCATCCTAAAGGATAAACTCTAAGGTTATATTTCACGATCATCTTCTTCTACATACATGAGATGCTTGATTGGGTGGAGGCCATTGGTTTCATTTACAATATCTATTTCATAATCATGGTTCACATTACTCATGTCTTTCTTCTATAGGAGAAAATGTATTTGCAATATGGATTCTACCTAATTAAATGGTATTGAATTTTCTCTATTTTATGTAGGTAATGTGGTCACCATTCCATTTACTGTAATTAAAAAAAATCTATGGCCATAGTAAGAATAGTGAAAATAATATCCATAGACTCTATTTCGTCTATAATATTAAGCATATGGATTCATTCACTTTTTTGACTTCCAAGCTCTTACCCATTCAGACAGATTCTTGCGTATCCACAATACGATAAGGTATGGCCTAGAAAGACATAGAATTTAAATTTCATAAAAGTAAATATCTTATCAGTTTTATTCCTCCATATTTATTATTATATTATAATATAATTTGACTCTACATCATCTCTAGATATATGGGGATAAATTTAATCTCTATTTTTTTCTAATTTGAATCTTACTTTGTTGGTACATCAGTTTCCTTTGTGAGATGTCAAACATTATTCTTCCCTTTATATTGAGTCATCATGTTTCCAAATTGTGATGTTTCAACATCACATTCAATTCCTTTTTTTCCCATAATTTTGGTTCTATGATCATTCCATGTCATATCTACTCCTCAATAACCACGCTTAGCTCTATCTAATATCTATGTATATGAAAATCCTTCAAAAAATAATTTTATCTTTTTACCCTCAAATTTGATTTAGTTTTTTCATTACTCATTAGAGTAATAACTTATTCAAAAAGTACCTCAACATTATTGGTCCTCTTCTCAAGTATAGATTTTGTTCTATTTATTACTTTTTAATTGTCTTCAGTACTAATAATAAATTCCACAATATCATCAACGATTCAAAGAGTTGATGAATTATATTTTTCTTCTACTTCCAATCTATCAATTTTATCTTAAACTAAATCACCATTCACTAATGACTATTCTTGAATGGGTCTTGAATTATTGTTTCTTTTTATTTTGTCATTAATATTTTCAAGCACACCCTCAAGTTACTCCTACAGATTAAAAACACTATTCAATTGGTTATATTATTCTTTTAATGGTTGTGACATTTTAATTTATTCCATCATGGATGCTTGGGATTCATATTTAATATATAGTTAATCATCCTCAAGGAATATATTATCATATTTTTCTTCAATATAGACAAAAACAATTCTTTATAATTTATTTCTTTATTTGATGTCTCCCATTTGGGGAAATTTTTTGAGGGTTATGTATAAATCTAGCTTCAAATTCATCGTCATCAAACATCCTTGAGCACCAAGGGGAAATGTTACCAACTCTACCACATCAAAAACATGATAGAAGAATATTTCATTCAAATCATATTTTCTCTACTCTTTAATTTTGTTTCAAATGGGAAAACATCATATTCCCCATTATATTCATTAATACTACCACTGAAATAATATCATTTCCCATATCTTTGAATTTTATTTCCTTTAATGTGTGAGTCATTTAATCTTCTAGATTTAATATCATCTCATAAACCACCAAAATACTTAGAAGGTCATTTAGAGAATGTTTAGAATGTCACCATTAAACAATGTATGATACTTTAGGATTATAAATATGTGGAAGAATTCTTAGTATTTTCATCCAAATTTCAATGTCTTATATTTCTTCACCATGTCCCAGTATTACAATTACATCTTGAGAAATTCAATTAAAAAAGGTATCCTCATTTCATCAAGATTAATTTTAATATCATCAAACTTATTGATAAAAATATTAATCTTTTCCACCTTCAATTTCTTGCTTCATTTGTATATATTTTAATTATTTCCCACATAGACTTAGACACAGTGAAAACCATGACCGCCAGATAGATTTTATCATATATATATTTAGTAAGGCCATTAATTGCTTGGGAATCTATAACAATCATTTTCTTATCTAATTTTTTCATAGGTAGCCATGTTGCATCTTTGACCTAAATCCCATATGTAGTGAAAAAATGGACATCCATTCCAAGAGAAAATAGATTTGATCTCATCATATTCATCAAAATATTGAAATTTCATTCATCAAAGAGTGAGAATCCCCTAAAATGAATATATTTATCCATGATAATAACTTATTATTTATTTAGACAAGTAATCTATAGGCTCTGATACCACTTATAGGACCCCAGAACACCATTAGAGGGGAGGGTTGAATCATAGTGTCAACATTTTCATCAAAAGTGATGGATCTTGTTCCCCATTTGGTAGGAACCTATTAATCCTATCTGATGGAAATTTATATAAATAAATGAATCATAAACATATATACAACAAAACAATTGTACATGGTTCACCCTTAAGGGATAGTCTAAGTAGTATACACCAATAATGTTTTAGACACACCCAAATCCATAAATATTCACTTTTTGTGGAAAACATTAGTTAAACAACAATAACTCTTATCAAGAACAATTACTTTATAATATATTAGGGATAACACACTACCTCCCTCAGAACACTTCAATTAACTCCAACTGGACCACTAATTGGGGTAAATTCTCACTCAGTTTATCCTATTGATGGTCACTTCTATAGAGTGGCATTTATGTCTTCTTACAATACTAGAATGAGACACTTCTTTCATCTAAGACCTAGTTTTATTTAATTGAAAGCATTGGTCACTTAAAAGAGATGTTCAATACTTCTATTCTCAAAGTTCATTCATAATGATCACATTCTTCAAAAAGAAAACTACCATCATGGAACAAAATACCTTAAAGATGCTCATTGATTCATCATGGAATTCACAATAATCATGAATCTATAATATCATATAAGCATCAACATTGGTCAAGACATGACTAGTCTTTTGATGATGCTCATGCTTGCATAGAAAACCAGATTCATGAACCTCCAAGAGTTTATTAAATAATATATATTCGATCTTTTATCCAATTATGTTTATGTCAAAGGAAGTGGTTGTAGCTTCATATATATAGGTTCAAAACATTGTGAATCTCCCATGACTACACTGATTTTTTTGTGAATGTTAATAATCATATTTTTAAATACCCTCTATTCTAAAATCTCTGGTGAGATTTTTTATACACATAGAGATTATCGTCAACTCATTTTGAATTCATAATGACATACTTCTCATAGTTGTTGTGAACAACACCATCTAATTATGCACACGTGAACCTCTAATCCATTGAAAATGTCATCCTTTTTGAAACCTAGTCTTCATAAAACCCATGCCTTTACCATATTTTTGAAGTGTCAATTCTAGAAAACAACATTTCATAATGATGGCCTCTTCCTCTATATTTTGACCCCAAAATATTCGAAAACACTATGAAACGACACCACCTTCCTTACTATATTAAGCTTTTTCTACAAGATATCTTTCCTTGAATACTCATTAATCATCCATGAATGGAATTGTATCAAACACAAACCATACTCCATTTCAAGTAAAGAACATACCACATTCCAATAATAATTTTGGACTACGGTATTGTGTTTTTAGTCACGATATTGCACCATAGTCTAATTATTTGTGGTCAAGGGTTCTTAAACTTGAAATACCCTTACCTAACCAATATATTTGATTTTTTAATTTAGGATAGGCTAGGTTTTCTTCCCTATGATCTAATTATGATCAAACAACTAAATTTCTTCCAATTATTGTTATAATATAATCAAATCCAATGATTATTGAGAAGGCTCAAGAGTATATTTATATTCTAATTAATCCTAATGATGTACATGTATCTAGGTCTCTATAGGATATATGGATTAATTGAAGTTGTTTTAGGAATTTAATTGTTCATAAAAACCACTTTTATTTCATCTTCATCGGTCTGAGTGACCTCATCACCTTCCTCCTCAGCTATGGGTGGGGATCTTGGGTTTATATATATATATATTATCCAACAAAGAATTAATAAATCAAGTTAATCCCATTGATGATATTTTATTTGGATTCATCATGAAATAAGAATACTATTTTATGGGGGTTGTTACCATCCTTAGAGAGATGGTGGAAGGAATATCTGAAGGGTTAAGATCATCTTAGCTGCTAGTAATGAATCATATCCTGAATTTATTATCCAGTTGAAGTTTTTCTAGCTCATGGATGACGAAGGCGATTAAGATGCCACCTCAGGTATTATAACTGTAATTATCAACTCAATTGGGCAATTCATCCAACACCTATGCATTTTAATTATCTATCCAATGAATTCTTAAACATACAATCATATAACTTTAATGGACATGTGTTTCCATATTTCCAGCCATTCCATTTCTTCTTCTAATAGAATATACAAATTATTCATTTATTTTTTCAAGGGGTTTCCCAATATTATTTTCCAAAAATCTACCATTTTCAAGAGTATGCCATTATAAATGGATAGGCCTTAAATATTATACCCACAAAATCAAATGGATGTTGAAGTAATAAAGGGGGTAGTTTTGAAAACAACATAGGGGATTCTATCCTCTGGGATTTTAAAGAGATTAATATTCATCATTATAGTAAATTTTCCGATGAGTTTTACCCTTTTGGAAATAATAAATTATATTATTATGATACTTGAACTTTTGATTATATAGTTTGTTCCATCCGTTATAAATTTGAATTGTTTTTATTTTTTTATCATTAAAAAGTAGCGATTGTTCGTTATTTCAAAAAACATGTTCTTTAAATGGATTGAGTGTGGTAGTCATGGCCTCAAAAATGCCAGGATTTTTTAATTATGTTGATGGCATCGTCCATGGAATAGACCTAAAAAATTATATGGTGTCTTCCAATCACTATTAAACTAATGAAAACTCTAGGAACCCCCATGAAATTTCAATATAATTAAAAATTGTTTCATCTCATTATAATAATTTTTTTAAAATATATTGAAAATATACTCTTATGAGATTATCATGTATAGTTTTTCAATTTTAGAGGTCAAGGATAGCTGTATTATTAGTTCTTGATCTAAATTGGTAAAGGATTATTTGGTGTATATCCTCTGAATTAGAAATTGAACTTATTAGAAAAAATTATACTATAAAAAATGGTTGTTTTTTAAGGGTATTAATAATGAAACAATGTTTTGATGCATCTTTTTGTAATGTTTCCAAAATTGGAACACACTAAGATAGAAAATGTACTATTTTCTACTCTAGATCACCCATTTTATTAAAAATAGAAAAGGTTAAATTATTTATTTTTGGGATAAAACGTGTTCCTTCCACACAATTGAGATAAAAAATTATCTCTAGATGCACCAATATATGTCATCCCACTAAAGCCTCCATTCATGAAGAAAGGGACTATATGGAAAAATAATAGTATTAGAGGTAGTGAAAATTATTTTGATTTCCTAGTGGAATCTATTTTTGGGATGTGTTATGTTCTTCTCACTGATTCCAGCTATAGATTTCCCATTCTTACTAACCAAATGTGGGTCACCAAAAATTGATGTTTATAAAGCCTTATTATATAAAAATCCTAGTATTCCATAGAAACCATATCTAGATAGACTGTTTATCTAGATCAGGACCCCATTGGATTGAACTACTTATATTGTGTTTCTTTTCCATGTTGATAGTGTATCAAAGGATATGAATTATTTTGGATCTAGTAATTTTTATTAGGAGGGATATTTTATTTTATCATCTCAATATTGTGTCACATAAACTCTTCTTACACAGCACTATCTCAAGATCATATTACATGGATAGAAAGATAATCAACTTCCTTGAGTGGTGGGAGGTTTTTCGATATAATCACACCTTTCCCTTCATATTTTTTTAAAGATCACCAAGTATGTATTCTATGGGTATTCAAATGAGCTCATAGATTCAAAACTTTACTTTAGTTTCAAGTACATACACCCACTTCATTAATGAATTTAATGAATTAGGAATACATATCTTCTCTGTCTTCTTACATGTTATAGTCATTTTTATAGTTTATTGAATGAATTATACTAATGGAATTTACTAACACATAGTTTGAATCATGAATTATTTCCCAATCCTTCTATAAGTTTTAAAGGGATTATATTCCTCCATAATTTCATTATTCTTGTGTGTTATGATCCACTATGAAATTTTCCTTATTATAGAGAATTGTTTTCTATCAAACCCTACAAAAAATTAGTTTCCTCTCAATGGATTGTGAGTTCATGAGATTATCCTTTTATTTTCATTGGTTCTTTACCTAGTAAAAGATACAAATCAAAAAAGGAAAAGAACAATTGGATTGTTCCTTCTTATAGATCTTTTCCCATCCTAAAAATCCAGATTTTATAGTGGGAGATGAGGATGTTATAAAAATTCCATCAACCCTATGGACTTCATTTGATCTTCCTATACTACCACCACTTCTAAGAGTAGTTGTGAATTTGTTGACACCAACAGTGGTGGTAGTGGTTGTAACATCCCAGTTCCGGAATCCACCTAGAGGCGCCCCATACTCGGTTGGTCACATTGACTCAAGCGCATTTCCCTGAAAGCCATAGGCAGCTAACTAGCAGCGAGGGCCTTGGGTGTGATAGTGGGGAAACTATGCCCTCATTGGATGTCTGACACAGCGGAAGAGAAACAAATATACAATAGTGGAAGCAGTAAATATCCAACAAAAGTAAACAACAGAAGACTGAAATAATAAACTACTGGAGTAAATATATATAAAATGATGCATGATGCATATGTCTAGGAAAACATCCAAACAAGTATCAATGCTGAACACAAATAGTACTAAACAAAAGTACAAAAGAGATAGATAACAACTCTTCTACATCGAAATCCTATGTTTGGTCCCCTCCTCTCCATCTCTATAGCAAGTCAGGTACCTGAAGTAGAAGGACGGTTCCCTTATCTATACCTGCAACAATATAATCAGTTTGGGCCCAAAAGCATTATCCAAACATGGTGTGATAATAAACCCCAGTAGGAAACCACCCGAAGAGCTGTGACGAACATTCAGTGAATACATGGTAGGTAAAATTAAAGATAATAGTAAACATTAAAGTTCTCAGTAGTAAACAATCCATAGTTTCAATATCAAGAAACATCAAACAAATAGCTAAGCACAAACATGTAACCCTTTGGAAAGTACTCATAGTCATACCCTCTAGTCCTACCTAATAAGTACAAACAACCCTTTAGATTGTAAACTCAGTCTAACCCTTCTAGTTTTGTCACAAGAATATATAAATAGACTCTCTAAGGAAGAACTCACATTCAATTACCTTTATAGTCTAATGTAATGCAAGAATCTATGAGGAAGCTCACACAGTCAATCCCCCTAATTGTCTAAGGTAGTAAAATACCCTCTGAAGAGCTCACACGGTCAATTTCCCTTATAGCCCCAAGGTTAAGGACTCTCCAAGGAAGCACACTTGGTCAATTCCTATTATA
Organism: Viscum album; assembly: GCA_963277665.1. Taxonomy (NCBI): domain Eukaryota; kingdom Viridiplantae; phylum Streptophyta; class Magnoliopsida; order Santalales; family Viscaceae; genus Viscum; species Viscum album. The sequence continues at coordinate 1,658,626,741 of OY728163.1, forward strand.
GTCTAGAGTAATCAAGGTAATTAAAAGTAAAACAAATACTCTTTCAGGAAGCTCGCATGATCATTTCCCCTTTATTGTCTAAAGTGCGCAAAGACTCTCTAAGGATGCTCACTCAGTAAATTCCCCTTATATCTTACTACACCAGGTTCTCATGGACTTATGTAGGTCAAAGAGGATAGAAAGGAAAAATGGCCAAAATAAACCTACAGAACTACTTTTCTAATCAGTCTACAACATATTGCACATGTTAGAGTACAAATATTCCACCCTACAACTATAGGCATGGAAAACAAGAAAGGAATCCAAATAGGCTAAACTAGACCAAATGGTTGTAAACAAAGCATGAATAGGAAAAACATCCAAAGCATAGTAATAAACCCCATTCATATCCAATTAACCACTACAAAAGCATAAAAGCCTGACATGAAACTAATAGGGGTAAAATGGTAAACACGCAATACCCCGTTCAATGGTATTGGTGGAATTTTCACATGATACTCAAAGAATTCGAACAAAATGGTACAAACCACCTACCTTGGTGTTAGGAGATCACTATATGTGAAACTTGAAGCTTGAACCGCCTTATAACGTTGAAGATCGACAAAAACATCTAAAAATTTCAACCCATGATATCTCACGAGAGAAGAGAAATCCTAACATGGTGCTCTAGGAGCAGAGAGAACTCACCTATGTGATTCCAACACAACAAATGATGTTTGATTTGGGGGAAGGATGCACGCTCAGGGGCCCATCGAAGATCCACGGACGTACAAAGATCTTGGTCGAACGAGACCTAAAAGAACAGCGTTCTGGAGATTAGACGTGACCCCGGTGCATTTAATGAAAAAAAGAAAGAACACGACATGTACTTTTAAAGTACATGGTGTGTACTCGTGTTTTCTGTACTCTGCTTTAGGCGGCCTCCAAAACACCCCCCAAAACCATGTGTTTGGCCATGACACGACCAACACATGGCCTCCTGCAGCAAGGCAGTATATAGTGTGTACTCATACAGTACATGACGCGTACTTCGAAAATTTTCTACCATTCCCCTTTTTCCAAAAACAACTAGAAGTTTAAAATAATACCTGAAACGAAGGTCCGAGTTTTTACACACTTCCCCACTTAAAGAAATTCATCCCTGAATTTCCCTAGCGTGACATAGAAGATGAATCCTCGAACAGTTCCAGCCACTGTGCTCGTACATCGGCCTCCCACTCCCATGTCTTGTCCTGTAATCGCCCGTGCTGCCATAACACCAGTATCAGAGGGAAAAAAACCAGTCACAGAGAACCTTTGTAATGCGATCAAAAATCTGGATAAGATACTCCTTGAACGGTGAATCCACTTCCAACTCAACCACCTCAGGATGGAAAACATGATATGGGTCTGAAAAGTAAGGTCGATGCTGAGAAACGTGGAAAATGTCAGGCATAGCTCGGTACCTTTGAGGTAACTGCAACCTATAGGCAACCGACCCTACTCTCTCCAATACCTCAAACGTCCTGACATACCTTGGAGAAAGAATACCCTATCTCCTAATCCTCTTGTTTCCCATCCTTGGTGTGACACGTAGAAAAACGTGATCCCTGAACTCGAACTCTAGAGGTCATCTCCGCTGATCAGCATAAGACTTCTGTCGAGACTGTGCAGTAGACATCCTCTTCTGAATCAACTCTAACTGCTCTGTGGTCTCCTGAATAAGACGAGGTCCCAGCAAAGCTGTCTCTCTTGCCCCCAGCCAACATAAGGGCGATCAACATGGCCTACCATACAAAGCATCCTAAGGTGACATCTGAATTGTTTCTTGAATGCTATTATTGTAGGAAAACTCCACAAGAGGTATATGATTCTCCCAAGAACCTCCAAAATCTAGAATGCATGCTTAGAGAATATCCTCAGGCACCTGAATCGTACGCTCAGACTGGCCATCTTTCTGGGGGTGGTAAGTTGTACTCAAAAGTACATGTGTACCCAAATCCTTCTAAAGACCCTGGCAGACCCAAGAAGTAAAACAAGTATCCCTATATAAAACATTGGAGTGTGGAACTCCATGTAGACAAACAATATCACGGATGTACAACTGTCCCAACTCATAGACATTGAATGTCTCCTTGATCTACAAGAAGTGGGAAACCTTCGTGAGTCTGTCAATGTCAACCCAAACTATATCATTCCCCTAGAGGTGACCTTGGTAAACCTATCACAAAATCCATCACAACATCATTCCACTTCCACTCGGGAATGGGTAGTTGTTGTAGAAGCCATGCTGGTGGCCGATTCTCCGCCTTCACCTGCTGACAAGTGGAAAACTTCATGATGAAACCAGCAACATCCCTCTTCATACCTGGACACCAATACTGATTGTGTAGATCACGATACATCTTGGTGATACCATGATGAATTGCCCAAACTGAGGAATGAATGTACCACATGAGATCCTCACGTAAGTCTACTGGCACCCATATGTGCCCCTAGAAATGCAATATCTCATCCTCACATATGGTACATACCGGAATGGGGACCTCTCCTGACATGCTCTCCCATAAGACTAGGCCTTCTAAATATGATAGGTGCCTCATTCTCACTTGAGAAATAATAGTAGAGGTAACAGATACAGAATAAAGAAACGTCTACCCCTGACTGTCGTGAACCTCCAAATGCATCTCAGAGAACTGAGCCACAAGTTACCACTCACTATTGGCCTTCTGAACTGTCTGTATCTGATTCCTCCTGCTCAACGTAGCAGCAATTGTGTTTTCGTTCCTCGATGTATAGGCAAGCTAAATTTCAAAGGATTGAAGGTACTCAACCCACCTTCGCTGACTCATATTGAGATCATGTTGAGTGAAGATGTACTTGAGGCTCCTGTGGTCGGTGAAAACCACAAAGTTCCCTCCCAAAAGATAATGTCTCCAATAGCGTAGGGTGTTAACAATAGCTTCCCACTCTTGATCGGGCATTGGGTAATTCCTCTCATGTGTCCTCAACTAAAGAGAACCTTACGCAATGACTCCATATCCCTACATAAGCACAACTCTCAGCCCGATACCTGATGCATCACAGTAAACAATATAGCTCTTGCCCGGGTCTGGCAAGACTAGTATTAGTGCTTAATTCAACCTCCCTTTTATCACTTTAATGGATGACTAACATGAATCAGACCATAAGAACTCCACACCCTTATTAGTCAGACTTGTTAGCAGTGCTGATAAGCATGAAAAGTCATGTATGAAATGTCTGTAGTATCCAGCCAGCCCTAGAATACTTTGCTCCTCAAATATGTTCTTCAGATGCTCCCAGGAAGCTACACCTCTCACTTTCTCTGGGTCTATTGATACTCCTTCCACTGAGATAATATGACCTAGGAATTGAATCTGATCCATTAAAAGTGTCATTTTGAGAAGATAGCATATAAATGATGCTCTCTCAGTGCACTCAAAATGATCTAAAGATGAGTAGTATGGTCGTGTCGAGTGTGAGAGTACACCAAGATATCTTCTACAAAGACAACAATGAAAGAATCCGAGTATGGATGGAACACTTGGATCATTAGTGCACTGAAAACTACAGGCGTGTCCATGAGACCGAACGGCATAACCATATACTCGTATAGACTATACCTTCTCTAGAAGGCTGTAATAAGTATATATAATGGTATGAAGTGCAACTGATGATAACCGGATCTCAAGTCAATCTTTGAGAACACCTGGGCTCCTCGAAGCCAATCAATGAGATCATTTATCCTCAGTAAGGGATATCGGTTCTTGACTGTCAACTGATTCAACTTCCAATAGCCCACATAAATCCAGAGGGTACCATATGCCTTTTTCGAAAATAGGATAGGTGAACACCAAGGAGACGTACTCAGTAGGATGAAACCATTTCTTTCCACTCCTCAAACTATTTCTTGAGCTCTTACAACTCTGGTGTAGCCATCCAATATAGAGGAACAAACACCGATTCCACACCTGGCACAATCTCAATCGATAAGTCTATCTTGCGCTCTAGAGGCAATCCTGAAAAGTCCTCTAGAAAGACAACTCTGAAGCCATCCACCACTAGAGGAATGTCCATCTGAGAAGTCCCCTGGTCATCCATATATAGACTAGAAATCCAGGCTGTAACTCCACCCAAACCAAGATTATCTGGACCAGCTCTGCTCTCCTAGACATCCCATTCACCCCTATAAAGAAAGGATCCACCCTTAGGTGATACAAAACTCACGCTACGATGATAACAACCGGTGACTGCCTAGAAGGGAACTAACTGGTCCATCCCAAGAATGAAATCGTAGCCTATCATCTCTAGGACATAGATATCCCATAGGAAGTGACACCCACAAACCTCTAGAGGGCACTCCCTTCATTGATTTATACTAGCCGTTTTAGTCCCCAATAGAGTGTCTAGCATCCAGATATCGGCAGAGGAAATGTTGCAGAGACTAAGGCTCTCCAAAATAGTAGTAGATATAAATTTATTGGAAGCCCCTATATCAAAAAGAGAAGAAGATGAAACTAGGGATACTAAGATAGTAACTCAAATTGTAGAGGGTCTGGGATACTAATCTTGCTGGGTTTGCTCCACTAAAAAGGTTTAACATGTACCGTGACCCTGTGACCCTGCCTAACTACTTTGAGCTGATCCACCCTGTTGTCGCTGAAAACTAGGCTATTGGCTACCCAGGACATGACCTCCACCTCGGCCCTAATACCAGGAAGAACTTCGGTCCCAGACTGGTGAGAAACGGGTGGCGTTTCTTCTGAATGAGGAGTCATAGAAGAACACCTATCACCAGCTGCTCCTGAGAAGAACTGATAAAAGTGCTGAAGGTGGACCATGTTGCTGATAGATCGACACTCCGTTGTGTCTCTTGGGAAATGTGGCCTCATATGCCCACTCTTCCCACATTAGTATCACACTACCTAGGTACCAGATGATGCATCCCACCAACTCTAATCTCCTTGTAAAAACTACCTGCAGTGCTTCCTATTATCAAGATGAGGAATACTAACTCTCGATGAGGAACCACTTTGGCTCACAGCCTCAGAATCCCTCAGATTTCACTCTGTGATCAGTTCCTTATTTGACGATAAAAGATATAAAAGCCAACCTTAAGATGTTCACATGTGATCGAATGTCGTTCCTCAGACCATCCTCAAACATCCATGTATGGAAAAACTCATCACCTCTAGGAATAGGCTTGAAACACTAAAGCTCTGTGAAGCGAGAAGAATACTACATAAAATTAAGATTACCCTGCTCCAGACTCATGAACATTCAAGCTTAATTGGCCCTCAATGTCTCCAGATAGAAGTAATCGTAGAAGATATGCCGAAACACATCCGAAGTCATATTCTATTGGTGTCCTGCCAGTGAGATCACATCCCACCACCTCTTAGTGGAATCCTGAAGCATGTAAGTAGAAAGCTTCACCCTCTTCAATGGATGTATCACTAGATGCTCGAAAATCATCAGTGTGGCCTCTAGCCATGACTCTACAGCCTGGGGTCCTCCATACCCTAAGAAAGTAAGAGGATGTTGATGCTGAAAGACCCACGTCAATTCTGCCATCGATGAGGTAGGAGGCAACGATCCCTAAAAGGTCTACATCATCTTAGAAAATCCCTCTTTGAATTGTGCATCAGCACCTACATCAGGTATAACGGCTGGTGCCGAGACTGGCACAACTGGAGGATCTTCTAGATGTCCCTGATCAGCCATGTCGAGTGTTTGATCACCGCCTAGCAACTGTCGCATAACCGGAGGATGTCTCAGTGGCATGACTCTGCAAGGTCATGCACACACCTTAAAAAATATCATAAAGGATTAGAAACTATAAGAATAAGAGGAGAACAGGAGAAAGAAAGCATTCATGTTTTACAAAACATGACTACACGGTGTGTAAAATTACTACACGGCGTGTTCCCTTAAAACATTTACATGGGTGTGTAATTCTGCCTAAATTGGTCATGTAACACCCGAAACACACAGCGTGTTGTCTTAACACACGAAATATACTTGAATCCCTTTTCCCTACCCTAGTCCTTCTACACAGTTAAGCCACACAGCTCTCTTAAGATAAGACTACATGGAATGTTCAAGGTAGACACGACATGTATTAGACAAACTTCACCTGGTACATGTTGTTTGTGAAAAAACCTGACACACGATCACACTACATGGCGTGTTGAAGGTGGACACGACATGTACGTGAAAGGATAACACCAACCCATGATGTTAGTGACACGACCGAGTACTTGGGTCATACTACACGACGTGTTCAATATGGACACAGTGTGTATAGGTTAAGGTTCATTTGTCTGTGTTTTTAGTTACACGGGTGGACCTAGGGTCAACACTACATGGTGTGTGCAACTGGTACATGGCATGTTCCCACAAGATATTACCTATCTTGTGTCTCTGCCCACATGGACTATGACACAGTTAGTGACTACACACCATCTACATAGAGTACACTGTGTGTAATTAAGAAAAATGGTTTCTTCTCGAATAGAAGAACACATGGTGTGTAGTCAAAACTACATGACATGTATTCTGGATTTTTCCAGACAGTAAGCCTCAACAACTACTTCGGGACATAGAAAAACACTAAAACGAACATTGGAAGTGCCAAATTCCGATCTGTGGGGGGCCATACTCCCCACGAATCAAATCTTGGCATCTTATACATGTTATAACAAGGTTAAACAAGTCAATGATCCGCCATGTTCTGGTCCATGAGGGCCCATAACACCTCAAGAACCAAAATTTGATGTTCTTTCAGAGAAAACCATACGCAAACAATACCCTATCAAACAATGGGTATTTTTATCAAGGAAACTATCACAACAACATGCATATTCTACATAGCATCTATCACAACAATATGCAATCGTTAGTGCATCCTAGATGGCATGGAAAAAATGCCTTACATGTGATTTCTAGCAAGTGCCTTTATGATTCATGAGATGGAATACCCTCATCTCATTGGGTTGTGACAAAATTAGAACCTCAATAACATTAATGATAATAACACAATACATGTGAGTCACGCAACAGTGAAAATCAAATCAACTGTAAAATTGCAAATGAGAAAAATTACAATAAAAAGGTAGATTATCTTTTCCATATACACGGTTTAGCTACTTCCAGGCACGACTTATTACCAAGTACATATTCCTTTCTATACTTAGATAAAGGCTCCAAATAGTAAGTTAAGAGAAAAGAGACCCTCTGATACCACTTTGTAACATCCTGGTTCTGGAAGCCACCCAGAGGCGCCCCGTACCCGGTTGGTCACATGGCCTCAAGCACATTTCCCCGAACGCCAGAGGCTACTGATTAGTAGCGAGGGACATGGGTGTGATAGTGGAGAAACTACTCCCTCATTTACTGAGGAACAAATTTGATGAGAATAAAATTTACAATAGTGGAAGAAGTAAATATCCAAAAACAGTAAAAAGCAGAATACTAAAATAATAAACAACTGGAACACTTGTATATAAAATTATGCATGATGCGTATGTATAGTAAAACAGCCAAACAAGTCTCAAAGAAGATTAAAAACAGTACTAAACCAAAGTACAAAAAAATAGATAACTTCTACTCATCATCGCAAGCCAAATTTTGGCCCCCTGCTCTCCAGCTGCATAGCAAGTCAAGTACCTGATGTAGAAGGGAGCTTTCCCTTATCCATAATTGGAACAATATAATCTCTTAGGGAAGAAAATAATGACCCAAACCGGGTGTGAGACTAAATACCAGTAGGCAACCACCCAAAGATCTGTGCCTAATAGTAAGTGAATATATGGTAGGTAATGTACAGAAAATAGTAAACAGTAACGTTCTCAGCAGTAAACAATCCATAGTTTCAATATCAAGAATCAACAAACAAATAGCTAATCACAAACAGTTAACCCTCTGGGATGTACTCACAACCATCCCCTCTGGTCTTACCAAACATGTACAAGCAACCCTTTTGGCAGTACACTCATTCAAACCCCTCTGGTTCTGTCACAAGAACATATAAATAGACTCTCTAAGGAAGCTCACATAGTCAATTCCCCTTACAGTCTAAGGTTGTCAAGGACTCTTTGAGGAAGCTCACATGGTCAATTCCCCTTATATCCCCAATGTCAAGGACTATCTGAGGAAGCTCACTCAGTCAATTCCCTTTATATCCTAGGTCGTTCAAAGACTCTTTGAGTAAGCTCACTCGGTCAATTACCCTTATAGTCTAGAGTAATCAATGTAATTAAAAGTATAAAAAAGAATCTCTAAGAAAGCTTGCACGGTCAATTCCCCCGTATAGTCTACAGTTCTCAAATACTCTCTAAGGATTCTCAGTTGGTCAATTCCCCTTATAGCCTACTACACCAGGTTCTCACGGCCCTGTGTAGGTCAACGAGCATAGAAATGAAATATGTACAAAGTATACCTACAAAACTACTAGGCTAATCAGTCTACAACATATTGTTCATGTTAGAGTACAAATATTTTACCCTACAACTCTAGGCATGGAAAACAGACAAGGCGGCCAAACATTCTAAATAGGACCGAATGGTTGTATACAGATCATGACTGGGAAAAACATCCCAAGAACAGAAATCAACCCTATTCATATCTAATTAACCTCTACATAAGCATACAAGCATGCTAGGAAACCAACAAAGGTAAAATTGCTAACACACAATACCTCATTGAAATGTATTGGTGGAATTTTCACATAATACTCAAAGACTTTGAACGGAAAGGCACAAACCACATACCTTGGTGTTAAGTGATAGCTATATGTGAACCTCGAGGGTTGAACTTCCTTAAAACATCTAAGATCTACAAAAACATCTAAAACATTCAATCCACGATATCTCATAAGAGAAGAGAAATCATAAGATGGTATTCTAGGAGAAGAGAGAACTCACTGATACGATTCCAATGCAACTGGCAAAGTTCGATTTGGAGGACGGACGCAAACATGGGGGCTTGTCGAAGTTCCGTAGTCGTACGGAGCTTGTGGTTGAACGAAACCTAAAAGAAGATCATTATGGTGATTGGACACAACTCTGGTGCTTTTAATGAAATAAATAAACTACATGATATGAACATTGTATGTACAAAACGTGTACTCGCATTTTCCGTACTCTTCTTTAGGCGGACACCAAAACACCCCCACATGGCTGTGTGTGTGGACACTACACAGGCAGTAGATGATCTCCTGCAACATGGTAGTACATGGCATGTACTCATAAAGTACATGGCATGTACTTTGAAATTTTCCAAAATTTCCTCTTTTTTACAAAAATAGATGGAAGAGGACAAACAAACCTGAAAAGAAGGTCAGAGTTCTTACAATGGTGGTAACAATTACACTATCACTATAAGATGGGGTTTCTCCTACAATATGGTGAAATTATAATCTATTGTGGCATTAATGATTATGTGAAACTTATATTAATACTGGAATCTGTATATTTCATTTTAAATATATTATCTTCTCACTATTTAGGGTTGTTCCATGACTGTGTGATTTTCTTTCCATAAATGGTACGCTCACTCAACCTTCTCAGCATCCTAATGTAATACCTTGTCAACATAACAGTCCCATTATTTTCTGTTTTTTCAACCAAGATATAATGGGTTTCATCTAGAATAAAAATATATAATATAAAAATTATAGGACAACAACATGGCTGAAGGTGATGAAATTTAATGATTTATTTCTTCGTATATATTCATTGATATATGGAAAGAAAAAATATAGTTCTTTGTTATAAACCTACCTTCCGATGTGAATTTTTTTGGGGAATTTTATATTAACATGAAAAAAATATTGAAACCATTAATTCATGCCCGTTAGAGATATCCATCCTTCATTTCAAATATTGGGTTTCAAACAACTAAAAAGGTGGTCAAGTAAAACTTGTGTAAGGGTAATCTTATCACCTTTGCTTGGTTAGCATAGTCCTTATAAGACAAATATTTTCTCCTTCTATGGAGGATATTTTTCTATAGTATAATGTAATGGTAATGAATTCATTCCAATTTAAATTTTAATGGATTTTCATTCTAAGAGTTTTTTGTGGGACATAATATAATAATTATATTGTATTCATTCAGTTATCTCCTCAGGACTAGATATTTCTTCACATCATCAAAGAGGGACTTCATTACCAGATTATATGTGAGTGGTCTCATCCCATATTCCTTGTATAAATATATGAAGTCTTCTAAAACCACTTCCATTGTATCAATGGATAAGTGATCCAAATGTGGTGTAGATATTGACCACTTCCTCAGACTATCTCGATGCTGAGTTAAAATATCACCAGGAAGTAATGATGCTCTTGGCTTTGATGGGATCTGCCTTTCAAGAAACTCTTGATATAAAGGAGTTCTTATAGTATCATCAATAGGGGAGGATCATCATATCAATGTGTGTTTCATTATAGGGAATACATAAATATTTAATTCATTGGGGAGAACCCCCATGGTTGTATTTATGTTTTCTGTCATGGGGAGGACATCCAAAATTGCATGGTGTTTGACTATTGGGAGGACCTCTTAAACATATTCTCTCACGAGGACCTTTAGTGTGGGAAATTTTACTTACATGAGGATGAAATAAATAGATATTAGTTTATGTTGTAACACCAAAGTTCTAGATATCTATTCCATTGGGAGAACCTCATAAAAAAAAGCAACTCTCCTCCATTGAAGAGAAGTCGGTGGATTCCTAGGTCATTATCAAGTGGTGTCGTGGAGCCTGATGTATAGCAGTGTTGATTGGGGATAGAATACAAGCAATATCCTAGGATGTATGTATCCTTTGTTGATATATTATTGAATGTCGTGATCATTTTACTAGGCTAGAGCCTCTATTATGGGAGTCATACATTTTAAAAACCAACCTTCTTGTCAAAGAACCCTTGGAGGAATCATCCTTCCCATAATTGGGATGTTCTAATGAATTCCCTGAATTATGTCTGAAATATGACAACATCATTCATAAATATTAATGGGTATGGTAATATCAGAAAGTCATTAATATTTATTTGTTTTCATAATATGTTGATGGGCCTCCTAAGTGGGGATATTAATTTGAGCATTCTCCCCAAGGGGTTCCACCAGAATCTGATAGTGAGCTTCATGTGTAAGGTCTAAAAATTTATTTCTGTATTTAGAAAAAATAAATCATGTTTTATAGTGACTATTTTATTCAATTTTATAAAATAATTAAATAAAAATTAATTTTATGTTTATTAGGAACAATACAGATAATTAAATAATATTTATTCTAATATAGAGGAATACAATATGGGGATAAACAAAAAAATATTAGTGTTTAAAATAAAGTAAACTCCATAGTCTCAAATTCTACCCTAATGATCACTCTTTCCAAAAAGACTATAAAAAATAATGGGATGTGATATCAATATGATAGACAATATCATGGGAATTGTACAACCTCTTAGATCATAATTATTGAATGATAAAGTATGATAATTATGGACTATATGTTGGGTGGGAATGGAAATTTTCCATTTAAGATACTATTGTTATGTGAGTGTTGCCATACCATTATAATTTGGCCATTATATCACAATTGGAATAGAAATGTCACCCAATTGATTAGTAAATTTACAGTCTCAAAGGATATTTAAAATTTTTATATGTAATAATTTTATTTTAAATATCTTATTTTCTAACCATGTACATTTTATGAAACAATATATATTATAATATAAAATTAATAATTATTTAATGTGGATAAATAGTTTTTTTCATTTTTAAATTAGTATTTAATAGAAATTATGTAATTTTTATTTAAATTAATTTTTTCAAATACATAGTAATTTATTTAAAATAAATAAATAATGTATATAGAATCAACATGTTGAGATTGGGATAGGGTGGAATTCTGGGAATCCCCTAAAATAGTTTATATTTTTTTGAATTGTGAAAATATATTTTGGTGTTTTTAGTATATTATATGACATCCTAATTATGTAATAATGATTTAATGTATATATTATGTTTTTCATGACCTCTATATATTTATTTAATTATTTTAGTATTTCCTGAATATCAAATTCGTTTTTAAAGGTCAATAAATAAATGTCAATATCGAAAATGATCTTTTGAAATTTAGAAAATATATTTAATAAATGATGTATAAATTTTGATATCAAATTAAAATTTATAATTGGAATTAGGATTTAAAATATAAATATTTAATGAACCACATTCTTAATGTCATGAATCATGATCCAAAACCATGGGTACCACATAGTAAATGTATTTTCCAAAACGTAGAATTCCAAATGCTACATTTGTAAATAATAATAATATGTAATTATCTTTATTTTTATATAAATACCAAACAATCTAGTACATTTATTTCACTCCCATTCACATTAACATAGCCCTACATCACTTAATCTCTCATTAATCCATTTTGGTGAATGCACCATGCTCTTAAGGAATCAATTATCTATGTTTATGAATCAGTATTTAAGGTAAGCAATTATCTTACTCTCTGATTTTATTCATGTATTTCATTTATAATGAGAAATTTTATTTTAGATAGATTATGTTTTCATCCCTTAATAATAATTCATTTACTATACAAATTATTCCATATTAATGAGAGAATAAATTTCAATCTCATTAATACCATTCCATAAATTTCCATATATACCCCTATTACATTTTAAATCAATATCTTATTTTCCTTTCCATACATTTATATTGGTAATATTCGAACAATACTTCATTAAAGTGTATACATATATATATAATTACACTCCATTGATTGGTGAATTCAATGTTTGAAACCAACATTCCCTACTCCAAAGTTAAAATTATGAAATATTTTCTTATGGTATATTTGATTTATATAGAACATATAAGGATAGATATAATAATCTTTCACCCTAATATAGTTAAAATGAAATTAAAACAAATTAATAACTACAGATGAAAAGTTTATGATACCTATGAAATGTTCCTTGATAATGTTTCATGATATATTGATGAAAAAACATGGTAATATGTTTTATGACACCTTGGTTATGAACCTTGGTGATATATATATTCTTGTATCATTTCATTATTGTATCCACATATCTATGTTAAGACTCATATTTTCAAAATTATGCCCCCATATTTTTCCTCATGTTTTATCCATTATGACCACTCATATTCTATATACATGTTTTATCCCATAATGAGATTTAGTAAGAACATTTTCTATTTATGTATGTACCTTGGTAATCCTATTATGTAAGGTGACATAGTATGGACATATAAAGGAACTATTCTAGAGGATTAAATACGGTTTTTATGATATATGTAATTCATGTATTATGTCCCTAGTTTCGATGATAGTAAACCATAATATATCTTGGAAGATATTAATGATATATATTTTATGAAATCACATTAAAAATATTGTTTGAATTTTTTAATAGTGAGTATCGAAGAAATGTTTAGTTATTTCTGGAAATTAGGATTTGAAAAAATTGGGAAAATTATATAGATAATTATAAATATATAAAAACCACTAATATTTTTCATAAATTATAGTGTTTATGGTTTCCCAGAAATAAAATCTATGAAAGATTAGAAATTGTGGATATAGGATCTGACACAGATGCACATAGGGGTAATAACACTGAAAAATGATAGTTTGGTATTAACTTGATCTTCACTTAGTGCATGATTATGGGGTCCAATTTTACAACTTGTTGTGAAATCAAGTAAGATACCCTTTTTCAATTTAATTATTGTTAAAAACCATTATAATGGATATATTTATTAAGATACTATTTAATTAGAAAATTATATTATGAAACCCCTTTTTATAATTATTATCATTAGGGTTATAAATGTATCAGTTTTCTCATTTTGGTATTTTTTTTCTAGAAAAAATTGATAATGTTAAATGGAATGTTTAAATAATGTATTCAAAAAAGAAATATGATAATGGATTTCATGATATGATGGAATATAAAGTTAAAAATATTCTGATTTTGTAGAATTAGTTACGTAAGGATATCAAAAATAACAATAAACACATGAAGAATTCAATATTACTATGTACGGAGAAACTAACAATTGATTCCTTTATACATCAGCAACCAAATAATATTAGATGGCCCTTAGATCCTATTATCAAAGAAAATTTTATCAAAACTATAGAAAATAAACTTTCTTTAATAGATAGTTTAAAATAAATATAAAGTAACTTTTTATATATACCACATAGAGGGATATGTTGAATAGTGGCGGAACCTAATCAAAAACATAAATAAAAAGGGAAAACGTTTCTGTAATGGAGTAAGAAGAGTTCAAAAAATACTTATTCAACAAGAGTATTCCACAAAAAATCCAACAAAAAATAGAAATGGAATTCATTGAGAAGAATAATAAGTATAATGAATCACTGGGATGTTCTAAAATTAACATGACAATTCTTAAGTTATATGATTCAATATTTCTCATTGATTCTAGTGGAAATATTGATTAATTATTTGGTTGACTAATACATCATATGTAGAATGTTCTAGTAATATGAAACATTAGGTTTAATAAGAATATATTGTGGTGCTATCTCAAAGTGGAATTGGATTTAGAGATAATCCTATTTTAAATGGATTATATGATAAGAATATAGGGATATAAAAAACATTTTCTAATAATCATGACTATGAAATAGAAGGAAAAAACTATAACTACACATTAGAAATAATTGAGTGAAGAAAAATTTATTGATTTTTTGTCTAAGGAAGTGGAAAATAATATATGTGTGGAACAATTTTAAATATTTCATGAAAATAATATTTAGATATAAATCATCATCATCTAAATGTACAAAAAATAAAAAATATAGTGCAATTGAAATAATTATTAAATTGATTTAAGTGTGGATAGAATAAAAACATTTCTAACCAATGTCCAAATGATAATATAATAGAAGAAAACCTCTATAAAATCCAAAAGATTCATAGGGATAAATTTTATGTTTTTTCAATCATGGTAACTGAATTTGAGGCTCACAATGATTTGGTATCTAGTTCACTCTTTTGATTGTAAAATTTGTCTATTACATTTTATGAATCTAATTATATTAATTTTTTATTTAATTCATGTTTTCAAAGAACATCATGTTGAACCCCAAGCTGCTTGATCTAGAGTTGTTTTTTAAAACTGTAAGGGGATCTTCTATAGAATGTTTTCTATATATATATTCACCTATTAACATAAGTGAGTAAAATATCTTAACGAACATGATAGTTATTTTAATGGTGTAATTTTATGTAATACTTTGGATATATTTCCTCTCAATGTATAATATAATGATCAATTATAGAAGTATTGAAATTCTCGTTTCCCTGAGCGAAAACATGAAATTATTTCAAAGAAGAGATATTTTGGCCTATGTTTTTTCAAGGAGTCCCTCATAAAAAATAATTCATGGGAATGATTAGTAAATAAGGTGGTGAGAGAAAATGTAAAAAGATATGAAATGGGAATGTTATTGAAGAATAGGTAGATTTATTTCCATTATAATTATCTTGACCTTCCCCATATAGATAGGTATAAATATTAATTAAAATAATATAAAAATCCATTATAACATCAAATACCCTTATATTCATGAATTTATGGAGTCATAATAACTAAATAAATATATATATGATCTTTTATAGATATTTTTTAGTTAACATAGTGTGTCTCCATCGGTTGTACCAATTCTATTTTTTAATAATAATGGTAGATCAATGTGGTTATACAATGATTATAGTGTACTTAATGTAATGACAGTATAGAAAAAATATCATCTTATAAGGATTGATCACTTATTTGACCAGATTCATGGTGATCAATTATTTTCCAAGTCTAACCTCTGATTATGGTGTCACCGATTGAGGTTAATGAAAGAGGATACCTTGAATACTATTTTCATAACAAGATATAAAAATTACGAGTTTATTTTTTTGACCATTGTCTTAAATAATTATCCAAATATATTTATGGATTTGATTAATAGAATCTTTAGACACTACCTTGATAAAATTTTGGTGTTATTTACTAATGATATTCTGATATTTTCTAAACTTCATTATGAATATTGGGATCATATACTCTCATATTATAAACTCTATAGAAATATATAATTTCTGGTAAATTTAAGAAATGAATGTTCTAGTTACAACAATTTGTATTATTGAGACACATTTTAACCAGTGAATAAATATATGTTGACTTGGTTAAGAAAAAGGTCACATGGGAGTGGCCTCAACCAACAACCGAGATCGGGATATGTTGAATTCTTAGTATGGAAGGACACTCGAGAAGGATTATGAAGAAATTTTCATGTATTTCTAATCCAATAACCATGTTTACGTGAAGGGTATTTATAATAATCTAGAAAAAATATTAGGAATAATGCATCCTATAACTAAATAAGAGGTTTTTTAGTGCACCTGTTCTAACATTACCAATTAATGGAGAACGATTTATCATCTATAGTGATGCATACATACGAGGAAATGAATGTGCCCTCATCTTGATTAAAAATGATACTGCCTGCATATCTTAGAAGTTAAAGCCTCATGATAAAATTTATCATTACATTTGTTTGGATTTGAATTATACAATATTTTCATTAAAAATATGGAGAAAAAAACATTATAGGTAAAAGTGTGATATATACACAGAGCACAAAATTCTAAAATATATATACACAAAAAATGAACAAAATGTGTCAAAAATGATATGGTTGGATCTTTTTAAGGGATTTGAATGTTCTATTCGTTATCACCATGGGAGAGAAAAAAATTATTTATGGCCTAAGTAGGAAATACACTAGTGTTATTATAATATTGAGGATTCAATAAGGTCTATTGATCAAAGGTAATTGTAATGATGTTCATGGAAGTCAAAAAAGAAGGTATACCATCAATCTTATCTCAAATGATGTCCCAAAAATAATTATTAGAGAAAATATTGAAATCATATAGTGGTTATCATAAGATAAAAAGAAGATAGAAGGTATGAAAATTTGAATGTTTCATGAGTAATTCATGGATAAAGAGGGTACATTGAGGTTTGTAACAAGTCAATTTATCCTATTAATTCTAATGTTAAGAAATGATATGTTGAATGAAGATCATAGCTCTGTATTCTCTATACAATATAAAATCAAAAACATTATATATATCTACATGATCATTATTGGTGGGATAATATAAAATGGGAAAATTAGAATTATACAATAAGATATTTATAATGTCAGCAAGTGAAGGAAAACTAGTAACTTCCCAAAGGTGTATTGGAACCACTCCCCATACCAATATGAATGTTGGATACCATCATTATGGAATTTGTTACTAGCCTTCAAATGACATCTATGGTTAAAATTAAAAATGTATATTCTTTGATATATTAACAAATTATACTCAATTTATTGATACACATGAGGACTCATCCCTTGAGAACCTTTTTAGGTGTATATTCATTAGGATGTGAGACTTCATGGAGAACTGATTTCAATTTTCTCTAATTGGGATCTTGTATTGTCTTTTATGTTATAAAATATCCACCACATAGATATAAAAATGATAGTGAAAATAAGAACAATATATCATCCTCAAACTATATTTTTGTCTAAGAGGACCATTAGAAAATTTTAAGACATGTGAAGGGATAGATTAAATGTTTTTTGTGGGATTTGGGACTAATATATTCTATATGATTAATTATCATATAATAACAATTTCTAATAGTGTATTCAAATAAATTAATATTAAAAAATCTATGGATAATGGTGTAAAACCACCAAATATTGTGTTGAAGTTAGATAAGTATGACTATTTAGACTAGATATTGCAAATCAAATAACATATAAGTTAACATTGATCAAGAAACATATTTTAGCAGCACACAACCAAAATAAAATTTAAGCAGATAATCAATGTAATGGTTCAGAATTTCATGTGAAGTATTATGTATTCGTAAAAATGTTAATATGGATATGAGTCCAGAGATTTGGAAAAGAATGGGGGACTTAGTCCAAGGTATATTAAATAATTTTTGATAATCAATCATGTAAGAGTAGTTTCCTATCCATTAACACTATTCCAAATCATTCCAGCGTCTGTAGAATCTTCCATGTGTCTCATTTTAGAATTTTTATGTTATATTCAATGCATATACTAGCTATAAATATTGTTTTATTAAATAATAACATGTAATATGAAGAGGAATATATCTAAATTCAAGATGAAGGGGAACATGTCTTTGGGAACAAGAAAACTTGACTTTAAAAAGAAATTTGAAGAAATAAATATTATAATGAAGCAATCTAGGATCCCAAAGAGTCAATGAAGACAGAATATCCCCATTTAATTTGTTCCAAGGAACAAATTTTAGGGGTGAAATTTTTTATTGGGTGACACTAAAATGGCGCAAAAAATATTTCTATTTTTAATAGAATTACTCATGATGTACAAGGAGTATTTTATTAGGTTTTTTTTTGTTTAAGAATGTTTATATAATTATACATTTCTTAGTAACAGTACAGATCATGAGACAAAATTTATAATAATAGATAAGAAGTGGGTATGAGGATAAATATCAATGAATTGAGAAAACACTAAGTCAATCTTTATAATAATGGATTCCCCCATGAAGATCACTCTCCCAATAAAGATAGTAAACAGGAATTGAAGCATTGGTAAAAAGATAAGAATTATAAAGGTAAGTGTAGAGCATTAGGATGTGAATTAGTGAATGATGAGGTATGAGAATGATGGATTATATGTAGAATTTAAGGGGTAACATGGATATTACAAAATCATTGTTATATGACTATTACAAAACCATTTCAATGTGGCCATTTTATGACTATTCAAAGACTAATAATACCAAATATAATAGTAAATTACAAGTTCAAAATTAAATTAAATAGAATTACACATAATAATTTTACATTATATATATTATTAAATGTTTATGTATTATATGTTAATAAAACTATATGTTATTATAAAAATTAGAATTCTTTATAGAGAATAAATAATGCATCTCCAATTAAAATGTTGCATTTTATAGAAAATATGCAATTTTTATTTAAAACAATCATTTTCTTATATAGAAAATTATTTTCATAAATTAATATAATAATTTAAATTAACACATTTAAATTACCTTATGGTGGAATTTTGAGAATTTTTTAAAATATGTTACTATTTATTACATAGTAAAAATACAGTTTTTTTCTTTAATCATATGTTATTTCTTAACATTTTTTTAGTAATTATGGTATAATATTTATTTGGTTCTTTCACAACCTAAATATCAGTAATTAATTATTTTATTACTTTTATGAGTTAAAATAATTTTTAAAGGGTATAAATAAATTTAAATATCTAAATAACATATAATTTTTTCAAAAGAATTATTAAATAATAAATGATGTTTTGTGGTAAAATTAATATATAGAATACGAATTTATTATAGGAATTGTGATATCAAAAAATAGGTTCTTAATGTCTAAAACTAGGAGCTAAAACCATGTATATCCTATAGTAAATACCCACCTCTCCACATTTTTTAATACATATATACCTCTCAACCCAATTTCATTAACTCCAATGATGGTATGAAATCCCAAAATATATTAGTCTCTCACTAATCACTTTCATAAATTCCCCAAGATCTCGTGGAATCAGCCCACTATGTTTATGAAACGGTACATAATGTATTAGATTCACTTCCTCACCCATTTTATTCAAGTACTTCCTTTGTAATAGGCTCTTTCATATTCAACTAATTATGTTCTTATGACTTTATAATAATTCCTTTATTTTCAAAAAAATTCCCCATTAATAATTGACTACATTTCACTCCTAGTAATCCCATTCCATAAAATGTTATGTATACTTTTTATGTTGTTAGCATTAATACTTGATTTTTCAAGCCATAATCTTATGTAGTGAATAATTAAATCCACATTTATTCAATTGTATGCATATAGATATACGTGTAATTAATTGTTTTTTGAATTGATTATTTGAAACACAAATTCTCTACACAAGGGTTAAAATGATAAAAATATATTCCTATGATATATGACCTATGTGGAATATATAAATTTATACATATTTAGGTTGTTTCCTGATAGCATTATTATTAAATGGGTAAATAATTAAACTCTAGATATATCCTATTTAATAAAACATAGAAACATGCCTCTGTAATAAAATTAATTGAGGTGACATGCTTATGAATATCTCATTTTTTGTGTTGTAGACAAATTTACATGATATGTCCAATAAAATTTTAATTATTCTCTCATTTATGACTCTTGTATTATCTATGATGATCAATCAAGTTTGATTTTTTTATCCATTACATAGATTTATGATCACCATTTTATATTAATTTCCTTTAGTAAGAAATCAAATGCAATGAGGTAAATTATGAAATATTTATGATACAAGATTTCAAGAGGAATAAATATAGTTTTTGTTTATTTATCAACTATATAATTCATGATTGTTTTAACATGTTTTCAAGACACTAAACCTCAAAATATTGTTAGATGTTATTTATGTAGTATTTTTATATGTAATTATTTTAATAATCATGTACAAAAAATATCGATCACCATATCTTGCATATGGGACGTAATATTAACCACACTGTCATTTCCAAAACATTCTTTCAATCTCCTCAAATGAGATAAAGAAGAAAATGAATCCCCTTATTGATTTCCAAAATATTTAAATAATATTTTTGGGTATTTTAAAGGATATGATCTATCCCTAAATTGATTGTAGGGATTGGACAAAAAACTATAGATGAGAAGGGAATATAAGCTCGTTCATGTTTTTTATTCTTTACCAAGATACACAAATAAAAATTCTAAATAGGTATGAGAATATTTGTTCCCCAATAACTAGTTGTCTGAGTAAAATAACGAGACACTGGAATAATGGGAGTAAGAACATTGGTCAAACCTTATTGATCCCTAGTAAATTTTGATGATTTTCTCCATTTCCTATGTAATTATATGTTCTAAAATATACAAAAAAATGAGTAGGGATATATTTATTCACTTAATATGCCACCGTATTATGATAATTTGATTGTTCCATAGAAAAAATCATATAATAACAATATCTTATTGGAGTAAGGATATGATACCACTCTATTTCTATATTCAAAACTGAAATATGTTGATGAACATTATCTATGGGGGAATGGAAATGGGTTTTATATCTATGAATCCCTAGAATATATTTTTTTCTTCCTTTATTTATTCCTATGTATTTGGTAAGGTTTATCATGTGTGATCAGAAAAGTAATCCTTCTCTAATGTTTTAGTTCATAGTATGATAAATATATCCTTTATTGGTAATTATTATATAGGCATACCCCTACCTTTAATATACTACATAATTCTATATGAAATCCTCCTTGGAGATCATATATTGGTGACTAGGGATAAGATATCTTGGGTAGTCTCCTCATATAATTTTTCAGAATTGGTGTACAGACTGTGTCAGCTGTGTTGATGGTTGTTTGGATCGATCCAAGGAGGATCCTATATTATTATTAGAATGATGTTGTGTTCCTTCTCTTTGTGTCTCAGATAATTGAGATAGGTGTTTCCCCACTAATGATATGGGCCTCCAAAGTGATTGGAGGTGGAAATCAATGTAACATACTTTTACAAGGTCCAATATTGATGAGGGGATCCATGGGGATTAATTTCATGGAGGATCTCTTGGGCCACCACCATGGTGAGGATAGTGTTGTTGAGGCAGTATGCTCACACTATGGTGTTGAATTCTTTCAAACAGATCTGTTGAGTTAGATATAGTGTCCACCTAGTCACATGTACCATGTCCTTCATGGTGTATGTGGTGTATGTATTATTCTTTTTTGAAACAATTTATTTGGTTTAAAGGGGATTCTAGGAATTTTATGGAAATCATGAAGAAATATAAAGACACAAATAACAATATATTCAAGCATAATATCACAAGATTACGATTGATCTACAACTTTTGTAGATAAATATTTTTTTCTTGTTCAATGTTATATTTTATGTTTCCCTCATGTTCATCAAAATATATTTCTTAATTCCCATGATAACATGAAATTTCATTTATTGAATGATTCTAGGGAGTTTCACCATTATTTTTTTAAACAATAATGTTGATGTGCTCTAGTATTATTGGGATGTCAATCAGAATGTAATTTATAAATAAATGCCTCTTGGTTTTTTACCAGTGATTCTTTGGATTATTTTTTGGCTAAGAAGATAATATTTTGTTCTCATCGTTCACTTTATATAGGAATTATAACCCACTCTTGGTCTGCCTTAATGATTTAAGCCATATTAATGAAACTTTCCCAAATACATTCTAGTATTGATTTCCACCATGCCGTGATTAAATTTATGCAATTAATTTATATGAATGTATATATGAATTATAGATTCTTATTAAATATTATTATCTAGTTATATCATTGGTTCTTCATCATTATCTTATAAATTGGTGATATTTTTTAAGTCCATATAGTTGGGTGCAAATAAATTTATCGTTGTATGGGAGTTTTACAAGTCTCATGGTGTAGGGATGGGGATAATGAAAGGAGATTCTTACATTTTTCTATAAAATTAAAAAAACCAATGTAGGATTCCTCCACAAAATAGGACATTCCATTCATTTTAATGGCATGTGACAAGGAACACTTCTATGTTCTTAAATTTCATATAGATAAAATACTAGGTGAAAGGTTTTTAACGTGGAATGTTCTGAGACTTAAACAAGATTTTTCCTTTCTAACTGATCACATAGTGAATAAATCCCCATGATGAATGAATTACATGTATCATGTTTAATATTCCCAAATCTGATGAGACGGTATGAAACATGTGGGATATGACCCAATGAGGATGTGGGATTCACCAAGAGTATGACTTAGTGAAATAATTATTTAGAATTCTATGTTTTAACAACACATAAACAACCAATGTATCTTGATTAACTATAATTATGGATCATGTAGTTTAAATTTCACAGTTAAGGTCTTGTGGTACGACTGTAACATGATGATTAATATCATGTGGTAAGTGCATCATTGTGATGTTTTATATTTTACAACTACGAGATACTATTTAAATAAAGAGGTGAAATAGAGGATTGAGTAGGATTTAACAATGGGTTTCCCTTTCTGGATCATCCTTGTTGTTGGTAACAAAATAAGAGAAGGATGAATTACTTGTATGGAATATTTACCAAGGAATAGGATATATCATAGGGATTGTGGACTTTTGAGAATGATTCATGGAGGAGAATACTCATTAAATATTTTTTGGGGATTACAGATGAGCTACACATATGGTTTCAAATCATATGGAATATGGTCCATTAAAAGGATTATTTGGGCTCTAAATCTAATAGGAGGACCTTGGGTTGGCCAACCTCTAATTGGTTGATGGTTATATAGACTGTTGAAAGGATGCATGGGTAATTATGGAAGCATGAGGATGGATTTGGGGCTTATTAATGGGATTCCATGGTATGGATTTCCAAATATCATTTCTATATCATGGTGATGGAATCATAAATGGAACATGGATAGGGATTACATATAAGGATTATTCCTATACCATTATGTCATACTGATTGGATGAAATTGGAAAATTTAAAAGATAAAAAGTGAAGATGTTGAACATGAGCTTAGGGAGATATAAATTATTTTACTTATGATGATGACCCTAAATATAAATGGGATTCATGGTTTTAAACCCCATATGGGCCCTATCAATTATGTAGAATAAGGGGATGTGCCTTTAACAAAGGTTTTAAACAATCAAAATGGTGAATACAAATGTGAATTCCCAAATAATGTATTTAATGAGATCATAGAGGATGCCTAAAGGGGTATAACTATAATAATTCACTAATATAGGATAATGAGTTTCTATAATTCCTTTTGGGAAAAAAAATATTATCCCATTTGAGGAACCTAAATGAATGAAGTTCTGAGGAGAAGTTCATATCAGTTAGGAATAATAGACTAGGTGAATAATAATCAAGGTTTGGTAAATGGGTGTAGTGGTGTCCCTAGTGAAGGCTTCAGTTAATTGATTCCCTGTATGCGACTTGGGTGAAGATGCATCCTAATAAAATTATATTGAGGGGGGACCCTAATAATTGGTTAGGGTAAATGGGGTTCCCTAGATGATTCTTGTGAGAATGAGGAACCCTACTAGAAAACTGGGGTGATGAGTCTTCCTATTAGGGTTTTGGTGAGGGGTCCATCATTGTAATGGGAAAAGATTACATGTAACCCTATTTGAGAGTTTATATAAAATTTTATCCTTAAAATGGACTATGGTACATTTTCCCTTATTATGGATCTTGGGATAAATTATCTCCCCAAGGGGGGACTAAAATGATGTTTCTCTCAATTTGTAGAGTTTGATGAAGTGTCACCCTTGTAGAGAGGTCTCTGGGATTCACACGGGTGAATTGAGACCTAATGTATCTCACTCAAGGAAGTTAATTAAACCTATTTTTGTAGTATTAGGGTTGAAGTAGTTTTCTAGGAAGTTATTTTGTGTTTATCCTTTGGGTAAATCAACTACCCTAATCACAGTTATTCACTAGGTTTTTAGGATTAACAATACACACAGATAGGCGGAACAGATGCACCAACTGTTCAATTTTAGTTATTAAGACATGCCACCAAGGTCCAGATTCAGGGTGCATTAATATTGTTGTGGAATCAATGAACATGAACATGGGAGAATGGAATTGGGTGTCTATATATGATTTTTAAGACAATAAGAAACTATAAAAAGTTCATGGTCTATATAACCTAGATTCACTCGTCTGGGAACATTATTGGACTTCAACAGAACTCCATCATAAAATCCAAACATCAAATGAAATTTTTTTATCTATGTGTTTTTTTGGATCAAAAAGTAGTCAAATAAAACAATATGAAATTAGTTATTAGAAAAACAATATTTTGGCAACTTGACATGTGTTTTAAAATTCCAAAAGTTTTGAGAAGACCCTTAAAATGGGTTTTATAGTTTTGACACTCCTTCTCATAAACAACAGATGAAAACAATGGACTACTTATAGTGGAAGCTTATAACCACCACATCCCAATAATTGGATTTTTTTAGGAATCTCTATGCCTCAATGTTTAAGAAATTTTAGGGCACTGGGAGGCCCATCAATATACTTTTCATGTATTGATATATTTTTATACCTGTAACTGACCCATTTTATCTGAGTGAGGACCATATTAGGGATTTTATGTAAGACAATGTGGAATAAACTTTCTAGTTCCAAAAATGATTAAAATTATTATGTTGGTATTTCATCATACATGTTTGTAGTTCAACTAACCCAAACAGGAACATGATATGCTAATGAATGATTAAGATTTTAGAGTCATATAATAATGATATCATTTTCAAAGAAGAATAATGAGGTTTATTGAAATTAATTTGAGAATAGAATGGTCGTTATAATGAGATTATTTGATAAGTTAATTGAAATATTATTAAGAGCAATATATTTTCATTGATAAACAATTTTCTTTTTCAAAACAAGTTCTTTAGAATGAAGGATTTGGCCACCTTCTTAGAATAAAAAGTAACACGTCATCTAAAAATAATTTTTTAGAGGGAAAATTGGTTGGGATTCAATAGATAAGGAAATTAAAATTGTGTTTTGTAAAGGTTAGAGGATGAGTCCTTTTGAACATGAGTTTTGAAGTATATTTTTACAAATACCGATTATTTCAAGTATAAGGTCGTTATTTTAAAAAATAACATCTTTAAAATAGAATAAATATTATATAATTAATGAGGGGAAGTTGATTAGGAACACATAAATACTTTTAATGATAATTTTTTTGATATTTTAGGTCATTATCATATGTTAATCTAATTATCCACATTTTATATTTACCTTTGTAATTCAATTTTTACTTGGGCAATGTATTTTATCCCTAAAACAATTCACCATATTATCAAATATGTACATGATGATTCAAAATATGGAATATAATTTTTGGAATATATTTTTAATTGGGATTAAAATTAAATTTAATATAAAAATATGTAACATTGAATTTTTTTTAAATAAAATTTCATTTTTAGTCATAAAATGAATTTATTTTTATAACTTGTAATTTTAAAATAATTAGATGAATGATAATTTATTTAACAGTGTATATTATCAATAAATTTCATTAAAATAATTATTTACTAATGATTAATACAATTTATTAATATAAAAATACATTACAAACATAAAAATCCATTGAATAATATTCCTCTAAATCATTGAATTATTTTATCTTTTTAATAAAAAATTTATAAAAAATTAATAAATGTTTAATAATTTATGCATACCAAAAAAATAAAATTTCATTAAATTTAAAACTCCAAATTTCTGAAATTTAACATTTAAATAAAAACATTTAATAAATAAAAAAATAAAATTTTTAGATAAACCATTTTTCTGTAATTAATAATTAAATTATTGTTCCTTATAGTTCTATAATTTTTTCATGGATGTTATTAATTTATTTAACTAATCACCTTATGAATTTTAATAATATAAATTACTAGAACTACTTTTTAAGGGAAATAAATTAATATATATATATATATATATAATTCATCAAAAGAATATCGTTATAATCATTAGTATTTTCCCAAATGAATTAGTGTCTCTTAATTACATTAAAAATGAAATAATTTATTTTAAAAAAAATATAAGTAAAATATATAATATTTAACATCTAAATAAACATTATTTATATTAAATACATAATGATAATTCTAAACTGGTAACAAGATTGTTGGTTATATACAAAAATATTTCATGCCCATTTATATTAATAATATTAAGGATATATTACCCATTCAAATACATTATATTAATCCTATTAATTCTTAGAAAAGAACATTTTTCATTCTTATATATTTAATTTAATATTTTACAACATGTTTTTTCTTTCCATGATGTTTTTTATTATAGTTTTAGTGCTATTGGGGGTGATTCTCATGGATGATTTAGTATATTTTCTAATTGAAAAAAATAATATTCTCTTATATTTATAATTCATTATTAATTGATCAAATTTTAATTTATTTAACCATCCATGGTATGTAAAATTCCATGTAACAAATGGATTCATGTAATTTTTTTATATTTTTCCATTATGAGTGAATAAATTTTTGTTAGTTTAATTCATATGTTATATGAATTAATGAATATTAGTTATTTTAAAATAATTTTCAAAAAAAATTTATGAATTATATAAATATGTTTTAAACAATAATATTTCAAAAAACCTTTGGTTTAACACTTCCCCCCTTAAAAAAATTGTTTCCTCAAAAATTTAATTATCATTCAATAATAAAAATAGTTTAGGTTATCTATAATATAGATGTGAATTTGGATATAATTTCTTATGATATATCTACCTTCAATCATTTGTATGAC
Source organism: Viscum album (assembly GCA_963277665.1). Classification (NCBI taxonomy): domain Eukaryota; kingdom Viridiplantae; phylum Streptophyta; class Magnoliopsida; order Santalales; family Viscaceae; genus Viscum; species Viscum album. Next base: position 1,658,654,304 of record OY728163.1, read on the forward strand.
TGTGAAACTCATCATTCACGACATAATATGTTTATGTTTAGATTTCCATCTGTAATAACCATTTAGTCCACATATTCTTACAAATATTTAGTAGAAATATTAAAATTTCTACCTCTAGATCAATAATTTCTATCTTTTTTCATATACCATTAGTTATCATCAGAAATAAGCTTTGACCCTACCATTTTGTATAAGGACACATCTCAATACCCTTTTAAATCATCTCTATATATCAAAAACCATTATCTACACTATGGTTGTGTGAGTAATGGTGTCTTAAACAACCTTCTCTTAAGATCCATCAAATTTTCATCACATTCATCTCTCTATAGGAATATGACTCAATTATGAGTTAACATGGTTAGTGTACATGAATTTAATAATAAATTTCACAAAAACAACCATTGTGTATAACTAATATAATAAAACTATGGATCTACATTACTATAGTTTATATGGGTGAATCTTCAATTTCCTATATATTTTATAGATATAAAAATATACCCTATGTTATTATTACATAAACTAATAATGATACATTTTATATAATTAATTCACTCTTCATAAATTATTCACATATTTTATCCTCAATCAATGTCTTAAGAATAATCCTAAAATGATCTGTGTTCTCTTCCTTTCTTTTAGAATATATTTGAATATCATCTTTAAACACTACCAATTGATCTAGGTGATCTATAAATTCTATACTAATGTGTTCCATGAATATAAAAGGGGTTAATGTTATTATGAATGGTATCACAATTAATTAATTATGTATATATCTTGTAAGGAATGTTTTCTTGGGAATATACTTCATTTTCACCAGTAATTGATGACATCCAGTTTGATAGTCAAACATTGAGAATTATTCATCTCATCATATTTCATCGAATGAGTCATCAATATGTGGTAGATATTATATATTCATGATAAATATTCTCTTGTGATCATTATGTTCAAGACAGTGATGTATTTATCCATCTTTCTTCATAAAAAATAGGACTGCTATACCCCATAGTGAAGCACATGGGCATATAAAAACCTTATCTAGGATTCCATGATGTTTCTTCTTTAATTATTATAATTAAATTAAATATGATTTTTATGGAAAAATAATACTCTAAATGTAAGAGAATACTAAGAAAATATTTATGAAAAACATTAATGTATTACTTAAAAATTAGCATATCCTCAATATTGAGCTTCTCACAAACCATTTGAGATATATACCCCTGATGATTGCATATTAAGACCCATATAATGGATTTAATTTCCATATGGATTTCATAGTAAACCATGAACTGGTAGATTTTAATGGGTTGATTTTGGACATGAAATTAGATTCTTATATCATAAAAATTAATTTGGACTCTATATAAAGAGATTCAATCCATTATAAAAATCACATCACATATAATTAAAGGAGGAATAATAAGATTTACTAGAATCACATTCCCAAAATACTCTATTATTGATGGTGGGTTCCCTAAACCTAACTTATGATTTCTTATGGATTACTATTACATGTATACAGTTTGATGTATACATGTGTCTATCTTACTAGAATATTGTCAATGATTCTACATCCACTATATTTATAGTAATTTCATTCAATTATGTGTCCCGTGGAATGTTTATAGAAGTTCCCATGATAAGATGAGAACCCATAGAAACCATGAAAGTAATCATAATGTAATTTCTTGTGGTATAAATACATAATACTATAAGGAAACATTTGATATGGCCACCCTTGTTTTCCGTACATAACTATTACATAATTATTAAGATAAACAACAAAATAGTATATCAATCCACAATGAAAGGGTTTTGTATCATGGGAAAATTAGGACCATACATCCCTTATAAATAACAAAATATATTTATTATATTCTTATTTATCATTATAGATCTCACATTCTCCTTGGTACATTTAGTCACATCATAATATACATTAATGAATGGAGTGAGCTAATATCCCAGTAAAATGATGAATAATGGACATGAATAAATATAATGTGACTGAGCATAATCATCATCATCATAACATAAGAAAAGAATCATTGTGAAAATAATGGGGAAACATTCTACTATGTCAGGGAATGTGGTAATGCATAAAAATGAAGCATCATGTCATATTGATCAAATACAACATATAGTCATGAACAAAGCTAGAAGCATGATCACACCTAATATATGTGAATAATCATGAAATTATCATTTTTAAAAAATCTAGAATGATGGTGATGCATATTACACCTTATATCAAGAGTTACATCATATTAACAAATGCATTGGAGGGATATATATTTTCAAACCCGACCATCACATCATAATATTTACATAATCATCCATGCAATATATAATATATAACAATTATCGTAATAAAATAATCCATATATTGGAATTGGTCTCATAATGATTTCTTAAAGCATACATTATTGAATAAAAATTCAGGTTCCATAATTAAAATAACAGATCATACTAAAGAATAAAATTCCACATTTCTTTGGATAAGAAAAAACACATGAGGAGTCAAATAATTCTTTTTGAAAGAAAAATATTTTTAGAAAATCATTGTATTTGGCTCAATAATTATGGTGGAAATATGCATATCCTTGAAATAAAAGGGATTATTATTATTATTATTATTAAGTTACATTAAAGTAATATCTACACTATATATTTCATTAATGATAGATTGGATAAATTAAAGGAATTGTGTTTGAGAATCCTCTTACCTTACTTCCAACTTTATTTAATTGCTTCTTTGCCACCTAGATAATAAAATTAGGGTTATTAAAACATTTTTCCATATTTTAATTATGTTAATTATTTCAATATTTATTAATAATATTACTTTTAATTTTTTTATTAATTTTCATTGTGGATTTTGAAACATTTTGTTATCATGTTTTCTTTACCAATAACCTGTTTTGTTTCGATTTTGTTAATTTTTATCAATTTCATTATATATTATTAGTATTAATTCCATAAAATTATATTACATGAAATTTCTTGTTTTATACATTATATATAATTAATACTATCCATCCATGATTATTTTTATAAGTGAGTAAATGGAAATTTCTCTTTGGATCGTTAACCGACCTTTGATGGTACATTGTTGTGAGATAAGGAAAGTGACATTTGAAATTTATATATACCATTAATATGATACTTAAAGTATGTTAAAATAATTAATAAAATATTAAATTACATAATAATTATTCTTATATGTTTTTTTGAAAGGGGTTGTTTAGTAGAAAGATAAGAAAAAAATAGAGGTGCTAATAGAAACATACATAATCCTTGGTGTAGCTTGTATTTTACTCCACTAAAACATCATTGATGATTTGATTTGGATTACAATAGAATGTCCCAATAGATACTGAGGGAATTTTGGGGGTGGGATTTTGGTAGTGTTTAGGCTTTGGAAATGGTGATAGGCGTGGTTTTCCAAGGGGTGGAGAGGTGTTATTTAAACATAGGGAGAGGGTATTATTTGAATAATATATTAAATTAAATAATATATCAAACATAAAATACTTAATTTTTAATTTCTGACAATATAAATCATAAATTAAAATAATATAATTATTTTTAATACTTTGAACAAATTATTAATTCAATTTCATTTGTTTTTTAAAAATAAAAGTGGAATGATTGAAAATTTTTAATTTTAAGAAATAAGTTTTGAATTTAGTTTTTGGAAATTATTTTTTGGTTTGGAAACTGCGTTTATTTTATTTTAAGGAATAAATTATGAAAATAAATAAACCAAAACCGAACCTCAAGTTATATAAAGTATTTGGTCAATTTTACATCATGAATGATGCAATTTGATTAACATTGGTTACATGAAAACATTATTTTTACTATTCATTATGAAATAGAAGTGTTTAAAACTTTTACCAAGAAAATCACCCATGGGAAATTTCTACGTGAGAATTTCAGAAATGATTTTAGTTTTATAAAAATAAATTTATAAAATATGTTATTTTAATTTTAAATATAAAACATTATGACTTTTATGAAATACATTTAAATACAATTTATTTAAAATGTGCTTATATTTTCATTGCATTTTTTAAATTGATATTTTTTTATAATATATAAATTTAACTTAATTATTCATGTTAAATATAATTTATATCATTATTTTCTATTATAATGTAAATTTACTACTCTCAACAATCAAATTATTATTCCAACTATCACATTCACTCTTATGAATACCTATAGTTTTTTCATTCATTATTCAACTCAATTCATCTCAAGGATGTAAATTTAAAGTTTCTTTAATGTTGATTGGTTTACTAATATTTTTCTTCTTGTATATAGTTTTGGAAGTGGGGTTGATTATTATAGTAGATTGGGGGATCCATATTTTCCCATTTTATATTCTCTATTTTATTTTATTTTACCAATTGTGATGTTTATAATTTCAATTGGTTTCACTGCTGATTATTGAAATTGTATTTATTAATGAAATAATTTTTTTACTTTAGGTATGTGTATAACACTATATATTATATTATTATGAAATTTTATTTCAATATTCAAATATCATTTATAAAATATAGATTTTACATTCATCCACCTTTTATAATTTCTTTACTTGGAATTTTAACTTATATTCTAGGTTGATAATAAGTTCATGTATATTTTTCATTATTTCATATGGTTCCTATTTCATCTCATCAGACTAAGGTTTCCTCCATAAGAGATCAAAAAAAAATTCATTTTTCATAGATCTTGGTTTCTATGGTCCACGATCTTCTTCAGATGGTCATTCTTCAGTTTCACCACATTTAGATTCAATACATGTGTGGGATAAGGTATTTACTTCATCAAGAGTGATACGTGAGAAATGCAATGAAAAGGATCCAAACATGGTGGATGTGAAATAAGATAGGCCACTAATCATATCCAAAAAAGGATATGAAAGGATCCAATGTACCTTGGTCTAATATTCCCTTTCATTCTAGACTACATGACCCTCTTCCATGGTGATATTAAAAGGAATAAATTATCTCCAACTTCAAACTCTGAGTAACATTGATTATTTTCATTATAATTATTTTATTGACTCTCATATAATTTTATATATATTTGGATTTTTAAAACCATGATTATCATCTCTCACATAAGGTCAGGTCCATGTATCATTTATTCCTGAACCTCATACCAACAAGATGGTCTTCAACAATGCTTCCTATACAGAGCTTAATATGGATCCATTTGAATAGTTAATTGGAAGAAATTTTTATATGAGAACACAAAAAATAAGTGATGTTGAGACCATATTCCTTTAAATTCAATATAGAAGGATATTATAATATCCTCGAGCATCAGTATAGACCTTCTATATTGGATTTCATTTTAGGGAGGTTATTCCATACCAAAATTCTTCTCATTATTAAAATCATGTTGGATACTTCTCCAGAAGTTATAAATGAATCTTGCATCATAATCAAAGACAATCGAAAGTGGAAACCCATGAAGCCTCATAGATTCCATTACATATATATAAACAAATGTTTTAGTATATAGATCTTCTTTAATGGTAATATAGTGCGAATTCGTGGCGAGTTACACCACAAAAACTCATATTGCATTGTTTTATTTGGACGTCACCAAGATACTACTGATAGAGTTCATTATGAAATTATATATTTTTCTTATGGGTATATTCAATTGTTTCATCATCCATTTGAACATCTATATATCTACTTTAAATTTCTAACATACCAAGAACCTTCAGATATACTCTACAACCTCCTTCATCATGTTCTAACACAATAAGTTATCTCTAAGATGACGGTATATCTTGGCACATCTGGGAATGATAGAGAAAGGTGAGATATGTGAATGATCAACAACTCCATATCTATATCATGATATTAAGGAAACCAATGCCTCCTTAAAACAATATCAAACCATCATCGTTAATGTGGAACTCATGTAGTTACCCTTAATTTACTTTATTCACATTATTTTGTAGCTCCAGATTATCCCTTTCCCCCCATGTACTTATCTTGGATAGATAGTTGGAAAATACTTTTGGAGATATAGGGTGTATTTCCATATGTTATGATTTCCATATCCATCCATTGAATATCCAGGAGGTTACGTTATTTCTCAATCGACATTATGAATATGGTATGAGGTTATTTTCTTCTAAGAGAATCAGCTACCTTATTTTCCTATACAAGATAGTTGTGGATAGGAAAACCATGGACATTTATTAGTTCAAACCATATTCATTGATGGATGTTGAGATACTAATATATAAATATATAATTTTGGATATTTTTAGTGATATATATTTCACACTTATCAACATTAAGGTAGTGCCTCCAAATCTTCAAGGCGAAGATCAAAATTGATTGCTCTGTGTCCTATGATGGGTGGTTTTGTTCATGTATCATCAAATATCATAAAGTGAGGAAATAATTTTAACATTCTACATGACTACACAAATCAATAAATTCTTTGAAGCATCACTGAATATAAAAAAACCTTCTCTAATTCTTGGTAATGTGAGTACAGGTGCAGTGATATCTTCTTCTTAAGCTCCCTAATGATTTCATCAAATTTTACTATTCAGTCTTACTTTACCCCATTCCATGTTAACATAGTTAGTGGGATATACAATCATGATAAATTTCTCAAAAAAATTGGTAGTATGATACTAATATAATAAAACTACCAATTTTTATGAATCTAGTGGGTCTAGGACATTCTACAGTTTACTTTGTCTTGGAAGGGTCCATAGATATTCTATCACTTGTGATTACGTGATCCAAGAAAGTGACATGTCACATCCAAATGACACACTTTTTGAACATGGAATACATTTTACTCATACTTAATGTAATAAGAACAATCCTTAGATTCTCTTCATGTTGCTCCTTAATTTTTTAGTATATGATTATACCATTAATAAATACTACAACAAAATTTTATACATTGTCTCTAAAGAATATATTCAAAAAATGATGGAATGTTGTAGTTTAATTAGTATGTTATAAGGGAATAACTATGAACTCATAGAGACCATACTAGATATATAATGTAGAGTTCTGATTATATTTCATCATGACCTTCTGTTGATGATATCCAGAACAAAGATCCACCTTTGAGATGTATTCATCTCCTCATTGTTGATCAAACATGTCATAAATCCTTTTATGGGGATAATTGTTCACTATGATATTCATTTTTTCCACACTATATTCAATATACAGTCACATTAATCCATATATTTTTGTTATGAAGAGAACTAGAACTCCCTAAGGTGATTCACTAGTTTATATGAACCCTTTATCTAGGTTCTCCTGAAGATACTTCTCTATCTCTTCCACTTCAATTAGGGAAATCCTAAAGTGGAATTTAAGGATAGGATTTGATCTAGATATATTTTCTATTGATAGATCTACCTGAAAAATATATGGGACATACAGAAAACTCTATGGAAAAAACATCAGTGTATTCCCTAAAAATGTGAATTTCTTCAAGATTGATACCTTCCATTGACTCATCCATTTGAGTGAGGTATGCTTCTTCACAGGGAATCAACCCCCACACCATTGTGGGAGTTTACAAAGGAGATCTTAATATTCCCATATTTTTAAATAAAGAATGGGATGGATTGGACTATGAAAGGAGATTTAATTTTCCAAGTAGATGATGTGTTATTAATATAATTATATCTAATCAATTCCCATTTTAGCATCAACTTCCACCAATAGAAGGATTATGAGATTCAATGGGAGATTAATCCCACATACAATTATATGAGAAGATTCCAGTGCATGGATCTCAATTATTTTACATTTTTTAAAGATGCCCCTATTTTCTGGTGATAGGGATTTGATTAAATAGTTCTAGAAAACTATTAGGATATAAAGTAATGAGTAGACACAAAATCAAATAAATAATTTTCCATTATTGATTGAATATAAAGTATAACTTTCATTGATTCATTTTCACTCTAGTACAGAAAATTGATTTCATAATCTCTCCATTTACCCTTTTTCTTTGGTTGGTACTGGTGTTGATTACCCTCAATGACTCTTGGTTTAGTGAACTTTCTTGGACAACGACATTTTCCCCTACAGTTTACTCATTGAACCATGAGTGTTGAAGATGGATGTTCTTTTATTTCAACCATAGTGTTTTCTGACATCATCATGTATCTTAAACCTTCATGAGCTTGGTGACTTTCTCTTAAACACTTGAAGAATTTCCCTATCACTTTTAGAAAATTCCCATGATGTTTCTTCATAATGTTTTGAAACATGGGTGAGTGGGTCCTATTTCCTTATTTCCATTAAATCCACCATCTTGAAACTCCATTCATATATTATTTTTTCCATCTCCAAAATACCAATATCTAAATTCCATCTCTAATTTGAGGGAATATCAAACTACATTAATGCATCTCCTAAAGTATCAGATACCAAAACCCTTTTGACGGTGTGGTTTTAGACCATTAAAGAATCTATCTATTTTTCAATAGTTGCTTATAAAAAAACTCAAGGAATGTATTTCATGACATATGAAGTGTTCTCAATAATCCATGATATATTCACAAAATGTTTGCTTTATATCTATAAATCATCACTCCAATATTGTACAAAGAGCTCTCGGGTAATACTTTTTAATGAATATTTTCATAATGCATTCCCACTTCATATCTTATTTTTCATCCTTCTTATTGGTGTTATTAATAAATAAACCCCATTTATCGACCTCTATATCAAAATGATAGATGGATAGAGCCTCCTTCTCTTTCCCTAAATAATATATCACTGAACAAATCATCCCCCTTAAGTTAACCTAGTATTCTGTGACAAGTGGATCTGAAGATTCACTTATCATCAGTGGTCATTAAAGTATAAAAAACTCAATATATATTCTCTAACTCATGGGTTAAGGATGGAGTTTCACATGGTTCATCTTATTATTCATATCCTGAGACAACTAGGTAATCATTTCCATGAAGTTCTGATATCCACCTCCAATGACATTTGGGATATCGTTTGGGAAATCCTGGCATTGACCCTTACACAAGGTGTTGGACTAGTCTCTAAAAGTTCCAAATATTCTATGAAATAGAAAAGGTTTTAATAATTTGTAATTCATCATATAATAAATAAATAATTTTTTCTCTATCACAATTAATTGAAATTCATATCTTAGGGGAACCCTACATTGAGAATTTTTCTAAAACAAATAGTCCTAGATGTTTACATATACATAGTATTATCATAAGGGTTTTCAATAATGTTTTTTAATCTAATTAAAAAATTAACTAAACCATTCATTGATACCAACTAAAGAGACCCTTCATAATGTTACGTAACTATCAAATCAGGTTTATGATAAAAAGCATAATATCATTATAATCCAAGATAAAAATGTTTTTATACTAGGTAAATGAGGACCATGCATCACATATACCTAATAAAACACAAAATATTATTTAAAATATTTTTATTTATCATTCTAAATCTCTTTTATCCTTAGTTTATGTAGTCACCTGAGGATATACAGCAACGAAAGGGTTGAGATAAAATCCTGGTAAGAGTTTGAATAAGAGACCCGAATCAATATAACATGATTGAGAATCATCATCATAATCATTTCATAATAATAATATAATTATAAATATCATTGTGGAAATATTTTAAAAAGTCATGTAATGATTAAATGAAAAAAATGAAACATCATTTCATAGTGGTAAAATATAACACATATTTGTGAACAAAGATAGCATTTTGTTCATGCCTAACATATGTTTGTAGTAAAAAAATTGTCATTTTGAACAAATATATCAAATATTTCATCCATATAACACATTATATCATGATATATATCACATTAACTGATTCATTATAGGGATATATAATTCTGGGATCAACAGTCATATCATAATATTTACAAAATCATTTATGCCACATAAAACATATAATAAGCATAGTAATGAAATAACCCATTAAAGGATTGGGTTTAATAAGGATTTCATAAGTGGTAAATTCATATAAAAACATTGGGTCCCCAAATTAAAAGGGAGATCATATTATTGAATAAAAGACCATTTTTTGATTATATAAGAAGCAATACTTGAGTAGCTGATGATTTTTTTGGAAAGAAAATATTTTTTGTAAAACTATTTTATTTGGATTAAAAATATTTTTGGAAACATTTATATCCCTATAAATGGAAAAATTTTAAAATTTTATCAAAGGTAAATTAATTGAATATCTACAACAGAGATTTCATGAAAGAGATATAACTCAATGAAATGGAATGGGGTTCGAGAATCCCCTCACTGTAACTCCTACATTATAACCTTTCTTTTGGTCCCTCATGAATAATAAAGTTGTGATTATTACAAAATATTTCCAATTGTTAATTATGTTCATTTCTTCAATTTTTTTTAATAATCATCATTGGGTTAGATTTCTAAAATTTATTTATCTATTTTGAAGTGATTTGATATCATGTTTTCCTTAAAAAAATATATTTTTGATTTGATTTTTATAGTTTTTCTCAATGTCATTATACATGAGTAGGATTAATTCTATAATATTATAATACATGTAATTATTGGAATTTTTTATTACATATATTTCATAATATCCATCCATTCTGATTTTTATATGTGTTAAAATGGAAATTTCACTATAGGTGGTTAACCGACCATTAAAGGGAGATCATCAGAAGAGAGAGAACCAACTGTTTGAAATTAATAAATATTATAAGGATGATACATACACTATTTTTAAATAATTAATATAATCTTAACATGAAACATAATTTATTTTATAAGTTTTTTTTAAAACGGGTGGCCTAAAATGATAACAATAAAAAAGAGAAGAGTTAATTGAAACTTACTTAATCATTGAAAAACATTTCTTGTATACCACTAAAATATAATTGATTTTTGTATTTTTATTACTAAAAAACAAACATAATGATCTTAATGGTATTGATATGAAATAATTATTATAAAATCATTCAATTTTCTTATATAACATTTCATTATATTGGACAAAATAGGTGATCTTTTAAATTTTGTTTCTTATGAAATGGAAAAAAATGAAAACTAAAACATTATTCTAATACACTTCAAAAAAATAAAAAAGTGTGGACTTTAGGTTACATTCAATTAATCTCATATATTGTAGATATACTTAAAAGGAAAGGGCTGATCATGAAGCCTAGTAAGGGAATAAACAAGGGAGACAAAAACACAAGTGATTATGACACATATCAATATGATCATGTGGAATAATAATAAGGCATGAAAAAGTAGAATATAATATTAATAATAAAATGAATAATAAAATGGAGATGTGGATTAATCATTTAAATGAGACATTCATTAGCCTATCACCAATGATTATCTTTTAGGGTGTTATAAATTTAAATTACTTTGTTTATTCACCAAGGCTTCAGAAAAAACTCATCTATAAAGAATAAATTCGTTAACTGATGAACTGGATAACTATCAAATACCACCCATCATATTATTTAAATTACTATTAGCTATTTATATCATATTAATTTCATTTTTAACCTCTATAAAATAAATAATAGGTTTCTTATAAAAAACAATACATAAAAAGTGTATAACGACATGACCATTACATGATTTCTAACCCACGAAAAGGGAATATAGATTTCATGCATTTAAATACCCAAATAAATTATACACGTTTAAATTTATATTAATACCAATTAATTATATAATAGTTTTGGTTATTCAGACAAATGGAAAATCTAATTTCTCATGTAAAAGAGATAAAACCGAGAAATAAATTCAGTAGCGTGACAAGTATATAACATGGATTTTGAAAAGAGAAAAAATTATTGGGTACAAGGGTACCCCATTCATAAAATACTAATCATTTAGTATTGGGATAATATAATGTTGAAAAAAGTAATTTTCATGGGAATTTTAAGACATAAAAAAGGAATCTTGAATGGAAAATGAAAGGTAAAGATTTCCCTTACCATGAAGAGTTGATACTATGTCTTGAGGAATGAAACCATAGGGGATTAAGAACACCTTAAAGGGATAATTAGGTGGAAAAGTTCGAACAACATTATATAGGATTGATTGGGAGTGGACAGGAAGGGTGAAATGTGTGATTATTTATAGATAATGTGGATGAATTGTTTAATAATTTCAAAATATTTTTCCTAGAAATATTATTCAGGAAAATGAAAAATATTTGGCTAACCCATGATTTTTATTCATGATATTGGATATTTTATTTAAAAATTATGATATTTCATGCCACTAGAATTGAACTGTATTATGAAATACATCTTTTGGATCGGAAAAAATGTTTCCACAAAGTAATTTAAAAAAAAATCAATTTTAGACTTTGGAAAGTCATTTATACGTTCGGGAATAGATTAAAATATATTAAAATAATTAATATTAATAAAAATATATATTTTATGCCATTTATTGTTTTAAATTAACTATTATTTCCTCATTATAGAAATATGAATCAATAAAAAATATCATTAACCCAAAATTGTAAATTTACTATTAATGGAAAATTAATATATTTTAATAAATTATCATAAATTAACCATAACTTTATTTATGTATTCTGATTTCAAATATAATGTTTACTATTTCAGAATAATTCTATAAATATTATAATTTTTACATTTAAATATAAAAAACCATATTATGGAAAAATTAAAATGTTTTGAGATATAATCAAATTTGTGACACATTAGAAAATTTCCTATGACATTATTTAAATATTTTAGAGTTTATATTTAATTAAAATTATTTTAAATGACTATTTCATTTAAAAAATAATTCAAAATACCATTTTGATCATAAAATTTCTTATATTTTTTTGTAAAATTTAATTATATTTTATTTGTCTCTAGAAATCAGTTTATCATATTTCACCTCAAATAAACAGACATTTTATGATGAAAAACTACTATTAAATGGAATTTATAGAATAAATAATTTATTTATAAAAACATTGCACTTTATCAAACTATAGAGAGGTCATAAAACCTTTTATTACAACTATATACACCTTATGGTTAAGGTGTGCGATGATGGTAGTTTCATGGGGTCAATTATCTAACATCGACCAGGTTGTAATCCTCAAAACATGAACTTAATCCATAAGAGATTTAGATCAAGCTTCACATCCTAAATTTTTTCTTGGTATTGTTCAATGGTGATCCCATGTGACAGTGCATCCCTCCCAATTACTGAAAAATGGGTTTCAAATAATATAACTCTACTGGTTGTGGCCATCATTTCTTCTTTCTACATTAATTATCCTCTATCATTTATACTTATAAACCATAATTTGGATGGTAAAATTATTCCCAATGGGTATTGTTCCCAACATTAAAATTTACCAATGGTTATGTTTTCTAACAGTATCAAAATGGTCAAATACCAATGATCAAATTTCTCTTTATATCCAATTAATAAAACATAATAAATTCACTAAAAATTCACTAAAATTAACCCTAAGGATATATATTCATTTATTAGAATGTTTATTGGTTTATTATATTTTGTTTTATTTCAATGGAATTTACTATGGGGGTGATGATTCTAGAAAATTGGGAAGAACTATATTCTCCCATTTTATCTTTTATATTTTATTTTTTTGTCATATTATAATGATTTGGATTTTAATTGGTTTCATAGATAACATATGAAATGATCTATATAAATGAGATATGGTTTTATTGGTTATACATTATTTTATATGTGTATAATGTTATATAATCTACAACACAAACTTATTCAGGATAATTGTATTATTTAAAACAACTTGGGCCATTATATTCTTCCCCGCTAAATAAATTCCAACTCAAGAATTCAAATCATTCTCCTGGTAGAGAAAATATGAGGGTACTTTTGTATCATTGTATCATGTGGTTTCCATGTTGCATATTCATAATTATTATTCCTCCAAAACACATTTAAAAGGTGAGTTTTCTTTTTGGGAAGAACATTTTCACAACAGTCAAGGATATCCACTGGCAGTTCCTCATAAGAGATTTCATGTTCCATTTGTACCAACTATGGATTTTGTACTTGTGAAGAATCAGGTACATACATCATTAGGATATTTATATTGAATATGACATGAACTTGATCTATGTTTTGTGGAAGTGATGGCCATTCATACGTTGCTCTTATGTTGTCAAGGATCTCAAAGAGGCCATATACATAGGGAATGTTTTTATTTCATTCTAAATCTCTTAACTCTCTTCCATGGTGATATATGAAGGAAAACATTTTATCCAACATAAAACTCCCATTCTATTTGATGGTTGTGAAGATAGATCTTCTTCTAACTCTAAGAACACATTATATATTTTTAGATAGCATGATCTTTTTTTGAAAACTCATGGAAAAGATTAGGCCCATGTATGTTTTTCTTAGAAATTTATTCCCAATATGTAAGATTTATACATCGCTAGCCCTATTGAAATTCATATGTTTCCATTTGAATAATCAATTTTAATATATTATTGTGTTATATACCTACTAATGGGATTGGTTGATCCCATACCCCTTTAAATTCCACTAAGCATGTTCTAAGAATGTCTTCGAGTGTCTGAATAGTTATTTTAGATCAGATATCGGTTTGGAGGTGATTATCATTAAGAAATTAAATTCATTTTTTAGATCATTTTGAATAATTATATATAATTTATACATTAACAATGTATAATGATTAGAAATGATTGAAATTGTAACCCCATGGAACCTAACCATATTTTCTATTCATATCATGACTAGTTGTTCAAGAGTTAAATCATCCAAAATAATGATAAAATTGGCAGTCCTGGTGAGTCGATCCACTATAAAAAAACCAATTTTTTTCTTTTGAGGTTATTGGGAGAATATGTATGATTTTCATAGGGATATTTTATGAATTCTATATTTGTATGGTTAGTGTTCGTAATACCCCTTTAAGAAGTTATTACTTTTCCATTACTTTTTTCCATACCAAGAATCATGAAGTTTAGTCATAAATATTCCATTTCATATAATCCCAACAATAATGATCATGAAGATCCCTATAATGTTTTCTTCTTCTATGATGTATGGTGAATATAGTGTTATGATATTCATCAATTAGGTCATTATTTATCTTACGACAGTTAGGACACGTATCCATGTATGAAATTTAAATACACCTTATTAATCAATATTGAACATAGGAAGCATTCCATTATTCATTATCTCTATAATGTTATGTATATAAGGATATTATATTTGATATTCCATGATATTATATAGTAATTATTCTGGATAATTCATTTTTTATAGTAATGATGATTTCCCTCCCATTATGATTCCCATGTCTAACTAATTCATTGGTAAATTTGGTTTATCTTCTAGGGTGACAATGAATTGAATAGTTATAGTATTTAAGAAGTTAAAAACATATCATTTGTATCAGGATAAATTCCATTAGCATGAATATTTTCTTAAACATTCTTGGTATCTGTATATATCAGATTTCTCCCAATAAATATAGGGCCTCAATATTTTTAGATAAAAAATAACCACATCTAGCTCCAGGTCATGTTTAGGATAATTCTGATCACATGCCTTTAACTATTGATATGTATAATAAATCACATTATCATTTTTCATGAGGAAACACCCAATCCCTTTTGTAGATGAATCACTATTAATAAAAAACCATCTTTGAAATAGGGTATAGTTAACATAGGTGTAATAACAAATCTCTTCTTCATTTCTTATAAAAATTTCATCACACTCATTTTTAAATATGAACATAGCTCCATTTAGAGTTATCTTGGTTAGTTGATTATTAAGTAAGAATATTTTTTCACAAAACTTCTATAATATCTTACTAAAAAACTAAACTTCGAATCACAATTACACTAATAGGATGATGCCACTCCTCTATAGACTTTGTCGTGGAAGGGTTACGTATGATTCCTTCATTGGTTTCAATGTTCCCCAACAATGAAAATTTCTGTAACCATGAATCACATTGGATAAATTTTCCAAATATCTTATCCTTTAATAGAAATTTAATTATAAACCTTATATTATTCTCATTATCCTCAACACATTTGAAATACCTCAGTATAAAATCAATAAGAACTACCATCAATTTATCATGATTGTCCTTAAATTTTTGATTTCTCAAATACCTAAATATTATAGGAGCATTAGTTAATCAGAAGGGAATAACGACAAAATAATAATTCCCATATCTTGTTTAGAAAGATGTATTTGGAAAATTGTCCTTATTTACCCTTAGTTTATGATACCCTGATCGGGGGTCGATCATGGAGAACAATTGATCACCATTAAGTTGGTCAAATAAATAATCAATCCTTTGGAAATGGTACTTTTTCATCATTTTCATACCATTAGGATCTCAATAATCAATGCATAGCTACAATGATCCATCATTCTTATTAAATATGATAATAGACACACTTGGTTGGATAAATCCCTTATCCAAAAGATCTTGAATTTTCAAGTTTATTTACTTTAACTACACATTTTTCATTCAATAAAAGGTCTTTGGTATCATCTTACATCCACATATGATTTTAATAAAAAATTATACCTCTCTTTCTGGGGGAGATCTAGGTAACTCTTTAGGAAACAACTCAATGTACTCTTGAATGATGGGGACATTCTCTATATTTATACTTTCATTTACTTCTCCCTCTTCACTATTCATTCCATAAATAATGCTATGATATTTGCTTCTCAAAATAATGGGGGTCATATAACTCCTTGGAAAGAAACTAAAGGTTTTATATTAAATAATACTTAAATTTCCTATCTTCTATATTTAATTTTTTATTGAACTTTGAGATCCAATCTATCCCTACTATATTATTAAATTACAACATGGTAATTACTACTATATTTCTATAGATATTATTCAATCCAATGTAATTAGTATAATTTTTAAACAATATTGATTCTAGGATATACCCTCTAATATTATTGACTGTTATCTCTACTTCTATATATTTACTGATTGATTTTATATTCTTTTCAAACTTTCATGAAATAAATTAATGCATAGAACAAAAATCAGACAATGTACTTGCTAGATTTAAGAGAGTAATGATTATACATGACATCACATCATTTTTAACCTCCACTTCATCTCTAATGATATAAAATTCTTGACCTTGATCCGTTGGAATATGTTGAGATTTATTGATGTTTCCTTCTATTATCTTCGAATTTTAACATTGATTGAAAAAATTCCCAACCTATCCATACTTGATTCAATGAACGTGTCACTATTATAGAACCATATGACATTTTTATTTAGTGTTTAGAATGTGAGGATTCACCTAAATAGGATATTTTCATCCTATATGCTTGTATCTTCCTCCTTTGCGTCACTTCTCTCTCCCAATAAAATAGTTCCCCAAATGATTCTTCCTATATTTGTTACATGAGTGAAGCTTCACATATTCCATCCTCTCCCATTTTAAATGTTTCTCCCTAAGTTTTCCTCCAATTCTATCTTATTTTCATTTGATATATGTTACCATTTAAAAACTAGAAACTCCAGTTCATCTTTTATAGGACTCAGCACTATCCCCTCATATCATTCATAGTTTCGATTTTTTTTTTTTGGTTTTTTATAGGAGGGTTCTCAATAAAGAGAAGAATATTTCAACCTTTCCCTTAGTATCCATAACCATTCTTGAGGTTTTTAAATAAGGTCTTTTAATGTATCTTCTATAGGTCCTCACTGATTTGTTATGAATTCTCTTAGATCAAGGAGTTATATATCCATTTTTATCATATCATATAGGGATAATATTTACTAAAAACATTCAATTGAACTCTATCCACTACACTAAATCAATCTTCTTTCCTAGATTAATTTTTTTAATTAATTTCATCCACTTTTCAACTTTTCCTTCAAACTGTTATACTTCCAAGGTGAATTTCCCTTTCTCCAAACAACAAATTACCAAAATATATCTTTTCTATAAAGATTATATATTATTCAACAAACAGTGAGTCAGTATATCTACTAAATGATGGTGGTCTTCAATATATAAAGGACTCAATGAAAATTCATTCCCTTTAAGGTGAATACAGTCTCTTGACTTAGGTCATGTTATGGTTCATAATTCTTGTTAGTTTATTCATCATCATCAGACATTTTTCATTCCAACAAAAATAAGAAATCCTTCGGTGCATCATCTATTACACACATCATTTATATTGTTCCTCCTATTTCTAAAAATTTTTAAATTAAGAATACCGTAATGAGAATCATGTTAATTTTAGGAATCTTATAATTACAAAGAGAGTTTATGTCTTAAAAATCATTCTTAAAAATAATACTCTTTCATTACAATAACTATATCTATATTTCCTTCATAACGATTCATAAAAAGCTTGTCATTAACCAAACATATCCCCCAAGAGTGTCAAAACATGTGTGAAGAAAGGCACATTATAATCCACTTGGGCCTGAAAAGGTTTAGATAAATGTATTTTTTTGGGTGTTATCCCTAGGTGCATCTGTCCTCAGACCACATCCACTTGTAGTATTAAGATAGGGACATATTTTTTTTGAAACAACTTACAAAATACCCACAAAAATTCCAAGAATTTTTCCAATAATTAAATTTATCCCTAATGTTCATAATAATGTTTTCATGTCCGAATATATATATATATATATATATATATATATATATATATATAAACCGTCCATTGTTACCAAAAATGATATCCCACCTTTTTATTATATAACTATTCATTATGTTGGGAAATATAGAGGATCCATTAACATTTAGTTTCTTGGAAAATATGTACAAGATACCTGAATATGTAAAACATTATATTAATAAACATGAATAAAATATTATTGTGTTCAATAAAGGTTAAATTTTATGCATCTCATATCTTAGGCTATACATCAATGGAATGGGGTGATCATGATGCATGTAAAGGTAATAAATAAGGGAGACAAAAAAAACATGTGATCATGTGGCATATCAGTAAGAACATGTGGAATAAAAAAATCCATGATCAATAGATAGAGAATAATAATAATGACATGAATCATAATAGGTAAATGTGGCTAAAACATTTAAAATATCTATTCACAGGAACATCACCATGGTTTATAACTAAGGTGTTATAAATGAAATATATGAAGGTTTTTCACCATGACATCACAAAACATGTTATCTCTAGAGTTTAAATTCCTTACCCAAGGTATTGGTGTTCTATCAGAGGGAAAACATAATATATATCAATTTAATGTGATTCAAATTGATCCTAATCATTTCATTTTTAACTCGTGAAAAATAAACAATGGTTTTCCTATCAAAAATATTGGGTAAATTTTTCTTAAAAACACAACCATTTCATCATTTATAACCCATGGAAAGGGAATGTGTGTTTTTTAAGGTAAATACCTGAAATAATGTGTAATTTATACATATCATTAAATACCAATTTATTGTAAAACACGTGTGTGTATTCAGATAAAACGAAAATTAAGAATTTCTCATGTAAAATATATAAATTCAATAAATAAGTTTTGCAGCATTACCAGTATAAAATTATATTCTTGAAAAGGTAAAAAAAGATAGGGGAGAAGAGTCTACAATTGAAAAATGAAAATTATTATAGAAATGGTAAAATATTTGGTAGATAAAAAAGAATTTTTTTTTGTTGATTGGAAGACATACCACAAAAAGGACTCTTGAATGGAAATGAGAGGTTGAGATTCAACTTTCCCTGAAGAGTAACTCATATGTCTTGAGGGTTGGAACCATTGGGTCTTAAGAACACCTTGGGGAACTCCATGAACAAAAAACATGAACAAAAATTTATTGAGAATGGAATTGTAGTGGTGGGTAATGCTGAAATGGAATGGTACTTATATAAAAAGTGGAATAATTGTTTAATAATTTACAAATATATGTCTTTTAAATATAGGTTGTGGAAAATGAAAAACCAATGGATTACCCATGATTTTTTCTCATGGTTTTGGACACTTGAGTCACCAATTATTACATTCTAATATGCAAAAAACCCAAACTCTTTTTTAAATACTTCTTTTGACATTAAAATGTAAATTTTTCATAAATTAATATTTTTTTATAAAAATTCCATTTTATACATTAAAAATTATTTATTATATTGGGAATGAATAAAATATATTAAAATAAATAATATTTAATAAATAGAATTTTACTGGTTGTGTAATTTTTTAATTAATTATTACATCATTAGGAAATAAATATGATGTCATAAAACATACTAGAAAGCCAAACTAAATTTTTACTATTCAAGGAGAAATAAATATTTTAGATATTTTTCGTAACATCACCTTAACATAATTATTACATGAAAATTTCAAATATAGTATTTATTTTATCATAATAATTCTCTAAATATGATTTTCTTACATTTTAATTGTAAAAATTATTCTTCATTTAAAAATGTCATTTTTAGGGAACAATCAAATTTTCAATACTTTTGGAAACTTCCTAGGAAGTTAATATAGTATTTTATAATTTATATTTAAATAAAATAGTTTTAATAAAATATTTAATTAAATTAAATATTATTCTGAATCCAATATTTTATTATAAAAATGTATTTCTCTTCAACAAAAATAAAAATATCATTTTTTGTGTTGAATTTTTTTTTTGAATTTCTTATCAATTAAAAATATTGTTTATTATGAAAAAATATTCTCAAAAGGAATTGATGGAATGTAAATTTTATTTATAAAATATAAATTAAAAATTATATAACTAATTCCTAGACATGTAACACCTCATTACCCATCCATATTCCCAAAGGGTAAGGTGTGTAGTTGTGGTTCTTTCATGGGATTCCTTAGCAGCCATCAAAAAAGAGGAAATCATCACTAAGATGACCTTCTAAAGTAAGTGATTTCAATAAAGCATCACTTGTTGATGCAAATATTGGGATTCCATATTGAAGAACCCTGGAGATTATACCTCCATCCCATGTTCTGAAAAAATGGCCATCAAATGACATGAATCTACTCATTGAGGCAATTGTTTCTCCTTTCTGCATCAATTATCCTCTTTAATTACTACATTTAAACAGTAATTATATTGGTAAAATTATTACTTATGGGTATAGTTTCCAACTATCAAATTGATTTTTTTATATAAACCAGTATTCATATTTGATCAATGGTCATTAAGAAGTCAAATAACAATTGTCACATTTCTCTTTATATCTTATAAGTACCAATTCATTATTTCACTAAAATTTCAATATAATTTTAAATAAGGTTATATTTTTATTTGATAATACATTAATTGTTTTACTAATATTTTTTTTCTATAGCATTTTTTATGGGGGGGGGGGATATTTAAGAAGATTTGCATGATCCATTTTTTCATGTTTATCTTTTCAAAAATTTTACAGATTTAACGTTTTGAAGTTTATTTAGTTTAAGAGATGAATAATGTATAGATATTTGTTAACGATATATGATTTTTTTGGTTCCACTATAATCTTTACATTTTTTATATTATATAATATATAATACATATTTATTCAAGGAAAAAAATATCATTTAGAAAAACACAAGCCATTGCATTTTTCCAGTTGTTAGTCTTTGGAAAGGGTGAGAAGATTAGTTTTCCATAGTGAGAGTGGGTTTATTTATACATGACATGAAGTGTTTTTTTGGATAAAATATTAAATAAAACAATATATCCAACCTAAACCCTTAAATTGGTAATTTTATAAAATATAAATCATATATGAATATAATATAATAGGTTTTAAGACATCAAAAAATATTTATAATTATAATTCATTAGTTTATTAAAAAGGGTAGTATAAAGAAAAAAATTATCTTAAGAATTCACATTTGACTTTAGGTTTTGGAAAATTCTTTTTAGGTTTGGAAATTTATTTTATTTTATTTCAATGAATAATTTATAATATTAAATATACCATGGAAAAAACTGAAGTTATATAAATTATTTGGTCATTATCACATCATGAATAATGTAATTTAAGATACACTTGTTATGTAAAAACTGTAATTTTAATATTTATAATAAAATTGAAGTGTTTCAATAAATTAAAAAAATTATGACAATTATAAAATTTCACCTTGATTATTTTAAAAATGATAATAATTTTATCAAAATAAATTTAAAAAATCAATAATTTTATTGTTTAATGTAAAAAAATATTACTTTTATGAAATATACTAAATTGTAGTTTACTGGACACGTTCATATATTTTATTTGAGTTTTATAAATCATGATATATATATTTTGGAATTATAATATTTGTATTTCATTTAAGAATTCATGATATTTAATATTTACATCACTATTAGTAATTTTTAGGTAAACATACTATTACGGTTTGACAAGTTATTATTCTTAATAATCACATTAAAATTCAAATGGTCATGTTAACTCCTATAAATACATATAATTTCCATCATTAATTATTTAAACTCAATTTAACTCAAGGTTTTATAATTCAATTTTTTTTAATTTTTATTGGTTTGCCTTATTTTTATTTATTTTATATAGTTTTCGTCTGTGGGGAAGATGATTCTATTATATTGTGGTGATCCATAATTTCTCAATTTAGTTTTTTATTTTTTATATTTTTTTTAAATTTTAATTATTGAAAATTTTATTTGTTTCAACACAAATTAATGTAACGGAATTTATTAATGAAATAATTTTCCCATGTACATGATGTTAATAAGACTATATAGTTTATTATAACACACTATTATATGATGTGCCAAATATCATTTATAAACACTAAGATTTTACATATAATGTGAAACCATAATGAACTAGGGGATCATAAGCCTTCATACTTCTTCTCATGGTGTTTGTATTTGGTGATCTCTGGTAATGAGATCCTGATGAATGGCCTTCCAGTATGAACGACACATGTTTTAGTTTTCATTAGTATTTCTTATCTAAAAAAATGTGTATTGGTCTCATGATATAAGATCATTATCAATTTGTGACTTTTGATCACGTACTTGGATGGTCGGAAAAACCATGAAATTAATGTTTGGGTGAATTACCCTATGTTTTGTTAATCATTAGTGTTATGGAATTGGTTGAATGATCAAGATTTAATTTTTTTTCTTCTGAGTAGAGGAAGTTTTATATCAAAGCATGGATTATCAGAATGGTACTACCTTCTTAATTCCATGGACATGGTAGAAAAAATTAAATACACCCAATTAATTTATCAAATAATAAATAAATTAAGTATGATGAAATAAATATAAATACTACATTAAGAAATATTAAATGAGAATGAGATAATATTCACGTTGTATATTCATAGGATGGTGTTCATATCTATGACTCTCCATTATCACTTTTGGGGCCTTGATGGGTAGTTTGACTCTACTCTTTGTCTTTAAATACTATTCTCTTTTATTAGGAAAATGTATTATAGGGACTTACAAAATAATGTAATCAAGAACATACCCTATTTTGGTGAATTGTAATATAGGTCATGGTGAGGCCCACCATGTGGTTCAATAGAGGTCCAAACATTTCTGATAAATGAAAAATAAATAAACTCATTATTATTAAATTATAGAATATTTGAATTTAATCAATCTATTAAAATTATTTAAAAGTATTAATGTAATACAAAGAATAATTTTATACCAATGAATATTATTTTAATATTAAGGGTTCATTTAATATTAGAAGAGATCACGAGTTGAGTTGATGAATTCAGTTTTTAGATAATATATTTAATATATATTAAATGTATTTAATAAAATATAAATAAAATTTATGATGTCCATAGTTCAACATAATTATATATTAATTACTTATTTAGGGGGCCATTAATATATGGGGGTCGAGAATCCATAACCACATATTATTAGACAACCACTATATAAGTTGGGGAGAATCTCATTCTAATTACTTTTCATCAATCAGAATTGATATCATCTCTCTCCTCATGAATCCTAGAGAGGGAGTCACACTAACCAGGTGAATGACCCAAGAACACCTTTGTGGCTCAAATCCATAGGATTTTATTGATTGGAACAACAAATAAAAGAATTTCGGAGCTCCATGATAGTACCTAGAATTTATGGAATGTTGTTTGTGAAGATTCTTAAAGTGTCTGTGGGTGACTTCGAGTATTCCAAACATGGATCCTTCAAGCTTAGTTCTCTAGATATGTGTGATAGATGAGTGTACATAGATTGAAACAATGATATCATTATTTTTATTTTATATTCTCTAATTAATTGGCATGATATCCTCATACCATATTGGGGCTCTGATCGCTAGAGATGATGAAGTATCATCTCTCTAGGGATGAAAAATTTTAAATCCCTAGCCCACCAGCTTCCATTGTCACCCCAATACCATTAAATGGTATCGAAGGAATATCAGGTATTTTCATATCCAAGAAAAATTAGTTTTCATTAAATTTAAATTGATGGTATTAATTCAATCCCAACAAATCTGATCGGGCTTTGATCTGATCTTGGATATCCAAGTTACAGTCACAAAAAATGAAATTATGCCTAGAAATTGGTATTTTTTGGGATATTAAAATTTCATATATTAAAAATAGAAGAACAATATGAGTCCATATATATATTTTTCATTTGGATTTATAGGTATTTAGTTGGAGAGATCCCATTTTTCATATTCTATTGTCCATATTTGATCCATCTCGTGACATTTTTCCACAATATAGTAGAAATATTTTAATGTAACATTTGTCAAATTATTATACGGTAGTTTCATAGGTTCTGAATTTAGCCTATGAAAAATTTCAACATTTAGGGTGTTGGAAATTTTTAAGTGGTCGACTTTTAATAACAAAAAAAAATGTTTAGTTTTTCAAAAGCCAAACCTTCAAAAAAAATTTAAAGAAAAAAATATTTTTCTATAAATGGTGGCTTCCAATGGAGGCAACATAGGGGTGATTCCTAGATTTACAATGCATGGTGGCCCCCCTAATAATACCACTACACGGATTTCCAAAATTTTCATCTACCCTTCCACCATGATACTGGAAATCTCCAAACATTATGACCAATATTGGATGCTACTGGCTTGAGATCCACAACCTCCCCTATCAAAGAATACCCCCTGTTCTATCTCCCTCAAATCATACCTCCCATTTGATCTCCCACTGAGTGAAACATTTCAAGAGACCATGACCCACGAAATCCAATAGTTCACTACTATAGTAGTCTCCCACCTCTGTCACTTAACAACGCCACCACCTTTCATTCCACTAGTATCAGGATCTCATGCTACCACTTTATAAACATAATGTCTCGACCAAGACAGGACCACCCATATAAATTCCATTCATTTCACCCCCTCTATCAGAACCCAGCACATACAATCCCCCATGTGTGTTGTAACCCATCCATGCCTTGAGTTCAGGTTGGAACCATAGGTCCTAATGGACCAAACCCACCATGAAATGGGCCCGGGCAGGTTATCAGGACATTGAATGAGTCATGGCCGGCATGCCAGACATAGAATAGATCTTTAGGGGGGTCTTCCTAGGCCGGAATGGGCCTATGGATTATGACCTGACCCATAATGGGCTGAGAGAGGGTTTTGGTTCCCGAGAAAAAAAATATCATCAAAATTAATATAGTTAATTAATGTACATTTGTATAATATTAAATTATTTAAAAATAATATATTGGTTTAAAAAATAAAAATATTTAATTATTCTAAAAAGTAAAATTAATTTTAATTTTTACTTTATTTAGGCAATTAATTTTACTTTTTGAACTGCCATTAATTTAAGGATGTACCCCAATGAGAATAAATTTTTTGAATTTATATAATTAATTTAATTTATTTAATGGGTCTCAGGATTTAAATTTATTTCAATTTAATTTTTTATTTTTTTTACCCATTGAATAGTCTTTAGAATGCGACTGAACCTATTAATGTCTAGATTTTATTTTTTACCTCTATGTGATGTTTGTAATAATTAGGTATGTATATGACTATTTTCACATTGTCTTTAAATTCAATATGAATATTGGATTACACGTCTAATTTATCAACATGAATTTTTCATTTACCAAGAACCTCTCTCCTGCAATTGATTATACATTTACTTCAAATGGGAAGCAAAGATAATGGACTGGGGGTGAGATACAATAAAAGTCTTAACACAAATCAGGTACGATACCCCTAGGTCACCATTGATCCATTATGTTTATAATGGATCAATCACTATTATATGCTCATGAATTTTTTTGAAATTCATTTTATTTATAGTTTTTTTTTCAGTTCCCTGACATCAGAAACCTTGAGTCGGTGCCTTATTTTATTAAATTGGCCTGATTACAAGGAATCAAGTCTCAAAGGAATAATCAAAGTTTCCATCATGTAAGAAAAGATTAAATACATGATACCCATAATACATTGGTAAATATAAAGTTCATATATGATATAGAATAAAAAATAAACAACATTCTTGAAACCTTATTCAAATATTATCATCTTTATAACCTTGGGAAAGAATACATAATAAAGGTGGGATCAAATTCTCAGTAAGGGTAAGTAAAACATAAAAAATAATTAATCAATGTGAATAAATGGAAATTCAAATAATTGATATCACATTACATTCAAATAACTAGATATATAAAAATTAATATGGAAAGGTAAGAAACTGAAAAAACATTCCATTTAAACAATGAACTAAAAATTACATACATCCATGAATATGTTAACAAAAAGTCACAAGGATAAAAATGATAACTAAAATGAAAAAAATTCCTAAATATTGGAAATCATGTATATGGAACATGAACCACTATATCATCAATATCAATTCTCAAGATAGTTTAAACTATTATGATTTGGGCAACTGATTCCTATCATGAGAATAATGATGAATCTATGGGTTATCTATTACCAGTCCCCAACCATGTATATGGTTCCAAAGCATTAATAATATATAAAATAATTTATTTAACTAATAAATTTTTTTACATATCATAAATTATCTATTTATAATAAGGGCTACAAGATTATTAATAATTCCTTAGTAAATCAAAAAACTATATCATTAAACACCACTTATAAAATGATATATGACTTGGGAAATAATAATATCTAGCATATGGAAATAGGGATATTCAATAAAAATTGAAAAAAAGATGATTAAAATAAATTTATTGTTTCAAGATAATGTTTACAATATCAAAAGGATAGGATATAGCAAATATAACCCTTAAAACATTCTTATGGATAATAATCATTTAACATTTCAAATATCCCATACAACTTTAAAACATTTAAATCATAGTCCACATGATGTAATAATATTATATTAAACATATAAAATAATGAGAGTTAACATATAAAAAGTAATTATATACCCCAAATAAAATTGAATTGGGGTATAATAATAAATAAGTCTCAATAGAATATAAATTGTGCTGGAATTACCTTACCTTGAGTCTGACTTGCCTTCTGTGTCTCTATATTCTTGAATGATAAAATAATTTTAGTTATTTAAATTATTGATAACCATTTTATTGTATATAATTAATTTTATTTCAATTGTTACCATTTTTTATAAAAATACATAAACAATTAAGATTACATCGAGTGTTTTGATGAAATTCTGTTCAGGTGGAAAAAACAACTTCGGTAAGTCGTCTATGGTAAAATGTTACTTTATATAATCATATACATAATAATAATCCTAAAATAATTATCATATATAAACATCAATTATAATTTCAAAAAAAATCATTAAATATAGTTTTCAAATACGATTCAACGTTATAGTCAAGAAGATGGTAGGTCACACGTATGCATGAGTCACATTCCCATTTTTCAATGATCGTTACCAAAAGTAGGTAAGAAACATTATATCATCCCATAATGATCATTATATCATAAATAAAATTTTATTAAATTATATATTTTTATATATATTATTTTTGTTATGTAAATGGAATCACATCATTTTGAGGAGGTGGTATTCCGCGTGTCTAAGAACTAAATTATCGCTTTTTATTTGTGTAGAAGAGTAATAAAGAAAATGAAATATATTATATTTCTAGACATTTAATAATATAATTAATATAATATTGATATTTTTTATACCACATAATTTTAATTATAACCACCCTTTATAAATTCCATGGATAGTGTGAACGAATCACATCGCTTTGAGGGGGAATTAATCCACACATCCACAAACAATGTAATCGCACTTACACAAAATGGAATATATTGATGTATTTTTTATTAAAGAACTAGTGTAGTGTGAAGAAATTATAAATATCATATATATCATATATAAAAATATTTTCCATCATAATTTTCAACCATGGAAGTTGGTAATGGAAAAATGAGCAGTCATTGTTTGATGAGGCGGTAGTTCACCACACACATGAATAATATGTTTGTTACCCATTACATTGAAGTGCCAATAAGTGTGTGTAGAAACCATAGAATATAAAAATACTGGTATACTGGTGATAATGTTGATGTTATTCATGCATGGAATAATAATAGTTTAGGTTATGTAGAGTGGAAATAAAACTAAAGTGCTTAAGGACAGTTGTTACCTCTTAAAAGGGTAAATCCTTTTGTTTGCACTAAAGGGTTTCCTTGGATGGATTTTTTTCCAAGGTTAGGATTCTAGGGATAGTTTAAGTTTGTGTATGAGATATTTTGGGAGATATTATTTGAGTAAATGTTGATTGAGATGAGTGGAGAAGTGGGAGGATAGGAGGCCTTTTATAGTGGAGGAGTGACACTCTTGTAATATTTTGAAAAAGGAATTACATACACATTTTTCACTTAGAATGTGGCTAAAATAATAGACCCAATTCATGGAAAGGGATTATAGTGTAAAAATATATCCCTAGAAACGATTTATAACAAGTGTATATGTCATTTGGACTTTAATTTAAAGGTTTAGTCCTTTGCTAAACTTAATTTTTCCTTAATAATTGTAATTGATTTTAATATCATTGACTTATATTCATGGGAAGAAACTAAGTTTAACTTATTATATATTAAAAATAATTCTAAATTAAAATATCAAATTAATTTTTCCAAATTAAAAACACATAAGTTGTATAAATTAATTTAAATCTATTCTAGTAGTATTGATGGTAGTGTGGTTTTTTGAAGGTAAAAATGTCATAAAATTTACTATGATTTAATCATCATTTTCAAAGTGAAATTGATTAAAAAGAAATTAATTATATAAATTTGTAAAACTATTATATAATTAAACTATAAAAACAATTGAAATTATAATTTAAGCTTATAAGTAAATTAGTTGAAAAAGTAGTTTTGAATTAAATTTCAGTATTTTCACTATTCCTTAAAAAATGAATCTTCACAGAAAGATACTAAAAATTTACCGTAACAAAATTTTTACGTTTATATTTTAAATATGAAGTTTATTTTGAAAATAGATATTATATAAGGGTCACAACTTAGATATAAAATAGGTTACCCATTAAATGGGGGTAGAAGTGCCTTGATAAAATTATATGTTTTATGTGTAATATTGAGTTAATTATTATATTAAATCTATCAAATCTATTATATGACTATCAAAAATATTTTATTCAATATATAATATCTATATATTAAATTAATATTACCCAGTAATTTAAATCTATTTAATTTATTAGTGCAAAACAACTTTTTGGGAATAAAAATAGTTTTCTATAAAAATACTCTTGTTATATTCAATTAGTTGTTATCATAATTTCTAATTAATTTTTAATAAATTAATTCATATTATATTAATATTAACAAAATATTTTCATATGTTAGTTATTACTATTCATAACCACTAATTCATCGACAAGATTATGTCTTATTATATTAAATAAAATTATTTAATAATATATTGTTATTTTGTAAAACGTAGTCTCACCTGTAATGAAAGCCACCGAAGACGGTTTCTCTTGCATATAACGAATGAAAACTCAGTTTTGTAAGAATTAAAATAAATGGAATTTATCTAATATTTTTAAAATATTAAATATATTATAAATACTTGGGATATTATATTCCCTTATACGCTTGGTAATTTGTGTGACACACACTATCAAATACAATGTTCTTACATTATAATTTATGGGTGTTACATTCTACCACCTTAATTTAATTGTGTGTGCTCAATTTAAACTTGATCTTAGTAATCAATGGATTGATATTTAACAATATTACTTTTTGACAACTCACAATGTGAATAGGGTTAAAAACAGATGTCCTAATAAGAGTGAAAGGGATGTACAATGGTCATGTAACTAGGTTCTCTAATAGGAGAACAAAGGTTGGAAATGGAAACAGGGATTTAGAATAAAAATATAACTATCAAGTTCTAATGGAGAGTGCTAGAGAATGTGGTTAAGAAACTTTTACCCATCAAAGGCCATAAATAAGTGATGATCTATGGGTCCATTTGATTCTTTTGAAATGAAGGTATTTTGACAACAATTTTGATTCAAAACCCATTTTTAGTAATTCATTAATTCTATAAGAAAATATGTAAATATATGTTTCTAAAAACATAATATTCTCTTTTTATTATGCCTTAAATAATTTTTACTTCAACTCATATTACATTATGTACAATATGGGGAAGTTATAAATTATCCTATAAAATATCATACAATGAATAACATAAATTTTTTTATAAATTGTTAAATTTTCAAAAATATTATGATCCAAAACATTGGAAATAAGGTCACTAAATTTCCAATATAAATTTATCATTAAACATTAATAAACATTGAGTATCTCTAAATGTTCAAATTCTAAACATATGAATAAAATAATCATATATCCGCTTTAAATATGGTAATAACTCAAGTCACCCTATAATTTTATTGGAAATATGCATTCTCTTTTATTCCTTATGTAAGACACGTGTTCATGGATATATTATATAAATACAAAAGTGTTGTAAAATCAATCAATGATAGAAAATAATACTTGTCAACAAGTCATTAATATATTCATAGGTTGTCACCACAATTCCATATCAATCATTATCTAAACATACTGAACATATTAAGAGTTATCTTTCCCTAAATCATGTGTTTTCTGACAAGTTTTACGTTCTAATAGAAAACTTTTCTTGGTACCATTTAGTATATGATCTAAAATATTCATTAAAATTTAACTATAGTATAATACATATATATTTCATAATTAATATTATGATAACATCATCAATTATATAATTTTACAATATATTTCATAGATCTAGATATAGAAGTACTTTAATCATTCCACATCAATCGTACAAAAAATATACACTTATCCTTGATCACTTAGCTTCTTTTGAAGAATGTTCCTTTCAGGATTAGGGAATTAATTTTTAAAATTACCTATATCCATGTTTGTTAACACTGAGTATTAGTCTTTTTATTTTTCCATTTTCATTTCTTAGTATTTTTACCTTTATCTCCACACTTATAACAAACTACAATTTCCTACAATCATTTTCCATGGTGATTCTTCCAATAGTTATCACATGTGGGAAATCCTTCATCCCCTTTTTTGTCTCATTCAACATTATATGGTTCTCGAATGACCTCTTCTTATCCTTATTTCCGTTGAATATATTGAATCTTGAAACCCAAAACTCCATTTTTATGTAACATAACTCTATTTATTTGTATAATGAAAAATTATTAGAAACCAATGACCTTTGGATAATTGGAATAAGACCTTAGAATAAGTGGTTTATAATTTAATTCTTTTTAAATATATAATCAGTAGTATATGTGGATAACCATGTAATTGTCTCTTCATAATCTATAACACTCCCTTCTCACTTTTTCTTTAAGCTAAGGAACTTCCTCCTCATATAAATTTTTTTATCACAAGGAATGTATTTTTCAAATAATGCCACATTAAAATTTCTCGATTCTATGAGTTATATTTCTTTATACTCCATTGTATTGTGGATTAGAGGCCACTAATGATCTGCATCACCATTTAGATAATATATAGTAACTGTAAAATTTTCCTTTTCACCACATCCCAATTCCATTAATTTATTCTCCGAAGACATAATCCATTTCTCAAATTCCATTAGATTAGTAGCCACACATAATGACGAGGGCCTCTATCACATAATGTGATCCAAAATTATAAAATATTTATGTGGAACATGTTTATCCACCCAATTAAGGTTATGTATCACAATCTTATTAAGCTACTACAATGTTTCCATAACATTCTCATTTCTAATACCTGCTATATTGGTTTCCTAATTCATGAAATATCTAATTTTTCCATGAGTACTAGTACCATTTTCCCTTCCACAATCCATTTATAAACAATAGAATATACTATATTAGCTAATAAAATTATGAAAATTTTATAACACTAAATTTATCATAGCATAAATTATGAAATTTATGCATAGGTATTCTCATAATAATAAACATAGATTCTCTAGGGATATCATTACAACAAAGTACTTCACAATGGTAGGTAAATGAAATGTAAAATTTCCTAAGTGTATCCCTAGAGAGAGTAAAACTAGGAGTGCAGTAAGGCACATTGTCAGGTGCTTGGTTACACCGATTCAAGCCCAAGACACCTTTTCCAAGTTGTTATTCCTATGTATAATTGTGTCACAACCACATCCACTTGAAGTATCCAGATGGGGAAGTATTTCTAGTAATACCCACATAAATACTACATTACAAAAATTCATGGATTTTATTCTATACTTATCCACATTATATATGTTTGGGTTGTTTTCACTAATATATGTTTAATAAATCTTGTTTTGATGGGTTCTGCTACACTTCCATTGATACCCACAATTATGCCCCAAACCCAAGTTCCCGGGGAAGGTGTAATATTTTATTATATTAAAATAATTATAAGGAATCAAATACCAAAGGAACAATCAGTTTATTAGTTTTGGAATGTTAAATTACATACATTATACCCATAACACACTGGTAGATAGATATTAAAAACATGATATCTAAAAAAATAGCATCCTTGAAAGCATAATCCAAGGATTTATTCTTCACAACATGGGGAAATAAAACATATTAAGAGTGATCTCAAATGATGAGTATGGGTAAGAAAAAAGTAATAATGAATCAATGAGAATAAATGGAATGTTAAATAACTAATAGGACATTTCATTCATATAACTAGATATGAAAAAATTAATATGGAATGGTAAGAAATTAATAACATATTACAATTTATCAATAAACTAGAAATGAAATTCATCTATAGATATGTCAATGAAAAATATCATGTATTAAAATGATAACTAAAATGAAGTAAATCCATTAATATTGGAAAAAATGTATCTGACACATGAACCACTATACCATCAAGATATGTTCTCAAGACAGTTTAAAGAATTATGATTTGGCCAACTGATTAATCTTTTGAGACTATAAATGCTTTAAGGGGCTATATATAACATGGCCCTAGCCTTGTCATCTAGTCCAAAGAATTCCTCATCCATCGAATAATAAATTTAATTAATAATCAATTTTCATTATCATAAAAAATATTTATTTAATAAAGGTTACATATTTATCAATAATTCCTCATAAAATTAGAAAAATTTCAAATTAAACACCTTACATAAAATGAATAACGACGTTGAAAGTAATAATATCCATCATATGAAAATATGGATATTTAATTAAATATACAAAACAAATGATTAAAATAATGTGAATATTTGAAGAGAAATTTAAAAATCACAAAATGATGTGATATTTAAAATATAATCATTAAAACGTTCTTTAAGAGAATAATCATAAAACATTACAAATAAACCCATACCACTTTGAAAGAAATTAAATAATAATACCCACAAAAGAATAATACTAAATTAAACATAGAATATAATGAGAGTAAAAATATTCATGATATAACATGTCAAAAGTAAGTATATACACCATGTAAAAGTTAATTGGTTCATAATAACATATAAGTCTCTAGGGAATGTAAATTGAGATTAATTTCCCTTACCTAGAGTGTGACTTGCCTCAAGTGTCTATGTATTCATAAATGATAAACATATGATAATTATTAACTTTTTTAGAACCATTTTCATGTTTATTATTTCTTTTATTTCACTTATTACCATGTTGTATACATCTACTTAAATATATTGTTTTATATTGGGTGATTTGATGAAATTCAGTTTATGTAAAAAAAGAATTTGGTAGATCGAATATGGTAAAATGGGTATTATTATGATTAACTACATAATAATTATCTTGAAAAAATTATCATATTTAAATAAAAATTATACATTTAAAAACAATCATTAAATATGGTTTTGAAAAATGAATCAATGTTACAATCATTGAGATTCTCGGTCATACATACACATGAGTAACGTTCCCATTTATCAGTGATCATTATGTATAAAATATAAGAAATATTATATCATCAAATAAAGATCATTATATCATAAAAAACATTTTATTAAAAAATATATTCTTATAAATATTACTCTTTTGATGTAAAAGGAATCACATCCTGTTGAGGAGGCGACAGCCCACATGTCCATGAATAATGTTATCAATTTTTATGTGTGTGAAAGAGTATTAATGAAAATGATATATATTATATTTACTTAAATATAATTAGGTCATAAATATTTATATATTTTACTGATGTCACACATGTTTAATTAAAACCATAATTTATACATTCCATGTATATTTTGAATGAGTCACATCGCTTTGAGGGGGAGGTTTTACACACTTGCACAAATGATATTACTGCACTTACATAAAATAGAATGTATAGAGGTATGTTCTATAAAATAATTACAGAAGTATATATATAATATAAATATCATTTTTAGTATATAAATATAGTTTCCATTATAATTTACAACCATGTTTTTTGGTAAAGGAAAAATGAACAATCATCATTTCGTGAGTCGATAGATTGTCGTAGACAAAAATAGTATATTTGTTACCCATTAGATGTAAGTGTATACCAGTGTAGGTTAAAAAAAGAGTATAAAGACATAATATTATATTTGTGATATTTTTTTATATAGTAATTTAATAAGATGTGTTGAGGGGTGTAGAATAGAAATAAAAAAATATTTTAAGGGAAGATGTTACCTCTTAATCGGGTAACACATTTTGGATTACACCAAATAGATTCCTTGGATAGAATTATGACCTAGGTGGGGCTTCAAGTATTATTGTGGGATTTTTAGGAACTATTTGGGATGTTATTTTTCAAGAAATTATGGCTTGAGAGGTGTAATAATGTGGAAAGAGAAGAGGCCTTTTATAATGGAGGATGAGTGACACTCGAGTAATATTTTGAAAATGGAATTCTATACACATTTTTCACATTTAAAGTGGCACCAATAATTGACAAGATTCTATCCAAGGTATTATCCGGTCAAATTATTTCCTTAAAATGGATTTTTTTTAATTTGATAGATTATTTGGGCCCTTAATTTAATGGTTCACTCCTTTATTAGCCTTATCATTTTCTTAATAATTGTGATTACTTTTAATTACATTCACTAATTTTTCTGTCAAAAACTTGTTTTAACTTATTTGAAATTAAATATTATTATGATTCAAAATATGGAATCCATTATTCAAAATTCCAATCATAGAAGTATAAATAAATTATTCTAATTCTAATCTCATAGACGAGATGATCGTGTGGGTTTTTATGGTAATTATGTTTTAGAATTTAATATGTTATTATAGGCAATATCAAATTTAAATTGATTCCAATGATTGAAATTGGATTTATTGATAAATGTATGATCTGATTAAACTTTAAAATAAATTAAAACTATAATTTTTCCATAAAAATTAGTTGGATGATGAATCAGTTCTGAATTAAATTTCAGTATATTTCACTGTTCATTAAAAAATGAATCTTCACACAAAAAAATTAAAACATTACCCTAACCAATTTTTTATGTTTCAATTTTAAATATGATGTTTTTTCAATATTATATTTATAAAATTTTCCAAATTTTTATTTAAAATATATTCACCATTAAAAGTGGTAAAATTTATATAATAAAAATATATATTTTATGTGTATTATTGAGTTCATTCTTCTCTTATATCAATAAAATATATTTTTATGATTATCAAAAATATTTTATTGAATATATAACATATATATTAAATTATTTTTACTCAATATTTATAAATAATTGAATTTATTACGGTAAAACAGCTCTATGGGTATAAAAATAATTTTCTATAAAAATACTCCTTTTATATTCAATTATTTTTTATATTAATTTATAATTAATTTCAAATAAATGAATTCATTTTATATTTTGGTAAACCATATATTTTCATAAAATAGTTAGTACTATTCATAACAAATAGTTTAATGACTATGTTATTTCATATTATATTATATAATAAAATTCAAAAATATATAATTTTTTGGTAAAATTCATTGTTGCGTGTAACGCAAGCCATCGAAGAAGTATTTTATTTCATATAAAAAATACTAACTTGGTGTTTCAAGAATTAAAATATATAAAATATAGCTTTTATATTTAAAATAGAAAATATATTATAAATACATGTGATATTGTATTCCCTCATGCACTTGGTGATGTCTGTGGTACACACAATCATATACAATGTTCTTACTTTAGAATTTCGAGTTGTTTCCTTTTTTATGCATGTACATGTTTTATGTGAGAAAAAATTAAATAATAAACTACAAAAAAGAATACAGATGTGAAAATTGTTTTTCTATTAATGGATGTTTACTTGTGAGTGTGACATCATAGAATGGACATATTTAATATAAATGGATTACAATTATATTTTAAATCAATCAAATATATATTAAGTCATAATGCCTTTCATCACTCAAATTTGACCAAAACTAGGTTTTTTTGTGCACATCAACTAATGTTATGGGTGAATCCTACTACCAAGGAGTTATTATAAGATTAATGGGCTGAGGAGATTAATGTTGGTAGCAAAGAATTAGCCAAAGAGTTCCAGTAATCACTTTAGATAAAAATTGTTGAGTGAATTTAGGATACGATTCTGATAAACATGGAATTTAGTAAATAGTTCAATAAACTATGAGTTAATGTTTTTTTTATTCTAGGGCCTACCTATAAACTCTCTAAGTAGTGACATATCCAAATATTGTATACTATGAGGATATATTCCAAAAATCACCTCCAAAAGAATTTTCAAGAGATATAGTATTTCAAATCTAGTTGTGAGGGATACTAATCTTTGGTAACATAGAGGGATACATTAATGATTTTATAATAAATTATTTGATATTGTTAAAATAAGTAATTAGGATATTGTATTGTCTGATAATGTTTTTATTTTACATAAAAATTGAAATCACCATCACCATTGGAACATTGACACTAAGATCCATACTTCATAAAGAATATATCATGACTGGACACAAATTCTAGGAGTGGTACATGATACTATGCATATCACTACACAAAGAGATGAAACTATTTGTGATAGAGCCATCACATCCTTCTGAGTCCCCTCTGGTAGCATGCAAGGCAGATAAAGACTAGTATAAAAAATAGTGACCATGCAGTCTATGTATAGGGTATCATGCTGTCATCAATGTCCAGTCAACTTTTGAAATTTCATGAGGATGAATACTCTAATAGGATGCTGACTCATCATCAACAATTTTATCAGTAAAGAGCATGGAAGGAATGGATTTAGATATCCAATGCACTCAATAAGATTATTCTATAAGAATGGAATCAAGTACGACCTCATGTAATTTTGATGACCAGCTACATGGAGAGTTTTGAAGCCCTTGGTTTCAAACTGAACCAATAACTAGTGAGAGATCTCATTCTTACCTCTTGGCCATTAATTATCATGGCATTCATTATTATTTATAAAATCAATAACATGAAAAATTCTCTCTCATATGTTTTGGATAATGTTCTCTGAGCCAATAAACATATGAATAATACCTATTATTCAGTCCTTATAGTGAATAAGGCAAGGAAGATAAAGGCTAAGGGGACTAAGATAAATTCCAAGACATAGAAACCAATGTACAATATTTTTAAATAGATAATAATAAGTAGGGAAGGAATTGAGAAGGATTAAATATTATTTCTATCTGGCAAGAAAGGCCACTGGAAGAAGTATTGTAAAGTTGGGAAGAATAATCAAGGTTGTGCTTATACTTCTGGAGTTTTTTAATTCAATAAAATTTATCATTATATATAATTTGGTTATTGGATACAACATGTTTCTTACATATTTCCATTTAAGTACATGAACCATTTATATTCAATAATATATCAAATGGAAAAGTGGATCTCTATTATTAAAATAGTGTGTATATCTGCTTTGGGGGTGAGATATTTTCATATTAAATTTTCTAGTTGTTTGTTTCTTATATTGAATAAGTTTTATTATGATCCTTAAGTTACTAGAAACATAATATTAGTTTTAGGTTCATACACTATTGGATTTTATTTCTCATTTAGAAATAAATTTTGGATATTTTATATGTATAACTTATGTTACATTATGGTGCATCATAATAATGCTTTTTATATACATGAACTCGAAAACCCCATAATGATAATCAATGAGAAATATAGTGAACATGAATCATACGACACCTGCCCATGTCGCTTTAGGATTGGTCATGTAAACAAGATGAAATTATAGAAATTATATCAAGATGGATATTTAAAATCAACTCAATTAAATCCTATAAATGTATGTCATTCTTGTTTTTGAGAGAAAAAGGGAAAAGAACCCTTTTAGGGAACGTGACAAGAGACACTGATTTACTATAATTTACTCATACTGAGGTATGTATACCCTTGCCAGTATAGTTGAAGGGTGGGTCTACCTATTTCATTAATTTTAATTATTAATATAGTAGAAATGGATATATCTACTTTCTATGGTATAATTCATATTTTATTCATATGTTTAAGAAATTCCATCATGGTTAAAAGATTAAAGAACTCCACTCAAACTGAGGAAGATGGTATCCAAAAAAATATTTCATTAATCACTTGATGTATTGTGTGATATTATACCAAATCACTCCTCCTTAAACACAATAATGGAATGGTGTTAGTGGAAGGATGAATCATACTCTTTCGGACATGGCCAGATTAATGATGCATCATGAAACTATTCCGTTATCCATTTGGGGATACTCCTTACAGAAAGCGGCGTATACCCTTAACTGAGTACCAACTAATGAGAAAGATGGTATTCCATATCAGTTTTGGTTTACAATGAAACCCAATCTATCACACTTATGTGTATTATGATGTAACATTTTTTTGAAGGATATACCTAGTGAAAAATTATAAACTTGAAGCATGATGTGAATATTTATAGGTTATTCTAATGAAACCAAAGGATATTACCTATATAAAAATTCATATAGAAAATTGATTTTGAAAGTACAAGACATATTTCAAGAATGTTAAAACATTTTCAATTGAAATAGTTGAAAAAAATTGAATTTGAGGAATTTGATGTTCTAGATGCACTAGATTTGGTACGTGAATGATCTCCACAAGTGACAGTGGGGGATATAGATATTTACGAGATAAAAGTACTCCATAGGTAAACATGAGAGTTTAGGGTTCCAAAGAATAATGGTTTTCTTCTCACTAATTTAGGTGACATATTTATCAGTGAGTATGATGAACCACCCATCTATAAATAATTATTAGAGGAAAATGATTTTCATAAGTGGAAGGAATCAATGATTTCTATGAAATATTCCATTTATAAATGTCATGTTAGATTTTGGTAGACTCTTTAGCTAATATAAAACTGATTAGATGTAAAAGGGTATTCAGGAAAAAAAATTCACATTGATGGTAAGATCAATACCTATAAGGAAAAAGTGGTTATGAATGGTTTAAGAAAACATCAAGTCAATGAATATTTCAAAACCTTTTCAATAGTTACATTGCTGAAATCCATAAAAATATTAGTTTAAATATAATCATTCAATGATTAAGATATTTGGAAAGTAGATGTCATAAATTATTTTCTAGATGGGAAGTTGGTTTAATACATCTATATGATTCAACCCGAAGTTTTTATTAAGTTAAAGAATGGGAATAATGTGTGCATGTTACGGAGATACATTTATGGGTTGAAGAAGAAATCATGATCATGGATTGTTAATTTTCATGAATCCATTTTAAATTTGGTTTCTTCGTGAATAAAAGATAAACATGTGTTAATAATAAGGTTAATTAAAATTTTCATCATTTTCTTAGTAATACATCTTGATGCCATATTAATAATAGGAAATTAAATTCAAGCCTTATTGTTAGTGAATACATGGTTGAATTAATTATTCTCTATTAAATACATAGGTGAAGTGTCCAACATTTTTGGGACCAATATATATGGAGAGATATATTCGAGACTTTTTGAGGTAAGTCAATGTACATATATTGAAATGGTACTCAAAAGGTATATCATAGAACAATCTAGGAGAGGGTCATTACCAATGTCTCAATATATCAATATCTCTCAAAAAATGTATCCAAAAACACTAGAGTAGATTGAATTAATGTGTATATTCCCTTATGTTTTTACAATTTAATCAGTCATGTATGCCGTCATAGGTACTAAGATTCACGTATCATTATCTTTTTGTATGGTCTATGGATATCATGTAAATATATGAGAGTTTCATAGGTAAGCTATCAATACTATCCAAAATTACCCGTGGTGTACAAAGGATATGTTCCTGGTGTATAGAAAAGATTAAGAACTAGTTGTGGGAGGGGAAACATATTATAAGTTATATACAGATCATGATGATATGAAACTGCAACCAGGATATGTATTTTTTTCATGAATGGTGGTATAGTGAGGTGGTGAATCTTGAAGAAACTTGTGGTCTCCGATTATATATAAAAATATAAGTATATAGATACTTAAGATATAGCTAAGGAGGTATCCTTGATATAAAAAATTATCTAGGACATTATTATTGGGACTATCAATACAGACCATATTTTAGTTTATTATGATAATACATTAGTAGTGCTTCTTGGCCCGGAGCCTCGATCACACCAGGGGACAAAGAATATACTTCATAAGTTTCATCTCTTGATGGATTTTAATTAAGAGTTTATAGAGTATCCCTAGAGGATAACATGATAGACCCCCTTAATAAATCAGTTTCTCAGTATAATCATGATTTTAATGTGATATATAATAGTTTAAAACTATTTAGAATTTTTCCCTAGTTCATGTGGGAGTGTTGAAAGTGGGTTCCCTAGGCCCAAGTTTTTTATTTACTTTGATAACCATTACAAATATACATTTTTTGGTATACATTTGTTTATATTTTTAGAACAATTTTTATTCATCTTCATAAACTATTCTTATAGTAATGTCCTTGGATTACATGTCTTATAAAGAGGTTATGGATGATACCATGATATATTGAAAACATATATATGTTATGATAGTAATCATAATGCAATGTCCTAATTTCTAGATACATAATAGTGGCAGTAAAAATTTGATATACTCTTATCAAGTGCTTGGGGATTATAAAAATTGAAACATATCCTCATTAAGTTCACACATAGAGATCTCAAGTAAATGAGATCATAAAAATTTATACTAATATGAACACCACATGTTTTGGGTTCCATTGGTTGTTCCTATATACATATATGTGTATTGGTCTTAAGATGTAAGATCACTATCAATATGTACCATATAATCACATACTTCAAAAAAAGGTAAAAACTATGACATGAATTTCATATAAAGGCATCTTGTTTTGGGTGCATCATTTGTGGTATGGAATTAGTAGAATTATCAAGATATAATTTATAGATTTCGAGTTGAGGAAGTGATATATCAGGATCGTTTGATCAAGATGGTAGCACCTTGATAACTCTATTTCCATATATCTTAAAGGTAAATTAGTCCCATTAAATTAAAAAAATAAATTAATGAAGGATAATTACACAAATGTGTGTCCTGATTTATGAGATATCATATTACAGAGAGACAATTTTACACAGTGTATATTTATATGATGGTTGTGTTTGTTATGAATATTTCTTATCACTTTAGGGGTCTTTATTGGTTTCTCGAATCCATCCCCTCTTGGTATATTAATACAATTTATTGATATAGAGATATGTTAATAGACGTTCACACATAGTAGAATATTCAAGAATCTTCCCTATTATGGTGTATAGGTAATCAGAACATGGTGGGCCCCACCACCAGGTCTGAGAGTTGTCGAATATTTATTGATAACAGACAAATAAATAAATTCTTTATTATTTGAGTTTATAAAAATTGTATTGAATTTATTTATTAAAATTATTTACAAGTATTTAAGTGAATAAAAAGAATAATATTATATGAATAAAAAATATTATTTTAATATTAAAATTTCCTAAAATATTAGAAGGAATCAGAAGTTGAGTTGATGACTCAGGTTTATCATGTATTATATTTAATATATATTATAAATATGTAATAAAATATATGTAATATGCATGAAAAAGTTAGTTCATAAAAATTATTTATTTATTGCTTATTTAGTGGTTGTAAA
This sequence comes from Viscum album, assembly GCA_963277665.1. Classification (NCBI taxonomy): domain Eukaryota; kingdom Viridiplantae; phylum Streptophyta; class Magnoliopsida; order Santalales; family Viscaceae; genus Viscum; species Viscum album. The sequence goes on from OY728163.1 coordinate 1,658,696,986, forward strand.
ATATACGAGGTCGGTGAACCCTTACTAGGTATTTTAAGACATCCACTATATTAATAGAGGGGATTGTCATTCAAACTACTATTCATCAATGAAAATATAGATCTTCTATCTCTACTTGAATCCAATAGAGATAATCTATATAACCGAGTGAAAAATCCAGAAATGCCTTCATGGATCGATGGAATAGAATCATGGTCAGTGTCCTGATGTCGAAGAAATCATCAAAGTTTTATGCTGGAACCCATAATTTGATAAACAGAGTATGCATGAATTCTTTAATAACACATATTTGATCTAGTGGGGGTAAGCCTCTCATTCATTGAGAAATTTCCATTGGTAATGTGTGCTAGATGAACAAATTCCATTTCAAATAAAGTAATTATTATTTTAATTTTTTGCGCTTTAATAAATTTTAAAAAGATCCTCAAACCTTACTGGGGATCAGATAGTTGGAGACAATAAAGTTTTATCCCTATAGTGATAAAAATAATTAATTCTCTAACCCCCCATCTTCTAATGTTCACCCGAGTACCGTCACCAATTAGATAAGTGTTGTTTATAATGGACGAAACCATCACAACACTAAGAATTTTCATATATAATTCAATATCTAACACGTATGGTTATGAATTTATGGTCTTATTAAATATTTAAAATATGAAGAAGTTTTTCGATCTCAAAATAAAAAAGAAATATTTTTTGTTTTTGAGTATATGAAGAGTGTATCATAAACCACTCGGTTTTCATGACCCTCTTTGGAAAACTTCATTACATTATTCTTCCCTTCATCCATTATAAGAGGAAAAATAATTTTCATGTTCCTTATTAGTCATTGGATTGGTTCTATGATTTTCTTAGTGCCCAAATTCTTTACAATTATAACATTATCTTATTAGTGGTTCCATGGTAATAACTTTATTTCCCTCAATCATGTTAACTAAACTCTTCACATTCAATCCATATTTTTTTACATGAATACCTTCTTTACCACACATATTCTATCATTCAACTCAATTGAAACATCCTCAAAGGGATTATTACCATACTATTTACACATAATATATCAATTCATCTTACCTCCATGTTATTTATCACTTGGACTCCCATGAAACTCAATTTGTTTATTTTTTGGTGAGTTTTGGAGTTTCAAAATATTTATTTTTAACCATAACTCAGAATATTTGGATAAGTATAAGCATAAAATATTCAATACCATGTCCCATCCCGTTTGGTTTCTCATTAGTAAAATTATTTCATATTTAATTACACACATTGTTAACTAAATTCACCCGAGTTTTATCCATTTACTAAAATGGCCAGTTTCTATATAAAGAAACAATAATTAAACTATGAGATTATATGATAAGGGAAAACAATCGAAATATGTCAAAAATAGTGACATCATCCTCTCAATATTTTACATTTTAGGATTATCCAAAATCACTTTTGGTTTATAAAAAATTTTTTTAGGTTCAATATATATATTATTCATAATAAAATACCCCAAAAAATTTAACGTCACTATAATACTAATTGATAATTCCCTACCTCAACAAAAATATATATATTACATGGTTTTATATAAATATTTATTATATTTTACAGTAAATAAATCCTCAATAACTATTGGTTTATTGTATTGAGATAATAGATATATAATCAAATTATTTAACAAATTTGGTAGAATTTCTCCTTACACAGAGCACACTAAACCCTCATCTCGAAATATCATATTTTAAAATCATAATAATATCCTTGGAATGGGAAACATAATAAAGGGTGAGATGATATTCTCTTTAATGGTAAACATAAGATAGAACAATCAGTGTTCCAAAGTAATAATCAGATTTAGAAGTGGGTATGAGAACAATATTGAGGTACATGAACATAACGTAATGAAATCATTCCCAAATAAAAGAAAGATCATAAAACATGATTCATGATATGATACTTTTTTGTAATGACATAATTAATTATTCATATGATTTTCAAGAATGAGTCAATAATCATGACATAGGTATGTTTCATTAAATGAGAAGGTGGTAAAAATATATGAATAGAAATAATTTTACTTGTTATGTATAACCACAAAAACAATCATATCATAATGGTTTAGGAAAACAAATTTCTCCTAACATAGTAGATTTGTGAAAACCACATGCACCCCAAAACTTTTTGGACTTGGGATAACAACACATGAACCCTAATCTGTTGAAGTAGGGATAAAAAATCATTTCCTATAACCTTTTTTACATGGAATAAAAACTCATTCCACAAAACAATTTTTTACTTTGGCTGACAACCTGTGCCTAAAAACCCTTTGGACATGGTATGAGCACACACAGTGCATAAGCATTTAGTCTTAAACTAACTGCTCACATCCTATCTAAATATCACGAGATATAAAAAGTTAAAATAGTAAATAAATGACTATACCATATCAAATCATCATATAATAATAAACATAAATATAAAAACATTCACAATATTGATTTATATTAATTATTATATGATATTTTAAATGTGTTTCAATAAGATTTACACAAAACATGGTCATAACCCATATAGAAAAAGGATATGGATGCTATTATTAGATATATACCTAAGGAATAAAATGAATAACTGAAGGTTGTTTAAATTGAATAAACACACATTATCAAAGCATTATAATATTACTATTAAAAATATTATGAAATATTATTTTCATTTTTAATAAAAATAAATTGAAAGAAAATATTTAGTAAAAGAGTGGGAGTATGAATTCCATTAAAAATTCATGGGAATTTGGGAAGTAATATTTATAAATAATATTATTGATGGTCTTATAAAAATGAGTTCATATGGAATGTATTTAAAAAATATTACTTTCCCACATTGTAACGAAAGTCAATAGAAAATTAATTTTTTATAAAACATTAAAAAATAGATTCATTCACTCAATGTATATAAATTTAAAAAATAAATATAGTGTAACCTTATTAAATTATAAACATATATATAAGGTAATTTATAAAAAAATAAATAATAAAAACATGGGGGATAATATTCCTAGCCAAAAAAGAGGATATAATATCCGCCCCGATTACAAACACTCATTCAGTAAAATTGTAAACCAATGGGTGATAAAATCATAATAAGTCATCTAAGAAATAAAAATTACTATTTGATTGAAAATTTTATGGGTGTTTAGAGATAAATAACATGAAATTTCTCTTAATGTAAGGTTAAATATAAAAAATCACAATTTCAAAGTGATATTTGATGATAAACTCTTACCTTTAATTTTGAATATTCTGAAATTGTTTTATCCCATTCTGTAATAAAAATAAAAATCATAGTTACTTATTTTATTTATTTATTAATTTCTACTAATTTTTATACTATACAATTACAACCATTCATTACACATGTATCCATTAGATTTTGTTTATTTTTATTATTTAATATTAGTAATTTTAATAATTTCATACATGTTTTCTTATGGTTATGTTGGTCCTTGTTCATAGATTAAAAATTATTTATTCTTGAATCAGTCATTTTAGTGGAATATTTCTGATTCAATGATTCATTCTTCCACATTTAAATTTTATGGAGGTTATGGGTATGGTTTGTGAGAACAGAACCATGGTGATAAAATCTTGTGTAGTTTTTTGACAGAATAATTTAATTTGTAACAAAAATACATTTTTGTTTAATCCGTACAATAATATATTGATAAGATAAATTAATCATCCATATAATATATTACCAATATTAATGTTACAACCCATCCTGGTGGCCACTAAATAGGTGCACCGAGCTGGACAACAACATGACTTCATGCGGGCCTCCTCGTATACCAGTGGCTTCCGACTAGTAACATAATCCTATAAAGTAACAATTAAGATATTTTACTCACTTATAAATTTAAAAACAAAGCTTAAAATAATAATAGATAAATCAACCAATTGAGAAAATAACCAGTATGATCAGAGGCAAGAGACGATAATAAACCATATAACATAAGATATAACAATATAATGGATACACTAATATTAGGAATTCATTAATATAAAATATACCATCCAAACATGATAAAACCATCACAAAATGGTCCTAAGTCCTAACTCATTCCTAACCCCCCTTGATCCAACCCATCAACTGATATACAACCAAATACCATGTCCTTATTCGAAACCTATACCAAAAAATAAATTGTTTCTTCTCGGGTACCAAAGTGCCATGGTGTGCTGGGTAGTTTGTGAGTAAAAATCAGTACACCACCACTAATGTTTTATAATATAAAAACTAGTATTTAAAAAGTATATTAAGATAAAAAAATGTGCACTAAATTACATAGGATGAAAAAGGAGAGTGTTTCACATTTAAATAAAATATCAATTAACCATTTCTGCATTAATGTTCAATCATGTAAACCAAATAACCTATCATGTTCTAGTAATGAGGATTGCATAAGACATAGTATAAGAGGTTACATTAATTTATTCACATGGGGTATTCATTTACCAATATAATTTTACCATGTACCTTAGAGCATCATTTTAAGAAACCAAAACATATTCGTTCATTGTGATCATAGATCCTTATGTTGCCATCCAAACCTATATAATACATCAGTAAAACCTAGATCAAATGTTAAGACAAACACAAGGATGATGAGAATCATTCCAATATACTAACCATACAATGCATCAGTGGGGCCTACAGAATTGGTCCATTTGGACCCATGAAAAGGAGAATCTGTCCAACATCCTAAACATCCAATACAATACTTCAGCCCAGTGCATCAGTCTAGCCGAACCCAAGAAGAGGAGTATAATTTTAACATTATAACCATCCAATAAATCAGTGGGGACTAGAGTATTATTCTCACTCATACCATGGATTAGAGTCTTAGTATAATCCCACACACATACCAGTTAATCACACTTTCATTCCTCACAAACCGTTTCAATCTTTTAACATTTTATCATTTTAATTACCACAGTCCTAATAGATCATTAAATTACACAATTGAACAAAAAACCAAAACCAAATACTAATTTAAATTCATCCTTAAGTCACCATTTTTAAACAATGGTCTTTCACATTAAAAAATATGTTCTATTAAATATTTCATCTCCATATCTAACCACTCAATATACAAATTATTCCATTTCCATATAAATTTGAAACCTGGCCTCATTTCAATTCATCCTTATAAATATATTAATAGGAAAAAAAAATTCATCCCCTTGAGGTCAACAGATATTTCTAACATATTACCAACCATAAGAACATGATTTTTCCTTCATTAAAAGCATAACAAAATCAAAATTCTAAAATCATAATTTTAACCATTTCAAAATCACTTATATATCTCACAAAAGGTATGATATAAACATTTAAACTACCCTATTAACCAATCCGACATACCATGTTATAATTCAAAACCCATTATATTTTCTAATTATCCTATCTTACTGTATATCAATTCATTTCACCAATTTTAATGGATTATCATACCCCATGGGAGGTCCTAGGTTTAGTCGCACATCCTGAACAATCCTAAAGGGGTATATTAAGGGTCTCACAAATCCATATATTGTCCAAATTACATTCTATTGTCAAATACATTAAAAATTACCAAGGAAGTACATATTCATAAACACAATCACTTATAAAACAATAATACAATGTGAAAATTATTTTTAGACAACATACCTCGTGCTCATAGAAAACACTCGCCCGTCCTTATCCCTCCATTCAAACTAAATGAAACACATCCAATAATATGAAGAACACACAAGAAAAATTATGTTTTAGATCGTAATAAGTATATTTAAAAACCAAGAATCATCTAACAAATTTAATGAAACTATGTGGAAGACTTACCTAGAACTTCGATTCAAAAACAGTGATGCTCCAAACACCTAAGAATAGAGGGTGAAACAACCATGGAGATGAAGGAGTATGTAGGTTGATCACCCATGTCATTGTGGGTTGAATGGGGTGAAAATTGGGTAAGAATGAAATAAGATCGTGAGGAATAAAGGTAAAATTACACTTTTTATGTGGAATCTAGTTTGGACACATGGTTGGTCAAATCACACACCAATCATGCATCTCCCCAGGTCCAAGAGGGGACCAGGCCACACTATCTCCTAGGAGACTACATGGTTGGAAAAAACATTTAGTGGCCATGTGGAATGGATCAATCTATGCTGAAATTGTTTCATTCTACCTAGTTCATAGTTCTTCGACCATTCACCTACAACTCTTTTATCGTACAGTTATGGATAATGGTTACTACTAACCACATGTCAACCATTCTCTTAGCCCATATTGGCCATTTTTTAAAACATTTAAAGTAATAATCCACTAGAACACCCTAAATATATTTCCTATTTCCCATCAGTATTCCCTAAATCCAATATTGAAATCAATATTTACCTTATCTCGGGTTTGGGATATTACGACCTCCAAACCTTATAACAGTTCTTCCTCGAGCTTCACATTCATGATTTACTAAAAACCCCAAGGGAAACTTTTTTGTCCAGTTGTCAAGCTTAATATATTCCCTTTCTTAATATTCCACTTGAACATAGACATTCAGTAAAAAAATTATATTAAAATCATGTTCTTACCTCATAAATCCTTCCAATTCAATTCCTAACACATGTTGAATTTTCCTTAAAAGATGCATCAACCAGGAGCCCCAAAACATCCAAAATCAAACACATTAGTAAATTATGGAATATACCAAAATAATTAACAGATAAAGAGTGCATAAAAATTAATCATTACACCAACCAGGGAAAAGAAAACAGTATATCTCTAGTCTGATTATCCATGTATCCCCAAACAACACCACATACCAAGTTGTTAACCTGTCCTATTTGTAGAACCCAATGATGAGCCAATATTTGCATCACCCAAAGAAAAATAATATCTTTCTATCCCATTTCCCAACCTAACATGGTTCATAACTAAATGTCCAAAAGCCTCATCCCTCACCCAAACACCCAAAAAACCTCAAAGTACAACCATCACCTCCCGAAAGACAACCTCTATCTTCCAATTTTGGAAAATAAACTATCTTAGAAAACCAATATAAACATAATTCAAACACCCACACACACCCTACATGTTTCCCAACTCACCGCACCCAAACATCCAAAAGAACATTATCAATTTTGGCATCTATCGTTTCCATGAAACCATCTGAGAATGGATGTACACCCACCATCCACACTTAAACTGTGTACAACCTGATATTTTACTTAAGAATGGTTTAACATTTTAACAAACATATAATTTAAATCATCCACCAAATTTGTTTTAAAACTCACCACTTTAGTTCATCTAGGAAATCCATGTCAGACTACCCCTGGTGAACTCATCCCTAAAAGAACAATTCCCACTATTAAAACATTACCACTTTACCTAGTCACAGTTCATTCTCACCTAACATATACCACACCCATTTGATTGCACTCACATGATTCTATCCTTGACTCCCATTGAAATTATACCATCAAATAATCCACTAAATCCCAAACAGTTTTCATACTCCACAACACCAAATGACGCATCCTTGAAACCAACACTCGGGGTTACTTTTAGAACCACCCCGATCCCAAATATAATGCTCATCCTCATAAACCACCTCATTTAAAGTCTACTTGGGCTTCACTGAGGAATCTAAACATTTCCCTACTAGGTTCCTTATTGGCATACCAATGCCACTAAATCTAACCTATAGTCCCATCCATATATTTGTGACTAACATACTACTCCCCATCATAGAAGTATCATTCTCACCACTTTTTTCAAGAAGTACCCAACCACCATGGCTGATGAACCAATACTATAGAGAAAAAGAGGTGATCAAGATCATCCTTACCTAACTTGTGTGAAAAAATAATACTTTACCCATCACATTTTATCAGCTTCCATGAACAGAACCTTCATCATTCACCAACATGTAATTGACCTCACAAACATCACTCGATGATGTTCGGTAGGCACCACCCACCACATATCTTCACATTTAACATTCTTTAATGTTAAAACCATAAATACTCGCATCATCCCACCAAAATAAATCCTTATGTGGGTTTTTGTATGGTTAATTCTTTCCCAGTGTACCCAGGATGATTTAAATGTATTGGGCATGTTTGAATCATGTCTATATGTACACAAAGATGTTATCGATGAACACCAAAAAAATAGATTCCTTACTGATGTCACCACCCACAATGGGGACATATTAACACATTAAAACGTTGTGTTATTTCTCACCAACACATGACTCCTCAACATTTGAAGACAAAAACTAAAGTGGGATTTCCATCAAAAACTCACAACCACGTCATGAATTTTTACCATGATATAATGAAAAAACATTTCCTTTGACACTATCACCCCCACAACACTTAAGATATTCCCTCCCGACATTGATGATTCAATATCGAAACATAATGATGCATCACAAAAATTCAAAACAATTATTCTTTCTCATAACCAGTGCTCCCCAATTTGGCCTCACAGAATATAATTGGCTCCTACTCTTGATCCACCTATTTAGATGTCCTGAGTGGCATCATTTATCACTGCCACATTCCCAACATCTAGATATCATCATAACCCTTTAGATCACACACTTTCTTATGAATAATCACTGAGCCCATCATTATAATCCTCAATTCATACATCATGATGTCTGAACACCCAGTTACACAACCAACCACACCACCTAGTCCACTATACTCATTAGAATTTTGCATTATGAATGTTAACATTCAATAACCCAACCATTAAAATGGAATATGTTATCCATGTGAACACCCCACCCCCTAGGATCCATTTCAATAATAATTTTTTACCTCTAATGTCAACAACAATCTCTATATAAAATGATAACAAAACAACCAATACAGAAAACTGAATGATCCTGACCAATGAAACCAACCATAAAACCAACCACAAAAACATTGGTGCTTTCATGATATATAAAGTATTGGATAACCATGACTATTTACCAAAAGTCAACATCGCCTACAGTACATCTATTCATCCACCATGGAATTCACTTTTTCAAGACATCCAAGCACACATACAATTCTGGGTTAACCTCCTTTGAGTCACCCTTGACACTCAAAACACCACTATTATAAGACCACTGCTCATGTCACACCTCTAAAACAATATACTACTCAACATATCCCTCTATGAAAAACATTAAATGGGATGAACTCTCTGGGTTTCACTAGAAAATAATAAAAACCTACACCTATATCTCACAAACCCAAAAGAACCAACAACCCGACTGACCACTCTCATAGGTCATCATTGAAGATTAGTCGGTATCAACTATATAAATAGAGTCATGCCCCATAATGAACACTTTATCTCAACCTCATGCATGCACATCAAACTTCTCACAAGTCACTCTTCAGAGTGGGACTCTTTCACATGTATTGAAACACAAAACATCCAATGAAACCAATAAAACGTTTACTAATTGTTTAAAACTTGATACAATATGACCACCAATAAATGAACCATAATAAAGACATCCATTCTGAAGTACCAATGTATCCCACATGATAAAAACCCAAAATGTTTTCCATATTTAAAAAACCAATCAAAAACTCACAACCCACGACCATATCCATAATGATGGTACAACAAGAACATCCCTTTACCAACACATCAAAATAAAAAAATGCCCCATAACTCATATCTAAGGTATTAATCAGTGCACTCTCCCTTCCCAAATCACCTACACTCTGGATCTAATAAAAACAATATGGATACTCAATACCAATGTCCTTAAAGGTTCCATCATTTCCCCTTTCCCCATTTAAATTAATTATACCATTTAAAAACATGATAATTCACATTTTAAAATTTCCCATTTTTTTAAAAATCCAAATATTTACACTTTTAAAAACATTTTTATTAACTCTCATTTCAAAAAAAACACAAATTTTAATCAAATTCACATTTCAAAACTTTTTAATTACATGATTGTAAAAAAGTATCATCAGATAAAAACATAAAACCTAAGATACATTACCATCATATAAATATCAAGGACCTATCAATCATAGGAAACATAAAAATGAATTATCCATCATCTGTTCCTAAAATGATTCATTAACCCACATACCATATATTTCCATATAGGTGGAAGAGATTAAACCTCAAAAGCCAAGAATATATGCCCAAGTGTTCCACTCGTGGTGTAAAATATCAATAGACCATAATAGTACAAAACTGATCATTATTCCCCACCACTAGTAACTTGGGTGTTACCTCGTATATAGGGTTACATGAACTCTAGAATTATCTCATTACCAATCCCCGAAATAATCCTAGTATTCTATCCACCATTCCCATAATAGGAACTCCAAAGAAACCACATATAATACCACTTTGTAACATCTCATCTAGGTATGCACTAAACTAGTTCCCCAAGAAAGACAACAACATGACCTCATGTCTGGCTCCTCACACACTAGAGGTTGTTGACTAGAAACGTCATTCTATAAAGGAATAATGAGGACACTATACTTTCTTATTCGTTTAAAACTAGAGCATAAAATAATGAAAATAGGTAAATCAACCAAATAATATGGTATAATTGTATAATCATATGAAAGAGCTGACAATGAACCATGTAACACGTCATATAACAATATGATGGATACACTACAAGTCATTAATTTAAAAAAAATCTCCAATAACAATAGCATAAAAAGTTCATGACACGGCCTGAAGTCACAACCCAATCCTGACCTCCCATGCTCCAACCCATCATATTATACATAACAAAACACCCGGTCCTTGTCATAAACCTCTATAAGAAAACAAGTAGTGAATTGTCAGGTACCCAGGGCCATGGAGTCATGAGCCTGATTTGAGTGAAACTCCACATGCCACCCCCAACAAAGTCTAAATAATTAACCAATCTTTATAAAAGGGTATACAAACAAAAAAGGGTGCACTAAATAAATAAGATAACAAAAGAATCGTGTTTCGCATTTAAACAAAATCTTAATTAACCATTTCATCCTTAATGTTCCATCATATAAACCAAAAAACATATCATGTGCAATCCGTGTAGAGATCTTAATCCACATAGTAATAGAACACATACTTTTATTAAATTGGAATTCATTGAAAAATATAATTTAGTCATGTACGTTGTGTTGTTTTCAGGCACCGTGGAAGCATGAGAGGGAAGGTGTTAAACATTAATTTTTTCCACATCTAATGAAAAATCTAGGATCTATGTGATGATGAATTTCATGAGCCACATAATTGAATCAAAGAAATGGAAAAAAGTATTAGAAACCAAGAACCAAGAGAGATGATAAACATATTTTTTTATTATTAATTTAATAAAATAAGAATTATCTCCAAGGTGATTCTTTCTTTGTTGATGCGTTCATCCACAAATATGTAAGTGTGTCATCATTACGTTGTACATATCAAGGGTAAATCTCCTATAGAGGTGATCTACATGTGTTCCACATATCTCCATACATCTCCAATGGAGTCTCCATGTGCTAACATGGAAGATCCTTGTGCTTTCAAGTCTTCCTTTGATCACCTAGAAAACCACATCCAAAGCGTTCTCCTTGATCTAGTGGATGAGGATCTCTCTCATTCGTGTGAGCGTTCTTGGAGAAAAAATAATTATCTTGTCTTGAGAACATGTTTTCAATTCGTTGTGCACAACCATAACAATATCATAGATTTACCTTGGATAATGATAGAATAATATAACCAAGCATTTATTTCACTAGGGTAATAATCAATAATTTTCACAAGTGAATTTGATTATATCTTTAATCCTAGAAAAAATCCCATGTCAAATAATTACACAAAAATTATTATTTTCGAACATATGCTTAACTTATTAGTTATAATGAAATATTATTTAATCAAATAATATTAATTATTATTATTTCTCATGATACCATTAATCCTTTTCCACCAATCCTCCTCAATATTTATTAATTACTATGCTCACAATGTGGTCTATAAAATTATTAGTGGAGAAATAAATATGATCTGGAAAACATTTATAAATTTTAAACCACAACCAAGAATTATATTATTCTACTTGTTAAATTATACTTTCTTTAACTGAGATAATGGATCAACTTAGTGTGTGACTTTCTAGGCTTCTTTCTCAGTGGCATTAGGCAAACCTTCCTAATGTGCTTGGTTAACATCTAGAAACATACCAAGACCCCCATAAAGAAATAATTTAATGTTGAAATGAACTTTTAACTCATATAAATATTTACATTGTAGTATAATACATTTATAAAAAAATATCTAAATAAGAATGTTGCATGTTAGTGCCATCAACCTATATGATCGATATATATTTATTTCAATTTATAAAAGTTAAACATTCATAAAGAATGCCATAGAAATCGTTTAATTTAGTATATATCATTTCCATTAAAGGTAATGAGATATTATATTTTGTTAATGAATATATGGGACAAATCATTTCTCACATTATTCATTAATTCCATATTACTCGTGATGCACCCAACCTATCCTACATCTCCTTGAACATATTTATTCATCGTTTTTGTCAATACATCAATGTTTTCTACTCATAATATCCATTAATAATAATTTTAAATTCTAAGAACCAACACATAGGTCCTCATATAAGATCACCCAATGAGACTTATAAATGTGTATTTCCTACCATCGGGTCTCATTCTCATAATAAACTACTAGATATCACCAAGGACGTATACCATGAGAAGGTGCCTAAGTGTCTAATGATCCTCCACCCCTAATAGCCTATATCATTTGTGTCCCTAAAATGATATCATCTAACTATAGAATATATATTCAAGAATAATTTCATAGGACTTCCAGGCTCTCAACATAGGAGGGTTCTGATATGACCATTTACTGCGACAATTACACTTAAGACATTATCACATATAATGTTATCCATAATAACAATCATGATCTGATATGAAATTTATTAATATTAAAAACCATGAATATAAGTAATCATAAATTACAAAAAATAGGTTCTAGGGAATAAACTCAAATAGACTCCCACTTTCACTAGAGACAACTACTTATGACCTTTATTTGGCTAGATCTCACATGATACTCATGATTCGACTGAGATAAGCCTTCATTGAAGGGGTCCACCATGTTCTATTCTTTCGATACTCTACTCACTAAAATATAATCCCTTTACTAAAAATACCTCAAGAGGTGACAATTTTGGAGTATATGGTTTGTTTATTAATGTGAAATTTTCTCTTTTTTAAGAGCCACCACTGTAGTATTATTAAAATACAATACGATATGGTATTTAATGCTAGGTACCACATCAAGATCCTGTAAAAAATTAGAATCCAAATTGTTTCCTTGGATACATTAGAATATTCTATGTACTTGGACTCTAGTGTATAATCAGCTACAACAAGCTTCTTTAAACTCATCCATCTCACATCTCCTCTCTTGAGACAGAAAACATATCCATATTGAGGATTTAGATCCTTCAAATTTGTCTAAAATCCAACATCAACATACCCTCTAAAGATAAGCTCCTTGAATCCTCCACACTCTAGTAACACAACCTTAGTTCTTCTCAGATACATTAGGATAGTCTTAATATGAGTCCAATGATGTTCTCCTTGATCTTCTTGATATCTTCCAAACATGATCAATGCATAGGAAACATCAATTCTAGTACATAAGATGGCATAAATTATTGATCCTATCATTCCTATGTATGGGGTCTTATGCATTCTATCATTCTCCTGTTATGTCGGGGAAAAATTTTCGTAGAATTATGTAAACTATGTGACACTGGAACCAATCCCATTTTGGATAGTTCCCTACTTAATCACTATAGTATTTAGTAAATATATGTATTTTGTCTTCATCCAAGAATCCTCTTAGATCAATCATGATAGATCTTGATCCGTAGAATGCAGGGTTCTTCACCTACGCCCTTCATGGAGAACCACTTGGTCAAAATGTCCTAAATAAATTGTAAGGATGGTATGTCATTTACAATAAGTAATAGGTCATCAACATATACTACTAGGATAACAACCACATTCCCGCTAAAACTTTTGTAGAAACACAACTCCCAATAATTTTTATGAAACCAAATTCAATTATGGATTCATCAAATCGATTGTTCCATGACCTATATGCTTGCTTCAATCCATAAATTGATCTATGAAAATTGAATATCATTTTTTCATCACCTGGTTTCCCAAACCGTTCTAGTTGTGTCATATTGTTATCATCCTGACGGTTCCGATTTTTGAATTTTGTTTTAACACCCATCTACCAAATCTCAAAATCATGGTAAGCATTTATGGAATGTATGATTTAGATATATTTAAACCTGGAATAAAGTGAAAAGTTCTCATCTTAACCAATTCCTTGATGATGTTTAAAACCATTAGCAACTATCCTAGTATTATAGGTACTATCCTTTCATTCCATGTTTTGTTTCTTCTTAAATACCTATTTACATCCATCGGGATTTGCATTAATTGGCATATCGATTAGAACCCAAACATGGTTCTGATTAATGGAATCCATCTCAAAATTCATAACTTCTCACCATATTGTGGCTTTTAAACTCTCTACTACCTCCTTATAATATGGAGGTTCATCATTGTCCAAAAATATTGAATCCCCATCCTCAGTGACAAGAAAACCATATCTATATGGTTTCATTAACTATCTTAAACTCTTATGTTGTACCTATGTTTCAAGATATTAAATCCTCCACAAGGACTTCTGGATCTTTTTTCTGTACCAACTCATGTGTATCATAAGTATCAACTTCATCGAATTCAATCATTATCCCAATATCCTTTTTGAGAATGTTCTCCCTCTCATGAATGATAGCTTGTCTGGAAACAATCACATTCCTGTCTATGGGGTTGTATAGGTAATATCCCTTGGATTCATTGGGATACCCTATAAAGATAATCTTCACGCCCCATGAGAAAGTCTGTTCCTGAGATATCCATAAATAGTTTCTCACAACCCCATACACATGTATGAGGGAAAACAAGTTTCTTTACACAATGAATCTCAAATGGAATTTCATTTTCCATTTTAGTGGGTAGTCGGTTAGATGTCTATGACATAATTTTTAATGCATATCCCCAAAATTATAACGGGATATCTACATGAATCATCATAGACCGTACCATGTCCAACAATTTATGATTCCCACATTAACTAACACCTTTTCACTATGGTTTATAAGGAGGAGGGATTTGATATTGAATCCCAAGATCCGAAATATACTTAATGAACTCTTGGGTAAGATATTATCTACCTCTATCAGATCAATGTTTCTTCATCTTCTCTCCAAGATGACTGTATACTCAATTCTCCAATTCCTTGAATTTCTCAAAATACTATGACTTATAATTCAATAAGTAAATATAGTCATGTCTACTAAAGTAATCAGTATAAGTTATGAAGTAAGAATATAATCCTCTAGTCTCTACTGGAAATAGTCCACACACATTATTGTGTACAAATCCTAGAAGTTACGTGGCCCTTTCACTCTTTCCACTAAATGGTTGTTTGGTTATTTTAACTTTTAAACAAGCGTGAAATTTATGAAGTTATTTTAGATTAGAAGTGTATAAATTACCATCTTAATAGATATTTTTCAAATGTTTCTCTTTTACATGACCATAACTGTGATACCACAACTATCTGTTAAATGATTCATGTGAACAGTATTTGATACAAATTGATAACACTTGGTTTTCGTTTTTTAATACATACATACCGTTATTTAAATGTTCCATACCATAACATATGTTTTCCATATAAAATAAACAAATTTTATTTATGAACATGAAAATAAACCCATCTGTATGAAAACATGATATAGAAATAATTTTCATAGTAATACTTGGTATATAATAATAGTCATATAAAACCAAAATCATACCGGTTAGAAATGAAAGGTGGTAGTCTCCACTAGAAAGAGGAGCCAGTGTCGAAACATTGGTAGCTCGTAGATCCACCTCAGCTCTAGAAATTATCCAAAATATACTTGGTTCCTATATTTATTACATAAGTGAGATCCAAAAGATATATCTAAAACTCAATGTGTATAAATGGAATGATTCTGCTTGATAATGATTCCACCTTTGGATTCCCCTTAGCTCTTGGTATAGTTTCTCTTCTAGTGGCCTGACTTACCACATGAAAAAAACTAACTCATTTTCTTTTCCCTACCTATGGATCTTCTTCTTCTTGATTGGACAATGCTAATGGGACTTAGACTATTAATAAATCAGAGGCCCCTTTTCCTTGTCCTTCCTCTTCCTATTCGCTATACAGACTATGAGTTTGACATGCACCATGTGTTGGAGTAGGTGTCCTATAACCAACTATTTGTACATTGATTACATGAATAATTAATCTAATTAAATACTAAACATATTATTAAATATTATTCATTTTTTATCAGGACTATTATGTACTAAATTCCTAGAGTATTTTCCTTGATAATAAGTTCATTGTTGTTACCCGATATGATGACATCCTTGAAGTTCCATTGAAATATTCTTAAATATAATTATATTTTTGGATGGAATTATATGATTGGACATATAGTATACATGGAATTAGGTTATATTTCTCATAAGAACATTATAATTTTTCTCATGAAGATCGTACATGGTAATCTCTATGACGAGAGATTATGAGAACAGACATGCCAGTAGGAATTCTCCAAGTTTTGGTGTCATCGGATATTCCTATCCCTAAGCATGGGTAATGGTCCATAGACATTAAGATTATGATTATTACATGTCATGAAATATAGAATGCACATAGAATAATAATTGTAATAAAACTTATACATTATGTACATATATTTAAAATACAAATACATTATGAACACACACAAACACACACACACACACACATATATATATATTAAAGCCTATCACATATCATGTCCTAGGTTTATGCCCACAGACAAGTACATGTCTCAAGGGTTATATAATATAATAAATTTTAAATTTACATAAATGGTAAAAGTAAACAGTGTGAAGATTTTATCTACACAGTGTGTACATTCTTTATTGTGTATCTCAAGTACACACCTAGGGACTCATCGTGTGAGGTATACATTGGAAATATTGGAGTAGATGGTGTGTCTAGTGGGCCACACACTGTGATGAATCCATGTTACATAGTCAACGACCAAGTAGGTTGTGTATGGAATACATGGTTTGGACCTTTCTCGAATGGTACTACATGTCGGGTAAAGTTGGCTACATAGCGTATAGTCAGGCTGACCGTGCACCCATCGGTTATGGTCTACACGTGGTGCAATAATTAACTATGCCTCATGTCATTAATGCACATTGGTTGGGTAATTTATAAACTAATTATGAAGAATCAAACACAACTACATGGAATGTGCATATGACTACATAGTGTGTACTATTGTGTTACCTGGACAAAACCCTTGGCACCTCCATGTGATTTCCTCAATTTAATTTTCATTAAAAAATTAATTATTTCTGTCAGATCTGCAAGAAACGACAAAAGAATAACAGATCTTGTAATTCAGATTAAAAAGAATTATTAAACATGAATTGAAAAATTGTATTATTAAATCATAAATAAACAATAAATTATTTAAATAATTATGTGAAATAATGTGCCCCTATGATAACACCTGTAGGATCTGAGTGTAGTGAAAGCATAGGATGGATAGTGTCCAAATTTAATAGTTTACGTGTTAAATGAAAATTATGGGATCTATACAATTATGGACATCGTGATCCATAGAATTTAATAAAATAAATATGAAAAAGGACTAGAAATCTAGAACCAAGAGAGAGGATCAACATATTTTGTTTATAATTAATTTAATTAAATATGAATTACCTCCAAGGTGATTCTTTCATTATTGATGCACTTGCCCACAAATCTATAGGTGTGTCATTGTTGTATTTTAGAGATCAAGGTTTGATCTCATCTAGTGATCATCCACATATGTTCCACATATCTATGTATGTCATAGAAGTAGTCTCCTGGTTCAATCACAGATGATCCTTATTATTGTAATGTCCTACTTCGATCGCCTTGATAACTTCTTACAAATAATTCTCCTCAATACAATGGGGGAGGATAACTCTCATTAATGATAGTATTCATAGAGGATAATGAACTCTCTAGTCCTAAGATCTATTTTTCAATTCTTTGTGCACAACTATAGGCATAACATAGCATTCACTTGGCTAATGAGTGAATAATATAACAGAATATTTATTTCACTAGGTTAATAATAAATAATTTTTACAAGTTCCTTCGCTTATTTCATTAATCCTAGAAAAACCCCCATGTCCAATAATAATAGAAAAATTATTATTTTATAACATGTGCATAACATGAGATTTATAATTAAATATTATTTAATCAAATAATATTCAATATTATTATTTCTAACTAGGACATTAAACTCGGTCTCCGAATCATTTTAAAAAATTATTAATTATTCTGCTCACAATAGATTCACTCGAATAACTAGTGACAGAATAAATGTGATCAGGAATACATGAAAAATTATTAAACCATGACCAGGATTAATGTTTGTTTATTTTGTTAAATAATTAATTATTTAACAAAAATAATGGATTCACATCGTGTGTGACCCTCTAGTAATATTTCTTTGTGGTCTTAGGAAAACCCCTCAAATGTCCCGGGTTAGCATCTAGAAACAAGATAAGGAACCGATAGAGAAATAAGTGAATGCTGAAATGACATGTTGCCTCATACGAATGTTTACCATTTAAATTAATTCCTTAATCAAAATATCTCTAATTGAGTAGGTTGCATGCCAGTGCCATTAATCTATATGATCTATATATCTTTTTTGAGTTTCTAGAAATAGAAATTTTCTATAAAACACCATGGCCATGAATTTATTTAAGCTATATAATTTCCATCAAAGGGAATGAGATATTAACTTCCATTAAAGAATTTAATGGATAAATCCTTTCTCACATTATTCATTAATGTAGTATTATTCATGACACACCCAACATATCCTACCTCATTAGGAACATATGTCGTCATAGTTTTCTTCAATTCATATAAATGTTCAACTCATAATATCCATTAATAATAATATTAAAGTTTAAGGATCATTACACAAGTTCTCAAATAGGGACATCCAATGATAATTAAAAATATGGATTTCCTACTATCGGGTCTTGTTCTAAAAGTATCCTATTGGGTATCACCAAGGGCGTAAAACATGAGGAGGTACCTCAATGTCTTATGAGTCTCTATACATGATAGCCTATATAATTTTTTTCCATAAAATTATTTCATCTGGCTATAGAACATATTTTCAAGAATAGTGTCATAGCACTTTTTGGTTCTCATCATACCGGGGATCAGCTGTGACCTTTTATTGTGATAGTAAATCTTTGGGAATTATCACATACAACATGGAATAAAAATACAATCATGTTGTGATAATTTATTTATTAATATTCAAAACCATGATTTGAAGTTATTATAATGTAAAAAAAGATGTTGGTTGTAGGGAACCAACTCCAACACCTTGGAGTAACAGCATAAGTAACTGTATAATATCCATTCATTGGGAGCATAGATGTAACATCCCAAGTAAGTAATGAATAATAGATATTTTTATCTATGTCTATTTATAAATTAGATAGTGTTTTAGAGGCTTAAAATGAGAATAAATCCAATCTTAAGCATGGAATACACTAATATTTTTAAAAGATTGTTTTACCGCTTTTTGATGGCGAACCATTTTTAAATCGATCTTTTGAAACTATTATAAGCTCTATTTTTCAAAATAAACTTATTATTTAGGATTGGGACATTGAAATTTACATTGTATAAATTTTTGGTATTTTTCTGACAATGTTCATTTTTTTAATGAATAGTGAAAAATACTGCATTTTACATCAAAACTGATTTTTCATCTAATATAATTATATGGTTAGATTCTCTTTTTAATTGGTATTAAAGTGTAATAAGAAAGTTTTTTTACCATTTAATTTAATGTTGGTCATTATATTTAATTTCACTTTTGAATTGGGCATAAACAAGTGTCAAACCTTTCATAGATATTGTTTCTAAAAAACCCGCTATTTGTTTTGACAACGGGAATTATTTTTAAATTAATTATTGCAATTTCTGTGTTTGGAATTTTTTAAAATTTATTACATATTTTTAATAATAAGGTCCAAATTATGTAATCATGACTCTTTTGTTTTTTGGACATTATGAATAGTAACAACGGTAATTATCTTTAATTATCTTGATTAATTAGTAATCGGGTAGTTACGGATAATAAAATAATATCATAATAATAACAAATGACCCCAAAATGTGTCCTAATTCTACTTTTTGTGTCATGGCCGACCATGGTATGCCTTTTTCCAAACATGGGGACCCCATGCAATCAATTTTGTGTGATAATAACTTTTTATCTTTTTATTTTTAAAGAAAGTTAAATATAACAAAGAATGTATCACCTGAGTAAAACATTTTTAATTTTGTCTACATAAATGATATATTGGACTATAAATAGTCACTGGAAATATAAAAATATTTCCTACATTATAGTATTTTTTTATAATTTTTAGACATTAAATAAATTAAATTATTTATGACATCATGATGATGCAGCGATTACCTAATTAATGATTGATTTAAATAAAATGAAAAGATAATATAAACTCTAAGACTTAAACTTGTCAAAAACATATTTTATGAGTATATTTATAAACCTTATCACCTTATCCTCGAAATATATCAATGTGGGACCTTTAAAATCCGAAAATTATTTTAAAATAAAGTAACATTTGTTTACTTTCCAAGAGTGCCCCTCCTCTCCTCTTATAAAAGGCCCCCACCTATACCTCCTTACCCACACTTATCAAGCCTTTGGCTCGGCCATGATCTGCTCATTTTATCTCTCCACATCCCTCTCTTCATCCTAGAATCCTTACCTTAGGCAGAAAGCTTATCAAGAAACCCTTTTGGTTCTAACCAAGAGGAGTTACCCGATTTAAAGGTAAAGACTTCTCAAATGTTATTTTGTTTTATTTTGCTTCTCCAACACCCTAATCTATTTTTATTCATTTATTTTGTAATAACACCAGTATATTAAATATACTAGGATGTTTTTATAAGAAGGATTAGATCTACACTTACACACACCTTCATCTAATGGTTAAAGAGCATAAAGTTTCCGTGGATGGTGAATTTCTGCCTCATGAAATGATGATTGTTCAATATTCTTATAACACCTTCAAAGGTAGCCATTAAGATGAAACTACATTTATATATCATATATAATATGTTTATGTTTTCCTTAAGCTTCTGTATTTTTCATTTATGGCATACCTTTATGGTTTCCATTATGGGTATACGAGATATCTTCATTTTAGCAAGTGCGGACTACCACCGCCTCAAAGTGATTTGATTCGTTAATGCCATATGTGGGACATATAAAGGATGGAGTTAATGATATTATATATGAAATTATACTAGAATTATAATATACCTTTATTTCATTATGATTCCATTCCATAAAATATGAAATAGAAATGAAAGTAGTGTTCATGCGTATGTGCGACTTACCGTCTCCAGGAACGGTGCATTTTATTTCTTACCTCTAAATGTTATGTAATATTATAAATGAATGTATATACTGGATATATATGATATATATGATATCTAAATCATTAATATAACTCTGGATATAATTGATACATGAACAACATGTAATTATAAAGAGTTTATTTTTTACTCAAGTACCAATGATCGTTAAAACGACCGTTATTAACTTAAATAATTACTTAGTGTTCATGACATGGTAATAAGTGATATAAAAAGAATAATGAACTTGAAAAAGGTTCTTAAGAAAGTATAAATTAACTCAAGTTTATTATTTAGGAGATTAACGAACGATCGAGTCAAGTCGGGCTCGAGGTAAGGGACTTCGTCTCAATCTCCTTTCATTAAGGCATATTTTGTTTTATACACAACATTATTTTATACGGTGTATAAACCCCTTTGACTTTTACGTTTATTAAAAAGGAATCTTTTCTATACTAAACATTTACTAAACGACAAAAGGGAATGTTTTTTTTGTTGTACGTATGCAGCGACAATGACTTCTCCGCCGTCGTGACCATTATTTGAGTTTCGGCTTCCTCTACAAGCCATAACTTTTTTTTAAATGAAAAATAAATTCCATGTTTTACTTTTCATTTATTTTGGTATTGAAAATAGTTTTCATAATGTTTTTATTATATCAATGTGTTGTATTGATATCTTGTGATTGAAATTTGGAAATGTTATGTTTCCTTTATGCATGTTTTATGTGATACGATTATGTTATGGCTCTTGGGAATTGTTATAAAGACGTGTGGTTTCGTGATAAACAAAGGGTGGGTGGGCCCGATATAGCTCTCCAATGCATTGGGTAATGTGAAGGGGTTAAACGTTAAGGTTTCTCTGAAGAGATATAGGTAATATACGGTGATGGGTATTCCAAATGTAACCATGAGGGTTACTCCCTACATAAGAATGTTATGAATGCCTCATGTTACCATTGTGTCTTATGATTTCTATGATTTATTCATGATTTGATGAGGTATGTTAAAGTGCTTATGTTTTATGAGTAAAGTATGATTTCATTAAGTCTTATGTATACATGGACTAATGTTTTCATTTCGTACTTTCATATCCCTTGATGAGATTTTTATGCTCATCCCATGTTTCTGAAATGCTTTTCACAGGTCAAGGGAAAGGTACATGATGTGATGATAGTGTCAAAGAAGTGTCAAGAAAGAATCTATGTTTTATTTTGAATATGTTTCTGATGATGGGAAAAATGAGTATTATCTTTTATGTAACCACTTTGTATAAATGTGGAGTGTAATGCATGATTTATGATCTAATTCTCTAAAAACCTAAACCTGAAATGATCCTCAACATGTATTCTAGAAATAACTCAAGATTAAGTAATGTTTAAGGCCAGGGACTTATAGTTGGTATCAATGGTTGGTTTAGATAACTTTAGGAGTTAGAATTCTATTAAATTATTATCCGAAATTATTTTTTTATGGTCAAATTGAAATTATATATCATTTGAAGATTACGATGTTGCTTCATCTAAGACATGTTTGTTCAGAATGGTTTTCTATAGAGGAAACGTGGAAGCGGTGCTAGGAAGGCATACAAAAAGAAATAACCTTCTGAATCAGCATCCTGAGAGGGTTGGAATTGGAACTGAACAGTTTGTTGTAGTAGTTGCGTAGTTGACTGAAGCGATAAATATTGGTGGTATCCATGCACGAGATCAGCCAGATCAACCGTATAGGAACATGTCAGTGGTGGAACATTTCATGAGGCAACGCCCCCCATCCTTCAGAGGATCATCTGACCATGTCCTAGATGAATGGTGGATTAAAGAACTAGAGAATATTTTTCGATGTCATGGGGTGTTCAGACTATCAAAAGGGTAGTCTTTCTATTTACCGTTTGGAGGGTGAAGTAGATCAGTGGTGGTCGATGGTTAAAAATATCAGGGACACTGATGAGATTGATGCTCTCGACTAGGATTAATTCAAAGGTATATTTCCTGAGAAGTATTTTCCTAAGGCTTTTAGAATTAGGATGGAAAAACAATTCTTGGAATTGAGGCAACAGGATGACCCAATGGATGCTTATGAAGAGAGGTTCACTCGATTGGCAAGGTATGCTCCAAATTTTATATGAGACCTTGATAGTAAAATCAATCGTTTTTACTCAGGATTAAAGCCAAAATATCGAAGGGAATTGGCTTCTCGTGAGTTCAAAAGTTATGAAAAGCTTGTTCGATGTGCTGAGAAGGTGGAAATGGAGTTTTCCGATGATCAAGTGTTCTATAACAACCAATAGAAGAAGAGACTGAGGTGGCAGGAGAAAGGGAAGAATTCTTCAAAAAGGTTTGATGGTAAGAAAACTAAGTTTCTAGTTTGTGATTAATGTGGTAAAAGGCATGTTGGGGAATGTCTTCTGAATTCTGGAAAGTGCTACTGATGTGTTAAGATGGGATATAAGGCTCGTGATTGCACTGAGAAAGATCAGTGTGATGGTAAGACCAAATTTGATTTACAGTTAGTGAAATGTTTTAAGTGCAATGAGATGGGTCACTATGCAAATGAGTGTCCGACAGAGAGCGTGAGTGATGGGAAGCAGTTAGACTACAAGCAGAAAGGGGTGTTGAAATCCTTTGTAACTACTTCACCAGATGTTGGGCCATCAAATGAAGTGGTATCATCTCCAGGGAGCTCAGTGTTTTTCAAAGATTGACCTGAGATCAGGGTACCATTAGTTGAAGGTAAAGGAATCTGATATTCCGAAGACCGTTTTCCATACATGATATGGCCATTATGAATTTGCAGTTATTCCTTTTGGGCTAACCAATGCACCTGCTGTATTCATGGACCTTATGAATAGAATTTACCATGAGTTCTTGGATAAGTTCGTGGTTGTTTTCATTGATGATATTTTGGGGTTTTATAAAATTAAAGAGGAGCATGAAATACATTTAAGGGTTATTTTTAAAACATTAAAAGAAAAGAGATTGTATGGGAAATTCAGAAAGTGTGAGTTTTGGTTGCAACAAATTTCATTCCTTGGTCACATTGTTTCTAAAGATGGGATAACTGTTGATCCTGCAAAAATAAACGTTGTTGAAGAATGGCCAAGACCCACAAATTTAACTAAGATTCGTAGCTTCCTTGGTTTGGAAGGCTATTACCGAAGGTTTGTTAGAAATTTTTCATGGTTATCTAGTCCAATGACTAAGCTAACTCAGAAGGGTGTTAAGTTTATCTGGACAAAAGAATGTGATGATTGTTTTCAGGAATTGAAAAGAAGCTTGGTGAATGCTCCAGTTTTGGCACTACCTTCCAGGAATGGTGAGTTTGTTATCTACAGTGATGCTTCATTGAAAGGACATGGTTGCGTCCTAATGCAGAATGATCAGGTAATTGCTTATGCTTCACAACAGTTGAAAACACATGAGGTAAATTACCCTACACATGATTTGGAATTAGCTGCTGTTGTTTTCGCTTTAAAATTTTGGAGGCATCATTTGTATGGTGTAAAGTGTGAAATATATACTGATCACAAAAGTTTAAAGTATATATTCACTCAGAAATAATTGAACATGAGACAGAGGAGATGGATGGAATTAGTCAAGGATTATGATTGTACAATTCATTATATCTGGGAAAAGTAAATAAAGTGGCTGATGGTTTGAGTCAAAAAAGTAATGCCTTATTAACAATGTTGTGTTTGGAATGTGATCCTTTGGATAAAGATTTAATAAAATTTTTCATAGAAGTTGTTGGTGAAGGATGTCCTTCTGTTTTGTTTCAGGTTTCAGTGAAATATTCTATATCAGACAGAATTAATCAAGCACAGAAGCAAGACAACGAGTTGTAGAAAAAGGTAGATCTGGTTCAGAAGAGTAAGTATCCTGAATTCAACATTGATAAGGATTGTGTTTTGAGATTTGGGAAGAGATTGTGTGTGCCGTGTGATTCATAGTTGAAGAGAGATTTGTTATGTGAAGCTTATAGTTCTCCGTTTTCAGTTCATCCAGGCAGTACTATGATATATAGAGATCTTCAGGAGTGTTACTGGTGGGACGGAATGAAAAGAGACATTGTTGATTTTACTGTGAAGTGTTTGACTTGTCAATAGGTTAATGCAGAGCGGCAGTTACCGAAAGGGATGCTTCAGCCTTTACCAGTACCAGAGTGGAAATGGGAGAATATATCCATGGACTTCGTTGTGTGATGGTCGAAGACACCTTGAGGTAATAATGAAATCAGGGTTATTGTTGATCGCTTGACTAAATCTGATCATTTCCTTGCTATACGAGATACTTTTTCCCTAGATCAACTTTCCCATTTGTATCTTAAAGAGATAGTCAGGTTACATGGAGTTCCCCTCTACATTGTATCTGACCGTGATCCCAGGTTCACTTATAACTTTTTCAAAGGCCTTCAGAAGTCATTGGGTACTGAATTAAATTTTAGTACGGATTTTCATACTCAATCAGACGGGTAGTCAGAACGAACGATTCAAACTTTGGAGGATATTCTACGTGCTTGTTCGATGGATTATCAAGGAATTTGGGACCAACATATTTCTTTGGTTGTGTTTTCTTATAATAACAGTTTTCATTCCAGTATACAAATGGAACCATTTGAGGCGTTATATGGGAAGCAAGGTCGAACTCCAACTTTTTTGGATGAAGTAGGTGAAAGGAAGTTGATGGGACTAGAATTGGTAGAAGAGTTGGCAGAAAAAGTTCAGCTGATACAGAAACACATGAGAACAGCTCAGAGTGGGAAGAAGATTTATTTAGACAATAGGAGGAGGGATCTCTCTTTTGAGGTAGGTGATCATGTCTTCCTCAAAGTCTCACCATGGAAAAGTGTGATGCGATTTGATAAGAAAGGAAAGTTGAGTCCAAGGTTCATTGGACCATATGAAATTCTAGGGAGAGTTGGATCAGTTACATGCCGAGTGGCTTTACCTCTGAGTTTATCTCCGGTACACAATGTATTTCATGTTTCAATGTTAAAGAAGTACATGCCGGATCCATCTCATGTTTTGAGTCCAGAGGTAGTTCAGCTAGAAGATAATCTATCTTATGAGGAACAACCGGTCCAGATTTTTGACCACAGGGAGTAAGTGTTGCGGAATAAGGTGATTCATCAAGTAAATGTTTTGTGGAAAAACCACATCAGCGAAGAGGCAACATGGGAATCTAAAAATGAAATGAGGGATAAATACCACCACTTATTCGATAAGTAAATAAATTACGGGGACACAATTTTCTAAAGGGGGGAAGGATGTGACATCCCATTTAAGTAGTGAATAATACATATTTTTATCTATTTCTATTTATTAATTAGATAGTGTTTTAGAGGCTTAAGATGAGAACAAATCCAATCCTAAGAATGAAATTCACTAATATTTTTAAAAGATTGTTTTACCACCTTTTGATGGAGAACCATTTTTAAATATATATTTTGACAATATTATAAGCTATATTTGTCAAAATAAAATTATTATTTATGATTGGGACAATGAAATTTACATTGGATAAATTTTTGGTATTTTTCTGACCATGTTCATTTTTTAATGAATAGTGAAAAATACTGCATTTTACATCAAAAATGACTTTTCATCTAATATAATTATATTGTTAGATTATGTTTTTAATTGGTCTTAAAGTGTAATAATAATATTTTTTTACCATTTAATCCAATTTTGTTCATTATAATTAATTTCTCGTTGGAATTGGGCATAAACAAGTGCCAAACTTTTCATAGATATTGTTTCTAAAAAACCTACTATTTGTTTTGACAACGAGAATTATTTTTAAATTAATTATTGAAATTTCTGTGTTTGGAATTTGGTAAAATGGATTAAATATTTGGAATTATAAGGTCCAATTTTTTTAATCAAGACTCTTTTGTTTTTGGACATTATGAATAGTAACGACGGTAATTATCTTTAATTATCTTGATTAATTAGTAATCAGGTAGTTAAGGATAATAAAATAATATCATAATAATAACAAATGACCCCAAAATGTGTCCTAATGCTACTATTTGTGTCATTTCCGACCATGGTATTCCTTGTGCCAAACTTGGGAACCCCATGGAATCACTTTTGAGTGATAATGACTTTTTATCTTTTTATTTTTAAAGAAAGTTAAATATAACAAAGAATGTATCACCTGAGTAATTTTTTTTAATTTTTTTTACATAAATGATATATTGGACTATAAAAAGTCATTGGAAATATAAAATTATTTCCTACATCATATTATTTTTTTATAATTTTTAGACATAAAATAAATTAAATTATTTATGACATCATGATGATGCAGCGATTACCTCATTAATGAACGATTTAAATAAAAGGAAAAGATATTTTAAAATATAAGACTTAAACTTATCAAAGACCTATTGGATGAGTATATTTCTAAACCTTATCACATTATCCTCAAAATATATCAATGTGGGACCTTTAAAATCCGAAAATCATTTTAAAATAAAATAACATTTCTTTACTTTCCAAGAGTGCCCCTCTTCTCCTCTTATAAAAGGCCCCCACCTCTACCTCCTTACCCACACTTCTCAAGACTTGGGATCAGTCAAGATCTGATCATTTTATCTCTCCACAACCTTCTATTCATCCTAGAAGCCTTACATTAGGCAGAAATCTCTTCAAGAAACCCTTTTGGTTCTATCCAAGAGGTGTTACCCAATTTAAAGGTAAAGGCATCTCTAATTTTCTTTTGTTTTATTTTGCTTCTCCAACCCCCTAAACTATTTTTATTCATTTCTTTTGTAACAACACCAGTATCTTAAATATACTAGGATGTTTTTATAAGAAGGATTCGAGCTACATTTTCACACACCTTCATGTAATGGTTAAAGAGCATATTGTTTCTGTGGATGGCGAATTTCTGCCTCACGAAACAATGATTGTTCAATATTATTCTAACACCTTAAAAGGTGACCATTAATATGACACTACATTTATATATGATATATAATATTTTTATGTTTTCATTAAGATTCTGTATTTTTCATTTATGGTATACCTTTATGGATTCCATTATGGGTATACGCGATATCTTCATTTTAGGAAGTGAGGACTACCGCCCCCTCAAAGTGATTTGATTCGTTAATGCCATATTTGGGACGTATAAAGGATGGATTTAATGATATTATATATGACATTGTAATGGAATTAAAATATATCTTTATGTCATTATGATTCCATTCCATAAAATACGAAATATAAATGAAAGTAGCGTTCATGCGTACGTACAGCTTACCGTCTCCATGAATGGTGCATTTCACTTCTTACCTGTAAATGTTATGTAATATTATAAATGCATGTATATACTGGATATATATGATATCTACATCATAAATATAACTTTGGATATAATGGATACATGCACAACTTGTAATTATAAAGAGTTTATTTTTGACTTAAGTACCAATGATCGTTAAAACGACCGTTATTAACTTAAATAATTACATAGTGTTCATGACAAGGTAATAAGTGATATAAAAGGAATAATGAACTTGAAAAAGGTTCTTAGGCAAGTAGGAATTAACTCAAGTTTATTATTTAGGAGATTAAAGAACGATCGAGTCAAGTCGGACCCGAGTTAAGGGACATCATCTCAATCTCCTTTCATTGAGGCATATTTTGTTTTATATACAACATTATTTTATACAGTGTATAAACCCCTTTTACTTTTACGATTATTCAAATGGAATATTTTTTATACGAAGAATTTACTAAATGACAAAGGGGAACGTTTTTTTGTCGTACATATGCGGCGACAACGACTTATCCGCCACCGTGACCATTATTTGAGTTTCGATTTCCTCTACAACCCAAAACTTTTTTAAATGAAAAATAAATACCATGTTTTACTTTTCATTTATTTTGATATTGAAAATGGTTTTCATAATGTTTTTATTATATCAATATGTTGTATTGATATCTTGTGATTGAAATTTGGAAATGTTATGTTTCCTTTATGCATGTTTTATGTGATACGATTATTTTATGGTTCTTGGTCATTGTTATGAAGACGGGTTGTTCTGTGATAAACTAAGGGCAGGTGAGCCCGATATATCTCTCCAATGCATTGGGTACGCGAAGGGGTTAAACGTTAAGATTTCTCCGAAGAGATTTAGGGAATATACTTTGATGGGTATTCCAAACGTAACCATGAGGGTTACTCCATACGTAAGAATGTTATGAGTGGCTCAAGTTACCTTTATGTCTTATGATTTCTATGATTTATTCATTATTTGATGAGTTATGTTAAAGTGATTATTTTTTATGAGTAAAGTATGATTTCATTAAGTCTTATGTATACATGGACTAATGTTTTCATTTCGTACTTTCATATCCCTTGTTAATCTTTTTATGTTCATCCCATGTTTTTGAAATGTTTTTCACAGGTCTAGGTAAAGGTACATGATGTGATGATAGTGTCAAGGAAGTGTCAAGAAAGAATCTATGTTTTATTTTAAATATGATTCCGATGATGGGGAAAATGAGTACTATCTTTTATGTAACCACTTTGTTTAAATGTGGAGTGTAATGCATGATTTATGATCTAATTCTCTCAAACTCTAAAGCTGAAAATATCATCAACATGTTTTCTTAAAATAACTCAAGATTAAGTAATGTTTAAGGCCCGGGCCTTATAATAGAGCCTTACTCTGACATCCTAACCCATGAAATACATCGGTGGGGTCTATAAAATATATCTATCCAGAATAAAGGATGAAGGGAATTATTCCAACATCCTAACTATAATATACATTATTATGGGCAAGATAACCATCCTAGCCTGACCCAAGATGATGTGCATCAGTCTAACATACTAATCATCCAATACATCTATGGGTCCTAGTGCATCATTCTAGCCTTACCCAAGACAACCGAAATTATTCAAACATATTATTCATCCACTATAATGGTAATTACTAGAGAATCCATCTAGTCAGACCTTTGGAGTCGAGCCTCATTTCAACACCCCACAAAAACCGATTAATCATATGAACAATACTAATTAATAGTTTAACTAATTAATTTTTAGTCATTTTATTTAAAAGGTCCTAGTAGACCCTTAAATCACACTATGGAATAAAACACCAAAAATATATACTCATTTTAAATACTCCCATTCTAAACAAGGGTGTTCCTATTTAAAAAACTAAATCATTCCATCAATGATTTCATCTCAATTTCAAATAATTAAAAATACCCATTAAACCATTTTCACACAATGGGGACAAATTTCTTCATTTCAAATCCAAATTTTAATTTTATTTATAAAAAACCCTTTTGAAATGACATCAATACCAACACCTCCTATTAAAACATCCAAATTTTATGACATAATTTTTCCTTATTTACAATCATAACTAGATATACATCCAGAAATCATCATTTCATACATTTTGAATCCTATTAGGTATAAAAAAAATCCATCATATAAATATTTTAACTATCCAATTAGCCAATCCCATATATGATTTTAAAATTCACAACCCATACACATTTCTAATTACCCAATCTCAAAGTATCCCAATTAATTTCACCAATATAAAGGGTTTAACATTATCCTATGGTATCCCTACATTCATTATAATATCATATACAAACACAAAGGGGGTGTGATAGTTATCACACCACAATCTATGTTTTAATGCATATCCCTTTTTCAAATACACAAAAATGCACCAAAAAAGTGTATAGGAACAACCACGGACCCTAATAAATCATTAATTCTCCGGAAAAAATCGTATAGTTATCCTTTCACATCATTATATACAACTGATCTTCCGAACATATACCTTGATAATAACTAAATCAGCCTCAACCACTAAGATGAAAAACCCATTGGAAAAACAATTTCTTAGAAATTATGAAGGAGATGAAATAACACACCAAGTCTCTTCTATAAAATGGAATGAAAATTTTTCGATGACTTACATGGGGATTCGATTGGCATCCAAAAGTGCTCCAAATGACTAGTAATTTAGGGAGAAACACCCTTGTAAGAGGATGATATTTCTACTTTGTTACCATAGATATAGGGGGGCGAATGGGGTGAAACTTTAGGAAATAAAGAAATAACATTGAGATGGAAAATTGAAATATTACACATTTTTATGTGGCACATGGTTTGGCTGCATGGAAATACAAACCATGCATCAACTGTGCATCTACCTCTTTCAAAGAGGGGAGTAGGCCGCACAGTCTCTTTGGAGCCCACTAGATCGAAAAAAACATGTAGTGGCTATGAGGAATGGATCTGTGAAATGATATATAGTTTTTGGATCCCTTGTACATGGTTCCTCAACCATGGACATACCTATCCATGACCACACGGTAATGGTGAATAGTTACGATTAACTAAGTGCCAAGCATGCTCTCATAACATATTGGCCTCTTTTAACCCATTTCATGTCTTGAACCCCCAAAATACCCCTGATACTAGTCTTACTCTATATAATCATTCTATAAACCCAAAAACATTAAATAGTTATGTTACATATCTCAGGTTCTAGATAATTAAATTAATGTCTTGATACTTATTTGTCATGAAAAAATAATATTTGTATAAAATCACTCATATTAGTGGTTGGTCCGACCTAAAGAGAGACTTTCTATAATAATGAATGATTATGATTTTAGAGATATATAATAGTGATATAATCTAAAATAAGGAATAATGATTTTAAATGAAAATCACATTAGTGGAGAATGACTTATTTAATGTTTGAGATTATATTGTAATTGATAAATATGGTCAAGAACTAGATACTTACATTGATGAACTATCTCCTTAAAAAAATTATTTCCTTCAGAATGAATGAATTTACACTCCTTATAGGGAATATAAGTGACCAAAAGTTGGATAAATCTTTTTGAGAATACTTTTTTTAGGATTAATGATTTAAATTAATGAAAAATATTGTGATAGTATGGGTGAGGTCCTTTTATATATGATTTTACAAGGGAATTTTCACAGATACAAATTTCTTAATGTATAAGGTTTAAATTTTCCAATGGAAATTGGAAATAAGGAAAAAATAATAGATAATATATTAGGGTATTTTGATCAATCACCATTTGATACATTTAAAAGACATTTTTTTGATATGTTAGGTTTTTACCCTTTGCAAAACAATATAACCTAATTTTACCAATACCCTAGAAACTAAATTTTTACCTCGGTAATTTATTTTTATGTATAAAAATAAAATTAATGATATAACCTAATTTTTATATGATTATTCTAAATATAAAATAAATTTTATTTGATTTAATTTGTATATGTAATAAAAACTTTATTTTTATATAATAACATAGAAAATGAGAATATATTTTTTAGAGAAAACATGAATTTTAGGGCATAAATTTTTTATTCATATAACATTCCATTTAATAAATTGGATATTAATATTAATTAATTATTTATTTATATTATCTATAAATATTAGTATAAAAATTCCTTAGTAATGGATAACTTAATTTATTAAGAAAATAACAAATTATATAAATTACAAAAAATCATTAAAAAATAATTCTTCTGAATAATGAATGATATTATCTTTATTTCTAAAAAAATAATAGTCAAAGAATTAATGTTTAATAACATATATATATATATATATATATATAATTTCACTAACTTTCTTGCAACTAATTTGATAAATATATCTTTTATGTAAAAAAATATAATATATGAAAAAAATTATTTAAGTAAAACTTTTTTTCCATGAGTAATGAAATTATTACTTCTTATCATTTGGTAATTATATCCTAGATGTTGTTAAGTTATTTTAATTATTATTCCTTGAATATTATTATTATAGTTTACTAATTTCTTTCTTTAAGTGTAATATATTATGAAAAAATATAATTCATCAAAAATATTTCTTTAAAATCATCAGTTTTTTCATGAATTAATTTTTATCTCTTAATTGTATAAAAAAATAAATTATATTTCTGGAAAAATATTATTTATAATTAAAATTTATTTATTAGAATATAAATAGAAATTATGTATATTAACTACACACATGTAATTCTAAACTGGTGTCATGTTTACTCGTATAATACACAAGAACTATATAACCTTTTATAATGTTCATATAACTGTTAAATTACCCTAGTCATATCCTATATATTCATCCAATTTATTACTCATAAGGAAAACATAACATTACTTTAGTTTTCATTTTTTATTTTACAATATGATTTATACTTTCTTAATTATTTTAATATTGGTTTAGATATACTAATGGTGTTTTTGATAGGGGAAGATTATCAACTATATTTATATCTTTTAAAATATTAGTCTTTTATATTTTTTTCTTCCATTTTAATTTTTTCATTTTTAATGTATGTAATTATCAGTGGTATATAATAATCCTTTTAATCCAAGGATTCATATACTTTTTTTCAATGTTCTTATTAGAGTGAATAAATTGTTTTTAGTTTGATTCACATATTTTATAATTACTCAATTTCAATTATTTTTCAGAAATATATAAACATACTTGAGTAATATCTATATATAGTTTATAGAGAAACTAATTCCTAAAATGTAGAATGTTACATCCCCCCAACTAAATAAATTACATCCTTTAAATTTTAATCAGCATTCACTAAATAAAAAAATTGAAAGTATTCATAAGTTATAAGTGACACAATATATAATGTATAATGATATATCAACCTTATTATATTATTTTAGATTAATAAATAACGTTTTATCTTCATAATAGGCATATGTTTAGATTTTCATATGTTATAAATATTTCTATCAAATATAACTCAAAAAATATTAACACTACTACCTCTATATTAGGCATTGGTATTGTTTTTAATGGATTATTACTTCATTTTAGTGATAAACTACCCCAATGACTCTTTCCATTTGGATGTACCACAATATTATTTTTAATTTGTCACTATATATCATAAAACTATCTTCACTATAAGTAATATTGAGTTCAATTGTAGTGACAATAATTCTATTAACATATTTCAAATTTTAATTACATTTATCTATTGAGAAGAACATGGATCTTGACCATGTTTACATTGTTTTTAGATTAAAAAGTTGTTACAAATTTGTCATAAATAATTCATGGTGTCCAAACAATCCCTAAAAATATGGATCTCTTTTAATATAGTTTTTATGGTTCATTGTACAATTTTCTATGTCTTCTAAGGATCCACATATTTAACCTCTCTTTTGAGTACGTGATTCAAAAATGATACTTTTTTATCTTGAATTCACCCTTTCTATACAAGGATACCATTTCTATTTTCTAAATGTATTTGACATGATTGTAATGTAATCTCCATGATCATACTTACTATTAGAATATATGAAAATATCATCTATAACTACCTGAACAAATTTATCTGGGTAATATCTAAAGTCTCTACTCCGGATATTAATAATGATTGTGTGGGAATTTGTTAGTCTTAAACACATAATAATGAATTTATAGAATTTTCATATTATATGAATTTGTTGGGGTATAACCCCCCTTTTTACCATAATTGGTGATATTCATATCTATGGTCCATCATTGAAACTTTTTGAGCATCTTGCAGTTGATTGAACAATATTTCAATATAGGGTAGATGATAATTGTTCTTGAACAAGAATTTTTTTATGTTCATGATAATAAACATAGAGATGCATTTATTGATCTTTCTACATAAAAAAACAAGAACCACACATCCACTTTTGAATAACATTTAATATAAAAAACTTATCTATATTTAATTAAATATTATTATTTAATTTGAAATTAAATTAGAAGAATCTATAAGGAGTATTTGATATGCGAATTGAACCATGTATAAGTTTTATGGAATGAACAATCTCCTAATTTTGGGGAATACTAAGTAACGCATTAGGAAAACCATTATTGTATTCATTGAAAACATATATATCCTCAATATTGAGTTTTTACCCAGTCAATTGAGTTATCCCTCATTATCTGGTATTAAAATGCATATAATGGAATTAATTATTCTAGGGAGTTCACAATCAACATTTCACTAATATATGATAGTTGGATGAATTTGGATATGAAATGTAAATTCACTATCTAGATAATCAATAAGGATTCTATGTAGATAGGGTAAATTCATGCCTAAAATAACATTAAATACAAATGAAGGGAGAATAAAAATATTTTCATGGGATATATTCCCACAAACATATATTGGATAAGAGTTTTATAAATTGGGTGAGATCATCTCACCACTATAAATTTTCACCAATAATTAATATATAGATGTGGTGGTGTTGAATTTATTCTCTTAAAAATATTTTCATAGATGAATCATTTTGGAAAAATTGAATTAATAAATACAATTGATGTTATTTTTTGGATGATGAGGATAACACACACTTGTTCATTTTTATGAACTACTTCATCAATTTTGATTTCTGATTCATTCACGTTATCCCTTGTCATAGGAGGTTACTGATGTTGAATTTTCTTATTAATATTTTGATTGTTGTACTGGTTTTCATAGTACCTAAATTCCTCACATTTAAAAACATTAATATTTAGTGTTACCATAGGAAGAACAACGTTTTCCTCTCTCACTATAACTCAACATTTCCCTTTACCATGGTATTTCTTTTCTCGATGACTGATTTACCACACATAAAAATTATTTTAGTTCCATCGACACATTCCATGGGTTATTATTCTCAAATTTTAGATCTATAAGTTGTTGAATTTTTTATCTGGTTTTTATCATCAAAACATCCATAAAATATCATTTCTATCATATTATGTGTGGTTGGGATATCAAAAAGGTTATGTTCATTAACTATAACTCAATATAGTTGGGTAATCATAACCCTGATATTTTCAAGACAAGTTATCATCCAATTTGGTTTCTTAGTAGAATAATAATTTCATTATCCATTGTACTCATTTATTACATCCATTTCTCATCGTACCATCCATTGAATAAAACTAAAAATGTTAGTGTGATTATGAATCTAAAATATTCCAAGTGATTTATTATATGATAAGGAAAATTAATCCTAATATTTCCTTAAATATTACATTTTTATTTCAGCCTAGGAAATTTTATGTTAGTCTTACACCAAAATTATTTCATAGTAGTTTTTTTGTTATATACTATTATTATCCATAACCTAATCCCAAAAGAGAATTAAACACAAATCTAATACTATTTGTTATGACTCTCCAATAAAAAGCTTACATATTACATGATTTAAAATAAATATTTATTACATATCATAATATATCACACTTCAATAACCATTAGTTTGGTGTCTTTAAATTTTAAAAACATAAAATTATTTTAAAAAACTTTTAACATGTATTAATAGTAACACTACAATAGGCCAAAATTTTGATATATTGTATGTTATACTCTTCTCCATATCCTAAGGAATGGAAACATAAGAACATAATAAGTTTATATTCCCATTTATTGTGAACATAAGAGATAATAATTGAATTTAATATGTACTCATATGATAAACACATGTTTATGATAAGATGATCAATGTAACTAAATGTATTAGAGTAAAATGATACCTAATAAAACATAGATAAAAAAACATGATTCATGACATCTGTCTTTTTTTATAACATACTTAATGAGTCATTTGAGTGTATAACATGAGTCAATAATCATGAAATATGTACATTTAATAACATCAAAATATTTTACAAAGATAATAATATTAATCATAACTTATATCAAGGTTTTCCACCAATACACTCATATCATAATGGACTAGGCTAACCATATTCCCATAACATTGTGAAATTGGGATAACTACCTACTCCCCATAATCTTTTGGACATCAGAGGAAAACCCATGAAATATAACCTCTTTGAATTGATCTAAACACCTGATCATTATAACCTTTTGTAGTTGGGTTAACCAATCATTCACTATAAAATTTTCGACTCTCTCTAAAAACCCATTGCCTATAACCATTTGGGATTGGGATAAACACATGTGCCCTATAAAAATTTGTATGTAGGCTAACCAAATACATGCCATCATAATATCATTATATATATAACATTAACCAATCAATTATAGGTTGAAAATAGACACCCTCATTAGATAATGATAAACCATACATATGAAAACATTAATAATCCCATTGTAGCATATTTAATATGTGGGAAGTAAAATGGTTTTCATAATAATGTGCCCGTAATATCATTATAGTACATCCTTAATAATAATTTGAATGGTATTAACTAAAAATACCCCAATTTAACCATAATAAGAAATTAAGGATGTTTAACTAGATGAAAACCCATTATAAGGGAATTATAAAATTACATTGAAAAAGACAATAAAAACCCTCATGGTTTTTAATAACTTTTATTTCAAAGAATTTTATTTGAAAATAATTAGACAATAAATTACATTGGAAACCAATGAAATATTTTAAATGAATATTTAGAAAGAATAACAAATTAGAGAGTGGGAAAATAATTTTACACAGAATGGTTTAAAAAACATTCCCTTCACACTTTGTAATGAATGTCAATAGACAATGTACTCTACTGAAAACAATAAAAATAGATTAAATTAGAACATTTTTAACAAAGTAGATATTAATATAATGAGACCTTAATAAATCATACAAGTATATATGTGTACATTTATAAAACAAAATAAATAATATTAAGATTTAGAAGAAATATTCCCCGGAAAATGAAAAGAATGGATAAGATCACCTCCACATAAAAACACCTTTTTTGTCTAATTGTAAAGAAGAGGGGGTGAATTTATAAAAATACACGTTGACCCAATAAATCATCATATTAGGATTAAATATCCGGGTTTATAGAGGGAGATATCATGAAATGTTTCCTAAAGTAATTTTAAGCATAAAAAATTTTGTCTTCAAAGTGGTATTGGAAAATAAACACTTACCTTTACATCTGATTTCCATGAAATCACTTAAATGATATTTATAATAAGCTTAATAATAATAATCTATTTTTTAATAACCTAATATATTTTATACTCTTCAATTATAATCAGTAATTATATATATATATATATATCTTTAATTTTCTATTTCCATCCTCAGATGTTTGTAATTTTAACTATTTTATACATATTTCACAATGGTGATGCCAATAATCATAATTCGATACCATGTTCATCCCCCCTATATTTTTCAAGGTAGTGGAAGCATTTTTATTTAATTTTTTTTCATTCCCATTTTCATTTTATTGAACTTATGGGTATGGTTCATGATAATATAATAAAAAACTATCATGATTCGGTCAATTTTATAATATCATTATATTAATTTATAATGGCCATTAATTTAATGGAAATATTATAGAACCATATTCATAAAATAAATTGTTCCTTAATGTCATATATTTTTATTATTTATGACTTCAGATTTATTTATGATAAAAATTCATAATGAGGGTATAACATTATTTATGTTGGTTGTTGAACCAACCAAAATAAGAACTTGCAATACCAATAAATAATTAAGAGTTTAGGGTTATATGATAGTATTATAATATCCATATAAAAATTATGATGTAAATATGAACCCATTTGAGGGGATAATTTTATTTATTAATATATTATATTATAATTTAATTGAAAAAATTGTAAAAAAGTAGATACATACTTTGATGAAATAATTACTTCTGAAAATAAGTTCCATAAAAATGAAGGATTTGGGTGACCTTGGAAATTGAACCAACCCAAAATATAAGAAATATTTATAAGGGAATATTTTTAGGGATTAAAGGGATAACATAATTCAAGGATTTATTTGATATTAATTTATAATAATAATTATAACCTAGGTATAGCATTATTTATTTAGGTTGTTGATCTGATCTAAATAAAAACATGTTATAACAATGAATGATTAAGATTTTTAGGATATATGATAGTAATATAACTTTCACAGAAGAATAATGATGTTAATAAGAACCCATTTGAGGGGAGAATGATATTTATAAAGAGATTATATGATAATTTAATAATTTTTTTAGAAAAACTAGATATTTTCATAGATGAACTCATTTATTATCAAAATGTGTTCCATCAAAATGATTGATTTGGGCTGCTTTTGTAGTAGAACAAACCCAAAATATAATAAATATTTATGATAGAAAAAAATTTTGTGTGTAAAGGGAGGAAATTATTCAAGGATTGGTTTAGTAGGTGTATTAGAGGGGTCCTTTATATTTGAGTGTTGAGTGTCATTTTTATAAATACATTTTCTCTAATCTATTAGGATTTCATTTAAAAAATTCAAGAAGATAGAATGGAAGAAATTATAGATTACTGATTACGATAGGAATATAATTACTTTATATGCTCATTTAAAGATAATTTTTATTATATTTTTTGTCATTACCCATATTTAAACTCATTTACCTCATATTACATTTACTGTGGTAACTCAATTTTACCTAGGTGACTTATTTATATTCCTAAAATTGAAATTGAAAATTTTAGATTATTTCGAAATTATAATTAAAAATATAAAATCAAATTTATTGGATTTTATTTATATAGTTGATAAATATTAATTTTAATATAAGAAATCATAATGCCAAAAATAAAATTTGGAAAATATTTTTTATCTTAAAATACATTTGTTCTTATAACCAACCATATAATGAACATTTGACGAACGTTAATTTAGTTAATTTTTTTTACTATAAAATAATTTTCATCAAAATTGTTATTCATTAATTATTAATTTATTAATCAAAGATAAAAATATATTAAACACGTAAAAAATTCATTGAAAATAAATAATTTGAACATTGAATTATTTTACATTTATTTCAATCTAATTAGTAATTCTTGGATAGATTTTCATTAATTTTTTATATAAAATTATATTTGATTAAATTTCATGTTATAAATTTTAGAAATTTTTTTTAATATCAAGTAATATAAAATTTGAAAAACATATTGTTTTTAAATGAAAAATATTAATTTAACAATCAATAATAAAATTAGAGTTTCTTATAGTTCGATAATTTTTTCAAAGATGTTATTAATTCACATTACTAATAATTCTTTTAACATTATCAATTCGACTTTTTTATATTGTTCTTTTAGATTACTAAGTTAAACAGAAATATATAATTTATAAAAAAATTCTTTATAATCAATATTTTGTTAAAAAATGAATTAGTATCTCTTAATTATATTAAAAATTAATTTACTTTATTCTATAAAAAATATTTAAGGAAAATGAATATTTTCAAACCTATAAGTAAAAAATAGTTATATTAACTACATACCAATAATTCCAAACTATTAACATGTTGGTAGGTTTTATATTCAATGATTATATATCTCATTATAATGGTCCTATAATGGGTATATTACCCCCATTACATCCAATATAATCATCCCATTCTATATTGAAAAGTATCCTTCATATTATTATAGTTTTGAATCATTATTTTATAATATTGATTCAATTATTGTGAGTTTTTATTGTTGGGTTGGTTCTACTAATGGTGATTGTCACGAATAATGATGATTCATAGGATAACCTAGTTATACAAATATTATTATTTTTATTTTATTATCTCATTTTAATTTATTCAATTTTGAGGGATATAATCATGCATGGTATATAATAATATATATAATATTTGGTTTCATATTCTTTTTCTGTAATGTTCCATTTTGTGTGAATAAATTATTGTTACATCAAGTCATATAATTCATGACATACATACTACTCAAGTTAAATTATTTTGAATTAGTAGAAAAATATATTTAAGAATTATAGACTTATAGTTTGGGGGGATACATTTTTAAATCTAAGGGTAATTCAAGAAGCATGAACAAAATAATGCATACATATAAAAAAATGAGAAATGTATCCTATTAAAAAATACTATAAATTAATTTCTTCTACATCAATCATATCATATTCTCATTTTTTTGGTCTAATAACATAATAAGTCTTTTAGATAAAACATTTTAATTTTTGTTAAGAATATACAAAATTCAAAAAAAACTAGATATCCTAATGATAGATTACAAAAACACCTTGTGCAAAGCTAATATACCCTAAACAATAGATTCCTTTATCTATTACCTAAATCTAAAAAATTCCCCAAACCTTTTTCATATATCAAATAAAATGTTTTTTTATTAGGTCATAAATCCAAAATTATATTATGATAATAACTAGAGTAACTCACTTGCCTCAGCCCTATCCTATACTACTCTAAACCCATTAGACATATCCTCTTATTAGACAGTTATATGATTTTTTTTTATAATTGTCATATAAGAGTTACAAATCTATCTTACAAAAAATTTATCTAATTGTGTTAGTGAGGGGTTGGATGAATAATATAAAGAATAATAGTTATCATACATACCTAGTAGGGAGACACATATATGGGTGGTTTACCTCCTAACCTACTCATTAAGACTAACATCACTCCTCCACGGTTGAGACTCCTAATTCATCATGGATTGAATGAGAAACACTTCCTTTAAGGGGATTATTCCCACCAATATCCCATTGTTCTTTCCTTTTTGATGTCAATTCACGACCAGCCATATTCCTTATAAATTTTCCTGGTAGGCATATGTCTTTCGAACCCTATTAAAAATAATAAACTTTTTATTTTTATTAAAATGAACTAATAAGAAACCATAGAAACCCGTTACTCATTTGAGGGTGTTCATTTGGTTTCTCAAAGCTCTAATAAATAGAATAGGGTATAATATTCTTCTTTATAACTATTGACAACCTCACCTTCATTAAACTTTTTTCCTTATTCATCCACTATTGTCCCTTAGGTAATATTAGCTTCCCCAACTTTTGTGGTATACATGAACTCAATAACCATTTTCATACCTTCTTTAATGTGTTTTATAACTATTTTCGTTGAAACCCCATATTTTCTAACAAAATATCAAGGCCTATAAGAGAAGGATATATGTTACAAACATAGTAAAGTTCTTAATAAACTCACTATGTCTCTATTTTATGATGTATTAGAAATACTTCTAGTAAATTACACCATAAATGAGTTCCCAACGATCCTTAATGAAATGGATAGACATTATTTAATCCCATTTACATTTTTTATCTGGTTATGTAGTATTACTATCGCTATATGAGAAGATCAAGTGATTTTTGTCCCTCTAATTCTTCTGAGGCTACTCATCCCAATGTATGTACGTATATATTAGATTTTATACTAAATAAAAAAACACTACCAGGTTATTATTAGTATGATATTACATCAAACGAGATGTTTGGTTTGATGGGGATTGTTATGTTTCCCTAATAGCTTGTAATGTTAATAGGATTTTTATAAGAAGGCATCCTCCAAATAGAGGTGTTTTATTTTCTCGGTCTTCTCTATTTCCATAATCCATTTATGATACCCTTAGAATAGGTATAGTTTTATCTAAAATACTAACTCCTTTAACATTACATTTAGATATTTATTCACTCATGTAGAAGAAAAATTCATGAATATGTTGGGGACAACAATAATGCGAGGTGGAAAAATTTGCATCCTTTTCTATCCATAAACCGATACCAATTAGAATTATAATAAATTCATAGGGTTCCATTTATTATGAATATCATAATAAAATGGAATTATTAACATCTACATTATCCAAAAAAATTTGGAAAATCAAAAACATGTATATGGATCAAACACCACTACCCCATATATTCTAATTTCATACACTGTGTCATGAAATTCAATCACATATGAGTGGACTTCAAGACTCAACTAACTATTTTATATCTTCTCCAAATTATATGAAATATATATAATTGATTTAAACTAATTATTATACCCCATATAAAATTAATCAATTCTCCAATAATCAAAATTCAAATAACACATGAAATATTCAATAATAGTATCCTGAATTAAGAGTAAGGAATAGAGATATGAAATTTAAA
Source organism: Viscum album (assembly GCA_963277665.1). Classification (NCBI taxonomy): domain Eukaryota; kingdom Viridiplantae; phylum Streptophyta; class Magnoliopsida; order Santalales; family Viscaceae; genus Viscum; species Viscum album. The sequence goes on from OY728163.1 coordinate 1,658,740,664, forward strand.
TTAGTAAAACTTGTGATGTATCTCTATACAACCATATATAAATTTGATGGTGTGAAAACCTAAGATTATTTACCCTTTTTTGACATGGAATATCACTTGATAAAACACATATCATGTTCTGCACTGCCAAGTTGATCTAATATCCATATTCCAATTTTGAAACCATGGTAAAAGCTATTGGGTGAATTATTTTGAGGTAATATCTTTCTAGTAGAAACAAAACACTCAATAAAAACGAAAAAAATATATCAAACTGATGTTTTTTCAATATTTCAAATAAAATTAAAAAACATTATTTTCTATATATACCCTATTTAAATAGAAGAAACCATATTCCCTTTTCCATTTTTTATTATTATTCAACAATCTTTTTGACCTTGAACTTTATACATCTTAGGAGTATCTAAAAAAATTTATACTAATCCATGATGGTAAAATATTGATGTAGTTAAATATCACCCATAGTTGATTATTAGTAATGTCCACCATTCTCTTAACTATAATCAGGTTATGCTCATTATCAACATAGACCCTCAAACTGGTATAAAATTACTATAAATATCATCTAATATAGGTTTCATTCCTAGAATTTCGATATCCCAAACATTGATTCAAAATTCACCATTAATCAAATGAAATTTATTTTTATTTATACTCTATAAAATAATGTAATATATCATTATATCATCATAGAGACAGAAAGATAATTTTATCACATTGATATATGCATATACCTTAACAACCATGCGTTATATTTTTATTTCTATCTGAATCCGATGGATCCAAAAAGCCTATACTCACAGGCTCAAAAGTATTCCCCTATAATAATGTTCTCATCACAAACTATAGACCATAATTTGATAATTTATTAAAAAGTGTAATATTAAAATGAAAATCATGAATGAATTTTCTCATAATTGATCATGATAGGAAACCATATGATGGTGTTTCAAGTGACTATATGTTTCACTTTCATTTTCCACATGAGAGATATTTCAATTATGAAAAACGTCAAATTAGGTATACCTAGTGAATAAACTAAATCAAATGAACTCTCAATTTTCTACTATAGTTTGGATTTGCTTATTATCTAGAGAGTACAAAATATATAGGATAACATCATATCCAATAAAAGGTGCTTTAGGAGTTCTTTGTAGGGGATGTTTGATGATTATGGAGTCATTGGTTGGATGTGAAGACATAGGCCAACAACTACATTATTGACCATGGTAGATCATATTTATAAATCACTCAGAATAAGGTGATGAGAAAAAATATTTTCCATTTCCCATAATAATAATTCAAATTTCGAGCAAAAATAATTATAAGTGACTAAATGGATAAAAAGAGGGAAATTTTTTCATAAATTTGATAAATAATCTAAACTCATCAACACTCAAGAATGTAATTAGGTTATAAAAATATCAATAGCCTTGTGTAAATATTTCTATTCCATAATTCAATTAAAATCTGGATTATGTTTTTTTAATGTGTTAGTTAGATAATTAAATTTACATTAGGAACTAATAGATAAATAATGAATTTTTTGAAAAGACTGTTTTCATTTTCAGATTTTAAAATAAGAACAGAGTCTATATAAATTTGTGTAACCCCATATATATATAGGGGAGGGAAATTCCTTTAAACATATAATATATGTGTGAATGTGAAAATAATAATGAAAATATATTTTTCACCAAAAAATAAGAATCATTTTTTATTAAATTAATCCAATTTTGAATGGGGGATTTTTTGGAACTAAAAAGTCTCTAGAATATCCAATTAGATGATCAATATAAAAATCATCATGTTTCAATGGAAACATGAAAAATATACATATCTAAGAAATCAAGTATTAATGAAATTATTTCTATTCCAAGAACAAGTGGTGTCACGAAATGTCCTAATCATGAATGAATTTTGTTCTCATTCCATACTAAGAATCCCCTAATGTTTTATATTTTCTTCCACACTCATGTCCTTGACATTCATGTAAAAAATCATCCAATTTATTTCTCAAAAACAATTATCATAGGTAAGATGCATATAAGTTCCAAAAACCATTTTTCACCTTAATTTTAGAGGTTTAGTCACTCAAAAATGGAGAAACACACTAATGTATTGAAAATATAAACCCATTCACATTGACAATTGAAAACCCCTCTGTTGAAAACCAAAAATTAGAGATCATACCCTACATGTGAATAAAGCATCCAAAAAAGGATATGTTTATACCAAGTTCATTACATGAGATCCTATCTTGGTTCATACTCATAAAGATCACATGCTTTTGTATAAATTTTATAATTATATCTGTAGAAATTGAACAATTTATGATGCAAGGGACTTATGAAACACAAAAATATTCATAATAAATCATACATGGGAACACCCAAGAATAAATTTCCCAAATATAATTCATATTCAAACACATGAATAAAACCATAAAATATTCAAAATTTATCCATAAAAAATAACCATGTGAATAAATGTTGAACATAACAGGATATATGTGTCGATGTCACAATATATGTGTAATGTTTCAATACATTTTCACATTTTCACAATGTTAATTTTATAAATGGTTGTTGAATTCATGGGGTATCTATTAATTTATCCATCACATATGCACTATGGTTAATTATATGATACATTTGGTGTAGTCAACTACCTCTTATTTCTCATTAATATGCCTCAAAATCCCAGTTTTCTTTTTCATAATCCCCACTCATGTTGTGTACTACTCTCATTAATCTAGTAACTGACTTCCCCTTATCACTTAAATTCCACTACACTTTGGGATTATTATTCATAAGACAGAATCATGTTATTTGGGATTCACATAATTTCTGCTTCTTTTAGAACTCTAAATCAAATTTGGATTCTATAAAATTGGCGGCCTCCCAACAGGTAAGGCCTTGTTTTCTCTTATTCATTACCATATCATATTGATCAAAATTTATTCCATTTTTCATCTTCTTATTGTTATGAGATGAATCTTTATGGGTAATCATTTCAATGTAATCCATATACTATCACATAATTCATCAATCAAAAAAACATTATGGGTATCTCAAACATGATTCCATTACATAAGTCCCTATATATATTCAATTCATACAAGAGGGAATGAAAATCTATCATGGCCTTATGTCCTCCTAAGATACCTTAATTACTGACAAGACTCTTAATCCTTCTTGGATGACATGAAACTCCAACATAATCGTTAATTTCTCTTATGATAATTTTAAAATCCCACGTAACCTTTAATAATTCTTGGCTAGTACAAAATTATTGCATACCCTTAAGTCCATTTTGGAGACCATAAACTCAATCATAGCCCTTAATCCTTATTATGGATGATCTAGTTAATTAAAATCCATGTGTAAAATGATCGCACACACTTAACCTCTTCATCCTCAACTAGATCAAATTAAACTTCATAGTTTCTTCCAATATGGGTTTAAACTATATAGTTATCTTACATTTTCAAAAATTATATAATAAAAATGAAATTCCCTATATTTTAAAGATAAAAACATTTTATTTTAATGTATTTTTTATTAAAATATATATATGTTGGTCAATCCCATTCATAATGAGAGTTTTTAGGTAAAACAAAAAGTGATATGAAATAAAATGGTATTGATTTGAAGAGTGATTTCATAAAAATGTCATAATACAATAAGATATTCCTATCTTAAATACAAATTTCCTTTATATGATTATTCGAAATTTTACTCTCATTTTTTCTCATTTTATTTTCAATATATCCATGATCAATTTTATTTCCCTCCTTTCAAGGAAGAGGTCAGTCAAAATATTTGGGGGATGGAAACTTCATAAACATATATCTTCGTATAATGATCTATTATGGATAAAAATAAAGAAAAAATTATAGCTTACAATGTTGTGAAAAATAATTCTATAATGGATGCATTAAAATGAAAGATCAATGAATAAACTATGACTAATATTGTCATTCTTGAAAAATATATAACCACAAATTCTATGAAATAATTGTATATATCAATAATTACAAATTAATACCCATATATAAATATGAAAACTGATAATAATGTTTTTGTAGTGTGATTGAAAAACATATAAGGTATATCTAAATAATGTTCATGAAAAGATCAAGGGATATTTTAAGCCATCATAGAAAAATTAAAATATATTAAATTTAAAAATTATATTATTGAATTAATAAAATTAAATCCAATGAATAACATAATGAAATAATAATAAATTTATTTGAGAGATATAATAACGTAGGGTATATATCTGAGTTGAAGTTATTTAGATGAATCATATTGAACATGAATTGGAAGGAAAAATTTCCATATTTAATAACTTGGTAAATAATATAGTTTCGACAACTAATACATGGAAGATAAACAAAATACATGATGTAAATAACTAATTCTCAAGTATATGAGGTGATAAAACATGTAAATTAGAATAAGATAAATATTATAAATCTTCATTTCTATTTGGAGGCATAAAAATTAATGTTAAAACGAGAAGGTAATTATAGTAATAATTTCATAGATTTTGGAATATTTTGAATAATAATTTTGTAAATACAATTCCTGAATAATATTAAATCGATATGTTTTAAAAAACCCAAAATAATATGGATGAGTGTATTTATAACAATAATACACATTGTTTGTGAAAATAAAAACATGAATATAATGGGATTTTACACATAAATATTTTAGTAAATAGTTAATGAAAAGGTAAAAAGAAAAATATTTTCAAAAAGGAGAATAATATAGACAAATATAAAAGGATTAATTATCAAAATAAAAATTTATTTAAGTGTTACTACTATGGTGGTTTAAGAAAAAAAAAATATTTGTGTAATGAAGCGATGATAATCAACATATGAAATGAACCTATATACAAAAGAATAAAAAATAAAAGGTGTAAACCTAGTTATTTATTTATTAAATATACTAATCATGTTCATATGGCAATTTATTATATAAGGTTTATGGAAAGGTTTTCACAATAATGTTGATAATCCTTATAAAAAATAAAAAATAAGTTCTTAAGGAAGAAAAATATGTTTTAATAAATACAATATTGGTGGATCAGAAAAAAATTATTTTCAATAACAAGAAATTCTATTGTAATAAATGCATGTTTTTTAAAAGAAAACATCATATATATAAAATAATAAAAATATTTAAGGAAAGTAAAGTGGAAACATATCCCACAATATGGATAGTTGAAGATAAATCAATATTATTTAAATTAAAAATATAAAGGAGAAATAAGAATGTAGTTTATAAAATAATCTCATACAATATAAGATAATGATATTTAAAATAGAGATTATAGATATGGGATATGTAAATAATGTGAAATCCAATATGTGTGGATGTTTCCTAATCGATATGAAGAGTATTATTTTCACTGGAGGTATTAATCACATATAGATGGTGCTTAATAAGAAAAATATTTATAATAAAAGATAACATATACAAAGAAAGGAATATTTCAAAATTAGTATTATTATATATATTAATAATATAAATAAGAACTAGATATTAAAGGGTGATGCTATAAGAAATGGTTGAATAACAAGTAAAACATAATTCCTTTCCTTGAGGAAATTTAAAAGAACCCATATCTCACATTGAATATATTTTAATAACCATTATTGATTTTATATAAAATATATTATTTATCTTAATAAATGTTGTAGAAATTTATTATATAAAAAATAAAAGTGATGATATATTAGGGGTTAGATATGATCCATGGACAATACTAAATGATTTACATGATGACTATAAAATATAATTTAAAGATAATTTATTATCTTATGTTTGGGGAATATTTTGGGACGTTTGAATCAAGGGAAGATAAATCATAATATAGAAACCTTAGTGAAGCTAAAATTGAAGAATATGATTATGAGGATAAATATTAAGGATACAAGAAATCATGATTAATTTATCAATAATTGATATTAACAAGTTTCTTCATCTATTTTTTTAGGATACCCAATGGTTATTTCAAAATTAATTTTATGGGAGTGATTTCCATTAGTTGGTGGAAGCATTTACACCATAAATCAATTGGATATGAAAAATATATGGGGGTATTCAAAACTAATACTTATTATTGGAAAAAAGGGAAAACATATCTGTAAGTGGTATTCTCAAGTATTAAAAAAATGGTCAACCATGAAATTCGATGAGTGTGAGTGATGGTAGTGGTATTATATCCCTCGTAAGAACACATACAATAAGAAGTCTATGTAAACCTATCATACATATCAATTTTCCAATGTTTTAGGATATTAAAATAATTGTAATAGTAATGGTCTATTAACGAAGATATGAATACTTTTTCATATGATTTTACATGAATGTTTCAAATAATATGTCAACTACTTACCTATTATCATATATGACATATTTTTTTAGAAATAAAACATAAACAAATTAAATTCAACAATACCAAAAAATATATTATATAATAAAGACCATGATTGGTTTGAAATAATATTTTGTAAATAAACAATATACATTTATTAGTAAAAGTATTTTATCAATGGATTCTTTATGGATGTACGATATCGATATCTAAAGGAATTTCACCTTTGATGGTATTCACCATCCATGTAAATATCCAAATTATTTGGAAGGATGTACATTCTCCCATGATATGCTAAGGACTCTACAAAAAAAATGAGAAATGTAAATGTATACGGATTATTCCAAAGGATTTTTTTTATATAATCATCTTCAAGTATTGATTCAATTTATATAAAAATATTCCATCTAAGGATGGATGATCTAATGGAAAATTATATTTTAAATGTTATAAAAATATTTCACTTAATTCTATTACATTGTAAAAAGTTATACTGTTTTGTTTAACATGATAAAAACCCTTAATTAATCACTTAGAAATTAAATAATCATTATAAATCCTTTAAAAATCATCATATGTTATCACCTTATTATTTTAATTATCACATATTATGTTTTTTATGTTTCGAACAAGTTTAATGTTTTATGTTAGAAATAATTTTCTAGTGTAATTTTGAACAATGTTAGCTCAGTGATGATCTAAATTAGTTCAATGGATCTACCACCAGAACAGATCTACAGCTAAAATATTTCTACCACTAGAACTTATCTACCACTAGACATATCTACTACCAAAAGAGATCTACCACTGGACACATATACCACCATAATTTATCTACCATTGGATAGTGATACATTCAAATAGATCTACCCTTGGGATTATCTATTTACAGTCTTTTGTACCATTTAGTGATTCTATTGCCATGATGAGCAATATCTAGACATTTCTACCATAACCATCAGTGAACTACTTCCATTAAAAGTATTTATTTACAAATTTCTAACATTACTGTATATATTTTATTTCCAAATTTTAATATCTTCTCATTATATTTTAAGGAATTAGATTCATTTGGATGCACATTGATTTAAGATTATTTATTCTTCAAGCAGTCCATTGATACATTAAAAAAATCTTTCCTTTTTTTCTTAGTATGAGGATTGATGTTTTATTGTCATTATTCTATAATGGAAAATTGGATGTGGAGAAATATGAATTATGAAAAAATCATTTTTGAATGATGTAGTGATACATGCATAGATAACACTAACCATGATATATTGAATCAAGAAGAATATTAATTCCCTTGTGCATGGAAGGACTATAGATATCTACTAACTATAATTATAAGGATTTTCTATGGGTTAACAATACTATATTTTCCTATACAATATTTTTAACATATTCGAGTTTCTTATAGAGTAATATTTGAAGAACTATGAACATCTGAAGCTACTTAAATTTAGAAGCATCACTTTTTCCAAATTCTTATCACTTTCCATTTTGTATAAGATTTATATTTTTGGTATTTTTAGTTTTACTATAATTATCCATAAAATATAGTCTACTGTACTTGATTAGGTAGGTATCGAAACTCTATCTGAAATTTATTAATTTTTATAACCATGACAAATATGGAAGAGGTCATGCGTTACCTATATTTTTTTTATCCCCTATATATCTATATAAGAGGTTTTTTTCATTGAAATAATTTGGTGTTCCAGCCTGTAAACTCTTATCAAGGTTGGGGATCTAGTTTATTTTTTATTAAACCACTTACTAGTTAGTGATTTATATGGGGGTGAGATTATATTTCATCTTGAGATTGAAAACCTTTTTTAAATTCCACCATATGTTTTATCAATTTTTTATTCTATATTTCAAAGATCAAATATGTATCTATTTTAAAATCGGTATCAAAACATTACTCTAATACATAATATTATTTTGTTTTCTACACAAAATTTTTAATGAAGTAATTGATTTTTAAAAGATGGAGTGATTTCAAATATTTTTTTTAACTAATAATTGATCCCTCTTTGAGAAGTTATTTGAAAAATAAAATTATATATTTAGCTAGTTTTATTTGAATGTGTGTTTTTATCAAATTTGGTGGGGTTATATTTTAAAATTTAAATATAGAAATTTTATTGGATACTGTATTCACCCCTCCACCCTCTTGAGTTGTCCACTTGGACCAGAAATTTGTATCAGATCAGTTTTAAAATATCTTTTTACTATGATTTAGTTTCAAAATAATGAATATATTTTTTTGCTAAATTTATATCATTATAGATAATAATATACAAGAAGGAAATAAAAATAATAAATCTCCATGTTTTAATGGTACTATTTTATATCAATTGAAAAATAAAAGGAAAATTCATATGGAAAGTATTGGATATGAAATTTGGATTATCATTCAGGATAATATGAATAATCCAAGATCGCTAGAGTTGGATGGAGTGATCCAATTAAAAATGTTTGTAATAGTAAATTCCATGAAATGTATTTTTTATATTATTCAATATGATTGGAAGTGTTTAAAAGAATATATGTCTATAGGGTTGTATTATATATTTTGGATACCTTGGATGTTTCGCATGAAAAAACTTCAAATTTCCAAGGAATGAGTTTTAATATATATACTATTAAATATGGTACATTTAAGATGAATCGTGATGAACTAATTTTTGATATGTATCTTGGGTTAAATGATATTTTGAATATGATTCACTCATCTAAAACCCAATTGTTTAAAAATATAAAGTGATGCACCTGTAATTATTTTTACTAGATATATAGAGAGGAACATTAGTTTCAATTAAAGTGTCACATGATTTAATTAAGTTCCATGTTAAAGAGATAATAATAAATGTATTTAGGTATTAAGCAGTAATTAAAGTGAATAGGGAGGATGATGATGAACCGAAGAGGAATTAAATATATTTCTTATCTTCTAAATAAAAGGAAAAAATGGTAGAAAAAAGAAGAAAACTCTTGTGATGTGGAATTATCTTCTAGCAATGATGAAGAGTTTTCTCAGTTACCCAAAAGATTTATGAAATTTTACAAAAGGACGAATTTCTTCAAGAATTCGAACTAAAAAAGTAATTATAAAAATAGAGGGATTGTGATAAAATAATGTGAAAATAATGATTCCACAAATGAAATAATATTCTATGAATGCAAGATAAAATGCCACATCAAAGAACACTATCCTACGTTAAAGTATAATAAGAAGTATGAGAATATAGATAAGATATATATGAAGGATATGAAATCAACATGGAGTTCTTTAGAATATAGTTCTTGTTATTCAATAAAACAAGAGAGGTTACCCATTATGGAGAAAATATGCATTTTATGAAGAAAAAAAATCTGAGTTATCTAATATTTTTTTGCATCCCCTATTCAAAATTCTACCTTTTTGAAAATTAAAATAGAGAAGAAAAATGTTTTATTGAAGAAAATTTTTTAATATCGAAATTAGTTGAAGGATACAATCAATGAACATAAATATAAATAAAAAATTATAAAGAAGCATCATGCATTTTATACTTACCTTCAAATAGATCTTAGTATATAAAGGTATACACTACTCAACTACTAAAACAAAATAATGAAGTAAAATTATTCAAATATTAATTTAAGAAAAAACTAGAGAGATTCATAAATTGAATAAATACTTTAACCCATATTCTTGTAAATCAATCTGAATCCAATTATTTAACAAAAATTAGATACCAAATTGGACAGTGAATCGTTAATGAGAGTAAATTTTTTTCGGGGTCCAGTTCAACCAGTAATATGAATACTTCTTATTCGTATAGAACTAATAATTTTTCCAATTCTAAAAGTATCATATATAATTATAATAATCTTTTTAAGAAATTATGGATTCCTAAATCCCTTATTAGTAACATCTCGGGACCTAGATAGATATGGGTTCTAAATATCATTTCATATTTTATTATTTTAGGAAGCCTTCTTGAAATTTTCATTTAAAATTTTATGGAATCTAGGCATTGGATTCTCTAAACACATTACTAGGGATTATTCATGTTTTAAGAACCAAATTAATGTTGATGGTGGACATGTCTCCTTTGGTGAAAATGTCGAAGTAAAAATAATTGTTCTTAGAGAAATCAGTAACTATAATACTATTTTAATATGAAAGACTAATGTTTTATGGATTAAATTACAGTTTCATTTGAATCTCACATTTATCTGACGATGGTTTCTATTTTATGTTTGAAAATAATATCTGGAATGGTTTTAATTATAAAAATACACTAGTCCTCACTACTGTGAGAAATGACAATGTATATATGAATAATTTATATTCCTTGTTTTATTATAATATTTATTCTAAAAGTTACATTCATAATGACTCTTGGATATGAAATAAGTGACCAGGATACCAAAATATACATTCAAATAGAAGTATAACTTTGAAAGGGTATGTCAAGGATATTCCCAAACTGAAATTCCCAAGTGGAACATTATCTAACCCATATAAAAATGGAAACAACAAAAAATCACATTATAGCAAAAAAAAGATATTTATACTTCTAGACCCCAAGAGTTGGTTCACAATGATATTTTAGGACCATCTATAGTTTCAAGCTAAAAATGGAAAGCACTATGTTTACCTTCTACTATATGAATTTTATTTATAAAATTGTGTTTTTTTCTAGCTCATATAAGTAAATATTATTCAAATTTATATAGATATGAAAACACTATAGAATATATTAATGAAGAAATAATTACAACCATAATAATTTATCATGTCTTCGAGTTTGAAAATCAATAGATTGTATCATTAAGATCACAAAATGGCTATAATCATAAATTTTCTTCTCCGAGAACCCTATAGAATAATGATTTAATAGAAATTATAATTAGAAACCTTAAAGAAAATTCCAAGGCCATTTTAAATAATCATGATTTACCATTTATTTATTTTTTGATCCAATGAATAAAGACTTCTATATAATAAAATGAGTTCTTATAATACCACTTCTAAATAAAACCCCATATGAATTATGGAATATAATAAAATAAAAAATTTATTACATTATATTTTTTGTTTAAAATTATTTATTCTCAATAAAAATTATATTATAGACAAATTTTACACCAAGACCGATGAAGGAATGTTCATGGATATTTTACAAATATTAAGTCATATATGGTATTTAATAAAAGGCATAAGATTGTAGAAGAATATTTACATTCCATGTTTTATTTAACTAATATAAAAGAGTTTAATACTCTTTTATAAATAATTGATGATGGTCTATCTAACCTAAATAAAAATTCTAAAACACCTGATAGTTGATGGAAACATGCATAAAAATCATCCAGTTCTAATGAACACCTAGAACCCAAACTGATAGAGGATATTGAAATATGCACCACTTATTTTCCTAGAATTTTTATGACTCATATATATCATACATTATATGTTGTAGTAACATAACTAAATATGGGAACAAAAACTTGAACTTATCTTGGAGGTCTGGTTGAAAATCATGTTTTATTTTCCCATATTATACTTATGAACACCAATGATGAACTTTATGATAAATTATGGTCAATGAAAATATAAAAATAAAAAAATAATTTTGAATGAAATAATTTTTCGGAACTATTTGATAGACCTAAACAAATTTTGATCATTAGAACTAACTGGGTTTTTAGAAACAAGAATGATGAGTCAGGAACAATATTTATTAACAATGATATATTTTTTTGGATGATGATATAGTCATAAAGAAGGTATTAACTATGAGGAAACCATTACATAATTTTCAAGACCTAAATCCAATAGAATTATACTTTCCTATACAACAGATTTTAATTCCAAACAATATCAGATGGATGTTAAGAGTACATTCCATAATGGTTATATAGTTGAGAATGTATTAGTTCAATAACCCCTACATGACAAAATCCCCATTTTCCAAATAATGATTTTATATTAATAAAATATTTATATGTTTTTAAAAAATATCTTATATCTTTCTATGATAGACTCAACTCATTTTTAATTTCTAATTGTTTTACTAATGATTAATTTATCCTACTTTATTTATAAATGTATTTCAAAAACTGTTTTAGTATTGCACATTTATATTTATGATATTATTTTAGTATCTTCTAGAAATTATATGGTTAATTATTTGTCAAAAATTAATCAAAGGTAATTTGAAATGAGTTTAATGGGTGAGTTGAAAAATAATCCTTGGTTTTAAATTTTTTCCAAATAAATATAGAATAATATTAAATAAATGTAAATACACCCATGACATTTTAAACTATTTTTGTATGGATAGAACAATGAGTTATGATTTTCCCATGAGCACAACCTGTAAATTGGATCTTGGTTAAAAAATAAAATGATATTATTAAACCAATTATAGAGTTATGGTTTGAATATTTAAATATTTCACTAGAAATTAATTGAATTTTATTCTTAGGGTATGTATGTATTCATTTTTTCATGAAAATCATAATAAATAGCAATTACTTGTTGTCAAAATAATTTTTTAATACCTCAATAATACTACCAACTTTGGATGGTTTTATCTTAAAAGGGATAAATTTGATATTTTATGTTATTTAGATACAAATTTTGTGGTTATTAGTTAAACATAAAAAACACCTATAGAACATGTCATATTTTAGGAAAGTCACTAGTTTCATGGTGTAGTAAAAAAGAGAATTTTAGTTATAATATATACTATAGAGGCTGAGTACATAAATGTAGGAAGTTATTGTGAATATATTCTATGTATGAAACAAACTTTACTACACAATAGATAATAATTTTTACATTTACCTATAAATTTTGATATAATGAGTGTGATAGATATCTCCAATAGTAACATATCTAGTTTGTGGAAAAACATTTTTATATAAGACATCACATTTTGAGAGATCATTTCCAAAATGGTGATGTAACTCTTGAATTCAATTGAACTTAAAATGACCTACATGGTTTATTTACAAATTTTTTATATTATGGGAGATTAATATATATAATATATGAACTAGTAATGATAAACATTGATTAGTTATTTATATTAATTATAAAAAAATTTCTACCATTGATGATCCATTGTTGTTGATCTACTATTACTGATCCACTATTGGTGATCTACCATTTTTGATCCACTATCATATTTCTTCCATTGGTGATCCACCATTGGTAACCCACAATTGGTGGTGTACCATTATATTTACTCCAATTGAACGTTACTTTAATATTTCTTTTCTATAATTACATATTTATTAGGTTTATTTATTTATATTTTATTATATCATACAATTGTAAAAACCTAAATGATAAAATACAATAAAATTTGATTTTGAGAACCACTTATCTCGCTCATCCTTCAGACCTTCCCTTTATCATTCTTTCATGATATAAAATCCTCCATGAGTTCTCCCATAATCTTTTAAACCAGTGTGATGATGCTGAGAGACAATCTTGCTACTATTTCTTCTCTAGAATAACCATGTCTCTCAGATAAATAGTGACGTAAATCTATTCATTCTACTATTGTGGAACTAAAGAACACCCAAATATCATCCTATGTTGTTATTTCAAATAATAAAAAATATGATGAATCATTATTTTCAAGAAATTCCCCTATGATCAATGTGATATAGAAACAATGATGGATTGAATGGGTTTTAAAGATTGACCTACCATTGTATCGAATGTTGGTTTACCATTTTTATTAGATTGAAAGGTATGATTTAGATGAAAAGAAATATTTTCTTTGGATAATTATTTATGGAAAACAAGTGATATTTCAATCGAAACATTGGTCCATAATACCCCATGTGCCTTGTAAAGGTATATTTTATGATTTTCAGTGACCCATTCCAAACAATAGTGAGTTTTTCATGTTTGAGGATTCTCTATTTGTGTTAACTAGATTTTTTCACACGAATTCCTACAAATATAGATCTTTATGTGGATTGCGTGATGTTTTTATTTTTATCTAGCATATACTTTGTACCTAAAAGGGGGAATTTTGCATTATAAGGTATCATCATATATTTTTATTATTTCTGATGAAAAGAGGGGATAAGATAAAAATGTGTTAGTAAGTGATGGTATATCTAATAAAAATGATAAAGAATTAATAATTATATAATTCTTTGATCTATCTCAAGTTTATTTCAGCTATGTTGAAATCCAAATTTTTAATGTCTGAAAAATAAAAATTTGTAATCAGATGTGGAAGATTTTGTCCCTATTAGTTTACCTACAAGATAATATTGGTTAATTGGAACCCATATATAAGGAAATGGGTGGAGAATAATGATAATATTTATAAGATTTTTATTCTTGTGAAGTACCCTTTCAGACCTAGATACCTGGTTAATCAAAAGATGGAGCTAGATGAAATTGTGGTAAATTACTCTAATGGGAAAGTTATGGATGAAATTGAAGAAGAGGAAGCTGGAGAGAGAGAGAGAGAAGAAAAATCAGTTCTTATTTTTTGTGGAGGATGTAATTTACCATGATATGGTAATAATCCATAATGTTTCTTATGGACATTCTTGACTATTTATTACTCTTTTTATTAGATATGTCCTACAATGTGAATGTGATGATTGTGAAGAAACTAAATTCCCATATCTATAATTTTTCGAGATATGTTCTTTTTATAGGTCAAGGGATATTGTTGAAGTGTCTGATGAATCCACGGAAGGGAATAGTGATGAGGTTTAGTCTTCTTAAAGTAACTATGGGGATGGTGTCTCTTATAGATATGAGGATAGAGAACCTGATAAAGAGGATAAATCACTAGGATCTACTCAGGTAGAGATTAACTATACAGATTCAGTTAATGATGTTGAAGATGATGATGATGATAATGATTATGATTATTGTAATTGTTGGGCAAAAATCCCTCAAGGTAACATTGCAATATTTTTGGGTTGATTGTGTTTGTTGACAAAGTAGTTTTCCATGGAGAATTGTCGAGTTCCTGAGAATTTGTTGACAATCCATGTTTACAATGAATGATGACAAAGGAAAGGATGATCTTGAGGCAGTATAAAAGAGCAGTACAAGGTGGTGCTGTTTCCCAGTGTTTTCCAAATTTTTGGGGTCCAAAATTTGGAGGTTGGTGAGCATCGCGAGAATATGATTTACATGAATATTAGAATTAAATATGGAAAAGGCATGAATTTCACGAAGAGAGGCTTTATGGTTTGGAATTTGCGGAGACTAGAATAATGATGGCGGTGATTCTTCCCGATTACATCAAAGCTTCGCGAACAGTAGAGGTTGAAGTGCATCGCGACAGTGAAGGGCTTTGCGAGGGAGCTTCTCGGTGAAGCTGTGAAATAATGTTGACGGTGATGCTCTGTGATTACGATGAGCTCTGCGATCGGAAAATTGTCATGGTGCTTCTGTGATTTTGACAGAATTCCGGCGGAAACTTTGGAGCTTCACGATAGGCGATGACGTGGTGCTGAATTCGCGTGGGACGGTCGAGGGTCGGTTGAATTTCCTATAAATAGAGGCTGAACCCCTCGAGATAAGTAGAGAGAGATTCCAAAGAAAATCATTTTCTCTCGTTTCACGAAGGTGGTTTGTGAAGAAAGTGTTCTTCGCGAAAGAGAGGTGCTTCGTAGTGGCTAATCTTGCTCCGTGAAAGGCAGTGCACTTCGTGAGGCCACGTGCTCTAAGGAGTGTGCTTCGTGAAGAGGCAGGAACTCTGCGACGGCCTAAGAATTTCTAAGGCTTGAGCTTTGTGAGAGTGCTTTGCGAGGGTGCTTCGCGAAATGGCAGGAGCTTCGTGGAGGCTTGTTTGAGCTTCGCAAAATTGGGATCCTCGCAAAGTAAGTTGCTTTGCGAAGGTATTTCCAAAAGTAATTGCAAAGTGTTTAAGAGGAAAAGGGGCATTCATCAGTGTATGAAAGTTGGTCTTGAACAGAGCATCTACCAACAGTTGAGGATATGTGAATTCATGCAAATGAAGAGACCTACAGGTCTATAAACTGTGAGTGGATCCCTTCCAAGTGTAGTGAGCCAAGGAAGAAGAAAAAGGTAATCTTTTCTATAGGTAGTGAGCCAGTGAAAGAGAAACATGGAGTGACCCTTGAAAAAATAGTGAGCTAACCCTAAACATTGTAAAGGCAGTGAGCCTGGGCATAGAAGTGATCTAGACTGAACATTATTGGTAGTGAGCTTTATTGGATTTGGTACAACGGCACATCGCCATTGTATGCTCCTTGGACATAGCCCAGGGAGGGTGAACCAAGTAAAAATCTCTGTGTCTGCCTGATTGCTTCCCTGCATTACATCTAAAGCATCATCATCAGATAAATGAAGAAAAGAAGTGGTCATATTAAACACACATGTGCAAATAAAGTGACCCTTTTAATAAAGAGGTCAAGATCCAGTGGGGCAGGGATAATTTTGATATAAACAAATATCCATACCATGATTCATGCCCCCCCTCCCCTCTCAGAGTATCTAGGATCCTATTGGTCCTAACAATTGGTATCAGAGGGATATGTTTCTTTTATCTGATTTGTTTTCTCTAACATGGTTTAGTTGATTTGTGTGGAAAAATCAGTCTACTCTTATCTCGGTGTACCATGGCACAGGTAAAAACATCAAATAAGAATCAGAAGTCAGGTGATATCCCTCAGTGTGGAAGTGTTTATGGAAAAAGTGTAAATCAACTAAAATAAACAAACATCTTACTAAAGGAAGTCCTGGATGAATCCGATAGAGAAAAGATTGATTCACTCAATCGTGATGTAGGAACAAGTGAAGTAGTTGAATATCAAAGTGATACCAAGACAACTGATAATGAAGATGTTTCAAGAAGGAGACCACTAGTACATGTTGTCTATATGACAAAGGAATTGGATCAGAAATTGGATGAAGAGATAAAATCTAATGAAATCAAGATCTAAGCAATGGAAATTGAGGTTAAAAAGCTAAGAGGATTAAATCAAAGGCTTATTGATGTGGCCAATAATCTAAGGGAGAAGAATGATTCTCAAGTCGAAGAACTGCAAAAGCTGTCTATGAAGAAAGATAAGCTCAAAGAGGATGTAAATGGAAAGAATCTGTACACAGTTGAAGTTCAAAATCTTAAATCTAGTAATAATGATCTAGCAACATAGTTTTTTGAAGAAGTTTAGAAGAATCAAAGGCTACAAAAAGAGAATGAATCAGTCTCTAAATCTGTTTCTGAGGAAAAATTGAATGTAGTGAAGCAAGAAGGCATGGTAGAAAATCTCACACAAGAACTTGAAAATGAGATGAGTTGTGGAAAGAATCTTAGAAGAGAACTCAATGCCAAAATTGAATCAAGGGATATGAAGATTAAAAATTTTGATGAAGAGCTAGAATCAGTGAAGAAGGAAGTGAAAAAATCCAAAGCTAAAGGAAAGCCCAAAATAAAGGATGGTTTATACTTGCTATTTGATTATCCTTCAGCAGGTGATGAGGAAATGAGAAAACAAATCTATTTCTGAAAAGAGGCAAGAACATATTTTCTTAGCTCAAATACCATACATTCTGGGAACAACCGGTATTGGATTTGATGAATCCCCTCCCGTGCATGATAGAAAGAGAGCCTTGAACAATTCCAGATGTGGAGAAAATACTGTAGGTGCTGGACAGAGACCTAAGAGGATAGTTGCAAGAAGTAGTGGTGACATGTGCTATTTCTGCGGGACTCATGGACACACATCAAGCTTCTGTTTAGAGGCTCTGGAGTACATATCAGGCTATGAAAATAGAAACTTTGATAAATATGATAATAAGAAGAAGCATCATGTGAAATCAGAGAGAAGATTCTCTCAGAGGAAATCATTCGTAATATGTTATTACTGTGGAAGAATGGGACACACCATGAATATGTGTCAGGAATCTTAGGAGCTCAATGTCAGAGGAAGAACTCAAGATGCATCAACATCTTGGAAAAGAGATGATGAAATGAGGTATTCCTTTAATAGAAGATTTTTCATCTGTTCTAATCATGGACATTTGGCAAAAATTGCAGCAAGAAGAATGCAAGAAAGGAAAAGGATCCCAGAAAGAGAATCCTAAATTCAATGATGCATAAAGAGAAATCCTACATTTGGAGACAAAGTGGAATGTTGGAGAATATGCTTAGAGCCTCAGGGGAATCACGTAGAGCTGAAATAAAGGGGTATCAGTCACCTCCTCTGTCAAAATCACAACAGCTCTCATGGAGAGAATGTGAAAAAACCTGGATGATTAAGGGGAGAACTACTCTAATTGTGAGAAAGAAGAATGTAGGTTCAGTGAAGGACTCACCAACAGCACAAAACAGTATGGTGACTTGGATATCAGATAAAGGAAATATAAACAAATAATGCATTGAAAAATTCTCATGTCGTGTTCCACAACGAGAATTGGAGGAAAGAAGAAGATCCCTACAATGGAGGAAGAAGAAAGGGAAGACTCCAAACAGAGAGATTCCTACCCAGAGACGGAATCAAGGGAAGTGGCATATTGGTGGTACATCAAATACGGATGTGTGTACAAGCGGGCTTAAACCCCAAATTGTGAAAAATTCAAAGCCTGCAGAATCCACATATCAGAAAAAGGCCTAGCGGGAAAGTAATGAATTCTTAGTCATATGGCCAGAGCAGTTGAAGTTGGCTAGGCAGCTAGAAGAAGAAATGAAATATTGTGATGCTCTGAAAGAAATAATAAAAGGGTTGACCCATCAGGATCAACCACCATCATCGTCTTGAGGATTCCAGAAAATCCCCTCTCCCTATGTATATAAATGCTATTAACTGATGTTTCATGTGTTTCAGGTTTTGGGGAGATACAATCCAAGAGGAAGTGGCATCTAAGGATGCGAAGTGGAGAAGTGATGTGCTCTATAGTTTCAGTTGATTCAAATCAGGTACTAGAGATGAAGAGGAAAGGGAGGAACAGAGCACAATAGGAAATGATTGTGTTATTAACTCTATCTATTGTTTCCTACCCGAGTTCCATCTCAGTAGGCTTAGATATTTGGTTAATGACTCGATGATGAGTGCCAGATTGGAATAAATCATAAAGGTGGAAGATGAGAATAAATGATGCAGGAGAATAATAATGTTTATGGGTCTAAACAGTGGGTCTAACCCCAAGAAGTGGTGCATAACATATGGGGAGCATTCAATAACAAAATCAGATGCTAGATCCATCAAGGATATAATTGGATGACCCATATCAGGTGTTGTATATCGAGAGAAGACATATTGTGGGAGAAGAAACAATAATCATGTCTGTCATGCTTATCTATTTTGTTCTAACAATGTGGTATCAGTTAACTATTTTCAGGATACCAAGAAGATATGAGAGAGTATCAACAATGGTTCAACAAGAAGATCAGAAATGTTGTTGAATGAAATTATGCCACTAAAAAATGACATAGTGACATGTTTTATGTTGAAAGTGAGGAAGTGATAAGAGATTCTGGGGGGTAATAAGTGACTAATGCTGATTCAGAAATAATTAGACATGGTAGATTGTTTCGAGGCCAGCATATAAGAATGTCATTGGGACTAAATGGGTCTATCGCAACAAGATGAATGAAGATGGAACAGTGATTCAGAACAAATCATGACTAGTGTGTAAGGGGTACTCCCGGATAGAGGGAGTAGATGTTGATGAGACATTTGCACCGGTTGCAAGGCTAGAGACAATCAGACTATTTTTTGCCATAGAAGTGCAAAGAATGTTCAAAGTGTTCCAGATGGATGTCAAATCCGCATTCTTGAATGGTGTTCTAGAAGAAGAGGTTCTCATTGATCAGATAGATGGTTTTCTCATTCATGAGGATGAGAACAGGGTTTTCAGACTGAAGAAGGTGTTCTATGGTCCGAAACAAGAACAAATAGCATGGTACTCAAGGCTCGATCAGTACTTGAAGAAGCTTGGTTCCCAGTGTGGTGGAGTTGATTACAATATCTATTTCAACCACAACATTAATCAAAGGATGTTGGTACTGGTTTATATTGATGACATAATCATTGGCGGATCAGATGAAGCATAGTGCAGACAGTTTTCTGAATTCATGAAACATGAGTTCGAAATTTTGATGATTGGTGTGATGATGGTTTTCCTTGGTCTACAGGTGACATAAGAAAGGAATGAAACATTTATTTCTTAGTCCAAATATGCCAAGTAGGTTCTGAGAAGGTTTGGAATGGAGAATTCCAAGGATATTAAGACTCTGGTAGAAACTCGGATGAAATTATCGAAAGATGATAATGGAAAGGCAGTTGATATCACAGAATATAGGGAAATCATTGGCAGTCTGTTGTACTTGACTGCGACAAGGCCTAACATTGTATTCGCCACATGCCAAGCAGCGAGATATCAGAGTGATCCCATGGAAAGCCACATGCTTTCAGTGAAAATAATACTTCAGTATATCAAGGGCACAGTGGACTTCATCTTGATGTATCATGAAAAATATCAGCCAGAATTATTGGGGTATACTGATGTAGATTGGTCCGGTTCAGCGGATGACAAGATGTCAACATCTGGAGGTGCATTCTATCTCGGTGGACTATGTATTTCTTGGCTGAGAAAGAAGCAAGATTACATCTCATTGAGCACCATAGAAGATGAGTATATTGTGGCTACTCAAGCATGCACACAATTATTGTGGATGATGTAACAGCTTGATGATATGGGAGTTGAAGTGAAGTCTCTGATCGGAATTCATTGTGATAACTCAAGTGATATCAATCTTAGAAAAAATCTCATCCATCACTCAAGGACCAAGCACATTGAGAACCAATATAATTTCATCAAGGAGAAGGTTGAGCAAGTAATTGTGAGATTGGAGAATGTGCCTACAGACCTACAGGTTGCAGATATTCTAACAAAGTCCTTACCCAAATAAGTGTTTGAGAGTCATCGACTAACTCTCGGAGTTCAGTCGACTCCCTACACTGGAAAAATTGTGGATGTGTGATCCCCCTCTCCCCGAGGTATGATGTGTTTTTACCTAATGTTCTTATATGTGTTTTTACCCTATTCCAGACTGAAGAGGAGTTCCCTTTGGGTTCATTGACAAAGGGGGAGAAAATAGTAATTGTTTTGTTCAAGGGGGAGAGTGTGGCTATTTGAGAAATAATGAAAGATATGGGGAGACACTGATAGGTGAAGCAGCGAGATAGGGGGAGTGAAATGAGATAGGTGGAGAGTATTAAATCTGATGATCCTAGAAGTGATCGATTAAATAATAGATATCACGATAGCTGAGGATCTTGATAAAAGCAGAATAGTGATTTTGGAATGGTGAGAGAAGATTTCCAGCTATCACCAATTGGTATCAGTATGGTTTAACAATTGGTATCAATTTTTAAATTGGTGTTAGTTTGGAATCGATAATTGGGGTTTGACATGAACTGATTCATTGATGAACTTTTCATACTACTCTTGTTTCTCACACCAAGCATTGCTCATGTGGGCTTAGAGTACGTGTTAAGTGAATCCTTGAACGCTATCAGAATCGCAAGAGGCGAATGGTGGTTGCGGCTTGAAGAAGACTCAGTGAGGTATCAACATGCAGAAAATCATTATGAGAAGAGTTGTGAAGAGTTGTCAACAAACCCAAAGGGGGATATTGTTGGGAAAAAATCCCTCAAGGTAACAATGCAGTATTTTTGGGTTGATTATGTTTGTTGACAGAGAAGGTTTCCATGGAGAATTTTTGAGTTCCTGAGAATTTTTTGACAATACATGTTGAAAAAGAACGATAACAAAGGAAAGGATGATCTAGAGGTGGTATAAAAGAACAGTACTAGGTGGCACTATTTCCCAGTGTTTGCCAAATTTTTGGGGTCCAAAATTTAGAGGTTGCTGAGAATCGCGGAAATAGGATTTCCTCGAAGATCATAATTAAATATGGAAAAGGCATGAATTTCTTGAATAAAGGCTTCATTGTATGGAATTCGTGAATACCAGAAGAATGGTGGCGGTGATTCTTCACGATTACGTCAAAGCTTCGCAAATGGTAGAGGGTGAAGTGCATCACGGCGATGAAGGGCTTTGCGAGGGAGCTTCGCAGTGAAGGTGCGAAATAATATTGATGGTGATGCTCCGTGATTACGACGAGATCCGTGATCGGAAAATTTTCATGGTGCTTCGCGATTTTGACAGAATTCCGGCAGAAACTTCGGAGTTTCACGATAGGCGATGACGTGGCGCTGACTTCGCGTGAAAGGGTCGAGGGTCGGTGGAATTTCTTATAAATAGAGGTTGACACCCTCGAGATAATTATAGAGATCTTCCAAATAAAATACTTTTCTCTCGTTTCGCAATGGTGGATCGTGTAGACAGTGTTCTTTGCGAAAGAGAGGTTCTTCACGGTGGCTAATCTAGCCCCGCGAAAGGCAGTGCACTTCACGAGACCACATGCTCTAAGGAGTGTGCTTTGTGAAGAGGCAGGAGATCCGTGATGGACTAAGCATTGTGAGGGCTTGAGCTTCATGAGAGTGCTTCGTGAAATGGCAAGAGCTTCACAAAGGCTTGTTTGAGCTTCATGAAATTGGGATCCTCACGATGTAGGGTGCTTTGCGAAGGTATTTCAAAAAGAAATTTCCCATTGATTAAGAGGCAAAGGGGTATTCATTAGTGGATGAAAGTTGGACTTGAACAAAGCATCTACCAACAGTTGAGGATGCGTGAATTCATGCAAATTAAGAGACCTACAGGTCTATAAACTGTGAGAGGATCCCTTCCAAGTGCAGTGAGCCAAGGAAGAGGAAGAAAGTAATCCTTTCTATAGGTAGTGAGCCAGTGAAAGAGAAACATGGAGTGACCCTTGGGAAAGTAGTGAGCTGACCCTAATCATTGTAAAGGAAGTAAGCCTGGGCATAAATTTGATCTAACCCGAACATTATTGGTAGTGAGATTTAGTGGATTTGGTACAGCGACACATCGCCGTTGTATGCTCCTTGGACGTAGACCGGTGAGGGTGAACCAAGTAAAAATCTCGGTGTCTGCCTGATTGCTTCCCTGCATTACATCTAAAGCATAATAATCAGATAAAAGAAGAAAATAAGTGGTCATAATAACCACACCAGTGAAAACAAAGTGACCCTTGTAATAAAGAGGTCAAGATCCAGTGGGGCGGGAATAATTTTGATATAAAAAATATCCATACCCTGATTCACCCCCTCTGTCAGGGTATCTAGGCCCCTATTGGTCCTAAAAGTTATTATTATTATTATTATAATGATGATTTTTGTGGTATTCAACCTAGTCATGGGGTACTTGACATCTCTTTTTGTTGAAAAAAAATCCTAAGGGTCTCTAATTGAACATATTTATATGGAATGAAAATTTGAAGCTTTTCCTTCTGGAGTTCCTATAGAAATTTCTAGAAATGAGGAATCCAAACTACCAAGACAAGAGAGGATTCAATATCATCCTACTTACCATTATATTACATTTCATTATTTTAATAAATAGTACTTCGATTCATATAGAGTAATCATGTTATCAGATATTAATGTGATGATCAGATCCACACATTTGGAAGAGACTAAAATCTATGAAGCTGATACCAGATGGATATTTGAATTATTCATCTCTCATGTCTTACCTAATATTATTATGTAAATTAAATAACTAGAAATTCATATTAAGTGGTTGGATAATCAGATGGAAAAAGATAGATCCACCATGCATTAAATGCGAAAGATCAATTCAAAAGATAGTAATCTCATCTGGAGAGATTATATTCTCATCCTATAGTTGGGTCTTCCACTTATAGTTCTCCAATTACTAATCCTCCTTTAGTTGATAAATTTATGATTTTGTATATTATTAGAGATTAAATTCATGATGTAATGGGAAATCTTTCAACCTCTCATTGGGAGGATCATTGTTAGACAAAGGAACACGGTGAGAATATATATAACTGGGGTAAATAATGATTGAACGAGGCTAAAAGTGATATAGAGACTATCCCCAACTCAATTAAATATTATCGTTCACTTTTTTATACAATTTATGACCTAATGTATCACTTTATGTTTCTTGATGAGAATATAAGAATGCCTCCAATGACCAAGGCATTAAAGGAGTAAGTGATTCAGTAAATGTTTTGCGCTCCTAAGAAAAATATTTTAATGGTATAGAAGAATGATTTTTCAATGAAATTGAGAACTGTTGGAACATTATCATTAATTTAATTTATTAGATGAGACCATTTCATCATTATTCTTTGACTATAGTAGTGTCATCAAATTCTATACCCTTCTCTTTTTTAACCTCTACACCCCTTACATAATATTTTAAACCATTGGACATTAATCTAGCGGGGGAAGTTTAGTGTCTTAGGATTTTCATGATCAAGGAACATCCTCCACTATCTCTATCACCCTCAACCTCTTTCTTGGTACCTTCAGTTTCTGAAAAAGGAAAAGATCTTGTTCTTCTTTCTATTAATCTAGTAGGGAGTGGTTCATATTCCGACTTGTTTTTTATAGGGATTATATTTTCCTTGCACTTAATTTTTTGATGTAACCTTATACATTTATATCTAATTCCAATTTTATATTTTTCATCTCTATATATTATATTTTATTACCTTTTATTTTTAATAATCCCAAAATTTGGAGTATACATAAATGGAATTTAATATGGTACTTATCACATAAATGATTTGAAATGTATGCAGAATAATATTCACAATAATCTAGACTTACATACATATATATATATATATTTATATATATTGTTTTAAATTCCATTATTTTATTCATCAAAAATGATATATTTTTAGTACCTAATTGTATAAATAATCATAAATCATGTTTGTTTTGTTTCTAAAAAGTTTTATTTTGTATGATAGTAAATAATTTTCAACTAAAATTTTGAATAAATTTGGATATGTTTTAATCTCCATTAGTTCAATGAATATACTTATAGAAAAAATTTACTTCTAAGATAGATCTCCTATCAAAATAGAACTACGACAAGACACATCTACCAAACTAATAGATGTACCACTGGACACATCTACCTCTAGAATAGATCTAACTCTTGATAGTTCTACCACTATACTGATCTACTTCTAGGATGATCTAATGCTGGTTATTTCTACTACTGATTGATTCTACCTCTATGATGAGATACTGCTAGATTATTCTACTAATTTCTTCAGAGCACTACTTATTTTAAATGTTCTTAATGATTGATTGCTACAGTTGTTTCTTGTATTTTATCTTCATGATTTAGTATCTCCAATGAATAGTTTAAATAAATAAATGCAGTCATCCACACATGGATTTTAGAATCATTATTCTTAACCAACTCCATAAATGAATTAATTAAAAAGGTAGCATTTCATAATTTTTTTCTCAATAAGAGGATTATGGGTATATTATCATTATTATCGGATGGATAATTAGACTTGGAGTGATATAAATTCTGAATAACTCTCTTGTGTGTGATGGAGTTATTAATTCATGGATAACACTAACATTCACACACTGTATCAAGAAGAATATTTAATACACTTATTTGTGTAAGGACTCTGGACATTTAAAAACAGAAAGAAAAATGATTTTCTAGATTTTCACGAAACTTTGTTTTGTTGCACATTTTTTGGGTCCTAATACATCTTCTTGCAAAGAATAATTTGAGGACCTATTAACATATAATGGTATTTGGATTGAAAAACATCAATTTTTGCAATCACTATTTACCATATCATTCTTTATATATTTTAAATTTGAGATGTGTATAGTTTTACTCTCTTTATTTATAAAACATTGTCTCTTGTACATACCTAGAGAGTGATCTGAACTCTCTCTAAAATTTCATCATTTTAATAAAAATGAAAAAAATTTAAAGGTTATGTGTGATATGTACATTTATGTATCGTATGTATAACTATAATATATGAATTTTTCCTAGATATACTTGTGTGATAATTTTTGTAAAACCTAATCCAGGTTGTGGATCTAGTTTATTATTTAATAAAATTCATGGAAGTGGGTGATTATCACATGGAGGGTATTAAGTCTCATCATGGTAAAAAACTCCTTGTTTAAATTCATTGTGTTTTTATTAGTTTATTATGTATTTCAGAGTTCCAAACTATGTCTGTTTTAAATTGTATATAAAAACATTACTCTCACTGTTAAAATTAATTTTTGTTCTATATAGAGGTTTTTATAATGTAACATAATTTCAAATGTTAAATTTATTTCAAATATTATTTTAATAGGTCATTAATATCTCTTTTTGAATCTATTTGAAATATAAAATTATATATGTCTCTAGTTTTTATTTAATAGTTGTAGTTATTAAATTATGGGAATTGATTTTTAATTTTTTTAAATAGTAATTTTATTAGAAACTCATTCCACTCCCACCCCAGCTTGAGTTATCCACTAGGTCCAAAATTTTATTTTGTTTAACCAATAATTAAAAATAGACTAAATGGAAATAAATTAGTAGTGGAATGTGATATCCCATATTACATTCCACTACCTCTATTTCACTCCAATAAATACACATAAATCATATGGAATATGATTTATTTAATATATAGTTATATGTCTTGTATCTCATGTTTTTATATAATCTTTAATTAGAAAAAGAAATTTCAACATCCCATAGAAACTAAATCATCATATACATTATTCATAATTCATACTATAATATATTTTATATTGAAATCATTCCCAAAACATGTTTTGATAAAACTCTAAAATTTACTTTAGAAAATATATTATATAAATTATATTGAATTTGGGAAAAATTATACCCAAAGAAATCCCCATGTATGTTTCATTATTATTATAATTATTACATTCTATTGTTACATAAATAATAATTATGAATTATATATTCATAACCAATATAAAATCTTATCCATTGGTAATGTTGTAGTGCTACCCAAAAAATAAAAGGATCTAGAATGATCTTTTTGAAAATGTGTACCCCCATGAAATCATCCACAAGATGTATCACATATATTTTATACAGATATATAATCCCATTATCTATATCATCTTGTAAAAACATGATAAATGAAACATGTTATTCACATATAGGTCATACATTCTCAATTCACAATGTAATGATTTATTATAATATATGAAATTACATGTATTCAATAAATAAGAAAACTGTATCACATGTAACTCAACCTAGTAATTCTATATACTTTCTCAATATTACTCTATAGATGGCATAAATTTTGTACTTATCATATAGGAGGAAAAATCATATCATGATTTATAAATTCCAGCACATGATTAGAAACATTCCCAACCACCCCTTTTTAGTTTAACCATATAATTTTCATAATAAATATATCAAAATATGAGGGCCTTCATGAAGTGTAACTTATTTACCACCTATAATGGTGATTAAAATGATACATGCATCCCCATTATAACAAATATATTATGTATAATCCCCCATGTGGTATACTAAAATATATAAACCCCTACGATAAGTCACAATTGTTCCATATGATTGAAATTTTATAACCATAATATTCCTAATCACATTGATCATAATATATCCTCACATCCCATGCCTTTCTATTATCATCATCATCTAAGTATATCATACATATTAATATATAAATGGCTTATGTATTATTACAATCTCATATTATAAATATTACACACTTGAATAAATGATGAGGTAGAAATTCTTTTGTATAACATGATAAATATTGATATTCTAAAATTCATTGATAATGTCTATAAAACCCCATATACCTAAATGATAGTATTTTTATCTCCTATGTTTTATTATCCAAAATTACCATATATTTTTTCAGTATCCTTTATTTTATATTTTAAATCAACATCTAATATTTTCCAAATCATCATATAGTTATCTATTATGAAAACATGAATCCATTCAAAAAATAATCCCTCCCACTATAATCTTTAGTAAGATAAAACGATTAAATAAAAAATATTTGAATAATTTTGAGTTTATAATTTTCAATCCTTATGCTCAATAGATGAATTTTAAGCATAAAAAATTAAATTCATAATATAAAATAAAAAAATATATATAAATTTTTATTTTATAAAATTGATAACAAATTGAAATTTCATATGAATGCTTATAAATTATTACCATCATTGATATTGAATGTAATAAGAAATAATCTAACTATTATAATATTAAATTATTTTAAGAAAATATTACCCAAAAGTCATCTCATGTATTTTAGATGTAAATAGTATATCCTCTTTAGATTAAATTGGTATCTAATAAAACAATATTTCTAATATATTCATTTATTTTTTTCAATTTTTAGTTTCTCAAGGATCAATATTCGAAATCACCACACTCTTAAAAATAAACTTTCAAACTATGTATTATTCTTTCATACTATTATATTATATGCCAAAAAATACCTCTCATTTTACATTATGATATTTTGAATAAAAAAATTAAAAATAATATGTCATATGTTATCATAACCTCTTATGCATTTTATTTCAAGGGAAATTTTTTAATGAAAATTTTATAATTTCAAAAAAAAAATCAAAATTTCATAAGTATTCATATACAAAGTCGTTTATTTTGATCTCATATAAAGTTACTATTACCTTTATCCTTATCTTATTTATCATATAATGTCATATACTACATTATCAAACCATGAACTATGTTCTCCAAAGTAAATTTCATTTCATTATAAAAAAGTTTTTTTGACACATAAAATTCATTTCTCTCATAAAAAAGATATTAAAATAAAGTATCACATAACACGACTTCATAAGTCATATCAATTATGTTATGGGTTGTCAAATGTATCTTCCTCAAAAAATAATCTCTTTATTGTTTCTTAAACCAATTTCATCATATCCCTATATCTATTTCTACTCATTTAATAACTCATCTACATATAAAACATTATATTACATACATTTGGTATCATATACCATTCCAAAATTGAAGAATTTATTTCGAAAACACACATACATGATGTAGACTCTTGATAAATCATTTTCTTCTTCTATATTTATTTTCAATTTTCAATTTTAAATATTTTTTATTTTTAAAATTGATTTATTTTTCCTCCATTTCAAATTCCACATTTTAGTTTTAAATTAGTGGACATGTTTCTAGAATCATGAACATTCTTCTTTTCAATAAAGATAAATATTTTACCAATATACCTTTTCACCATCATATTTAAACTTGGTCCAAATCCTCTCATATCCTACTCAATAGCCCTCAAAATATAGATAAGATTATATAAAGTCTTATTAAACTTATTCATAATAATTTTAATAATCAATTAATGTAATATATTTGCAATGGATTATTGAATAATGTCTGTATCTAGATCTAGACTAATAAGTCTCCCAAATTGTCCTAGAAAATTTGCATTCCCAATGAAATATACTAAATGAATTGAAATGAAAGTTAGTTATTCCATTTTATACAAAAAAACCCCTTTAAAACTTCATATATTTAATTTTTGAGAATTTTTTTCAAGTAAATTATGTGAAAATTAAAATTTGAAAAAAATTATCCCAATGTAAACCTCTAATACCACTTTTGGAAACCATTAAAAAAAATTCTATTTGATGAAATATTTTTTAAAGCCATATAATATTCAAAAAAATATCATACTATAATAAACACAAAGAGTGTTTTATCCTAATGAAATCCTCTATTGATTCACTAATTATTCTTTCCTTTGTATCCTTCCAATATCATAACTGTTAAAATTTCATAAAACTGACGTTGTTACCAACTTTAATAGCCCAAACATAACATCCATCTAATTTAATTTTCTACAATATATATTAAAACACATACATTTAAAGTACCTCATGATTTAAATTTTAAGAGTATTAGTAAATCCATTAAATAATAAACTCAAAATGTTTTACTTAGTTAACATTTATATCACAAAAACATGTTCTTTAAATGATATAATTACTCTATTAAAAAAATCTCCATAACTATAATTTTGAATTCACTATTTTCAAAATATATAAACCATTTAAATATAAATAAAAAATTATAGATAATAATATAAATATAATTAAGGGGCTTAAAAAAGGGAATGAATCTTTTTGGGATTTGGAAATACCTAAAAACTCATGAAAACGTCTTTCCTTTAAAATGATAATAATTGAACTATCATAAGATCATAAAAATTTATTCAGTAATGAAATAAAATATTTATTGAATATAAAAAAATCTAAAGGGTTATACAAAAAAACTTATATATAATTATTAATGAAATTGAAAAATCATAATGGCTTCTTGAAAAAATATGTTTACATAATTGATAATCATTTATAATCATCTGTAATGGAATTATCTAATAAATTTATTTCAACATTAATTTTACAAAGAATAAATAATTTTATAATATATGGAAACTATATATCCTAAGCCCGGATATTATCATATAAAATTTCTAATAACTATATCATTAATAAAACATGGAGAATCCTATATTTCAACCTATAAACATAAGAATTTAGGATAACCTCAAAGAATAAAATGAAATTGGTAAACTAATTCACTTTTGTGGGGAAAATAAAGTATAATTCATTAAATATTATAAGGAAAATAATTAGAAAACCATGATATATTTGAGTTGTAGACTTCAATACATTTAAAGGATAAAAAGAATCCTCTTACTTCATTCAAAGATGCTTCTATGTGAATTTACTTTATTTATCAATTTAATAGCCACTTTAATAGAGTTATTTGACTGAAAAATGAATTTATAAGACTATATAAAATGAAAATAGATAAATTTTAAATATATATGGTGATATTTAAGGAGATGAATTCATTCATGAAAGGAATAGTCATTGAATATGGATTAAAAAACCATTTTATATACAATAATTGGTAATGGTTTTGTAAGTACTCATTCCATAAGTATTAAAAATGTAATTATTATGTTTCAAATTCCTCATAAATCAAAAATGAAATATTTTATCAACATTAATATTATAAATTTTAATTAAAATTTTATTTTAAATTTTTACTAATTTATAAATAATTTTTGACAATGAAGTCTCATTTAAATAAATTTTCATGATTATTTTTTGTAATTTGAGTATATAAATATCTACGCAATTATAGAACTAAATTTATAGTATTTATATAAATTAATTAGAAAAATATTTGTTCTCTAACATATTGAATATATTTATCCTTTCCAAATAAAATTACTAAGCCACCATTGTTTACCTTTCCAATGTTTTGCAAGCATTGTTTCTACATCAATATGTATTTTCAAATTCATATTGAGATAAAAAAGAATTTAATTTAATATTTCAATATTTATATAATATTTTAAGTATCTTATAATGTATTAAATTTTCCATAATTTTCTATATTATTGAAAGTTATTTAGATAAAAACATTAAAATATATTCTAAAATTTCCTTTGAACTCAAAATAAAATTTTAAGAGGGAGTGAAAATGAGTTACTAAATCTCTAAAAAATTATAATTATCCTTTCACATTTTTAAAAATATTATAGGAATATTTGGTATTTTAAATCAATACAAATGTTTTTAAATAATCCAATATCATTGTGAATAAAAATATAACAATAAGTTATAGAATCCCACTTTTATTAAAATTCTTATTTTAAATGAAGTTTAAAAGTGTCACCCAAATTATTACCAACGTGAATTTATATATTGACATTAAAAGTTAATTTTTTATCTATTTATAATATTATAACATATTATATACCTTTATTAGGAGTTCCATAACATTATTAAGAAAAAAAATAATAAATTATTTTAGAGTTTGATTCAAACATGAAATCTAATTTTTAAGGGATTCAAATATATTAATTTACCATAAATAATCATAATTTAAATATTGAAACTATAAATCGTAATTTTTATATATTTAATACTATAAATATTAAAAATATTTCTCAATTTTTATTAAATATTGTACATATTTATAATTCAATTCGTAGAAGAATTCAATTTGAAGTCAAAGTATTATTTTTTATGTGTATTTGAATTAAAATGTGTCCAAAACTAATAAACATATTTAATTAAAATAATTACATTAAAAATAAATTTATTAAAACTTAAATAAACCCAAATTAAAATAAAAATATCATTTTTGAGATTTTACCACACTTCAATATCAAAAACAGGAATTTTAGATCACATTTATTTATTAATCTTATATCTTGTTTTTATAAATTATTTACAAAATCCTTTTCATAAATTTTAAACATAATAACTGAAAAAACATAATTCAATTTTATCAAAATCAATCTATAACTATTAAATATTATATTTTCAATCAAAAATAATGCATATATTAGTTTAGAATAATAAATATTTCATTTTAAACCAAAAAAACATTGTTGTATCATAAAATTCCATAATGCTTGTCTAAAATAAATAAAAATAAAAGAGATAATTATAAATTATGAAAATTTATATATAAATCTCTATATATAAATATTTTTACTAAAAAATATAGAAAATAATTATTGTTATCTAACCTTTGGTTAAATGATTTTTTATAAAATAACTATTTATAATTGATAATTATGATAAATATATGTCCGTAGAATATATATTATGAAATCCACAAATAAAAATGTTATTTAATTTTTTTATAATATAGATTCATACCTGAACCATCTCATGTGATTGGTTTCGATGACATTAGGTTGGAGGTTATTACATCATTTAAGGAATGAAAAGTTTATATAGTTAACCAAAGTGAAAATATCTAAGTGAGAAGGTATCACCTATAGTAAATGTGAAATAGTATAATAGAAACATACTATATCAAACATTGGAGGGGGTGGTTTATATGTGTGCTTACTGTCCATATTTTTATACTTTTGATTCTCAATGTAGTTACTCTTGGGTGATTTTTTATATTGTGGGGAGGTTATAACACTCTAGTAATGCTAATGTATGATTTTTTTTCAATCCTAGTTTATTTTCATTGGTTTTGAGCTATTGGAGGATATGGCAGCATCTAAGGGTCCATATTTGTCGATAAAACCTTATTTATGGATAAAATTCTACTAATGGTTGAAGGTAACAACTAAACATTGGGAATTGATGTGTGAAAATAGCTGCATAATATTAACATTGGTTCTAGTGGTTCCTCACATCATAATGTATAAAGGTTTTTTATCAATACCTATCCATATGATAATTTTCACTATAATTGAAAGGGGTCTTATCATATTGTGGTATTAGGCCCAAATGATTGGGTTTTTGGTTGTTCCCTAGTGGCGTGAACTATGTCATGGCCTAAAAGGCCACACCACACTATTACCTTGGACAAGGTAATTGCATAGTGACCCATATGACCACACCTTAATGATTTAGTGGGTAGTAGTTTTAGTTTTAAATTATATTACTAATATTTGAAAACCAAATTATATGAGGGTTTTTCATTTCCCCCTAGTAGTCTCTTGAACACACATCCTCTCCTCCTTGGTTCTTATCCCTTACAAGTGATTTCACTATCATTGGTACATAGATCCAATAATTTCTTATCCTAATAGATCTCTATAGTTTATGATACAATGATTCTCTAGTCTATTGTTTTCTATCATTATGTCAAAATTATTCACTAGTTATTCTCTAATTTATTTGTTTTGTATGATTATGGGGGAACCTTTGATTGAAGTTTAACTGACTATTAGTATTCAATGAGAAGTATTCTTCTAGTTCAAGTAAAATTTGACCTAACTATTCCTAGTGGTTATTTATATTTTTAGGATTTACGTGATATCAAGTGATTCCAACTAAATTTTCTTTAAATTAAATTGATTTAAATTGTTTTAGTTCACTGCATTGAGCAATATTGTGTTTATTAGTTCTATGATTGGTCTCCCATGTGATGAATCTCAATTACATGGCCACAAAAGGCCATGAGGTTTAATTATTATATTAGAAATTATGGTATTTGGAGAACTTATTAATGTCTCATTGTTAATAAAAAAACAGTGGTCCTTGAACTGGTTCCCATATCATCATTTAGATAAGATATGTTTGAAGTTAATAGAGTTAAACCTGAGGATTGGTCATTATGAAACATGTAATTATATTTATATCCTATTGGATAATTTGAATATTATATAGGGTGAGTGTTCCTCCCAATATGGAGTGTATACATCATTTGAGATTATAACCAGGTTTGATATAAATTTTTTAGGTTGATCATGTGAGGGAAAACATATCTCATATTTTATGTTTGTTGGATGTTTTTCCAATATTAATGTACATTTATACATTATGTTTATTAAGTTATTTATTATTTCATAATTTTATTATGGTTATATCTATGTATTATATGCCCAATTGTTTTTTATACTTTTGATATGGATTAGATGAAACATTCCCAATGTGTTTATTGGGGTTGGGATTACTTTCCCATTCACTATGATATTACCAATTTCTTGAAAAGACAAGCTCATAGAAACTGGTGACAGATATGACTTCATAAGAAAATATTGGTGTATTTTGTTGGATATGACATAAGTTATAATTACCAATTACCATGTTTTATGTTTATGGGGGTGTTATAAAGATTTATTACTCTTGGAAATTGGACTCAATACACATTATGTGATGCTTTCCTGGAATGGGATGAGATTCCAACAAGACCATGGTTATTTTTGATAGGGGACGTGATGCCCACTTATGTATCAGGGCCCTTGGATAGGGTTACATTTACTTATTATGATCATGGCTATATCATGGGATGATTTCTTTCTCATAAATATTTTATCATGATGTTATGATTTTTTGTGCATTGATGCTCCAAGAATATATAACAAAATAATAATTTTTTCAATTATAACTTATTCCATTGATTTAACACAGAAATTGAGATATACTACCCATTTTTTTACTTTTAATGTTATAATGGGGTGATATACCCATGGGTTATAACCTGGTATATGACTCCTTGTTCAAATCACATGTTGTTACTAGATTGTATTTATTCCAATTGAGGGATAATATGTGTGATATGTTCTAACCCAAGTGGATCTAGTCAAAACAAGTATAGTCATGTTTGGGTATCCTTTTTTGCACTTATAGCTATGTAATTTATTGTTTTTGTTTTTTCTATTATTTATTTACTATAATATCACATTGTACATGAAATTTAATTTAATATTTTAGTTAAGACAACATTATTGGTTTCCTACTATGTTGTACTCACATAATTTTTTTAACCTCTGTACCAAGAAAAAATTATTTTTTATGATACACGTATTGGAGAAGTCCATGCATCTAGTGAGGGTTTAGTTGGAGATACTGAGTTGGATCTAGGAGAAGATTAGTTAAGGAATAATGTGCACCTTTTGTGGATTCCTTTAGTCTATTTTTAATTTCAACATTTTCTTATATATAAAATCATCCCACTTCTAATATTTTTGATTTCTATAAGATTCACGAGACAATAAAGTAATTCATTTTCATATAGCATTATATATGATACCTACATATGGTTTTCCTTTAGTTTTAATTTACATATATCAACTTTATTAATGTGATGGTTTTAATTATTATTTCTTTAGTTTTTATTTATAGATAATTGTAAAAGAGGTATTATTTCTCCCACTATCACCTATTAATACTCACTACTGGTTTGAAGTATCTAGTGTGTGCGGAGGCGTTCTTGAGGTATGTAATACTCTGGTTTAGTCACGTTGTAGGAAAACCAAGCCGGGGACGCTATAAGTGATTTTTGGTGTAGAAAGTCCCATTTTATATAAATCATTACTCGATATTGAGTTCAAACATTATTTTAAGTTTGAATGTGTATTAACAATTATAATTATTTTTACATTGAAATTCTTAAAAAAACTAATTATAGTTGAATTAAACTAAAACTATTATTATACTAAGCATGGGATTTCTTAAATTCCAAGTATGACTTACATATATATCTAGTAAAGTTAAACTATTTTAGTTTAGAAAAAAAATTACATATGATCAATTAACATATTATATATTTTTAACTATTTGGAATAAATAAACAATTAATAATTTTAAACATGAAAATTAATGAACAATTAATAATATATACGCATAATAAAAAATATTATTATTAACACTTTATAATTAATATATATATGGAACTAAAATTTTAATATATAAATATAAATACTTTAAATTTATATATCAAATAAGAAAATTTATTATTTTACATCTAAAAGGTATAAATATGAACTTCATATTTAAACTATAAAATTTATATAAATAGGAACTTTTTTTGTTTTTATTTCAAATAAATATTATTTATTAATAAGGGAATCAATTTGTAATATATAAATATCATATATTTTATATTTATTTAATTGTTGATTTTATCCCCAAGAACTTCTTATATTATAGTCTAAAAATATTACAAAGTAAAACACATTTATACATCGATATAATCTTCAAGAATATTATATTCTAAATATTTTATATAAAAAGAATTAATTTATATAAATATTTTATTTTTATTTTAATATTCTAAATATTTTCTAATTATTAACTTTTCGTGATTAAAATATTATTTTATAACCCTTCTGTAGATTTTAAAATTTATATTACATTAGAATATTTTTATATTTTATAAAATAAATTATCTATTATAAATTTATTTAAAAATTATAAATTAATAGAAAAAATATCTACTATGTCACAAATAGTGATGTACACTATGTCCCTACACATGATATGGGAAATTTCATAATGATGTGGTATAACATGTAACGATTTATTATGTTTTTATGCATAAATCAATGAAGGTGGTATCTTATGTTGTTTCGAATACTAGAAACATATATTTTTATTTCATAGTTTTTATTTCTAATAATTCAAATATTAGGCATTCATATTCCTATATCTCCATTAATGACATTCTAAAACTAGTGATTTTTATTATATGATTGTTATTTATATTTATATATCACTAAATAAATTTTTGGATTTATTTTTTAGAATATTTGAGCCATTTTTATCATGGAAAGTGATATATCATAATATTTTACAAGATACAATGATAAATGGATTGAGTTTTAATACATCATATCATATAGAATTATATATATATAACTACCTATGATTTCAAGTGCACATAATATTTATATATCTTTAAAAAAATCCACATCCTTACAAACAGGAAGTATTTGAATCTAATAGCACTAATGGATGAAAGATCATATCCTTCATAAGAATACATTCATTGTATAATCCATAATGACCAAATAGAGGACATTAATACTTGAAGTCCTTTATCTATGTAACTAATTACATAAAAAATGGTGCTCTCATGAAGAGAGGTACATTTCAATAAATTTATACATGTATTTTTTATGAGGATTTTTTTTACCATTAACGTGTTTTATGATACCATTGATGGTGTTTGATGATTTTTTTATTAGTTTATTCCATTAGTTCATTTATTCCATTGTTTTTTATCAAAAAATTCCATGGAAGTCCCTTTTAAGATTGTAGATTATTTAAAATCTAATAATCATTTATTAAGTGACATGTAACTGATGATAGTTATATTCATTGATGAGAGTACCCATTGATGGGGATACCAAAAATACATGAACATGTTAACTAGGGTTTGGGTAGTGGTTAATAGGATTTTTATAAGTTTAGGGTTGTGAATTCCAATTTTTTTAATATTTCGGTAGGGTTAGGGTAATATAGTTAATATATAATAAATGAGAACTGAATTAAATTAACTATTGTTAATTAATTAACTACATATTTTTTACTAAAATATATTTATCAATTATATGTTATAAATTAATTCTAAATTTTTAACAAAATTAAATTTATTATTATTAAATTTTTAACTATATATTTTTAAACTATAAAAAATTATAAAATTGAGATATTTGATTTCATACTAATTAATTTTAGAATTATAAATTAATTTAAAAAATCAAATCATAAATGGGGTTTTTAATGGGTTAAGGCAGTTAAACAACTATTTCAAATTAAAAAAGTGGAAGGCTAAGAAAAGGATTATTGAAAAATAAATCAGTTATAAATGAGTTAAAGTTAAAGTACCCAAAATTCAATGAGTAACTAACACATTTCCATCCATATAAAGATATTATTATTATATTTTAATCTTTGGTAAAAAATTATTTATCAGTGATAACCTCTTAAAACTGGTTATTGGTTGAATAATGTGGTATAATTTAAAGATTTTTTAAATTAATTTATTTATAAAAATAATAAAAGATTATATTTTGTATACCTATATTCAAATAGGTATTTGGATCCTCAACAATTCAATAATAGGTTCACTTAATTAGTGAATCTGTTTTATTGTGTTTCACTATCAGGAATCCTTCAGCACCTATTAAATTGATCTACAAACTTATTTTTAATAACTTTTTCTTTATGTTTAATTAAATATAAATTTAATTAATTACTCAAGATATAATTGACACACCCAAAAAATAATCATAGTGAGCTCCATGAATTTACAAGGATCACCTTTAAAAACTAATAGAGAAATCCTTGAAATGATCCAAAAACCCATGATCACAGAAGCCGCTAGTCATTATGGATTCAAGCAACAAATAATTATCCTCAAACTCATGATATAAATGTATTGTGGATGATTTAATGGTATCATTGAAAATAAAACATATAATATTGAATAGATATAATAATAAAATTTAATCTTCCAAAATAAACTCTAATTTTTTGTAAATACACTCCACCTTCACTACACATCCTCACCCAATGAATTTATCATAAAATAGTGAGGTAACACAAAATTTAACTACCCAAAATCACACTCACTTCATCAATAAGAAATATTGATTAAAAATAATATTGTAACTTTATCAAATAATAATAGACTCAGAAATACATTGTACGTACCATAGGTTTCCAATTTCTCTTCATGAGTAACTTTAAAAATAAAACTCCAGGTGTCCCAAATACAAAAATTTAATGGATGAAGGTTTTAAAAAATTCTGTTATTCTGTAGGTGTCTTTTTATTATCCTTCCTTACACTCAAAATTCTTGTAACTCTTATCTACACACACAAATACACTCTTCCAACTCACATTGATTGGAAATTTTATTTTCAAGTTTGAAATCCATATAATTTAAACTTCCAACATCATCTCATTTATTTTGAGCCTTTATATCAATCTAATCTTGTTGGTGACCATTGATGTGACTTAAGGACATTTGTTTTTATTTTTAGTAGCATGTAATTCATCTATAGACCATGTTCCCTCAATTATGGAGACAACCTTTTTGATAAATAAGAAGACATTGCTAATCATATTTTCATTTATTTTGATTCTTTATTAAATGGTCCTAGCATGAACAAGGACGCCATTAATGACATCATTCTGACAACTTTCCCTGATGTTGATAATAATTCTATTTCTGGTGTTCCCATTGATCATGAAATTAGAGACGCTATTTTTGGTTTTAATCCTGATAGTGCCCCAGTTCCGGATGGTTTTAATAATGGCTTCTATAAAAAATATTGTGATATTATCTATTCCAATTTCTGAAAACTCATTAACTCTTTCTTTTTTAATTGATTATTACCTCATGAATTAAATTCCCAATTCCATACATAGATTCCCAAAGTCTATAATGCCTCTAAAATTCATCTATTTCATCCTATACCTCTTATCACTAATCCATATAAAATTATCACCAAACTGACTGCGAATAGACATAACACTATTATAGATATAATTATCTCGTGGAATTAATTTGGTTTTATCAAGGGGAAATCCATACAATACTGCATTTATATTTCCTCTGAATGCACTGACATGTTAAATAATAAAAATAGTGAAACTAAAATCGACATTCACCTAAACATCAGAAAAACTATTGGCATAATGGATTGGGATCTCATCATCAATGTTATACATGGATTTGTCTTCAACGATGTCTTCATCTCTATAATTAAAACTCTTTTTAATTCAGATCACATTTCCATCTTGATCAATGGATCTCACTTAGGATACTTCAATTACTCCAATGGTGTCAGACTAGGATATCCCCTATCTGAAATTATTATTTTTATTGTAGAATTCTAGTTAAGTCGTTTTCTCACTCAACTAGTTAACCAAAACAAGCTCAAACCTATTATTTCTTACAGAAATGTGAATTCCCCCACTCACCTCCTTTATGCAGATGACATCATTCTATTTTTAAATGGTGATATTAGAAACATCATAACTCTTAAAATTGTTCTCTCTCACTATGAGGAGGTCTCTTGTCAAGTCATTGGATGGCATAAATCCTTTATCTACTTTTGGAAAAACATTCCAGATGGTAGGAAATATGGTATTATCAATGAGCTTAACATCAAAGAAGGTAATATTCCCTTCAAATACCTTGGGGTTCCCATTTTCTGGGGTAGACCCAAATCTTTATACATCTGAAACATTCATGATCAAATTTTTAATCACCCTTCCACTTGGAAGGTAATATCTCTTTCTATGGAGGGGAGAGTATGTCTTGTCAAGTCTATCATTATCTCCAAATTGGTCTACTCGATGATGGTTTATAATTGGCTAGCTCGTCTCATTAAAAAAATGAATGTTCAGATAAAATATTTTGTTTGGACTGGAAGCACCTTGGATATAAAAGGTGTGACTATTCCTTGGCCTAAATGTTTTAAACCATTAGACATGGGTGGTCTTGGTATTAAAAAAATTAAACTCTTTAATGAGACCCTTCAAGCCAGATTAACTTGGAACCATATTCACAATGACTCCCCCTCGATGAATTTCATCAAAAATTGGTTCCATGATATATTGAAAAGAGGTAATAACAATTTCATGACTTCTTCCATTTCAACCTCTGTTAGAAACATGTAGGGAAATATTATGTCCATCTCTAGAAGGATTGTCTCTAGAAACTCTTCAATGAAATTATGGTAGGGGAACTGGACAGGTGATCCTCTTATCTCTTTGGCTTCCCTACAATATATTTTTGATAACATCAACACCATTGTTAGTAATGTTCTTAATTATCATATTGATACTCGTCATGACAATATTATTCAAATTAATGAAACTTACCCTTTTTCTACCTCAGATGGTCATTTGATTTGGGTACCTTCTCACAATGGGATGCTAAATTCAAAAAATTTCTATAAAAACCCCTTACATTACCCCGAAAATGACCTTAATTTGATTAAATGTTTTGACAAACCCTGGATTAATCCTTCAAGAATCACTCTTAATTGACATCTTGCCTACAACAGGGTTCCCAGTGATTCTTGTCTGCAAATTTTTGGAATCCATCATTGTTAAAAAATATTCCTTTGCAATCAATATAGAGAAGATTCTAATCACATATTTCTATCTTGTACTACTGACACTTCCCTTTTGAATTATATTTTTGACATCTTTGATTCTATATGATCGATTCATTACTCTATCAATGCCAAGTAAAATCATTTTTTTCTATGGATAACTGCCAATAAATCAGAGACATGTTCCATGATAGGGTTTCAGAGTTGATTCATGTAATATAGTATGATACAAAAAAAGTTCTTCAGAATAATTTTTCAAACAACATTAATGCGGGAAGAATGAGAATTCCCATCTCTATTTGAGAAGTTGTGATGATTCAGAAAGGGAATGATGACAACTATGGGGAAGATTTTATCATCTGGATACGTTTTCGGGTTGATGTCATTTCCATACAACTATAACGCACTTTGGATGTTTTCTGGAGACATCCACTACCATGTTGGACTAAAATCAATGTTGATGGAGCCTCTAAAGAAAATCTAGGACCCACTGGGTGTGGCTTCATCTTCAAAAATCATCTTGGTAGACGAAATTCTGAGTGTGATTCTTGCCATATCTTTATTCTTGCGCCAAGGATAAAACATCTTGTGGATTTAATGTGATTCTACTACAGTAGTGCAGGCTATTTTAAAGGGATTGATTCATCTATCTTGGCCTCTTACTACTCACTGGATGAATTGCCTTCACTCTATTCATGACATCAACTACATTGCAACTCATACCTATCGAGAATCGAATATGGTTGTAGATGATCTCTCTAATAAAGAAGTTGCTCAGGACATATCCTAGCTAGAGCAGCTCCTAGAAACATGACTCATTTGCATGTAAATTATTGTAATATGATTCCGTCTTTTAGACTCGTGTAATCTCTATTTTCAAATAAAATTTCTTTGTTCTTTTGACCAAAATTCCACCTTTCTAGAAAAAATAAAAAAAATCAATAAACCATGTTACTAAAACACGTGAACTTGTTTTCACATACTGATCATGGTATATTTAATCCTTCTCCCTACAATGATGAATATTTGACATCCTTACACAATTTCTATGCTAATATTTAACCATGAACAATCAAATCATAAAATAGAATATTCATCTCTATTTTACTTATCAAAAAATGGCTACCTCCATATTACTCATTTATATCATCTTGTTTCCATGTACCTCAATGTTTTAGTTTTTAGACCATGTCATAATACATGGGACACAATATATTGATTCATGTATTTCTTATCATCCATTAACCATCATCTACTTATCATATCACTCTAAATTTCCATCAACCTATAGTGAAAACTCAAAATTTTCCATTTTAAAATCAAAACCAACCGTATCATGATCATGTCCAAATAAATCATGTTTTTTCAAAATATTTTTAAAATCGTCACATGACCACTCTATAATGAATACATATTATGGGGGACAAAAATGTTGTAGAAATTCCCTAGAAAATATGACCACTAAAATTGATATATTATTTTCTAAACAATAAATATTTTTTTGAGTTTTATGATCGTGGTGTGTTGTGGACTACACCACAACATAAAAATATTTTTCTTACCTAAAACATATCCATGATCTATTACTTACTTCCAAGAACATATAAAATCCTAAATGATTTTCACATAAACTTAATTACCAAAATTCACATGAGTTTGAATATCATTCTAACATTAAAAAATTTCCAACAAAATATAAAATGAAATTCGTCAATAATATCCACTTCACATCACCTTTATTTAATAAACTTGACATTTATAGTACACACATGTTTTTGCTAGATTTAAC
This sequence comes from Viscum album, assembly GCA_963277665.1. NCBI lineage: Eukaryota > Viridiplantae > Streptophyta > Magnoliopsida > Santalales > Viscaceae > Viscum > Viscum album. Next base: position 1,658,784,191 of record OY728163.1, read on the forward strand.
TCTCAAAAATAGTACTATACATGGAAACATTAACCTTCATACTTTTCAATCCAAATTTACAAAAAAATTACTTTCAAAATTAACAATAAATGAAAAATAAATCATTATAATCCTTTTTGAGTTACTCAGTGTAATAAATAAAATTAATGAATAAAAATATTTATTTTTTTCATAAAAATAACTCATGTTTAATTTCAAATTGTACCTCAATATCTTCTTCTCAGAACATATTCAAAAAACATCCAAAATATCATTATAAATGTTCTGAATAAATTTTTAATTCTTAATCAAAAAACAAATTTATAACATTTTACACATTAGTTAAAAACTTATTTCATTCCCAACATTCACATTTTTCAAAAAATTCAAAAAAATATACCATCTCTTTAAGTAAAAAATTATATTCTTAAAATATATGTTATTATATCCCAGCTTGATAAAACAATAAATGAAAGTAAGATGAAGGATGAATTCCTTATACAGTAGCCTTATGAATAATTATTTTTATCTCTTATTATCGACCTTAATTTTTTAAAAATAGTGATTTGGAAATAGTTTAATAAATATATCAACCAATTTTTTCTTTTTTAGATCAGCCTCTAAGTTCCCCGCTTCTTTCTTAACCATTTATTTTATAAAGTGTTACTTGATATAAATGTGTGTAATAAGAATGTAAAACAATATTTCTTAAAATATTTATGGACATTAGATCTTCACAAAGAACTATTAATGGAAACTCCACTTACATCGTGAGTTCCTTAATATTTGTTTTTATCCCTATTAATTATGTTATTTCTTGAGTGTTAGAAACATATTTAACTTTTATTGAACTCTATATAATGGAAATTTTCTTATTTTTGTCTCAAGACAATAAATCTTCCACCAAGAAGAATAAACCATAGGATATAGAATCATGTCATCCACACATTTATCTTAATAAACAATGGTAAATCTACATTGATCTAGATTCCCATTTATATAATATGTTATCCTAAAATAATGAGTACATTTGGTATAACCTAGTTGTAACATCCCAGGTAAATAAAGAATATTACTTTTTTATATTTATTATTTTTTGAATTAAATGTTAATTTTACTTTAAAAGGGTTGCTATTCTCAATAGCATACCCGATACACAATAACTGGTTACTTTGAAATCTTACATTGCACACTAATAATATATTATTATTTTAAACGGTAGTTAACTCCTAGCCTTTTTATTGATTGTAATGAACAAAAATAACTAAAATATGATTATACATGATTTTTAAAGGTACTTTCATTATCCAATAAAAAGTTAGAGGCTTAAAATATGAATGAATCTAATTTTAAGAATAATTTACATTTAAAGGCTGATTTACCGCCTTTTAATGGAGAAACCTTTTTAAACCTTGTTTTTTCAACATTAATACATTATATATGACCAAATAAAATCATTCTTTAGAATGGGGACATCAAAATTTACTATGGGAAAATTTTTAGAATTTTTCCGATAATGTTCATTTTTTAATGAATAGTGAAAATCTTGCATTTTAATTCAAAACTATGTTTTAATAAAATTTATTTATATGGTTAGATTATCTTTTTAATTGGGTTTAGAGTTTAATTATAATATATTTTTACCATTTAATCCAATTTTGTTCATTGAAATTAATTTCACTTTGAAATTGGACATAAACAAGTATCAATCTTTTGATAGTTACTGTTTCCTAAAAACACACTATTTGTTTTGATAACGGGAATTAATTTTAAAATTAATTAATTCCACTTACATGTTTTGAATTTTTAAAAATAAAAATAATTTTTGAATTTGGAATATCATATATAGCTTAGGCTGAATTTTTGGTATTTTTCTGAAAAACTTCAATTTTTTATGAATAGTGAAACCACCTAGCGGTAGTTAAAAAAACTGACCTTTACATTTAAATGATATTTTACCACTTCTGTAAATTGAATTTCAAAAATACGACACACATTGTTGTTATAAAAAAGTAAAATGTGGTTCATTAAGAAGAAAATAATTTTTGGTGAATAGTAACTTGACTTTTATTTACCACTGTTAAAGGTAAATAGGGTAATTCAAGTTTAAAATAATATTATAATAATTAAAAAATACCTTAACACTTGTCCAAACCTTATTGGTTGAGTCATAAACTACCATGTTCATCTTTGGGTCGATTTCGGGACCCCATTGAGCCACATGAGAGTGATAATGACAATTTAGATTAATAAATTTAATGTAAAGACAAAATTGACATTAACAAAAATCATTAAGTAATTAATTTCTCTATGGTGTTATATAAGTTATATATTCTACTATAAATACTCATTGTAAAGATAAAAATCTTTCCTACATGATAGTATTTTTTTTATAATTTTTAGACAACAAATAAATTAAATTATTTATGACATAATAATAATGCAGTATTTACCTCAGTAATAAATCATTTAAATAAATAAGATTAAAATAATTAAAATAATATCCAAAACATGTCAAATTATGATTGGATGATCTTATTTCGACCATGAGTAATCTTATCTTCATCTTTAATGATTTTTGGACCATTAGAAACCGAATATAATTATATAATAAAATAATAGTTTCACACTTTCCAAAAGAGCCCCTCCTCCCCCTTATAAAAGGAGACCACTTCTAATCAATTCCTCACACCTCTAAAGCCATTTGGCTTGTCCAACCTCTGCCCAATTAATCTCCCTACATCTCTATCCACCCCTATAAGACATACCTTAGGCAGAAGGCACTTCAAGAAGTCCTTTTGGTTCAAACCAATGGAAGTAACCCAAATTAAAGGTAACCGTTTCTCTTAAATTGTTTTATTTTATTTTACTTATCCAACCCATAAACTCTTTTTATTATTTTATTTTGTAACAACATAAGTATCCTAAATATTCTAGGATGTTTTTATGAGAAGTATTCAAGCTACACTTACACACACCTCCATCTAATGGATGAAGAACATAATGTTTCTCTGGATGGAAAATTAACGCCTCACGAAACGATGATTGTTCAAATATCTCCAACCACCTCTCATGGTGGCCATTATGATGAAACTGTATTAATATATGATATATATATTATGTTTATGTTTTATTTATGCTTCTTTATTTTACATTTATATCATACCTTTGTTGTTTCCATAGTGGGTAAATACGATAATCTCATTTGAGGAAGTGCAGACTACCACCCCCTTATAGTGATTTGATTCGTTAATGCATTATGTGGGATGTATAAAAGATGAAGTTAATTATATTATATATGATATTATACTTGAATTATAATATACCTATGTATAATTATGTTTTATTTCCATTAAAATAAGAAATAGAAATGAAAGTAGCGTTCATGCGTATGTACGGCTTACCGTCTCCATGAACGGTGCATTTTATTTCTTACCTCTAAATGTTATATACTATTATAAATACATGTATATACTGGATATATATAATATATCTGATATCCAAAAAATTAATATCATTCTGTATATAATTAACCATTGACCACATGAAGAACATGTGATTATAAGAAGTCTATTCTTGACTCGAGTACCAAATATCGACAAAATGGATGTTATTAACTTAAATGGTTACGTAATGTTTATAACATGGTAATAATTGATATAAAAGTAATAATACACTTGAAAAAGGTTCTTAATCAAGTTGAAATTAACTTTTGTTTATTATTCAGGAGATTAAATAACTATCAAGTCAATTCGGACACGAGGTAAGGGATCCGACCTCTCTCTTTCTTTTCAAGTACTCTCTTTTATGTCATTTATTTTATGCTCCATGTTCTTATGTTGGAGGATGTTCTTTTATATTCTCCAAAATGTTATTTTTATTTTCATATAATGATAGAACCCCTATTACTCTCATCAATTCATTTTAAGAATTTTTAAGAGGCGTCATTTGGTTGCTGAATTTTTGTAAGGGATTTCCTTATCTCACATTTAATTATGTGAGATTTGATTTGTTCCCCACTTATTCATTTCATGTGGTGTATTCTGTACTTCCATTTTATATATATTATCATGATTCTCATTATATTCATGTTATTATGTTATTCATTTTGTGGTTATTAAATTTCGTTCATACGACTCAGTTGATTACAACATGGTAATGGGTTTCGTCTCACTTTTTATTCTCATGAGATTCATGCTATATTTGCCACTATTTCCTTTTGTGTGGTGTATGTACTGCCCATGATTGTACTCTTTATGTAATATAATTTCATTTATGAGTATTTACATCTTCATTATATGATCCTTCTTTCATGTGGTGTATGTTTTGTAAGTTACCAAATCGGTAAGGGAACTATTCACCCGACTCTTTATAAAGACTTCTTTTTGTGATATAATTTAATTTACAAATTATTATGTTGGGATATGTTCTCATAAATCCTTATTGATGTAAAATTTATATCCAGGTGATGAAATTCCATTTTTTTCTCATCAACTCAATTTCTTAATTTTAAAGTGATGCCGTTAGGCTGTCGAATTTTTATAAGGGAACCTCTTAACCCAATTTCAATTATATGGGCGCAACTTGTACTCATTGAATATGTCATCCAATTTATATGTGTGAATGACCTCTGATTGTTTTACACTTAATATCCACTTATATTGGGTGTATATATATTTCTCACACATAATTATGTGATTAATTTATCCTTAATTTAAAGATACCATCTTTATAAGGGATTTCATATCAATTTCCATTTCCATTGAGACTTCATTGTTGTTATGCACCAATTCACTCTTATATGGTGTATATACTGTCCTTTGACATATTATATCATGTATAACATTATTATCATGATATTATAAAGTTCTTATTAAATGTTATTATGCAATTATTTTTATTCAAGAGTCTCTCATTTTGATAAGAACTCTTTAACAAAAATATCATTTCTAAATGTTTTAAAGATTTATCATTCTAAATATTTATCTTTAATTTCCATGTTTTAAATATGGTTTTGAGTATTTATTTATATGGACATTAATGTTTTAAAATTATAATTCCATTAAAAGCATCAAAGTGGTGTGGGACACTTTGATTAAAAAATATTTTTTTAAATGGTTTTTGAAGATGGATTGATTGTTTCAATATATTGAAATTACTTCTTGTGATTGCAAATGAAATTTTATTGGTGAAATGTTTATATTTTAAATATTATATGTGTTATAATGGAACTTGGACATTTTATGGGTGGTTATGTGATACACCATATGATGGGTGGTGCCGTGAATACCAGGACTGGTGGTTACGTTATAACCTCCAATGCATTGGGTATGGAAGTCGGCCGTATGACTATTCCATTTATTAATATGTGTGGAAGTTGACCATATGGTAATTCCATTTAAGTATGTTTATGTACCATGTTACCTTTATAAGTTATGTGTTATTTATATGGGTTTTATGGTAATAATTTTGTTACAAAAGGGTAAGTAATGATCTTTTATTTAGTGAAGAGTATTTACTACTTCATAAAGGTGAAAAGTATTACATATGTTAAAGTATTCATGGTTTACTTGTTTTTTTGAAAAACTAACAGTTTTACTTCTTTGTGTATCCCTTACTGAGCTTTTTATGCTCATCCCATGTTTTGAAATGTTTTTCACAGTACATAATGTGGAATAGGGTCAAGGATGGGATCAAGGTAAATTCATGTTGTCTTAAACATGGAACTAGACATGACTTTTTTTTCAAGAGTTCATGTTTTGTAAAAAAAGGGATACTGGGTAGACATGTCTACTTTGTAATATAGTGAAATGTAATAGTTATGGCCTAACTCTCTAAAACTATAAACCTTAAAAGATCCTCAATATTAATTATTCATTTAATTCAAGATTATGTAATGTTTTACGGCTGGTTCCTTATACTAGTATCCACTTTTCTATAATAAGTTAGATTCCTTAAATATATATTGATAATGATCCCATATATGAAAATATATATAATTTCTAATATTAACTCTAAATAATAATAAATATTTATTATGAGTTTTATGAACTTAATTCAATTTTCCTTTATACCTTTATCATCATTGATATGTTTTAATCACCTAGAAATAGTGGTATAAACATACTTTAGCTCGTCTATTCCAATCCTCTCCAATAATTCTGACACATACATCCCTTGAGAATTGAATATATAATATTTATATTTAATAATTTAATTTATCAAACAGTACATAGTTTTTTCAAAATAGATATATAACATATCACATTAATTTTAGTATAAATAATCTTGTAAATATCTTATTCATTTTCAGTTAATATAATACCTCCCACATAAATAATAATAATAATAAAAGATGCCTATTCAATTTCATTAATGTATTGGTTGTTTTTCACTTTTACTTTTCTAAAATTTAACACCATTACAGATAATTCAATATTTTTATACCAAGCCCTATAAGATTATTTTAACTTATAAACTAAATTCTTTGAGATAGAAACAATTATTTCATCATATCTAAGAAATAATCCTATTGGATTCTCTGTATACACGTCTTCTTCAGGTTCTCCATTGTTAATCTTATACTAACATCCATTTAGAAAATCATGTATCATATTTGAGAAAAGATTGTACGAAAAATAATTTTTTTCAAGGCCTGAAATTGATCTAAATTTCTCATCCAGGTATATTCCATCATCCTAATAATAACCATTGGTAATGGGCCATTGTTTCTTTCTGATCACCTTACATTCTTTAGTCAAGTTATACAGAACACCCACTTTGTTCCAATAAAATTATTATTCATAATTTTAGATAACAAAACCCAGAGTTTTTATTTTAAGTAAAATCAAATTTTAATTCATAAAATCTACCCAATCATAGTGTTATAATTCTTCGCATACACTTCTTTTCATGATTGAAAAACAAGATATTTTTTCCATAAAGTTACCTGACGTCCATCCATTTTTTTAAGATTACCAATGATTTTATAGAATAGAAAATTATTTATAAACCATAGATGAACATAATTTTACTATTATCAATAAATGTAAAAGGGTGAATCATCATATTCCTTATAATAATCACTTGTATCATCTATATTTCCATGATTTTCAAGTTCTTACCCCACCAAATATTCTGCATCTATATCACTTCAAAACTTTATATTTGCTATCCGAACCAAATTTATAAGTTTTAAAATACATCAAAATTATAAATATCAATAAATTTACATTTTTTATCTTAAGGCCTCATCCTGAATGACTATGAAACAAGTAGTCGGACAGGTCTCTACATGGACTCAGCTGCTACCAAATGTTTTCAGAGGCTACCGACTAGCAGCAAGGGTCTAATAATGGTATAGTGGGGTGACTATAACTTGATGATTAGATTATCATAGCAGTATAATAGATAAGGAATCCAAAAACAACATTTTAAGTAGTAATGATAAAAATTTCCAAAAATGTGGAATATGTATATAATAAATTAGAAATGGTGGCCAATGGAAAATATATACTAGTATGCATGCACTTATGGATTATTGTTAAAGATGTAAGAAACAATAACTTGATAGGGAATAAAATAGAAAAAAAGGCTATAATCCCAAAGGATTACTCCTTGAGCTATCTGAGTACCATCTCATTCCAGTTCTCCTAAGCATCTATGTATAATTCAAAACACAACCAATTATTCAAGGATCCTTATCCTGCAAAAATGAGGTCTGATCAAGTACCACATGTACAATGGTGGCTCCATTAGGTTGTTATATATACGTAGTAGTCCACCACCAATGGTAACAAAATCTTGATCCAGTTAAAAAATATAAAATAAGAAGTGGGTAGGTATATCACAAGTAAACTCGGAATGAGAAATAAATAAATAACCAAGTTGATTTTATATTTCATAAAAGAAACATGGCCCTACCAAACCTGCAATATCTTATACCAGAAATTTATGAACCATAAAAAACCTATAAAAATGAGATATAGGGGAAGTGATTAGCAAATGTCATAAAACATGTATCATGTGATGGACTGAATCCAAGAATGTTATTTGGAATGGCAGGAATTTACCTAGACCAAAAGATATTTATCATCAGCATTTACAACAAAAGTAATTACTAAAATTAAATTAAAACATATCATCCCACTTAAGGTTAACATTTACAAGAAACTCATTCATCACACTTAGTGTTCCATAAAATCTCACTAACATCAGAGTCATTCCAATATGATCCATCAATGGTCTTTTAAGTTTCACTCCTATCATAATGTGAGACAATCACCATTGTCCCCATACGTAGTATCTCACATAGAGGATAGAGTCTGACTCATGGAAAAGTATTACCATCTAGCCACCAATCCTATTCAAGCTTTTTCCCCTAGGGAACCGTTACATCTCATGTTTATGTAATAATAATTCATGATGAGCTCATGTAGGTGTACCAGTGTCACCCCTGACATATAAAAAATTAATTATTGTAGATGATCAAAAGAACGTTGATCTTATACTTGGAGTTACATGGAAGGAAATCCATTTATCTCTCATTAATTTCATAACTCATTTAATCAGTTGAATAAAAAAATAAAAAAATTTCATATCAATGAGAATTTAATAATATGAAAAAGTTTTCTTTAAGAGGTATACACCCATTTTCAATTTCTTTTTTGAATAAAAAGGGATACATAAAGAATTAATACAAAAAAAACACAAATGAATTCCATAGAGACACCCATTCAATAAGGCCATGTGAGTCCTAACACATATATCACATTAAAATTTATTATAGTTCACCTCATTGAGGTTTTTTATTAGAAAAAATGAATATCATAATTAAAATGATATATTTTTTCACCTTAGGCAATCCAATAATGTCACAATAAATAAATACACCGCTTAAAAAGTTTATTTAAAATATTAAAGCAACATTATTTAATACTTAAATAAAAAATTACATTTATAGGGGGTGGCACTAATATGGGCATACAGAATTTTGAAACTGAGACTAAACAACCCGATCTTAAAGTGGTCATTTTAGTTGAGTTTATATCATTCTAATTCACTAATAAGGTCTTGAATATATCATAAGGCAAGCTAGGAAATTTAATTCAAGGAAAAATAATTTTTTAAGTGACACTGGTTAAGTCTGGCATGCAGCACAATGGAGACATATTAAAAAGTGGGAAAACACGATGTAAAATCTATAGACTACATACCATATACCATGGATGACTCACATGTCCAATATCATTCTAGGATTCAGTCTATATTTGATGAAATTGATTAAATGGATTAATTCCCTAAAAATAATGAAAATTAGCTCTCATAGTGGCAATTTTTTTGAAAGTGGATGAAATAGAAGATGGAATGAACATGATTCCTAGACTCACTAAGGGATACCGAACACACTTGATTGCACTCGAATCAGATGATGGATAGAGGATATCTCTCCAAAGAAATATAGAATAGAAGAGCTCCCATGGTGAGATACTATAAGAGTAGGAACATAAAATAAGGGATATCACAAATAAGTCACGTGGGGAATATTGGTAATTTTCATCCACATTAATGAGGTGAATTGTTTGTCCACATAGATGATTAAACCAACAGTGAACCATGCCAGTCCCATTTTTTAATGAGGGGTGTATCATTATTCATACAAACTATTTGGAAATCCATGTGAAAAACGTGATGTACCCTCTGTCAAAGAGACTTTCAATTGGTGTATGGTCATGTGGCTCCTCCTACATAGTTTGAGAAAACCATGTGGGACCTCTACTTCCACTGGATCTACTACACGGTTTCATCTTGTAGGAAAAATGGTTTTAGACATACCTTATGACCTAACATGATATTCCAAATCCTATTTTTTAGTTTTCAAAGATAGATACTCCAAAAACATGATCGTAAACCTGAGGAACCACTCTGGCCTTCATCCACTTCTAAAAACAACACAATAGGGAGTTCCAACTATCAAAATTCAATTTCAAAGCTTGGTTGTTAGGTTCACCCATCCTCTAAATTCCAATATTCAAATTCATTTGAAATTTCATCCATCCTTAAAACAAGGGACACAATAATATCCCCACCATAAAACATATAATCAAAAAAAAATTCATGGGGAAGCATCAAAAATAACACCATACCCACTCAGGCTGTGAAGTATGGTTCAAACAACCATGTTTCAATTAAAAATTCCTAATTCAATAATAAGAAGCATTTTTTCATATGACATGTGAGCCATTAAACTCAAGAAAAGTCTCATTTTCATAATTGAAACACCAGGACAGGACTTACCCAAGAATGTTTAACTCAAGACACGATCACATCTAAGGACATGATATGGTTTTCATTTAATTTAAATTTTAGAATCTTGATCGAACAAGATTAAATTGGTTATGTAATTTTTCCATTGAAAATCCTACACTGACCCCATAATTCACCTTACCCAACAAGACAGAGTGACTAAAATAGTTCCACAATTACATCATCTATTCTATAAAGAGGTCATAAATCATTCCACTCTTAGATGACTATTGTCAAATATTTTTGGCATACTTGGTCTATGTATCAATAATGGAAAATGATAACCTCCCTTAAGGAACCACATGCTTACATCAAGCACGTCCACTGAACCCCCTAATCGTTACCTATAAATGTTTCTTGTCTGAAATATCAATTGATCACTTATGTTGTTGTCCATCAGTTTGAACAATGATGTATACCCAATCCAATAAATTCGGATTTTCACCCTCAAAGAACCTCATTCTAGTCCGAATAAAGTTTAATGTTACCTCAAAATCGTAAACTAGATTTCAAGGAGCTCATCCATGATAGTCCATAACAGTATATTACAATAGAGCTATTGATACTAGTCGAGATGTCCATGAATCAAGGAACATTTACCAATCCTAAAGAGGCATCATCCAGGTGATCCTATCAAAGTAAAATAGTTGGCATTTATAGTATACCCAATGTGATCCTAAATGGGAACCCATGTATCACTCAAGTCGATGTATTCATTTATAGAAACCATGCTTCTCATGTAAAACTCTAAATAAGACTATTTAACTGTCCTGACGATGTTTAAAATTTAGCACATCTTATAAACGATGCACTATATATTTATCTATATGATATCAAAATAGGGACCATGATCATATCAAAATAAGAGTACAGTAAGAGGGTTTGAATAATTACTATAATTACTAGAGAAACATCCATCATACCCAGGACGAGGTTCTGGGTATGGTTTCAACCCGACCATGCCCAAAAATTGAGGGGAAGAGTAGTCAAATCTACAATGATCAACTTATTCTCAAAAATGCTTACATTGACCGGTTGATGCATCATCACAACCAACCATGATGACAATACCACATATGTAATCCCATTCCCTCTTGAGCACAAACAAAAATTCCATGCTTGACTATTGATGATTTCAATGGTTACAGACACACCAAACTATTTATCATTATGATGCCTCATAAGCGCCGACATAATTCAAAATCCCTGAGCCAAAACAATATTCAAAATTGGTATTGACCATTTCTAGATGGTCTTTCTAGGAGGTGTAACATTCCCTCATAAAGACACACATTAGAGATATTAACACAATGATCCCCACCTAAATAGTGTCCATGTTGACATTTAGTGAAAAAGGGAGCTCATACCATGGTACATGCCCCATTAATCATTGACTAAGGGTCATGGATGTGACCAGAACATTGTTATCAAGTGTTAACAAGAATCAAAAAAATGCGCATGCAAAAAAAAGTGTGTTAAAACCGATTTTCTCTAGGAGTGTGCATGACACTTTTCCTGATTTACAAGAACGTGTTCTATAGAATCTAGCATGAAAGAAAGAACAAATCAACCAGCATGTCGAAACACCTAATCCTTTTACAACTCCATCCCAGGAATTAGGTTGGGTCTATTTTTTCTTAATTCCTAGATCACTGTACCTTAGAAATGACTTGTTATTCCACAATTGTGGTTCAAGGATCATATGATTGTCACCAAACCCAATATTTCATTGTACCATTTTTAGAAAATCCATAGTGTTATGTGTATCAATTCATAGGACCTTGAGTTATAAAAATAAAATATAACATCCATGATATTATCCATAGAAGTATCACCCTATGAATCCCAGTATCTTAAGGCCCATAAGAAAAACCAACTTAGTGGCATATTACCCCATATGACAGTAAAGTAGACTGATGACCTCCTGATTCTTATAACACTGAATAGAAGGAATTGAAAGTTCAAATGACCAACTATGTGGCTGAAAATTCTCTAGATATGTCTAACCTTATAAAACAAAGAAATACATTATTTTCCCACCCATAAATGGTTCGTAAAATTGAAATACCGCTCTTCAAACCCAACCGTCATTTAGAAACTAAGAGTCCTACCTTGGAAAGATGGTATAAGTCCCCGACCTTAAAACATTACATAATCATGAATTAAATGAATAATTTACATTGAAAATCTTTTCAGGTTTAGAGTTTTAGAGAATGAGGACATAACTATTACATCTCAATGATTACAAATTAGACACATCTACTCAGTTTCCATTTTTTAACAAAATAAAAACTCTTAAAAAGAAACATGTCTAGTTCCATGTTTTAGACAACATGACAATTCCTTGATCCCATCCTTGAACCTATTCCACTTCATGTCATGTGAAAAACATTTCAAAAACATGGGATGAACATAAAAATCTCAGCAAGGGATATAAAAATACTAAAAGAAAACAGTAGTCCATGTATACATAAGAATCAATGAAATCATACTTTACTCATAAAACATAATCACTTTAACATACCTCGTAAAATCAAAATATTTATTGATAAATCATAGAAATCATAAGACATAAAGGTAAACTGAGGCATTCATAAAATTCTTACGTAGAGAGTAATCTTCATGGTTACATTTGGAATACTCATAACAGTGTATTCCCTAAATCTCTTTGGAGAAACCTTAGCATTTAAATAAATCATGTTACCCAATGCATTGGAGAGCTATCTTAGGCTCACCTTCCCTTAGTTTATCATGGAACCACCTGACTTCATAAACAATGCCAAAGAACTATAACATAATCGTATCACATAAAACATGCATAAAAGACATAACATTTCCACATTTCAATTACAAGATATCAATACAACACATTGATATAATCAAAACATTATTGAAAACATTTTCAATACCAATATAAAATAAAAGTAAAAAATGGTAATTATTTTTCATTTAAAAAATTTATGGCTTGTAGAGGAAGCCGAAACTCAAATAATGGTTACAGCTGCGGAGAATTCATTATCGCTGCATACATAAGACAATCACATTCCCTTTTTTCATTTAGTAAAACGCTTCATGTAAAAATATTTCTTTTTAATGAAATTAAAAGTCAAAATGGTTTATTATACATCTAATAAAAGAAGGTTGTACATAAATTGAAGTGTTCCTAAACAAAAGAAGATTGAGATGAAGTCCCGTAAAAAGATGGTATCATTGGATTAAGGATAAATCAATTACATTATTATGTGTGAAAAATATAAATAAACTCAATATAAGTGGATATAAAGTGTAAAACAATCTGAGATCATCCACACGTATTCATAGTATGAAATAATCAAGAAGTAGAGGTTGAACCCAAAGAATTGAAATTGGGTTAAGATGTTCCCTTACAAGAATTCGACAGCCTAACGACGTCACGTTAAAATTCATAAACTGAGTTGATGAGAGGTAAAAAGGGTATCTCATCACTTGGACATAATGGTTACATAAATAAGGATATATAAGAACATATCACAACATACGAAGATGTAAATTAAAATACCTAACAAAAATAAGTCTTTTAAAAAGAGGAGGGTGAAAGGTTCCCTTACCGATTTGGGTAACTTTCGAAATTTACACCCCATTAAAGAAGGACTATACAACATTTATGTAAATACCCATAAATGATTTTATATTACACAAAGATTATAATAATGGGCAGTACATACACCACTCTAAGGATATAGGGGAAATTATAGCATGAATCTCACAGGAAAAAAAGTGAGATAAAAACCCCTTATCTCGTTGTAATCCATCATGTTGTATGACCAAAAGATAATAAGAAACAAATTAATCATAGAATACCATGAATAGAATCATGATTATATATATCAAATTGAAGTACACAATACACCACATGAAATAAATAATTGGCGAAAAATGAAAATCTCACAGAATTTAAAGTGAGATAAGAAATCCCCTTACCTCGTGTCCTACCAGACTCACTTGTATGTTCCTTGTTCTTCCTAAATGATAAACATCAATTAATTTCTACTTCATTAAGAAAATTTTTCTTCAATTTTATTATTACTTTTATATCACCTATTAACTTTATATAAAAATTATTTAATTTTTTGAGTTCATAATGGACATTTCGTCATTGTTCGGAACTTGAGTCAAAAAAAGGACTTCTTATAATTATATGATGTTCATGTGGTCCAAAGATCATTAAATACAGAATTATATTCATAATTTATATGTTATATATATCAAATATATTCATTATATAAATGTACTTATAATATTACATTACATTTGGAGATAAGAAATGAAATGCACCGTTTATGGAGACGGTAAGCTGTACGTACACATGAATGCTACTTTAATTTCTATTTCATACTTTAATGGAATGAAAAAATAATGATAAATAGGAGTATTATAATTAAATTAAATTATATATGTTATATATGTTACATAATTTCATAAATTAAATTCTTTATAAATTCCATGTTTGGCATGAATGAGTCACATCACATGAGGAGGTGGTTGTCCACACTTCCTCATATGAAATTATCGCATTTGCACAACATGAAAAGCATAAAGGTATGTTTTAAATATTAAATACAGAAGTATAGAGAGGAAATAAATATAATATATATCATATATAAGTATTGTTCCATCATAATGGACACCATAAAAGGTGTTAAATGAATATTGAACAATCATCGTTTTGTGAGGCAGTAATTCACCACCCACAGAAACAGTATGTTCTTTAACCATTAAACGGAGGTGTGTGTAATTTTATGTAGAATCATTATCATAAAAAAATCCTAGTATATTGAGGATACTTATAATATTTTGTGATCAAATAATAATAGGATATTGGTGAGTTAAAAAGGAAAATAAAAGAAAGAAACTCGAGAGAAGACATTACCTCTAAATCTGTAAACTCTTTTTGATTTGAGCCAAAGGCTTCCATGGAAAGACTTATGCCCAAGGTGAGGCTTCTAGGAGTGATATAGGGATGTGTGGAGATAATATGATAAGAGGTTATATGATCCAAGTGCTTGAGAGGTGTGGGTAAGAGGGTAGAGGTGAGGGGCCTTTTATAAGAGGGAGGAGGGTAACTTTTGGAAAGTCTTGAAATGTTACTTTATTATAAAACGGTTTTTTGATTTTAAAGGTCCCACAATGATATATTAATAGGATAAGGTGATAAGGGTTCGAAATACATCCATCCAATAGGTTTTTGACAAGTGTATGTCTTAGATTTTACCATATCTTTTCATTTTATTTAAATCGTTCATTAATGAAGTTATCACTGCATCATCATGGTGTCATAAATAAATTTATTTATTTAATGTCTAAAAATTATAAAAAAAATACCATGATGTATGAAATATTTTTATCTTTCAAATAAATATTTATAGTCTAAGATATCATTTATGTAATCAAAATTATAATTGTTTTACTTAGGATGTACAATCCTTTGTTATATTTCTCTTCTTTTTTTTTAAAAAAAAATAATGTCATAAATGTCACTATCACACTCATGTGACTCCATGGGCCCTAAAGATCGGTAAAAATCTTCCCACGGTCATCCATGACTCAAAAAAGAGGATTTGGACACATTTTGGGGTCATTTTATATTATTATGATATTATTTTATTACCCTTAACTACCCGATTACTAATTAATAACGATAATTAAAGATAATTACCGTTGATACTATTCATAATGTCCAAAAACAAAAGAGTCTTAATTACATAATTTTGACCTTATGATTCCAAATATTGAATCTATTTTACCAAATTACAGATACATTAATAGCATTAATTAATTTAAAAATAATTCTCATTGTCACAACCAAAGACGGGTTTTTAAGAAGTAAAATTTATCAAAAGATTGACTTGTTTTTACATCAAATTGAAAAGTGAAATTACATCCAATGAACAAAATTTTATTAAGTGATAAAAATATAATTCAATTAAACTTTAAAACCAATTAAAAGGACAATCTAACTATATAATTAAATTATATGAAATAGTAGTTTTGAAGTAAAATGCCGAATTTTTCACTATTCATTAAAAATGAACATTTGTCAAAAAAATACCAAAAATTTATCCAAAGTAAATTTGATATTCCAAATTCAAAAATTATGTCCATTTTACCAAATTCAAAACAAAGAAGTTTAATTACTTAATTTAATAATTAATTCCCACTGTCAAAACAAATAGCATGTTTTTAAGAAATAATATCTATCAAAATATTAACACTTTTTTATGTCCAATTTCAAAGTGAAATTAATTCCAATGACCACCATTTGATTAAATGGTAAAAATATATTTTAACTATACTATAATGCAAATTAAAAAGATAATCTATCCATATAAATAAATTCGATTAAAAGAAGGTTTAGAATTAAAATACAGCATTTTTCATTATTCATAAAAAATGAACATTATCGAAAAAATAACAAAAATTTACACATAGTAAATTTTGATGTCCCAATTCATAAGAAAGATTTTATTTTGTCAAATATAACATATATAATTAAAAAAAGTAGTTTTAAAAAGGGTTCTCCATCAAAATGTGGTTAATAGACTTTTTAAAGAATATTAGAATATTTATTCTTAAAATTGGATTCATTTGCATTTTAAGCCTCTATCATTTATTGTGTAATTGTTAAAATATTTAAAAAACATATATAATAATTTTTTAGTTAGTTCTGTTCAATCCCTCCAATACAAAGACTATGTTTTAAATAACAATTAAAATAATAATATTATATTATTAGTGTGCAACATAAGATTTCAAAGAAACTCATTGTTGTGTATTGGGTATGCCATCGAACATAGCATTCACATTTAATGTAATATTAATATTTTATTCAAAAGTAATAATAAATATGAAATTTTCATATTCTCTATTTTCTTGGGATGTTACATCCTTCCCCCTTTTGGGAATTGCGTCCTCGTATTTTTAAAATTGGGCTTGAAAACTTCATTGAATGCCCCACATCGTAAAAAGAGTAAATTAAACTATCACTTTAAAAGAAAGAAAGAAAAGTACAAAGGTCACCCGGGACAACAGATACTAGGATTCCATGAAAACATGGATATGGAAGAGAAAACCAAGGGTCAAGTTCTGATGGAGAGTGATACAAAATATGTCTAGGAGATAGTTAACCACCAGAAAATCACAAACTTGTGATGGGTTAAACGGTATTTGATTCCCCAGTAGGAATAGTTAACAGACAATTTTTTTGTTTTATGTTACTTTTTATTGTGGAATTTCTTTATGAGCTTAACTAAATCATAATGAATCATACTTACTTGTCATGTAGACTTTCATCTCTTACTATATTTCTTACACAAACTCATATTTTCTCAAAAAGATGAGTAATTAGGAAGACTTGTTCACATTAAGAGCAATATAATCAACTTCTTGAGAATCACCTAATCCAAAAAAGATTAACTATATATTTCCAATGTATTTAAACCTTAATCAAAACAAAAATTGTTAGTAAAAGATCAGAAAATCCACAAAAAGGATAATCCTTTATAAAAAGAAATACTACTCTTAATCTCCAATATTCAACAAAAAGAACCCAAGGTTCAGGAAAGACCATTAAATAATCTGCTATCCATAAAATTCATTAAAGTAATCAAAACTAAGATTGAAACCCAAATATCTGAAGGATTTAATCACATAGTCTTCCAAGTTAAATCTTAACATTTATCTCCAAATAACATCAGTTACTCTTAAAGTATTGTATTGAAAAGTAATTAACCTAATCATGTACCCTCCATGATAGGTTAATCATTTCCATAGATAACCAAAAATCAACTTATTACAGATTCATAAGATCATATAACTAAAAATAATTAGTCATACTAACCTGGGACTTCACGTAGTCTAGTGGTAAGCGATAAATACCGGTCACACTTTGGTTGTGGGTTCGATTCTCGTAGCTTCGTCCGACGCGATGAGTTGTCACACGGTATGTGTGTTGTCCCTTTTTAAAAACTATATAATTTTATAACATACCAAAAAGTGAGATAAATTCATCAAATAGAACCTTCATTTCCACATAAATAGTATATTTTTATCCCTTTGAAACATTTTCCTAGGTGTTTCTTTCCACATCTTTGACACATAGGTTTTTGAACATACTTACCTTTATGATTATTACCTGATCTTTTGTAGGGATTTGTTTCTCACATAAATTATGCCTTATAAAAATCACTAAGGTTCGGGAGGTCAATCATGACTCCAGATAGTTGGTTGAGAATAACCACAAGAGTTCTTATTTCAGCTCCCATATCATTCAGCTGTTCATTTGGAAAATCATCACAGTTTTCTTCACATCCACTGTTACTTTGGTGCCTGCAAGATCCAACCATTTACTAAAACCAAAAAGGTCAGTGTGAGTATATCAGTAAAATAATAATAATATGACTCTTAAACTCATTCACTTTATCAAAAAAATATGACTCTTTCTGAAATCCTAACCATTATAGTAATTTCACTTAAGCTTAAAGAACACCCTAACCTCTAAAGTTATCTAAACCTTCCTCTGATACCAACTATAAGTCCCCATCATTAAAACATTACATACTCATGAATTAAATGAATAATTCACATTTAGAATCTTTTCAGTTTTAGATTTTTAGATAATTAGAACATAACTATTACATCTTAATGATTACAAAGTAGACACATCTACTTAGTTTTATTTTTTTCACAAAATAAAAACTCTTACAAAGAAACATTTCTAGTTCCATGTTTTAGACAGCATGAAATTTCCTTGATCCCATCCTTGACCATATTCCACTTTATGTCCTATGGAAAACATTTCGAAAACTTTGGATGAACATAAAAATCTGAGTAAGGGATATAAAAATATGGAAAGAAAACATTATTCCATGTACACATAAGAATCAATGAAATCATACTTTACTCATAAAACATAAGAACTCTAACATACCTCATGAAATAATAAGATTTATGGATAACTCATAGAAATAATAAGACATAAAGGTAACCTTAGGCATTCATAACATTCTTACATAGGGAGTAACCTTCATGGTTACGTTTGGAATACCCATCAAAATATATTCCATAAATCTCTTCAAAGAAACCTTAGCGTTTAACTCCTTTACATTACCCAATGAATTAGAGAGCTATCTCGGGCTCACCCGCCCTTAGTTTATCACGGAACCACACGACTTCATAAACAATTCCCAAGAACCGTAACATAATTGTATCCCATAAAACATTCATAAAAGAAACATAACATTTGCACATTTCAATCACATGGTATCAATAAAACACATTGATATAATCAAAACATTATCCAAACCATTTTCAATACCAAAATAAAATAAATGTAAAACATGGTATTTATTTTTCATTTAAAAAATTTATGGCTTGTAGAGGAAGCTAAAACTCAAATAATGGTCATGGCGGCGGAGAAGTCGTTGTCGCCGCATACGTAAGACAAAAACATTCCATTTTGTCATTTAGTAAAACACTTCAGGTAAAAAGATTCCTTTTGAATGAAATTAAAAGTAAAAAGGGTTAGTTATATAACTAATAAAAGAAGGTCATATATAAATTGAAGTATGCCTCAATGAAAGGAGATTGAGATGAAGTCCCTTATGAAGACGGTATCCTTAGATAAAGGATAAATCAATTACATAATTATGTTTGAAAAATATAAATACACCCAATATAAGTGGATATTATGTGTGAAACAATCATAGGTCATCCACACATATTCATAGTATGACATAGTCAAGAAGTATAGGTTTAACCCAAATAATTGAAATTGGGTTAAGAAGTTCCCTTACAGAGATTCGACAGCCTAACAACGTCACTTTAAAATTCAAAAAATGAGTTGATGATAGATAAAAAGGGTATCTCATCACCTGGACATAAAATTTACAGTAATAAGGATATATAAGAACATATCCCAACATAATAATATGTAAATTAAATTACCTAACAAAAATAAGTCTTTTAAAAAAGGAGGGTGAAAGGTTCCCTTACCGATTTGGGTAACTTTCGAAACGTACACCCCATGAAAGAAGTACTATACAACGTTGATGTAAATACCCATAAAAAATTATATTACACAAGGAGTAGAATAATGGTAAGTACTTACACCACTCTAAGGTGATAGTGGAAAATATAGCATGAATCTCACGGGAATAAAAGTGAGATTAAAACACCTTATCTCATTGCAATCAATCACATCGTATGACCAAAACATAATATAAACCAAATGAATAATAGAATACCATGAATATAATCATGATAATATATATCTAATGGTATTACACAATACACCACATGCATTAAATAATTGTAAAACAATGGAAATCTCATGGAATTAAAAGTGAGATAAGAAATCCCCTTATCTCGCGTCCGACTTGACTTGCTTGTATGTTCCTTGTTCATACTGAATGATAAAATTAAATTAATTTATACTTGATTAAAAATATTTTTAAAGTTTATTATTTCTTTTATATCACTTATTAACTTTCTATAAAAATTATTTAATTGTTTGAGTTCGTAATGGACATTTCGTCGATGTTCGGAACATGAGTCAAAAAAAGGACTTCTTATAATTACATGATTTTCATGTGGTAAAATGTTCATTAAATCCTGAATTATATTCATAATTTATATGTAATATATATCATATATATCCATTATATATATGTAATTATAATAGTATATAACATTTGGAGATAAGAAATGAAATGCACCGTTCATGGAGGAGGTAAACCGTATGTACGCATGAACAGCACTTTCATTTCTATTTCATACTTTAATGGAATAAAAACATAATGATAATTAGGTTTATTATAATTAAAGTATAGTATATATGTTATATATGTTATATAAGTTAATAAATTACATTCTTTATAAATTCCATGTTTGGCATGAACGAGTAACATCACTTGAGGGGGTTGTTGTCCACACTTCCTCATATGAAATTAACGCATTTCCATCACATGGAAAGCATAATGGTAAGTTTTAAATATAAAATACAGAAGCATGGGGAGGATATAAATATAATATATATCATATATAAATACATTCCCATCATAATGGCCACCATGAACGGTGTTAAAAGAATATTGAACAATCATTATTTCGTGAACTAGTAATTCGCCACCCATAGAAACGTTATATTCTTTAACCATTAGATGGAGGTGTGTGTAAGTGTAGGTAGAATAATTATCATAACAACATCCTAGTATATTGAGGATACTATTGTTATTATGGTATCAAATAATAAGAATACAGTGGTGAGTTAAGCAGGAAAATAAAGGAAAGAAACTCGAGAGAAGACATTACCTCTAAATCGGGTAACTCTTTTTGATTTGAGACAAAGGTTTCCTTGGAAATACTTCTGCCCAAAGTGAGGCTTTTAAGAGTCATATAGGTATTTGGAGAGTTAATATGAGTATATTTTAGACGAGCCATGGGAATGAGAGGTGGGGGTAAGGGGGTAGAGGTGGGGGATTTTTATAAGAGGGATGAAGGTCACTTTTGGAAAGACTTGAAATGTTACTTTATTATAAAATGGTTTTCGGATTTTAAAAGTCCCACAATGATATATTTAGAGGATAAGGTGATAAGGGTTATAAATACACCCATCCAATAGGTTTTTGACAAGTTTAAGTCTTAGATTTTACCTTATCTTTTCATTTTATTTAAATCATTCATTAATGAGGTAATCACTGCATCATCATGGTGTCATAAAACAATTTATAAATATAATGTCTAAAAATTATAAACAAATACCATGATGTAGTAAATCTATTCATATTTCCAATGACTATTTATATTCTAAGAGATCATTTATGTAAACAAAATTAAATTTGTTTTACTTAGGATATACAAACCTTTATTATATTTCTATTTTTTTTTAAAAAATGTCATAAATGTCACTATCACACCAATGTGACTCCATGGGCCCTAAAGTTCGGTAAAAAGCTTCCCATGGTCATCCATGACTCAAAAAAGAGAATTTTGACACATGTTGGGGTCATTTTATATTATTATGATATTATTTTATTACCCTTATCTACCTGATTACTAATTAATCACGATAATTAAAGATAATTACCGTCGTTACTATTCATAATTTCCAAAAAACAAGAGTCTTAATTACACAATTTGGACATTCTGATTCCAAATATGGAATCCATTTTACCAAATTCCAAACACATAAATTGCAGTAATTAATTTTAAAATAATTTTTATTGTCACAACAAAAGACAAGTTTTTAAGAAGTAAAATTTATCAAAAGATTGACTTGTTTTTTACATCCAATTGAAATTTGAAATTTATTCCAATGAACAAAATTGTATTAAATGATAAAAATATAATTCAATTACACATTAAAACAAATTAAAATTAAAATCTTAATATATAATTAAATTAGATGAAAAAACAGTTTTAATGTAAAATGCAGTATTTTTCACTATCCATTAAAAATGAACATTTGTTAGAAAAATACCAAAAAAAGTATCCAAAGTAAATTTAATATTCCAAATTAAAAAATTATGTCCATTTTACCAAATTAAAAACATAGAAGTTTCATTAATTAATTTTATAATTAATTTCCACTGTCAAAACAAATAGATTGTTTTTAAGATACAATATCTATCAAAAGTTTGACACTTGTTTATGTCCAATTTCAAAGTCAAATTAATTCCAATGACCACAATTGGATTAAATGGTAAAAATATATTTTAACTATACATTAATACCATTTAGAAAGGTAATATAACCATATAAATAAATTATATTAATAGGAGGTTTTGAATTAAAATACATCATTTTTCATTATTCCTAAAAAATGAACTTTATCGGAAAAATAACAAAACATTACACAAAGTAAATTTTGATATCCTGATTCAAAAGAAGGATTTTATTTGGTAAAATATAGCATATCAAATTGAAAAAAAGTAGTTTTAAAAATGGTTCTCCATTAAAAGGCAGTTAATTGACCTTTTAAAGAATATTAGAATATTTATTCTTAAAAATGAATTCATTTCCATTTTAAGCCACTATCATTTATTGGGTAATTATTAAAATATTTAAAAAACGTATATAATAATTTTGTAGTTAGTACTCTTCATTCCCACTATTACAACGGCTAGGCGTTAACTACCATTTAAATTAAAATTATTATATTATTAGTGTGCAACATAACATTTCAAAGAAACTCATTGTTGCGTATTGGGTACACCATCGAACATAGCATTCCCTTTAAAATTAATATTAATATTCTATTCACAAATATTAATAAATATTAAAATTTCAAATTCCTGACTTACCTGGGATGTTACAGATGGCACTTCACACAAAATTTGTTCATAAAAAACCATTAGGTTATTTAATGATAATAGGGTCCTACCTACAATAAGATATCCCCAAGAAAAACCATAAATAATTGGCTCGAAAATATATCATTCCTACAAAAGGTCTCTAAGAATAAGGGCCTGTCATTTTGATGCAATTTTATGATAAGTGGCCAACATAAAAGGATCATTTTCTCATATTAAGGAAACACTCAGGAAAGATTTAGAATACCCTTACTCTTGGGTCAAATCTAAGAACGCCACTTACAATCACATTTTACATCTTCACACCAATTAGTATTTTTTCTTTAATCATTTTAATGGATCTAATTATCATAAATTACCAATTAGGAAAAAAACATTATTGTATGTACTTTATTTAGAAAATTTCATTTTCAATGTGCAAAATATATTAAACATACTTTTGGAGCATTACTTACTAAATAGAAATCCTATAAAATTAGTAAATTTATCATATAGATTCCATTTTAAAACACTATTTATTTATTTATGATTATTCATAATGGAATTAGTTAAATAAAAGGGCTACTAAAACATATAGAGGAATGAACCCTTTAGGGTGTAATTGGAATTTTAATTAGCCCAGGCCTTATAGAAATATATCATAAGGATGATTAAAAGGTTTTTTTATTAATTATAGTGTGGAATGATCCAGTAATATTCCACAATATCTCAATATTTATATCTATATAGGAGGATACAAACACATAACATGACCATCACTAAACGGAATATGTATACCCCCATGGGGTTTACCATTAGGAAACCAAAATATGGATGACCTGAATGTGTTCCATTCAGGTCATTATAGGTTTATCATGATGAAACCCCCTTGTTGAATTCGTGATATTTGTAAAAACCCCTTAATGGGTTTATCTCTAAAGTAGAAGAAACATGACCTATCTACAGATGTAGATTCATGTCTATCTCATAATCATCATTCTCAACTAACCTACTTCGGTTTAGTTTTGCATTTAGGTACATGGTCATACAGGTGGTCATTAATAAGGGATCATGTCACCCACATTAATAAAGGAAACTGAATAATTTTAATTCAAAACTAATGGATTTTATATTTACAATAGTCTCATTATGTATCGTGAATTTATATAATGGTTTGATTATATCGTTTTCCATTCCTCCATTTATTACTCACCAATATACTTTATAGATTGAAAATTGGTTCTCATTTAATTGCAACCATAAATGTTTCAACCCATTCTACAAATATTTCATTGCTCAAACATGTCAATATTGATTAGTAATGTGCCACCATCAATCTATATTGAAAAAATTCTATTTAGTTTGATGATTTCACTTTAATGAAAAATTTTTTATTTAAATTATAACAATACATGAAAAAAAGAAATAAATAAGGGTATGTATGGAATTAATTATAGGGAACATTGTAATAAAAAATCAAGATAATTTGACATAGAAGGACACTACGTAAGATTATAATGCATACAACCATGGAATAAAATTATAGAATGAAAAATATATCACAGATTCATGTTGTATAGGAAAGCATACTAAGTAGTTCAGAATACGTGATACATAACAAGAATTAAATTAAATTACCAAGGCAGGCATAAAACTAAGCATGTCACTAAAATACCTAACATGGTATATAATAGGAATTAAAATATCACACATGGTAGATCAATAATTTTGACATAGAGTAATAATTCAATCTATATGTCATGGTATAAGTATGATATGTGAATTCCTAAGTTCTTATAATGATGTATGTAATGCTACCTCCTTACCATACCAAGACCAGAGTAAAATTCCATAAATATCATAAATCAATATGAAGTGGAATGTACACCATTAACTCAAGATGAAATTATAGTCAGTTGTAATAAAAACAACAACAAAAACAAACCCATCCCCCACAACTTATAATTTTCATTTTTCCTCTATTGATCACTCCTACACACGACTATTTACAAAATTCCAATACATTCATAGTCTCTTATTTAATAGACCAAATAGTAAGACAAAGAAAAATAAAGTATCAGATACTACATTGTAATGAACCAAACTGGCTAATAATGAAACCAATAGTCATACTGCTTTCTACATGGACTCAAGCACACCACCCCATATAATAGATGATTCCAACTAGATGTTGGGGTCTAATTATGGTATGGATAGGAGTGTACACCATGATGATCGATGTTTCATGATGATATAATAGATAAGGAATCAATAATCAACAGTGGTAGCAATAATGATAAAACAATATAAAGAAGCATAAGATGAATAAAAACACTGAGTAGAGGTGTCCAATGCCAAATATATACAAATATGCATGCAAGTTCCTATGAAGCTACTAGGTATAAGAAAGAAAAACTAGGGCAGGAATTACAGTACAATAAATTGAGTAAAATCCAAAAGTCTAACTCCTTGAGAATCATTGGGATTAGCTAATTCTTTTACTCCTATTCTCTCAAGTATGATTCAGAAGACAACGAATTATCTTGGGTTCATTATCTTACAAGTAATGGGGTTTTCTCAGCTACCTCAAATATAGTGGAGGCCCAAGATGGTTTGAGATATACATAGTAAGCCACCACCTATGTTTTATAAATCATTTTCTAGTTTATCCATATTAAATAATTATTGTTATTTTATATCAATGGAAAATCATCATTGAGAAATAAATAAGAAACCAAGTTTGCCTCATATTTCCTCAAGGAAACCTAGCATGACCAAAACAGCTTCACCCTAAGTCTATAATAACTAAACCATAGGAAACCTGTATAAATTAGATATGGGAAATGTGATGTTAGAATGGCATAAAATAGTTATCATGAGATGTACTGAACAAATCATGTGATTTGTATTGGTAGATGAAACCCTATGATTACAAATATTTATCATCATCCATTAATACAAAATTAATTAAAATATTAAATAAGTAGAATATTGGTATCATCCATGTTGAACCATTATAATGAACACTGGTATCACACTTGGTGAACCATAATGGCTCAATCCCTTTAGAGTTAATCCAATACAATCTGTGAATGGACTCGATTATATCAGTATCATCCTAATGTGAAACAATAACCTCTAATCACCACACCTCATATCTAACATAGGGAATAGAGTCTCACTTGTGTCCTAGTATAAACATTTTCCCACTGAGAACATATAATGTGTCTCCCATAGATAATCACACATGATGATGTAAGAAAAATGTGTGGTGATTACTTCCTAGTATACCTATATAACCCTTATAATATAAATAATTCATAAAAAAAGCTTAAGAAAAGCCAGATTATTATGTCATTGGAATTTTTTAGAATAGAAATCCAAAAATCTCTTATAGCATTCATAATTTATTTAATAAAGTATATTAAAAAATAGAAAGTATATATTAGTGAGAATTACATATTATGAAACAAGGGTACATTATGAAGGAAATTCCCATTTTATATTTCCTTTTCTAAATAAAAATGGCCACATACATAAGTAAGCCACATCATGAAGCAAGAAAAAAATGAATTCCATGCTGAAACCCTTTCCATAAGGCCATGCAAGGCCTAACACATATATCACCCTTCCAATTTAAGACATTTCACATCATCAAGCCATTTTATTAGAAACAATAACATTTTTACTCCAAAAATTAACATAGTTCAAATTAGGAAATCCTATTCCATCACAAGGAATAACGTAACCCACCTAAAAGGTGGTTTTAAAATAGGATAGCATCAAAATTTAATATATATATAAAAACATCCAAAGGGGGTGGCTCTAACAAGTGAAGAAAACATTTATAAAGGGATAATGAACTAACATACCCTAAATATGTGGTTTAGTTTTTGTTCATATCCTCTAACAACACCAATCAGTGATTAAACACATCACAAGGCAATATAAGAAATTTAATTCAAGGAAAATTATTATTTTCTGGCGACACTAGGTATGTCTGGTGTGAAAAAAACAGGGATACTTTAAAAATTAGTGAAACATGAGGCAAAAAATATTGACCACTTACCTTATACCATGGTTGAATCACACATCTTATATAAAGCCTTAATCTATTCTCGATGGGGAGAAATCAATGAAATAGATGAACTCCCTAAAATGGGATGTTTTATCTCACACTATGATTAAATTTTTGATAGTGATAAAAATATATGAAGTAAGGAATAGGATTCTTAGATTCACTGAGGGCTAACCAACACACTCGATGTTACTATAATTAGACACAATATGGATGATATATCTTTATTGAAGGAGAAAAGTGGAGGAGATCCCATGGTGGGTTGTCGTGCAGGGAGGAGGAGAATAAAAGGGGGTGGAAGAAAAATGTTTTTTGGGGGAATTTTTTTAATTTTCATACCCATTAATGAGTTTCACAATTTATCCTTATGATTTTCCAAACCTTGCACCAACCATTCTCATTCCATTTCCTCATAAGCGGGTTTCATGGATTATTTGCACAGTTTGGGAAACCGTGTGCAAACCCTGAAACCCCCTCTGTCAATAACACATACAACAAGTGCACGGTCATGTGGCTACCCCCCCCCCCCAACACACAATTAGACCAAACCATATGAGACATTTATATCTAATAGATCAGCCACATAGTTTTATTTGGTGGGCTGCACATTTTTAGAAAAACTGTGTTCCCTGACTTGTTCTTCATGATTTTGATTTTTCAAAGCCCGATACTCCCTATAATTGACTCGGAAATCTAGGAACCCCTTGTTCCTTTTTAAAAATATAAAATAAACACATTTATGTGATTTAAATCTTGAAATTATATTCCAAATCATAGTTTGTAATATTTCCCATCCACCAAACCCCAAAATTCATAATCCTTTGTAATTTCATCCATTATGAAAACACGAGATTATACAGTTATATTAGTTATATCTTATTTTATTTGTAGGATAACCAAGAAATTTATGGTCAAATAAACTCATGTTTAATACCATTATTATATATATATATAACTAGTAATCCGCCCGTGCGATGCACGAAACTATAAAATTATTCTTATTATTAACTATAGATTTCTATTTATAAAAGATAATAGTTTATTATCTGTCTTTATAAGAGTACTATTTGTAATAGTTGCGAAGAAACAGAAGTGTTCTATATATTTTACTCTCAAATAAGTTGTGAATAATTTGGAATTATAAGTGAATCTATTAATAATACATAAATATAAAATTTTAAATTAAGATACATCAATTGTAATGTGAAACACCGTGGAATAGTCAAGGGTGGAAACCTGAATTCAATATAAATTGCATTTAGGAAAAAAATATTGCATACTATGAAAAACAAAGTTGAAGAGAAGTTACTTAAGGAATAGTTTATCTAATAAAAAATATCAGATGTGCCGAGGAATCATTATAATACATAAAAAAAATGTCGTCTACAAGTAGAGATGTTATGTTTTGACATGGAGTAATTTTCCAGCAAGTAGAAGATGTTCCCAATGCATTTCATCTTTGCGTCACCAATATAAGATTGGTTGGAATATTCCTCTTCTAACACATCATAAGAGTACCTGAATAAAACATAAGAATATATACAACATAAGTATACAACATCAAAATACCTGAATATGCAAAATAAGTATTAATGTCACCAAGAAATGGACATGAATGAATTATCCAACCTGCCCAGCCCCCTGCCCCTCCCCTCCCCTCCCCCCCTGCCCAACCTTTTCCCCCAGCAGCCCCCTCCCCCTGCCATAACCAAACCCTGCCCCTCCCCTACCCCCCCTGCACAACCTCTTCCCCCAACACCCCCTCCCCCTATCATCTTCCTCCCCTCCCCTCCCCTCCCCTTCATCCTTCCCAGCCCCCTGACCCTCCCCTCCAACCTGCCCAGCCCCCCTGCCCCTCCCATCCCCCATGCCCAACCTTTTCCCCCAACAGCCCCCTCCCCCCTGCCATAACCCTCCCCTCCCCTCCCTACCCCTTCAACTTTCCCAGCTCTTGCCCCTCCCCTCCCCCTGCCCAATCCTTTCCCCTAGTATCCCCCTCCCCACTCCCCTCCCCCCTGCCCAAAAGATGCAGACAAAATGATACAGAACCTAAAAATGAAGCAAAATGAAGAAACAATGCAAGAAAAACTGAAGGAAAAAATGAATAACCAAAAAAGGAAGAACCTACAAAAATCTGGAAGTCATTCATGCACTGCTCCAGGATCACACCTTCCTAGCCATACTCTTCTTATTCAGTACACTTCTATGTTCTCATGCCCTGCTACCTTACACGGTTAGGAAAGGATGTTTCAAAGAGGGGAGATGATGTGAAACACGTACGCACTGAAAAGCAGAAATCTTTATTGGCTTTAGAAACATTGTATATACTCATGATAATAATCATTAATAGAATCTACATACCTGTATGGAATAAAAGATGGACCTATTTGAAAAAAACATTTTGAACAAATTAGAAAAAATATGAACCTATTAACCCTCTTATAATAAAAAAATAAATAATAAAATAGTGAAATACCATATGCCATGGGTGTTACATGTTCACTCACCTGTTGATGATATTTTTAGTACCAAATCCATATATTCAGATTTTAACATAATGGATATTGAAACATATAATTTTTTAAAACAGTATAAAACACAGTGAATGTAAAACACCATGAATGTAAAACACTCATATCATAAATGAAATAGTATGTATGGAAACACTGACCTAAGGAATTATTGTCTTCTCTAAATGAACAGTATCCACATAAATAATAGACCTGTAAAAATAACTTAAGGCAAGGGTGTTACATCCTATCCTCGATTCCCTTTTCAGGTGCATTAATGTTCTACATTTTGGGATTCTAAAGAAAGTTTCAAAGAGGGGAGATGATGTGAAACACATACGCACAGAAAAACAGAACTCTTCATTGGCTCTAGTAACTCTATACATACTCAAGATAGTAATCATTAACATAATCTACATACCTGTATGGAATAAAAGATGGACTTGTTTAAAAAAAACATTGTGAACAAATTAGAAAAACATATGAACCTATTAACCCTCTTATAATAGAAAAATACATCATAAAACAGTGACATACCTTTAGCCATGGTTGTTACATGTTCACTCACCTGTTGATAAAATGTTTAGTACCAAATCCATAGATTTAGATTTTAACATAATGGATATTGAAACATATATTTTTTAAAAATAGTATAAAACATAGTGAATGTAAAAAACCATGAATGTAAAACAGTCATATCATAAATGAAATAGTATGTATGGAAACACTAACCCAAAACTCCCCCACACGCCTTTGAAACAAACTGCTTTGGTGATAAATTAGAAACATTTCCACCACCTGAAAAAAAAACAGTTTGTATGGAAACCAAATATTTAAAGTCATCACATATTTTTCCATTATGTGGGATATTAATTCAAAAATATGTCATGATATAGAAAAAAATGTCAAAGTGATAGAATAAGTATCAATAGATGGTCATTGATCCCCTCCCCCTGCCATAACCCAGCCCTACCCCTCCCCTCCCCCCTGCCCAACCTCTACCCCCAGCAGCCCCCTCCCCCGGCCTCATCCTCCCCTCCCCTCCCCCCCTGTCCAACAGTTTCCCCCAACACCCCTCCCCCCTGCCATCTTCCTCCCCTACCCTCCCCTCCCCTCCCCTCCCCTCCAACCTACCTAGCCCCCTACCCGTCCCCTCCCCTCCCCCCTGGCCAACCTTTTCCCCCAGTATCCCCCCCTGCCATAACCCAGCCCTGCCCCTCCCCCTCCCCCTCCCCTCCCCCTACCCAACCTCTTCCGCCAGCGGCCCCTTCCCCCCTGCCCACCCTCTTCCCCCAGCACCCCTCCCCCCTGCCCAACCTCTTCCCCCAACACCCCCTCCCCCCAGCCAGCCCCCTGCCCCTCCCCTCCCCTCCCCCACGCCCAACCTTTTCCCCCAGAAGCCCCCTCCCCCCTGCCATAACCCTCCCCTCCCCTCCCCACCCCTCCAACCTGCCCTACCCCTGACCCTGCCCCTCCCCCCTGCCCAATCTTTTCCCCCAGCAGCCCCCTCCCCACTCCCCTCCCCTACCCTCCCCTCCCCCCCTGCCCAAAAGATGCAGAAAAAATGATGTCGAACCAAGAAATGAAGCAAAAATGCAGACACAATGCAGAAAAAATGAAGGAAAAATGAAGAAAAAAAATGCAGAACCTAAAAAATCATGAAGTCATTCATGGACTGCTCCGGACACACACCTTCCCAGCCATACTCTTCTTCTTTAGTTCACTGTCATGTTCTCATGGCCTGCCACTTTACAGGGTTTGGAAAGGAATTTTCAAAGAGGGGAGATGATGCGAAACATGTATGCACAGAAAAGCAGAAATCTTCATTGGATCTAGAAACATTGTACATACTCATGATATTAATCGTTAACAGAATCTATGTACCCATATGGAATAAATGATGGACCTATTTAAAAAAACATTGTGTGAAAATTAGTAAAATATATGAACCTATTAAACCACTTATAATAAAAAAATACATAATAAAATAGTGAAATACAATAAGTCATGGGTGTTACATGTTCACTCACATGTTGATGAGATGTTTACAGTAATATGTAAAATGGAAAAATTTTATTGCGAATAATGAAAAAAAATTCCCAAAGATATCAAGGTAAAAAAATCCTCTCCCACATAAAAATGTTTATAAATTACATAGTTAAAGTTCTTATTACATAGGGAACAATAAACATAATATTTAGTGTTAGAAAACAAAAAAAAAGCAATTGTTATGATTCCAAACATGAAACAGTTAGATTATTACATAGATTGATTACACAATCCATAGTCTAAAACGGATCCATGAGTGGATGTTGAATAAAAATTTGATAACAATAAGTCTCATATAACAGTCAAACTACCAACAATCTATAAATTTTCACCTCCAAGCATGAAAACAACAGATTATTAAATAGATTGAAAACAAAT
This sequence comes from Viscum album, assembly GCA_963277665.1. NCBI lineage: Eukaryota > Viridiplantae > Streptophyta > Magnoliopsida > Santalales > Viscaceae > Viscum > Viscum album. The sequence continues at coordinate 1,658,816,815 of OY728163.1, forward strand.
CATGGGTAAATATAAATTAGTTTAGAATAACTGAATAGAAAATGAAGTAAAGTTGTTAGTTTTTGGTAGATAATATCAAATACAGATGAATTGATGAGTTAACCGAAGGAAAAAAATAATTGTGGTTGTTGAATGCGTGACGAACTAAGGTATATCTCCAATGAAGTCGTCGCAAACAGATCTGGGAACAAAATGAATTCGAAGGGATAAAATTTTGACGGGATTGGGATAACATACCTGTTGAAGAGATGTATATCTGTAGGATTTCTGAATATGTTGTTGGTGCTGTTAAAGGGGATCACGAAGTGGTTGTCGCGGGTCATATTTGGTGGTTGAAAGTGGAGAAGATATTGGAAGAGAGTAGGTATTTAGTGGTAAATCAAAGGTGCTGATAGACATAGAAGGTGAAGATGAATGGAGATATGGAGCCGAGGTGATGTGAAGGATTTCCGGAGTCAAGGATCTGGATTGCTGTGAACAGAGAGAGATGAAAATATGCTTAGTGCTGGAGGTGCACGCCGAGAGGGAGACATAGACAGCGATAAGCTGAGTGGCGGAGATGCAGGTGGAGACGTAAGCAAAGACGCGGGCGGAAACGCATGCAGAGACGGAGATGATGAACAGAAGTAGCTTTATGGGAGGTAGGCAAAATTCCTAGGCCGCATGAATGAATATCACAGGCGTGAGGGGTTATGAATGGAGGAAAGAATGGGAGTGAAATTAGGAGTAGCGTCGTGGAAGATTCTGGTGGTGAAACGTCTGCAGGAAAATTCCTTCTTTAGTAAAGATAGTAGATTTCAGGAAAATCAGATGACATGGAAAACATAAAAAATTGAGGCAAAGATAAACTGTGCCAGATATTGCTCAATTATTTAATGTAGAAGAAATAACTGGAGAAGATGACAGAGTCCAGATAGTTGATGATCCAGATAGCTTAGATGCTGCATCCTGTCTTGACTACCCCAAGAGAACTCCCAAGAGCTCCTAGGTTGTACAATAACTAATAAGATTTTGTTGTGAAATGATTGATTCACGGTAAAAAAATCACTGGTTTTTTTTGTAGACAACTATACCATTATGTAAAGAATAACACCATTCTTGTAACCATTTTGATGTACTAATTGTCTTTAATTTGAGTGTGTCCATTAATCCACAACATTGAACCTAGGTTTAATAGTGGTAAATATTTGGCAAATGATTAATTATCTCTTTATTTGAGAAACACAACATAATACATGGCATAATGGCCCCCCTATTAGGTTCAGAATTCCCATGTATTCCATGATCAGAATCTCTATGGAATAGTATTCGGAGCATTCTACCATCAATAAATTCATGAGATACCTATTATCTCTTCACCATGCATATATAATGTGCCATTTTTCTGTTGGGATGAATTTATGCTGCGATATATTCACAAGTTGGATGTTGTGTATTCCAAATAACTTTGAAATATCATTACAAGTTTCTGCGGATTCATTGATGTATTATGGATTAGTTACCATTACACATCCTGGATTGGTTTCCTTATATTTCTTCGATTGGGTACACTCACATAGATTACACTCCTTAATATCAAAACGAATATGATCACAGTTTTAATTCAATCCTATCAAAATGGATGATAAACAAAACATTTTCTTGTGATGACTATACATAACTGACAACCTCTGTCATTGTTTCCTTAGTACTCTTTTTTATAATCTACAAATTAAACAATTTTATAGAAAAAATAATTGATAATCCATATCGAACATTAATCTGATTCAGTTGGTTAATGTTTACAGCATACCTATACCATGAGCTTAAAACAATTCCATAAACACAAATTCACATGGCCAAAAAAGGTATAAGAAATCAGCGCTGTAAAAAAAGTATTACCTCCAACACTTTTCGCTTCTGAAACTTTGTTTTACATCACAAACATCTTACATCATGGCACTTTCAAGATCAAATGAACTGTCACAATATTTCAAATGTCCTGAAAATCAATGAACTTTAAAAGTAAATGATAAACAAAATAAATGTCACTAATGTTAATAAGGATGCATTTTTTATGTAAGAAAGATTTGGTTTTGTTGTTACCTTTTAGTTTTGCATATATCATTTCAAAAACAGTTGACTAAAGATGGCGCGGGTGCAGAACAGCTCCATGGAACTATAACTGGGTGAGTATGGTGTAATGAAGATATTCATGAAATAGACAAGCTATGTAGATCCCGTAATATCCCATGGGGGAATTAATTCATTTACGAAGGCTTAGAAATGCAGTATATAACCTTACCCTTATGTTCATCATCAAAATGAAAAAAGGAAAGTATAAAAAAATAATGCAATCAAAATATTTATATATCCAACATGATGTATTTAATTTAAATTTATAAAATAAGAATGAAAACATTATTTTCAATAGTAAATGATATCTAAGATGTCAAAAATATCCTTATAAATGAAATATCCAACCTTACATTTATGTTCATCATCAAAATTTAAAAAGGATAGAATATGAAAGGAATTAATCTTCAAAATGAAAATCCATATTGTAGAATGTTGTGTATGTGGTGATAGATATGGGTTTTCATTATGTAATTCACCCTTGGAGTTGTAAGCAGTAGGTGTATAAACAGCAACTTACATTTAAAAAATCACTATAGATGAGGGATTTCATGTCACATACCTGAGAAAGCAGCAGAGTTGACAAAAATTTAAATTATAATTAACACAAAAATATATCAAAAGTAATAATGAATATATGAAATGGTGCATGCTTATAAAAAATTGAAGAAAGTGACAAAATAACATTCTCAACATTGTATATATGGCCAAACCCAGTGAAAAGCATGGTTGGAAATATTAATACAATTTTTGATAAAAGATACCTCATCCATTTATGAAAAAATAAATAGAAATGAAATAATTATGTCAAATGAATAATTACCTTGAATCAATATTACCATTGCATTCAAAAATTGAAGATAATGATAAAGCAACCTGAATAGAAGAAGAAATGTTAGCTCATTGGGCACCATTTTAATAATAATGTAATGTAGAAAAAATGTACAGATCGATATTGAAATATCATTGGCCATTACTTGATTGAAATAATGAAACAACAGTAAGATAAAAATCAAGAAAGGGGGTTAATGCCACTCACAGAGTTAATTTGAAAAAAGGGGGACTCAAATATGAATGGGAATAATAGTGACATACGATAAATTCTTCGCCAGAGATAGATACTGAAAATTGAAGACCATAGATAAAATAAATGTAAATTGTTTGCAGAAGAGAAAGATAAAATAGTTTTATGTTCATCCTAGTAATTGTGAAGCAAACTGAAGCTGTTGTAGGTGCAGAAGACCTCCTCCAATCTATAGGTGTGAAGAAATTTTACCTGTAACAGATAGCCAATTTAGATGATGTGGTAGCTTATGAGGGAAGTAAATCATGTATGAGATGTAGGGAGTAGCACTACACAAATAATAACATAAAAGGTTTTTGTAGTTATGGTCAAAAGTAATCGGGAGCAGGATCTTATGGTGGTTTCATCGATGTTAGTATAGCATAAATGTAGGGTTACCTCCCATATTGACAACGCAATTCGTGAGTCGTGCCTATCTCCAACCAATGGATGTCTCGCTGATGTAGATTTGTGTTGCGTCGGATGTTGAAGTGAATAGTTTGGAGTCGATTGTTTTAGGACTATGCTTACGTTGAAATAGAAGATCCCGACGAAGGTATAGACAGATGGAAAGGATGTCCTGGTTAACTGGAGGAATATTCAGTGGTCCTTTTCACGAGGAGAAGAAGAAATCGGGAACCCTAGACAAGGAAGGTCGAGGGGGAGGAGGCAGAGAAGGCGGAGGCACCAAGGGATGTTGCGGAGGTAGAGGGGGACGACGTTAGGGACAGGAAACCTAGGTATAGAGGAATGAACTGGGAGCAGTGGTCGACGGATGAGAAGAATTGCTCGAAGATGAAGAAAATGTTGGAAGGGAGGGTAGGAAACTGAAGGTAACCGGAATTTCGAAGGATGCTGGTAGCTGCGAAACCCTAATCCAGAGGGAGCAGGGGAGAGCACACGGTGGGGGGAAGCCAAAGGCGTCGCGCGATGGAGGATGGAAAAGTCAGGGGGTAGCTGCGAAACCGTAATCCAGAGGGAGCAGGGGAGAGCGCACGGTTGGTGGAAGCCGAAGGCGTCGTGCGACGGAGGATGGAAAAGTCGGGGGAGGGAGGAAGGAAAAGTGGAGGGAATGAAAAGGGGGTGACGTGGAATAAGGAGAATTTGACACGTAGGGTAGGAATAAGCCTAATTTAGTATAGATAATAGATATCAAATTCTATTTTTATCTACTCAACACCATAATTCATTATAATTATACTAAAAGAGAAACCTACTCCTTTTTATCACTTCTCCATAAACACTAAAACATATTCAAATACATTGATTCATTCTTTATGAACATATTATATTTAATTTGACTAAATATTTAACTAAAAGTGACAAATTAATTTCCTATATTCATAAATTTCAACCTTATAGGCCCATGGATATATAAATCAATAAGATATAGCGGATGAGAAGTCTGAATCTCAAATTTCTTTTGTTAACAACTAAAAATATTCCAATTTTGGGAAGTGGTAAAAATATAGTCAATTTATCTTTTCAATATAGTAACATCACAAATATTTTATCCTATATTATTATTATTCATGTTCTTTTATCCTAGATATCCAATTATTTGATGTCACAACTCATTCTTAGCTTAAATATAAAATAGAATGAATTTTCAGAATCACTCACTTGAAATAAGTTACCTTTTATTCAATATATTCTAGTCATAATAAAACCAAATTTTAATCGCCTCACCAATATTCCATCCTTTCAAAATATCAATATATTTACTTCATATAAAATTTGAGGAACAAAAATAAATATTTTATTTAACACAACAATATAAAGTTTATTCTAAAACATCCATATATTATCTCCAATATTCATTGTGAAAAACATTTTACTTTGATATACCCATCATTATTTATTGAAATCGAACCTTACTTACACTTTTTAAAGTCTTTTATAAATTTTTTTATCAATTTTTATATGAGACCATTACTCACTATCTTTAATCCACAAGAATTTATTTTATAAATATTTCAATGTGAATTCTACTAAAAGTGTTTTATATTTTAATTTATCTATTATCTTGTTATCCTTTTGAGTATTAAAATTCATAATTAACAAATAATTAATGGTGGTAAGAAAATTTTCATTTTCATGACCCATATTTTCATAACATACATAATTTTTCTTCAGTAACAATTTAGTTTCAATCATCATTTTAGAAATTTATGGGTTCTCCTAAATTTTTTTCCTTCATGTGGGTTGAAATTCCCATAGATACTAACATAAAAATTTCCTAGATTCCTAGAAATATACATCATTAAATTGTAATCTTCATTCTAGATTTCTTAATCCACCATTATTCTACTAATATCAATAAAATTAATACTCTCACCCATAAATAAATTATTTTCTAGACTATGAAACCTTATGATTTTTGTATTTTTAAACATTAATTTCATATCAATATTATAAAAAAATTGATAGATATTATAAACACATTAATATACTCATTTAACATATAAAAAAATATTTTTATAGAAAAAATTCCATCCATGTTTTTATTTTTAGACCTTTTCGATTTCTATAATTGAACTTATTTTGATAAAATTTTATCATTTTTTGAATTTACCAACAAAAAATACTTTTTGTCTACTCATCCAAATACTATTACTCATATTGAGTGAGGTATTCATTTTTTAACACAACCATCCTTGATATTTAATTCATTATCATCATTGTCAATTTATATCAATATTTATCGCACACAATGAATAGAATTCTCCATGTGAAGCTTGAACTATTTAATTTGACATTATACTTCTAACGACATTTTTAGAAAACATTAATGTTCCTTCTATTTTTCATTGAAATTATCATTAATTTCCTCATTTAAGTTAATATCTTAAACTAGAAACCCCATTAAACTTAATCTTCCTTCATTGTAATTGAGTGATTTTTTGTATGAGTACAATCAATGTAATTTGTTGTTTATGGTCATTTCATCAAATTTTTATTCTATTTTTAAAAAAAATTATTTTTTAAAGTCACTCATAAAACTCATTATTTAGAATAAACACTATGTTATGTCCTTTATTCTTTTAATAACCATTATCATCATAACTTATAAAATTATCATCATTCACTCTTATGATCCACACATTCTCATTCTCTTTAGATGACATTTAAAAATTAGTTTTATTTTAATAACTTTATTCCTCATCCACATTTTAAAATAAATTTTTCTTTTTAAATTTTAAGAAATCTTTTACCTTTTTTCTTGCAATTACTCATTTTTTTAATTGAAGATTTATTCATTGGGGAAGATATTAATGACCCATTTCTTCATCACTGTATTATTCCTTAAACATTTATAGTTGGAATAAAAATCCAATAACTTCTCATTTGAAACATGTATATGAATTATTTCTTTGATAATTTTTTTGTCCTTTTCAAACATTCATTAAGATAAATGACATCAAATTGTCAAAATTAATTCATCAATTTTTATTTTATTCTCATACATACACTAATTCATGATTTCACATATTTCTATCATTTTGTAAGTAATAAATATGTCATATAAGGTTTCTAATAGGACGATTTCAATACTAAGGTCATGAAGAGATTATACCTTTGTATCAATTTTTTAATATTATAAAGAATATATTCTTGATTACCATAAAATAATAAATAGTATCACTAAAACCACTAATGGTTCTCCCTACCTAATTGACTCATTTAATAGACATTTAGATGAATTAATCTTCCTAAATTTGAATATCTTTATATTTCAAGTTCTATATTTCTTTTTTACTATAACATTTCCTTTATAAGTGTTCTAAAACTTATACAATGTACATTTGGTTATCTAAAGCCCCGTTAATTTGAAAAATAATAACCATTAAAGTGATTAATTCTTTTTATTACAATCATATACCTCATTCATGATATTATTATAATCAGCAATATTCAACACATTACCATCTGAATGAAGAATGTAATAATTTTGATGAATCATTAGTGACATCAAAACTAATATAGAATAGTCATGGAGGAATACTATACATTCATATGTGATAGTTATTCATAATAAAAATTACATTCACAATACAATTTAATGGGATTCTTTAGATCATTATATAAATAAAATTCATAACCAAGTTAGCTTTAAAAATAGAGAACACTTATCACATATAATCATTGAATTGCTTATTGTATTCTGCAGAAACCAATAACACTACTCTAATACTAATTTTGGATATCTTGGTACTAATAGGAATTAGGATCCACAAGGATCCTTTGAGATGGTGGTGAATCAGTGAATTAATTTATTTTATGTCCCACTACTGAACAACCTTCATTGCATGTTAAAGTGAAAAAATTTCTTTCAATTAATATTTTCTTTATTATTGTTAATTGTATTTAAAATATATTAATCAGTCATTTCAACAATAAAAAACCCAAAAAAATCACAATGAATATAAATTATTTCAAGGATCACTAATTAAAATGAATAGAAACATCCTTAGTTTGGTCCATAAAAACAATGATCAAATGATCCATTAATCTTCAGCGATAAAGATGAACATGGATCATCCTTGGACTTATTTTTTATAAAAATGTAACTTGAAATATATATCATTATGGTACATAATAAAACTAAAAACACTCCAGAGATAAAAAATGATTTTTAATCATCCAAAACTAACTCTAATTTATTATAGATTAACACCATCTTCACTACCATTTTTCACAAATTAAATTCTTCATCAAACTATAAGGGAAAAAAAAAATTAAAATACAAAAAAATACATACTCATTAAGAAATATTTATGAAATAAAAAATCATTAAACTTAATTAAATATAAAAAATAAAACCCTATTATACATAACACAACAGTCCACATTCAATCCAAGAGTCTCTTTAACCATCACCAAGTGTTCCATCTTCAATAATTGAATAAATGAAGATTATATACTATTACCTTATTCATATAATGTATAATCCTTATCCCTCCACTATTACACTATTATAATATCTGTAACACTCTTCCAAAAAATTAGAGTTAATCTTTCCTATCCGATTCAATTGAAATTTAAATTTCAAATTCAAATTCTATAAAAAAATTATTTTCTTCTCCAACATTAGGATTCATTATATCAATAAAATATTATTAAAAAATATTTATATTATTTAGGAATATAATTTTATATTTATATTAACTTGTGATTCATTCACAAATACACGTCATTAAACATACTATAATCTACATTTTCATAGTTACCAGTGATTTTTTGGGGATTCACCATAGAATAATAAAGTTATACTATAATAAAAAATTAAATACATTCCAACTAATACCAATAAATTCATTATAAGAAATATTCATCCCTATTTTACTTCTTATAAAAATAATATTACTAAATTATCTATTTCTGTATCCTAAAACCACGTGCCTCAATGTTTCAATCTTCATGAAATGACCACATAATATGGAACATGATATAGTACTTCCGCCTTTTCTTCTCATCCAAGCACCATGATCAAATAGTAATTTAAATCTCCATATACATCAGCCTAGAGTCGATAATAGATTCTTTCAATTTTAATACCATGGTTAACCATAAAATAATCAGGAATAGTGGATCCCAATTTAAAAAATACCATGACCTATTCACATATGGCCAGAGTTTAATGTGGAAACCTCATGGTGGATGGTTATTATAAAAAAATTTCATTGAATACATGGCCCCTAAAACATATATTTCATAGTTAGAAAAAAATTAATTTTCTTTTAATCTTACAAACCTGTAATGGTTTATACTATACCATGGCATAAACACTCATTAATTACCTCAAACATATCCAAACGATATTCATCACTTCTACGCCACTTCATTGAACTTCCATGATTCTAACTTATCATCACCTAAACAGAATTACGAAAATTCACATGAGGAAGTATAAAATTAATATATTGATTAATGTATTTCAAATAAAAGAAAATATAAAATTCACTAGTCCTATTAACTTCACAAAAACATCATTCAATAAACACTCCATTTATAGAATACACATCTTTCGAGGGATATTAACACTCAAACATAATCATTTTTCACAATTTATAGGACAAATAAAGGAATTTTTGAAGGTATAGGATACATGATAGATTCCTTACCTTCCTCGCTTCCCTTATCCTCCATGGCATTGGCCCTGGCTGTAATGCCACTACCCCTAATCTGTTCAATGTAAGTGAGGATAGGGTTGATCATATTTCCCATTCACATCCTTATCGTAACCTCAACTTCTCCCCTTTCACGGACCCCTCCTACGTACCTATCTTCCCTTTAGAGTTTTCATTTTTCCCTCTTCCGGTGGTCCATCAATTTTCACCTGATGTGAGACTCTCTGGTCACTGCACTCTGGATCTCTCTCCCGAGACTCCCTTTTCCATTCCAGAATCATGTGTTTTTCTGGTGGATTGACAACAAGGTAGAGTTCTACCTTTTCTTGTATTCTTATAAAAAATCCATATTTCATCCAGTAATTTTGAGGATTTGTGTTGTAGCTAATCTGTCGAAGGGACCAATGGACTAAATTACCATCAAATTTGAAGGTGAACTCCTCTGGCATCAAAATTTATTCTATGAAACCTAGACTAAATATTGTGGTTTCTATGGTCGTCTTGGTCTCCTGGAATCAGTATTTCGACATGGGTGTAGTCCCAACCAAACAAAGACCGTGAAGGAGGTTGTGGTATTTGTGATTGAAGTGATGAGGTTTAGAAGATATGTCCTTGGGAGAAGTACCTTGAAGAAATGGTGTGAGAGTCATATCATACATTTGATATACACTAATTGATCGATGAAAACATGGATTCTCATTGTGGGGAAGGGAAGAGTGTGGTTATCCTAAATGAGGTAGACATCTGCGACCGTATTAAACAAGACCTCAGTGTCCCAAACTGTTTGTAGAACCCTGGAGGTGAAGAGGTTCAGTTTCCTATATTAGTGGGCTCGGGGTCTGAGATAGTATACATTTGTAAAATCTATTATTTTTTCATTACCTAATTCATTTGATAAGAAATGGAATGATAGTGTGACTAAGCTGACTAGAAATCAAATATTTTAGGGCTCTTTGTAGGACAAGGCAGTCCAAATTGGACATGGATCAGGGGATTTGTTGAGGTGGATGTTTTGGGTTCCATGGACCCACACACTTTCATTTCAATGGTCTCATCCTATTCCTCAACTTTCTATGCTAATATGAAGGCCTCCCTTGAGGTAGGTATCAATGGGAATAACTCCTAGAAATCAGTTTTTTTGGGATTGGGTGACTATAATGAACCAAAGTAAAGTATTTAAGTGGTGGCATCTCATGATAAGAATCGCCCTATGAGTCTAGAGAACTGTGAAGAGGAAAATGACTCTTCCTCAGACTCCCGATCAATAGTGACCAATGAAGTACACATATAAGAGGATTATTTGAGATAATCCTCTTTTCATGTGGGTATTATAACCTTAAGAGAAATAATAAATGCCCTCACAAGAATGTGGAGTCAGGAAATTATAAGGATTAAGAAGCTCAAGTAGTTGATTCAGCAGTCATCGGTCTGATGCATGTAGAAAAGGAAATTCTTGGGTTAGATATCCCCCTGAGTAGAAATGAACTTGTGGATTGTGATGATTAGGATCTTATTATAATTTTCAATAAATACTCATTAGAGAAATAATTAGTAGAAAATGCAATGCTAGAGGAGTTGTGAACCAATGGAAACTAGATCTCAATAGAGGAGTTTATCCAAACTTGTACAAAGAGGCTGCCAATATTGAAGATCTACTAAAATATGGTCAGATGCAAAGTCCAATGAGCTATAATGGATTCTTTACTAAGGAATGGTTTATAAACGACTTAAAATTCAATATAAAGAGTTAGCCATTACTTATGAAGTTGGTTGACTGTATTCTTTTTTACATGGAAATTTTCCCACTTTTTCAATAAAATTACATTCTTTAATAAATAAATATATTGTGGTGGTGTGGTATAGGTTAAATAATGAATCATGATTTATTAAATTAGGGTTTTCAATGTAATTTTTTCTTTGATTTTCATACGAAACTAAATTAATAGAAAAATGAATAGAATGAAGGTGAATGATAAATAAATAATAATGAACTTGTGTTATTAGTAAAGTAAGTAATCTTGTTTGAAATCTGTCTTATGAGAGAAAATGTATTCAATGTGTGATCAATATTAAAATAATATAAAAAATTCTATGTTTGTAAAAAAATTGAAGAATTTATAAAATAAAATTAAGTTAATTAAAAGTTAAGTTATCTGATGGTATTTAATATTAACTACGTAGTGGGTGTTATTAGGGAAAAATGTTATTAACTTTATTGATTATATAAAATTCTTAATTGATTCCATGCATGAGTGATTTTCATTTTTGTAGGAATATTTGAATAAATATTTTAAATGGGTCATGTAGAAAAGATAATATCATTCATAGTGATATCAAAAGTGTGGTGTTATATTTCATTATAGTTGAGTAAATTTATTTAATTAAGGTTAATTTTATCTTAATGACATTAATGATACACAAAATGGTGGTTGAAACATATTTGAGAAGATTCTTAGTGTTTAAAAAGACAAGATGAATCCCTAATAGTGTTTTTACCATATGGATATTACATGTTAATCCCATTTCAATGTAAATTTTTTACGTCCTCTAGAATTAGTTCTTAAAAATAAATTATGCTCATTTTGAGTATGAAAAATAGGGCTATGTTGGTTTATTAATATTTTCCCATTATATTTTTTATCAACATCGTAACACCTCAACCCAAAATCCATAGTCCAAAACATAAAAAGACCACATGAACACATCCATATGTGATAGAGGTGGTTAATTAGGGGATATTTATTTATCTAAATTATAGGGATATTATTCCCTTAAAACATAACAAGAGACAATACGAAATAATGAAATCACCAAAAAAATACAATAGAAAAAACATAAAACATACACATAAATAATACCAAAAGATGATAATGTCATAAACATGTTATTAAAGATCACACCACTAATAAATGGTATGAAATCCCTATACATGTAACATAGAAAATAAAAATATGTTAAAAAAATAAAAAAATAACCCAAAGAATATGGGTGAGATATCTACAAGACTGCTAGCCCAACTACCATCAATCATCAACAATAACTACCAATATTGATCATTGTGTCCTTTACCTTAATATTCCTCCCATGGATGATGATGGTGCTATATTTTTTTCAATAAGTTTCATTTGGTTCAATTTATTTGCAAGTATGGTTCAAGTTTCAAAATATATCCACTATGGAGTAACATAGACATTCCTTAATCATTTTTTTGTTTAGAAAAATCATGTTATGGTGCAGTGATATTTATTTAACCATGATGGTTGTTGAGAAAATCTAAAAAATTGTAAATACAGGATATGTCACACCAAAATATTTCATGTGAATTTTTATGGAAGTCTAATCCTTGGGTCATGATGAAGTCCCCATGTGATTTGGGTTATACTCTAGATTTGAGGTTGAATTTTAGTTCATGATGATTTACTAATTCATGGTGATAATTTTTAAGTTACTTAACAAAAATATTGTTTATAATTAACCAAAAATAAAAAGGGGGGATATTTGATCCCATAGATAATGATGGATTTTTATTCTTTGTCAAAATATTCCATAAGGTTAATTTCATCTAGAGGGATGGTTTGCATGGGTGTAAATGTCTATTATAGTGTCATAGAGATTTTGATAACAACGTAGCATCTCAACCCGAGAGACAATAAAATAGTCCCCCAAGTTTGTTGGCCACAGGGCCTCAAGCACGCCTCCATATTCTCTAGAGGTCATTGACTAGTAGTGAGGGTCTAGTGGTGGTATAGTGGGGAGGCTATACCTTCTATTTAATTGTTTAATATAGAAATATAAAAAATAAAAAAAGGCTCTGGAATGTAATAATAATTTGAAATTAATGATAAATATATAAATAGTCATGCATGAACATTCTATAATGTACGGATGGATATAATATGGGTATATGCATTACATGGATAGATTGTGAATATAAGTAGATAAATAAAATAAATATATGATATATTAAATATTTTTTGGAGGAAAATATTGGGCCTCTACTCCCTTTACCATCCCATCCTAGATGGCTAATAGAAACCGAGCTCAATCTATACACCTGATTATGTAATCATGAGTTTTATTAAGGGTCCCCGGTGAAATGGTGGCCCAAAAAGGGTGTGAGATATACTTAGTATGTCACAACCAATGGTTTCCAGTGTTGTCCAATCTATGAATTTAAAATACAATAGTGTGTAATTATAATAATTTTTTTAAATAAATGAATGTAAATCAGATGGGCTCAGGATCCTAGAGGACACCTTCCTGACTGTACCTCCTTCTACCTAATCCAATTTATCACTAATCAAGGGTAATTAAACTAATATATATATATATATACAATAATATATATATATATTAAAAATATATTTAGAAACATATATTTCCATTTATATGGATATATAGTGCTAGTAAGGGCTTCATGCATAACTCAGTCATCTATAGGTAGTCCCAAAAGACTCATAGGATAAGGAGGGGAATTATGCCCAAGTATCATAGTATATATGGGATTCCATTCCTGAGTATTGTAGTATATAAGGGAATCCATTCCATAGTAACATATTATATAATTGACTCTATGTCCAATCCATTCATTTCTTGGGAAATATAGTATATAAGGGATTGTATGCCTGTGTATCACATGAAATAAGGGTAAGGGTGATGCCCAATATCCAAAACGACGGGGTGTGGAACGTCATTTTCAGTAACCTAAGTGACGTGAATCAACATTTCCAATGTATTTAAGAAAATAGTCGTGAATATCCATTAGCATAACCATAAATAATTTCCCTCTATAATAATCTAGTATTAGGTAGTCTGACTTACCTAATGCACCCTTAGCCAAGGCATTCCGTAAATAGAAAAATGGAATCATTCACGATACAGTGTAACTTTATTATTATATTCCATTTAACAACTAATTACTATCCATTATTTAATCTATAAGATAATATATATATATATAATAAATATCATTCAATTATTTACTAAGAACAATAAATAAAAATATAAAAGGAATACAATTCATTCCTAAAAAATTATTCCACAGGAATCACTCATGCCATATCATACACAATATTTCTAATTTAATCATTCCATTTCCATTTTAAGGCATCAAACCTCAAAAATGGTTTTAATTGTAAAATATATTATGATTGACTTACCACATCAATAATTTTAGTTTATCTATCTCCCCTTTGTGGAATAATTCATCTCACCTAAAATGGTGAATTAAAGTGAAAATGGGAAAATTTAGACATAGGTGATTAAAAAATTATAATGGCATTCAATCCTACTCAACACATGTGTTCTTCTGGGATGGGTTTCAACCTATGACTCTAATAAATGGATAAGGAACTACATGCTCAATTTCTATGAATTTAATTTAAATAAATTGTAATTTAGGATCAATGCATAATAGTCTGGTCTGTGGCACAATAAAAACATCCTAAAATGAGTATAACATTGTAGATAATAAAATAGAACACATGCCTCCTGATTAGGAAGGTCCAATTGTCTATTATATATATTTTATTCAATCCATAATGAGATAAATCGATATATTATACAAATTTCTTGATAATAGGGTGAATCAGCTCGTATAGAGATAGCACTAAAGACAAAGATATATTAAAAGGAAATAAAAATTGGAATCAAGGACTAATCGATATGCTTCCAACGCACCTGATGGAAATTGATTCAAGCCAATATTTAAGAAAAAATACCATGTGAAGATGAGGAGGAGTAGGATGTGTATGGGAGAGGATAATGGTCAAATGGGTGGAGGAAAGGGTGTAAACTCAATTGAAGGGATGAGGGGGTGATAATTTATTCCCTTTAAAGGAGGTGCATGGTTAGGCCATATGGTTTAGAAACCCATGATATAACCACATTGGTCTTAATGTGTTAGATATATACCCCAAAAAAGATTGGTCATAGATTCAAACAAGTCAGGGGATAACCGTTCCCTCATCCCTATCCAACTCCACACCCTGCACATACTAGGAACATGTTTAGACAAACCCTATACAAGCCATGCAGATTACCATTTCCAGAAATTATTTATATCTAACATGTTCATGTTCTCCAATTCTCATGGATTAAAAGATTATGTAAATCACCTTATTAGATGGAACAATTTATCCCGAGGGGCTACACAGTTTTAAAATAACTATGCCCCTATCTATTTCCCCAATAATGTGATATTTCGAAGCCTGGTTCTCCCAAAACTCTTTCAAACTTACAAGAAACCTCTAGTTCCACAAAGTACATCAATAAAATAACACTTTTAACTATTCCAATGCTCATATGTAAATTATGAGGCATAGTTAATGATTTGGTATATTCACCAACCATAAAGTCTAAATTCATAGGAAAATTAAACTGGTCTAATAACATGGGACTTTATAGTCTCCCCACATTAGATATTATTGTTCGAGAGAAGCCTTGTCTGACAAAGAATTATTTACCAAACTTCATAGTCCATTTATTTATACTCATTGTTGTGTTACATTTCTAAATTCTGAATACCCTTAGTAAATTCAAATTATACATACATCTTCCAAACTACTCATAACTAGATCCAAAGAACAATAATTCCCCCTAAATATCAATAGGGGGATTACAAGAGCTCTTATAACCTATGAACTGATCAAATTTTCAACTCCATCATAAACTAGACTTTGCTGATTCCCACCCTATGTTTTAAATTCCAGTATCCAATCTTGATTCTTAGTCCTCGTACCATCGATATTTTCTATTGATTGCATTATGAGTATTCTAGTAGTACTCTTAATAAATTAATCATACATAAACACAAGGAAAAACACTTTTTTCTTTAAAATGATATTCTCTATTACTGGTGGGAACACTGATTATGATCCTTTATTGATCTCAAAAACCTATTTCTGATCGATCCTTCCCAAAATTGGTCACTATGGCATCCATTGAAAATATTATAAAACGCTTTCTACAATACTTTCTTAAACATGTGTAATGCATGAAATGGTTCCTAAATTTTTGTACGCCTATTTTTAAGATAACACTTTTAGAACTACCTCTAGTTAATTATTCAGAAAAATGATTATATTAGATGATCATCATATCTCACAAAAAATATGTGGTTTCTATTCCCAGGAATGTCGGGTTCACATCATGCATGTCCATAGTGGCCCATTACTGAGTTTTGGCGATGCCATAAAATCAAACCATTCAAGCTTCCTTTTATCAAATTTTATATGAGTTTCAAGACAAATATCTAATTACAAGTCCCATATATTCATAAAACTTCTCTCATGAGGTTCAAAACCAACTTTCTATGGTGGAATCCACACATCATGCTTCCTTTAAACTAATCCACGAGGGATTATCCAAGGTGCCTCCATTAAAACCGAAAGGAAATTTATTTTTTATGATTGGTGTATAATCAACACTGTCTCAACATAAAAACGATGAAGTTAATATAGGGGTCATGATCGCCTCTAAATAATGATTACACCAAAAAATCTTGGTAGATGCATGCAACTCTTTCTGATCCATGCTCATATTTAATACTATATATAACATCCTTAGCTGAATCCCAACATCATGTTTTCTTGAACATGAATATCCTAGTTCAAATTTGATTCAACCATGTCATGGATCCTAAATTGATTTCAAGATAACCCTCATCGTGGGAACTACCTTTAATTTACTCAATATTCCAGTCTATATGCATGAAATCATTATAATTTGAATCCATTTACCCTCATCTATCACACGAACACTCACCATTTTTTTATCTAAACATTTCCCCATGTGACTGGTGTGTACCACCTATATATCTATTAATATAAATATAGTGAAATACCATGCCACCCAGTTCAAAACCCAACCCACATTGTGAAAATATTTCAATGTCAGGGACTAAATGACCATACAAGATGAAATTTCAACCTTATTAAAATAGAATCTCAATTTTAACTCATTTTCAAAAACGTATCCCCACCTTCCACTATGTACCGATGGTACACCCACCTCGTTACATCATTTTATGTTTTCATGAATTAACCAAGATTACCACCCTATAAAATGTTTTTTGACCATTTCCAAATGGTCATTTACAATCTTGTTCCTTCTACCTAGATGGAAATGTGTCTCATGATCGACATGATTCCCCCTACCCGAGGAGTATCCTGATCTTAAGATACTATAATAGATCTTATCAAATGGAACATGATCTATCACCACCAAACACGGTTCCTGGATATGTTCATGATGCTTTAATTAATTGTTAGCATAAAAGGAAGGTTAAAAAATATTATTATATGTTTTATAGATAAAAAACTCTCTTATAAATTCTCATGACACTCCCTCTAGGTAACGTCTGGATGCATCATCATCATTAGGTGTAAAAGGCCTAAGATAATCTAAACTGACCATATTATTGAAAATGATCCTTTGTATAATGTCATCATGAATCAAGGAGACAATAAAACCTTCAATTACAATCTCATGGATAGAATGATCATATTGAGATAACAATATCTAGGTCACTCTACTCTGGGGATGAAAAGTGAACTTATCTTTTTTTAACAAAAAAACTCTTGACATGTCATCAATGCGGTCCAATAAACATAAGGTTTATGGTATCATGCAACCTTGTTACTCAAAAAATATATGATTTTACATGTCACCATCAATATGATGGGAACCACATGTAATAATACATTCTTCCTGGATATTAAAATAGCAGAATATGAGTTATACATTCCTGGTATGAAATTTCCTGTATAAAAGAAGGAAGGTCACATGACCATTGAAGTGGCCAATCTTTTATGATTCATGACTAACTGACTGAATAGGATCATTATAGGATTATCACCCCTTTAACAAGTATTAACCATGATAACAATCAAACAATTACTTGTGGGGTGTTACTTTATCATTTGGAATCATACTCAGGAAAATTTACTGCAGAACATCACCTCTCATTGTAAAACTCATCAAGAGAATTTAGCATTGCTTAATGGTTCTGTGGGTGCCACCACTACTAGGATATCATTACATAAATGTCACTAGTACTTATTGTCTAAAATCTTAGTCCAATAAAACCGAGGAAAAATTCAAATTAGACCCACATTTAATGCCCCTATTCTAATCCCATGAAATCTTCAAGGAAAAAGTAATGCTAACCCTCACATGAGGTTCACACTCTAAACAATAATAAAGGTTCAAATTAAGGCATTTCAAAAATTATAATTTGTTATAAAATTTTAAATATTTCACATAAAATAATAATTGGTATCATTTATAAGGAATCTGTACTTATCATATTAACTGTAAGATTTCATGAAGTAATAGGGAAACTATATCATAATTATTTTTAATGAGTTAGTAATATAACCACATAATCTCAGAATTATCATTGTTAAAAAAATATTAGTTTCCAATATATATAGTAAAAAAACCTTTAGGTTGTAACTATTATTTAAATTTACCTAATATAAATATAGGACAAGGAATAAAAAGACTAAAACTATCCTTTATCATATAAGGGATAAATCAGTTAAATAAGATGTCACTATAAATTTATACATAAATCATATAAGTAGATGAAGAAAAATTACATAAACCTCCCATTTATCATGTATACACACCAATGTATTCATTACAATTTCATATGAAGGAATAAGGAAACCTACTAGGGTCCCAAAAATTCATTTGAGATCTCTAAATCACTCTTAATGGGTTTTTCTTACAAGTATATCATAACAAGACCAACCTATATTGGTCAAGTCTAGAAATTTCATAAGTAATATTCCCCAACTGGCCTACTAAGGTCTAGTTATGAATTTCATGAATTTATTCAAATGGATCAACATGTCCATTTTATTAGGGAACAATCCTCATTAGTCACAATTTACAATTCATTTAATTTTTTTTTACAAATTAGAATTACTCATTTACACATATATAAATCTTGGTTCAGTTAAAAAATCTCCATTACAAAATTATAAAGGTTATTTCCTTTATATGTTAAAATTGGAATTAATTGAATGCAAAATTGGTTTTACCTTTTGTCTCGGAATATAGCATGTCCATATATAAAGGTTCAATTATATGTGTCTCCATTCTATAATTTATGAAGGCCCATTCACTTTAATAATTAAGAAAATTTCACCCATTTAATTGTAAATACTATTGTTCTACACATGAAACCACTGTTCCATGGATCAAACATATCTTATTTTGTTATGTTTTTTCCATCAACCTATACAGGGAAACATGATTAATGTATATTTAGACCCATTAATAACAAATAATTTTTTCTTAATGATAAAAATAAATGAGGGTGAATCTAATGTTTTCATAAATTTCATATTGTAATTCAATTTTATTTATCCCTATGTAGTGTTATTATATTGGTAGTTATCACATTTTTATGTTGTGGTGATATATTGTGTTTAATTGGAAAAACTAAATATTTTTTATGTATTAACTATTTTCATTTTCTTATTTATTTCCTGAATAACATTTTCTACATGAAATTAAATAGTTAAATTTCTTTTTTTTTGGTTTCAATACAAGTTGGGATTCATTTAATCTAATTATATCCAAATATAAATCAATAATTTTAACCCCAAAACAATATCACATGTCTGGACATGAAACCTTTTTACTTGTATGGTTATTTTTAAAGATAATACAATATCTTGAAGACTGATGGAAAAATTGGTATGAAATTTAACATAGAGATATAAATAATCTAAGGAAAACATCAATAACTACATCCATGAACTAATTTTCCACTTACAATTTCCTAAATTCTGGGGAATTGGGATCATTAGAATTTCAAAAGTCACCTAGATATAATACATCATCAAAACTAAAGCATCCATAAATTCTCCAATTTTTTTCTAATGATGATTAAATTTCATGGATGCACACACAATAAATATAAAAATAACTTTTCTAAAGACTAAATTTCGTAATTAATTCATTTAACTATTCATCCACAAGTAATATTTTTGATGGTAAATTTTGTAGCAAAAATGACCCACCATCTCCCTATAAATGTTTTACTTCACCTCCATTTAAATGGGTTAGAAACTTGGGTGTCAAATTTTTGACCATATTTTGTAGTATTGTTTTATTTTAATAACTATACTATTAAATATATTTTAATATATTATATATCTTATTCATACCTCTTTTATTTAATTTTTATTTTTTTGTACTCTCCCACCATATTTACCTTCTCAACTCCCCAACAAATTGATAACTAACCTCACAATTTTTTCAACGGGGGAATGGTGGATTGATTCTTCATCATGTTCTTTAATTATTTTTTATTTATTCAATTATTATAAATTTTTATTGTCAAATTGATTACTATGAGTTGTCTCCCCATTTTCTAAATCATCCTATATCTTCCTCTAGTTTATCATTTTCATTCCCATCACTATTTATGTCATGTATGTGGTGGATCCTGGAATGAGTACTATTGTTTGAAAAGTGGTTTCCTAGTCAATGTTTGTAAGAATAGTTCCTTTTATTCATAGGTATAGGTATGGGATAATCACATTTCATATAATAATTTTAGGAAAAATGGATCTTGATCATCATAATTAGTTGAATTTTGTGATCAATTTTGAACAATGATTTTAATCACCATGACCTACTGAAAACATTTCCTTCTTTCTTTTTACTAACTTCATTTTCTATTTAATTTCATATATATATATATATATGTGTATATTTATATATTTATATTTATATTTATATTTATATTGTATTCATTTCAAAAATACCCATTTATATTATTTTAGTATTTTTATATTAGTTCAAATTTATAATAGTGAGAATAGAAAATCCAGTTTGTGTCCACATCCTCCAAGAGATTAACCCTATGTTGTGCCACTATAGTACTATCTTAAGAAAATAATAATTTTATTTGCTTTGGATCCATGAAAAATACCCATGAATAAATTTTGTGCCATTTTTGGGGATGCTACGATCATTCATATACTATTTTTTAAAAATTCAAAAAAACATTATTAGATATTTTATGATTTTTTAGGTTAATATGAATTTCTTTAGTAATTTTTCGTATTCTTTTCCTAGTGATGATTTTTTGGGATTGGTGAATTTATCAAGAAACAAGTATAAGGAAACCTCAGAAGAAATTAGGAGTAGAGAAATAAATTTAGCGAACTTTTGACCATCATTCAAGAATCCAGTACCCAATGATAGGAACAATAACACCAAAATGAAATTCAACCAGAAGTGATTAATCGTGTTTCACCTATATTTCATGTTAAAACCTCCATGGAATACATGAAGATTCAACATTAAGATCTAATTCTCTCTCCTAAAACATTAAATGAATAGTTTTCTACAATGGACATGATAGATGATAAAAATATCGGAGTATAACATGATTTTGAAGAACACTGGTTATACTTCATTAAAGCTGAAAATGTAAGTGATTCTGTCATATTTGAAAATTAAAATTCAGATTATATATACATATTACTTTCTTTATACGAATAATTAATATACCCTTATGAAATAGAATTAACAGTGGCCTTTCCTTACGAGATCATGTTTCAACAAAACCAATTTAAAGGGGAATATTTATTTACTGATTCTACATGTTTTAATCATATTAATGTGGAATTGTTTTCAGACATCACCATTGCATAGTTTTATGAAAAATCATCACATTATTAGGCTATTTATATTTAATTTAAAGAGGCTACACAATTAGTGGTATTAAACAACTTCGACCAATTATTCCTTATTCCCCTATATTCCAATTGGTACAACGTTACATAGGGGATAATATTTTGTATTCTATTTTTGGGTTCCTTAATGACTAATTTAAGTTGAATATAAATGGATGAAAGATGTTCTAGTGTTTTTTGAGCAATAAACCACATCCACATATAGATTGGGGTAAATCCACTACTATATTCTTACTAGTGGTTATAAAAATCTATCTCCCACTTTGGGGTCAAATGAAGCATTGTCCATATAACTTCCTCTATATCATTATATTTTCTTATTAGTATCATATTATTTTATTCTTTGTTTTTTTAATGTTTTAGAATCTTTGATCATAACTTGAGGATTCCACATAAAGATAAATTAGGTTGTGTATTACCTTTTATATATTTTTACTAACCAATTAAATTTTTCTTATGAAATGATTAATCTAAATTGATATTAAAAAAGTGTAGTAAATGGATTAAGTGTGGAAGATATTTTAATATATTTTTTGGAATTTTATGTGGATTCATCTTGTTTTTAATGTTTAAATTTTATGAAATTTTCCAGTTTTATTTTTCATTTTTTGTGAAATTTTAGGATTATTGAACTAAATCAAATAATTTAGAAATTTTAACCCATCTTTTTAGTTTTAGAACTTTTATAGATTGTTATATTTTAGTATTTAAATTATTGCCGAATGTATTTTTTACTGATTTAAAATCATTTCATTTATTGATATTTGATTGACTTTGAAACTAATGTTTACTTCTGCTATACAAAATTGAAAATCATACCAACCTTGAGAAGATTATAATTCTATTTTAAATGTTCATTAAAATCTATATTACTCTTGAGAATCCTGAGATATATGTTTTGTTCAAAAAATATTTTTTCTCTTTTTCAGTTCTATTATATGTCATGTAATATTTCAATAATGATTTATCCAACACTTTGAAATATATTTCAACATTTAACTATATTTTTAGATTACTAATACATATAAACGTTATTAATACCTTAGAATCCATGAAATATGTTGTTATGAATCAACATTACAACGTATAAATCCGTTTCCTACCTTATCTATAAGTTTAATGGATGATTATTATTGAACTCGTGTATGGGGGATGGAGAAAATGGGTTTATGTTTTTGATTTGAAAAAATTTTTCAAGATGAATTGATAGTTTCTCCATGTTTATTACTTATTTGGTGGTGAAAATTTCATGATGGAATGATGGAAGGGTGGAAAAAATATCATTATAATTTTTTGAGTGTATTTCCCCAATCTGTGAATATCAAAAGGTTCCACTCTTTTTCTTAAAAAATATTATTAAACCAATAAATTAAATATATTAATTCATGATGAATGAATTATAGAAATATATAATAGTGGGAATAAATCCATAATTGATGCTAATATTATTCGTGGTATATTTCACAGGGAATGAAATATGAGTTTATTGGTGATTCATTTTTGAGCTGATCGAGGAAGAAACCATTCGTGGAAAAGAAACTGTTTTCATACATTTACATCACTGTATTTCCTAGAACTCCTTATACATCATCTTATGTTTTTACATTTAAAATATGTCAACCCTCACCTCAGAATAATCCCTTAAAAATACCATGTGATTGGAATATTTGTTTACTCTTCAAAGGGGATATATTAAAATGACCAGAAGCCTGTGGAGATCACACATGTTATTGGTAATGATAATAACTTCACATTAAAAATCCTTGAGTTAAGAGGGAAATAATATTATAGGGTGTTATGTATGATACGAACTTGGGTATCAACATGAGACTGAATGTATTATATGATTTTAGTGAATTTAGGGAAATTTTATCCATGTATGAGGAATGATAATTTATTATATGTGATTATAGAGTTATATTTTCATTTATACTTTGAGAAGATATATTTGAACATGGTATTACATGATTGGAAAAGAGGGAAATGTTTAAGTGTAGGGGAGTGATGAATCTTATATTTTCATAAATTTTATACTTTAATTCCAAGTTATTAATCCCCCATAGTTTTATTTTGGGGTCAATTTTTACATTTTAGATTTTATTGGTATATTTTAATAATTGAAAAAAGTTCATAACTTGGGATTTTACCTTTTTAAATTTCCTTTTGTATTTTACAATAATTAATTCTACACTAAATTAAAATTGAAAATAATTTCGTTTAGGATTCAACACTTGTTGGGATTTATTTCATCCAACTAGATATAATGTTAAATCTATCATTTAATGTCCCAAAACAAAATCCGAAATTAGGCCTTGAAAACTATGCATAGATTTGGGTAATTTTAAAGATGAGCTTATATATAAAAGAGGAAAATACCAATGAATTATAAATTTCATATTGAGGTATAAAATATTTGGGGTAACATATTAATTATCTATGGACATGAGATAATATTTCTCTATCAATGTCACAAATTCATGGGAAGTTAGATCCTTAGAATTCAAAAATTCACCTATACAGAATACATTATCCAAAGTAAAATATCAAAAACTCCATCAATTATTGAAAAATAAATCTTCCCTATTATGTGTATAAGAATAATAAATTATCAAATAAACATTATGAATGCCAAAAATCAAAATTAACTTATTTAATGGGTCATCCATCTGAAAATTTTCTGAGGTCAACTTCTGGAGTGAAAATGAAACACCCTCTCCCAATAAATTTGTACTCCACCTCATTTTCATGGGGTTAGAAACTTAGGCTATCATGTTTTGTTCATAGTCAGTAGCTTGGAATTATTTTTATTACTATAATATTATTTTTATTTTAATATATTAGATCTTTTTTTATACATCCTTTATTTATTTTTTATTTTTATGTATTCTCCCACTATATTTTTATTCTCAACATCACTAAAATTTCAAAACAAAACTCTGTGTTTATTTGAAAGAGGTGATGGTTTTTTTGTTTATTTTTAAGTGATTTTATTCTTTCTATTTATTCAATTCTAGGAGTTTTTTATGGTTAAATTAATTATGGAAATAGGTCCTTCCATTTTCTTTATCATCTAAATTCATCCTTTCATTTATGACTTAACTTATCTTCACTATTTGTATTGTGAAAATTATAGAGTATGGCTTGATTGAAGAATATTATAAAATAGGTATCCTAGAGAATTTTTATAGTAGGATTTTGCTGAAATAAAGAGTTCTCGGTGTGGGATAATAAAATTTCAAATGAGAAGGTGAGATGTGGTAGGTCTAGATCACCTCATTGAGTTAAATATTAAGAACCATTTTGAATAATTATTTCCATCACAATGACCTCCTTAGAAGAATTTTTTTCATTATTTTTTTCTAAATAAATTTTATGAAATATTTAATTTATATATATTTATTTGTATCTATATTTAACATTATATTTAAATTTTATGCATTTCAACCCCCCAATTAATATTATTTTATTAGTTTTATATAACCTAAACTTCGTTACCATTATAATAGAAAATCCAGTGTGTGTAAATGGCCAACAGGAGAAAAAACCTATGTTGTGAGACTATGGTACACTCTTTGTAAAAATATATTTTAATTGATAATGGATCTGAAACAAATCCCAAAAGAGTGATTTGTTTTCTTTATTAGGGAGTCTATGAGCTATCACACATTATTTTTAAAAAACCAAAAAATAAATTCAAAACAAGAGATTAATTGATTAACATTCAATGATTAGGTCAACATGGATTTATTTAGTTATTTTTCATATGATTGGCCTAGTTATGATTTTTGTAGAAGGGGTTAATTGTTTTACAAAACAAGCCGAAGAAAACCATAGAAAATGGGGGATTTGAGAAATAAATTGAACAAACTTTAAGTATTCATTCTCAAATCCAATGTCAAATATTTAGAAGAAAATAGAAAAATGAAATTGAAATAAAAAATATCAATCTTGTTACACCTACATTTTATGTTGAATAAACTGATGAACATTTTGACATACAACTTGAAGATCTAATTTTCTCTCCATGGCCATTGCATAAAGAGGATTCCGAAGCAGAAATGTCACCCAATACAACTGTGTGAGCACAACATATTTCTATGAAACATTTGTTAATTTTCATTCAAGCAATAGAGTTAAGTTATTCTTCCATATTTGGAAATAAAAAATAATCTTCTTTGTACCTCTATCTTTTTTGGAGGAAGATAAAGAAGACCCTATATAGAGAGAAATCATAGTAGGCTTTTCTGAAGGGATCATGTTTTAAGAACACCTAATTTAAGGATAATATTTATTTATTTATTATTTTTCTTTTAATCATGTTCTATTGGATTGTTTTTTGAATACCCCATTGGTTAATTTTAAGAAATTTCATCACATGAGCATTCGCTGGATCTTGAATTTGAATAGGTCACACAAGTAGTTGCAGTAAAAAAAGAGGACCAATTCTTACTTCTTCTCCTATCTTCTAATTTGAACAACATTCAAACTGAGGATTTACTCACCTATTCAATTCTTGGGTTCCTATACAAATATATAATGTTTAATATAATTTGATGGAATATGTTATGGTTGTTTAAGAGCAAGAAAACACATCCACATTTGGATTGTGGGTGATCCACTACAACATCTTGACTAAGGTTAGTAAAAACCACAAACCTAATTCGAAATAAAAGAAGGATTATCAATTTTATTTTCATATTTTTATATATTTATTTTTCTCATGTTTTTTTCTTTCAATTTTTTTTATTTATTGTGCTCACAGCTAGGAATTTATCTGAAGGCTACCACTTAAAAAAATATGGTTGTATCTTTACATTAATTTTTTTAACATCCCTATTAAAATTATA
Source organism: Viscum album (assembly GCA_963277665.1). Taxonomy (NCBI): domain Eukaryota; kingdom Viridiplantae; phylum Streptophyta; class Magnoliopsida; order Santalales; family Viscaceae; genus Viscum; species Viscum album. The sequence goes on from OY728163.1 coordinate 1,658,843,693, forward strand.
TATGAAAAGATTATTGTAAATTGCAAAAAAAGTGTGTAGTAAATTAAAATTTTTTTTGGGATGTATATAGTTTTTTAGAACATTTTTGAGTGCCTCTATTTTATGTTCTATGTTTTTCTTTATTTGAATTTTTCATGTTTTTTTATCATTTTTGTTTTTTTTGTATTTTTTAGCTGAATTGAATACTTTGGAAAATTCAAACCATCATTTAATTTTTGGAACAATACATGATTTTGATAATTTATTGTTTAAATAGATTTTAAATATATATTTTTTCATTATTTCATGTCTTTTAATTTGAAAAATATTGATTAATTATGAAACTTATGTGCAATACTACTTCTCAAATTGAAAATATTTCGAAACTCAGCAGGTTTCTAAAACTATTTAACATATTATTTACATTTAACATTCATTTTAGAGTCATGATTCATGTTATTTTATACAAAAAATTCATTTTTATATTTTTATTCAAGTTAATGTTCATGGAATGAGCCCTATATTATTGAGGAACCACTTTGACTTCCATTTTTTACATTTAACTCTCATTTTAGCCTACCTTTACATCTGATCATTATTAATCCCTGAGTATCCATAAAACAATTTTATAGGTAGCCACATTAAAATCCACTTATCACATTCCTAATTTATTTAAAAGTCAAATTCCTTATTATTGTTGAACTCAAGCGTGGATGGAGGGAGAAGATGGACTATATGTTGCTAATTTAAAGAAATATTGTGAGATGAATTGAATTTTTTATCATGTTTGTTAAACTTTTGGTGGAAGAAATTTCATAATGGAATGATTTATTGGTAGAAAAAATATCATTATATATTTTTTATAATTATTTCAACAATATTTTTAGATCAATATCCACCTCACTTTTTCCTCAAAAATATGATTCTATAGAAACATTTCATATCTGAAATCAAGATGAAACAATGATACAAATGGGGAAAAGAAGGAATAAATTTATCATAGATTCAAATTTCCTAAGTGTGGACATACCAATAAATGTAATAGTTTTTTAAAGGTAATTTCTTTTTGATACGATTGAGGAGCACACCATTATTGAGGAAAACTGATTTCATGTATTTACATCACTTTATATCCTAACCCCTCATTATACTTGTTATATGTTTATAATTAAAATATAGAAAATATCATCATCAGAATAACTCCTGAATTATCCCTCATAAATGTACCATTTTTTTAATTTTTGATGTGATGATATTATAAGGAACAAAATCCCATATAGATCACATGTGTTCATGGGAATAAGAAAAACTCAACATTTCAAATCCTTAATTGAAGAAATAAATATTGTTTCAAGAAGGTAATTATGACATGAACATGAGTATTAACTTGTTATTAAATTTATTTTTATGATTTTTTATGAGATAGATAATATTTATCCATATAATAGGCATGATATTTCCTTAAATGTGATAATTGAGCTGTGTTGTCAATTATACTTTAGGATGTTTGTTTTGACCATTATATTAAATGATTTCCCATATGTGAAATATTTAAATTTTAAAGAGTGGTTAATCTAATATTTTCCTAATTAATATAATATAATTAAATTTTATCAATCCAAAATTATTGTTATTTTAAGTTCAATTATCAAATTTTAATTTTTTAGTGCAATTTTGATCTTAATTGAAAAATAGAATTATTTCAGTTTTTAACTACTTTAATTTTCTTCTTTATCTCATTAATAAATATTTTTTCAGAAATAAATAAATATTAATTTACTTTTTTTGGATTTCTTATATGTAAAGATTCATTTAATCAAATAGGAACAATATATAAATCTATCATTTAATGGCCCAAAATTAGCACACATTCCGGGCCAAAATATTTTACAAACAACTGGATACTTTTAAAGATGAGATTATATATAGAATATACCCATCTAAATGGATAAAAAATTTAACATGGATATATAAATCATATTGTGGAACAACCTAATTAACCACTTAAATGACTTAATCTTACTCATTCAAGGTAATAAATTCTTCAGATGTTGGAGAATTGGAATTCAAATAGTCACATAGAAATAATAAATTATCAATAGAAAAGTAGTACAAACACCTTAAATACTACGATAATAAATAGGCAACATCTAGGTAACATGAAAAATACACATAATAAAAAAATTCATCAATACCACATTTCTAAATTATTTAATTTAATGGGTCATCCTCATGAATACTTTTGAAGGTAAAATTCTTGATATAAAATGTGCCAAAATCTCCCCATAAATTTTTACTTCGCCTACAATTCAGGGGATTTAATTCTTTGTTAACCTTTTTTCAAAATATTCTATAGAATATTTTGTGTTTTAATTACCTTAATGTTAGTTTTCTTTTAATATATTGTCTCCCTTTTTCATGCCTCTTTTCTTTCATTTTTTATATTGTCTAGTCATACTATCCTTCTCAACTACACTAAAAATTGAGAACTACCATTGGTGTTTGTTCAAGGGAGGTAATTGTGGTTTGATTTAATTTCATGTCATTTAATTATTTTTCTTTATATAATTCAATTAATTTTGGGTATGGTTACATTAATTATGGTATTTTTTTCCATTTTTTCCATCTCGTCTAAATTCATGTTCTTTTTTATCATTTTCAACCTCTTCACTATCTATGTCAATTGTACAGTTCATCATGGAATGTGTAGTGATGATCAGAAAAGTGGTCTCCTATGAAATGTTTGGACAAGTATTTCCCTTTATACAGATGTATCAATATTGGTTAATCAAATTTCAAATGATAAGGTGAGGTGTGACAGATCTTGACCACCTTAATGAGTTGAATACTAAGATCCCTTTTGAATAATGATTACAATCACCCTGACCTCTTGAGGACAATTTATTTCATTTTTTTAACATCATTTTGTGTTGGATTTATTTTTTACATATATTTATATTTATATTTTATTCATTTTATAAATCCACATTTATATTATATTTGGAATTTTATATTATTTAGAATTTATAATATTGATAATATAAAATTCTATGTGTGTAAGAATCCTCAACAAGGTCAACCCTAGGTTTTTCCACTATGGTACACTCTTCAAAAAATAATAATTTAATTTAATAATGGTCTATGAAGAATTACAAAGTATCATTTTAGAACTGCATCTAAGGAGTTCAAGAGCTTCCTTACATAGTTATAGAAAATAACAAGAAAACATATAAAAAATATAAAAAATTGAATTTTAATTCCTATCATTCAATTATTTAGGTTGACATTGATTTCATTTATTATTTTCCATTTAATTATCTGAGTTATTCTTTTTTATTAGGTATGAATTTTTTATAAAACAAAATTAATAAATTCTTAATATAATGTTGTAGATGATAAATAAAATTCACAAATTTTCTTCCATAATTCAAGAATCCAATTTCCAATGATCGGAACAAAAACCAAAAAAATAAATTCAAAAAAAGTTATCAAGATCATTATGACTAAATTTAATAGTTAAATAAAATTATTAATAATTTAAGATTCAACTTGAAGCTACAATAATCTCTCCATATCCATTACCTGAAGATGTTTCTCAAGAAGACATTAATTTTAATACAATTATGGGAGCACAACATTATTTTTAAGAATATTCTTTATATTTTATTGAATCTGAAAAGGTAAACGAATCTATCATATTTGAAAATAAAAAATTATATTCTTTTTACCTCTCTCTAACTTTGGAAGAAAATGTAATAAGACCCCCATGAGGTAGAATTTAGTGTATCTTTGATTGGAGAGATTATGTTTCATGATAACCTAATTGAATGTGAATATTTCACTAATAATTATTTATGTTTTAATATTATTTATGTGGAATATTTTTCTAATGTCCCCTTTTCTAAATTTTCGGAAATAGAATGGAATGAGAAAGCCTTGGATATTTATGTTTAAGTGGTCATATATGTAGTTAAAGTAAATAGAGTTGAAAATTTCTTCCTCCTTCCCCCATCATCTATATTGTACCACATTTTATAAGAGGGGATGAGATAATGTATTCTATCCATGGGTTATTCCCTGACTAGTGTATTTTTAAGAGAAGTAGAATAAGTGGTTTATGGTGTTTTATGACCGAGAACCCACATTCACCATCAAATTAATCATCTACAACTGCCTTACTAGGGGTATTAAAAATGTAGAACCCACTTCGGGAGTCAAAACAAATAGTATACCTTATCTTCCACCATTATTATTTTCTTTATTTATGTTGTCGAGGTTTTCTTCTTTCATTATTTTAGGATTATTAGTGTATCAACAACAAGATTAACTCAATGCTTCAACTTAAAAATAAATGAGGTTGTATCATTCCTTTTATTTATTTTTCTTAATTTCCAACTACATCTTTATTTGAGAATATTTATCATTGATAATTAAAAATGTGTGTAGTGAAAGGAATAATATTGGGTGTATATCAATCTATTTTTTTAATTTTAGGTGTTCTTCTATTTTTTTGTTCTATTATTTTTCTTAATTGTTCAGGCTTTACATTTCAATTTTTGTGTGATTATTGGATTCGTGAGCTAAATCAACAACATTATAAAATTTAAACCATTTTGGAATATTTGAAACTTTTATTGATATGGATATTTTTTGAATTAAATTATTTCTTAATGTATCTTTTCTATGATTTAAAATCTTTTCATTTTATAAAATATGATTGATTATGATACTCATGAGCACTAGTGTAATCCAAATTGAATATATTACCCAACCTAAGAATAATCTAAACCTTTTTCACATGTATTCACAATTCTCTTTTTATGTAGATTCTTAAGATGGTATTTTTGATCCATAACATTGTTTTTTCTCTTTCTAATTGCTATTAGTGTTCATGGAATTGTCAAGTATGATTGAGGGACCACTTTGAATGCCACTTTTAAATTTAACACCCATTATGGGCTATCAATATATATGAAATTTATTAAGACATTATCAAAAAATAAATACCTTGTTAGGTATCCACATTATTATAGAATTTTCCCTTTCCAACCAAATCTAGAAGTTAAATGAATAATTATTATTAAACTCAAGTGTGGGTGAGGGATAATATGAGTTGTATTATGTTGATTTGAAGAAATTTATTTGAGATGAATTTAAAATTATTTGAATGTTTATTATTATATTTGTGGAAAAAATTCATGATATAATGATGGATGGGTGAACTAAATATCATTAAATTGTTATAATTGGACTTCTTGGATATTTGTACACCAATTAATGCATCTATTTTCCACAAAAAATGATTTGGAAAAGAAATTACATATCTAAATTCAAGATAGAACAATGATAAAAATGTGTAAAAGAGGAAAGAAATTAATCACTAATGAAATTATACCATATTTGGACTTCCCATGTAAATAAATTTGTGTTTTTAGTTGGTTCATTTTCGATCTAATTGAGGATCAGACTATTGTTAAGCAAAATAATTCTCATGATTTTACTTCCCTTTGGAGCCAAAACCTCCTCATTCTATATCACTTTCTTATAAATGTAAAATCTATTAAACTTAATTCATATAAAACCACATGAAAAATATCCTTTGACTAGAACATTTTTTACATTTTGATGTGAATATATTAGAAGTATTTCAAGCATATGGGTGTCACACCGGTCCTTGGGAATGAGAAAAACATGACATTAGAAATCCTTGTGTGAAAAGAGATAAATAAATTCCCAGAGAGGTAGGTACGCCATGCACGTGAGGATTAAAATGGGATTAAATTGATTTTTTTTATTTTTTAGTAGTTAACGCATTTTTATCGATGTATGAGGAATGCTATTTCCTTAGATGCGATAATTGAGTTTTGTTGTCCTTTTTACAAAGGGATGTTTGTTTTGACCTTGGTGTTTGATGATCACCAAAGAGTGAAATGTGTAAGTGTGGTGGAGTGATGAGGCAAATAATTTCATAAATTTTAAACAAGATTTAATTTTTAATAATCCATCCATAGTGTTATTTTAGGATCCATTGTCATATTTTTAGGTTTTAGTGATATTTTGAGCTTAATTGAAAAAAAAAACCTATTTTTTGGATTTTAATAGTTTTAATTTTCTTCTATATTTCAGACATATATTTTTTTGTGCTAATGAAATTGTTAAATTACATATTTAGACTTCTAATCATGTTACAATTCTTTTAATAAATCTTGATCCAATGATAAATCTGTCATTTGAAGTCTAAAAACCATCTCACATATCAGGCTTTGAAAACATTGTAAAAATCTAGATACCTTTAATGATTAACTTATATCATAATGAGGGCCTTCCTAATTGGTTTCAAATTTCAAAAGTGGGTATAAGAAATCTTGAGGAACAACATAATTAACTACGTTTTGACTGAATATAACTCTTTCATGGTCATAAATGCATCAGATGTAGTAGCCTTGGAATATTAATAGTCACCTAGATAAGATATGTTATCCAAAGTAAAACAAACATAAATCATTAAATTTCATTCCAATAAATATGAATTTTCTTGGGATCAAATATATATATATAATAACACATTTTTTGAATAACACATTTTTTAGTTATTTTATTTTATCATCCATCCATAAGAAAACTTTTAGAGGTCAATTTCTGGAAAGAATACAATCTACCATCTCCCCATAAATTTGTACTTCACCTCTTTTTCATGGGATTGGAAACATGGTGATAATTATTATGAGAAATATTTAATAGATTTTAAGAAAGTTATTTAATATAATATTATTTTGATTTAATTAATTATATCTCATATTCAAATATAATATCCTTCATTATTTTTTATATATTTTTCTGCTATATTTACCGTAGAAAATGTAATAAATATGGATAAATACCCTCAATATTATTTTCAGGGTGGGAATGGTGGATTAATTTTGTTTCATGTTATTTATTTATTTTTCTTCATTCAGTTTTAGGAATTTCTTTATTTTAAAATATATTATGTGGATTGATCACCCGGTTTTTCTTATCATACTATTTCTTCTTCTCGTTAATAATTGTATTTCTTTTTATAGTCTATGTGGTGCATATTATGTTACATGGCATGAGTAGTGATGATTAAAAAATGGGTATCCTAGATTTTGTCCAGAAGAGGATTTCCCTATATAAAGAGGTCTTAGTATTGGGTAATCACATTTCAAACAATAAGGTGATATGTGATATGTATTGATCACCTCATTGAGCTGAATATTGAGATCCCTTTTGAATAATGATTTCAATCACCATGACCTTCGATGAAAATTATCTTCTTTATTTTTTTATAACTATTTTTTATTTAATATATATATATATATATTGAATTTAAAAACTCCACATACATATTATTTTAGTTGTTTTGTATTGGTTATAATTTATAATAGTGAAAATAGAATTTCTAATGTGTGTAGGAGTCCTATATGAGATCAACCCTAGGTTTTTCCACTATGGTAAATTATTAATAAATTAAGTACTTAATTGACTATAGATAAATTAAATATCCCCATGTATCAATTTTTCACTATATCGAGGGAGCCTATGCTTATGCACACATTGTGTTTCAAAAAACCACCAGAAAATCAAGAAAAATATTTATTTTAAATCATTAATTTATTTAGGTCAAGATGAATTTCTTTAGTGATTTTTAATATGCATGGAATAGTGATTATTTTGGGATCAATTGTGAATTTTTGAATAAAAAGGTGAAGACATCCTTTGGATAGTAGGGTAATATAAATGTAAATTGAACAAACATTCTTCCTTCATTCACGAATCCAATGTCTGATGGTCAGAACCACAACACAAAAAAAAATTGAACCAAATGAGATCAATTTTGTTATAATATAATTTGAAGTTGAAGAACCCAAGGAAGACATGAGTATTCAACTTTAATATCCAATCCTCTCTCCTTGAACATTACTTGAATACGTTTCTAAAGAATTTATGAAAGTTAATACAACTATAGGAGAACAATATGATTCTAACTGACATTTATAAAATTTAATTGATTTTGAAAAGGTAAGTGATTGTTCCATATTTCAAAATGAAAAAAAGATTCTATATATGTCTATATTTCTTTGAAATAAGATGAACATGACACTTCTTTGATTGAATTTCTCATGGACTAGCCTAAATTCATGATGTTTTAAGCAGACCTACATGAAGGGAAGATTTATTTATTCATTATTCTTGTTTTAATAACATTAAAGTTCAATTGTTTACAAAATTTAACTTTAATATAATTTATGATATTGAGTCCCATGAGAAAATCAAGGATGTTAAAGGTATAGAGTCCATACAAGTAGTGGTAGTAATAAAATTTGACCAAGTCTTCATCCTTCCCCCATATTCCAAGGTATACCATATTCTATATGGGGATGAGTTGATGATATATATCCATAGTTCATTCGCTTAACATTGAATGTTAAATAGAACTATAAGAAATTTCTTCTAGTGGTTAATGAATAATAAAACACATCCACCTTCATATTGGAGTTAAAACACTATAAATTTCTGACTAGGGGAAGTAAACAATAGTACCCTCTTAGAGGTCAACCCATGAATTATCACTTTTATTTACCATTACATTTATCTTGATTTATTTTTATAATGATTTTTTCTTTTACATTGTTTAGGATTAATGTGGAATCATGTTGGAGGAAAACACAAGGATTCAACATAAAAATAAATTAGGTTATATCTTTCCCTTTATTTAGTAATTTTTTCCAAGAAAAATCATATATAAAACTATTTATATAAATTAAATAAAAATTACATTAGAAATGGAAATAATTTTAGGGGTATTTAAAATTAATTTTAGGACTTATTTATTAGAATTAATGTTTTTATTGTTTTTATTTTTTTGAATTTTTCATTTTTACTTTTCATTTTTGGTGTGTTTTTATGATTTATGAACTGAGTTGAATACTTTTGAAAATAAAAACCATCATGGTATTTTTCATTACATTTCATTTTTTTGTATTAGAGTATTTAAATGATTATGGAATTTTTTTATCTTGATACACAATAGTTTTATTTGATTGATATTTATTTCTTTTCAAACTCATGTTCACTCATGTTGTCCCAATTGAAAATCTTACACAACCAGAGGGTGTTTACAAACCAATTTAAGATCTTATTTACATTTCTATTTTCTAGCATGTCTTGATACATGATCTAGGACATATAAGGTTTTTAAATGCAGTTTTATTTCATCGAATGTGTCAAGTGTGATTGAGGTACCACTTTTATATCCATTTTTACATTTAACTGTCATTTTGGACTACCTTTAAATATGAAATTTATTAATATCTTATAATCCATCAAATACCTTATTAGGTATAAAAATTACAATCCATTTATCCCTTTTATACTATATTTTGATGTTAAATTCATGAATACTATTGAACTCAAGGGGTGCCAAGGGAGACGACTGGCCATATTTTGCAAAATTGAAGAATTTTTTTGAGATGAATTGATAGTGTTTTCAGGATAATTACTAATGTTTTTGACAAAATTACATCATGTAATGATGGATGGGTATTGAAACTATCATTAGAATGTTGTGTGTGTAGATAAAACATATTTAAATATCAAAATATGCCTCTCTTTTTCCTTAAAAAAATTTATTCTGGAGATAAATTCTATGTCTGAGTTCATGATGAAATAATGCTAAAAATGGGTAAAAGAGAGAATAAATTTATCATAAATTCTGATATTTCATTTTTGAAATTCTCATGTATATAATGAGGCTTTTGTAGGTGATTCATTTTTTAGATGATTGAGAAGGGCACCATTTCATTTGAAAAAATATTTTTATGCATTTACTTTACTTTAGAGCATAATCCACCTCATTAAGACTATAATGATTTTACATTTATGATATGCTAAACTACATCCTCTGAATAACCCATGAAAATATATAATGATTGGAACATTTTTTACACTGCTAAATAGACATTTTAGGTTGATTTTAAGACTATAGGGATCACACATGTTCCAAAAAATGAAAAAAAAACATCACAATATAAATCTCTGAGTATAGAGATAAATATTTTTTTGGTGGTAGGTATGACATGAAATTGAGGATTAAAATTATATTTAAGGAATTTTTATGATTTGGGAGTATTTACTGAATTTTTATTTCACATATGAGATATGTTATGTCCTTAAATGTAATAATTGATCTATATTGTCATCTTTACATTGGGAATTTTGTTTTGACCTTTGTATTAGATGATTTCTGAGGAGTGTAATGTTTATGTGTGGGGGATTAGTGAAACTAATAGTTTCATAAATTGTTTACTTTAATTGAATATTATTAATCCCACTACAGTGTTATTTTATTTCTAAATTTCACTTTTTTATGATTTAGAGATATTTTGAGCATAATTGTAATATTTTCATAATTTTGGATTTTAATAGTTTTAATTTCAGTATATATTTCAGTAATTACATTTTATATACAAACTATCATTTTGAAATTATTTTTTTATGATTCTTTATACGTTGGTATCAATTTCATCCAAATGGATCCAAATCTAAATCTATCATTTGAAGGATCGAAACTAGCTTAAAATTAGAGTCGTAAAAACAATGCACATATCTAGATACATTTAAATATGAGATTATATTTCAAATAGGTTCGGAACTATGAATATAAAATTTCACATGGAGGTATAAAACATACTAGGGAACAACTTCATTTACTATTTCCATGACTAAATCCACCACTATCTGGTCCTAAATTCTTATGATGTTGTAGCATTGTAATTTAAAAAATCACTTGAGCTTAATACATTATACACAGTAAAAAACATAACTCTTTCACCTATTAACTAATAAATAATTTTTTTAGTTGCTACATGACCAATAGATAGAATAAAAACATTCATGATGAACATAGTTCCCAATTATGTAATTTAGTGGGTCACCAACGTGCAATATTTTAGAGGTAAAATTATTGAAAAAAATGAGCCACCCACTTCCAATAAATTTTTACTTAACCTTCTTTTCAAGGGTTTGGAAGCTTGGTAAGGTAATCATTGTTGGATATATTCAGTATCTTTTTTGAATTTTAATTACTATAAAATCATTTTTCCATTAATACCTTATCCCTCTTCTTTATACCCCCTTTCATTCATTTTATTATATATTCTAACATAATATTTATAATCATAACTCCACAAAAAATAGATAAGTAAACTCATAATTTTTTGAGAGAGGGAATGGAGTTTTGACTTAATTCCATGTAATTTAATTATTTCACTTTATTTAATTTTATGAATTTTGAAAATTCATAGATTGATTATGTTGATTTGTCTTCGTTTTTTCTCTATAAAATGAATTCTTATTCTAATTTATCATTTTCCGTCCCATCACTATTTGTTTTGTGTATATGGTGGGGAGTGGAATGATTAGTTATGATCAGAAAATATGTCTCCTATATAGTTTTTGGAAGGGGATTTCCCTCTATATGAAGGTCTTGTTATCGATTTATTAAATTTCAAATGAGAAGGTGAGGTGTGACAAGTCTTGATCATGTCATTGAGTTGAATATTGAGATCCCATTAGAATAAAGACTTAAATCACTATGTCAAATTGAGAAAAATTTCCTTCATTCATTCTATTAACTAATTTTTTTACATCATTTCATATATATATATATATATTACACATTTCACCCCCCCCCCCCAATTTTATGATTTTAGTTATTTTTTATTTTCTATAATAAATAATAGTGACCATATAAATTTCAATACATATAAGATGCCTCCATGAGATCAACTAAAAGTTATTCCACTATGGTAAACTCTTAGTAAAATAAGAATTGAATTTATAGGGGATCCATGAAAAAATTCCAATGCATTACATGAAATAACAGACCTTAAAAACCAAAATATCAGAGGACAACCACATAATTGTGGTATAAAAATATTCATATTGATAAATCACAAAATCATGTTATATATGTGATCATAATATAAATTACATAAGGAGGATATAGTGGTAAGCATGATAAATTATTACGAAAGGTGAATCTATCATAAGTATAAACCATTCAATAAATGAAACCTGCAGGGCATGGAAATCGGATTCTTTATGTACCTATAATGACTAATGAACACACCTCACTTCTCTTATCATACGAGTAAAAAAGTAAAAATACATAAATCATCAACTAAAAAAATAGTCCATGGTGAAATAATTATAAATTATGATACCAGCATCCTGAAAAATAGTCTCGATCCCTAAAAACATGATCTTTACCTCAAGTGTGGGTTGGTTGAACCCACACAATAGCTATATACCCAGTGATAACACATTTTTATTTTCCTTTCTAATATTTCCTGAAATTAATAAAATGAATGAAAATAAACCCTTGATACCAATTTTATTGTATTGGGCTAAGAGCTAATAAATTGGTTCACTGAGTTGGTTTCACATTAGGCCCCATGCATGCCTCTATATACACAAATGGATTACATCTCAAAACAATGGAATAAAGGTGGTACAGTGTAGAGACTATACCCTATGAATTAGTGTAAAATTCAATAGAAACAGTAATAAATAAATTTTTTTAAATATAATAATAACTAGATATCAATCATGAATGAATAAATCGTCACAAATTAATATGATACAATGTAATGTTTGAAATACATTTTTTATAATGTGTATATTAAATTAACCATGATAATATTTAATAGCAACGTGATAAAAAATGAAGTACTATGATAACACACTTTATTTAGTCTTAAAATTATAAGAGCATGAAAGAATAATCGATAATCCATATTGTGCAATCATGAGGTCTCCTCAGGTACCCTAGTGTAATGTTGGTCGGAACAGGGTGTCAGATAAACATAATAAGTCACCACCAATATGGTTTATTGCTATACAGTCTATGAATATAAAATATAAAATTGTGCAAGCTTAACCAAAAAAAACTATAAATGAATGAATGTAAATGAGTCTATCCTTAGTTCTTGGAGGAAACCCCTTGACTCTTTAATCTTCGGCCTAAGCTAGTTTATCTCTGATCATGGCCCATTGTATATATAGATAGATATTTATTCATATATATGAACTATATAAGTATATATATATATATATGGATATGTTGTGATGGAATGGAAATGAGATGTAACTATCGAATCCATGCATAGTCACAAAGGCCTCGTGGAATAAAGAGGAACTCCATGCCTGGGTATCATTTTATATAAGGTACATCACTCCTGATAATCATTGTATATATTTTACTAAATTCCCAATTAACATTGTATATAAGGGATTCCATGCATGAGGGGTTCCATGCCAATGTATCAAGGCATATAAGGGATGTCATGTGTGATTATTACATGTAATAAGGTTAAGTTTCATGCCCAACATCCTAATCAATGGTGCCGGGAACATCATGTTCCATAACCCCAGTGATGTGAATCACCATTATAATTTACCTGAAAAAGGGGGGGTGTGAAAAACTATAATGGCTCAGGATATAAATGTATATTTTACTTCAAAATTGAATAATATTTATTACATAACATAATAATGACCACACTGGGATCGTATAGGTTTAGTGTCTATAAAAAATGAGAAATAAAAATCACTGTTCCATAAGACATCTACATTGTATCCTGCTTATCTCTTCAAAACTAGACTCTTTTTTGAAATATCATACATAATATCCTTCTTAATTACCTATGGAAAAGAAACATATGAATAGGTCATATCAAATGATTATTAAGGGTATACAAGGGAAACAACAATAATATTATAAGAACATGACATTTGAAAATCATATATTGTTTACAAAAGATTAGAAAATCATGTCATGGGATAAATCATAAAAGTGAAATGTAATCCCAGTAGTCATAACATAAGACATGAAACTTCACGTAATACACACATAATCATATAAAAACATTTCATATTAGTCAAGGCGCATGCCAATAAGATCATAGCAGACAAAGTCCATTACTGAACTGAGTTCACTCCTCATTCCAGCCTTGTATTACTAAACTGGATTTACTTACCATTATATCCATGTATATCCCATGAGATATAAATCCTTACCCAATGCACTCTGGGTTGATACAGGTCCCACCCATCTTATAATGAAACCATTCTTACGTGTCCCACCAAATAAATCATTTATCAAAGCATAACCCATGAAATAATATGGGGTTTTTAAACCTAATTACATCAAAATCCATTAAAAATAATTGGATTTCATAAAAATAATTCTATCAAAAAAAAATATTAATAATAGGTGTTGAATCATTATCCTATTTCATCTTAGATGGAAAATAATTTTTACAAAACACTTGAACTTAATTCCGGAGGAAAATATCTTTTCTTTATCAGAAATGTTTTAATTTCTCAAAATACCATGTAAATTTAAAATAAAATAATTAAGTTGAAAATAATCTTGAAATTTTATAGAGGGAGATTCATGGAAATAAGGTGTCATGAAATCATAATATTCCATTCATACCCTATAAGTTAAAAAACATTATCGCTGTATTTTTTTCTGGAAAGCCAAAAAAAGTACGTCAAATCGAATAACGAAAAAATATTATTTTCATACCATTTAACAAAATTTCACCAAATGGAAAAATTAATTGTAAAAATTTATATAAAAATAGAAATAATATTAAATTATTTGGAATGATGGATGTGGTTGATAAACATACCCTAGTAAATACTTACATGTAACCAATCACAGATAAAAATGATATTGTAAAAGTATCCCTTACCATAGCTCTGATAACCTTTTTAGGTATCTGAAACTCCTATAAAATTATTTAAATAATGTTATTGAATTTTTAAATAATAATAATAAAATTTATGATATAATATATTATTATATAGTCATCCTATTTTTTATAACATTTCATAGTCACTCGTTATTCGGATATTATCAACTTTATGGTCTTATGCAAGATTTTTCAGATAAGTTATTGTTCCACTTCTTAGTTTATAGTTAAATAATTAACTAATGATATTAGTAAAATATATATCATATTTATTCAATTAATTCATTTATATAATCATGGTTTAATTATGATCGAGTATAATGAATCACATCACATTATAGAGATGGTAGGTCGTATGTACGCACGAGCGATGATATCATTCCAAAAAAATGTTGAATAGTATTAATGCGGATGGTGGATAATATTTCATGATTATTAACATGTTATAATTATCATATATATTTATTATTTCCATCATTATAACCATCCATGTATTGTGGTGGTGAAAAATAGATTAAACCACGGTGTGGAGATGGTAAGTCGTACGTATGCACACGCAGTGAATTTTTTGTTCAAAGGATAGATATAAGGTGAAATATGAATATTTCATATTTATAATTACATATAATTATATGAGTTATATTGAGGTTTTTACATTATAATTACACAACTAATGAATATGATGTATATGAAGAAAGAAGTTTGAATGAATCGGTGGCAGAGATTACATACTCCTCGTTGTGCTTCCTCTAAATCTATTATTAGAGCACAAGAGTTGGTATTTGAGGATGAATAGAACCACTAAAATAAAAATATGGATTTTTAGAAGGAAAAATGTCAAGGTTTGTTTGAGATTGAAGGATCAAAATAAATTGAAAAGGTGAGGGAGGAGGTTCCCTTTTATAATTAAGGTGAGGGGTACTTTTGGAAACTCTAGAGAAAAATAATTTAAAATAAAATCAAAACCTACCCAAAAACATCCCTATTGTCCCAATTTATAATAGGATATTATATAGGGTATTAATATAATCAACCAATAAATTTTGGACAAGTTATTTTTTTCAATTTAAACCATCTTAATTTAATTGACACTTAGTTATTCTATTTCATTTTAATTGTTGTAAGAAAATTAAAAATATTTAATTGTTATAAATATTTACTTATATTGTGTTAATTTACCATAAATGGATATTTAATGACATTTTAGAAATTATAATTATTAATTAGTATTTTTTAAATATTTTTATGTTTTTAAAATAATTTAAGAAAATGTTATTTATAAAAATTGTCAATAGTGTCAATTTTGACACTATTTATTTAACATTAACTAAAATCAAAATAATAGATAAATTCGAAAAAAAAATATTTTATAAACTCTTATAATGTCATAGTCACCAATAAAATTCTTGTAGAACATTAATTGTTTCATATTATATTTATTTTAATATTTTTGAAACATTTTTTGATATTTCTATTAATAAAATAATTTCTATATTACTATTGTGACATCATTAATAGTAATTAATTTATCTCAAAAAATTATAAATAAATTTCTATGATGTAGGAAATTCGTTTATCGTTCCAAATGAAATAAATTATTTATATTATCTTCTAGTTATAGATATATTAAAATTAATATACTTATATAGAATGAGATTGTGACATTTTGTCACATTCATTAGTTTTTATTATATTCTTGTTATATTCATAGGTAAGAGGCAATTAGGTTATTCTATTTTGAAAAACAAATGATTAGTGTCGAATTTAGTCATCCAATAAAATTTTTACATGTGTTAAGGTAATTTTATAATATTATTTTTATCTCTAATTACCTAAATTACTTTTAACTATGGTAATATAAATAATTACCAAGGTTACAATTCATAATGCCCAAAAATAAAAGTAGCCTATTAACATAATTTGAAACTATTGACTACAAAAATGGAATCCATTTTTTAAAATTCATAACATAGAAGATGCAATAATGAATTTAAAATTAATCATGTTGTTGAAATGAGTAAACTGGTTTTAAAATATAAAATATTGCTAATGATTTAAATGTTTTTACATCTGAATTTAATGAGAAATAAATTCCAGTGAAATAAATTATAATAAATGTTAATAATAAATTATATTTAATACTTTTAAACAATTCAAGAATACAATTTAACCATATAAATTATTTCAATGAAAAAATATTTATTAACAATAAAAATTTAGCATATTTTTACTATTTATCAGAACATGAAAGTTATCAGAATAATATTAAAAGTTCTTCCAAAGTAAATTTTTATATCTCAATTCAAAATAAAATTTTAGTTTTTCATATAAAAATTATTAATTTTTCAAAATATTAATTAAAAAGGGGTTCTCCATTAAATGGTGTAAAATAAAACTTTTTTTAAAAGAATAGGTATGTATAGAACAAATTGGGTTTTATTCATACCCTATGACTAAAATATACATTGTATGAATATAGAAAATATTTTATTAAGTATATAACATACACACACACACACATATATATATCACATTAATTTCATTATGAAAATTAATTCACTCAAAATTAAATGTATCTAATTGATTTATATTTTTCAGACATAATTGGTAGCCAAGGAATTCACAATGAATTTTCATAAGTTAGTGATAATTAATCCCACTAATTTAATGGCTAGGATATAATGGTAATTTTATAATATAGGAATCTTGTGGTTTTTTTACTCACTATTTCATGTAAACCAAGCTACTGTATAATTAAAATTATTTGGAAAAAGTATTTCATCAAAACATCTGAGTGTTACATTCAACCCCACTGAGACTGAATTTCACCCTTGAATTTTTTCACATGGAAACAAATAAATGATTATACCTCTCCCTCATCATATCCTGAAGATCCCATGTAGCTTCTTCAAATTGGTGGTAAGTTTATAAAACTATAACCAAGAAAGTGGTATGTTTTTGTATAGCTTTTTAACTATGATCCAGAATCTCTATCGGTTGTTCTTCATAAGAAAGATCATTCTTAAGTGGTATGACTTCTGAGCATAGTAATTGTAAAGGACCGATTATGCACTTTATTTGGAGAGATACATGAATCACATCATGAATATTAGTTATATTGGGTGGAAGCACCAATCGTTAATATACCTTCGCAAAATGATCCATAATTTCAAAATGACTGATATACCTACATATTAGCTTTCCCTTTATTCCAAATCTCATTACACTCTTCGAGGGAGATATTCTTAAGAACACCTTATCACCCACTTCAAATTATAGATCTTTTCATTAGTTATTATTATAACGTTTTAGTTGACTCTGAGCTTCCCTTGTGTGTTTTTGAATAGATCTTTAATTTTCTATCATTTGATCAACAATATCAATTCCCAATAGCTTTGTTTACTCAACATCATCCTAGAAAGCTGGAATTCTAAATTTTTTCCATATAGGGCTTCATAAGGAGCCATCTGAATACTAATGTGAAATCTATTATTGAAAGAATTCAACCAATGGTAGGTGTTGATCCCTACCACCATGGAAATCCATAGAGAAATCTCTCACATGAATTTCATAGTTTGAATAATCCTCCCAGACTAACCATTTGTTTGAGGATGATAAGAAGTGCTAAAACATAACTCTATATCCAGAGCATGTAGAAGACATCTCAATAACATCAAGGAAAACCTTAGACCATGATCAGATATAATGAAAAGTGGTACTCCATGAAATCTTACCACTTCCATTATATATATCTTGGAATGATGATCAAGAAAGAAATCCTCTCTAACAGTAATGAATTTTGCTGACTTCATAAGGTGATCGACTATAACCCAAATAGCATTCTATTCTTTGGTTGTGTCAGGTAGTATGATCACAAAGTCCATAGTGATGTTTTCCCATTTATATTTTTTTATGGGTAATGGTTGTAACATCCCCTTAGAATTTTGTCTCTCATCCATAACATGCTGACAAAACAAACATTGACAGACATATTTGATGAAATATATTTTCATTTCATCCCAGAAGAAGTACTCCTTCAGGTCCTTTTACATATTTGTGCTTCTAGTGTGAATATAGAATGAATAACTATAATCATCATCCAATATCTCCTTATTTAATTCAAGTATGGTATGAATACAAACTCAGTTCCTAAAAACTATTATTTCATCAAAATCGAGGTTGAATTCAGGAACATTTCTCTCCTTATTTTGTAGCTCTACATATTTCTTTTTCACCTCTTTAATCTCCACTTGTATTGATAGTTGAACATTTATTTGAGAAAGATAATATTTCCCCCCTTACGTTTAAATTTCAAGATCAATCCTTTGAAAATCCATACATATTGGATCTTTCTTTATCCCCATCATTGATGGTTTAGAATGGTCTTGTCAATATAATGCATCTACCCCAATGTTTTCATTTCCAAGGTGGTAATGTATTGATTATTGTAAATATTTAATAAACTTATCCATCATCTTTGGTGGATATTCAACTCTTTTTTTGTGATAATATACTTTAAAATTTTATGATCAGTATAAATATCACACCATTCACCAAAAAGATAATTCCCCTATATCATTAATGATAATATTACCACAGATCACTCTAAATCCTGATTTGGTTAATTTTTCTCACTGATTTTCAACTACCATGAGTCATAAGCTATCAACATATCATTTTTCATGAGAAAACTTTCTAGTCCCTTCTTGGATACTTAACTGTATATCAGAAACCATTATCCACTGCAAGGTAGTGTGAGTACAGGTGCACTAGCTAACCATATTTTTAGTTCTTTGAAATTCACATCACATTCCTCTGTACAAATAAATTAACTCCTTTTAAAGTCAACTTGTTGATTGGATTGGATAACTGTGAAAAATCATTCACAAAACGTCGATAATATCCAGCCTAACCAAGAAAACGTTGGATCTCAGTTATGGTTGTTGGTATCGGTCGTCTTTCATTAACTTATGTTTTTGCTAGATCCCCATATATCCTCTCTCTTGAGATTATGTGACCCAAAAAATGAAACTATATGAAACCAAAATTCACACTTGGTAAATTTGGCATAAATCTTCTCCTTTATCGGGGTCTTGAGTACAGTTCTCAAGTGATCTCCATGTTCTTCATTGGTCTTCTAATAGACAATAATATCATCTATAAAGACTACCACAACCTAATCCAGATAGTTTTTGAAGGCTATATTCATTAAATTCATGAAGATATCAGGGGAATTATAAATACCAAAAGGCTTCACAATAAATTTATAGTCTCCATACCTTGTACGAAATGTCGAATTTGGTATATCCTCTTTTTAGACCCTTAATTAATGATATCTTAACAAAAGATCAATCTTATAAAAGTATTGATCTCTGCATAGTGTTCAAATAATTCATCAATACATGGAAGAGGAAATTTTTTCTTTATATTGATCTAGATAAGTTCTCAATAATCAATGTAGATATTCCTTGATCCATCTTTCTTCTTAACAAACAGAACATTTATCCCCATGGTGATGAACTATGGAATATGAATACCTTATCAATATTATCTTGTAGATTCTTCTTAAATTCATGCAACTCAATTTGGTCCATTCTATAAGGTTTCTTCAAAATAAGAATATCCTCAGGTATAAGTTCTATTGAAAAATCAACTTTGTGATTTAGTGGAAAACCTGAAAATTCCTCTAGAAAGACTTCATCAAAATCCCTTAAAATGGGTGTATTATTTATAATGAGTTTCTCCCCAACCATTTGAGATAAATAACCTTCATTTATATGAATCAAGACCCATAAGATTGAATAAAATTCTACTTGAATGTTATATTCATCTTGGCATCAATAGATGATCATAGATTGATCTAGAATATGAAATGTCACTTCCCATCCTTGGAAATTAATATGTTCTCTATATAGAGAAATCCAATTCATGACAAGAATCACATAAAATTACACTATATGAATGATCACAAGATTTTCATGAAGAAATTTCTCACAAACTTCAACCAAAGAAGAATTATAAACTTATGATGTGAATATTGTGCCATTAACAGTTGGCACAGCTATCTCAACATCTAATTATTGACATAATATGGTGGTACCCTTAGAAAATTATTTAGAAATAAATTCATGGGTGGATTGAGAATCAAATAAAACATTTTCTACTTTAGGGTGAATGGTATGTGTACCATTCAACATTTCATTATCGTACTCTACTTCATCGATAGTGATTGTATGTGACTTTCCATTCTCTGTAGCCTAATGTGTTTGTTGACATCAATCAACATCAATAATCCTTGGATTAGGGAATTAATTTGAATAAATCCACATTTACTTGTACTTGTAGCATTGAAGTGTAAGAGGTGCATTCTATGTAGCATTTTATTTGTTCGGATCATTAGACATATTTTTTCATCACATAGACATTTAATGGCCTAGTGACCATCTTTTCCACACATAAAACATTTTATAGTCTCTTTAAGACAACTCCCTCCATGTTTTTCCACGCATTGAGCATAATTGAAAACTCATATTCTTTTCATTGTGGCCTTTTTATTTTTTTTGAATTCAAATTTTCTCTTATGATCAAATCCATATGACTGATGGGTTACTCTAAACTCTATATCAACTTTGAGAGCACATCAAACAATTTTATCATAGCTATTGAAGTCCCTTATGGTTAATTCCCTTTGGGGACTTGGTTTTAAGCCACTAAAGAATCTATCAATTTTACACTCAGTTTTGATTATAATTCCAGAAGCATACCATGGATGTCTTGTAAAATTTTCTTCGTAGGTACAAAAAGAGTCATCGTCATTTTTTCTTAAATTTAAGGAACTCCTTATCCAAATTTTTTCAACGAATATGAGAAAGGTACTTATAGAAAAATAAGTTATTTAAATATTCCCATTCCCTGGACTCAATTTTATCTATTCTCAACGTATTATTGATAAGATTCCACCATTGATTAGCTTCACATTCCAAATGATACAATGATATGATGGCTTTATCATGTTCAGATCATTATAGAACTGAAAATATCTTTTCAATGGTACTGATCCATTATTCATCCACTAATGGATCTAAGGACCTACTGAATGAAGGTGGACGCTGCCTCATGAACGATTCAATTGAATGTTTCTCCCTCCTCTGCTCATTTGTAATTCTGGCATGATTAATAGCTTGATAATGTTGTGTGAGCATGGCTAAAATATTTTACTTTTCATTTCACATAAACTTTGGTTTCTCAGGGGGGAAAGTTAATGTATTTCCCATCACATTAAGCGTTAACATGGTTCCTCCAGGTTCCATCCATTGAATATGACCAAGAATCATAGTGTTATAAACACTAATCATAATTGTAAAACCACATAATTCAAGAAAAAGAAATTAAATTTAGTACACTTTACGTTTTATCCAAGTTTATTCAAGAACACCATTAAAACACTAGTATAGTATTGTAACCTATACATAGACATATCCCAAGGGTTCTTACAATGTATCTCTCATCCTAGTTTACAAAGGTTAACTATACAATTTCTTTAATACCAACAATAACATATCATGATTTTCATGTATATATTACCTCAACAGTGAAGACTATTTATTACATAACATAACAAAGACCTCACTAAGACAATATAGGTTTAGTGTCTTTAGAAATTGGGAAACAAAAACAACTCGTTCATAAAACATCTACATTGCCTCCTACTTATTTACTCTAAACTAGACTCCTTTTTGACATATCATACTCAACACCCTTCTTCATGAACTAAGGAAAAAAACATATTAATGGGTGAGCTAAAATTCTTAGTAATGGTAATCAAGGTAAATATCAATCATATTAGATGAACATAACATTTGAAAATTGTATCCTACATATAAAAGATCAGAATATCACATCATGGGATAAACAACAAATGTAAAATGTAATCCCTATAGTCATAACATAAGACATGAAATCTTGTGTAATATACACATAATCATAGAAAATCATTTCATATTAGTCAAGGATCATCTCTAAGACCATCATAGTGGACAACATTAATTACTGATCCATGTTTACTCCTCGTTCCAGTCCTGTATTACTGATCTAGGTTTACTTATCATTCATGTCATATCTATATCATGAGATATAAATCTTTACAAAATTAATTGGGGGAGATATAGGTCCCACCAATCTCAAAATTAAACTATTCTTACATTTTCCACAAAAACATATTTCATTTATCATAGCATAACCCATGAAATAAATTGGGTTTCTTAAACATCATTCTATAATATTCGATTTAAAATAAATGAATTTTAAAAAATTATTCAATCATAAACACAATAAAATTAAAGTAATTATATGGATGGAAACATAACCATATATAATATTAGATGGAAAATAATATTGATAAAATAATTGAACTTAATTCTTAAAGAAAATATCCTTTCTTTTTCAAAAATATTTTCTTATCTCAAAATGCCATGTAATTGTAAAAGAAAATAATTTAGTATGAAATAATATTAAAATATTGTATAGGAAGATTCATGGAAATAAGGTTTCATGAAACTGTAAAATTCAACTCATTCCATATATGTTAATAACATTATCCTCGTACTTTTTCCAAAAAATTAAAAAAAAGTGCCTCAAATTGAATAACACGAAAAGATTCATTTCATTACATTTGATAAAAATTCCACAAAGGTTAAAATTAACATTAAACAACTATAAACTAATATAAATTATATTTCATATTTAGGAAACATGGATGTGTGTGATAAATATACCCTAGTAAATACATAGGTATAAATAATCTCGGATAAAAATGAGATTGCAAAATTATCCCTTACATTATGTCTGATATCCTTTGTATGTATATGAACCTCTTGTATAATGATTTAAATAATTCTATTGACTTATTATAGAATCATAATAATTTTTATTGTATCATATATGATTACATTATCATCCTTTTTAGTAACATTTCATTGCCACTCGTTATTCCAATATTAACTACATTATGTCCTTATGTCATATTTGTCGAATAAGTTCATGTTCCACTTCTTTTTTTATAGCTAAATAATTTAAATAATTATATTTGTATAATATATATCATATTTATCCATTCAATTCATGTATATAATCATATTTTAATTAATATAATGTAGAATGAGTCAAATCACCTCGTCGAGATGGTAGATTGTACATACGCAGGAGCGAAGATATCTTTCCCAAAATTATTGAATGGTATTGAAGGGGATGTTGTATAATATTTATGTATTAGTAAAATTTTATAATAATCATATATATTTATTATCTTCGTCATTATACCCATCAATTTAATGTGGTGTTGAAAAATAGATTACCCAACAGTGTTCAGATGGTAAGTCGTACATACACACGCACAGTGATTTCATTTTTCAAATGATGGATTGAAGGTGAAAATGGTTGTTTATTATTTATAATAACATATCTGTATATTATTAATACTGATGATATTACTTTATAATGAAGAAAACTAATGAAGAGGATGTAGAAGAAGAAATTTTGAAATAATTGGTAGAAGAGATTACCTTCTCCTCGATGTGCTTCCTCTAAATCTCTTCTTAGAGGACTAGAGATGGTTTTTTAAGATGGGAAGAACCAATATAAAGAAAACACGTAAGTTTATAAGGAAAATGGGTAGGTTATAGACGATCTTGAAGGCTCAAAGTGATGTCAAGAGGTGTGGGATGGGGTTCCCTTTTATAATTGAGGTGAGGGGCACTTTTGGAAACTTCCTAAATAATAATTTATAATAAAATCAAACCCTACCCAAAAACCTCAAATATTTCCCTATTACTAATATTATGTTAGTTATGTTTTTAATCCCATCAACCAATAAATCTTGGACCTGTTATTTGGTCAATTTAAACCACATCTTTCTAATTGACACATAGTTGTTCAATTTAATTTTAATTTTGGTAATAATATTCTAAATGTTTTATAGTTATAAATATTTTTTATATGGTATTAATTGACAATAAATATATATTTTATGATATTTTAGACATTATAATTTTAAATTTTTAGTTTTAAAATATTTATATTATTTTTTAATAATTTAATAAAAATATAATTTTTATAAAATGTCAATTGTGTCAATTTAGACACTATTCATTTATTTCACATTAAATAAAATCAAAACATATGTTCAATTGTATGAAAAATATTTAATACATTTCTAATATGTCTTAGTCCACTTAAAAATTCGTGGAGAACATTAATTAGTTCGTTTGATATTTCTTTTAGTATTTTTAAAACTATTTTTTTATATTTCAATTAATAAAATAATTTCTACATCACTATTGTGTCATCATTAATGGTGATTATTTAATCTATAAAAATTATAAATAAATTTCTATAATGTAGGTAATTATTTTATCTTATGAGATACTATCTAGAGTGGATATTATCTCCTATTTATCAATATATAGAAATTAATATACTTATATAAAATGAGATTGTAATATTTTGTCACATTCATTTGTTTTTGTTATATTCATATCATATTCCTAGGTAAGTGGCCATTAGAATATTCTATATTGAAAAATAAATGATAATGGTTGAATCTAGAAAATCAATATTATTTTTATAGGATTTAAGGAATTTTTATAATATTACTTTTACCATTAATTCCCTGATTTACCTTTAACCATGGTAATAAAAATAATTACCATCCTTATTATTCATAATTCCAAAAATTAAAAGTAGACTATTAAAATAATTTAGAAATAATGATTACAAATATGGAATCAATTTTTAAAAATTAGAAAAAATATAATTTTTGTAACTAATTTAAAATTAATCCAGTTGTTCAAATGAGAAAATGGGTTCTAAAAGTTAAAATAGTGCAAAAGATTGAAATGTTTTTACATCTGAATTTAATATAAAATTAATTACAATGACCTAAATTATATTAAATTGTAATATTATATTATATTTATAGTTGTAAACCATTCAATAATAGAATTTTTCTGTATAAATTATTTCAATGAAAAAAATTTATTTTCAATTAAAATTTATCGTAGTTTTACTATTCATCAAAACATAAAAGGTGTCAGAAAAATATCAAAAAAATAATCCAAAGTAAAATTTTATATACCGCATCAAAATAACACATTTTTGTTTTCATATAAAATTTATTAATGTATAAAAATCAAAATTTAAATGGGGTTCACAATTCAAATGTGTAAAATTAATCTTTTTAAAAATAATATTTTTTTGTACATCAAATGGGGTTTTATTGATACCTTACGACTAAAATATCCATTTCATAAATATCAATAATATTTTATTAATTATGTGACCCATATATATGACATTCATTTCATTAACAAAATTAATTCACAAAAAAATACAAATATATAATTGATTTTTATTTTACGTAAATAATTTATAATCAATGAAATCACGAATCATTTTCATAAGTTAGTTATAATTATTCCCGCTAACCCAATGACTTGGTTATAATAGTGATTTTATAATAAGGTAATCTCCTGATTCATCTAAACACATGATTTGTTTTAAAGAATGATATTGAAGTATAACAAACATTTCAATAAAATATTTAATAAAAACATCCAGGTCTTAAAAACAAAATTTCTGTAACCCAAAATGAGATTGCTTGGTAATAATATAGTATAAGCTAGTTTTCTATCATAATGAAAACATGTCTAAGGTGTTCCATAAATATTAATTTTTCATCACTCACGGTATCATGTACCTTTATTATTATATTCCATTAAAAATTTAATTATAGGACATGGGTTCATTAATACCATGCTAAATATATCATCAAGATCATGCAATTAAATTCTAAGAATAACTAATAAAAGCGCCAAGGAATAAAATTCATTCATAAACAAGGAGGAAAATGGAAGAATCCATGTAATAGAATTACCATTACAAATTATTTAATCATTCCATTCTAATTTTAATATAGTTCACAACAAAGATGTTTTTTACTATAAAACATAGCATAATTGAGTTACCACTTCATTCATTTTGGTTTAACTGACTCCTCCATGTGGAATAATTAAAACCACCTCAAAAAAATTAATGTGGAGGAGGATAATTATATTCAAAGGGGATTAAAAAATTATAATAAACATTAGTCAACCTCACCTTATCAGGTGGCTCGGTTTGGGGTCATAGACCTCCAACCATTCTATGGGGAAAAATTAACATCAAGATCAAGGTCTATGCATTTAATTTGATGAATTTTTAATTAAGGAAAAATGAACAAAATCCCATCATGTGTAACAACATCAAAATTATATGAATGAGAAAACTAATGAGGGATAAGAAACATGGACAACTATATCATGATTAATAAATTAAACTCATCCATTATCGGTCATTGATTCTAGGAATAATGAGAGAAAATATGATATTAGAAAAATGCGATCAAAATAAGTTGAATCATCTCACATAAACATAGGAAAAAGTAAGAAAAAAAAGAACATAGATATAATAATCAATGAGTAAGTAATACAAATACAAATTGCCTGGTGGTTCATGATTCAGTGAAATATTAAGGGATAAAAAACTTGGGAATTGTAGCTAAACGTATGGGTCGAAGATGATTCCAACTGAATGGGATAAGAAGAGGGTGTTAACCCCATTAATGTGTGTAGGTCAAAATAGATGTTTTTCCATTTAAATGTTATGTGTGGTTAGGATGAACAATTGGGAAACCATTCTCCAACTGTTCTATGCTCATTATCTAAGAGATACACCATGCATAGTTTTTTTGCATGGTCATACAAGTTGGGCACTAATCATGCCCTTAGCATTGTCCAACTCCACATCTTGCATGGGTTAGGTGAATAGTTAGACAAACCATGCACACTATTTTTTTCAACTCTATAATAAACTCCAGATATCTCTCTTGGTCTTGCACCACCACCTTGGAGAGTTTATAAAATCATGTGACACCCCTTATAGGGCAACACTTTTTCTCATACGGGGCCACATAGTTTTAAATTAATAGTTTTATCTATCTATTTCTACTAAAATATTATATTTCAGAGCCAGACACTTCTGAAACACATCCAAATTACATGAACCCCTTAGTTCAAAAAATACACCAAAAATAATACTTTTCAGTATTCAAATTCATAAATTTAAATTATATGGCCTTGTTAAAGATTTAGACCATTCACCAACAGAAAGTTTAAATTTCTGACGAGAATTTAATTAACCCAGAACACATGGTACCTTACAAGAACGTGTTTTGATAATGAAATATATTATCACATTGAAATGATCATTATTAGACCATTATGGTTTTTATGATATGTTCTTGAAGATTAATTTCTAAAGAAATCATTTTGTAAAATTTCATGTGGTGTTCCATGGAATTTGTAACTATTCAAAATGATGAAAACCCCATGAGATTTTGGTGAAACCTTATAATGGTGTTTTATTGTTTCATACCAGATAATGGAGACTACACTGTAACTATAGGCTATTAAATTATCTCTTTTACAATTGTTTTTGAGGGTTGATGATTTCAAACCCCAAAAAAAATAGTTTTTCTATAATGAATCAAGGGAGTCTAGATTTTGGTGAGTCTCCTTGCTATAGGGAATTGGAAATGAATTTTTCATTTTAATATTCTTTATTATTAAATGGTTCTTCTTTATGAAGAGTTCATTCATTCTACACAACATGTTATAATTTTATAGGAGGAGTTGAGACTAAGGGTTTTCATAGCGTAACTCAGTACATCACATTACAACATAGTTGATCATTCTTTAAAGTAGTTAGTGGTTAATTTATTTAATTATATAATTTGACTTTTCACTTAATGATGATGTACATTTAAAATAATAATCTCTAATAAATGATATTTTAAAATGACTGGTTTTTTTAAATTGGTTGCGAATTTATTCCACAACATTATTTATCATTTTTGGTTCCTAAAAAGTTAGTGAATCCTAGTAAAATCAAAAGAGATGAGATTTGATGGACTCCTATAATTATTTTAGTTTTTAATTATTCAAACATCATAGATAATAAGTCTTAGATGAACATGAATTTTGATGATCATATAATCAAACCATGAGAATGTAGTTTTATAATAAAGTAATAATTTACAATTCAGAAATTTCATATGTGACTTGAACATTCCTTGTTAGTCATATATTATTTAGATTATTCTTTTATCTTTTATTGTAGGATTCCATTGTATGTAAAAACCATTGGTTAAAATATTTTTTAGGTTTCATGTTCATTCCCATGGGAGGATTTCAATATTAAGATATCAGTTATGTCTATATGGGACAACAACCAACATACACCAAGGAAGTAGTCACACTCATTTGGGACAAACTTTTTAATTTCCTCACCTTAGTGCCCTATAATAAATTGTCATACGGGGTCTTTAAATGAAATCAGAAGGACCACCTTATACACTAGAGGTGTAACACATGATATTTTATGAGATAGATTCTTTTTAATTTCCATGATGTCTTGTTTTGTACCCAACACCAAGATTGGCATGTAGTATATGAAACACCATATTAGCATGCAGTATATGAAAAACTATTATTGTCTTGTGTTTCACATAATTTCATGTTCTTTTTATAGAATTCATTTCACAAAACACTGAGTATGGATTTTTTTCAATGTATAAATGAACTGAGATTGGATTATGTTATATGAAATTCCAAATGAAGTTTTTACTACACACAAGATTGACATGTATTACGTTATATGTAAGAGCAGCCTTCCTCGATAGCTTGCATTGTACACAATAATGAGTTTCACTAACCAATGGTATATTATTAAAATATTATTATTTAATTTTATATAAACTAGATTTTATGAATATTAAAGTAAATTTAATTTGAATATTTTGATTACATCCTTGAATTGTTTGGATGAAATTTACATATTAGGGTAGATTTAATTCCTTTTGTTCAAAGGAATAAGGTTTTTAGGAACTTTTAAAAAATAATTAAGTATGAATAGTTTGCAAAATTGACATAATTAATAACATAAAACATTAAATAGTTTATTAAATTATAAAAAATTACTAAAAATATAATATTTATACAAATGGTTGCTATAATTCCAAATTGGTAATAATTAACTTTTTTGGGTTGTTTGATATGATATGGAAATTACATTAATCGGCAATGTTTAAATAACATGATATCATGGTAAGATTAAAAAAGGTAACATAAAGGTTAAACCAAAAAGATAATAATAAAAAAAATATTCAAAACATGTATTAATTTTATTGAATAATGGGTATTTAAACCAAAATCATCTTATCTTTTAATTAATTTGATTTTGGAAAATTTTTAATCGAAATTGAATTTATAATAAATTAATATTTTATGAATTTCTTAAAGTGACACTCTCCTCTATTATAAAAGGGAACATCATCCATCTCCTCTTCACTTATTTTGATCATTCATGCTTAGCCACCCCTAAAAATTTCTCTTCCCAACTTCACTAGTTACATTCATGAGTTTCTGGTCTTCTAAAAAGACCAACTCTAGTGCCTTAATTGGAAATTTAACTGAGGCTTGTTGAGGAAGAGGCAATCTCTTCAACCGATTCATTCAAATTTATTTCTTCTTCTAATTCATCTTCATTAGTTTTTTACTTATAAATTTATAAAATAAGTATCACTTATATACTGATATGTTATTTTAAATATGAAACAACCCTATTTCACCTTCTATCTATCATATGAAAAACAAAATCACCATGTGTGCGTACGTATGACTTACCATCTCCACAACATGGTGTAATCTGTTTTTCACTACCACCTTACTTGGATGAGTATAATGGTGGAAATGATATATTTATATGATTATTATACAACGATATTAATTATGATGTATAATACACCATCCAATTCAATACCAATCAATAATTATGGTAATGATATCGTCTCTCTTGTGTACGTACGACTTACCATCTCCATGACGCGATGAGATTCATTCTCCACATTAGCCATTAAAGAATGATTATAAAGTATATACAATAAATAATCATGGAATATATAACATAATAATTATACTATATTTATGTATATTATTTTGTGTCATTTATTTAATTCTATTAAATTCAATAAGGAAACAAAAAATGTGTTCATGCGTGCGTACAACCTACTGTCTCCATGAACAGTGTATTCCATTTCATTTATCTATCTATTATATATATTTATACAAAGAATATATATGATATTGAAGTAATTTTTTACATTCATGAATTAATTAAGTCTATATATAAGGCATAATATCAAGAATAACAATTCAAAACACATACGATAAATAAAAAAATTATTACCAAAAACATTGCTTTGACATGGAATTCATAAATGGGCGGGTAATATAAAGTTGTAAGTGAATAATATATGATATCATAAATATTATTATAATTTTGTTACAATTTAATAATGTGATTAAAACAACTGTAGGGCTGTTTCAGACACATATGGAAGAACTCAGATCTAAGGTAAGGGATAATTTTTCAATCACATTTTTATCCGAGAATGTTTATATGTAAGTATTTACTAGGGATATATTTATCATTAATGTCCATGTTTACAAAAAATGATTTCATAAAATGTCTTCTATTCTTATATGTATGTTTAAAGTCATTTTTAACCATTTTTTACTACATGTCATGGAAGGAATCTTTCTTTTTTTTACCATACAAGGTACTTTTTTGACTTTTCCAACAAAAGTATGAGGAGAATTTTTGTTAACATATACAGCTTGGGGAGACTTTTATAGTTTCATAAATCCATATTTCCATGAATATTCCTATACAATATTTCAATTTTATTTTCAAATAAATTATTTTCTTTTAAAATTTCACTGCATTTTGAGAAAAAAAAATTGAAGAAAAAAGGATGTTTTCTTCAACAACTAAATTCAAGTGTTTTATCAAAATTATTTTCCATCTAAGATTACTCTCATAAATAAATTCATGTTTATATCCGTATTATTAATATTATTTTATTTCATTAATGATGGAATTATATTTTATATGGATTATTTAATGATTAAATTATATTTACAAAACCCATTTTATTTCATCGGTTATGCTATGATGAATGATTTATGTTTTGTAGAACATGTAAGAATGATTTCATTATGAGATCTGTGGGACCTATATCTCCCTACAATGAATTGGTTAAATATTTATATCTCATGAAATAGACAGGACTCAAATAGAAAGTAAATCTAGTTAAGTAAAACATGATTGGAACGGAAAGTAAACTCGGTTCGATAATGGAATTTGTACACTATGATATTCATGGAAGTAATTTCCTGGCTACTATAGATATCATATTATGTGCTTATTAGTCTTCTACAATTACATGTTTTATTCCACTATTATTCTGTCATGGTTAAGGTTTCATTATGATCCATTCCTTTCATACTTCTAATATTTATTTCATTAATCAATATTTTAATGTTTAAACATTATGTTCATGCTTATACATTCAAATTTTTATGGTTTGTTTTATGTTTTCCATGTTTACCCTCACTTAGCATTTGAGCTTGCCAGTTTTTTGTTTTATTTTACCTAGGATATAAAGAAAGGTTTTAGGTTGGAAAGAAAAAGTGGAAGATATTTATGAGTGATTTTGAAGATATTTCACCATGATTAGAAGATTATGTTTTATGTTTCGAAAGATGATAAACTAATATAGTCATTGGGTGTCTATTTGTGTTATGTATTAAGTATTCTGCAAAAGAAATGTAATGTCTATGTATGTCATGCTTGGGACACAATAGTTGGTATCAGAGCGAAGGTTTTGTCAACCTTTGGAAACTAGGATGCGACATCTTTACTGAGATCCCTAAAAAAATCTATGGTATGTCTTGGGATGTCCTTAAGGATAAGTATAACTATTTGATATAGTCCTTGAATTATGGTAACGATCGTGAATATCCTAGGATTAAACCTAAGATGTTATATATTGAAAGTACTCCCCATTGATTATGTTTTTTTCCTATTATGATTTTTTCTTCTCATGCTATTATTTTTGGGTTTTAGAAAATGGATGGAAAATGAGGATTCATGTTAATAGATAATATGATAGAAAATGGAATGATATTCTTCCTGATCAACAAAATGAAATGGGATTTGGAAGGCGAAACTTCATTATAATGCCTAATCAGAAATATCATAATATGATCAATAATCTAAACTTTGGTGAGTTTCCTGAACCATCTAATAAAATAAAGATAGATTTTCAATGTGATCATAGAGGAAATAAAGTTCAATTTTTCTTATGTAAATCATGTTGAAAGTGGCATCAAAGATAATTTTTCAAAGGAACTAAAAGCTGCTTTAGGTGTGGAAAAGAAGGACATAATGTTAGTAATTGCAAAGGAAAAGGTTTAATTAACACAATGGAAAAGGATAATGATATTGTTAAGACATCAACGACATTAAAAAATTTTAAATCTGTAAAGTAAAGGCATTATGAAAATAGATTCCCTAAAGAAAAATCTCATGAATAAAATCAATGAGTTCGTATGAGTGGTATTTATGTTGATAATTATGAAGAGACTAAAAATGATATGTGAGATGAAATAAGTGTTATGGAATAAAATTATGAAGCTCAGACAATGGTTTTAAAAGGTAGTGGAATAATTTCATGTTTATGAATAATAGTGTTGTATAAGTAATTTAATGTTACTTTGGAATAAAGAAAAATCTAAGGATAGTTACACTATTGTTTTTCCTTAAGTATTTTAAAGCATATATTGAATGGTACCAGTAACCATGGAAGGTTATTTAGATATTTTTGGAAAGCACATTATATGTGCATAATGAAGTGATAAGGTGATAATGAGATATTTGATAGTATTAATGACCTCATAACTGATATAAGAAGAAAGTGATACCATGGTTTGAGTATATAGAATTTTAGGGATTTTTGGTATGTGGAAAGAGATAAATTTTGACATCAGGTATGTTTTTACTAAGGTTTTATTGTAATTCATGATTATCATGGTTCTAGAGAATACATTATTAATGTATTAAAATGTTTTCAATTTGACCAGAAAGACATATCTTATGATATATGGGAGATAAATGAAGGTATTCTCATTATTGTTATATAAACATTCTTGAAATTGTTTTTTATTGTACTGTGAGAAGTATTTTGGATAAGTTTAAATGTTGGAATGGATTATGTTGAACATGAGATAGTATTGTTTAAGGCTGATTTTTTTTTCTATATTGTTATAATTGTATAGTTTTAGAAAAAGGATAACCCACAGTATGCAGGACTACCCATCACGTCTGAAAAGGCTACTGGAATCGAACCCATAACTGAAGTCCGAAAGGCATTTATTGCATATCAATGTCCTAGAGCAAGTCCTTGGTTCGTATAAATTAGATTTATTTTATTATGCGATATGATAGATGATGTATAAGTCCATTTTTGGAACAATATAAGATTAATATCACCATTGAGGTACTTATGTATATTTGATAACTTGTGATAACCATTTTGTGATAGATACTGATGGAATGACCTATCATTCTATCGCATGATCTAATAACTATTTAGGAATGACAAATTTGACTTAATTTCTATAAATAAGAGACGAAGTGGGAATTTTTCAAGGCACGAACAACGGTGAGATTATAAAAAATCAAGTAAGTATTTATTCTCATGAAAAATTATTCACCTTTAGGGAAAGGATATTGAAAAAAAAAATTGTCCTAGTAAACTTTTATTCGATGAATCATATGGTCCCTTACATCATAAAATATTTTGGATTTATGGTATTTAATTGTATCCCAACCTTATTCTCTATCACAATCAATCAGAACTTAATGGTTAGATTTCTCTTCCAAATCCTTGTTTTCACTTCCCACCAATGATCTCCTATGTGGAAACCTAGTGGTGAGTTACTTTAGTTAACCATTATCTTTCCAACGTTCCTTTTTTAAATGGTGTTTCATTATCCCTTTTTATAGTGTGGGTTTCCCTGAAAGAAACATTAATATAGAAAACCATTTAAATCTCCAAAAGAATTTCAAGGGAGAAATTCATTTTATGTGGAGAATAATATAGAAATCGAGATTTTATGAGATAGATTTTTTTTAATTTCATTAGAGTCTTGAGTTTTATGCTACACAATGAGTATATTTCACTATATATAACATTGTATTAGCTTGTAGTATATGCAACACTATTCTTGTCTTGTGTTGTACATAATATAAAGTTCTTTTGATAGAATTCAATTCAGGCAACACTAAGTATAAATTTTTTTTCAATTTATAAATGAACTATGTTTTGATTATGTTATAAGAAACACAAAAGGAATCTTTCACTACATGCAATACTGACTTGGATTTTGTTTCATGAAAAAGTGACCATCCTCGATAGCTTGTGTTGTACGTGATACTTAGTTTCACTAAATAAGAATATATTCTTAAAATGTTATTATTTAATGGCATATAAACTAGCCATTATAAATAATATTAACCCAATTTTTAATTTTATAACATTATCATTACTCTTACAAACATTCTATAACCTGATATGGGAACACAGTCAATTTTTTTCAAATAAATGATGTATTTTTCAAAAAATGTAGTTCTAACGCCCTTTGATGCTGCACGCATTTTAAATATAGTTTTTACACTTTTATAAATTAAATTTGACAAAATAAACTTCTTATTTGGAAGCTGGATATATCAATTTAATTTTTTTTAATTTTTTTAATTTTTTTAATTTTTCTAATAAAACTGAAATTTTAATCAATAGTGAAAAAATACTGCATTTTAATTTAAAACTGCCTTTTTATATAATTAATTTATATAGATAGATTATATTTTTAATTAATTTAAAAAATTAATTGAATTATATTTTTATCTTCTATTCTAATTTTGGTTATTGGATGTAATTTCACTTTTAAATTGGTTATAAACACATTTCAATATTTTGATAGTTATTACTTCTTAAAGAACACTTTTTGATTTAGATAATAGAAAATAATTTCAAATTAATTACTACAAATTATCTATTTTGAATTTATAAATATGGATATCATATTGGGAATCCAAATGTTAGAATTTTATAAATAGGTACCTTTTATTTTTGGACAATATGAATAGTGACTTCAGTAATTATTTTATTTACCATGGTTAAAGGGTAAATCTGGTAAATAAGGGTAAAAAATAGTATTAAATTAATATTAAAACACCATAACATATTTCATAATACTATTGGATGAGATATTTCCATCATTGGGTATCCTTGGGTCGATTTGGGGACCCTATGGATCCACTTGGATATCGAAATGACATTTTATAAGAATTAATATAATATAATTATAATTATAACCTAAACATGTATCTTTTACTAAATTGTTTTTAATATAGGGTTATATAAAATATATCTATGTTTATAAATAGTAATTATTAATATAAATTTTTTTTCCTACATCATGGTATTTTATTTATAATATTTAGACTTTAGATAAATATATTTATTTATGACACAATTATGATGTAGTGACTACCTCATTAATGAAAGATTCAAGTAAATGAATTTATAAATATTAAAATAAATATTATGGGAATATTTTGATTCCATAAAATAATATTTTGTATTAAATTGACATATTAAATAATATTTACTTCCTTTTTTGAAGGAATAAGGTAGTTATGAGTTTTTAATAAACTCAATAATGATTAGTGTCCAAAATTAGCATAATTTATAACTTGAAAGATTAAATAGTTTATTAAATGATATTAAATTTATAAATATATAATTTTCTTCCAAATTTTTAATATAATTCCAAATTTTTCATAAATTACTTTTTTGGGTCATTTGACATGATATTGAAATTAAATTAACCCACAATGTGTAAATAACATGATATCACTGTAAGATTAAAAAGGGTTAAATACGGGTTAAACTCAAATAAATAGATTAAAAAAATATTCATGACTTTCCTAAAAATTATTGAATAATATATATTCAAACATAAATAATATTATCTTCTTATTAAAGAAGTTTTGGATAATTTTAAATCTAAATATAATTTATAATAAATTAATATTTTAAGAATTTTCTAAAGTGCCCCTCTCCTATCCTATAAAAAAAACCTCCTCCCTCTCCTCTTCATTCCATTTTGATACTTCAAGCTAATAAAACCCCCAATAATTTCTCTTTAAACATCTCTAGTGACATTATAGTAGTTCTAGTATTCTCAAAAGACCAACTCTCATTCCCTAAGAGGAAATTTAAATAAGGCACGTCGAGGAAGAGTTAATCTTTTCTACCGATTCTTTCAAATTTCATTCTTTTTAGACTTCCTCTTCATTGGTTATTTCATTATTAATTAATAACATAAGTATCAATAATATATTGATATGTTATTATAAATATGAAACATCCCTATTTCACCTCTTATCTGTCTTACGAAAATATAAACCACAACGCGTGTGTACGTAAGGATTACCCTCTCCACGCTGTGGTGTAATCTATTTTTCACTACCACCATACATGGAAGGGTATAATGGTGGAAATGATAAGTATATTTGATTATTATAACATGATACTGATATTGATATGTTATAAACAAACCAATTCAATACCACTCAACAATTATGCGGACGATATCGTCGCTCATGCGTACGTACGACTTACCGTCTCCACGACGCGATGAGATTCATTATCCATGTTATTCATTCAAGAATGATTATAAAGTATATATAATAAATAATCATGAAATATATGACATAATAATTATACTGGATATATATATATATATATTTTTATGTGTGTCATTTACATACTTCCATTCAATTCCATTAGGAAATGAAAATAATGGTCATGCATATGTACGACCTACCATCTCCATAAGTGGTGTATTCCATTCCATTTATCTATCTATTATATATATTTATTTATTTATTTATAATATATATATATATAATATATAAATCATGTTTTATATTATTTAATTATTTAAATCATGATATAATTCATAATATCATGACTAATAATTCAAAACACGTACAATTAATAAAACTACTATTGCCTTAAATGTTGCATTAACATGGAATTGAAAAATGAACAGGAAATATAATGTCCTAAGTGAATAATATATGATATCATAAATATTATTATGGTTCTTTTAAAATTTAATAATTTGTTTAAACCCACTATATAGTAGTTTTGTAGACATAGGAAAGAAATTAGATCAAAGGTAGAGGATAATTTTTCAATCTTATTTTTATCCGAGAATGTCTATATTTATGTATTTATAGGGGATATATTTTCCATCCATATCCATGTTTTCTAAATGTCTTTTTATAAAATTATTACCATTCTTCTATGTATTTTTTAAATTCATTTTACCCATTTTTTAACTTTTACTACATTGAATGTATGGAAACTTTCTTTTGTTTTCCATATGAGGTGCTTTTTTGACTTTTCTATAAAAAGTACGAGGAGAAGGTTTTTTAACTTATATAGTATGTGTGGATTTTTATTGTTTCATGAATCCTTATTTCCATGATTAATCCCCTACACTATTTCATGATTATTTTCAACTAAATTCTTTTCTTTTAATGTTTCATGGCATTTTGAGAAAAGAAATCTTTTTTTACGAAAAAATGATATTTTCCTCAAGAACTAAGTTCCAATGTTTTATCAAAATTACTTGAAATCTAAGATGACACTCTTAAAGAGTGTTATATTTCTATCCCTATTATTACTATGATATTATTTGATTAATTATTTAATTTTATTTTATATGTATTATGTTATTATGAAATGATATTTAAGAAACCCATTTTATTTCATGGGTTATTTTTAATGAATGATTTATGTTTTGTGGAACATGTAATAATGATTTCATTTTGAGATGGGTGGGACATATATATACCTCCAATGTATTGGGTAAATATTTGTATCTCATGAGATAGACCTGACTCAAACGACAAGTAAATATGGTTCAGTAATACATGGTTGGAATGACAAGTTAACCTAGTTCAGTAATGGACTTCATCCACTATGATGGTCTTGGAAGAAATGACTTGGCTTCTATTGAAATAATATTTTGTTCTTATTAGATTTCCACAATTAAATGTTTTATTCCAATGCTATTCTATCATGGTTAATTTTTCTTTATGATCCATGCCTTATATTCTGCCAATATTTATTTCATGACTCAAGATTTTGATGTTTAAACATTATGTTCATGTTTCTATGTTCAAATGTTTATGGTTTGTTTTATGTTATCCAGTTTTACTCTTACTGAGAATTTAAGCTCACCCTTTTGAGGTTCTATTTTCCCCATGATATAAATAAAGGTTTTATGTAGGAAAAACAAAGGGTAAGATCTTTATGGTGGATTTTCAAGATCTTTCACCATAATTAGAAGATTATGATCAGAGTATCCAAAGGCACTAAACTAATACAATTTTGGGGTGTTTATTTGTTCCATGTGTTAAGTATTCCAAAAAATAAATGTAATGTATATGTAAATGAATATTTGGTCTCTAAAAGAGGTGACCCACTAGAATCAATTATCTAAGATGTGATATTATGGAGTATATATCTTCACATCAAAAAATAAAAATAAAGGCAATAACAAAATATAATACATAATATGAAATAATCAACAAAGTATCCATAAGAATAAAAAACCAAATTCATCTATAATAAATGATGAGATGAAAAATACCACCCTTCCACAATCTAACCACCCATTTATGGATCGAAAATAATTATATACAAAAGAAATAAAAAATACATTGTGGGATCTACCCCATTCTCAAGACTCACCTCAAATCAGTATCTAATCCCATCATAGTTATACTGGCTTAGATGCTCACTTTCCCTTAAATGTGTTTGAATAATAAAAGTAACTTTCTGGTTTAATCTATACGCAGTACCATAGTCATGATCTAAAAATATCCACACACTAGATCCATAGACTAGGAATAAGATCCCCCAATATGATAATTATAACGATAACACCATATCTACGGAACGATGCCCAAGGCCCACCAAAAATATAATAATAATAATAATAGTAACATGAGATCCATTGAAACATATCATGGTCCCCCAAAATTATATAATAATAATAATGTGAACACTATATCCTTTTAATCACATCTTTCTCTACCAATAGTATATAATAATAATAATATTTAATCAATGCCCTGCTATAGGAACCCATAATTGTTCATCATAAAATTTATCATCTAGGATTTGAGAATTATTATTGAAATGATAAAATATGTTAACATGATTTTCATCAGGTACTTTCAAAGGGATTTGATTGGGATTCATATTTTAAGAGAATATATTTTGGCCCTAATTATCCCAATTTTACTTTTATTATTATTATAAGTGTTTATGTATTCCCTTATCCAAAAAAATTACATATTTTCTAACCAACGAGCTAGCATTGAGGATTTCAGATGTATGAAGGCTATGAAAAAAATTATGATATGATATTCCTTAAAAACATTGAAATGAATTGTCTTGGGATTCAACTTATTAGGGAATATATTTTTTCCATTATTATTCCCTTTTCACTTATATAATTATAAGTATTTGGGTATTACAATAATCTAAATAATTGGCCATCCAATTTCACTAGCCGACCAGTTCATCTAAGGTCACATGTGTGAGTAACCTAAACCACACCTTGAAAGCCATCCGACTTGTAAGCGAAGAGACGGTGTTTGTGGGTGAACATAGTGTCTACAATGCGTTCACATGTCATGTGTCGGTGTTCCAAGATGGGTTGTACAATAGGATGGTGAGGCTAGTGAGGGAGTGGGTGCATGTGTTTTAGGTACTGCCCCTACAACTGGATCTATGAAGTGAAGCTGCAACATATATTTTTAATTTTATATATCCTGACTAAAAAACAAATGTGATATTTCTTGGAGCCATGAACATTTTTCCTCCATAAAAAATATATGGGCCTAACCAGAAACACTTGATCAATCCAATCAAAGACATCTTATAATGGCCTTTACTTATCATCAGCCTCCCTATTTCATTCTATACTCTCCAACCACTAGTTTGACATCATCAAACATGCACAACATCATTGGATGGAGTTCGTACAACCCATGATAATAAACCCTCTCTTTCGGTGTTCGTTAAACATCATCAATGATCTAACCAATGTATTTCGGGCTTGCTCGATGTCTATAAGGTATGAATGAAACACTCTTTTCTGGAATACAGTGGTTTAGAGAAAAAATTCATTGCATTATCATGATCATGATATACCATCTCATAAACCCAATCATGAGAATCAAAATAGGTTATTGAAAAACAGGCAAAGGGTCTCATGATCAAAAGATAGTTCTCAAAAAAACAAATCTAACATCATAATGCTCACATAAAAAATATCATATCAATTCATTACAAGACCCTCCCGTAGTACAAAATATCATATGAATCCGGATAATGATTGATCATTTAATATTATAATTTCAACTCATGATGGTAGGACGACCACACAAAGCCCTTATAGTAGATCATATAAATCCTATAAAGGTGCCATGTGAATCACTTAGTGATTTTATAGAAATCCATCACCTGAGAAATAGCGATCATATAATTCCCTTCAAAATGATCATATGAATCCTCGATATCTATCAACCATTCCATCTCATGAATCCATATTGTGATCATTTGATTTTTATCCTATGAAGCCCCCACTACCTCAAGCCAGTGTACATGTGATCTTCCACAAGGAATTTATAATCAACCACAACTAAACATTGCTTATATAAACCCTCCCCCCACCCTTTAATAACATACACAAACACATAGGGAGATTGAGGTTAACAGACATAGAATAGAGTAAAAGGAAAAAAGATATAGAAAGATAACTACTACCTTTGGAAGAATTTAATCGGTGAACTGCAAGACTCAATCATGAAACTCATTTAAGGGATCATGATTGCATGAATTCTTTATGTGATTAAATTTTAATTATTTTAAAAAAATTAATCCTCTTTGATGCAATACCTATAATTTTTCCTGAACTTTTGTTGACATGTATCCCTGTCACATGAATACCCTACCTCTGACATGAGACATTGATGTTCATGAGATCCAATGTACATGAAAATGATCCATCCACCACATAATCCCTAAAAACCCTATTACCTACATGTGGATCCAATATTCATCCCCTATTCATGTTCACTGAAACCCTCATAAAATTCCACTAATGCCATATGATCTCAAGAGTAGTTAAACATCATATGATTCTCATATGCGGACCATAATTATGAAATGCATGAATGAGGCTCATAAGTGAATTTTCTTGTCTTCTAGAACCCCCAATATCATGAAACATATGTTGATCCATTCATTTCAAGTCCTTATTTAGGTGGGACACCCATTCTAATGACCACAGTAACACACCCTTGTCATGAAAACACTCATTTGCATGCAAGAATTCCATGAAATACAAACATGGACATGCCCTCATCCTCCTATGTCAATAATTTTATATTACACCACGAGCGTGATACCCACATGCATGTTTCATTAACCCTCATCCATGTTCTCTTTTTCATACAACGGATCAAGGAAATGTTCACGCTACTTCATCTCATTATTCTCTTAAGATCACGCGATCACATGACTCACTAGTCACACAATACCCTTTTAAATCCCTAAATATGTTAGCATTTTCCTAAAATAGCCCATGGAAAAATCATGTTGGTCATGAAAATAAAAACCATATAGTTCAATTTGATCTTGAATAAGACATCCTGGGCATGTTAAGTTGTTCATGTGAAGACATCCCAGATAATTCAGTCTAATCATGTAAAGATATCCCGAGAAAACCATGTTGATCTGGATAATACATCCCAGACAATTTATTTTCTTTATCTAATGGTGTCTTGGAAAATTAAAATTAATAAGTAGAAGAAACCATAGAAAAATAATTTGATCATGAAAAAGGTCATGGACATATCTACTTTGATCATTAAAATAACCTTGGACAAGTAATCCTTAAATCACAATAAATACCCTACAAATGTCATCTTTGGTCATGATAAGCACCCTGGACATGTCATTTTTGATCACGTGAATCATCTTAGGCATTTCAGTAACCCTTGGACATGTATTCCATATCATACTAACATCCTATAAATGCTAGGAATTCAATCAAAAATTGTCCTGATGACAAACAAGACATGTTGAGAAAACAATCAATACATGTTTCCCAAACAATATGAGCATATCAGGAATATAATTAGTACATATCAGGATGACATGTCAAATTTTTCGGGAAAAACACTTAGATATACACCATATAAAAACACAACCATGAATTTTCATCATGTTA
This sequence comes from Viscum album, assembly GCA_963277665.1. Taxonomy (NCBI): domain Eukaryota; kingdom Viridiplantae; phylum Streptophyta; class Magnoliopsida; order Santalales; family Viscaceae; genus Viscum; species Viscum album. Next base: position 1,658,886,837 of record OY728163.1, read on the forward strand.
CCTCCTTTATAAGTGTAATTTCCTTAATAGGTTAGCATTACTCACTCTTGATACCATATTCGTTCCATGTTTCTAGACGATCCCTTCATGTTGTACCAAACAAATTTGACAGAACATTGATGACCATCATCTATATTTATCTATCAATGCATAGAGAATGATTTTTAACATGGTAATTCTCCCTAGTATAATACCCTAATCGTCTTGGACATAGAGAATGATAACAATTCCTTTAAGTGTAATCACTTATCCCAATCCATTAGTAGGATTGGTGGTAACTCAACTATGAGAACCCTAATTACTCTGCAGATAGGAAATGTAGGAAGCCATCCTAAATCCTTTGTTTCATTGTTAATCGACACAAGTGTTAGTACATCTATATCCCTAATGTTATTAACATATTGGATTCTCCCATAAGTATACCATCCTTTATCAGCCCTCAATGGATGATAAGTGGGATTATTAATGGGAATTAGTTTATTTTTAATCTCAGATCATTCCCATATGTACCTAAAATCCATCATTGGGTTAAAGACCAACCGAACAATGAGGACTCTAAATCCTATTATAAACAGGACACATAAGATTCATTCTTGAGGCCTGATCTCTGTAGCATATCCTCCATGCGACTGGTAATTGTACTTCTCTAAGGTAATCGTCAATGCATAGTCCCTATAAAAATTTAATATCATGTAATGTGTCCAATATTCCCCTATCTCTTGATTCTCACACCAAGCATGAATCATGTGGTCTTAGATACTATTGATTATTTTACAGATAGTGCGATTAGGATTCCACCAATGTGGTATCTTCATTAAGATGTAATCCCAATTACAGATCTTCTTCACTCAAAGGGTTATACTATTGATGAAGAAATTCATGGAATCATTACATGCATAAATCCCACTTAAGGCCTCTATTGTCACATCTTTTACAATGTAGATTCTTGTAACTTTAACTAAGTGGACTCTGATTATAGTATTAAGAGTATATGTATGATGCATCCTCGAGGATTGATCCCTAAATTTATATCCTTGATGCATTATGTTAAAATGCATGTTATATTCTAGTCAATTGACATTAACCAATTTCAAATGAATTATGTGGGTTTTGATTCCTATTCTCATAGAATATGTAAGGTTCCTCATAGAGGTCTAATATCATATCTAGAACCCAAACCACCTCCATGGATGATAATAAACTCTTTAGATCCTGAATATGGATATAAAATAATGCACCATAAATTATGAAGAGATTGATGGAGAACTATTGACAGTAATAGTTGTTCTCATCAACACATGGTCTTGATCATGTCATTGACATTGGAGTAACCAGTTTCATATTAAGTCTTGGGAATGATTTCACAAAATATATAAAATGAATTATATATTCCCATATTATGAAAATAATTCCCACTAAAGGGTGTGATAAGACCAAAATTCCACCCTCTCGACCAATGTGAGTTCCTAATAATCATTGGGTTCTAAAATCCAATTGACCACCTACATTGGGAAATAATGTTTGATACTTTTCATGGATATAGGAACTTTTGGGGGTTTCCATTAAAGAGAAATATGATAAATCTAATAAAAAAAGTTGTGTATCCACCCTCAATCACCCATAACTAAGTATCAAGTAAAACCATCTAATTATTTTGAAAAACAAAATGGTGAACTAGAAGTGAAGTTCATTAACTATATCATCCCTTTCACATGTTAAAAATGATAGACAACTCGGTTACAATAGATAAATTTTGTTTTGCATTTATTTGTATGAAATGGTAAACCTGATGTGAAATATTTTACCTATGTAGACCCATTTTTTAAAAAATGGACTACATATTAATACTTTAACAATGAATAGAATTGATTGAACCTGTACTCTTATATATGAATCTACACTGATAAGGTGTCTCATTTCCTCTCCCAAATTTCTTTGATTCCATACAATCCAAATTGAATCCTCTAATGTGACAATAGATTTTAAGACTACTGGACAAGTTGGAAATTCCTGTAGAACCCCTCCAACTATTGTGAACAAATAGTTGACACATTGATCATGTGCATCATTCCACCATGAAATATTTTCCTAGAGGCATTGACATATGATGTCACAAATACAACACATCTAGTATCATTTGGTCAATAACTTTGTTCAAATGTACGAAATCAATGAATCCATCATACTTTGGAAGCATCTCATGAAATCCTCTTGAGGACGAGTCCCCACCAATCATCGTTCGAATGATAGGTTTCTTAATATGAAGTGGAACTTGATTCAACATTCAACCGCTTTGGGGGATTATCCCTAAAGTGTAGAAAAAACATAACTTCCAAACCTAGGGTAGATGGATGGGGACAATCACCAAGTTAAATCAACCACTTAAGATATTACTAGGAGGTATCCATAAATTATGGTCATCTTCATCAATAAATGACTAAAATTCGATAGAGATATTCATAGGAAATTGTGTCTGTCCAAGCCATCCAATTTGAGCTATCCAATAAGAGAGACTGCATAGGGTATCCTATCACTTCCACTCTATAGAAGGCTTATATCCCTGTCACTTCCATTCTTTCTGAGAAAAACTGGTCTATCCAAATAGTGTTCCAGAATAAACCCAATACCATCCCTTTCTAGGAGTACCAGACCTCATTATGACTTGTCTTGGTGACTGTGGAATCCACAGGAGATCCCTAGCCTACAATGCTAGGAGGATTTTTATCATATTTTACCTTGGGATCATCTCAGATACCTATGTAGACCAATCAAATGGTATAATAGGCACCAAATAAGAAAATTGTACAACAAATATCATCCCATAAAATAGTTTAATAGGCCCGAGCTAATCAAACAGTACAATGGGAATGGTCCCACTAAATAGAATATCGGGCACTGACCCATAAAATGAGATACTCTATTGAAAAGGACCCATATCCCTCTTATGTATCAATATAAAATCAATAGAATTTGGAAACATCTCATTAGATCTGGATGTTCACACTCCTAGAAAGTATAATCATATCCTCCTACAGTCATTTGAGTCATGGCAGGTTGGCCCACCTTCTACCTCTAGAATAGTTAAATATGTGCTTTATGGTATCTTTCATGCATCCCTAGAAGGTATTATGATTTTTTTGGTGTTTTAGAGTAACATTTAAATGGAACATTTGGCTAGTGGGAATATATGATTTGGTCTATGCTGTCAATGATGAGACTCCCTTCATAATCCAATCACCCTACCACTAACAGAGGTAAGGTTTTTTTCATGGATACTGCTAGTCATCCCCTTACAAATGAAAATTTAATTTCTAAGGAGGGGAAGATCACTCAAATACAATGGGATAAAAAGTATATATTGGACATAATTATGGGAATACCCTAGGGAAATCATCCCCAGAATTACATGGTAGCACCTTTCTATAGAATCCTACATTATAGTGATGTTCCCTAGCCCACAGGGCTAGAGAAATTTTCATATTTTTCATCACCTTATTGGTTGAAAACCTTTCATTCTTCCACCTCACCCGAACCCATTGGGATATGGAATTTTCACATTCTCAAGACCCATATCCCATAGGGTTGGCATAATTTCAACATTTTCCCCCTCATCAATGATAATCAAGAAACCATCAACCCTCATCACTTTCCACAAATCCTCTTAGTGAGATTTTTATTTATTTATTGGATATATTGTGCATTATAATAGGCCCCATATGTTTCATAACCTTTCCCAGAACCAATACCTACCAGTTCCTTACACCATGGATTGAAAAATCAACCATGTCCCCATTCCAATAGTTTTTTATGTAAAACATGAGAGAAGGATCATGGTCGCACATGTCTTGATGAAAGACAAAGAGGGGTATATTTATTCCAAGGAAAACATGTCCCTAAGTACTTTTAATGGTTTATGTATTTGTAGAAATACCCATAATGAGTTATTTTTGTCATTTTTGTTTCAATGGACATGAGAATCACTGCCTCTACCACTAACATCTCAGGTATACAAAAGAGTGTTGACTAAATATTAAATACTGACTTCAGAAGTAGATATATGAGGGGTTGTTGAAACCATTGAATCCTAAATCCACGATCCATTAATGTGAGAAATATGAATATGAAACATATGTTCTAACATATAACATGATCCACATATCACCCAGTAATAGGTGACAGCCTCTCAGCATGAGATAGGGAATTGTTTATTCCTTCCATCCAATGAATTTCTCCTGATACATTGACAATTTTTGTAAAAATGATTTGATGAAACTCGCAATAATGAGGAGTCTAAGTGAGGTGTATTTTACATACCATGACAATCACTACCCCTAACACTAACATCTCAATAACATAATAAATGGTTTCCTTATCCTTAAATAATTTCTATAAAAGAAGGTAAATGAAGTTTTTATAGAGTCTGAGGATCCAAAAACTTATGCAATATGCATAAGAGTCATCCATGTTTCTTCAAAACATTCACCATCCTAATAGGTTACTACATGATATATCATTGTCACATGTCATTAAATTGGTCAATACATCCAAGTATAATGATGTTAAACTAAAAAACTACATCCAATTTGATTGAAATTAAAATCCAAAAAAACATCCTAGATTCATGACACTAAACTACATGACAACATTCTAGTCCCATGACATTAAACTACCTAAAAATTTCCTAAATGATAATGTAAAACTATAGGGAACATGTCCCAGTTATAGGATGGTAAACTATGCAACATATCGATCTATGGGAGACATCATCAGCATATGGAGGAAAATATAGTTTCAAGAAGTACCATTGATACAGTGAAATTTTGATCCCAACAATATCACAAAATCATTAATACCACTCAGTCACCTGCTAAGTGTATTATCTAATAGGCCACCACCCCAAACAATAAGATATTTGAATTAAGGATACCTAGTCAAAGGAAGAGAGTTGTAGCCAAAAGTGAGTAGTCTCATGTCCCTACTATCACAAATAATGTCTACTAGAATAAAAAGTAGAAATCATGGGGTAGGAATAGATCCACTCCCCTATGAAAAAAAAATCCCATTGGAATGTTTTGATTGTATGAGGAGTATAGTACTAGACATACAAAAACACATTTATCAAAGACATCAACCAATGTATCCTCAAAACTAAGAGTGTACATGCATAAATTTCAATACATACCCTATAAAAGTGACAATACATTGTGACAATAATAGAGGATCTTTTCTAGTATGTTCTGGTGATGGTGAAAGAATATACACAGATTCATATCCCAACAACCAGAGAAGAACACCAATATAGTCAACATTAATAGGTAGCGACCCAAGAGCATGTGCGCATTCTTTTTCCTATCTAGGAATATTATTGTAATATTCAGATAAAGGTTCATGCATTGGATTGGGATTATATCTATGTTCCAACCAGTGCTCCCCAAGTTGGTTTTGAACATGCCTTGTGAAAAGTGCACATTCCTTTACAAAAAGGCCAGTTGTATACTCCAAAGGCATAGTACTGGGCTTGTATCACCATTCCAAATCTGGATCACCAAGATAGTTTGGAACATGCCTGGGATGACCATGCATTCCTGCCAATAAATTAAAGTGGTAAACTATAAAAGGTGCAGTACTAGGCTCATATCCCTAAACCAACTAATTTTTATCTATAAAACATGGAAATAACCTCAATTTTGACTCATATACCTCCCAATGAAGCTTCTCACCATATTCCAATTTCTCCTGGAAGTCAGGCTCAAATCCCTACTTCCAGCTAATGAAGAACTATACCAACATCTTTTAGTGGATACACAAAAATAGGCTCATTTCCCTTCTCTCTTTCTTGAGGTATGTCTGCGTATTCCAAATGGTAATGGGTTTTTGAACTAGAATCATACCCTTGATTTATCCAGTATTGACCATTATATTCTAGTAACCACCCATAGGTGGTCTCAAATTCCTACTGATGATAAAAATGGTAACTTATATACTCTAAAAAAATTTCAATAGCGGGATCATATCCCCACATCATTAAATGATAATCAACAAGTTTCAAAAACCATAATATTGCAAGATAATATCCATAATCAACCCCAAAATGAATGTTGGAATATTCCTTCCATGACACATAGTATTATTATATCCTTAATCTTCTCTATTATAGTGTCTTTGAAGATTTTTTATGCATATCTACCAAACCTCAAGGGTCCTTTGACTCTTCAACCCAATTAGATGTACATAATTACCTAGACATACCTCTTTAGGGTATAATAGATATGGAAACTGGGGAATTTACTCCTAAAATTTCTCATGGTCACCCTCCCCATGGTTTTAACACTCTCAGAAATGGAAATCCTCCACTTTCCCAAACACCTCTTTATAGAGAGGTGTTCAAAACTATGACACCTTCATACAGATATGTACTGTATATACTATGGTTAACCCTATATAATTCCCCATCAACCATCAGTGGAACATTTCCATGTTCATCTGGAATCCTAGAGAGGAAACCTCTATTTCCTGATTTGTTAGGGATATATAGACGAGAAGAAAAATAGTTTTAAATGGATATATGGAGAGAGTTAGATGAAAACAACATTAAAAACATGTTTAGGCCTATTTCCACATCCAATTATGCGATCCTAAACGATTTACAAGGAAATGGAATGCTACCCAAAAATTTTGGAAATTTATTAGATATTGAACGATATACATATTCCTTATCAAGGATATTAAGGCCACCTATAAATAAAAAATACACTCCATTTATAGATAGACATGGTTATGTTCTCTGTGGACTAACACTTAGGATCAAAAGATCACAACAATCCAATTTGGCATGATTTTATCTACATAATGACAACTCTAGGACTAATTTTTTATGTTTCATCAGGAAAATGTATTTGGGGATGGATTAATGAGAGATAATTTTACTTTACTAATCCCAAAGGTAGTAAATATACTCAAATATGGTTTAATGCAATGTTATAACTTAAAGAGAAATCATAGGGTCAGATTTTATAATCATTCAAAAAAATAACCTATGCATATTCCTTCACAGAAAAATAATATCGATACAAAGATCACCTATTATATAAGAAATGAAACTAATGTTGAGAACACCAACTTTGGGACCAACCCTTTGGATCAATAATGTATGCTTGAAAGAGATTATGTGCTACCCATAATTCTTTTTTAAGGATTAAAATTTAATCCTGATTAGAAATTGTGAACCAAAAATGTCATTGGTTCATGTTCATGTGATATCAGGCTGGTTAGCTGAATGGGGTTCTTAAAAAGGATATAACTTAATTATTTATATAGGTTAGATAATTCCAATAATAAATCAGTACAAAGTTTTGATTCCGCTATAAAATTATCTCCAACTCAGGATACCTAAGCTCCTCCTACCCTAGATGGTGGAATAATATAAAATAAGAAACTCCATGAACACTCTACAACGACTCTTTTAGGTTAAGATGACAGTGTGTATTTCCATGGCCTAACTTACCTTAAATTTAATACATATTCTCCTAGATTACCCACCATGACCAAAAATTCAATTATAGACTTAGTGAAGGAAGAATAAGATGATGACCTCTGGAACGCCCCTCCTGAATTTGAGGAAGTTGTATCCTCCACCATTGATGTGTTCTGAAAGGTGAATCTGGGAACTGAAGAAGAACTATGGCCTATATTTGTTTGTGCCTCCATGGTTCTCAAGGTTATGGAGATTCATTTTTCATTTTTAATGAAGAATTGATATGTGTTATATTGGAATTATATAGAAAGTTACCGGATGAACCCCAATGTGGATATTCATCACCTTGTCAAACTGATGACAATAATGGTTTCATGTAGGAAGTAAGGAGAATGATCCCCTATCATGATACTATGTCCTAGAAGAAATAATTCAAATTGAACAATATCCTACATCCTATTGTCATGACATTAAAGTATATGGATGATGTTTTGGTAGTAAGACTTTAAACTGAAAAGAATCCCATATCCTGGGAGAAACAATTTAAAGTACACATCATCTTTCATCCATTTGAATTATGTTAAAAATCATGGAATTCATCATTTCCACTTGACACAAAACTATATAGAGAGTTCCTTTTCATACGACTATAAAAGGAAGGACCCATATCATCCCAGTCATAAGACATTAAACACTATGAAAAAATCTTCTGTACATTAAGCTAAAATGCAGTCTTACCCTTTGTACAAAAAATATGATGCCTTGGGAAACCAGATCAGTAATCTTCATGACAAAAATAAATTATTCCTCTCATGAGATTATTTTTGGATGTCTGGATAGTGTTTATGTGGGTTCATTCATTCTTTTTCACATTACAGAACCATCATCTTTACCATATGATGTTAAATTGCATGGCTTATGTCTCTCTAATTTGATACTAAAATGTTCTTATAACTACATACATATTTATTCTCATTCTAATGAGATATGTAGATATTCCTAGATCTTGTAACCTGGGAAATAAACTATATGATAATATTTACCCTATCCTTTCTTTTAGACATCTTTTTGTGGTGAGAGAAACATTCTCCATTCATTTTTTTTCACAATGATCATAGATCACATTGGATTCAGAATTTTTTAAGGGCTTCCCCATATAATCAAGACATATCATTTCATGTCAGGTTAGCATGGTCTTGGATTTAAGACTATGCAATTCACAACAACCATATTTATCCCATGATGTTAAACTTCTTGATTGATGACTCTTAAATGATTTGAAAATGCACATTACTATAGCCTTCTCCCAAGAGGACCATTATCCTTGGTGCTGGTCTCGCAACAAACCATTATTAAATAACTATGTTTTTATTGAATCCTTCTATCATAGTATATGTAGTGACACCCTGATATCCAATACTGGGTCCATTAGTAACATCAACATAAAAAAATACCCCACTCTACATGTGGGTCATTCCAACATAGAGAGTTTTCCATTAAAGAACTACATGTGGATTGATTACAATTATTGTAGTATATGTATGGTTTCCCATATATCCAATATATGGTACAGTCGCAACATAAACAGAATAAAATTCACCTCACTACGTATGGGTCAGACCTACATGGAGTGCTTTCTGTTTAAGAACATCATGATGATTGATTCTTATTGCCGTAGGAATCCTAGGGACCCCTGAATCGCCAATATTGTTCCCAACTGCAACATAAATGGAAAAGTTTCCACCCACATAATATGGTTTAAAGATATATGGAGATTCTTTCATCATGAAATATGTGTCTATTGATTGAAATTACTTTAGGCTACATAGTGATTCCCAAATCTCAAATCTAGGTTCCATCCACAACATTAAATGAAAAAAAGACACCCTCTACGAATGAGTAAGACCATTATTGAGTTATTTAAATACAATAACAATATATGTTTTGATTATTTACATTATAGTATATGTATTTATGATCTTATCTCCAATCTAGGGTACATCCACAACATCAATGGGATTAAATACCCCCCCACTGTGTATGGTTCATATGTGTATTGAGTGTTTTCCAATCAATAACTATATGTGACATGATTTTTACTACTGTAGGATATGTATTGTTGTCCATGCCACTAATAAAGGTTCTAGACACAAAATCAACATAAAAATTCTACACCATGGGTATTAGAGGACACATGTGGAAATTTTTCCATTCATGAACTATGTGTGTGTCGGTTCCCATTATCATCAGATCTTTAGTGATGCATGGATCTCCAATTTTGGTTCCATCCACAACATCAATAGAAAATATCACCTCTAGAGTGTATGTCTTATACCTAAATAAATAATTTTCCATTAAATAACTATTTGTGGCTTAATTCCTATTATTTTAGGATATATAGTGATGCCATGATCTCTACTCCTAGATCCAACTACATCATTAATAGAAAAATACCCTACTCTACTTATGGGTATGACCTACACTAAAATTTTTCCATTAAATAAATACATTTCTCTTTACTAATATTTCCATAGGATATGTATTTATTCATATAATTTCACTATTGCGTCCAGAAACATCAATAAAATGATCCTCTATCTTATTCATGGGTTAAACATATGTAGGGAATTTTTATAAAAGAACTATGTGTAGATTAATTACTCTTTCTATAGGATATGTATTGAATATTGGATCACTAATAATGGATATATCCACAACAAATAGAATGATAAAAATAAATCACTTTCCTTATGGGATGGACCTATGAAGGAAGTTATCTCAGAACTATGTGTGGCATGATTCAAAACATCGCATGATACATAGTGATGCTTAGATTCCCCTTTTAAAGTATTTTAATAGGTTTCTATAACCCCTAATCATGTTCCTCAATAAGATTCATAATAGTGTAGAGGTCATATTCTACAATAAATTATGGAACCCATCATGTATTTTGATTCGAGTACTTGCATGCAGCATAATCGGCTACCATGTTATTTCCTATTTCTCAAACAGAGAATGGCTCATGTGAGATTAGGGAACCTGTAAATATGTTATAAATGTTTTTATGAAGATGTATCTTTTACATGGAACCATTTTCTAGTCACCTGAATTTAAATTTCATAACCACTTCCAAGTCACATGATGTCAAACTATATAACAATGTAATAGTTAAAAGACAGTAAACTACATGATGTGTAATCCACCCTAAAAGACCTAAAACTTATCATAGTAGACCATCCCATCCATGAATCTTTTCTAAGGATGGATTTTCCAAAATCATCTAAAAAAATATGAATCCCCAATCACATTGTATTATCCAAATCTATGTGGATGACCACCTATCCGACCATGAGGTCATGTCTCACAAAGGTGAGAAACTAAAATACCCTTATCGCAACCATACATGTAAGATCTACGATGAGGGGTCTCTTTAAAATAGATGATTATTGCATTATTCCTTCCCATACAATTTTAATAAGGAATCCTAGGTAAAACCATCTATAAAAGTAGCATATACATATGTTTAAAGTTGTTTTATACATACAGATTCATTCTTCCTAGATACGAGTCTAATCTACGCACTGATTTCTTACACCTGATACAAATATACAAAAATAGTGCATGAACATATGGATACCCATCAAGAAGCCCAATCATTGATAAAAGGATCCTCCTACAACTAAATTCCACTTACTAGTGTAATGTTTCCACATGTATATCTTGCACAATTTAACATTGGTTCCTACATCCTTACCACATTACATTAAACTATAAGAAACAAATCCAAGTCACATGATATTAAACTACATAATAGATACATACCCACTACACGTTGTTAAAATTGGGTGATAGTGTCCCATTACCTCTCTTTATTTAAGGACCACAAGAATCATCCCTAGTTCAAATAGATTACATGGTGCTTATGTCACCATTTAATCACCTCAACCCCTAAATCACACTTCATGTCTTGAGTGTCTAGTGTTTCCCCAAACCAGTCTTGACCACTGTAAAGGATTAAAAATACCACTATTTTACAATTATAGAGGTGTATTCACACAAAGTATTTATACCCGTCAACTAGGGGAATTTTGTACCTATAGGTAGGGATTTTTTATCATTAAGAGACCTAATTCCATCATAATGGAGATCATCACCTTAGAGTGATTCACGATCATTTTTTCATGATTTTCAAAAATTATTACCGATGGACCAAGATCCTTGATCCACGATTTCAAAAAATTAGATCTCATACTCCAAAGGATATTGGAGTACTCTTATATCTAGGTATCCTAATTAGGATATTGTGTAAAATTCCCCCCATTCTAGGACAACATGCATCATGGCCATAATCTAAATGCACATTAGTCAATGTTTAATGACATTAAAATTAATCATCGAATGGACCAAGTAAAAAATACACTAAACATCTAGTCAAATAGACACAAAAATTATCGAGTCAAAACCCCCCAATGTGAGGCCAGAGACAAATTTATGTCTTGTCATGCTAAAATCATCACATATAGAGTATAGGTAAAAGTAATTTCATGAATAGAAAGGAACAAAGCTCATGGGTCCCACCTTGTGTCCCAAGTAAATACTAATCCATTATTTCTAGACCCCTTAGTCTAGGGAAAATTTATAGTACTAATGTTTTTCATCCAATCGTAGTGAAAACAAGTTCACTATGTGGTGACATGACTTGTACGGTTCTCCAACCCTTCATGAATATTACATTTTCCATAAACAACATTCATTCTATTGATGTCTAAGATAACATTACCAGATCATTGAGTTGGGGTCCTACTCTAAGAACCCCATGGACCATGGTCTCCATTTATCTCAATGCATACCTATAGAAAATTAGTATCGGGGAATGGATAGTCCAAAAGGACCCTGCAATGATTCATCGTATAATTTCACACTTTCAAATATTTTGTTCCAAGATGATTTTTTCACTAAGAATCCACCCCTTAAATCCAAATGTTATTTTCATGACCACATGGAATATTGAATTCTTCCATTACCAATGGATGACCTATACCCACTAGTTTCCACCTATAGATAACTCAAATATTCTTATACCATGATTTAAAATCCCTATGGCCAGAATATTCAAGGGGAATTGACATCCTCTCCATTACTCCACAATTTATTATACCATTTCTCAAAGACATAATGCGATAATCCATTCCAGATTCTTTTTTATTTCACACATCATGTGACTTGATACCACATTTTATAGGACCCATGATTCCCTACCAAAATCCAAAAATCACTAGTGTTCTAAAACCCTCCTAGGATAATATTCATTCCACTTTTAACTTCACCATATAGATTTTCGAGACTTCACAAATCTTTCGGGGACATTGGAGAAGTGTGGGGATCCCCTTTACCTGAACATGCATGTGATCTCTATAGGGAAAGAAAAATTGGCCACTAACCTATGCACTAGAGGCATCTCCTTCATGTAGTAAGGAAACAATAATAGTCATGACCCCTAAAAAACTATGTTGGAACTCAGTTCCTTAGGTTATTTTGTTTCATACCTATAATTTCCACCTTATTCTATATTCATCAGTTCAAACTCCAAGGCGGATTATTTATAAAACCCACATTCCAACTATCCATTTGGAATCAAATTCTATAATATCTTACCTTCCACTAATACCATCTTCAAAAATATTTCATGGACCTTGGAAAATAGTGGGTACACCACTTCATGAAAATGCATGTAATCCGTCTAGGATCATGAAAAAGGGCCTTTGACAAAAAAAATGAGGCATCACCATCTTACTAGAAAGGGCAAAAAATCCTCATGATCCCCAAAAACACCAAAGAAGAACTTTTCACCTTATGTTATATTGGTTATCCCTGGTTTGTCTACATCATTCCACTCGTGATCCATTGAAACGCCATAGGGGAACATGGAACCTTAGGTTGTTTTGGGTCAGCCCGGATATTTCTACCCCATTCCATATTAATCAATTCAAACTTTTGGGTTATTATTTCAATGACCCATAATTCATCTATCCAACTTGTCTTAGAATACGTCTCTTTCTATAATGTCCAAGAATAAAAACATTAGACTATATGAAACCTAAAGTCCTAGTAGTAAGTCTCAAAATTTTATATCGTCTCAGATCCTAGCCAAAATACATTAAAATGAATAAAATTTTTATCCTTACTAAATGAAGTTAAACTGCATGAGAGACATCCTAACCTTAATATGATAAATAAAATAGAAGATATCATTACCACATTATGTTAAACTATATATAATAAATACTTATTTAATGATGTTAAATTTCATGGGGAATGTTACTTCAGGAATAGTTCACCAATATTTATATAAGTTTTTATCTAGAATATGATATACCAAAACATTTGATGTTTCTTGATATAATTCCATAAAATATAGCATATAAATGATCTATTTTACAAGACCTTGAGTAGAAAATTGAAAAAGACCCAGTGCTTTATTAGTTAAAAACCCCAAAAGGGCACCCGGGGAAAAAATCAAGCCTCTTCTTACTGGACATGCACTTTTTTGATCCATGAAATATTTAGATTTTATAAAATAGAAAATGAATAAAAATTATTAGTATAAAACTCCATAAAATGAGTCACTAAGTAAAAGACATATCTACACCCACTAATATTTTACCACTTAAATCTTAGGTAATTGTTATGTCGATATAAAAAAAAGAAGATACAAATCTTGTAGTGACCATTTTTCTATCCTTATAAAAAATCATGCTATGCACAATAGCACCACTAATCAAGGATAAGATTATAGTGAATATCTATTTCATGGTACCCAACTAAGTGTACTTAGTTTTATTATAACATTAAACTAAATTAAACATGGTCCATCCTATAAGACCCTGAACTAAATAATGTGTCCTACATTTTATATTCTATGATTTGGCATCAGATCTAAATCCATGCATCGTCTCCACAAACACATGGGACACGAAAAAAGATTTCATCACAAAACAATAACATTAACCACTATACATATCCACTAAATCAATATAATAACATTCAGCATAGATTATTTCATCCATGAACCTATTACTCCATTGGAGAAACATGATCTTTATAGGAGTTCATCTTGGAACTACTTACGTATTGATTCAAATCCCCTTGAATACATAGATACATCCAAGACTGTAATCATAGATCCCTCTATAAGTAATTTTCCCCCAAATACCATTTCTATCGTGTCATTTATACACATTCCTATTTTAGGATATTTGTCCACAAAATCCTTTCATAGGTATTAATATCAAGTCCCATAATATGTTCATATATATGAAATAGTTATCTATATTTACCATATAATAAGATTTTGTTGTCCCAAATGAATCAAATTCAAGGGGTTATTTTTTATGAAATCATAATTATGCCCCATATACTTTTCTATTGAGTATTACCGATGTATGAACACTAAAAATATAATGATATGATATTAATCAAGAAAATTGAAAGGAATTGGATTGTTATTTGTCTTATAAGAGAACATATTTTGGCCCTTATTATTTCCTTTTACATAGATTGTTGTTATATATATTTGGGCACTCCATTAGACAAAACATTGGCAAGTCATTCTAACTAGCTATCCATCATTGAGGATTTGAAATGTACGATGGCTATGAAAATAAATACTACTATGATTTGAATCATGTATTTTGAATGGGCGTGTGTTGGGATTCATCATATAAGGGATTACATTTTGGAACATATTATCCCCTTTTAATATAGATTTTTATTCTAGGTATTTGGGTATTCCCTTAGCCCATGATTTTTCAATCCCAACTAACTAGTAATCTAGCTCTACCAAGGGATCATTTGGGAGTTACCTTAACCACACCTTGGAATCCATCTGGCTAGTTAGATTAGTGCAAGGGTGTGTGGGTGAGAATAAAGATCAAAGTGGGCATGCATTGTGTGTATTAGTGTGCCTAGGTAGGCTATATAATCGGAAGGTACGGTCAACGAGGGAGTGTGTTCTTGAGTTGTAGGTTCTGACCCCACTTCCATCATTGTAATGCGCATCCACATAATTAGTTATTAAGCTTGTATATCTGACCTTCAAAATCGATGTGGGGTGGCCCGGTGGATGAATAATTGTCTATCCATAAAAAATATATAGAGATAACCAAATCCACTCAAACAATAAAATTTTAGCCATCTGATCATTCCCACATATCTTCTTTATCCTACTACTAACCTACCATGCTTACTAACCCCTGGTTTGTCCTCATGATCTTCACCCAACATTCTATGATGGTGTTCATGAAATACTGAGACACTTAACCATTTCTTCCATTTTTTTCCATCCAACATTTTTGGTTATAACAATGTAGCCAAGACTCATTTGACATCCATATGTTGTGAAATCAACTCTATTTTCATGAATTCTATGTTTTAGATAATTTATTTGTTTCATGAACATGGTAAGGAGATACCATCACATGAATCCAATCATGTGAACTACAATGGTTTTCACAAAACTAACAAACGCTCTCAAAATCAAAGGGAGATGCTTATGAGAAACAAAATAATATCATGTAGTTAATATAAAAAATATTTTATCTCTTTATCAAAACATCCTCCCGTCGTAGGCTAGATCATATGAAGAAGATGAAGATTGATCATGTGATCACATAATTCCATCACGTGAAGATTGGATGATCACATGATGCCCTTGGATCCAATCATGTGAAGCCTATGAATCCATCATTTGAATCCCTTGACAATTTTCATAAAATTAATCAAATGAACAAATAGTAGTCATTTTACCTCTTCAAAATGATCATGTGAAGCCTCAATAGCTTTTAAGCATTCTATCCTGAAAATACATATCATGATCACAAGATATTGATCATGGGAAGGCCAAACCGCCTTAATCTAGTGTGTGAATCATCTTCCCCATGGAATGAGTCATCAAACATGGATGGTATCTACCTATATAAAACCTTCTTCCCCTTAAATACACACAAAATTTGGGGAGAGGGAGGAGAATATATGTAGAGAATTGGGGAAGGAAAATTTAGTAGGCGATCTGGTTACACACTTTAAATTAATTTCCTTGGTGAACCGCAAGACCAAGTCATGAAACAAATTTAAGGAAAGGGGATCATAATAATTCTTCACATGATATCATGATAATTTAAATAACATCATATGAATCCTTTATTAAGGGATGCCTCCATTCATTAATGATAATCCATGTACATGTATACCTTTCACATGAACACCCCTCCCCTGACATGTTTATTTTATGTGCCTGAGAATTATTGTACATGTTATTCATCCATTCAACCCATATGCCATGAAAATATTATTATACGTATGTGGATATAATATAAATCCCTTATTCATGTTTTCATAACCCCTCCCAAGACCCCATTAAGGACACATGATAACATGAGCAGTTACTCATCATTTTATGCTCTCATGTGGGCCTCTGTTATGTGATGCAAGAAAGAGTATTGGATGTTTGTTTCCTTTCAATTCATAATTTAATGGAATATACATCAGTCTAGTAACACCTGTATTCTAACATGTGGTGAAATACCTTGTTCATGTGGGACACCCATACTGATGTCTATATACATAAAGGCATTTCTTGTGAACTCTCATGGGCATGAAACCATGTTATGAAATGAAAACAATCCATGGACATTCACTCATCCTCGCATGTAAATTATTTTCCATGTGTACTTGAGAATGATAACCTTGGGTAAGTTTCTTTAACCCACATACATGGACTCTATATCATGTGCATGATCATGTATATGTTAGTGTGACCCCAGTAAAAGATTCTCTTTAGATAATGTAATATAATGTGTCACTAGTCTTGTGATTCCTTCATGATGACCTAGAAATTCCATTATTTTCATGTGAAAGACTGTGGATTTGACAGTCTAATCTTGTGAAGAAATCATGTACAATTAAATTTGATCGTGTGAAGAAATTCTGGATAACTCAAGTTAATCATGTGAGGAATCCCCAAACAATTCAATTTGATCTTGTTATGTTGTCTTGGAGAAGTTAGTTTTTCCATGAGAATAAATCTAGGAAATGTAAGATGATAATGTGAATGTTTATAGATATATTTTCTTTGATCATGAGATGAACCTTTGGAATTGCATTTTTGATCACATGAAATACCCTATAAATATTACCTTCAGTCATAAAAAGTACATTGGACATGTCATCTTTGATCATGAAAAGAATATGGTACATGTTAGGAAGATTCCCTTGGATGTGTCTACCCTATCATAATGACATCCTGAATATGTCAAGTACATAATCAATAAATGTAAAAAATATAATACATACAATTTAGGAAGAAAATAAAATCATGTCAGGTGGAAAATTATTGGGAAAAAATTCCTCTAGGTGTCATATCGTTCTTCTTGGGTGTGATTTTATTTATTGACAAAGCTAGATGAACTCAAATGAGTATGGGTTATGTTTCAAAATCTTGTTTTTAAGGAGGAATTGTTTCCTAATGTTTTCCAAATTTTTAGGCCTCAAAATTTGGAGTTTATTATTTTTTTAAAAGAAGGTTTTATGAAAATGTTTCTGAAAACAAAATATTGTAAACTATGAAACATAATTCAAGGCCCTAAAAGGATATACGAGGAATCACATAGAAAATCAGAAAATAAAGGATTTATATGCTGAATGTGAAGGATACTATGTAGATTGAGAAAAAAAATAGTTCATCAGAGGCTTGGATTCTAGAGAAGGATTGAATTTTGTAAGTTGGATCATCATTCAAGGAAAGGAGGTAGTAATTTGAGGGTTTGAAACAAGTATTCATTCATGGAAGAGACCATCCACCACAATGAAATAACAGAGCTATGAGGAAAACATATTATAGTCAACAGTGAATAATGTACCTCATAAAAGATTTGAGAGAAACAGATAAGCTGGTTTTTTAGATCTATTTTCCTATATAAGGACCATTAATCCCATAATTACAGAGAAATATTTTCAGAAGAAAACATCTTTTCTCTAGGATATTTTTTTGTAAGGCTGAATTATTTTATGATGGAGGAATCTGTGATGGAGAAGAGGTTTGTGTGGGAGGATTCTGTGAAAGGACCAGAGTTCTATAGAGACATTTATGGGAATGGTTTTTGCGGGGAACCGTAGAACACAAATAAAATGTAATTAAAAGTTAAGGTGGTCCATAAAGCATTATATGTTTTTAATAGGTGAGTAGTTCAACCATGTAGAGATAGTATGAGGAAGAAGAAGTAGTTCAGGAAGCACTCATTCCATGAGGTGCAAGGGTATTTGTACAGGACTTGAGGATGTTCACAAAGGGAATAAAAAAGTTGGAAAAAGTAATTTCCACAAACTAATAGTATGAGGAAAATTGGACATCCTTTACGACTGAAAATGGGACTTTAACAGAGCATCTACCTGTAGTTGAAGATTAATTCATTCATGAAAATGAAGGGACGTACATGTCTATAAACTATGAGTGGATCCATTCCATAAAAGTGATCATAGGAAGAGGAAGAGAGTGATTGTTTCAACTAGTTGTGATCTATAGAAAGAGACTTACATAGTGACCCATGAAAATGCAATGAGATGACCCTAAACCTTGTTAATGCAATGATATTGGGTATAGAAGTGATCAATCTTGAACTTCTATATTGATAATGATCCTTAGTGAATTTGGTACAATAATCCCATTTATATTGTATGCTCCTTGGATGTAGCCCTGTGAGGGTGAACCAAGAAAAAATATCAGGGTCCTTGTTCATGTTTTATTTCTTTACTTTTGATGCATGATCATTGGAAAATGGGTGAAGGGATAAGATAAATATAAGCACGACAAATAAAAATAAGTGATCCTTATATTAGATAGGTCATTATCTTGTGGATTATGTATAATTTGGAAAATAATATACATACCTCGATCCCCCCCTTTGGGTATCTAGGACCCCTTTGGACTTAACAAAAATCAAGACCTTTCAAGCATAAAATCAATACGTGTTGGGAAGATATGTTAACTTATTCTTCCATACATACTTGGACATACACTATGAAAACCCCACAACCATGAACATTCAGTTGTGTACCCCCCCCCCCCTTCATTATAAGGGGTGTTTTTATTGGGTTTGAGTTACACACTTTTCCAACCCTATTTTTTTCTATCAAATGTTACTATCATTTCGTAACAAACATATTTGATAGAATATCAATGGTTTCCATCTCTCTTTATCTGAAAGACAATTTAAAATGAATATGTTACATGGAAATCCATCTTGGTAAAAGTCTCTAACCTTACTGCACCATGGGGATTGAAATAACTTCTTCAAGTGTAATCACCTATCCTTTCCAATCAGTGGGTTAGGAGGTAACTAAACTAAAATAACTCTAATTTTTGTCCAAAGAGGACATATAGGATTCATTTTTATGGCCTACAATTCAATGTCCATCAACCCTAGTGTAATTCCCTCCATATCCAATTTTTTTGTCTTAGGGACTAGATTATCACATAATTATACCGTACTTACTCTTCCATTAGTGGATGATAAGTGGTATTATGCACACACGTCCTTTTAAGTGTAATCCATGGCCATTCCCTCATGTACCTTAAACACATTAGTGGGTTAGGGACCAACTGAACTATGAAGAATCTATTTCCTATTATAGATAGGAAATGTAGGTTGTATTATCAAGGCATGTTCTCTATATCTTATTTTACATGAGATTATTAATCATATATATATAAGGGTAACTTCAATGTGTAAGCCCCATACAAATTTATTATCTTGTGAAGTGTCCAATGATGTGATGTATCTTTTTTCTAATATATAGAATGACTCATGTGGGATTAGATTCTAGTGATGATTGTTCTAATATAATGAAAGGGATTTCTCCAATGTGGGACCTTCGTTAAGATGTAATCATGATTTCTTCTCATATTCACTCAAACTTTAATACCTTAATGAGGCCATTTAGGGTAGCCTTACTTTCATAAGTCCCGGTCAATGCCTATATTATCAAAAAAATTATAACACAGATTCCCATAACCCGAACTACATGGGATCTAATTAAAATCATAACAAGATATGTAGGATTCCTCTCTGGGGACCAAGACATATATTTACATCCTTTAAAAATGAAGTTGAACAATATAATATAGTATTATCATATGAATTTAAGCTATTTCAAATAAACTATGGGGGTTTTGATTCCTGTTCTCGTAGGATGTGTAGGATTCTTCATAGAGGTCCAATATCATCTTATAGATAGAAACTACCTACCTATATTAAGACAAACTGTATAGATCCCCAACCTTGATATAAACTAAGGTATCAAAAATAAAGAAGATAACAATAGAGAACATGTGACACACTGTTATTCATGTCAACATATTGTTTTAATAAATTCATTGTCATAGAGGTAACCGACCTTATATTGAGGGTTGAGAAAGATTTCATAAGTATATCTTAAATCTATAGGATGGTTCATGAATATCAAATAATTCTACCAAAAAATTTGTAATGATACTGACATAATATCCTCTAAGATAATGTGAGTTTCTAAATGTCATTAGGTTTGAAACCCCAATTGACCACCTTTCTTTCAATTGAAGGTTTCATCCTTTTCATGGATGTGGGGACCATTGAGAGTTTACATTTACCTAAAATATGGAAAACCTAATGAAATCAATTGTAAAAACACACTCAGTCACCCACAATTGGGAAACATGTGAAACCATCCCAATGTTTTCTGAAACAACCACATTAATTAACCATTTAGCAAATAAATTTCATAAATTAATTATTTTATCAAAATTTAACAAAAATAATTCATTACTAATCCATTATAAAAATATGTCACATCATTTTACCATTTAGTCAAATTAATTAATTATGAAATAATATTTAAACTCCTACCTAGAATATTTTGATATGTTTTACATATCCTTGGTAAGTTAATTAATTACTAACCAACATGTTTGCATGGGAAACCCCCTTCACTCTAGTGTAGTACATCCCATGGACTAAACTCAAACACAATAGGAATATTTAGACTATAAATATCACCTGGTATAGACTATGTTCCATGTTGATAGTCTGGTTTTACCCTAACCAGTCTACACCACTCAAAACCTAGTGAAAGGGAAAAAACTAGTTCACCTATTTAGGTCCTCTATGTTTATTCCTTTTTTGCTCAGGTGATCAAGCTCTAAGGACCTAAAGAACCTCAATAAATCTATTGGTCTTATTGAGGCCAAGTATTAGAATTCATATCTCACCATACTCAAGGGTTTAATAAGAACCTATCAAGAACACTATGATCATGTACTCATTTTTCATGTACCTCTCTGAGGTTTCACATAACATAGGAAAACCAGCTATAATTATGCTCTATGTCCTCATTTGAGGGAATTTCTAAAAACTATGCATGGGTAAACCTTGCACCTTGACACCTTTTTTAATCCATGTACTGGAATTCAATTAGTTAACACAAATTCATTCTAAGTAAATTAATTTTTCAATTCAAGGTTCATGTTACCGAAAATTAGATACCATATATTAATTGATATATAAATTTAATATAAAATATATAAACAATTGGGAAAAAAATATGGACCACCTACCTCAACCACATTGTATTTTCATCAACATATGGTTTCCACAATATAAAGATAAATATGACTCTACAATAGTGAGTGAAGATCAAAAATGATTCCTAATGAAACCCGTGATGATCAATGAATAACTAGTATTTATCTATCTTAAATAGATTGATCAGAAAGTTTTAATGGAAATAACGTGTAGAGGGTTTAGATTACCAATGAAAATAGCACCAATAAAGATATGTTGACCAATGATCCCCCAAGAATCAGTTAAATCAAAAAATACTAGAAAGGTGAGGAACAAGAGATGTTTTATAGAGGGAATACCAAGAAAAACGAATTAGTATACCTTACTTAATGATCACATGTGAACCCATAAATTAGTATAACTCCCCCATGAAGATCAAAAAATTGATTTATCCTTTTCAAATTTTTGAAAATGATAACACCATAGCATGGAGGTGTACCCCATTCCCATGTTGTCTTATATCACACAACTCCCAAAACACTAACCAATGAAAAAACCATGCTGTGAAAGAAAAA
Organism: Viscum album; assembly: GCA_963277665.1. Classification (NCBI taxonomy): domain Eukaryota; kingdom Viridiplantae; phylum Streptophyta; class Magnoliopsida; order Santalales; family Viscaceae; genus Viscum; species Viscum album. Next base: position 1,658,909,477 of record OY728163.1, read on the forward strand.
ATGTGTTATTATAAAATGAACATGTCTTAAATCAAATCATGGTCTATCCATCATAATGGTGGTTTATAGGTAGGCTCACTACGATCCATTCCCATGAACATAACCATCATAGGCATTTTTATCTCCCCATTTCACACATTCAAACTCCATGAACAACACAAATTCCCTCACAATTTGTTTCTTCCTCTTGTGAACCTAAAATTGCCCAAATTTTCAAAATCTATTTTCCACCTCTAGTTCTCAATGAATAAATTACACTAAATATAAATATAATATTATTTATGAATTTTGTAATCTTATAGAACATGAGGTGTTACAATCTCCACACCATAACATGTATAATCATTAATAATACTCATTGGTCAATCAACCATAATTACAAACATAACCTAGTTATTAAGATGAATCCATTAGGTCATGTACCATCATTGAATTTCAAAAACACTTCCATTACACTTGTCCAAAATAATCGCATTCAAATATTAAAACCCAAGCCAAAACCTTTTACTATAAAAAATCCACTAAGATAACAATATTCAATTATTTATAATTCGGGGATACCATGGTGTATTTGATCAAAATGTTTCCAAAATGTTAACACTCACCTCAATAGTCCTTTTCCCATATAATAAATTTTGATCAATGACATTCTTCACTTATAGAATCACCCATAAAATGTATCCCCGTGGTACAATGGTCTAGTAAATGTGGTCTCTACATCACTGCACTCAAATTTACATGGAAACACCGGTCAATGTCTAGTATTACTCTTCACCTTGATTCTAAAAAAAATTGTACTTGTCTCAACCTTTAAAATAAAATAATTAATGCTATTTCATTTTCTTAATAAATCCCTAATCAATACTTTGAACTCATTTTTCATATTCAAATCAACACACCATATAGAGTTTCCAACCCCTCATATCTAATTGTATTCATATTTATCAGTTAGAACTCCTCCAAATGGGAAATATCAAAATGATTTACCACAAAACCTGAAACACAATCATTTTGCACAATCAGGATTCCATGACCCACATAAATCATGAGGTTATTAAAATATCATTCCAAAGTACATACCCAACTTGTTTTGAACTTTCATGGTTGATTTTTAACTATCCCAAATGTCTTCCTTGATCTCAATATGAGAAATTGGACACTATAAACCTAACACATGCTCGGATCACTTTAATAATCCCAATCCCTACTCCATCCATAAAATTTCATCCATCATTCTTCTGAATCTAAAATATTTAACTTATATGGAACCAACATAGTTGGTTTCACCTAAATACTGACATATTATGGTTGTATATAATCCATTCTGACCAATATCATTATGTGAATGACCCTTTGGTAATAGGGTGATGCTTATGTTTCTCATATAATACTTCCTTCCATTGGATTATATCAATTGTCCCTCTATCAAAAATAATTATAGATCACCAGGAAACATGCCCCATCTATTAAAAACATAATAAATAGACATGGTGGTCCATATAATACCCAAGTTCTAATATGATATATCAATTACTCTTTATATCCAGGATGTATAAAATCACCATCGACATCTATAGAAAATTTATATACTATGAGGGTCATTCCATCAAATGGTCTAAGGTGGACTCACCAAAATATTTTTTTACAAATACAACTACTTGATTAAAAACATATCAGGTTAAATCAATACATTCATCACTCTCCTCTTAATCTATTCTTATTCACAGTCATATTTTGACACAAAATCATCCATGTTTTCATCACCAGCACAGATGAGACATTCCTTTCTCACATTAAATTATTGACCCAAATCCAATGACATCGCTTAATTTTGATCAATTTTCATTTCTATGAAATGATACATTAGTCAATCAAACCTCAATGTGTCCAACTAATTCCACCAGTTATTGTCCTATACATGGTTTCTCTCTAATTCAAAAAATAATCAGTGTTGCATGTAAAAATCACACTCAATATCGATATTATCCAAAATCCATGATTGTATACTTCAATGCCACCCTATTTTATTAACCAAATCACATTACCAATAGTATTATGTTATTAAAATGAGGCCCATTAACCTAGTACACCCACCATTCCCCATGGAGTTTCAATCTCATTATGTTCAATGGAACTCCTCTTCAAAACCTGGCATTTCACCTATTCCATGCATATCACTCAACCAACCATTTATCTAGGAATCATTTAATAAACCCAAGAGTCTACATGAACTAGTACTATGTTTATAATTTGTATCCTAAGTTACTATGGATATTCATCCCATCTATAATACCCTTATATTCTGTCATCAAAAAATCACAATCACTCAAAGTGATTCATTTGATAATCTATTAGGCATCACATGTGCCTATGTCATATAACTATTAGCACCCCATGTACATGATTCTTATAAATTGAAGCATGTATCCATGACCCCCCTCTAGGTAATATAAATTCCCTTATAAAAATTTTTATTGGGTTTTTATTGTCAATTAGATCACAACAATAGTATGGAATATAATCCATCTTCCCAATAAAAATTTAAAAATCCCAATGTAAGCTTCAGGGAACTAGTCTTTCAATAAAATTAGAAGGGTTTCTTCTCAATAAGTTCGTATATTGTAGGTAAAATCTTTCTATTTCCATACTTAACATCACATTACATCTCCTGATCATCTTCCAACTATAGGGCCTCTTGTATTATAAATGTATCCAACATCACATTCCAAATCATCATCCTACTCATGACATTGATTTTCACTATCATCCACATACAAGACAACCCCCTCAAGAATCATTATCTCAAATAGTTACAATGTATATATTTTGGTATCTCCCAACCATGATCAATATCTAATAGACTCTTAGACACTAGTTTCAATTATGTTGAAATCCATCTTGTTTTGGAACCAACTCACGGGGTTCCATTACTAATGTATCGTTTTCCCATACCAACCTACTAGGGTTACTATAAATCCCTTAACTTATGATTATATATTTTTCAACATAAAAAATATCACAATATATTCCACATACCATTAATTCATAAAAATATATGAGTTATAAAAATAACAAGAAAGAATGTCTTTTGAGTCATACTCAATGAGTTTGATGCATGAGACACCCCATGACAACAATCCCAAAGTCAGAAGCCCGGTAATGTGTCCTTTTACATTGGTACAAGAACTCATAAATCCATAATAAATCATAAATATAAATATTTCATGCAACATATATGGTGAAAGCAGTGAATCAAAACACTGAAAAACTAGAACAAAAATCCAAACCCTCTGGTAACTTAGGAATCATATCTAGAAAGGTGTTCATGATGATCCAGTCTGATATCCATCATAAGATTTAACAAATTATTATATTAGCTATATACTATCTAGTATAGTAATATAAGAAATATATTTCTATGATAACACTTTTTAATGTCTCTTCCCCTATTCTCGATAAGTCGTACTTAGACTCAGTTATTATGTGACCTCATACATGCCTCCCCAAACACTAGAGGCTCCCGAACAATTTTTAGGGTCTAATATATAATATATTGGGGACTATACCATGAAATTAAAGTTCAAATGATATTATAAATAAAAAAATATCATGTAAAATAATAAATAAACAATTGATTATGTAGAATAAATGAAAAAACAAAATCCATAAATAATAAATGATATGATACAACACACAAATCTACTATAAAATGGCTACCCACTGGCCTGATCACAAATATAAAAAAAATAAAAAACCAAAAATACATTAAGGATCCACTCTATTGAAGATCCTTACATTAACCTACTCTCCAATCCCATCTGAGCTATCCTAATAAATAAAACCAATCTCAAGCCTCTATAAAACATGAACCTGTTAATAATGAGTATAGATCAAGGACTAAGGTGAAGTGGTCACTCGAGTAGGGTGTGAGTACAAAACCTAATATGGCACCACCAAAATGGAATCATACATAGCTAGTAAATGTGTTGAAATGTGTAAGTGATATATCTATAAAAATAGAAATATTTTCATAAGTAAATAAAATCATTGACACTCAAAGTCAGAAGCGGAAGATGATATCGACCATACCTACTTTGACTCGTGTCAGATATCTCTTTTAATAATACCATATTCATTTATATAAATATATTGGAATACCGTATCTATGGACTATGTTCAAGGTCCCCCAACATTGTAATAATACTGGGAACTCCCATTAAAAGGAACAATGTCTGAGGTCCCACTATATAATAATAATAATAATAATAATAGTAATATCATTAATAATAATAATAATGGCAACCTCATTTCCTTAGAATCATATCAGGGCCCACCAATAGTATATAATAATTGTTTTGGCCATGCCAGATCCTTGAAATTGCATCTAGGTCCCACAAATATATATAATATTATTATTATTTAAACAACATTCTACATCAATAAACTATTTAATAAATATATTGGATAAATACATCATTATATCATCATTTTTCATCATTAAACCTTTAAATAATTATATTACATTATTTAACCCTTTAATATAATTCAATATTTCACAATTCAACTTTAAAATATTTCCTTATATCTTAGGATATGTTCTAATGATTATGAATAAATAATTAAATCATTAACCGACTCTTTTTCCTGGGGAACTAACATCACTGAGAATTAATAATTCCCTCGATCTCAACTCAAACACAAGTTTACACTTTGGCATATAAATCTCATTCATTATGGACTTTGGCCCAGGTTGTCACTCATAGTTGATCCTAACTATCCCATCCCCACTCTTAGATAAGATAAAAGAAAAATGTAGGGGCAGATATTTAGGTCTTATATGTTTATTCATGTTTGGATCATGTCATCTAGATGGAATGATCTAAGGAACCATGAAAATATAAAAGGCTTACATGTGAAAAGAATTTCAATTCATAAATAAACCTAATCAATGGTACTTTGGGAAACAATTAGGTATATTTTGATAATGTAAAAATTTATATTTATCTTTCATGTTTTTCACATATAACAAATAAATTGATTACAATTATACTCCTAACTATCATTGAATATAATGTTCTTATAGTGTACAATGGTCCATCATGACCTTGACACTTTTTTCATTACAAGTATGGGAATTATATTAGTTTTAAGAGTAATTTAATCTTATTAAAACAATGTAATAATTCAATGATCAATTTCATATCTTGGTTATACCATATTTCACATGTCATATAAAATTAATATAAACTGCACAACCTAGAGGAAAATTCCTAGGGCCCACAAACTTCAACCACATGGAATTCACAACAAATAAATGTTATCCACAAGGAATGTTGAAAGAGGAATCAACATAGGTGAGATAATATCCACAATTGTTCTTAATAAAACACATAGTGATCAATTATGAACTAGTCTTTATCTAATTTAGACTGATCTTCTATAATGTTCAAATTGTAATAGTGCATAGAGGGTCAATATTAACCTAAATAATAGGTTTAATGAAGATATTTTGGCCAAATATCACCCATTAATTAGATGAATAAAAACCCCTAAAAATGGAATGATTAAGAGAGGTTGGAGAGATGTAAAACTAATAAAAAGTAATTAATTGGCCATCCTTACTGAGGGAACATGTCATTATTAATCAGTATCGCTCCCCCTTGAATATAAGGTAGCTGATTCAGAAATTTTTGATATTTGAAACTATTGATAAAATACCATGGAGGATCCAAACAAGCTTCTATTGGCTTGGATAACACTACCCCCAAGATATCAACAATGGATAGAGACAATGGATTTGGGTGGGGGGGGGGGACCTCGGCCACTTTATACCCACCATTAAATGGTGGGTCCATCTTATTTTTAGCCTACATGATGACACCCCATGATAAATTCCCTTGAACATAACCATATTGGGTGTGTTTGTCTCCTTATTTTATATTGGATGAATCTAGGAAGATCAAAACATCCACCATGGTGTGGTCCTACCCATATTCCTCATAAATATTCCCAAACTCATGGAATATCATTCCCATATTTGGTTCTCAAAGTGGACCTTCCTCTAAATCTCTCTAAACTTTTCTATACACTAGGTGTTACAAACCCTGTTAAAATTAATTATTCTCCAAATTGATCGTATAAATAGAGTTATTTTTTATATATCATTACCTTAACAAATAATGTTTGATTATTGTTGAAGAATAAAAAAAATTAAATTTTGATTCACCCCATCCCCCCACCCAATGAAAATCATTTATTCAAATAATCCTAAAAATTTGTGTTTGATCCATAGTTCACTCTTAGAGATCCCTCAATAATAATCCCATTTATTATCATAAATCCATCAATAATAAATGGATTCTAACATTTTTATGGAAAATTTTATTTGACTTGGAAGCAAATAATGGTTCTTTATATTATATCTCTTGGACTTAGTGTTCTTGAGTCAACTCTTCATGGTTTCAAGATTTGAAGTGAGTGATCTTCATTTTAATTATTTGAAAAAATAAAAATTCTTAGAGTGATGGGAATTTTTATAATGAAATACTATCCTTATTCTCCAAGAATTATTTTACTAATGTCATGAGACACAAAACTTCTATGGAGATATCGGTAAAACTCCATATAAACTATAAAAGAAACAAAAAGGTAAAGGCTTTGAAGATTTATATTTGAAATTTTTTAAGGTGTCAAAATATAAGAATATGAACCCATTAATGAGTTATTTACTTCTGTTAATATTCAAATAAGCACCATCGTAGTACTTTTATAAACACATTAAGACACATAGGTTGTGAAGAAAATCTTAAAATTTATTCTAGAAATGTTTTATTCCAATATATCATCACTTGGAGATAGATATATTGAAAAAATAATAATTGATTAATTTCATAGTACATTAGTTGTCTATCACATAATAAGATATTTATTTTAAGGCTAAAAAACAATGTGATAGATTATAAATCATTCCAAAATTTAATTATTGAACACGAGGAGGATGAATTTAATTATTATTAAATATGTAAGTATTTCAGGAAATTCTCTCATATTTAATATGAAATATATCTATAGAATGTAGTCAGTTTAATGGTAAAATACCTTTTTAATGTTTTTACTATGGTAAAAAATTATTTTTCTAATAACTATCTAATTGGAATCTACAATGATGATAGAGACAATGATAAACCAAAATGATCCTTAAAAAAAAGTGAGTCCTTAAAAATAAATTAGAGTTAATTTAAATTAAAGAAGATAATTCCTCTAAATTCATCATTTATAACTTCCTATTTATAGAATAGGATTATTTTTGTTGTTAGCATAGAATTTTTGATGATGATAATTTCAATGAAAATGCATAAAATATTTTTATTTCTCATGAATATAATGAAAGTTCATCTTCATAGGATAATACTCAAACAGATAAAGAGTGTTTTCATGGAGAATGTAAATATTCTAAATAGTGCACTATAAAAATTGAGATTATGATGTGGATAATATAAAATGGGAAATTAAGAGTTAAAAATGCATATCTTGAGTAAAGACATGATTATGTAAAAAAAGTCTTTATTGGGAAGGATGAAATAGTCAAGGAAGTTAAGAGGATAAAATATAATGATACTAATATAAGTAATACCGTTGATGATATGTAATCTACTGTAATTATGAGATATGAACAAAATGAAAAGTAAAAGATTAATATTATTGAATCTAAGAAATGCATAGATTAATTAAAGTTCAATTATACTAAAGATTTCAATAATATTTGATAAATTTATAGGATGTGTTAGAAGAAAATAATTTCTATGAAATTTTTGAATGAGTGTCCAAAAAAATGCCAAGAAAGATTATTTTATACAATATTTAAAAAGAATATATGGAATATAATAATGAATTATTATGAATAAGTCATGTTAGAGGATTAATTTTATGGAAAAAATTATTTTTTTAATATAAGAAACATCTTAAAGAAACATTGTATCTAAAAGTGTTTGGTTAAATATTCCCATTATATTCCTAAACAGAGTTTAGATAATACCCCATTCTGGTGAACAATTTTTATCAAAGACTGATATTTTAGGCTTATTGCTATTTCTGTATTGTTTTTTGGATATAAATATTTCATATAATGGTATAATAAATCTCTACTTTGATAAAAGATAGGGGATGATCCACGGGGTAGAAAACAATAATAAAATTGAAACAAAAATCATCATCACATTGAGAAGAAATTGGAGATAAAAATATGTTTAAACAACTACGATAAATTTTTGGGTGGTTTGATCAATAAATACAAATTTAATAGATGTTTATTACTATAATTATTACTTGATTAAAAATGAATTTAAAGACGTGATTTTTTTTAATATGATCCAATTAAATGGAAATTATATAATATTGTTGATTTTTCAAGGCATGAAACACTGAGAAGACATAGACTCTATATAGTAGGTTCTCATCACACATAATAGGTGGTATAAATAACCTTAATATTTTTAATAGTGTGTTTGGAATTATAGATACTACCATTTTTAGTGATATATCATTTAATATTAAGGGTGTTGGACTAGAATGTATTGGAAAAAATAAACTAAATTCTAACAATTTCATATTAATTGTTCTTTTGAAACTCAATTTGGTGACCATGTAATAACTTCGTGATCATGCAAATAAAGTGTTATTTGGAAATAATTGTTTCATCTTGAAAACTCATAAATATAAAATAGTAATTTCAAGCGGTATGAGAAATAAATGAAACCTATTTTGTGTGGGAAATTTTGAATCATGTTTATACAAAAGTATTTAGGATAAAAAATAATTTTCTTCATAAAATAGTTCCTCATCGTTTTCAAAAGATAGTGAGAAGTTAAATTAAATCATAGGTTGTGAAAAATACTCCTTCCTTGAATAGATATGTAACAATTATATTAAAAACATGTTATAAATGGGATATGGTTAATATAATTCATAAATTATTTGATAGTCAAACTCGAGGACCAATGGAGTTAGTCCACTGGAACATTAGTGATCCCATTTTGAAGAAATCAATCAGTGGAGATTTTTTTTAATATTCACTGATTAAATTACATGAATAAATATCATTATATTTATGTTTCATAAATCAAACTTCTTTAGACTATTTAAAATTTATAGGATACTGAGAGATAAATAAATTGATTATTCTCTTAAAATGAGGAAATTTTGACCATGGGGTGAATATTATAATATATAGTTCTCATAATATGTTAACAAATATTAAATAAGGCATTTTTTTGTAAACCGCACACTCTATAAGAGAATAAAATTTTTTAAATTAATATTTGGAGCCGTATTTTCATGGCTATAAGCATGTCAACTAAAAATGAAACCTTAAGGTATTTCAAGATGCAAGCTATTAAAGCAGCTAGAATAATCCAAAATAGGTGTTTTCTAGAGAAATATTGGGATATTACTTTATATGAAATATCATTTAATAAGAATACAACTACAAAATACATTATAGTATTTGGTATTGCATTCTTCTTCAATAGTAAAGGAAAAAATCAATTGAAAGTTTGATGAGAAGGATATAGATGGAATTTTTTCTAGATATATGGAAAATGGATGTTCCTAACAATGATATAAAAAATGAGATTATATTAGACGTTGATGGAGTTATAGTTATAAAAAATTATCATGATAAAATAAAATCACTCATGGGTGATTATGAGAATGATCAAATCACTATTGAACCTATCGTGGTTAATGAAGATAATTATGAGATATAAATTTATTATGAAAATTATACATATTCTGGTGATGATACTAAGAGTTTGAGGTACACTATAAAAAATATTAGAATGAGAAATTATATTGATTCTAAAAATATCTTTGTATATTAGAATAATGGGTTGTAAATAAGAATAAAAAACAGAACATCTAGTCACACTATTTTTTTCAAAGGATGAACCCAAAACTATTGAAGAAGATTTAGAGAACAATGAATGGATTTAATCTTAAAATGAAGAACTGAATTATATAAAAAATATTGTAGAAATAGGGCTTATAGATGGACCTAAAGAGAATAAACTATTTGGTTTTAGAAAAAATTGAAATATTTTATACAATGGTCCTACTATACACCCTAATAGGGGTGAATTAGGGTGATGACACTTCTTCGTTTCATTAGATAAAATTGGATCATATCATCTTGTTGTAAAATAAAAATTCAATCTAACATTTAATCAGTACCAAATTCAAAAAAAAAATTATAATGAACCCACTAATTTTACTTGTTTCACCTATAAAAATCCACTCTATGGAATTCATATCAGTGATATATTGATATGAAAATTTACCACTACATCACTAGTATGTGATTGAATATTTTGGAAGAGATAATATGTACACCAAGGAATGTGGTATAGTCCTATATTCCACTCACTACATTCAATATAGATTCAAAATATAGAGTTAACATGATGGTCAATATTATAATATCCCAATATGAAATTCAACAACAAATAATAAAGATTTTATCCATATTTATCTTAGCTTCTATATCCTTCCTATATAAAGAAATGTTTATTGAATGAGAGATCAAATCCCAAAAAAATATTAACGGGGGTTTGAAATAATGGATCCCCAAAGCATTAGCCCAGACAAGACTAAACACAATATGGGGGAGGGTAACCTATGAAATTGAAAATGATAGACGGATTGGTAGGAGTCCCCACGAACATAGAAAGTATTCCACATTGTTACCCTCCCACAATCAATGAGTAATATTATTAAAATCGTTGAATAAACGTGTGAATCTGTGGACTAAATCGGTAGTTGTCCAAGGTGTAATGATTTCCCCACAAATGGTCCTGTGGGTAATAGAGGAATTGGTTTTCACCCAACCAAGTAAAAGTCCATGAGAATGGAACAAATCAAGAACTTTGATAATTGATGAGTCTTCATATAGGAGGGATTCCCCTTTCCCAATGAAAAAACTAAAAGGGGATATGATAGAACCATCCTTTTAATGGAAAATTATTCCCCCCACATATTCCCATTAATTCATGAACCATCAAAATTTAACTTGAGACCACAATCAAGAGGGAACAACCACACCCATATACCATCCAACGATAGTCTCTAAATCATAGAATTCATCCCCCTACCCTCAATTAAAACCTACAGTTTTATCCTTATAACCCAATATTTATGGAGTTTTACAAGATCTTCCACCAATGAATTTTACCACATCCACACCATTTGTTCTAAGCCTTGGAATCTCTCCTGCCTGACCATGATATGTCCATTCAAAATACTCCATCATCCAGTTTCTATAACCAACATCCTAACGTTGTACTTATGGGTATTATTCTTAATACCATGAAACCAAGAGATGATAATATTATATAAAGAAAAACCCATTATATCTGGTAAATTGAATACCCTAAAGTTAATCCACGCTAAGGATTCTCATTCACAATTAAAAAATATATTAGAAGATGAATCTTTATTGGGTCTGTAGAAATAGTTTCATTTGTGAACCATGAATATACCTTTTTGTCTCACCCCCTCATTCATAGGAAGTGCATGATTACTGATTCCCAAAACCAATAAGTTAATCTTGGTTAGGATATCATTGCACCATAGATTCCCATCAAATGCATCACAGTTCACATCTACACATACATCATTCTTGTACACCTTATTCAATAAGTTTTTGGTTGATATGGCTATAAAAACAAACCTTTCATGATCATTAATGGGTAAAATTCCTCTAAACACCTCATGATATTTGAGGTTTGGAATGGCTTTAATCAAGATTGTAAACTTGTAGTCTTTTAAGAATGTGGTGTCTTGCACAGAAAAAAATGAGAAGCCCAGAAAATTCCCTACCCAATTATCTCTCCAAAAAATGTATAAGCCACATACTAAAGTCCATTGAGAGTGTTTTTATAAAATCATTATGTTCCTCAGTATTGATTTCTATAGAAGGGACATATTCCCCCCAAATCCATCAATAAATACCCATATTTCATGAAAATGAACCTTCATCATAGACATTACCTACATGAAGTTTCAGGTCAATCAAGATTGGTGAAATTCCATTATTTCGGAAACACTTATCATATTTATACCTCTTTCCTCAACCACCCATCCCATTTTATTTTACAAATCCTAGTGATTTCAACCTTCCCACTGAGCATCTCAGATGAATGAAGTCAGAATATTTTCAATATTACGTAGCACTTCTATAGGGGCAGTGCTGGTAGATAAGGAATTCATTGGAATAAAAGAAATCACATAATTAAAAAGTGTGATGAATCCCCTGAAATAGAGGAACCTATTTTTTAGGTTGAGGATGTAGTTGGATAATTTCCCTAAACGCCCATCAAAGGGATATATTCAGATTTTTATAGGGAAAACTGGGTCTCCAAGATAATCCATATGGAAATACATTTATTTTAACACCTATTTTATCCTCAATTTTATTCCCCATTATCTCCATTTAAGATCTTGAGCTTTAAAAAATACTCTTATCAAGGTTGATAATTCGGCCACTCCACTTGCAATATGTATCCAGGATACAGTACTGCTCCTGGATAGACCTATTATTGTTGTTGATGAATAGAATATACATCATCCACAATGATGATACGATTAACTACATTCATGATTATTCTACACAAATATTGAATAACAATGCCCCCACTAATTGTATTATTTAAATATACACTGAAGGAGTCTTAGAACATAATAAAGCGACCGGGCGATATAGGATCCCTTTATCTGAGCTCCAAAACTAACTTGAAGAATCCATAGATTTTCCCTATTAAGTAAGTAATAACTAAGGGGATGAAATATGTATAAAGAAGATATTAATCACCCACTCAAAAAATACCATACAACTAACAAAAATTATAATGAAACTCCAGTCCATCTTATCGTATAATTTATCTCTATGAAGATTGATTATTATATGAGATCCAAGAACCTTCTTGTTCATATCACCGATCATTTCATGTGTTATGGAAATCACTAATTGTGTAGAAAATCCATGGATAATGCATTTTTTCATCAAAAATCTATTCTTTGATGTACACTACGAGAATATTATTGATAAGCATGGTGTGGACATTGTAAGGGAAATTATATATATTGATAGGCCTGGACTATTTAATAGAGTTTGGATATTTCACATAGGGAATGAGAATCATTGTGGTAACATATGACACTTTGGGTAATCTCCCTCCCCAAAAATAATATTTTAATATATCAACAAGACCCTTCCTGATTATGTGTCTGTAAGTGGTGTAGAATGATCTTGGGAAACTATCAAGCCCCAGGGAACATTCAGAGTTGAGAGAGGTAACATCTTCCAAAAACTCCTATTCATAAATGATTTTTTAGAATGAAAATTAGTATCATTCTAACCCACTATAGGAATAGTGTTAAAGAGATAATTAGGTATAAAAATATATACATTCATTTTATGAGGGTTAAAACTATCATGCAAAAAGATAAAAGGGGATACATCCAAACCTCTAACAAAATGAGGATTATTGGACAAAGATCCATCTTCATTGAGAATTTTTGGAATGCTGAAGGGATTTATTTACCATATACATTCCACAAATAATCCTATATTTTTGTCCCACACATTATGAAAATTCACTCTAGACATCTCCTTGATTGACTGTTGTAGTTACAAAATTAATTTGTCCATGTGGATTGTCATGAAAAACATGTTTTTGAAAATATCATTATCCAATCAATTTTCATAGTTTGTCTCTGCCCTTTTAATGTCTTCCATTGTTCTATCCATTTCTAAAAATTGGAAAGCATTTATTGAGTCCCAAACCCAAATATCCTCTTTTATTCATTATAATTTTGGTGTAATCCAAACCAATACCTTTCATTCATGTCTTTACCCCAAGACTCACTAGCTTTTAGGTGATAACCAAGGTCTAGGGACAACCAAGTTGAGAAGAAAAAATAATCTCTAGGTTCTATACTAATAGTGAGACTGGTGAGATGAGTGGAGTGATTTGAAATTTCTTGAACCCAGTGGTAGATCATGGTGATGGGAGAAGATGAGATAGCTCGAGATTTTACTTAGCAATGATCAAGTAGGATCCATGTTCTAAAGTTTCCTTTGTAGTTGTTGCAAAATGTATAATTTTCCCATGTGTAACCCATATCTAATAGACTATTATGATAAGTGAATAAATAAATTCAATACCTATCATTGCTCAAGTATACTTATCCCCATTATTCTCAGACAATTCAAGGATGGAATTGAAATAAACTTCATAAAAACATGCCTCATCTCCATCGTTTAAATTTTCCAGATCCAACCAATGAATCTCTATATTTTATGCATCACATTTAGCATAAAAATGAATATATACCTGCTAAATATATCAAAAATAATTTTTTATACTATGTTCTAGCTAGTGACACTATAATTCCAAATTAAAATCTAACTGTTCCAAAAAAATCTAAATGTGACGACTCTTAGTCTCACTAGGCGTGAAGTGTTATGGTCCTAGCTTGAAGGTGAATTCTGTAATTTTTGAAGCTTGATGGTTGTAATCAAGGTTATAAAACCATATAATATTTAGTCTATGAAGCTCATAGGACAATAATTCTCTCTTCACCTTGTTCCCCAAGCCCTAGAAATTCCATAGGATGAATGAGATCATTTTAATAGTAGACTCCTGGATTTGGCATTAGGCATCGACGAGCACATGGATTTAGAAGAGGATAACAATACTTACCACTTATGTTGAGCCTTTTTCTAGATATTCTGGGGGAAGGAGGCATAGAAATGACATAAATACAAATATTTAGATATGATAATTCATTATAAACATTTTATAGTTAGAGGAGATGAGAGGCTAAGGGGTTTAGGACACTAGGACTAAGAGGTGGAGGGATAACTACTTCCTTGCCAAGAATTTTGGAAGAAAGATGGATTTATTATCCAATGGCCTTTACCATATTAGGAAGGGCCAAAAGATGACCATTTTATGAAAAACACACTAATTTAGGACTGGGATAGAGGAACTGAGGTCAAAAATAAAGAGAAATTTCTATAAACCATTTCTAATTTCCAAGGTGAAATACCCCAAGGATATAACAAATGTCTTGGTTGTATGAAGACCCAGAGTATGAGTAGGGATAATAGGTGGATGAGGAAGGATATTGGGTGTTATCTCTATTGGAACTAGGGATTTGATATCCACCCCAGATTCCTTACTTTCTATCATATATGAAGGTAAGGTTGTATCAGAATAAAATCAATGGGCGTAGGGTGGAAATCTTGGCTATGTGCTTACAGTAAATGGGAGGAGAATGCCCTTATTAGTGAAAACCTATACACAAAAACCTAGTGTAAGGAAAACCAAATAATACCACCAAGATACCGCATAATCCACCTTGATATGGTTGTATTCTGGAAGAGAGTGGGATAAATCCATTTCAACTAATATATGAGAATCTCCTACATTATAAATCTAGGTAATTCGATCCTCCAAACATCTATATTATGTGTGTGATTCAATGATTTTACACAAAATAATATTCATTATCCAATATATTTTTAATTTTTAATTTTAAATTAGAATTAAGAATAGATTCCAAATTATTATACATTAAATCTTGCCTTAGTATTTCACTCAACCTGATCATTCTAATTCAATTTTAATTTTGTAGGTTAAGATGTTCAACTAACCACAAAACCTACATGTGATAGAGACATATGAAATTCTTTTCTAATTTTGTTGAACCCATACAATATAAGTCAATATACCCCTTTTAAGAATCATAATATTTTTCTTCCTTAACTATTTTTTAAGTTTAACAAAGGATTTGGTGTAGTGTTATCCTTCATGGTGCAATGTCCTCTAGTCTTGGTGAGAATGCAGACTGTCACACTACCAAATTCAATCCCCTCATGGTGTAATATTCTTCTAAATAATGAAAGTATCCTGCTTCACTCTACTATGGAATATTCTAAATATCCATGGTGTTTAATTATATGGGCTTTGAATTTGTCAATACTTCTTTATTCCATAAACACACTCTCTACATCACAAGTAACATGTCTCACTATGGTCCTCATCTATTCCGTTTAGAATTGTGTCTCTTTATTCTATGACATAGTAATATGGATTTCGGCTTATCCCATTTCTAATGAATACCATATCATAAATTACTAAAAGATAATACATCTTAATGACCATGGATTCTTTGAAAACAAAATATAAAATTCATTAGGGTCCAAAAATTATTGGCATACATGTGCCGCCCTACATGGTACACTTATATATGGTGTCACTAGTTTTGGTCCCCTTTTTTCTTATTCTTAGCAGTTTTTGGTGTTATTCTCCTTTGCAACCTAACATGGAACTAGGTTTGATCACTGTTCTACCTTATGGTGGAACATTTTTTCTACAATGCTACAAGGATATCCTTATTTACATAAACATAAAAACACCACTATCATGTGTCCAAGTACTCTCGAATGGCCAAAGAACTACTACAATTTATCCCTATATAGTGTATATCTATTAAACTTACAATTATCCTAGAAAATATCATATCCAATAGAAATTTTATTTTATCATGGTTATTTAGGGAAAAAATGATGGATATATCCTTTGAAGGACACACTATTTTTACGGGAATGAATATGGATTTTGGAAACAATAAATAAAAGATTACATAAATAATATAATAGTGTATTTTATAAACTCTTATTGTAAAATATATCAACCTTCATAATGTCTATTTTGATATTCTTACTTGAAGGGATTCCATTAAATATGTTTTTGAATTATAATGCTATAAATATATTATATTACTCAATTATTAAAAATGTGTTTAGTCTTGTTTCATCATTTAAAGCTGTATATGATATTGTGAGAATAAAATAAGTTACTCATTGTGGGAATGGAAAATTTCTATGATAAAATATTTCGATATTTAAGGATGAATGTAATGATTTCATAAAGTATTAGAGTGGGATTGTTTATCAAATGTTTTAATATCTAAGCTGGATAATTAATGGGGAGAATGGTTTAGGAGAAACAGCAGAAAACTCAATACTGGATGAAACAATTCTTAATACCTTACTAAATAAGTTTCATGAATAAAGGATATACATTAATGATTTTAATATTTTAATATTATACATTATGGATAAAATCATTGGTTTATTAATAAAATATGATCATGAGTTGTAGAATGTTTTAAGAGAACATAACAACATAAAAAGGGAGTTTCATTAAATTTGTTATTGATTTATCAACTAAAACATCAGAAATTTGTGAAGTATATACATGTGATAAATAATTAACTATAAATTATAAATCAATGAATGAACTTTTCAATAAACAAAAATAATCCCAATAATAAAAAATAAGAGTTCACAACAAGTATGATAGGAGGAAGAAGAAAAAAGTAATTACCTTAAATTCTAATTTAAAATTCCATTAATGTAAAATTTTTCATGTGCAAAATAAAAGGCCACATTACTTATAGCTATTGAAAACATAATAATGATAATAATTAGAATAGATATAAACGAATATAAATAAATACTATAAAATTTTCATAGAGCTGAAGTGTCACAAGCGACTTGGGTAGCCCCAAATAAATGTAACTCAAACTAGTCCTCACACAGCATGAAGGGTATTCATGATCCCCAAAAAATTGTGAAAAGAACATGAACATCATGAACTACCATGAGAAATAATTATATTAAGAATCTCAAATAATAATATAAAGAAATATAATAGGTGAATATGTTAAATATGAAATAGATATATACAGGTGAAATCCATATGCAAAATAATTGAAATAATATATCAATAACTAATGTAATTAATGTTGAAAATCCAAAATCTTCGTGACCTGAAATCACCTCTATAATATCATAACTTAATAACTGAAAAAAACACCACCTCTTTGTGGTTACATTCCCTTACCTACATCAGATATAACATGAACTACAAAAACCAAAAGTTGTATGTAGAGTTTGATCAAAAGTACAAGGTAAGATTCCACCAAGTATTTCATATGAATTTTTTTTAAAATAAACCAAAATATTCACAGATAATTTAAATTAATTAATTACAAAATATTTTTCATAAATCATGGATAAAACACCCCTTTGAAAATTCAACAAATCATGATAATAACCTATTTTCTACAGCATTTCATAACACAAACCAATGTGAATTTCGAATAAAAAAATAGAGAAAATACATTTTTAAATTATATTTTGTTCAATAATTATTATTATTGTCTTATAGTGATCAGTTGGCCACTTGGTGTGCACTTTAGGTCTAGGGGTAATATTACACTCCCTAGAGTGACTTATTTCCATATCTTAGGCAACCCAGTGTACACATTGTCTTATCAGAGTATGTGTAGGGGGATAGTTCTCATCCATATGGATAGATCCTTAAATCATAATTTGTCACATATGGGGTTTTTACAATAATATCAATCAAGGGAATCTAACCATTAAACCACACAACGAATTATTTAAAACTGTCCATTAAAGATGAAAATCTAAGATTCCATTTTAATACCATGATCAAAACCACTATTATTTATTAAAACCTTTTTCATAGATTTTTAATCTCCATTAGAAATCAATTTTATTGATAAATAAAATAAGGACCACAAGATAAAGCCATGTTATGAAATCGTTTACTTTGAAACACAACGAATTGAAAATGCATAGAGGAAATAAAAATTCAAGATAATCCAAGTGCCATAGGAATCCAAGAGGGATCCCATGTCAATAACTCCCAATCATAAATATATAAATTAACATTTTATAGATAGAAGAGGACTAAATAAAACACTTATGATCTCAATAATTAATCAAAGTTCATCAAATCCACAAATAATCAAGAAGATATTATGTAAAGACCGTGACCCTATTAGTCTAGATCTGGTACCTTACATTATTAGCATTCGCATCCCAATGGATTGAATAGTTTAGTACCATTGTAAAAATAGATACAAAAAAAATTTATATTAAAACATGAAATTAAATAAAACAAAGAAACTCCATTGGAAACGCCCATAAAATCCTAGATTATCCCTATGGTTCATTCCTAATATACGCTATTTCATCATGGCGAAAATAAAACATAATAATGGGTGAGATGGTATGATAATTAAGGGTAATACATATAGTGGAAACCATCATAAATAAATATCAATAATAAGTTAAGGTGAATAAATAAAAACACATTCCATTAAAACTTAATCTTGATAATAATATATAATGAATGATATATGATTTAATAATTCAATATAAATAATTATATGATAATGAATCATAACCAGGGATATTCTAATAGTCAGATAATCCCATATATTA
The DNA here is from genome assembly GCA_963277665.1 of Viscum album. NCBI lineage: Eukaryota > Viridiplantae > Streptophyta > Magnoliopsida > Santalales > Viscaceae > Viscum > Viscum album. The sequence goes on from OY728163.1 coordinate 1,658,928,858, forward strand.
TAAATTAATAATATCATAATGATGGAATTCATAATTTTGGACATATCAAACAAAAGTTTCAGCCTCATCCAAGACATCTAAAAATAAATGGGTAAGGCCTCGACCAAATCCCATTCTAATTTGTCAACTGAGTCCTATCGATGAATCGATGAGATATAGAGTTCCCTTAACATCACTTACTATGTATAATGAATATTCCATATGAATGGAGTGAAACATAAACAACATATATGTAATTTATTTTAATAACATTTCCCATTCAGTGAAAATTATCACGAACCATTCTAAGTTATATATTGAATGGTATTAAGATAGCACATCAATAGTAAAAATAATCATAAAACATTTAATAACATATGATAGATGGTATCATAAAATATCAAACCCAATTTAGCATAATATTCAACATAAGGTGTTGAAATAGATGAAAATACTATAATAGAATCATTGAGGAATTCATGAGAGAAATACCCTTTTACTTCACAAAGAAGTGTTATTTAGGGAACTTTTTCTGTATTTTTTATAAAATCATATTTTTGAATAGTATATAAAATAATGAAATGGATAGAAAATTAAATTATGTTTGAGGGAAAAATTATGTTCAATTTAAGTGAAATTGTGTAAAATTAGTTTTTATGAATCTTTTTAAATCGGTAACATCAGTACAGTTTATGTGAAAATTTATGAGTCTCTAATACTTAAAAAGTCTTAATTGTATATATAAAACTAGAATACAGAAAATAATGTTTTTCATGATAAAAATTGAGATGTTTTGAAAATATTGGTCGTAACAACCTGAGTGTTTGTGGGACATTTTTTTGAATAAATTAAAATTTTAATTTATATAATGAAATGCATTAAGTCAAACATTCCTTTCACACTAAACCAACTTATCGTATGTTACATGCAACACCGAGTTAGCGTACGATACATGAAAAACTAAGTATAGATTTTATCCAATGTAAAAAAATATATTCTGGTATTATGTTATAAATAACACCAAAGAAATAATTCACTACACACAACATTGATTTGGCTTGCGTTAAAAGCAAGAGTGACCTTTCTTCTATTTCTTTTGTTGTACGCAATACTGAGTTTCACCAAACAATGATATATTATTAAAATATTATTATTTAATGAGATATAAACTAGACGTTATGAATTTTATTAACAACATTTAAAATTTTATATAACATTAAAATTAATCTTATGTATTTTTTAGACATGATATAAAAACAAATTCAACTTTTTTGAATAAAAGATGTATTTATCAAAAAATGCAGTTTTTCTACCTTTGGATGGCTCACCCATTTTAAATGTAGTTTTAAAAAATTTATTTATAATATTTGACAAATTAAACTTCTTATTTGGATGTAGGACATAAAAATTAACTTTGGTTTAATTTTTGGTATTTTTCTGATAAAATTCATATTTTAATTAATAGTGAAAAATAATGCATTTTAATTCGAAATATCCTTTTCATATAATTTATTTATATTGTTAGATTGTAATTCCCCGAAACCAGTTACCCCGAGTCGGTACATTATTACATAACATTGGCATGATCACAAGAAAGATCAAATCTTGAAAGACCGATTAGTTTAGTAGCCTTGGAAACACTAGATATATTCATAAAGTTTTAAATTACATCATAAAAATGAAAAATACAACAACATAGTCTCCATAGTCCACAATTTTATCCCCTCATACTATCCCTGCAAGTTATTCACAATTTACTTCTTCACATCCAGGGAAAAATAAAACATAGAAAAGGGGTGAGCTCAAATGCCTAGTAAGGATAACAATATAGCAGAAACTTTCACAAATAAGAATAAACATTTAAGGAAATGTATAACTAAAACAAAAGACTTTTTAAACTTGAACTTAAATATAGTATGGAAAAAATAAAATGAAATAATGTCATTTACTTATTCACATGGATATTCTACTAATCGAATAATCACATGCAATATCAATAACCACCTTCATAATGATGGAATGCATAATGCCAGACTATCATAGCCACATAGCCAAGGCCTCGTGCCAAGACTAAAAATAATATTTTTTCAAGGCCTTGTGCCAAGACACTAGTTTGTCTCATGAGACCTACCGATTCATCGAGGAGCTATATCGAGCTCCACCTGTCATATATTAAGTCCAATGCACCCCCATAGGAAAAGGTTTAACCATAACATAAACATTCGTATTAAAACTAGCATACGAAATGTAAATACTTCATCCATAAACCATGAATGATATAAAAATAACACATCCCTATTAAAACATATCACAAAACCTTCAATAAAATATAGAAGGTTTGTATCATAATAAATCAACTTCAAATAAGCTTAAAATCCATCAAAGGATGTTGACATAGGTGAAATCAAAACTCTTTTTAGAGAAATATATCTTTCTATTTTAAAATCATTTAAGGGTCATATATCTATAAAATAAAACACTTTGTTTGAAAATATTCTTATAATCTTGTAAGTTAATCTTCGACAATTTTATAACGGCGGAAAATAGCCGCACCCACCGTATAAGTTAAAAAAACATTCTTACCTTAATTTGTCGAAAAGGTTAAAAAAGACCTTGTTTGGAAAACAACAGAAATATTCCTTTATAAACCACTTATAAAAGTCAACAAGGGTATAAATGAATTTATCCCATATTCTAGTAAATAGTAAAAATGTTTTGAAATACATTTTTTAGAAATATGGATGTGGATGATAAAGAAGTCCTATAAGATTATTACATATAAACAATCTCAGATAATGAAGAGATTGGGAAATAAACCCTTACCTTGTACTTTTCCGTGGTTGGGGTAAGTTAAACTCCTGTATAATGGTGAAATAATTGTTATTAAATTATACAAGAATCATATACATTAATATGATATCATATATTATCTTTTAACATTGATTTGTTAATAATATCTTAATATTATCGTTGTTTCGGGTGTTAACTTACTCGTTTTCTTTTATATGTTTTGTTACGTAAGCTGTGTTTTTCTTGGATAGGTTATATATTAACATATACAGAATGATATCAAGTCCTTAGATACTATTATTAATCATCAAATGAGAATTTTATGTGAATGGATACGATGGAGAATGAATCTCACCGCGTTCGTGGAGACGGTAGTCCGTACGTACGCATAAGCGACAATATTAATCTTTTGATATTAAAATAATATATAATTGGATGGTATATCATATATACATAATCATTATCATTTTATATTTATTATTTACATGAATTACACATCATTATTATACCCATCCAAATAATAATTTATTGAATAACAATTACACCACGACGTGGAGACGGTAAGCCGTACGTACGAACGTATGGTGACATGTTATTCAAAGAATGGATAGAATAATTAATATGGTTGTACCATATTTATAATAACATCACAGTATATATAAGATAATGGAGTTATTATTTTATAATGGGAAAGAAAGAAGAAGTTGAAGAAGAAATGAACTTGAAAGGGGCTGGTGAAAACATTACCTCTTCTTCGGGTTCTTCCTTTTGATTTGATCAAAAGGGCTCTTTAGGTTGGCTTTCTGATCCAACTAAGGCCTCTATGTTGTAGTGAGGGAAGTTGAAAGAGTATTTGGGCAGGGTTTGGCCGAACCAAAAGGCTTTTATGGTGTGAATTAATGAGAAGGTGGAGTGCCCTTTTATAAGAGGGGTGAGGGGCACCTTTGGAAAAGCTAGAAATATTATTTTATAATAAATTCATATTCTATTTATAATGGCTCCAAAGTGGATTATTTAAATTTTAAGGTGGGTATGGGTCTAAAACCACTCAACCAATAGAATTTAGACAGGTTTGGGTCATTATATTAACCTTATCGTTCAGTTTTAACTCTTAGTTAATTAGTTTGACACTTATCATGTCACTTTGTATTTTTATATTATATAGTTAATAAACTTAATATATACCTACAAAAGACCCCCAAGTAGTCCATTAATGATACACCTATCATTATATAAGTCTCTTGACCGAACATTAGATTTTTAGGAATTGAATATCAATTAATAATATAATAATTGTTTTAAAAACTCTTTTATGTCAATTTTGACACTGTTTGGAAAATTGATTTTTGTGAAACTCATAACAGAATTATTACTTCAAAAAAAGTTAATTAAATAAATCCTAACATGTCATATTAACCTATAAAATTATTTTAATTAATAAAAAGTCTCAAATGATATTTATTTGTGTATTTATAATATCAATTATTTTAAATTTTCACTATTATGGTAATTACTGCATCATCATTGTGTCATAAATAAATTAAATTATTTAATGTATAAAAATTATAATTAAAAAATAATTATTTAGGAAATATTTTTAGATTTCTAATGAATATTTATAATAGAATTTATCTTATGTGTAACCCTATATTAAAAATGTTTTAGTAAATAAACCTTGATTTTAACTCTTTTTTCTCCTCATTGAATTAAATAATAATAAATGTCTTAATCTAATCCATTTGGACCTAAATGATAATATTTTATTCCTAAGGTTGTTTTTGGTCGAGGTACACTTGTCCAATAGAATTAAGACATGTGTTAGGGTAATATTAATATTATTTTTACCCTTAATTACCCTATTTAGTTTTAACCGTGGTAAATAAAAGTAAAAAGTTACTATTCACCAAAAATTATTTTCATCTCATTGAACGACAGTTTACTCCTTGATATTAACCATGTCTCTCGGATTTTTGGAATTCCACTCACAGAAGCGGTAAAATTATGTTTTATGAAAAATTCAGTTTTTTAACTACCACTTAGTGGTTTCACTATTCACCAAAAAATGATGTTTCTCAGAAAAATACCAAAATTTCACCCCAGGCTAATTTCGATATTCCAAATCCAAAAATGAAGTCCATTTTGAAAAATAAAATTTATAAATTTCAAAAAGTGGATATTACGATTCATAACTACTAGTTTGATTGGTTGTGGTGTGTTTAGATTTCGATGTTGCGTACAACACACGCTATTGCATTATTCAAAGAGAAGCGTACCGTAGAAGCTTGGGGTGTTACATTCTCCCCTCCTTCAAATAATTTCATCCTCGAAATTTCTAGAATACTACCGCATGAAAAGACTCGGGTGGTTCTTCATCATAATTTCCTCGGGTTCCCACATTGCCTCTTCCATCTTATGGTTTCTCCACAAGACTTTTACCGGACGAGTCGTCCGGTTTCTCAGTACCTATTCTCTCATATCAAGAATCATGACAGACTCTTTGCAATAAGACAGATCAGGTTCCAGTTCTAATTCTTCATAGGTGAGTACATGCGTTCGGTCAGGCATGTATTTCCTCAACAGAGATATGTGGAACACATCATGAACTTTGGAGAGACTTGGCGGCATTGCCAATCGGTAAGCTACAGCCCCAATTCGTTCAAGAATTTCGAAAGGTCCAATGTACTTGGGACTCAATTTACCTTTCTTACCAAAACGTATGACTCCCTTCCATGGAGATACCTTCAGGAAAACATGATCACCGACTTGAAATTCCAAATCCTCCCTTCGATTATTGGCATAACTCTTATGCCTACTTTGAGGTGCTTTGATATGGGTTTAGATTACCTTAACCTTTTCCATCGTTTCATCCACCAGTTCTGGGCCTACAAGTTTTCATTCACCAAATTCATCCCAACAGGTTGGTGTGCGACATCTCTTTTCATAAAACGCTTCATATGGTGCCATTTGAATACTCGAATGGAAGCTATTGTTATAGGAAAATTCTACAAGAAGTAAATATTGATCCCACATACCCTAAAAGTCAAGTGATTAGGATCTCAACATGTCTTCTAAGGTTTGAATAGTTAGTTCTGATTGTCCATCTGTTTGAGGGTGGTAGGTTGTGCTCAAATAAAGTTTAGTATCCAAGGATTTCTGAAGAATTTTCTAGAATCTTGAAGTAAAACGGGGATCAAGATCCGAAACAATCGATAGGGGTACTCTATGAAGTCTCACAACTTCATTAATATATAGTCTTGCTAGAAGTTCCAGTGGTATATCTTCTCTTATAGCAAGAAAATGTGCTGACTTGGTAACACGATCAAAAATAACCCATATTGAATTGTTCCTTCTAGGAGTCTTTGGTAGTCCCATGACAAAGTCCATCGTGATATTATCACATTTCCACTCAGGTATGGGAAGAGGTTTTAATACTCCACCAGGCTGTTTCCTTCCATATTTCAGTTGTTGACAAACCATACATCTTGACACAAAATCGGCAATCTCCATCTTCATGTTGTCCCACCAAAAATGTTCCTTCAAATATCTATACATTCTGGTTCTCCTAGGGTGTACAGAGAAATTGGAACTATGAGCATCATCCAACAATTCCCTTTTTAGATCAGGTATATCGGGAACACAAAGTCGCTTCCCGAATTTCAAAATTCCTTCTTCATACACAAAGTATTTCAATCTCCCATCATTCACAGCATTAATCTTATTTTGAAATTATTCATCATCGGTCTGAGAACTCTTAATCCTTTCTAGTAAAGATGGTTTGGAAACCATTTAAAAAGTCATTGATGTTTCACCTTCCCTGGTTATTCCCATGTCCATCTTCACTAGATCCATGAAAATTGGATCCCTTTCAATTCTCATATTGTTCAAAACTCCCTGATATTTTCTTCTCAAAGAATCTTCCCCCTTGTTTGCCTTCCCTGAGTGGTAGTGTATCATACAATCATAATCCTTGAGTAATTCAAGCCATGTCCTTTGCCTCATGTTGAGTTCTTTTTGTGAGAAAACATACTTCAAACTCTTATGATCAGTATAAATCTAACATTTTTTACCATAGAGGTAGTTCTTCTATATCTTCAAAGCAAATATCATAGATTCTAACTCGAGATCATGAGTAGGATAGTTTTTCTCATGAATTTTCAACTGTCATGATGCATAGGCAATAACCCTATCATTCTGCATAAGGACACAACCAAGTCCTTTCTTCGATGCATCACTATTAATAACGAACCCATCATTCCCCGACGGTAGAGTCAATATAGGATCATTGACTAATCTTATCTTCAGTTCTTCAAAACATTATTCACACTCTTTTTTTCAAAAAAAAAATTAACCCCTTTACGTGTGAGCTTCGTTAATGGGTTAGCCAATCGGGAAAAATTCTGGACAAAACGTCGATAATAACATGTCGAACCAATAAAACTGCGTACCTCAGTTATACTCGTAGGTGCTGGCCATTCTTGGATTTCCATGGTCTTAGAAGGATCAACAGAGATTCTATCTTTAGAGACAATATGGCCAAGAAAATAAATCTCTTGAATCCAGAATTCACACTTGCTAAACTTCCCATATAATTCATGTCATCTCAGAGCCTTCAGGATAATGCGCATGTGAATTTCATGATCTTCGTAGCTTTTGTATTATACCAAGATATCATCAATAAAAACCACCACAAATTCATCAAGATATTCCTTTAAAACTCTATTCATCAGATCTATTAATACAGAGGGTGCATTAGTCAATCCAAAAGGCATTACTGTAAACTCATAATGCCTGTACCTGGTTTGAAATGCCGTCTTCGGAATGTCTTCCTTCTTCACACACAACTGATGGTATCCAGATCGAAGGTCAATCTTTGAAAAGTATTGATCTCCATGCAGTTGGTCAAATAAATCATCAATGCGAGGTAGGGGATACTTGTTATTTATTTTTATAACATTGATCTCCCTGTAGTCGATACATAACCTCATAGATCCATCTTTCTTTTTAACAAAAAGAACAGGGGCACCCCATGGAGAAACACTAGGGAGAATAAATACCTTATTACTAAATTCCACTAGTTGTTTCTTTAGTTAAAATAATTCTACCATGGCCATTCTATAAGGGGTCTTCGATATAGTCCTTGATCAAGGAATTAAATCAATGGAAAACTCAACTACTCATTCCAGAGGATGTCCAGGTAAATCTTCCAGAAACACATCTACACATTCTTTCACAATAGGTACATCCTCTATTTGAACATTCCTTTCCTCACCCACTGTAATTTCATCCTATTCCTCCCAAATAATTGAATTTAGTTGAGCTACTGGGGGTGGATCTAGATAATAATTAGGTGGCGACGATTCTTCTCTAAAGATAAGGTGTTCCTTATCATCATCATCAAAAATCGTAACCTCCTTCTTCTTACAATAAATCATCACATCATGGTTCGAAATCCAATCCATAGCAAGGATTATATCAAACTCAATAATAGGTATGACTATGAGATCGGTGGATAAAGAACATTTATGTTCTCTAATGGGGACTGATTTGCAAAACATTGTTGCAATGATACTTCCCTTAGGAGTTTTAACTGACAACTCCCTTGTTAAATTAAATTGGAAAAATATAATTTTATTAGCAAACTGGGAAGATATGAAACAATGCGATGATCCAGAATCAGATAATGCATTTTCTAAACTTGAGGAAACCATTAAATTACCTACCACCATTTCTTTCAGAGCTTCTACCTCGTTAGTAGTGATAGCTTAAGCTTGGCCTTGATCCCTTGGCATTTTCTAAGGTAAGTTCCCCTGATGCTTAGGATATTCATTTTCATAATGTCCCTTCTCTCTGCAATTGTACCATTGGACATCGGTATATTATTTCTTCCCCTTGTAATCACGAGCTTGGTGGCCTTTTTCACTACACTTTTAACAGATTCTCGTTCCTTTTAAGCAAGTACCGGGGTGTTTCTTCCCACATTTACTGCAGGATGGATATTCAACTTTTCCCTTATTCCCTTTATTTCCATTCCCAGATTGATTAGCAGATCTCTTCTTCTCTTTCTTTTCTTAAAAGTCATATGACTTAGAGAATTCCTTTTCTGTCTTGATTGCACATGAGACAATGTCTTCATACGATGAGAAGGATTGTGAGACTAATGCTCGACGGAGAAATAGTTTTAACCCATCAAATAAACGATCAATATTACTTCTTGGGTTACGTATACAATCATGATAATAACTTTCTGACCTTGTAAACTTAGTCTCATAATTTGCGACATTCTCATCCTCCTTTTGTCTTAGACTCAAAAATTGCCTTTCCATATCTGCTCGATGGTCAAGAGGAAAGTATTTTTCTAAAAACAGATCTTTTAACTCCCTCCATTCCATATTTGATACTTCATTATCTTCCTTCGTGTTTTGAATCAATGACCACCATTGATCAGCATCTCCAGTGAGGCAGTAAACTGCCATGATAACTTTTTTCCTTTCACTACTTCCCAAAGCCTGAAATATTTTCTCTAGGGAACACATCCATTGCTCACCTACTAATGGATTTGTACACCCATTGAATGTTGGTGGTTGCTGCCTCATGAAGTGATCTAACATTGATCCTCCACACTATGGATCAGGGTGCTCCATACGGGTAAGGTTATTATTCATAACCTGAGTGAGTTTTCCCAGTATGGTGATTAGTTGATCATCACCAGTTGCATCACCAGATCCACTATAATTATCTTGAGCATGAGGTCAATCCCTATATGGAGTGCGTGCATTGATACAATTTCCATTTCTTCGAGTAGGCTCCATTTCTAAAAAATGGCATAAACTAGATCAGTTTATGAATCAGAATACATAATTCCATACTTATAAAACACTTAACATAAATTGAACTATTTATGGATATAATCCATAATCATAAAAAAAATTCTTTGCAGAAGTATATACTAATAAACCCTTCATAATGATTTGTAAAGAAAATGATTGTTATCCTAAGCATATCCCCCGGGAGTGTCGTAACCAAGAGTGCAGCAAGACCCGTTGTCATGCACCAGTTCCAGTTTGAGTGCAGATCAAAGCGGTGTTTTCGGGTTTTACCCCTAGGTACATCTATTCTAGAGCCGCCTCTACCTTCTTGTATCCATACAGAGATGTATTTCTCGTAAAACTCACAAAATATCTACAATACCAAAATTCTTGGAAGTTCTTCTATACTAATCCTCAAAGTCCATCTTAAATCTATGTGCTCTAATCAGTGTTTATCTAAATCTAGCTTCCATGGTTTGTACTAAACTTCCTATGATACCAACTGTAACGCCCTGACCCCAGTTACCCAGAGTCAGAGCATTATTACATAACATTGGAATGATTACATGAAAGATATAATCTCGAATGATCGATTAGTTTAGTAGCCTTAGAAACACTAGAAATATTCATAATGTTTTACATTACATCATAAAAATGAAAACTACAACAACATAGTCTCCATAGTCCACACTCTTATCCCTTCATACTATCCCTGTAGGTTATTCATAATTTACTTCTTCACATACTAGGAAAAATAAAACATAGAAAAGGGGTGAGCATAAATGCCCAGTAAGGATAACAATATAGAAGAAAAATTCATAAATAAGAATATACATTTAAGGCAATGTATAACAAAAACAGAAGCCTTTTTAAACGTTAAATTCAATATAGCATGGAAAAAATAAAATGAAATAATTCCATTTACTTATTCACATGGATATTCTACTAATCGAATAATCACATGCAATATCAATAACCAATTTTATAATGACGGAATGCATAATGCCAGACTATCATAACCACATAGCCAAGGCACCGTGCCAAGAATACAAATAAAATTTTTTCAAGGCCTTGTGCCAAGACACTTGTTTGACTCATGAGACCTACCGATGCATCGAGGAGCTATAGTGGGCTCAACCCGTCACATATTAAGTCCAATGCATTCCCATATGAAAAGGTTTAAACATAACATAAACATTCGTATTAAAACTAGCATACGAAATGTAAATACTTCATCCATAAACCATGAATTGTATAAAAATAACACATCCCCAGTCAAACATATCACAAAACCTTTAATACAATATAAGATTTTTGTATCATAATAAATCATCTTCAAATAAGCTTAAAATCCATCAAAGGATGTTGACATAGATGAAATCAAAACACTTTTTAGAGAAATATCGCTTTCTATTTTGAAATAATTTAAGAGTCATATATCTATAAAAAAACATTTTCCTTAAAAATATTCTTATAAGATTGTAAGGGAATCTTCGACGATTTTATAATGGCGGAAAATAGCCGCACCCGCTGTATAAGTTAAAAAAACATTCTTACCTTAATTCTGTCGAAAAGGTTAAAAAGGACCTTGTTTGGAAAATGATGGAAATATTCCTTTATAAACCACTTATAAAAGTCAAAAAGAGTATAAATGAATTTAACCCATATTCTAGTAAATATTAAAAAATTTTGAAATACATTTTTAAGAAACATGGATGTGGATGATGAAGAAGTCCCATTAGATTACTACGTATAAACAATCTCGGATAATGAAGATATTGAGAAATAAACCTTTACCTTGTACTTTTCATTGGTTGGGGTAGGTTAACCTCCTGTATAATAGTGAAATAATTGTTATTAAATTATACAAGAATCATATACATTAATATGATATCATATATGATCTTTTAACATTGATTTGTTAATAATATCTTAGTATTATCGTTGTTTCGGGTGTTAACTTACTCGTTTTCTTTTATATGTTTTGTTACGTAAGCTATGTTTGTCATGGATAGGCTGTATCTTAATCATATCTAGAATTATATCAAGTCCTTAGATACTATATTTAATCATCAAATGATAATTAGACTTGAATGGATACGATGGAGAATGAATCTCATCGCGTTCGTGGAGACGGTAGTCCGTACGTACGCATGATCGACAATATCATTCTTTTGATATTAAAATAATATATAATTGGATGGTATATCATATATACAGAATCATTATCATGTTATATTTTTTATTTACATGAATTACACATCATTATTATACCCATCCAAATAATAATTTATTGACTAACAATTACGCCACGACGTGGAGACGGTAAGCCGTACGTACGCACGTATGGTGTCATGTTATTTAAAGGATGGATAGAATAATGAATATGGTTGTACCATATTTATAATAATATCACAGTATATATAACATACTGGATTTATTATTTTATAATGGTAATGAAAGAAGAATTTGAAGAAGAACTGAACTTGGAAGGGGGTGGTGAAAACATTACCTCTTCTTCGGGTTCTTCTTTTTGATTTGATCAAAAGGGCTCTTTAGGTTGGATTTATGATCAAAATAAGGCCTCTAGGTTGTAGTGAGGTAAGTTTAGAGAGTATTTTGGCAGGTTTTGGCCGAACCAAAAGGCTTTGAAGGTGTGAATTAATGATAAGGGGGAGTTCCCTTTTATAAGAGGGGTGAGGGGCACCTTTTGAAAAGCTAGAAATATTATTTTATAATAAATTCATATTCGGTTTATAATGGCTCCAAAGTGGATTATTTAAAATTTAAGGTGGGTATGGGTCGAAAAACACTCAAACAATATAATTTAGACAGGTTTGGGTCATTATATTAACCTTATCGTTTAGTTTTAACTCTTAGTTAATTAGTTTGACACTTACCATGTCACTTTGTATTTTTTTATTATATAGTTAATAAATTTACTATATACCTCCAAAAGACCCCCAAGTGGTCCATTAAAGATACACCTATCATGATATAAGTCTATTGGCCGAACCTTATTTTTTTAGGAATTGAATATTAATTAATAATATAATATTTGTTTTAAAAACTCTTTTTTGTCAATTTTGAAACTATTTGGAAAATTTATTTTTGTGAAAATCATAACAGAATGATTACTTAGAAAAAAGTTAATTAAATCACTTATAACATGTCATATTAACCTATAAAATTAGTTTAATTAATAAAAAGCCTCAAATTATATTTATTTGGGTATTTATAATATCAATTATTTTAATTTTTCACTATTTTGGTAATTACAGCATCATCATTGTGTAATAAATAAATTAAATTATTTAATGTCTAAAAATTATAATTAAAAACTAATTATGTAGGAAATTTGATTATCTTTATAATGAATATTAATAATTGGATTTATCTTATGTGTAACTCTATATTAAAAATGTTTTAGTAAATAAACATTGATTTTAACTCTTTTAACTCTTCTTTGAATTAAATAATAATAAATGTCCTAATTTAATTCAAGTGGACCTAAATGATAATATTTTATTCCTAAGGTTATTTTTGGTCGATATACACTTGTCCAATAGAATTAGGATATGTGTTAGAGTAATATTAATATCATTTTTAACCTTAATTACCCTATTTACTTTGAACCATGGTAAATAAAAGTAAAAAGTTACTATTCACCAAAAATTATTTTCATCTCATTGAACCACATTTTACTCCTTGATATTAACAGTGTCTCTCGGATTTTCTAAATTCCACTCACAGAAGTGGTAAAATTAAGTTTTATGAAAAATTCAGTTTTTTAACTACCACTTGGTGGTTTCACTATTCACCAAAACATGAAGTTTTTTAGAAAAATACCAAAAATTCACCCTAGGCTAATTTCGATATTCCGAATCCAAAAATGAAGTCCATTTTGAAAAATAGAATATATAAATTTCAAAAAGTGGGTATTACTATTCATAACGGCTAGTTTGATTGGTTGTGGTGTGTTAGAACTCGATGTTGCGTACAACACACGATATTGCATTATTCAAAGAGAAGCGTATTGTAGAAGCTTGGGGTGTTACATATATTATATCTTTAATTGGTTTTAAAGTGTAATTATATTATGTTTTTACCATTTATTCCAATTTTTTCCATTAGAAGTTATTTCACAGTTAAATTGGATAGAATAACATATCAATCGTTTGATAGTTTTTATTTCTTAAAAACTCGCTTTCTGGTTTTGAGAAGGAATGTTCTTTATAAGTTACTTTTTTCCAATTTTGTGTATTTAATTTAGAAAAATGGATTGAATATTTTGAATCATAACATACAAATTTTTTAAATAATTACCTTTCATTTTTTTTATATTATGAATAATAACATCAGAAATTATTTTTGTTTACCATAGTTAAAGAGTAAATCTGGTAAATAATGATAATAAATAATATTATAATAATATAAAACTACCCTAACATATGTAATAATCTAATTGGATGATATATGACAGACCCTTAGAATCCCAGGGTCAATTTTAGGGCCTCATGGTGCCACTTATGTGTGATAATGACCTTTTATAATAATTAATTTAATGTAAAGGGAAATATAACACAAACATGTATCTTTTTACTAAAACAATTTTATTAGTTTATACAAAGAATCTATTAGACTAATAATAGTGATTATAATTTTAATAAAAATTACTACATCATGGTATTTTATTTATAATTTTTATATATTAAATGAATATATTTATTTATAACACAATGATGATGCAACGATTAACATATTAATGAAATATTAAAATAAATGATATTTTAAATATTAAAATAAATGTAATTTGAATATTTTTATTCCATACATAATTTTTTTAAATTCCATTTACATGTGAGGGATTGTTTAATGCCTCTGTTTCAATGTAACAAATTTTTATGCATTTAACAAAAATAAATTCCAAAATAGTGTCAAAATTGACATGAATGAGTTTTTAAAACAAATACTATTTTATTAAATGACATAATAGTCCTAAAATCTATTATTCAAACAAAAATGAATTATATAATGTTAAAAATGTCATTATTAACACATTTTTTGCTCTCTTTTCATTTTTTTTGTAACTATTGTAAACATATATTATGAGAATACAAAATGACATGGTAAGAATTATTGTTTTTAACAAAGGGTTAAAGATAAAAAAAGGTTAATTTTGTGACCTAAACTAGTATAAAACATATTGGTTAAAATTATTTGGACCCATAATCATCTTATATTAGAAATAAATGAGTTTGGGACTTTTATAAACCTAAAATAAATTTATAATAAATTAATATTTAAAGACATTCCCTAAAGTTCCCCTCACCTCTCCTATAAAAAGGCGCAGGTCCTTCCCTTTTATTAACAAATTAAAAGAAATTTGGCACACCCAACCCTATATCAGTTTTCCTACCAATATACCTCACTTCATCCTAGAGGCCACACATTGGGATGAAAGCCATCCTATAGAGACCTTTTGTGCAAGTCAAAATGAGATACATGAAAATGAGGTAATTGTTTTATCACCTCTTTCAAAATTCTTTTCCACTTATACTTACTCTTATAAGGTTGTTTCCATAATAATGTAATGAATCCATTATATTATACATACATATATATTATTATATTTATTGTATAACCTTATACCTATTTTATCCATCCCATGAATAATAATATCACCATGTGTGCATACGTACGGCTTACCGTCTCCATGTCATGGTGTTATTTGTTATTCAAAAATACTTAATTTGGATGGGTATAATGATGAGTAAAATGGATGTAAATAAGTAATGTAATATGATAATTATTCTGTATAATTAATATAACATCTAATTCTATACCATTTATCCATTAAGTGAGTGATATCATTATTCGTGCGTACGTACAGCTTACCGTCTGCACGACGTGATGAGATTCAATCTCCACGTTAACCATTCCTGAATGATTATAAATTATATATACTAAATAATAATTAAATATATGACATAATAATTCAACTGTATTTATGTCTATATATTGATATATTTCATTTAATTTCTTCCATTCAATCCAATATGGAAATGGAAATAGTGTTCATATGTACGTACGTCCTACCATCTCCATGAACGATGTATTCCATTTAATTTATATGTCTATTATATATATTTGTATAATAAATATTAATTATATATAAATCATATTTTACATTATTTAAGTAATTAAATCATTAACTATGTTATAAGATCAACAATAACAAGTCAAAACATGTCAAAACATGTACGATAAATAAAATGAATATTACCCAAATCATTTATTTAACATTAAATTGATAAATAAATGGGTAATACAATGTCAAAAGTTAACCATATAAGATATCATAGATATATATATGGTTCTATTACAAGTTAATAATATTTTTAATCCCACAATACAGGAGGTTCAGACACATATTGAAGAAATAAGACATATGGTAAGGTTTAATTTTGCAGTCTCATTATTATCTAAGATTGTTTAAATGTAATTATTAACTTGGGTATATATTTATCATCTACATCCATGTTAACTAAATATGTAATACCATTTATATTCTTATAAAATTGTTTAAATTCATTTTTTTTAAAATTGTTTTGCATTTTGATAAAAGAAAATGTTTTTTGAATTAAAAAGGATATTTTCATCAAGAATTAATTTCAAGTATTTTAACAAAAATATTTTCTATATAAGATAACATAGAGTTATTCTTATATCCCTATTATTAATTTTTTTTATTGTTCTTATGATGGAGTTATTTTTTTTTTTGAAATCCATTTATTTTATATGGATTATGATGGAATGATGTTTAAGAAACCCATTTTTTGTTAATTGGGTTCTTTTATTATCAATGGTTTATTTTTTTGTGGAACTTGTAAGAATGATTTAATTATGAGATGGTTGGGACCTATATCTCTCTCCAATGCATTGGGTAATGATTTATATCTCATGAGATATAAATGAATGGAATAGAAAGTAAATCGGGTTTAGTAATATAGGGCTGGAATGACAAGTAAATCCAGTTCGGTAAAACATGGTTGAATGCCAAGTAATCTCGATTCAGTAATGGACTTTGTCACCTATGGTGGTATTGGAATTTATGCCTTGGCTACTATGGAGATCATATTATGTGCGTATTTTTTTCCACAATTTCATGTTTTATACCAATTGTATTTTCTCATGGTTCATGATTTTATTATGGTTTCTACCTTATGAACTTCCAAGATTTAATTCATGACTGTACATTTTGGTATATGTTAAATGTGGTATTTTTTCAAAAGTTATGTTCATGTTTTTAAAATATTATGTGTTTTTTTAAGATAATTTCCATGTTTACCCTTACTAATAATTCTAGATCACCCCTTTTCATGTTTCTTTTTCCCCATGATTTGAAGAAGGGTATTAATTAAGATGTTTCAAAAGGGGGTTATAGTTATAAAAGATAAAGTAGGAGATGTTGTATATGTTTTATGAACGAGTTGTTTAAATATTCTAGTTTCCAAAGTCACTGAAATAATATTGTCTTTGGGTGTCTGTTTGAGTCATATATTAAGTATTCCACAAAAGTAAGGTAATTAACATGTTTTTCAAGATCATGTCTTTAAATTGGTAACTTAAAAAGGATTATGGATTGCACTTGAAAACAAGAATAAAATTGGGAAGTATCATTTAATCAGGCTTGTTTTTCAAGAGGAATTGAAACTTTAACCTTATAAGATATGTATTTTCCATCATGTAAATATTAATTGAGAAGGTTTATACTATTTTTAGAATACAATCATAATTTTAGAGTATATTATAGTAATAATTTATAATTAAATTTGGGTAATGAAAGATAAATCCAAACCTGAATAAAAAAATTTGGTTCGGGGAGAATCTATTACCTTAGGTACAAAAGTGTTATTCACTTATAAATAACATCCTAGATAAAGAAGTTAGATTCATTAGAAATTTAATTTATAACCTATAAAAATATTATTTTATTTTTTATAATTTTATTAAATTAATTTATGGACATTTTGATGAGTTATAAGATCCAATTTCATTTTTCAGGAGTGTTCGTTTCGTAGGATTACATGATTGATTCCCTTGTATACACCTGCAAAAGATCATGTAAAATGGAAATAGTTTTATATAATTTAATTTATATTTTAATAATGATGTTATATAATATTCAATGGTCTCATATATTATTTTTTTATATTATTATGATTCTTTAGATAAAGCATTAGTTATATGCATTTAGATTATTTTGTTGTTTTTCGATCATCACGAACTACTTTTGTGTTATGAATTAAAATTATGTTTATATACAAGTTTTGGAACATTAAATAAGTTTTATTACATATATATAAGTGTTTTAAACCATTAAAATGGCTCTATGACCATCCAAGAAGGTGGAATTGAAAAAAAGAACTTCTCATCCATGAAGGTAGTAAGTCAGCGCCTCACGGATGATGTTTTCATTTTTAGAATAAAAAGGTGAAGAGAAGAGAATTGATGGTTTATATTCCAATTAAGTAATAAAATTATTCTATATAAAGGATGCTAGATTTTTCATGACACTTTGGATAGGGTATGTTAGGTAATGATATGAAAATGAAAGAAATTAAAAGAGGGAGAGAGAGAAGGTTTTACCTTTTGAGTGTCACCTCCTTGAGAACCTCATTAAGGGACATAGAAATGGAATTTTTGTTGGACCAAAAATACTAGAATATGGGATTTAGGTTTGGGAATTTAAAATTTTAAAATATAAGAAAACTTCAATTATTTCTAGGTTTTAGGAGAAGGGGTCGTGAGGGTGGTATTTATAGTTGAGGAGAGGGGTATTTTTTAATTATTTTATTCATTATTTTTTTATTATTTCTAAAAACTGTGAATAATGTTGGAATATGTGACTAATGTTAGTAAATAATGAATATTTTTTCGAAACAATGGATTATTACCTCACGCATACATCATCCATGACTCAATTATTCGTTTATTTACTTATAATATTAAATACCATAAATTATGGTATTTCTTGGTTCACCAAAAATTCATCTATTTTAGGAAAATCCCAAAAATTCACCCTGGCCATTTTTCTACATGTAAAATTAATAAATTTACACCAGTTTATGAAAATAATTTTATAAATACAATAAATATACATTTTAATTAATATCATCATTTATTTGAAATATATCGATTTAAAAAATTACAACCTATTTTAAAACACTTTGAAAAACTAATTGAGGTCTCATTAAATTATCATTTAATCATAATACAAAGAAATATTAATTTATTATTATATTTAATGAAAATAAAATTTCTTTCATATCAATATTTTATTTATAAAATTTTAAATAAACCGGTATGTTTAACTGAAATATCAAAAATTAATTTTTCATTTCAAAAACATTTATTTACTTATTCTATGATATAAATATAACATATTTTCATTTATAAGATTCCAAAATTTTATTTATAATTTCATATGTGAAACTACAATACTATTTTTCATATTACTATTCATAATAGTCATATTACTATTCCAACGTTCATATTTAATTGTATATTACAGTTTTAAACTCTGGGTTGTGTGAAGTAAAAAATATCAAATATGATAAATATTA
This sequence comes from Viscum album, assembly GCA_963277665.1. NCBI lineage: Eukaryota > Viridiplantae > Streptophyta > Magnoliopsida > Santalales > Viscaceae > Viscum > Viscum album. The sequence continues at coordinate 1,658,948,062 of OY728163.1, forward strand.
AAAGATATGTTCCATAAAATCATTGGGTGTTATATCCTCTCCTCCTTCAAAAAACATTATCCCTCGAATTTCCATAATGTATCTTCATAAAAATATTTTTGTAGTTCTTCATCATAATTTCATCAAGTTCCCACATTTCTTCTTCAATTTTATGATTTTTCCAATGTACCATTACTGATTGAGTCTTCTGATTCCTCAACACCTATTATATAGTGTCCATAATCAGGATAGGATCTTCATAGTGAGATAAATCATGTTCAAATCCTATATTTTCAAGACTAAGAACATGTGTTTGGTTTGTCTTGTACTTCCTTAATAAGGAGATATGGAACACATTTTATACTTTAGAGAGTATATGTGGTATATCCAAATGATAATACATGGCTCAAATTCTCTCCAGGATTTAAAAATGTCTAATGTACCTAGGTATTGGTTTCCCTTTCTTCCCAAATATTATAACATCCTTCTAAGGAGATACCTTCAAGAAGATGTGATCTCCCACTTGAAACTCCAAATACTTCATCCAGTTATCATTGAGGCTCTTTTTCCTAATTTGGGCAGCTTTGAAATGTGTTTTAATAGTATTTAACTTTGAAATTTTTTCCTCCACATGTTCTATGCCTATAATCTTCCTTTCACCAACTTTATCCCAACAAGTTTGTGTACAACATCTCTTTCTATATAACGCTTCATAATCATCCATTTGAATAATTTAATGGAAACTATTGTTGTAGAAAAACTATAAAAAGGAAAATATGAATCGCAAATAACTTTAAATTCATGTTAATATGATCATAACATGTATTCTAAAGTTTGGATTGTCCTTTTAGATTGTCCATCAGTTTGAGTGTGATAAGCGGTGCTCAATTGAAGCCCAATGTCTAAGGTGTTCTGAATAATTTTCCATAATTTCAATGTAAATCATGGATCAAAACTATAAACAAGTGAAATAGGTTTTCAATGAAGTCTTAAAACATCATTAATATAGAGTCACACAAGTGGTTCAAGTGGAAAATCCTTTTTTATAGCGAGGAAATGTGCAGATTTGGTAAATTGATCAACAATTACCCATATTGAGTTATTATTTCATGGAGTATTTGGTAATCCAGTAAAAAAATTAAGTTTAATTTCATCCCTATTCCATGTATGAATATAAATGGGTTGTATGTATATTTAAAGATGTTGTATTTCATCATTCTCATATTTAAAGACTAAACATCTTGATACATAATCTACAATTTCCTGCATTATATTATCCGACCAGAAATTTTCCTTCATTTCTCAATTCTTTATAGTGCCACTAGGGTGAATAGAGAAATTAGAGTTACAAAACATGTCCAATAACTCCCTTTTTAGCTCAGTTATAGAGGTAACACAATTCCTCTTCCAAAATATAAAAATTCCATCATCATATATGAACTATACCAATCTCCAATCATTTAAAGCTTTAATTTTTCTTGAAAATTCTCATAATATGATTGAGAAAGTTCAATACTTTCCAATAAATATTGTTTGGATACCATTTGAAAAGTTTCTATTTTTTAGCTCTATGGATAATTCCCATATCTGTCTATTCTAGATCTATGTACACAAGATCCTTGTAAATCTACATTTTGTTTAGTACTCCATGATTCTTCTTACTCAAAGCATATGCTACCTTATTTTTCATCCCTATGTAGTAGTGTATTGAACAATCATAATCCTTTAGTATCTCGAGCCATCACTTTTTCCTCATATTGAGTTCTTTCTATGAGAGGAAGTATTTATAAATAATATAATCTCTATATATCTCAAATATTTCTCCATTAAAATAGTGTCTCTATATTTTAAAAGTAAATATTATATTTGTTGAATCTTAATCATGTTTTGGATAATTATGTTCATGAGTTAATAGCTTCCTCAATACATAGAATATAACTCTATCATTCTCTATAAAGAAACAACCATATCTTTTCTTTGATATATCACTATAAATCACAAATCCACCACTTCATGACTATATATTCAAGATCAGAGAATTCTCTATAAGACTCTTCAATTATTAAATAAATTCATCAAATTCATTGTAAAAATAAACTTAACCCCTTTTCAAGTAATCTGGGTTAATGGGTTAGCTAATTAAGATACATTATGAACAAATCATTCGTAGTAAGCTGTTAAACCAACTAAACTATGTACCTTATTTATGATCATTTGTATATTAAATTTATAAATTACCTTTTTCTTGGAAGGATCAAATTATATTCCATCTATAGAGACAATATTTCCAATAAAAGAGACTATTTCAATCCAAAATTTACACATACAGAACTTCCAATTTAACTCTTTTCTTCTATATGTATTCATGAAAATTTGCAACTGGTGTTCATAGTAATCATATATTTTTGTTTATACCAATATATAATCATAAAATACCCACAAAAAACATCATTATATTTCATTAATACTCTATTCATTAGATCCATAAAAATAGAGGGTTCATTACATAGTCAAAATAGAATTTGTGGAAACTCATAATGTCTACACTTGGTTTGAAATGATGTCTTTAGAATATGTTCATTCATTAAACTAAATTGATGATATCCAAAATGAAGATCAATATTTGTAAATTTTTTATCTCTTTGAAGATGATCAAATAAACCATCAATACGAGGGATATGATACTTATCCTTTATTATTATTAAATTTATTTCTATATACGGAATGCATAGCCACATGGATCCATCATTTTTTTTAACAAATAGAACATGGGCTCCCCATGGAGAAACATTAGGGTGAATAAATCCATTATTACTCAAATCCTCTAGTTGTTTCTTCATATCCTCTTATTTCTCAATGGCCATTCAAAAAGGATTATTTGACATTGGCATTGTGTCATGGATAAAATCATTAGAAAACTAAACATTCTTCTATGGGGGGTGTCTAGGTAATTCCTTTGTAAATACATCAATGTATTCCTATAAAATAGGTACATAATCAATTTTAAGCTTTCTTTTGTAATCTATATATGTTTTTTTCTCTTTCAACCCAAGAATTTCATTCAGTATAGCTACTGGGGTAGTTATAAATAAGAATTATATAATGAGTTCTCTAAGGATATTTTTTTCTAAAACATCCTTGTAAATCATAATTTTCATCTTATTGAAATATATTTTCACTTCATATTTTGAAATACAATCCATACTGAGGATTATATCAAAGTCAACCATATGTATGATATTATGTTCTTCAACTAAGGCAAGTTTATGTGTCATAAAGGTCACTAACTGACATATTTTTGATGCAACAAGACTACCCTTATGAGTTTTGGCTGAAATACCATTATTAAATTAAAAGGTAAATATCTAATTTTCTTGGAAAACAATGTAAATATCAAAGAGTGTGACGTTCTAGAATCAAATACAACATTGGATAAATTTAAAGATAAGATTAATTTAACTTCCACCACAATATTAATAACACCAACCTCTTCTATTGTGATTGCATAATCATGTCATTTCTCCTATGGAATTTTCTCTGGAATGTTATCTTAACAATTTAGAATAACATTTTCATAATGTCCCATCTCCCTAAACTTGTATCATTTATCATGTGTATCTTCTTTATTTCCCTTGAAATCAAGATCATGATGTCCTTTCTCACCACACATAATGTAACACTTTTGTCATTTATAGAAGGAACAAGGATGTTTCCTTATATAAGAATCAAACATTCAAAAATTACATTTTTTAATCCAATTTATCTATTATTTCCTCTGTCACCCTCTTCTTATGTTACTTTACCTTAAATTTATAATACAAAGGTAATTTTTTCTATTTCCTGATACCACAAGAGACTATATCGTCATATGATGAGAAATTTTTGGAGACCAATTCCTGTTGTTAGATTGGTTTTAACCAATAAATGATTTGATCAATCTTTATTTTTGGATTACATATGTAATTTGTGGAAAGTCATGATAACCATGAAATTTTGGATTCATACATGGAAACATTTTCATCCACATTTTGGCCGTGAATCAAGAATTTTTTCTCTATATTCTCTCAAATTTCTGAAGGTAAGTATCTTTTTAATCCATAACCACCACTGATTATCTTCTACTGAGAGATGATAATGTTTTACATAAGTTTTCCTCATTCATTACATGCCAATGAAATAAAAATATTCTCTAAGGAACTTATCCATTATTCCACTACAAATGGGATTTTTAGTCACATTGAATGATAGAAGTTGTTGTAATATAAATATGTCTAACAATGTTATAGCTCATTATGGATCATGTTTATCCATGCGAGTATGGTTATTACTCATAACCTAAGATAGTTGTCCTAATATAGTTATATATTTTTTCATCCCCACTTGTAGTTCCAACTCCAACTTCATTTTCTTTCATAGGAGGAAAATACATAAATTGGATACATGCATTGTTGGGTTCCCTTCTATCTATTATGAACCATTTCTAAATAATGGAATATACTAAATTAGTTTTTGAGTCATAATACATGATTTATAACTATAAAACACATAACATAAATTGAAAATTTATGCAAATTTAATCTCATAATCATAAACATGATTTATTTTGGAACATATTTACTTTTAAATCCTTCATAATGGTTTGTAATTAAAATGTGAATTACTCTACGAATATCCCCAATGGGTGTTAAACCAAGTGCGTAGTAAGGCCCAGGGTCTTGTACCTAGTTAAGTTGAGTCAGGACTGACACACCATATTTGAGCTTTTATCCCAAGGTATATGTGTTCCAAAACCACATCCACTTATAATATCTAGAAAGGGATGTATTTATAAGAAAACCAATATAATATATAGTTTACGAAATTATAGGATGTTCTTCTATGATTATACTCAAATTCCATCATATGGTTATGTTCCCTAGTATATGTTCTCTAATTCTAGTTTCCAAGGTTTCTAATGATCTTTTCTTGATACCAACAATAAAGACCCAAACCTCAATAGCCCGGATCAGATTCCTTACTGTATCATGTTGCTACTATGATCAAGTGTGTGAATCCCAATGGACCAAATAGTTTAGTAGATTTGGAAAAATAAATATAAAGAAAAGTATAAAATTATAAGATGAAATGAAATTCAACATAGAAACAAGATGGGAAACACCTATAAACAACTATATTATCCCTAGAAATCATTCATAATATTCAAATTCACATTTTATGGAAAAATAAAACATAATAATAGGGTGAGATCAGATGCTCATTCTGGGTAATCATTATGACTAAATCTATCATAAATGAACATAAACAATAGGGAAAGGTGTATAAAAAAACCCAATAAAACATAAACTTGAGCATAATATAGAAGGAATAAAATCTGAATTAATATTCCCCTAAAAATAATCATATGATATTGAAACATAACCATGGATATTTTAATCGTTAGATAATCGTATATATTATCAATTACTAATATCATAATGATATAATTTATATTTCCAAACATCTAAAACATATATTCAAGGACTCAGTCAAGACATCTAACAATAAATGGGTAAGTCTTCTATCAAATCCCAATCCAGTATGTATCGTGAGACCTATCGATGCATTAAGGGTGTATAGAGGTCCCCACGCATCACTTACCAAGTCTAATTCATTCCTCATATGAATTTTGTAGAACATAAACAACAAATATATTTGGAATTTAAATAACACTCTATAATTAGTAAACATAATTAATATTTATTCTATGTAATATAATGAGTGGATCTAGATACAAAATCTATAGGCAAACTGATCATAGAACATTAAGTAAAATATAGTACATGATATAATAAAATATCAATCCCAATTATTCATAATATTCAATAGAATTTTTTGAAATTGAATATTGTAATATAATAGAATCATTGAAGATTCTTGTGATAAATGGCCTTTTAAATTGAAAAGAACGGGTATTTTGGAAAAATCATTGGAATTTTTCATAAAATCATATTTTTAACATGTATATCCCCAAAAATATAATTAAAATAAAATTATTTTTTAGGAATAAATGATGACCAATTGAAGTTAAAATAAGTAAAAATATTTTATAAAAATATTTAGAAATTGGAAACATCTATGAGGTTTAAGGGAAGTTATAAAAGAATCAATAAATTGGAAAAAGAATTAATTGTTTACAAAAAACCAAAAAAGTGATAATATAGTTTTTTATTCCTAAATTGTTGATTTTAGAAAAATATTTCTTTCTTAATATAGATTATGTGCTCTACTTGAATATGGGAAAAAATTTGAGAAGTACCATTTAATCGGGCTTGTTTATGAAAAGAAATTGATATAGAGACCATATAGAATATATATTTACCATCTATGAAGAAATAATTGAGCTAAATTTAATTTTTTTTTGAGAATAACCATATAATTTAGTAGGTGTAAATAAAACTAATTAAGAATTAAATTTGGTTAAAGAGATAGAATGTTTCACTCGAATGATAAGTGGAGGTTTTTGGGGAATCCCTTACATTATTTCTAAAAGTGTTCTTTACTTGTACATAATGTCTTGGATAATGAAATTAGATTCATTAATAATTTAATTCACAACCTATTAGAAATTTAGTTGACTTATTATAATTTTACTAAGTTCATCTATAGCCTTTTTATGAGTTATAGGATTAAATTGTATCGTTTGAGACTATTAGTTTCATTGGGTTTCATGATGGGTTCACTTTTATATGAGTGTGAAAGATAATGTAAAATAAAAATAGTAATAATGTATTGAAATTATATGTTATCAATGAGCTTATATTTTATTTATTGGTCTTATATATCATATTTTACAAATATTAGGATGATTCGTTAGACAAAGCATTGATGATTACCATTTAGTTTATTTTTGTGTTTTTTTAATCATCGCAAACCAGTTTTGTCTTATGAATTATTATTATGTATATATACAAGTTCCAGAACATTAAATAAGTTTTATTACATATATTAAATTTTTTTTAACTATAAATATATTTTATGACTATCCTTGAGGGAGGAATTGAAAAATTAAAACTCATCATCCATTAAGGTGGTAAATTGGCATATCACGAAAGATGGTTTCATTTTTAGAATAAAAAATGGGAAGAGAATATAATTGATATTTTATAATCAATTAAAATAATAAAATTATAATATATAAAATATACTGAATTTATCTTGTCACTTTCATTAAGGTAGGAGAGGGAAGGATGAAAAAAGAAAATAAATTGAAAGAGATAAGATAATGTTTTACCTCATGAGTGTCGCCTCCTTGAGAACCTTCTTATGGAAATTTGAATTGGTCTTTTGGTGAGACCATCCAGACCCGAATGTGTGGGAGAGGTTTGTAAGAGTAAATTAATGAATATAAGAATGTTTTAGGGCTTTTGAGATGTCAGGAGAAGGTGTGGTGATGGTGTAATTTTTAATGGAGAAGAGGCATTTTTTTTATTATTTTAGTTATTAGTTTATTATTTTGGCGCATGACTATAAATAATGTTAGTTATTATGACTACATACAGTAACTAGTGCATGTGATTTCGAACCAATGTTTTCTTACCTCATTCTTACATCATCCATCACCCAATAATTCATTTATATACTTTTAATATTAAATACCATAAATTTCTGTGTTTCACTATTCACAAAAAATTTAACTATTTTAGAAAAATCCAAAAAATAAATTACAATTTTTTATGATTAGAATTAAACAAAGAAGTTTATTTTAGAAAATAATTTTAAAAATATGTTATATTTTATTTTTAATTAAAATCATTTTTTATTAAAAAAACAAATTTTAAAATTACAGCTGATTTTATGAAACATTGAAAAACTAATTAAGGTCTCGTAAAATTATCTTATAATCACAAGAAATAAAAATATTAATTTATGAATCTATTTTATGAATATAAATATTTTTTAAATAATTATTTTAATTATAAAATTGTAAATAAACATTTAGTTTTCGCAAAAATTTCAACACTTAATTTATCATTTTTAAAAAATTTATTAACTTATTCGAAAATATAAATATTCCATATATTCATTTATATGATACCCACATTTAATTTATAATTAATAGGTGAAGATTATTTTTTATTGGCCATATTTCTATTCATAATGGTATCATTAATATTCTAGAATTCCGATTTAATTGTATATTATGATTTTAAACTCGGTGTTTCATGAAGCATAAAATTTCAAAGATGTTAAATTACAAAAGATAAATACTATAAAATCATGGGTTGTAACAGATTACTCCTTTGATTAGCGCTATGATTGAAATGGATTAATACACTAACATTGGAGATGAAGTAAAAGGTTTGAGGGTTGAAATGGATACTAAAGAAACACTAATGTCTACAAATATTTTGGATAAATTTTTTAGAGATGGTTGGGTTCATGGGTTCTATAATTCAATGAGAAAACTAGAAAGCATAACAGTGTCTATCAATCCCTACATCCAAGTTCAAGGTGACTAATGTGGTTCAAAACTATGACACAAGGGAATAGACTATACAATAAAAGATCCTGGTAAATAACATATTTGGATTTTATGTCATGATCAATGATGAGATATAATAGTCATAGAGATGATACCTTGAAAAAAGGTAACATCTATGCCACATAAAATGGAAGATAAAAAAACTATGTCACAGCCTACCTCCATGACATAGTGACCCTAAAAACTGGAAACCTGACTAATTTCTCCATCCATTCATTTGCATCCTTTCTCATTCTCTATGTCATATAAATTTCAAAAATATAAGAGCCACAAAAACTATTGAATATTCTATAGTACATCAACCACATCATATCCATAACCTCCACAACATAGGTTCAACATCTCACTATAGTATAACAAATTGCTTGAGAAAAATAAAGATGATAGATAGAAAGAAGATGGTCATACTATAAACAATTTCTGGCTTATTATAAATTAATCATAAAGAAAAATAAATAGAAAATGAGTAGGGTATTAACCGGAGACAATATAAGGATAATAAAATTCTCAATACTATATTTCATTTTTACCCAAAAAATCAAATTCACCTTTTTTGGCCTTCAATGAGTTGAGTTCAATACTCCATCAGTAAATAATATCATTCTCATGTCTCTTGATAATCATAACTATACTACCATATCCCTCAAAAAAAGGTATATACATTCCATGTGGAACCATCACATCAGATTAAACAACCTAAATTGGGTATTTAGTCTTAGAAATATCATGATCTATGTCATGGTCTTCATAATTAATAACATGTGGGACTCCAGTTGATACTTTTTGATTTGGTTCATATGGAAGATGTTGTGAATCAAAGACATTGGTATTGTAAAATCCAAATGATAAGCCACCATTCCAAGATGTTATATGATCTCTTATGGTCCAACATATTTATAAGTGATATTTCCTTATTTTGAGTCATTGATAACCTAATCAGGGATAGAATTTCAGAAAAACATGATCACCAACTAAAAACTGTAATGGGTGGTGATGAAAATCCACATAAGACATGTACAAGCTAGGAGCATTCACCAAATATTGAAAAACCGACTATATATTCTTCAAAACATATTGAAATAAACAATGTCTGACTAAGGATGATTATCTATTTTTGGACCATTAGATAGTATAGCTACACGAATAAATATATATAACTTCAAAAGGTTCCATATTCATGGCTAAATAAAAACTATATTTGTAATAAAATTCAACAAACACCAAATAACAATCCCAAAACCACAAATGTACAATAAATAGTCATGAAGAATGTATTCATAAATCTTATTATCCCTTTCTATTTGAACATATATTGGATGGTGATATGCTTTTCTCAAAAAGACACATGTTTCCATTTCCTTCTACAGACCCTTCCAAAACCATAAGGTAAAATTAATGTCTATATATGAGATAATGGTCTTGGTAACTCTATTCCTCAATAAAATATATTATAAATATATATTTTCAGGTCCTCTTCATTATTAATCTCATTGATCGATGTGAAATGTGATGAATTATTCAACTGATTGATCACCACCCATGTGGTGTTATTACCTTATGATGCTTTTGGTATCCCAATAATGAAATCCATTATAATTTAATTTCACTTCCATGTTAAAATGGGATGAGGATGAAGAAATAATGAAGGCTTTTCATTATAATACTTAATCTATTATAATGTATAATAATGAGATATAAATTTATTTATTTGTCATTTAAACCCATGCCACCATAAATGAGGGTTAATGTCATAGAACAACATTCTGGTGCCAAGGTGGATATTCAAAAACGTGTGGTAAAATTATCCCAAAATGGCCTTTCCTACAAATGACAGGATGAAATATCAGATCCTAAATCAATATATTCACTCTAAAGAAATAGACCACTAATTGATAGTCTCCCCCCATATAAGGAATCCTAGATATTACATAAATTATCATCATGTTATTTCTCAAGAAGAATCAAATCAAGGTGAGAGTTTTCACGTGATAACATTTGATAACAATACTTGACTCGTACTCCCTAACACCCCAAGTTCATGTAAGAAAAAATATCCATTTAATTTCACTCATACAATGCCTATTTTGTGGACATTGAGTGTAAATATTTTTTTGAGTAGTAGAAACTATATTACCTTTCCCTAGTGTAAAGGAAATTTCTTAGTTTAATGATTGCAATTATTAGACCTGGAATCTCTATTTCATGTTCAAATAATTTTGAGAAATATTGACCCCAATCTTGTATGGTCATAGTTAGTTGTAAACCTTTTCTCAAAATAAGATTGATTCCAAAATTTGAGGTCATGATAAAACATTGTGTGTTACAAATCATGAGTGGTGTAATTTTTCACAAGATTCTAGAGATGACAAGAGTCATAAGACACTATGTGATCCCCCTATATAAGGAAATATCCCAAACATGAACATGAAGCATTTTGATAAACAAAAAAACATATTCTTGATTCTAGTAAAGTTGGAACTAATATCTAGGTCAAACACTTCTTCATCACATTGAAGGAATATTAACACTTTCATTTACATAGATCTTTTCCCCTTTTGGGTGGTAAAGGTCAATGAAGTTGAAATCTTCAAGAAATCATTTTCAAACCACCAATGTTGTCCTTCTAAACCCAAGAATCTATTTATCTAAAAAGAATTTTTGATCTATTCATATGACATAACAGTTCTCAAATTCTTAGGATCAACAATCATACCATGTTCTGAAATTAAATTTCCCAATAACATGACTTCAAATATCTATTATTTCCACTTTTATATCTTTTCATGAAGATGGTGATCCCTCATAATTCCCAAAATTCACTTTAGGTGATGTACACGGTCTTTCTTGGTATAATAATACACAAAGATGTTATCCATGAAAACATTAACAAAAGTGTCATTAAAATCATGGAATATTCATTAAATAAATGAAATAAAGATAGAAAGAGTGTTTGTCAGACCAAACTGCATCACAAGGTAATCCAAATAGCCATACATACTCCAAAAGGTTGTATTAGGAATATCTGAATCTTTGATTTTTAGTTGGTGAAAATGATACTTAAGATCAATCTTTTAACGCCCCATAGTCCACTTCAACTGCTATAATTTATCATCAACATTATGAGAGAGTTAGTTTTTTCTTGATCATTACTCGATTGAGATTCCAATAATCTACACATAGGAAAATAGTTTCATCCAAATTATTTAAAAAAGTATGGAGTACACCAAGGTTATAATATTGTAAGTATAAATTTTGTATCCTACAAATCATCTAAATAAATCCTCAAATAATTCAATTTATTTGGATCTATAAGATAATATGGAATTGATTTCGTTTGGGTTTTGGGAACTGAGTTAATCAATAACCCCCGCTACCAATCTTGTCTCAAACCATATAATTCATCAAAAAAACATTAGGAAACTCATTAACATAATAAGGGTGTATATCATGTCTAGATTCTTTTTTCAACATAGATGAAAAAAAGATAACTTAATAAGATCTAGAAGAGATGACCCCACCTGACTAGATCATGGAACCCATTATTCTTCAAATACAAAAGAGTTCAAATTGGAAGTGGAGAAGAAGACATTTTTATGGTAAAAATATATCATATCCTAAGAAGGGATCAACTAATCCATCCCGATAATCACATCTAAAATTTCCATGTCAAGAACCAAGAAATACACTACCATATCTTCATCACACATAAAGAAAGATCATAAGGGGAACAGAAAACACTAATCCATATTCCTTTCTTGATGAATATAAAATTCCATAATTAATGGAATTAGTTCCTTTGTATGATTTAATAGGTCCACCAAACATGTATATAAAAATGAGTGTGAGGAACTTGTATCTAATAAATCATTTTCTTTGGTAGAAGTAATTGAAATGGTACCTCTCAATGTCTTATGACCTATATCAACCCCTTCTAGAAACTCCACAACTACATGTAGCTGCATTGTACTAGAGGACTACCTATATAACCAAATAGTCATTCAATAGTAAATGTTTATTACTGATCCTATATTTTATAATGAGACTATACCAATGTGAGGATAATATATAACTCAAAAAAATCTATAAGAGGACATGGAACTCATATGAGTTGAAACCCTTCATAGGCATGGGGAAAATTTTTTGTGTGTTTCCCATTTGCAAAAAGGATGACATGGCAAGACACATTCAATTTATGATTGTGTGGGAAGGGAACTCTAAGAATAAACATTACATTTTACCCTATGAAACTCATTTCACTTCCTCTTAACCTTAAATAGACCGCTAGAAATACTACCAAATGAAAGATAAACCATGGTCAATATTGTCTGACATTTAAAGTTAAGATCTTTCATCATGGTTATCTCTTCCATCTTAACAAAGGTTGTCAACATGAACATGAAGACCATTGATTGAATATTAACATAAAAACCCATTTTAAACCCTTAAATTTAACACTTTCAGTTTTTATGAATAATATTCTTTGAACAAATTTCATTTCATTGATATATTATCTTAAATGAAACACCAATATAATCTTTTTTGACATGATACCCCAATTTATGCTTTCACTACATAAAACAATTTAATAGATTTTATTACACATGAAACATATTTTTAACAAAAAAAATGCAATATAATAATTATATTTATTTAAAAACAACCACTATAACATAGATAATTTAATCTTTTGTGACATTCTACCCCAATTTATGCTTTCTCTACATGAAACATTTTGTTATCTTGCATTACACATGACATATATTTTTAACAAAAAAATGAAATATGATAATTATAGTTTTTTAATAATAGACACTATAACTTAGACATAATACATAGAGATAGAAATATAAATAACTAATTTTAAATATTAATTATAACCATATTATATAATGGAAATAATTTGATAAAAATTACTTAATTTTTTGTTGTCATTATATGTTTCAAAAATAATATTTTTCCCAAAAACAAATTTAATTTATTTTTGTGAACATTAATAAAATTAATTATTCACAATTTTAGAAAGATAATTTAATAGAATTGTCTTAATTTTTAAAATAATAATTGAAAAATTATCTTAGGATGAATTTTTGGGTTTTTTCTAAAAGGTTTTGATTTTTGATGAGTAGTAAGAAATACAGAATTTTAATTGAAAAATGCTTTTTCATTTAATTTATTTAAAATTTAAATTCTATATTAAATAATATTGAATGTAAAATTAGATCAATTATACGTAAATTATTCTATTTTAGTTCATTGGAATCTTTTTCATATTGAATTTTGATATGAAAACATCATAATCTTTTTAAAATATTCACTTAAAACCCCTTCTTTCGCATCACTCCAATAAGATAAATTATAAATTAATTTGTTTCAATTATTTGAATGATATTTGGTAAAATGGATTCCATAGTTGTAATCTCAATAAATTAGTTTATCTTATAAGGTCAATTTTTCTTGATAAAAATGAGTAGAAAAAATCTATTTACCATGGTAAATGTAAAAATTGGTTTACTATGGATTAAACTAAAAATATAATGGTAGAAAATAACCCAAAACATTATAAAACCCATTATATATACATATTTAAAAAAAATTACTTATATTCATTGGAATGGAATATTATTGGATTCTATTGACATTAAAAAGACATTGGTGGAATTCTTTTTTTTTCAAAAATTACTAGTGTGCCACTCACCTCACTTATAAATGAAAATCCCCTCTCTTTTATTCTTTATACCTTAATACCCTTTTGTTTTAGCAAATACCATCTCAAATAATCTCAAAACATACCTCCCCTTATCTTAAAAGATTTAATTTTGATGTAAATTCATCCTAGTAAGTGTTTTATTGAAAACCTAATTAGGATGCACTGAGAGTAAGTAACTTTCATCATCGGGATTTGTTGTTTTATTTATTCCTCTACCTCATTAAATTATTTTTATATCATAATGATATTATAACCATATTATATTCTATATAATATTTTTTTAATTTTAAGGTAACTACCTATGACCATCTCCACTTTCATCAAATGGGTTACGAAATTATCAGTTATGAGTACGATGGACAAAAACCTCACAAACTGATGTTATTAACTTCTCCTTTAACACCTATATATGATATAAATATTTATGTATTGATTATATATATGTTAATTTTATGATATTATTATTCTTTGGGAATCATGATATCCCACATTCTTTTATACAATCTATTCTATTAGAATATGATAATGTTTCTCATCTGTACGGTGGACTTTCACCTCCCTAAGTGATGTGATTCATTCATTCCTTACAAATAAGGAATTTAAGAAGTTTTTAATGAGAATATTTAATATATTTGACATTAAATTCTTCTATAACGATAATTTACATCATTAACCATTATTTTTTTCAATCAGATAAGAAAATGGAAATATGATTCATTCGTTCATATGACCTAACATCTCTAGAAATGGTCTATTACATTTTATATCACAAAATTTTATGGATAACTATAAATAAATTTATAATTAATATATATTATATTTATATCTTGGTTAAAATTATGGAGATAATTAAATCCTAATCAATTTAAGATGACCAAAAATAAAAATTCAAAAAATATTTGTAAAATAAAGCAGTTGTTACTCGAAATGTGACATTAACAAGGAATTGGTAATAATTTAATAATAAAAGGTAAGAAGAAAATAATATATAGTATGATATATAAAATTATTTATCTATTATATATTAATAATATTATTATATTTATTATAAATTATGGTTGAGTGTGTATGGTGGAATCTAAGACTTTATGTGAGAGAATTTTTTCTCAATTTTCCTTTTTTGAGACATACATTATGTTATGAACCTATATTCTTCAAAAAGGTTTATATACAAACACTATGAAATTTAATATAATTAATTTATTCATACTTATGATATTATAGGTTTAATTTTATGTTATTCCATCATGGGTACTTTTATTTAAGGTTATCTAAATGGTAAATATTTTAGGTTACAATCTCATTATTTGTGGGGATTGTTTATGATGATGTTTAAAATATTAAAATAATATTATAAATATCTCAATAAACCTATTAATTCTTTACTAACATATATATTTATGTTTTTTTCAAATAATATTACCATTTTTCACTCTATTGTGTTTCAAATAATTGAGAAAATGTTTTTAAGAAAATATTACATTATTTCTATCATTAGTCGGAATGTTTTTTTCTTCTAAGACCATGATCTCCAAAAAAAATTTAAATATTTTTTATTATTATCCTATGATATTTAAATGATTTTTTTATCAATGTTTTAATTTTTTTTAAATAATTTTAAAGGAATATTCAAGTAATTTTCTCTAAAATTATTGTCTGAATTTGAAAGAAAATGTAAAATTAATCATTATTTTTACATGTGTGGAATTAATGAAACTTCCCACTATCATGATAATTATTTTCATTTCATATTCATTAATAATTTTTAAAGATAATTTTAAAAGAAAAGCATCTCCAAAAAATTGTTATAAATGGTTTTTTTCAGTGTGTGAAGGATATTTTCCTCAAGAAATGTTTTAAATTATCGATCAAAATTATCTTCTATATAAGATGACCTCCCATGATAATACCTATGACTTCTTGGGGTTATGACACATGCATACCATTTTTATTCTTTCTATAAATGTTATATATTTGTGTTGGAATAATTTTTTTGAAACCTATTTCTTTTCCATGGGTTATATGATGGTAAGATTCTTATGAAACCCACCTCCATTCACGGGTTATACTATGGTGAAAAGATGAAATGATTCTGAAACCTATCGCTTTTATAAAAATTAGGATATGATGGAATTTTTATTAAACCCATTTCATTTCATGGGTTATAATGTGATGAATATTTTATGATCTTGTGTAATACATATATATGAATCTCATTATGTCATGGGTGGGACATATATCTCCCTCTAATGCATTGGGTTCCCTCCCATTTGAGTATGAAAATATGGTTTGTGATAATGCTCTTGATACGTACTTTTTGATACCTTTCTAAACCAGTTCTCTATGGGGTTATTTAATAAAATGTATATCAATACATGGAAATATTTATATCTCATGAGATATATGGGACTATAATAGGGAGAAAATCTGGTTCTATAAGGGACTTTGTCCACATTGATGGTATTGGGAGTGATCCTTGACTATTATGATGGTTTTTGGAGTAAACCCATTCCACCATGATTGTATTTAAAATTATCCTTAAGTAATATGGAAATTATTTTCTAGGTTTATGTGTATGCCACAAATCTATTTCCATTTTAATTGTGATGCATTTATGGCTCATGTTTCATGATTAAATAGTGAGTCATGACTTATAAAATTTCAATATTTATTATTTGACTCGTTATTATGATCTCGGTTATGTAGGTCATGGTTTTCAAATTTTATGATCATGTTTTGGTTCACTTATTTTTATGTAATGCTTATGTATCTCCATTTTTAACAACTACTGAAAATATGAGACCACCCATTATTATATTTCATTTCCCCAGGTTATAATAAAATTTATTATGTATGATGTGTCTAATAAAGGTGATAGTTATAGAATATCATAGAGGAAAGTGATGTAGTTTACCTATGGACAAATTTTTTGTGTTTCCAGTTATCCAAATACATTAAATATTTTATTATACATGCATGTTTTTATTTAATATAATGAATATTCAAAAATAAATTATAATATCTACGTATTATAATCATGGGTCTCTATAATGACCCTTTATCATCTCATTAGACACAACCTCAAAATTGAACAAGGAGTTATCAATTAAGTAGTTAGCACACTCTATCACATATCTATATCCTTTCTCTAGATTAAAAAACTCCATGGATTTCTCCATATTCATATATTTTATGCAGAAACTCTGAGTGAAAATGGACTTGAATACCTTACACGGCATTTCCTAATGTTTGTAATCCATGAAATGGAAGTCCAAACATCTTCTACGTGGACCTTCCAACTTAAATACAATGCACTTCATTCTTCACTTTGACTGGGTCAGGGGTCTCTAGAAATTTTGAAAATCCTCATTAGTATTCCTAACCAATCCTCTACCTTCTGAGGATCACTCATCCACTAAAAATATTTTGGTTTCTAGTGAATAAATTCCACAACTCATTCATATCCTCATCTATTCGTGGTTTTTCCCTCTAGATTAATCATGGGTGGGATCCACACCTAGGTACATAGCTCGGACCAGGCACACCACAACATTGATCAAATTCTAACTAATTGTAGGGTTTTATAATCAAGTTTTATTAGCAGCACCCTCCGGGAGAATTACTAGAAGGTTTGTATGGGGAATGGTACTACACATCAATAAACATAGAGACACAAGAAGAAGAGATCCATTAATCAATTGCAGTTTAGTATAAAAAATTAAATATGAATTATCAGTATACAATAAAAATAATGACTTGGATTAATACTCCCTAGATCCAAAAAATTATATTTCCAAATAACCTATAGTAACTTAAGGCTCATCATGATGAAATATATCATGTAACTCACTCACAACCCACCCTTTATTTACCATAATTGATATATCATGCCTACCAAGACATCCCAAAAATCATATCAATTATGAGAAAAATAAAAAACTCTATTTGATACCAATGATTAATGAACCAACATTGGTTATTTCAATTAATTTAATTTCTAAAAAAAACTAACATTCCTGGAAAGGCATTCCCAATCCCCATGGGCTGCCGATAAGCACCACAACAACAAGAACTCACAAGAAAATTATATTTTGAAAAATAATTTAAAACATGGGTATAAAGAAATTGAATATGTCATTAATCAAAATACAATATATTAGAATACAAGTATGTTAGATAGGATTATATAGATCCAAGATACATAAATAACTAGTGTATTCCAATTAAGAAAACCAAGCACCATGTGAAATAAAGTCATCACCAGACACTCATACACTACTAAAGTAAAAATGTGGTTCCTATATGCATCTCTTTTTACATGACTACAACTTATATAACTAGATCAAAATTTAAAAAATTATATATGCACGGGGTATGGAAAAGATCCCAGTAGGATCCCACAAAGTGTTTTATAATTATACATTATAAAATAAAAAAAATCAGATAATTTTTAAAAAGGCATGATATAAAATTTAACATAATGTATGGATAAAACACTGCTTTTGGGAATTCAGAAAAGAACACTGATTAGATGTTTTTAAATTCATTCAAATAAACACACTAAATAATCCTTTCAAAGATAACCAATATATATGATAATACCAGGTAAATAATAATTTTGTGTCAACGAGGATCCTCATTTCTTTATAGTGATCAATAATCCACATGGTGTGTATATTATCTTAGTAGAATATGTCTAGAGGGTAGGATGACACACCCCCAAAGTGACTCATTACCACAATATAGGAAACATGGTGAACACAATACCCTTAGAGAGTAGTCATATGGGTAAAGAGTCCATCCTGATGTATGGTTCCCAACATCATCATAAATAAAATATAGTATTTTCCAAAAAAGAACATCATTCTAGAAAATTAAATCATTAAATCCACTCAAGTCGTTCTTTAAAAATAATTCCATTAAAAATATTAGTGGGATATTCCATTTCAAAACCCCTTTAAAAAACACTATTTTTCATTTAAAAAATCGTTCTTTTTTATTCAACATTTTGAATATATTTTACACAGAAAGAAATAAAGGTCCATAAGATAAATCCAAGATATAAAACCACCTACCTTGAAACACCTGGAGTTGAAAACACTCACGGGTAACAATAAAAAGATAGAAGATGAGGGACATATCAATCAATAAAGGATACTATATAAAAAATTATCTAACATAAATCATGAAATTGACATGAATAATGTCAAAGGATAGATAATAGAACACTTACCACCACAATTCATGATCAAAATTTCTATAAATATTAATGAATATAAAATAGATTACTGCTATGATCAGCACTATGATAGTCAAGGTTTGATCAAATAATGTCAATAATTATTCCGAAGTATTGAAGTATTAATCTTTTCTTGATGAATCTGTAAATTCATGAAATATTAAATAAAAATGTTTGGGATAAGGTTTGGTTTAAGGGACTATATAATTTTACGAAAAATGAGAAAAATAACACTACGGTGCATTCCATACAACATGACACAAGGTGACTAATGTGGAGAACAATTATGGTGGTAAGGAAGAGATTACACCAAAAAATAGCCTAGTAAAAACCATTTCTAGATTCTAAACCATGGTTAATAATTATATCCTGTAAACAATGATAAGGTACCACATCATAGGGTAATATCCATGCCATAAAATATTGTTCCTAAGAAAAATTATTCATTGTATCCTTCTTCTAAGGTGTATTGATCCTAAAAAAGGCATACCTGACTGATTTATCCTTCCATGCAATAATTTTGTAGATATTTCACTATACCACAGTTATTCAAAAATTTGAAAAACCACCAAAATTTTCTTCTACAACTTAGTAATCAAACCATTCCACTTTCACAACCTCCATGATATAAATTCAACACCATTTCCTATAGTTAAAAACTATTATAGGTAAAATAATGAAGTGAACAATAAATAATATGGTCATATGTGAAAAAAAAAATTAGATGATATAAAATGATGTGTGAAGAAAGATAAATACAAACATGACATGTTTAATTACTAAAGATGACATGATGATATTACATGATGTGAGGATGAACCTTTTAAAAAAAGATTCTAAATAAAAAGGAATTAGTGAACCTTATATTAGTGGTTTTAATTGATTAGGTTATTTATTTAGAATTTGATTATAAATCCAAAGAACATATATTGAGGATCTTAACAATGTTTGTGATAAATTTCAAGAATATGTGAAACATGTTATAGATATATATATTTAATTTTAAGGATAATTATAATAAAGTGATATAAGAAAGTAAGTATTTGACTCACAATCTTGAAAATATTAATAATTCTATTTTTAATGGAAAATATTCTAATTAATTCTGGTTTAAAATATTAAAGTTGATGCTGATAAGAAAAATGAATCCTTGACTAATTTTATCAATGTTTAAGAGAAATTTAAATAAGTTGATAGCTTTATAAAGGACATATAAGTATATATATGGAATTAGTTACCGTGAGAAATACCTTAATAGGTATTTTATTTTCTTTGTGAGTTAAACTATATAGATTTTTTCTCCTTATAGTTTTTCTAACTATAGAATATAAGGATAATTTGCAAAATAAATCTCACTGAGGCATCCCCAATCATTTTTACCAATGTTTTTATTTACAAATATATTTCATATTATATCCCATTTAATTACTTTATTACATCTGTATGGGTACCCAAATATTCAAGTACCAATCTAGGTGCACCAAAAGTAACATTGATACCAGAACATTAATTTTTTTTATAAATTACAATAAAATTTCTAGGTTGTCTCAAAAATGACCATCAGTACATGGATAGTGGTTCTCAACACACAATGTAGGAGACTCGTCTAAGTTACAAATATTCCAAAAAAGTAATGGAGGATATATAAAATTTAAAGATAATTGAAAATAAAATATCAAAGGTAATGGAGAAGATAGGTTCACTAAATTTGTCTTTATAATTATGGTTTCTTATTGATGATTTTCAATAAAATATTATCAGTTTCTCACAATTATGTTGTGATTTTTTTCCTGATTAATTTGAGATCAATATATTTTTTTATTTTAGAATGATTTTATTATGTTTATTCCCAATAAAGAAATATTGAATTTATATTTTCAATATTAATGAGAGTTAAATGAATTAGTTAAAAATTATAAATGCTTTGTAGTCTAATTATTCATTATGGTTTTGAAGGTTTCGTTAGAATAATTTTAGAATTTTTTCAATGATTGCAAAGAAAAATAAAAACTTCAAGCTTATAGATCAAAAACTGTATAGAAAATTATTTTATGATCCCTATATAAAAGAATAAAAAAATAAGGAATCACTTATGTTAATAAATGATGTAGGTAATAAAATACCACTACATCTAGTTCATTTAGATTATTTAGACCTAATTTGTAAATTGTTTGGGTGGATAAAGGTAAATTTTTTTATTTTGGATAATTATATCGATTTACATAGTTTCACTTTATGTCAAATAAGAATAATATTTTTTATATGTTTTCCTTATTCTATATTTTTTTTCTAAATGAGAAATATTTCATGATTTTTTATATAAGAAGTGATCATGGTGGAGAGTTCCAGAATCATGAGTTTGAGAGATTATATAATTGTAATTGTTATTCTCAAAATTTTTCTACTTTATGTAAATCATATAAAAAATTAGTTGTATAAATAATATTTATGGTCATTCAAAAGATACCTTGTACAATGTTTAATGGGTTTAATATTCCAAAATAAATTAGGGCATAAGTGGTTAATATTTATTTCACTTTTATGAAAAGAAGTTTTCGTAGGCCTATCCTTATGAAATCACATTATGAATTATGTAAAGGTAAAAAGGATAAAGATTTATATTTTCTGAGGTTTTAGGTAAAATGATATTATATTATAAACTAATTATAATTTGGATGAATTAAATATAAATTGTTAATAACGAGTGTTTTTAGGTTATTTATCTAACGTTAAATCTTTCTGGAATTATAATAAAAATACTTGTGTTATAAAAGAATTTTTTTCACAATATGCTTTAGGAAAATATCCCTTTTGATAAGTTTGTTATTATTGATCGGATTAAAAATTGAATTTGAAGAACTATATTTGGATGAGTCACAACCAAATAACATAATTGTTAAAATAAAGGATATCATAGTTTAGGTGGAGTTAGATACATGTCAACAAAGAGTTTACAAAACACTTTATGATCGCAAAATTGATAGATTTATTAGAAATGTTCATTCAACGATTAAAATAAGCTATTATGTGAGGAATGTATCTTTTAAAACTAATTTTATATATCATGTTATTTTAAAATATATTTTTTTAGTTTTATAAAATCATAGTTCGGTCATTTTTATAAAAGGGGATTTAATCCAGTTCACTTAGAATAATGTGTTGAAATTCAAGATTCCTCCTAAAAATAAACCCTTGATTATAACTAAGTGAATCTTTAAGAATATTATTCAAATATTTTCATAATTTTTATCAAATAATTAATGTGTAGAAGAGCATGGATTCTTTCAAGAAAAATGTATATACTACGAAGAAACTTTTACTCCAATTTCTACCCTATAGACTATTAGATTTTTATTATCTTATGATGCTTATATGGGTTTTAATTTATTTCATATTACTCGATGGATTTCATTATTAAATGGTTATATTTAAAAATATCTAATTATTAAATTTCCTTTAGTTTTATACATTATAATAAATCCATTTATGCAATTACGATAACTAAATAACAATACAAACTAAAACAATTTCCCAGGGCCTCTTATGAGAGACTTTAACTTTTAATAATGTATAATCATATTTCATAAAGGAAAGGTTTATATTACCTTATTCATTAAGTTATTTTCTATAAATATTCTATATATACATATATATATATATATAGATAAAATCATCTTTACATCCTCAATAAAGTCCCTTTATGATGAATTTTCATTTCTAATGGACTGTAAATTTGAGAAAAGACATATTGGTAAAACCATGTTCATTCTAGGCATTCTAATATTTCAATCGGGTGATAGAGTTTTATTTAATTATCATATGTATTCAAAGGAATTGGTTAAAATATTTGGATTTTTTATGTAAAATCATGATCAAACCTATGAGTAATGGATATATATCTAATAAATACCTGGAAGGTAGGTCCAAATATTAAAAATATATAGAGGCCAGATTGGAATACTTCACTATCTTGGTAATGCCCGACCCCAGTTACCCAGAGTCGGTGCATTATTAAATAACATTGGCATGATCACAAAAGATCAAGTCTTGAAAGACTGATTATATTAGTAGCCTTGAAAAAACTAGATACATTCATAAGTCTTAAATTACATGATAAATTGAAAATCTAAAACAACATAGTATCCATATTCCACACTCATATCCCCTCAGAATACCCCTGTAGGTCCGTCATAAAATACTTCTTTACATCTTTGGAAAAATAATATATAGAAAGGGGTGAGCTCAGATGCTCAGTAAGGATTAGAATATAGCGGAAACTTTCATAAATAACCTTAAAAAATTAAGGAGGTGTATAACTAAAAAAAGCCTTTTAAACTTTAACTTCATCATAATATGGAAAAAATAAAATTAAATAATGCCATTTACTTATTCACATGGATATTATACTTGTCGAATAATCACAAGAAATATCAATAACCACATTCATAATGATGGAATGCATAATGCAAGACTATCATAACCACATAGTCAAGGCCTTGTTCCAAGACTACAAATAAGATTTTGTCAAGGCCTTATTCCAAGACACTAGTTTGTCTCATTAGACCTACCAATGCATCGAGGAGCTATAGAGGGCTCCACCCATCACTTACTAAGTCCAATTCATTCCTCATATGAACATGTTTAAACATTACAAAAACATTTGTATTAAAACTAGCATACGAAATGTCAATACTTTTTCCATAACCCATGAATTGTATAAAAATAAAACATCCATGTTCAAACATATAACAAAAACTTCAATACTATATGGAAGTTTTGTATCATAATAAATCAACTTCAAATAAGCTTCAAATCCATCAAAGGATGTTGACATAGATGAAATCAAAACTATTTGAGAGAAATATCTCTTTTTTTAAATCATTTAAAATTCACATAATTTTAAAATAAATAATTTCTTTTGGAAATATTCTTATAAGCTTCTAAGTGAAGCTTCTAAGATTTTATAATGGAGGAAAATATCCGCACCCGCCGTATAAGTTAAAAAATACATTCCTACCTTAATTTTGTCGAAAAGGATAAAAAGGACCTTGTTTAGAAAACGAAGGAAAGATTCCTTTATAAACATCTTATAAAAATTCAAAAAAGGATATAAATGACCTTAACCCAAAGTCTATAAAATATTAAGAATGTTTTGAAATAATTTTTTAAAAAACATGGATGTGGATGATAAAGAGTTCCCAGTAGATAATTACGTATAAACAACCTCGGATAATGAAGAGAATGTAGAATTAACCTTTACCTTGAACTTTTCAATGGTTGCAGGTAGGTTAATCTACTGTATAATGTTGAAATAATAATTATTAAATTATACAAGAATCATATACATTAATATGATATCATATATGATCTTTTAACATTGCTTTGTTAATAATATATTAGTATTATCATCGTTTCGGGTGTTAACGGATTCATTTTCCTTTATATTAATTTTTATGTGAGTCATATTTGTTATGGATGGTTTGTATATTATTTATATACAGAATTATATCATGTCTTTAAACATTATTTTTAATCATCAAATGAATATTAGTCTTCAATGGATACGATGGGGAATGAATCTCATCGCTATGTGGAGATGGTAATCCGTGCGTACGCATGAGCGACAATATAATTATTTTGATATTAAAATAATATATAATTGGATGTTATATCATATATAAAGAATCATTATCATGTCATATTTTTGACTTACATCAATTAAACATCATTATTATACCCATCCAAATAATAATGTATTGAATAACAATTACACCACGACGTGGAGACAGTAAGCCGTACGTATGCACGTATGGTGACATGTTATTCAAAGGATGGATAGAATAATGAATTTGGTTGAACCATATTTATAATAAAATCACAATATATATAAGATACTAGAGTTATTATTTTTAATGGAAACAACAAAGATAAAGTAAGTGGAAGAAGAAAGGAACTTGAAAGAGGTGGTGAAATATTTACCTCTTCTTCGGGGTCTTCCTTTTGATTTGATCAAAAGGGCTCCTTAGGTTAGATTTATGACTAAATAATGTCCCCTAGGATGAATGTAGGATAGTTGAGAGGGTATTTCGGTAGATTTTGGATGATCCAAATGGATATTAAGGTGTGAATTAGAGAGAAGTGAGAGTTCTCTTTTATAAGAGGGGTGAGGGGCACCTTAGGAAATGATAGAAATATTATTTTATAATAAAATCATTTTCGGTTTCTAAGGGCTTTAAAATGGATTATTTAAAGGATATGGTGGGGATGGTTTGAAAACCACTCAACCAAAAGGTTTTATACTTGTTTGGGTCACTATATTAACTTTATATTTTAGATTTAACTCTTAGTTAAATAGTTTGACATTTACCATGTCCCTTTGTATTTTTATATTATATGGTTAATATACAAACTATATACTTCCAAGAAAACCCCAAGTAGTTCATTAATGATTAAACTATCATTATATAAGCCCTTTGGCCGAACATTATATTTTTAGGGATAAAATATCAATTAATAATATAATATTTGTTTTAAAAACTCTTTTATGTCAATTTTGACACAATTTGGTATTTTGTTTTTGCTAAATTCATAACAGAATTATTAATTCGAAAAAAATATCTTATAAACAACCCTAATATGTTATATAAACCTATAAAATTATTTTAATTCATAAAAAAGTTTCAAATAACATTTATTTGGATATTTATAATATCAATTATTTTGATATTTCATTAATTAGATAATTACTGCATCATCATTGTGTCATTAATAAATTAAATTATTTAATGACTAAAAAATATAAATAAAATACCATTATGTAGGAAATCATTTTATGTTTTTAATGAATATTTTTATCAAATTTATCTTATGTTTAACCCTATATTAATAATTTTTTAGTTATTAAACTTTGATTTTAACTCCTTTAACTCTTCTTTGAATTGAATAATAATAAATGTCCTAATCTAATCCAAGTGGACAAAATGAGTTAATATTTTATTCCTAAGGTTGTTTTTGGTCGAACTATAATTATCCAACAGAATTAGGACATGTTTTAGAGTAATAATAATATCATTTTTACCCTTAATTACCATATTTACTTTTAACCGTGCTAAATAAAAGTAAAAAGTTACTATTCACAAAAAATTATTTTTATCTTATTGAACCAAATTTTACTCCTTGATATCAATCATGTCTCTCGTATTTTAAAAATTTAACTCATAGAAGTGGTAACATTATGTTTTATGTGAATTTGCAAATTCTCCAAGGAGGTGGGTAAAAGACGGTGAAAAGTTCAATAAAATTTTTATATTTCTAAAATTATTATAAACTGACTCCAATGAATTACATTGAACATATATAGGTATTATTTATCTATTTTTACCTAAAATAATTTAAATAAAATAAATATTTATTTAAATAAAAATTCGGTTTTAAACTATAATCGTTTTTTTCACTATTCATCAAAAATTGAAAGTTTTCAGAAAAATACAAAAAAATCACCATAAGCTAATTTCGATATTCCGAATCCAAAAATGAAGTCCATTTTGAAAGATAAAATTTATATAATTTCAAAAAGTGTGTATTACTATTCATAAGGTCTAGTTTGATTGGTTGTGGTATGTTAGAACTTGAAGTTGCGTACAACAAACGCTACTGTACTATTCAAAGAGAAGCGTACCATGGAAGCTTGGGGTGTTACATTCTCCCCTCCATCAAATAATTTTGTTCTTAAAATTTCTAGAATATTACTGCATAAAAAGACTCAGGTGGTTCTTCATCATAAGTTCCTCGAGTTCCCACATTGCCTCTTCCATCTAATGGTTTCTCCATAGAACTTTAACCAGACGAGTCGTCCGGTTTCTCAGCACCTGTTCTCTTGTATCAAGAATCTTGACAGGCTCTTCTCAATAAGACAGATTGGGTTCCAGTTCTAATTCCTTATAGGTTAGTACATGCGTAGGGTCAGGCATGTATTTTCTCAACAGTGATACGTGGATCACATCATGAACTTTGGAGAGACTTGGCGGCATTTCCAAACAGTAAGTTACAGCCCCAATTCATACTTGAATTTTGAAAGGTCCAATGTACCTGGGACTCAATTTACCCTTCTTACCGAAACATATAACACTATTCTATGGAGATACCTTCAAGAAAAGATGATCTCCTACCTGAAATTCCAAATCCTTCCTTTGGTTATCGGCATAGCTCTTCAGACTACTTTGAGATGCTTTGATGTGGGTTTGGATTACCTTCACCTTTTCCATTGTTTCCACAACAAGTTATGGGCCTACAAGTTTTCATTCACCAACACCATCCCAACAAGTTGTTTTGTGACATCTCTTTCCATATAAAGCTTCATATGGTGCCATCTGAATACTTGAATGGTAGCTATTGTTATTGGAGAATTCTTCCAGAGGTAAATATTGATCCCACATACCTTTAAAGTCAAGTGAGAATGATCTCAAAATGTCATATAAGGTTTGAATAGTCCGTTCTTATTGTCCATCAGTTTTGGGGTGGTAGGTAGTGCTCAAACGAAGCTCAGTATCCATGGATTTCTGAAGAACTTTCCAGAATATTGATGTAAAACGAGGATCATGATCAGAAACAATCGATAAGGGTATTCCATGAAGTCTCACAACTTCATTAATATATGGTCCTTCTAGACATTCAAGTGTTATATCTTCTCTTATATCAAGAAAATGTGATAAATTGTTAAGACGATCAACAATGACCAATAATGCATGGTTTCTCCTAGAATTCTTTGGTAGGCCCCAGACAAATTCCATCGTAATATTATCCCATTTCCACTCTGGTATGGGAAGAGGTTGCATGACTCCTCCAGGCTGTTGCCTTCCACCTTTCACATGTTCACAAACCATACATCTTGACACAAAATCAGCAACCTCCCTCTTCATGTTGTCCCACCAAAAATGTTCCTTCAAATATCTATACATTTAGGTGCTCCCATGGTGTATAGAGAAATTGGAACTATGAGCATCATCCAACAATTCTCTTTTTAGATCACGTATATTGAGAACACAAAGTCTCTTCCCAAATTTCAAAATTTCTTCTTCATACACAATGTCACTCAATCTACCATCATTCACAACTTTAATCTTCTTTTGAAGCTCTTCATCATTGTTCTAAGAACTCTCTATCCTTTATAGTAATGATGGTTTTAAAACCATTTGAAAAAGTATTGATGTTTCACCTTCCATGGTGATTCCCATATCTATATTTACTAGATCCATTAAAAAATGATCCCTTTCAACTCCCATCTTGTTCAAAACTCCATGATCCTTTCTATGAAAAGCATCTTCCACCTTATTTTCCTTCCCCGGCTGGTAGTGTATCATGTAATCATAATCCTTGAGTTGTTAAATCCTTCTCCATCGACTCATGTTGAGTTCCTTCTGTGAGAAAATATACATCAAACTCTTTTGATCAGTATAAATCTCACATTTTTCACCAAAGAGATAGTGCCTCCAAATCTTAAAAGAAAAGATGATAGCTGGTAACTCAAGATCATGATTAGGATAGTTTTTATCATGAATTTCCAGGTAGCATGATTCATAAGAAATAACCCTATCATTCTGCATAAGGACACAACCAAGTCCTTTATTCAATGAATCACTATAAATAACAAACCCATCATTCTCTAATGGTAGAGTCAATACAGGAGAATTGAATAATCTTCTCTTCAGTTCGTCAAAACATTCTCCACATTCTTTTGTCCAAACAAATTTTACCCCTTTTCGTGTCAGCTCTGTTAATGGGATAGCCAACATGGCAAAATTCTAGACGAAACATCGATAATAACATGATAAACCAATAAAACTACATACCTCAATTATACTTGTCGGTGCTGGCCATTCATGGTTTGCCTTGGTCTTTGAAGGATCAACAGAAATTCCATCCTTAGAGACAATATGGGCAATAAAAGAAATCTCCTGAAGCCAGAATTCACACATCCTAAACTTCCCATATAATTCATGTCTTCTAAGAGGCTTCGGGATAATGCGCAAGTGATTTTCATGATCTTTGTAGCTTTTGGAGTATACCAAGATATCATCAATAAATAACACTAAAAAGTAATCAAGATATTTCTTGAAAACTCTATTCATTAGATCCATGAAAATAGTGGGTCAATTATTCAGTCCAAAAGGAATTACTATAAACTCGTAATGCCTGTAACTAGATCAAAATGTTTTCTTTGGAATTTATTCCTTCTTTACACACAACTGATGTTATCCAGATCTGATGTGAATCTTTTAAAAGTATTGAGATCCAAATAATCAATCTGAGTTAGGGGATACTTGTTCATTATTGTTGTAGCATTGATCTCCCTGTAGTCGATACATTACCTCATAGATCCATTTTTCTTCTTAACAAAAAGGATAGGGGATTCCCATTGAGAAACACTAGGGAGAGTAAATACCTTATTACTCAATTCCTCTAGTTGTTTCCTTAGTTTCACTAATTCCATAGTGGACATTCTATAAGGGATCTTTGATATGGGCCTTGAACCAGGAATTAAGTCAATGGAAAACTAAATTTCTTGTTCTGAAGGATTTCTAGGTATATCTTCTAGAAACACAGCAACATATTATTTATCAATAGGTACATCCTCTATTTGAACATTACTTTCCTCACCCATAGTTATTTCATTCCCTTCCTCCCCAATAATTGAATTTATTTGAGCTACTGGGAGTGGATGTAGATATGAATTTGGTGGTGACGATTTGGCTCTAAGGATAAGGTGTTCTTTATCATCATCCCCAAAAATTGTAACCTCCTTTTCTTACAATAAATCTTCGCACCATGGTCCAAAATCCAATCCATACTGAGGATTATATCAAATTAACTCATGGGTATAATAATGAGATCACCAGATAAAGAACATTTATATGCTCTAATGGGAACAGATTCACAAAACATTGTTGCGATAATACTTCCTTTAGGAGTTTAAACTGACAACTCCCTTGTTAAATCAAATTGGAAATATCTAATTTTCTTAAAAAAATAAGAAGATATGATACAATGCGATGATCCAAAATAAAATAAAGCATTTTTTGAAGATGGGGAAACCATTAAATTACCCACCACTACGTCTTTTTGAGCTTCTACCTCAGTTGTAGTGATAACATAAGCTTTACCTTAATCCCTTGGAATTTTCTTAGGTAATTTCACCAAATACATAGGACATTCATTGGCATAATGTCCCATCTCCCTACAATTTTAGCATTGAACATTGGTAGCTTCTTTTGTCCCCTTGCAATCACGAGCTTGGTGTCGTTTTTCACCACACTTATAACAGACTCACATTCCCTTCAACCAACTACCGGGGTGTTTCTTCCCACATTTACTACAGGATGGATATTAAAATTTTCCATTCTTCCCCTTATTTCCATTTCCAGAGTGATCAGCAGATCTCTTCTTCGCTTTCTTTTCTTTAAAGTCGTAAGATATAGAGAATTATTTTTCTATCTTGATAGCACATGAGACAGTATCTTCATACTACGAGAATGATTTTGAGACTAATGATCAATGGAGAAACAGTTTTAACCCATCAAATAAACGATCAATATTACTTCTTGGGTTACGTATATAATTCGCAGCATGCCTCTCTAACCTTGTTGATTTAGCCTTATACTTTGCTACATTCTCATTCTCCTTTTTCCTT
Organism: Viscum album; assembly: GCA_963277665.1. Taxonomy (NCBI): domain Eukaryota; kingdom Viridiplantae; phylum Streptophyta; class Magnoliopsida; order Santalales; family Viscaceae; genus Viscum; species Viscum album. The sequence continues at coordinate 1,658,979,194 of OY728163.1, forward strand.
AGACTCGGAAATTGCCTTTCCATATCTGCTTGATGGTCACGAGGAAAGTATTTTTCTCTGAAAATCTCTTTAAACTCCCTCCATTTCATATTTGATACTTCATCATCTTCCTTTTTGTTTTGAATCAATGACCACCATTGATCAACATCTCTAGTGAGGCGGTAAACTGCAATGATAAATTTTTACCTTTCACTACTCCCTAAGGCATGGAATATTTTCTCTAAGGAATTTATCCATTGCTCAGCTACTAATGGATTTATACTCCCATTTAATGTTAGTGGTTGTTTCCTCATGAAGCGATCTAACATTGATCCTCTATGTTTTGGATCAGGGTGCTCCATATGGGTAGGTTATTATTCATAAACTGAGTGAGTTGTCCCAGTATGGTGATAAGCAGATTAGCACCAGTTGTATCACCAGCCCCAAAATAATTATATTGAGCAGGAGGGAAATCCCTACATGGAGTGCGTGCATTGATATAGTTCCATTCCTTCCACTAGGAACCATTTCTAAACAATTGCATAAACTAGATTAGTTTATGAATTGAAATACATAATTCCAAACTTATTAAACACTTAATATAAATTGAACCGTTTATGGACATAATCAATAATAATAAAATGTTTTCTTTGAGTAAGTATATACTCTTAAATCCTTCAAAATGGTTTGTAAAGAAAATCAAAATTATCCTAAGCATATCCCTCAGGAGTGTCGTAACCAAGAGTGCAGCAAGTACCATTGTCGTGCACTAGTTCCCGTTCGAGTATAGCTCAAAGAGGTGTTCTCAGGTTTTACCCCTAGGTACATCTCTGCCAGAGCCACCTCTACCTACTCATATTCAGAATGGGATGTATTGCTTGGAAAACTCACAAAATCTCTACAATACCAAAATTATAGGAAGTTCTTATATACTAATCCTCAAATTCTATCGTATGGTTATGTTCTCTAATCATAGTTTATCTAAATCTAGCTTCCAAGGTTTGTACCAAACTTCCTCTGATACCAATTGTAATACCCAAACCCTAGTTACCCAGAGTCGGTGCTTTATTACATAAAATTGACATGGTCACAAAAGATCATGTCTCGAAATACCGATTAGGTTAGTAGCCTTATAAATACTAGATACATTCATAAGTATTACATTACTTGATAAAGTGAAAAACTACAACAACATAGTCTCCATAGTCCACACTCATATCCCCTCAGACTAACACTGCTGCTCAGTCATAAAATAATTCTTCACATCCTGGGAAAAATAAAAAATATAAAGGGGTGAGCTCAGATGCTCAGTAAGGATAACAATATAGCGGAAACATTCATAATTAAGCATAAACATTTAAGGAAATGAATAACTAAAATAAAAGACTTTTAAACATGAACTTCAGCATAATATGGAAAAAATAAAATGAAATAATACAATTTACATATTTGCATGGATATTTTACTAGTCGAATAATCACATGAAATATCAATAAACACTTTTATAATGATGGAATGCATAATGCCAGACGATCATAACCACATAGGAAAGGCCTTGTGCCAAGAATAAAAATAATATTTTGTCAAGGCCTTGTGCCTAGACACTAGTTTGTATCATGAGACCTATCAATGCATCAAACAGCTATAGCAGGTTCCACCCTTCACTTACTAAGTCCAATGCATTCCTCATATGAACAGGTTGAAACATAACATAAACATTTTGTTGGTCGGAGTGAATACTCAAGATGGGGGTGAATTGAGTTCCAATAAAAATTTCTGTTAAAAATATTTCTCTTAAAATACACCAAATTAAAAACCATGTTAAAATGTAGTGAATCTATACAGAGTGTAAATAATCAATAAGTTTCTCAAAGATTGATTAGGTCTCAGTTGACTTAATCTGAAGATTAAATCAACTTTTGAAACTAACTTACTGGTTTACAATAAGTATAAACATTTGCTAATTTAACTATCAAAGTAGCTTTAAAATATTTTTGTTTTTCAAAGTAAGAGCTGTGGATTATGAAATAAATATATATAGTATGCTTATGACTTAAACTAAAAAACACAGAAGAGGTAACCAAGAGGTTCAGTCTCAAGCCGAGACTTAGTAATCTCAACAATTTATAAATTGATCCACACCCTGGATTGGGAGAAAATAATAGTGAACACACTGTTCTGGTACAAAGACCTCTACCACAGTTCTACGTGGGAAAACAAACAATAGCTCACAGCTATCTAGGTCTTACTCGACCTCTACCACTCTCTACATTGGGAAACAAAGAGTTATAGAGTTTGAGTGAGTATTTAAGAATCCTCCAGTTTATCTCAGGAGGCAATGTGTGTGTAAAATAAACAGGGTACACACAATGCTTGAAATGTAAATATAGAATCACTAAAGACCATGGGAAAGAGTTTAGAAGAGATTTAGTGATTGGTAGTGCAGCTCAAGACTCGTTTGGTTGGTCAGAAAAATGTCCGAGTCCTTCTCTAGTTTCTGCTCAGAAAATAGAGGGTTGTTTTCTTCTTTGGATCATGGTCCAACTTAGCAGCATATGTGAATTAAGTGATTGTTGTAGTTCTTCACTCAAGGTGCATCTTGTTTTCTCCTTGAAAATGAGTAGCTTTGTGTATGTCCATTATTCTTGAAGTATGGATGTAGCCTTTCACGAATGCACCATGTTTGAATGATGTTCAGCCCTTTTCTTTTTCACATGTGTGCCTTCTTAGTTCCTTGATGCTTGTCGTATGCACAACCATTGTTCTCTACTTCTCATACTTTTCATCTAGGTCTTTAGCTTCCCGTTTATAACTTTCAGCTCTGAAAAATGGGAATGATTACCTTTTGCATGGGTACTAGGTACGGTTCCCTGACATGGCAACAAAGATCATTAAATAATATTAACTGCATTAAAAACATCTCATGTAATCGTTAGCTTAATAAATAAATAGTATTGAGATTATAGAGTTTGACTGGTTGGTCAATCATTAGTAGCTCGTGTTTGTAAATTAGTACGGTTGTATTTTGTGTAGCAGAACCTTCCATCAGTAGCTCTCTGAACTTGCATCGGTAGCTTGTTGGTATCAATAGCTCTATGTATCAGTAACTCCTTCTATCGGTACACTTACTCTATCAGTATCTTGGTATACTAGTTCTATCAGTATCTTTGTACTTGTATCGGTAGACTGTGTCAGTCAGTTCATATCAGTCGCCAGTCTGTGTATCAGTAGGCCGGTCGGTAGCTCCTATCAGTAGCTCTTAGTGATCTGCATCGGTAGACTGAATCTGTCGGTAGACTTGCTTACTGGTGGACTTATGCATATCAGTAGACCTATTCTATTGGTATCTAGGTTTCTGTCTGTAGCTCTGTACATATCAGTAACCTTAGCTTATCGGTGACTCTGTCTATCGGTAGACTAAGTCTGTCGGTAGACTGAGTACTGGTAGCTCTATATCAGTGGCTATACGCAGATTAGTGACTTAACACTTGTCTGTTTTATGCAAAACATATCCGAATGGGTTAGAAGAACTTCATATCTCATATCAACATAGATTGACATGGATTAACATATCTCAACTATTATTTTAATATTATTATCATCTTGATCATAGATTGAATGAATTAATATATACAAAAACATTATATTGAGAGTATCAATGTATTGAAAGCATAATTTGGATTATCAAAACAGGTGAGGTTAACAATCTTCCCCTTTTTGATAATCACAACTTATGATATTATCATTTTAAAATAGTGAGCTGTTGTATCAGAGGATATATCATTAAATATAATTATCTTAGAGAAAGAGTATGTTATAGAACATAATGGATCAGAGTTGGAAGAAAAAGTGATAGTATCAGAGACAGAATTAAACGCAATGATATCAAAAGTAAAATTTAGTGGCATCATGAAAGTTAGAGAAAATGGTATCAGAGAATAAAATGTAATAGTATTAGAGGGGAAAGGCAAGATAACTCTTCCTTAGATAAAAATTTCACCCCCTTTGATACTTTCTCCCCATTATTTAGTCATCCTTTAATACTTCTCACCCTTTGTAAAAGCTTGGAAAAATATTTCTCCTCATTTGTGATAACCAAAAAGTGGGAAACCATAGAGAAGAGGAATAAAAATAAAAATGAGAAAAGAGATAAAAACCTGATTCATTTCATGTCCCAAATAAGGTACAAGGAAATAAACAAAATATAATGGATTCCTATCAAACAATCGAGCCACTTGTTCAATCCACATCTTCAATGTGAGATTTTCCCTTGGGAGTAGAAGAGGATTCATGTGAAGTGGTTGGAGGTGAGGGCTTAGGAATCCCAGAAATTATCATTGGAGGTTGAGCCACAGAAACAAATTTTGGTCTGTACTGAGGATATCTTTGAGTGATCATAGGTGTGAGGCTTCAAATTGCTTGGACAGGAATCAACAGAATTGGACAAGCAGTAGAGGTAGAGGCTGGTAAGGCAGGAGGGACAATCACTGGCCTAGCATCGACATGCAGAAAAGGCATCAATAGATTTCTAAATTCCATAATTATTCCTCCTCCTCACTCCATAGTAGATATGAAGTCATCCTTGTTCTCAATAAATTTGTCCAATGCTGGAGTCAATTCCCTTAGCTTTCTAACTTGTTCTCTGAAATCTTTATTGAAAGGAGGCAGCTTTATATTTTCCAACATAAGTTTGAAGTGATTGTTGAGTGGATTCTTGGTGAAAATATTATAGAAATAGGAGTCCACCTAATCTTTCACTTCTTTCTGAGAGGAAGATGCTTCTCTCATATAGTCTTGGAAAATATTCATTATCTCTCTAGCAGAATATCGGGTAGCAAGCACAACTTTGCTCAGCTTGGATGAGTCCACAGAGCCACTGGTTGAAGCTGAACCAAGCTCCTCCTTCATTACAGCTCTAATTTGATTCAAATCCACTGAGGGCTTAGATGCAAAAGAACCAACAGATAAGGTTACTGTTTCCTTGAAGTTCTTGGCCAACCCACTGATAAGATTTTTAACTTGAGAATCCTGGGTTTTAACATGATCTTTCATGGAAGTTTTAAAACTTTCGAACACTAAAACCATCTGGCTTACCATACTCTTGACATAGGCTAAGTCCTTGTCTGCTTGGGATTTTGATATCATGTAAGAGTCTAAAGAAACAACAGATGCCTTTAGAGCTTCAAGATCTGCTTCAAGTCTAGAAACTTGAGCCTGGCAGTCTTTAACTTCTTCCACTATTTCTACCATGAAGGTTGACAAATTACAACCTAGAGAGAGTTCAAATGATATTTCCAACATCCTCATCTCTTCCAAAAAACAAAGCTTCATCTCAGAAACTAATTCATAAAAAGATTCTTTCATCTCATCCTTCAAGGATTCCAGATCAGCCCTGGTGATCATATCAGCAGGTGCAACTGCAGTGGGTACTCTTTCAAATGCTAAACTAACCACTGAGTCAGTTATGATCGATTGAACTGAAGAGACCAGAGAAACTCCCATCTTCTTCACCTCTTCAAAAAAAACTGTCCTTAAGCTTTTTCTTTATAGTATCAAAGTCATGCATTCCGACCACATCTTCAGGTAGTAACTCAGTCTCAACATCATAAGTAATCTTAGTTCTATTGAGAGAAGCTTCATTGTCAGAATCAAGATAGTCTAAACCATAGACTGTAAAACCTAGGTCTTCTGCCCAATCTTCAATTCCAACAGCCATTGTAACACATCCAACATTGGTTTGATGCTCCCCCTCAATTGGTGCATCCTCATGTAAAACAGCAGCATTCTCAACATTTTCAGAAAGTCTTCCTTTCTCAAGATAATCTTCAACTATCAATTATTTCTCTGTAATAGCTTAAGGGTATTTCAAACTAGGCAAGGGGATGTAAACATCATTTTCATCTATAGCAGGCACTAAAGATTGTCCAATCACTGGAATCAGTCTCAAAATCAGCTGATAGAGGTTCTTCACTTTCATGAACATCTTCTTCATTCTCTATAGCATCCACTTCAACATCCTCTAAATCATCTTCTTCCTTATCTGATTTATGTTGTTCTTGATTTTCAGGACTTGGGCTAGGAGGTAAGTCAGGGTATCCTCCTTCATCAGCAGAGGACTCTTCCTCTTCTAAATCATCACTGTATTCTGGCTCCTCTTCATCCGTTCCCAGACCTGGATCCCTCACATTCTTTGGTCTTGAAGGATGATGTACAGGATTGAATTTGTCATATACATTCTGGTCATCATTGACCCATTCTCCTATCCAAGGGATCCAATTTATCCTAATGTATTTTCACACTGTGGATGTGATACAAAAGTTTTTCTTTTCTACTATTGTCTCATCTTGATACTCACATACTCCTTTTACCTTGATCATCACAGAAATTAACTTAGCGAAGAATATGGCATTTATCTTTGATTTCGGCCATTTAATGTCTTCCATTTGGATCATCAGCAATCTGTACAGATTAACTTTTACACAATGTCTTAAGAGATGCAGGAGATAGATATCCGGATATCTCAAATTGGAAAAGTCTCCTCTCCTCGGTATCAAGACATGTTGAACAAATTTGAACAACAATCTGTTCTCTCCATCCATTTCTGCAGCAACTACTTGTCTTTGACTTCCATCACAATTCATCTCTTTCAAAGTAACCTCATAGTCGAAAATATCACTGTTAGGTGGCATGGATCTCGAGACATATCCAGATACCCCTTCATATGGAACTTTTAAGGACTCATCCAATTCAACAGATGAAAACGATATATCGTTTCCATTCACAACCGAAGTCACTCAGTTTTTATTCTCAGATTTCTCAAAAGTTACGAACTCGTAAAACTGTTTCACTAACTTTGGAATGTAGGGGCCATTGTTGTTCGAAAAACACTCCACCCATTTTTGATCTTCAAGCACTTCGGGCACTATGGACTTTCTAGGCAGCATCCATTCTACACACAGCTCCTTTCAATCACAATAACTCGATTTTGCAGATGAGGATTTATTGTTCATCTTCCTGATCTTGTCCTGCTAGCACTGCCACTTGCTTCTGGCATAGACTTTTGCTTCTTTTCTTTCGGCTCATCAGCAACATCTCTGACAGAAGAGAATTTGATTTTTTCCATCTCGGATTCAAGGGATTTAGGGTTCTCTAAGGATTCAGGAGCTAAGGTTTGAGGGTAAAGGTTTGAGGCTCGGTGGATTTAGAAGTAGCTCAGACTTTAGTTTTATTATTTAGGAATCATAAAATAAAGAAATAAAATGAAATAATTCAAAAACAATTGAGATTCTGGTGGCAGACAGATGTTTAAAACATCACACTCATCGGTAGGGTCTATCAGTGAGAATTCCTATCAGTGAGGTTACATCGGTGAGAATTTTACATCGGTGAGAATTTTCCATCGGCGAGAATTTTACTTTGGTGAGATTAGCTACCGATCAAGGTTAAACATACCTAACTCGTGTCTAATGTAAGTTAACCTCTCCGAACTCAAATGTTTAGTGAAAATATCCTCTAATTTATGTTCAGTACCTATAAACTCAAGAGTAATATCACCCATTTCATAATGATCTATCAAGAAATGGTGTCTTACGTTAATGTGTTTGGTCCTAGAGTGAGACATAGGGTTCTTAGAGATGTTTATTGCACTAGTATTGTCACTATTGATAGAAACATGCTTAAAGTCATATCCATAGTCCAAAAGAGTGTGTTTCATCCACAGAATTTGTGCACAGCAACTACCAGCAGCTATGTATGCTGCTTCGGCAGTGGACAATGCTACAGAATTCTGCTTTTTACTACACCAAGATACTAATGATTTTCCCAATAATTGACATGTTCCAGAAGTGAATTTTCTATCCAACGTGCAACCAACAAAATCAGCATCTGAATAACTCATTAACTCAAAGGGTTTTCCTTTTGGGTAAAACAAACATAGGATTACAGTATGTTTAAGATACTTAAAATTTCTTTTAATAGCAAGTAAATGAGATTCTTTTGGATTAGCTTGAAATCTTGCACACATACACACACTAAACATAATATCTGGTCAACTAGCAGTGAGGTAAAGTAAGCTTCCAAACTTACCTCCGTAATTGGTTTGATCCACTGGTTTCCCAGTTTCATCTGCATCTAATTTACAAAAAGTACTCATAGGAGTATCACTTTCCTTAATACTATCCAAACCAAAACGTTTTAAAAGATCATTTGTATATTTACTTTAATTCAAAATAATACCATTTTCATTTTGGAAAACTTGAAATCCAAGAAAATATTTGAGTTCTCCCACTAAACTCATTTCAAATTAATTTTTCATACTCTTTGAAAAATCAGTACATAAGGAATGTTTAGAAGATCCAAAAATAATATCATCAACATGGATTTAAACTATTAAAACATCTTTAGAAATTCTTTTAATAAAAAGAGTTGGATCATCAATCCCTTTAGTAAAACTTTTTGAAATAAGAAAATTTGTAAGTCTATCAAACAATGCTCTTAGAGATTGTTTTAAACCATATAGAGATTTAGAAAGTTTAAAAACATGATTTGGAAAATGAGGATTAGTAAATCCAGGTGGTTGTTCAACAAAAACATCTTTGACAATAAAACCATTTAGAAAATCACTTTTAACATCCATTTGATATAACTTGAAATTCAGATGATCAGCATAGGAAAGTAAGATCCTAATAGCTTCTAATCTGGCTACAGGTGCAAAGGTTTCCTCATAGTCTATACCTTCCTCTTGACTATATCCTTGTGCAACTAGCCTATCTTTGTTTCTAACTATGTTTCCAGATTCATCAACTTTGTTTCTAAAAACCCATTTAGTGACTATTGTTAAATTTTCCTTAGGTCTGTCAACTAATTCCCAGACATTGTTTCTTTCAAATTGATTTTAACTCTTCTTGCATAGCCATTACCCAAAACTCATCATTGATAGCATCATTGATATTTTTCGGTTCTAGCTATGAAGGAAAGACTTGATGTTCAACCTGGTTTCTTAGAAAAGCTCTAGTTTGTGTCCCTCTATCAATATTACCAACAACATCATCCAAATGATGATTCTATAGAATCCTTGTTGATCTAGTAAAAGTAGGAATAGAAATTTCAGGTTCATCTCCAAGTTTGGGTTCAACAGAAGAAGATTCTGGAATATGTCCAGAACTAGATATTTTTACAGCAGGTTCTTTAGATTTATCATTAAGGTCTAGAACACTCAAATCTTCTTCAAGATTTTCAAGAGAGGTTTTAGGCTCATGTGGATTAGTTTCATTAAACTTGATGTGAACAGATTCTTCCACACATTTGGTTATTTTATTAAAGACTATATATGCTTTTCTAGTTAAATAATAACCAAGAAAAATTCCTTCATCACTTTTAGAAGAAAACTTGTCCAGATTATCCTTTGTATTATGAATAAAAACTTTGCAGCCAAAGACTCTAAAGTAACTAACATTTGGTTTTCTATTGTTCCATAACTGATATAGGGTCTTCTTGTGAACTGGTCTAATTAAGACACTATTAATAATATAATAGGTTGTATTCACAACTTCATCCCAAATGTAAATAAGCAGATCATACACATTAAGATTGGTTCTAGCTATTTCTTGAAAGGTTCTATTCTTTATTTATACTACACCATTCTTCTTAGGTGTCCTAAGAGAAGAAACTTTGTGACTATAGCCATTGTATGAGCAATAAGATTCAAACTCTTGATTTTCAAACTCACAGCCATGATCACTTCTCAGGGTTTTAATCATATGTCCACTAAGGTTTTCTACATATTTGGAGTATTTAACAAAGTAAGAACAAGCTTCACTTTTGTGCACTAGGAAGTATACCCAAGTATATCTAGAAAAGTAACCTACTAGGACATAGACATAGTGCTTCCCATTTAAACTAGAAAATCATGAAGGTCGAAACAAGTCCATGTGAACCAACTCGAGAGGTTGAGAAGTTGAAACTTTTTTCTTTGATTTAAAATAAAATTTATGTTACTTTCCCTTTTGACAGGGATTACAAACTTCGCCATTTGGAAATTCAAGTTTAGGTAGGTCTCTAACCAAGTTTTTCATAGTAAGCTTTCTAAGTGAATAGATGTTTCAGTGTCATAATATTCTTTTCCAAAGCCAAGACTGTTTATGAAAATATTTTAAGTAACATTTTGCTTAACTAAAGAATTTAAATCAACAGCATAAAAATTTTCATTTCCCATGGCAGAGAATACTAAAACATATTTATAATTAAAAACATTACAGGAATCATTTACAAATTTCACATTAAATCCATCATCACATAATTGAGTAATACTTAACAGGTTATACTTAAGTCCATCAACAAATAAAACATTAGAAATTAAAACTGAATCAGTGTTACCAATCTGGCCTAGGCTGATGATTTTTCCTTTAGAATTATCACCAAAGGTGACATGGCCTCCATCAACTTTTATTAAGCTCTTGAAGCATGAATAATCTCCAGACATATGTCCTGAACATCCACTGTCCACGTACCATACCTTCTTGTGAGAACTCTTCAAACATGTTTCCTACAAAACAAGTTTAGATAGGAAATGATTTTGGTACCCAGATCTTCTTTGGTCCAGATAGGTTAGCAATCAAAGACTTAGGTACCCATATTTGTCTTATGGGTCTCATATAATTTGCATAATCAATAGATTTTGAAAGATAACCTTTATTTGATCTATAACCATATGAATAACTAGTTGAACAATACGAATTTCCAGAACTGGAATAAGCAGAATTTTGTCCAAACATAAAAATAAATCGAGTTTTAGTGAACTGTTTCTATCTAGGTTGGTATCCCAAACCAGTAGTGTATTTAGGTGCAAATTTCTTTCCTAAAATTTGTGTAAGTGTATATTTTCCATTTGTGAACTTTTCTAAGTCCTTTCTAGGTTTCTCATTAGACATTTTTAATTCAGTATTTTCCTTTAACAGTTGAGCAATATTTTCTTTTTCTATATCAAAGGCAGATTTAGCAGTGACAGTGAGAGCATTCTATTTCTTTAATGACTTATATTTTCCTTTAAGTTCATTACATGTTTCTTCCAGCATATTGCTGTATTCAAACATTTCAGCCTTAGACATATTTCCATCATTGTCTGAATCACTGCTATTTCCAGAATAATGATCATTTAGAATAGGGGAAGCAGGTACCTCAGATGTGTTGTCATGAAGCACATATTGGCATGATTTTTCTCAGAATCAGAAACTTCAGATTCACTTGTGTTATCCAATGAAGCACTCCAAGTAGCTTTCATATCTTTCTTGTACTTCTTCTCCTTATAATCATATTTCTTTTTTAATTTCAGTTTTGGACAGTTAGCCTTGATGTGTCCTTTCCTTTTGCACTCATAGAATACTATATCATCCTATTTTTCAGGCTTTTTCCAATCCTTTTTCCAATGTCCCTTGTTTTCATACATTCATTTGATGTTAGGTTTTCTAAAGAATTTCTTCTTCCTATAGAACTTCTTGAATCTTCTGGATATTTGATCCATTTCGGCATCACTGTCTGAATCAGAATCTTCACTAGTTGAACTTTCAGTTTTTATTTGCATTGTCTTTTTGTCTTTTCTCTTAGAAGTAGTAGACTTGAAAGCTACAGATTTTCTCTTAGGTTCATCATCTTCCCCTTTATTTACCTTGAGTTCTTCTTTATAAATAATTAATTTCCCAATAAGCTCTTTTACAGGCAGTTCTCCAATTTCACATGACTCTTTGATTGAAATAGAAGTGTCCCTCCATCGTTCTGGCAGACATCTTAGTATCCTCATAATTTGTTCCTTAGCTGGAATAGCTTTTCCACGTAAACTCATTATATTGACTATCTCATTAAACCTGACATACATATCAGAAATAGGTTCATTAGTTTTCATTTTAAAATTATCATATTTAATAGTATAAGTATTATATATCATTTCTTTAACATTGGTTGTTCTTTTATGAGAAACACCCAAAGTATTCTATATTTCGTTAGAATTTTTTCAGGCAGATATTCTATTAAACTCTTCATCCCCTAAAGCACAATACAAGGAATTCATAGCTTTACAATTAATATTTCAAGCAGTCTTTGTAGGTTCATCCCATGTTTTTCTTTCAATTTATGGAATTTTATATTGATACTCTATAGAAGCCCAGATATCGAAACCCATACTTTCTAAATTAATTTTCATCTAAAGTTTCCACTAGGCATAGTTGGTTCCATTAAAGAAAGGTGTCATGTTAGTAGCAGAACCTTATAGTGTATTGTACATAACTAGATTTTAGAAAATAAATTTTAAAGAGATAATAATTGGAAGTAACAGAAATTTAAGATCTTTAAAGATGCAACTAAAATCACAGTTGAAAACAGATTGTTTTGAAATATTTGAAAAGCAAAAATTCCTCTGATACCAAATGTTGGTCGGAGTGGATACTCAAGAGGGGGGTGAATTGAGTTCCAAAAAAAATTTCTATTAAAAATATTTCTCTTAAAATCCCCCAAATGAAAAAAAAAAGCTAAACTGTAGTGAATCTATTCAGAGTGTAAATGTTCATTCAGTTTCTCAAAGATTGATTAGGTCTTAGTTAACTTAATCTAAAGATTAAATTAACTTTTGAAACTAACTTACTGGTTTACAATAAGTATAAACAATTGCAAATTTAACTATCAAAGTAGCTTTAAAATAGTTTTTTATTTCAATGTTAGAGCAGCATATTATGAAATAAATATATATAGTATGCTTATGACTTAAAATAAAAAGAACTGCAGAGGTAACCAAGAGGTTCAGTCACAATCCGAGACTTAGTCCTCTCAAAAATTTATAAATTTATCCACACCCTAGATCATGGGAAAACAACAATGAAAACACTGTTTAGGTACAAATACCTCTACCATAGTTCTACGTGGGAAAATAAACAACAGCTCACAGTTGTCCAGGACTTACTGGACCTCTACCACTCTCCACAGTGGGAAACAAAGAGTTATGGATTTTGAGTGAGGATTTAAGAATCCTCCAGTTTAGCTCAGGAGACAGTGTGTGTGTAAAATAAACAAGTTACACACACTTCTAGAAATGTAAAGATCGAATCACTAAAGATAATGAGAAAGTGGTTAGAGGAGATTTAGTGATTGGCAGTGCAACTCTAGACTCGTTTGGTTGGTCAGAAAAACTTCTAAGTCCTTCTTTGGTTTCTGCTCAGAAAACAGAGGATCGTTTTCTTCTTTGGTTCTTGGTCCAGCTTAGCAGCCTGAGTGCGTGAAGTTTTTGTTGTAGTTCTTTACTCAAGGTGAAAATTTTGTTCTCCTTGAAAATGATTAGATTCTTGTATGTCCAGTGTTCTTGAAGTATGGAGGTATCCTTTCATGAATGCACCATGTTTGAATGATGTTCAGCCCTTTTCTTTTTCACCTGTGTGCCTTCGTAGTTCATTGATTCTTGTCGTACGCACACCCAGTATTCTCTACTTCTCATACTTTTCAGCTAGGTCTTTATCTTCCCTTTTATAGGTTTCAGCTCTCCGGAATATGGGAATGATTACCTTTTTCATGGGTACTAGGTACGGTTCCCTGACATGGCAATAGAGATCATTAAATAACATGAACTGCATTAAAAACATCCCATGTAACTATAATCTTAATAAATATATAGTATTGAGAGTATAGAGTTTGACTGGTTGGTCAATCATTAGTAGCTCGTGTTGGTAAATGAGTACGGTGGTCTTTTGTGTACTAGAACCATCCATCAGTAGCTCTTTGAACTTGCATCGGTAGCTTGTTGGTATCGGTAGCTCTAGGTATCCGTAACTCCTTCTATCGGTAGACTTACTCTATCAGTAGCTCAGTAGACTGGTTCTATCATTAGGTCTATACTTGTATCAGTAGACTATGTCAGTCAGTTCATATTAGTTGCCAGTCTGTGTATCAGTAGGCCGATTGGTAGCTTGTATCGGTACCTCTTAGTGTTCTATATCGGTAGACTGAATCTGTCGGTAGACTTGCTTACAGGTGGACTTATGCATATCGGTAGACCTGTTCTATCGGCAGCTCGATTTCTGTCGATAGCTCTGTACATATCGATAACCTTATATTATTGGTGACTTTTTCTATCAGTAGACTAAGTTTATCGGAAGACTGAGTACCGGTAGCTCTATATCAGTATCTATACATAGAGTAGTGACCTAGCACTTGTCTGTTTTATGCAAAACATATCCGAATGGGTTAGAAGAACTTCATAACTCATATAAACATAGATAGACATAGATTAACATATCTTAGGGATTATTTTAATATTATTATCATCTTGATCACAGATTGAAGGAATTAATATATAGAAAAACATTAGATTGAGAGTATCAAAGTATATGAAAGCATAATTGGGATTATCAAAACAGGTGAGGTCAACACATTCATATTAAAACTAGTATACGAAATGTCAATTTATTATCCACAAACCATGAATGGTATAAAAATAACACATCCACAGTAAAAAATATCACAAAACCTTCAATACTATATGTATGTTTTGTATCAAAAAAAATCAACTTCAAATAATCATAAAATTCATAAAAGGATGTTGACATTGATGAAATCAAAACTATTTGAGAGAAATATCTGTTTTTTAAAATAATTTAAAAGTCACATAATTATAAAATAAAACATTTACTTTGAAAATATTATTATTATATTTTAAGGGAATCTTCGATGATTTTATAATGGTGGAAAATAGGTGCACCCACCGTATAAGTTAAAAAAGGCATTATGGCGTTAATTTTGTCGAAAAGGTTAAAAAGGACCTTGTTTGGAAAACGACGAAAATATTCATTTATAAACATCTAATAAAAATTAAAACAAGATTATAACTGACTTTAACCCATAGTCTATAAAAAGTAAGAATGTTTTGAAATATATTTTTAAGAAACATGGATGTGGATGATAAAGAGGTCCCAGTAGATAATTACGTATAAACAACCTCAAATAATGAAGAGATTGTAGAATTTACCCTTACCTTGAACTTTTACATGGTCAAGGGTAGGTTAACCGCCTGTATAATGGTGAAATAATTGTTATTAAATTATATAAGAATCATATACATTAATATGATATCATATATGATCTTTTAACATTGCTTTCTTAATAATATCTTAGTATTATCGTTGTTTTGGGTGTTAACGGATTCATTTTACTTTATATTATTTAATATGTGAGTCTTGTTTGTTATGGATGGGATGTATCTTATTCATATACATAATAATATCATGTCTTTAAATATTAGTTTTAATCATCAAATGAAAATTAGTCTTGAATGGATACGATGAGGAATGAATCTAATCGCTATGTGGAGACGGTAATCAGTACGTATGCACGAGTGACAATATCATTCTTTTGATATTAAAATAATATATAATTGGATGGTATATCTAATATAGAGAATTATTATCATGTTATATTCATTATTTACATCAATTACACATCATTATTATACCATCCAAATAATAATGTTTTCAATAATAATTACACCACGACGTGGAGATGGTAAGCCGTACGTACGCACGTATGGTGACATGTTATTCAAAGGATGGATAGAATAATGAATTTGGTTATACCATATTTATAATAACATCAAAATATATAGAAGATACTGGATTTAATATTTTATAATGGATAAAATAAGGAAAAAGGAAGTGGAAGAAGAAAGGAACTTGAAAGAGGTGGTGAGATATTTACCCCTTCTTCGGGTTCTTCCTTTTGATTTGGACAAAAGGGATCCTTAGGTTGGCTTTATGAGTAAAGTATGACCTCTGGGATGAAGGGAGGATAGTTTAGAGGGTATTTTGGAATATAATTTCCATATTGAAATGGATTTTAAGGCGTCAATTAGAGAAAAGGGGGAGTTCCCTTTTATAAGAGGCGTGAGGGGAACCTTAGGAAAAGCTAGAAATATTATTTTATTATCAAATAATTTTTGGTTTCTAATGTCCAAAAAAAAAATTATTTAAAATATAAGATGGATATAGGTCGAAAACCACACAACTAATAGGTTTTAGACAGGTTTGGGCAATGATATTAACTTTATCTTTTATATTTAACTCTTAGTTAAATAGTTTGACATTTACCATGTCTCTTTGTATTTTTATATTATATGGTTAATAAACATACTATATACATCCAAGATAACCCCAAGTTGTTCATTAATTATAAACCTATCATTATATAATTCTTTTGGAAGAACCATATATTTTTAGCAATAGAATATCAATTAATAATATAATATTTGTTTTAAAAACCCTTTTATGTCAATTTTGACACTATTTGGTATTTTATATTTTCTAAATTCATAATAGCATTATTACTTGGAGAAAAATTTATCTCACCAACCCTAGTACATTATATTAACCTATAAAATTATTTTAATTCATAAAATGTTTCAAATTATCTTTATTTAGATATTTATAATATCAATTGTTTTGATATTCCATTAATTAGTAAATTACTGCATCATCATTGTGTCATAAATAAATTAAATTATTTAATGTCTAAAAAATATAAATAAAATACCATAATGTATGAAATATATTTATATTTTTAATTAATATTTATTGTCCAATTTATCTTATGTGTAACCCTAAATTAATAATGTTTATTTATTAAAATTTGATTTTAACTCTATTAACTCTTCTTTGAATCGAATAATAATAAATGTCCTAATCTAATCCATGTGGACCAAATAGGATCATATTTTATTAATAAGTTTGTTATTTGTCTAACTATACTTATCTAATAGGATTATGACATGTGTTAGGGTAATAAAAATATCATATTTACCCGTAATTACCCTATTTACTTATAACTGTGGTAAATAAAAGTAAAAAGTTACTATTCACCAAAAATTATTTTTATCTTATTGAACCACATTTTACTCCTTGATATTAACCATTTCTCTGGGATTTTCTAAATTCAACACACATAAGTGGCAATATTAATTTTTATGTGAATTTGCAAATTCTCCTGGGAGGTGGGTAAAAGACTGTGAAAAGTTCAATAAAGTTTTTATATATCTAAAAGCATTATAAGAAGAATCCAATTAATTTCATTGAACTTATATAGGTATTATGTATCTATCTTGACCTAAAATAAATTTAAATAAAATAAATAATTATTTAAATAAAAATTCCGTTTTAAACTATAACTTAGTGTTTTTTTTCTCTATTCATAAAAAATTGAATGTTTTCAGAAAAATACCATAAATTCACCCTAAGCTAATTTCGATATTCCAAATCCAAAAATGAAGTCCATTTTGAAGATAAAATTTCAAAAATTTAAAAAAGTGGCTATTACTATTCATAACGGCTAGTTTCATTGGTTGTGGTGTGTTAGAACTTGACGTTGCGTACAACACATGCTACTGTAGTATTCAAAGAGAAGTGTACCGTGGAAGTTTGGGGTGTTATAATCTTACTACCAATAGACACAGTTTAATATTAAATGTGTTATGTGTATAAGTTTTAAAGATAACCCAATATATTCACACATGAATTTAGTAGAAAGGATTCTCTAATATGTAAATGTTAGTGTAAATATTATATTTTTTTAATCCATTTAATATATATTTTGTGTTAATGTGTTACTCAGATTCATATTTTAGATGTTGTACGATTGGAAAATCATTAATAATGGGATGATTCACTTTCTATAAAAATTCCTTATTTATTTGTTTTTTAAAACAAAATAGTAGCTTACTTATCCAAAACTAGATATGAATATGTTGTTTTTGTAAGTAAATGTGTATAGAAATTTTGTATAAGATTGAATCATAGGGAATTTGGAATTTTCTATAATAATATGCCTAATGATTATGATAAATCTTCTACAGTTTTTTTCTCAAATAATCTATGTAAAAGGCAAATTGAAGAGAGGAGACGCTCTATTTGATATCATGTACAAAATAGGGACATTAACTTAGAGTTTTTAACTAGAAAAAATTAGTTTCATGGGGTGTTTACAAATCCCATAGATTTATGAATATTTGTAATCATTATGATTAGCTAATAAATGATAAAGTTTTAATAACCATAATATTTTCATTATCATTACATAAAATGTCTAAGATATATATTTTTTAAACTATTATTGTCTTTAATAAGTGTGTAATAAACACTCAACACTCTTATTTCACTCCATTGTAAGGAATAATTTTTTGATTTTTGTATATATGAAATATTTGAATTTGAAATGATTCAACACAGTATGAATTTTTTCATGGGATATAATTATGATTATTTCCATTTTTCCATGGACTATGTAGTGTGTTCCACGTTTTCAAAACCTGGTGAGTGTCATTTATATGATTTAGTTAGGACAGTGATACCTCCCTGATTCTAGTCAAGGAATGAACACTAAAGGCCACATGATGGTCACACCAAACAATTTTTCAAGGCAAAACACATCACCACTATGTCATTTTAATACATTCGATTGAATAAATAGATATTATAATTACATTTTCTCATAACTATTAATCTCGAGATGCTTTTATCTAGATTTGAAATTGGTGTATCATTGAATATTTCAAATATTACTCATCAATATCACGTAGATGATTTTTTTGAAAAATTTTTAAATTTTGAATTATAGTGAACCCTTTAAAGATAGTTTTCTATTAATAAAAGGTTAAACGTCATCAAATTCATTTTAGATTATAGAATTTCAATTTTTTTCAATATATAAACTCTATTATACCATTGTTTGATTTCGTTTTTCTTTAATAATTTTTATATCACTATAAAAGAAGAAGGGAATGGTGATTCATGGTATTAATGAAACTTCTAAGAAGGAATCCACCTATACTCCCTCAAGTATTGTAAACAAATTCATTTTAGATACTTCTAGGAAGATTAAATCATCCACCTCCTTATATAACCTTTCTAAGTCACCAATATCATCTTCGGTAATGGAATCATATGATAAATAATGGGACCAAAATGAGATTATGTATAGAGGGGTTATTGACTATGAATGGTTAATAGAATATAAATCTATTTTAATGGATATTCTAGAATTCAATTATTATAATGTGACTTCTCATTACATATAGAATTTTTGTGTTTTTTAAATTGATTTTGGGTATTTTTATAAAAAAATTATATTTTAAGATGATTCTAATCATTATATATTAACACCAATGTTGAATAGAGTTATAACCAATTCGAATTTGATTGACATATAAAATATGTTCCAGATGAAGTATATATGTAATTATAGAATTTGATTAAATATTATTCTCGTGATAAAGAATTTGTACTATAATATATATATAGGATACTTAATATGTTAAATGTAACTATGAATAGGATTAAAGGAATGATTTTAAATGAAGATCACTACAAATGTGAAGCTCAACATGAGTTGATGAACATCACTATGGACCCTTGGGGTAAATATTATATTTATGACATTATGATATATTTTAATGTTTATGATTGAGATAGGTTTTCCTGGACCATGGTTAAAGTGATTTGTTAAAACCTCATACATTAGCTTAGTGGATGAATAGGGTGGTCTATCAAGGATTAAGGTTTTGTATTTTCATTATCTTATCACTTATGTAGTTTTTGTTATTATTTTTTAAATAAAGATAAAAAATGAGGTTGATGTTAAGGATGAATGAAATCAGGGAATTAAAATAGGAATGAAAGAAAGAATGGATGAATGAAAGAAAGAATGGATGAATGAAAGGGAGACCCACATAGATTCAGAATTATAATATTTACTTATCTCACAACCATGACCAATATATTCTATTCTCTATGCATTATAATAAGCCATAAACATCCTCAATACTTAAATCATGTGCATGGACCACACACTTGATGAGATGATCTTAAGTGATCATCTCAACACTTTTTCAAACGCTGCAATAATCATGACCCCATTCTCTATTTAGATCAATGCTCCCATCATACAACATTGACCCGAATAAAGGTAGAGGAAATAATTTTCAAAAATATGAAATAAAATTATAATAGGAGAGACAAGAGGTATGATAGTCTCCTCATCCTATCACATTCTATGTATCCTTAGAACAAATGGGAACAGATTAGGTCATGTGTGTGAAAACATTATAACTGGTTTTCATTTGATGAGTGATCCTCTGGTTAGACACTCATCATTGATAAATTATTGAGAGATAAGAGGATATTGAAGTGTGTGAGAAACATGAAGAACATGTGTAGAGACAGAACAAAACAGGTAAACAGAATAAAAATTTACTAAAATGACGAAAAAATGAAATTAATTACATAGGGAGCCTACGTTTCTATATGAAGGATTCAAATACTGTTAAGTGGGAAAGATGATTATTTGTTAAATACATAGACCATATTCTTAATTAAATACAGTGTAGCCAGTATCAAGCTTCTCCATCATTGGATGGGCTCCACATGCACATATTCAATGGTCATGATCAATTCATTTGAGAGTATCTGATGAAATCTTCTTGTTGAAAAAATTCCCCCCATGATCGACTCCATACATGTATAAGAAAAATCAGTGTAAAATTCTTTATACACTACATGGATCAAGTGGAAATATTTGATAGTTTTCCCAGATCATGCATTCTTATAGCTAAATGTTTTTGTGTAGTGGAGTGTTTCTCAGTGTCACATGTAGAATGATTTTATCATTACACATGTTAGAAAATGGGCACGTTGGACTCATGTTTTGGCTTCACCGAGGTCTAATGAACAATGGATTGTTCCTAGAAATAGATTTTTTTAACCAATCTCTTCATAATCATTCAGAGCTTGAAATATTCACCAAAAATAGACAAAATCCATATGTAAGTATTCATATAAATTATTCACTTGACCTACCATATTTATCTCCTCTGGGTCCATCTCTTTTGGTTCATAAATAGCTATTTGAGATGCTTCAAAATTCAATTATAATGAACTCAAATTCATTGTAACATTTAGAAGAGAACCTCATGCTTATTTTCTTATAGAATCATTATTATAACCATGTTGGAAATTAAGGTCTAAAAATCATTTAATTTGATTCCAAGATGGATTTTATTAATTGGTTGATGAAGTTATCATAATTTCTTCAAAGGGTGGTTTGGTAGGGAAGGATTCAATTAATCGTGTTGGTGCTTGAGAATCCTTGGAAGTGTGTGGGATTTGGTCAGACATGCTTCCTCACAATGTTTATAGGGGGGACGTGACTTTGGGTGAAGATTCATGAGAGGTTCGGGTATTTAAAAACATTATCATAGCTATTGATAATTAGGGTCTCAGTTTTCCTCATGATTCCTAGGTGTGAGATTCAATGTCTCTTGGAGGTTCCAATAATGGGAATAGTCTTCTCCCACTAAAAGTCTTCTGAAGATCATATAGTGAATCATCTATGGTTTGGTGTGGTAGAATACCCTTTGTTGTTGGAAGGTGTAGTGGCAGTGGCCCATGGGTTAATGGTGGCATAGATTTATATGGTCAAGAAAACCTTTGGATGGGTAGTGAAATTGTTTCTTCCCCATGGTGGTCAACTTTAGTATTCACCTCTATAGAGCATTGGAATCGAGTTTCTCCATTATCTTGGGGAACCTAAGTTCAGCCTCAATAAGCATGGTTATTATATTATTTATTGGGTTTCCATGGAAAGGGTGGTAAATATTAATTAGTGTGGTGGCCAATGGAACTTAGTTTCTGTCTTCAATAGGGTTAATGTCTTGTGGTGGGTTTGTGGTTCATAATTTCTTCAAATGAGGCTTTTTTTCTTGGGAAATCGACATTGGATTTTCTCATAGATTGGATTTTGGACACATGTAAAGGAGAAGAATGATAGGATGGGTTTACGATATATTAACCTCCTCTAAATATGTGGCATGTTAATCGGTCGTCAAGAGTAATGGTGGATATGAGGTAGTTTTTATAGGGAGGTTATACAGTCACTTTGAATATGGGGGTTCATGGTAACTTAAGTGATTGTTATTACTGGTGCGGTCACCTGGAAATTGACTATGGTTCTGTGGTAGGTATGTTGACCAAGAGAAAACTTTTATTTTAACTCCTTTAAATAAATTTTAATCCATGTAACATATCATTTTTCCAACATGGACCCATAGAGGGAACAATCTCTTAAATGATTGTTCTCCCTGGGAATGGTAACTTCTGTCCTGTACACGATTTTTAAAAAATATTTAAATCAAAAAAAAATATGTTTATATGTTTTCTAGTTAAATTTTACTAAATGATTAAATAATTAAAATCCAAATTATAGCTTTTTAACAACTAATTTAATATTTTCCAATTCACTTTTTTTTCTTCCATTAAGAACTAAAATCTCATAAAACCAAAATTAATTCCAATAATTTGAAAAAAAATCATGCAGTCATATTTTAAAAAACATAAACAATTTCCATAGAAAGTTTTTAAACATGTTAACAAAATCAAGATTGTTGTTTCATAATTAAAATAAAAATAAAATGTAGAACAATTGTTAATCATGACATTTAACAATTATGTTCAAAATTAACAAAGTCTACCAAAATCCCTATTTATGAAGGAATTTAATAGAATCTAGGAAATTATAAACGAACTACAAAATAATATGATAAAATTTTCACTTCACATAAATCCCCCACACTTAAACTATTTCACTCATGGGAAATTTTACAATTAAATTTTAATTTATTTTATAAGAAAAATGAAGAGGGTCACCCTAAATAGATTTAAATGTACAATATATTGAAGAAAGAAAACATAGAATCATCCATTATTTTAATTATAATTCTTCCTCTATGATTTCAATTCACTCCTCACATAAATAAAATCACATTTATTAGTACATGAGTTAATTAAATTATATTTAAGTGGAATAATTATTTTAACAAAAAAAGGTATATTTTTTACTCTCACCAATATTTTCCCATTCTAGAGTTCAATTTTTCATATTGTTGATATATCTCAATTTAACGTGTTAAAATAAAAATTTTCACTTATTCATTTGGGTTTAGTATTCCCTTTACATGAATGTACTCATTTTTCACTTAGGTATTTTATTAATTGCTATTAAAATTTTCCCATCCATGTATGTTTGATTCATTGTGAAAAATCACTAATTAAAATTTTTATAGGGGGGTACTCACACCCGGTTCCATTGTATAAGATATTCATGGTTGGATCCTAATTTTTAATTTTATTCTATGATCAAAATACCTATAATAATTTTTATTTAAGTGGGATTCTTAAGGTTTTATTTTTCAAAGATGTCAATTTTTCATTAGATTATGTTCAAAAATTATAGTGACATTAAGTTAAAATTTTGATACTATAAATATATTTTCACCCACACTCTCTTCATTGATTTAAAACAGACTTTTCCATGATAATAGTGACCAAATAACCTAGTAATAAAAAAAGATTCACTATTTCAAAACTAGTGGATTCATCAGCATAGAATTGTATTATCATACATAATAGGGTAGTACATAAGTTGACGAATATTTTGAAAAAAAAATAGAAATTATATAAAAGGATACGCATAATATTTATAAATAAAACATAATATTTTTTTATATTTTTTATTTACATACATGTTTGCTAAAAATATAAAAACAAATTAAAAAAGATTTTTTTTTGTTTTTGATACTAATACATTAAATTTAAATAATTAAAAACATTTTTATATAGGTTTGAATCTATTCCCACACACTAATCAGTGAATCTACCATAATTTTTTTAGCAGGATTTTTTTTAAAGAATGACATATCAATATTCAGCATTATCAAAAAAAATAAAAAGGAAAGAAAAAACATGGTGGTTATTTAATAGATTTTATTAAATATTTACACCAAAACTCCGTGAAAAGACATGAGCTAGCCTCTTATATTTTTATCCACTTACGGAAAAATTTTAGAAGCCAAATTTAAAAATTATAAAAGAAATAAAATGAAAATTAACTAAAACAAAAAAGAGGGACAAAGGAGGGAGATTCTTGGTAAAAACTCCTCACTTGGTATTATTGTTTATACTATCCATAGCTGATAAACTTTTTGGTCATCAAAACCCCATAGGAGGATGGAATTTATGTGATGAAAAAAATCATATTTTCATCTATCCAAATCTACTCAGTTATAATTATTCATGGATCACCTTTTACTATAATTCTTCATGTCCACACCCATTTAAATGTAATGTAAATCATAAGGTGGTGGAGAAAGGTTGATGTGTGGAGAATTATTATACTTTTACAATGTTTTTGAGGCTTATTGATCTTCTAGTGGAATCTCATGTAATGTTTCTAAGTCATGTTCAAAAAAAGGTTCGTCAATAAATAATTCAGATTTTATAGAATTAAAATAGGTTGAGTTCAAATTAAAATCCACCATTCATATATACTATAAAATTATGTATCTATATGAGTATCCACTGGTTACTCTTCTGATGACATGCCTTCATCAAGTTGATGTTCAGGATGATGTTAAGGTTTTATATGATTCACCATAAATCCTTGACTATCTTTATATTAAGACAACTCTTGGGCACGTAATACATTTTTCATGACTAATTGTCTGCTTTTATCATTAATAGGATACAAGTATATTTCATATTCTCTATCCACTAGTGTGTCATATTCCATGGTATATCTAATAAGGTTATCAAAAAATTATTCCTCCATCTATATTTCTTCATTTTGAGAAGGATATTTTATAATTTCTGAATCTAATTTCTCTTCAATGGGGCAACCCTGGATTGTTCTTTATTGTCCTCCAGGATGCACATCGGTTGGGATAAGTATGAAAAATAAAAAATAGGGATATTAGAAAATAATTAAACTTTCAAGAATTTAAAATGGAATGAATTCAGTTCATTGGTATGTTTATCTCTAACAATTCAATATTAAGGTCATTTTATAGGTATAGTACCTCTTTAACATTTTCTATTTTCAATGAGGGTGATAGTCAGCACTTATATTTTCCTCAAAAATTTGGTCACCCTATTAATCATTATCATCTTGGGTCTGGAACTATTCTAATCATGTGATTTCATTTACAATATACGGTATATCAGTAGAAAATTGTTTTTCTATGAAAATAAAAAAATGTGAAGTTTAAAAATGAGAATCTGTTAATAATTTGAGCATGAATATTCTTTTCTTTGTATACTATCTTTGGTTATACGTGTTATATAGTGCATAGTGTGAGATACTATGATTCCAAAAAATCACCCTCTTATTCTTAAATATATTCTTTCGAAAAATAAGGTTTATAAGTCTTCAACTTATAATTTATTCTTTTTTCAGTATTCTCTTTCAGAATAGTGGTTATTACTGCTTACAAACAACCCAATGCCTTTATCATTTCAATTTAATACTTCAATTTTTGGTTTTATTTCACTTTAAAGTACTTCATCGTAGATGGTAGATTTGAATTTCCATCAGTGTAAAATCTTATTCAATTTGATAGTTTAAGGTCCAGTGTTGTTGATGGTATATAGGTTCGTTCATGAAGTAAAATATATCCTCCCACCCATTGGTGTATGATATAGGTTTCTCCTACTAGAATGGTACATGGAAAATAATCTCATGGTTTTCCTATAGGAATGTGAACTGGTAATATTGGAGAGGATAAAATAAATAAGGACCCCTATATGATTGGTATCCTATATTATATAAAAAAATTAAATAAGAAACCAAAAAACAAAGACATGCCAAAAAAACAAATTAAAAATGTGTTTAGATATTGAAAAAAACAACTGACCATCTAGAAATGGAACCAAGTTAATCATACTCTGAAACAGACTATGGTAAAATCGAATTTTTAATACATCAAAACATATCCAAGTGAATTACTTGGGTTATCTCTTGTGGAGTATGGTTTTGGAGTTTTATTATCCAATCACTGATGTATTTTCAATTATGTTTTCCAAATTTGGATGTAAAGATGAAAAATGATGTAGATGTTTGTGATGTATGTAATCAATGAAGTAAAATGGGAATACAAGATGTAAGGAATGAAAGAAAGAGACACAACTCTAGATTCACCTATGTTATCCTCCATTTTCTCACAACCTTGACCCTTCAATTTTATTCTCTATGTGTACCAATTTTTTACAAACAACATTACTATATAAATTGTGTGAATAAACATAACACTCTTAGAGAATATCCTAAGTGGTCATATCATCAATCTCTTAAATGGGTCACAACCATGTTCCTATAATCTATTCAAATAAATTCCCCCACCATACAACATTTATTTGAGAAAAGGGAGATGAAGGGATTTTCTACTGTACAAAATACAATTAGATGGTGAGACATGAGGTATAATGACTTCATTATCCTCTCACTTTCCAAATATCCTACGAATAAATTATAAGTAATCATGTTGAGTTCATAGACTCTATATTATAAGTTTATATTGGATATGTGATCCTCTAGTCATCCTCTTATCATCGATGAGTGCTTTTCAGGTCAAAGGACATTACAATGGGTGAGAAACACACATAACAAGTGGAGTGAAAGAAAAACATGATTAAATAGAATAAAAATTCATTCAGTTAAAAAAAATATAAATTAATTTCAACAGAAACCTAACATTAAATTGGTTGGAGATGAATACTTATAATTGGGGTTAAAGATAATTATTTATAGATAATGATCTTCTTCTTCCTTTCATTAAATGTAATGGACATTGGGTTTCTGATTCATTGGATGGGTTCCATTTTCATATCATAATTTATAATGATAGATTTACATGATTTTCAATCCAAATATTATAATTAGGAAAATTCCTCCCATTATGGAGTTTAGGAATATATGAGAAAAAATAATGTAAAATTGTTTCTGAACACTAAAACTCTAGTGGAAATCTTCAAAATATTCCCACGAAAATTTGTTCTTTTATATCATTGGTGTAGTGAAAATGAGTGATTCTCAACATCATGTGAAGAGGGATATTAGAATTGAACAGCCTTCTAAGTGGACCCATTGGATTAAAATTTTGGATTTACACAGGCTTGTTAAATATGGACTGGGATTTTAAATAATAACATTTTTCAGTGATCTTACTCTTCATAATCTTGTCGATCTTTACATGGTCACCTAAATAAAGGGAAAAATAAATGATTGAAAGTATTTTTAAAAATACATTACCAGACTTCTAAAATTAAACTTCGCTTGTGTCATCTCCTTCATAGCTCAAACAACCCTCTCCCATGATCCAATATATGGGGGAGATTAAATCAAATTCTTTATATATTTTAGACAAGAACCTCAAGTTGATTTTCTAGTGTTCACATGGAAAAATACATGGAGACATTGTGGTCTATGTGGACTTAAAATATGGTTATGACTTATAGTTTAATCACTTATCAGTTGTTCACTTGAATTTATTCTAGAGTGAGATTTGGTAGGGAAATATTTGATTAAATATGGTGGTGCAAGAGTATCTTTAAAGGCACACAACCATAGACTATGTGTGGTTCATTAATTAAAATATTGGGGGATATATCTACAGGTGCATATTCAATAAGGTTTCATGATTTTTATTTCATAGTCATGATCGATAAGCTTTGGGATCTCGATTTTATTCCAAATTTGTGATGGTGAGATTCGGGGGAATCAGGATTTTTCATCAACTGTACTCAAATTCTATCACCGATCATCTTCTCATTCTTAGTAGGCACAACATTTTGTTTTTGGTGTAGAAAAATATCATTAGTGGTTAGAAGGTGCGGTGGAAGTAGATCATGGGTTGTGGTTGGTGTTGTCATTATTGTTTCAGCCATGCTTCAGCTAGGTGGCATGAGTGTTTCTTTTTTATAGTGTCCATCTTTGCTATTATCCTCTAGTGGGAATAAGAAAATAGTTTATTCATGGAATAGAATCACCCTAGTTGATCCTCAACATGCCTAGTTATTCTTTTCATTGGTTGTATTCTACAATATGGTCAGTGTAGATTATCCATATCTATAATCAATGGAGAATGTTTTCAATCATTGAGAAGGGTCATAGCTCAGGGTGGGATATCTAGTTCATCAAAAATCATTCTTAAATTTTCATCTGGTTTGGCTTGTGTTCACCTGTAAAGGATATTCGTGGTAGATTGGGTTCACAGTATCTTACACTACCTTGAATATATTGTAGGTTAAGTGTTCATGAAGAGGAAGGTTGAAGATGTGGTAGGTTTTAGTTGGTGAATGGACATTCACATCGAAGATGTGGGCTCATAGAAACATAAGTGACCTAAAGAATTGTTATGGTTACTTTTCATCTGATCATGGGTGTTTGGTTGGTATACTAACAATGAGGGTGCAATTAGTTCATTCCGTTTTATAATTTTCTAACACTATCACTTTATGTTTTTCAGGAATGGTCAATTATTGGAAAGGTCACTTAAGTGACCAAGCTTCATTCATGCACCCATGTACAGCCTGAATAAGTTTTTTAAAGATACTAATCACCAACATTTTGATGTACAAAATTTTTCCAAAAAAATCATTAAATAATAAAACATTTGAATTAT
Organism: Viscum album; assembly: GCA_963277665.1. Classification (NCBI taxonomy): domain Eukaryota; kingdom Viridiplantae; phylum Streptophyta; class Magnoliopsida; order Santalales; family Viscaceae; genus Viscum; species Viscum album. The sequence goes on from OY728163.1 coordinate 1,659,007,695, forward strand.
ATATTATGTCCTTTAAAAAATAAGTATGTTTTTTCCAAATATTAATTTTTTTCATCCATTCAAAAATAAAATATTCAAAACCATCAATTAATTCAAAATAATTTCTTTTTCATTTTTCCAACTAATTATTATTTGAAAATAAAATCAATTTCCACTAGGAAAGTTCAAACACATTAAAAATCCTTGATCATCATTTCAAAATTAAAATTAAAATTTTATAGAACAATTTAAATTTCAACTTCAAATTAAAATATTTATTTCATTAAATTCAAAAAATGAATGAAAGAATTAAATTACAAAATTTTAATCCATTTAAAAATTCAATTCAATATTAAATATTTACATATATAAATTTATGTTTTAAAATCAATTTTAATTTCAATTTTATGGATACTTAAATCAAATTACAAGGATGAATAAAACTTTAAATTATTAAATAATTAACTTTACATGTAATTGTCCAAATCACTTTGTTCACAAAATCTTTATTTTCTCAAGAAGTGGATTAAAATTTTATTAATTAGCAATGAAATATAGAAAAAAAATGTTAAAATTTTTAGATTACACCAATTTACAATTCCAACAATCATCCAAAACAATTTGAAGGAGAGTAGAGACCATTATTTCCCAAAATTAAAAATCAAATAGTTTCAATAAATTACCCAACTACAACATAATAAGAGAGTTAAATAAATAATTATAATGATCTAGAAACACGTAAAGGTTTTTTAGTAGCATAATTTTTGATTAAATAAGGTTTTCTTATGACTTTTCCATTCCTTATGGTTTTGAAAATCAAAAACACTCTATCTTAAGGTAAATTTCATTTCCCCTATATTTTATATTTTATAAGGAAACAATTCCTTCCCCAATGAAATTTATCCTTACCTTGTTTTCATTGTTCTTGTCATAATTTATCTAAACCTAAATAATTTTTTTTCTGAGTATAAAATTCAGTTTCATATCTAAAACCGTGGAATCTTATAAATACTTAGATATAGAGCATTCTATTTTCAGGACCCAAATTCAGGATCTGAATTCTTTTAAATCCAGACTCCAAATTATTTGAATTCAGACTCCAAACATTCTGAGTTCAGACTCTGAATTCATTGAATTCAGACTCCAAACATTTTGAGTTCAAACTCTAAATTCTTCTAAATTCAGACACCAAACATTCTGTGTTAGGACTCTAAATTCATCTGAATTCAGACTCCAAACTTTCTAAGTTCAGACTCCTAATTCGTTGAATTTAGACTTCGAACATTATACGTTTAGACATAGAATTCAATGAATTCAGACTATGAATTCTTATGATTCCAGACTCCAAATTCTTATGAATTCAAACTCCAAATTTCCTTTAAATTCAGATTCGGTAATTCTATAGAATTCAGTTTCTGAATTCTATTGAAGATAGAATCTGAATATTTATGTATTATAGACAACGAATGGTTTTTTTGGTTTGACTCATAAATTTTATTAGACTTAGAAAAATGGATTCGGTTGAGTAACCATATTTTACATACTCTTGTTTGAGTTATAAAATTATTTCGTGTATTCTATTTCTAACCAACCGTTCTTTGAGTGACATGTGTACAGGTCCCTCCAAAATTCAAAGATAAATATGACTATTGGATGATGGAGAAGACCGTTGAAGATGTGCCTATAAATTTGAGTTCATTTTAACGACCTTAAAAACAGTTGATCAATCTAGAGATTACATACTTCTGAAGTGATTTCTTGAGAGAAGGGCCTTTATTGCCTTGTCTATACTGAACATCTTGTTCAGAATTGATTTCTGTGACTATGAATGTTATTGATTACATTCGAGGGCTTCCGGGGATATAAAGATAGAGGTTCTGACTACTGTGAAGTTGAGGTCTTGTGGGGATAGCAAGACAGACTCTGATATTTGTATCGAGGGCTTACCCAGTTGTAGGTAAGACAGACTTTCATAAAACAATAAATCAAGGGATCTTTATCCAAGGTTGTGGGATACCCTACACTTTTGGTTAAAAGATTTAATACATGTTACTTGTATTGTTTTAAGTTTGTTTTCCACTTCATTTTGGTTTGTTAAGGAAAGTAAAACTATCTTATACTTTCTTATACTTGTACTCTAATTAGTAATATTCTATACACTCTAAGGTAGAATCTTTATCTCTGTAAACCTTTCTTAAGATTCATTTCTGGACCACATTTCTAGAATCATGCAAGTTTGTAGAACTAAGAGGTTTTGTTAATTTACCTTGTTCAACATTGTTATACATTACCATCTTTAAAAGTTATAAAAGAGTTTTTAAAGTATAAAATTCAAACTCTCTTGTAATTGAGCATCTAAATCATTATTTTAATCCATAAATTGGTATCAGATATAACACCCCAAGAATTCATAGTACATTATTTCTTCAAAGTAATGCAATAACTTTCACTACACGCAACACTGAGTTCAAGCACACCATGCCATACCAAACTAGTCGTTCAAAATAGGTTATGAATAGTATTAACTGAATTTTGAACTTTATATAATATTTATAATTTTATAGTCCATATTATGAGTTTCTTAGACATAAATTAATAACAAATTCATTTTTTTCAGATAAAAGAATTATTTTTCCAAAAATGAAATTTTACCGCCTTTTAATGGAGAAACATTTTTAAATCCAATATTTGAAACGTTTATATATTCAATTTGAAAAAATAATCTTCTTCTATAGAATTGGGAAATAATAATTTAGTTTCAATAAATTTTTGGTTTTTTCTAAAAACTTTCATATTTGGATGAATAGTGAAAAATACTATATTTTAACTGAAAACAACTTTTTTAATCAAAATAATTTATAGTGTTGAATTATAAATTTTAATGGTTTGTAATTATAATTAGATTATATTTTTACCATTTAATCGAATGGTGGTCATTTTATATAATTTCACTTTGAAATTGGACATAAACAAGTGTCAATCTTTTGATAGTTATTATTTCTTAAAAATATGCTTTTTGGTTTTGACAACGAGAATTAATTTTAAATTAATTAATGAAACTTAAATGTTTTAAAATTGGTAAAACAGAATTAATTTTTGAGTTCGGAATATCAAAATTTTCTTAGGGTGGATTTCTGATATTTTTCTAAAAACATTCCATGTTTTATGAATAGTGAAAAAAGTAAGTTGTTTAAAACTGACATTTTATTATAATAATTATTTCTTTTATTTAAATTTATTTTAGGTCAAAATAGATACATGATTCCTATATAAGTTTAATGTAATTCATTGGAGTCAGTTTATAATAATTTTATATATGTAAAAATTTTATCGAACTTTTTACCATCGTTTACCCACCTCGTAGGAACATTTGCAAATTTGCATAAAACTTAATTTTACCACTTCTGTGAATTGAATTACAAAAATATGAGAGACATGGTTAATATCAATAAGTAAAATTTGGTTAAATGCATTGAAAATAATTGTTGGTGAATAGTATCTTTTAACTTGTATTTACCACAGATAAAGGTACATAGGATAATTCAAGGTTAAGAGAATATTATAATAATACACAATTACCTTTAACACTTGTCCTAAATTATTGGATGAGTCATGGACGAACATGGACATCCTTGGGGCGATTTTGGGACCCCATGGAGCCACTTATGAATGATAATGACACATTATTTTAATTAACATAATGTAACGACAAAAATGAAATAAACAAATATCTTTTAGTAAATCAATTGTTACTTTGGGTTATATAAGTCCTAATTTAGACTATAAATATTAATTGTAAAGATAAAACGATTTCATACATAATGGTATTTTATTTATATATTTTAGAAATTAAATAATTTAATGTATTTATGAGGCAATGATGATGTAGTAATTACCTTATCAATGAAAATTTAAAATAATTGATATTATAAATATCCAAATAAATGTAATTTGAGACTTTTTATTAATTACACTAAATTTATAGGTTAATATGAAATGTTAGGGTTTATTAAAAGAATTTATTTTGAATTAATAATTCTGTTATGAATTTAACAAAAACAAAATAGCAAATTGCGTCAAAATTGATATAAAAGACTTTTTAATACAAATATTATATTATTAATTGAAATTCTATTCCTAAAAATATAAGGATTGGAAAAAAGTCTTTAATAATATTATATATGTAACTAATGAACTACTTGATGTTCTCTTGGATTTTTATAGTATGTTTATTAACCATATAATATAAAAATACGAATAGAAATGGTAAATGTCAATCTAATTAATTAAGAGTTAAATCCAAAAGTTGAGGCTAATATAGTGACCCAAACCTATCTAAAACCTATTTTTTGAGTAGTTTTAGACCCATCCCCACCTTAGTCTAGAAATAAATAATTTTTGAGCCATTAGAAATCGAAAATTATTTTATTATAAAATAATATTTCAATCTTTTCCTAAGGCTCCCCTCACTCCTCTTATAACCGAGCACATCCCCTTCTCCCAAATTCACTCCTCCAATGCAATTTTTCTAGGCCATCCCCTACCCAAATATCCTCTCAACTATCCTCCCTTCATTCTATATACCTTAATTTATTCATAAATCCAGCCTATGGAGACTTTTTGATCAAATCAAAAGGAATGACCCGAAGAAGAGGTAAATATTTCTTCACCTCTTTCAAGTTCCTTTCTTATTCCACTTGTACTTTATTTGTTGTTTCCATTCTAAAATAATAACTCCAGTATCGTTTATATACTTTGATGTTATTATAAATATGGTACAACCATATTCATTATTCTATCCATCCTTTGAATGACATGTCACCATACGTGCAAACGTACGGCTTACCGTCTCCACGTCGTGGTGTAATTGTTATTCAATACATTATTGTTTGGATGGGTATAATAATGATGTGTAATTGATGTAAATAATAAATATAATGTGATAATGATTCTTTATATATGATATAACATCCAATTATATATTATTTTAATTTCAAAAGAATGATATTGTCACTCGTGCATACGTACGGATTATCGTCTCCATGAACACGATGTGATTCATTCCCCATCGTATCCATTCAAGACTAATTTTCATTACATGATTAAAAATAATGTTTAAAGACATAATATCATTATTAATATGAATAAGATACATCCTATACATAAAAAACATTAATTATTTAATAAATCATATATAGGATAATGAATCAGTTAACACCCAAGACGACGATAATACTAACATATTATTAACAAAGCAATGTTAAAAGATCATAAATGATATCATATTAATGTATATGATTATTGTATAATTTAATAACAATTATTTCACCATTATATAGGAGTTTCACATACCCTAGACCAAGTAAAAGTACAAGATAATGGTTATTTTTACAATCACTTTTTTATCCGATGTTGTTTATAAGTAATAATCTATTGCGACCTCTTTATCATCCAAATCCATGTTTCATAAAAATGTATTTCAAAAAAAAATTCTATTTACTAGAAAATGGGGTAAAATCATTTATACCCTTATTTGACCTTATATGTTTTGAAAGGAATCTTTCCGCCATTTTCTAAACAAGGTGCGTTTTGTCCTTTTCGACAAATTTAAGGAAAGAATGTTTTTTTAACTTATACGGCGTGTGCAGCTATTTTATGCCATTATAACATAATTGATGCTTCCCTTAATATCTTATAAGAATATTTTCAAAATAAATTCTTTCTTTATAATTATGTGGATCTTAAATGATTTGAAAACAAAAATAGATATTTCTCTCAAATAGTTTTGATTTCATCTACGTCAACATCATTTGATAAATTTTACACTTGTTTGAAGTTGATTTGTCATAATAAAAATCTTCTAAATTGTATTTAAGGTTTCATGATTTTTTTGACTATGTATGAGTTATTTTTATTCCATTCATGGTTTATGATTAAAGTATTGACATTTCGTATGCTAGTTTTAATACGAATGTTTATGTTATATTTCAACCTCTTCTTAAGATGAATGTGTTGGATTAGTATGTTATGGGTTGGGGACTGGTAAAAGTAATCCCTATAGGTTGGGGTCTGGTTATAGCAGACCCTCTGGGTTGGAGTCCGGTTACAGAGGCTCTCTGGGTTGGAGTCTGATTACAGTGTCTCTCCATGTTGGATTCTGGTTACAGAGGCTCTCCGGGATCGAGTCTGGTTACAGAGGCTCTCCAGGTTTGGGTCTGGTTACAGTTAGCCCATAGGTCTTGGCATGAGGCCTTGACTCCCAAATTAAATCATGGTATTATACATTACCTCATTATGAAATTAGTTATTACATGTGATTATACGACTATAAGAATATCCTTTGGCATGTTTATATGGTAATGTTGATTTATTTTTTCCATATTATGATCAATTTTATGTTTAAAAGGCTATTGTTTTTATTACACATAATGCCTTAAATGTTTATAGCTTCCACTAAATTATTTCCCCTTACTAAGCATCTGATATCACCCCATTCTTATGTTTTATTTTCCTAGGATCCTAAGAAGTGTTTTTTTAGATGCAGGGTTATGTTAAGGAAACAGTGGAATTCTCAAAGGATTTTTTTGTGTTGTATGTTAGAAAGTGTAATGTAACGTTCATGTATGTAATATATTTTCCAAGATACTTAAACTGATCAGTCTTTTGCGACTTGATTCCTTGTAACCATGCCAATGTATTAAAATAATGCACTCACTCCGGGAATATAGGTTCGAGGCATTACATTTCGTATCAGAGGAAGTTTAGCAATAACCTTGGAAACAAGATTTATATAAACACTAATTAAATCACATTACCCTAAGATAGACTTTGAGGATTAGTATAGAATAACATCCTATAATTTTGGAAATGTAGAGATTTTGTGAGTTTTCCAAGAAAATACATCCATGACTGGATACAGGAGGGTAGAGGCGTCTCTGTCACAGATGTACCTAGAGGTAAAACATGAAAACACCGCTTTGAGCTAGACTCGAACGAGAACTGGTGCACGAAAACAGGCCTTGTTTCATTCTTGGTTATGAAACGCTTGGGGGATATTCTTAGGATAATTATCATTTTCATTACAAATCATTATGATGTTATTTAAAAGTATATACCTTCTCAAAGAAAATATTTTTATGATTATGAATTATATCCATAAACTGTTCAATTTACGTTAGGTACTTTAAAATTTTGGAATTATTCATTGCAATTCATAAACTAACCTAGTGTATGTCATTTTATAGAAATGGTGCCCAGTAGAAGGAATGTGAAATTCAGAAATACGTATGATCCAAAGAGTAAGAGGGATCATATATATTCATGGTATTAAGCCAATATTTAGAAGGGAATTAGTCTCCCATGTATTCTCAACATATGAAGAAATAGTATCATGTGTTAATAAGATAAGTAAATAATTATCTGAGTCCTACGGCTTTGAAGGGAAGCATGATAAGAAAAAGATGGAAGAGAGAAAGATGGATAAAGGGAAGAGGGAATAGAAGGATTTTCCCATATGTGATAAATGTGGAAAGAATCACCTTGGTAAATGCTTGAAGGGAATGGGAGTTTCATATAAGTGTGGAGAAAAAGGACACCAAGTATGTGATTTCAAGGGTAAGAAAAAAGTTTCAAACATACAATTCTTCATCTACATGGAGTTGGGACACTACATGAATCAATGTCCAAATCATCAGAGTATACCCTAAATTTTTCTATTTGATAATAATAAAGTTATGACACTACCGAAGATAAACAGAAATGATTATATTTCTTACGTTTTTATTAAATTATTGTGTCATTTTAGTATTGTATTAATGATGTACATGTTATAAGAATTATAGAGTATATAAGTATTGTATTGTAGTACTATTTCATTAGGGACATGAGATTGTGTGGAACCAAGAAAAGTGACTCCATAGCAGGTTAATGTTTTGGAAAATATATTATTGAGAGAAAGATAAACCATAATATGGTTCTGATACTGAGATAGTGATTTTGGAATAATACATGATTGATTTGGATAAATTAAATTGGATATTCATAACACCCTTGAAACAGATTAATGAGTTTTATATTGCATCATTGTTGGAGTTTACAACATTTTTTGATAGAAGGAGTATATCTAGTATAATATAAAGAATAAGGGATCATGAATGTAATCAATAAGGTTTTATGGTAATTCATGACGTTCCATTGTTTTAAAAGAATACATGATGAAGTTGTTCACATGTTATTACATGGAAAAAAAGATCTTCATTGTGTTTACCTTCCTTATAAATTTTGTACTGTGAGTTTGGACAGAATTATTTTGGATAATTCTAGTTTGAGATTATTTTTGGATTGCCATAAAAGGGACAACCTGGAGGTTGGGTGGTAACCCATCGTGTCTGTCAAGGCCGTGAGACATGAACCCGCAACCGAAGGGCGACAAGGGTGTATCACCTACTACTGGCCCACGTGATGTCCTGGATTGAATCATGTAGTTTTTTTAAAAGGTCTTGTAGATGAATTATAAATTCATTTTTTTTGAACCCTATACAGACAGGATAAATAGAATATTTTTTTAAGTTCTATTATCTTTTAGAGTGAAAGGTGAGTTTGTGGTGGAAATTAGTTAAAGGATGGAACTCTACTTGTAAAGTATATTTTATTTTTTCTCATATTCTATGAAGAAATTAATTCATAAACATTAGGTAAGGTATCATAAAACTAAAAATGTGTTACCCTATTACCTTATGTTTTCTTGAACCGATGATATTTTAAATCATCATATATTGAAGGCTTTGGGGCCGTCAATTCTACAAATGGTTGTGACTGATGACCTCAATCACTCACTATAAATATTAACATTTTCCTCCAATTTTTTGTCTCGAATTTCCACCAATGTTCTTCTAATCGAGATCATAATTTTTTGGTGACTTTTTCATTCCCCTTTTCCTCTTATTAAGTCTAAATTTTATTAACCCAATTTCCGATGTGGGTTTTCCCACTAAGGTACTTTCTATTTTCAGCATTTTCTTTTCGAAGAAAATTTTCCAATTGAGAGGATGCAATTTATTGAAGGATGGGATAAAGAAACACCCAAACATTTCATAGTATGTTATCTCTTCAAAGTAATGCAATAACTTTCACTACATGAAACACTGAGTTCAAGCGCACCATAACTTACCAAACTAGCCGTTCAAAAGCGGTTATGAATTGGATTAACTGAATTTTGAACTTTATATAATCCTTATAATTTTTGAATCCATATTATGAGTTTCATAGAGATAATTTAAGAACAAATTCATTTTCTTTTCAGAAAAGAGAATTATTTTTCAAAAAATGCAATTTTATCACATTTTAATGGTGAAACCTTTTTAAATCAAATATTTGAAAATTTTATATATTAAATTTGAAAAACTAAACATCTTATTTAGAATTGGGACATAATAATTTAGTTTCAATAAATTTTTTGTGTTTTTCTGATAACTTTCATATTTGGGTGAATAGTTAAAATACTATATTTTAACTTAAAACAACCTTTTTAATAATAAATAATTTATAGTGTTTAATTATACATTTTAATTGTTTTGAAGTACAATTATATTATATTTTTTCCATTTAATACAATTACAGTCATTGAATGTAATTTCACTTTGAAATTGGACATAAACAAGTGCCAATATTTTGATAGTTATTATTTCTTAAAAATAAGATTTTTGGTTTTGACAACGGGAATTAATTTTAATTTAATTAATGAAACTTATATGTTTTGAAATTGGTAAAATTTAATTCATTTTGGGATTAAGAATATCAAAATTATCTTAGGGTATATTTTTGATATTTTTCTAAAAACGTTCAATTTTTAATGAGTTGTGAAAAACACTGAGTTATTGTATAGAACTGTCTTTTTATTTAAATAATTATTTTTTAATTTAAATTTATTTTTTGTATAAATAGATAAATAATACCTATAAAGTTAAATATAATTCATTTGAGTCTATTTGTAATAATTTTAGATATATAAATGTTTATTGAACTTTTTACCGTCTTTTACCCACCTCCCAGGAGCATTTACTAATTTGCATAAAAATTAATTTTACCGCTTCTGTAAATTTAATATAAAAAATAAAAGAGACATGGTTAATATCAGTAAGTAAAATGTGGTTCAATAATATGAAAATAATTTTTTTGGAATAGTAACATTTGACTTTTATTTAAAGCGGATAAAGTTAAATAGGGTAATTCAAGGTAAAAAAGAATATTATAATAATAAAATATTACCTTAACACTTGTCATAACATTATTTGATGAGTCATGGCTGAACATTATCATCCCTGGGTCTATTTTGGGACCCCATTTAGCCACTTATAAATGATAATGACACTTCATTTTAATTAACTTAAAGTAAAGGCCAAAATGACATAAACAAATATCTTTTAGTAATAAAAAATTTACATGGGGTTATATAAGTCTTCTTTTAAAATATAAATTTTCATTGTAAATATAAATAGATTCACTAAATAATGGTATTTTATTTATATTTTTTAGACATTAAATAATTTAATTTATTTATGACACAATGATGATGCAGTAATTTCCTTATTAATGAAATATTAAACTAATTGATATTATAAATATTCAAATATATGTAATTTGAGACTTTTTCTAGATTACACTACTTTTATATGTTAATAGGACATATTAGGGTTGATTAAATGAATATTTATCAACGTAATAAATCTGTTATGATTTAAAAAACAAAATAGAAAATAGTGTCAAAATTGACATAAAAGAGTTTTTTAAAAAATATAATATTATAAATTGATTTTCTATTCCTAAAAATCTAAGGATCGGCCAAAAGACTTAAATAATATTATATATGTCATTAATAAACCACTTCATGTTCTCTTGGAAGTTTATTCTATGTTTATTAATCCTATAATATAAAAATAAAAAGAGACAAGGTAAATGTCAAACCAATTAACTAAGAGTTAAATATAAAAGATGAGGTTAATATAGTGACCCAAACCTATCTAAAAACTATTGGTTCAGTCATTTTCGACCCATACCCACCTTAGCCTCAAAATTAATTATTTTGGATCTTTTAGAAACCGAAAATGATTTTATTATAAAATAATATTTCAATCTTTTTCTAAGGTTCCCCTCACCCCTCTTATAAAAGGGCACTTCTCATTCTGTCAAATTCACTCCTCCAAAGCCATTTGGCTCATCCATCCCCCTAATCAAATATCCTCTAAACTATCCTCAATTCATCATCATATCCTTAATTTAGTCATAAAGGCAAACTGAGGAGCCCTTTTGATCAAATCAATTGGAATAACCCGAAGAAGAGGTAAATATTTCATCAACTCTATCAAGTTCCTTTCTACTTCCACTTCCTATTTATTTCTTATTTCCATTCTAAAATAATAAATCCAGTATCTTCTATATACTATGATGTTATTATAAATATGGTACAAACATATTCATTATTCTATCCATCCTTTGAATGACATGTCAACATACATGCGTACATACGGCTTACCGTCTCCACATCGTGGTGTAATTTTAATTCAACACATTATTATTTGGATGGGTATAATAATGATGTGTAATTGATGTAAATAATAAATATAAACTTGATAATGATTCTGTATATATGATTTACCATCCAATTATATATTATTTTAATATCAAAAGAATTATATTTTTGCTCGTGCGTACGTACAGATTACCATCTCCCCAAACGCGATGAGATTCATTCCCCTTCATATCCATTCAAGACTAAATTTTATTATATGATTAAAAATAATTTTTAAAGACTTAATATCATTATGAATATGAATAATATAAATTCTATATATAACAAACATTACTTACATTACAAATCATATAATGGAAAACAAATCAGTTAACACATGAAACGACGATAATACTAATATATTATTAACAAAGCAATGTTAAAAGATCATATATGATATCATATTAATATATATGATTCTTGTATAATTTAAAAACAATTATTTCACCACTATTCTAGAGGTCAAACTACCCTTAACCAAGGAAATGAACAAGGTAAGGGTTAATTTTACAATCTCTTTATTATCTGAGGTTGTTTATACGTGATTATCTACGGGACCTCTTTATCATCCACATCCATGTTTCTTAAAAATGTATTTCAAAACATTTTTAATATTTTCTAGAAAATGGGGTAAATTAATTTATACCCTTTTTTAACATTATATGTTTTCAAAGGAATCTTTCCTTTATTTTCCAAACAAGGTGCTTTTTGAACTTTTCGACAAATTTAAGGTAAGAATGTCTTTTTAACTTATACGGTGGGTACGACTATTTTCCACCATTATAAAATCATCAAAGCTTCCCTTAAAAGATTATAATAATATTTTCATAATAAATGTTTTCTTTATAATTATGTGACTCTTAAATGATATCAACATAGAAAGAGATATTTCTCTAAAATAGTTTTGATTTCATCTATCTCAACATCCTTTGATAAATTTTACCCCTGTTTGAAGTTGATTTATTAAGATACAAATATTCCATATGGTATTTTAGGTTCCATGATATTTTTAACTATGGATGAGTTATTATTATTCCATTCATGGTTTATGGTTAAATTATTGACTTTTCTTATGATAGTTTTAATACAAATTTTTATATTATATTTCAACCTCTTCTTAAGATGAATGTGTTGGACTAGTATGTTATGGGTTGGGGACTAGTAAAAGTAAGTCCTCTAGGTTGGGGTCTAGTAACAGCAGACCCTCCAGGTTGATGTATGGTTATAGAGGCTCTCCAGGTTGGAGTCCGGTTGCAAAGGCTCTTCGGGTTGGATTTCGGTTTCAGAGGCTCTCCAGGATGGAGTCTGGTTACAGAGGCTCTCCGGGTTAGGGTTCCATTACAATTAGCCCATAGGTCTTGGCATGAGGTCTTGACACAAAAATTAAATTCTAGTACTATACATTCCCTCATTATGTAAATAGTTATTACATGTTATTATTCAACTTGTATAATCTCCATGTGTATGTTTATATGGTAATGATTGATTTATTTTTTCCATATTATGTTCAGGTTTGTGTTTAAAATGTTTTTGTTTTTATTACACATATTGCCTTTAAAGATTATAGCTTCCACTAAATTATTTCCCCTTACTGATTATCTGAGCTCACCCCTTTCTTATGTTTTATTTTTCCTGGATCCCAAGAAGTGATTTATAGTTGAGATACAGGGTTGATCTAAAAGAACAATGGAATTCTTTAAATATTTTTTTGTGTTGTATGTTAAAAAGTGTAATGTAACGATTATGTATGAAATCTATTTTCCAAGATTGCTAAACTGATCGTTCTTTCGGGACTCGATTCCTTGTAATCATTCCAATGTATTAAAATAACGCATCGCCTTTGGGAATCTAGGTCTGGGGCGTTACATCAGAGGAGGTATCTGCAATACTTATATTCACATATAAGTTTTATTTCTCAAGTTTTACCTTGTTCTATATTTTCCTTTCTTAGGATATTTTTATCCTTTTTTACAAACTTTTATTACTGAAAAGTTTGTGTGGAAATAGTTTTTTCCTTGAGATGGAAGGAATGAATGTTTGTTCAATTGACAATATTAATCCTACTAGACTGCCTATTTTTAATGGGAGTGATTATGAATATTGGAGAGATTGTATGAATACTTTTGTTATTAACATTGGAGTGCAAAACATTTTTATGCTTACTGGAGATTATAAGATTTATAATAAGGTAGTTGAAACTTTTACTAATCAAGATATGTCATAATATCAACTAAACTAAAAGGTACACATTACTTTTTTGTCTTCCATGACTAGGAATATATATTGCCAGATTTATTCTTGTGAAGCTAAAAATTGTAATTAGAAGAAGCTTGAAGTAACTCACTTTAGAAATTCCAAATTTATTGAAACTAGAAGAGCTATGCAAAGAGGTGAGTTCCATGGTTTTTTATTTCCTTATGGAGAACCTATATGTAAGGTACAACAGAGATTTATGGCTATTTTCAAAAGCTTAAAATCCATGGGTGGAAAAGGTTTAGTTGAGGAGGCACTTGTAGACAAGATTATAGACATCATTCCTAATGAGTGGGAATCCAAGAGAATAGGTATAGATGAGAATAGGAAAGTCTTGTAGATTACTCTTGGTGAACTTTTTGGAACTATTCTTCAACATGAGACTAGAATGAAGAGAGATGATGACAGTGTTAAGAAGAAGAATGGGAATTTAAGTGTTGCTTTTACAACCTTCGCTAATCATATGAAAGCCAGACTCTTGAGAGAGATACAAGATCTAAATCGAAGAGGGTCACTGTATTATCTCAATCATGTTAAAGTTAATATTCTAAGAATTAACTAGATAATCTTTCTTAAAGGATGAACAAGATAGTTTAGTAGAATGACTTTCAGTATAGATACAAGAATAAAGAAAGGATAGATAATAAAGACTTTGAAATCACTTGTTATGAATGAAAAGTGGCTGGGCATATAAGGCCATATTTTCATATGCTTAAGAGAAAATATTGAAATAAAAATCATTCTGATAGGAATAGAAAAATGTATTACAAAGCTAAAGCTAAAAATGTTTTGAAAGCTAATGACACCTGTTGTGCCAGTGGTGGAGACTCTTATGAGGAATCCTCTGATTACGAATCTTCTGGATAGAAGAATATTGTTTTAAAAGCCAGACTACCTATTGAAAATAATTATTTAATGGAAAGGTACACAATGTTTAACCCATCACCAATGTATCCTTGAATTCTAATTATAGTGATAGTAAATACTATGAATCCTCAGATGAAGAATCTTTTTCTGATGAAGATAATACTTGACATAACTTTAAAGAAGTTTTTCAGGTTTGCTAAGCTCCTAGTGAATGAAGTCTTAAAGTAAAGAAAAATCTTGATAAGGAAAATTCTAGGATCTCTATTCTTACTACGGAAATATAAGATCATTCTAAATATATTGATAAAAAACCCCTGATTTTGAAATTATTTCAAAAAAACCTAAAGGAAGTTAATTCTGAGAAGGATAGACTTCTTAAAGATCTAGAAAATGTAATTTCTATGTAAAATGTATTATCTAGTGCTAAAACTGATCTTTTTAAGGGTAAGAACATAGTTATTAGACTAATTTCAGAAATATTTTCCTTGAGTATGTGTTTGTGAAACTTTACCTTAGGTAACGAAAAGTTAGATAAGATATATTCCCATATTCGACCTCTAAGGAATAATTCTGGATTTGGTTATACTAGTTCAAAATCGATATTTAGTGACAATTATTTTGTTCTTCAAAGTGCACCATTCTGAACTAAGTGTGTTGGGTATTGGGAAAAAATTATTCTTTAAACAAATCTCAGTCTTTAGGTTTTCATAAAGAATAATTTTCGAAGAAAATGTGGATTCCTAAAATTTTGATTTCTAATGTTTCTGGATCCAAGAATGTTTGGGTTCAGAAAATCTAACTCAGTTATTTTCAGAAAAATAAGGATAGTACCAATAGTAATACATGGTACATGGATATTGGATGTTCCTAGTATATGACAGGTACCAAAAACATCTTTAAAAATATTATCAAGATGAAAGGAGGAAAAGTAACTTTTAGAGATAATGTTGAGGGAGAAATTATCGGTATAGGTAAAATCTTTCTTCTTGGAAAAACTTTGATTTAAAATGTTTTATTTGTTAAGGGTGTTAAGAACAACCTCATTAGCATAATTCAATTATGTGATGAAGGATACCTTGTGAATTTTAGGAATCACAAGTTCTTAGTACACAATTCCAATGAAGAGTTTATTCTTTCTATCAATAGGCAAGAGAATGTATACACACTAAACTTAGAAGACCTTATAAATTAAGATCTACCTTACCTTAGTGCAATAAGAGATCATTCTTGGTTGTAGCATAGAAGGTTAGGACACTGTAACCTTAGGAAGATATGAAAACTCTTTAATAAAAGACTATTTAAGGATCTACTGAAGCTTACATTTGATTCTTCAAAAGTTTGTGATCCTTTTCATTATGGAAATCAACATAAATAATGTTTTCAATCCGTCGGTGAAGTATCAACTAATGATGCATTACAGTTAGTGCATACAAATCTTTTTGGTCCAACTCAAACTAGAAGCATTGGAGGAAAATATTATGTATTTATTTTAGTTGAGGATTACAATAGATTTACATGGGTCTATTTTCTAAAAACGAAATCTGATGCTTTTTCTTATTTCAAATGTTTTAGAGACAAATTTAAAAATGGGAAAACCTTCCTTTGATAAATATTCATTGTGATCCTAGAGAAGAATTTCAAAATTATGATTTTGAAACTTTTTGTAGTAGAAAAGGCATTTCTCATAACTCCTCATCACCAAGAACACCCGAACAAAATGGTGTTGTTGAAAGAAAAAATAGAATTTTTTAAGAGATAACAAGAACCATGTTGAGTGAATATTCGACAGCCAAACATTTTTCGGGCAGAAGCTGTAAGTACTGCTTTCTATACTATAAATTGTGTTTTGATTAATCCTTTTCTTAATAAAACTTTTTATGATTTATGGAATAGTATAAAACCAAGACGTTCCTACATCATGGTTTTCAGTTTCAAGGTATTTATTATGAATACTAAAGATAATCTATACAAATTAGCACTAAAATCAAATGAAGAAATTTTCATAGGCTACTCCAAAAAATCTAATGCTTATATAGTTTTCAATAAAAATACTTGTACCGTTGAAGTAATAGTGCATGTAAAAATTGATGAAACTGATCCTTTTATTTTTAAACAACCTCAACCTATATCTTCATATGTGTTTTTAAAAACCGATTATCAACCCTTGTTAGAAGAACCTTCTGATAAGGAAAATGTACAAGAATGTATTTCTGAAACATTTACCCCAGAATATTTCCTACCCTACATTGATGAAAAAGCTTTAAAAACCCAAATGAGTTGTTTCTTAAGAATCATCCCAGTGATAGTATCATTGGTGATGTGATTCATCCTCTAAGGAATGGAATTTTATTAAGGAATGAAGTAGAATATCTAGAATTTGTTTCCCAATTAGAACCAAAAAAACACTAATGAAGATTTAGGTGATGATGATTAGATAAAATATATGCAAGATGAGCTAAATTAATTTTAAAGGAATAATGTTTAGACCATGGTTGAAAGACCTAAGGAAACTTCTATTATTAGAGTAAAATGGGTCTTCAGAAATAAATGTGATGAAAATGGAATCATAGTAAGAAATAAAGATAGATTGGTTGCTAAAGGCTATAATCAACAAGAAATAAATAAACTATGAAGAAACCTATTCTCAATTAGCAAGACATGAATCTATTCGTATTCTACTTTCCATTGCAGTATTCTTCAATTTCAAACTTTTTCAAATGGATGTAAAATTTTATTTCCTTAATGGTTTTGTACAATAGGGAGTTTTTGTTGAACAACCTCGTGGTTTTGAAGATTCAAAACATCTTGAACATGTTTACAAACTTACCAAATAATTTCATGGAATTAATCAAGCACCTCGAGCTTGGTATGATAGACTGACAGGATTTTTTCTTCAAAATAATTAAATTAAGGGAAATTCTGATCCAACCCTTTTTAAAAAGAAAGATAAGAAAAATGTTTCCCTTGTTCAAATTTAGGTTGATGAAATTATATTTGGCTCAACTCAGCAATAATTATCTGATTCCTTTGCGAATATAATGAAATCTATGTTTGAAATGAGTATGATGGGTGAGTTAACATTTTTCCTTTGTTTTCAAAATCTCTGAAAAACCAGAAGGAATCTATATATCCCCACATAAGTATATTAAAGATCTTCTTAAAATGTATGGATATGACAACACAATGAGTATAACTACTCCCATTGGTACCTCAAATACACTTGATCTTGATGAAGTTGGGAAACCAGTAGATCAACCATCTTTTAGAGGTATGATAGGAAGTCTGATTTACATGATAGCTAGTTAACCAGAATTAATGTTTTCAGTACGCTTATGTACAAGATATTAATCCAATCCTATGAAATCTCATTTAAAGGCAGCGAAAACTATTTTTCACTATATAAAGGGAACCATGGATACAAGACTCTTTTACACTTTTGGAAATAATTTTATTTTAAAAAATTTTTCAATTGCTGACTTTGGTGGATGTAGAATGGATAAGAGAAGTACATTCGAAACATGTCATTTCTTAGAAGATTCATTAGTTTCTTGGTCACGCAAAAAGCAACACTTAGTATCACATTCCACTACTTAAGATAAATATGATGTAGCTGGAAGTTGTTGTGCTCATGTGTTGTGGATGAAACACACACTCACAGATTATGGCATGAGTTTTACCAAAACACAATTTTTGTGTGATAATACTAGTGCCATTGCCCTAAATAAAAACCATACACATCACTTTCATGAAAAACACATAGATATTACGCATCACTTTTTTAGGGATCACACACAAAAAGGACATGTCATTCTTCAATTTATCGGAACACAAGATCAACTTGCTCATATTTTCACAAAATCTATTCCCTCTGATAGATTTGAATACATTAAACAGAAGTTAGGAGTGATAATAATAAGGGAATCTTCTATGTTAACTTCTTGTTGAAACCAACCTCTTTAAGAGGAAGTAACTCATTTTCATAGGGGGAGTACATTTTTTTGTTAGGTTTTAAATCCTTTATTCATTCTCTAAAAAATTTTCAGTAAAATTATTCCATATTCAAAATTTTCATAATGAATAATTTCGTACCTAAATTTTTCATAATGACGATTTTTCTACTTAATATTTTCATAATGAAGATTTTTGTACTTCAAATTTTCATAATGAAGATTTTCATAATAAAATTTTTATAATGAATATTTTCATACATAAAATTTTTTTAATGAATATTTTCGTACTTAAAAT
Source organism: Viscum album (assembly GCA_963277665.1). Classification (NCBI taxonomy): domain Eukaryota; kingdom Viridiplantae; phylum Streptophyta; class Magnoliopsida; order Santalales; family Viscaceae; genus Viscum; species Viscum album. The sequence continues at coordinate 1,659,026,605 of OY728163.1, forward strand.
TTTCATAATGGAGATTTTCGTATTAAAAATTTTTCATAATCAAAATTTATTTGGAATCTAAACTTATTCAAGAAGAATTTTCCTCATTGTGAATAATCTTCCTAGATATCCGAATGGTATGTTTCCATTATTGAATTTTCATAATCAAATTTTACTTGTTGGTATATTCATTCATTTTTAAAATTTTCATATTCACTTTTCTTTAAATCTGAATTTTTTCCTTAAAAAAACTCAAAAGATTGGAATCTATAAAAAAAATTCCTTGGTCATCTTTTTAGCCGTCAAATCTAGACAGAAGATTTTTCAACTGTTGGATTGAGTTTGGAAGCTAAACTGTCACCTCAAACCCCTATATAATGGACCCCCTGATGGTGACCCACATTTATCTCAAAGCACATGTGTGCTGATCCTCTGCCCCTCGTACATAAGACCGTTCCGAACTTCATTGATCTTCCTTACTTCTGAATGTCTACTAAAGTCTCTTCCCAGAAAGAAATGTTAACTATTAATCCAATATTTGAATGGAAGATATATAGATAATGGTTATTTTATCCAAAGTTGTATCCTATATATGCTTATAATTTCCAACAATATCAAACTCAATGGCGGGGAAAACATAGGTATTTGAAAACCAAAAGCTTGGGATTTGGTATATCCTTATTTGTTAGTAAAGTTCTGTGAGTAAGTAAATTTCATTAAGGAAGAAGGTATGAGTAAGTTTTCTTTTAAGTGTTATGGAAAGACATGTTCACTTTCTTACACCAATGCTGCAATCTTGGTTGTTATTCCATAAGAATGGGGAACTGATTTATGTACTCACAAACTACCTCATGCTCAAGTATGTTTTAATAAGGTGAAAGCAATGGATTGTCTTGGCCTTTATAAGTAAAGACTCCAAATATTCTTCACCTATCTTCAAACATTCGGAATCTTGAATTGTGGGCTCAAATATTCATTATTCCTAGAAAAGGTGATAAGGATACTCTAAAAAAGAGTGACATCCATATTTTAGACTTCTTAGTGAATCTAAGGATGATAAATTTAGTTAAGTACATTCTGATTACGATTTAGAATATAAAGAATGGGATTTTGAAATCTCAAATCATTATTTATTCGGCCATGCTATCTAAGATCATTGTTCGGTGTTTAGAATCCTTCAAAATTCCATTCAGTTCTATGTCATGGAATTACAATGTCATGTTGTTGAGTGATGATACGTTGAGAGGGATGAAAATTGGTTTTTCCAAAGAATCCAAAGAATTCTATGATTTTCTTGAAGAGGAAGTTTAAACTCTTTCAAATAAACAAGAGGTGGATGAAACATATAAAAAGGGTGGATGGAAGAGGAAGGTGAAGAAAGTGGAAGAGAAGGAAAAAACTTCAGTGGAAAAGGAAATTCAGTTAGAACCCCCGAATCCAAATAAAAAAAGCTTATCCTGATGAGGTTGTAGCAAAGGGGAGAGAGGATAAGAAAAATAAAAAATAAGGGGAGCCTAAGTTTGGCTTGGACCCTGCTGAGGAAAAATCTTTGAAGGAAATGGCAGCTGAAGAGCTTGAGAAGCAAGAAAAACAGAAGAAGCAGAAGACAAAGATGTCTGAGGTAGAGATAGTCCAATCACTTCTGAAGGCTGCTGAGAAAGCATCCGAGAATATTCTGGTACCAGAATCATTTCTGATAGAACTTTTATTATAGACTCTAGGTAATAAATTTGTGACTCTAGAAAATTTCCAAGAAAAACAAGTATAAGAAGACGATGATGATGACAGTGGTGATACTGAAGTCCTGATAAACCAAGTTGAATATTTTCATTAGAAGAGAAGTCCTTCTGAAAAATTATAATTACAAACCTTTGAAGTTGAGTCTAAAAAACATGCTACCGTGGGGAAAGATGAGAAAATAGGAGAAGAAGTGAACAAATTTCTTGAAGATAAATTCTCCAACAATTATTTCATTCAGCCAAAGGATGCAGAGGCAGTAGCTTAGAAGGAACATGTAGATGAATATAAAATTGTGAAACTATCCGAAAGTGAACACGAATCACCCAATCACGAAGAATTCATTATGAAAGATAATAAGGGAAAACATGTGGTTGTTGATATACCTAGCTAAGTAGTGGTGAACAAGAAAGAATTGAGTGCTTCATCAAAGAGGAATGCTTCTGATATAAAAAAAGAATCATCACTAAAAAAATTCTCTGATTCGTAATCATCCTCTCTTGGGCATGATTTTGTAGTCCAGTCTTTGAAAAATCTTGTTGGAAAAATCCCTCTATTTAAAATCATAGACTCCAGATGCCAGATGCTTCAACATTACATAAATCAGAAATCAGATTCAGTATCCATAGTGATGGATAAGTTCATCAAACTTGTGGATGATTTTAAAACCTTATAAAAAATTACAAAGCCCACAAAAGATCTTGCAAGAAGATGACTAGCTGGTCAAAGAAAACTGTGGAAGATATGAGAATTCATGATGAGTTTCTAGATATTTTCTAGGTTTCATTTGATACTAAAGATGCTAAGTTCAAATATCTCACCATGTCTTTTGAAGAAAATCTATCTCTTGAAAAAAATACTCAGAATCAAGAAGTGAAATATCTGAATGAGAAATTATATTCAGTTTCTAAGAGTTGGAAGAGAGAAATGGATATCAGGATTGGGATAGAAGAGAATCTAGTTAAGCAAAACGATGTTATAAAGGGTCAGGTAGAATCTCTTAAGACTCGGGAAGAAAAAATCAAAGCCTTAGAGAAGAAAATACAAGATCAGGATCAGCTTCTCAGACCTGCAGAGGAATATCACAAGGAGATCAAGAAGCTCAAAACCATAGTGAATAAGTTGATCTCAAAGGAGAAGGAAGTATAATATTGTTCAATTTTGATATTTTGTTGTATTTATTCCTTATATACTTTTATTCAATCCTAATGAAATTTTTGGTTTCTCATCTTTTGGTTGTTTAGTACTAATATTTCAGGTACCATATTTCCTTTTCCATTCTATGTATTCCTTTTTCTAAATCACAAAGAGGGGGAAAGGAATTTAAAAAAAAGAATACTAAGTAAAAGAATAAATTTCCCTAATTAAGGGGGAGTTCATCTAAGGGGGAGTTCTTATCAATGAATATTTTCATATTAAATAAAATTCTAAGTCTCAATCCAGAAATCAAGATTACGATCCTTAGTGTTTCCAAAGCCTAAGGGGTAGTTATTCATATTTATATTTTCGCATGTGTTATGGGAGAAAAGTTTTAAATTCAAATTCCAGAAAAATGATTTCTAAGTCCTTATATTCTTTTTTGTAAGGATTATTGTGCTTTCCAAAAAGGGGTAGATTGTTGAGTCAATAAGGTTTCCTTATGACTTTTCCATTCCTTCTTGTTTGGAAAATCACAAACACTCTATCTTAAGGCAACTTTCTTTTCCACTATATTTTATATTTTATAAGGAATATTTTCCTTCCCCAAAGAAATTTATCCGTGTATTGTTTTCATTGTTCATGTCATAATTTCTTTTAAACTAACTCATATTATTTCTAAGTATAAAATTAGGTTTCGTATCTAAAACCTCGATAATCTTATAAATAATTAGATATAGAGCATTCTGTTTTTAGGATCTGAATTTAGTTTCCAAATTCTTCTAAATTCAGACTCTGAATTCCTTGAAATCGGACTCCAAACAATCAGATTTCAGACTCCAAATTCTCTGAATTTAGACTCCAAACATTATGAGTTCAGACTCTGAATTATTTTTAATTCAGAATTCGAATTCTTCTGAATTTAGACTCTGAACGTTTTGAGTTCATACTCTGAATTCTCTAAATTTAGACTCCCAACATTCTGAGTTCAGACTTTGAATTCTATGAATTAAGACTCTGAATTCTTACGAATCCAGACTCTAGATTTTTATGAAGTTAGACTCCGAATTTCTTTGAAATTTAGATTCTATAATTCTATAGAATTCAGATTTTGAATTATTTTGAGGACAGAATATAAATAATTATGCATTATAAACACCGAATGGTTTTTTTCATAGATGCTAAACTTTTATTAGAATCTGAAAAATGGATTTTGTAAAGCAACCATATTTTACTTACTCTTGTTTGAGTTATAAAACTATGTTGGGAATTCTGTTTCTAACCGACTGTTGTTTGAGTGACATCTATACAGGTCCCTCCAAAATTCATGGATAAATATAACCATTGGAGGAGGGAGCCAACCGATTAAGATATGCCTATAAATAAGAGTTCATTTGAATTATCTTAAAAACAGTTGATCAATATAGAGATTACATGCTACTAAAGTGATTTCTAGAGAAAGAGACTTTATTACAATGTGTGTACTGAACATCTTGTTCAGAATAGCATCGTATGACTCCGAATGTGGCTGAGTACATTTGAGGGATTCTAGGGATAGGAAGACAGAGGTGTCGACTACCTTGAAGTAGAGGGCTTGCGGGGTTAGCATGACAGACTCTGATATTCATATCAAGGGTTTACCCAGGTGTGGGTAAGATATACTTTCTTGAAAGTATAAATCAAGGGACCTTTATCCAAGGTTGTTCGATACCCTACTCTTTAGGTTAAATGATTTACTACTTGTTATTTTAATAGTTTCAAGTTTGTTTTCCGCTTCATTTTGGTTGTTAAGGAAAGTATAACTATCTTATACTTTCTTATACTTGTACTCTTATTGGTATGATTTTATAAGATCAAAGGTAGAATCCTTATCTTTGTAAACTTTTCTTAATTTTCGTTTCTAGAACCACTTTTTTTGAATCAAGCATGTTTGTAGAGCTAAGAGGTTTTTTGAATTTACCTTGTTTAACTTTGTTAAAAATTATCATCTTTAAAAGTTTCAAATTAATTTTTAAATTATACCATTCACCCCCCTCTAGTATATTGATCATCTACATCATCATTTTGTTCCTAAAATAATTTTATTGAATGTTGAAATATGTGAACGTATATCATAATGGAAAATTAGATCTGATTAGAGGATTAATTTAGATACATATTAGAAATCATATAAATTTAATAACTCATGTGTAATGAACTATTTATAGTACTCTAATTCTTATTAGATTCAATATCGAATCATAATTTGAATATTTTTCTCAAGTAAATATTATTATGAATAAAATTGGTAATTTAGACAATGTAAAATATCAAACAAGTTATTTTAGATATATAGATACACCTTAGAATATAGAGGAAATGATGATATTTCCTTTTGTTCCTCTTATAAAATTAATAGTACCGACACAAATTGAGATAAAATATTTTTGATCTGAAGTTGTTCCATCTCAAGAACAATATGATGAATATTTGAGTAAAATTATAATTCATCATAAATATATATATATATTAACTTAAATATCTTAAGCATTAATAGAATAAGTAATTTTAGGATTTTTAGATAGTGAAATAGTTTTACAGTATAGAAACCTATTTCAAATAAATGGAAGAGAATGAAAATTAAAATTTCCACAATGTAATGAATGATAAAGAATTTAGGATAAATTCTTAGTCATGTAAGGGTTAAATTGAGAAAAGAACACAACCTAAAAATATACTTTTTTGTCAATAAGATGCATGGTTTAATGTTCCTTGAATTATATAAGGATGATATATGAATGTAAAAAAACCCTTCCTGGTTCAATAATTTTTCTTACTCCACCAATATTATTAGCTGGTTTACCTATTTCTAATTCTATTTCAAACAATTTTCTAACATAAACTGAATCCATTCTATTAGAAACTGTAATTTTTGAATGGATACCTTCTTTTTTTGGGATTTTGGGAAATGATTTTCTTAAATTTCTTGATAATCCAAAATATGATGAAGAAAAAGTAGATATTGGGAGGCAAAATACTGAAAATTGAGAATAATAATTTAATGATTAATTGTTTAATATTTATTTATTGTTTTCGAACTGCTTTACTTTATTTTATATTATGAAATATATTACTAAATATATGGTCGTTATATCACTTATATAATCTTATTGATTAAATATTTTCCTGTGATGTTTGGATAACTCCAATGTCTAAGAGGAATATAATAAGGGAAGTTATTTTAATTTTATATTATGTTAAAGTGTAAAAGTATTTTTTTAGTATAATTGTTTATTATATTTTTAGGATATCTTTATTTAAAAGGGGGATATTTTTTGATCGATGTACTAATGTCACTTTTTTATATAATAAAAAACCCCTATATTATTATTTGTATTTGTCTTCTGTTATATAATTTTTGTGGTTTAATTATTTTATGAATACATTATTTGAATGGTGAACACATTATCCACTGTTACCTAAGAAATCATTCATATTAATTTTTTCTATATGGAATCCCAAGACATTGATATATTGTGTCTCTATATATTTCATGATAATCTATTTAAATGTTTTTATCCAAACATATAAATAAGTTTTTATTCACGTTTTCCAATGATATAATATGTGTATTTCTTTTTTTAAATTTTTATTGGACTTCTATAGAAGGAGACTATAATAAAATCGTTATTGGATTCAAATTCTTATTGAATAAAAAGATAATATGGAGAGTCACTGATTAGGATAGTGTCATAATAATTATTCACTAAATACTAACTAGTAATAACATGAGAATGAAAAAATTTTGATTCCATGTTTTCTTTGTTTCATAATATTTCTTTGATAACATGGTAAACTCAATATAGGAATGTGGCCCTATAACACCCCAATATTTTTTCTTGTATATATATATTTGTGTGTGTGTGTGTGTGTTTCTTTAAATCCAAATATGGACAATAGTTTTCTTCACACGCAACCAATATCCATAATGAACTAGAGAACATTATATAACCATTAAAATATTTTCTTTGATTGGGTGGGTAAATATAGTTGTTACTGAATTATAGAATATATATATATATATAAATAAAAATAAATAATTTCATTAATAATATTGTATTGATAAAATTCAATTAGTATACCAAATAAAAAATATAATCATTTTATGAATGAAAATATTTTTTCTTAAAAAATTCCATTTCATGCACAATGATTATTACTACAGTTTCATTCTATGTATTTTTTCAATGGCAACATATGTAATCTACCTATTGTTATTTCTTTCTTAGAAGACAAATTTTTCATAAAAAATTTTATGTGTGTCATGCGTGATAACACTAATATTGATTTTTATCACTTTTATAAATTTAAACATAGAAGACTGTTTGAATATTTTTAATCAATATTATAAAATTATTTATTTTCATAAATTTCATTTTTACCCATAAAATTAAGTTATCTAGATGAATATTAGTTACAATGGTAAAAAATAGATTTTTCAATAAATAATAATTTTTTAAATATTATTATTTTATATTAAATTGATCTATTTCTAAAATAAATACCCTAATATGATTCTTAAACATTAATAAAAATAAATTAAGAATTATTTAATTGTTAACAAATGTTGTATAATTATAAAAAACATGTAATGATAGGTGTGACAATTTTATATAAATGTACATTTTAAAAAATTAGATGTTTTATTTTAAAATATAATTTTCATAAATTTGAATATTTAATTAGATTAAAAAGAGTCAAAATTTGGATTTATCAAATTGAAATTTGGTAACAAGGTTCATCTTATATTTTCAGTGATAAATAATAACTATGTTTAAATTTTAATAATGATTTACAATCGATTAAATGGGTACTCTAATGTGGATCGGATTATACTAAATAAATTTGAAATATATATGTTATAGAAAACCATTTTTAGGTTTTAAATTCATACCCATATGTCTCACTAACCTTTTCCCACATAACACACATAACTCTCTTGAAATTTCATTCTCATCACTTACTTAACATTCTGTTCTAATGATTTGTCCAATTTTTACCTAAAAATGTAGATCAATTGCACCCTTTTCAAGCAAAATACATGGCTCTAAATTACCAGGAGACTCGGACCAATTTAATTCTAATATATACCCTCTAAAAAAAATTCATCCCATGTTATCAAAAAGGTTCCCAAATACATTCATTTATAAATAATACATCATGAGAAGGTCCAACTTTCCAAACTATGTATTACTTATCCTTTTAATCATTTATTTATCCTTATCATCCAAACTACTCCAAAAAATTATAAATATATATATATAATGAAATAATTATAAGTAATATACTAAGGTTCTATTATATTTTTGGTATAAGCCTTATCTATTACCCTCACATTATATCTAAAAAATGATAATGTTTATCATGTGTGTGTAAGAACTACTGCTTCCATCGACGACATATTCCATTTTTCATCACCGCCTTTCAATGATGATTATAGAAATTGGTTTATTGAATAGATATTATAATTATATCATTATTTATATTTTTGAAATATAAATTTTGTTTTCTATATGTAATATTTGCAATAAGAAGTCATTGTAATACTAACCGCCTGAAACATATATAGAAATAGGAAAAAAGGTATATAATTAAGTGAAAATATTTTTTTCTATTACGTTATTCTTATAAATATTTTCAATTGGGATTAATTAACTTAGATACATTTAAATAATATAGTTATAATTTTTTTCTAATGATATTATAACAAAATGATCTCTTCTATAGCCATGCTCACACATATAATTTAGCATACTCTTGTTGGTTTAGTATAACCCCCAACATGAAAAATGAAATAAATTTTTTATCATGTATGGTATTTAATACATAATAATATATGATATAAATTAATTATTTTTTCCCCTCAGTTAATATAAATATTTATCTCATTAATTGGGACAACACTATTCATTGGTTAAAAAACACTAAAATATGTTTTTCACCAATTTCCTTTACAAGAAGCTTAACTAAAAATATCATAGAATAAAAATATAAAATTTAAATTTATCCTAAAAAATATCTTCTAATACCTTTTAGGTTTGGGTAATAATGATATTTTGGATAAGATTTTATAACAACTTTTGTTATTACAAAACTAGTTATAAGTAATCAAGATTGCGGACACCTGATATTGAAAATATATAAAACAAACCAACATATATATTTCACCCCAAGCTTCCACAGTACACTTCTCTTTGAATAATACAGTAGCATCTGTTGTACGCAACTTCGAGTTATAACACAAAGCACAACCAATCAAACTAACCGTTATGAATAGTAATACCCACATTTTAAATTTTTTTAAATTTTATCTTTCAAAATGGACTTTATTTTTGGATTCAGAATATAGAAATTAGCTTAGGGTTAATTTTGGTACCTTTCTGACAACTTTCATATTTTGATGAATAGTGAAAATTACTAAATTTTAAGTAAAAACAAACTTTTTTAATAGAAATAATTATTGGTGATAAATTATGAATTTGTGTGATTTTAAATTATAATTAGATTATATTTTCACCATTTAATCCAATGTTGGTTATTGGACATAATTTCACATTTAAACTGGACATAAGAAAATGTCAATCCTTCGATAGTTATTATTTCTTAAAAACACTCTTTTTGTTTTGACAACGGGAATTAATTTTAAATTAATTTCTGCCACTTATATGTTTTAAAATTAGAAAAATGGATTCCATATTGAGAATCATGAGGTCCAAATTGTGTAAATAGGTAACTTTTATTCATAGACATTTTGAATAATTACTTTGGTAAATATTTTATTTACCATGGTTAAAGGGTAAATCCGCTAAATAATGGTAAAAAATAATATTATAATAATATTAAATTACCCTAACACATGTCTTAACCCTATTGGATGATACATTTCCAACCATGGGAATATTTGGGTCGATTTGAGGACCCCATTGAGCCACTTCTAAGTTATAATAACACTTTATATTAATTAAGTAAAAGTAAATCCAAAAATGACATAAGAATATATCTTTTAGAAAAACAATTTTTACATAGGTTTATGTATGTTATATTTTGAAATATAAATATTCATTAAAAATCTAAAAATATTTCATACATAATGGGATTTTATTTATAATTTTTAGACATTGAATAATTAAATTTATTTATGACATAATAATTTTGCAGTATTTTCCTTATTAATGAAAGAATCAAATAATTGGGATTATAAATGCTAAAATAAATATAATTTAATGTTTTGATGAAATACACAACTTTTATTGGTTAACATGACATTTTAGGGTTACTTAAATGAATTTTTTTCGAATTAATAAATTTTTTAAGACTTTAACAAAAATCAATTATTAAATAGTGTCAAAATTGACATAAAAGATTTTTAAAGAAAATATTATATTATTAATTGATATTCTATTCCTACAAATCTAAGGTTTAGACAAAGGACTTATATCATTATAGGTGCCTCATTAACTAACCACTTGGTATTCTCTTGAATGTATATAGTATGTTTATTAACTATACAATAAAAAAATACAAAGAGACATGGTAAATGTCAAACTATTTAACTAAGAATTAAATTCAAAAGGTAACGTTAATATAGTGACCCAAACCTGTATAAAACCTATTGGTTGAGTTTTTTTCGACCCATACCCACCTTAGACTTTAAATAATTCATTTGTGAGCCATTATAAAACGAAAATCAATTTATTATAAAATAATATTTCTAGCTTTTCCAAAGGCGCCCCTCACCCCTCTTATAAAAGGGCTCTCCCCCTTCTCTCTAATTCACACCATCAAAGCCTTTTGTCTTGGCCAACCCCTGCCCAAATATTCTCTAATATTCCATCACATCAACCTAGAGGCCTTAGTTTGATCATAAAGCCACCCTATGGATCTCTTTTGATCAAATCAAAAGGAATAACCCGAAGAAGAGGTAATGATTTCACCGCCCTCTTTCAAGTTACTTTCTTCTTACACTTCTTCTTTCTTTGTTATTTCCATTATTAAATAATAACTCAAGTATATTATATATACTTTGATGTTATTATAAATATGTTACAACCATATTGAGTATTATATCCATTCTTTGAATGACATGTCACCGTACATGCGTACATATGGCTTACCGTCTCCACGTCGTGGTGTAATTGTTATTCAAAACATTATTAGTTGGATGGGTATGATAATGATATTTAAATGATGTAAATAATAAATATAACATGATAATGATTCATTATATATGATATACCATCAAATTATATATTATGCTAATATCAAAATAATGATATTGTCGCTCGTGCGTACGTACGGACTACCGTCTCCACAAACGCAATGAGATTCATTCCCCATCGTATCCATTCAAAAATAATTTTCATTTGATAGTTAAAAATAATCATTAAAGACTTAATATAATTATGGATATGAATAAGATACAACCTATCCATAAAAAACACAGATTACGTCACAAATCATACAAAGTAAAACAAATCAGTTAACACCCGAAACAACGATAATACAAAGATATTATTAACAAAGCAATGTTAAAAGATCATATATGATTTCATATTAATGTATATGATTGTTTTATAATGCAATAACAATTATTTAACCATTATAAAGGAGGTTAACCTACCCTTGACCATGTAAAATGACAAGGTAATGGTTTATTTCACAATCTCTTCATTATCTGAGGTCGTTTATACGTAATTATCTACTAGGACCTCATTATCATCCACATCCATGATTATTAAAAATGTATTCCAATTTTTTTTTACTATTTTATAGACTATTGGTTAAATTCATTTATACCCTTTTTTGACTTTTATAAGATTTTTATAAAAGAATCTTTTTGTCGTTTTCCAAACAAGGTCCTTCATAACTTTTTTGACAAAATTAACGTAAGAATTTATTTTCTTAACTTATACAGAGGGGGAAGATATTTTCCACTGTTATGACGTCATCAATGCTTCCCTTAAAATCTTATAAGAATATTTTCAATGTAAAATCTTTTTTTATAATTATGTGACTTTTAAATGATTTCAAAAAAAGAGATATTTCTCTCAAATAGTTTTGATTTCATCTAAGTCAACATCCTTTGATTAATTTTAAGCTTATTTGAAGTTGATTTATTATGATACAAAACATCCATATTGTGTTAAAGGTTTTGTGATATGTTTAACTGTGGATGTTTTATTTTTATACCATTCATGGTTTATGGAGAAAGTATTGACATTTCTTATTCTAGTTTTAATACGAAAGTTTATGTTATATTTAAACCTGTTCATATGAGGAATGAATTGGACATAGTAAGTGACGGGTGGAGCCCTCTATAGCTCCTCAATGCATTGGTAGGTCTCATGAGGCAAACTAGTGTCTTGGCATAAGGCATTGACAAAATCTTATTAGTAGTCTTGGTACAAGGTCTTGACTATGTGGTTATGATAGTCTGGCATTATGAATTTTATCATTATGAAAGTGGTTATTGATATTGAATGTGATTATTAGACTAGTATAATATCCATGTGAATATGTAAATGGAATTATTTCATTTCATTTTTTCTGTTTTATTCTGAAGATCAAGTTTAAAAGGATTTTTTTATTTATACATTTCCTTAAATTTTTATGCTTATTTATGATAGTTTCCGCTATATTGTAAACCTTACGGGCCATCTGACCTCACCCCTTTATATGTTTTACTTTTCCATGGATGTGAAGAAGCATTTTATGACTGACCTGCAGGGATTGTCTGAGGGGATATGAGTGTGGACTGTGGAGACTATGTTGTTGTATTTTTTCATTGTATGATATAATGTAAGACTTATGAATGTATCTATTATTTCCAAGGCTACTAAACTAATCGGTCATTTAAAACTTGATCTTTTGATATCATGCCAATGTTATGTAATAATTCACAGACTCTGGGTAATTGGGGTCAGGGCGTTACAGTTGGTATCAAAGGAAGTTTAGTACAAACCTTAGAAGCTTGATTTAGATAAACTCTGATTAGAGTACATAGACCTAAGATGGACTTTGAGGATTAGTATAGAATAGCTTCCTAGAATTTTGGTATAGTAGATATTTTGGGAGTTTTACGAGCAGTACATCCCTGTCTGGATACAAGAAGGTAGAGGTGGATCTTGCACAGATGTACCTATGGGTAAAACCTGAAAACACTACTTTGAGCTAGACTCGAACGGGAACTGGTGCATGACAACGGGTCTTGCTGCACTCTTGGTTACGACACTCCCGAGGGATATGCTTAGGATAATTATCATTTTCTTTAAAAACCATTATAAATGTTTTATGAGTATATAATTTCTCAAAGAAAACATTTTTATGATTATGGATTATATCCATAAACTGTTCAATTCATGTTAAGTGTTTTACAAGTTTGGATTTATGTATTGCGATTCATAAACTAATCTAGTTTATGCCATTGTTTATAAATGCCAACTAGTAGAAGGAATGGAAACCATATCAATGCACGCACTCCATGTAGGGATTTCCCTCCTGCTCAAGATAATTATAGTAGAGCTGGTGATGCCACTAGTGCTGATCAGCTAATCACCATACTGGGTCAACTCACTCAGTTTATGAATAATAACCTTACCCATATGGAGCACCCTATTCTGTAGTGTGGAGGATAAATATTAGATCACTTCATGAGGAAACAACCACCAACATTTAATGGGGGTACAAATCCACTATTACCTGAGTAATGGATAGATTCCTTAGAGAAAATATTTCATGCCATGGGGAGAAGTGAAAGGGAGAAAGTTATCATGGCAGTTTACCGCCTCACTGGAGATGCTGATCAATGGTGGTCATTGATTCAAAACACGAAGGATGATGATGGAGTATCAAATATGGAATGGAGGGAGTTCAAGGAGATTTTCATAGAAAAATACTTTCCTCGTGACCATCGAGCAGATGTGGAAAGACAATTTTTGAGTTTGCGACTAAAGGAGGATGAGAATGTCGCAAAGTATGAGGCTATCTTTACAAGGATAGTGAGGCATGTATAAGATTATATACATAACCCAAGGAGTAATATTGATTGTTTCATTGATGGGTTAAAACCATTTCTCTGTCAAGCATTAGTCTCGCAATCCTTCCCATTATACGAAGATATTGTCTCATGTGCTATCAAGATAGAAAAGGAATTCTTTAAGTATTATGACATTAAAGCAATGCAAGAGAAGAAGAGATCTACTGATCACTCTGGGAATGTAAATAAGGGGAAGAAATGGAAAAGTTGAATATCCATCCTGCAGTAAATGTGGGAAGAAACACCCTGGTACATTCTTGAAGGGAATGGTAGTCTGTTACAAGTGTGGTGAAAAAGGCCACCAAGATCGTGATTGTAAGGGGAAGAAAAAAGCTACTGATGTTCAATACTACAATTGCAAGGGTATGGGACATTATGAAAATTAATTTCCTAAACATCAGAGGAACATACCTCAGAAAAGGCCAAGGGATCAAGGGAAAGCTTATGCTATCACTACTACTGAGGTTGAAGCCCTGAAAGATGTGGTGGCAGGTAATTTAATGGTTTCCTCAAGTTTAGAAAATGATTGATTTGATTCTGGATCATCGCATTGTTTCATATCATCTCAGTTTACTAAGAAAATTAGATATTTATAATTTTATTTAACAAGAATGTTGTTAGTCAAAACTCCTAAGGGAAGTATCATTGCTACAAAGTTCTGCGAATCAGTTCCCATTAGAGCATATAAATGTTCTTTATCTACTAATCTCATGACCATACCTATTATTGAGTTTGATATAATCCTAGGTATGTATTTGCATTTGGACCATGATGAAAAGATTTATTCTAAGAAGGAAGTCACAATTTTTTATGATGATGATAAAGAAAACCTTATCTTTCGAGCAGAGTCGTCACCACCTGATTCTTATCTAGATCCACCCCCAGTAGCTCAACTAAATTAAATTATCAAAGAGGAAGAGAATGAAATAACCGTGGGAAGGGAAAGGAATGTTCAAAAATAGGATATACCTATTGTGAAAGAATATGTATATGTGTTTTCGGAAGATTTACTTGGACATCCTCCAGAATGATAAATTGAGTTTTCCATTGATTTAATTCCTAGTTCAAGGCCTATATGAAAGACCCCTTATAGAATGGCCACTGTTGAATTAGTTGAACTAAAGAAAAAACTAGAGGAATCGAGTAATAAAGGATTTATTATCCCTAGTGTTTCTCCATGGGGAGCCCCTGTCCTTTTTGTTATGAAGAAAGACAGATCTATGAGGGTTTGTATCAACTACAGGGAAATCAATGTTATAACAATAAATAAAAATTATCCCCTACCTCCCATTGATGATTTATTTGACCAACTGCATGGAGATCAATACTTTTCAATGATTGACTTTCTATCTGAATACCATCACTTGTGTGTGAAGAAGGAAGACATTCCGAAGACAGCATTTCGAACCAGGTACGGTCATTATGAGTATACAGTAATACCTTTTGGGCTGACTAATGCACCCTCTATTTTTATGGATCTAATGAACAGAGTTCTCAATGAATATCCTGATGATTTTTTGGTTGTATTTATTAATGATATCTTGTTATATTGAAAATTCTATGAAGATCTTGAAAATCAATTGCGCATTATCCTAAAGTCTCTTAGAATTCATGAATTATATGGGATGTTTAGAAAGTGTGAATTCTGGCTTCAAGAGATTTCTTTTCTTGGCCATATTGTCCTTAAGTATGGAATTTCTGTTGATCCTTCTAATACCATGGCAATCCAAGAATGGACAGTACTGAAGAGTATAACTAAGGTACACAATTTTATTGGTTTATCAGGTTATTATCGGTGTTTCCTCTAGAATTTTGCCCAATTGGATAACCCATTAATGAAGCTCACACATAAATGGGTTAAATTTATTTGGACAAAAGAGTGTGAAGAATGTTTTGAAGAACTGAAGAGAATATTATTCAATTTTCCTATATTGACTCTATCATCGGGGAATGATGGGTTTGTTATTTATAGTGATTCTTCAAATAAAGGACTTGGTTGTGTCCTTATGAATAATGATAGGGTTATTGCCTATGCATCACGACAGCTGAAAATTCATGAGAAAAAATATCCTACTCATGATCTTGAGTTATCTGATGTAATCATTGCTTTGAAGATATGGAGACATTATCTCTATGGTGAAAAATGTGAGATATATACTGATCACAAGAGTTTGAAGTATATTTTCTCACAGAAAGAACTCAACATGAGGCCAAAGAGATGAATTAAACAAATCAAGGATTATGATTTCATGATACACTACCACCCAGTGAAGGCAAATAAGGTGGAATATTATTTGTGTAGAAAGGATCATGGAGTTTTGAAAAAAATGAGAGTTTAAAGGGATCCAATTTTCATGGATCTAGTAAAGTTGGATATGGGAATAACCATGGAAGGTGAAACGTAAATACATTTTCAAATGGTTTCCAAACCATATTTACTAGAAAGAATAAAGAGTTCTTTGACTGATGATGAAGAGTTTAAAGAGAAGATTAAATCTGTCCATTATGGGAGACTGAGTGACTTTGTGTATAAAGATGGAATTTTGAAATTTGGGAAGAGACTTTGTGTTCCCAATATACATAATCTAAAAAGGGAATTGTTGGATGATGCTCATAGTTCCAATTTCTATATACACCCTGGGATCACCAAAATGTATAGATGTTTAAAGGAAAATTTTTGGTGGGACCACATGAAGAGGGAGATTGCTGATTTTGTGTCAAGATGTATGGTTTGTCAAAAAGTAAAAGCTGGAAGACAACAGCTTGGAGGATTCATGCAACCTATTCCTATACCTGAGTGGAAATGGGATAATATCACGATGGACTTTGTTATGGGACTACCAAAGACTTCTAGAAAGAATGATTCAATATGGGTAATTTTCTATCGTCTTACAAAGTCAGCACATTTTCTTGCAATAAGGGAAGATTTACCACTTGAACATCTAGCAAGACTATATATTAATGAAGTTGCAAGACATCATGGAGTACCCCTATCGATTTTTTTTATCGTGATCCACATTTTACATCAAGATCCTGGAAAAGTCTTCAGAAATCCCTGGATACTAAACTTAATTTGAGAACTGCCTACCATCCCCAAACTGATGGAAAATCAGAACGGACTATTCAAACCATAGAAGACATGTTGTGATCATGCTCACTTGAATTTTAAGTTATATGGGATCAATAATTACCTTTGGTAGAATGTTCCTATAATAATATATTACATTCAAGTATTTAAATGTCTCCATATGAAGAGTTATATATAAAGGGATGTCGCACGCCAACCTGTTGGGATGATGTTGGTGAATGAAAACTCGTAGGACTAGAATTGGTGTAGGAAACAATAGAAAAGGTGAAGGTAATCCAAAACCACATCAAAGCAGCTCAAAGTAGGCAGAAGAGCTATGATGAAAACTGAAGGAAGGATTTGTAATTTCAGGTAGGAGATCATGTTTTCTTGAAGGTATCTCCATTCAAGAGGGTTATACGTTTCAGTAAAAAAGGTAAATTGAGTCCCAGTTACAATGGAGCTTTTGAAATTCTAGAACGAATTGGAGATGTAGCTTATCGTTTGGCAATGTCGCAAAATCTCCCCAAAGTTCACGATGTGTTCCACGTATCACTGTTGAGAAAATACATGCCTGACCCAACACATGTACTCACCTATGAAGAAGTAGAACTGGAACCCGATCTGTCTTATTGCGAAGATCCCGTTAGGATTCTTGATACCAGAGAACAATTTTTGAGAAACCAGATGACTCGTCTGGTAAAAGTTCTATGGAGAAACCATATGATGGAAGAAGCAATGTGGGAACCTGAGGAACTTATGATGAAGAACCACCTGAGTCTTTTTATGAAGTAATATTCTAGAAATTTTTAGGATGAAATTATTTGGAGGAGATAATGTAACACCCAAAGCTTCCACGGTACACTTTCTTTGAATAATACAATAGAGTGTGTTGTACGCAACTTTGAGTTCTAACACACACCACAACCAATCAAACAAGTCATTATGAATTGTAATGCCCACTTTTTAAAATTTTATAAATTTTATCTTTAAAAATGGACTTCATTTTTGGATTCAAAATATCAAAATTAGCTTAGGGTGACTTTTTGGTACTTTTTTGATAACTATCATATTTTGTTGAATAGTGAAAATTACTAAATTTTAATTAAAAACATCTTTTTTAATCGAAATAATTAATTGTGATAAATTATGAATTTGAGTGATTTTAAGGTATAATTAGATTATATTTTTATTATTTAATCCAATTTTGGTCATTGAACAAAATTTTACATTTAAACTAGACATAAGCAAGTGTCAATCTTTTGATAGTTATTATTTCTTAAAAACACGCTTTTTATTTTTCACATCGGGAATTAATTTTAAATTAATTTCTTCCACTTATGTATTTTGAATTTAGAAAAATGGATTCCATATTTATAATCTGGAGCTCCATATTTTCTAAATAGGTAACTTTTATTTTTATAAATTTTGTATAATTACTTCGGTAAATATTTTATTTACCATGGTTAAAGGGTAAATTCAGTAAATAAGGGTAAAAATAATATTATAATAATATTAAATTACCATAACATGTGTCTTAACCATATTGAATGATACATTTCCAACCATGGGCACCATTGGGTCGATTTTGGGACCCCATGGAGCCACTTGTAAGTGACAATGACACTATATTAATTAAGATAAAATAAATACAACAATAACATAAGCATATATCTTTTAGAAAAACAACTTTTAAATGGGGTCATGTATGTTATATTTTCAACTATAAATATTCATTAGAAAGATAATAATATTTACTAAATAATGATATTTTATTTATAATTTTTAGACTTTTAATAACTAAATTTATATATGACACAATAATGATGAGGTATTTTCCTTATTAATGAAAGAATCAAATAATTGGTATTATAAATATTAAAATAAATATAATTTGAGAGTTTTGATGACATCAAAGAATTTTATTGGTTAATATGAAATGTAATTATTAGTTAAATTAATTTGGTTCGAATTAATGAATTTGTTAATACTTTAACAAAAATCAATTATTAAATAGTGTCAAAATTGAAATAAAAGAGTTTTTAAAGAAAATATTATATTATTAATTGATATTCTATTCTAAAAACTCTAAGGTTCGGAAAAAAGACTTATATAATGATAGATGAATTATTAATGAACCACTTGGGGTTCTCTTGTAAGTATATAGTACGTTTATTAGCTATATAATATAAAAATACAAAGAGACATGATAAAGGTAAAACTATTTAACTAAGAGTTAAATCTAAAAGTTATGGTTAATATAGTGATCCAAAACTATCTTAAACCTATTGCTTGAGTGTTTTTTGACCCATACCCACCTAATAATTTAAATAATCTATTTTCTAGCCACTAGAAACCTAAAATAATTTTATTATAAAATAATATTTCAAGCTTTTCCTAAGGTGCCCCTCACCCCTCTTATAAAAGGTCACTCCCCCTTCTCTCTGATTCACACCTTCAAAGCCTTTTGTCTCGGCCAACCCTGGACCAAATATTCTCTGAACTTTCATAACATAAACCTAGAGGCCTTATTTTGATCATAAATCCAACCTATGGATCCATTTTGATCAAATCAAATGGAAGAACCCAAAAAAGAGATAATGATTTCACCACCCTCTTTCAAGTTCTTTTCTTCTTCCACTTCTTCTTTCTTTATTATTTCCATTGTAAAATAATAACTTCAGTATCTTATATATACTGTGATGTTAGTATAAATATGGTACAACCGTATTCAGTATTCTATCCATATTTTGAATGACATGTCACCATACATGCGAACGTACGGCTTACCGTCTCCACATCATGGTGTAATTGTTACTCAAAACATTATTATTTGGATGGGTATAATAATGATGTGTAATTTATGTAAATAATAAATATAACATGATAATGATTCTTTATATATGATATATCAACCAATTATATATTATTTTAATATCAAAATAATGATATTCTCGCTCGTGCGTATGTACGGACTACCGTCTCCACGAACGCGATGAGATTCATTCCCCATCGTATCCATTCAAGAATAATTTTCATTTGAAGGTTAAAAATAATTTTTAAAGACTTAATATCATTCTGGATTTGAATAATATACAACCTATCCATAACAAACACGGATTACATAACAAATCATATAAAGGAAAATGAACCAGTTTACACCCGAAACAACGATAATATAAAGAAATTATTAACAAAGAAATGTTAAAAGATCATATATGATATCATATTAAGATATATGACTCATTTATAATTTAAAAACAATTATTTCACCATTATACATGAGGTTAACATACCCTCAACCACATAAAAGTACAAGGTAAGTGTTTATTTCACAATCTCTTCATTATATGTGGTCGTTTATACGTAAATATCTACAAGTACCTTTTTATCTTCCACATCCACGATACTTAAAAATGTATTCCAAAACATTTTTACTATTTTATAAACTATGGTTTAAATTGATTTATACCCTTCTTTGACTTTTATAAGATGTTTGTAAAGGAATCATTCAGTCGTTTTCCAAATAAGGTCTTTTATAACCTTTTCGACAAAATTAAGGTAAGAATGTCTTTTTTTAACTTATACAGTGGGTGCGTCTATTTTCCGCCATTATGAAATCATCAAAGCTTCCCTTACAAGCTTATAAGAATATTTTCAAAGTAAATGTTTTTGTTAAATTATGTGACTTTTAAATGATTTCAAAAAAGAGATATTTCCCTCAAATAGTTTTGATTTCATCTATGTCAACATCCTTTGATGAATTTTAAGCTTATTTGAAGTTGATTTATTATGATACAAAAATTCAATATTGTATAGAAATTTTTGTGATATGTTTGACTGTAGATGTGTTATTTTTATACCATTAATGGTTTATGGAGAAAGTATTGACATTTCGTATGCTAGTTTTAATACGAATGTTTATGTTATGTTTAAACCTGTTCATATGAGGATTGCATTGGACATAGTAAGTGACGGGTGGAGCCCGTTATAGCTCCTCAATGCATCGGTAGGTCTCAAAAGACAAACTAGTGTCTTGGAACAAGGCCTTGACAAAATCTTATTTTGGTTCTTGGCACAAGTCCCTGACTATGTGGTTATGATAATATGGTATTATGTATTCCATCATTATGAAAGTGGTTTTTGATATTGCAAGTGATTATTCGACTGATAGAATATCTATGTGAATAATTAAATGGAATTATTTCATTTCATTTTTTCCATATTATGCTGAAGTTCAAGTTTAAAAGGATTTTTTTTAATTATACATTTCCTTAAATGTTTATTCTTATTTATGAATGTTTCCACTATACCGTTATCCTTACTAGGCATCTGAGCTCACCCCTTTCTATGTTTTGTTTTTACCAGGATGTGAAGAATCATTTTATGAATTACCGGTACGGATAGTCTATGGGGATATGAGTGTGGACTATGGAGACTATGTTGTTGTATTTTTTAATTGTATGATTTAATGCAAGACTTATGAATGTATCTAGTGTTTCCAAGGCTACTAAAATAATCGGTCTTTTGAGACTTGATCTTTTTAGATCATTCCAATGTTATGTAATAATGCACCGACTCTCGGTAACTAGGGTCGGGGCGTTACAATACATGTCGAGAATAACTATAAATAATTCTTATAAACTATTATGGATGTAAATAATTTTATGAAATATGTGACTAATATATTTATGTATGTTATATAGTAGTTTGATTATGATTAACTAAGAATTAATTCAAGGTAAGGTTTTTATGTCTCAATTTTTACCCATTGAGAAGTATTTATTATTATACATCGTGATTTTTCTAGATTAGGTC
Source organism: Viscum album (assembly GCA_963277665.1). NCBI lineage: Eukaryota > Viridiplantae > Streptophyta > Magnoliopsida > Santalales > Viscaceae > Viscum > Viscum album. Next base: position 1,659,048,417 of record OY728163.1, read on the forward strand.
TCTATTTTAATTTAATATTTTTATATATTTTTTATTTTAAATTTAATGTTATTAATTTCTCTATTCATATTTCCTTCTCTCATGGGGATTTGGATCAAAATTTTCGAAAGTTGTAAGGGATTTCTTGACGAAACATCTTTCTTGAGTCATAATTATTCAATTTTTACTATGTTTTTACGAGATGGATTAATTTTATTCTATGTTGATATTATAAGTAATATATCTCTAGAAAGTGATATTTTTTATTCAATTCATTACCATGATGTATTTATTTCTCAAAAATTACATCATTATGGTGAATAATTTACATCCCCATTCAATACATTTTTTCCTCATTTTTTATAAATTTTTCCCACCAATGATATCCCATATAATATGAAACCTAATTATGGGTTACCTCGTAAAACCTTAATATTTCCCTTATCTTATTATAAAAATCATATTTTGGATACCCTATTTATGATGTGGGTTTTCAGTAATGAAATTTAAAAAAAATAAAATGTTTTCCCACCATTCAAAATCCATTGTTTTATATTCAAATCCATATTTTTTTGTTATCATTGTTTCTTTTTAAAGACCATATATTTTAGATTATTTCTAAAATTAAATATTATCAATCTCTTTTTTCTTCACCTTGGGTAAATATTATTTTCATTTATAATGATCAATTATTTAATATTATTTTTAAAAGTAAATTTTCTAATGTCTTTTAACTTCACATTTTTGAAAAAATGATTTATTTTTCAAGGCTTCAATATCAGAAGTTAATTTTTTTTTAAATTTAATATTTCTAACGTTTTAACTTCACCTTTTAAAAAAATACTTTAAAAGTGGATATTATTTATTTTTTACCTAAACATAATGTTATTTTCTAAAAAATACTTTTTTGATTTTACCCTGATTTTCAATATTATCTCTAAAGGATTTATTTACATGTAAATTTTTAATAATGATTCACTATATAAATTTTCTTATAAAATAATATTTTTGGGAGGTTGAATATTTCATTCCAAACATTTACATTATTGAGATCAATTTTAGTGATATTTTCATGAAGTGTTGTGAAAACCATTGTTTTCATTAGGTTATTTATGACATGATTAATAAACCATTTTATGATTCTTAAGATCCGCACTATGTGATCTAACTCCATAAATAGATACATTAAAAACTACCATTGGAAAAATATCTAAAATATTAGATAAAACCATCCTTAATTAAAAAATAAAAAATTATTATTGTATCTCTTATACACAAAGTATATTTTGAGGTTTAGAGCTTTATAGAATTAATAAAAATAATAATAACTTATAAAACCAATTTTATTTTGTATAAAACAGAACATTTTCACTATATATGATTCTACTTAATAAATAATGAGTCCTAAACATCACCCATAAAGTCATTCACCCTTGTTGTCATTCTAATCATATAGAATGTACTAATTTTTTTCATAACTAGAGGATGATGAAGCATAAGATGAGGTGATCTCAAACAATCAGTATAGGAAAACAAATAGTTTAAGAAATCATGGCATAAATATTATGGTATGAATAAGTAAACAACATGAAGTTATAACCAACATGAAAGTGGGATTATTATATATCCATGATAATAAATTATATCAGAGATATCAGAAATAATTATAACATATTGATGGAATTCATAATGGTTGACATTAAAAAAATGTTCTCAAGGCCTTTTACTAAGTCATTATCATACTATGGGAAGAGTTATACACCAAACCCCATCCTATTTGGTCTCATCAAACATATTTATTTTCCTATGACCTATATAATTTATCTCCCTATCCATCACTTGTTTAAGTCCAATGCATTCACCATAATTATCAAAAATACTTTTCATTCCATTTTCTAAGGAACCTATTACAAAATAAAACACGTATATACATATAATGAAAGATTCAGAATGTAAATGCCTAATAAAACTATGTTATAAGACAATAATAGTCAATAATAAATATATTTTATCTCGAACACAACTAAAAAACTATGTTATTTCCATGGTTTGAATCCATTGAAATAGGCCTAACAATCATGTCCATAGCTTAGGGCCACAATTTGAAAAAATCATGGACTCTATTTCCATTATAATATGGTCCAGATACATCCATGGATTCGAACATAGAAATAACTAGCTACATCCATGGACGAAAATGTTGAAATAGCTATATATTTCCATGATTTAACCATTGATATTAAATCCTATAGTTATGGTTTATACCGTGGTAATATCCAGCTATATCCCTAGTTTAAACTATACTAATAGAATGATATAGTCATAGTTAAAATGTTTTTTTAAAATCCTATAGCCATGTTTTAACCCATGGTGGTACGCTAACTGTTTTTTTGGTTTATTTGATGGAAATAACCATATATATATATATATATCCATGGTTTATTCACGTCTATTAATTCCTGGAACCATGATTTAAACTATGGAAATATACTAAAATTATTTATAACACACCCCTACAACATACTAATTAAACAACCTTCCACCACCTGAAATATCTAATTTCCACCAGAACCCAAATATAGATATGGAAATTCAAAACATATAAAATTTTCATTTTGTAAAAAAAAAGATAAACATATAAATACCTAAACTATCAATGAATACACTCAACAATTTCATCTAAATCCTCATTATCGTTGGCACTGGTATCAACCTCATCTATGTGTGTACATCCACCAACAACATCCTCTCCATCTTCATCACCCTATCCACTATAATCATTATTGAGCAATCCACCAACATCATCATCTTCACCACTAGCCTCATCTTCATCATCATAAATTGATCAAAAACTCGATAAACATCCTTCCACTATTTTTCACCATTTTACGGAAGTGAATATCATATTAAATGAAGTTTATGATATTCATATTCCATATACCATTATATACATATGTAAAACAATTCATTTTGGTTAACATGAATCTTTTGAAAACTAACAATACAATGTACTAGACTAAATGTGCATCAAAATAAATATAATATTCTTAAATGTGTAAAAATTATAGGGAAGTAATTTATACACCCATTATACATTTTTATTCATATTTTATTGACATTTTATAGAAGTTTTCTCCATTACATTTTAAATTGGGATATTGAATAGAAACATGAGTCATATAGTTCCCAGATTAGAAAACCCCGATAGAATGAATAATATAATTGAGGTTAAAACTAATGAAATTGAATGTTTTTTGAAAATTAGATAATAAAATAATAATAATAATTTCAAAAAAAAGATTATAGAATAAAAATATTGATATATCAAATAGAAATCCTAATTTATAGATTATTACTTGTATCTATATTATAATAAATATATTCAAGAATATACAAAAATTATTTGTCATGTTTTATTTGATAATATACAAATTATAATACAAATGATAAGTAGTGTTGACCTATATTATAATAATTAAGTTATATCTTCTTTACAAATTCCTCCTAATTCACACAAAAAATATCAATGTTAAGAAACAAACATTCCATATTTAATATAGATTAATACATAGATATATATAATTTTTTATATAAATTGAAATAAATAATAAATTACTAATATAATATAACACACACACGGATTATAGACAATGATAGATTATAATATTGATATTTTAATTCCCAAGTCATTCCATTGTTATTCTAGATTTTGGGTTGACATATGATAAAATAGAGTTTATAGTAAACATGTGTCAAAAAACCCCTATGTATTGATGTACAGAGTTAAATTAATTAAAAAAAATTCTTGATGAACTTTATATGGTGTGTTTTCATAAAAAAGAATAAATTCAAAACCAAAATATTATATTTTTTCTTCACAAGGATACACATGCATGTTCCAATTGAAAATAATGTTCATCTTGTGATATGATAGTACAAATTTATCATTTTCAATAGTGATTTGTAAATTTTATATTCTGTATAATAATTCTTCAGAAAATTGGTTTGAACATTACACTAAACATCCATACAGTGAAAGAATCCTTAAGTTTTTTTCCAACATGATTTAATGTAAAATAATGTGTGTAGTATCAAGGTTATATAGAAATTGTGTATCAATTATAGTTAATGAATAAAATGTGAACTATAAAATGAATACTAACATCTTGGTTGATAATAATATCACAAAGGGAATAATTGGAGATGTTATTATATAAAAACTAACTCAATGAAATATTTATAATAAATAAATAATGTATATAGTGAGATGTGGAATATAAAGAATTGGACTTAATACGAACACCTGAAATTTAATTAAATAAATTTATGATAAAATAACATTAAAAATGTATATTATAAGAGTTTTTAAGAATATAAATTCAAATTTCAATATATAAAATAATTACAGACACATATAAGGAATGGATTCTTTCTATAATAATTATAATGTCCTATTTAATCTAGATTCACCACAACTTTCTTTAAAATTAAAAGAAACAGGAGCCACTAAATTTGTTTAGAAAGAATTAATAGATATATAACATAATAATTAGTTCTATTGATATGTTTTTAATATAAAAATATATAATTGAAAGAACCACTTAAGGGTAAACTTGATAATGGAAAGTTATTTGAAATATGTATACTGGTTTTAGTGTATGTCAGTATGTCCATTTCAACATTTGTTTGTTGATTGAATGTGATGAAATGGAGTCAACAAAATCACCTGATATTTAATCAATGAAATGAATAAAGTAATAGTTTTTTTTAAAATTATATTATAATTTTTCATATATATATATATATATTTATATATATATATAATTAATAAATTCATAAATTCAAAAACGAATATCAGCAATGGTTTTCTCTACTACATTGTTAATCTCCCCTATAAACTATATTTCATACATTTTCATTGAAATTGAAATAATCATCTAAAATCATTATCATAAAATGATAAGAGTTAAAATTAGACTATAATAATCCTAATATAAAAGAGGAAATTAATTTTACATCATATATAAGAAATAGGGTTCACAGAACATTTTTGATTTAATAAGGTGTATGACATATCTATGTTAATGTTATGTAAAAAGAAAATTGAATTTCACCTCATGTATAGTTCACTACACACATAATGTTTATTTTAATGGTAGTAACTTTTTCTATAATCAATGATGTAATCATGACAAAAAATTCCTAGAAAGGAGATATGTGTATTAAATTTAATGAAAAGAATTTGTGAAATAAAATGCAGAGAAAACTAATGGAGAATATAAATCTACTTTAACAATACATGTATTAGTTTTAACTATCCATGAATATTTTCCCATGATAATCAGTTATAGAATTTTTTTAGATAACCAAACATCATACTTGAAAAATGTATATATCTTCGAACCAAAAAATATTGATTTATGGTGTCTCACTTTACTAAAATAGAAACATACTTGGGGAATATTTACATGTGAATAATTAAAATAAAACTCTATATATTACACATAAAAATCCTTTTACTTCCCTTTTTGGATAAAAAAATTATTTAGTTATTTATCCGGATGAGGAAGAGAATTTCTTAACATTTATATCTCTATAATTCCTACCTCCAATAATGATTTCCTACTAATAACCACATTATAAGTAAGTTTCTTTAAAAAGATAATCCAAAGCATTGACATTGATCATACCTAAATACTAAACTGATGTGCCTGGATATTATAATTTTTTTTTCCAATTCTAGTATATAAATCCCAAACAAAAAAAACATACTTGTATATGCCATCATCAACATATTACCATGCCCGAATTCTTATAATTCTGAATACTTTTTAATAATTAACTCTTTATGAAAATACTGATCATTGAATGCATTTTAGAAGCCCTTTTAGTCATCATACTTATGTAGTCCACACTTAATTGATCAAATCACACCAATTATTTTTGAACAGCCCAAAAATATGATCCAAACACAACCATTGAATTCTTAGGTTTCAATAAAATTATAATATATTTTGGATCTTATCCAACCACTCTTACATGATCTTCAAACTAACATAAACCAAACTGATGATGAATTTTTCATTTAAAACCCCAAATCCTGACTCACCTCCATTGAATTATACTATTTTTATTCCCTTACAAAATATTCAATATTTTGTATAATCATGATCAATATTTGGACCTTTTGGAATATAAACTATAATTTTAAAATAGTCTACCAATTATTTCATGTGGTTTATGATTCATATCACTTCCGTATTTCTTTTTTATTCTAGAAAAAATCAATGATGATCAGAATCAAGTCCATATATTTTTAATACCCATTTATGAATGAAAATTAAATATAAATCATTGAAAAAATAAATTTATATTCAATTTTAAATGATATACTTCCTGTGACAGTTCATGATTTGGCATTGTTGTTCTCCACATAGTATAAATATATTTCATGGAACACATATTTTTTATGTTCTGTTCAGATCATTCCTATTATTAAAAAAATAAACTTGCATTTTTATAAGTCACAAGGGATAAAAAAACTATTTAAACATAAAAATTCAACAAGTTCGAGACATAATTATATTAACATGGTAGGTAAAATTTCATAAAACCAAACACACTCATAAAAACCAAATTAAAATTCAATTAATAGATTATCAAATGAATGCTAATATACTATTAAATTAATATCTTATATTTTAATCAACAAAAATATACACACTAAACAGTATAAAAAGGTAAAATGAATCTCTATTCTTTATACAATCATTAAACATAAATTTAACATATATTAGAAATCAATTGTAAAAATAAAATTTAGCAATTGAACTATATCAAGGTATATTTGATACATTTCAATTAATTTCACTATATCTGTATTTGTTTTTTTCATTACATATTCTATGTGATTATATAGTTTTGATTTCCACAGATCATATGTATTTCTTGGTTATAGTTTTTATTTTTTAAACAATGCTGCGTATTATAGATTTTACTTTTACAATGATTCGTAGTAATGTTTTTATAAATGTTTAATGATATTTACATGAATTTTTAAAAAATGGTATTGTTCCAAATATGTTTTCTCACTTAAATAAAAATAATATTTTTTTTAAAAAGTCTTTGTTAAGTGATGTTTATATAAGTGGTTGTGTTTATAATGAATTGTTTAGGTAATTAATTTGTTATGCATCACATGGTTGATCAAAACCCTAAATCCTCCTGTCAAAATTCATTTAATCCAACTCTAGTTGTTTTATTATACTATTATATTCCATTTCATTATACACTCACTTTATATTTATAAATACAAAAAAAAATTAACTTCATGTCATAAATACAAAAAAAATTAACTTCATGTCATAGACCCATAGAAACTCTTTATTGATTAAATATTCAGATTAATGGAAGAAAATAATATTGTAAAAATAAGGAATTTTAGTTTTATTAATATTCTATATAGAATCATGAAAATCAGACCATAAAAGGTACATGAAAATATCTCATCACATGATGATAAATGTATTGATGGAAAATATTTTGATAAAAATTAAATTATTCTTATTAATTTTGAAATAAGAAGTGAATCTAGCCTTATTTAGAAATTAAATATTGATAAAAAATATATTTTAAATCATTCATGTAGTTAAAGAAAGAATATGAGTAGATTTGTTTCAATGAAAAAAAAAGTAAATGGAAAATTATGTTCAGACACTCTCTTTTGTTACGGAACTTAACATGAGGGAAACATATGTATATAGGGAGATGTTAATATCTTGATCGAATGGAGACTTAAGTGTTCAGTATAGAATAATTGAGTCCCTAGAACCCTGATGGAAGTGATATATATGTTTTATCATTATTTTAATGAAGTTACTTAGTTATTTAATCTTTAATATGTTAGAAATAATTTTAAAAAAGCATTCATATGAAAATAATAATCCATAATAGTTTTGTAAATGGATAAGAATTTGGAGTTTAAACAAATTTTTCCACACCAGCAAGAATAAAAATAATGTTATTTTAATTTTTAAAATATGAAATGTGGTAATATAAAAATATTTTTTATAGATATAATAAATTTAAAATCCAATTCACAATGAAGATGAATATGCATAGGCTGATGCAATAGTCTAAAAACCAAATAGACATGTTAATAAAAAACAATGTACAAAATTGGGTGGATAATAAAAATATTATGAGGATGATAAAAGAATAAAGATTATATTTTGAAACACTATTATGGTGAAAACAATTGTAAATATAAATTTTCATGATTACATATGTCATCCTTTTCTTCTATACTAGATGTATAGTCCAATATAAAAAAATAATATAAGCCACTTGTCTTGACAGTAATAAGAAATGGATTTTTCATCATACACTTACCTCAATCAATTTTTCCAAAGACTCCCATTAGCCCAAAATAATATAAATATTTATATAAAACTAAATAGATAGTGAAATTGAGAATATTAATACTATTAATAACAAATCGAATTCCAACAATTTAAAATAATTTTCCCAACTAATTATTAGTTTAAAATAAAAAAATATTCCAAAAAATTATTATCAGTGGTATATATTTCAATGAAAAATTCAAAAAAAAATATTTGAATGTATTTGGGATAAAAGAAAATATAGAAATTAAAATGCATCATCCATAAACATTTATCTCTTACCTCAAACAATTCTTCCACCATTATTTTTATTTTCCCTCCTTCTATTCAGTTCTAATATTTTTTATCTACCATAATTATGTGCTTTTAACTATTCTATCAAATTCTCTTGATACCTCATTTATTTCTCACATATAAAAATTTCATCTTCCTAAAAAAATGTAGGCATTGGGAAAAGGGTTATTGTTTCTTCTCAAGTAACAAAATAGTGACAATTCCTAAAATCATCATGTGTAACACATCAATTGTATTTTTGTGATAAAATTAAAAGAAAGTAACACAACATAATTGGTAAAATGTATAATGAAAACTAATATTTGTACTTTATAATGGTGAAAAATACTATCACCAATATAGTGACCTTAATCTCCCCACAATCATTAAACTATTTGAACTTATCTTAATGATTTTATTACAAATTTGGAATTTAAAACTTTTATATGAATTTAGTTCAAACCATACCACTAGATTTTATCCTATTAATGTTTAATAAATATATATTACAATTGATTTGGTATCATCGATTGAAATTTTTTCCCGTTTAACATTATCATAAGACATCATTTGTGCACTCAAAACTCATATTGTGTTAAAGATACCACCTTCATACATAAATTATCAATTATAAATTTCCATGGAATCCTCCTCCGATTTCAAAATAGTGGTACATTTCCACATGATTGTGAATCTATTGATTAAGCATGTATAAAACCAGTACCATGTATGAATAAAATCATCATATTTCAAAATTTTATTGTAAAATTTAATATAAGTTCTTTTATATAAGGAACACGAACACATGTATAGTTCTAGTGAAATTACATGCACTCAGCTCCACTGCCCATAATTCATTAAGATGGTCTATTCATGAATGATAGAATATATATGTGAAAATAACCTCCTTATTTATCCACAATAATAACATATATTATCTATATCATAAATTAGCTTTCCTTGGCATCAAAATAATTCTTGAACACATCACTGATCAATCTCATCAATTATTATTCCTTAAATGACAAAATAGCATATCACTTATACACTCACTATAGTATTTCCTTTCAATTATTTTTATTATTTTATACTCCCAAAATATTTTGTAAAACAATTACATATGTATTTTATAGTTATTCATTAATGTTTAGTCTCTATGGATTTACCAGAAAAATTAGAGTTTTAATTTGAGAATATGATTGTCAAAAAAAATTGATTGATTGCTTACAATGAATTTGAATTTGAATTAAACCATCCCCATGAATTTCATATGATATATTATTTTTAAAATATAAATTCTATTTTCCAATTGAATAAGAAAGAATATTGTCAGAGACCAGAACTGATCATATTTGAGGAAGTTTGAAATGAAAATAATCTTATTAATTTATTTTCTAAATCAATTATTTTTTCAAAAAGGATTAAAACTTCTATGTACTTATAACATTCATGTTTATGATCCTTTCGATCTTAGGGAACCCTTAAAATAGTTAAACATCCAATATAATGTGCCTTCTTGGCTCCATGAATAGTCCAAGTCATAAAATATCTAAAATTCATATACATTATTATCTAAATACCAGATCATCCATGTACCATCAGAATTAATGTGCCTTCTGAGATCCTTTTAAATTACGAGATCCCTATAACTTATAGGGAATATAAATTCTAATCATTTTACCATAAGAACTCATATACCTTTGGAGATACTTATACCTTGTGAGTCATGTATTGGGGAAAACTAAACCTTATATAAAAAATTATAGAATATATCTAAAAATAGAAAATGATTAATAATATTTCAAGGCAGCACAAAACATCTTAAAAACACCTCAAAAATTATTTTTATCCTTAATAAGTGAGGTTGGAAAATTTAGAATAACCTTTTCATTGATTCTAACCAGAACATAAATCTTCCCTTTAGGACTTATTATTAATATTTTTATACTATTTTCAAATTGTTGTTTCTCATTTAAGTGGACCTAAATAAGATCCTTTTTCAGGTGGAAACCTTCTTACACCACACCATAGGTTAGAGTAGTTTTATTGAGATAAATACATCTATTAGTGTCGCACAAAATTTTGGATAAATTATAAAGATTCTCTCACCCTCAAACAAAGAACACAATACTTTTAATTTCTCTTAATTTTCAAAATGAAAACAACTTATGGATGATAAATATATGTATAATAAAAAATTAAATTTCTCCCCTTTTTAAAAGTAATTTTATACAACTGACAAGAATAGAGTTAAGCACCCCTTTATCCCTAATTAAAAGAAAAATAAATTTATTTGTGGGTTATCCTCCCAAATATTCTAAAGGGAAGGAGGCATGGGGTATAAACACACATTCTTAACCTTGATGTTTCAAATTTGTCATTAGGGATATCCTTGGTGAAAATATCATCAAAAAATTCTTAGGTAATTATAAATTCTATCTTAATGTCTCTATTAGCTTCCATACCATATATTAAATGAAATATAATATTAATATATTTATATAATTAACGTTTCACATTATTTATTAGAAAGGATAATGGAAGTTCAATTGTAAAATTGAATTCTGAGAGGTTCTTCAACATTATCCCTCAAATCATCAGGGTCATCCTTCATCCAAATCATATTATAACAAGAATTATTAGTAAACAAATAGTCATCCATTATAGTACACTGTGTGACTAAGTTATATATTTTTAGTTACTACTCGAAAAACAATATTTGAGATAAATAATTCAACCTAAATTGGACCTCCTATCATTTGAATCACCAAACCATACATATTAAGACTCAATACCCTTTTTAACAGAATCCCATAATTTATTATATCATTGATGTATTTGTAAATAATTTTTTCTACCATAATACATTATTATTTATGATAAATTTGATTCTTATAACATATAATCATTTTATATAAAATTTATGGTCCATATACAATGAGATTAAGGAGGATTATAATCAAATCTCATACTCCATTGAAACTACACCTTCCAATTTAATATTAAATGATAGTTTCAGCCCAACATGAATAGGTATAGACATATTCTTAGAATACACCATCTAAATAATCATAAAATAATTCTCCCAAATAATTATCATGGGATCTGGTAATAAAATTTTCATTCTATATCACTTTTAATCCTCATAAGTACCACATTTCACCCATTATGTAATCTCATATTTTTTCATCATTTTCATAGAATGTTCCTTACATGTTCTTTTACGATAACCTAGAGATATTATATCATCAATGTATACTATTAAAATAATTTTACCTGATTTCATATCATTGATATATATGTTGGTGACCACATTTCAATTTTTGAATTTCAAGTCTTGAAAAATGTCCACCCTAATATATCTCCCCTTATGGATTACTTCAAAATATATAAATACATATTTAGTTTTTACATTGTAAAACAATAATTTTCATCAAAAAAGTCATCAAAATTATCAGTTTAAACCTACTCGTATTTATTTTCAAATAAGAATGTATGTTTTACATCCATTGGTGAAATTATATATTTTGTATGAGTTTATACTATAAGAAACAATCAGATATCCTCTAACATTGTAACTGGATTAAAGGTCTCTTCAAAGTAAACCACTTTAATATAAGTGTATCATTAGAATAAAATTATTTTTTTGTTTATTATCACATATCCCTTTTCATTTAATATATTCTTTTAATACCCACATAGTTCCAATTAGATTTCTATTTATTTAACTTGGAACCAGATCTCCTGTGGATTTTTTTATATTTGATCCAACTCCTCATTCACTGCATCGATCCAATCTTCATGTTTGATACCATTAGCCCCAGATTTTAGATAGATTTGAGATTTGATATTATTTTGTTTATATTTTTTCATATTTATTCTAGTTTATGTAGGATAATAATTAATTTTAATAATATTCTATGACTCCCCATGTTCAGTCACCCTCTTGTACTATTTTTTTATTCTTTGTTACTCCTTTATCATCCTTGGTCAGTTATAAATATAAATCAACTATATTTGGTTCATTAATTATACTAACCTTTTGATCCCATTTTAATTTAAATTTTAATCATAATAAAAATAAATATCCATTCATAAAAATTCTAATTATAGATAAATAAATTGAATTCTTAGAAATAAATATGAAATAAAAGAATAAAAGGAATAAAATATTTAAATTTATTTGACCATATAACATAATCTATGGTGTGAAATGAGCTCCAACTAGAACTATTTAAGATAATATGAAAAAAATAAGTAAATCTATAATGATATTTGGAACAATATATTCAAATGAAAATCACTCAAGTGATAATTTAAAAATTTGATTCAACATGTCTCATTATAACTATTTTTCAGAACATATAATAATAAAAAATTTAATGGAAAGAAAATTAACAGAAACCGAGTTGCCTGGGAACAAATATTTTTTCTTAGGTACCTATCATAACACATATAGTATTTATTATCATATTTAATAGAAAATTCATTATTAAGGGCAAAAAGAAAATGATAAACATGTATTTGTAATGGAAAAATATTTACAACAAATTAAAACATGAATTTTGATTATCACCTTTTGAATCACTATTCAAAGTATCGAATTTTCTATTAAATAGACTATTAGATAATTAATTATAATTAATATGTTTCCCCTAATGTTGTAATTCTGAGGATACCATGTTTTTTCTAACGAATTTATAATGAAAAATGATATAAATACATAGATTGTAGACCTCTAAAAATACATTTAGAATATTTTTTCAAAAGAAAATTCAACCCCTTATAAATGAAATTTTATATTGTATTTCCCAAAATGTAATATATTTCTTGAATTATTATATGGAACCATAAAAATAAACACTATCTCATATTTATAAAGTGAGATACATAAGATACTATAGAAGAAAACATGTGATAAGTGATCCATTCCAAAACAAGTATATCACATTATAGATTAATCATATAAATATTTTTATCATAAAATTTATGAAAATTCTTGTAATTTGGGGATTTTTAATTCATGGTAATATAATAATAGAATCAATAATTCAAGTTGGAACTTAAGAAATCCAAATATCATGATTAAATAACTGTGATAAAGGTGCAGAATGTTTTTCATTCAATTTACCAATAATAAAAAATAATGAATTGATATTAAATAATCATGTGAGAACATGTAATTAGAATTTCTTATTGATTATTATACTGATGGATGTAAATATGTTTAACCATTACAACGTTAAATTTAATGGGTGTAGATATCCAAGAAAATTACAATGAATGGTTTTAGGATGTTTTAAAACATCAAAAATAAGAATATGAATTGTAAACTAGAAGATTTTAAGTTAGAAGATTGTAAATATAAATTAGAATATGAGTATAAGAATATTAGAAACATACTACTGGGGGAGTGTGCTAATAAATTTAGGTAAGTCCATGGTTAGGATAGGAGAAGGAGAAGGAGAATGAGAAGTGGTAGAATAAGAGGAGAATGATCATTGAAGAAGGATCATAGAAGAAGGATAATAGGAGAAGGATATCTGGAAGGTGGGGTGGCTACAATGATGTCACGTCAAAGCTGAGTCTGAACTGTGCTAGAGTCGCATTGATCCATGTCATAGGAGGACTATGGGGAGTCAGGGAGGCCGTGTTGGACCCATGTTGATGTGGAGGTGGGGAGGCTATATTGGGGATGCATTGTTGGGGAGGGGGATTGGATAAGTTAGTGGAGGAGGATCGTTAGGATCAAAGCTAGGGCTTGAGCATGAATAAGGGAAGCAGTTGATGAGAGAATCCATAGGGGTAGCTCGATGATGGGTTGTAGGGGTTGATATATCTTATGTATTTCCATGGTTTCAAATAAAAAATGGCATCAGAGAACTTATTCCCATGTTTATAATAAATCATGTAAATAGGGGAGTGGAAATAATTAATTTTTCTAGTTGTGAATAGTAGTAAAAGATATAATATTTTCATAAAAAATGGGTGTATGGAAAGAAAATAAATATATAACTTTCCAAAAATTAACCCTATAGAAATTACTACATACAGAATTCCAATATTTTATCCCACGTAAAAAAATAAGATTATTTCTTGATGAACATCATCCAATCTAAATTATGTAAAAATGTGATGTCCAACCCCACTATAAGGAATTGTAACTTTACCAATTAACCTATTAAAATGGTTTCTACAACTATTGGTATAGTTTTTTCTGATACCAATGGTTTGGGGGAACTATTGGTATACGTATTTCATACATACCATAAACTAATTATTCTATGAAACTGTTTTAATAAGCCCCAAAATTTTGGATACCTATAGCAACAGTTTTCAAAAAACCTTTTGTATATACCCTTACTAATGATTTTCAAGAACTATTAGTAAACACACCCTAATTTGTTATGAATTGTTTTGTCCAATAATACTAAATAATAAATAATTAAAATTTATTTTGAATACTAATGTGTATATATATATCTAATTATGTCCACAAAATACATTATAGCAATGTGGTTGAGTCAATGATGTATAAGTGGGAGGTTCTATGATCAAAACACTTAAAAAAATTACATTACCTATACTAATGGTTTTCCAAAACCATTACTATAAGTATTTTATTGTTAGGACATACATAAATGGTTTTGAAGTGGTTTTTATAAACCAAATATAACATAGTTTTTACCAAAACCATTCATATAGGGCTATACTAACAGAAAATTACCCATTGGCCCCTCAAACCATTGGTATAGGATATACCAACGGTTACAAATCATTTCTATAGCTTATACCAATGGTTCCCAATCATTTTTATAACTTTATTTATTATTTTTTATTATGTATATAAATGAGTATATGGCTAAGTCCATACTATAATTACATTATAGTAACCCATCTAGAGAATTATGGTTGATGGTTTCAAAATAATGTAACCCTAGAAGTGAGAAATATTCATCAAATGGTTAATGTGGTATGAATGTATATCCCCATAAAACACTGGTATAAAACTAAATTGTGAAATAAAAGGGTATGATATACCTAAAATATATTAAATAAGTTTTAGATAATGATGATAACTCAATGAATGAAGGTTGAGTTACCAAAAATCCTTACTATAGGGGAAACAACTAAATCTATAGAAACATGAATAAAGGAACATGATTTGTAATGTAAATCACATGAAATAAAAATTTCATGATAAAAATATATCTATGTTAATTAAATAAACTATAAAATGAAAACACGGTGCATAAAATTCATTAAAACCTGGAGAATCAGAATTGAGACGTAAAAATCCCATATGGATTTCTAGACTTTTGAATCAAAACCCCTTGAAATAAATATACTATAATAGAACATAAAATACCATGGTATAAATATAATTCATGATATGATATTTCAAATAAGAATTATATAAACTACATAAATTAAATTAGGTTCAGTTTCCCTAAACTCAATGCCTTCTCTACTATGTTTTATAGGGTCTCTTGGGACATTGTCATGGGGAGCGTGGTAAGTGTGGTTTATGTTTTTTTAATGGTGAAAATCTAAATTGAGTGGCTTGTGCCACGAATCTTGTTCTAGTTACCAAAGTTAAATACCCCAATCTTTGAACCACAACAATAAAATTATCCTTTTCAATGTTTCCTACAATGTTATTTTCATCGTCTATAACAGAATACTTAACCCTTTCCTTCCATGTTAGGTGCATGAGGGGCATCATAATTTGTGAAAGGTAGATCCATTCTGTTGTTTATTGACTTTTTTCATGAAGTTATCAGTTGAATAAACTTAAAGACCTTTGGAATAAATTTGACCATCAAAGTAGATATAATCAAATCCTATAATAGAGTTGAGTGGAGCATTATGATCCGAGTCTTTGCAAGTATTGGTTTCTCAGAGTGGTCCATTGATCTTCTTTTTTGCTGTTTCATCTCCCCATGGATGGAAATTTATTTTATGGCTATTTAGTTCAGTTTTTCAAAAGTATTCAATTGTTTGAGACATAGAGATCCCCTCTCCCCCCTTCCCTTTATTACTAATCTGGATGCTCTCAGTCATACTATTAATCATTGAATTGTCCTGGGAAAGGTGTATTCATTAAGTAAAAATCATTTTAATAGGGGATTATCTCATATCGTTTTTTCAAATTACAATATAATATTTTATTAATGGTATTAGAAGATATATAATTTGGTTTAATGATGTTATTTAGGTTTATTGTTCTTAGAGTGGGAAAGTTGTCAATCGTGAGAAGAGTAATTTCTTTGTTCCTAACAGATGATTAAACAAACTTATAAGATCCTTGGAAACTAGTCTTGGAATGTGAAGAGGATCCTTTCCTATAATTTACTTAGGTTCTCTGGTGTACCCTATCATTCTTTTTAGCAATCACTTTGATTCGTTTATTGAAAAAATCATGGGACACGTTTTCAATTAGGGATATAGATTCTTATCCTTTGGGGGTAATTAATCTGATTAAATTTGTTCTCTCATCAATTCCGATGTACATCCTTTCCACTCTGAAGGTCCTAAAGATGGTGGTTTCAAACATCAAGGGCACTATAGTTATCTTTTTATGTGATTTTCACTTTAAAGGTAAGTCTCATTGGGCTTCATGGAGAAATATTGATAAACCCATTGGTGAAGTGGGTTTAAATGTAAAAATTATCTCTGGTTCAATGTATAGACTTCATGCCATACTTTCATGGGAATTTATTGTGGGGAGAACCTTGTGGGGAAAACATATGAAACATACCTATGCTAAGGATGGGAGATCGTTCAGATTTAAAACCTCCAAAATCAAGAAAATGATTCATCCTTACATTCCCATACTCTAGCATCGCACCCGATGGATTATTGGAAATGGTAAAATTAGTTACTCGCATCAAAGATGATCATGGAAATTATTGTCTTCCTGAGCTTCCCTCCTCCATGTATAAGTTACAAAGAGGCTAGTGAGCATCTCATCATTATATTTTCCACCTTGTATAATAACTATAGAGTTTTTTTCGTAGCATTGAGATGTCGGGTGACCTAGATAAATGTGTGTTTGTCGGTTTAGTAGATTTTTCCTTTTATACTAGATATTTTTGTATAATTAAATCTTCTTTTCATTGTTAAGATAAATGGGGTGAAATATTACGGTGTTAGTAGATCCCATAAAAATTACTATTTTTGTTATGTTGTGTGAGTTAAAATGTACTACCTTCGGAGGAGAATATATAGTGAAGAGGGATTATTTTATATTAAAGGTGTTAATGCTGTCGGGTTGCATGATCTGAATCCATAGACCATTTCTGTTTCTGCAATAATTGGGAAAGGGTAATTTGGAGCTTGTTTGGCCAGTTCACTAGTTAGTCCGAGCAATCCTTTTCGGCCGAGACATTCTTACATCAATGGTTTCAAGGTGATTCCTATCCCAATGCTGAGAGGAAGGCCATGCCCCTCATTTTCCTAATCAGCTATTGGACTCTTTCATAGGATAGGAAATAAAAAAAACACCAATCTTTCCAGGTCTCCAATACAGGTATTCTTATTAAAACCATAAAAATAAATCTACACTTTTGCGGGCTAAGAAAGGATCTAGTGAATTATCCTTATCTTCATTCTCTACATCCCCCATTCTCTATTCCCTCCCTCTCCAATATGAATCAGGGAAAATAGCTCTGGAGGATGCCTCCTTCCTCGAGGAACAAATTGAATATTGTTGGTTCCTGCTACTTGGGGTCTATGTGCAGTGGAGGAGTTGTCAAAGACTCAAATGGGTCTATTATTTGTTTTCTCTCATCCTTATTTGGGTATAGTGATTATCTCATAGCGAAATCTCATTCTATTCTTACTGGGATTCTTCTTTGAAAATAGTGAAGTATTGTTTTCTGGGAGTTAGGGATGGACTCTTCAATTATCTACAATAAAATTTCAGGTAAGCGACTGATTCCTTAGTCCCTTGAGTACTCCATTAGAAGTTCCAAGAATCTTATGGATAATCGCATGACCATTATTCACAATTTCCATGAGGGAAATATAGTGGTAGAATTTCTTTCTTCAAAGGCTTCTTAAAATGATCGGTTTCTCATTTTTTACAAGCTTTGGTTTTTTCACTAGATGGTACCCACATAGTTCAGGTAGATGCTCTTGGTTTACATTACTTAAGACACCCTTAATTGTTCTATTATAAGTTCTCCTACTTATTTTCTCTGAATAATTAACTAAAATTTATTTTTTGGATAATAATACCAAACATTCCCCAAAGAGATGAATTTGAGATTAAAACCCTAACCTCTATCCTGATCCATTATTCACATTCACAACACATCTGGAATAATTAAATTAAATTCATTAATTACATAGAAAATAACCTTTTTAAAACTATAACTATTTATTCTCTTCGTTAATAATCATTATATATATATATATATTATTTTTTGTACGTAATTTCAACATTTAGAGCATGTAATAATTATCTATTGGAACTAGTATTGTAAAAATGGTGTTGGTATCAAATATTTTTATAAATTACATCATTATTATATAGTATGAGGTATTAGAATATATATTCTAATATAATTTATAATTCTATAATTTAATTTAATGTAATTTTTTTCAATCGATGAGGGTGAAATCGACGACGAAAAAGTTTTAGTGATTCTTAATGAATGAAGGATACTTTCTTAATTAATAATTTAATTTTTGATATAACCTTAAAAAGGTAAATAACTATTTTAATATTAATAACATGTTATTCCATTAAATAAATTATCATATTCATCTATGATTTAAATTTATTGTATAGTTCATGTAGGTGGTTAGATGGATACAAACATGAACCTACCATGATTAATAGATGAATACGTTGTGGTTTAGTAATAATATAATTATACAAGAAAATTAATTATATTATTTAATATATATTACTATGATATATTAAATTTTTAATCAATTAAATGAAAAACTAATTGATATAATTTTTTTCCTAATATGATTTAAAATATATTCCTCTTATTATTCTTATTTAAGACAGTTAAATTTACAATTATCTCTTATTTTAATGTTAAATATTTAATTTCAAATTTATATTTAATGAATATAAATCAAGAAATAAATAAAATATATATTCACTAAAAATATTTGTATAACCATCCTTCCAAGGTGGTGATGAAAGATGAATGGTTTCATTCATGGAGAGAGTAGCCTACCCACACCTATAAGGAACATTTTCCTTTTTTGATCGAATTGAAGGGGAATAGATAATGGTTATATAATAAATATAATAAAATTTAAGCGTATTATTTATAATAATTTCATTATATACATATGGTTAGAATTATTTTTTAGGATAGAATATTGGAAGGGTAAATAATAAATTTTGATGGTTAGGTAATACTTACGTTGAGAATTTACATCTTCATATGATGTATCTACCAAAAATGAATGAATTGAAGAACTTTTTGAGGATATGGGCTTCCACACATATAGAGTTGGTACATAAAAAGTAAATTGGGTATATTTTAATTTTAATTTGAAATTATATTTGGGTATTTAATTCGGAGGATGTAAGAAACTTTTTAGGTGAAAAAGAGGGGAAAATCATTTGAAAAGAATGTTAGGTAAGTGATTAGAATGAAATTACAAGAGAGGTAGGTGTGAAAGGTTGGGAAATGGCAGGTGATACATGTGGGTATAACTTTAATACTAAAAATAGTTTTTTCATAAGTTTTATGTGACAATTTAATTATTAAAAATTTGAGATGCATCATTTACCCATTTTTACCCTTATCAATCTTGATTTAATAATATCCATGGTAATTATTTTTTTATTAAAAATATAATATAGAAATTATTACATAGTTTAATTGAGTTAATTATTAATTTCAATTCCACTTAACATTATTAACTTTATAATAGTATCAAATTAATTATAAAATTTAAATGTATAATATATTAAAAAAAATTGAGAAAATATTACTTTTGTTCTAAAATATGAAATATAGAATTTTAAATTAAAAAAAATTAAAATTGAGAATCAAGTTATAAAATAAATATTATATTTTATAAAAAAAATAATGAGTATCCAATTCATACTTATTTAATAATAATTTCATAAAATGCATTTTATTTGTAAAAACTATATTTTCATTATTCGCTTAAAAATCATTTTTTAGAAAAATCCCAAAAATTCATTATAATATTATATTTCAATTATTATTCAAAAAAATAATTTTTCATTATTTCAAATTTAATTTCCAAAAAATTATAATTATTTATTTTAATAAAATATGATACTATAGTGGAATACTATTCATATATGAAAATATATTTCTAAAATGTTAACTATTTTTATTATTATTTCTTATCAATTAATAATTAATTTATTGGTACTATATTGTTATTTTAAATATATTTTATTATTATATAATAATATACCTACTTTATTATAATATAACACCAATTTTTGAAAATTATATATTTTAGTATAAAATGATTTTCTTAATTATTTTTGATACACTAATTGAATTTAATTCATATTAAAATTATCCATTTTTTATTTATATAACTATTATATATATAAGATAATCTTATTCTTTCCCACTTATTCAACATTTAGTTTTTAAAGGTAATACTTAAATATTTATATTTTACCTAAATATATCATGGTTTCATATATGTTCATTGTTGGGAGTAGAGAAATCTACCAAACACATTGAATTATTTATAGTTAATCATATATTAATATCGTAAGGGGTTAAATTACACTCCAGATACTTAAATTGAATCATAAATATTTTAGTTATCACTCGTTGAATGATGTAGTTGAGGGTATTCTTGACATATTCTTCATTCATGGTATAACATCCAATATGAAATCTATCATACTATATTAGGCTAAATCAAGTTAATTATCTTTCTTCAATCAACATTATCCACTCATAAAAATCATATATCCATGTATATATACTAACTAATCATGTATTCTCTATAACATACGTTTCTGAAGATAATTTTAAACTCAAATTCAATAAACTATAATGAGGTCATATATTCCATAAAAATTTACTCAATTTTAACCCTCAAATTTCACTAACCACTATTCATAAGTTCGCACACTAGTCAATATATATTATACTCCAAATATGCGATGAAATTCCCCTAAGATAACATGATTAAATTATTAATCCCAATGGTTCCAATACTATATAACATACATCTTTGAAATCAAATCACCATTTCTTTTCTCAACATCAATCATATATTAAACCAAAGAGTTATATATACCTCTTTCATGTGTTCTCTAATAGTTTTCCCAAAAATATAAAATTATTATAAAATCATTTTTCATGGTTATTAATACCATTTTATATATGTTTCTCTACCACTAAAGTAAAACTACTGATGAAAAAATATAATATGTTCTAAATAATCCCCATAACATTTAGAAAATAATTAAATTTCATCGATAAATATCACTCACTAATGAGAATAAATGATATATTAAAATTTTAATTTATATTGAAATATCAACCTAACTAACATAGGTAAGACTTGTAAAATCACATTTTCCATTATAAAATTCAAATATTAAATGTGTTTCCATTTATATATGCTCCATTATTTTGTTATAATATATATCAATTTTATGATAGAAACCTTTCTAAGCTTTATCCATATAATCATATTTAAATAATATACTAAAACAAAAATATTTATGATAATATCCAAAATATTAATATTAAAACATAATTCTAAATATTTCTTCCCTTATAACACCTTTTATTAACATATGATTCTTTTGGATTGACCTAATAATCTTTTTGTTCAATCCTTCGTTATCCAGGGTAATTATTTTATTGGGTTGTCTAACATAATTAGTTAACACCATTCCTAATCCCTTCATAATGGTTCATAAATAAAATTTTATTAACCATACCATATCCCTTGTGAGTGTTTAGTCATGTCTGTAGTTTTATGCCTATACATCATGCATTAGAGTGATGATGGAGTCAATACTCAACCAAACCATTCGGGGTTGACTACCCATTCATGAATATATGGCACAACGACATCCAATTTCTAGTATCTATAAAGTGCTGTAATTTCAAGGAAAACCACATACTCAAGAGTTTACAAAAACACTAGGATAGACTTATATAATTAGACTTATTCTTCATAATTTCACTAACATTATCTCTTCCTAATCCAAAAATAAAAGGTTCATTATTTTATTAGTATTAAATCATATACTACCCCGTAGGGTATTCTATTCCTTTGATATTTTGATCTTCAATAACTTATAAACCCTTAAATTATCCTCAATGAATATTCTAATATATAATTTTATCTAAACCATTCCTTTGATACCAAATATGACGCCATGGACCTTCACTCTGAGATCTTATTCGATAAACACATACTTCACATAATAACTTTCATACCAGCTATAAAATCCTAGATATATCCATCCTTAATTAAAAAAATTATTATTTCATCTCTTATATCCTAAAGAACATTTCATGTGTAGATATTAAGAGAAATAATAAAATCTAATGACTAAAAAATCATGTTATTTGAATAAATAATACATTTTTCTCATTATATATAAAACTACTTAATAAATAATCAGGCTTCAACATCTCCTATGAATTATTTAACACATTATATCCTTATAAACAAGTCACAAGTTATAATTGTCTTCATAACTTGGGGAAATGGAAACATATATTAGGGTGAAATCAATCACTTAGTAATTGAAAACATAAAAATGAGGTGGTCATGTCATAAACATAGAATTTATATTATCAAAGGAATTAGTTGAAAAATATGAATCCATTATCAACTTAGAACTAAGATCATTTTATATCTATGATAATAAATAAAAATGTATATTAATAATATTGATCTCATATTGATGGAATATATAATTTCAAACATCAACAACATGATATAAAGGACATATTCAATGATATTATCTTATTATGGGGGGGGGGGGGGGTTTACACCAAAACCCAACTGGTTTTCTCTCATGATATTTGTCGATGCACCAAGGGGATATATAATTGTGGGCCTTATCCATAACTTGTTTTTTCTAATTATTTCACCATATGATTCAAAAATAATTTTCATAACATTTCATAAGTAACAAATTTCTTAACAAAATATGAAATTCCATATATTCAAAGATATGAAATGTCAATACATATTCAATACGTGTTAGTAGTAAATAATCATAAAGAATATAAATACTTTTCCCCTTGTCAATAAAAGGGATAGCATGGTCATAACGCATGTCATGACCTGGCCCACCATATGTGGCCAATGTACCTGATAATCCATAAGCTCTACCAATTCTAACACTAATATTTATATCATTATCATAAGACATGACACAAATGGGAAAATCTCATATATGGTTGACTATAAACATACCTAGTAGGACACCCTAAAAACTAAATAGGGAGAAATAAAATACATGATATAAGTATCTTGTTCAACCCAAATAAAGAGGGAAAAAACTCAAAGACATTGATATATTATCATATATGAAACCCATACTAGATATAAAGAGTACCATCATCTCAGCATATGATGATAATATTTTCAACAAATATGAGATGTCTATCTCTAATTCAATGAATTTAATGTGTCATGATAATAAATTCTATCGAAGACCCACACCTCAATCTGGTGCAACTTATTTGAGGTGGGAAAATCTCCAAGTAGAGTACCAATGCCTCTTTGTGATAAGAGGGTTCCACTTGGTAGATAGAAAGAGGACCCAAACCTTAGTGCATCAGGGGGGTCACACTCAATTTTTAGAGGACCCACACTATATTCCATCAGGGGGGTTCAACTAAAAAGGTAGAGGACCCATTCCCTTACCTTCTAGGGGTGACACCTAGTAGTTTGAGGAACCACAACATAGTCTGTAATGGAGGGTTCCACTCATTAGGTAGAGAAATCATTCACTTTTTCATTAAGTGAGTGTCACTCTGTAGGTTGAGGGACTATTACCTTGTGCTTTAGGGGTGCCACTCAAACCAATGTGATGAATATGGGGGACCTATTTATTGGTATGATATGGGGGTTTCAAACACCAGACTCTCTCTAATGATCCATCTCAATCACTTTGGTCATCAAGCATCACATAAAAATGATTCATTCCTAGTAGATCTCAATTAATTTCTCAAAATTAACTAGAAAGGCTACCAACATGCTATACATAGAGAAAAACTCAAGAAAATCTACTCATAGGCCTAAATATGAGTCCCACCAAATGATTAATGAGTGAAATAAGTTTTTGAAGTAATTAAACTTCATTTATGGAGATCCACAAGGCATGTAAACCCACCTTATTTTTTTCATGTCTCATATGAACATGGATTCCTTGCCATGTCACTCTAAATGTCCTTTATAGGGACAACATGACATGTCTCAGCCACTTGGGGCCTACTGGTGTTCTCATGTCCATGCTCATGTACACTCAGAGTACCATCCATGCCTCCAGTACAAGGTCACATGTTTTGTGAGGGTCTCACACACCGTTTGATACTTATCACCTCCCTAAAACACTACCCCCATATCCAAGGTACTACATAGCATGGGTTATTCCTAGTACTTCTTGTGTTGTTTTGATTATCATATAATGTTAATATATTCACATTAGATCTTGGATCCAACATTTTATCAATGATTTCTAGTTTTTGACCACTCAAAATCCACAGTAATTGAGGGTATGGATGTCGTTCTCCAATTTCAAAACATCTAGTGGCTAGAAATCAGAATCTATCCACCCATAGTAATCATGTAACTCATCCTCATGCCTCGCATGCCTCTTTAATTGTAACGACCTGACCCCAGTTACCTAGAGTCGGTGCATTACTACATAACATTGGCATGATCTCAAAAGATCAGGTCTCGAAAGACTGATTAGTTTAGTAGACTTGGAATCACTAGATACATTCTTAAAGTTTACATTACATCATAAAGTGAAAAAATACAACAACATCTTGTCTCCATAGACCACACTCATATCCCCTCATACTATCCCTGTAGTTCATTCATAAAATACATCTTCACATCCTAGGAAAAATAAAACATAGAAAGGGGTGAGCTTAGATCCCCAAAAAGGATAACAATATAGCGGAAACATTCATATATAAGTATAAACATTTAAGGCATTGTATAACTAAAACAAAAGCCTTGTAAACATGAACTTAAGCATAATATGGCAGAAATAAAATTAAATAATTCCTTTTAATTATTCACATGGGTATTCTACTAGGCAAATAATCACATACAATATCAATAACCACTTTCATAATGATGGAATACATAATGCTAGACTATCATAACCACATAGTCAAGGCCTTGTTCCAAGAATACAAATAAGATTTTATCAATGCCTTGTACCAAGACACTAGTTTGTCTCATGAGACCTACCAATGCATCTAGGAGCAATAGAGGGCTCCACTTGTCACTTATTAAGTCTAATGCATTCCTCATATTAACAGGTTTAAACATAACATAAACATTCGTATTAAAACTAGCATACGAAATGTCAATAATTTCTCCAAAAACCATGAATGGTATAAAAATAACACATCCATAGTCAAAAATATCACAAAACCTTAAATAAAATATGGAAGTTTTGTATCATAATAAATCAACTTCAAATAATCTTAAAATCTATCAAAGGGTGTTGACATATATGAAATCAAAACTATTTGAGAGAAATATATCTTTTTTTAAATCATTTAAAAGTCACATAAATATAAAATAAAAAATTTACTTTGAAAATATTTTTATAAGATTTTAAGGGAAGCTTCGATGATTTTATAACGGCGAAAAATAGTCATACCCTCTTTATAAGTTAAAAAAGACATTCTTACCTTAATTTTGTCGAAAAGGTTAAAAAGGACCTTTTTTGGAAAACGACGGAATGATTCCTTTATAAACATATTATAAAAACTCAACAAGGGTATAAATGAATTTAAACCATAGTCTATAAAATAGTAAGAATGATTTGAAGTACATTTTTATGAAACATGGATGTGGATGATAAAGAGGTCACAGTAGATAATTATGTATAAACAAACTCAGATAATGAAGAGATTGTGAAATAAACCCTTCACTTTTAATTTTCCTTTGTCGAGGGTAGGTTAAACTCATATATAATGGTGAAATAATTGTTATTATGTTATTCAATAATCATATACATTAATATTATATCATATATGATCTTTTAACATTTCCTTGTTAATAATATCTTTGTATTATCGTTGTTTCAGGTGTTAAGTGATTCGTTTTCCTTTACATTCTTTGTTACCTAAGCCATGTTTGTTATGGAGAGGTTTTATACTATTCATATCAAGAATGATATTAAGTCCTTAATCATTATTTTTAATCATAAAATGAGAATTAGACATGAATGGATATGGTGGGGAATGAATCTCATCACGTTCATGGATACGGTAGTCTGTACGTATTCACAAGCGACGATATCATTCTTCTGATATTAAAATAATATATAATTGGATATTATATCATATATAAAAAATAATTATCATGTTATATTTCTTATTTACATCAATTAAACATTATTATCATACCCATCCATATAATAATGTTTTGAATAACAATTATACCACGACGTGGTGATGATAAGCCGTATGTACGCATGTATGGTGACATGTCATTAAAAGGATGGATAGAATACTTAATATGGTTGTACCATATTTATAATAACATCACAGTATATAGAAGACACTAGAGTTATTATTTTAGAATGTAAATAACAACGAGAGAAGAAGTGGAAGAAGAAAGGAACTTGAAAGATGGTGGTGAAATCATTACCTCTTCTTCGGGTTCTTCCTTTTGATTTGATCAAAATGGATCCTTAAGTTGGCTTTATGATCAAACTAAGTCCTCTTGGTTGAAGTGATAAACGTTTATAGAATATTTGGGTAGGGTTTTTCCAATACAAATGTCTTTGAAGGTGTGAATTAGAGAGAAGGGGGAGTGCCCTTTTATAAGATGGGTGAGGGACACCTTAGGAAAAGTTAGAAATATTATTTTATAATAAAATCATTTTCAGTTTATAATGGCCCAAAAATGGATTAGTTAAAGTATAAGGAGGGTATGGGTCGAAAACCACTCAACCAATAGGTTTTAGACAGGTTTGGGTCGCTATATTAACCATATCTTTTAGATATAACTCTTAGTTAAATAGTTTGACATTTACCATGTCTCTTTGTATTTTTATATTATATAGTCAATAAAATTACTATATACTTCCCATTGAACCCCAAGTAGTTCATTAATGATGCACCTATCATTATATAAGTCATTTTCCTGAACCTTATATTTTTAAGAATATAATATCAATTAATAATATAATATCTTCTTTAAAAACTCTTTTATGTCAATTTGTACAATATTTAATAATTTATTTTTGTTAAAGTCATAAAAAATTTATTAATTACATAAAAAATCATTTAAGTAATCCTAACAGGTTATATTAACCAATAAAATTCGTGGATAACATCAAAACTTTCAAATTATATTTATTTTAACATTTATAATACCAATTATTTGATTCTTTCATTAATTAGGAAAATATTGCATCGTTATTGTGTCATAAATAAATTTACTTATTCAATGTCTAAAAATTAAAAATAAAGTCCCATTATATAGGAAATATTTTTAGATTTATAATTAATATATATAGTCTAAAATATAACATACATAACCCTATGTAAAAATTATTTTGCTAAAAGATATATTCCTTTGTCATTTTGTATTTAATTTAACTTAATTAATATAAAGTGCCATTATCACTTCCAAGTGGCTCCATGGGGTCCCAAAAACGACCCAAAGGTGCCCATGGTCGGAAATGTATCTGAAAACAGGTTTAGAACACATTTTAGGGTAATTTAATATTATTATAATATTATTGTTTACCCTTATTTACCGGATTTTCTATTTAACCATGGTAAATAAAATATTTACGGAAGTAATTATTCAAAATGTCTGAAAATAAAAGTTACCTATTTATGCAATTTGGAACTCCAGATTCTAAATATGGAATCTATTTTTCTAAATTCAAAACACATAAGTAGTAGAAATTAATTTTAAATTAATTCCTGATGTCAAAACTAAAGGCGTGTTATTAAGAAATAATAACTATCAAAAGATTGACACTTGCTTATGTCCAGTTTAAATGTGAAATTCTGTTAAATGACCAATATTGGATTAAATGGTAAATATATAATCTAATTATACTTTAAAATCATTAAAATTCATAATTTATCACTATTAATTATTTCGATGAAAAAAGTTGTTTTAATTAAAATTTAGTAATTTTCACTATTCAACAAAATATGAAAGTTGTCAGAAAAGTACCAAAAAGTCACCCTAAGCTAATTTAGATATTCTGAATCCAAAACTAATGTCCATTTTGAAAGATAAAATTTATAAAATTTCAAAAAGTGGGTATTACTATTCATAACGGCTAGTTTGATTGGTTTTGGTGTGTGTTAGAACTCGAAGTTGTGTACAACACACGCTATTGTATTATTCAAAGAGAAGCGTACCGTGGATGCTTGGGGTGTTACATTCTCTCCTCCTTCAAATAATTTTTTCCTTGAAATTTCTAGAATATTACTTCATTAAAAGACTCAGGTGGTTCTTCATCATAAGTTCCTCAGGTTCCCACGTTGCCTCTTCCATCTTATGGTTTCTCCATAGAACTTTTACCAGACGAGTCATCCAGTTTCATAGAAGTTGTTCTCTAGTATCATGAATCCTGACGGGCTCTTCACAATAAGATAGATCGGGTTCCAGTTCTACTTCCTCATAGGTGAGTGCATGCATTTGGTCAGGCATTTATTTTCTCAACAGTGATACGTGGAACACATCATGAACATTGGAGAGATTTGGTGACATTGCAAAACGATAAGCTGCAGCCCCAATTTGATCTATAATTTTGAAAGGTCTGATGTACCTGGGACTCAATTTACCTTTCTTACCAAAATGTATAACTCCCTTCCATGAGATACCTTCAATAAAACATGATCTCCTACATTAAATTACAAATCCTTCCTTCGGTTGTTAGCATAGATATTCTGCCTACTTTGAGCTACTTTGATGTTGTTTTGGATTACCATCACCTTTTCCATCGTTTCCACCACTAGTTTTGGGCCTATGAGTATTCTTTCACCAAAATCATCCCAGCAGGTTGGTGTGTGACATCTATTTCTGTATAATGCTTCATATGGTGTCATCCGAATACTTGAATGGAAGCTATTGTTATAGGAAAATTCTACCAGAGGTAAACATTGATCCCACATACTTTGAAAGTCAAGTGAGAATGATCTCAACATGTCTTCTGAGGTTTGAATAGTCCGTTCTGATTTTTCATCAGTTTGGGGGTGGTAGGAAGTGCTCAAATGATGTTCAGTATCTAGGGATTTCTGAAGAATTTTCCAAAATCATGATGTAAAACGTGGATCACGATCAGAAAAAATTGATAGGGGTACTTTCTGAAGTCTCACAACTTCATTAATATATATTCTTGCTAGACATTCAAGTGGTAAATCATCCCTTATAGAAAGAAAATGTGCTGACTTGGTTAGACAATCAACAATGACCCATGTTGAATCATTCCTTGTAGGAGTCTTTGGTAGTCCCATGAAAAATTCCATCGTGATATTATCCCATTTACACTCAGGTATGGGAAGAGGTTTTAGGACTCCTCTAGGTTGTTGTCTTCCAGCTTTCCCATGTTGACAAACCATACATCTTGACACAAAATCAGAAATCTCCCTGTTCATGTTGTCCCACCAAAAATGATCCTTCAAATCTATATACATTTTGGTTCTCCTAGGGTGTATAGAAAAATTATAACTATGAGAATCATCCAAAAATTCCATTTTTAG
Source organism: Viscum album (assembly GCA_963277665.1). NCBI lineage: Eukaryota > Viridiplantae > Streptophyta > Magnoliopsida > Santalales > Viscaceae > Viscum > Viscum album. Next base: position 1,659,079,006 of record OY728163.1, read on the forward strand.
ATCAGGTATATTGGGAACACAAAGTCCCTTCCCATATTTCAAAATTTCATCTTCATACACAAAGTCACTCAATCTCCCATCATTCACAGCTTTAATCTTCTCTTTAAACTATTCATCATCGTTCTGGGAACTCTTTATCCATTCTAGTAAATATGGTTTAGCAACCATTTGAAAAAATAATATTGTTTCACCTTCCATGGTTATTCTCATAACCAACTTTACTACATCCATGAAAATTGGATCCCTTTCAACTCTCATTTTGTTCAAAACTCCATGATGCTTTCTAATCAAAGCATCTTTCACCTTATTTTCCTTCCTCGGGTGGTAGTGTATCGTGCAATAATAATCCTTGTGTAGTTTAAGCCATCTCCTTTACCTCATGTTGAGTTCTTACTGTGAGAAAATATACTTCAATCTCTTGTGATCGGTATATATCTCACATTTTTTACCATAGAGATAATGTCTCCATATCTTCAAAGAAAACAGCTAACTCAAGATCATGAGTAGGATAGTTCTACTAATGAATTTTCAGCTGCCATGATGCATAGGCAATAACCCTATCATTCTGCATAAGGACACAACCAAGTCCTTTATTTTAAGCATCACTATAAATAACAAACCCATCATTCCCCGATGGTAGAGTCAATATTGGATCATCGACTAATCTTCTCGTAAGTTATTCAAAACATTCTTCACACACTTTTGTAAAAATAAATTTATCCCCTTTAAGTGTGAGATTCATTAATGGGTTAGCCAATCGGGAAAAATTATGGATGAAACGCCGATAATAACCTGCTAAACCAATAAAACTGTGTACCTCAGTTATACTCGTTGGTGCTGGACATTCTTGGATTGCCTTGGTCTTGGAAGGATCAAGAGAAATTCCATCCTTAGAGACAATATTTCTAAGAAATAAAATCTCCTGAATCCAGAATTCACACTTGCTAAAATTACCATATAATTCATGTCTTCTAAGAGTCTTCAGGATAATGTGCAAGTGATTTTAATGATCTTCATAGATTTTGGGGTATACCAACATATCATTAATAAATACCACTAAAAATCATCAAGATATTTCTTGAAAACTTTGTTCATTAGATACATGAATACAGAGGGTGCATTAGACAATCCAAAAGGCATTATTGTAAACTCATAATTGGTTCAAAATGCTGTCTTCGGAATGTCTTCCTTATTCACACACAACTAATGGTATCCATGTCAAAGTTCAATCTTTGAATAGTATTGAGCTCCATGAATTTGGTCAAATAAATCATCAATGTGAGGTAAGGGATACTTGTTCTTTATTGTTATAAAATTGATTTCCCTATAGTCGATACATAATCTAATAGATCCATCATTCTTCTTAACAAAAAGGATAGGGGCTCCCCATAGAGAAACTCTAGGGAGAATAAATCCCTTATTACTCAATTCCTCTAGTTGTTTCTTTAGTTCAATTAATTCCACAGTGGCCATTCTATAAGGGGTCTTTGAAATAGGCCTTGAACCATGAATTAAATCAATGGAAAACTCAATTTCTTGTTATGGAGGATGTCCAGGTAAATCTTCCGAAAAACCATCTACATATTCGTTCACAATAGGTACATCCTCTATTTGAACATTACTTTCCTCACCCATAGTTATTTCATTCTCTTCCTCCCTGACAATTTAATTTAGTTGAGCTATTGGGGTGGATCTAGATAAGAATTAGGTGGTGACGATTATGCTCTAAAGATAAGGTGTTCATTATCATCATCATCAAAAATTGTAACCTCTTTCTTCTTACAATAAATCTTCACATCATGGTCTGAAATCCAATCCATAAGGAGGATTATATCAAATTCAATCATAGGTATGATGATGAGATCTGTAAAGACCCGTAAATTTCAAGGAAATGTTTTTCTTAATTTTCTCTTGAATTTTACAAGAGCGCGGTTTCTGATGGCACGTGATTCCGAGGCCCGGTGTGCCCGGAATCATTTTCCGAAGTTTGGCTCGAGTACGTTCAGTGAACGGACGAGCGGGTTTTTCTAACTTTTGAACTCGTTCCTAGAATCGAATTATGAGGGCACCGATGAAATCGCAGCGACGGTATTTGCTTAGAAACTCCTCTTTCGGAGTTGCGTTTGCTCGGGTGTGGTTTTTAATTTTCGGGATTAAAGTTAAGAAATAAAATAATTTTGTGACAACTTTATTTTATTTCACTTAAGCCACTTGGAAGCCACTTGAAGCCTCTTAAAGGAGGCTTGAACTAAGTAAAACCAGATAGGATGCTATCCAGAAATATCCTACCCCCTTGGTAGGATATTTGTGAAGTGGGGCCCGCATGATCCCCTCCGTTTCTTTCCGCTAAGAAACAAACCCGCGAAAACCCGTCTTTATGAAAGTCAACTGACTCGTTTCTTAAAATCTTAACATAACATTTAATTGGGCGGTTAATTTTGTGAATTAAATGGGCAGTTTCTTTCATCGAATTAATTCAACGAATTAATTCAATCTTTTCTTAACCAGTTTTCAAATTCGTTGGCGTATTAATAAAATAAGGCCAACGCACGACCTCTGGTTATTTGCGTGTTGAGAGGATTTGAGAGGACCCTTGTATCTTCTTCTCCCTTGCGGAGAACGCGAAGAACGCCGAACCCGGAAATCGACGACGCTCCCATCCGAGACGTTCTTCCCCGCCCCGATCTCCGATCACCAACTGTTTGAGGTGAGTGATTTCGGGTTTCCTCTAAAGGTTCTTTTGGTTTTAAACGAAACACAGATTTAATTATTTATAATTTAAATCTGTTGTTCTTGGTCCGTTGAGCTCGCCGACTCAACGCCAGATTCCGCGACGACGCGACGCCTTCCCGCGACGACGCGACGATCCCCCTTGTCCGCGACGAGCAATTCCGCGAAGAACGCTCACGCGCGACGACCAACGAGGTAGGGATTTGTTTTTGAATTACCCCTGTTTTTATATTCCCGTCATTGTTTCTTTAAAAAGAATTAAAGAACCGGTTTGTGAACAATTTTAAACTTATTAAAATTGTTGTTTCCTGTGTGGAATAAAATTCCTCCCGTTGTTTATCTCTAACGCGGAGGGTACGGGCCAAACGAACACGGCCCGACGACCCTCCGTCGTTCTTCGTTTTGTGCGGATTTGACGGGCGACGACGGAACGTGCCGCAACGGATGTTTGATGACCCCGCAGTGAAGAATGAGTCCCGGGAGGAACAATGGCGCAGACGGGAAGAAAATCGGGCCACCGGAGCGACTCCGGCGGCCCGCGGAAGCCGGCGGCGGCGCTCGCGGGACGCAGCTGAAGCCGCGTCCTACGCCAGGAGACACCCCGCGGGTGTCCCGCGGGGGCGACGGCACCCCCCGCGGCACCCGAGACGCGGCTTCAGCCGCGTCCGGTTGGCTGGCCGACACCCCGCGGGTCACGCGGGGGTGTCACGCGGGGCGGCGGCTCCCCCCGCGTCGGGCCACTCGGCCGCTTGGCCAAGCCGAGCTGGACCGGCCCTGGCCGAGCCAGACCGGTCCAACCGGGTCGGACCGGGTTCGGCCGACCCAGGGGGGGTCGGGCCGGGTCGGCCTGGGCCCGGACCCCCGTCTTCGGACTATCTTCGTTCAAACGCACGTAACATGAGCTACGGGCCTCCAAACGACTCGCCATCAGCGGCAACGTGATCCTTGGATAGAGAAGGTTGTTTCGGTATATCGCACTCAAGGTTTCAGAATACTTTGAGTTCGGCCGGGTTGGTTCGTACACGCAACCAACCGGGCCCTCGGAGCGGAAACTCTCATATCTTGAGCCACGGACGTCCGATTGTCATGATGTCAGCTTTGTTGTTTTCCTCTTTGTGAGACGAATCTTTTGGCATACTCCGCCCGAGGTTTGGATGCAGGTGGAGTATGGTCCGGTTGGTTTTGCCTTAAAAACCAACCGGGCCCCTGGGATGAAAAAGCCAATAACTCTCAGACCGGGCGTCCGATCGACGCGCCGTCTTCGACGTTGAGTTCCTGTTGGCGATACGGAACTTTTGGATACATCAACCTCGGACTTTGTGTCAGTTGATGTATCAGCCTCTCGGCTCGTGGAGCGGACCCTCCCGAACGAGCTTGCTGTGTGCGGGAACCCTAGATCTGGTTGCGACTGCTTCTTCGACAGCGACGACTGTGCAGAGATCCTTAGTGGACTACGGCGACAACTGTGCAGAGATCCTCAGTGGACCCCAACGACGACCGTGCAGAGATCCTCAATGGACTGCGGCGACGACTGTGCAGAGATCCTCAGTGGACTGCGATGAATTCTTCACTCAGTGATCCTACGTGGATCAGTGCCACCGATCCTGTGTGGGTCAGCGCTTAGCGGTTCTGTGTGAGCCAGCGCCTACAGGTCCGGTGTGGGCCCGGTCCTGTGTGGGCTCGATCCTGTGTGGGTCCGATCCTGTGTGGGTCACTGCGGGGTTAGTACCTATCGATACTTCGTGGGTCCGACGACTTAGATGATTCAGTAATCATCTTTGTCGTCATCCGAAGAAGTATACCTGTGTGAGCTGAATCTTGTGTTACTCTCCTTTGTGGATTGTGTTGAGCTATCCTGTGTGGATTTACTGTTTACTCTCCTTTGTGGATTGCGTTGTGCTATCCTGTGTGGGTATACGTTTCTTAACTGTGTGGACTGGGTTGTGCTTGGGCTCAGACGTTGGAGCCGAATGGGAATTGATGACTTAGGTATATGTATGGGAATATACCTAAGCCATGTCAGATGTTACTTCGCGATTGTATCTTTCCTTTGTGGATTATCCTTTGTGGATTTCGAGAGACTTTCGGGGGTCTCAGGGTCCCTACTGAGTAGCTTATACTCACCCCTGCACTGGCTTTGTTCGCACTACGTTGTGTTGGATGCAGATGACGGACATCGCTGATCGTGGTGGAGGCGTGCGGAGCAGGACTGTACCTGGAGGTGGACCACTGGCCAGGACGTACTCGGAGCGGTCAGGTGGACCTGAGGAGCAGTGGAGGCTATCTGTACCCACCCTTCAGGTGGGACTTCCAGAGGACGGCTCGACGCTGCAGTTTTTACTTTCAGTTGCTCTTTTTCCTTTAGTTCTACTTTACAGTTGGGCTTGTATTTCCGGCCCCTTTTACTTCCAGCACAGCTTGTACAGTTTTTACTTAGTGTTTACTTTTCCGCTTGCTTACTCTGTGGTGATTGTTTACTTTTCAAAGGCAATTCCTTCCCTTTTTACTGGGATTTACACCTTGGTGCTAGCCGCCAGCCCCTGGCCTATGGAAGGCGGGCTTGGGGTAGTCACGGCACGGGCCCCAAGGGCGGGTCGTGACAAATTGGTATCAGAGGTGGTCGGTTCTACCGCAGACTCTGATCTTTCTTCTATGTGAAGCAATAGTGTTTAGCGTATTGAGTGTGGTTATCAGTCTATGGAGTCCAGTGTTGGTGCGGCGGCCGACGTATCCATACACCAGGACCCTGACTTCTGATTTTCGACTTAATGCATGAAAACATTGTTTGCATGTGTGTTTCAAGTTTTCTTTGTGATTACTTGTATCATCTCACCAGGTATACTGTTCTAACCGTGGAACACTTGTTTCCTTTTCAGATGGCTCGACGACAGCAGCCAGCTAGGGTTCCCAGAGTAGAGCGCGACGACAGCCCGCCGAGCGACGATGCCTCGGTACAGGGCCCGTTGACGGAAGAGGCACCGGCGGTACCTTTACCCGCTGAGCCCCCGATGCTTCCAGCACTGGCAGCTGACGACGCACGACGCCTCGGAGCTCTGCACGAGTTCCAGTGCCAGCGACCACCCAGGTTCCGTGGGGAGTCGGACCCCCAGGCAGCCGAGGACTGGCTTGAGGCGGTCGTCCGAGTTTTCAGGCTAGTGAGGACACCAGTAGACCTCATGGTGATCCTCGCGGCGAGCCTACTGCACGCAGCAGCAGGTCGATGGTGGAGCTTGATGCTCCAGGTACACGATGAGGACACCCTCATCTGGACGGACTTCGAGAGCCTTTTCCGCTCAGAGTTCGTCCCGACCACCCTCCGTGCGGTGCGCATTCAGGAGCTTCTTCAGATGCGGCAGGGCAGCTTAACGGTCGCCCAGTACACGGCGAGGTTCACCGACCTTTCTCGCTACTCGACAGACATGGTACGAGACCCCTTCATCCGGGCCCGGACCTTCGAGCTGGGTTTGAGACACGAGATCAGGGCATCGCTGATCTCCCTCAGCATCCCGACCCAGGCAGGAGTGCTGGAGCGAGCCCTTCTGATCGAGAGCTTCCTGGCTGAGTCCACAGCGAGACCTACTGCAGGGCGGCAGGTGGCGGAGTCTTCGGAAGCAGGTAGCTGACGGATGACATAGGGTTCCAGGCGGACCAGACTTTCTGGCAGACGACCTCGGGACACTGGCTCAGCAGTGCAGGGCACCCAGCCCGGAGCCAGTCTTCCGAGAGGCAGGCAGTGCTACGAGTGCGGAGGGCGGGGCCACATGGCTCGTGACTGCACGACCCGCCATACCGAGGGGCAGCAAACGGTGGAGGGGCCACCCAGGCAGAGGAAGAGGGTCGACTGTGGCGGTCCGCAGGGAGGAGGCGGATGAGGCAAAGGATCTGGCCGAGCAGCAGGTGGTGGGCGACGCTTTGAGGCTCTGCCAACACCACCACCAGGAGGCCCGCCCCGACCACAGGGAGCTGGCGGGCAAAGACAGACTCAGCTCCAGGCAGCGGAGGCCTACGACCACGGCACACCAGAGATGATTCAAGTTACGATCTGTGTCTATTCCACCCTTGCTGTAGTTCTGATAGACACAGGAGCGAGTCACTCTTTCATAGCCACTTCCCTTGTTCGGAGCTCGAAGATTCCGACAGATCCGTTGGCTCGATCCTTACGGCTAGAGACTCCTACAGGAGAAGACTCGACAATTACGCGCTGGTGCCGGCAGTGTGAGATTACTCTAGGAGGCAAGAGCTTCAGATGAGATCTTCTTGTAGCGGCATCGAGGCCTTACGACGTCATCTTGGGCATGGATTGGTTATCTACGATCCATGCTCAGATTGACTGCATTAGGCGTAAGGTGCGATGTGTGCGCACCGACGGGAGCAGGTTCACCTTCACCGGCGAGAAGGGAGCCTTAGCAGCACAGGATGGACTCACGCAGAGGAGAGGTCAGCCCATCACTCATCATTTGGCAAGCCTCATCCTGGGTGCAGTTGATGTGCGGAGTCCCAGTTTTCCTGCAGTGGTGGATCAGTATGCGGACGTCTTCCCCGACGACGTTCCAGGGCTACCTCCTCGCAGAGACGTAGACTTTTATATTGATCTGTACCCTGGGACAGCCCCGATATCCACTCCAGCATATCGGATGGCCCCCTCTGAGCTTCGAGAGCTACGGGTATAGTTGGAGGACTTGCAGGTCAAGGGGTTCATCTGACCTAGTGTTTCACCCTGGGCTTCCCTGATATTGTTCGCCAAGAAGGCGGACGGGAGCTTGCGACTGTGTGTCAATTATCGTCGCCTGAACCAGGTGACAGTGAAGAACAAGTATCCGCTACCCAGGATTGATGACCTCTTCGATCATCTCAAGGGAGCACGGTGGTTCTCGAAGATAGACCTCAGATCAGGCTATCATCAACTCAGAGTTCGAGACGAGGATGTGCAGAAGACGACCTTCAGGTGTCGGTATGGCCACTATGAGTTCTTGGTTATGCCTTTCGGCATAACCAACGCTCCATCAGTGTACATGAGCCTCATGAACAGGATCTTCCAGCCATACCTTGATCGATTTGTCATAGTCTTCATCGACGACATTTTTGTGTACTTGACGACGGAGGAGGAGCACGCCTACCACTTGCGTGTTGTACTAGACACACTCCGAGAGCACCAGCTTTATGGAAAGCTCTCGAAGTGTCAGTTCTGGTTACGTGAGGTCCACTTCTTGGGGCACGTCATTTCTAAGGCGGGAGTTGCAGTGTATCCCGTGAAGATTGAGGCAGTGCTAGCTTGGGAGCCACCTAGGAGCGTGATGGAGGTGCGGAGCTTCTTGGGCCTTACTGGATACTATCAGAGATTTGTGCCAGACTTCTCCAGAGTTGCGGCACCACTCTCAGCATTGACGAAGAAGGGGAAACCCTTCGTGTGGTCAGATAGATGTCAGCAGAGCTTCTAGGATCTAAGACAGAGATTGACCAGCACACCTATCTTGAGGTTGCCTGAGGAGGGAGTTGGGTACGTAGTCTACTGTGATGCATCAGGGACCGGACTCGGGTGTGTCCTGATGCAGGAGCGGGCCGTGATTGCCTAGGGATCACGTCAGTTGAGGCCGCATTAGCAGAACTACGCTACTCATGACCTGGAGTTAGCAGTAGTGGTCTTCGCTTTGAAGACATGGCGGCACTATCTGATGGGCGAGCGCTTCACAGTCTTTTCTTACCACCAGAGTCTCAGGTACATCTTCTCTCAGAAGGACCTGAACTTGAGACAGCGACGATTGCTCTAGTTCCTCCAGGACTATGACTTTGAGATAGTCTATAATCCTGGGAAGGGGAACGTGGTAGCCGATGCCCTCAGCAGGAGGACGGGCATCCAGCTACTTGAGGAGGCGACAGAGCAGCTAGCCGCCTTGCAGATATCCTTCATGGATAGAGATGGAGCAGCCTTCCTTCAGTCTTTCACAGTCTCTCCTCCACTTCTGCAGTGGGTCAGAGAGGCACAGCATGGGGACACTGACTGTGAGGCACGGCGTGCACTGATATCCTCGGGACAGGCACCTGATGGTTTCTACCTTGGGGTAGAGCACGATGTCCTTTTCATAGGACGTACCTTGGTATCAGTCTCTTTACGAGAGGAGGTGCTGAGAGAGTTTCACACTTCTCCTTTGGCGGTACATCCTGGAGTGGCGAAAATGTACCAGGATCTCAGGCGACAACACTGGTGGCCGGGCATGAAGAAGGCTATGGCAGAGTTCGTTTCACGGTGCCTCACCTGCCATCAGGAGAAGGCAGTGCATCAGGTACCAGCAGGCTTGGTACAGCCCTTGGAGGTCCCGGAGTTGAAGTGGGACGACATATCTATGGACTTCGTGACTGGACTTCCACGCACTTCCAGAGGACACGACTCCATTTGGGTGATTGTTGACTGACTCGCCAAGTCGGCACACTTCTTACCCATCCGAGAGCAGGGATCAATGGAGAGCTTGGGACGTCTCTACGTTCAAGAGATTGTACGGCTTCACGGTGTGCCATCGACTATCGTCTCCGATCGGGACGCTCGCTTTATTTCCCGGCTTTGGAAGGGGTTGCAGGAGGCGTTCGGGACGCGGCTACGTCTGAGCACCGCCTTTCACCCTCAGACGGATGGTCAGACGGAGAGGACCATTCAGACTCTCGAGGACATGCTCCGTGCATGTGTCCTCGACTTTGGTCGCAGCTGGGAGGACCACCTACCCTTGGTGGAGTTCGCGTACAACAACAGCTACCACTCCACCATCGGGATGTCACCTTACGAGGCGTTGTACGGCAGGCCTTGCAGATCTCCTTTGTGCTGGACAGACCCTGGGGAGTCAGCACTTGTGGGACCAGAGATGGTCCGGGCCACGACAGAGAAGGTCCAGGTCATCCAGGAGCGGATGAGGACAGCACAGAGCCGGCAGAAGTCATATGCTGACAGGAGGCGGAGGCCACTAGAGTTCAAGGATGGCGACCACGTCTTCTTGTGTGTCTCACCTCGACGTGGTTTGCGGAGATTTGGCCGAGGCGGGAAGTTGTCTCCACGCTTCATCGGGCCTTTCCAGGTCCTCGGAAGGATTGGCGAGTTGGCTTATCGCCTGGCTCTGCCACCTCAGTTGCACCGGGTTCACGACATCTTCCACGTATCCCAGCTGAGGAGATACGTGCACGACCCGACACACATCATTGACTATGGGGAGCTAGACGTGGATGATGGGGAGATTTTTGCAGAGGTCCAGGGGGAGATAGAGGATCGACAAGAGTGGGTCCTACGTGGGCGATCGATTCCTCTCGTGCGCATCAGATGGCAGCACGGGAACCTCCAGGAGAGCACATGGGAGCGAGAGGCTCAGATGCGTGCACAGTACCCACATTTGTTTCCCTAGTTTTTGATGTATCATTATGGGGACGTAAATCCCTGAGGTGGGAGTAATGTAAAGACCCGTAAATTTCAAGAGAATTTTTTTCTTAATTTTTTTTGGAATTTTACCAAAGCGCAGTTTCTAACGGCACCTGATTCCGAGGCCCGGGGTGCCCGGAATCATTTTCCAAAGTTTGGCTCGGGTACGTTCAGTGAACAGACGAGCGGGTTTTTCTAACTTTTGAACCGGTGCCCTGAATCGAATTTTGAGGGCACCAATGAAATCGCAGCGCCGGTATTCACTTAGAAACGCCGCTTCCGGAGTTCCGTTTTCTTGGGTGTGGTTTTTTATATTCGGGCTTAAAGTTAAGAAATAAAATAATTTTGCGACAACTTTATTTTATTTCACATAAGCCACTTGGAAGCCACTTGAAGCCACTTAAAGGCTTCTTGAACTGAGTTAAACCGGATAGGATGCTATCCAGAAATATCCTACCCCCGTGGTAGGATATTTGTGAGGTGGGGCCCGCACGAGCCCCGCCGTTTCTTTCCGCTAAGAAATGCACCCTCGAAAACCCGTCTTTATGAAAGTCAACTGACGCGTTTCTTAAAATCTTAACAGACCATTTAATTGGGCGGTTTATTTCATGAATTAAATGGGCAGTTTCTTTCGTCGAATTAATTCAACGAATTAATTCAATCGTTTCTTAACCAGTTTTCAAATTCATTGGCGTATTAATAAAATAAGGCCAACGCACGACCTCTAGTTATTTGCATGTTGAGAGGATTTGAGAGGACCCTTGTATCTTCTTCTCCCTTGCGAAGAACGCAAAGAACGTGAAGAACACCGAACCCGGAAATCGACGACGCTCCCATACGAGACGTTCTTCCCCACCCCGATCTCCGATCACCAACCGTTTGAGGTGAGTGATTTCGGGTTTCCTCTAAAGGTTCTTTTGGTTTTAAACGAAACACATATTTAATTATTTATAATTTAAATCTGTTGTTCTTGGTCCGTTGATCTCGCCGACTCAACGCCGGATTCCGCGACGACGCGACACCTTCCCGCGACGACGCGACGATCCCCCTCTTCTGCGACGAGGAATTCCGCGAAGAACGCTCACGCGCGACGACCAACGAGGTAGGGATTTGTTTTTGAATTACCCCCCTTTTTATATTACCGTTAATGTTTCTTTAAAAAGAATTAAAGAACCGGTTTGTGAACAATTTTAAAATTATTAAAAATTTTGTTTCCTGTGTGGAATAAAATTCCTCCCGTTGTTTATCTCTAACGCGGAGGGTGCGGGCCAAACGAACACGACCCGACGACCCTCCGCCGTTCTTCGTTTTGTACGGATTTGACGGGTGATGACGGAACGTGCCGCAACGGATGTTTGATGATCCCGCCGTGAAGAACGAGTCCCAGGAGGGGCAATGGCGCAGACGGGAATAAAATCGGGCCACCAGAGCGACTCCGGCGGCGCCCGGCGCGCCGCCGGACGAGGCCGCCGCGGCACCGGCCGCGGCGGCGGCGCTCGCGGGACGTGGCTGAAGCCACGTCCGGTGCCAGGAGACACCCCGTGGGTGTCACACGGGGGCAGCGGCACCCCCCGCGGCACCCGGGACGCGGCTTCAGCCGCGTCCGGTTGGCTGGCCGACACCCCGCGGGTCAAGCGGGGGTGTCACGCGGGGCGGCGGCTCCCCCCGCGTCGGGCCGCTCAGCCGCTCGGCCAAGACGAGCTGGACCGGCCCTGGCCGAGCTAGACCGGTCCGACCAGGTCGGACCGGGTTCGGCCAACCCAGGGGGGTCGGGCCGGGTCGGCCCGGGCCCTGACCCCCGTCTTCGGACGATCTTCGTTCAAAAAGCCCGTAACTTGAGATACGGGCCTCCAAACGACTCGCCGTCAGCGGTAACGCGATCCTTGGATCGAGATGGTCGTTTTGGTATATCGCACTCAAGGTTTCAGAATAATTTGAGTTCGGCCGGGTTGGTTCGTACACGAAACCAACCGGGCCCTCAGAGCGGAAACGCTCATATCTTGGGCCACGGACGTCCGATTGACGTGCCGTCAGCTTTGTTGTTTTACTCTTTGTGAGACGGATCTTTTGGCATACTCTTCCCGAGGTTTGGACGCAGGTGGATCATGGTCGGGTTGGTTTGGCCTTGAAAACCAACCGGGCCCCTGGGATGAAAAGGCCAATAACTCTTAGTCCGGGCGTCCGATCGATGCGCCGTCTGCGATGTTGAGTTCTTGTTGGCGATACAGAACTTTTGGATACATCAACCTCGGACTTTGTGTCAGTTGATGTATCAGCCTCTCGGCTCGTGGAGCGGACCCTCCCGAATGAGCTTGCTGTGTGCGGGAACCCTAGAGCTGGCTGCGAATGCTTTTTCGACAGCGACGACCGTGCAGAGATCCTCAGTGGACTACGGCGACGACTGTGCAGAGATCCTCAGTGGACCCCGACGACGACCGTGCAGAGATCCTCAGTGGACTACGGCGAAGACTGTGCATATATCCTCAGTGGACTGTGATGACTTCTGCACTCAGCGATCCTACGTGGATCAGTGCCACCGATCCTGTGTGGGTCAGCACTCAGCGTTTCTGTGTGAGCCAGCGCCTACAGGTCCTGCGTGGGCCCGGTCCTGTGTGGGCTCGATCCTGTGTGGGTCTGATCCTGTGTGGGTCACTGAGGGGTTAGTACCTATCGATCCTTCATGGGTCCGACGACTAAGATGATTCAGTAATCATCTTTGTCATCATCCGAAGAAGTATACATGTGTGAGCTGAATCTTGTGTTACTCTCCTTTGTGGATTGTGTTGAGCTATCCTGTGTGGATTTACTGTTTACTCTCCTTTTTGGATTGCGTTGTGCTATCCTGTGTGGGTATACGTTGCTTACCTGTGTGGACTGGGTTGTGCTTGGGCTCAGACATTGGAGCCGAACGGGAATTGATGACTTAGGTATATGTATGGGCATATACCTTAGCCATGTCAGATGTTACTTCGTGATTGTATCTTTCCTTTGTGGATTATCATTTGTGGATTTCGGGAGACCTTCGGGGGTCTCGGGGTCCCTACTGAGTAGCTTATACTCACCCCTGCACGGGCTTTGCCCGCACTACGTTGTGTTGGTTGCAGACGACGGACAGCGCTGATCGTGGTGGAGGCGTGCGGAGCAGGATGGTACCTGGAGGTGGACCACTGGGCGGGACGTACTCGGAGCGGTCAGGTGGACCCGAGGAGCAGTGGAGGCTATTTGTACCCACCCATCAGGTGGGACTTCCAGAGGACGGCTCGACGCTACAGTTTTTCCTTTCAGTTGCTGTTTTTTCTTTAGTTGTACTTTACAGTTGGGCTTGTATTTCCGGCCCCTTTTACTTCTAGCACAGCTTGTACAGTTTTTACTTAGTGTTTGATTTTCCGCTTGCTTACTCTGTGGTGCTTGTTTACTTTTCAAAGGAAATGCCTTCCCTTTTTACTGGGATTTATGCCTTGGTGCTAGTCGCCAGCCCCTGGCCTATGGAAGGCGGTCTTGGGGTAGTCACGGCACGGGCCCCGAGGGCGGGTCGTGACAAGATCAGCAGATAAAGAACATTTATATGCTCTAATGGGAACTGATTCACAGAACTTTGTAGCAATGGTACTTCCCTTAGGAGTTTTAACTAAAAACTCCCTTTTTAAATCAAATTAGAAATATCTAATATTCTTAGAAAACTGGGAAGATATGAAACAATGCGATGATCTAGAATCAAATAATGCATTTTCTAAACTTGAAGAAACCATTAAATTACATGCCACCACGTCTTTCGGAGCATCTACCTCAGTAGTAGTGATTGCATAAGCTTGGAATTAATCCCCTGGCCTTTTCTGAGATAAGTTCCCCTGACGCATAGGAAATTCATTTTCATAATGTCCCATCTCCCTGCAATTGTAGCATTGAACATCGTTTGCTTCTTTATTCCCCTTACATTCATGAGTTTGGTGTCCTTTTTCACCACACTTGTAATAGACTCACATTCCCTTTAAGTAAGTACTAGGGTGTTTCTTCCCACATTTAGTACAGGATGGATATTTAAATTTTCCCTTCTTCCCCTTATTTCCATTCCCAGAGTGATCAATAGATCTCTTCTTCTCTTGTTTTTCTTTAAAGTCAGAAGACTTAGATAATTCCTTTTCTGTCTTGATTGCACATGAGACAATATCTTCGTATGACAAGAAGGATTGTGGGACTAATACTCGACGGAGAAATGATTTTAACCAATAATAGAAATGATAAATCTTACTCATTGGGTTACGTATAAAATCTGATGCATGCCTCGCTAACCTTGTAAAGTTAGCCTCATACTTTGCGACATTCTAATCCTCATTTTGTCTCAGACTCAAAAATTGCCTTTCCATATCTGCTCGATGGTCACAAGGAAAGTATTTTTCTAAGAAAATATCTTTGAACTCCCTCCATTCCATATTTGATACATCATCATCCTCCCTTCTGTATTGAATCAATGAACACCATTGGTCAGCATCTCCAGTGAGGCAGTAAACTACCATGATAACTTTTTCCCTTTCACTACTCCCCAAAGCATGGAATATTTTCTCTAAGGAATTTATCTATTTCCCTTCTACTAATGGATTTGTACTCCCATTTAATGTTTGTGGTTATTTCCTCATAAAGTGATCTAACATTGATCCTCCACGTTGTGGATCTGGGTGCTCCATATGGGTATGGTTATTATTCATAACCTTAGTGAGTTGTCCCAGTATGGTGATTAGCTGATCAGCACCAGTTGAATCCCCAGCTCCACTATAATTATCTTGAGCTCGAGGGAAATCCCAGCATGGAGTGTGTGCATTGATACAGTTTCCATTTATTCCACTAGGAACCATTTCTAAACACTGGAATACATTAGATTAGTTTATGAATCACAATACATAAATCCAAACATGTAAAACACTTAACATGAACTGAACAGTTTATGGATATAATTCCTAATCATAAAAATGTTTTCGTTAAGAAAGTATATACTCATAAACCCTTCATAATGTTTTGTAAATAAAATGAGAATTATCCTATGCATATCCCCCGGGAGTGTCGTAACCAAGAGTGAATCAAGGCCTGTTGTCGTGCACCAGTTCCCGTTCGAGTCTAGCTCAAAGCGGTGTTATCGGGTTTTACCCCTAGGTACATCTGTGCCAGAGCCACCTCTACCTGATCATATCCAGATAGGGATTTATTGCTCGGAAAACTCACAAAGTCTCTACAATACCAAAATTCTAGGAAGTTCTTCTATACTAATCCTCAAATTCCATCTTAGGTCTATGTTCTCTAATCAGAGTTTATCTAAATCTAGCTTCCAAGGATTGTACTAAACTTCCTCGGATAACAACTATAACGCCCCGACCCCAGTTACCCAAAGTCAGTGCATTATTATATAACATTGTCATAATCACAAAATATCAAGTCTCGAAAGACCGATTAGTTTAGTATCCCCAGAATCACTAGATACATTCTTAAATTTTACATTTCATCATGAAGTGAAAAACTACAACAACATCTTATCTCTAGAGACCAAACTCATATCTCCTCATACTATCCCTATAGGTCATTCATAAAATAGTTCTTCACATCCTGGGAAAAATAAAACATAGAAAGGAGTAAGCTCATATTCTCAGTTAGGATAACAATATAGTGGAAACATTCATAACTAAGTATAAACATTTAAGGCAATGTATAACAAAAAAAAAGCCTTTTAAACTTGAACTTCAGCATAATATGGAAGAAATAAAATGAAATAATTCCATTTACTTGTTCACATGGAAATTCTACTAGTTGAATAATCACATGAAATATCAATAACCACTTTCATAATGATGGAATATGTAATGCTAGACTATGATAACCACATAGTCATGGCCTTATGCCAAGACTATAAATAAGATTTTGTCAAGGCCTTGTGCCAAGACACTAGTTTGTCTCATGAGACCTACCGATGCATCAAGGAGCTATAGTGGGATCCACTCGTCACTGATTAAGTCAAATGTATTCCTCATATGAACAAGTTTAAACATAATATAAACATTCATATTACAACTAGCATATTAAATGTCAATAATTTCTCCATAAACCATGAATGGTATAAAAATAACACATCCATAGTCACACATATCACAAAATCTTCAATAAAATATGGATGTTTTGTATGATAATAAATAAACTTCAAATAAGCTTAAAATCCATCAAAGGATGTTGACATAGATGAAATCAAAACTATTTGAGAGAAATATCTCTTTTTTTAAATCATTTAAAAGTCACATAATTATAAAATAAAATATATACTTTGAAAATATTATTATAATCTTATAAGGGAATCTTTGATGATTTTATAATGGTGTAAAATAGAAATATCCACTGTATAAGTTAAAAAAGACATTCTTAGCTTAATTTTGTCGAAATGGTTAAAAAGGACCTTGTTTGGAAAATGATGGAAAGATTCCTTTATAAACATCTTATAAAAAGTCGAAAAGGGTATAAATGACTTTAACCCATAGTATATAAAATAGTAACAATGATTTGAAATACATTTTTAAGAAACATGGATGTGGTTGAAAAAGAGATCCCAGTAGATAATTACGTATAAACAACCTCGGATAATGAAGAGATTGTGAAATAAACCCTTACCTAGTACTTTTCCTTGGTCGAGGGTAGGTTAAAATCCTGTATAATGGTGAAATATTTGTTATTAAATTATTAAAGAATCATATAGATTAATATGATATCATATATGATCTATTATCATTTCCTTGTTAATAATATCTTTGTATTATCGTTGTTTCAGGTGTTAACTGATTCGTTTTCCTTTATATGCTTTGTTACGTAATCTGTGTTTGTTATGGATAGGTTGTATCTTATTCATATCCAGAATGATATTAAGTCTTTAAAAATTATTTTTAACCATAAAATGAATGTTATTCCTGAATGGATACGATGAGGAATAAATCTCATCGCGTTCGTGGAGACTGTAGTCCGTACGTACGCATGAGCGACAATATAATTCTTTTGATATTAAAATAATATATAATTGGATAGTATATCACATATACCGAATCATTATCATTTTATATATATTATTAACATCAATTACACATCATTATCATACCCATCCAAATAATAATGTTTTGAATAACAATTACACAACGACGTGGAGACGGTAAGCCGTACGTACGCACGTATGGTAATATGTCATTCAAAGGATGGATAGAATACTGAATATGGTTGTAAAATATTTATAATAACATCACAGTATATAGAATATACTGAAGTTATTATTTTAGAATGTAAATAACAATGAAATAATAAGTGGAAGAAGAAAGGAACTTAAAAGAGGGTGGTGATATCATTACCTCTTCATCGGGTTGTTCCTTTTTATTTGATAAAAAGGGATCCTTACATTGGCTTTATGATAAAAATAATGACTCTAGGTTGAAGTCAGAGAAGTTGAGAGAATATTTGGGTAGGTTTTAGCCGATCCAAAAATCTTTGAAGGTGTAAATTAGAGAGATGGGGGAGTTCCCTTTTATAAGAGGGGTGAGGGGTATCTTAGAAGAAGCTAGAAATATTATTTTATAATAAAATCATTTTTGGTTTCTAATGGCTCCAAAATGGATTATTTAAAGTATAAGGCAGGTTTGGGTTAAAAACCACTCAAACAATTGGTTTTAGATAGGTTTGGGTTATAATATTAACCTTAACATTTATATTTCACTCTTAGTTAAATAGTTTGACATTTACCATGTCTCTTTGTATTTTTATATTATATAGTTAGTAAACTTACTATATATTTCCATGAGAACCCCAAGTGGTTCATTAATGATGCAACTATCATTAAATAATCCCTTTGGCCAAACCTTATATTTTTAGAAATAGAATATTAATTAATAATATAAATTTTTTTAAAAAACTCTTTTATGTCAATTTTGACACAATTTAATAATTGGTTTTTGTTAAAGTCTAAAAAACATTATTAATTCAAAAAAAATTCATTTAAGTAATAATAAAATTTCATATTAACCAATAAAATTATTTTATGTCATAAAAACTTTTAAATTATATTTTTTTAACATTTATAATACCAATTATTTGATTCTTTCATTAATAAGGAAAATACTGCATCATTATTGTGTCATAACTAAATTTAATTATTAAATGTCTAAAAATTATAAATAAAATCCAATTATGTAGGAAATATTTTTATCCTTCTAATGAGTATTTATAGTCAAAAATATAACATAAATAACCTTATGTAAAAAATTGTTTTTCTAAAAGATATATGCTTATGTCATTTTTGTATTTACTTTAACATAATTAATATAAAGTGTCATTATCACATACAAGTGGATCCATGGAGTCACAAAATCGACCCAAATATCCCCATGGTCGTAAATTAATCTTCCAATAGGGTTAAGACAAGTGTTAGGGTAATTTAATATTATTATATTTTTATTGTTTACCCTTATTTACCGGATTTACCCTTTAACTAAGGTAAATAAAATATTTACCGAAATAATTATTCAAAATGTATAAGAATAAAAGTCAAAAATTTACACAATTTAGAACTCTTGATTCTAAATATGGAATCCATGTTTATAAATTCAAAACATAGAAGTTGCAGAAATTAATTTAAAATTAATTCTCGTTGTCAAAACAGAAATCGTGTTTTTAAGAAATAATAATTATCAAAAGATTGGCACTTGCTTATGTCCAGTTTAAATATGAAAATATGTCCAATGAACAACATTGGATTAAATGGTAAAAATATAACCTAATTATACTTTAAAATCACTCAAATTTATAATTTATCACTATTAATTATTTCGATTAAAAAAGTTGTTTTTAATTAAAATTTAGTAATTTTCCCTATTAATCAAAATATGACAGTTATCAGAAAAGTTCCAAAAAGTCACCATAAGCTAATTTTGATATTATGAATCCAAAAATGAAGTCCATTTTGAAATATAAAATTTATAAAATTTGAAAAAGTGGGTATTAGTATTCATAACGGCTAGTTTGATTGGTTGGGGTGTGTGTTGGAGCTCGAAGTTGCGTATAACACACGCTACTATATTATTCAATGAGAAGCGTACCATGGAAGTTTTGGGTGTTACATTATTCACTATATTGAATACCAAATAAAATAAGAAATCATATCTACCTAGAATTCATTCCAATCTATCTTCCAAACACTTATTTTTTCATTATTCACAAATCCACCTAGAATTTGTGTGTCCATTCTTGCTCAGACCATCCAAAAAATTTCAAACTGTGGCCCCATTTCCCAATTGTGAAGACCTAGCAGGAAAAGTGTGAAAGATTTTTTAATCAAACATTCATCAATAATTTTCCATGTTTTATTTTCCAATGATAATTGATTAGCGATATTAGAGGTGTGAAACTTATCATAACTAGTAATAAATCTTGTAAAAAAGTTAAATCGGTAAAAAGAATAATATAAAGGATCAAATAATAGTATATTATGGGATTGAAGATAAGAACAAGATCAATAATTTAATAAAGGGAGGAAATAAAAATTGATAATCACTACATCAATTAAGGACCAATCGTCGGTGAAGAGCCTATTTTACAATGACGGGGATGATTCAAAGCATTCATTATCAGTGAAATCCACCTTTATTCGGTAATCATCTAATCTTGATCTTCAAATGAATTATATTGAATCCTCATCTCAGTGATCCCAGGGTTATATAGAAATCCTTGAATATTTTCTATAATATGATATATATATATATAAGAGAAATCAATTGTAGGTATTAAATGAATTAATTAAATAATCCACATAACTTACAAGCCAGCATCTTCCTTATCCAAATGTCCAATGCCGACCAAATTTAGGTCACACTTTGGTAAACCCCATGATCTAGATTTAATAATTTTCTTATATTTCAAATTGAATAATCCATTCATGAGACATTCAATTATTTCTGAAAAAATTATACACATGATATAAAATGTATTTATTATTTTTTAAAAATAAATTCTTGTCTTGTGAGGCCTCAGTATCTTAAATCATCTCAATTATTGGCTCTGGAAATATTTATTAATATATTTCAAAGTCACACAAGTAAAAATTAGATTCTTCACATTATTCCCTCCTTCAAATATTTTTATCAATTAAAATAACAATCTAAAACTAAATATGGGGATACTGAGCCCATATCTGAATCTCCAGCCCATAAGACCTAAAACGTGTGGTTTTTGCACCTGAGTATCCCTATGTTTAATCAATTACATAGAAAACCAATATTTCATCTGGAAAATAAACAAAACATTCAGGAAAATACCATGCATGGGTGAGTATATACATACCTAGTAGGACACCTTGAAAACTGAATAGAAAAAATAGAATACACAATAGTATTAGTCTGCTCAACCAATAGTAATAGGGAAATTAAATCCAACAACAGTGATATGTGGTCATACAGGAACCCCATATGTGAGATAATGGGGATTTCCATATTATATACTATTATAGATCTACGAATTTTCTGACATCTTTGAGAAATCTATCTCAGATTCCCATCATCTCATGTGTGTGAATAATTTACCATGTGGTGGACCCACACCTCACCATTGTGCTACATAGTTGAGAGGGACCAATCTGAGGCACACCTATGTTTGATAAGAGGGTTCTACTCAATATATTGATAGAGTAACCATTACCAAGTGGTTCAGGGGGTCCCACTAAATTGGATGAGGACCCACTCATTAGTCTACAATGGGGTTCCACTTAGTAGGTATAGGATCTATACAATAGTCTTCTGGGGGGTCCCACTCTGTAGTTAGAGGAATACATCCTGTGTCCATCAGGGGGTTCCACTCAATAAGTAGATGACCCAAATCTTAGTTAATGTGGTAGGATTCCCCTGAGTAGTTAGAGGATTCACGCAATAGTGTATCAGGGGGTTCCACTCAAACTAGTGCGAGGAGTGTGGGGTCTCATTCCCTATTACGACTGGGGGGTTCTAACTATGACTTCTCTATGATGATATTATCTAATCACTATCATTTTAAATAACCACCTAAATAATATCATTTCATTGAATATCTCAAATAATATATCAATATCCACTGTGAAGACCACCATTTCATTATACTTGAAAAACAATCATGATAGGGAACTCTCTGGCCAAAATCTCATTCCAAACGATTGAGATATGAGAGGAAGAAGTTGTATATGGAAGTAAATGGTGTGTATGGTGATACACACAGTGTGGGAACCAACCTTATAACTTATCCATATATCATATATACATTTTTCATTAGACATGTCAGCATACACATCATGTACAGGGACTACACAGCATATCTCAGCCGTCGAGGGCCTTCTTATGTGATCCTGGCCATGCCCATGTGTCTTTTCATGCCTGATCACATGTACTCTCATAGTAAACAACAGTATGCTAGCTCTGGGTCCCATGGTGTGTGGGGGTCCCACTAATATTATGATACTTAACTCCACTTGGAAACCCAAGCCACCACAACCATTTTATTGCACAATGTTCGTCTATCCAAGTACAGACCGTGTAGTTGGGATTTTCACAGAGAATTCAGATCTTAACAATGTATCTAGATACACCATTTCCTCCGTCAAGTTAGGCTATTGGAGACTAAAATGTTATTAAAATCGGTGTTAATAATGTCATCCATAGATTTCACTGTATATGGTGGATGAAATCTGACTTAGACCACTCGTAATAATCCCATAGTGCATCCCACATACCTACCTTATCGCTAACATAGCTTCTTCAAATCCTAATTCCAAAAATCCATCTCCAATACGAAAATTCCATCACAAATATATCTAAAAAATTATCTAGACTTTCTGCAGATATCCACAAAAAAATCGGTGGTTCAATCACACTCAAACTCACCCAACAGTGTCAAACCATGTAATTGTAGCTCAATGGCAAAGAACATGAAGAATATATGGGGGAAAGGCAGAAGAATAAATTTTAATCAATCAAGGGTCATGTTTTCATGGGCAATGATCATATATTGGGGATATTTAGCGTGAGTAACATATCATAACCAAGAATAAATCGAATAATAATGTTAATTTGATAAATAGCCTCAGGTGAATGATTAATTAATTACATATCAGAGAATATAAGATAAGAATATGTTCAATCACTTAATTAATGGAAGAAACCAAAATTTATAATCCCAACCACAATTTTGGATTTATTGTTGGCTAATAGCATGTTTCCTAATGATGTGGAAGATCTGTTAAATTCACATTATAGCAATCCACCCCGATCTGTTTATCGTCTGATCTCGGTTTACCAATGAAGAAAGGTGAAACCTCCTCTCAATGATACCAATGTAGTAAGTATAAACTTGGTGATATTATATATTATTATATTTATAGAGGGAAATAGGTTTTGGGTATTAAATTGATTAAAAAAATTATTTAAATAAATAATCCACTTAACCGGCCTTCTCACACATGCCTCATCCAAAATTCTTATGCCAAACAACTTTAATTCATAACTAGGGTAAACACTGCACTGTCGATTCAACCAAGGACTTATATTTCTAATTCAAGGCTTCATTCAGAACATAATTCATTTTTTTAATAACCTTTCATACAAATGATAAAATATTTTTAATATTTTTTTAAAAAATAAGTATAGACTCACCATGAATTGGCATCTCGAACTGTCTCAGTACCTGGCTCCAAAAATATTTATTAATATATTTAAAATTATTAAAAGTAAAAAATAGAGTCTATACAACCCATCAAAATAAATAAGGCTGATGTTCAAAAAATAAATAGTTATCTTGCTAATAATCACCTATATTGTAAAAACAACATACAAACTTTCAATATTATTCCCCATGCTAATAGAGAAACACTCTTTCTAGGTGAACATAATTCAATCCTAATAATGAAAAAATGTGACATTCATTCCATATATATAAATTAGTATACTACTAATTCAATACTATAAAAACATGATCTTATGCCAGCTAAAGAAAAAGGTGGATGATTTCAAAAGAATATAACTCACGTAGTGAGAAATATTTTTCAAACCATTAATGTGGTATAAATTTATATCCTAAGAAAAAATTATTGAATATAAAATAATATTATAAATGTTCAAATGTATCCATCTTATAGGAAATAAGTTCAATAGAATGATCATAACTTAATGGACCAAAGTTTAGTTACCAATAATCCTTATTGTTGGAGTAAAAAGTGAATCAATAGCCACATGAATAAAAAAACATGATTTGGATTGTAAATCCCATGAAATAAAATATTATGATAAAAATATATTCATGGAAATTGAATAAAACATACAAATGAAACATGGTGCACAAAATTTATTTCGTCACAAAGAATTAAAATTGAGACCTAGAAAACACTTATATATTTCTAAACATTCAAATTAAAATCCCTTGAAAGATATTTATTTTAATAAACCATTAGATAAAATTATTGAATGATAATTTGTGATATGATATCTCAAATATGATTTATATACACCGGATAAATGAAATTTGGTGTGTAATACCAAACATGTCTCAAATATAGGAATTGTAAGATGAAATGTTTTACCTTAGTCATGATTCAATCATCACATACACCAAATTTCATGAATAATATATTAAGTAAATTATATAAAAACATAATAAAATAATTGATAACTATATCCATTTATAATATTCCTTTAAAATCATTCTAAACCTATATATATTTGTTAGTTTTTACCTATTTGAATCATTAGGAGTACGTAATTGTTATCGTTTTGAACTAACTTAGTAAAAGTGGTGTCATTGCCTATTTTTTTATAAATACTTTATTATTAAATCATATAAAGTTGTGGAATATATGTTCCAATATATTTTAAAAATATATAATTTTCATTCAGTCATGTTTTGGTTTTAATCGGTTAGGTTGAAATGGGTGATGAGCATGTTTCAGTGATTCGTAATGAATGAAAATTGATTTCTAAATTAATGAGTTAAATGATTATATAACCTTAACCAAACCAAAAAAAATTAATTACATATTTATATAATATTATACCATTAATTAATTTATCACTATCATATTTTATATAAATATGTAGTATTGTACATGTTGGTGGTTAAACCGGCCCAAACATGAACTTGGCATTATTAATGGATGATTATGAGGTAGTTTAGTTATAATATCATTATTCCAGAATAATAATGATATTATTTAGTGTTTATTAGTTCCATATATTAAAATATTTATTATTTTTAAAAATAATTAATGAATACAAAAATATTATGTAGTATGAATAAAAATATTTTCCTCTTAGTATGCTTGTTTAAGTTAGTCTATGCTAAAATGATCAATTATTTATAAAATTAATTTCTGAATGAAAAATTAATATTTAAAAAAATTAAGTCATAGCATAAATAAACTATATATTCATGAAAACCATTTCTACGACAACCCATTAATGGTGTTGATGTAAAATGAAACATGTTCATAGAGATAATAGTCTACATACACGCATGAGCAGTGTTTTAATTCTCATCAATTAAATATGAAAGAAATAGATCATGGATATATCATCAATATAATAACATTTATGTATAATACTTATAATAAATAAATTATATACAAATTATTATAATGGGTTTAGAGGAGGTTGGATGGTAAGGATAAAGATTAAATGTAAAATGATATGTAATACTTATTTTGAGAATTTTCATCCTTTCTTGAAGTATCCTTTGGAAATAAAGGACCCCAGGAATATTTTTGAAGCTAAGGGATACAAAAAGTGTATAGGGGATCTATAAAAATTAAATTTTTTATATTTTTATTGGAATTTCTAACTATATATTTGGATTGAAGTGGCAGTAAGTGATCTCCTTTTATAGGTAAAAAATTTGGACAAACCATTGGAAATGAATGTTACGTAAGTAATAAGAATTGAAATATATGAGATTTAGGTGTGTTAGGTGGACAAAGATTATGTGATACATGTGGATACAACTATTATACCAAAAAAATGATTTATATAAGGTGTAAGTGACCTTTTAATTAGTATAAATTCTACATAGTTCATTTACCCATTTTTACCCTTATTAATCATGGATAAAATTTAACAATGGTAATTATTTAATTATAAAAAATATAATATTAACTTTATACTAAATTTAAAAAATATAAATCAAAATTATGATTAAATTTAACCTAATTTAATATATAAAATTGATAAAAATGAATTTTAAAATACAATTGTATAATTTCAAAAAGAAAACAATTTTTGAGAAAATATTCCATATATTATAAAATACAAAAATGGGTTTTTTAATTAAAAAATGTAATTTTAAAATTATAAATTTGAATATAATATAAATACATTATCTTTGAAATATATTTAATTAATTTACATTTCCTAATTATATACTAATAGTGTCATAAAATTCATGTTATTTTTATAAACTGTATCTCGCACTAATCCCCTAAAAATCATTACTTTTAGAAAAAATAGCAACAAATTATATTATTATTATATTATTATTATTAATATAAAAATTAAGTTCATTTATTCATATTAATTTTTGAAAATTTGATAATTCAATATTTAAATAAAATCCGAAAATATATTGGGAAACTATTCATATTGAAAAATATGTTTTAAAATAGTAACTATTCATTATTCATATTCACGATCATTTACTAATTAATTTATTGTTAATATATTCTTTGTATTATTAATTTTTTTTTGTTATTATATTTTCATAATATATTTATTATAAGAAAATATCAATTTAAAGAAAAATATCATAAAAGGATTTTCTTATTTGTATTAGCTATGCAAATTAAATTTCATTCATATTGACAATATACTTTATTTTATTTATATAAATATTTCATAAACTTGTTAATACTATTAATTCCTTCTAATTAAATAGCTAGGATTTAGTAGTTATACATAAATATTTATATTTTATCTAAATATGTCACGAATTTGTTCTAGTTTCGTGTCTCATGTAGAGCAAGAAATCAAACACATTGACTTATTTAAAGGTAATAATAAATTATGATCTGGAGGTGTTGCACATTTTCATTCACATTTTTTTCATGATATGTTTAATTATTTGAATCTTATATCACACATGTGAATGGATTATGAAGGGTGGGGTACAATAACATCCATCAATTTTTTTAAGGTTTTATACCACATGAGGTAATGATGTCAAGCGTGAAAAGATTTTAGATTAGCAACATTCATAGGATTAATAATGGACATGATATAGATTAGCTATGTTGACAATATTAGTCATGAACATGATTATTATTAGCTACATTAATAAGCATAATAATGATCCTGATACTGATTATCAACATTCATAAAAATGAACATGAACTTGATGTGGTTAGCTATGTTTGCAAAGTTATGAATACCTATATCTATGCATATGTAATAATTATATATTTGAAACTTTTGATATCATCCCTCAAACATGTTTATTATATCTTGTTTCTAACATCTTTTTCCATGTTATATATTATTATTTTTAGGGTTCATTCCCTTTTATCAAGACTTATGGATAAATATTATTGTTATATGTTCTTTTTAATAATATATTCCCCACTTAATTGTGTTTTCTCATAGGCTTAAGATCTATCCATTTATGACATGTTGATGAGATTTACCATACTAGTAATTCTATCTCACCCCATTATTATTTTTACCTTCCTCATGTTATGAAGATGAGTATATGTTATGAGAAATCTATAAGGGTATAGTATCTTTCTATTAAGGTGAGATGTCACATCTTTTCAAAGATAAGTTACATATGAAACTCATACTCAAAGACAGAAAAGAATTTATTCTTGGGGTTCTGAGAATATTTTTTTATATGTAATTTTTATCATATGGAAATGATGTAAAATAAATATATATTTACCTTATGTCACTTAATTTGTGTTATATGAGGGTTTATATAAATTATAGGATTATTTTTTTAGGGGGGGTATGATAAAAAAATGTTAGGGAAAACCTTAGGGATAAGTATATGGGATATATCTTCATATTGGATAAAATCTTCAGGTTTTGGTAATATATAAATTTTTTGGTTTCCTAGAAATAAAATACCTTTCTGAATATTATAAATGGTTGTTGTCTTTAAGAAAGATATTCCTAGGAGTAATAACCATAAAAAGGGAATGTTTGGTATTAGCTCAGTTGTCACCTAATGCATGATAAAGAGGCCTAGTAACTCACCTGGATTGAAACTCTCTAAGTATATTATTTGGTTAATCATGTAATAATAACAAGGAATTATGATGTATTTATTATGGCAATGAGTTAAGTTAAGAATTTTGGAGAACTCATCCCAAATAAACTCGATACAACCAAGAGTGATTTAGGTTTAACTGATTTCTAATAATTTCAATAAGTGCTTTATTTTTTTAGGATGATTTTTTCATGTAATTATAATCATATTATAGTGTTAATTGTTTATCACCCATAGTTATCACCTTTTGGTTTTAGAAATGGATAGTGATATGAGGATTCAATAGAATAATGGACGTAATAGATAATGTAGTAATATTACAAATGATAAAAAAATGGGATAAAAATATTTTGATGAAAATATAAAGGGTATGAACACCCAAATATCTCTAGTTATGATAAATAAATTCAGTCTTTCCAAATAAATGAACATTACAAATAAGATAAGGATCAATTTACATAAAATATTTGGTGAGTGAGATGATTAATTAATGAAGATTTGACTTTATGTGTGTCAAAAAATGTGGGAAGACGTACCCAAGGGGATGTCTTAATGAAATAAGAAAAAGATTCATGTTTGAAAAGTTTATTCATATATATCATTATTTTAAAAGAGAGATAAATAGGTCATTAAATATAAAGGATTCTATTATAAACCCAACTAATATACCATACACACATCAATACTTAAAATATAAGGTGTTCAAGAATTATGTGAAGCAACTCCCGAATCCATGTTATAACAAGTTTTATAGTTATCAACAGCCTCATAATCAAAGGGAATAAGTTGAGGACTATCCAATAAAAACTATTTATTTGGATTGTGATAATTTAGGAATACATATCCTCCACTCTATAGATATTGAATACTTACAGGATTATAGTTTGTGGTGTCTAGGATGTTTTCTAAGATCCTTAAATCCCAAACCGAGTGATTTAATTATTGATTAATACTTCTTATTTAATTGTATCCTATGTTTAATATTATTAAAATTTCCCAAGTGAAAATATGATTAAACTTCCATTTCCTGAATTTAATAAAGGATCGGTTCTCTATAAACAAATGAAAAAATAATGGAAATTATGAAATCGCATCCACTCATTGAAATTTAGAATTGCAATGATGATTATTCCCACCCTTGAGAATAAAAATAAACAATTTAGGTCATGATACAGAATAATAATAGAAACATGGATAATGTGGTTAGAGGAAATAACCAATGTTAGGTGTATTCTTATTCTAAGGGTAAATATTTGTTTCTTTATGTCTGTAAGGTTGAAATATCTCTAGAAATTGTAACTTTGGTTGTGTGTACATTTTAGATACCATTTAATATTTTCATTACTATATGATTATTACAATTTATTGGTTTAAAATTATTTAGGGGGAGTGGAGAATTAAATTACCAAATATATTCCAACATATATTCCCTCTAAAACCTAATATGTTCAATAGTTTGCTCCACATACAGTCTCAAACAAAAGAACGTTATATATAAGTTAAAATTTAGTCTTTAAATTGGATGGTAAATTTAATGGTAGCTAAATTTTGATATATATATATATATATATATATATATATGTCATTACAAGTACTAATTCATTGATAAAATGATATTAATATAGAAAAATAACAAATAAAACCATTTTTTGTGTAAAAATATATTTTCATACAAAATTAACTTTTCTTGCACTATGAAGTTTATTATATTTTGGTTAATAATGGTTTAAGTAGAATATATTGATAATATATAATATAAAACAAGTTAACGTCCATGAAACAGTGATTACTAGACAAGTAATATATTCATTTTTATGCTCAGAAGATACATGTTTCTTAAAATTGTTTTTATGCTTTATACAGACATATATTAAAATTGATATTTATCAATTTTAGAAAATTAATCATATAAAATTATTTAAATATTTTTAATAATAATTTTAAAATTAATCAATAGGATCAGTTTCATTTTTAATCAGAAATTTTGGTTATGAAAACAAATATTAGTTACCATGGTAGAACAAACATATTTTAATGAATGATAATTTTCTATATATTATTATTTTTAATAAATTGATCTATTTACAAATAGATATAGTAATAATATGTTTGAATATTTATATAAATTATTTAATGTGCATTTAATTGTTAATAAATTTTATAAAATATTAAGAAAACATAATGATTATAATGACAATTTTCTACAAAAATAAACCTTCAACACAATATATGTTTAAATTTGAAGATAATTTAATAATATATTAAAAATGGATTAGATTAAATCGATCCAAAATTAATATTTTGATGTCAAAATTTTGAAATAATGGTTATCTAATATTGTTATTGATAAATTAATTACCATAGTTAAATTTTAATCAAATTAATATATGTTTAAATGGGTAGTATAACGTGTCTAGGATTTTACTACATTAATTTGAAACATAAACCTTATAGAATACCTTTATTATGTTTGAAATTAAAACCCATATTTCTCACCAAATGTTACCTGCCTAAATATCATGCAATTATATTTTAACACCTTTCCTAATATTGTTTTCCAAATATTTTTCTTTTTCACCTATGAAAGGAGACCACTTCAACCCTTTTAAAGCCATATCCCTAGTTTTGAATTCCCATGAGACTCTGCCCAATTTAATTATAATATATTTATTTTAAATTTTTGGAATAACCTTTCCTCAAAAAAGTTCATCAATACCTTCATATCCAAATTATACTTTAGGAGAATATCTGAATTTCCATCATAAGTATTACTTACACATTTTACTTCATTTATCTATCCTTCTTATCAAACCTCCTCCAAACTAGTCTAAACGTACATATATAAATATATAACTATAAATAATATACATAAATTTTATTCTAATAATCTTATAAACAATATCTACTCCACTCTTATTCAATCAAAAAAATTAAAGTGTTTCTCAAGTGTGCATGCAGACTTTTTCCTCCATGAACGACATGTTTCATTTTTTATCCACTCCATTATAGGATGGTTCTAGAAATTGTTTTAATGAATATATATGTTACATATATCATGGTTTATATTATATAAATATAAATTTGGAATTATATAATTAATATTATCATTAAGTGATCATTGAAAAACTAACTTCCTGAAACGAATATATCATGAGGAAAAGTGGTTTATTTAAAAGTGGGATGAAATTTTTAAATATTTTTTTCTAATAAATCATAAAATTTTTGAGTGTTTACCTTTAAAAAATCTAATTAAGGTCATTATACTTTTTTATAGTAATCTTATTATAATATGGTCACTTATATAGCGATACTGACACATATATTTGCGCATACTCTTATGGGGTCTTTTTAACCACCAAAATGAAAAATGTTGTAAATTTCTATCACATATGGAATTAGAAACGTAATATTGGATATTAGTTTATAATTAATTATATTTTTCCCTTTTCTAGTAATAAAAACATTTAACTCATTAATTAAGATACTAACATTCAATTATTAAAAATCCCCAAAACATGTTTTTTCCAATTTCATCTATAAGAAACTAAACTAAAAATGTCATGAAATAAAATTATAACATTATAAAATTTCATAAAATATAAATTAATGTAACTTTTATAATATTATAATGATGAACTTTTAGATACTAAGGAAGTGGAACACTGTAATTATGAATCTAGTTTAAAATAATAAAGATTACACACACCCGATATAGAAAATTGATAATAACTATATAATATACATGCAGAGAATAATTATAAATGAATATTATAAAATGATATAGATGTTAATATGGTTATAAATATATGATTAATATATTTTTTTATACAAAAGGTTAAATTAAAATCATCTAAGCGTGAATTCGTGGTATGGGTTCAATGTCTCAATTTTCACCCAATAAGACATATTTCTTATTATACACCATGATTTATTTAAAATGGTTTGTATACTACCATTTGATACATTAAAATCACTATTATTTTATATTTCATGAAAATTAATTTTCTATTCAATTTTTCTTCTCTCATGGGGTTGAGTGAAAAGTTTCAAAAGCTTTAAGGTGTTTTCTTGACTCAGCAACTGTCTTGAGTTGGAATGATTAATTTTTTACTATGGTTGCACAATATGGAATTATTTTATTTTATGATGATATTATAACAACTCTCCCTATAGAAAGAGAAATATTTTATTAAAATCATTACCTTTAGAAATTTATTTCTCAAAAAGTATATCTTTGTTGAGAATAGTTCGCATCCCTGTTAATGATGGTTTCCCCTCATTTTCCATAATTTTCCTTCCTAATTATTTTATATTTTATAATGGGAAACCTAATTATGTGTTATCTCATCTAAACATCTTATTAACCTTATCCTCTTTTTTAAATAGTGTTTTTTCAAACTTTTTATTTTTTGGTTTTTAATTAGGTTATTTCAAAAATGTTCAAAACAAATTTCACATCATTTCAAAATCAATGGTTTTATTTTCCACTCCACATTCATTTTTGATAATATTTTTGTATTTTAAAGGCTAAATTATTTAATATTATTTTTTAAAGTAAATATATTCAATATTATTTCACTTAACTTTTTTGATAACATTTTTTCTATTTCAAGGTTAAATTATTTGTTATTCTTGATAAAAGTTAATGTTTAAAGGTGTTTTCTCTTCACCTTTTTGAAAAATTTATTTCCCTTTAAATTCGCTTATATTATAAGTTCCTTTTTCAAAATAAAATATTTTTCAAATTAATGCACTGAACCGATTAAAAAATAAATTTACAACTTGACTATGACTTCTTCTTTTACATAAATTTTAAAATAATTATCTAAAAAACTCTTTTATGATTTCACCTCTATTATCATCCGTATATATAAAGGAGTTTTTTATTTAGAAATTATTTTTTATGAATTTCCAAATTAATGTTCTTATGAAATACTATATTTTGGTCATATAATTTTGGGTATCAACCATTTACATGGTTGAGGTAAAATTCACTGATATTATATTGAAGTGTTGTGAAACCCATTTTTATTTTCCATTGGTACTTTAAGATGTGATGAATAAGAATCATTTAATTTTCCTTCAGTTTTCATAATATATTAATTGATTGGTATCATATGGAATACATTTCCATATATTGTATCATCCCATCCCAGCTTACATCGAACCGGTATTTGGACCAGTCACCACATGACCTCAAGCACGTCTCCCCATATTCCAGAGGCTTCCAACTTGTAGCGATGGTGTAGGGATAGTCTATGGAGGGACTATACTCTCACATCATAATTTTCACAGCAATATTACAGTAAATAAATAAATAAAATTGTTGAAATATATAAATTAATAACTAACGTAGAGGAAGTAAATTTTAATATCAACTCAATAAAGAAAATGTCCAATGTCATATTATACAATGTATGCATGTCATGGTGGTATATATCTGAAAGCCGCAAACAAATCAACATGCTTTACACATCTGTATAGAAAAAAATAAAAAGACCCAAATCCCTAAGGGAAATATCCATGGGCATCCTAAGATCCTGCTTGGTCCTTTTCACCAAACTCCAGGGTACAAGAAAACATCTACTAGCAATGTTAAAGGACCTGTAAACAAGTATAATCTACTCGGGTACCCCCGTCCAATGGGGGCCCAAATAGAATGGGATATATAATATTGATATCTCTTAACCACGGGTTTATAGCTCAATATAGACAATGAAATTAAAATAAATACCATACAAGTATATTGCAGAAATAATAGAATTTAATAAATAATCAACAACCTATCCAAGTTTCTAAGGGACACCTGTCTGCTTTACCTGCTTCATCCCACAACTGGTATATCTGGTAATGTCAATTATGTGAATATATATATATTAATAGTGTATATAAATATAAATATATAGATAAGATTTTCATCCTCCTATTTAAACCTAGAACGTACCAATTCTAAATGGACATATACCAAGGATACTATTTTTAGATCCCCCAAGATGTGATGCATAGACATAAATTACCATGGGAAGCACTTAAGGTCTCATTGTTGGTCCAAACTCCAAGAGCTCTCACAGATTCATTGAAATCAACATGGAAGCTCACACGCTCATCCTACCATAGTCTCTCACTATCATTTGGAAAATGATGTTGGATGAATTGAGACGTATCACACATACATCCATCACCAAGAGTAGTGCCCACAATTTATCCCCTACCTCAACTCAATGAGCTCTCACAATCTCTGGAGGATCAGTGCAAAAAAAAACATATTATTTATCCCCAAGGTCTCTCCCAATCCCTTGGATCCCCTACATATTCAAGGTGTAACCATTCACAACATATAATTCATGATTCATTTAAAATCTCATGCATTTCATTAACCCATTTCAATTATATATATGAAATCATATTCACATTTATACTTACTGAAGTCCATCTTTAGTATTTCAATTAAAACATAAACATGGGCTTTACACTCAACACAAAAATATTAGGTAAGGGCCTCTCATTCACCTCATTCCCCATAATTAAATTCATTAGTTTACTTAACTATTAACTAAGTACACAAATCCCATAAATTAATTCATCAATTAATTAATCAACTACACAATTCATATAACAATATTAATTTTCTAGAATTAATTATCTTTTTATAAATATTAACTCTCCATATTCAATTCAAAAATTAATTATCTAGATCATAATATCATAGGAACATAATTAATTCATTATTAATTGTCTCAACTTTGTGAAATTTAATATCTCATAATTAATCCCCTAATTAATTATGTTAACTAAAATTCTCTAAGGAAAATGTAAAATCACAATTAATTATATCAACTTAGCAAATTTAATATCTCATAATTAATCCCCCCAATTAATTATCTGAATTTCAATTCTCAAATAACATAATTATTTCACAATTAATGATCTCAACTAAGAGAAATTTATATCTCATAATTAATATCCCAATTAATTATCTCAATTGAAAATCTCAAAACACAAAAATAATTCACAATTAATTATCTCAACCTGTCCAATTTATTATCTCATAATTAATCCCCTGATTAATTATCTCAATTAAAATTCTCAAAGAACATAATTACTTAACAATTAATTATCTCAACTTAACCAATTTAATATCTCATAATTATTCCCACAATTAATTATCTCGTTTACAATTGTCAAAGAACATAATTAATTCACAATTTGTTATCTCATAATAGCCAATTTTATATCTCATAATTAATCCCCCAATTAATAATCCCAATTACAAATCTCAAATCACAAAATTAATTCATAATTAATTATCTCAAATTATCCAATTAAATATCTCTTAACTAATCCCCAGATTAATTATTTCAATTAAAATTCTTAAAGCATGTAATTAATTAAAAATTAACTATCTCAACTTATCCAATTTTATATCTCATAATTAATCCCCCGATTGATTATCTCAATTACAATTCTAAAAGCACATAATTAATTTATAATTATTTATCTCAACTGAGCCAATTTTATATCTCATAATTAATCCCCTGATTAATTATCTCAAATAAAAATCTCAAAACACATAATTAATTCATAGTTAATTATCTCAACTTAGCCAATTTTAAATCACATAATTAATCCCCTGGTTTATTATCTCAATAACAATTCTAAAATTACTTAATTAATTAATAATTAACTATCTAAAAATATCCCACTTATTAATTCATAATTAATTATCTCAACATATCACACCCAATACTCGTAAATACCCCATAACGCAAGTGCTACAACTTATAAGGGAAGAAAAAGCAAAACACATATCAGCAATCTAAACAAACAAATCAGTCTAATATTTATGTTTTAATCTTGAAGGCAGTGCACCTCTATTGGAGTGGTTTTATTATAAAAATGTGATTTTGTAATCAATTAATTTATTGTATATCAATAAACACTTCATTCAGCATTTTTAGTCCAATTTCCAAACAACAGTAATTAAAAAATTAATTCATTTTAATAATTAAGAAAATTTGAGGAACCTACCTCAAATAATGGACAAGCCATGCTTTTAAACTCAAATATGTTTCTCTCTTTCACATGCAGACTTAAAAATAAATTCTCACTCACTTGAAAAATGCATCAAAAAACCTAACAACAATATCATCACCCAAAATTAGTGCATAAGGGACCAACACACACCCAATTAATTAAATGAAACTCAAATAAATAATAAGTGCCTAATTTAAGGCGTTTGAACCCAATTATCAGGTATATAGAATTACCCAAAAATGTCATCGGTGATCTGAATCAAGTTAAACCGATTCACCTTCGGTTGCAGTCATCAGAATACAAACCAATGGGTCCCAAGACATCTTCCTAACCACCTATAAATTTAAGAAAAGACGAAACTGAATTAAAACCGAATATAGGGTTTCAGCCTAATGGAGACCGGGCAAAGGAGAGCGGAAACAACAAATACAAATAGTGAAATGCATAGAGAAGGAATCACCTCGTGGAGAGAAACCACTTTTGCGAAGGAACCAGAAGGAGATAATCGCGCGAAGAGAAGCTAGGAGTAGGGGTGGTGTGCCACCCATGGGTGTTTCACAAGAGATGAAGAGTCGAAACAACCAATGCAAACAACTAAATTCATGGAGAAAGACTCACCTCACCAAGATGGAAAACTTTCATACAGTAACCCGATGAATCCAATTTATGGAGAGGATCCAGGCGATGGGGGTAGTGCATCACCACCATGGGAGAAAAAGGGGGTTATACTTCACATCGGAGAAGATTGGGGTGCAGCTCCATCTTCTCATCTACCTCAAATAATAAAATAAATCCCTAAATTTAATATAAGGATTTATATTATAATAATAACTATTCTCATAATCACAACCCTATTATTATTATTATTATCAATTAAGACACCTCTTGGATAACCCCCAACTCATTTTTTAAACACATCATTTATTAAACATCCTTGATAAACCCTAACTTCCCATTTAAACTCATCATATATTACACCTCTTTAATAAACCCCAATTCCCCATTTAAACACATCATTTAATTAAAATCCTTTAAACAGAAATTAATTTAATAAAATTATACCATTCAACTTCATTTAATTAAATTAAACCAACCTCAAATCTAATAAAATGAAACCCCCATTTTGTACCAATTAATTTAACTCCTCTTAACCATGAATTTAAATAAATAAAACCCCAATTTTAAAATATTTAATTAAATCCCTTTTTAAACAAGAATTTAATTGAATAATTTTACCTGAGACACAAAACTGTGTAAACCGTGATATTTGAATTGAATGGTCTAACAGAACATTCATATATCATGTGTCCACTACTAGACACAAGTTTTATCATGCACGACTGGTACTCACGGTTTTACTAACCACATGCCACTCGTGCAAACATCCCTGTCTGGTCTGGTGCTTCCAAAACCCATGCAGCCATTTGGGAACTCCTCGAGCCATTACCCAAGCCCAATATAAACAAGTTTAAAAGATACCTACTCACAAAACATCATCCCAAAGATTTTTTTTGAACTGGGTTAAAACATGAATGTTTTTGGACTTTTTCATTGTATGGATGTCTTGGTTTTAAAAATAAGCTTTGGGATGATGTTTTGTGAGTTGAGATCTTTTAAACATTCTTCTATCTTTCATGGGTAAAGGACTGAGGAGTTATCATATGGGTAGATGGGTTTTGGGAGCATTTGATTAGGTAGTGATGTTCACATGTGTTGCTCATAGTTATTCAAACTATGAGGGTCATCCATGCATGATTAAATAGGATTACAGTAGTGGATGCATGTTCTATGCACGGTCTGTCAGAGTATGTGATTAAAACCATGAGTTTTACCCATTTTTGACTTTTTCATTAAATTATTTAATTAAATTATGGGTTAAAATGGATTTAAATAAATTTTTTAAAATGGGGGTTTTATTTAATTAAATTAAATGTTAAGAGGAATTTAATTAATTAATGTGAAATGGAAGTTTCATTTAATTAAATCTGAGGTTGATAAGATTTAATTATATGATGATGAATTGGATAATTTTATTAAAATAATTTTAGTTGAAAGGATTTTATTTAAATGATGTGTTAAAATCGGGAGCATGGGTTTATTAAAGAGGTGTAGCAAATGATTTTTTCAAATAGGAAGTTGAGTTTTATCAAAGATGTGTAATAAATTATGTATTTAAATAGGGAGTTTCAGTTTATCTAAGAGTGTCTTAATTGATTTATAATAATTATAATATATTGTGATTATTATTATTATTATTATTATTATCCTTATAATAAACTTACAAATTTATTTTACTATTTGAGGAAGATGAGATGAGGGATCTCCTACAAAAAGTGTGACCGCCCCCCTCCCATGGATGAGGGGAACCACCCCCATCTCTTGGAACATATCCTTGTGATGGATTCATCCAGTTCCTTCATGAACATTTTCCATCTTATCATGGTGGGTCCATCGCCTTGTGTTTCATTGTTCACATTGTCCATTTCGACTCTTCGTCTCCCGTGATGCACCCATGGTCTAGCACCCATGGTTATCACACCACCCCTCCTCCTGGCTCCTCTTCGTGTGGTTATCTCCTTCCTATTCCTTCATAAAAGTTGTACATATTGATGAGGTGAGTCCTTCTCCATGCGTTCTTTTTTTATCATCGGCTATTTTGGATCTCTGTCATCTGGTCTCTATTAGGATGAAACCCTAAATTTATGTTTAATTCAGTTTCTTCTTCTATTCTGGATCTAGGTGGTGCGGAAGATATCTCTAGACCGATTGGTCCTTATTTCGATGACCGCTACTGAAGGTGAAGTGGTTCGGATCACTTCCATTATTTTCGAGTAAGGATATATAAACAATAATTAGTTTTAGAAATCCTAAATTAGGTGCCTATGGTCTATTTGAGTTGTGGTTAATTAATAGGGAGTGTGTTGGTCCCTGCCACACTAATTTTGGGTGTTGGTATTGTTTTTAGAGTGTTGGGATCTATTTTTCAACTGAGTGAGCATTTATGTTGAAGTGTGTGTGCGAGCGAGTACTGAATTTGAGTTAGAAATCATGGATTGGACATTCTTTGAGGTAGGGTCCTCAAAATTTCTTAATTAATAAAATGAAGTAGTTGTTTATTTATTATTTTTGGAAAATTTTACTATAAATTCTGAATGAATTGTTTTTAGTTATAAAATAAATTAGTAGATTACAAAATCACTTTTTTTAATAAAACCCCTCCAACAGAGATGTGTTGCCTTTAACTAAAAACATAATGATTAGATTGATATGTTCAATTTTCCTGCTAATTTGTATCTTTTCTATTGATTCCATTACATGTTAACACACTTGGGTTGTATGGTAATTATGAGTATTAGGCGGGATAATTTGAGATAATTAATTATGAATTAATGAGTGAGATATATTAAGATAGTTAATTATGAATTAATTATGTGCTCTAAGAATTGTAATTGAGATAATTAATTTAGGTATTAATTATGGGATATTAATTTGGATTTGGATAAAATAAATAATTGTGAATAAATTTTTTGTTTTGATATTTGTAATTGAGATAATTAATCAGGGGATTTCTTGTGAGATATAAAATTGGCTAAGTTGAGATAATTAATTTTGAATTAATTATGTTCTTTGGGAATTGTAATTGAGATAATTAATCGAGGGATTAATTATGAAATATTAAATTGGATATGTTGAGAAAAATAAGTGTGAATTAATTATGCCCATTGAGAATTGTAATTGTGATTATTAATTGGGTGTTAATTATGAGATATTAAATTGGCTAATTTGATATAACTAATTGTGAATTATATTTGTGTTTTTTGACTTGAAATTTATATAATTAATATGGGGATTGAGTATGAGATATAAAATTGGCGAAGTTGAGATAATTAATTGTGAATTAATTATGATCTTTTTGAATTTTAATTTAGATAGTTAATCAGGGAATAATAATGAGATATTAAATTGTCTAAGTTGATATAATTAATTATGAATTAATTATGCACATTGAGAATTACAATTGAGTTAATTAATCAGTGTATTAATTAGGAGATATTAAGTTATCCAATATGAGATAATTAATTTTGAATTACTTTTGAGTTTTGAGATTTTTAATTGAGACAATTAATCGGGAGATTAATTATGGGATAAAACATTGGAAATTTTGAGAAAATTAATTGTGAATTAATTGAGTGATTTGATAATTGTAAATGAAATAATAAATTGGGGGGGATTAATTAAGAGATATTAAACTGTATAAGTTGAGATAATTATTTGTTAATTAATTATGTTATTTGAGAATTGTAATTGAGATAATTAATCCATTGATTAATTATGAGATATAAAATTTAGCTAAGTTGAGATAATTAATTGTGAATTTATTATGTTCCTTTGATATTATGATCTTGATATTTAATTGTCTCTTTGATTTGGTTGATTTGAGATTTATAATGAGATATTTAATTCTTGAATATTAATTATGAGATATGAATTGTATTTTTTATTAATTAATTGATGAATTAATTAATAGGATTTGTGTACCTAGTTAATTTTTGAGTTAAGTAATGGATTTGAGTAATGAGATTAATTAGAGGACATTGCCTTGTATTTTTGAGTTGAATTGGATGTACATTTTAATGTTTTAATTAAAATAATTAAGATTTTTCCATTAAGTATATATATTAATATGCTTATTTTATGTAATTGAAATGGAATAATGAAATGAATCAGAGTTTAAATGCTACATAAATTATATGTTATGAATGGTTACACATTTTATAGGAAGGGGATCCAAGGGACTATCAGAGCCCTTGTGGGGAAATAATATGTTAGTTTTTGTGCTGATCCTCTAGTGACCGTGAGAGTTAGTGGTGTTGAGACAAGGGATTAACTGTGTGTTCTACTCCTGGTGATGGATGTCTCCATGTTATGTCTTGATCTATCATACATTGGTTTTCCAAAGGACTATGAGAGCCTATGTTAGGAAGACCGTGTAAGCTTCCATGTTTTTTTCCATGAGGCCGTGAAAGCTCATGGAGTTTGGACCATGAGAGAGACCATGAGTGCTACCCATGGGATGGAGCAGGTAACGCCATCCAGTGTCAGATAGGAACCTAGATGATTTTTTTGGTTATTTATTCAATTATATTATTACTTAGATATAATTTCGCATCGTTTAATTTTATTTCATTTTCTAGATTGAGCTATACACTGATGGTCCCATCCAACTAAGATTTATATCTCAAACCCTATTCAATCCCCCATTGAACTGGGGTACCTGATTTTTCTTGGTTACAAGACCTTAGACATTACTTTTTCTTGTTTTCTTTTACCTAGGATTTAGGACCAAAGGACCAAGTGGAATCCAGAGATTCCCGTGGATACAGCCCTTGAGGCTTTGGGTATTTTCATTTTTCCTGTACTAAGATGTAATGCATGCTTATTTGTTAACTTCTTTAAGATATGTACCACCATGACATGAATACATTGTATTAACAAGTGTTAGCCATTTTATTTATTCTGTTGATGTCAAAATTCACTTACATTACATTAGTTATTGCTTTATAGTATTTCCATTATTTTCATCTATTTATATATTCTTATAATGGTATAAATACTCTAATATGATGGTATAATCTCCGTATTGACTATTCTTACCCCCTCCCTACTAGTAGATAGCCTCTGTCATATGGGGATGCATGCTTGAGGTCATGTAGTGACAGATTCGGCTATCGGTTCTATGGTAAGCTTGGTCGGGAAATTACCATGTTGTATGAAAGGGGAAAATATTCTTTATTTTTTCCTTTGTGTTTCTATTTTTGGTTGGTAGATAAGAGACTAGGAAGGTTTTGGTGCTCAGTTAATATCCATGCTTGGGATTGATCACTCCATGTATAGGGAATTTCCAAATGGCTTAGGATGGGAATTGATGTTTATACTATTCGTAGTTATAGTTTATATGATTTCACCTTGAGTGACTGGTGTATTTTCCAATGCTTATTGATTTTGACAATTTTGAAAATTTTACTTGGTATGATATGTAAAGTAAGTTGAATTACAACCATTATCATAGGCACCTTGATATTTACATGCCATGCATATAACATACCATGAACATTCATTAGTAGGATTCTTGGTAATTTTGGTCGTGTGCCTTCGGTGGAATTCCATGTTTTGATCTTCATTAGTATCCCTCATTAGATATCATGTTTCAGTGATAGATTTAACATGATTGAGTGATTATATGAAATTATGACTTTGTGGTTTAGCATGCTTTGTTTTTATTCCATGCTTCAGTTTTATAGAGTAAATTTGTGTTACATCTTTTTATTAAATGCTAGAGATGTTTTGATGTGTATGTGGCTGCTAAAGTTAAAATGTTAAATGGAAATTTTAATTGATATAATAGGATCCAAATGACAACGATAATTTTTATGGTCTCTTTATGGATTGGTATATGGCCACTCATATCACTTTTGGGGTTTCTTTTTGATGAATCGAGATTTAATAAATCGGACCCTAAAAGGCATTCATATGATTAAAAGTAATTTAGATGCTAAATGGCATGTTTAAAATGAAATGAAACCGAATGATAAATGTTTAAAGAGGTATTTTTTTATAGATTTTATATTTTTTCCATGGGGAATGGATTGAAAATCAAGTACCTTTTTGTGAAATATAACTTGTGGGTTCTTTAAAAATTTATTCAAATTTCTAAAAGGATGAAATGAATTAATTAAATTGATAAAATAAAGACGATATTTGAAGCTTAGTGAATTATGTTTTTTATAACCAAGAGATAACATTGGAAAGTATTCTATGTAAGGGACTAGCATGTGGTAAGAAGCACCCTTGGAGCTAAGATGTCTTGTTTCTTCTTTGAGCTTTTTGATGTTGGTTGCATTTGGGTTTTTTTGTTCTTGGTAGGAAATTTTTTGTTTTAAAGAAAGACACCCTTATTCAAATGGGTGGTCACTGTATATTGACTCTTGATATGGGAATAATCATTAGGGAATTCTTGTTTTAGTAGGATAGACATGCCTCGAGCATGGTTACCCATTAAATAGGTCCTTAGGTTAACTCTGGAGTATATTGATTGGGGTATTAAAGTAAGTTCATCCCACTGCTTGGGAGGTCTTTTGGGACTCATGTGTTTTGTCATGCTGGTAGGATTAAATTTAGTATTTCATACGAGATGTTGACATGGTGATCATGGTTCATGGA
Source organism: Viscum album (assembly GCA_963277665.1). Classification (NCBI taxonomy): domain Eukaryota; kingdom Viridiplantae; phylum Streptophyta; class Magnoliopsida; order Santalales; family Viscaceae; genus Viscum; species Viscum album. The sequence continues at coordinate 1,659,121,655 of OY728163.1, forward strand.
ACACCACACTTGCGTTAAGGTGTTAATAAACAATTGAACGTCTAAGTGACTGGTCATTTCTTCAATAATAGAGACACTCCTAAGGTGGGTAGTGTCACATCAGTTATTTTGTAAATTTCAGTGTTTTCTTTGTTTCATTACATTGATTATTTTTTCAGTGTGTGAAAACCTTTAGAAACTATTCTTGTTTAGAAGAGTTTTAGAGGAATGCTTTCAAATAAAAAGGATGCCTTGGGTTATATAGCCATCAAGGTTTTTTTGAAGATGCATCGGCAGGTAAAGCCGATCTTTTTGAAAGGTGTTGACCAGTAATAGTTTTAGTAAACTTCTTTTGGTGACATGGGTTTACTATTAGTGTGATATTTTAAATGAGGAGACCATGTCCCCTTTCTTGATCTCATCCTGGAGAAACTAAGATAGTGTTGGTCATACAATGTTCTAATGTTTTAAAAGTCATGGAGCTTGATGAGTAGTTGTTATCTAGGTTGTTTTCTAGATGAGTGGTTCTTTGGGTTACACATTTATTAGTGATGGGGAATGATAGTTTTAAAGTTTCCTTGCGATGTATTAACTCAGGAATGTCACTATAGATTGATTAAGGACTTCTTTGTACATTTTTTGGTGATGGAGTCATTTTATAGGAACATTGTCGGTTGAATGGTGATTTTGAGTGTTGGGACAATGGTTCCTTTTATGGAAAGAGTTGTGGTTTTTGTAGCCCAAATGTTAAATTCTATGAAAATTGGTGGAAAACACCAATGAGAGGGTGGTTGAGGAGACATTGATGGGATCATGTCTTTAGTTGTGAGGGATCAGTTATGGGCCTTTCCGATGTTTTGGGGTGTTTTTGAGCGTTGGCTCGGTTTTTTTGGGCTTAAGACATTATGATTCTAATGTGGTTAATGGTGTGTTCGTCATTGGGAAATAAATCTTGACTTTTCAAATGAGACTTCATGGCCATGGTGGGTTGGATGAGGTTGTAGTATTTCTGATGGCTTCTCAGTGATGACAAGTTTTTAAGGTGGGTAGATTTTAATTTCCTGTGTTTTTTTAAATCGGGTTAAAACATGAATGTTTTTTAAAATTTTCACTATAATGATGGGTCGGTTTTAAAACCAACTTGTTGTAACAATTAAAGAGTTAAAAACATTTGTGTCTTAACCCGATTCAAAAATAATATGATACATTATATATATGATGAATATTAGGGTAACATATAACCATGAAATTAATTTTTTAAGGTTGTATACCTCATGAAGTAATTATATTAAGCTTGAGTACAATTTGAATTGGATACATTCACATGTTTAAGAATATACATGATGCAGATTATCTTTGTTTAGAATATTAAAAATGATAAAAATGTGTAATACTTATATCATGATATTAAAAATGAACACGGTGTGGATTTTAAATGTTAACAATAATGAGAATGAACTCGATGTGGTTAGCTATGTTCACAATATAATGATTACCAATGCATATTGGAATTCTGTTATTTTTTGTTATATAATTATGCTATGATCTAAGGAACATGATTATTAAATCATATTTATATAATATTTTTCCATGTTATATGTTTTTTTAATATTACATGCCCATCTATCATGACTTATAGATAACTCTTACTGTTACTTTTTTTTAAATAATATATGTTTCCACTAATCAGGTTTTCTCATATGCTTATGATCTAACCCATAATGGATAGTTGAACATATTTATATTATTAATTTTTTGAGCTCAAAAATTTATTATTTTTCCCTTCCCCATGTTATGAAGATGAGTATATCTTATGAGATATCTAGAAGGGAGTATAGTATGTACCGATTATAGATAAATATTCACATATTTTTTAAAATAATATTTCTATATAAAAGGTCAAAAAAAACATAAAACCGTCTATTCTTGTGATTGTGGGATTATTTTTTGAGAAGTGATGTTTATATTAAAAAAAATTATGTATAAAAAATATGTGTCTATATTGGGACACTTAAGCTCCAATGAAAATAGAAAAGGTGAAAATGTTATACTTTCAATAAGATGAAAAAAATGATTTAATGCCAACACAACAAAGATATTAAAACTATGGATATCATGGAAGTGATAATACAATAATTTAACTAAAAAAAATATAGTATTGAGGAGATATCTCATTACTAGGATATGTTGTTAAAGGTAAAATTGACTTAATGGTTTTATTTTGATTTATCAGGAATTAGTGTCAAGTGCTTAGTGCTTCATTTCCTAAGGGAATATGATCCAAAATCATTTTATCACAATAAAAGGAAAACTATAATATGATGCATTTTTCTTTAACAAATATGAATCAAAATGGAAACTCATTAAATTGGAAACAAGAGGAAACAATTATTTGAATATAAATATTAATTAAAGGAGAAGAAAACAGAATATTGGATAACATTCAATGACTATGAACTTGATCATTTTTTGTTTTGAAATGCGTGATGAAGTGATAAGTTGGAATCACCTAGAGCTTCATCATTTTCTTTGGTTCAGTAAATTTCATTTGAATAATTTTATCAATTACATTTTTATTATATTATAATCATTTTTTATGATTCTCCATCTCAAAATAAATGTTTTATGACAAGGTTATACCTTCATAAAAGGCATTGTTGTGTTGGATCTACTACCTAACCTAAAAGACGTGAGTTTAGGGTTTTTTATTGTGGGGACCTCTCAAAAGTGTCCAAATATCAAAATAAATATTTCCAAACCTCTATTGGAATGTAATATTGGGAAACCCATGGGTTTTATCACAGTAAGGATCAATATAATGTATTACAACCTAATTTATTTCACCCTTGTTTTATTTTTTAATTTTTAAGAGAATAGAATAAAATGAGATACAAGTAGTTATTACTTTTAAGTAAAAAATAGAAAAGAAGAAAATATAAAATTTATAACATTTGTGTGAGAGGTGGTCGAACCTATGAGACAACATATCCAGTTATTTCCATCCCACATTGAAATGAATTTTTTCCCTACTCATTCACTCAATGGATTCAAATAATATCATCATTATAGTACTCTTTTTTCTAATAAGATTAATTTTTATAGTAAACATAACAATTCCTTCTAACACACATGCATGCCATCTCTTTCTACTAAAACCTTACAGTAAACATTCATATCACACACCTCACTTGAACTTATTTGTTGTGTGTTATATAAAGGGGGACTATATATTTAATCAAAAAATGAAACTTAATAGGTTAGTAAAAGTAATAAAGAGTTAAAAATTCCTTATATTCCATTATTTCTATTTTTAAATTTACAGAAAACCACTTTACAGTTTTATGGAAACCAATACAAACATGTTTAAACCATATAACCAAATGAATTCTAAATATAATTATTCTAACATTATATCAATAGGTATCACCATGTATTGGAAACCACCTAAATAAAACCAACAGCCAAGAACTACATCCATATAATATCAACTCTAATATACACAAGCCTAAAAATAAACTATATGCCTCAAATTGAGGAGCCCTCAACCCCACAACACTCGAACATCAAGAATATTTGATGCTCATCATTGATCCATGGTGATTATTGACCAACATATCCATAAAACCAATATAAAAAATATAATCAAAATGATATAATTATAAAAAACATCATTGAAGATATTCCAACCATCAAAGAAACAAAATACATCCATGGAGCTATGCTAAAGGGACCAAATAACGAGAATTCAATAAGAACACAATAAAATTTGATGATAAAGAAACTCACATGGAAAATGAAAAACACAATAACAAACCACTAAGAACCAAACTCCCAAAAAGGGAAAACAATGTCAAAAATTACAAAACTAAAACTCTATTTATATAAAAAAACTATTTGACGCATCAAGTCATGACTAAGAAAGATATGAAAATATAATGATGTTATTAACTAGAAAACCATCCCTAAAACCAGAGATAACCACTAATAATATAGAACATATACCCAAGGATTTTTAATTATACAAATATAAAATATATTACTAAAATAGGTGATACAAAGAATGATAGGTTCACCAAAAAATTGGAAAGGGGGGATAAAGCTGGACAGTGACACGAGTAGGTGGGAAGGGAAACTGTAAAGAAAAACCAAGGGAAATAGAATTCAGGATATAAATCAAACATCTAAATGAGAAGATGTTACCCTAAAGAAGGTCAGTGGGAATACACTAAATATTATTATGGAATCCTTGAGAAAACACAAGAAATCAGAATATGGGTTATGAGGTTGTGTAAATCCATTTTAATTTAATAAAATACTGATCCTTCAACATCAAATGTCACTGTTAATTCTGGATATTGGTGGTAGAAAAATTCACTTATAACTATAATTCACTACTACTTGAGTTTCAATAAAATAATAAACTGGTAAGAGAAAAGTAAATTCCAAATGGATTATTATCTCTTTAGTTAAAACCTTCAAGGGTGGTGGTACTTCTTATATATGATCTAACAATACCTTATATAAATACTCACATCATCCATGAAAAGATTGATATAATTTTTTTCCTAAAATAATAATAATTGAATATATTGTTTTTATAGGTCAAACACTTTTTTTTGATTTATGAGTTTCACATGTTTTGGGAATCCCACATTATAAATATGGATAAAATTCCCAAATATCTTCACTTATAAAAATGTATTTAGGTAATTTTGTTTTTTCATGAAAAACTATATGTAAAAAAAATTAAATGTTATTAAGAAATATATTTTTTTAGTAGAATGGTAATATATATATATATAATACATAAAAAATAAAAAAAAATTAAAAATATATGTTTAAGAATGAGTAATATTTTTTTAGTCATAATGGTAGGTTTAAAATTTTTGAAATCCAAAAAGTTTCCCTCCACCTCGTGTTTTCTCATTTCGGTCAGACCAATATGTTATTTGACAATAATGGTGAGATTGAATCAGTATAAATCACACTGATTTTGATCTATAAATATTAAATCTAAAAGTTTTTAGATCAAAATTTCCCAACATCAGTGTTGTAGGGGTCTTGGATTTTAGTGACCATAATTTCAAAAAATCATGGTGAAATCCTTGAGGGAAACATCCACTAAGAACCCTACACCAATAATTAGTGGAAAACCAAACCATTTTGGTCAATGAATTAAATTCATGCATCATGAACCAGCCATTATTCTATTTCATAGTACTTATTTGTTAATAATTAAAAGGTTTTGATTAATGTGAGATCCTAGAAGATGGATTTTGAATCCCTTAAACTGATGAACCAGTACATGGTAAAACATGAAAATTTCTATGTCAACAACTTCCCTTGATGGAATGAAAAGACGTCGTTTCTTATTATAGTGTTGAAGATGTTTTTCATCCCAGAAAAAAAAAGCATTCTCACTTTCTATATTATCATGCTCTAAATCCCAATAGCACACCCATTGATAATGACTCAATTTGAGAACATTTGGGAAATAAGGAAGTAACGGGAAGAAGATGATTCTTTTTGTTAAGGAAATATTCTCAAGACATTATCATATCATCTGTATTAAAATTGTCTATGAATGAAGTCTGCTCGAGATATATGGGATTCACTCAAGTTCACATATGAATCTAAGGAAGAAGGTAAAAATGGATTTACTATTTTGAAGTATCTTAAAATAAAAATGATTGATAAAAAGATAGTTTTGGACCAAGTTCATGAGATCCAAGTTATTTTAGACAATATTCATTCCCTTAATATTAATATACCATAAAATTTCCATGATGTATTAATTATTTCAGAATTTCAACCTTTATTGAATGAATTTGGTAAATCTCTCAATAAAAAGAGTGATAATATTTCATTGGAATAATTGAAAAGGATTATTCACGTTTTAGAAGAATCTATATTGAGTGACATGGGTATTGATTTTCAATTTTATACCAATATTAATATCATTGAGGTAAAGGGACACCCAAATTATTTATTACATGTTAGGGATAAATTAAAAAAATTAAAGAATAAAGTAAATCCTTCCAAAAAATAAAGCATAATGGTTTGGCTATGGAAAACCAAGGCATTTTGAAATTGAATATATATATCAAAATAAAGTTTCTAAACCCATGGAAAATATGTTTGTTGAAGATAATCTATTTTCAATGATATATAAAGTCACTATGATTTCGATGAAAATGGTCTGGAGGCTTGATTCTAGAAACAAATTGCACGTGTCTAAGGATCATTCGATGTTAAAAACATTTGAAAATTGTACAATCAAAAATTACACCATGGAAATAATCCATACAATATTGTTAGAAGAAAAAGAATTGTGTAAAAATAATTTACTTCTTGGAATAAGTTGAATCTTCTTAGTGTATTTTATGTACTCAAAATTTTAAATAATTTAGTCACTTTTGATCTTCAGTGTAAGAAGTTGTGTTGGGTTTCTTTCGAATATGAAATTGTTATCTTGTCAAATGGATGAATTTCCTGTGGATTAGGTACTCAAATTATAGAATGAATCAATTATCCATTAATAATATGATAAATTCTTTTTCTTACATGATTGGGTCCTTTAATTTATGGGATGATCATTTATCACATATTAATTAAAATTAAATAAACTAATGAATAAGTTAAACATTATTAAATTCTATGATGATTTTAATAAATGTGAATCATGTGTGGAATCTAAAATAGTTATGAAACATTTTTAGATAGTTTAAAGAACTTCTAATATAATATAATTAGTATAGTTTGATATTTGTGAATTAAATGGTATATTAAATCATGGAGGGAAAAGGTATTTTGTAACATTTATTGATGATTATGGTAGATATTTACACACACACACACATATATATATTAAGAATAAATTATATTACTTTTAATATGTTTAATAATTATAAATCTAAATTTAAAAATAAATTAAATAAAAATATTAAGTATTACACTCAAATAGAGGTGGTGAATATATTAAAAAATATTTTTATGAAATCTATGAATAAAATTGTATAATTAATAAATTCGTATCTACTTACACACCACATAAAAATTTATTAGATAAAAGGAAAAATTAAACTTTATTATAAATGGTAAATTTCATGAATAATAAATCTATGTTGCCATTGAATTTTATGGGTGAATCTTTATTGGTTTCATGTCATATTCATAATAGGATTTCCACTAGGAAAAATATATAATCCCCTAATTATGTTTGAAATGTTATAATACTTAATATATCAAATTTAAAAGTTGTGGGTGTTTAGATTACTATAGAGTTTCTGATCCTAAAAGAACTAAAAATGATCCTAGTGAAATTAAAGGTGTTTTGTGCATATAAAGAAAATATCAACACATATAGATTTATGGATTTAAGAGCTCATGTAATTGTTGAATCAAGGGGTCTATAATTATGGATTAATTCCTCATAAACCTATCTTTTGTACTCCATCTAGTACAAATAAAATAGTAGATAATAATGATGACTCTTTAGTTAAACCTAGTCAGAGCACATGACTTAAGATGGAGAAATATATAAATCCATATTTTATTTTTCCTAATTCCAATTTTTTTCTTATTGAGTGAGTTCAAAATAATCATATATCTGAATATATACTAAATTATTGACTATATAGTATAACCTATATACATATAAATAAGTACGACTTCTACATATGTTTCTTTTTGGAAAGAAGAAATTAATGATTAAATGGATTTTATTATGGGGAGTCATACATTAGTAATTGAATATTTACCTAGAGGTTTAAAACCTATTGGAGATAAAAGGATTTTAAAAAGATGTATGGTTCTAATAGTGACATTAATTATTTTAAATATAGATTGGTTTCCTATGGTTTAGTACAAAAATAAGATATTTGATTATTTTGGTAATTATCCTCATGTAACTCGAATTCAATAAAAATGAATTTTATTTGATTTAGATTCTGTTAATGATTTTTATCTTCATCAAGTGGATGATAAAACATCCTAAAAAATTGAGGCATAAGTAAATATATTTATATTGAATAACTAGAAGTGTTTATTATGAGGTAGTAAATAGTTAATATATAAATAGGTAAAATATCTTTACAAATTTAAACAATATTTGAGTTAATGTAATTTTAAATTTGATTCGATTATTTTATCCAATGTATTTACTCATAACAATGTTGATAAAAAATTAATTAAAAGTTTAAAAAATAATATGGAGTTTTTGTAAGTTTATATATAGATGATTTGATAATTTTTAGAACCAAAATTATTGGTTTAAATGAGGAGAAGAATTATTTATCTTCTATGTTTAAAATTAAGGATCATGGAATATTTTAAAATATTATAGGTATGAAATTTAGAAAATGTATTTGGGGTATTATTTAAGTCAATCTTGTTACACAGGAAAAGTGGTAAATAAATTTAATCATCTTGGTTTCAAGGATTCTAATACACCATTTTATTCCAATGTTAATATATTTATGAATATGGGTAGAGTTCCAAAAACATGAGTATACTAGTGTAATTTGTTTTTAATGAATTCAATTCATTGAACTAGACCCGATATTTATTTTCTGGTCTGAGAAATTAGTATATATATTAGTAATCTTAGTTTGTATCATTAGTGGTGTATAATAATAATCTTTTGATACATAATAAATACCAAAGACATCAATTTATACTTCAATGATCATCTAGATCTATAAAAAAGGAACACCGATGTGAGTTTGATTACTAGTGTAAGTGATAATCCATCCACATCTGGACTATTTTTTACTCTTTGTGGTTCTTTTGTTTCTTAGGTGAGGATTAAAGAAACATGTATTTCAAATTTGACCGTGGTTTCATAGTTTATCACCATAGTGGCTGGTGAAATGGAAGTTTCCATGATTAGGAATCTTTTATTTGATATCATATTATAGCATGGTCTAATTATTCTATCTTTATCTGTTTTTGATAATGAGTAAAATTTATCATGGTCATTTAGTTTCAAGTATAATTCAAAGTCTAGACATATAATATTTATATAGAATTATGTCAGACAATTGTTTTAAGATGGTTGTATTACAATGTTCTATGTGAGATCTTGTAAAAACCATACAGATCCATTTACAAAATATATATCAAGATAGATCATTTTTATTACTAATAAATAAATAGGGTAAAACCCAGAGAATAAATCATTTCTATAATGAAAAACCAATACTTTCTTTAGGTAGATACTATTCATAGTGTTTAATGGGTAAGAAAAGTTCTCAATATAGATGTTGATAGTGATAAATATAATCCCATATACTTGGTTTCAATATCGTCTATTATGAATAGAGGTTGGGTTATGAAATCATAATAAAATTTTAAGGCTTTATGAGTTATGCGTTCAAATAAAAGAATCACATTGATATATTTTCCTATGAGAAAATAGAATTTGTGTCGCTTCTTATAGGAGTTAATGGGTTTTCTCCATATATAGTTTATTAAATTGATATAATCGCATGGATATAAAAGTGCTATAAAATTATCTAATAGATGGAAAGATCATTATATATATGACATCTCCAGTTTATCATAATGATTAAGAGGTTTGATGTTTCTGCAACTTGTAAAGCTAATAATAATTTCACATATTGATACTATGTAATGTTTTAAATTCAAATAATCCTTAATTATATATATTTATTCACTTGGGATCTATATAATTAATATTTATGAAAAAAATTTGGGGACTAAAATAATTTTAGATATAAAATAAAAATAATTGTACACACATTTATTATTATTCAAGAACTTTTTTTCAGATTTATATGACGGACACCTGTTGGGAATCCAACATTGGAAATGTGTGATGAATTCAAAAAACTACTCCTATATAAAATGGGGATTTTTTAATTGAGTTTTTTGATAAAAAAATATATATGTCAAAATAATTTTAATGTTTAAAAAAAATATTTGTAGTAGAAGTTTTTATATGTATATTATATATATATATCAAAATTAAAACAAAAATTAAATATTATAAAATATCTAAAAAATGAAGGATAATGTTCTTATTCATAATTGTTGGATTTATATTTTTTAAAATATTAACGGGTTACCTCTACCAAGGGTGGTCTCATTTCGGTTGAACCAAGGTTTTCTTTGATCAAAATTTTGAGATTGAATTGGTGTGAATAAAACCAATTTTTATCTATAAATAATGGTATGGTGACTTGAACCATATTAACCCTTAAATATGAAATTATATAGATAAAAATTCCCAACATCCGTGCTATAGAGATGTTAGATTTTTTTACTCTCATTCCCAAAATCATTGTTAAATTTTCAAGTGAAAACACCAAAAATAACCCTACACCCCAATGTGGTGATTGATTAAACACAGTTTGAAAGGAAATTAAATTCATGGATCATGATTCGATATATATTCTCCATAAGCCTGCATATTTTTCAATAGAGAATAAAGAAATATTCTATTATAATCAGCAAGTTTTGAACTACTTTTCTCTAAATAATGAGTCAAAATATTCAAACTTCATCCAAGATATAAACTCACATAATAGTGAGATTTTCCTATTTTAATTGACTTAATATAAACTCTAAACTAAATATTGAATCCTAAGATCACACCATATGTAGATATAGATTTATTACTTGTCATAATATCACAGAAGGTTAGATCTTTGAGCATATTCTTATCTTGATCCTCTAATATATTCTCCCAACATCACTACATTCATTTTATCCTTTTAACGTGCATATTGGATAGATGGATTGGATTCATAATTGTTTTCACAAAATATTTTGATGATATATAATGGGAATGTTTAATTGTTTTATCAAATATTTCATAGATTCAATGTGTACATATAATTAATCCAAGGGATTAGGTTACTTTAATCATTCATTATTGTACCTTCTAGAGTGTTCTTAATTTTTTATTCATAAAATTTTAATAGTTCACAATAGTACAAGTCTTGGGTAGTAAAAAAATCATCATAAACTATTTTTGAAATGCACCATCATAAATTGTATTAGGTCTTTAAGGAAATTGTTATATAACTAAGGTGGATGGATTTAATATGATGTGAAGACTCTCCACTCATATTTAACCATATATATCTAATTATATTATGTGTCTCACCTTACATTGGACAAAGGGAGGTTTGATAAATCTTACACAAGATTTGGGTTATTCAAACATATCTCCTTGACCACGGTATTTATTCATACAAAATAGGGGTATTTTAATTTAATGTAGCCTAGTGTATCTTCTTCCACATCAAATAAAATATCATATGAATTATCCATGAATAATATATACCAAGGGAAAATTTTATTTTGTATAGGAGGTTTTGATGTGAGGCCACTGGAGTGCAAGTATTGATTCTGAAATTGGAGGTAGCCCAACCATTTTAATATCACATGCCATAGAGTTTTAATCCAACATGTGACGCCTCTTTCTGAGATTATTCTTATATAGAATTTGGATCCCAGGATTCTTTAACATGAGAAAAAATTAAAATCTAATATGAGGGTGATTTTGTGAAGAGGATTCTTACATGAATTACCTATCCACATAGATTATTCATATATGAGGCTCATTTAACCTTCCATTTAGTCTCATATGTTTATTGATTCATAAAAATCCCCCTCTAACCTGAAATATTATTACACAAGGATAAACACATCTAGTTAATCACATAAAATCCCTTATTTCATCAACGAATATTCCAAAGTCATCTTCAAGTCATTCAAAAATCATTTTAAATATATGAAAATATCACAATATATTTAAAATTAATAAATAAACCTGAATATAATTCTGTTTTTAATTAATTAATTTTCACCATAAATTACTAAAAAATTGATTCAAGCCCAACAATAATAAAAATATTATGGTAATTGGAAATGGAAATCAGTGGAAAAAAATTATAAATTTATCATTTCATCACTCCCCCATTCTTAATATTTTGTACTCTTAAAAAAAATATAACATTTGTATCTCGATCAACTCAAAAATCAAGGATAATTCAATCTATGAAATCCTCTTAAAAATGGAATTCTAAATGTCTCATTTATGTAATTAATTTACTTGTATTTTTATACTCTAATATTCAAATTTGTTTAACTTTTATGATTCACCCATACTACATGTCGTAACATACCTCACAATTTTCAAGTGTGGAAAATATTTAAATTCATACATTTATCAAAATCATGAAAGTTGTATCACTATCTTGGTATCACCCTCACACTTCAAATAAAGAGACAAAGTTATGTGTACTAATCAAGATAATTTTGCAGAGGTATGCATTGAGGATAAGGTTTAGTGGGTTCAATGTTTATTAATCTAGGAAATAAAGATGACTCATGAAAAATAAACTAAAAATAAAAATACATTAGTCAACATAAAATATTGATTCCTCGATCCTATTACCCATCATTGAATTTCCCACTAAATTTCCCCATTTTCAAATGAGACCACATGTCATGAAAAATGAAAAATATTGAAGGATAATTCGTATTGATTTTTTAAATTAAATATAAATATGTATTTATTAATTTTATTTCTTTTTAAAAAATATTTGATGATAAGTAAATGTAATGAATGAACTATGATACAATCCCTTTCATTTGATGAGATACATGATCCATGAAAAAAATCATAATAAATTGTTCAATCCCTTCACTATTTCTCAATTCTATTTTTTTATTTTTTTCAAGATCAATAAAATAAATCACAGTGTAAAATATGTCTTATCTTTGTTTCCTCAAATGGTAACCAACCCCAACACCACCTCACAAAATAAATCAACCCCATAATAACACAAATAATACATGATTCCCCCACACACAAATTTCTAACATTTTTCAGGTAATCATTTCAACGGCGATGGTGGGTAAGGAATTTTAGCGTCTAATATGGATAAAAACCAATGACATTCATGGATATTAGGGGATTCTTGATGGTAAATTTAACTTTAATCCATGAAATATTTAAATTAATTTTTCCCCAAAGAATTACCTCAATCACACTTTCACAATTCTTTATTCTAAAAAATTTATATGTAGGGTAAAAACCTATTCAAGATGAAATACAAAACATGATTTCACTAAATAATTGAATATACCTTAAAGAAGATGAAAATTGGATCTATAATACCACTTTGTATGATGAAAATAATATCATTTAGTGACAAGGATGCATGGGTTTCAAAAATTCATCAAATTCCTAATAATTATTTCAAAATAAAAAATTTAGTTAAAGATGCTATATCAATGCCCATTTGAACCCAATTTCCCAAAAAAACATACATTTTCCCTGACAAATTATCTATGTGTATAAATTTATTACTTATTTAATTTAACCTCAAGGTGTTCCTAAAAACATTTAATAATAAATCAATCATAATATTTTAAAACAATCTAAAAATATCTAACATAACACCTATGAAACCCTCCCCTACACTCATTTCATATTTTTAGTAATATAATTCATGAATATGTATGTTAATGAAAACAATAAAATGATATTATAAGTTAAAAAACCCTGGTTTTAGGTATTCTTCTATATTATTGTGTTTTATTAAGTTATGAGATGATTTGGATTGGTTTCATGATGTTTTGGATGGATTCTAAAGGGTGCATTGCTAAAAAAGGATGTTCTGTCAAAACAGGATTCAAAATGGACATGGTGTTCCCTATGGAAGACACTTTTTGGTTGTGTGGGTATTCTGATCTAGGAATTTTAGAGTATTGGTGAGGCTCGAGTAAGAGACACCGATTTTGGGATGGGCATTTTGGTTATAGTAGTGTTTGGTGTTTTGGTGATATCTATATGAATCGTGAAGAGGGGAGAAATGCATTTTTGGAGTGAGTTTTTTTATAGTTAACCTATGAAAAATAGGGAATGATAAATGTATGTGGTGGTGACTTTTGTGGTGTTCAGTTAAGGGGGGTTTGAGTTTCACAGGTGAGGTGGGAAATAAATAGGATGACTCTAAAACACCATAGTAACAGTTGTTCTGTGTCCAAAAAAGTGATGTAATTGACTATATGTTATGATCGGTTTTCCATGGAGAGCCATAATAGAGGGTTACATGTTTATATTGGGTATCAACATGCCATTGTTCGAGTCGGTTTTTTGAAGACCAAAATAGTTCTTGTAATTTAAGGGAGAGTTTTATTCCTTGAAATTGTGTATTCACTATAAATGTTCATAAGAGTATGTTTTAAAATTATATTTTTTCATCAAGTTTCTTTTTTTCCTCTCCTCTTGGCAAGGCTTCTCAAATAGAAATCCTCCCTTGGGAAATTTTCATATTATACTCACTTCAGAGCTCCTTTATTCTATATATTTTAATGGATTAACAAATATATCTAAATAAGATTCTGGAAGTATGAATCTATGAGTTGTAGTATGATCTCCTTCTTGATGACCCCTTTTGAGGTAAGTAACTTCTATATCACTATAACTTTACCTATGAAATAATGGATTTTGTTTAAAAAAGTTAATTATTTTGTTTATTTATAGTAACCTATTGATAATACCTATTAAAAATATAGATATTTTTTTCTTTGGTTTTCAAAAAAAAAGTTTTGGGTAGTGCCCGCCACATGTTTAGAAAGATTTATAAGGGGAATTTTAGTTTCAAAAAAAAAATATTTTAGGTGTGTACACATTGAATGTAAATTTTATTGTGTGTATATGATTCATATTATTGGGGATTATTAGTTCATACATGGATTCCATGCTAAATTTTGGGGCATTCTTTGATTATACAACCAAGTAAAGACTTGGGTCTCGAGGGATGGGTTTTTACTCATAAGCATAGACTATTCAGAAGACCTTTTGGATGGGTGATGAATTTGAGTGGGTGGAATATCTATCGGATGGGAGGTTTGGGTGCATTGTGTGGGTGTGTGTATTCAACACATGGTTTTGTATCATTGTGTGAGTTTCATTCACAACTTATTTATATACATTACTCACTGGTTTTTATATTCATCGCCTATTTTTATAAAAAAATGTGAGATAACATGTTCTTTTTCTAGTTGAAAGTGTTGGAAACATAAGTGGAATTACCTACATAGTTTTACACTTACACTTCTATATATGCATCCAAGTACATATACAATTATTGTTCCTCATGATACATGAAGAAATATATTGTTTTCATAATGAAGAACCTTGAGGGTGCTATCATGGTTGAAGGCACATGGAGCTTAGAGGAGGTCATGGAGTAGATGTTGTTGTAGTTATACACTGGAACCTTACATTATATTTTATTTTTTAGGGTCTTGTGAACTCATGTGTGTGTTTTTTCTGGGGTGACTATGATATTTCTTCAATTAATTTTATTAGAGTCTAGATGGTTTTCTTCAATACATCATATTTCATTTATTTAATTATAGTTTTCAACTACTTTTTGTATTATACATAAGAGTAAATCACCCCCATTGATTTGGTATACCCTTTTAATTTATTACAAGATTCTGTGTTCGAGGGAAGCACCTAATGATTATGGCATTATAGAGCAGCTCAAGCTAATGATTTGGGGTTGGGATGTTAGAAATTATACCAATTTGGATTGACTGATTATTTAGGCTAGTAGGTGTTGAGATATGATGTGTAGTTATTTGAAATGTAGAGTATTAAGAGACATTTATAACCTATTTATACTAATAATAATGTTAACAATTTTGTGAATTTCCAAATAGTTTTGTTATATACATAAAGGCATGTCATCACCTCTTCATCATAGGTTAATCCCAAGATAATTCTGTATCGTGAATTAGTAAAGAGAATTCCCACAATTAGTACATTATTTATATGATATTTTAGGGTTATTGATTTGGGATTTTGATATTATGAGCTTTCTTGTTATGATATTGTGTATTATAAAGACTCTAACTAATTTTTTGTGTGGTGACTGGGTGGTTATTTTTAATATGGCCACATGAAAATGTTTTCGGTTTGGACACATAGAAATTAGCATACTGTTGTTGTTGATAATATAGTTCCACTAAAACTATATGTAAATAAATAGTTCATTGGAATAACTTTGGACACATTTCAAGCTATGGGAAAAGGAACGGGGGTAGAGAAAATATGTTATATGGATCTGTAATTTTAATTTCCAAGGAAAATACCACAAAACATTCAGGGTTCAACAAAACATGAATGAAGGTACTCGGTGTGCAGTGGAATCCCAAAAAACATAGGAATATAAAAATTCAACCGACGGATGACATGAATATGTCATCACCCATGAATCATTTCCTAGTATTGGCCCATTAATTATCAAATGAATCATTTAAGCACAAAAACAAACTTAATAAATACCTGGTTTGATCTAAAGAAGTAATCAAAATCTTCTCTTTGTTCGCAATAATTTCAGAAGTAATCCAAATAAAAATCCCTCTAGATCATCCACATTCACTTAGAAATCCTTCAGGAACATTAATCATCTGAATAATAGTGCTATCACAGAGTTTTGATGGCACCTTAGTTGTTCTGATGGTCACCACTGATTTGTTCCATCGATCTATGAAGAAGAACTATGATCGAGCAGAGTGGAACTAGAGAGTATCTCTCAAATAATAAAGAGATAAATTAGATATATAATCTCTCACCATTCGATCAGTGAATGTTACATTGCTTGAGAGATCTCTCCCCTATTTAAAATGAATCAATAAATAACTGAAATTTACACCTGATGCCGAATATTTATTTTACACTAAATAAATGTAATATTATTACTAAACTAAATCATAAATATCATTTATATTTTTGTCACACAGCTGTAATATAAAAAATGTATTATGTGATGAAGCTTAATTTATCTAGTTGACTCATCATTCCTGTAAATATTAAATAAACCTAAAATTAAAATAATATTTATTCAAATAATGTATTGAATAATAAATAAATTCAGTATCAATTATTATTAAATTTAATAATGTGAATTTATTTATTCCCCTAGTGATCATTGATCCTTGGACACAACCCCAACCCTTGTGGTGGGACCCACTATGTCTAAATCTCATATTCATCAGAATAGGGAGAACATTTGAATATGCTATTGTGCATAACCCACTATGACCTTATCTCAATAGTAGTGAATATTATTCATAGACTAAGATAGAGATCTAAAAACTCATATTTCCCCCTAAAGAGATAAGGATATTCATATAAATAACTTCCAACCTATGAACACACACTAGGTAATATTATCTATTTGTCATTAAAAATATAATAAATATGGACACACACTTTTTTCATCTCCATTTTCTTTATTATTTTTTATCTTACTAGACTAATATACCCTCGACTACCATGGCCAGGATTTTTTAAGGTATTTTCATCCTTGTCAATATGGGTAGAGATTTATTTCTTCCTTAACTTGGAAGCGATAAATCATTTCTTGACCATTAAACCAATTCTATACCACCATTGACATACCCCACACAAGTTACATCACCATAATTTCATTATCATTGATTTTTCCCTTCCATAAATGTACGCAATCATGTAGAACACATAGGTAATGATCTCAATTTAGGGGACCAATATACATTTTTGTAGATAGGAACAACCAAAGACACCCCAAACATCTAGTGTTCCTATTGGTGGGTCCATCCTCATAATTGCACTGCTATAGATCATCAAGTGTGAACTTAAACAGAATAAGCCTCAATGCTTATGTTCCCTCATCACCTGATAGTAAAGAATCTACTATTTCTATTTATTAAGATGTATCTATACCACATAAACTTTGTGTAAGATTAATGACATAGTATCTCAAGGTTCTCATTATTTCTTGTCATTTACTATAACTGTTTGATTTGTTAATTAATCTATGGAAATAACCATATATTAGTCAGTGTAAAAAATCTATAGTATTAGGGTAAGAATAGCTCATGTATATATAACTGTACACATGATATGGTAATCAAAATTACTAAAAAATTGAGTCTAGGGAAACAAATATTACAAAACTCCCACTTTCACTGGATCCAACTTGATAACCAAACTTGTTAGATCTCACGTCATAAAAATAATGTTTCTTTTGATTCATGACATTACAATCTAGGAACTCCATGATTCCTCTAAGTGAAATTTCTTTTATATGTGACCTCATCTCCTAGAGTTAAACTTCTTATAAGATGGTATCCCCAAAAATATTCCTTTGTCCGCTATCATAACTTGACATCATGGATAGTAAGAAAATCATAATTTGTATTATGATAATACTTTATTTACTAGGTGTGATTCCAAGAACCAGAATAAATCGTTTCATATAATAACTTCTTCTTAGTTGCCTTAGAAGCTGCAATGTACTCAGTATTTATTGGTATGGCCACCACTAGATTTTATGAGCATATATTGCTTATAGCCTTATCCTAATTACGATATTACAACACATGGATATATGTAAGACTAGTTTACATACTTTAAAAACTAGTATCCTTATTTCTCCATTTACCAAGAACAAATCTATTTTACTTACTTATGTACAATCAGATTATTCTGACTACTTCACATGTACTACTATTGGATATAATTGATATCTACCTAATATAATGTATATCCTAGAAATATCAACTTTTGTATGTATAATGGAATACGTGATTGATCCGTCACATAAGCATATGGATTTAAGATCAACATGTTAATTTCTACCCATGTCTCAGAAATGTCTACATATAGAGATACATGTCATGTGTCATTGGAAACAATTCTAACTTGAATTATTCAAACTCGTATTTTTCAATACCATGTCATGATATGTACAACAAACTAGGTCAATGAAACCTAGATCCACCATAGTATATTGTGTTCTTTAGAACATAGGTTTCAACTTTAATTCAATAACTATAAAATATATTATTTCATTATGTTATTAACTAACATGAATAACATTATTTTTTCCATGTGTTTCCAAACATATTTTACTTGAAAATAATGTCTCTCCCACTGGCCTCTAGTAGACACATGGAAAAGAGTCCTTCAAAATGAATATTCTATAATCTAGTTTCTAACTTCAATCTTAAAAAAGATTTCAATAAATTGTAACCTTTATTAAAATTCTATAACATAACCATTCCTTTTTGTTTTTTTCATATACACACCTTCCTTGATTGGTGTTCCTGACATCCAATGCTAAATAACATGATCACTGAAATTAGCTATGATAATTAAAATTCTAATGTATTTAGACATACCAACATGGTATAACAAATCAATAGTTATTAGTGTTATGAATATACCATCCATGTATCATATCATTTGAATACCCACCACATTATTCAAAATAATAATCCCCTTTTCACTTTGATACATGGAATCCATTATTGAATTTTAGATGGTCTTCCCAATCCTAGCTAATTATCATACACTGGTTACTTATAATAAATTTTATTCATAATTTATAATATATCACCAGCCATGGTAAATTCATCATTATGGTTTTAACCATCATAAATTTTATGTGTCTATGGAACACTCATGTTCCACATGCACTTGTAAAACTAGTTATATGCCAACTACATGTGCATCTCGAGCAATGACTAAACCCAAGTAAATAATTCCCCCTATCTCAAAAAAGATGTGCACCCTTATATATAAATTTTTTCTATCATTGGACTACCACTTTTAAATCCTAGGTATTTATGTAATATCATAAATAACTATTTGGATAATTACATAGTTACACAGTGTGTTTTTCTTGATGCATGTTTTTTTATTTCATAACGAACTCTTTTCATCCAAACATTTTCCCTTATCACATAATTTTTTTCCTTCATACTATGAAGCATATGATATCAATTTTTCATTATATTTAGCATATGTTTATTTTAAATCGCCATTATTTTTTAAGAATTTCATGAAATATAATGGATGTTTATTCAAGTTGCAACACTAATACTCCTTACATCATTACTTTGATGTATAAAATGTGTGTTTTGAAATTTCTCAATGATATGTTTTTTTGATGAATGATAATATGTAAGACTTCATTATCTATTATCCTCATTAACATTAATTTCATAATGCAGATAAGGTAATATTAATTTATAAATTACTCCATGCTACATTATTTTGATCGATGAACAATTGGTCAAGATATTCTTCGGCATGTCAGTCCAAAGATATTCTTTGTGGCATGCCTTTATTTTTAATGGTTTTTTAAACTAAAAAGTTGATAATACCAAAGATTTTTAGCTTTAACAAAGATTAATACCATGTTGGGTATATACTTGACATCCACTTTTAGTTTTACTTGAAAAATAATTATCTTTCCACAATTGGGAATATAGGTATTAAATTTTATATTCATCAGATATTTTTTGTAATTCAATTATAACTGAACCATTGGTTTAGTATTAAATACCATTAAAAAATTCATTATGAACCTATAATATTATCTTCTTATGTCCAAAGGTAACATGGGAGAAATTTTTTGGTCATAATCAATAAAATTTCTAAAAAACATTCACATGGAAATTTAGGTTTTTCTCACCACTAACTTAGGAATCACCCTTTCTCATCCTCTTTGAGAATACACCGTAATTATAGTAATATTTGTATACTTACATGGTTACTATTTTTCAAGACATATATGTGATAAAAATATTTTATTTAATACCCAATAAATAAAATAAAGAAATTACATTTTATATTGATGAATATACATGAATAAGAAGTGGTAACTTTCATCTTTAATTTAGTTTATTGTGATTAACCTTCCATAGATTTATTTCTTAATATTAAATACAAATAACCTCTATTAATAGCTCCTTCAATGAAGTATGCCTCAAATGTTTCATTGTCATGTCTTTCCATTATTCTTTTCACATTTCCTTTCAATTGTTTCACCATAATTATTAAAGATGAAACTTTCTTTTACATTCTTATTTAAGTGGTGAATCATAACTTAAATGGTAATGAAGTATTTACTCTATACATTCATTTTTGTAATATAAAATTATACTTGAGTAAATTGCTAAAGATGAAATTAGAATAGGATTTATTGAAAGATAATAATCCTCCTTTAAATTTACATATATCCGAGGAAAGGAAAACATATTCATGTCTTGCTTCACCTTCTCCATGCAATATTCTCATATACGAGACTTCATGTTATATCATTCATGTATGGATGTAGCAACCACAAACTACATCATATTTTGATGATTGAATAATGAAATAACAATCATATACATTATACATTAGTCTCCTATAAGAAATGTCTACACACTAAGTTCCTAACAAGGTTTAATATGTATTGGGGATACTAGCACATTTATTTTTTTTGTACCATAGTATTATGTGCAAGCGCATGTACTAAACATGGAAACTCATGCTAATGTGGACATTTAATCTTACCATTGTTTATCATAGTATATCATGTGGTATAAAATTCCATTTTCTATAAAAATAAAACTTTATCATATTATTAATTTTTATCATTATTACTGATTTAGACGTTTTTATTAATTAATTAAATCATTAAATATCTCCAACTATTTTATCTAATTTAGGGTACCCTCTATTCATGAATTAGAATACTTTTCTTCTTGAGTATTCTAGTGGAATGAATCCCTAAACCACCCTCATAGTCTACAAGATTTCACTGTTCCACTACTCAGATATTTTAAGGAAGTTTTTTGATTGGTTAGCCGCAATAACTCTCTATTCCTTGATCTATTGAGTGAAGTCTTATTTTCTAAAATCATACAATAACATCTGCCTCTAAAATTATAACATGTTTTATTTTTATAATACTTACAACCTTTTCGGTTAATTCAACCCATCACTCTCATAAAAATTCCTCGGTTGTAAGAGGCACCCTTAGCTTTGACATGAAGAGCACCCCGAACACCCAGTTTTGTTCAAAGTCAAATGATGGAAGGAAATTACAACTTCAAATTTCATTGAGGGTTTTATTATTTTTTGGTGAAGAAATAAATAAATGTCTATCAAAATATCATCTTTTATGTGATCATAGTTACAACTGACAATAGAGTGAATAGAAAAATATTCACCATGTCACATGATCTTTTTATTTGTTCATGTTTTTTTTTTATTTTATGTGATCACACGTAAAACACACATTCACAAAATAATAAGCCATTAATAAATAAAATAAAAACATGATCACGAGTCAATTGTAATGGTTGGTCCATTGATTGAATAATGGGTCAACCAAGACCCTATGAGTAACACCTAGAGGTGCATCGCTTGAAACTCAAATTGAAGTGCCTACCCATCTGATGTGTTAAAACCTTGTCTGGTGCGTTGCTATAAGTCAGCGTGTAGTGTGTAACTAGTAATCTTGTCATTATAAAAAAATACATTCTCATAGATGAGGGGAACTGGGGAGTATAAAATACAACTCTGAATTAGACATGTAGTCTATCATGTATTTAATAATCCAAAATATTCACATATCAGCATTTATTTAAACAACATTCTACAAACTATGAAATAATTAAATTAAACAAATAAAATACTCCCAAAAAATAAATTGGTCGATCCAAGGTCTCATTATTAGTAAATACATATTAAATAAAGTATTTAAATTAAATTTAGAAAAAAAATTAAATTTTCCTTAAATAATATTTCTGAAGGTCATTCCATTTAATTAAAAATTCAATCATTTTTTTTAATTAAATAATTATTTTATCATTCAGTCCCATTAATTAATTTAATTTCAAAAACAAAAATTATATTAATTTAACACAATTTTTAGAAAAAAAATTAATATTTAATTAATTGAATTTTAATTAAATAATAAATAAATAAATTTTATTAATTTATTATCATATTAAAATTAATCGAGATCTAAAAACTCTGAGAAAATCCTGTGTGGGTTAGGGAGAACCCACACATGCCCATCAAGACTGGTGTATACCATTAGTTGGGGAACTCTGGGCCAGGTTAGTCCTTCTAGAACTATTCATAGTTGGGAAGACCTACCTCAACCAGTTCAGGGCATATCTGATTGGTGAAAAACTAAAATGGGAGTACATTGTTTTTCATGGGGTCATGCACGGTGGCTCCTAGCATGGTTTAGATCTACTGAAGTGTGTCATCGGGACTAACCAACTGAAAATAACTGGAGGATTCACTATCATATGCTTGTAGTGTAACATGATATGGTGCGGTGTTGAGAAATAGTGGCACATGAAAGGATCTAGGGTTCCTCGAGGGTGGAGTCTTTGACGATCAGTGAGTTTTCTTCCTAGTTCGAAGAGGCAGCCAGATCTGTGGATCCAAGGGAGGCAGTGTAGTAGATGCCCCACAGAGCTTTTCCTTGGAAGAGAAGGATAGAGGTGGAGCAAGATGGATGGTCTTCATGTGGATCGTAGTGGTGTTGTGTAGGGTGTCCGATGATGGAGGGTCATCTTCATTAGTTTACTACCTGAGGCAGGTGTGCCTGCAAATGGAGGCAGATGAAGAGTGGATCCCGGTTGCTGGACCATTGGGGTGGTCATCTCTTGTTAGACATAGTGAAGGGAATTCCTTCTATAAAGGTGTGTAATGTCAAGGGATAAAGGAATCCAGCCAAGGTGGGTATCACGATGTTGCTAGGAGACACAGACGATGTCTCATGTGGTGGCCACCTAGCTTTGAGGTGGTGAGATTTGGTCTGGAGGGACCGATAGTAGAGGATGTGACCCTTCATAGAGGCACTGACTTGGTCTCTATGAGTATCTCACTATAGGGGTGGTGGTATATTGTGGGAGGGTCACCAGTGGAAACTATGAAGAGTGGTATAGTGGTGGATCACCTTGGGTTAAAGTAACAGGGGCGAATAGGTCTTCTACTATAAGCATATCCCATTTATTTATTTTGGCTTGTCAGGTCGACACCCTTACCCCCTCTTCTTTTTTTAAATTTTTTATTATCTTTCTAACCTGTCCATCTTATATATAAAATTTTTATCTATCGATGTTATATAATTTCAAAAACAAATTAATAATATTATTTTTATAATAATGTAAACGGGATTTGAAAATATTGTTCTAGGTATTGGTACTTCTTCTGACATCAGGGTTCACCAAAAAAATTCAACACAAGTTGCCTTCAAGTATTTCAGTATGAAAACAATATGTGTTCATTGGTTTAACACCAACAAATAGAGTTTCAATCCATATTTAAAACACTATATTTCTGTAACATGGTGATCTGATGTTACTTTGAAAATTCAATTATGGCATTGGGACCATAATGATGCCCTCTTCCTACTTATATGAAAATTTAATTTTTTTTATTGAATTAAACAATTCACATGTAACTCTCGTACCAATTGATGGTACCGAGCATGTAGAGAAAGATCTAAGAACATGGGAATTTAAAATTTCCACAATATATGGACATGAAGACGTCGTTGTCGATGAATCATTACCTAGTAAAAACCCTTGGATTATTGTGTAAATAATTTGAGCACATAAATATTCTAAAGAAGTACCTGGTTTGTTATGAATTTTTCTTGAAATCTTATCATCACTAGAAATTGTTGCTCGAATTATCTGAATTATACTCTCTCTAGATTATCCACATGTTCTTCAAAATCATGAGGCAATATTGATCGTCTGAATCTAGGTGCTACCATGGAGTTCCAATGACACCTTCGACATCCCGATGATCACCATTGCTCGGGTATGTCGATCAGTGATGAAGAACTATGATCAAATGCCTGGAACTAGAGTTTCTCTCTCTAGGAATCAAGAGAGAGTGTAGAGAGATAAGTTCTCAACATTCGAGCAGTGAATAGTACATGGAATGTGATCTCTCTCATATATTTATAGTGCATCCATAAATATTTGAAATATAAACCTGATATTGAAAAATTTAGTTGACACTAAATAAATGTTTTATTTTAAAAAATGAACTAAATCATAATTATCATTTATATTTTTATCACTTTCTTGTAATATAATAAATATATTACATGGTAAATCCTGATCCAATAACTTGACTCATCATTCCTATAAATATTAAATGATCCCTGAATATAAAACTAATATTTTTTAAACTAAAATAAAACCTAATATATATATTCAATATAAATTACACATAAACTAAATAATAGGAATTTATTTACACATTTGTTGATTTTTCATCCTTGGGAACAACTCAGACCCCAGTGGTGGGGCCCACTCTGTACAAAACTCATATTCATCAGAATATGGATGAATTTGGAATATGATATTGTGTGTAAACATGTATTCAATTATCTTAATAGAAATGAATATTATTCATAAAGCAGAAGTGGGATCTAGCAACCCATCATAGACCCTAAATATGTAAGGATATTCCTAGCAATGACTACCAATCTACAAACATGCACTGTGTTATATAATCTCTTTGAATTTAAATATCTCATAAAGTAGGTTTCACACTTATGTCCTCTCCCTTTTCATGCTTTATAATTTTTTGATCTAATAGGATGGATTTTCCACCATCTACCATGTCCATGGATTTATGAAGGTACTAACATCCAGATCAATGTGGCTTGAGATATATTACTTCCTTAACTAGGAAGTGACAAAACCTTTCATGACCACTCAATCAATGTCATACCACCAATGACGCACCAAACACAAGCTACATCGCAACAATTTTATTATCATAGTTTTTTTCTTTCATCAATGTACATGATCAAATGACACACATTGGTAATGATCTCAATTTGGTGGCATAATACACATGTTAGAAGATTGGAACAACCAATGACAACAAAAACATGTGATGTTCCTATTGGGTAATTCATTATCACGATCTTACTGCTAGAGATCACCAACATCAAACTTCATGAGAATAATTCTTAGTGAATATGTGCACCCAGAACCTATTATTCAAGTATCTACTAGGTTAATTTAGTAAGTTCTATTTGGACTATAGGACCCTTGTTTTATATTATTCTCATAGTTTCTTTAGGTTCTCATTATAACTTGGTATCTACTATAAAAATTTGATACAACAATTAATCTTTTGAAATTACCATTAAAGAATGTACACAAAAATTTATACACTATAATGGTAAAAATACATCATGTACATCTAACTATACACATGATGTGGTAATCAAAAGTATTTCATAGTTAGTTCTAGGTACCAACTAATACCACACTGAATAACCTTAGGCATGGATTTTTTGGTTGAGTCAAATCATTAATTTCTTTGGGAATACATTAAATATTATTATGATGTCAATTCTATATATTCTCAGGGATTTGTAATAAAAGTGGTGGTACCAAGACATCCAAGATAAGATATTTCAAGGCCTTTCATGGGAGGAATTTGTGAATTTTTTTTAAAAAAATATATATATATTAAATTTTTGAGTGTCTAAAATAATATAGTTTTATAAACATAAAAAAAATATTTTGGTTATCTAATATAGATCATAATTATTTTATATTTATCACTTTTAATCATAATTTGATTCTAGAAAAAATCCCAACATATACATGTTTGAGTTGGGTTTTTGACCAGATATTCTCTTTAGAGTGGTGATAATACGCATTACAAAATATTGATACGTGGTGAGAAGGGAATGTTAGAAGATAAACACATTGTTAGGAACTTTAATATAGGGAACACATTTATACAACCAAACCGAGGTGGGAACTCCAGTGGGGTAAATAAGTTCATCAGTTAGATCTACTCCTAAGGTCGTTGGGCACCATAAAATCAATCTACCATATTGGTTTCTTTTCCTATATGAAATAGTATCCAACTAGGTTTCTTCTAATGTGGCAAATTGGAGACCATAAAGAGGGAAGGTATGTAACCAATAATACAGTTTTACAAATATGGTCTAATAGGAATTATAAAGTGTTATTATATAAATCCAATTAATTCTAATTGATTAAATGGAATTAATATATGTCAGACATATTAGGATCAACTAGGATTATCTCATCAGAGTAGTTCTCTCCCTTAAAGGAATTTATTCTGGGTGATTTTAAAAAAATGATATCTTATAAAGAACTATCTCAACATGGGGGGAAAGAGTTATTCAGGTGGTTGGATAATAAATGTTTAGAGGAATGAAAATTGTGCCAAATAAAGAGCCAGATCCATCGATGTTTTGAGTAACTATTCTTCGTGACTCAAATTTAATGCATGTTTTGTTTGATACTATAACATCATAATTTTTTTTTCTTACAGATGATAATTCAATTAGGCTTTCATGTGGAAACTATTCCTCATGTCCTAAGCATCAAGACACCTCTTTCATAGTGGGAGTGTAGTGGATTTAAATGTTTGATGTGTTTTATTAGCATTGATGTATTTTTGTTTTTTTGGATTTTAATATCTAATATATGGATATTTTTTTATCTAATCTTAGGGATGTAATTTTGGGTAGAATACATGGACCATATTGATTTTTATGACTGATGGGTTAGTTTTACCTCTACTAATGGAATTATTCATCTATTCAAAGTGGAGTGGGACATGAGTGTTGAAAAATTTAGACATTACAAAACTATGTAAAAGAAATATTTGATTTGTTAGAAACAATAACCTTGGGACCTATAAATGTGATTCAGAGTAAGGATCCTCCTACTATAGTAGATCGATGCACTGATGTCTTCACAAACAATTTCTATGAATCTCCACTTAAAAGGTAATTGAAAATCACTATCAACCTACTTACATGAATCATTACTATTTTTATCATATAATATATAACAACACCAATAGAATTATGTGAACTCAAATTCTAGTTGGAAGATTTGTAAATTAAGGGATTTTTTGTTTTTACCACTTTTTATAAGTGGTAATTTGTTTATGAAATTATTGTCAAGGAATGTCAATTTATTGATGAATAAGTAGTATTATATTGGATATTAACTAATGATGATGATGATAATTTATTGATTCTAAATGATGAATAATTTAAGCATTATAAAAATAGATCCCAGGAATTGTGTCTAATCATATTAAGTGAATTAATATTCTATAACACATCATTGAATTATTATTTTGTTTTCTTTTATTTGTTTGCATTAAATACATATTTATTATTAAAATTAAATGTCCATTTTATGATTTAAGGAGTTCTATCTAGGTATTGTATGATGTTTAAAGAATATATTAGATTAATAATATGAATAAAATTTTGTCGGTGTAAAGTGAAGGGTTGTTCCAAATTTCAAATATCATGATATTTATTAGAATGACTCTTACAATAAGTTTTTGAATGAAGGTTGAAAATTAGGTAGAAGTTTAGAAGGTGGAGAAAATGAACTTTGATAACTATTTGATGAAATGAAGAACCATGTATGTGAATTTTCATATGTTATCAAAGGGACTTTCAACATATGGTTTCCCTATATATGAAAATATATGTAATTGAATTCGATACTATGTATACGAATTGGTGAAATATGAAAACAGGTCACATATCATAATCTATATACCTAAATTCAATATTGCATAGGTTAATGATCATGTAAGATAATTTGAATATGTGACTTCACTTTGGTGAGATGGTTCATTTTTTAATAATCTAAATACATGGTGGTTAGTGTAGGTGAAATCCCAGTGACATAAAAAATTCATTTAATGAATTATTTTAATTATGTGAATGTGTGGCAAATTGGAATTGGGCTTTCCTAAGAGGAATATGAGAGGTTGAAAATGTGATCCACGGAGGAGTATTCAAACCATGATCTATAAGAAAATCATATGGGGAATTAAAACGATAAAATATAATTTTGGGGGGGCAGTTGGAAGAGTATAAGGAATAATATAGAAGATAATGATTCTCGGTAAGTTGAATGATGAATTGTGATTTATGTAGTCGACTGCTATGATGACATCATATGAAGAGTAAGAAGAAGAGTGGTTCATTGAAAAGCATTATAATACAAAGAGATTAATTTAAAAAGATTCCTTGTATATTGAGATACAATATATAAAATATCATGATAGCTCTCATCATGATTCTAGTAAAAAAATTGATGTATAAATAAGGAATTCATGAAGTTCATTGGACCATGAATTATAAAATAAGCTGGGTTCAGGTGAGATTCTTTTTAAGGGGAACATAAATATCGTGATAATACTCATTGTGTTATGTTTAGTTCGATGAAATTTATATAATATATAAATATAGGGATATATCATGGAAAATAAATGAGATTTAATTTAGGATATTTAATTATGGATAAGGAATGAAGAAATTGAAGTTGTGTGTCATGATATAAGGGTTCCACAACCTAAACTAATGCATATTTAATAATTTATATTTGAGTATAGTTTAAATATATAGATATTTATGTGCAGAGGTTTTTTGATATTTTTTTATATCTTGTACGAAAATAAAATAAGTATTTTTATTCTTCATATCCTTTAAAAATATGATGATTTGAGAATTAAATAATGATGAACTTGGGTTTTTTAAATAACTAAAAATGATTGTGATTCAAAATAAGGACTTTACATAATAGGGTAAATACTAGAGTGAAACAAATAAGAGATTAAATGTAACCATAACATTATATTTTATTATATATATATATATAATATTTCATGTCAAAGAAGAAAATGATATAGTGACATGATGTCGTTCAACAGTATCATTCAAAATAGAATATATTTGTGTCAAACAAAAAGTTACTCGACTCTATGATAATAATTACTATACAAATGTTTTTATTTGAATCCAATAATAAGAGAGCTGGTGTAAATTATATTCACTACAGAAGAATACTAGAGAGAGAAAGATAAGAAGGAAGAGATAAGAAAATATAAGAAGGTTATGTGCATATTTTTTATAGAAAAAAAAATAAATAGCAAATGAGTTAGCCACGAGGTTCCTAAGAATAAGAAGGTTTTAGGAATTATAGTTTCCATAGATGGAATAGAGCTCATGTAGCTAGTATAAGGGAAGAATAATAGTATAATAATGTGTCTTTAAACATTATTAAAAAATAAATATTCTTATCAGATGATGCGAAGAGAAACAAGGTTTTTTGCATAATTGTGCATAATATGGTAGCAGAGGATAAGTTACATACATGTTGTTATGCAAGTGAGAATAGTAGAATAAGGGGGGAAAAGAATTAATGTGAAAATAAATCTAAGTAACATATATTGGAGTACTTTATCGATAAGTATGAAGTATAAAAATCGAGTGAGAAGCCACACATTGGACTAGTTTAACACCATTTCAAGGACTCGATATTATTTTATGTCCCCCTCTTAAATTTTATAGAACCACACATTAGTTGATGATTACTTTTGATCCAAACCACTATGTATCAGTACCTAATAATCAAAGAGAATACATTTATTGGTATTTAGCATAAAAAGAAAGGACTAGCTAATCTTATTAGGTTATAAACGTTGTAAAAACCTCATGTGACATAGTTTAATTACTTTCATCTACTTTATTACAATAAGAAATATAGAAAATAGAATAAAGATCTTTAATGGTTTAATAGGTAAATGGATATAATTATTGACATAAAAATTCCTAAACATTGATTCACCCCACCACCCCTCGGTGTAATGAATATCGAAACGTTGTCTTATAATTTGTATCGACGAATGATTGACCTGTATTGGATTCTCTACATTGAAATTGTTTTATTTTAAATATTTGAGTTTCATTCTTGTATTAAAAATGATATAAATTGTTCAAGAATATCCGTTTTGTTCTATAAAAATTCAATCTCTTACAAGACCATATTGAACATGAGGAAGAAATAATATAGGAAGTTG
This sequence comes from Viscum album, assembly GCA_963277665.1. Classification (NCBI taxonomy): domain Eukaryota; kingdom Viridiplantae; phylum Streptophyta; class Magnoliopsida; order Santalales; family Viscaceae; genus Viscum; species Viscum album. The sequence goes on from OY728163.1 coordinate 1,659,152,376, forward strand.
ATTTAGATATCCCTCTTAAGTGAATACACGGAAATTCAGTTTCCCCATTCCATTACAACAAGGAAGATATATCTAGCTTGGAAATTGATGAATAGGTTGTTCAAATTACAACCAAAGAAATATATTGACTTCCAAATTAAAGGATTCAAAAAATGATGAGGTATGATAAATTCATATACAGATTTTCCTCATGAAGAACAACAACAAAAATTAGTGATGATGATCTATATAATTTTTTTTAAGAAATATTAATTACTTTACTAAATGATATTCTACATTGAATTTTCTATTAAATTGTGTCTTTTTTGTGCATCTTTTGAAATAATTTAGGGAGAAATAAACCATCTTGAAGGTGAAGTAGATATTATGGATAATTATTTGAATGAAAAACTTCTATAATACGTAAAACTCTCTGAGAAGGTTAGAGAAACATGAAAATTGAACATAGACCTTGAAATAAGTCCCTCAAAATTTATAAATAAAGGGATCATATAATCTCAATAGATAGAGTATGTCAAGAAGAATCTTGATAGAAATATCTATGCATTGAAGCTAATCATAAAAATAGATTTGATGTCAAATAATTACCACTAGATATTAAATCAATGACAATAAATGATCTTGAAATTTCTTACATTATAAGGTTGACATGCATGAAGATGAAGATAAAAGGATAAAGAATCATTGTGTAGATATAGTAAAATTTATTCAAGACCAGAAGAATGAAGTCAATATTAAAGGTCTAAAATTACAAATTAAACTGGATAATCTTTAGAAGACACATATAAATACTTCACTATTCAATATTAAATTATATAATACCATAGGTTTCCCAAAAAAGGATTACTCTATAAAAATACATATATCAAGTAAAATAATATATGTATATCATCAATAGATTATTCTCTTGCAGGCTCAAATAATATTGGACCATCAATACCCTTTTTCAACAATTTGGCTAAATATTTTTTCATAAAAATTTTTGGTCTAAAAATTCTGAAAAAAGTATAAATAATGAAATGTTGTGAGGGTCCTACAAAAATGTTTAGGGTGGATAAAAGAAGATGTTTAGAAGCTGGTTCCCCAAAAAGATTCTATCAAGTTATGGAGAAGACCCCAAAATAGCATGCATGTTCTACTAGAAATTATAGGCATCATGTAGTAGATAAAATAGAACAACGGTTTATTGGTCAATGATGGTGTTTCAAAAGTTTCATGGATTGTACATTGTTTTTTTAAATAATATAAATTATAAATCACAGTGGAATCCCATGTCTAGGGGGATAAAGTCAGAGAAGAAGTAATATCAAGAGATAAGGATGAATCTATCCACATCAAACAGATTTGATATACTTAAATATGTCTATTATAATTCCAATAAGAGATTTCATAGGATGGGTACATGTACATATCAATATCTATCAAAATTAAATTTGAATTAAATCAGATATAGGATAGTGAATAAGGAAGATCCATCCTTGGGATGAAATAAAAATAGGTTACAAAACAGGTTTCTCTAAAGAAAGTTCATGATGGTTCCAAAAGGGTAATAATAGATGGTCTAGAGGGGGTAAATATATGAGTCTAAAATTTCTTATAGAAACATATTAGTTATCTAAATTAATTAAAATTTATCATTTAGCGAGTTAATTTATATTATAAAAAAAATAAAGAAAATAACATAAGGATATTTTATGTAGTAGTTCAGTCCAAATTGGACCTAGTCTACTCTTATACCTCTTTACTCAGTGATAGATACATTACACAAAAATCACATTTTAAAATAAATTCCTAACCTGATTATAAAATACTTTTTCTGGTGTAAAAATAATTGAGACACTTGAATTATTTATTTCCTAGTCACAATCCAATTACAAAACTACATTTATACTATGTGAGTCGTAACCTTAATGGTTCTGACATTAGAATCCTAGGGTCCCAACCTGATTAGGGAAAAGAATAATGCTTTTTTAGGTAAAATCAAAAATATAGAAGTGATAGAACATGGGACATTAGAATAAGTGTTATAGAATCAAGCAACCAAAATGAAATATAATGAAGAATAATAAGACACATGGACTAGTTATTATGTTGGATCTACTTAATTGTTTCATCAAGGAAGAAGAAGAAGTTATAGAATTCTTTTTTCAGCCCTTCAGAGATTGTCTAGAAGTAGATATAATTGATCACATGGGACATGGTTTGTACTATACATCAATGTTTTAGTGTAAATCTTTGGTTCTAAAGAGGTTTATTTTCTCATAAAGGTTATGTTTGTATCCTTTAAATTTATATTGATGTCTTTAAATATAATCTTTAAAAACATTTAAACCAATCTCCAACCAGGTAAAGTAATGCAAATTTAAAATTAATTATTATATAGAAGAGATAAAAATATTATTCCAGAATAGTTGTAACAAAATCATTTGAATTTAAAAATCATTGACAAATTCAACATAAATTAAATTAACCATTAAATAAATAAAACAGCTTCCATTATAATAGGTAAAATAAATTCCCTAAATATCAAAAGATAATTTAACTCTTTAAATAGGAATCCTAAATTTTTTTTTAATTTAATGATTTGCGTAGACATTCCAAAATCTATTTTACAATATTAAATACCAAACAAATAATTTTTAATAATTTATATGTCACAAAATATTAATTTAGAAAATAATAATACAAATAAATCAACAAAAAATATATTTTTTTTATTATACATTAATGAAGTTAAAATTAAATTAATTTCAAAAAACAATCAAAATTTTTTAAAAACACTTCGTATAGATTTTTTATAATATATATGAAGTTTAGAATTTAATAAATTGATTTAAAACATTAATATAAACCTGAATATAATCAAAATATAAAAAATAAAGAAGAAAAGAGCATGATAAAAATTTAAAATTTAATAAAAAGATTAAATAATATATAGAACTAGACGTGATCACTGATTGGTCATGTAGTCAATATTAGGATCATGCCATCATAACATGTGAATAGTCCAAGTAGCCATGTGGTCACTATAATGAATATAAAAATTGTAACATGTGGTAGGTATAGTTATGGTGATAATATTATAATGTTTGGTAACTATACTTACCATGTTGTCAATATATTCTTAAGGTAGCTTTAGTCTACAATAATAAAACTCATGATATATTCCCCATTATAAGTTGAGAGTTTTTCCAAAAAAATTTGGAATACATGAGCCATCATCTTATGTTGTAATCAAGATACTATGAAGTTTTGTTCTTCATGTGTCAATTTCATTGGTTGAATACGATATTTCGAATTGAGTCATGTGGTAGGTTTAACAAAGGGTTCACAATAACTTAAACTAAAAGTCATGGTAGGTATAAAAAACATGTGATAAGTATGAAAATAGATAATTATAATTCAGTTTATTTGACTTATATTTATATAAATTCAAAATATTTCCAATATATAAAACAAAACATCAATATGGAATCTATAGATAAATATATGATAAATAATAGTAGAAAAATATAAACCAAACTATTGAAAAAATCACTATATAAGTTATAGAACTTTGGCTATTTTTTAGAGTATCTAAACATAACATTTATCCTTTAATGTTGATTAATGAAAATTGGATAAATGTATTAGATTTATATTTCAATAAATTATTTGTTATTATGATTTCTATTACAATAGATATCAATGAAATACATAAAATATTCAATTTTGGAAATTTTATAATTCCATTACTACCAAAAATAATAGAGAATTTTTTTAGAGCATTAAAATTATTATTTCAAACATCCAATTAGTTTAATGAAATTTAAATAAATCTATTTTCTATTCAATGAAATTTTTCGTGTGAATATCTGAGCTATATACTTAATTTATAATAAAGTAACTAATGAAGACTATAAATATAAAAAAAATTATAAAACCAGAAGCATGTAACATATTCAGACCAAAATTGTAAAACCTTAAAGGGTGAATTATACTTTTTCTTGGTTGAATAAAACATAAATAATTTTCTATATTTCATAAGAAATTAAAATTTAAAAATTCAAAGCACTGTATATAATGATATTATAAAAATAATTATACATTGTAAAAATTGATTACCAGAAAAAAAATATTCACATAAATGTTTTTTTAAAAATTTATAATAGTCAATAAATATAATATAAAAAACAAAAAACATCCAAAAACTGTCCATTTCTGAAAAGTATGCAACTAAAAATACATTTTAATAAAAATTTCCCCTTTTTAAATTTTTTAAAAAGTAAATAAAAAAATATAAAGAATATTACTTTTTAAAATAGAAATGAAAAAAACTCATTTTTAAATTAGATTCCCCCTTATTAAATAAAAATTATGACAATTTAAAAAATATAAATTTTATAACTAAATTTCTAACATACCAAGCTCAAATTTATGTTTTCCAAATTTTTAAAAATAAAACAGTTTGGTAAAAATATCTTACATATGATTTTTAGTTTTAATATGTTGAAGAATAATACCACCTTTGTTAATATAATATCAAATAAAATAAAATTGGATGTTAATTTGATTACTTATAGAATTCATTGAAGGGTTCTTTGATATAGAAATAGTAGATGAGTTATCATAGAAAATATGTCTACTTTCAAAATTAAAACCATAATTAGACAAACTTTGGTTAATCCATAAAGATAGAGAGTAACAACATATAGCAGTGATATGATAGCTTTCAAAAATTGACAAAGTAATAGAATGTTGTTTTCATTAACATGAAGAAACTAAACTCTTATCATGAAATTGAAACATACCTGATGTAAGTTTTCAAAAAATTTGACATCCTCCAAAAGTATAATCAAAGTAACTAATCAAATAAAAAAATCTCCATAATAATATAATCCACAATTAATAGTTCCTTTAACATTTATAATAATACATTTAGCATCCTTTAAGTGATATTATTTATGATCAGATTGAAATTTAGAACATAAACAATGGGTAAAATTTATATTTGGACTATATGTAGTAAAATGCAAAAAACATCCAATCATGCCTCAAAATATTTTATAATCAATATATTTTTTAGAAATAATATATTTTAATTTATAAATAATACAAATTAGTGTTTTAAAAGTTTTATAAGAATCAAGACAAAAACAATTAACAAAATATTTATCATTTTTAGATTGAATAAAAAATATTACATCATTTCATTGAAAATTTTGAAGTCTCAAAAATAATTTCAATTCCACCAAAAGAGACATCTCAAACCCACTTTCCATAAAATTTGAAACTCTTTGCATAGAAAGTCATTTTAAGATCCAAACCCAATATAATCTACATAAGTTTAAATAATTAAAATATTATTTTAAATTATTTTAATAAAAATTATGATCTACATTGCATTTATTAAAATAATTATTCAATTAATTTTAATTAATTTTATTATACCAAGCATTAGGTTTTTTATTAAGACCATATTAATCTTTTGATAAGTAAAAAATATTATTAGAAACGTTATCATTTTAAAAACTAGTTGGTTTAGAATCATTAACCTCTTTATGTATAAAAGCATTTAAAAATTCACATTTCACAACCATTTTAAATAACATAAAAAATTTAAGTGGGAAAGGATAAAAAATTCTTATATATTCAATTATTGAAATTAGTGAAAAAGATTCATCAAAATTGATACCTTCTTCTTTAAAATAACCTAGAGAAATAATTTTATATTTATTTTTATCAACATATCGATATTATGTCTACTTATTTAAAAACAAATATTTTGTTCCAATAACATGATTGTTTAAATGAATATTAACTAATGAACAAAAATTATTTCTCGAAAACTGATTAATATCATCAAGAAAATTAATAATACAATTAGAATCATTAAAAGCATCATCAATATTTTTAGGAAAAAATTATTAAATAAACATATAATTATCACAAAAAATGAAAAAAAAATCAAATTTTCATATCAAAATAAAAATTACCTATAAAATTATCAACAATAAAATATATATGAATCCTCAAAGATATAGGATCCGGTTGAGAAGAAGTATGCTCCCCCTCAAATGATTTATTCTTATCCTATGGTTTTTCTTCACTAAAGGTAAAATCTACAAACTCATCATCAAAAACATCATAATCAGAATTTATGTTCACATTATATTCATCAACCAATATACCTTAATAATATTTTTTATTGTATTATAAACTCAATAAGTTTTAGTATTATTTGAATAACAACGAAAAATACATTGATCACTTTTACCAACAAGTTTTTATATATTATCCTTTGAATTCAAAATAAAATCATTGAAAAAACAAAACATTAAAATAAAAAACATTAGTATTTTTATCATTAAAAAATTCATTAGAATTTTTCTTTAACAATGGTCTAATAAGAATTATTTTTTAAATATAACAAGAATAAAAAATTGATTCATCAATGAAATATATTGGTAAATAATATTCACGTAACATATTTCATTCCATTTCATTAATATTTATATTTTCCTCTTCTATAACATCATTTTTTTGTGGAGAGCTATAAGAAGAAAAATTATGAAAATAACTATTCATTTCACAAAATATTTCAAATTCTAAATTATGACATTCACCTATTTTATCACTATGAATATAAATAATAATACAAACTTTATCATTTTGAACTACATTACAGATGTAATACTAGAGTTAAAGTATCATTTTTATGTGCAAGAATGTAAACCTGTGTAAATATAAAATAATCATAAAAAATAAAAAATTAAAAAAATCTTTCCCCAAATTCAAGAAATTTGATTTTGAAAAAAATAGATAAAGACATACTAATTGTAATTATATATTAGTACTTATCTTATTGATAAATATGAAATAAGTCTAACGTTGTTTCTCTTTAATACAAGCATCACAAACATGAAGTTTTTGTTTATTTATAGTATGTAATGGTATCACATTATGATGTTTAGTGTTCTTATGTAACATTTTTAAATTAACATGACCTAATCATTGATACTAAATAATTATATCACTCTACACGTCATTCAAACAATTAACATATTGGAAAGTATGTTCCAAAAATTCAATAGTATAAATATTTCCTTTGAATTGGCATAAAATATTGAAGAATAATCTCTAAAAAAAACACATATAATTTTGAAAATCCACTTATATTCCATCATCACAATATTTACATATACTAATTAAACTATATTTTAATCCTTCAACATGTAAAACATTAGACATAATTAAAAATACCAACTTTACCAAAACCTTTTTCGTTGTCTTCATAATTATCTCCAAATGTAACATTATCTCAATAAAAAAAATTTAAGTTATAAAATTTTATATTTATCCAATCATATTCATAGATCATTGAAATTATATATAAAAAAATTCATTCTTGACACAACCAAGAAAATGTTTTGAGAAAAATAAATTACTTGAAATTTTTGGTACCCAAGCTACTTATAGTCCAATCAGATTAGTAAATAAAAATATAGGTACTCACACCAAATTTTAAAAATTATTATATAATAATCTTGAAAAAAAATATTTATACATATGAGCCTTTATAAATCCAAAAGACTATTTTAATCTATAAAAATAATCAATTTCATAGTGAGCTTTATTGTAACATTGAAAACATGTAACAATAGAAGAAAAACAATTTTTACTTTTAATAAAATGATTTCAACCCATTTAGGGTAATTTCATTTAACATACAATTCCATATTTATTTCATTTTATTTTATTCAAAAGAATCATTTTTTTATACTTCTCAATACCTTCAATAAAAGTAGAAAATATTTTATTAATAAACTCAAATTCTTTTTACAAATTTTCATTCGAATCCTGCCAAAATTTATAAACATCCTAAACTATAGAATGAAATCTATAAGTAGTATTTATTAATTTTTTTATCACATAAAAAACATTATTTTCCAAAAAAAAGTTTCTTCTTATTGTCTTTAGTATTCTTATATAATCATGCAGCTTAAAATCTACTATTCCAAGCCTTTCAATTTATTCATTTAACTCAAAAATATTTAGATTTTAAAAATTATAATTAAAAACATAACATTAAGAATAAAAACCTAAATCATTAACTTTATTTAAATATTCTTAGAATCACAAGCTTGTAGATTATTTCTTATTTCCATACTATTGACTAGAATTAGATTAATCAATTAAACTATAACTAGTTATCAAAACCCTTTTTCTTTGTTTTTGAATGTTTTTATTTAGTTTTGGATAATCATGATTGATATACAATTTTTTATGCACTTAGAACAAGTTACATAGATAGTATTATAATTATTACTATCATTATTATCTCCCATTTATTTTTTCCTTTTGAATATTTCTTTTAAATCACTTCATGATTCCTTTTATTTTCATTCATTTGTAGACTCCAATCACAATATAATAAATATCATCTTCTCAATATATTGTAGTTCTGAACTATAAGATTAAATAAAAATAATATTTATAGAATTAAAAGCTATGCATTTTCTCTTCTTTTTACCCTCTTCAGTAATTTTTTTAATTTTAGTTCATACTAAAGTCGTGATCCAATTAATTCATCAATAGTGTACTCTTTGATGTTCATTATTTCATCAATAGATATCTTATTTACATTACATTTATTTAGATGTTATTCTTGGAATCATTTCCCAAGTATTGGATTTTATAATGTTTCATCATGGTAATTCATTCCATTCATAATGCTTTTGAATCGATGGAACATTTGTTTCCCAGTTTCATCTTCACCCATCATGATGTCTAGGAACTCAATTGAAGCACTATAATCTTAGTTGAAATCAATTTCTTAAGTCATGCCGAGCAACTTATATAAATATTCTCTATCTCATTAGTTTTTTACATGAAAAAATGAATAAAAACAATTATTTTAATAGAAATATATAAATATTCACAAAATTTAAATTTAAAACATATTTCTTAAAATAGATTCATGTAGAAGTATTCATGTCAACTTCTGGCAGTTTATATGATTCATTAATGATCTAACAATGTCGTATTTTTTACTTCTTGAGGTATTCCTTTATATGAAATTTCTAGTATCCATAATCATTTCAATCAAAATGAGGTGGATTTCAAGAAATCCAATCATCATTTTCATTTATTCCTATCATCTTAAAGATCCTTCTATTAGATTGTGAGGTATATTATGGGTTAAAAATTAAATTAAATTTTCAAAAAAATTATTATTAGATCCAGAATCTAATACCAATTATTGGGTCTACGTGGGTAATGGAAGTTGGTATAAATGTGTGTTAATAGACAACATTACAATTTATTAACAGAAATAGATTATTTATCTAAATCAATAACTAATGAAATTTAAGAGAGTTATTTTTCAGTGAAAAAAAATAAAAGAAAAAAAATAACACAATGATGTTTTTTATAGTTGTTTGGTCTAAAGCGCACATATTTTACTCTTATACATATCTACTTAGTGAGAGATACATTGTGCACTAATATAACTATTTAATGGGTCTCATAACCCTATTACATACTGTTTTTTCTCGAAGAAGAATAAACAAGACAACTATCTCTTTTTGGGGTGTCAATCCCAATTACAACACTACCTTTATACTATGAGAGTTACAACCTATGTGGTCTTAAATTTATTATCAAAGAGTCAAAACCCATGGGATGGGAAAAAATATTTTTTTTATATAAAATGATAAATATAGAATAGAGAGTTTGTGAGATATGGGAATAAGTGTTATAGGATCAAAAAAACTGAGAAATATATATATAAGAAGTGTAAAACTACGTAAATGGTTCTTGATTGGGATCAGCTAGATTTTATCATCAAGGAAGAAGTGGAATTCAAATGAGTTTTTTTTCATATCATTAGAGATCATCTAGTAGTTAAAATAATTGATCACAAAGGACTTAGATTGTACATCACTTCAATGTTTTAGTTTAATGTGTTGGTTCTCAAAAGGTTCATGTTATCATAAATCATATATGTGTATCCATTTAATTTATCTATAAGTCATTAAATAAATCTATAAAAACAAAAAATCTAATCTCATATAGGGTAAATTAATTAAATTCAATCATCAAAATTATCTTGGATAGAGAAAATTATTGTTCTAGAATAATCTTAAAAATATCCTTTTAATTTAAAACATAAAACCTATTAAAACAAATTTGAATAACCTATTCAATAATTTAAAATAATTATATAATAATAAGTCATAGAAATTATATTTATATTTTATGATAATTTATTTTTTAAATTCAAATCATAAAATACTATTTAATTTAATATTGTGGTTAGATATTATAAAATTGATTATACAACATTAAATACCAAAAAATATGTTTTAATATTTTACATGCCCTTAAATATTAATTTAGAAACTAATAACACAAATAAATAAACTCAAAAATTCAAGATGATAAATATTTAAAATATATAATGTATGAATTTATGTGAATTGAGATTAAATTAAATAATTTTTTAAAAAATTAAAAAAAATTAAAAACACTTAGATTGGATTTTATTTAATTCTTATGAATTTTTTATATCAATATTTTACTTAGATTAATTTATATAAGTGTGTAGTTACTCAAAAAATAAAAAAGGAGGAAAAATGAACTATGATAAAAAATTATATTTTAAAAAACAAAAAATATATATATAGAACTAATAGTGAGAGTCAAGTGGTATTATAGTCGATACACTGAAATTTCAATCATAATTTCTGGTCAGTTCATGTATTCATGTGATCACCATGCTGACCGTGAAAATTTTAACATGTTGTATGTATTGTTACAATTGTAATATAATAACATGTAATTACTCTACCCACTATGCGGTCACTATATACTTATGGTATCTTTAGTCTGCCACAAAAAATATCATGGTAGGTTCCACATTATAGGTGTTGCATTTTGAAAAATAAATATGTCATTCACAAGCCTCCTATAAATGTTGTAATCAAGCTGATATGAAACTATGTTCAACGTATGAAAATACAATAGGATTCTTACAATAATTTCAATTGATTCATGTGGTGGTTTTAATAAACAATTCATGATCACATAAACTAAAAAATCCAACAGGTTTAAAAACATCATATAGTAAGTATTAAAATAGAGATAATTTGAATTATATATGGCTGAATTATATTTATATTAATTCAAGATCACTCAAATTCAACAAAAAACACTTCAATCCAAAATCTATAAAGAAATATATGATCAAAAAATATTATGAAAATATACTAAAAACAATAGAAAGAAATCATTGAATATGTTGTAAAAAATTTGACATTTTTTTGTGTATCTAAATGTTGATTTCATTCATTCATGTAGTTTAATAAAGTGTAGATACATTTCTTAAATTTTCATCTTAATGTTCATCATGATATTATAAGTTATATCAATAGAGTTGAAAATGAATAACCAAAGATACTCATTTATAAAAATTATAGAATTCCCGAACTATTACAAAAAAATGATCAGTTTTAGATCATTAAAACCATGATTTCAGACTTCCACATAGATTAATCAAATGTAAACAAATATATTGCATATCCAAAACAATTTGAGTAATGATACGAGATACATAACTGAATTTTTAATAAAATAACTAAATAATAATATAAACTCAGTTTTTTTGTAATATCAAAAACATGTAGCATGTTCATCGCTAATGTGAAAACACCTCAGAGAATAAATTAGACATTGTGTTATTTAAATAAAATGTACATAATTTTTCTATCATTCATATAAAATAGAAAATATAAAATTAATAGTACTAGAAATCAATATATTATAAAACAAATAGTAAGATAGTAGAAAATAATTTCACAGAAAAAAATATTAACCAAAAAATATAGTTTGAGAGCCTGTAATGTATAAAATATAAAATATCAAAAACAAAAGAAATTGCAACAACTCAAAAAACGGTTTAGTTTTCCTTGGATAAAAAACTAAAAGAATATCAGTATCAAAATATATCAAATAATTTCAAAACGAGTGAATTATATGGAAAGTAAATTTAAATTAAAGTCACTCATAATAATCCATGAGTAAAAACTAAACATGATGTTAATCTACCTAATCATATTTTAGTCATTTGGCTAGTAGATTTCAATAAGGAAAGAATTTTGTAATAGGAATAAGCAAAGGATAGTTAAAGAAGGAAAATGGAAAATTCCACATGAATAAGATGAATTTCATGTGATTTTATTAATAAAAGATAAACCTTTTTTAAAAAGTATTGTATGTGAGGTACAACATAGCTATAAAAATTCTTAGAGATTTACTTACAATATTTACAACACAAGAAGAGATCAAAAAAGGATTCAAGTTAAATTGGGAGATATAAGTTTCTTATGGAATCTAGAGATAAAAATTTTCACATAAACAAAAATTTGAATAAGTTTTGATATACATTAAACCATGATTCATGAAATATTTGAAAAAAAAAGTGCAGTCAAGAATAGTGAAGCAACAAGGTTAAAAAATCCTCGTGACCATGTTGTTCACATTGAGGATAAAGAATGAAAACTATATTACCGTAATAATTATATGTAACACCCCGAGATTTTATGAGAATTATTATTTTTAATTTCATTGATGCATTTTTTTGTATGCTTCACCAAGATTAGATTCCGCTATATGCAACACTATATTAGCTTGTAGTATACGCAACACTATTCTTGGCTTGTGATGTACACAATTTCAAGTTCTTTCTAATAAAATTAATTTTACACAACTCAAAGATAATATTTTAATTAATATATAACTGAACTATATTTTTATTTTTTTATATTCTACATAAAAGGAATCTCTCCCTATACACAACCCTGACTTGGCTTGTATTACATGCAAGAGCAACCTTCCTCGATATCTTGTGTTGTACGCAATACCGAGTTTCACTAAACAATAATATATTATTATAATATTATGAACGAGACATTATGAATAGTATTAACCAAATTTTTAATTTTATAACGTTATAATTCATCATACACATTTTCTATAATGAGATATGAAAACGAAATCAATTTTTTAGATAAAAGAAGTATTTTTCAAAAAGTACAGTTTTACCGCCTTTTGATGGCGCACCCATTTTAAATCTAATTTTTGACAATTTTATAAGTTTAATTTTACAATATAAACTTATTATTTTGAATCAGGATATAAAAATTTACATTGGATAAATTTTTGATATTTTTCTGACAACGTTCTTATTTTGATGAATAGTACAAACACGCTAAATTTTACTTAAAAACATCTTTTTTCAGAGAGATAATTTATATGGTAAAATTATAATAGTAAATTGTTTTAATGTATAAATAGAATATATTTTTACCATTTAATATAATTTATGTCATTATCATTAATTTTACATTGAATTCATAGGTAAAAACATTTCAATCTTTGACAATGTTTTAACTTTTAAAACTCGGTTTCTTAACAAGAGGATTAATTTTAAATTAATTACTGCAACTTATATGTTTTGAATTTTGAAAAATATATTCCATATTTATATTTAGTGGTTCCAAATTATGTTAATAGGTTACTATTATTTTTTTTTGATATTATGAATAGTAACTACGGTAATTTTTATTTACTATAGTTAAAGGTAAATCAGGTAATTAAGGGTAAAAATATGATTATAAAATTACCCAAAAACCTAAAAAATTATATTGAATGAAGAAAAGTCTACCCATATCACATAAGGGTCAGAATAGATTCATTTCATGGATTTTTGACCATGAAAATGATATAATTATTATTAAAACCAAAGAATGTGAAAACATGTCACTCTCTTATATCTTATAAGTGTAATAATTTTAATTTAGTGATAAACCTCAGAAAACATCAAATATAAATAGTCTAATAAAATTTAATAAAATTATATAAATCATGAGAATTTATTTATTATTTTTAGGCTTTAAATAGTTATCATTAAAGATGACACAATAGTGATGTAGAAATTATTTTATTGATTGAAATATCAAATAAATGGTTTTAAAATATTAAAATAAATATTATATGAACTAATTAATGTTCTAAACAAAATTTATACATTAATATTACATGTTAGGATTCATTTAGATTTATTGGTTTTAATATATCCTCTATTTGGATTTTATTTAAATTCAAATAAATGAATACTATCAAAATTGACACTATTGTTATTTTATAAAAATAACATATTATAAAATTGTTTAAAAATCATAAAAATATTTAAAAATTATAAACTGAAATTTATATGGTCTATATGTTCTTAAAGTATGCAATTAGTGGAAATTCACAACACATGAGTAATTATTTATAACAATTTATAATTTATAATTTTATTACCACAAATTAAATTAAATAGATTGAATAATGATAAATCAAGTTGATAAGGTTTAAAATAAATTACCAACATTTCTAAATATTATTTTGATGATATTACAACCCTATCACATCTGATATTATGATTTGAGTTATTTTTGGAGGTTTTTATGTGGGTTTTGAGTTTATTATAAATTAAAATTTTAGAGGTTTCCAAAAGTGCCCCTCTCCTCTCTTATAAAAGGGCACCTCCTCCCTCTCCTCCTCACAGCACATTGAGCATTCAATCTCGTCCAAACCCCACCCATTTCTATTCTAAAATTCCCTAGCAACATAATAGAGGTCCCAGTCTTCTTGAAAGACCCACTTTAGTGCCCTAAGATGAGGTTTAGAAGAGGCGCGTCGAAGAAGAGGTAATATCTTTTACCGATTCTTTCAAATTCATTTCTTCTTCTACTTCCTCTTATTTTGTTGTTTCATAATAAAGAAATAACATAAGTATCACTCATATAATGATATTTTACTATAAATATTAACCAACCCTATTTCACCTTCTATACATCCTATGGAAAATGAAGTCATTGTGCGTGCGTACGTATGGAATACCGTCTCCACACCATGGTGTAATTTCTTTTTACACCACCACCTTACTTGGATGGGTATAATGGTGTAAAGAATAATTATATATGGTTATTATAACATGATAATAATTCTGAGATATTATATCATCCACTCTAATACCATTCAATAATTATAGGAATGAAATCATTGCTTGTGCGTACGTACAGATTACCGTCTCCACGACGCGATGAGATTCATTCCCCAAGTTAACCATTCAAGAATGATTATAAAGTATATATAATAAATAATCATGAAATATATGAAATATTAATGATACTGTATTTATGTAAATTTTATTTACTTACTTCCATTCAATTTAATATGGAAACGAAAACAGCTTTCATGCGTACGTACGACCTACCGTCTCCATGAACGGTGTATTTATTTCCATTTATAGATTTATTATATATATGTATATTCTAAATATATATTATATATAAATCTTGTTTTACATTCTATAATTAAGTATTCATGATCTAAGTAATCATATGAATAATTACAAGTCAAAACACGGATGATAAATGAAACGATTTTACCAAAAATGCTACTTTAACGTGGAATTGACAAATGAACGGGTAATATAAAGTCGTAAGTGAATCATTTATGATAACATAAATATTATTATGGTTATTTTACAAGTTAATAATATGTTTAAACCAACTATACATGAGTCTCAGAGACATAGAAAAGAATTGTACGTAAGGTAAGGGATATTTATACCAATCTCGTTCTAATCTGAGATTATTTATTCGTAAGTATTTACTGGGGTTTTGTTTTTTATACTTGTCCATAATAATGTTTTTTATAAAGTGTTTTATATTTTTCCATGTATTTTTAAAGTCATGTTTACCCCTCTTTGACTTTTACTTTGTGTTATGAAAGGAATCTTTCTTTTCCTTACCATACGAGGTACTTTTTGACTTTTTTCAATAAAAGTATGAGGATAATGTTTCTTAACTTATATGGAATGAAGATATTTTTAGGGTTTCATAATGAATTTTCTTCATGGAGAATACTCTATAGGATTTGATGATTATTTTCAATAAAATACTTTTCTTTTAAAATTCTGTGGCATTTTGTGAAAAGAAAATGATTTTGAAGAAGAAAGTACATTTTCCTCAAAAATTCATTTCAAATGTTTTATTCAAAATATTTTCCTTCTAAGATGAAATTATTTGGTATGATTATGGTTTAAGTATAAAGTCTCTATTATTTACAAGTTTTGATTTAACTTTTCATGAAATGATATCCATTGGTTTTATATGGATTATTTAATAATGGGATGATGTTTACGAAACCCATATTATACTTTGGGTTATGATGAATTAGTTATGTTTATTCTGTGGCACACAAATGAATGATTTCATTATGATATGGGTGGGACATATATCTCCCTACAATGCATTGGGTAAAGATTTATATCTCATGAGGTAAACATGGTTGGAATGGAAAGTAAAATCTGGTTCAGAAATGCAGGGCCAGAACGACAAATAAACTCGGTTCAGTAATGGACTTTGTCCACTATGATAGTCTTGGAAGCAATTCCTTGGATACTATGGAAATCATAACATGTGATTAATGGTTTTCCACAATTACATGTTTTTTCCCATGTAATTTATCATGATTAATGTTCATTTATGATCTATGCCTTATGTACTGCCAATATTTATGTCATTACTCATGATTTTGATGTTTTATGTTCAAGTTCTTATGTTCAAATGTTTAGGGATTGTTTTATGTTCTCCGTGTTTACCCTTACTGATTATTTGAGCTCAACCTTTTTATGTTTTCTTTTCCCCAGGATATAAAGATAGTTTTTAGGCAAAAAAACCAAAGGGGAAGATCTTTATGGGAGATGTTGAAGATCTTTGACCTTGATTAGAAGATTATATTGGGAGTTTCCAAAGACACTAAAATAATACGGTCTTTGGTAATTTGTTTTTTTCATGTATTAAGTATTCTGAAAAAGTAATGTAATGTCTATGTACGTCAAAATTTGGGTCTCTACAGTTGGTATCAGAGTGAAGGTTTAGTTAACCTTTGGAAACTAGGATGTGAAAACGTTAGAGAAATCCCTAGAGATATTTATAAGGTATGTATAGGGATGTCTCTAAGGTTAAGTATAAGAATAAGTTATTGTCCTAGAATTATGGTAATGATCGTAGAATTGAACCTAATATTTTATATATTTAAGGTACTACCCCTTTGTTTTGTTTTTTTACAAGCATGATTTTTGCCTCTCACACTATTCTTTTTGGGTTTTAGACGATGGTCTGAACCCGAAGTAACCGTGTTGATCAATATAATGGAAAATGAAATGATTTTCCTCCTGGACAAACCAATGTTATGAGAGATGGAGTTCAAAATATTATTTCTATACTACCACAAGCTATGAATCATTTTGGACTTCCAAATGAGTAGAGAAAGGAACAATATTCTATTGAGTCCTTCATGAGGCAACATCCACCATCTTTCAGTGGGTCTTCTGATCCACTTATTTTTGAATAATGGATCAGTACCATTGAAAAGATAGTTTCCATACTTCACTGTTCAGAGCATGAATAAGTAATTTTGGTTGTTTTACCGGTTAGAAGGTAAAGAAGACTACTGTTGGACTCTAATTAAAAATACAAGGCCCCAAGATGAAATTGAATGCATGGAATGGGATGAGTTCAAGAACTTGTTTTTCAATAAGTACTTCCCTCTTATTCATCGAACATAGATGGAAACGGTGTGTCTCAAGCTTAAGAAAAATGATGATGAATCTGTTGGTGTATACGAGGTGAATTTTACAAGGCTTTCAAGGTATGTATCTCACTTTATCATCCAACCTAAAGGTAAAGTTGATCGATTCTTCAGTGGATTAAAACCAGGGATTCGAAGGGAATTAGCTATAATAGACTTTAGTAGCTATGAAGAAATTATGCGTTGTGCTATCAAGGTAGAACTGGAAGTTGGTGTTACATATACATCTCATGGTTTTGATAAGAAATGGAAGATAGAGTTCAAAGAAAAATCTCAAAACTATGGTGAATAGAAGACAAATGTTTCATTATGCTCAAATTGTGGAAAGAAGCATTGTAGAGATTGTCTTAAAGGGACTAGAAAATGTTTTAAGTGTGGAAAAGAAGGTCATCGAGCATCTGAGTGCCGAAGTAATGGGAAAGAGGTAGATAATGTTATGAATAGAGAAAATACTACAGATAACACCCCACCAACACATCAATGCAACAAGTGCAAGGAAATGGGGCATTATGCTAACCAAATCCCTAATCCAATGGTTAATGATGGTCGACATCAACAACCTCTTAAGGAAAAGGACAAAGGGAAGTCACATGCGATCACTATTGGTGATGTGGTGTATGACAATGATGTGGTGGAATGATTAAGTGTTTATGTAACTGGATTCCAAAATAATGTTGTGTAATCTTATTTATAGTATCGTGGAATATTGGAATATCTATGTATTGGTTTATTGTGGTTTTCAATAATTATATGGTACCATTAACCATGAAAAGTGATTGAAATATTTTTGGAAAGCAGATGATATGTTCATAATGAAGGGATAAAGAGATAATGAGATGTTTTATAGTATTAATGAGCTCATATAAGGACAAAGTGATATCATGGTTTGAGTATATATAAATTTTGGGATTTTAGTATGTGGAAAGATTTTACTTTTGATAGAATTCATGTTTTCACAAGGATTCTATGGTAATTCATGTTTAAAGAGAATGCATGATTAAGTAATTCAAATGTTTGGAATGTGACCAACAGGATATATCTTATGATATATAGGGGATAAATGATGGTATTCACATGCTTGGTTGATGACGTTTCTAGTAATTGTTGCCTTTATACTATGAACTTGGACAGAAGTATTTTGGATAAGCCTAAAGATTTGAAATGGATAATTTTGGACATAAGATAATATTGTTTAAGGATTGAACCTTTTTTCGATATTATTTCTGGAATGTTATAATAGTGTAGTTTTAAAAAATGACAACCTACAGGACGGGTGACAACCTGTGACCTTAGACAAGGTTTCAGGAATCGAACCCACAACTGAAGTGTGATAGGCCTTTATCACCTACCACTGGCCTATAAGAAGTCCCTGGTTAGTAGAAACAAGTTTTATTTTATTAAGATATATGATAGATGAAGTATAAGTCCATTTTTGGAAACATATATGATTAATGTCACCATAAGATGAACTTATGTATATAAATTTTGATAACCCAATGTTTGAGACATATGGAATGACCTATCATTCTTTTTCATGATTTGCTAACACTTCACGGAAGAGAAATTCAACTTCATTTCTTTAAGTGATGAAGTGGAAATTGTTCAAGGCACAAATAACAGTGAGATTGTACCAAAATCAAGTAAGTATTTATTTTAATTCAAAAATTCTACAAAATTAGGGAAATGATCTTGAAAACCAAAAAAAAATTCCTAGTGCCCTCATATATGATGAATCAGATGGTACCTTAGATGATCACAAATTTATGTCTTTTTCATTGTTGGCGTTTTCATAGCCATGTTCTCTACCACTCTTCATCCAAACATAATGGTTAGATTTCACTTCCATATCAATATTTTTCACCTATATTCTTCTACGTGGAAACCCAGTGATAAGTTAATTTGGGTATTCATTATGTTTCTAACATTCTTTTTTTAAATGATGTTTTAGTATTCCTTGATACGATGTGAGTTTCTATGAAAGAAACTTTCATGTAGAATACCATTTATAACCCCAAAAATTTTCAAGGGCAAAATTCATTTTAAAGGGGGGTAGAATGTAACACCCCGAGATTTTATGAGAATTATCCTTTTTAATTTCTTTTATGTCTTTTTTTGTACGCTTCACTAATATTATCTTGCGCTATAGTCAACATCGTATTATCTTGTAGTATACGCAACACTATTCTTGGCTTGTGATGCACACAATTTCATGTTCTTTCAAATAAAATTCATTTTACACAACACCAAGTATAGATTTTGATCTATTTATAACTAAACAATATTTTGAGTATGTTATACGCAACATCAAAGGAATATTTCCCTTTACGCAACCCGGACTTGGCTTGCAATACATGCAAGAGCAACCTTCCTCGATAGCTTGCGTTGTAAGCAATACCAAGTCTCACTAAACAATGATATATTATAATAATATTGTGAACTATCCGTCATGAACAGTATTAACCAAATTTTGAGTTTTATAACATTATAATTCAACTTACACATTTTCTAGAATGAGATATGAAAATGAAATCAATTTTTCAGATAAAAGAATTATTTTTTAAAAAATGCACTTTTACTGCCTTTTGATGGTGCACCCATTTTAAATATAATTTTTGACAATTTTATAAGTTCAAATTTACAATATAATATTCTTTTATTGAATCAAGATACAAAAATTAACATTGGATAAAGTTTCGATATTTTTCTGACAAAGTTCTTATATTGATGAATAGTTAAAACACGATAAATTTCACTTAAAAACAACTTTTTTCATCGAGATAATTTATATTGTTACATTATAATAGTAAATTATTTTAAATTATAAATAGAATATTTTTTATAATTTAATATATTTATGTCATTAGCATTAATTTTACCTTGAATTCATAGGTAAAAACATTTCAATCTTTAACAATGTTTTAACTTTTAAAACCCGTTTTCATAACAACGAGATTAATTTTAAATTACTTACTAAAACTTCTATATTTTCAATTTTGAAAAATGGATTATGTATTTGGATTCATGGGTCCAAAAAAATTTATAGGTTACTTTTATTTTTTTGATATTTTGAATAGTGACTGCGGTAATTTTTATTTACTACAGTTAAAGGTGAATCGGGTAATTAAGTGTAAAAATGATATTTTCAAATTACCTTAAGACCTTACAAAATTATATTTGATGAGTAAAAGTCAACCCATATCACATAAGGGTTGGAATATATTCATTTCATGGACTTTTTACCATGAAAAGGATTTAAATATTATTAAAACCAAAGAAAGTGACAACATGTCACTCTCTAATATCATATTAGTGTAATAATTTTAATTTAGTGATAAAACACATAAAACATCTAATATAAATAGTCTCGAGAAATCTAATACAATTATATCATGAGAATTTATTTATAATTTTTAGGGATTGAATAATTATCATTAAATATGAAACAATAGTGATGTAGAAATTATTTTATCGATTGAAATATGAAATAAATGATTTTAAAAATATTCAAATAAATATATATCAACTAATTAATGTTCTCAAAAAAATTTAAATATGAATATGACATGTTAGCAGTCTATTAAATATTTTGTTTCGAATATATCCTCTATGTGGATTTTATTTAAATTCACATAAATGAATAGTGTCAAAATTGACACTATTGTTATTCTATAAAAATAACATATTATAAAATTGTCTAAAAATCACAAAAATATTTAAAAATTATAAATTGAAATTTATATGGTCTAAATTTTCATAAAGTCTCCAATTATGGACAATTAAATACACATGAATACTTATTTATAACAATTTAAAATTTAGAATATTAATACCACAAATAAAATTAAATAGACTAAATAATGATAAATCAAGTTGATAATGGTTAAAATAAATCACCCACATGTCTAAATATTATTGGTTGATGATATTAAAACCATATAGCATCTAATATTTGGATTTTAGTCATTTTTGGTTGTTTTTAATTATCGTTCGAGTTTATTATAAATTAATATTTTAGATTATTCCAAAAGTGTCCCTCTCCTCTCTTATAAAAGGGAACCTCCTCCCTATCCTCCTCACAACACTTTGATCTTTCATGCTTGGCCAAACCCTGCACATTTCTCTTCTATACTTCCCTAGAAACATACTATAGGTCTCGGGCTTCTTCAATGACCAACTTTAGTGCCCTAAGAGGAGGTTTAGAAGAGGCGTGTCGAAGAAGAGGTAATATCTTTTACCGATTCTTTCAAATTCATTTCTTCCTATACTTCATCTTCTTTTGTTGTTTCATAATAAAGTAATAAAATCAGTGTCACGCTTATACTGATATGTTATTATAAATATTAACCAACCCTATTTCACCTTCTATCCATCCTATAGAAAATGAAATTACCGCGCGTGCATAAGTACGGAATACCATCTCCACGCCGTGGTGTAATCTGTTTTCCACCACCACCTTACATGGATCGATATAATGGTGTAAAGAATAACTATATATGGTTATTATAACATGATACTAATTCTAATATATTATATAATCCACTCTAATTCCATTTAATAATTATGAGAACGATATCATCGCTCGTGCATACGTACAGATTACTGTCTCCATGACGCGATTAGATTCATTCTCCAAGTTAACCATTAAAGAATGATTATAAAGTATATATAATAAATAATCATGAAATATATGACATATTAATGATACTATATTTTTTTATATGTTTTTAACTTACTTCCTTTAAATTTAATAAGGGAACGAAAACAGTGTTCATGCGTACGTACGGCCTACCGTCTCCATGAACTATGTATTTATTTTCATTTATCGATCAATTATATATATCTATATTCTGAATATATATTACATATTAATCATGTTTTACATTATGTAATTAAGTAATCATGATCTATGTATTCCTATGAATAATTACAAGTCAAAACACGAATGATAAATGAAATGATTTTCCCAAAACGCTACATTAACATGGAATTGACAAATGAATGGGTAATATAAAGTCGTAAGTGAATCATATATAATAACATAAGTATTATTATGGTTCTGTTGAAAGTTAATAATATGTTCAAACCCAGTATACAGGAGTCTCGGACACATACAGAAGAAATTGGACATAAGGTAAGGGATAATTATTCCAATCTCGTTCTTATCTGAGATTGTTTATTCGTAAGTATTTACTGGGGTTTTATTTTTCATCCTTGTCCATAAAATGTTTTTCATAAAGTTTTTAATATTATTACATGTATTATTAAAGTTATTTTTACCCCTTTTGACTTTTACTTTGTGTTATGGAAGTAATCTTTCTTTTGTTTACCATACGAGGTACTTTTTGACTTTTTCGGTAAAAGTACGATGAGAATGTTTTTTTAACTTATACAGCATGAACGGATTTTTATGGTTTCGTAATTCCTTTTCTTCATGAAGATTACTCTACAAGATTTCATTATTATTTTCAATAAAATCCTTTTCTTTTAAAATTTCGTGGCATTCTATGAAAAGAAAATGATTTTGAAGAAGAAAGGATATTTTCGTCGAAAATTCATTTCATGTGTTTTATCAAAACTATTTTCTTTCTAAGATGACATTATTTAGTATGATTATGTTTCAAGTATAATGTATCTATTATTTAAAAGGTTTGATTCTTCTTATGATAAACTGATATCCATTTTTTATATGGATTATTTTAGGATGGGATGATGTTTATGAAACCCAAATTATTCTTTGGGTTATGATGAATGATTTATGTTTATTTTGTGGCACACAAAAGAATGATTTCATTATGGGATGGGTGGGACCTATATCTCCCTCCAATTCATTGGGTAAAGATCTTTATCTAATGAGATAAACATGGATAGAATAGAAAGTAAAATCTGGTTTAGTAATACAAGGCTGGAAAGACAAGTAAACCAGGTTCAGTAATGGACTTTGTCCACTATGATGGTCTTAGAAGTATTGGATTGGCTACTATGGAAATAATAATATGTGCTTAATGGTTTTCCACAGTTCCATGTTTTGTTACCATGTTATTTATCATGATTAATGTTTCTTTATGATCTATTCCTTATGCAATGCCATGATTTATGTCATTACTTGTGATTTTGATGTTTAGTGTTCGTGTTCTTACATTCAAATGTTTAGGGATTGTTCTATGTTCTCCCTGATTACCCTTACTGAGCATTTTATCTAACCCTTTTTATGTTTTCTTTTCACCAGGATATAAAGAACGGTTTTATGTAAGAAAACCAAAGGGGAATATCTTTATGGGAGATGTTAAAGATCTTTCACCATGATTAGAAGATTATGACCTATGTTTCCAGAGACACTAAAATAATACCGTCTTTGGGCATCTATTTTTTTAATGTATTTAGTATTCAGAAAAAGTAATGTAATTTCTATGTACATCAAGCTTTGGGTCTCTACATTATATGTTGTTTTTTTTTACTAAAATGAAATAAATTATAGGTGATTGATTATCTCATAAGAATATCCTAATTAGAATTATTCTTTTTCAACACTAGATACTATATCTGAGGATGACACCATCTAAGAAAGATCTATCAATTGATATTTTATGACATCTGGTTATCAGATCATCTTAAGATGTTAAGGATGTTTTTTATTTCATGGGAGGATAGAAAATAAAAAAAATGTGATATCATAGTGAAATCTCACATTTTGGAATTCCAAATAATATTTTTTAAATATTTTCATCCCTAATAAAGATGTGAAAGAAGTAAAATATAGGCAACTTGAAGTAGAAGATCAATTTTTTGTATTCTCAACATGAGACATCATTTGGTTGAACTTTATAAGAGATAAAAAATTATAAATATCATAATAAGTATCTTATTGAGGGTGAAACAAGTGAATAGTGAATAAAAAGTTTCTCTAACTATTCATCTCATACAAATCAGAATTTTTCTAGAATGTGTTTGAGGAGTGTCATTAAAAATGTATTTCTTTATTATTATCTCATCATTGGTAACTAAGAAATTACATAAATTGGGATTATTTTTTTCAAATTCAATGGCACTAGAAGATACTTTTATAACACCCTGAGGTTTTATGATATATTTCATTTTAAATAAATTGAATCACATTAATAGCTTCTAATACATGAATCTGAGAGTATAAATGAACTGTAATATAGTATAATGTTATAACCTTGTTATTAAAATTAGTGAGTATGAATAGAAATAACTATATTATTAAAATTATATTTTTTAAAAATGTATAAAATAAATTCATTTTCTATAAAATGATTATAAATGAAAATAAAAATCATTTGAAAGTAAATAAAATGTTCTTCTGAAAAATTGTTCTTATAAATTCAATGTGTTTTTCTATTAATAAATTAAATTAATAAATATTTTATAATAATTTTAATTAAATTGTTGAATTATATATTCATTAAAAAATATATCATTCATAATTTTTTTTGGCATGTGTTAACAATAAATCTAGGTTTACGCTTAAAAATATATTATTTTCTAAAAACTTATTTCATCAAATTATCTGAACATATATTAAAATTAATATTTTACACATTTAGAAAGTTATTTTTAAAAAATGAAATAATTTTTTTAAATAAATTTGTTATAATTATCTTATATTAGTTTTTTTAGAATTTTTAGGAAAGGATAATTTTTCAATGAATAATGAAAGTACTTCTTTTTATTAAAAAATATATATTCATTTAAAGAATTTTTAATGTTTCTTTAAAAAATCGTTAAAAAGAAAAATTAGTTAAATTATATTATTATTAATCAAATTTAGTTCATTGAAATAAATTTTGTACAGTGTTTTTTTATAAAAACATTGTATACTTAAGAAAACGTTTCTTTTGGAAACTGTTTTTTTATCACATTTACTAGTTTAATTTTTAATTTAATCCTACCACTTATATGAATTGAATTTGAAAAAATGGGTCCTGTATTTGGAATCATAATAATTAATAATATATAATAATTTCAACATAATATTTTGTCAAAATGAATAGTAGAAACATTAAAAAATGAGTTATATGGTTTAGGTTAAAATAGGTTTACCAGGGATAAAACTAAATAGATAAGGGTTAAAATGACCTAGAAACTTGTCTAAATTCATTTATCATTAAATATTTCGACCATATATCATATAATATTTATTAATGGTTCATTTGGGATCCATTTATTTTGAATAAATAGTTAAAATATATATTATTATTATTATAAATTCCCAGTAGATCCTCTCACCCACTTATAAAAGGGCACCCCATATCCTCTCCACACTTCAAGACCCTTTTTCTAAAAAATACATACCCAAACCCATTCATTTATATCCATTCCCATTATCTAGAGTTCTTTTTT
The DNA here is from genome assembly GCA_963277665.1 of Viscum album. NCBI lineage: Eukaryota > Viridiplantae > Streptophyta > Magnoliopsida > Santalales > Viscaceae > Viscum > Viscum album. The sequence goes on from OY728163.1 coordinate 1,659,178,425, forward strand.
ATCATAAAACTATCCTAGGAAGTCTTTAGGTACAAACCTTGAGAGATTGTCTAAATAAAAGGTATAGTTCCTAAACATGTGTTTTATTTTTCGTATGATGAAATAATAAAACAATTATTCTACATATATTTAGATGATATTATTTATTTTTAATAACCTATATTCATATATTCTTTCATCATATGGTAAATGAAACTGTTGATCATCTCTATGGTAGACTACCACTTTTCGAACCCATGTAATTCATTTTCCACAAAATCTTCTTCAACTGTGATGAAATAATAACATGATTATGTTTCATGTACTGATATGTTATTATGTTAATGGAATAAAAAATTATCCCTATCATCTTTTACCAAATGTAAAATTAAACCATCAATCATGTTTATTGCGGAATACCGCCTCTCGAACCGATTTAATTCGTTTTCCATCACCACCGCTCAAATATGGATATAATGATGTATTTAATGTGTGTATATATATATATATATTATTTATGAAATAAATATACATCAATAATTATAATACCAAATCTACCTTCTTACCTTCAAATCTGTTTGAATATGATAATGTTGCTCGTGCATTTGTCTGGACTACCACCTCCATGAAGCGATGTGATTCGTTTTTCATCTTATTGAAATTTAATTTGTAATAAAGATGTATTAAATATATATATATATATATATAATTATTATAATTATTATTTTCTATTGTTGAATTAATTTTTTCCATTATTTTTTTCTATCCATCAAAAAATGAAAACAACATTCATGTGTACGAACCTCCCACTGTCTCCATGAATGAGGTAAGTCTTTATTCTATATATAAAATTTATAAACTACACTAAATAAGTTTATTAGAAATATATATTATATTTATAATAGTATTATAAATCTTTATATGATGAACCCATGACCAAATTATAAGGACTGAAACTGCCGAACCAAAACATACAAGAAAATTGAAGTAGTTACTACGTGGAATAATGATTTAATCAAATAATTGTTAATAAATGGGAAATAAAAGAGTATAAGTAAATAATATATGGTATGATATATATCAGTATTGTTATGTAATATATGAGTAATATATCTATATTTATTATACATGAGGTTCGGTAACATCCAAATTAAGTTAAGCCTAAGGTGAGGGTTTATTTCAAATCTCATCATTATTCGGGATTATTTGTGTTAAAGTCTCTATTAAAGGATTTATTTGATATATGTATCATAAAACTAATATATTTTATTCCCATATAATTATCTATGAAAATAACATGTTTTCATTTCATTTTAAACTCTTTGTGTATATAATATATTAAAGTAAAATTGAAAGAAAACCAACATAGTTTTTCTACTCGATCAGGAATCCATTTCTTCCATATACATATTTTCCTTAAACTGTATTAAATAATACTATTACAACTATAAAATTAATTATGAAGTATATTTTTACCCCTGATTTTCATTTTTAAAGTGGATTAAGAGTAATATTCTTGTCAATTTTTTGAATGACTTGTTTTTACTTGTTTACAGAAGTATTAAAGGAATGTTTTTTATTTATAAATAATGAAGAAAATTTCCCACCATCTTTACATCCTAATGATTTGAACAATCCATTACATGTTTCAAGGGTTAATTTCAAAGAAAATTTCCTTCTTCATATTTGGGAAATTTTTATTTCAAAATGGAAATAGCATTTTCATTATGAAATATTCTAGTGTATTTTTAATGTATATTTGTCTATAATAACATTATTTGTTGAATATTATGTTTCATTAGGGATGTAATATATTGAAAAAATTATTTATATTACTCTGGTCTATTTATTATTCTGTTTATTAATTGGGGAAATTATTAATATTTTATATGACTATTTTTTTATATGAATGATTTCATTGATTATGATTCACCCCTTTCAAATGATGTATTCATTAAACTGTGTAACTGATATGAAGGGTCTCTATATCCCCTCATTGAATTAATAGATCTCATGAGACAAACTATATTGATTAATTTGCCAATGGAATACTATTTATGTATTATTTCTTATCATGGGGCCCTAAAAGTATGTTTTAGATGTCCAAAATTATGAATTTTGTCATTATGAAATCAATTAATAATGTCAATATTATCATTTTTTTAGTTATGATTTCCTTGGAAAAGTACCAAGATAATGTTATTATTCATATGGAATTATTTTATTATCATTTATTTCTTCAATTTTATTCATGCCTCAGTATATTTGTTTGCATGCATACCCTTACCACACTTCTAAGATCACCCCTTTATTATGTTTCCTTTCCCTAGGATACCAGGATGTGTATTATGATTAATATTTAAAAATATTATAACTAGATTAATGGTGTTGTCAAATAAAATATTATACTATATTTCCAATTTCCAAATGTAATGTCATAATCAAGTATGTGTCTTGTTTTTCAAGACAACTAAATTGTTTGATCCTTTGAAATGTGATCACATGTATCTTGTACTAATATAATAAATTGAACATCGACTATGGGCTACTAGGTTTGGATTATGAATGGTTAGGTTCAGAGAATGTTTAGTAGAAGCCTTGTAAGATAGAATTATAAAAACATATATTATGGAATATATCCTTATAAATTACTTTAAGGGCAATCCTAAATAGAGGATAACATCCTAATGTTTTGATATATTATATATTATGAGGTTTTTGTATAAATACATCCTTGTCTAGATACTATAAGTGGATGTGGTTTTTTAATGGATTCATTTAGGCATAATTACGAGGAAAAGAGTTTTTTTGAGTATATCTTAACCACCATTATAGTGTATAGTGAGTTTCCCTTTATGTTCACTTGGTTTGACAAAACATTGGGATATTATTTGGTTAATTCCAATTTCCATTATAAACCATTGTGGATCATTTGAATATATATTTTGAGTTTATATTATTCCCAAATGAACCAATTCTATAATTCTGATATTATTTATTTATATTTTTTTCAATTTTTGTTGAGTGTTTTTCTAGTTTTGAAATTATACATTATGATTCATGATGTTATAAACTAATCTAGTGTATAATTTTCTTTAGAAATGGTTCTTAACTGAAGGAATAGAAACTGTATCAATTCACATAATCCATGTAGGTATTTCCCTCTAAGGAAAGATAATGAATCTATAATTTCAGATATAGATGGAGCTAAACAAATTATAACTATATTGGTGTAGCTAACTCGGGTTGTGATTAATAACCATTACATTTTAGAGTATCAAAATAAAACACAACAAAATATAAAAATTTTATAACTCTTCATGCATCATCAACCTCCATTACTCAATGGGACTATAAATCCTTTTTTTGTAAAGAAATGGACTTGTTCTGTATAGAAGTTATTTCTCACTTTGGGAAGTAGTGAATGGGAGAATTTTTTCCTAATAGTTTATTGTCTCTCAGGGGATTCATATCAATGGGCATAATTGATTAAAAACCTTAAGGATGAGAAGGAAATATAATCATGGAATGGAAATATTTTAATTCACTTTTCATATAAAATATGCTCTTTTTGAAAAAGGGGAATATATAGAGAGACAATTCTTGAGTCTATGGTGAAAGGCAGTGGAAAATGTTTCCAAGTATGAATACAAATTTACATGTTTATAATGGAATACTATATATTATATAAATAATTCAAATAGTAATATTTAATGTTTCTTTTAGGGTCTTAAGCCAGTCCATTTTAAAGGAACTAGTCTCAAAAACCAACTCATCATAAGAGGATATAATATCATGTATTATCAGGAGAGAGAAATAATTATTCATGTCTTATGACTTAAAAAGAATTAAATATAGGAAAATGTTGGATAGAGAGATCTATAAATTAAAATAAAACAAAAGAAAGGAAGGGAAGGGTTGAATTTCCAAATTGTAATAAAAATTGAAAGAAACATTATTGAACATGCTTACTAGGAATGGGAGTTTTCTTCAACTGTGGAGAGAGAGGCCACCAGGATTGTGATTTCTTGGGAAAGAAGGTAGCTTTCAAAGTTTAATAAATAAAATATAAGTAGATGGGGAACTAAACAAATGATACTCACATGTGTCTAAGAAATTTTCCTCAGAAAATTTCAATGGTTGAAGATAAATATTAGGTAGTCACAAAATATTTTGACAAAGTTCCTAAAGATTTTTTGTATGCTACTTTAATCATATACTCAAATTTATTTAATGCAATTTTTTATTCTTTATATTAAAAAAAATTATATTTTTATGATTCTTTAAGAAAAATTTATATTTCCCTAGAACCTTGATAAGGGATTTATCAGTTAAGAGTCCTCCTATAAGTCTCATCATAATAAAGATACATTATTCAGTTTTCATTATTACACATAATAATGCCCTATTTACAAACTTTATTGTTATAAATTTAATTTGTTTTGATATAATCCTTGGTATATGATGGATTTCAAAATATTATGTCCAAAGTTATTGCAAAGTCAAGGAAATTATGATTCATGATGAATATATAGAATTCCTTGTCTTTAGATGGGAGACTTAATTATATTATTTATGTATAGAACCACCCAAAATAGCTCTTATGAATGAAATTATTGAGGAATAATATTAGACATAATCTATAAATGGAAAAAGATATCTTTAGATTTAGGATTTACCAATTTTAGAGGAATATAATGATGTATTTCCCGAGCTATTACCAAGATATCCACAAGTGGGTGAAGTTGAGTTTTCCATTGATTTCATCCCAGATTCAATACTTATATTAATGAATCTATATATAATGGAAACTGTTGAATTAGTGGATTTAAGTAAACAATAGGTGGAATTATGTCGTAAGTGATTTATACAACCTAGTGTTTCCCCTTCGGTGGAAACTATTTTTTCTTTAAGAATAAAGAAGGATCTATGGGGGTTTGTAGTGATTATAGGGAAATCAGTCATATTAAAATAAAGAATAAATATCATCTACCTATCATTGATGATTTATTTAGTCAACATCATAGAGCTTAATATTTTTTTAATATTGAACATCATTATCAGTATCATCAATTATTACTAAAGAAGGAAGATATTCTGAAGAAAAAATTATATATAATATATGGACATTACAATTTTACAATAATTCTATTTCAATTGACTAATTCACCCTTTTTGTGTGTGGAACTAATAAATAGAGTAATTGAAGAATATCATGAAATTTTTTTTGTTATATTTATTGAAAATATCATGGTGTACACTAAAATATATGAGGACCATAAGAATCATTTGAGAAATATTCTTGATAATCTTATTATAAAAGAGTTATATGAAAAAATTATCAAGTGTGAATAATGGATTAATAAAGTTTATTTTCTTGATCATATTGTCTCCATAGATGGAATCTAAGTTGATATTTCATAGGAAAATGTATTCCATGAAAGGCTAACTACAATAAACCTAATAATGGTATGTATTTTTATTGGTTTGGAAAGTTACTATTGGTGATTTGATCAAAAAAATTCCAGATTAGATAACACTTAATTCAATATTACCCCTAAAAGGATTATGTTTATGTGGAAAAAGGAATGTAAAGAATTTTTTGAATAATTTATGAAGAGATTTGTGAATTCTCTAATCTTTACTCTACCATTAAGAAATGATGTAATTATGAAAAATTGTGATTCATCGAAGGAGGTACTTGGTTGTTTCCTTATACATGATGATAAAGTGATTATCTATGCATCAAGGACATTAAAGACTCTTGATCAAAACTGTCCAAATTACGATCATTAGTTATAAATAATAATTCATTATTTGAATATATGGAAATATTATCTTTATGGAAGAAGATGTGAAATATACAAATATCCTAAGACTATAAAACATGTTTTTCACAAAAAGTTCTCAATATAAAGAAAAGATGGTGGTTTGAGCTACATAAGGATTATTATTGATTAATACACTACCATCTAGGAAAGTAAATAAGGTAGTATATAAACTGGGTAGAAAAGAACATGAAATTTTGACTTAAATAAGGATTGATAGGGATCTTATATTCATTGACATAGTAAAGATGGATATAAGAATTATTAAGGAAGTGGAAACATCACTCATTTTTAAAATGATTTCTAGACTATATTTATTATAAAATTTTGATTTTTCTTACCATCATGATGAGAATTTTCCATATAAACTTTAATCCTTGCATGATGGGAAATTGGAAGACTTCTTATATTAATATAGCCCTCTAAAATTTGGAAAGTGGATATGTGATCCATCTATATAAGAACTAAAGAGGGAATTATTAGATTATTCTCATAGCTCAAATTTCAATATACACCCTAGGATCCTCAATATTTATATATATTTTTATGTAATATTTTTCATGTGATAATACGAAGTGTGAAATTGCTGATTATATGTCAAGATGATTATTTTTTCAAGGGGTGATGGTTGAGAGATATTATCCTAGATAATTTATACATCCTAGAAATATTATAATATTTAAATGGGATGACATTTCTATGGACTTTGTCACTTGATTACCGAATACTCATAGAAACAATGATTCAATATGGGTTATTTTTGTCATCGTTCCAAATATGAATATTTCAACACTGTAAGAAAATATGTACCTCTAAATTTTCTTATAAAAATCTATTTTAATGATGTTTTAAGACTTCATGGTGATACTATTCCAATAATGTCTAATACTATTTACGATTAATATCAAATTTCTATAAAATTCTTTAGAAGGATCTTGACACCAAGATTCATTTGTGTTTCACTTATCATCCTCAAACTGATGGGTTGTTCGGAAGGACTATCCAAACATGAGAATACATTTTGATCTCATTATCTCTTGAATTTGAAGGTATGAGGGATCACTAATTACTTTTGATAGTATTTTTATATAATAATAACATCCATTCAAGTACTCAAATGGTGATGCATAAATAATTATATGGTAATAGATGTTACACTCCAACATGTTGGGATGATGTTGGTGAAAGAAATCTTATAGGCCTATCACTTATAGAGGAGATAATAGAAAATATAAAGACTATTCAAACCCATATTAAGGTAGCTAAAATCGGATAGAGATATATACTGATCACTAAAGTAAAGATATTTAATTTCAAGTGGGTGATCATGTTTTCTTGAAATTATCTCCATGGAAGGGTATTATAAGATTCAATAAGAATGGAAAAATTAGCCCAAGGTAAATCAAAACTTTTGAAATTAAATAAATAATAGGAGTTATGGAATATTATTTAGAAATTCCACTTATCCTATCTAAAGTACATGATGTGTTCAATATCTCTTTATTAAGGAATTGCATTCTAGAACCAACAAATGCACTCACCTTCAAAGAAATATAATGGGAACCTAATTTATCATACTGTGAATAGAATATCCAAATTTTTCACACTAGAGAACAATTACTTGACCAATCGAATGACTCCACTAGTAAAGTTACTTTGGAGAAATCTTAAGATAAAAGAGGTGACATGGGAAAATGAAGAAATTAGGGTGGCCAACTACCCAAATCTGTTCATGAGGTGACATTATAGAAATTTTGAGGATGATATTTTTTGATAGAGTGAATAATTTAACATCTTAATATTTTATGATACATTTCATTTCAAATAAATTTAATCTATTTAATATCTTGAGATACACGTAACCCTGAGTGTAAATTAACTGAAATATAGTATACTATTATAACCTGGGCATTAAAATTAATGGGTATAAATAGAAAAAAAATAGAAAAAATAGATGATTTACATATGTATAAAATATATAAATTGGTAAACAATTGATTTGAAATAAAAATAAAAAACAGTTGAATGTAAAAAATGATTTTCAGAAAAAACAATTTATATTTATGCAATTTTTTATTATTTTATAATTTAACTTAATCACTATTAGTGAATGATTTTAATTAAATTTATTTTTTATATATTAAATAAAATGTTTCAACATTCATATAATACTTTTTATAGACATTTTATAAGAATAAATCCATTTTTTACTTAAAATCTGTATTTTTTCTAAAAAATGATTTCATTGTGTTTTGCGCCCTTAATTTAAATTTAAATTTTTAATTTTAGAAAATTTACATGATAAAATGATATTAATTTTTTAAATAAATGGGTCAATATTATCTTATAGTTAATTTATGATAATTTTCTAAAAATAATGATTTTTCGATGAATATTGAAAAATACACATTTTTATTAAAAATCATCTTTTCCTTTAAATAAATTAAAAAGTTAAATTTGGTTTTAAAATGTGTTAAAATTAAAATTAGTTCTATTATATTATTATTATTCCAATTCAATTCATTTTAATCAATTTTATGAACATTTTTCATATAAAACAATTCCTGAAGTTAATTATTTTGTTTCCTTTGGAAACTCCTTTTTGTCAGGTTTACAAGTTTAATTTAATGTAAATTATAAATATTATATGAATTTAACTTGATAAAATTTATATAATATTTAAAATAAAAATAATTAGTAAAATCTATAAATTGAAACTTAATTTTTGTATGTAATTAGTACGAAAAATAGAAAAAACTATTACCATGGTTATGGTTAAAATATGTTTAATGGGTGTTAAACTGAAGAGCAACCATTATAATTACCTAAAAACTATTGTGAATTATATTTTTTGGATATATTTTGACCCAATATAATCTACTATTTTTAATGGAAAATTTTGGATCCATTTTTTTAAATAATACATTAATTTATTTTATTATTTTCAAATAATCAAATTGGGTCATATCCCCCACTTATAAAAAGACATCATCTATCAAATTCTCTCCACACTTAAATAGCCTTTTGGTTTACCCAATACCAACCCAAATCCATTATTTACATCACTAACCATGACCTAGAGTCATTTTTTCATAAATTTTTCCTAGTAGGGTTTTATGTGTAAACCTAATGTGGTTTCTTGAAGAAGATGTATAAGTCCCTAGTTATTTTTTTAGCCATGGACAATAACCCGATCAGGCTTCTACAACCTAGGAATCCTGATGAGTTAAACCTTGCTAACCCCTTTGACTATGGCCCTTACTATATAAGTTTGGTTCATATCATCCAAAACTACTTTATATTCAAATTCATCGTTCGAGGCATGGCCTATTCTTGACATGTAGTAGTATAAAACTCCTTAAAGAATGTGGAATACATAACCATTATCTGGACTGAAAAAGAATATGGATGGAATTAAATTACGACTAGGCGTGCACAAATTTTCAAAAAATGTATGACTCATAAAATAGATAATCGATCTCATTCCACCCTGAGATCATAGATGCATAGACCCAAAATAGCTCCAACACCTAAAGAGGTAACATAAATTGTGGCTCTCAAAGGTGTGAATTATGACTAGAGTAAGGAACAAACATAAAGGGAGAAATTATATTTTTCTCAAATGTAAGCCCTAACTCATGCATATTTCTTTCCTGTAACATCTACAGCTTTGGCACTGCCCCACCAAATAGAATCCACATCAAATGAAGAGCTTATATTTGGTTCTATAAATGTAATACACTTGGAGGAAGCCTTATTCGATGATGAATATTCCCCCAAATATGGATTCACTACACATAACTATGGAAAGAGAGGCTACATGAACTAAATTTGATTATACAAGAGACAATGCAGATGTGGTTGGAATAATATCTTAATCATATCCCCATGTAGGATATGTATATGTAGAAAAAACTTGAGGGAAATAACTCCTATATGCCCAAAAGAGGCAACTATATTCCACATATTCCTCCATATTTCACCCACATCTGATTATCTTACATGAATTCCTAGTGTGGTTTCAATACAATCAACCTCAGTAATAGGAAAATTTAGCACAAATTGTACCACTAGAATCAGATTTCCCTCGGCTTTAACATAAGCACCAGGCCTATCCACCTCAGATGCCTCAGCTACTAAACCACAATCCCATGAGCATGCCATATCAGGAAGCACTGACCTTTGGCATTTATGTATGATTTTCTAAATTAGTTTCTTGTTGTCCCATCCAAGATCTTAATCATCATTTCACTCTAACTTTTAAAATAACCCATATAGTAACTTGTTGAATCCCTCTAGATCCCACATGAGTTTGATACATAAGTCATTACAGCAGAGTTTTATCAATTGGTGACCATATCTTCAAAATTTTATTTTTCCATCTTGTTCACTGACCATGACCAGAAAGAGGTCCTTCAAGGACATAACAAGCCCCTATTTTTTCAGGAAGACTAAATAATGTCAGTGTCTAAATGGTTCTGATTGATAATGGTTCTGGGATCAATATCATCCTAGTTAAAACCCTCCACCATTTTGGATACAGTTAATGTGACTTATCTCTCAAAAAATGGACCATTAATGTGTATGAAAATCATGAGAAAGGACCTATTGGGAAGATCAAACTAAAAACCCATTTTGGTTAACTCACATCTAATGCTGATTTTTGGATTATTCAGCAAGACACTACATATAATTTCATGCTCAAGAGGCCCTGGTTTCATAGAAACTTTTTGGTACCTTCAATATTCCATCAATGTATGAAGTATCCCATTGATGAAAAAGTCTGCATACATCATGGTGACAATTCCCCCTTTGATAATTCCAGATCCACATACATTGAATCTTATTTCTTCATGGAGAGAGGAAATAAACGAACGGTGAATGATGATATACAGGTTTCATCTCCCAAGGTCTTGGGAACTACCCATTTGAATCTTGGAGTATGCTCAACAGTGACTATATACTCCCCATAAATTTAGTTGATGTAGTATATCAAGCCTCATAGGTCCAATACCCTCTTGGATTTAGTTCTTGTGTATAATTAAATTATCTTTTTCACCTATCTGTATTGATTCAGATAGAAAAGGATGATAGTGTATCTTTTAGTGTCCTCCCTCACCCTAGTAGTGATAGAGAAGCCCAAATATTTCCAGTTTCTTTTGAAAAATCCTCCATTGAATTAGAAATGGAGGAAGATGAGGATGATCGTAAGAATTCCCCTACATCACTTGAAGAATCTATACCCACCCCTACAGATGACCTCATTCTGATAAATCTAGGAACAAAATAAGATCTGCAACCTACTCTGATTAGTTCCTCTATGACCCTTAGAGCACAAGATATTTACATTTCATTTGTAAATAAAATTATTTGGTCTCTTTTATAACAATACCAAAATTATCAGACTAAATATAGATGTTTCTATGAACCATCATGGACTACATGGTGGGAATTAAGAATTCAAGTATGCATCCTAGAGGATTCACTTCTCTTATTTCACCAATGTAGAGGCAAAATTTGAAAATTTGATCAAATCCATATTATTTAGAGAAGTGAAATACCTAGGATGGCTTGAAAACATCATCCCTATTAATAAAAGAAACGAGAGTATTAGGTTCTTCATTATCTTTAGAGGACCTAATTGTTATTTCCCAAAATATGATTTCATATTTCCAATCATATAACTCTTTATTGATGTGATAGCTAGTTTCCAAGCCCTTTACATCTTGGATGGGTACTTCGGATACAATCAGATCAATATGGCCCACAATAATAAAGAATCCACTACCTTCAGAGTGCCTTAGGGGATCTCTATTATCATGTAATTCCCTTTGGATTAATGAATGATAGCGCTACATAATAGTGTTCCATGCATCAAATATTTAATCCATTCCTGAGAAGTATAACTGAGTGTTATGTCGATGACCTGTTTGTTGAATCCTGATAGTGAAGTGATCACTTTATGGATCTCAAAAAAAACTTAGACAATATTATATATAAAAGAATAAATATAAATCCACTAAAATTTACTTTCAATTTAATATTAGGAAAATTCCTTGTTTTTTTGGTGTTCTATTGTGGCATTGAGGATGATTCGGAGAAGACTAGTGCTATGTTAGCATTGTCACCCCCCAAAAATATCATATAACCAAGGGGACTTGAGGGGAACCTCATATACATTCATAAATTCATAGCCAACTTGGACATAAAATATCTTCTCTTCACCAATCAAATGAATAAAGGGGTCACCTATTAATGGGACTACGGATTCCAAAAATCTGTTGAATGTCTCAACCATTACTTGTTTCACCCACTGGTTCAGATTCCTCTAGTGGAAGGGAGTCCACTCATTTTATATGTTTCCACCATGGAATGATCACAACGTTCCCTCTTAGAATAGAAAAATGATACGGGAAGTCAGAATAGTCTCTATTACCTCATCCGGACAATGCTATGTACTGAGGCTCGATATTTTTATGTCGAGAAGAACTAACTTCTACTAATCTTTGTAGTGAAAAATATGAGGCATTACATGAAACACTATAAATTCCACCTATTCTCTCATATCAATACACTCAAGTACATCATTTTCCCCCTATATTGATAGGGAACTTGACACAATGGGCAGTCATTATGCAGAAATATGAAATTCAGTTCATATCACACAAGTTTGAGAAAGGACACGTCTTGGATGATTTCCTCACAGCACATCCTACTCTATAAAATACACCAAAAGGCACTATTCTCCAAGATAAAGAGGCCTTTTATACCCCTAAAACTCCCAAAACATGGGATATTTACATTTATGGAACCTTTTAAAGACCTATCAGTAAAAGGATTGAAATCATGAAGCTCAAATGGGTTAGTTTGGGTATTGTATTTCTCTCTCCAGAAAATATAGTTTTTTTATACTATTTATCACTATCCAAATACTTCACAAATAATGAGTTTGAATATCAATCCCTCATCACTGGATTGGAACTATCCCTACAATTGTGCATATCCTACCGGAATATCAAAGTGGACTCCGAATTGGTGAAAAAATAAATCAATAAAGAATATGACTTTAGATGACGAATAACCCCCCTACTGGCGACATAAGGGGGATGATGGTAGAGTTCCATTTTTACCCCACATTGCAACATGTTCTCCGATGACAAAATGATCACACTGACGCACTAGATAATGTATCCACCATCCCGGTCGACCCTTATTGAGAGGAACAAATCTTCTGTAACACAAATCAAAGAATGGTCTCATCAGTCGATTTATGCGATATAGAAGAAATCAATCAGGTCAACACCACAAAAAATCATGATAAGTCAATAACCACCCATTGATGGATGGAGCGCATAATTGGATATCTCTAAAATGTTATTCCCTCAATAGATCATTCTATAAGGGAACATATTCATCACCAGGCATCACATTTCACTCTACAAGATGGTCCAAATGAGCAGAAAGCCCACTATAAAAGAGGATTTGATGAAATATTACTCATATGCATAGAAGAAGGTGAGATTCTCATCATCATGGAAGAAGTGTATGGAGGATCTTATGAGACACATCATTCCATAACTAGGATCTCCCACCAAATCCAAAGGTTGGGATATTACTAACAAACCCTAATATAGGGCTGTGTGGAATTCACCAAGAAATCTCATGCATGCTAGATGCATGAAAACATCATCCACAATCCCTCAAAATTTCTACATACATCTAAATATTCCTATCCATTTTCCATTTGGGGAGTAGATATTTTGGTTACATATCTGCCATCCATAGTGAAGAAGTTAAAGTACATCCTTAATCTTATCCACTTCTTTTCCAAATGGGTTGAGGCAATACCCATCAAGTAATTAAGGATGAATAATATCATCAATTTCATGAAGTCCCATATCATCGCCAGGATCAGGGTTCCTCATACAAAATTGATGGAAAAGGATGCCAACTCCTTTGTATGGTAATTAAAGAAACTATACAAGAAGTATAATATTAAGTTCAATCATTCATCTCGCTATCATGCTTCAGAAAACTGAAAGATATAGGCCATCAATAAGACTCTATCAAATATACTCTTAAAGATAGTGAACAATAATAAGAATTATTGGTTTTATAAACTTTTCTAGGAATCATGTCCCATCTGCACCTCCACACGCATTTCCATAGAGGCAATGCTATACTCATTGGTGTAGAGGACCAAGGCAGTGTTACCCATAGAGGTCGATATACTTTTAATCTTAATATCCATTTCCAGACAACATTTAGATGATGTGAAATCGCAAAAGTAACTGGAAAAATGGAATAGCTAGATGAGAATAGATTGCACACACTTCAAAAATCTGAGGTCCATCATAATCAGATAACCTGAACCTTTAATAAAAAGGTTCACCTTCATTCATTCCTCTAAGTAGAACTGGTTCTAGCTCCCAGAACCCCGATGATACTAAGAAATAATCCCCCAAAACTGGAACCAATGTGGGAGGATCCTTATGACATGCATAAGGTTAATCAAAATAGAGCCTACTTATTAGATACCACGTATGGAGAGCATGTCACACTACCCACCAATGTGATATTTCTCCATAAATACTATACACAGCTACCATCAAATGGGAATAACCTTTTGAGTAATCCATTTCATTCATCAGGAGTACATGACGTTAAACTATAAAAATTCCTCCAAACCACATGAAAATAAACTATACTGAGACCATATTAGCCACATGATTTCAAACGTAACGGTTCCTTAAGAACTATGTATAGCTTGATTTTTACTATCTTAGGATACCACTACTAGAAAATAAAGTTATACCAATAGTTTTAAACTGTTTTTATAGGCTGGAAAATCGTTGGTATATCCTATACCAATGGTTTTCCAAACCGCAGGGTTGTAAGCTGTGAGGAAAGCCCTATACTAACGGTTTGATCTAAACCATTGGTATATCCCACTATATTTATTGATATACCAACGGTTGTAGGATAACCATTGGTATATTTTTGTATAAAATTTTTACCAACGGTTTCAAGAAACCATTGGTATATATTGAATACTAAACACTATACCAACGGTTTTAAAATGGTTAGTATAGTTTTTAAATTTCTATAAAAGTATACCAATGGTTTAAAACCATTTGTATTGTGTTTTTTCAGAACTATTATACCAACAGTTTAAAACCATTGGTATTGTGTTCTTTCAGAACTGTTTCACATCAGCCCTCTAGTAGCCTCTCTAGTATACACCTGTATAAAAAATATCAAAAAAACCACATACAGAATTAAAATAGAAAAAAAACCTAAAATAGAACACACAAAAACACATAAAACCATCAAACTCTTCCAACCATGTCATGAACTACAATTCCCTATTTAAATATTCATATAAAAACAATTGTCCAGTAGAGTTAATAATAGTTTCAATAACTTAAACATTATTTACACCCATTTCAATCTTCAAATGACAACCACTCTTCGAGTAGTAATTTACCTCACCCCTACACAACCCCCCAACCAGCACAGCCCCCCACCTCCCCATCAAATTCTAATAGGAAGAATAGTCTGAGAAATACTTATTAGAGTTGAATAAGAGTTTGAAATTGGCTCAAATCCCATTTTTTCTAATCCTAGATTTGGGTATGTAATGATTTTTGATTCATTTTGCATTGAACCTGTATTTTTTATAATAAATGGTGAAAAGGTATTATTTAGGAGTCTCTTCACTTATGACCCCATGAGTGAAACTACCCAACTCATGAAAAGAGTTTGCGACTATCGTTGATGAGTGTAAATTTCAGTTGTTGTATTCACTTAAAATGATGTCCTTTTGAAACAAAAGAGATACACTTTGAGTGGTTTCGGCCACATCGCGCCTTGGATTGATGAAGGGTTGAATCTTACATGTCACAAATGACCCATGGATCATTTTCCTAATGTATCAACACAATCCGAATGTGTTTGGTTGGTTTTCCGTATGCCATTTGTTTTTACATAAAAGTGTATCCATTTTAAACAAAATAAAGACACTTTGAGTGGTACCGGCCACGTCGTGCCTCGTATTGAGACAGGATTGACTCTTATACATTAAAGATGAACCATGGGTCCTTTTCCAAATGTATCAATAGAATCTGAATGCATTTGATCCATTTTCGGTATGTCAGTTGTTGTTTTCACTTAAAATTTTTTCCATTTCAAAGAAAAGTGAGACACTTTGAGTAGTTTCAGCCACACCGCAACTTAGATTGAGGTAGGGTTGACTCTTACACATCAAAAATGACCCATGGATAGTTTTTATAATGTTTTAAAAGAATCCGAATGCATTTGGTCAGTTTTCCGTATGCCAGTTGTTGTTTTCACTTAAAATGATGTCTGTTTTAAACAAAAGAGAGACACTTTGAGTGGTTTCAGCCACACCGCGCCTTGGATTGAGGAAAGGGTGAATCTTACCCATCAAAAATGACCCATGGATCGTTTTACTCAAATATCAACATAATATGAATGCATTTGATTGGTTTTATGTATGCCAGTTGTTGTTTTCACTTACAATCTTGTCCATTTCAAACAAAAGAGAAACACTTTGAGTGGTGTCGGCCACACCAGCCTTCGGATTGAGGTGGGGTTGACTTTTAAACATCACATATGACCCATGAATTGTTTTCCTAAAGTTTAAATAGAATCTGAATGCCTTTGGTTTGTTTTTCATATGTCAATTATTGTATTCACTTAAAATGATGTCCTTTTGAAACAAAAGAGAGACACTTTGAGTGGTGCCTGCCACACCACACCTCATATAGAGACGAGTTTGAATCATACATGTCAGAAATGACCCATTGATCTTTTTCCTAATGTATCAACACAATCCAAATGCATTTGGTCAGTTTTTTGTATGTTGGTTGATTTTACTTAAACACGTATCCATTTAAAAAAAAGAAAGACACTTTGAGTGGTACCGTCCACACCAGCCCTTGTATTGAGAAAAGTTTGACCCGTACACATTAAATATAACCCATGGATCATTTTTCTAAAGTTTCAATAGAATCCGAATTCATTTGTTCAGTATTCTGTGTTCCAATTGTTGTTTTCACTTAAAATCTTGTCCATTTCAAATAAAAGTGAGACACTTCGAGTGATAGCAGCCACACCATGCCTTGGATTGAGGCGTGGTTGACTCTTAAACATCACATATGACCCATGTATATTTTTCGTAAAGTTTAAATAGAATTCAAATGCCTTTGGTCGGTTTTCCGTATTGTCAGTTTTTGTTTTCACTTAAAATGGTGTCCTTTTAAAACAAAAGAGAGACACTTTGAGTGCTTTCAGCCACACCATGCCTCGTATTGAGGTGGGGTTGACTCATACATGTCACAAATGACCCATGTATCGTTTTCATAAAAAATCAACACAATCCGAATGAGTTTGGTTGGTTTTAAGTATGCCAGTTGTTGTTTTCACTTTAAATATTATCCATTTCAAACAAAAGAGAAACACTTTGAGTGGTTCCGGCCACACCGACTTTCAGATTGAGGTGGGGTTGACTTTTAAATGTCACATATGACCCATGGATCATTTTCCTAATGTTTCTATAGAATCCAAATGCCTTTGGTCGGTTTTCCATATGTCAATTGTTGTATTCACTTAAAATGATGTCCTTCTGAAACAAAAGAGAGACACTTTGAGTGGTGCCAGCCATGATGCACCTCAGATTGAGGAGAGGTTGACTCGTACACGCCACAAATGACCTATGTATTGTTTTCCTAAAGTATCAACACAATACTAATCTATTTGGTTGGTTTTCTGTATTTCGGTTGTTTTTACTTAAAAGTGTATCCATTTTAAACAAAAGAAAGACACTTTTTGTGGTACCGGCCACACCGGGCCTCAGATTGAGGTGGGGTTGACTCATACACATCAAAAATTCCCCATGGATCCTTTTCCTAAAGTATCAATAGAATATGAATGCATTTGTTTGGTTTTCTATACTCCAGTTGTTGTTTTCACTTAAAATGATGTCCACTTCAAAGAAAAGTGAGACACTTAGAGTGGTATCAGCCACACCGTACCTTGGATTGAGGTGAGGTTGACTCATACACATCAAAAATAATCCATGGATCGTTGTGTTGCAGTATCAACACAATCCAAATGTGTTTGTTCAGTTTTCCGTATGCCAGTTGTTGTTTTCACTTAAAATCTTATCCATTTAAAATAAATGTGAGACATTTCGAGTGGTGGAAGCCACACCGGCCCTCATATTGAGGTGGAGTTGACCTGTACACATCACAAATGACCCATGGATAATTTTCATAAATTATCAACTGAATATGAAAGTGTTTGGTCAGTTTTCCGTATGCTAGTTGTTGTTTTCACTTAAAATTCTGTCCATTTCAAATAAAAGTGAGACACTTCGAGTGATACCAGCCACACCGTGCCTTGGATTGAGGCAGGGTTCTTCTACACATCACATATGACCCATGGATCTTTTTCCTAATGTTTCAACTGAATTCGAATGCCTTTGGTCAGTTTTTCATATGTCAGTTGTTGTATTCACTTAAAATGACGTCCTTTTGAAACAAAAGAGTGACACTTTGAGTGGTGTCAGTCACTCCACGCCTTGGATTGTTGTGGAGTTGACTTTTACATGTCACAAATGAACCATGGATCATTTCTCTAAAATATCAACACAATCCGAATGTGTTTGGTCGGTTTTAAGTATGTCAGTTGTTGTTTTCACTTAAAATCATGTCCATTTCATACAAAAGAGAAACACTTTGAGTGGTGTCGGCCACAACGGCCCTCGGATTGAGGTGGGGTTGACTCATACAAGTCACATATGACCCATGGAAAATTGTCCTAAAGTTTCAACAGAATCAGAATGCCTTTGGTTGGTTTTCCATATCTCAGTTGTTGTATTCACTTAAAATGATGTCCTTTTGAAATAAAAGAGAGTCATTTTGAGTGGTTCCGACCACACCATACCTTGGATTGAGGTGGGGTTGACTCATAGACATCACAAATGACCCATGGATCGTTTTCCTAAAGTATCAACACTATTCGAATGTGTTTGGTCGATTTTCCGTATGCCAGTTTTTTTTACTTAAAAGTGTATCCATTTTAAGAGAGATTAGATTGGGATCTAGGGTCCAGGGAGGAGGGTTGGGGGGGATATCTGGGGGGAGATCTGGGGAGTTGTCCGGGTTACAGGGAGGATGGTGGGGGGCTGTCCGGAGGGCTGTCTGGGAGCAAGGACAAATAATGGCATTACCGCGGCGTGACCGCGGCGTGACCGCGGCGTGATTGCGGCATGACCGCGACGTGACCATGGATTGACCGTGGCGTGTTGTCCCAGTCCAGCGACATCCGTAGGGTGGCATATTTTGACCAGGAATCCGAATAAATCCTATGTAGTTTTCCTTCATATTATTGAAACTGGTCTTATGTTATAAAAAACAGACTCTTGATTCAGGATTATGGTATGATAAAGATATATTTTTTATATTTTTTGTTTTTAAAAGTGGTACTAGGTAGTTGAAACTACTGATTGAGAGTCAAATTATCACACCCTAAACTATCATTGTGAGTTTTTGTAGACAACGCACCTTCATTGGAGTGGTTTTATTATAAAAACATGACATTATTTATCAAATGAAACAATTATATTAAAGAAAACGTATTCATGATATGCAATTCAATATAATTAAGCAGAATAAGAAAGAAGATAAATTCAATTTAAATAATTCTTAAATTAAAGAGGCTACGAGAGGGACTCTACCTCAAGGGGTGTCTCCCATGGGTGTCTTGTGGTGTGTAGTGTCTATCAATGATTTTTGTGGTGCTTCGGTATTTTGGGAAATTTGTATGGCATGGTTAGTTTAATAAATACATTCTAAAATTTGAAAATACACCCATAGTCAATTGAGATATACCCACTTCTAATAGATAATCCCATCCAAATAATCAAATCAAAAATCCGAGACCAACATTTTACTTTACCAATTCTAATTACATAATATATGCATCACCAACTTATGTTTTATGAACCAATCAATTAAAGGGAAAGAAAATCCTCACAATAACCCATAAAATCTCATATATCATCACTCACCTCCAAACCATTATAACATCATTTGGCTTCCACATTTCATCAAAAATAAAGAGTTATACTGAATTCAAAAATATCCATTCCAGAGTGAAAAACATGTTCCAAAATAAAGAGTTATACATAATTCAAAATGTAATGGATCAATCTTCCCCTGATCACCATCACCATCACCACTGTCATCATCGGCCTCATCCTCACCATGATATCTGTCATCATCATCATCCTCGTCATCGTCCCCATGCTCATCGTCAGCCCCATCCTCTCCCTCGGCCCCATCCTTCCCACGGCCCCATCCTCTCCCTTGGCCCCATCCTCATCCTCACCCTCATCCTCTTCAGAATGCTCTTCATCACCAAGAACGTCATCATCTCCAACACCACTATAACTGATTCCTGGTGCATTGGATAATGCACCATTGATGACATAAATGTCTGAAAATCTGTGCTGGCCTCTGGTGGAAGTGATGAAGATAATGCTTTCACCAGTTTCATAAATTCTTTGTCCCTAGTTTGAACTTTTACTTCCAACACTATGACCCTTTTATTAGACTGTCTTACATGATCCTTGAACTATTCCAACTCGGTGGTACTAGAATGGATACCTGGAGGGGACCAATACCTCGTCGGGACTATATTCTTACCAGGTCAGCAGTGTACTCGACCAGAGTGCTCATCTCCCAAAACCTGATATAAATGATCGTGTGGCCCAATATTGTCAGGCTCCTGGGCATCAAGGGACTCTAAAGCAGCCTATTAAAAATATTAACAGATTATTAAATTTCAAAATAGTTATTAAACTTTGAAATAAACAAATTAAATCTTACATTCTTTTCTTGTGTCGGTTCATTAACCGCAGTTCCATATTTTTCCTTCTACTCGAGCAAAACAATTTTTCTCGAGGGATACGTCCTTAAATATTCAATTTTTACTTCTATAATTACATCAAAATAATATAAAGTTCCACAATAATCATATATTCAATATTCAATAAATCACATAATTTAAGTAGAAACAGTAAAAAGGGAAAGTCCTAATGAAAAATTATAAACAACAATATCGTACCAGCTGCCTCTCATGATCTAACATAGTTGTGCGCCCCAAAGTGTGGAGGTATTGCTTTGAATCAATGTTTTTTTCATAAGTTTCCTAAATAATTTTTAATAATAAATTAGATAATATTATTGAAAAATATGAAAACTATCATTTAAATACCTCAAATGGGATTACTACCTTAAATTTGGATGTCACCCAATTGGTAATCATTTGGTGATACTGCTCTATCAGGCAGTCATCCGTGATAGGTAATGTATCCAACTCTGTTCACACTCTATCACACCAGCCAACATACAACTCATGCTTATAAGATCTCCAAATCTCTCTTAGCTTCTTTAAACATGCCAGTAATGTACCTTCTCCATCAGGGAAGTTATACCGAAGCTGACACCCAATAGAATAATTCATATAAATACAAAAAAAATACTACATTAGCTCCAATAGATTTTTTACCCATATTTGTGCCCACACATTATCCTTGACTTTGTGTGGCAGATGTCTCTAAGAGAGAGGGCTGACTGGAATGATGTCGAAGTATTTGGCTAGCATCGCTAAAAAACCCTGACATTCCTGCCCAGATTTATCAATGATCTGTCCATCATCATTTTATTCAACCATCAACTGTGTCTGGTGGTTCCATACTGCACTTAAGCGAGTACGCCCCCTCCCCTGCCAATTATCAGTAGATGAACTTATTATTAAATAAAAAAATATAATTACAAGTTATAATAAAAATAAATTTCGGTATAAATTATTTTTAGAGTTATATAAATATACATGTGGTAGTCAGATCAATGGGTGTCACTGGATGTGAAGAAACCGAAGGAATATCCTGTACAGGTGGAGTTTCTCTTAGTGTACACTCCATAGCCACATACTATATCAGAGTAGGAGTCGAAGAAGGTGGAATATAATAGCCCAGAGATAATGATCCAGAAGCAAAAGATGATGGCACAGATGTATGTCCAACTGGTAGTGTAAACATCAGAGCCCTAAATATCTCGTGTGTCCATAAAGACACAACAAGATCAAAATTGGGCGTAGAAGATACGTCTATGTTAGGGGCATAATCCAATCGGGTACGACTAGTGGATCATCTAACTCTCTCACCACGAGCCCTCATACCACCGACCTCAGTACCGGGACCACCAGATGGTCATCTAACTCTAATACCACCACCACCACCCCTCCTACCACCAGCCTCTGTACTAGGAGCAATATCAGGCTCCCATAGGATATCTCTCATCTAGGGGGTGGATCCTGAAAAAAAAAAGTTTAACACAAAAGTAAACACATGATATTATAAGTTATTGAAATATATATATTTGAAATAAAATAATCACAATAGGGATGAGTGGAGGAATGACTATCTGTGTCATGCGACGATTATTTTCTGTCATCTTTTTCCACCCCGTCTCTTCAATGGGTGTCATTTCCTGTAATGAAAACAAATATGGAAGTAATTAGAAGCAGATAACTAATGTGTAACCCAAAAAACAAAATATAGAAAAACCATTCTGATAAAAAAACCATAAATAAACAGAATATTTATGGTGGTTTGAAGGTAAGTACTAGAATACACACTCTGAATGATGTAGGTGAAACATGTAGGTGAGAAAACGACTATATGATTCTATATATTTCCCACCATAACTTCGGGTTCACAATCAACTCTGACAATTGAGTTATTGGAGTCATCATAAGTAATAAACGGATTACTTCCAATTGCAGTAGAGATAGTGTCAACTTCATCCTCACCATCATCAAAAACATTTCTAGGATTTACTTCAATAATTACACCAAATTTAGGTGATGATTATCATTGACATAAAAAAAATTCACCATTGATGCCAATACATATGGATCAATGGTGGCAAGAGTGCATGTCATGTCAATAACTCAAAATCCACAATCATTAATAAAGGTGCATTACCTCATAATTGAATTAAACCATTGACATTTCATCATCATGAATTGACCATGCGAGTAATAATCAAAAATTATTATCTTCTCCATGACTCCATAAGAAACAACATTTTTAGAATGAGGTCTATTATCCAATGAACTGGAATAATAGTCTGTTGTGGTCGTTATCATAACAAGATCTTGTTATGTTCTCATGTTTCTTGCTCGTTCAGTGATAATAAATTTGTATCCATTGATCACAAGTGATTTACAAGCACGAACCATGGTATTAAGACCAAATGACAAAGATCATATTTCCTCAGAAACAGAGTCTGTAGGGAAACTCGATACCTGAAATATAAACAAATAGTAAACCTAATTAAATATTATTTTTATTTAGTTATTATAGAAATATTTTTACCTTCAATTTCAACCAAGAAGAAAACCATTTTCTATGTAAAGTCTCTTTCCTTCTCAAAGATAAAGAACAATTATTTCTATATATCAATTCATTATGTTCCCTGTAGATAAAAATAATAATAGTTTAACAAATATTCAAAATTACAAGAGATAAGATAATATATACATGTATAATTTACTTACTTGATATAATCATTGAACAAATCACAATTGAACAACATTGTGCGATGTGCCATCTCTTGCTCTTCAAGGATTAATGTCGTCAATGTATATGATCCTGAAATTCCTCCTGTCTAAAGAAGTGATGGAAAATGGTTTCAATTTGCCCATATTATTCTTCTTCATTTATCATTGGTCGGTTTATTCACGTAGTAAGATCAGACAAATACATTAAGTAGAAATCCATACATTCTTGAGCCATGTAACTGTTCACAATAGAACATTCAGGATAATTCCTATTCTAAACATATGATTTCAATGTGCACATGTTTCTTTCAGTTGGATACATCCAACAGAAAAAAATGGGTCCTCTAAGAAGTATTTGGGTCAGAATATGGACAGTCAATGCAACATGCATGTAAAAAATGATGGAGGGAATATTTTCCATAACTCACACAAAATTAATGGTTTCTCTGTCAACAGTTTTTGCAAGAAGGATTTGAACAACCTTTTAGAACAAATATCTCTAAACAAATATCACAACCAAAAAACTGAGACTCTTACATTATTGGACAAGAGATGACGAATTGCTATTGTAATCAACTCATGCAAAAGGATGTGATAATCATGATTCATTAAATATTTCAGCTTCAACTCTTTTTTGTTGACCCATTTTGATATA
This sequence comes from Viscum album, assembly GCA_963277665.1. NCBI lineage: Eukaryota > Viridiplantae > Streptophyta > Magnoliopsida > Santalales > Viscaceae > Viscum > Viscum album. The sequence continues at coordinate 1,659,202,542 of OY728163.1, forward strand.
TTTCTTGAATAGACGTCAGGAACTTTAATAGTCTCTAGCACTTCCAGAAATTAATTTTTTTCAGATGGTGTCATCACATAAGAAGCACATGGAACTTGCCATTTATTTTCACTGATACAGACAGGATGCAATTATAGTCTGATCCACCAATCTACCAAGTCACGCCGAGATCGTAAATCATATTTTGTCTTCCCCTGGACATTTAGAAGAATCGAAAGAAACATTTCACATATATTCTTTTCAATGTGCATTACGTCTAAGCACTGACGTAACAAGTTGGTTGACCAATACGAAAACTCAAAGAATATACTCTTATTCTTCCAATTTTAACAAGAATCATTGGAAATATTTTTCCTCTTTCTTGATTTCGTTACCCCCTTTCCAAATGAAAAACTGAAATCTTTCAATTCATTAAGCACATCAGTTCCAGACATACACTGAGGTGGATCATCAGTCTCCATGGTATTTTCAAATATTCGACGATTGTTTCTATATGGATGGATCATTGGCAATAATCGTCGATGTCCCATAAAACTAAAAATACGAAGATATTTCAGTCTTCTCGATAGAGTATTCTTCATACAAATAGGACATGACAATTTTCTTTTTGTGCTCCATCTAGACATCATTGCATAAGCAGGAAAATCATTGATCGTCCACATAAGCGCAACATGCATCTAAAATATTTCTTTTGAACATGCATTGTATGTGGGAACACCCACATAAAAAATAAGTTTCAACTCTTTTATAAAAGGTTTCATGTATAAATCTATATCATTGTTGGGATAAGAAGGGCCAGATATCAGTATACTAAAGAAAGTGTAAGTATTTTTCATACACAACCATTGGGGAAGGTTATAAATGTGTATGAAAACTGGTCTTGTGTTGTGCGAAATAAGAATATGCCCAAATGTATTAAAACCATCACATGAAAGACCCAGTCTCACATTACGCACGTTGGCTACAAATTCAGGATATTGAGCACCAAATCTATACCATGAAAATCCATCTGTAGGGTGAACCAACTCTTCATTATTCTTTTTTCTCTTGGTGTCATGCCCTCTCAATTTTACTCATATTTCATCAGACATGAAAAGGTTCTGTTATTTTTGGATCAATGGAAAGTGCCACATTAATTTTTGTGGCACACGAGATGGTGTTCCATCATCTTTTTGGCTTCCATCGTGAGGTTCCACATTGGATACAATCATTTATTTCAGCAGTTTCCTCCCAAAATAAGCTGCAATCATTCGGGCAAGCATGAATTTATTTTTTTGAGAATCCCAATTCATCAACTAACTTCTATGCCATATAGTCGTTTAAGGGAATATATCTATCATCTGGAAGTAATTTCTTCAAGAAGGTAAGAATGTAATCAATTGCAGTATTTGAAATCCCATACATTGTTTTCCCATGAAATAATCGGATTAAAAATTCCAACTTTATAATTTTACCACATTGCCGATATAATGGAGTCATTGCAGTATCATTCAATTTTTTCACCCTATCAACATCATCATTTTCATTGGACGCATCATGTGTGCGTGTATCAAAATCTTGTTAGTTGGAAATCCTTTCCTTCTCATGATGCCGAATAAATGGAAACCGATCATATATCAAACTCTCCAAATTAGTTCTATCATTTGGATCATCAACATTTTGAGATTCCATTTTCTCTCCATTGTGATATAACACATAATAGTTTGTTTGGAAATGATATTTGGTTATATGATAGATAACTACTTCACAACTCAACCAGGGTCTTCCAACACAATTAGAACATGGGCAATGTATCCGACCACTATCTAAAGCCTTGTCAAATGAAAAATCCAGAAAGTTGTTCAAATTATTTTGAAAATCGGTTGAAATCCGATCAGTTTCATACATCCAACATCTATCCATTCTATAAAAAAATTGCAATAAGTCATTTCAAAGAAATTATATAATATTTAAATTCAATCAAAAATATATTTAGTTAAATTACAATTGTTTACTTTAAATAAAATCATAACTGACACGTAACTCTATATGAGAATCATATTAATTAATACAACAAAATACAGTGTATATAAGAAAATAAAATACAGAACTCCTAATGCCTATATTCTAGGATTTCCCAGTAAGATATTCAAAGTGGATCATGGAATACATAATCCTTAAGGGCCTTGTTGGGAGTACAAGAGTTTTATACTTTAACTTCTTTAGGGAGATCACGATGAGGAGTAGGATGAGGATCAAGGGAGTGGCGCGGCTATCCAAGGGGGGTTCAGGGTGTACAAGGGGTGTGGGGTGTCCAGGGGGTGGTGGGGTCGTTCGGGGGGGGGGGGGGGGGCGGAGGTGTCCATGGGGTGGGGGGCTGTCTAGTGGGTCAGGGTGTCTAGGTGGGCGGGCTGTCCACTAGGGTGGTAAGGCTATCCAGGGGGGTAGGGGGAGTCCAGGGGGTGGGAGGGTTGTCCAAGGAGGTGAGCGGGGTGTCCAGTTGGTGGGTGGGGATGTCCAGGGGGTACGGGGTGTCCAAGGGGTGGGCGTGGCTGCCCATGGGGGTGGAAGGGCTGTCCAGGGGGTCTGGGGTGTCTAGGGGGTGGGCGGGCTGTCCAGGGGGGTGGGTGGGATGTCCACGAGGGTGGCGGCACTGTCCAGTGGGGTCGAGGGTGTCAAGGGGGTGGGTGGGGGGATTTCCAAGGGCTGGAGATAGTCCATGGGGATGGGGTGTCCGAGGGGTGGTGGTCGGGTGTCTGAGGGTGGGGTGGGTGGGCTTTCAACAAGGGTGGGGGCTATTCAGGGGGGGCACGAGCTGTCCAGGGGGGTGGGCGGGCTGTCCATGGCGGTGGTGGGGCTCTCCAGGGGGTTAGGGGGTGTCCAGGGGGTGGGGAGGCTTTGCATGGGGTAGGGAATTGTCACATAATTGTTTTTAGTGGCGTTTTTTGTTTTAGCGATGGTTTCACTTGCCAAAAAATGGAAAGGATATAGTAGTGGTTTGAACCGCCATTATATACTCACCATTTTTTGTCATGGAAAACAACTGCTAAAACAATAATCTTTAAAAAAAATATTTACCATAAATAGTGGTGGATTAAACCACTACTAAAAAACCATTAGGCATATATAGCAGGGGTTTAAAACGTTACTATATATCCCATTAAAAACCCCAACTACAGAATTTGAAACCCTGGAAAATAAAAAAAAATCAATAAATATGTTTAAAATTATATCCATATTCACCACGCCCACCTATGAGATCATATAATCATGAAGGTTATCAACATGGTTTACTAGAATGTAAGAATTAATTGACTGTTCTAGGAATACATTACATTATTTAAGTAAGGAAAAACATTCAAGTGGCTATTAGATTTATAAGACATCCTTGGAAGACATTAATGAAGGAAGAAGTGAACTCATTAAAAAAAATATAATGAGGTGTACACAATCTAAAATGGTATTAAGCTATGGGATATTAGTCTTAATGCTAAAACATGGATACAAAAATATAAAGGATTCACTAAGTATAAATATGTTTAATGAGATTTTAGAATACAATAAAAAAGGGATCTGTCTTTGTACTGTTCCAAATAAACCACTTAGAAAACATTTTACCTATTTTATAAACATATATTTAAAAACCACTCATTTATATCATTAAAATATAAATAGGTTTCATTATTAAAAAAAATCGAACATTGGAATCATAAAAACATAACCAAATAGTCACTCAGTGAGTCAACACCACCTATAAAAAAATTAGGCACACTCTATGAATACAATGATCTCTAAGAAGAACATAAGAATAACTCACCCAAAATTCATGACAAAAGGAACCCAATACATAATCATTATAAATCCATAATGAAATAAAATACATTAAAAACCAACACTACAATCTCTATAGAACAAAATAAGAGGAAGCCCCATGATCCTAGGAAAATTCCACCATTATTAAGTGGAATCACCATATTAGTGGTAGTATGTCGTATGTTTAGTTACAAATGATATATAAAACCAAAATCAACCCTAGTTACAAACATATACCAATCATGTATTAGTTGTTGATTCAATATCAAATAGTATGAATCATAAAATTTTCCAAAATCCCTAAAATAGGAAAAAATGACATGATATTTCTAGATATTGAAATAAATGTAGAAATAAGAGGAAGAGGGTTTCTATGTTTGTATTTGGGAAGAGGTGTAAGAGTCCAACCTGGATGGGGGAGTTGCAGCCGATCGGATGAAAGAACTCGGGTTAGGGTTCACCTGCGCACTTGGGCTTCTGATAATTGGGGGAAATGAGTTCTGTGCAGTGCTGCGAGGGCTTCTAGAAATTGGGAATATTTGAGGAGACATTTCCCAATGGTTTATAAAAACCGTTGGGAAATCATGACTATTCCCAATGGTTTGTAAAAACCGTTGGGAAGAAATGGCCTTTAATAGTGGATTGCTACAAACCGTTGGTAAAGGGTGAAAAAATTTTGGATTTCCCAACGGTTTCTTCGAACCATTGGGAAAGCCTTCACCAAACCAATATTTACGAATGGTTTTTACAAACCGTTGGTAAAAAACACTTATACGAACGGTTCTGCGGAACTGTTGTTATACAAGTGTTGGGAAAACACAACATTCTAGTAGTGTACGTAGTGATGACCAAGACTCTATTATTAGGCCCAACCATGGGATTACATTACTTTACATTGTGTGATCCAATATCATTACCGCATGACATAAAATTACAAGGAAAATTTCCTTACCGCATGACTTAAAACATCATGAATCCACAACATCCCTTTTCCTTTATATTGGTTGATCTATGTCCATACTGCATGACATAAAAAATGCACAGATTAATATCCATCCCATTCCCACCGAGTCACCCAAATTATTACTGAATGATGTTAAATTGTATAGGTATCCTAGAACAATCTATTACTTGATTCTAATTTCCAATGAGATACGTATGGACGCCTCAATTTTATAGTTGGTCCAACAACCACAAGATACTAAATTCCCATATCATGCTCTTAAATTACTCTTCACTATGAGAGGAACCCATGCCATTCCTTATTTCTCAAACAGACCATAGCTCATATGGGATTAGGAGTCTCAGTAAGGTCTTCTCCTCACAAAAAAAGGCATAATAGCTTTCCAAATGACCATCTTAGTCCAAAATAAAAGACGATAGAATGAATATAATGATTCTTTGTAGCATGATGTTAAACTACATAGTTAATGTCTCATACAAGATATGAAACTGCACACCCATGTGGTAACACCCAAGAGGACCACTGTAGTTTTTGTTATTCTTCAACTACACCTCTGGCCACTATATCCCTCTTCACTTCAAGGACCCATGTCCTTACCACAAGATGTAAAACTGCATGTTTCTTTAAGAACTATATGTGTCTTGATTCTCATTTTCATGAGATACATAGAGACACCCTAAAATTCAGGCTTGTACCAGCCATGATAGCACCACATTTCCATATCAGTCCTTCTTTACCCTTTCCACATAATGTCAAACTAGAAGTTTCATTAAAAACTATATGTGTCTTAGCTAATCTTTTTTTTCATTTTCAAAAGCCAGTTTATGGGTTCTTGGTACCCCACTATGAGATTCCAATACAACCACTTTCACCATTACACAAAAACATCATAAACCAATGGAAATGTCCAAGAAACCATGAACCAGGGCAAAAGAACATCAGAAATGCTGGCCAAACCTCAGAAATGTTTACCTTGAACATCCCCCGGCACGACCATCGACACCGGTCCAAATCCTCTCATTAGCAAACTCCAGCGGAATTCACCCAACCTTCAAGGGAAATGAAATGGACCTCTTGAAAGAATCCATCCACAAAGGATGTCAAAGAAACTAAAATGAAGATAAACAGATCCTGATGTCATTATCACCTTGATCTGCAGACAACTCAAAAGTTCCACCTTGCCCTTCCCACCACCAGGATCAAAAAAAATAGTTCCACCAAACACATAAAATTCCACCTACAAGAAAAATCATCATTTGATCCAGAAAACAAGCTAATTGGTAGAGAAAATTTAAACCCTCTCTCAGCAAGCGTCGTTGGAACCGAAAAAAGAAGAGCCTCGTCTCAACCACGTTACCCTTCAAACACATCCGCCCCATCCCACACAAGAGGACAAACCAAGGAGTATGAAGCCACATATTCGTCACCCAAGACTGGAAGATCCAACACCACATCTATGGAGCATCAACATTTAGGGGATTTGAGCGGGTATGAACAGACAACTCCACTATGGGCTGGAGCCGAACAAGACCAAGTCACGGAAGAACCCACACCGACTTCCAATTTGGAGAACCGCAGGAGCAGGAGGAACAAGGAACCAGTAAAAATACGAGGGACCCTCCGGCATTTACACCACGGTAAGAACACCAACAGTTCACAGGAATTAAAAACAACCAAATTGCAAACAAACCTCCCCCCCTCTGAAATGCATCGAAGCAGCAGCTGAGTGGCACCGGGTCACACCCGAAGCTGAAGGAATCCAAGAACAGATATATAGTGATGCATGGGTCTTCAATCCAGGGACCAACTACAAAACTTATTGAAATTATTTCCCACCTCTACGTATGCGAAAACCCTAATTAGATTATTTCCTACTGAAGGAACATGTATGACTTGATTCCTACCCCCACTGGATACGTAGGGATTCTTGTTTTTCCACAAATGGTCCATGTCACAAAAAAATAAATATAAATATGCCCCCCTTTTCACGTAGGAGTCAGACCTGGGTAGGGGACTTCATTCAGAACTATGTGTGGCTTCATTCCCATTACTGTGGGATATATAGTGACACCCATAACTCCATCCATGTGCCTAGCTATAATACCAGCATTTCACTCCAAGGGATCCACTTCTTCACCATAAGGTGTTAAACTGCAATTCTCTTCTGAACTATGTGTGGTGTGACTCTCATTTTCATAGGATACGTAGTGATTCGTGGACATCCACCCATGGGCGAAACCACAACATTTTCATCCCTTTAAATCGGTCCCCGTGTCCTTACCACATGATGTTAAACTACACAGTAATAAGTTCTTACTATATGATATTAAACTACGTAGAAATAAATACTTATCACATGATGATAAACTACACGGAAGAGCAACCTTACCGCATGATGTTAAACTACAAGGAAAACATCTTGGTCGTGTGACATTAGAAATTCACAACAAATACATCCTTACAATATGATGATAAACTGCAAAGAAAATTTCCCTAACACACATTGTTAAACTACAAGGAAAATTTCTCCACTGCATGAAAATAAATTGTGCAAACCATCACCAATTTTTCTATCCTTATCAAAGAGCCACAAGAGACTTCCCTTAGTGAATTAGATTATGGGCTGATACCATAATAATTTAAAAGAACCTCAACCTATGTTCCAAAATTTATGTCTTGACTACCTTAAGTTGCTTCATGCCTTTCATATCACTTGGAAATGAAAAAATATCTCGTGGACCAGTCAAGATTTCGACGAAAAAGGTCTTGAGACCCACCAACCAACAACATATTTTCCTAATATAAAGGGATTTATAATTATTCCGAACATGACATCATCAAGGAAGAACTCAACACCGTATCCTGATATGAACCTCTCACCATATGAGTATCCCATATCATTACTCATGACCTGATACCCTGGATCCATGATTTACAACATTTTTATCTCTCGATCAGAAGGATGTTGGGGTACCATTGAACCTGGGTTTCCTAATTAGGATCTTGTGTAATATCTCCTATATTAATTCCATATGATTCAGGACGATAAACTTATTAAACATTTTTCAAATCTATAGGACCTTAAAATCAAACATATAATGGACTAATTTGTAAGACCTTTAACTGCTGGTGAAAGAGAAACAAAACATGTCAAGTTGAAAGCCCACAGAGCGAGGCCTGAGAAATGGTTAATTCTTCACTCACCAAAACATGTAAAAACTCTCATAGTGTCCACTATGTGGCCCTAATAAAGGCATATTTATGATCATTGGACCCCCTGGGCTATGAAAAAGTTAGAGTAATGATTTTTCCCATCTCTTCACCATGAGAATATATTCTATAGGTGGTTACACAACTTTTAAAGTGTTTGAACCCCTCTTTGATATTACATATTCTATAAATCACACTTCATGATTTGGGTGCCTCATATCACCGTAAACAATTATTGACTCATGGAAAAGATATAAAAATTTAAGGGAGCCTTTTCTTGAATATGAAAGTATGGCTATGGATCATGAATATCCTCATATGTCCATAAACAAAATGAATCACTTTAAAAAAGGACATTCCAATCCTTATGAGCCCTGATATCATCGCAACATCACTCAACACCTAAGTTTGGCTGAACTACTCCCTATATGACTATCCCATATCATCCTACCAATCCAAGAACATTGAACCATGACTTACTATATCCATACTAAAATATCTGAGAGGATTTGACATTATCAAGGTTATGTCAAATTTTCTTACCATTTGTCAAGGCTAGAATACAACACTCCATTCCCTAACCACTGGTATCCCACATCTCATGATTCCGAACCCCAGGGCATAAGGATAAAGCTTTATAATCAAGAGTTGAACTACTCTAGGGGGCCAAAACCCTTCCTGGATATCATTCCTCCCATACCCAACCTTGTCATCTAGATGTTTGAGTCTGTATGAATCTTTCATAGACCTTAAAAATAAGTGGATATCAACTTTTTCTTATCCATGATACTGATGCATAAGGTACCTAACTGACCAACTAAAGGTATCTCCTCATTGTAAGAAAGAACCTTCAATCCTTGTGTTCCCTAAAAACCACAGTACAACTTTACATCTTAGAATGTCATGAGACACACCTGAAATTTATTCCCCATCTCATATTCACAATGGAAAATTTTTTGTTATGGTTTTTATCACCCATACTCCAACTATACAAGAGATCCTAGTATCCCAAGTATTTTTCCCTTAACAGATATTACCTCCACAAATCCTGTATAGCCCATGGAAATGATACCCAACATCAAAAGACCATTTTCTTTACTATGTGCACATGCCTATATCTCTACCATATGAACCTATGATCATCAAAAAATGTGAAACTCTGTAAAAACAGATTTCAGATCCTCATGATCCTCATAAAAACCACGACAAAAACAATCCCCAAATAGTGTTCTAGTTCATTCCTGGCATGTCTTCACCATATCCTATGATCATAAATCAAGGTACTAGCTAATAGAACATAATAATTGAGGAATATTAGGTCCATGATATAAGAACCTTAACTAATGTAATATTAGGTCTGAGCTAAAAGACACCAAACTAAAGCAATATGAGGAATGAACAAGAAGACCCTAAATGTAAGTGATATTAAGTCCAAGATAAAATATCCTAAACTAAATTGATACTTATTCTTAGCTAAAACACTCTAAACTAAATCAATATTAGGTCTGAGATAAAAGAACCTAAACAATACTACCTCAAGGTCAAAGATAAAGACCCTAACATATTAAACATCAAGGTCCTAGAAAAAAGACTCTAAACTAAATTACTTCATGGTCTAAGATAAAATTCCATAAAACTATAGCAATATCCAGTCTGAGCTAAGAGACAATATACTAATGTGATATCATGTTCAAGATAAAAGACCATAATCTACAACATGTAAGCTCTTTAGACTACAAAATCCTACAAATCTGGCTACATGGACATATCGTGGTAGATCTACTCTATACAACAATATCATATTAAGTATAAGATAGTGAATTTTCCCTCTAGGACATGTATCTTACCTGTGAAATCCCTCTACCAAACAGGTGATCTCATGATAAATACAACAAATTTTCAATAGAGAGTCTCTTTTTTGCTGGCATTCATGAGTACTTCCTAAAATGAATCTTCTATGATTTAAATATTCCGATCCATGCATTCGAGTTTACTAGATGTTATGAATATGATAGATTGAGTTCATGATTCTCATAATATCAGAGAAACAAAATATCATTCATATCATGAATAAAAGGGAACTGGAAAACACATGTAAATTTCAACTAACCTATTTATTAATTCCATGAAAAAAATATGAATCCCCACTTATCAGAGCCTCTCTTATTAGTATATGAGCTCAAGGAAGGTTTAATTATTATGATTCCATCATATAATATTCTTAAATGAGCCCGTAATCTCTAAAATTCTCTTCTCTAAGGAATCCATTGATTTTGGTATTTGTTCAGTGGACTAAGTTTCTACCTTCACTGCCTATTGTAACTACTCATCCCGAGAAATGGATTCAACTCATACTTTTTCTAACATGTTAGGAAGTCCTTATTTCTCCATCATATCAGTTTTTTAATTTTTGGACTGTATGTTGAAATTGGTATAAATTTGTTTTAAGATGGTTGATCTTATAGTGAAGACACCCAATTTTAGATAGAAAATGGAAACTTTAAATCTTCCCACTATTGACTACATCCCAATAAGTTGATTCCTCTATTAAACATAAGGAGTATTCCTTCACAGCCTCATCTAAGTTCCACTTCATCAAAGAGGAGGCCTCAGTACCACCAACCCTCAATTTGAGGGCCCTATTCTATTCTCTAAGAGATACTACATCATTTACCTGATCATGAGTAGTGGAATAACTGAAACCCTTATAACAAAGGGTAGGAACCATAAATTGAACGTGACTCAACCAATCCTTCAAACCCTCCATGGAGGTCTCTGAAACTAAGGCCCAATACTCCCTCTGCATGTGTATCCTTATTAACTAATAGAATGATACAGACCTTTAACCTTTAATTAAACACATTTTGGGAATGGGGATATATGTCGAGACCCAGTCACTCATGGAATGAGTTGTAATTATGGTCATTTATTATAACACCCCAAGCTTCCACGGTGCGCTTCTCTTTGAATAATACAGTAGCGTGTGTTGTACGCAACTTCGAGTTCAACACACACCACAACCAATCAAACTAGCCATTATGAATGGTAATACCCAATTTTTGAAATTTTATAAATTTTATCTTTCAAAATGGGATTCATTTTTGGATTCGTAATATCGAAATTAGCATAGGGTGAATTTTTGGTACTTTTTTGATAACTTTCATATTTTGATGAATAGTGAAAATTACTAAATTTTAATTAAAAATAACTTTTTCAATCGAAATAATTAGAAGTGATAAATTATGAATTTGAGTGATTTTAAAGTATATTTAGATTATATTTTTACCATTTAATCCAATTTTGGTCATTGGACATAATTTCACATTTAAACTGGACATAAGCAGGTGCCAATCTTTTGATAGTTATTATTTCTTAAAAAATCGTGTTTTGTTTTGACAATGGGAATTAATTTTAAATTAATTTATGCCACTCCTTTTTTTGAATTTATAAAAATGGATTCCATATTTAGAATCATTAGGTCCAAATTCTGTAAGTAGGTAACTTTTATTTTTAGAAATTTTGAATAATTACTTTGGTAAATATTTTATTTACCATGGTTAAAGGGAAAATCCGATAAATAAGGGGAAAATAATATTATAATAATATTAAATTACCCTAAATCGTGTCCTAACCCTATTGTCTGATACATGTCCAACCATGGGAATCTTTGGGTCGATTTTGGGACCCTGTGGAGGCACTTGTAACTGATAATGACACTTTATATTAATTAAGTTAAAGTAAATACAAAAATGACATAAGCATATATCTTTTAGCAAAGAAAAATTTACATCAAAATATGTATGGTATATTTTTGACAATAAATATTAATTAGAAAGCTAAAATGATTTCCTATATAATGGGATTTTATTTATAATTTTTAGACATTGAATAATTAAAATTATTTATGACACAATAATGATGTAGTATTTTCCTTATTAATGAAAGAATCATATAATTGGTATTATAAATTCTAAAATAAATATAATTTGAATGTTTAGATGAGATCCAAAAATTTTATTGGTTAATATGACATGATAGAATTATTTAAATGAATTTTTTTCTAATTAATAATGTTGGTAAGACTTTAACAAAAATCATTTATTAAATACTGTCAAAATTGACATAAAAGAGTTTTTAAAGAAAATATTATATTATTAATTGATATTCTATTCCTAAAAATATAAGGCTCGGCCAAAGGACTTATATAATGATAGGTGCATCATTAATGAACCACTTGGGGTTCTCTTGGAAGTATATAGTATGTTTATTAACTATATAATCTAAAAATACAAAGATCCATGGTAAATGTAAAACTATTTAACTAAGAGTTAAATCTAAAAGTTAAGAATAATATAGTGACCCAAACCTGTATAAAACCTATTATTTGAGTGGTTTTCGACCCATTCCCATGTTATACTTTAAATAATTAATTTCTGAGCTATTATAAACGGAATATTATTTTATTATAAATTAATATTTCTAGCTTTTCCTATGGTGCCCCTCACCCCTTTTATAAAGTGGAACTTTGTCTTCTCTCTAATTCACACCTTAAAAGACTTCTGGATCGGCCAAACTCTGCCCAAATATTTTCTCAACTTCCCTCACTTAATCCTAGAGGCCTTATTTTGATCTTGAAGCCAACCTATGGATCCTTTTTGATCAAATCAAAAGGAAGAACCTAAAGAAGAGGTAATGATTTCACCACTCTCTTTCAAGTTCCATTCTTCTTACACTTATTCTTTCTTTGTTATTTCCATTCTAAAATAATAACTATAGTATATTCTATATACTGTGATGTTATTATAAATATAGTACAACCATATTCATTATTCTATCAATCCTTTGAATGACATGTCACCATACGTGCGTACGTACGACTTATCGTCTCTACGTCGTGGTGTAATTGTTATTCAAAACATTATTATTTGTATGGGTATGATAATGATGTGTAATTAATGTAAATAATAAATATAACATGATAATGATTTTTTTATATATGATATACTATCCAATTATAAATTATTTTAATATTAAGAGAATGATATTGTCACTCGTGCGTATGTACGGACAACCGTCTCCACGAACGCAATGAGATTCATTCCCCATCGTATCCATTCAAGAATAATTTTCATTTGATAGTTAAAAATAATTTTTAAAGACTTAATATCATCTTGGATATGTATAAGATACAACATATCCATAACAAACACATCTTACATAACAAATTATATAAAGGAAAATGAATCAGTTAACACCCAAAACAACAATAATACAAAGATATTATTAACAAAGTAGTGTTAAAATATCATATATGATATCATATTAATGTATATGATTCATGTATAATTTAATAAAAATTATTTCACCATTATAAAAGAGGTTAACCTACCCTCTACCAAGGAAAAGTACAAGGTAAGGTTTTATTTAACAATCTCTTCATTATCTGAGGTTGTTTATAAGATATTATCTACTGGGACCTCTTTATCATCCACATCCATGTTTCTAAAAAATGTATTTCAAATCATTCTTACTATTTTATAGACTATGCGTTAAAGTAATTTATACCCTTGTTGACTTTTTATAAGCTGTTTATAAAGGAATCTTTCAATCGTTTTCCAAACAAGGTCCTTTTTAAACTTTTTGATAAAATTAACGTAAGAATGTCTTTTTTTTAACTTATATGGCTGGTGTGGCTATTTTTTCCCTTATAAAATCATCGAACCATTCCTTACAAGATTATAATAATATTTTTAAAGTAAATGTTCTATTTTATAATTATGTGACTTTTAAATGATTTAAAAAACGACATTTCTCTCAAATAGTTTTGAATTCATCTATATCAACATCCTTTGATGGATTTTAATATTATTTGAAGTTGATTTATTATGATACAAAACTTCCATATTGTATTAAAGGTTTTGTGATATGTTTGACTATGGATATGTTATTTTTATACCATTCATGTTTTATGGATAAAGTATTGACATTTCTTATGCTAGTTTTAATACGAATGTTTATGTTATGTTTAAATCTATTCATATGAGGAATGCATTGGACATAATAAGTGACGGGTGGAGCCCTTTATATCTCCTCGATGCATCGGTAGGTCTCTTGAGACAAACTAGTGTCTTGGAACAAGGCCTTGACAAAATCTTTTTTGAAGTCTTGGCACAAGGCCTTGACTATGTGGTTATGATAGTCTTGCATTATGCATTCCATCATTACGAAAGTGGTTATTGATATTGGATGTGATTATTTGACTAGTAGAATATCCATGTAAATAAGTAAATGGCATTATTTCACTTTATTTTTGACATATTGTGTTGATGTTCAGGTTTAAAAGGATTTTGTTTTAGTTAAACACTGCCTTAAATGTTTATACTTATTTATGAAAGTTTCTGCTATATTGTTATCCTTACTAGGCATCTGAGCTCACCCTTTCCTATGTTTTATTTTTCCCAGGATATGAAGAATTATTTTATGAATTACCTAAAGGGATAGTATTAGGGGATATAAGTGTGGTCTATAGAGAAAATATGTTGTTGTAGTTTTTCACTTTAGGATGTAATTTAAACTACAAGAATGTATTTAGTGATTCCAAGGCTACTAAACTAATCAGTATTTCGAGACTTGATCTTTTGTGATCATGCCAATGTTATGTAATAATGCATTGACTCTGGTTAACTGGGGTCAGGGTGTTACAGTTGGTATTAGAGAAAGTTTAGTACAAACCTTGGAATCCAGACTTAGATAAACTCTGATTAAATCACATAGACCTAAGATGGACTTTGAGGAATAGTATAGAAGAGCTTCCTAGAATTTTGGTTTTTTAAATATTTTGTGAGTTTTCCGAGAAATACATCCTTGTCTAGATACGAGCAGGTAGAGGCATCTCTGGCACAGATGTACTTAGGGGTAAAACCCGAAAACACCGCTTTTAGCTAGACTCGAATAGGAACTGGTGCACGACAACGGGCCTTGATACACTCTTGGTTACGACACTCACAGGGGATATCCTTAGGATAATTATCATTTTCATTATAAACCATTATGAAGGATTTTTTAGTATATACTTCCTCAAAGAAAACATTTTTATTATTATGGATTATATCCATAAACTATTCAATTCATGTTATGTGTTTTACATGTTTGGATTTATGTATTGCGATTCAAAAACTAATCTAGTGTATGCCACTGTTTAGAAATGGAACCTAGTGGAAGAAATGGAAATTGTATCAATGCACGCACTCCATATAGGGATTACCATCCTACTCAATATAATTATAGTGGAGCTGGTGATGCAACTGGTGCTGACCAGCTAATCACCATACTGGGAAAACTCACTCAAGTTATGAATAATAACCTTACCCGTATGGAGTACCCAGATCCACAGAGTGGAGGATCAATGTTAGATCGCTTCATGAGGAAACAACCACCAACATTCAATGGGAGTACAAATCCATTAGTAGCTGAACAATGGATAAATTCCTTAGAGAAATATTTCATGCCTTGGGGAGTAGTAAAAGGGAAAAAGTTATCATGGAAGTTTACCACCTCACGGGAGATGCTGACCAATGGTGGTCATTGATTCAAAATACAAAGGAGGATGATGAAGTATTAAATATGGAATGGAGTGAGTTAAAAGATATTTTCTTAGAAAAATACTTTTCTCATGGCCATCGATCAGATATGGAAAGGCAATTTCAGAGTCTGAGACAAAAGTAGGATGAGAATTTCGCAAAGTATGAGGCTAACTGAACAAGGATAGCAAGGCATGCATCAGATTATATACATAACCCAAGAAGTAATATTGATCATTTTTTGATGGGTTAAATCCATTTCTCTGTCGAGCATTAGTCTCACAATCCTTCTTGTCATACGAAGATATTTTCTCGTGTACTATCAAGACAGAAAAGGAATTATTTAAGTCTTATGACTTTAAAGCAAAGCAAGAGACGAAGAGATATTCTGATCACTCTTGGAATGGAAATAAGGAGAAGAAGGGAAAATTTTAATATCAATCCTGCAATAAATGTGGGAAGAAACACCCTGGTACTTTCTTAAAGGGAATGGGAGTCTATTACAAGTGTGGTGAAAAAGGCCACCAAGATCGTGATTGCAAGGGGAAGAAAGAAGATACTGATGTTCAATGATACAATTGTAGGGACATGGGACATTATGAAAATGAATTTCCTAAGCGTCAGGGGAACTTACCTCAGAAAAGGCCAAGGGATCAAGGCCAAGCTTATGCTATCACTACTGCTGAGGTAGAAGCTCCGAAAGATGTGGTGGTAGATAATTTAATGGTTTCCTCAAGTTTAGAAAATGCTTTATTTGATTCTGGATCATCACATTGTTTCATATCATCCCAGTTTTATAAAAAATTAGATATTTCTAATTTGATTTAACAAGGGAGTTGTCAGTTAAAACTCCTGTGGGAAGTATCATTGATACAATGTTCTATGAATCAGTTCCCATTAGAGAATATAAATGTACTTTATCTGCTAATATCATCGTCATACCCATGATTGAATTTGATATAATCCTCGGTATGGATTGGATTTTGGACCATGATGCAAAGATTTATTGTAAGAAGAAAGAGGTTACAATTTTTGATGATGATGATAAAGAACACCTTATCTTTAGAGAAGAATCATCGGCACCTTTATTCTTATCTATATTCACCCCCAGTAGCTCAACTAAATTTAATTATTAGGGAGGAATAGAATGAAATAACTATGGGTGAGGAAAGGATTGTTAAAATACCAGATGTACCTATTGTGAAAGAATATGTAGATGTGTTTCCGGAAGATTTACCTGGACATCCTCCAGAATAAGAAATTGAGTTTTCCATTGATTTAATTGTTGGTTCAAGGCCTATTTCAAAGTCCCCTTATAGAATGTCCACTGTGGAATTAGTTGAACTAAAGAAACTACTAGAGGAATTGAGTAATAAGGGATTTATTCTCCCTATTGTTTCTCCTTGGGAAGACCCTATCCTTTTTATTAAGAAGAAATATGGATCTATGAGGTTATGTTTCAACTACAGGGAAATGAATGCTATAAAAATAAATAACAAGTATCCCCTTCCTTGAATTGATGGTTTATTTGACCAACTAAATGGAGCTGAATAGTTTTCAAAAATTGACCTTAAATCTGGATACCATCAGTTGTGTGTGAAGAAGGAAGACATTCTGAAGATATCATTTCGAACCAGGTACAGGCATTACGAGTTTACAGTAATGCCTTTTGGATTGACTAATGCACCCTCTGTATTCGTGGATCTAATGACCAAATTTTTCAAGGAATGTCTCTATGATTTTGTAGTGGTATTTATTGATGATATCTTGGTATACTCCAAAAGCTACGAAGATCATGAAAATCACTTGCGCATTATCCTGAAGACACTTAGAAGACATGAATTATATGGGAAGTTTAGAAAGTGTGAATTCTGGGTTCAGGAGATTTCATGTCTTGTCCATATTGTCTCTAAAGATGGAATTTCCATTGATCCTTCTAAGGCCAAGGCAGTACAAGAATGGCCAACACCGACGAGTATAATTTAGGTACACAGTTTTATTGGTTTAGAAGGTTATTATCGGCGTTTTGTCCGGAATTTTGCCCGATTGGATAACCCGTTAACGAAGCTCACACGTAAAGGGGTTAAATTTATTTGGACAAAAGAATGTGAATAATGTTTTGAAGAACTGAAGAGAAGATAAGTCAATTCTCCAATAATGACTCTACCATCGGGGAATGATGGGTTTGTTATTTATAGTGATGCTTCAAAGAAAGGACTTAGTTGTTTCCTTATGCGGAAAGATAGGGTTATTGCCTATGCATCACGACAGCTGAAAATTCATGAGAAAAAATATCCTACTAATGATCTTGATTTAGATGTTGTAATCTTTTCATTGAAGATATGGAGACATTATCTCTATGGTGAAAAATGTGTGATATATACTGATCACAAGAGTTTGAAGTATATTTTCTCACAGAAAGAACTCAACATGAGGCAAAGGCGATGGCTTAAACTACTCAAGGATTATGATTGCACGATACACTACCACCCGGGGATGGAAAATAAGGTGGAAGATTCTTTGATTAGAAAAGATCATGGAGTTTCGAACAAAATGAGAGTTGAAAGTGATCCAGTTTTCAAGGATCTAGTAAAGTTGGATATGGGAAAAACCATGGAAGGTGAAACATCAATACTTTTTCAAATGGTTTACAAACCATATTTACTAGAAAAGATAATGAATTATCAGACCGATGAGGAAGAGTTTAAAGAGAATATTAAAGCTGTGAATGAGGGGATATTGAGTGACTTTGTGTAGGAAGATGGAATTTTGAAATTTGGGAAGAGAATTTGTGTTCGCAATATACCTGATCTAAAATGGGAATTGTTGGACGATGATCATAGTTCCAATTTCTATATGCACCCTGGGAGCACCAAAATTTATAGAGATTTGATGTAACATTTTTGGTGGGAAAACATGAAGAGGGAGATTGCTGATTTTGTGTCAAGATGTATGGTTTTTCAACAAGTAAAAGCTGGAAGACAATAGCCTGGAGGATTCATGCATCCTCTTCCCATACCTGAGTTGAAATGGGATAATATAACGATGGACTTTATCATGGGACTACCAATGACTCCTAGAAGGAACGATGCAATATGGGTCATTGTTGATCATCTTACGAAGTCAGCATATTTTCTAGATATAAGGGAAGATTTACCACTTGAACGTATAGCAAGACTATATATTAATGAAGTTGTGAGACTTCATGGAGTACCCCTATTGATTGTTTCTGATCGTGATCCACGTTTTACATAAAGATTCAGGAAAAGTCTTCATAAATCCCTAGATACGGAACTTTATTTGAGCACTTCCTACCACCCCCAAACTGATGGACAATTAGAATGGACTATTCAAACATTAGAAGACATGTTGTGATCATGCTCACATGACTTTCAATGTATGTGGGATCAATATTTACCTCTGGTAAAATTTTCCGATAACAATAGCTTCCATTCAAGTATTCGGATGGCACCATGTGAAGTGTTATATGGAAAGAGATGTCACACAACAACCTATTGGGATGATGTTAGTGAAAGAAAACTCGTAGGCCCATAACTGGTGGAGGAAACTATCGAAAAGATGAAGGTAATCCAAAACCACATCAAAGAATCTCAAAGTAGGCAGAAGATCTATGTTGACAAACGAAGGAAGGATTTCAAGATTCATGTAGGAGATCATGTTTTCTTGAAGGTATGCCCATGGAAGGGAGTTATACGTTTCGATAAGAAAGGTAAATTGAGTCCCAGGTACATCGGACCTTTCAAATTTCTAGAACAAATTGGGGTTGTAGCTTATCATTTGGAAATGTTTCCAAATCTCTACAAAGTTCACGATGTGTTCCACGTATCACTATTGAGAAAATACATGCATGACCCAACGCATGTACTCACCTATGAGGAAGTAGAACTGGAACCCGATCTGTCTTATTGTGAAGATACCATCATGATTCTCGATACTAGAGAACAAGTGCTGAGAAATTGAACGACTCGTATGGTAAAAGTTCTATGGATAAACCATAAGATGGAAGAGGCAACGTGGGAACCCGAGGAAATTATGAAATAGAACCACCCGTGTCTTTTTATGCAGTAATATTCTAGAAATTTCGAGGAAGAAATTATTTTAAAGAGTGGATAATGTAAAACCCCAAACTTCCACGGTACGCTTCTCTTTGAATAATACAGTAGCGTGTGTTGTATGCTACTTCGAGTTCTAACACACACCACAACCAATCAAACTAGCCGTTATGAAATTTAATACCCACTTTTTGAAACTTTATAAATTTTATCTTTCAAAATGGACTTAATTTTTGGATTCTGAGTATCAAAATTATCTTTGGGTAAATTTTTTGTACTTTTCTGATAACATTCATATTTTGATGAATAGTGAAAATTACTAAATTTTAATTAAAAACAAATTTTTTAATCGAAATAATTAATAGTGATAAATTATGAATTTGAGTGATTTTAAAGTATAATTAGATTATATTTTTACCGTTATTACAGTTTTGTTCATTGGACATAATTTCACATTTAAACTAGACATAAGCAAGTATCAATCTTTTGATAGTTATTATTTCTTAAAAACACGCTTTTTGTTTTGACAACCGGAATTAATTTTTAATTAATTTCTACCACTTATGTGTTTTAAATTTAGAAAAATGGATTTCATATTTAGAATCAGGATGTCCAAATTGTGTAAATATGTAACTTTTTTTTAGACGTTTTGATTAATTACTTCGGTATATATTTTATTTACCATGGTTAAAGGGTAAATCCGGTAAAAAAGGGTAAAAAATAGTATTATAATAATATTAAATTACCTTAACACGTGTCCTAACCCTATTTCCTGATACATGTCCAACCATGGGAATATTTTGGTCGATTTTGGGACCCCATGGAGCCACTTGTAAGTGATAATGACACCTTATATTAATTAAGTTAAAGTAAATACAAAAATGACATAAGCATATATCTTTTAGAAAAACAATTTTTACATAAGGTTATGTATGTTATATTATCGAATATAAATATTCATTAGAAATTTAAAAATATTTCCTACATAATGGGATTTTATTTATAATTTTTAGACATTGAATAATTAAATTTATTTATGACACAACAATGACGGAGTATTTTCCTTATTAATGAAAGAATCAAATAATTAGTATTATAAATGTTAAAATAAATATAATTTGAAAGTTTTGATGACATACACGAATTTTATTGGTTAATGTAACATTTTAGGATTACTTTAATAAATTTTTTTCGAATTAATAAAGTTTTTAAGACTTTAAAAAAAATCAATTATTAAATAGTGTCAAAATTGACATAAAAGAGTTTTTAAAGAAAATATTATATTATTAATTGATATTCTATTCTTAAAAATATAAGGCTCATCCAAAAGACTTATATAATGATAGGTGCATCATTAATGAACCACTTGGGGTTCTCTTAAAATTATATATTATGTTTATTAACTCTATAATATAAAAATACAAAGAGACATGGTAAATGTAAAACTATTTAACTAAGAGTTAAATCTAAATGTTAAGTATAATATAGTGACTCAAACCTGTATAAAACCTATTTTTTGAGTGGTTTTCAACCCATACCCACATTATCCTATAAATAATCCATTTTTGAGCCATTATAAACCGAAAATTATTTTATTATAAAATAAAATATTTAGCTTTTCTTAAGGAGTACTGCACCCCTCTTATAAAAGGGCACTCCCCATTCTCTTTAATTAAAACCTTGAATGCCTTTTGGATCAGCCAAATCCTACACATATATTCTGTAAACTTCCCTCACTTCAACCTAGAGGCCTTATTTTGATCATAAATCCAACCTAATGACCCCTTTTGATCAAATCAAAAGGAAGAACCCGAAGAAGAGGTAATGATTTCACCACCCTCTTTCAAGTTACTTTCTTCTTCCACATCTTCTTTCTTTGTTATTTACAATCTAAAATAATAAATACAGTATCTTCTACATATTGTGATGTTATTATAAATATGGTACAACCATATTCATTATTCTATCCATCCTCTGAATTACATGTCACCATACATGCGTACGTAAGGCTTATTGTCTCCACGTCGTGGTGTAATTGTTACTTAAAACATTATTATTTGGATGGGTATGATAATGATGTGTAATTGATGTAAATAATAAATATTACATGATAATGATTCTGTATATAAGATATACCATCCAATTATATATTATTTTAATATCAAAAGAATGATATTATCGCTCGTGCGTACGTATGGACTACCGTCTCCACGAACGCAATGAGATTCATTCCCCATCGTATCCATTCAAAAATAATTTTCATTTTATGGTTAAAAATAATTTTTGAAGACTTAATATCATTCTAGATATGAATAATATATAACCTATCAATAACAAACACAGCTTACGTAGTAAATCATAAAAAGGAAAATGAATCAGTTAACACTCGAAACAACGATAATACAAAGATATTATTAACCAATCAATGTTAAAAGATCATATATGATATCATATTAATGTATATGATTATTTTATAATTTAATAACAATTATTTCACCATTATAAAGGTGGTTAACCTACCATAAACCAAGTGAAATTTTAAGGTAATGGTTTATTTAACAATCTCTTCATTATCCAAGGTTGTTTATATAATTATCTACTGGGACCTCTTTATCATCCACATCCATGTTTCTTAAAAATGTATTTCAAATAATTCTTACTATTTTATAGACTATGGGTTAAACAAATTTATACACTTTTTGACTTTTTATAAGATGTTTATAAAGGAATATTTTTGTCATTTTCTAAACAAGGTCCTTTTTAACCTCTTCGACAAACTTAAGGTAAGAATGTCTTTTTTTAACTTATATGGTCGGTGCTGCTATTTTCTTCTATTATAAAATCATCGAAGCAATCCTTACAATCTTATAAAAATATTTTCAAAGTAAATGTTTTCTTTTATAATTATGTGACTTTTAAATTATTTCAAAAAAAAGATATATTTCTCTCAAATAGTTTTGATTTCATCTATGTCAACATCCTTTGTTGGATTATATGCTTATTTGAAGTTGATTTATTGTGATAAAAAACGTCCATATTGTATTGAAGGTTTTGTGATATGTTTGACTATGGATGTGTTATTTTTATACCATTCATGGTTTATGGATAAAATATTGACAATTCATATGCTAGTTTTAATACGAATGTTTATGTTATATTTAAACCTATTCATATGACGAATTCATGGGACTTAATAAGTCACAGGTGGAGCCCGCTATAGCTCCTCGATGCATCAATAGGTCTCGTGAGACAAACTAGTGTCTTGGAACAAGGTCTTGACAAAATATTATTTATAGTCTTGGTAGAAGTCCTTGACTATGTTGTTATGATAGTCGGGAATTATGCATTCCATCATTATGATAGTGGTTATTAATATTGCATGTGATTATTAGACAAGTACAATATGAATGTGAATATGTAAATGGAATTATTTCATTTTATTTCTACCATTTTATGCTGAAGTTAAAGTTTAAAAGACTTTTTTTTAGTTATACATTGTCTTAAATGTTTATACTTATTTGTGAAAGTTTCCTCTATATTATTATCCTTACTGGGCATCTGATCTCACCAATTCCTATGTTTTATTTTTCCCATGATGTGAAGAAGTATTTTATTAATGACCTAAAGGGATAGTATGAGGGGATATGAGTGTGGACTATGGAGACAATATTTTATTGTAGTTTTTCACTTTATGATGTAATGTAAACTTTAAGAATTTATTTAGTGATTCCAAGGCTACTAAACTAATTATTCTTTCAATACTTGGTCTTTTGTGATCATGTCAATGTTATGTAATAATGCACCGACTATGGGTAACTGGGGTCGGGGTGTTACATTTATTATTAGGGAAGAGAACCATCCTTTGTATTAGAAGATCCAATTATAAGAAACCCCAGGGGAGAAGGCACTAAGGCCCCCAAACTTTGGGGTGAAGAAACTGTAGTAAAAGGAATAAGGTCACATCAGTTACATGAGGAATAATGTAGTATAACGATTTAATAAAAAATATAACTAAGGATAGAAACATGCATTTATTGGTCACATAAATATATACATATGTTTCCCCAACCTCATCATTAGGGGAAGAACCAACTCGTTCATGTGATGAGTGACTTCACTTCACTTCTGGTGATTTTTCAGATGAAATACTCAGCCTACCATCCTTGGGGACTATAGGAGAATTTTTTTAATATCAATTGATATGACACAAAAAAACAAAGTGTCCAGTCATGAAGAGGTATTCACATTCTTTAAAACTTGCTTCCATTAGAGATAATACAGTAGAAGAATAACTACCTATGTTAGCATCCCCCAAAAGAGCATCTGCTCACACCAAATCAAAGAGTACAATCACTGAAACTTCAGTAGTAGGCAACCGACTTGATTGAATAGGAATTTCAACTACCTCTGCTTCTCAACATGTCTATCCCAATAGAAAATGGTCTTCCAGAAAAACCAGGTGCTCACTCGTATCCCCAGAAGCATACACATTCTTTTATAAGAGAAAATTGTAACACCCTAAGAAATTAAAAATAGAAATTTATTTTAAGTAAGGGTTTATTTAATATTTATAATTCAAATTTTACCATTTGTTTGAAATAAATAAAATATGACAGTGATGATTTGTTTTAAAAAATTTATAATAATTAAGGTTAAAACATTTTTATATGAAAACTATTATTATTATTACAGTATATTTTATAAATATATGAAAAATATATTATGTTATCGTTTTATAAAATTTGAAAATTATAAATATATAAAATTATTTTATTAAAAAACACACCGTTATGTGTTTTAAAAATAAAACATGTTTTTAATTATTATTTGTATATAAAAACAAATTTATATATATATATATATATATATTTATATATATAATTTTGAAATTTGTTTAATGTATATATTTATATTAATATAAAATCAAAACTAATATTTATATATGTGTATATATATATATAAGCTAAACAATTTGTTTTTTTAATGATGATTTGAATATGTTAAAAATGGTTTTGTATTTGACAGAAAAATGAATTTATTTTAATAAAAAAACATTACATTTGTTTTTATAAAATGATATGATTTGTTTTAATAAAAAGAGGTTGTAACATGTCCAAAAAATAAGAATAAAATGATTTTTATTTTCAATTGATGAAAAAATATAAAAAAATTAAAGATATGTGAGGATTAATCCAAAAAATAATATTATAATATATTACAATGACAAAAAATTAAATAACTTGAAAGAAAAAAAGAAGAATAATATTGATTGATGAATAAATAATATATAATATAAAAGTAATCATGACATATAAAAAGTAAAAGATAATAATGAGATATAAATCAATCACTGGTGAAACGTCCCTTATAAAAAATGATATACGAGGATTAAAAAAAGATATGTTTTTTAAATTAGAATGTTAAAACAAATGAATAATGAAAAATTGGAAGATATAAAAATTAATCACATTGTGTTTGTGTGTGGGGTGAAGTCCAAATTAGAATTGTTTTTTTTAATTCTAAAACACCTACATAGAATAGGAATCATAATATAATTATATAATACAAGTTAATGTCAAATAATAATTAATTAATTAAAATCATGTGAATGGATAGAAAAACATTTAGGATTCTTCTACAAGCCTCATAAAATTTTATAGAAACCCCTCTTTGTACACACAATTCTACTGGAACCTCACTCTGCGAAGCCCACTCTAGCCCACAACCCCTCTTTCGTTCTAAATCAAGTAAAGGTTTTATTTATTTTTGATTATTTACTTTTCAAAGAAACAAATATATATATATATATATATATATATATAATTATGTAAGATCATATCTTTCTAATTGAAATCACATATATGATAAATTTTCATGATTTGAATGATTTTTTTCTAACTTTTATCGATGTAAGGGGTTTTATTATTTTCATTTGGTTAATGAACATATATATATATATATCCATATATTTTAATCCATGTTACATATATGACAAGTCTTCTTGTTTTAAATGATATTTCCCCAAAAATATTATAGTTTTAAGGGTATGATTTTGATTCTCAAGTAATGATCTTTAAAAAATAATTTATATATGTGTATATACAAGTGTATATACACATATATAGCTCAATATTTTCAATTCATAAATATATAAACTTGATAAGGGTTTATTTTGTCTTAAACCATATTTCTAAAACTTATGTGAATATGAGAAAGTCTTAGTTTTAAAATTGATACAAGGTTGATGTTTATATATATATCTGTGTGTGTGTGTGTGTGTGAATATACACATATATAACAACTACTTGAATTATATGTACATATAAGTAGGTTGTTATTTTCAAATATTAATTTCTAAAATTTACAAATTCAAGAGTTTCATGTTATTAAATCACATACATGTAAACATATATGTGTGTCTATAAATATATATATATAAATGTATACACATGTATATGAATATAAATATGAACACCAAAAGAATAGTTTTTCATTCTCATTTAATTAGGGATGGTATTTCTCAACCACTGGCTTTTGTTTAATAATCTATATAAATTTAAACTCCTTTATTCACCATGTTTACATATTTTCATGTGATAAATCTTATCATTTTATGTTGATAAAGTTATTATTTTATGTTTTTTTCTACTTATACATACCCCGGAATTTCATTCATGGATAGATATGGCCATTATCTAGATTTTTTGTGATATTCAATGAATTTTGAGACTATGCACGCACTTATTTTTCATGCAATTATAGTTTTTAAAAGGAAAAATTATTTCATATATAGGGATCTCCTCAAGATATTTCAAAAATCGTTTTCAAGAAAATATTATCACATGTTATAAGTAATGTTATTTTCCAAGAAAGAAAATAATTATATTTATGGTGTTTTGGAAATGATTTGGGTTTTAACTGAGAAAGGAGGGTCCAGGGAAAATGTTTTAATTAGAACTAGAACTAGTTACGATAAATTATATGATATGGGGAGTGAACACATAAGATTAAGGTTACTTGGTTCTACATGATTTATGTCTAGTGTCCACATGTATGGTTTTTATTTATGGACTACCAAGTATCTAGGAAAATCCAACCCAAAAAACTTTTATTTTTAATAGGGTAATTCCCAATTGATTTTATAAATTTAACAATTTTATGAAATCTATTTCTCAAAAATTTTATGGATATTTCAATGAAATGTATTTAATATTATCATACCAATGATTATTTCAAGTAATATATATTATTTAAAGGATCATCATAAATGTTTTCAAAACCCCCTTACTTGGTATTTTATGCTCACCTGGTGTATTAAAATTATTCTTACAGGTTTAGTAGTCCTGCAATGATGAATTTCTAAAATGGGAGTAGTGAATTGATGATTCATTGTTTAGGTATTTCTAAATTTTGTATTTTTATATTTTAAACTATTTGTATATTAAAATTCCCCAAAACATGGACGGGTAAAGATCCTCATTTATGTAATATGTTGTTTAATTTTTCAATTTATTTTTATAAAAATAATTACACAAAATATTTTAGCACCAGATCCAAACAACTGGGGTCGAGGTGTTATAATATCTATGAGGAACTGCACATTTTTTATAGATTAGAATGTACTACTAGAATGATCCAAGATAAAATGAGAGTGAAATGCCACAATTACTTGAAAATTTTAGAGGATAAGGATCCAAAAATACAGATCACTTTATTTTATTATTCTTCATCCCTTCTAAGGAAGGCCCCCTATAGTTGATAAAGTTGAAAGTGTTGGTTTAGATGTGGGAATTTCTGCCCTCATCTGATATTATTGGCCTGAGGACCTATCATCATTAGTTTCTCGGAAACCAAAAACTTTTCACCCATAATCGTATAAAGAGGAGTATATTCAGGTGATGGCAGGACTAGATGGTATTCAATATCCTTTCACTATGTCAACATATATAAAGGACATTGACATGGTTTCAAAGTCACTATGACCCCTTAGTAACCATAGTAAGGTCGGACTTACCGCTTCCTTAATGACTGGGTAACCCTATTTGTCCATAGCTATTTGATGTGTGATTGAGACAACAACTTGGTGAACCAATTGGGAGAAAAATATATTGCCTTTGACACTCTCCAAAGTTGTGTAAAGATTTCGAATAAAGGCCTTAACCTCCTCACAGTGTACTTTAAGGGTGATTCCATGAGGGGTAGAGAAATAAGAAAAACGTTTCAAAAGAACCTATGAGAAATCCAATAAACCCCAAAGGTCATACTCTAAACTCTACTCCTTCTGATCATCCCACTGTTGAAATTTGTAGGGAATAATAACTATGAGATTTTCTCACCCGATATTACTATTTTTTATAGTCGTGTCATTATGTGCTTCTTCTATCAATGGTAAGTGTCCAAATTCTTTTTGAGGTTCTTCTGAGGCCTTCGACCCTTTAAAAGATAGATTTTTTCTAGGACTGTTATTTTAATTAATATACATTCATTTGAAATCCTTTCTTAACAAATTTGATAATTTTATGCTTGGATATGAGTGAATCCAAACATCCACATAACCATGTGACAAGTTGATTGTTGCATTATGAGGATGAAGGTATAACTCCACACCAGTCTCTTCCCTGGTAAACATTATCTAGAACTAGAAATGTTTCACTAGGTTCTCCTAGGTTCTAATAAAAAGAGAGTTAGGACACTTTTATTGGACATATAAGAACTGGTTACTTAACCTGTACAACGTATACTGTAACGAACCAAACTTCCATTAATGGAAATTCTTATTGATCTAATTAAATATCTTATTATGTTTATATGAAATGTGGGCTTATTTGGTTTTATGTTTTGGATTTTAAAATGCTTTTAATAATTGTGACCGTTGCTAATATAGTCATTGAATAGTGACCACATGATTATTATAAATATAGGGATTTAACAAATCCAATTTACTCAGACAAAGGAAGCGATGGCCTCATCCAATAGACTTTCCCCATATGAAGCCCATTTTTCAGAGCTTGGAAAGGAGGTAGTTTCATTGGGCTTTTCTCTTGATCAAGCCCTATCCAATCTTGAATACGTTATGTTTGAGCAAAACCACCTATGAGGGAAGTGGAAGTTGATAGAGATTACCACCAGAGCGATGTTATCTGAGCCACCCCAATAGTCATTCACCACCGCGCACCTTACCCTTTGGTATTATGTGGGTGTTATAAGGGGTTATGTAATAAGACCTTAGATATATAAATATGTGCATTATTTTTGTATATAATAAGGAATATACATTCATTTTCTTATTGTTACTTTGTAAATAGTTTTTAAAGTGATAATAGTATTTTTATTTAATATTAAACTAAGAAATATATTTTGATGAATTAATGGACTTTTGAATTAAATAATATTTTAATAAAATGTTATTATTATTATTATTATACATTATATTAAATATAAATGATCATATAATTTTATGAATGCAATTGTAATTTTTATTATGGATTGAAAGCTGATTTGGTCAAAACCGATAAATTTTCAATAAATGTCGGTTTCTATTTTAAAAGAAAAAAATTCACATATTTAGAAAATTATTTAGATTAAATTAATATTATTTATGGAATCAGGATATCAAAATTATCCAACAGTGATTTTTTCATAATTTTCTAAGACAGTCTAATTTTTGGCTAAAAATTAAATATTGTTTAAATATATAAGTGTTTTAGGACATCATAATGACCCAATAGTGATGTAATGAAGTACTATAAATGATATTTTCATCCAATATATGTTTTAACATTAAGATAATGTGATTTTGGGTTTGTTTTATTTATTTTAAAAATCCTTAGTGGGCCTCCAAGACTTATAAAACATTTTATCTTTTTAAATTATTTTCCTTGAGAGTGTGACTCACCTCCAAATAAGAAACCCTATTATTTTTTGAAGTTCGACAATTGGCCTTATAAAATGTTGTTTTAAACACCCCTTTGGAAAAAATAGGGGTAAAACCCATGGGTTGGTTTGTGATTTTGATTAGTTTAATGTGAGGTGTCCCAAACCTAAATAATAAATAATTCCTTCTCCTTTCCTATATAAACCCATCCAATCACCCACTTCCTCTTCACTCAAAGATTTTGGAGTACATACAAACTCTGCCCTCCTCTCTCTAGAATCCTTCCATGTCACCCCAATCTCCCAATAATCCTCTCTCAAGCCCCTCCCAAGCCTTTGGGATCACACTTCAAAGTAAGGGATCTCTTCATTTCTCATTTTTTCCAATTTTCATTAACTTGTTATGCCCTTTTTTCAATTACAAGTGTTGGGGTATGATTTCTCACCTCCCCCAATACATCCCTCTTTATGTTTGGATGATGGGATACCACTTTCTCTATCATTTATGCATCCCATGTACACCCGTTACCATGCTGAAATTCTGTGTGGGATTTATCTCTCCTCATTTACATCTAAGTAATTCTTTTGTATTATGCATCTAAATTCCATTACATTTTTAGGAAAATGTATCTATATGATCCACATTATTATATATTTAATTTAAATATGATGATACAACCCTATCTCCCTCATCAACTTTTTTTATGAGTTCTTATTTCACGATGTTATGCTGTCGAAATTGCAATACGATTTTCCAAGCCATTGTCATTATGTAGTGAATACCATTCCCATTTCTCAATAAAGGGTATTCTCCATTATGCACATTTAATTATTGATTATAAAAGATTCATGTATTTATTCCACATCCTTTTATCATGGAATAAATGATGATTTATTGATTCCATGTTGTATGATATTTGTGGCGCACTTATTCATGAAATAAAATGTTTAAGAAGGGTGTGCCCTAAATGCGCTCCAATGCATTGGGTAAAGTATAGTATCATGATATGTCATGTGCAATGAGTATTGACTCATGATAATTCAATTACAATGATGGGTTACTCGTGATTCATGTTCAATGAGGGTTTACACATGCTCCATGTGCAATGATCCTTGGCTCATGCTAATTCCATGTTAAGTGTTGTTTCCACATTTCCATGTTATGATTATCATGATTTATCATGCCTTTATGTTTATGTTTTTCTTGTGCTCCATTGATATTCCTATTGACTGGAATGTATTTATTTCCTCATGTTATTCCATTTTTATTCCCTTACTAGGCTTTATAGCTCACCCTTTTCTTATGCATGTCCTCATGTTATCCCATGCAAAGCTAAGTATGAGGGAATGTAGTGGTCATGTAAAGGTTGTTTTCATTAAGATGTTGTGTTTTATGTTTTAAGTTGTTATGTAATGTTACAAATACCCATATACACTAGTTTTATCAGTCTTACCTATTGTATCAAGTGAAGAGTTTATGTAATAAATCATGTTTATGTGTGTAATAATGAACAGTGTTGTTATTGTTGGTATCAGATGATAGGTTAAGTTATTTTTGGGATTAGGATTAGAAAACCCTAGTGAATCCTTAGAGGCAAGATTTAGTATAATAAAAACATCCCTAAGATTTCGTGATTATTGAGTAAGTGGTTTATAATGAAAATATATCCCTATCTAGATACGAGAAGGTAGAGGTGGCTCTGGCACAGATGTATCCAAGGGGTGAAACCCAAAAACACTACATTGAGCTAGACACGAATGGGAACTGGTGCACAAAAATGGGCCTTGATACACTCTTGGTTACGAAAATACTAGGGGATATGCATTGTTAAATTTACAAGATTAGTAGGAACCATTCTTATGGGACTAGAAAATATTCCCTAAAGTTGATCATGGATAACATAGATTGAAGACAATAGATTCATAACTTAAGGAAATTAAATCTATTTATAATTCATCTGTTTTTTGTCTTTGGATTACCCTTTATGTGTTACCCATAACAATCCTTTTATTACAGCCAATGGATGGTAATAGGAGGTCTCGGTCTAACAACCAAACTTAAGATCAATGAGATGATTGTTCTAATGAGATCCCCAATCCGATGGGAGAGAGAATTGCAAACTTTGTCACAATACTCTCTCAGTTAACTCTATCTTTGAATAGTAACATGGGTCAAGAGGAATGTTCAACACCCCCCCCCAAGAAAGAACAAGTTGCTATCGAGACTTTCATGAGACAAAGGCCTCCTACTTTTAATGGATCATCTGATCCCTCAATCGTCAAACAACAGATCAACTCCATTGAAAAGATCTTCTTTATCCTTTAATATTCAAAACAAGAGAATGTTCTCCTGGATGCTTATCATATGGAGGGTGAATCTGATCAATGGTGGAGATTGATCAATAATTCAAATCCTGAGGAGGATATTGATGTGTTGGAATGGAAGGATTTCCAGAAGATGTTTTTCAATAAATATTTTCCGCGCACCCTCTGACTTAAGATGGAAAGGGACTTCCTTCCATCAAGAAAAAAGATGACGAATTTGTCATAGCATACAAGGAAAACTTCCCAAGTATTGAAATATACACTTATGGCTTTGTTGTTACCCCCAAATTCAATGTTGACCGCTTCTTTGGTGGGCTGAAACCTAGCCAGCGGAAAGCACTGGCAATCAGTGACTTCGACAGCTATGAGTAAATTGTCTGATGTGCCCTCAAGGTCAAAATGGTGATCGGAAGAACTCAGGGGTATCATGGGGATAAGAACCATAAGGTGGACTTCAATCCTGAATTTATGATTGATAAATCCAATGGTGCTAAGAATATCTAGTACTCCACTTGCCAATGGGGTGGAAATAAACACCCTAGAAATTGCTTGAAGGTGACAAAGAAATACTTTAGGTGTGGAAGAGATGGTAACCTAGCCATTAACTGCTAACAAGAAAAATTTGTGGATGTGATAAAGGAGAGGAACATTCCATTCGAATCTCAATGCATTGTTCATTGCATCAATGGAAAAGAACCAAGGCATCTTGCAAATCAGTGCCATATGCCAAGGGTTTTGGGGAGCAACCAATAACCTCCAAGGCAGCAAGGGAGAGATTTTTCCATCACTACCACCGAATTGAACCCCGATAATGAAGTGGTGACAGTTACTCTAGTTATTCATTCAATATTAGAGAATATACTTTTTTATTTAGGTTATACACATTCTTTTATATCTATAAAGTTTAGTAGAGCAATCCAAACACCAGCATAAATCAGGTAAGTAAAGATGTCGGTGAGTACGGAAAATGGAAAAATCATTTCATCCCATGAATATAACTCCTCCCCTATCATAATCTGTGGATTGAAATTTCGGGGAAAACTCTTCATACTCCCTTTTGTGAAATTTTATGAAATTATTGGCATGGATTGCATTTCATTATATAGAGCCAACATAAATTTCAGTGATATGGAAATCACTCTCTATGTGGAGAATTGACCCCCGATTCTATACAAGTGCAAGGAGGAGGATGATTCTTCTATAGCTCCATCATCTCAAGAGTGGATATTAATTCCCTATGATTATGCATATCTGGCTCAAATGATTGAGTCTAAGGAGGCAACAATCCTTGAATACATGCCTATTGTGAGGTAATTCACTAAAGTGTTTCACAAGGAATTTCCTAGACTTCCTCCAAAAAGAGATGTTTAATTTCCAAATGATAATATACCTGGGGCATGACCAATATAAAATAATCCATATAAAATAGTAGTTGTAAAGCTTGAGTAGCTGAAGAAACAACTATAGGAGAATCTAGATAAAGGGTTAATACACCCAAGTGCTTCACCATGGGGTGCACTAGTCCTCTTCATCCAGAAGAAGGATGGGTCAATGTGCCTTTTCATCGATTGTCGTGAGATTAACAAAATCATGATAAAGAACAAGTATCCTCTCCCATGAATTGATGACTTGTTCGATCAGATACATGGAGCACAATAATTCTCTAAGGTAGATTTGTGGTCGGGATATTATCAAGTAAGGGTAAAGAAGGAAGATATCCCCAAGACTGCTTTTCATACAAGGTATGGGCACTACGAATTCATAGTAATGCCTTTTGGACACCCTAATGCTCCAGCAATCTTGATGGACTTTATGAATAGAGTCTTTAGAGATTACCATGAAAAATTTGTGGTAGTCTTTATTGATGATATTCTAATATACTCCAAAACCAAGGAGGATCATGAGGACCATTTAAGAACTGTACAAGAGACCTTGTGAAAGGAGAAGGTCTATGAAAAGTACAACAACTGTGAGTTCTGGTAGAAGGAGGTCTCATTATTGGGCCATATCATCACAAGAAATGGGATATCTGTGGATCCCTCCAAGGCAGCTACAATAGAGAGATGTCTGAGGCCAACATCAGTAACAGACATCCATAGATTCTTGGGGTTAGCTGGATATTATTGACGATTTGTGAGAAATTTCTCACAATTGTTCAACCCTATTACCAAGATAACTCGAAAGGGAGTGAAGTTTTCATGGATTTATGAATGTGAAGAAAGCTTCAAGGATTTGAAAAGGAATATTATAACTAGACCCGGTCTCACTTTACTTACAAGTGGAGAAATTTTTGTGGTATTCAGCGATTCATCGAAGAATGGCATGGGTTTTTTGTTGATGCAAAATGACAAAGTCATTGCCTATGCTTCAAGGCAATTGAATGTTCATGAGGAGAATTATCCAACACAAGATTTGGAGTTAGCTGTGGTAATGTTCGCTTTAAAAATTTGGCAGTATTATCTCTTTGGGGAGAAGTGTGAAATATATATATATGGACCAAAAAATCCTCAAGTATATATTAACACAGAAAGAGTTGAACATGCACCAATGAAGATGGTTAGAGATGGTCAAAGACTATGAATGGTCAATCCATTAATATCCTGGGAAGGTGAACAAGGTGGCGGATGCTCTATGTAGAAAGGACCAAGTGATTCTATTATTTATGAGAATTAAGATCCAATATTCTTAGCATTGATGAAGATGGACATGGGAATCATAAAGAATGGAACATCATCAATCTATTCACAAATAATTGCTCAACCATCTCTTTTGTAAATTATAAATGATGATCAAAAGGATGATGTGGGAATTCAAAAGAAAGTGGAAGCTCTCCGAAAAGGGAAATCCTCGGAGTTCAATGTTAATAGAGAAAGAATTGTGATATTTAGGAAAATACTATGTGTTCTATCATGTCTAGAGCTGAAGAAGGAACTTTTGGATGAAGTGCATAGTTCAAATTTCTCTATTCACCCAGGAAACACAAAGAAGTACTGAGATCTCTAAGAGAATTATTGGTGGGATAATATGAAGAAGGAGATCGTTGAGTATATATCAAAGTTCTTGGTGTGTTAGAAAGTGAAGGCAGAGTGGTAGAAGTCTAAGGGTATGATTCAACTATTTCCCATAGCATCATGTAAATGAGAGAACATCCCCATGGACTTTGTCACCAGACTTCTGAATACATCCAAAGGAAACAATGAAATCTGGGTTATTGTGGTTTGTCTTACAAAGTATTCACACTTCATTGTAATTCAGGATGATTTCTCATTGGATCAACTAGAACAAATATATATTAGATAAGTGGTATGGATGGATGAAGTACCACAATCTATTATATCTGATCGTGATCCGAGATTTGCCTCTAAGTTTTGGAAGAATCTTCAACATTCTCTAGATACCGAGTTGAACTTCAGTATGGCTTATCATCCTCAAACAGATGGCCAATCTTAGTAGAATATCCAAACACTAGAGGACATGTTGAGGGAATGATCAATGGACTTTAAAGGAGGATGGGATCAACATCTTCCTCTAGTTGAATTCTGCTACAATAATAGTTTCCACTTGAGCATCTGAATGGCACCTTATGAAGCCCTATATGGGAAGAGGTGAAGAACACTGGCATGTTGGGATAAAGTCGGTGAGGGTAAGATGCTAGGACCAGAAATGGTTGAAGAAATGGTGGAGAATTTGAAAACCATTCAGCAGCATATCAAGGCAGCCCAGAGTCACTAGAAGAGTTATGTTGATAACTGTCGATGAGACCATGATTTTAAAGTTGGAGACATGGTATTCCTATGTATATCTCCATGGAAGAAGTTCATGATGTTTGGAAAGAAAGGGAAGTTATTTCCTAGGTATATCGGCCCCTTTGAGATTCTTGATTGTGTCGGGGTTGTGGCCAATCGACTTGCACTCCCACCTACCATGGCCAAAGTGTAGGATGTCTCTCATGTGTCCATCTTAAGGAAGTACATACCAGACCCTTCACATGTACTCTATTTATAGGTAGTACAATTAGAGGTTGATCTTTCTTACGAGGAGAAAATTGTGAAGATCTTATATCGTAGGTAAAAATTCCAACAAAATAAGACAATGCCCCTCGTGAAGGTGTTGTGGAGAAACCACAAGTTTGAAGAAGAGACATGGGAATCGAAGGAAGTGATGAAACATAATTACTCAAATCTTGTTTAGTGTGGTAAAAGGAAATTTCGAGGGAGGAATTTCTTAAGGGGGTATGTTTGTAACGACCCAAAATTTCATTAATGAAAATTTCTCTTGATCTAATTAAATATCATATTGTGGTTATATAAAATGTGGACTTATTTGTTTTTATGTATTGGATTTTAAAATACTGTTAAAAATTGTGACCATTGCTAATATAGTCATTGAACAGTGACCACATGATTAGTATAAATACAAGGCTCTGACAAATCCAATTTACTCAGAAATAAAAAGTGATGGCCTCATCCAGTATACTTTCCCATACAAATCACATTTGTTGGATCTCAGAAAGGAGGTGGTGTCATTGGACTTCTCTCTTGACCAAGCCCAAGCTGAGCTTGAATACATTAATCTTGAATGGAACCGCCTATGAGATAAGTGGATGTTGATAGATATTACCACCCAAGTGATGTTATTCAACCCACCCCAAAAGTTTGTCACCATCGCACACCTTACCCATTGGTATTATGCATGTGTTATAACGGGTTATGTAACAATACCTTACCACTATTAATATTTGAATTATTTTTGTATATAATAACGAATATACATTAAATATATTATTCTCACTTTGTAAATAGTTTTTAAAGCACAAATAGTATTTTTATTTAATATTCAACTAAGAAATCTATTTTGATGAATTAATGGATTTTTGAATTAAATAATATTTTAATAATATATTATTATTATTAAATTAATTTTTATTAAATATAAATTATTTTATGATTTTATGATTGTAATTGTAATTTTTATTAAGGTTAGAAAGATGATTTTATCAAAACCCCTAAAATTTCATTAAATGGCGTCTTTTATTTTAAAAGTAAAAATTCACATATTTAGAAATTTATTTAGATAAAATAAATATTATTTGTGGAATCAGGACATCGAATTCATCCAATGGTAATTTTTTCATAATTTTCTGAGACAGTTGAATTTTTACGTAAAAAATAAATACCATTTAAATATATAATGTGTTTTATAACATCATAATGAACCAATAGTGATATAATAAAATAATATAAATATATGTTCTCCCAATATATGTTTTACCATTAAAATAATGTGATTTTGGGTTTGTTTTATTTATTTTACAAAGCCATAGTGGACCCTCCAAGACTTATAAAACATTTTATCTTTTAAAATTATTTTCCTTTAGAGTGTGACTCACCTCCACATAAGCAACCCTGCTATTTTAAAAATTTCGGTCATTTTTCTTATAAAATATTTTTCTACACTCCCCTTTTGAAAAAAATGGATAAAACCCATTGTTTGGTTTGTGGTTTTGATTAGTTTAATGTAAGGTGTCTCAAACCTAAATAATAAAGAATTCCTTCTCCTTTCATATATAAACCCATCCAAGCTCCCAATTCATCTTCACTAAAAGCCCTTGGAGTTCATCCAAACTCTGCCCTCCTCTCTCTAGAATCCTCTCAAGGCACCCCATGCTCCCAAGTAGCCTCTCTCAAGCCTCTCCACAGCCTTTGGGATCATACTTCCAAGTAAGGGATCTCTTCATTTTACATTTTGTCCAATTTTCTTTAAGTTGTTATGCCATTTTTTTAATTAAAAGTGTTGGGGTAGGATTTTGAACCTCCCCCATACTTACCTTATTATGTTTGGATGATGGGATACCCCTTTCTCTTTCATTAAGTCCTCCCATGTACACTCGTTACCATGCCGAAATTCAGTGTGGGATTTCTCTCTCTTCATTTACATCCAAGTAATTCTTTGGTATTATGCATCTAAATTCCATTAGGTTTGTTGGGACATGAATCTATATAACCCAAAATACTATCCATTTCCTGAGAATATGATGTGACACCCATTTCTCTCTCATCAACCATTTTTTATGAGTTCTTATTTCACATCATTATGTTGCCAAAATTGCACTACGATTTTCCTAGCCAATGTCACTGTGTAGTGAATACAATGTCCATTTCTCTATCAATGTTATTCACCTTTTTTCGCAATTACTTATTTATTATAAAGCTTCATGTATGTATCCCACATCCCTTTATTGTGTAATAAATGATGATTGAATGATTCCATGTTATATGATCCATGTTGCACACTTATGCCGGAAATGAAATGTTTAAGAAGGGTGTGCACTGATAGCACTCCAATGCATTGGGTAAATTATAGTATCATTATAATTCATGTGAAATGAGTGTTGATTCATTCTAATTCAATTTCAATGAGGGGTTCTCATGCTTCAGGTTCAATGAGGGTTTACTCATGCTCTATCTTCAATGAGCTTTGGCTCATGCTAATTCCATGTTAAGTGTTGTTCCCACATTTCCATGTTATGATTATCATTCTTTATCATGCCTTTATGTTTATGTTTCTACTATGCTCTATTGATATTCCTATTGACTAACATGTATTTTATTCCTCATGTTATTCCATGTTTATTCCCTTACTGGGCTTCATAGCTCACCCTTTTCTTATGCATACCCTCGGGTTATCCCATGAAATACTAAGTACGAGGAAATGTAGTGGTCATGTAAAGGAAGCTTTCAATAAGATGTTGCATATTTTGTTTTAAGTTGTTATGTAATTTTCCTAATCCCCAATGACACTATATCTCTCGATCTTCCGTGTTTTATCAAGTTAAGAGTTAATGTAATAAATCATGTTTATCTATGTAATAATGAACATGGTTTTCATATATACCACTCGCAAATGAGATCCCCATAAATACAGGTAAAAATAACTCCCTCATAAAGTTACATTATATAAGAACATGCCTCAAGACTCGACTTACCGTCATTCAAAAAAATCCCCTTTTTTAATTTTTCTATATGTTCTAAAAGAGAAACAATCATAATGAATCACATAATCCCTAATGATATGATATTTCAATTTAAAGGGTCTTACCCCATTAACGCACTATAGGTGCATTTTGAAATCGGTATTAGAGATATTCTATATATTTAAATAATCATAACCTCCCAAGGGAGCCCCTATCCAACCCCATAATACATATAATGGGGCCTGGTTCTGGTATGGAGATTCTCTTTTATAAACATGCTGTAGGGGGTGATAGAGTTTTTATAGAATGGGGATGGCCAGCCCAATTCACTCCTCCTCAATGATAACTGTCACCATTGTAAAAGTGTAGAGCCTAACTCCCCCTTCCTTCTTCGTAGGAATTAGGTACCCACTCAAGTAAATGGAATGAAATCTAGCTAGTTGGACTAACCGATAAATGCCAATGAAAAATTTTCATCCCCATTTTATAAACATCCCCTCTTCAACCATGGCCCAATAAGCACTTGGTACACTACTGCTATCCTTTTTGATCTAGTCCTTTGGGTTCTCATCCTCTAGCATGGATCTGGAATTCAGGATAAAGTATTTTTCCCAAATCTTGGTCAGGATATCTACTCTAGGAAGCCCCCCCCCCTTGGAAGGTCCTTCTCGGTAAACTTAATCAACTCCTAGGTTAATAGAGGAGTCCTCGTCACATCATCCCAAGCGTATTGTGGAAGAAATAACTCATCATACATACCAATGAGTATAGGTGAACCATAGATCTATTCCCCATCCCCAAAACTGATGACAACCTCTCCATTTGTGAGGTCAAATGTTTTTGTATCCGGGATCTAATGACTGAAAAGCTCCATCATCAGACCTGTGTAGTAATACATTGATGTCTGTGATATCCATATGGCCTCATAAATTCAATTTTTCTTAAACTATATAGATGATTTAAAAATTATATATTGAACCGAGAAGTGTTTTTTGCAATCCATTTCATAGGTACCCCCTGATCGGATGTCCCCAATAGAGATCCACCCAAACTTTTGATTGGAGGCAGAGTTCTGCATTATCGAGCAATGCATATGAATGTCCCCATCAAGTGAATTATTGGTCCCATTGAATTATATGGGAATTAATTTCAGTAGGGGACTGTCCTCATGGTCCTCCTAGGGGACAATGTATCCCCCCATAGAGATATTCACTCAGAAAGTGTTCTGGGTCCTCTGAATCCAGGAAGAGGGTATAAAAGATGTCTTCAGCAGTGGAATGGAAACATAGTTAGTGATAATAAACCCATAGAGGGGAAAGAAAACTGAAAGGGGATTGTCCGAGAATTTTGATCCCATCATCTTCATCAAACTTAGTTGAGGTGACCCAATGATATAGTGAAAATTATGGTCCATGCTCGCCAATATAATGTCACGATGTTATATCACTACTTTTTCTTCTTTCTTAGAAGCATTGAGATAAGTGAGAAGATAACTGGAATCCATTTGAATAAGAGTTAGTGGCATATGTGAGACATATGAAATAAAATATTTTCAAAGTTAATACATAAACTAGTAGCATCATGTGCATCACATGAATCAAAAATAGATTAACAAACCCCATAAAGGTTCCATGAATTTCATGACCTCCTAAGGTCTTACAGGTTGCATAACCCTTGAACGACATTGTAAAATCGCATGACCCCTTTAGAGACACGCAATCGCATGACCTAGACATGGAAACATGAATTTCATGATTAACAATCGATCATATGATCTATCCAATAGACCCTGTTAGACCCTCAAGATAATCTCAATCCTCATGGATGAAGTTCAAGAAATTAATGAAGTATGGTTCATGATTAGACTAGATAGGCACCCATGTAAAGGATCTCTTGTAGGGATTTCTGAAAAAATGGGGTCTCGTAATCATATCTTACAAACAAATCTTTCGATCAGGACACAGAAAACGGTCTTATGGCATAGCTATGTGACAAAGGAAAGGTGAGAGAGATATTGAGAAATGATATCGGGGGGATCAACCAGCCTCTGTCCCTCTATATATTGGTCATTTTGCAAAATACCATGTGTCCCCCAACAGAACAAATGTCACCCAAGACACTAGTTTGTGATACCACCAATAACTTTTGTGTTAATTTACATTCCATAGAACCAATCCTTTATCCCCGTGGATTTTTCCCTTGAGGGGGTCCATTTTTTGACACCCACAAACTAAGAATTAGAAAATTCACAGAGGAATAAATACCTAAATATGGGTATTATTTACCCCAAAAAGTCTAAATAAGAAGAAGGTGGATGAGACCTACAGATCACATGAGCCTTCAAAGGAATCACAATGGCATGTCCATTAAAATTTCATGTGAAGACTCCACACCTAGTGCAAAACCTTCAACGGATCCCACATAATCCATTTCAAAATGCGATCATGCCCTTGTGAAGTCACTCTGGACAACCAGTGGCCATGCAGTGATAGCCGGATAAGCTCCCAAATACAACATGGTTTGTTAGTATAAATCACCTAACTATCCAAAATGAAAATAATTTGAAAATAATGAGTAAAATAGCCAATAGAGTCCTCTAGAAATTACAAAAAACATGAGAATCATTACGGATGGGAAGGATAATTTCCCTCTATAACATTTGAGAAAATTCACATGACCCATGAGCATCTGTAAAATAAAACAAAGAATGTGAAAGTAGGGGATTTAGATATTACTAATGATCATAAAAGGCATGGTACATGATCCTGTAGTCCATAAGAAACCACAAGTCCCTAGAGACATACACACCTTATCTTGATAATTCCCTTTGTCTTGTCATCCTCACTGTAAAAAATCACCCGGGTTATTCCCAAGAATCCACAGACACCCTCTTCAGCTCTATAAGGAAAAATGGGGGTATTTATTCTGGAAATTATCACACAACCCCATAGGACCTACATTGTTCATGTGATGCATCATCAAAAAATAGAGTAGTTTTTATTGACATTACTCATGTAATCTCGCATAACTCCCAAAACATTTTAAAATAAAACAAAGGGAATAAAGTAGGAAGGAGGTAAAAGACTCTCGCATTCATAAAAAGATTATGACACACTAAATAATCTACAATATGGTCCTAATAGACTCTTGGAAAAGATTCACTAATCTTTTGGATACCTCTAAACAAACCTCCATTACCTCGTGAAATGTCCCATGAAAGGAATTGATCATCATGTGAAAGCCTTTCAACATGAACTTTGATCATGAAAATTCCCACATACATGTCTATATGACAATATGGAAGTCCTTAGGTTAACCTTTTTGAGTCAAAAAAGTCTTCATTAGTTGTCAATAATCTAATAGAGTAAGAATTATAGAGAGGGACTCACGGTCACTAAAAATCATGAGACGCCCTTAGAGCGATCCATGGAAAAGGCGCATGAAGACGTGTGGTGCCCGACCAATTTTTCAAATCTATCATATAACTTGTCCATATATGCTTTGAAAACTGGTGGAAAATTAGGGTGGCAAGGAAAATAAATTCCCCACACTAGCATGAAATGTTCAGGGTTGTCTATCATGGCCAAGAGGATGAACTCTAGGAATTTCACACAAGCACTAGAGAGGATTTCTTGGAGCAGTTGATCTTGCAACTGTTAAGTGTTTTATTAGGTATTTTTCCACTGAATATTTGGAGTGACCATCCTCCATGCATAATTCACGTCACAAGATAATTAATAGATCACATCTAGACTTGTGAAGATCATACCACAATTCTTCTAGATCACGTGAGACTCAAAATAAACTAATACTAAAAAAATTTAAGAATTTTTCAAGATAACGGATAAAAAAACTAAAGGTGGAAGAGTTTAGTGAAAAACATGTTCACTGAACCTAATGTTCTTCATGTGTGCCATCCAAGACATGCGACACCACCGAGACATGTCACATGGATATCGTGATTCTCCTTTAGTATGCCACATTGGTTGTGAAGAATCATACGGTAATATTAGAGAAATTGACATGGTTTACCTTGGACACACCACTTTAGTATTTTGAAGCCCTCTAGGAATGTCACCCAAGCCTCACGACATCCTTCAGATACATCACCTGACTTATATAATGGCACTGTCTCATGTCAGCAATGTCAGACTGATGAATCCACAAATATCAACTAAAATATCGCAACACCCTTTGGTCCTGTCACCCAAGACTCAATACATCCTTTAGATATGTCTTCTGAATCATATGATATCACCATATTATGTCTGCTAAGTCTCTCAAATTCATATGAGCTTATTGGTTATGCTCTTGTGATACCCTCTCAGTAGGTCAGCAAAGAATCATGATGCCTCCAGACATGTTTTCCATGTCTCAAGATTCCCTCCAGGAGTGGAATCCAAGACATAAAACACTCTATTGAAATATCATCACGTTATGTGACATCTTCCAAAAAACCATCTAGATATTGTGGCATTATATAGAAAAGTCGTCCTTGATCACATGAAAACCTTCAATTTTTCAACCTAGGTAATGATAAGTCCTTTAGAAATACCAACTAGATCATTTAGTTGTATTAGAATATTACAAGAATATACTCTCCTACATATCAGGACAATTGTAAAATCAACTCATGTTTGGAAGGAAAGTTATTCATAAGGGTAGCATCAATGTGTAAGCCTCAACCATCAGCATAATATGATATTCCCAAAATAATAGTCATCCTTACAGTGTAATCCC
Organism: Viscum album; assembly: GCA_963277665.1. Taxonomy (NCBI): domain Eukaryota; kingdom Viridiplantae; phylum Streptophyta; class Magnoliopsida; order Santalales; family Viscaceae; genus Viscum; species Viscum album. The sequence continues at coordinate 1,659,246,072 of OY728163.1, forward strand.
CGACCAACAACATAACATGATATGTCACAATAGGCAAGGTAGCCTCAGTGTGTAATCCCCAATAAAATGATCTATGAATACTATAATTCCTACAATATTAAGGATATGTAGGCCACCTCTTCAAGGTTTGATCTCTATAGGGTTATCCCAACATGTAAGACCTTCACTTTCCTAGAAATGATATTTATCATTTTCTAACACTTATTTATCACACCGAGCATAGCTCAAGTGATCATAGGGAGTTGAAATAATCAAATTTTTCGCATCACAAGTCTCCACCAACCAGGTAAACATATGTATATAATTCCCAATGAGTGGAAGGACACATTATCCCCAACACAAGGGAATATTCCTTGGGGATGATCCCAATGGCATGAAGGAACTACAAATACTATGATTCCTACTATATTTAGGATAAATTTCCCACCTCTTAAATGTTTGATCTCTATAGGGTTTTCCCTACATGTATGTCCCTCACTTTATAAGAAATGATATTGATCAATTTCCATCCCTTATTTCTCACACTGATAAGATTTGATGTGAGATTAGGGAGTTTTAATATTCATATCATTTACTTCACAAGTCTCCACCAACTAGGGAAACATATGTATTTGAAGCACCAATTAGTGCAATGAAACATTATCCCCAATATAGGGGCACATATCTTTGGTACAACCCCAAAGGCATGATTAGACTATGAGAACACGGATTCCTACAATAACTAGGATACATATGTTGCCTTACTAATTCATGAGCTCAAATAAACATCCATTTTGATGTATGACTTATGAAAATGAAGTTTTCAACCATTAGGTCCCAATTATTCCCATGGGATTATTACTCTAACCCATCCATCAGTGGATAGAGAAATAAAATGAACTATGATGAATCCCATCCCTCAGTGGACATCTCCCTGAGGGTCGAGGTCCAAAATAAATCCTCTCTGGGTGATCCCCACAAAAAAGTCCCATACCATGATCAATAAAACAATGATCATTTTCCATCCCTTTTTTCTCACATTGAACATAGATCACATGGGCTTAGGGAACATAAATAATCATGTCATATATATTATAACTCTCTACAATGAAAAGGTATATCTCAATATGTAAGACCAAAACATATCAACCATGGAAACTCACATTCTCTCCATAATTATGATACATAGGATGTCTCTCTAGGACTCGATCTGGAACACATGGTTTCCCAGAGCATCTATATAAATCCTCTATACATGATGCTAAACCACACGTGATTACTAAACTATGTGGGTTTTGTTTCCTTCAATAACCATGATATGTTGGACACCTCTAATGGGATCAATCCACTCCTTATTATATTGACCGCCTCCTTGCATGACAACACATTCAAAATTTCTTCATTATAATGATTCAGCACATAAGAAACCTCCCATTATATTAGAATGATTGAGAACCTTGGATACATACTTATGGATTCAATAAATAGACCCATCACTTTTTCATATGAAATAGAATTAACTCATGATCATTTGGTTAGGGTAAATGGTATTATGTTGGGATTCAAAATAGATTTTCGAACATAACCTAAATCTAAAAGCTAGTATTGTAGTTGGAAATAATTCACCCCAAAATACTACAATGAGCACAACCTCTCATCCACCCAACCATTGTGATTCCCCAAGATTCATTAGGCATGAATCATCAGGTGATAACCTACCATTGGAATTCAGTTTCATACTATGTTGTGGATGAGGGAACCATTAGAAGTTTTGAGTGAGAGTGACAGTGGTAACTTGATGTTCATAATTATGTACAACATAACCCCTCCATCAATAAATCTATTAGGTGGATCCCATTCATGCCACGAAACCCCCAACGAAACATGGACATACTATTTTTATATGATATCTTTGATATTTATGATATGTTCATGATTTTTTAATTATCACCTAAAACATACCTTCATTCTTTCCATTTTATGTAATAAGATAACTTCTTGTGTGGATGTGTGGGCTATCGCCTCTTCAATGTAATGTTATACGTTGACACATTATGTAACATCCCTCTTACTCTCATTGTACTGAGGGGGGGAGGGAGTTACTAGGTTTTTAGTGACATCCCGGAGATTCCAAAGGTTGTAAATAAATTCCAAAGGGCTTCAATACATGTGGGGGATGATTTTCCATTTAGTAATAAAATAATTAAACATCCCAAAAATAAAAAACCAGGATATGATTCATGATAACAATGAATGGAAACTCAACAATTAATTTATCAAAATCATACTAAAATCAAGTGCCGCATTGGAAGACTCCAATATCAAAGTAAATAGTGGAAGACAAACTAATAACCCCCCAAGATAGCCACAATTCTCCACGATCCAGAAGATCCATGCTCCAACTTCACCAAATAGCCCATGTATCATGAATTAGGTCTAAATACATGTGATACCATACCTTTTCCCATGTCCCGATAGACATCATCTGCAAAAGAACCAAAGTTACAAAGTATGGGTGAGTATAAAAACTCAGTATGTTTTCCCCAATGACTTCCTTACTCACCCCACTAGGATAGAACTTGCCTAAAAAATTTATATAAACTAATTTATATTAAATAATTTATAAAACAATTCATATCTAAATATAAAAAATATCCATTATAAATTGTTATCCAAGGAATGAAAATAAATTATTCTTTAAATCATTTCATATTACACTGCCATATCACCTTCATTTCCACACAACCATACATTCAACCATGCATGCAATCAATCCTTATACCTCTATATACTTGTAATTTGTGAGGTATCCTTCCATTAATCCATCACTTTGTCGACCACCTTCACAGAGGTACTTCAAGCCCTTGTCCATCCCAGCATTTTTATGGGGGGTACATAATGCCCTTATCCATCCCAATGTATAATAACACATGCCACAATCTATTCCAAGCCATGAAAAAATTAAATATTTTTCAAATAGTTTCAATAAATCAACATTATTTCAATGGAAAACCATTTTTTCCATGTAGTAAAATCAACTATTATTTTAAAATCATCATTTTAAAATCTTGTTATCAAATAAACATTCCAATAACACACCATAGTTCCCAATTTCCACAAATAGTCACTCAAGAGGGTTTAAAAATTTATTTCAAATCAGATAAATAATCCATTTCAATAAAGGAAAATAACTTGAAACTAATCTTTTAAGTTCTAAAATTGAAGAGTCAAGAGTGAATCCACCTACCTCAAGAGTTTTTGTGAAAATGATAAATGACATGCAAAATGTCACAAAACAAGGTTGAATCTCCACGAACCTACCTTATATATCGTACCCTATAAAAAGGCAAAATATAAACAAATTTGGCATCCAGAACTTTAGATCTAACCATAGCAGGTGTAGACCTAATAACCTGAGAGAGAGAGAGGGGGTGACATGGATCTAAGAAAACACCAATAATGATCAAGAATGGTGACTTATGACAAGAATTAGGCTTTAACGAACTAAGGAAAGGATTCATATAAATTTCATGTAGCTTTGGAGAGGTTCTCCATCCTTTGAGATACCAAAATCCCAAGTTAGGGACATTTGTGAGAAAAAACCAGTCAGTTAAAGGGGAAAGTGATTTAGATCTACAATTTAATGATCTAACTTTGACTCGTGCATGGTTTAAATGCATGTTCATACAAACTATGTGCCAAAAATAAATTATCCACTACCTAAATGGTGGACATCACACCGTTTCTACACCCAGTCCCCAAATTCTGCACCAATCATGTTGAAGCCACTACAATAAAAATACCAAAGTAACAGTTCAAAGAACAGGGTTTCTACATGACAATTTCATAGTGTGGAAAAACTGTGTGTCTCCCAAGACCCTTCTCCTTTTCCCCTATCACACTGTGCATGGTTTAGAATATGCGTTTCAATATTTCCAAAAAACAAGCACCACCTGTGCACCTAGAGAAGATCCCCAAAAACTATTTAAAATTTCTCCAAACTCTCCCAAAATTCATGAATATACTTTATATACATAAAAATTATAATTAACGGTTATATATATAATAAAAACTATGGGTGGTACATTCTCCCCACCATTAGTATTTTCGTCCTCAGAATGATAATAACTATTAGTGTCTTGAATGAGTTCTGGTCATTCTTTTTCATCTCCTTCCCGTGTTCCCATGTCCCCTCTTAAATCAGACCATGTTTCCGCAAAAACTGCACTAGACTGATGATTTTTTCCACACATGAAATTCTATTTCCTACCCCCAATCCACACTAGGATATTTATTAATGAAGCATCTGACACTAGGTCAACATGATCCCATTTGGTCACACAGTCAGGATCAGGCTGATACATTTTCAACTGAGATACGTGGAACACATTATGCACTGCACTAAACCATGGTTCTAATTCCTACTAATATTCCACCTCTTCCACCTATTCTAGTATCTCAAAAGGGAATATGTGTCTAGTAGATAAATTTTCATGCTTCCCAAAATTCCAATGTCCAATCCTTGGAGAAATCATCAAGAACACATGATCACTAACTATAGATGACAACGACCATCAATGATGATTCTCATACAATTTCTAATGACTCTGATACATATAGATTCATTTCCTAAAAAACTAAATCTTCTCCACTGTTTCGTGGATAAGGCGCATCCCAAAAAGTGAATTCTCACATGTTTCCACACAATAATGTCGAGAATGAAAAGGAATCCCATAAAAATCTTCGAAAGGATCCATATGTAACAAGTCCTGGCAACTCTTGTTATATGATAACACAAACAATGGCACATGCTCTTCCTAAGAGCCACCAAAATCCATTACACAATCCTGAAACATGTGCACAATCATTTGTATTATCCTTTTAGAATTTCTGTCTATCTATGGATGATATTCCATACTCATAGTCAATTGAGTCCCAAGGGATTTCTGTACAGATTTCCAAAAATGGGAGGTATACTTCAGATCTTTGACTGATATGATCAAAACTGGTATTCCATATTTCTTTACCACATATCGGTTATAGATTTTTTACAGATCCTCCACCATATGATTTTTATGAATATTGATGAAATGGGCTGACTTGGTATGCTGATCCACTATCACCCATATGGAATCGTGCTTCTGAACCATTATTGGGATACCTATAATAAAAACTATAGATATATTCTTCCATTTCTGCATTGGGATAGGTAAATATTATAACATACCTATTGTTCACTAATTTTTTTCCTTAACTTACTGACAAGTTAAGCATCAGGAAACAAACTCATCAACCATTCTTTTTATACCGATCTACCAGAACACATCTTTCGATGCCTTATAAATATTCTATTTTCCAGGATGTATAACCATTATCAAATGGTTGTAATCAAGAAGAATTTGCACCAAATAAATCATAATTTTAACCATATGATCTCAAATCCGCAAAACTAAACTCTTATCTAGATTCCATCCCTCAATGGTATCCCCATAATTGAGTTTTTTCCTCATATAAACACATTCTATATCATATGTTTGTGCCTCATTTACCAGAATTACCATATTAGGAACCACTGAAACTGAAAGGAAACCCACAAAATCACTTCGGTATTCACATTACACATGCAAGAAGGCTAGGACTGACATCATCTTCCACTCATCTGAAGCTTATTTTTCCTACTGAGCATACAAAATTATGCTTATTTCATCGGCCACCAAATTTTCTTTACCTAATGTATACATCATTTCAAAGTAAAACATTTATAGATACTCTATCCATCTTCATTTCCTCATATTCAATTACCTTTATGGTAGAATAAACCTCAAGATCTTATAATTTTTTAACATAATAAATTTGTCACCAAGGAGATAATGATACCAAATTTTTAAGGCATGGATGACTATAGCTAACTTCAAATCATGTGTTGGTTATTTATTCTCATTTTATTTTAACTACCTTGATACATATCAAACATCATGGTCTCATTGAATGAGAACACACCCCAACAATGATCCTGAATCATTTCAATACACAATATACCCTTGTCCTGATTTCAGAAAAATCAAGATCGCTAGAGGTGTAAGGAAAACCATTAGCTATTGGAAAGATTTCCGGCGTTCCTCACTCCATTAGAATGGAACATTATTCTTTGTCCAATCTATCATTAGAAAGGATTGATATCAAAATTCATGCACAAAAAGATAGTAAAAACCAACTACCCATAAAAACTCTATATCACAAAGATGATCAATTGATATTACCAAGAGATTATAGCTTCTATCTTCTTAGGATCCAGTAAAACACCTCTTTTATAAATTACATGGCCATGAAAGTGTACTTCTTGTATCCAAAAAATACACTTTGATAATTTGAAAAAAATGATATTCCCTCAAAATCTTCAACACTATCTCCATGTATTGCTCATGCTCTGCCCTTGTTCTTGAATAAACCAATATGTCGACCACAAACACCACAATAAAAGAGTCTAGATATCATTAAAATATATGATTCATAAATTTCGTAAAAACCTATGGTACATTTGTAATACCGAAAGGAATTACCACATATTTATTATGTTTATATCTTTTTGTGGGAGTTCTCTTCAAAATATCTTCTTTCCGAACTAGAAATTTGTGATATCCTGATCGGAAGTCAATTTTTGAGAACTACTGGGCACCCCTAAATTTATTGAATAGATCATCAATGTGTGAAAGTGGACATATATTATTTATCATTACTTAATTAAGCTTATGATAATTTACACACATCTATAAAGTTCCATTTTCTTTCTTCACAAACAAAACTGTGGCTTCCCACAGACACGTGCTTGGCCAAATGAAACCCTTTCTTTCTAGCTCTTCCATCTTCACTTTCATCTCCCTTGATTATGTTGGTTCCATTAGATAATATAGAGGTGAGATAATAATGTTCCCTGAAATGAAACCAATCATAAACTCCACTTTCCTTACAGGTGGAAACCATGATAATTCTTCAGGAAATAAATCCATTAATTGATCAAGAACAGCCATAAAAAGCACTTCTCCCATCCTCTTATAGTGATTTTAAGGAAAAATATTCCAAATTGTAAGATATTATACCTACAACTGGTTCCAGAAATCCCTTTGAACCTGACTTTACATCCCTTTCTCCTCTAAAGATATGTTCAATGACATTCCTAGTTGAAAATGTAACTGTTCTTTTATAACATTTGATGTGGGCCTTGAATGTTGTTAACCAATCCATACCCAGGAATACATCATATACATCCATCTATAGCACCAGGAATTTAAAATTTATCCCAACTTTGTCAAAATTTATAAAACATTATCTACATATAAAGGCTCTACATTCTCTTCTCCCAAGATGAAGGTGAATTATTAACATGGAAGAACGTATCTCAGGTTTTAAACTCAGAAAATAAAAAGCACAAGAATAGATAAAGTAATGTGATGCACTAGTATCAAATAGAACATACAAAAGGGTAAAATTCCAAATAATATTACCTCTAACCATAGATGGTCCCACCTGATCATCTACAATCACCTACTCAGTTCTATATAATTGCTTCATCACTGTACTTTTATCTTTATTTCCCTATTGAGGTTGACCTACCCGAGGAGTCATGGTATTCCTAGAATCTCTATATCTGGATCTATTCTGCTGAAGAAATTGGTTCTGTTGTCCTCATACCATTGAAGTATATGATGTATGTGACACCTGAGTAGTGTCTTAAGAACCTGTCCTTGGAGCACTGTAACAATAGTGCTGAAGATTCCCCATCTGGTTTCAGTTGTGTCATTCACTAGGTTATTTTGTATAGTATTACATTATTTGGTCATGTGAAAACCATTAGAAACATCCTGATATTATCTTGGGTCATGGAAGAAGTTTCACTAATCCAACCATCTGAATTTGATTCACACTTCCACCTTGGAAGCAATTTTCACTCTTCTACTTGATCCTATAATTAGAGTTCCCACAATTTCCTTTGGATATCAACATACTTCCTCCTCCCACATCTCATGAGATGTCTTTTTATCCATTATTTCTCTATTCACCATCTATATATAGTCTATAATACATAGCATAGCTATAATTGAGAAAATATCACATCTTGGCCCCGATGCAAAGATTCATGCCTTTAAGGACGCACTAGCTGCAACCTCAGGTGAAAAGCTTACCAGATTCATGAATTTATCTTCATACATGGTGATATAGATATTTTCCTACTTTAGGCAGAAAAAATATATCGTTCTCTGAATCTTGAACATATGGGGATATAATTTTTTTATAAAAATCCCCAAAAATTCTTCCAACTAAAACATTAATATTTTTTATCCTGTACTCTTATATCCCACCACTAGTGTGAAAGATCCTCAAGAATATACGTTTCCATTTTGACTTTTAACTCCCTTGTTGTGATGATGAAATCAACGATATGTTTTATCCTATTCATACACATCTCAACCTTTTCTACTTATGAATTACTATAAATGATGGGAGGATTCTACTTCTAGAACTGGATGGAATGATCCACATGTCTTGAATCATCCCTCTAGTTCTATGTGCCCATGGATTAAAATTCATGGACTATACTCTGAACCAGCTCTTGGTTCACTTATTGATCTAGTACAAATACATTCTACAAATTTTCTTCTAGTTTTTTTTTGTAACATCTACCAAGTTCCATTTTCAAAACAAAATCAAAATCTAGAGGTCTCACTCTCTATTAAATGAATGATTAATAATTTTAAATTCTACCACATCAACTATCTTAACATTTCTTTTCAATATCCACATTTTCTACAAACATGAATTTTATAAAAATTTAAATTAATTTTTGAATATAAAACCATTTTTAAAATATCTACATCATTCACTTTTTCAAAAAAATTCATTTGAAAACACTTTCAATTTTTTTTTTCAAAAATCAGAACTTTTTTACAAAACATAAATCATTACTCAAACTGATGTATGCACTCCTAGTGGGAATTCATTCCTCAAATTCATGTCATGCTAATCTCATTGTCTAAACCCATGAAAATGATATTCCAAAATTATAAGTGTATCTAAATCATTTACGCACCCAAATTCTTTGTAACATGATTTTAATCATAAAAATATTAGCTATATCTTTTTATGCTCTGCATTTCAAGTCCCTATAATCCTACTCCTTTCTCTAATCCAAAATCAAGGAATAAGCAAGAATTAATTATAATCCAAGACTGATAGAACTGATGACTACTTGTTCCACGAGGAATGGAACAAGTTGATACCATACGTCTCGAACATACTTGTTGGCGCCAAAAATGTGGCCCGAAAGGAAGGAATGAAAAAGACAGCCGGCGCGCGGCCTCACAAAGCACAGCCGCGAAGTATAGCCGCGAAGCCCCGCCGCGAAGCGCCCCTACCCTCGCGGCCTCGCGAAGCTCCGGAGGCGGTAATCCTCTGCGAACCCGTTTGACGTTCGCGAGCCGCCGCGAAGCGCCCCAGGCGGTAATCCTCCGCGGACGACGTTGACGTTCGCGAGCGCGCCGCGAAGCACCGGAGGCGGCGCGCGAGCCCTGCTTCGCGGTGCCCCTTCCCTATAAATACTGGACTCCCCCTGAGTCCCAAGGACGGACAATCCGACCTTTCGGCTTCTCCTCTCCCGAATCGCGAAGCACGCTTTGCCCCGTGAATCATGAGCTCCGCGAGCTATTTCTACTTCGCGAGACGACTCTACTTTGTCTCGTTTTGAGCCCCTCTTCCGGGAGGGATGCCCTTCACGAAGCTCAAGGGCGTTCGCGGAGGAAGGGGATTCCCAAGGGAACCCGGGCAGCCGCAGAGCACTTGTGCTTCGCGAAACACCCAACCCATACGAGTGATCCCTATGCTAAGGCAGGACCGCTCCACTTCGCGAAGCACACCGCTTCGCAGGACCCTGCTTCGCGAGGCACCCCTTCTTCACGAGGCAGTGCTCCGCGAACATTGTTCCACTTCGCGAAGCACCTCCCACTCACACCAATGCCCCATGCTAAGGCCAAGGAACCCCACTTCGCAAAGCACACTCCTCTGCTTAGAGATTCCTCTTCCCGTGCGGCCCTCCAGGTTTGCACGATGTGATTTCAAAGTCCCATGGAAAATACCTCCCGTAGCGTTGCTTCGCCTAATGCTTCTTCTCATAGGCACGCTAACGGCTATTGCTTATTCGCATAGTCACGCTAACGTGGACCCCTCGATGGTTCGTCCCACGACCCCACTTTACCATGGCCTTACCGGCACCTTCCCTTCCCCAAGGACCAGAGGGTACCGGTTATGTAAGTCCTAGGGGTGTGGAGTGAACCCACCTCGTCCGAGCTGCAGGACGTTAAACTGCCAAGCACCACATCCTCAACACATGATGTTAAACTGTGACCCAACCTCGTCTCCCTCACGAAGGGTCCCCCCAGCTCGAACATTCTTTACACCACTCGTCTCCACGGGAATGGAACTCTTTCGCACATGGAATGAGATCCTCCTTGTCGGGGGGGGATGTATGTTCGCAGCGGAAGGGCTGCCTCATAGCGTAAGCCCCTAACCTTTCGTACGGATGATTGCACCCGTGAATCTCCGTACTTCCCCACTACCAAGGTCGGTGGAGGACGTGATAGGGAACGAGGCACCTCCCTATGGGCCTCCATCCTGGAGTATGTCCCAACACCATGGGCCGCCGAACGCGTAAGCCCCTTTTCGCTTCTCACGGACGCACCCTTCGTGACGTGATCGTCAGGTCCTTGCAACCTCTTGTTTCTCACACCGATCATGACTCACGTGGGCTTAGAGTGAGCACCGACCCTGACCCACCACCTGAACTACGAGCAATTTGATCCATGTCAAGGCATGGTACGTAGGAAGCCTCCACGAGGTTCAAGCCCAACAATAGTGGACCAAGGTCCACTTTCACGTCGGTTCGCCGACAAAACCCCTTTTCAACTACGAGGTCTTTGATCCATGTCAAGGCATGGTACGTAGGAAGCCTCCCAGAGGTTCAAGCCCACCACTCATTGGACCAAGGTCCGCATTCACGTCGGTTCACCGATAAAGCCACCTGAACTACGAGGTCTTTGATCCATGTCAAGGCATGGTACATAGGAAGCCTCCACGAGGTTCAAGCCCACCCATCGCTCATTCACGTCGGGTCCCACTCCAGTCCAGTGGTAAGCCATTGCGACCCACCACCTGAACTACGAGGTCTTTGATCCATGTCAAGGAATGGTACGTAGGAAGCCTCCACGAGGTTCAAGCCCACCCGTCGCTCATGCACGTCGGGTCCCACTCCGGTCCAGTGGTAAGCCATTGTGACCCACCACCTGAACTACGAGGTCTATGATCCATGTCAAGGCATGGTACGTAGGAAGCCTCCACGAGGTTCAAGACCACCCGTCGCTCATTCACATCGGGTCCCACTCCAGTCCAGTGGTAAGCCATTGTGACCCAGATTTGAACTACGGGGACTTTGATCCATGTCAAGGCATGGTACGTAGGAAGCCTTTATGAGGTTCAAGCCCACCAATAGTGGACCAAGGTCTACATTCACGTCGGTTCACCGACAAAGCCCCATTTGAACTACGGGGGCTTTGATCCATGTCAAGGCATGGTACGTAGGAAGCATTTATGAGGTTCAAGCCCACCAATAGTGGACCAAGGTCTACATTCACGTCGGTTCACCGACACACCCACCTGTCGTTTCTTCATGTCGGGTACCATCTTCGTCTAGCATGACGTTAAACTACATTCTGGTCCAGTGGTAAGCCATTGCGACCCAACCCCATTTGAACTACGAGGTCTTTGATCCATGTCAAGGCATGGTACGTAGGAATCCTCCCAGAAGATCAAGCCCAACTCCCATCGGACCAAGGTCCACCTTCACGTCGGTACGCTGACAACATTCATCGGGCCAAGGTCCAGCTTCACGTCGGTTTACCGGCACCAACCCGAACTACGCGGACTTTGATTCCCTGCCACGGGGATACGTAGGAAGCCTCGTCAAGGCTCAAGCCCAACTTCACTGTCGCCCCCTGCGATGGTCCCACTTCACTCTCCTTCTACTCCATTCACCAATCGCCCATGGGCTAGCCCCGGTTTCGATATCCCTTCAAGGAGGATCCCTCAATCCGATCTACCCTAGCTAATGCTCTAGTTGGGTTGATCCATCTCCGCTGGACGTTAAACTCGCGGCATACCCTGTGTTGAACCCGGGAAGCTGAGGAAACCCTCAGATATGTGTCTATGACATGTAATTCCCCGCGATCGATGTGGGATGCCTCGGGTTTCCACGCCCTCGAGAAGCCTTGTGATCAAGGATAACAGACAGACATGCCAGGTACCCCAGCATCCAGACACGCTACTGATGCCTCAACGTGACTACTCCCCTGACTGAAGGTTGTTGCCCTGACTGGACCCTTTGGAATGTCCCGACAGAAGCAGTGTAATTAACCGGTGTCCATGGAAACATGGCACTGGGAAGAGTTTCACAAACTACATATTAAATCTATAAGGGAGACCCGGACTAGGTGATGAGTTCTGAGGAGGAATCCACAGGAGGAAGAACCGACATCCCATCATCCCGTTTCGATCAAGGAGCAGACGTCCCTGAATAAGGAGCGAATTTCGCCCGCCTTTGGAAAGCGGGAATGCAGGGCAACAAAGCCACGCGTCCCTCACAGACATATGTGTGCACCCCGGCGAAAAGTGTCGGAAACAGAAATGGTGAACCCGACGTGAAATTCTTCTCCTCAATATGGAGATTAGTAGCGTTCGAGACACCAGTAGATTGACGTGTCACCAGATCCAGATATCCGGTGCCTGGTCCCGCCAAGCAAATAGCGGGCCTGTCGTGAAACTCACCGAAAGTCGGGGTAGTAGAACGTGGGGCACTCCGCTCTGTAGCGTGTTGGCGTGGATCCTTCTCACAGACATGGAGGATGGAAGAACGCTGGGGCACTGGCTTCCAATCCTTTTCCTCTCAGTACTGATGAGTTGATCCCTTCGTTTCCCAGGAACCAGGTTGCTATTTGGGAGATGCGGTCACCATCCGCTCCTCGCCCGCGCAGGGGCAGGGGCAACACCACGACGGCCACTCCACATGGCGCCACTACCGCCATGATGGCTGCCACGTCACGGAATACGGGATGCCCACGTCCCCTTTCCCCATCAGAGATCATCCAACGAAGGGTGATCAACAGCCTCGTGCGCAGGTATGAGGAATAAGGGGTCATCCCAACCCGGGATATGGCCCGCCTAGACCTGGAGGCCTCCAGGCCCTGCCGTCAACGCCGCCCTAACAGGCCGCGCAGGGAGCCCCTGCTCCCCACCCCGACATTCAACCGTTTCGGGAGCCTATCCCCGGAACGCCTTGACGACTCTTCGCCTTATGCTGAAGAGTCAGGCGTTGTCCGGCTCAGTACGCTCAGGGCCCCGACCCGGGGCCCCCAGGCGAGAGCTCCCGTCCGGCCGCGTCAGCGCCGCCGTCCGGCCCCACAGGAAGAGAAGGCAGACTACGTCCCTGCACCACCTGCACCGGCCCGCCTGACCCGACGTCAGCGCCGGGCCCGGGCTGAGGACGCTCGCTCAGGCGCATCCACGTCGACAGCTACAGTGGCCCGAGCCACCGCCGACATGCATTATGAAGCCCCCGTGTGCATTGAGCAGGGGCACCCCTTCGCCCAACCAAGATTGAGACCCCAACCGCCCCATGGGCAGGCTGGGTTGACTCTCCGGGTTGCAGGCCCCAGTGGTGATCGCCGCGAGCTAGCCCGCGGTGATGCCACCCCGTACGGAGGTCCTCCCCGTACCACTACTCCACAGAGCGTGGGCTTTCCCCGCTCCGAGATTCGTCATGGAGGCATGCCTCGTGCTGCCCCCATCCTGCAGGAAGACCTGCCCCGCGGCAGTGGCGCTCAACGCGGAAACATTTCCCGCACCCGCTGTACAGGGTATGAAGTCCATCCTTCTGAAGACACCGTCCATCTGGTCCTCCTCCAACGTGGGGGGCCTCCCTACGTCCTCTCTGCAACCGGCGAAGGTCCTCCTCTCCCCAGCAACTCGAGGAGTGAAGGTCGGCCTCGCTCCACTCGCATCGACCATGGAGGTCTCCCCCATGCTCCTTCCAGTTCCAACAGAGGCCCCGCCCACATGGGTACTGTTAATGGAGGTCCTCCCCATGTACCCTTCGACATTTTCCCTGGTTCCCCTCGCACCCCGGCTGTCTCGAGTGGGGGCCCTCTCCGCCACGGCGCCAGCGCCGCCCCGAGGCTACCTGATAGGGGTCAACCCTGTCCCGAAGAGCCACCCAGGGGCAGAAGTGCGGGTCGTCACCGCCACAAGAAGAATCCTGGGAAGGCCCAGGTGGAGATCAAACATGCCCGCTTCTCCGATTCGGAAGCGGAATGCGATTCAGTGATGGAACCTTCTCCCAACTCCTCCGTATCAAGGACCGGGGCAGGAACCAGACGCGTCAGCCTCGTTCTCCCAGAATTTGTGGTCCACCGGATTCCCGTCTCTCTCCGCAGGTACATCCAGGAGGAAGAAATACTGGGAATTCCGCAGGTCTCGGCCACGCAATCACTACCCCCGTCACCAGAAGAGCCCTATACCTCTACCAGGGATCACGTAGAGTTATTTTGGGGGCCCACGACGGTAGAGCGACGACACGACCTGTCGCCGGTAGTCGCGGTTCCTGTTCCGGAAGCTGTGATTATCATCCCGTCGTATCGTGACATTGTGGCCAGGTCACCTCACTCTTCGGAGGATGGCCCGGAATTCGGCGGCCAGTCAGCTCGTTTGACGTATTCTCCACCGCCGAGCTTATTATCCCAAAGGTCTGCCTCGGTACCGCTTCCGGTTCCTCAGCCACCCCCGGTTGACGAGTGGGGAAACGCAGGGCCAGACCCTGAGTCCGAGCCTAGGAGCTTCTGGAGTATCCTTGCGGCGGATTACTTCCCGGAGAAGTTCTGGCCGACGGCGGCACTGAATTTCCGCATACCAGAGTCTCTTACCCCTGAAGAAGTGGGATTATTTTATCGAACCCTATGGGCGACACACTTCCACCTCCGTTTTGAACGGGTGGTGTACCCCAGAAGTCGTGAGCACTTCGAAGAAATCGGCGAGCAATGCCGCCTGATCGATGCAGCCGCACTTCTTGTAGCCCAGCACCCTGAGTCACCAGGCCACCAGAGCGCCCTTCAACGAAAATGCGTTCAGAGTCTTAAATCACTCCGCAAGATCGTCAGGGAAGCCACCCCCCATGTGCAAGTCCGTGGTTGGGGAAGCTATGCCTCTCTCCTCTTCGACCCTATCCGACGGCAGCCCGATTCGCTATGCGACATTGAGGATATGCCCTCAAGAGGGGTCACAGTCCACATGGCCGACGTTGTGGATAAGGAATATGAACTTGAGTTCCTTGATGGAGACTTACCATCCGAGGGCGTACCACCGCTGTTCGACCCGTCAGGGAGAGTTACCCGTCATCAGAGGAACCTGCTAGGTCTCCCCATACCCACCGAGTCGCTGGCACTCGGTCGAAGCACTGGCAAGGGTAAGGAGCACGTCGGAACAGTCAGGCACTCCGACCTGTCCGCCTCTATGCAGAAAACGGACGAAGACCCTGAGAAGGACACGTTACGCCAGCAGCTTGCTGGGCAGAAGAGGCTGGTTGACGAACTCTTGGATGAACGTGCCGCAGAGCGACGACCCGACTATGGTAATCCCAGGCCGGGGCAGCCGGGGCAGGAACAACTTCCCCCCGGCGAGATGCCTCCGGGAAACCCTGATCATGCTACTGCCGCGGACAGGGCGGAAGCTGGAACATACGGCAAGAGGGCGTGATACGTCTCGCCAAACCCCCCTGAGCGATGGGGCAATCTGAAGAATCCAACCCGGGTTCCCCCAGTCGCCCAGCAGGTCGTCCAGCCAGTCGACCCGCGAGCAGCCGAAGCCGTCTACTGTGTTGAAGAATCTGGCAATGCGCTTGTGGTTAGGGATCCCCATCAAGACAGGGACCCCCACCCGGAGGACCTTATTGCGGAACTCACAGCCCGCCTCGAGGCGTTGGAAACACGGCAGGTGGCAGTCCCACCGGATGGCAAGCCTTATCCCGCGTGGGTGGATGATATGCCCGCGCCTCCGGGTTTTGGGAACCCCACTTTCTCGCCTTTTAACGGGACAGGGGACCCACCCCAGCACTTGGCTCATTTCTCTTCCAGGTGTGGCCCCATGCTGGGGACCCCGGCTCAGCAAGAAGCCGCCAAGATCCGATGTTTCGTACAGACGTTGGAAGGTCCGGCATTCGTCTGGTACAGCCAGCTCCCTATCGGATCTGTGACCAGTTGGGAAGATCTTTGCCGGCAGTTCTTATACCAGTTCAGCTCCACCACGCGAAAGACCTGCATTGCGGACCTCTTCAAGTGAAAACAGAGGCCTGATGAGCGGGTTGCAGATTTCATCACCCGGTGGAAAGGACTTACGTATTCCCTCGATATGCCACTGACTCAGGAGCAATTACTGACGATGTGTGTGGAGAACGTCAAGACAGAGTTGGTACCCTCCTTGATTACCCAGAACTACCCTGGAGGGTTCAGAGATTTGTCGGATAAGGCCCAGCGCATCGACGAAGCCCTGCAACAGGCTAGTCAGGCACGTTTGCTGCCCCCTATGATCCCAGCCAGGAGGGCCGCCAGGGCTGAACCCGCCGCAGTGGCTCAAATAGAAGCCCCGAGGCGGCTGTAATTGATGCCGGCGGCACCACCCCCGCAACCCCGCAGAGGTCCTCCACCTCAAGCACAGGCTCCTACCCAGCAGCGACCGCCTCAGAACCGACAAGTTCCCCCGCACAATGCGCCACCGCCACCTAGGCGAGACAACCAGGCGCCGCCTCCTCGGCAGGCCCCTCCGATCCCTCGACAGGACCAGGCCCCCAAGGCCCCCTATCTGGAAAGAAGGTACCAAACCTATTCGTTCAACGAAAATCAGGTCCCTGGCTACTTCCGAAGTGCTCTAGAGAAAGGGATTGTGCGTCTGCCTGAGTGCAGAAGGCCGGCAGAGGCGCACCTCACCGACCACCCCAACTACTGCCCTTATCATCGGATCCTAGGGAACACCCTCAAGCGATGCTATGTGTTTAAAGACTGGCTTTAGGACCAGGTCAACAACAACATAGTCAAGTTGGGCCCAACGCCAGCACAAGTGGCAGGCGTCTTTGCAGGATCAGAAATCGGCAGTGACAGCGAAGGTGAGTGGCAACAGGTCTCTAGCCGCGGATCCCAGAAATACAACAACTGGATGGCTCGAAAAACCGCCGTCCGTGCCCAGGGTATCATCCGGGAGCGCCTGAAGCAGTCGGAACCTTCAGAAGAAGTAGCCGGTGCCTCAGCATCATCTTCACAGTCGACCTCTGACCAAAAGGGCAAGCAGCGGCGACGCAAGAAGAAGCAACGTGCACCGCCAGCACCGTCGTCGTCCCGTACTCTCGGTGACTTTATGCCTCCCGAAATGGGCATTCCTCCCAGAATCCGCCCAAAGGTGGATGACTCTTCGAGCGATAGTCAAGGGTATGCTTCGGTTAACACCGTGGAGCTGGTAAAGCCCTATATGACCCCCGACGAGGGGGAACCCCAGGCAGGCCTCCCCAACGTTTCCAGTCGGCGTCAACGTCAGCGGAATCGCAATCGCGCCGATCATCGAGGCACGTCAGCAGGCACTTGTGGCCAAGCCGTGCACGCTACCGAGACCAGGCAGTAGGCTCAGCGCAGATCTCAGCACGCGCAGACCCATCCAACACCCTCGGCTCTACCTCCACCGCCGTTCGTGCTACTGGATCGGGGGAGCCGCCTCGTCTGTATCATAGTCAGTCTTGCCCGGCTACAGGCCAGCCTCCGTTGCCCGACCTTAGCCCGACGACTACTCTTCAGGCTTCTACTGGTTGGCAGAAAGATGTACCCAGTACTAGTTACTCGCCGGTTCAGCCAGTCGGACCCGCTGTGTATCCAAATGCCGAATGACCTCCTGTAAGCAGAGGTTCACGTTTGGCACGAAAGTACGATGTTCTGAAGCACCTGGACGGCATTCCGGCGAGGCTTTCCATCCTTGAGGCCCTTCGCCTGTCATCTGAAATGCGTGAGGCTCTTGCCGAGGCCCTAAGGAGCCCCCTCCAGTTCGAGACGGAGGTAGCAGCTGCGGAAGCCTTCCATACCGAGACAATTGAAAACGCCGAGTGTCAGGCGGTTATCTCGTTCTCCGGTGAAGATGAGGACCCTCCCATACAGGGGCACATTCGCCCACTGTATATCACTGCCCACTTCAACGGCGTGGAAGTCCGCCGCTGCCTCGTTGACACGGGTTCTGGAATCAACCTAATTCCGACCCGGACGCTGCGAAAGCTGGGTCTGTCCGAAGGTGATTTAACTCCCTCTGACCTCAGGATCTAGGGGTACGACAGGACAGAGCAAACCCCAGTCGGCAAGATCCGCCTGAAGACTCAGTTCGGTGGCTTAATTGCCAGCACCGATTTCATGGTTGTTTCTCAGGACACCGCCTACAACGCATTGATGGGTAGGCCATGGCTCCATCTGCATGCAGCGGTCCCCTCTTTGTATCACCAGTGCCTTAAGTACTCGCTCAACGGTCGAGTAGGCGTGCTCCAAGGAGACGCGTCCCCTTTCGCTTCTTGTGAGGCCCGCTATCTGGATGCGGGTTATTACAAAAGTAAGGACAAGCAAATCCTGGTAAGCGAGTATGAGCCCTCCCCGATCAAAAGTGATCCCTGGGCAAGAGTGGACGACGCCTACATCCTCTCAATCCACCGGTTGGAGGCCACGACCCCCGACATGGGGAAGTGTTTCGTTGTTTAGGGTACACAAGGAAGGCATGTTCTCGTGTCCAAGCGACGGCGGAAAATCACCTCGTACTCCTACATCAACCAGGATCGGGTCATCCCGGAACCTCCTACCCTTGTATGGTACCGGGACGTCAAGCTGATGACAACGGCGGTGCACCATACGTGTCTCTTTCGCCGGGATGGAATTAACCGACTCAGGTCGACACGTCACCACTGCTTTGATATCATCAAATGTGGCCCCTTAGGCCGAAGGCCAGATGGGATAGGATCAAATGCATTCATTGCTATGGTCTCAACGACAAGTGAGCCTCCTGATGTGATGACCCCTGCTTCCCAAGCCGGCACCAGCTGCCCCTCGGGTTTCGAGAGCCCAGAAGTACCTTCCGTCGCGGGAAGTCCCCCCACGGCTGGGGAGGAAGACTTGTAGGATGCTCCCCCAGCCTTTGAAGAAGGAATCTCTACCACGGTTGATGAACTGGTACAGATGAACCTTGGTAGCGAGGCAAATCCAAGACCCACATTTATTAGTGCGGCCATGTCCCTCGAGGAGCGGCAGCAGTACGTAGACTTCCTCAAACAGCACCACGATGTGTTTGCCTGGAGTTACGATGAGATGCCAGGGCTGGATCCCCAAGTGGCCGTCCACCGTCTGGGCCTCCCGGCAAAACATCGTGGGTTTAAGCAGCCTCCCAGGAAGATGCACCCATCCCATGGCGCTATGGTTGAGGCCGAAGTTGATAAGCTAATCAAATCCAACTTCGTCAAGGAGGTCCAGTACCCCAAGTGGCTTGCCAACATTGTGCCAGTCAGGAAGAAGAATGGGAAGATCAGAGTCTGTATCGACTTCCGTGATCTCAATCGCCACTACCCATAGGATGACTTCCCACTCCCAGTGACGGAGCTGTTGATTGACGCCACGACCGGGTTCCAAGCCCTCTCTTTCATGGATGGGTATTCCGGGTATAACCAGATCCGGATGGCCCCCGAAGACAAGGAGTCCACTGCTTTCAAGGCTCCCCAGGGTACCTTTTGCTACCAGGTAATGCCATTCGGTTTGAAAAATGCAGGTTCCACTTATCATAGGGCCATGCATCGCATATTCAAATCGATTCTCGGGACATTGGTGGAATTCTATGTGGACGACCTTGTAGTCAAATCATGCCAGCGCCATAACCATCTCAAAGACCTTGAGAAAGTGTTCGGTTTCCTCCGTTCCCGTCACCTGAAGATGAACCCGCTGAAATGTGCCTTCGGAGTCACCTCCGGGAAGTTTCTGGGCTTTTTTGTCAGGTACCGAGGTATCGAGATCGACCCGGAGAAGATCAAGGCCATCAGCCAAATTCCTCCCCCGAGCAACATTCGGGAGCTCCGAGGCCTTCAAGGCCACTTAGCCTATATACGCCGATTCATTGCGAATCTGGCCGGCAAGTGTAAGCCCTTTTCCCGGCTCATGAAGAAAGGCACTGCCTACGAATGGGATGAGGAGTGTCGGGCCGCCTTCGAGGAAATCAAGCAGTATCTGCTCCAACCTCCGGTCTTGATGCCACCCGTCTCCGGAAAGCCGCTGGTCCTTTATGTGACCGCCCTGGAGAGATCCCTCAGCGCGCTGCTCGCCCAGAAGAATAACGAGGGCACTGAGAACAGTCTCTACTATCTCAGTCGCATTCTTCTCGATACGGAGGTCAGATACTCCCCTGTCGAAAAGAGCTGTCTTGCGCTCGTCTTCGCCGTGAAGAATTTGCGGCACTACCTGCAACACCACGAGGTACAATTGATCTCTCGGGTAGATCCGCTGAAGTACATCCTGAACCGCCCCATGCTGACTGGCCGACTAGCACAGTGGGCGGTGATTCTCCAGCAGTTTGATATCAGGTTTATACCTCAGAAGGCCATTAAAGGACAGGCATTGGCAGACTTTTTAGCTGCCCATCTAACCTCCGCGGATCAATCCCTGGACCTGGACTTCCCTGATGAGACGATCCTCTCAGTCGATCATGCTGTCCCGTGTTGGAAAATGCATTTCGACGGTGCCTCCCGGAGCCCCACCGGTAGAAGGCTCAATGACCCCAAGCTCAACAGAGTGGGTCTGGGTATTGTTTTCATTACCCCGGCACAAGCCGTCCGTCCGTACTCGTTCCTGTTGTCAGAAGGTTGTACAAACAACGAGGCAGAGTACCAGGCTCTCATCACCGGCCTCGAGTTGGCCCTTGAGATCCATGTTCCCCATCTACATGTGAAGGGAGATTCCGAGCTGGTAATCAGACAGGTTAATGGCGACTACGTCGTCAGGAATCCAGAGCTTGCACCGTTGCTGGAGTACACCCTCCTCCTAATGGCTCAGTTCTCTCCTCGGCCAGAGGTTACCCATGTCCCACGATCGCAGAATGGCCAAGCGGACGCCCTGGCTGGCTTAGCCGTGTCGCTCGCAAAACCCGAGAAGATGATTTGGTCATACACGTGGCCCACCGAAGAGTCATTGCTCCCGTCACCCAAGAGGACTGTGATAGCCTGCGGGTAAGTCATCTCACCGCCGGACCCTCCATATCAGGAGTCCCGTGTCTGTCAGACGCAGTGGTTGAAACCACCCCCGACTGGAGAGCACCTTTTGTCGAGTATCTCCAAAATTGTCAACTCCCAGACGACCGGGCCGAGCGCGAGCGAATCCGACGCCGCGCACTTCAATTTACCCTCCAGAGCGGCCCTAGTCTTGAGCAGATCCTCTATAAACGGAGTTTTGATGGTGTCCTCCTCCGTTGCATCCAAGGAGTAGAGATACCTAAAGTTATGCAAGAGGTTCACGTCGGTTCCTATGGCGCCCATCAAGTTGGGCCGAAGCTGTCCCATCAAATCCGGAGGTTAGGGTACTTCTGGCCCTCCATGATCCACGATTGTATTGGGTATGCCAAGAGATGTCACGCGTGCCAAGTACACGCCAACTTCTTGCATCGGCCGCCAGAACCCCTCCACCCCACCAAGTACTCTTGGCCATTTGCGGTATGGGGACTTGATGTAGTGGGACCGTATCCGCCGGAAACAGCCCGCCAGTGCAGGTTCATCCTGACTGCTACAGATTTCTTCTCCAAGTGGGCAGAAGCTGTTCCGCTCAAAGAGTTCAAGGCCCGTTCCATCGTTGACTTTGTGAGCTCCAACATTATCCACCGGTTTGGAGTCCCTCATGCTGTCCTCACCGATAACGGAACCAACTTCTGAGCAGCTGAATTGAAGAAATTGTACGCTAAGTACGACTTCCGGTCGAACCATACCTCCCGCTACCACACGCAGGCGAATGGACAGATCGAGGCATTCAACATGACCCTCTCTAACATTCTGCAGAAGATGGTTGTTCAGAACAAGAAGAGTTGGCCGGACAAGCTCCCCAACGCCCTCTGGGCTTACCGGACGACGACTCGCAACTCTACCCAGGTGACCCCATATTCCCTGGTGTATGGAGCTGAGGCCGTCCTACCCATTGAGATCCAGCTACCGTCGCTGCGCACTGCAGTTTATGATCACCAGACACCAGATGAAGTAGCCGAGATCCATCTAGCTGAATTGGAAGCACTGGACGAGAACCGGCTTCGTGCCCTGCACAATCTGGAAAGGCATCAGGACAAGATAGTGAGAGCCTTTGACAAGAAGGTTCGTCTCCGCTCTTTTCTATAGGGCGACCTGGTATTGGCCCTTCGAGCGCCAATGATTCCCAGTAGGAAACCGCCCAAGTTAGAACCCAAATGGGAAGGGCCTTATATCATCCATAAGGTTTACCCCAATGGAGCATACTCTTTGGTGACCATGGATGGAGAGCGTATAACCCCTCCTACCAATGCCAAATTCCTCAAGTGATACTTTTCCTAGGGAAAAAGTGGTCCTGCACGACCCTAAACTGCAAGAGGGTCCTCCACGACTCTAAACTGTGACTTGGTCCTGCACGACCCTAAACTGCGAGAAGGTCCAGCACGACCCTAAACTATGAAAGGTCCCGCACGACCCTAAAACTGCATCCCCGTCCTTACTGCAAGACGTTAAACTGCAAGCCAGTCAGGCCTTCTTGACTGATACCTGACTTTAGGCCCCCTGGCCTTCTCGGACCTCTCCGCCCAATCTCTTACCAGGGGCGTACGGTGTGGTGTAGGACTACGTCCTCATTCACATCGGGATCATGTACCATGTCGTACGCCCCCCCCCCCCCCTTTACGAGGCTCGGCCTCAGGCCCCTTGGCCTCCTCGGGCCCCCGACCCCGTCCTTACTGCGAGGCGTTAAACTGCAAGCCAGTCAGGTCTCCTTGACCGCGGTTTGGCCCCTAGGCCCCCCTGTTTTTCTCCCCGACTTACCCTCTTGCAGGATTGTACGGTATGGTGTAAGACTACGTCCTCATTCATGTCGGATTACTTGTCGTACCGTACATATCCCCAAATGAGGTTCTTCCCATTGTCCTGCATGACGTTAAACTGCACTTCTAGAACTACGTATGGCTTGATTCTCATCCTTAGGAGATACGTAAAAACGCTCGGATGCCTCGTCTTGAGCCCAGCCCCAAGCTTTTCTCTTCCGCTATTCCCCCTGGGAATAGTCTCCTTGGAGGATCTTTGTGTAGTAGGGAGTAGGCTTTCTTGGCCCCGCTCATGCAACCCCACTCGTGCAAAGATTTTAAAGGTCGCACCATGCGCCCACTCCCGTTCTTCTATCCTCCCACGTCCTCACCACATGACGCTAAACTGAATGGCCTTCAAGAACTACGTATGGCTTGATTCTCATCCTTATGAGATACGTAGGAACGCCCGGACATTTCGTCCGTTGGCCCAGCCCAAAAGCCAAAATCTTCCCCTCGGGTCAAGACATGGTAGGGTGCACACTTTTGCCCCGACCCACGTCGAGCAAGCCTCGACCCGGCTGCACATTCCCCCCTGGAGGTGTTTGCCCCTTTCGTGGATGGATGCAACTAAGCTTCACCCACTCCTTGACTGGGGTTCTGTCACCTTTCACACCCGAAGGGACCCCCGATAAAGGCCTGGATACTACGCCCAAGGGCTCTCCTACCGTTACGGGCCGACGCCCCCGAGGGTTTTCAAGCAACAAGCCGATACAAGTCCCGCGCTGCGAATTTGGTCAGCGGTCGACGCTCATTTGTTTCCCCCATGCGGGTCACCATAGGAAGGCTGTGTTTCGAATATGGTCAACAGTGTCCTGGATTTCGGGTCCACCCCGAGATGTCCCAGGCATCAAGAACAGTTATTCATTCTGCCCCATCCCGAGGCGACAAACTTCCCCTAGGTGGTGCTAGCGATCAGGCCCACGGCCCCGATTCCTCATAGGAGTGTACAGTGTGGTGTAGGACTACATCCTCATTCACGTCGGGATCATGTACCATGCCGTACGACTCCCCTTACGAGGCCCAGCCTCAGGCCCCTTGGCCTCCTTGGGCCCCTGCCCCTCTTCCTCAAGTAAGACGTTAAACTGCAAACCGGTCAGGCCTTTCTGAATAATAACTTCCCCTTCTCTCTGGGCCACATCCCAGGATTCCTCATAAGGGTGTACGGTGTGATGTAGGACTATGTCCTCATTCACGTCGGGATCATGTACCATGTCGTACGACCCCCCTTGCGAGGCCCAGCCTCAGGCCCCTTGGCCTCCTTGGCCCCCTGGCCCCTCGTCCTCATGTAAGACGTTAAACTACAAACCAGTCAGGCCTTCCTGACTAATGCCTGACCTTAGGCCCCTTGGCCTTTCCGGGCCACGGCCCAGGTCCCCTCTTACCCAGGGTGTATGGTGTGGTGTAGGACTACGCCCTCATTCACGTCGGCTTCTTCGCCATACCGCACACCTCCCTTGTTTCAGAGTATATTACTCCCCTCCTCGTCTAGTATGACGTTAAACTGCATTTCAAGAACTACGTGTGGCTTGATTCCCATCCTAATGGGATATGTAGGACCACCTGGATGTCCAAGATTCAGGTCCAGCCCCATCTCTCGGGAATCCTCATCCCATCTTGGCCCCTTGGCCTATCCTTCCTCCATGAGGGGATCATATGGTGCGGTGTGGGATTATTTCCTCATTCATGACGGTCTCGTGATGACCACGCCATGCTCCCACCCCCTACTGAGCTGTTTCGTCGATCCCTCTTTTTTGGCGGTTCACCAATGTGCTTAAGAGTACTCTGGTTTATTACCTGGAATGCCATGCTTTACTCGGACACGTCTGCACCCGCTTTCCAGGCTTTGCGTATCCCCGCATCAGGGCTTTCATCATCTTCCACACCCGGAGGGACCCCCAAGAACGGCTTGGATACAATGCCCAAGGGCTCTCCTACCGATACGGGCCAACGCCCCCGAGGGTTTCGGACAACAAATCGATAAAATCCCGCGTTGCGAATATGGTCAGCGGTCGATGCTCTTTTGTTGTTCCCACCTCAGGCTAATGCGATATGGACGCTGTGTTTCCACCGTGGTTAACAGTCTTCCTCTATCGCCACGCTAACCCATTAATCCCAAATTCCGGGTACACAATTCACACCCTTCATCACTTCATCATGTCCAAGTAGAGTCTCGAGACTCTTGGTACTTTTCCCCCATGCACGTCTGCGCGTTCGAGGAACAAGCTATGTCAAAAGTGTCTTTCGGAACTCTCTGCTGACTTCCCTTTGATGGACGCCACAAGTATTGCAATGGGGATACCCCCCTTGTTTCCCACACCGAGTTTATCTCACGCGGGCTTAGGGATTGGGTTGACATCTGTTCTTACTCGGGAGTTGTCACCATCCACGGTCCGAGCTCTAAGACCATAAACTAAGATTCTCAGCTGGAACTACGTTCAGCGTGATTCCTATCTCGATAGGATACGTAGGAATGCTCGGACCCCTTGTCTCCGGGCCCAGCTTGAGTTCAGCAAATTTACCTCTCTATTCCTGCCTTTAGGACCCTGATCACAGGGCTGCGTGGCGCAGTGTAGGACTACGTCCTCATTCACGTCTGTTTTTCAATAGCTGCACTACGCACGCCCCCATTTTGAGGTTCAGTCCTCCTATTCCCTGTCCTGCATGATGTTAAAAGGCACCCTTCAGAACTACGTGTTGCTTGATTCCCATCCTAATGGGATACGTAGTACCACCTGGATGTCTACGATTCGGGTCCAGCCCCACCTCCTGGTGATCTCCTGATCTCCCAGTCACCTAGGCCACTTGGTTTATCCCTCTCCAGAAGGGTGATGTGTAGTTATGATACCAGGTTTCGGGCACCATTCCCCCCTTCCCCCAGGAACCTTCCATCTCTCGATCACCCTCAAAGTTGAGTCCCTTGACTCCTTGCAGTGGTTCACCCATGTATTAAGAGCACTCTAGTCTAGGACCAAGAGTGTCAGATTCAACTTGATCAAGTTCTTTCCACTTGTCAAGCTTCGTGTTCCCCTCTATTCGGACTTCCATCACCTTTCACACCCGGAGGGACCCCCAAGAACGGCCTGGATACTACACCCAAGGGCTCTCCTACCGATACGGGCCAATGCCCCCCAGAGTTTCGGACAAAAAATCGATAAAATCCCGTGTTGCGAATATGGTCAACGGTCGATGCTCGTTTTGTTAGTCCTCATTTCAGGCTAACGCGACAGGATGCTGTGTTGTGGACATGGTCAGCAGCAATCCTCTGTCGTCATGCCATCCCCTTCAGTCCTTGAATGTTGGTTGCATGATTCACATCGTTTTCCACCCCATCATGTCCAGGTGGAATCTCGACACTTTTGGCGCTATCCCTCAGTGCACCTTTGCATGCTAGGGGGAAAAAGCTACAATCTGGCGCCCTTTGGGGCTCCCATGGTCCGAGATCTAATACCATAAACTAAGATCCATTCGGGACTACGTTCAACTTGATTCCCATCCTTATGGGACACGTAGGACTTCCCAGACGCCCTGTCTCCGGGTACAACCCTTTCAGGAAGCCAGTCTTTCTCCCTGTTTCACCCCTGTATAGGCCCCTCAGCCTAATGTTTCCCTCTCCGGATGGCGTACAATTTGATGTGGGATCATGTCTCTGTCAATTGTGTTTTATAACACTGTGCACATTTCCCGCCTAGCATCGTCTCTGCTACGTCTGCGCTACATGACGATAAAATGCATTCTTGGTCCTATCATACGACCCTAAACTGTGACATTATCGTCCTGGCCGCACGACGAAAAACAGCACCGCATTGTGGTGACCTCGCTGTAGAGGACATCACGTTGGGTATTGTTCATGTGCCATGCCATTTGTCAACGCCCATCACGGCTTGATTCTTGTGGCAACATCACGACCTACTGTTCTAGGCCGGTCGCTTCACAAAAAAACCCCCATTCACCTTAAAGAGCAAACAAGTTACATCAAATTCCGCTTCTTTTAGTGCAAGGGCCACATCCGCACTCCCCTTTTCCCCTGGCACTGGTATCCTACCATGTCACTTCCAGAACTACGTATGTCTTGATTCTCATCCTTATGAGATACGTAGGAGCGCCCGGGTACTTCCCCGCGGGCCCAGCCTAACCCTTGTGTTCGGTCCCTCGACTTGAGCATTTCCCCAGAGAACGCATGGTAAGTAGGACTATGTCCTCATTCACGTCAGGTTTTGATGTCATGCGTCCCCTGATCCCTTTTCCCATCCATGGTCCGAATTCTATGACCCTAAACTAAGATCACCCCAAGGGAAAAAAATATGCTCCCTCTCTCTAATACGTTTCGTTGCCGTATTCAGATGTGTTTTGACAAAGAGCCCGAAGCATGGGATTTTCACAGGGACGTTCCCCTCATCCCATGACCAAGCTTCTTGAGCTCGCTATTTGGATCTTCATCCTCTTCCACATCCAAAAAGGACCCTCGGACGACATGGATACTAAGCTTGAGGGCTCTCCATGCATGCTGGACCTAAGGGCCCTTCAATCGTTTCGGGCCAACGTCCCTACGGATATCTGACAACATTTGTGACATGGTCCCGTGTTTCGAACATGGTCAACGGTCGACCCTCATTTGTTTGTCCCCATTTTAGGCTAACGCGAAAGGATGCTGTGTTGCGAACATGGTCAGCAGTAATCCTCCATCGTCACGCCACCATCATTGTGATCTGAATCTCGAGCACCATGATTCACACATTTCCACTTCCTCATGTTCAAGTGGAATTCCGTCATACTCGGCTCTTTCTCTTCGCGCATCTAGGTGCGCTAAATGATCGTGTTAGTGTCATTGGGCCGGTAGTCACCGAGTGTCCCTTTGCCCTAACCTTCCCCTTTTGTGTCGGGAAATTCCCACCACTACTGCTTGTTTCCCACACTGAGCACGACTCACGTGGGCTTAGTAGTTTTTGCGGGATGTGTACCAACACGGTTAGGCCCCTTCCCCATCCAGTATGATGTTAAACTGCGCTTCCAGAACTACGTGTGGCTTGATTCCCATCATCACGTGGGATACGTAGAGACACCTAGGCATTTCGCCTAGGGTTCAGCCCCTGGAATCACGAAATCTTGTTCCTCCCCATTTCCAGCCCTCACCAGAGAGGCCCTATCTGGAAGAAAGAATGATTCGCGATCAGGCTGATGCGCCCATCTGGCTTACTCCCACCACGGTGGTGCAACTACCGAAGTGTTGGATTCTGTTTGAACAAACCACCACTCCATGTTCCATGCTTTTCGTGCCCCTTATTCGGACCCTCGTCCTCTTTCATGTCTGAAGGAACCCCCTAACGGTCTGGTCTCATGCCGCATCGGCTCACCTACCGTCCTGGGCCAACGTTCCGAAAGACTGGTCATGTTTAGAGGGACCCCCAATAACGGCCTGGATACTACGCCCAAGGGCTCTCCTACCGTTAAGGGCCAATTTCCCGAAGGATTGATTGACAACAAATTGATAAAATCCCGCGTTGTGAATATGGTCAGCGGTCGATGCTCATTTGTTGTCCCCATTTCAGGCTAACGCAGTAAGGGTACCGTTTGTCCGCCACGGTCAACGGTTTTCCTTTATTGTCACGCCATCCCCACGGTGTTCCGAATTTGGGTATCGTGATTCACACTTCCCATTTTCATCTGTTTGAACCGATTTCAGCGCCCCTGGCGTTGCCCCGTTCGTGCATAAGAGCATGTTGAAGAAACGGTAATTCGGCTATCCTGGAAGTTCCTCCTCCGATCAAGCCTTCCCCATCTTTCGGGAATCTGGACTGGCTTGGGGAATTGTCGTCAAACATCCCGCAAACATTGTAGGGATGTAACAAGGCAATTCAACAGTGGAAATCATGCGTGCCACGACACTCAAAACAAAGGAGAAAGAAAGAGTTGAAGCACAAAAGTGTTAATAAAAGTTTCTTTCGGGTTTGTTACAATACTCGGGGGGTTGATTTCCCCCATGGACGGGTTGACCCCGTCAAAGGAGCGTTGCAGCTCCGCCACCCATTGACTTGCGGCGTCCAAAACCTGTTGCCGCTGATTCAACTCCCGCTCCTCTTCAGCAGCGGCGGGGCGTAATTCGTCAACTCTGGCCCTGGCCCTTTTTACCTCGGCCTGGACGACATCCATCCTTCCAGAGGTCTGCCCCATATGCTCCTCAGCCTCTGCCAGCTGGGCCTTCAATCGTGAGACTAGCTCAGACTGCGCATCAAGAGTGGCTGAAAGCTCGTTGGCCCGGATCTGCATCTGTTGGACCTCGCCTTCAGCCTCCTGGAGCTTCCTGATGCTGGTCGCCTTCCTCCGCTTCCATCCCACGCTCAGCCCATGATCATGCTCCCGGATCTTCTCAGCCATGAGGTCTCGGATGAGCGCGTGAGGGCGTTGGGCATCCACTCCCCCAGCGCACAGTTCGCGCAACCGCGAGTGAAGCCTATCCATTTCGGCCAGCCATTGTGCTTGGGGAGTGTCCCTGATAAAGCGCGTGATCAGCTTCCACGACCGGCGACAGACTATGCTGCTGTCTTCCTCATCGGAGGCCGTTTCGTCCCAATCCGCGCGGTTGGCAGGCTCGTACGCAGGATATGCCTACAGGAATTCCTCAGCAGGATCTGCATCTGGTGTTGAGTCTGGTACGACACCTGACGCCGAAGCAGGCGCGACAGAACTGGGACCGACCGGTTGATCCTCTTCCTCGGAGTCCACCTCGATGACTTCAGGTACGGCCCTGCTGGCGGACCCGCCAGTGATGATGTGCGTCGCAGCTTGAGGAGATGGAGGGACTATCGCCACCATCACCGGCATGCCCCTAGGAGGGACGCCGCCAGACATCCCAACCAGCCTCGCTGCAGCGGCCCACGCCAGCCGAAGGACTGTATGACAGAGAGACATAAACGTTAGTTGGCATGACCTACATGTGACAACGAGGAGACCGGTGGGAGAGACTTACGAAGATTGACCTCCGACTGCTGCTCCTGAGCCGGTACTGACGGGACCCCGAGACGAGGCCCCCCATATATTGTTGGAAGGTCTGGAGATTCCAGAGGAGCCGCCTCAGACCCCCTGGTCCCACCAGACGCAGAACTGGACGCAGCCATATGCGCGGGTTCTGAAGGTCCCGCACCATCACCCGCCGAAGAGCGAGAGCGAGGCCTACGAACAAGTTCCTCCTGTACGGTTCGAACATTGATGAGAGGTCCATAGGGACCCAAGAATAGGTCGTAAGGAGAGAAGTTCGGAATGCTACCTCGAGAGCCTCCACGAAATCGTCGGATTCTGAGCCTCGGTCTCCGACCTCGCCCTCCTCCAGCGGGCTCCCTCCTCCAGCCTCATCCTCCCGAGAGGAGCCCTCTGATTCCTCCGGCAAGGGGAAGCGCTCCCTCAGATCGACAGCCGATAACTGTGGGGGACCGTCTGATTCAACAATACCCTCACCCGGTCTGTCATTGGGCGAGGGACACCACTGGAGTGGACGTAATCCTCCAGCTCGTCCAAGTATTGCTCCACCTCCGCCAGAGACACCATGAATCCAGCCCGAACTGGGCCTATACCCGGCAATTCCATCCCAAGGCGATTCAGGTGGGCCCACATCTCAGGTGGGCTGAGGAATTGCCAGTTGACATCCCAAATGTCCCAAGCTTCCGGAAAGACAACATCTTCGGCCATGTCTATGTGACTCAGCCGCTTCCCCGGAGCCTGAGTGTATATCCGACGGAATCCCCTCGGTGGCCTCCCTTCCGAATGACCCTGCTCTCCCGGAATCACCGGATCTACTGCTTCTGCCATACCCTCGGCCAGTGCGGGTCTCGCCGCCATGGCATCCCCGCTACCGCGAGCGGCCCTAGCTGCCCTCCGACCCCGACCTCGAGATAAAGGAGGCCCACCGTCACCAACCCGGATCGTTGGCTGCTTCAACATCTCCCTGGGATAAGCGGCCTCCCATCTGATGGCGTACTCTTTCACTAAGCTGAAGGCGGAGGTGGACGGAGGCAATGCGATCTGCATCTTTCCATCCTCACGTGTGAACATGAGCCACAACTGCCTCATCACACACGGGTGCTCCTCGTGACGCACCTCCCAGTATACCTGCGGGGTCAGCCGCTGGAGGCACCAGAACTGCCTCGAAAAACGATGCGGGGTGTACGGTTCACAGATTGGCTCACGATCTATCCGAGCCACCAAAACTCCACCTCGGAAGGCCAGGAGGTAAGCCCGATGTTCTTCCGTTCCCCGTCCATCATCAGTAAGCCTCCCCGTCGGCAGTGGGAAGGGATGAATGTTGAACTCGTCCGCCCTCCACACCCTATTCAGCACCATCGGAATGGCCAGTTTGAATAGGAAGCTCCCAATTGCGTTCAGAATGGAGGGGCGAAAGTCTGATCCCGGTGGCGAAATGGGGTTTGGATACTCGTAAATCCCCCTGATATGCGCCGCGATCCACCCATACAGGAGGTGGAAGGGCCCGCATATTCTTGGCGCCTTCTTGCCCTCACTAATATGCCGCAGCATTCTGTATAGTTTGGTGAGCATCGGGATCCCCAGGTTGACCCGCTGCCCCATGGACAACATCGAAGCCATGATGAACAAGCTGGGTCGTACCCCCATGCTTGTATCTCTCACTGGTAGGATCCACCCACAGATGAGAGCCGCGATGAACGCCGCCAGCCTGACTATTGGCTGTTGTTCGGTGCTGACGCTGAAACCCCAAGTCTTCCATTGGCTGTCCTCCAAAACCCGCCAATACGAGTGCCCCTTGCCCCGTTGGGCTGCCCTTGGACAAGTTCGAGGCCTTGAAGGGAACTCTCGATTCTCTGGGAAGTTCAGGAAGCATTTGAACCACCTCTTGATGTGGACGTCCCTCACTGCCTCCTTGTCCTCTCCAGGGACGAGCGCCATCAGCGCCGACTCCAATCGCGGAATTTGCTCCGGATCCCCCCACGCGCTGGAAACGGGGAGGAACTCGACATACATGGCCCCCAAGATCGGGACCTCGGAAATCTGGTGGACATCCCAC
Source organism: Viscum album (assembly GCA_963277665.1). Lineage (NCBI taxonomy): Eukaryota > Viridiplantae > Streptophyta > Magnoliopsida > Santalales > Viscaceae > Viscum > Viscum album. The sequence continues at coordinate 1,659,278,305 of OY728163.1, forward strand.
AGGCTGATGCCCACCTCCCCGTGATGCAGGTGAAAAGTGTTGGTCCTGGACGACCATCTACTCAGCAGTTCCGGCATCAGTTGCTTTGGTTGGTAAATGTGGAACTGGGAGGCCCATGCCGCCTCATACAATCCCACTCTCCTCAGCTCAGCCCCGAAATCCTCGCATGAGGCGCCTACCCAGTAGGCCCCGGCCCAGTCATCGGTAAAGTTTCCACCCTGGCGCAGGTCCCACTCATCGGACCATCCCTTCTTCGGATCCTGCAGAGCCGCCTTCAGCATGGTGTGGTAGAGAGGAGGGGACGTCTCCGGTTGTAGTGGATTCCCATCGATATCATTCACATGATTGTAGAGACAGTCAGCAGTGATGGGTGTGAAATCCTCCCGCGCATGACCATCGGCCGCCCTGAACCATTGGTGCTGGCACGGTGTGCTCCTGAACCAACAAGCTGGTTCATCCCTTCTCGCCTCAGGGATGAAGACGTCGTCCCTCAGCCCGAAGCCGTACAACGGCAGTTTCTTGCACTGCGGATAATTCTTCTGACCCTCCGAGAGCAGATCCGTCAGGGAAGTGTGGTCCGAGTGGCTCCGGATCATCTCCCATAAGCCTGGACGGTTGGCCATCTCATCCCGACGAGCAGCATCTGCAAGCACTCCCATCACAGCCTCTTGATGGGCCATTTTGATGCCGACCCTCAGAAAAGTTTTTTTCCCCTGGATCGCGAAGCTCGGCCGCGAAGTTGAATCGCGAAGTTCGGCCGCGAAGTGGAATCGCGAAGATCGGTCGCGAGACCAAGTCGCGATGTCTGGCCAAGGCCGACAAGAAGTTCGCCTAGCGCGGACGCGGAGTCGGAGACCCGCGGTTCGCCGCGAAGCTCGATTCGCGGAGGGCTGTCGCGGAGTACGCGGAGCTTCGCGAAGTCGAGAGCACACAAAAAGACAAGGCACGTGAAGACAAAAGAGGGTGGACCCCCTATTTATAGGCGGCGACCCCGGAGCATCGCGGCGCGCCTGAACCGCGCGAAGCATCGCGGCGCGTCCGGATCCGCGGCCCCGATGAGCATCTCGGGGCCCCTTCGCGATGCTGCATCGCGAACCACCGACAATTTTGGAGATTTTCAGTCAGACTTCGACCCTTCGCCCTCCGCGGCTCCAAGTTTGAGGGGGGGGGGGCATTTTTTGGCGCCAAAAATGTGGCCCGAAAGGAAGGAACGAAAAAGACAGCCGGCGCGCGGCCTCGCGAAGCACAGCCGCGAAGTACAGCCGTGAAGCCCCGCCGCGAAGCGCCCCTACCCTCGCGGCCTCGCGAAGCTCCAGAGGCGGTAATCCTCCGTGAACCCGTTTGACGTTCGCGAGACGCCGCGAAGAGCCCCAGGCGGTAATCCTCCGCGGACGACGTTGACGTTCGTGAGCGCACCGCGAAGCACCGGAGGCGGCGCGCGAGCCCTGCTTCGTGGAACCCCTTCCCTATAAATACTGGACTCCCCCTGAGTCCCGAGGACGGACAATCCGACCTTTCGGCTTCTCCTCTCCCGAATCACGAAGCACACTTTTCCCCGGGAATCATGAGCTCCGTGAGGTATTTCTACTTCGCGAGACGACTCTGCTTTGTCTCGTTTTGAGCCCCTCTTCCGGGAGGGATGCCCTTCGCGAAGCTCAAGGGCGTTCGCGGAGGAAGGGGATTCCCAAGGGAACCCGGGCAGCCGCGGAGCACTTGTTCTTCGCGAAACACCCAACCCATACGAGTTATCCCTATGCTAAGGCAAGACCGCTCCACTTCGCGAAGCACACCGCTTCGCAGGACCCTGCTTCGCGAGGCACCCCTTCTTCGCGAGGCAGTGCTCCGCGAACACTGTTCCACTTCGCGAAGCACCTCCCACTCACACCAATGCCCCATGCTAAGGCCAAGGCACCCCACTTCGCAATGCACACTCCTCTGCTTAGCGATTCCTCTTCCCGTGCGGCCCTCCAGGTTAGCACGATGTGATTTCAAAGTCCCATGGACAATACCTCCCGTAGCGTTGCTTCGCTTAATGCTTCTTCGCATAGGCACGCTAACGGCTATTGATTCTTCGCATAGCCACGCTAACGTGGACCCCTCGATGGTTCGTCCCACGACCCCCCTTTACCATGGCCTTACTGGCACCTTCCCTTCCCCAAGGACCAGAGGGTACCGGTTATGTAAGTCCTAGGGGTGTGGAGTGAACCCACCTCGTCCGAGCTGCACGACGTTAAACTGCCAAGCACCACGTCCTCAACACATGACGTTAAACTGTGACCCAACCTCTTCTCCCTCACGAAGGGTCCCCCCAGCTCGAACATTCTTTACACCACTCGTCTCCACGGGAATGGAACTCTTTCGCACATGGAATGAGATCCTCCTTGTCGGGGGGGTGTCTGTTCGCAGGGGAAGGGCTGCCTCAGAGCGTAAGCCCCTAACCTTTCGTACGGATGATTGCACCCGTGCATCTCCGTACTTCCCCACTACCAAGGTCGGTGGAGGACATGATAGGGAACGAGGCACCTCCCTATGGGCCTCCATCCTGGAGTAAGTCCCAACACCATGGGCCACTCAACGCGTAAGCCCCTTTTCGCTTCTCACGGACGCACCCTTCGCGACGTGATCGTCAGGTCCTTGCAACCTCTTGTTTCTCACACCGAGCATGACTCATGTGGGCTTAGAGTGAGCACCGACCCTGACCCACCACCTAAACTATGAGGACTTTGATCCATGTTAAGGCATGGTACGTAGGAAGCCTCCACAAGGTTCAAGCCCACCAATAGTGGACCAAGGTCCACTTTCACGTCGGTTCGCCGACAAAACCCCTTTTGAACTACGAGGTATTTGATCCATGTCAAGGCATGGTACGTAGGAAGCCTCCCAGAGGTTCAAGCCCACCACTCATTGGACCAAGGTCCGCATTCACGTCGGTTCACCGACAAAGCCACCTGAACTATGAGGTCTTTGATCCATGTCAAGGCATGGTACGTAGGAAACCTCCACGAGGTTCAAGCCCACCCGTCGCTCATTCACGTCGGGTCCCACTCCGGTCCAGTGGTAAGCCATTGCGACCCACCACCTGAACTACGAGGTCTTTGATCCATGTCAAGGCATGGTACGTAGGAAGCCTCCACGAGGTTCAAGCCCACCCGTCGCTCATGCACGTCGGGTCCCACTCCGGTCCAGTGGTAAGCCATTGCGACCCACCACCTGAACTACGAGGACTTTGATCCATGTCAAGGCATGGTACGTAGGAAGCCTCCATGAGGTTCAAGCCCACCCGTCGCTCATTCACGTCGGGTCCCACTCCAGTCCAGTGGTAAGCCATTGCGAGCCAGATTTGAACTACGGGGACTTTGATCCATGTCAAGGCATGGTACGTAGGAAGCCTTTATGAGGTTCAAGCCCACCAATAGTGGACCAAGGTCTACATTCACGTCGGTTCACCGACAAAGCCCCATTTGAACTACGAGGACTTTGATCCATGTCAAGGCATGGTACGTAGAAAGCCTTTATGAGGTTCAAGCCCACCAATAGTGGACCAAGGTCTACTTTCACGTCGGTTAACCGACACACCCACCTGTCGTTTCTTCACGTCGGGTCCCATCTTCATCCAGCATGACGTTAAACTACATTCTGGTCTAGTGGTAAGCCATTGCGACCCAACCCCATTTGAACTACGAGGTCTTTGATCCATGTCAAGGCATGGTACGTAGGAATCCTCCCAGAGGTTCAAGCCCAACTCCCATCGGACCAAGGTCCACCTTCACGTCGGTACGCTGACGACATTCATCGGGCCAAGGTCCAGCTTCACGTCAGTTTACCGGCACCAACCCGAACTACGCGGACATTGATTCCCTACCACGGGGATACGTAGGAAGCCTCGTCAAGGCTCAATCCCAACTTCACTATCGCCCCCTGCGATGGTCCCACTTCACTCTCCTTCTACTCCATTCACCAATCGCCCACAGGCTAGCCCCGGTGTCGATATCCCTTCAAGGAGGATCCCTCAATCCGATCTACCCTAGCTAATGCTCTGGTTGGGTTGATCCATCTCCGCTGGACGTTAAACTCGCGGCATACCCTGTGTTGAACCCGGGAAGCTGAGGAAAACCTCAGATATGTGTCTATGACATGTAATTCCCCGTGCTCAATATGGGATGCCTCGGGCTTCCACGCCCTCGAGAAGCCTTGTAATCAAGGATAACAGACAGACATGCCAGGTACCCCAGCATCCAGACACGCTACTGATGCCTCAACGTGACTACTCCCCTGACTGAAGGTTGCTGCCCTGACTGGACCCTTTGGAATGTCCCGACAGAAGCAGTGTAATTAACCGGTGTCCATGGAAACATGGCACTGGGAAGAGTTTCACGAACTATGTATTAAATCTATAAGGGAGACCCGGACTAGGTGATGAGTTCGGAGGAGGAATCCACAAGAGGAAGAACCGACATCCCATCATCCCGTTTCGATCAAGGAGCAGACGTCCCTGAATAAGGAGCGAATGCCGCCCGCCTTTGGAAAGCGGGAATGCGGGGCAACAAAGCCGCGCGTCCCTCACAGACGGATGCGCGCGCCCTGGCGAAAAGCGTCGGAAACAATACTATTGGAAAAAAAAAACTGATACTATGTTCAACATCCCTCTAAATCTAAATGGACTGAGAGGGAGGAAGAGAGTTACTTGGACTAAGGTGGCATCACCCAGATTCTAAAGGCTAGAAATAAATTTCAAAGGGCATTAATACATTTTGGGGAAGATTTTTACTTTAAGAATCAACCATCCAAACAAAAATTAAATGATGTATGATAAAAATAAAATAAAACTCAACATTTCATTTATCAAAATCATAATGAAATCAATTTCTCTAAAATAAGACTTCAATATAAATGTAAATATAAGAAGACAAATGAATAACCCTCCAAGATAGCCAAAAGACTCCATGTTATACAATCTTCATGATCCAACTTCACCAAACAGCCTAAGTATCATGAAGTAGTTCTAATGATGTCGAATACCTTACATTTTCCCATGTCCTGGTAGATGATATCTACAAAATCACCAAAGTTCCAATGTATAGGTGAGTACTAAAACTCAGTAGGTTTTCCCCAATGACTTACCTACTCACACCACTATGATAGAACATGTTTTAAACAATTATATAAAACCATTTCTCAAACAGTTCATATCATAATATAAATAAAATCCATTGTAAATAATTTTCCAAGGAAAACACATAATCAATTCTTTAAATCATTTCACATTTCACATTCCACATTAGAATAACCCCTTTCTTTCAATGATATTGTATATCCAAACATGAATTCAATCAATAGACCTTTGTATACTCATTTTTGGTGATTTATCATTCCACTAATATATCTCTTAGTGGAACACTTTGGATGGGGTACTTCACACCCTTATCCATCTCAACCTTTTGATGGGGGTACTACATGCCCTTATCCATCAAAATGCTTATGAATGTATGAAAAAAATCCATTCAGACCCATGAAGGGTTCATGTGCATTCATACCATTTCAATAAAGTATCATTTAGTCAATTAAAAACAATATCTCCATATAGGAAAACCAACTATTATTTTGAAATTATCATTTAAAAATCATGTTATTGAGAACACTATCCAATAACACACAAAATTTTCCAATTTCCACAAACCATCAATAAAGAAGGTTTTAAAAATAATTTAACAGTGGAAAAAAGATCAATTTCAATCAAGGAAGACAATTTGAAATTAATCCTTCAAGTTATAAAATTGAAGAGTCAATAGTGAATCCACATACCTCAAGAGTTTTTTTGAAAACCTTAAACGGAACAAAAAATATCATAACACTAGGTTGAATCTCCACGAACCTACCTCAGATCTCTCCCCCTATCAACAAAAAGAAAAAATATAAATATATTGTTTATTCGTAACCTTTTATCTACCCATATCATCCATAGATAATATAACCTAGGAGATAGGGTGACATATATCTAAGAAAACACCAAGAACAATTGAGAATGAGGAATTATAGTGATAATTGGGCTTCAAAACACCAAGGAAAGGCTCCAGATTCATTCCAAATAACTTGGGAGAGTTTTTACAACAATTGAGAGACCAAGATCCTGAGTTAGGGCCATATTGTGGGGAAAATGAGGTACTAAGAGGTAGAAACATGTTATATCAACAATTTAAGGATCTAACTTTGACTTGTTCCTAGTTTAGTCACATGGTTAGACAAATTGTGTGAAAACCATTTGTTACCCACTACCTTAAGGATAGACACCACATGATTTCCTCGCATGGTCCCCAAACCTTGCACTAACCATGATGAAGCCACTACTTCAAAAATACCAAATTTTAACTTCAAATCACACGGTTTCTTCATGGAAGTCATATGGTGTGGACAAACCGTGTGTCGCTCGTGCACCTTCTCCTTTTCCCATGTCTCATTGTGCATGGTTTCCTACCATTGTTCAATAGTTTCCAAAAATAGTGCACCACTTGTGCTCCTATATAAAATCCCGAAAAACACTTTAAAAGTTCTCAAAACTCCCTAAAACTTCACCCATATACTTTATATCGGTACAAAAGAATAATTAAAGGTTACATACCAGAAACTGGGGGTTCTACACTTTAAATAGAATGTATTAAGAATTAGTTTAGTAATAATATATGATATATATGAAAAATTAATTCTACTAGAATGATAATATATCTATATATTTATATTTATATTTCATTTTCTTTCCTTCTTTCTTTTAATATAAAAATTAAACGAAAACAATGTTCATGTATTAGTATAACCTACCGTCTCTATAAACGGTGTATTCCATTTAATATTTATATATTTTATAGATTATTATAAATATTTATATACTGAATATATATGATATTTTAATAATTATTTAAATTCTATAAATAACTAAATAATTATCTAAGTAAGAGGATCAATAATAACAAGTCTAATCATTTATGAGAAACAAAGCAGATATTACCCGAAATGTAACATTAACATGAAATTGTTAATAAAAGTTAAATATAAAATCATAATAAAACCAAATGTGATATGATATATGAGAATATTGTTTTTTGGTAGATTTATAATAAACATATCCTTATTATATAAAAGGTTTTAACATGTATGAAAAAAATAAATACTTAAGGTTAGAGTTTTCTCATCTCACTTTTATTTCTGTGAGATATATGCAATATTAACCACTTATTCATATTTTGTTGTGTATATACTAAAATATGACATGATATATCATGAATTTAGTATATTCTATGATATTAAAAAAAAAAATTTATTTTACTATTTCCTGGAGATCACAATTCAAAAGTAAATTGTGTAATAATGTTTTTCTCGTCTCACTTTTATTCCTATGAGACTTAAGCCTTCTTGACCACTAATTTCTTTTAAGTGGTGTAAATATTGACCATTAATGTATTATATATTCATTATACATAAATTTATGGGTATCTAAATCTCCATTTTATGAAAAAAATTTCATGTTGTTAAAGTTTAAAAAGTTACAAATCGGTAAACTAATTTTGTCACAATTCTTCATATTTGGGATACATGTCATGTTCTACACCTCTAATTTTTGATGGGGTATATATACTAACTTTTGACATGATATATCATGAATATAATTCAGTTCATGATAATTTATTATTTTTTATTGTTATGTTTACATGGTTATTTTTATTCAATGTTACTAAAGTGGTAATAGTGTATTACTTTAATCTAATTGTTTTTTAGGATTGTTTATGATTATGCTTTCATTGATGAAATCATATGATTCATCTATAAATAAATCTAATGAATTTTATTATCCTATATTTATTCATTATATATTCATGTATTTATTCAAATTATCCACTCTTTGGTAGTTATGAAAATTAAAAAAATGTTTTAAGAAAATCTAACATTATTTGTCTTCAGTGAAAAATATGTTTTATTCACAAACCATGTTTTCTAAGAATGTTTTAAAAATGGTTTTAAATGATCTCATAAGATCATATTCGTGGTAGATTATTTTAATGAAGTTTTTTTGTTATAAAGTGTTTAAGGTGATTTTGAAAAATTCATTTACATTATTTCACAATTATTTTCATGGGAAAAGGTTTTCAAAATGTGTCCAATCATTCTTTATATGTTTTCAAAGTATTTTCAATGTAAAATGTATTCGAAATGTTTTTAAACCTACTTTATAAGTTATTTAATACATTTTCAAAGAAAAATGTTTTAAAAATTATTTATGTTTAAAATATTATTTTTCAAAGAAAAGACGATATTTTCCTCAAAAACATTTATATGAAATTCAAAATTTTATTTATGAGAAAATGATTTTTGAAATAATTTGATGAATGGGATTTTCAAATAAAGGATATTTTCCTTAATAAATATTCCATATAATACTTAATAATCTATTTACATCTAAAATTACATACTTTATTATAGTTTATGATTTATTGGGGATATAATCCAAGAATATCATTCATATTCTTTCCTAAATGGTTTATGTTTTGATGAAATGATGTTTTTGAAACTTATTTATCTTCCACATGTTATATTCTTCTGAAAACCACTTCTTTTCACGAGATATTCTTGGATTGAATGATTATTTAACATATCTCTTTTCCAATGGTTATGATGTGATAAAATTTTAATGATAGACATTTCTTTTAAAGGGCCATGATATGAAGAATATTTTTTTATCTTGTGCCACATGCATGTATGATTTCATTATGTGATGGTTGGGACCTATATCTTCATCTATATCATAAGGTAATGGTAAATGTTTTATAATCTAAATGGTATATTGGAGGGAATCTCAATCCCAACACAAGAGGTCATCCTAAGCTCGAAACAAGAGGGTTTACAGGAGATCATCCTAATCCCATAACAAGAGGGTACATATGAGGTGTAACATCTTGTTACTTTTTTCTATGTTTTTTTACCCATTTATTTATTTAGACTATGTTTGGATTTCATCGATGGTTGTTTTTGGTATTTTATTGAATATTTTTTGAATGTTTCTGAGCCTTTTCATGGTATAGGCATGGTTTATGCAATGTTAAATAAAGTGTGCAACATGGGTTGCATGGTTTGGGAATTGTTTGCACATGGTTCAACAATGTGTGAAATATGTTCCACGGTTTTCTCAGGGTTTTCACAAAGTTAAACTAAGTGTGAATCATGGTCGCATGGTTCGAACATCTTTAAAATAAGTGTACAGCCTAAGTGTGCAACATTGCATGGTTAAAGCGCATGTTTTGTACTAACCATGTTACTTGGCCCAGGAAACCAAGTGAACAGAAATTAAAGTAATGAAAATTGTAATTATAGTCCCTAAACCCCCCTAATTAAACCTAAAATCCTCTCACTCAAACCAAATATGATCCTTAGGATTTTGGGATCCATCCGTAGCTATTTTTGTTACCAAAAAATAATCTCATGGGGGATGAAAGCACCAATCCAAGAAGAGATCTTCTCTTTCGGTGATTTATTTTCTTCTCAATTTGGGATCTCCTTTTTTTATTGATTATTTATTCCTAATGGTTATGATGGCCTTGAGTTTTTTTGGATTGTGGATTATTTATGTAAAATTATATATCTAGGATCTATTTTCTCTTCTCTCAAGATATAACTTCTTAAATCTGGTGATCGCCATTATAGGTGATACATCTCATATTTTTTTGGTTGGATTATTTAATTTATATATAGATTTTTCTATGTTTTTAACATATTTATTGATTAATTGTAGCATTATAATTCATAGATTCATGTTTCATTATTTATAATATATATTTTATGAAAATTTTCTATTTAATTCCATATGAAATGTTCTTTGACATTTTCTGTTAGAATTTAATGTTTAATGAATTAAAGATCTTTGAATTTTATTTCTCTTAACTTTTCATGAGTTTATAAATTCCATGATTGTTTCGATTTATTTTAAATTAAAATTTAAAGGAATTTTTGGTGAGATTTTTGGATTTGGTTGGGTTTTGATTTATTAAATTAAATTGATTAATTTGAATTAAATGAATTGATCTATTTGATGTTTTCAAAATATTTTTAAAATATTAAATTTATTAAATGACCAATAACTCCCTTTAAATTATTTTATCTTTTTTTTGGAATTCTTGTTCCTGGGTTATTTGAAATTAATGATTTATCCACATGGAAAGAGGGTGTAAACCCATGTTTTGAAATTTATTCAATCCTTTTTAAAATAATAATAATTCCTTTAAGTGATTTCGGGATTCCTTATAATTAATGATTGTTTTAAATGCTCGTTTGTCATTTTTATGATTAATTGTGAATGGAATCCAGTATTATTACCCTTTAGAAGGTTGAATGTATAATAGGTTTTGAATTGAAATTGATGATGTTTGATGGCCCGGTTGGTACTTTATGATAATTATACATTGTGAAAATCCCTTAATTATAACATGTATGATTATTATACATCCCATTGTTTCAGTGGATAAAAAGGGATTATTTTCTTTGAGAGATTTTTGGGGTGAGGTTGAGATGTTAATGACAAAAAATTAACTTTTTATTATAAAATCTCTTTCTAGGAAAAGTGAGAAACTAGTCCCAGTTAATCTAGAGGTGAAGCCTCATGGGAGAAATCTAAGCCATCAAAACAAAGCCTCTATCTATTAGTGCTTTCCTCTCTATTAAGATTCTAGTTCATAATCCATACCTTAGCAGCAAGGTCGTTGTCAATAACATCATCAAGACAACACATCATTTAGTACCAATCTCAAACATACTATTCATTGTTGATTTTCCCATCATTGAAGCCTCTCATCAGGATTATATATTGTTTACCAATCCAATTAGTTAGCTCGTTGTTGACCGCCACTGGAATAGGTCTTCCAATAATTTCTTCCACTTCCTGCGGAATGTTGAAATAAAGAAATTCCTCCACTATCTCCTCTTTAGAGTGTAGGATAGGTTCTTTAGAGTCCTTTGTCTTTCTATTATAGTTTTCCTTGTTGCTATTTTTCTGAATTATAACTTGGGGATTCTCTTGTGAAATAACTGTGAGGGATGAAGACATATCCATATCACATGTTTTCAATTTTTTACCTAATCGTGTTTCCATCGGTTTTGGTAAATGCAAGTAGTCCTTGCGTCCTTTCCCCTTCTTCTTCCTAGGGGTTTTCCCCTCATCATGAGCCTTAGGTTCCTCCTCAGACACCACACATTCGGCAATTCCTCCATCCAAGTCATTGGGAGTATCCCAAACAGACTCATTGGTGTCTAAACACTCAAAGGATTTTAGAATCTGAACACCATTTTGAATGGAAGCCTTCCCCTCTATCTGGTTGTTGACCCCTACAATACTTTGTTTGATTTGAGATTCCTTTTCCACCCCTTCTGACCACACCTCAATTTACTTCCAAGATAAACACCTACCTTCATCTTGAGATTCCTATGAATAGGATACATCTCTACACACTAAAATACCCAGGACTAGGTCCCTCAAATCCACTTTCAGCCTATCAAAAATCCTCCACACAGATGGTTCCTCAACATGTTTCATCGAAGGTCTCTTCTACACTGCCTTGTACACCAAGATATTAGTCTGTATAGCCTCATTCTCCTTCCTCCCCCACACTCTCACCTTCTTCTGATGTCCATCCTGTCTGCAAGTAGCAGCTGAGTGTCCCAAACTTCTGCAAGAAGAGAAAAATTCCACCCAATGATTGAATACCACTAGTTGTTTACACCTTACTTCCTCACCAACTTCTATCCACGTCGATTCAACCCATAGACTCGACATATCCACCTCCACACACATGCGCGGGATGATTGGATGACATATGGACATAGTAGGTGAATCCACACATAGAAATTGACCGATGAGATTTCCTAACATACATAGAATAGAGGGATTCTGGAAAGGTAGAGGAAGTTAAGTAAGACTTACCCAAACTAACACTATAGGAGAATTGAAATTCAGGTATAAATCATAGCTCCACCAAAATAGATAGAAGCCACATCCCCCACATTTCCTAGGCGCACATGACATAGCATGAACGAAGTCCTCTGACGAAGAACATCTCAACATCAAATGCCTTTAATCAAGAAGACCGAAAAATTCTACTTCTTTTAGACCCCAATGATTGAAGACAAACCTATCAAATTAATCCACCGAAGGACGTTTTCTCATAAATCGGGAAACCAGCGTTAGATCTCAGCCTCTGTAAGTTCCTGAGCTGACAGTGGAATCACAGGGTTGCCTTCCAGAATACCAGGGAACTTCAGATCAAGGTTGATCGCAGGAAATCTAGAAATCGAAGTTGGATCACTAAAGGGATAAAAGTCGCATCTCCGTACATTATGAGGAAGTCCAGAATCCTCCCCCCTCCCGCTGACTAGTGGTGAAGGGGGAAGCGCCGTCAGCCCCATTAGGGTTAAGCCATCGCCTCTTTGATCTCCCCCTCCTGATTCCCCTAAAATTTATAGATATTAATGATAAGGATCATGGGATCCTTATAACTTGTTTATATAATCTCTTATTTTGAATAGTCATGGGAACCTAGATAATTAGATGATATGACCAAGATACATGCTTCACTAGTAGAATCACACCCTTATAGTGGATCCATAGACAATATGAAAGGATCAAACAATGGAATTGGGGCTAGAATTGCCGGTCTGTGAGAAACTGGTTATCTTTAGACCCTTGAGACTAGATGTAATCCTATATATTAGTCATGTAGTAATTTTATTAGATATTCTGACATGGAATCACTATCGTGTCTAGTTTGTACCCATAACATCAATATACTTGATCTTCATACATAATAGTTTTGTTTTCACCATTTGGCCCTGGATTTTCCTTATCTTATTCATTTATTATTATTATGCACCTTGACATTATTATATTGATTATTAGTCATCTTTACATATCATGTGAATATTCTCATCTTCTATTGATTATCTGACTTTGTCTTGTGAAATGGTTTTCAAATACTTTCATGAAAAATATTATTTTTTAAAAGGTGAAATATAATGTTTTATAGGTTTAGTTTTATAAATGATTCTTAAATGATTAAAAAAATTAAACTAATTATAAACACTCATTATTTTAATTCTATATTTTAATATTTTATTTACCTTATGATTTAACTACATAGAACATTTAGTGTAATCCTATTGGTATCTTAACGTCACACCCTCCTTTTACATTTTGGTGTATGTTTCCCTTTATGATCTTACAAAAGTTGTTCTTAAAACCTTTTTCCTCTATGGGATCATTCTTCGATGACCAAGGGTGGGTAAATTTGGACATGGAGGGTGGTTGTGGACCACCAAGAGGTGGGTTTTGGTTGTTATGTTCCACTTTCAGTTTTCTTAGTGTCTCTTTGTACATTGGCATGTATGTATTGATTTATATATCTGATGATGTTTCTACGTTATATTCTATTATTGTAATTATTTTGAGGCCAAAATCATTCTCCACGGTTATCTGTTGATGCCCAGGTGCTTGTCATCATCATGTAGATATCGGGAATGCTCTTTCAGTTAGTGGAGAATCGGCTCAGATACAGTTTTAAATGGTATTCTAGGTTGGTTAAATATAAATGGTATGAGAGGAGGTATTTCCTTAAAGGGAAAAACTTGAATTTTAAATCCATCTGTTATTTGAAATGATTCATATTAGAAAGGATATTACGAATTTTTTAGGACATAATAGGTAGTCTGTGAGTGGGTTCTTGATCACCACCCCTTCATGGAGAGACTTGAGTTACCATAGATGTTGGGACTTGAATCTTTCTTTTGAGTTAATTATTTTCTGATGATAAATAATATTTAGACTCTTAATGAGGCTATGTTTGATTTGGGGAATTTATTATGAGTTTTTAATCCAAATAAAAGGATGACCATAGTGGAACCATGTTTTCACGGTCTGGTAAAATATGATGATTTGAAGTGGATGATTTGGAAACCCATTCATAAAAAATTTGAGGTTGGTTTTTGGTTTACCATCCCATACAACCATGACTTTTACAGTTCTAACTTTGTTCTAAACATCAAAAAATATCCATTATCTTATAAGTTACTTCAATTATATGAGGTTGGTTATGTGGGTTTTGGATGTGGGTTGCTTTATTCTCTCATTTTATAGTTTCAAATATAATATGTTGTAAAAATTTTCAAATTCCTTATGAAAACTAAATTGTGAAATCAAATATGTATTTATATGTTCTTTGAGAAATGGTTTTAACTACTGAAAAGTTAGTTTTATGAATTTTTTTAATTGGAATAAAATTATCAAATACAATTATGCGATGGGGTAAAACAATGTTTTAAGAATAATTTTTTTGTAATAGATTTAAATGGTAACAATTTTGTTAATTGGAAAAAATGGGTTAATGATTTTGAAACCATTGAATAATTTATAACTATTGGTAAAGGGTATTTGAAACCGTGATTGAATTATAAAAATATTTTTAATTTTGAAAAGAAATAGAAATGTTTTATAAATGGTAAAATCTTGTGTTCTTTGAAATCAATAAAATTTATATTAAAATGGGTGGTGCCTTCACTTAAATGATTTTTTCACTTTTGGAGTGTTTTTGGATTCCAAATTTGTACCACTGTAAATAGAAGATTTGGTTTCAAATATCAGATCATGACTACTAAGATTTGGAAGCTTCATGATAATTGGGTTCCAACCATATTCTATATAGTGATTCTTTTCCCGTAGTGGATGAGCTTCTAGTTTCTGACTTTTTGTTTCCAAAATCATAGTGGAAACTATTTGAGTTTTCCTCTTTGTGCCTTGTCTATTTTTGGAAAACCATTTTTGAATCATTTTTAATGATATCTTGTATACATTTGTTTTGGTCATTTTTGGTTTATGGTGTTTAATAATGGTTTCATTTCTTGATATCCTTTTTTTGTTCCATGGTTTCCTCTTGTTTTGAATTGATGGTCAGAGCTAAATTTTGATATAATGGATAATCTCCCTTGAGAGATTGTAGTGTCAAATTTTACACTAAAATGTAGGATTAATCCCTTTCTAGTTGGACATGGATAGACCTTGGAAATTTATGCAGGTAACTAGGATGATTATTATTTTTGATAGACCAGGAACACGTTGGTGTTGGCATTTGACTTGATAATCTCATCAAGATATAAGGCTCTATTTGAAAATCCTATGTTACCATTTTATAATTACCCATTGTAGAAATACTAGTCAATTATTTATGTTTCTTGTGTATTCATGATTTTAGATATTTTCCCGTATATGATTGTTTATGTATCTTCTTTGGGTCTAAAGTACATTCTTTTCTTCTATTACACCATTTTTGTTAGATGTCAAATGGTGGGGAGACATATGTTAGGTCTCTATTATTTCTCTTATTTAGAGTTATGTGATGATATTGGTGTGTTTATCTTGGAGATATGTGTGAGTTTTTCTCCTTTTTGATAGTCTCTATTCTAGGACATGGACCATTCACCTCACAAGATAAGTGAGAATGTTATTATTATATTATCATGTACTATATTTCAAATTAGAATCTTTTTATGGATAGAAAGTCATATGGTGGAGAGATTCTAACATACTGTTACTTTTTTCAATGTTTTTTGACAAATTTATTTGAGTATCCCATGTTTGGATCTCATTAAGGGATGTTTTCCTTATTTTACCTAATCCTTTTTAAACGTTTATGGGCATCTTCATGGGTTTTGAATGGTTCAAAAAAGTGTTCAACAAGGGTTTAAAAGTTTTTGCACGGTTTTCACATGGTTAAACAATGTGTGAAACCTATTGCATTGTTTTTTCATGGTTTCTAAATAGTTAAACTAAGTGTTCAACTTAGTCGCATGGTTCATTCATTGTTAAACTAAGTGTGAAGCCAAAGGGTGCAACATTGCATGGTTAAGGTGCATGGTTTGTACTAACTCTGTGACTTGGCCTAGGAAACCAATAAAATGGTAACTAAAGTTATGAAGATTTTAATTAATGTTTGAAAACCCCCATAAATAACCCTAAAATCCACCCACTCAAACAAAATATGATCTTTAGGATTCTAGGAGCCATCAGGAGTCATTTTTTCCCACCAAACAACTTCTTTTGGTGGATCAAAGTGCCAATCGAATCAGATATCTTCTCTTTTTGTGAGTTCTTTTCTTTCTAATACTGGATCTCTCACCTTTAATTGATTATTTCTTCTTAAATATTATAACAGACTTGCATTTTTTGTATATTGGTTGATTTATGTGGTATTGTAGATCTAAGATCTCTTTTCTCTTCTCTCAAGACCTATCTTCTTAGATCTTGTGATCACTGTTAGGGATGAAAAATCTCATATTTTTGTGTTTTTATTCCTTTATTTAAGATTTTTTTTCCTATGATTTATCTTCATTTTGTGATTAACGTTTTCTTGAAAATTCACAGATACATTTTTCTTTATTTCTAATACATGTTATATGAAAATTTTCCATTTAATTCAACATGAAATATTCTTTGACCCTTTTCAATATGAATTCAGTATGTAATGAATTAAATGGGTATGACTTTGATTTTTCTTACCTTTTTGGGAGTTGATAAATTTCATATTTTTTTGGATTTATTTTCAAAGAACTTTAAGTGTATTTTTTGTTAAATTGAGGGATTTGGCATGGGTTTTGATTTATTAAATGAACTTCATTGATTTCAATTAAATGAATTAAACTATTTGATGTTTTAAAAATACTTTTAAATGCATGAATTTATTAAATGACCAAGAACCCCCTTTAAATGGTTTTACCCTTTTTAGAATTGGTGTTCTTAGGTTATTTGAAATAAATGATTTATCTGCATGGAATGAGGGTGTAAAACCATGTTTTTAAATGTATTCAATCTTTTTTAAAAGTCATGTCTGGGATGTTTATGATAAATTGTGAAAATAATTTGGTATTATTACCATTTTCAATATTTAATTGTTTAAAAGGTTTTGAATTGAAATTTTTTATGCTTGATGGACCGAAACTCACTTTATGATAATCACCCCTTGTGATAATTTATTAATTTTTACTTATTTGATTCTTATACTTCCCATTATTATAAGGGTTGAAAAATGGATTATTTACATTGAGATATTTTGGTCGTGAGGGTGAGATATAAATGATAAGGATCATATTATCCTCATAACTTTTTTATCTCACCCTTTTTTTGACTAGTCATGGGAACCTAGATAGTTATATGATATGACACAGATATATTCTTCACTAGAAGACTCATGCCCTTATAGTGGATCTATATAAAACTTGAATGGTTAAGGATATGGAATTGTGACTAGGAATGAAGGTGTGTTTGGAAATGTTTTTCTTCAGACCTATGATACTATATGTAAGATCATAAATTTTTCATGTTTTAATTTGATTATATATTCTAAGGTGGGCTCATTATCATACTTAGTTATACCAAGGACATCCATATACTTGATCATGATACATGACAGTGGTGGTTGTCACTATTTGGAACCATATTTTTTTTAATTTCTTAATTTATTATTATTATGAACCTTGACTCTATTATATTAATTAGTGTTTATCTTTACATATCAGGTGCATATTCTCATCCTTTATCGATTATTTGACTTTATCTTGTGAAATGGTTTTCAATGATTTTCAAGAAAATGGTTAGTTTTTAAAATGTGAAATGGAATGTTTTGTAGGTTTAGTTTGATAAATAATTTTTAAATGATTAAAAAACATTTAAAACATAATCCTTAACTCTCATTATTGTTCTTCTCTCTCAGAATATTTGATTTACCTTATTATGTAACATCATATAATATTTGGTGGAATCCTTCTAGGCTCTTTATAACACACCATGATTTTACCTTTTGGGGTCTTTTAGTCCTTTATGATCTTATAGAATGTGTTAATGCATTCTTTTTTCCTTCATGGGATCATGGTTGGGTGACCAAGGGTGGGTGACTTGGTACATAGTGGGTGGTCGTGGACCACTAACATGCAGGTTTTGGTCTTTATGTTCTTATTTTAGTTTTCATATTGTCTCTTTGTACTTTGATATGTATATATTGATTTATATATATATCTAATGTAGTTTCCAAATAATACTCCGTTATCATAAATATTTTTTGTCAAAATTGTTCCCAATGGTTATTGTTTGATTCCTAGGTGCTTCTCATCAGCCCATTGAGATCATGAACGATATTCAGGTTAGTGGAGAATCATCTTGGTTACCAGTTTCAATGGTATTTCAGGTTGAATCATTATGGGGGGAAACCCAATCCCAAAAGAAGATGGTATATGGGAGGTAATACCAAGCCTAAAACAATAGGGTATACGAGAGGGAACCCCCTTCCCAAAAAACCAGGTACACATGAGGGCATCCCAATACCAAAATAAGAGGGTACATGAGAGGGAATCTCAATCCCAAAATAAGAGGGTATAATGGAGGGAATCCAAATCCTCAAACAAGATGTTAAATGGGAGTTCATCCCAATCCAAAAGAAGGTACATGGGTTATTATCCAAATACTAGCATGTTATGATGTCCTTGGTAGTTATCCTTGACATTGAGTTTTTAATGCTTATGTGTATGACATAGTTCCTTGTTTTATTCCTCTATTATGATCTCATGGATTATGCTCTTGATTCCCTTATGATTTATTTCTCATGAAAAACCAATCATTATTCCATGACTCTCGATTTTGATCATTTATATGAAGTAAATGAACTTATAATGTTATGTTCATGTTATGATACCCTTTTCCTATGTTATACTTACATATCTCCCTTGTTTATCCTTAATGAGCATCTAATCTCACCCCTTTCTTATGTTTCCTTTCTATGGGTTATAAAGAAAGGATTTAAGTAGGAATTATAAAATTAAAAGATCATTAAGAGATATTTTGACGATATTTAACCAAGTTAGTTTATTATGGTACCAAATTTCCAAAGACACTAAACTATTATAGTCCTCAGGCATGTACTTTTGAAATGTGTTAGATATCTAAAATGATTTAATATCCATTTATGTTAGGCTTGGGTATCTTTAGTTGGTATCAAAGGGGAGATTAAGTTAACCTTTTAAAATTAGGATGATAAAACATTAGTGAGATACCTAGGGATTCATATAAGTATATGTGTAGTGATGTCTCTAATAATAAGCCTAAGGTGTCTTAGATTTAAAATAAAGTGTCATAATTTATATATCCTATATGTGATTTCTGATGAATGTGTGGTTCTCCTCCATGATAAGTGTTTCTCACAAAAATGGTTTCTAGTTTTAGTTAATTTTGGGTACTAGATAGAACTTGGTTGAATATGAACATGATTGACAATTTTCAAATGTGAAGTCAAATGGGATGGTTATTGGAGTGAAGGATGTTATCATCATGGTTATTCAGTTTTCAAAGAACATGATTAAAAATGTGTACCTTAACCTACTCTCAGACTCACCAAAGATGAAAATAAAGGATTTCACTATGACATCAGGTAATGAAAACCATGTACTAATGTAGATTCAATTTCCTTTGTTTCAAGAATGTTAAAAGAATCACCAAATAGAATGTACTAGAGGAACAAGAAATTTTTTTAACTATGGTAAAAAATTCACAAATAAAGTAATAGTAAAGGAAAATTAAATATTATTTAATTCAATGGATGGTAATATTAGAATCCCTAAGACATCATCAAAGGTTAAATGCTTTATGTGTGGAATGAATGGTCATTATTTAAATTGATGTCCTATGTGGATAGATCTTGATGATAATTAGCAAGGTGGTATGAGTAATTGTTATATTCATGATAAGGGGGAGACTACAGGTGAGATGTGGAAGGAAAGATGTATTAATTAATAATATGAGGTATCATTGTTAATGGATTTAGGATGATGTAGAAAAATTGAAGTCTTTATATATTTGGATTTAGGAATTATTAATTGAAAAATAAACAAGGATTGTTCAGTTTAAGTTTTTCACTAAGGATTTATAAAAATATATTGAAGAGTTTTGATGGAAAAAATGTGATTTATGGAAAAGGTTATATTAATGGGAAAGACATTATTAAGGGAATGATAAACCTTAATATTTTCATAATTTTGAGATAATGATGTTTGGATAGAGGTATGTTGGATTTGAATAAGTAAATTAGATGGTACTTATTACCTTGGAACTAATTAAGGATTTTTTGGAATGTGGGTTATGCTATAATTTATTAATTTTAAAATATAATTTGTACTTAAGGAACATATCTAATAAAAATTTGAACAAGGAAACATTCATGTCTTCAATAATTATTGAGGGTAATCTAGGTTCTTACCAGGTTTCAATATATTACACAGTGAAGGTATTCAAGCATTTTTATGTGATAAAAAGAACTATTTTATGATATATGAAAGATCAATGATAAGTTAGTTTTGATAAATTTAGTGACATTGTTTTTAGAGTTTTGGACTTTCATATTAAATAAGGGTTACGACATTAATCATTTATGGAATGGTTTATGTTAAAATTTATTTGAGTTTTTAGATAATAAAGAATTATCTCACCACATGAGGATCTAGTCATATTGGATAAATTGTGCTAACCTTTTTTTTGTGATAAAAATAGATGGAATGACCCATCATTCTATTTTTGTATCTCATGATCTTCCAATTATTCAGAAATGAAAAATCCACCTTCATTTCATGGAATAAGTGATGAAATGGAAATTCACTAAGACACAATAAAGTTTAAGATTGTACTAAAATCAAGTAATTATATATTATCATGAAAATAGTTCAACTTTTGAAAAAGGGTTATTAAATAAACTGATTTCATATTATCACCATTTTATATGATTTCAGTGACTTGTTTAATTCTTCTTTAGTTTATGGTTTTGTGATTATTTCTTTTCTCTGGATCACCCACTTACTTTTTATTAGAGATATTTGTCAATATCTATGATTACTTACACTTTTTTTCCATGTCATTATTTTTCCTTTATAACAATTTTCTTCTATGATTAAACCTAGTTATTAGTTACTTTGGGTAACCTCTATGTTTTTAACTTTCCTTTTGTAAATAAAGTTTTAATATTCTTTTTTATAATGTGGGTTTCTATGAAAGGAAATTTCAAGTACTAAACCACTAATAACCCAAAAATAATTTATAGGGAAATTAATATTAAGGGAGAAATAATGTAGCACCTTGAGATTTTTTTTAACTTTTTTTCTTTGAACTAATTTAATATTTTTGATTTTTTTCATTTCATAGAACACTGGATATAGCTTATAATATAAGAGAGAAATAATTTTTTCTTGCGTTATGCACAACACCAAGTTAATATTTCACTACATGAAACACATAGATTATATTTTAGTACATGAAAAACTATTTTTTTTCTTATATTATACAAATTACCAAGTCCCTTCGATAGTTTGTGTTACACGCAAGGATGAATTTTCCCAAACTACAATATAAAATTTATATTATTATAAAAATATGGTTATTTATACCACCTTGCCATTGGAATGGAACTTATGAATAAGATTAAAAAATTTAGAAAGTATTATTTAAACATGTATATAAAATGAATCCTCTGATTATCAATTAGATATAAATAAATGTAAGAACTATTTGAAAATAAAGCAATTACTTTTCTATGAAAAAACAAATTTCTTTGAACACACACTATTATCCCTTTAAATTATACAAACCAATTTAGATGAATTTTTTAAATAAAATATATATATTATATAGTCAATATATATTTTTTATACTCATCCAATAGATTTTATAGGGATATGATAATAATAAATACAATTTTATGAATAAAAATATGCATTTTTTCTACAAGGTAATTTTACCACCTTTTAATGAAGAACCCATTTTAAATATAAATTTTTACACATTTAAAAGTTTTTTTTCAAAAATAAAATTTATTTTTGATATTGGAATATCAAAATTTACATTAGGTGAATTTTTGATATATTTTTAGAAGTATTGTTTTTTGATGAATAGTAAAAAAAAATTGAATTTTAATTCAAAACTTCTTTTTCTTCTAATTTATTTTTATAGTTAAATATTATATTAATTAGGTTTTAAATTATAATTATATCAATTATACATAATTTAATACACTTTTTTTCATTTAAACCAATTTTTCATTAAAATTGGATATAAAAATATTTCAAACTTTTGGAAATTTTCGATTTAAAAATATGCTTTCACGACATGTCTGCGGGATTAATTTTAAAGTTAATTTTAAAACTTATGTATTTAGAATTTGTAAAAACGGATTAAATAATTTTAATCATCCTAATTAATATTTTCTATTAGGATCAACATAGTTTTTTTGCCAAAAAAATTAGTGAAAGTAATTAAAATTAATTATTGTGATTAATGTTAAAAATGAGTTTATTTAGTGGTTAAACTTTAACATAAGGGTAAAAATACCCTACAAATATATCCCAAGGATATTGTTTTGACATATTTAGACTATATCCTCCCTTTTATATAAATTTACAAGTATTGAAGGCACGTGATGTAAGGGAGACCTCTCAATAGTGTTTACCTTTTTATATTTATAAGAATGGAAATCCCTCTCCACTATAAAAGGATATTCATCCCCTCACATCTATCAAGACACATTGGATCATAAATAACTTGAAAAATAATGATACCACCTTTACTCCTCTAGATCTATATTACTAACGTTTTGAAGAAATAAAATCAAGTTTGTCCTTTGGTGAAAATCAAAAGGAATTACCCAATGAAGAGGTAACATCCTTCCACAAGCTATTTTGGTTTATTTTCATTATTACCCAATTGAATTATTATTATTACATGATATAATAAAATTATTACCCTAAATATAATAATTTTTTATGGTTTCAACCTAAAATTACACACACTTCTATCTAATGGGTAATTAACTGACCGTTCATGTGTACAGTAGAATACCGCCTCGCGAAACGATATTTTTTGTTTCTAAATTACCACCTATCATGGGTGAGAATTATGAAGGAAATATTTTTTAAATTTATGTATATTATATTTATGATTTATTTATGTTTCTTACTTATTATCTAAAACATACCTTCATGCTTTCCATTTTGTGTAAATATGTTATCTTTTATTCTGGACATATGGACTACTGCCTCCTCAAAGTGATGTGATTTGTTTACACATTACATGGAATGTATTAAGGATGGGTTTAGAAAAAATATATGATATATATGAAATAAAAAATCTACCCTAATTTCAATATATATCTATATATTTCATTTACTTTTTCTCTTTTAATACGATAATAAAACGGCAGCAACGTTCATGCATTCATGTGACCTGTTGTCTCTATGAATGGTCTATTCCATTACATATTTCAATATTTTATAGATTATTATAAATATTTATATAATTATTATATATGATATTTAAGTCATTTATTACATTAATTAAATAAGTAAATAATGATCCATGTAATAGGATCAAGAATAAAAAGTAAAACATATACGAAAAACAAAGCGGATATTACCCAAAACGTAACATTAACATGAAATTATTAAGAAAAGGGTCATATGAATTCATAATCAAATAATATATGATATTATATATGATAATATGGTTTTATAGATTTACAATAAACTTATACTTATCGTACATGAGGTTTAAATGTGTACGAATAAATTCAAGACTTAAGGTAATGATTTTCTTATCTAACTTTTATTTCATTAAGATATATGATATATTCACAACTTCTTATTATTTGTATAGAATACATACTGAAATTTAAAATTTTATATCATTATTTTACATTATTTAATGATATTAAATGTTTTAATTAATGATATTATTTCATGGGAATCATAATTGCAAAGTTACTCTTATAGTAAGGGTTTTCTTGTCTCACTTTTAATTTTGTGAGACTTTTGACTTATTTACCAATAATTTCTTTTTTATGGTGTATATAATTCAAATGAACATATTATATAGTTATTATAACTAAATATATGGGTATATACATATCCATTTTATCATATATATTCCATTGGGTTTATGGTTCAAAATTTACCAAATCTATAAAGTAATGTTGTCTCAATTTTATTTCTTTGAGATGCATGCCATGTTATAGACCTATATTTATCTATTTGGTGTGTATAATACCCTTTGAAACTTTATATCATTAATTTATTCATTTCATGATATTTTAATCTTAATTTAATTTTACTCTTGCATGGTTATTTTTATTCAAAGTTACCAATCTTGTAATTGTTTATTTATATAATCTCATCATTTATCGAAATTGTTTATGATTTTGCTTAAATTTATAGAATATTGTACTCCCCATCCAAATAACTCTCATAAATTTAATAATCTTGTTATTCATTATATATTCATATATTTATATCATTTTCTCACTCTTTTTTACTTATGACAATTATTAAAAGAAATTAAGATAATATGACATTATTTTGCTTCAATCAGAAATCGGTTTCATTCACAAGCCATGTTTTAGAAAATTATTTTCAGGAATGATTTTCAATGATAAATTAAGAAAAAATTCAAGGAAAATTATTTTCAGGAAATTTTTTATGTTTTAAATTGCTTAAAGTGGTTTTCAAATCATTCTTGACATGCTTTAAAATCTATTTTCGATGAAAACTGATTTCAATATGTTTTCAAGATTCTTCTATAATATTTCAAATTATTTTCAATGTAAAAATTATTCTAACTCTTTTCAATCCTCCTTTATAAGTATTCAAAGAAATTAAAAAAAATTATTTCAAAATGGTTTATTTTTAAAATATCATTTTTCAATATAGAAAACTTGTATTCCTTAAGAAATATTTTAAATGAAATTTCAAATATTTATTTTCACGAAAGGATTTTTTAAATGGTTTTATGAAATGTATATTCAAT
This sequence comes from Viscum album, assembly GCA_963277665.1. Lineage (NCBI taxonomy): Eukaryota > Viridiplantae > Streptophyta > Magnoliopsida > Santalales > Viscaceae > Viscum > Viscum album. The sequence continues at coordinate 1,659,303,206 of OY728163.1, forward strand.
GAAATAGTATTTTTTTTAAGAACTGTTCCATGTGATCCTTAAAAAATCCTTCTCCATATAATAGGAATACTTTGTTATATTTTATTCTTTATTGGGGATATTATCCAAGAATAACACTCAAATTAATTCTTGAATGGTTAATGTTTTAATGGAATGATGTTTATGACAACTTTTTCTCTTTCATGGGTTATATGATTTTGATCCCCACTTATTTTCATGGGTTATACTTTGATTAAATGAATATGAAACATTTATCTTTTACATTGTTTATTATGTGACAAAATATTAATGATACTCATTTCATTTAATGGATCATCATATAAGGGATAATTTTTTATATTTTAGAACATGCATGTATGATTTAATTATGTGATGGGTAGGGCTTATATCTCCCTCCAATGTATTGGGTAATGATTAATGTGTTATGAGCTCAAAGGGTACAGGGTAGGGAATCCCAATCCTGAAGCAATGGGTAATACTAAGCCCAAAAAAGGGAACATGGGAGATCATACCAAGCCTAAAACAAGAGGGTAAATGGGAGGGCTTCCCGATCTCGAAACAAGAGGGTACACAAGAGGGAATCCCAAGCACAAGATAAGAGGGTACATGAGAGGGTATACCAATCCCAAAACAAAATGGTAAAAGGGTGGAAATACCATTCTAGAAATAAGAGGTTACACAGAACTTCATCTCAAGCATGAAATAAGAGGGTAAACAAGATGAAATCCTAAGATCAAAGTAGGTACGCTAGTTACTATCCCAAGACACACATTTTATTATGGTCTTGGTAGGTATAAATAACAAAGGATTTTATATTTTATGTGTATTCCACAGTTCCATGTCTTATTTCTCTGTGATTATCTCATGTATTATTCTATTGATTCTCTTATGATTCAATTCTCTTGAACATCCAATATTTATGACATGACTCTGGATTATGATCTTTGATATGAAGGGTATGAACTTCAAATGTTATGATCATGTTTTTATACCCTTATTCTCATGTTATTCTTATATATATCCCTTATTTACCCTTAATGAGCATACGATCTCACCCATTTCTTACATTTCCTTTCCCCAAGTAATAAATATAGTTTTTGAGTAGGAATGATAAAAGGAGAAGATATTTCAGGTAGAGGTTGAAAATATTTAACCATGTTAGATGATTATGATTCCCAATTTCCAAACACACTAAACTATTACAATCCCTAGGAATTTATTTTTGTAATGTGATGAATATTCATTTAAAATAATGTAATATCAAGTATGTTAATCCTGGGTCACTATACCTTTCATATGAGGAATACATTGGACATAGTAAGTGATGGGTGGGGCCAACTATAGCCCCTTGATGCATCAGTATTTCTCATGTGAAAAAAAATATATTGAGTATTTTCAAGAGTCCTAATCCATTTTGTAAACTTTTATGTCATGAGGCCTCAATGGAATGTTTCAAATGTTTGGAATTATACATTTCATCATTATGAAATTATTTATTCATGTCCGTATAATTATTTTATTAGTTATGAAATTCAAGGATAAGTTTTGATGTCATTTTGTAATTTATATGGAAATATTTGACTATAATTTATTTCTTAAATTTTATTCATGCCTTACTAGCTTCCATTTTATTCATACCCTTACGGAGTATCTAATCTCACGCATTTTTTATGTTTCCTTTCATCAACATTCCAAGAAGTTTACTGTGATTTATATTTAAGCATATGCTAAAGGTAATAATGGTGTTCTCAAAGAACATAGTATGTTATATTTTAAATTATCAAATTTAATTTCATATTCAATTAATTATCAAGTTTTCCAATAATTTTTGAATATTAGATCATGTGCGATGTGATATCTTGTATCTTGTACCAATGTAATAAAGTAAGCATAGACTTTAATCTACTAGGGTTTGTTTCATGAAATTTTTCAAAGAAGATTCAGCTTTTTCTTATAAATTCAATATTTCATTATGATGTAATGTTTTTGTCCAATTTATTGAATATAGTGGAGGAAATTCTTGTTCTTTTGTTTTAATAAAAAATCATCATCACAATTGGTTCCAAGTGCTTTTTTCACCATAAAAAATGGTTAGACAACTTTTTAAAAATCTAATGATCTCTCATTAAATTTGGTATCCTATTCAATTGGTAAGGGATAACATTTTTCTCTAAATAATAACCTATTTTTAATAATCTGAGGAAGGTTCACATAGACATATAGTTAGATAACTGATAAAAATTTTCTTATTAAAAAATTAATACCATTTTCCCAAGTAAATTTTATTTCTTTGTAGTGAGGTGGGGGGAATTGAAATGTGAGAAAGATGAGAAATATAGAGAGTGTGAATGAGGATGGAATATATCAACACATAATTAGGACGGTATTTCCAACAAATATATATGGTGGATTATTGAGACCACTTTTTTTAGTTGTATTTATTGTCAAGAAATGATTATCATGGTATGTCAATATGTTGATGAATAAGAAATAGTATCTTGGATTTTAACGAATGATGATAATGACAATGTGTATATTATGAATGATGAGGAATCAAAGATTGTTGAAGAATAGTGCACTATAATTGGTTTTAATAGTATTAAGTGAATTAATATTAGAAGACACATCCTAGAGGTAGTGTTTGGTTTTATTTCCTTTGGATGATTTTGATTCATATTTATTATTGAAGGTAAAAGATAATTTTATTATTTGAGGAGTTTCATCTCAGTTTTGGATAATGGTTCAAGGAAATATAAGAATATGATGATTAATAAAATTCATTCCATGAAGAGTGAAGTGTTATGCCAAATTTAAAATATCATGATATTGGTTACCATGATCTTTCAAATATATTTTGAATGATTATTAAAAGTTGGGTATAAGGTTTAAAATTAGATAAAACCATGTTTGAAAAGTGGTTGAAAAAGGGAAGAACCATGTATATGAATTTAATACATGATCCACATAATGTAATTTCTATATATGAGTTTCCCTATATATAATCATATGTATACTATAATTCTATGTTTCACATATGAATTGGTCACATAAGAAAATTGTTCATGTAGGAAACTCTGTGTACCTGAATGCATGGTTGTGTATGTGAATGTTCATATAGGTGAATTTGGATATGTAACTTCATGTAGATGAAATGGTCCATATTTGAGAATTTGAATATGTTATAGGTTACATAGTTGAAATCACAATTATATAAGAAAATCCACAAAAATGGATTTAACTACATATGGGAATAAGTTATTGATTAGAATTAGGTTGGAATATGAGAATTTCATGACCAAGCCAATGTGAACCATTGAGGAGTTATCAAGCCATGATGAATACAAATAAAATTAGGGAGTTAAACCTAATATGAGATAACTTATTATGGTTTTGGATGTGTAAAAGGAAGAATATAGAAGAAAATGATGTTGGGGTAGTTGAATGAAGAGTTCAGATAGATGTATTTGACTACTCTGATGATATTGGATTAAGATAAAGAAGAATATATGGTTGTATAAAATATTTTCAATATGAATATATTTTATTTAAAAGATGTTATGTATGTCTATCTTTATTAAATCAAATATCACAATATCTCTCAATTTGATTCTTGAAAAAATATTAATGAAGAAAAAAAGTAATTCATGAAGTGATTTACACTGTAAATTATCGAATAAAGTGATTATAGAAAATCTATTCATGAAAGAAAGAATATATTTCATGATAATACACATCATGTTATAGGATTTTGATGAAATTTATAGAATATATATTTTTTAATAAATATAAAAACAAATAAATATGAGTTTATTCATGTTGATTAATAATGGAAAGGGAATAATGAAACACGATATGTGTGTCCTAAAGAAAGATATCCATGACTTCAAATAATTCAAATTTAAATATGAACATGTGAGTACTATTTAAATATATAGATTATTTATAGTAAAGTTTTCAGTATACTTTCTTATATCATATAATAAAATAAAATAAAATGTTTGAGTCTTCATATCCATTAAAAATATAAAGATATTATAATTAAAGAATTAAAATCTCACGTATTTTCAATATTCGAAAATAATGGAGAATAAAAATATTGTATTTACCTAAAGAACTAAATACTTGAATAAAAAATTATAGACAAGAAAGGTAATTGATGTTGTGTGTTTTATTATATATATAATATTTTAGATTAAAGAAGAATACTGAGAGGGTGACTTGAGGTTATTCAACACTATTATTTAAGATACAATATATTTAGGTCATAAAGAAGGAGACCCAAATCTATATTAATCATTCTTATAAACATGTGGTTATTTAAATACTATAAGAATAGAAATAGAGATAATAATATGTACTGAATAAGAAAAAGTTTATCGAAAGAGAATAAGAAGATAGAATAAGAGAATAAGGCACTGGGTATGTTTGTTTGCACTAGAAAAAGAACTAGTCATCAAGCTGTTCTGGAGGTTCACAGGAAGAAAAAGGTTATGTACATTCCAAGTTGTATATATTGAAGATAGGAATTTCATCCAGTGTAAGAGAATAATAATAATAGAATAATAAGTATTACACATATTCAATAAATGAAAAATTTCATTTTTCATCTTTTAAGATAAATAATGTTTTCTTTACTGTTGTACATTAAAATGTAGAAGAAGAAAGTTACCTGGATGCATCTATGTAAGTAAAAATTAAGGATGATAAGAAGAAGAAAAAATTATAATAAAGATTTTAAATAGAAGTTACATATAAGGGATGACTTTCTTTATGTTGAAAATAACTTAATGAAGTTTAATATTGGCTACACATGAAGTAAAAAAAATCCAGCAGGAAGATGCATATTGGACTTGGTTGTCTCCAATTTAGGGAATCAAGATTATTTTTCATCCCCCTAATAAATAGTATGGAACCATGATTTAGTACAGGATTTGTTTCAATCTAAACCATTGTAATTGGTACCTCATTATAGTAGGGATTTTGTGTGTCGTTCATCTCCAAAAACAGAATGATTTTTCTACTCTTATTGTGTAATTAACCTTGTACAAACCTTATGTGTCATCCTTTACATGATTTAATCTAATTTCATATGATAATAAATATAGATAAATATAATCATAATATTAATTACTTAAAAAGTTAAATTGATATAAATATTAAATATATCTAAAATTTCACCAATGTTGATTCACCCCCCCAGTGTTGATTGTATCCCAAAGTGGTCCTAAATTTGTAAGCATATTTACATCACAGTGGGACAATCTAGTTTTATTTCCAAAGAACTTGTATGGTACTATTTGACTTTATATCTATTATTATATGATTAATCATGTTTTAATGTATAATTGATATCCTCTTCCTTGAATGATGGATTTTATTGATCAATTGAAGCGAGAAAAGTGGTTCTCCAAAATTGATCAATAATCAGGTACAACCATTTTCAAGTTAAGAAGGAGGATATTCCAATGAAAATTTTTTGATGTTTTTTTGGAATATAATGAATACATAGTTTTTTTCTTTATTCTAGATAATTCATCAATGGTATTCATTGTTTTTATGAATTATATCTTTCATAAGTACCTTGATTCTTTTGTTTCCGTATTTATTGAGGACATCTTGGTGTACTCTCGAACTAAGGATGACAATGAAAGGAACTTTGAGTTTTTTGTGAGTTCATTATGAGACCGTAGATTCTATAAAAAATTATCTATATGAAACTTTTGGATATAAGAAGTTTAATTCCTTGTATATTTAATTTCAATGAAAGTAATATCAGTTGACCCATAGAAAATTAAAGTCATTATTTCTTGAGAATTACATAATAATATATTTGAAATATGAATATTTCTCGGATTAGTAGGTTATTATCATTGATTTATATATGATTTATCATTTTAATATTTTACTATTAATATATTTACAAGAATGGGTGGTCCATTATATTCATCAAATTATTATCAAAAACATTCTGGGATCTTAAGTCTTGGATTACTTCAAATATTATCCTTTATTTTCAAAACCATGTGACTGATACATTATCAATGGAGATGTTCCTAGAACTGGATTGGATTGTGTTCTCCTATAGGGAGAAAATGGCATGGCTTATGTCTCTTGATAATTCCATACAGATGAAAATAACAACCCAATATATTATTTTGAATTATCTTCAGTGGTCCATGAGTTAAAAACATGAAACCACTATCTATTTGGTGATATATTCACAATATTCACCAACCAAAAAATACCGAAGCACATATTTTCCTAAATAGACTAGAACATAATGAAATGGAATTGTATAGATTACGTCTATATATTTTTATTTTTCTTCTTTTAGATGCCCGAGAAAGTGAATTTTGTGGTTAATTCATTAATCCATAAATCATATAATAAAGTGGTCAGATAATCCTATGATCAATGGAAAATAATTAGGGTAAATACTAACATACACATGGATTATACTACATAGAATAATGTCCCATTTTTTTCTCAATCAAACAAATCCATGACATATTTGAGAAAGTCAAGGAAGATTAATTATTAGACCCCAAATTCCTTACCATTAGTGCCAACCTCAATAGTCTAGAGGTCATCGGTGAAAGGAAAGAAGCTGAAAATGATTTTTTTTGTTTGAGGTCAGATTTTAGTTTATATTTATTTCTTAGAATACCTCCTTTGTGATTACCATAATTAAAAGTTGGTTTACCACCCAGGTATTCAAAAACATTTATAATATTATGAACATTCATTTTTTTGGTCAGTTATGATGAAAAATGTGGTTGAATATGTTGCAACGTATCTCACCTATCAATGGGTGAAAACTAAACATCAATGGAAAGTTGGAATGTTACATTCTACCCTTGTGGAAATACAAGAATATTGTTATTTATTTTTTTATCAGTTTTACTTGAATACATTTGAACCATGGAACTATCTATGTGATTGTAAACCAACTCACCAGGACAACAAACTTTATTTTAATAAGGGAAATTAATTTGATTGGTGGGTTAAGATAGTTTTATATCTAGGAAGTGCTAAAGTTGCATAGGGAACCAATTTCTATTAACTCATAACAACACCCTATATTTACCAAGTAGTTTATATAGTCTTTTCAATAAACCATTATAACCCAATTGACTATTGGAACAATGTACCATTCTCAAATGTTTGGATAGTCATAACATACAATCCAGTCATTGGAGGACATGCTCAAAGCATCTATCATAGATTTTGGTAATTCATGGGAGGACTATTTTTTCTATTGGAGTTTTCATATAAATATAATTATCAATCCCTGATATATATAGCCCCATTTTAATAATTATATGGCCTACTATGTCAACCTTCACATTTTTGGGTGGAGGTTATGAAAATATAAATTATTAGACTTGGTCTTGTCTATGAGATGAGTGAGAAAATCTAGATGATGAGTGAATGGATAGAAACATCACATGGGCACCATAAATCATATTCATATCATCATCATCACCCTTTATCTTTTTAATAATGTGATCATTTATTCTTTTGAGAATCCTTGAGGTTGGGGAACCATCTTCCAGTTAAGTAGAAGAATCTAGATCCTAGATATATTAGTTTATTTGAGATTCTCAAGCATATCGGTGAATTTTTTATTGGTCTAATTTACCATTGTAATTTAGTTATGTTCTTAATTTTTTTACATGTATCAAATGAATAAGTACTAGTCAGACCCTGTTCATGAGGTTAGTAGGTATTATATTACATGTGAGAAGAATGCTAAATCAGTTCATAAGAAAATTCATATTTGGGATTGGAATGAAAAGATCTTGAAAGTTAAACCAATCACATTGGTTTGAGTGTTATGGAAGAATAATCAAATTATTGAAGATACTTCAGAATGTGATAATTTTATACTACAGTAATTTCCACAACATTTATAACATGCTTCCAAACTATATCTTTATGAGGATGTAAATCCCAACTGTGGGGAGTATGCAACACCCCTAGTTTTAGTTAGTCCTCTATTTTATTATGTTTTCTTAATTTATGATATGATTTTGTTTTGTTTCATGAAGTTTTATAGGGATTATAATGGTAATTTTGTTGGAAAATGATGTTTTTTCTTTCTAGAATTCATACAGTTATGGTGTGACATTTGGTAGGGGTATTTTGGTATTCTGGTCATGGTGATATATGGTTTTTGGAGGATTAGTGATGATTTGTCTAGAAACACCCATTTTGGGTGATTTCTGAAATTATAGTGGACCTCTACATCAGGTATTTGGGTGTTTTAGTGATTGGTATGTCAGGGGTTATTTTGGTGAGATCTATGGGAACCATGGGGAGGGGATAAATTCATATTTTATAGGTGTGGTGCTTTGAGTGCTAACCTATGGGAAATATTGAGGGTGAAATAGGTGATTTGGTGAATTTTGCGGTGGTATTCCAAGGCGGGGTTGATTTTCCAAGGGATGGTGGGAAATGGGCAGGATGAATCCTCCACATTGTGTTACTAATCGAGGCAGGTATAAAATGTTGATAAAAATGACTCCTTATCATGTAAGGTTCTATGTTGGGTGTAATGTTCAAGGGAGTTCCAGTTGTGTTGGGTATAAAAATTTCATGGTACTGGTCAGTTTAATTTTTTTTAAATGGCTAAAATAGATTTTGGGATATGGGTTTATGTCATGATCTTCATTATTCATTATAAATTTCATGAAAATTTTGTTTTAAATTCATATTGTTTTTATCATACCCAATTTTCTCTACTATTAGATGGATTTCTCACCTAGGAAACCATCCTTTGGATATTTAGTGATTCTCTTCACTTTGGAGATCCACTATAATATTTTTTTATGGTTTTAAACTAGATATATAAGGAACGTTTTAGATGGATAAATATATGAGTTATGTTTTGATCTCCTTCTTGAAGACCCATTTAGACGTAGGTAGATTCTCTATTTAAATAATTTTACATAAAATATAACGGTTTGAAATAAAAATTAATGCATCTATTTATTGATAGAAGCCTTTTGATTGGTCCTATTAAAAAAATAAACATATTATTTTGGATTAGAAACAATATTTGTGGGATGTTCCAATTACATATTCTCAAAATATACACAAGTGTTATTTTACTTTCAAAAAGAATTTCTTGTGTGTTAACTTTTCATCGGCATGGTTGCTATGTGTACATGATGGATATGATTGGTCCTTGTTGGTTTGGACTTGGCTATCATGCCAAATTTGTGACCACATTGGGATAAAACCACCAAGTGATTACTTGGGTCTTGAGGGAAGGATTTATGATTGTGAGTATGGAATCTTTAAATGACTCATTGGATGGTTAATGCTTTGGGTCACTAACATAGCTTCTTAATGGGAGTATTGCATTGATTTCTGGTGTATGTGTGTTCTTAATATGGTTGTGCATCATAGTGTGACTTTTTTTCAATTCTTATACATATATATTATAATGAATACCTTAAACATTGTATCCCATAGTCGATAATTACATTATTACACTGGTACTAGATATAATTAATTGCATCAAAAAAGATAGAATATTTTAGTAGTCATTTAAAACTAGATACAAAATTGAATATCACATTATATTTTAAAATTTGAAATTTAACATAGTATTTTATTTGATAACACCATTATTCCCTTTATAATTTTATTGTGTGTTTATCATAATAAACTTTCTATCATCCTGGAGAAAGGAAACATAAAAAAGGGGTGAGATCAAATGATCGGTTAGGGGATGCATACATATATATTTATTAGGGAATGACTTAAATTTCATAAATATATGATTGTAAAATAATTTCATATAAATAATAACATGATCTTGAAAATTATCCATGGATATAATAACTAATTCAATAATCATGTGGACATTAATAACTAATTTTTTAATCATGGAATACATAATTCTAGACATCTGAGACTTACCATTGAGGCTTCATTCCATGTTATCTTACCTAAATGGGCAATTCCTCTGCCAAATACTCAATAGAGTTTGTCTCATGAGACCTATTAATGCATAAAATGGATATATTTTACCCCTCACCTCACTTACTAAGTCCAATTCATTCAACTTATGAAAGGGGTGAAACATAATCAACGTAAACACTCATTGAAAAACCATCATATGAAATATTAATAATTTCCCAAATTAATAAACATAATAATATATCAAAAATATTAATATGGTGGATGGTATCAAAAGATTACATCCCAAGTAAAGTATAATATTCACCAAATTTTATTGGCATATATGAATAAATTTTTAAAATATTAGTGGAATACTTCTTGAGGAAAATACCATTTTCATTTTCAAATATAATTTTCCAAAATATTAAAGAAACCATTTTATCTAAAATTTTCCTTTTAATCTTATAAAGGATTCTTCAAAGCATTAGGTGGTCAAGACAAAAATATATTTTCTTCATTTAGATTAATTAAAAAAAATCCTTTTACACATTTGTAAAAAAGTAAAAAGGTACCTAATTCAGAAAAAAAAAGGATGATTCCTTTTAACCCATTTTTTAAAACTCAAAAAAATTTAAAAATTTATTTAATAAATAATTTTAGAATACAAAAAAAAATTTATGTCTTATTAGGGAAAATATGGATATGGAATAAAATTAATCATAGAAGAGTAGAAAAAAAATAGTTGATTTTCTTTAAAAGCATCATTTTAGTATCTTTAGTTATTAAGTAGTGGAAAATGAATGTGAAACTTTTAATTTCAATAAATAACTAGAAGATAAGAAAATATATTATGTTTAAGATATAAATATATAAAAATTATCCAATAGATACATTAACATAAATACTCTTGAATAATGACGAGATTGTGAAATAAACCCTTACCTCAGGTTTGAAATCCTTTATATGTGTACTAACCTCCTATATAATAAATATATATTTATTATAAATAAATTACAAACCCATACTCATATATATCATAACATATATTATTTAAATATTGTAAGGAACCGACCCTAGTTTCCCAAAGCTGGTGCCTTATTTGATTACGTTGGCATACATATAAGGAATATGAATCCCGAAGGACTGATTAGTTTAGTCGCTTTTGGAAACAAGATACATAAATAAGTTTAACATTACATCATGAAGGGGAATACAACACTAATTTATTCCACTAGAAACATCATGTGCCCAAGATTATTCTTGCAAGTAATTCATAATTTACTTCTTCGTGTCCTATGAAAAATGAAAAATAAGGAAGGGGTGAGCTCAAATGCTCAGTAAGAGTAAGAAATACAGTGGAAGATAGCATAAACATAATACATGGTGCATAATTGAAAACACATGCCTTTAATGGTAAACTTCCACATATTATGGCTATAATATGAGCTGAGTAAATAATTCCATAATGAAACATAATCATGGGTTTTATAATAGTCGAATAACCATATGAACTTTCAATTACAAGCTTCATAATGAGGGAAGTGCATATTCCAGACATTCTAAAACATTTTTTCAAGGCCTCGGCCAAGACCTCTAGTGATTAAGGCCTCATCCAAAATCCATATAAAACATTAGGAAAGGCCTTATCCAATTCAACATCTATTTGTCTCATAAGACCTACCGATGCGTCGAGGAGCTATAGAGGGCCCCAACCATCACATAATGTGTCCAGTGCATTCCTCATATGAGTAGGGATAAACATAAAAAACATGTACATTCATATTGAAACTATCATATGAAATGTAATTATCTTTCCCCAATCATTAAACATAAAACACTAACCATTCTGAGTAATATGGTGAATGGTTTTAGGATAGATCATTGTTTCCCTCGAAATTCGGGGATGACTTCCTGGATGGGAGATTCAAACGTTCCGATTGGTTTCTAACGGGTTTGTTCATAGAATCGGAAACATCCAATGATTCCACATCCATTTGGACCTACTTTCCAAAGGTAGGCTCTCATTAGCTTGTGGACTGATGAGGATTAGGAATTTGAATTGGTCGAGAGGATGGGAGGTCGGACTCATCACACCTTTTTGAGGGGAATTATTGCTTATTCCGGGACTCTCTTTATAGATTTAAGTTATGTTCATGAATCCTTATTACATTACCAAGTATAAAATGAGATTTCCTTCAATTTTGACAATCAATGATTAAATATGTAAGAAATTTAGAGAATATTTTATATGTATTTGAGGTTCTTCATCAATAGAGAATCATATATATCTATTTAGAGATTCTTGGTCAATGGTATCCTTCAAAACATTTATATAAAAGTATCTTGGTCATTATGATGACCAGTCTGGTTTTAAAGCCACTCAGTGGGGCACTTGAAGTTTATTGTCATTCAGAAGGACATGAATTACTTCAGAGTTGGGATCAAACCCGTAGATGGGCTACCTACGTATCCTTTGTTTTGGAAAAGGAATCAGAACCCACGTAGTTCGAATAAGGGAATATAATGTTTATGATTGATGGTTCAAAGAAGGATGTCATAATTACTTTTACTCTCTAAGATCTCGTGAGTCATGCTCGGTGTGAGAAACAAGAGGTATTCATAATAACATACAAAATTGGTCCATGAAAGATGTAATCATAAGAAATGGTTTGGGGCTTATGTATGTATGAATGCCCAGATAAATGAAGATTAGGATTTACTTTAGGGAGAAAATCCAGGAACAGGGTCCACAAAGGTATATGTGCTTCATGGAGATTTGAATACTCTAATTTGGGACTTATTCCTGAAAAGGAAGCCCAGATTAGGAGAGGATTGATAACTGGGTTTTACTCCTGAGAAGGATTCCCAGATCAAAAGTAAATTAGGACTGGTTAAGAGAAATTAAGGGAATTGGGGATTAATCTTGAAAAGGAAGCCCAAAATTTATGACTGGGACTTATTCCTGAAAAGGAGGCCCATGTTAGGGGACTTGGGGCTTACTCCTGAAAAGGAAGCCCAAAATTAGGACTGGGACTTATTCTTGAAAACGAGACCCAGGTTAAGGGATTAAGGATTGGGGCTTACTCCTGAGGAGGATGTCCAAGTTTGGGAACATTAATAATTTGGGGCTTACGCCTGAGGGGGATGCCCAGATTTGGAGGACTCAGGATTGGGGATTATTCCTGAAAAGGAGACCCAGGTTAAGGATTTAAATGATGAGGTTGAATGAATGAACTCTCAATCTTTAGTGACATAAATATATGTAAATCACTAGGTTTTGAGAGATATTCCACCTAATTCCTTTCAGATAAGGAAGTCAAATCAAGAAATCATGCCATAAATGGATTTGAAGAGTGTCTTGAAGACTGAATCTTGAATAGGAAAGGGGTAATGGCTTAAGAGGGGTAAAATGAGCAAGATGGGCACCCAAAAAGGAAGGGTCGCACAAGTCTTGTAAGTCGTGCAAGTACTACGTGGGCGCGCAAGTATTGGTCACGCAGGTATGCCTACGCGACACATGGTGTACTTGCGTGATGGTCAACCAGCATTGAAATACTTGAGCGACTCTTTATTAAACCCTTTAGAATCCTCTTGAGGTTCTTCCAAAAAAGGGACGTGAAAGTTCTATCGAAGGAGTAAGGCGGCGTGCAAGTGTGGTCACTTCCCTTAAGGGCTGGCCAATCAGGAGCGCAAGTGTTGATGAGTTTCAACACTTAGGGATTCCTCCCTCTCTTTAGATCTTCCGTTCTAGGTAATAAATTACCTTAGAAGTGTTCCGAAAGCTTTGAAAAGATACTTGGGCGTCAGGAGCTTCAATCCGAGTTTCTGGATAAAAATCCTCTCGAATGGGGGGCCCACAGGGTCTATTTATAGGCAGGAGAAGACCCCAGGCAGTTACCAGGTGATTATCAATTAGGTCGCGCAAGTCACTTGCGCGCCAAGGTGCGTCGCGCAAGTCCACTTGCACGACCATTAGGAAACTTGCGCGGCCTATGAGAAAAGTTTTCCTTGTTCATCCCTTTGTCGATTTTTGATGTTTTCTTCAAAGGTTGAATCACTTTGTGCTCATATATTCTCATTTTCTAATATTTAGATTCTGTGACGAAAGGAGCGTCAACAAAAGTCCCCCCTCAGAGTTGGATCCGAAAGAAATGAGGATTTGACTCTGAGGAAATCACAGACATCCAAAGGAAAGGTGGCACGCAAGTCTTGATGGCGCAGAGGGCGGCACACAAGTTCTCGTCGCGCAGGCCTTTCAGCGCACTGGGTACGGCGCGCAGATAGGCTTCCTGACCTATAAATACACAGCTTTTGGCCGTGTATAGCATCTGATCCCGAATTTCTCGAGCTCTCTCCGTGCAAGCCATCTTCACTGCGCAAGTCTCTTCTTTCCACTGTTTCCTTGCTGCCGCGCTACTCTCAAGGTAATAGGACTTGCGCGGTGATACATGCGCGACAAAAACTTGCGCGTCACATGTAACACTTGCGCGACATCTCCATACTTGCGCGCCTTAATGCCTTAGCCATTTTTTTTATTTCTTTCACAAAGTTTGTGAAAAATCAATCCATTTATAAATTAACTTATTCAACTCTTGTGCAGAATTAATGGATCTTAGACCCGGATTAATTAATGAACTGGCTAGCAAGCGGATAGATGATATGATGATCATCATTGGCCATGATTATTATACTGTCAAAGATAGTACTCTTCCAAATTTGGCTAAGTATCTGAAGAAATATCATCTCAACTTTCCTCAAAGCACTTATCTACCTTTGTATGGCTATGGTCATCTACAAGAAGTCATTATTCCAGAAGTAAAGAATTATCTTCTATTTTCGTGGTTTCAGAATTATATCAACTTTGCTTCAGCAAATATCTCAGGTGGAGGAGTATTTATAAATGCTGGAACAGTGGAGAAGGCCTATATGATGCATCATAGCCCTTGCACACCAGATCTGAAAAAACATACACCTGAGCTTCAACCACATTGTCATCCTTCGATCTTCCGAAATGCTCAGATGGAGAAATCCAAAGGCTGGAAGAAAATTTAGGACTTCCGTCCTGGGGGAGGTGTGAAGCCAACTTGGATGTGGGCGTTCTGGGTGCGATAGACCTGCGTAGAGTTTATCGAGGATCTGAAGAGAGCTACAATATATGAGGCTGTCTGGGTTGGGAAAACATATGTTTACAGACATGATAACTTCGTGCCAGATATACTCAGCCACTGGAGCCCAGCAACTAATTCTTTCCATCTGACTCATGGAGAAGTAGGTATCAGTTTGTGGGATGTCCACAAGATCTCAGGGGATCCAATTTTGGGTGATATGTATGATGAATTCATTCCTCCCAAGGTGACTTGGAATGATTCAGATAAGACTCCTACTTTAGCTCGAGAATTATTTAAGATCTTCCACAGGATCAAGAGTTCAGAGACCTCATTTTCTCATTGTAGAAAAGATATTCATCCGGAAGAATGGATGAATGTATTTCTCATTGATAAGAAAGAGATGGAACTAAAAGAAAAAGGATGCAAGAAAAAGAAATCCAAGGATACCAGGCCCAAACGTCCTACCACCTGTCCAAAACCTGAGAAAATAGGAGCTCCTGGCACATTCTGGCCAACTCTAGAAGCAGGCGAGTTTGAAAAGTGGGGATATGAAGTGAATCAAATAATTACAAAGAAGACTCGTTTGGCGGGTTTCTTGGCAATGTGGCTCAGTGTTTATCTCTTGCCGGTCAGGGATTCGAAGGGAGGCGTTAGGCCAGGGACCTTCGTCATTGCGTAAAAGTTGGATGAGGAAAAAATGGTTGGGTTAGCTACCCCCATTTTAGAAAAGATCCATAGGAGTTTACTTCATGTCTTCATGGGTAAATCTCCTTTAAGAATAGTGGAACCATTCCATGTTTTGTGGGGATGGATCGCCACTCACTTCAGGACTTACGATGTACACAATGGATTACAAATTCTTGGAAGCTCCTTCAGACCGTCAGTACAAGCATTCTCTGGAATTTCTCCATTAGATGTTAATGGTTATGACATGAAAGTAAGGCTGAGAATGTTTAAGGAATTCAACTTCTTTCCCTATGGAAGTCTGCCATCCGGGAAGTTTGTTGATGATGGGACAACCCATTTGGATTTGAGGGCATACATGCTAGCTTGCAGGGATGGTGTGTTAGTATCCATGATTGATGGAGAGATCATATGTGAGGCCTATGCTCCATATAGATTTGCACGCCAATTCAAATGTCTACAACAGATTGTTGTATCCCCTATGGTACATGTCAGGTTAGAGCAACATCTGATGGTTGCTCGACAAATATGGCTGCTGACATCAAGAGAGAAGACTGGGGTAATATTTGATCTACCAGTTGAAAAAACGGCACATAATTTGACTACATATTATGCCGAACACTGGATAGCATCATACCCCAAAGGGATATTGAATCACCCAGTATATCATGTGGCAAAGAGGAAGAGGACTGTAGAGAAAGAAACCCTTCCTCATGAAGGTAATGCTTCCTCACCTGAAATTGGTTCAATAGACTCCTCTTCTAGAACTGATTCACCGGATTATCATGATGGGGATGATGAGGCACAACCGGAAGCAAAGCGGTTTCGTGCCCGATATAATCCTCCGGACAGAATTAAAAGACCCACTCCATCAACTCCTGGTGAGTTGTTTCATTGTAGTAATTTTAATCACTGCTACTTCATAAAGCAATAAGTCTTACTTTCTTATTCTCTATCTGTAGCTGCAGGAGCTGGGAAGAAATTAAAGTAAAAAATTGTAGGACCTTCCTCACAGCCTTCATATCTAAGACCATAGGCTGTTCAGCTATGGTAGGGCTTATACTGTGGTACTGAGACCGCCTGGCTGGATTTGTGTGAGGGCCTACAACTTCATGGAATAGGAAATCTTATGGCTTCTAAAAATCTTCAATACGAAGATAAACCCAATGAAGTGAGAGCTTACATCAGAGAGATGGAAATGCTCATATATGCCACTGATGACTCTGTTCCTATCACCAGGCGGGTGAAGGAAATGATTGATCATGGTGCCACTGTGGGGGATGGTGGTTCTGGAGATGAGGAATGGCAAGAGTACGTGGCTCCTGAAGATGTTAGTTTTCTTTCCTTATTTGATTTGCAACTTGATTTCAGTTGAAGCTTTGTTACTTAAGGAAGTAATTTTCTTCATCTCGTAGCTTGCAAAGAAAGGAACTGGGGTTCCTTCGCCACAGTATAGCCCTGGTGGTACTGCTATCGGGGCTGTTTCTGATTCTCCTCACGAACTAGGCGAGATATCTCCAGGCCAGCAGGCCATGAATGAGGCAATGGACATAGCCTTCCATTCGCCAATCCAAGTGCCTATAAGGGAGACTACTGATACTCCAAAAAAACAAAAGAAGAAAAGGCACCGAAGGAGTAAATCCACAGGTAAACGCTTCATTAGCATCGGTAAGTCCTTCGAACAATCATGAGTTTATACCCATAATCACATGGTTACTCATATTTCTGAGGATTGCAGGAGATTCTTCAATTTCCCCTTTGAGGGAAGGGACTGATCCTCCTTCAAAGGCCGTGGAGGGTGCTGTAGAACAATCACAGACCCAAGCTGACTTGGTTGTTCCTGGAGAAGAGCTAGCATCCATTCCCAGTATCCCTCCTGCTGCTGAAGATGTTGTCCAGGGTCAGGGGTTGCAGGACATAATTCAGTAAGAAGATGTAGCAAATGCTCCCACTAGTGAGACTAACCAGGATTCTGAAATATCATTGGATGAAATGATGAATCAAGGAATGAATTTCGAAGAATTTTATGATCATGCTAAGTTTTCATGTGATTTAGAAGACCTTGGGCGTGAGTGCTACCCTTCGCCCAATTTTTTTTTAAAATTTACACTTCTAACCATGACTGAAAATAATATGCAGTTTCATCTGTAGAAGCTGGTGAACTTCCAATGCCTGAAGAGGGTGTGGACATTGATGTCAACCCTACCATTGCAGAAACATTTTCTCAAGTAGAGATAAACCCAATAAACCCTCCTAAGACCCATCTTGAAAATCCTGTTGAGACCGAGAAAGATGGGGAGAAGTCTTCTTAGGTTGCTGAACCATCCTTGGGTAAGGGATAACAATATTTTTGATTTTACTTTATTCGTAATACATTCTATTCTTTTGTTATCCTTTGAAGCTAACTAAATATTTCAATTAGTCATGCAGGGCCATCAACTGCAATGACTAGGTCCGGAGGTGAGGCCTCAGCCTCTGCCCTAACGGGAATTGAAAGTGAAGTAGAACAAATCAGGGGGGAAAAGCAGGACAGGGAACTTCCTTAAGTGTGTTAATTCCAGATTACATGCCCCCCTCCAATGATGATATTGAATCAGATCTAGAGATTCTTAAAGCGTTCAGCTTTTCACGACATAAGGCATGGAACAACATATGTAACATCATATCCGGGGTGCCTTTAGATGAGCTACCGTAAAAAATTCCTCGATTGTCATCCCAATTTGTTATACTAGGACTTTGTGGTTTTGGATATGAAAAGATCCATGCCATGGTGAAACAGATCATTTTCATGAGGGAGTAGGCGCAAAAAAGTCGCGAAGATTTGATCAGAGTAAAACTGTCAGTCAACATAGGCGAATTTGAGGCTGCGGTATCCCAAGCTGAAGCTGATTATGCTGCCAAGATGAAGGAGCTGAAGCATAAAATCAAAGAAAAAGTCGTCCAGCAGGTGAAACTCCTGCAACAGTTAGATGCTGTTATTGGGGAAGTTGATCAGCTTAATAAATCATTGGATGAAACTCATATGAATCACATGAAAGCCATTGCAGATGCTAAGAATGCACTTCATCAAGCTGAAAAGAGTGAAGCTAGTCAAGTGCACGAGCTTCAAGTAGCTGCTGATAAATCTCAGGATGTTGTACATCAAATGAAGACTTATGTTGACAGTCTTTTGTAATTCTTGAAAAATAGAAGAGGCTCTAGTCTGTGGATGTCCTTCTATCTCCTGTGTATCAATGAAAAACACTTTCATCTTCAATCATTTGTACCTTCATTCTTTCACTACCTGCTTCAAATTTACTTAAACCAATGGGCCTAGTAAGCATAGTTTGATTTTTTTACTAGGATTATTACAAATAACCATATAAAATTTGAATCTTTTAATTGCTCAATATTACCTAAATCATACAGAATGTATGTTTAGTGAGCTAGAACTTGACTTTTATTCATAGTTCCTTTGTCTTTTGTGGGAAGTTTAAAGTCATTCATGCCGGACATAAAGGGGCTAATGTTTAAGGTCGAAATAGCTTTGACCGAAATGGATTAGAATTGACACAATTCTTTGAAAATTCATCTAAAAACATACTACCATACTCAATTATGAGGGAAAATATGTAAGCTATGACTTAAGAATATTTGAATCTGAGGAATGATATGAAAAAGAGCTAAAAGGAATTAGAAGAAGTAGTTTCCAAGAATGAAGTTACCATTATTTAACAAACCCGTTAGGGGGTTGAATTATGCAGGGCCACCTAAGGGCATTGGCTTCATAGTTAAATAAAATAGTATCTTTTGGCTAACAAGTCTGTTATGTAGAATTTTTATGCAAGGCCACCTATGGGCACGTGTTGTATAGTCAGACAAAAACAATTCTCAGAAATTTACTTTCCTAGTGCTAAAAGCCAGTGAAATTTTATGGAGATTAAAATTTTCTAAAGTATAGAGTTTGTTGTATGGAAAGAGGTACTTGAATATGGAGAAGATATTTCCAGACAAGATTATCGAAGAATTGGATGAATATCACTCCTACGAAGGTCTGGCGCAAACGTAGGGAAGAAGAATAAACCATAGACTTGAATACTTTCAGATCATGAAAAAGGATATGGGACAAATATGTTAAGGATGAATATTTTTTGCGGATCCCTACATACTGTCGTTTAAGAAAAATAAGGACAAAAGAGGCATTCTTCCCAAGAATGAAGTTACCATCATTTAACAAACCCGTTAGGGGGTTGAATTATGCAAGGCCACCTAAGGGCATTGGCTTCATAGTTAAATAAAATAGTATCTTTTAGATAACAAGTCTGTTATGTGGACTGTTTATGCAAGGCCACATATGGGCACGTACTGCATAGTCAGGAAAAAGAATTCTCAGAAGTTTTACATTTTTGTGACTAAAAGTCATGAAAAGGTTTATGAAGATCTGAAAATATTTATGGTTGGGATTATAACACATAAATATGGGTATTTTCTAATGTATATAGAGATACATAGGTCAATTATAACCATAATCATGTTGTGGCTGGGTCCTGAATTGAAATTTTGGACTTCACTACGTATCTCATAAGAATGAGAATCAAGCCATATGTAGTTCTTGAAATGCAGTTTAACGTCGCGCTGGACGAAATACAGTTTAACATCATGCGGGATGGAATACAGTTTAACGTCATGCGGGACGAAATACAGTTTAACATCATGTGGGACGAAAGTATGAGAGATCTTAGTTTAGGGTCATAGATTTCAGACCATAATAATGAATACACAGTGTGTGTTTTCATGAGGACTTTTCAGCCAAGGGACTGAAAGTGAAATTTGGGGTTAGGCCCAAAAGACTTGGGGCTGGATTCGAGGGATACTCGAACGTTCCTACGTATCCCATAAGGATGGGAATCAAGCCCACGTAGTTCTAGAACTACCCTTTGTACAAATTTGGTTCGTACATGTGAAGGGTGAAAGGGGACTTTAGTGCAATGATGGTTTAACCCGAGATAAAAAGTTTAGGCATTACCATATATGCACGTAGTCTTTTGATATGAAACATGATTGAAAAATCAATGTCAATAATAGTTACCTCTCAAATAATGAAATCAAAGAGTATTGTAGTTTATTGTCGTACCGGACAAAAGTGTTGTATAGTTTAATGTCGTATAACAAGGACGAAAGTGAATCAAATGTAAATATATTGATTCTAAGGGCAGTTTCACAAATCAACATCGTATGAGATGAAGGTGAACCGAAGTGAAGAGATTGTTTTTGGGCTTAAACCTTGGGAGGTTGCCTATGTACCCAGCCTAGAAGGAAAGGATCAAAGTCCGTGTAGTTCAATTAAAGAATGAATTAATGATCAAGTTGTTCCTGGGGACAACGACCTAAAAAAATGTTGTTGGGACTTATACATGGTTATCGGCCCAAAGAGAGTGTTACGGTTGATGTTTTCTCTAATATCACGTGAGTCATACTCGGTGTGAGAAACAAGAGGTAACAACAACCTTAACGATGCATAGTTTAATGTCATGTAGGACATATAAAGGGACTATGCAGTTTAAAATCTTGTAGTTAGGACTATTGGTGCTGCATAGTTTAATGTCATGTAGCAGGGACAAAGTACAGTTTAATGTCATGTAGGACGTATCAAGGAATTTCTATACAGTTTAGCGTCATGTAGTTAGGATGATCGAGACAATACAGTTTAACGTCATGTTGGAAAAAAGGGGGACTGCGCAGTTTAATGTCATGCAGTAAGGACAAAATAACACACCATTTACGTCATGTTGGACGCATTGGGGATTTTTTCTACAGTTTAGTGTCATGTTGGACAAAAGGTTGAATAGTTTAAGGTCATATATATAGACCGTGGATGGTGTAGTTTAATTTCATGCTGGACATAAGTACAGTTTAAGGTCTTACAGTACCTTTGATGATTATGTAGTTTAACGTCTTTCTGGATGTAAGGGACTTTTATACAGTTTACTGTCATGTAGTTAGGACGTCATAGTTTAACGTCTTGCTGGATGTAAGGGACTTGAAAATAGTTTAGGGTCATATGCATGGACCGTTGATGATGCAGTTTAAGGTCATACTGGACCTAGTTGCAGTCTAAGGTCATACTGGACCATTTAGGGAACTTTTTCACTGTTTAACATCGTGTGGGACGAAGTTGCAGTTTAAGGTCATACTGGACCATTGTTGTATAGTTTAACGTCATATAGCAAGGACGAATTGGTGCTGCACAATTTAGTGTCATGTTGCGGGGAAATCTTGTGAATACTTTGTTGTTTATACAAAATATTTCTTCAAAAATCTGGAATTAGTTGGAGTAGTAATGAGTTCTCCATCCATCGAGATTAATGAATAAGCTCCATTGGAGTAGACCCTATGTATTGAATAAGGTCCTTCCCATTTTGGCTCAAGCTTGGGAGGTTTCTTTCCTGGTATCATTAGAGTTCTCAGAACTAATACCAATTCTCCCTGAATGAATGAACGAAGACGAACTTTTTTGTTAAAAGCTCGTGCTATTCGATTCTGATAGATTTCCAAGTGGTGAAAAGTGCACAATCTTTTCTCATCTAACCATTCCAATTCATTCAATCGCTTTTTGGATTTCTCATCTGTAGATAACTGATCACAAATGGATACTCTGAGTGAGGGCAATTGAACTTCAATTGGCAAGACTGCTTCTGTTCCATATACCAACGAATATGGAGTTTACCGCGTTGCATTGCGAGTGGTAGTCCGATAAGCCCATAAAGCATGAAAGAGTTTATCAGGCCATGACCTCTTATCTTTATCCACCATCTTTTCCAGTATATTTGAAAGAGTCTTGTTAAAGGATTCTACTTGGCCATTGGCCGCCGCATGATACCGAGATCAATGGTTGGATTTAATGTTGTATTCTTGATACAATTTCTTCACCTCAGAAGAACAGAAGTTGGTGCCGTTGTCCGTCAATATGGTATGAGGGACCCCAAATCTAGTAATGATGTTAGACTTGATGAAGCTAACAATGCATTTAGAATTGACTTCTTTGAGAGGTACTACCTCTACCCATTTGGAAAAGAAATCAGTAGCAGTAAGAATGTACTTAAACTACATGGTCGTAGCTGAAGGGTAAGGTCCCACCACATCCATTCCCCATGTGGCAAATGGCCATGAGTATTGAGCTGTATGAAGCAACTCTGGAGGTTGATGAATGAAGTTGGCATGTACTTGACATGAATGACACTTCTTTGTGAAATTAACACAATCTTGTATCATTGAAGACCAAAAGTATCCAAGCCTTCGAATTTGATCAGACAATCTATGTCCAGACTGGTGGGCACCACAGAATCCTGCATGCACTTCTTTCATGACAGCCATTGTCTCTTCACCATCAATGCATCTGAAGAGAACTCCATCAAAACCACGTTTGTAGAGAATTTTCTCTAGGTGGTTTGGGCTGTCATAAAGAGTAAAATTGACCACACGTCGCCAGATTTGTTCTTTCTCGGCTCTATTAGGTGGAAGTGTTCCATTTTGAAGGTATTCCCTGATAGGTGACATCCATCCTGTAGTATGACCATACAGTTCAGGAATGGGACTAATTTCATTAATTTCCTCTGTTCTGGCTTGAACATAAGGTGAAATTGCACGACGGTGGGCAATACTGATGGTTGTCTCATCCCGATTTGGATCTTCTAGAGTTGTGGCTATATTAGCCAGTGCATCAGCTTGAGCATTTTGTGATCTTGGGACATAAGAAAATGTCAGTTCTGAAGGGAATTCCGCCATTAACTTTCTGACGTAATCATACAAAGGGATTAATTCTTCTTTTCTGATGGCATAATCCCCATTGACCTGTTTGATTACCAATCCTGAATCACCTTTCACATTTAAGTGATTCACTTGTGCTTGAAGCGCTAACTCCAAGCCTGTGATAAGATCTTGGTATTCATCTTCATTATTGGTACCACCTTCCCACAATAAAAAGGAATAAGGTAACAATGCCTTATCTGGAGAAATGAGTACAATTCCTAAACCAACTTTGTTGAATTTAGGATTTTCCATTTTCTTCCCTATTGGACTTCTGGAAGCACCATCAAAATACATTTCCCATGTTTGAGGACTCTCTTGAATAGAGAAAACTTCCTCATCAGGGAGTTCAATATCTGAAGACGTGTCTTCCACTGAAGGATGTTTAGCCAGGAAATCAGCCAGAGCTTGGCCCTTTATTGCCTTTTGAGATACATACTGAATGTCGAACTGCTGCAAAATAACTTCCCACCTTGCTAGACGTCCGGTAAGCATTGGACGGCTAAAGATGAATTTAAGCGGATTATTGCGAGATACCAATTCGACCTCGTGATGTTGCAGGTAGTGTCTCAGTTTCTGAACTACAAAAATTAATGCCAGGTAGTACTTCTCAATACTTGAATACCGGGTCTCTACTTCAAGCATCGTTCTACTGAGATAGTAGAGGCTATTTTCATTCTCATCATCATTCTTTTGAGCAAGAAAGGCACCCAATGATCGCTCTAGAGTTGTCACATAGAGGATAAGTGGTCTTCCTTCAAAAGGTGGCATGACTACTGGTGGACTCAAGAGGTACTTCTTGAGAACATCAAATGCTTCTTGACATTCTTCATTCCACTGGTAAGTAACTCCTTTTTTCAATAATTTTGTAAAGGGTAAACTTTTGCCTGCCAAATTGGCGATGAAACGCCGAATATAGGCTAAGTGTCCTTGAAGTCCTCTTAATTCATTCAAATTATGAGGAGGTGACATACCAAGGATTGACTCGGTCTTCTCAGGATCGACTTCAATACCATGATGGCGTACAACAAAGCTGAGGAATTTTCCTGAGGTTACCCCAAAAGCACATTTTAAGGGGTTCATTTTCAAATTATGTTGTCGAAGCTTGTGGAATATGACTTCCAAATCAGCCAAGTGATTAGAACGTTGTTTGGATTTAACCACCAAATCGTCTACACAGCATTCAACAAACTTACCTAAGAAAGGTTTGAAGATACGATGCATGGCGCGTTGATATGTTGCACCTGCATTCTTTAAACCAAAGAGCATCACCCGGTAACAAAACACGCCTTGAGGGGCTCTGAAGGCTGTAGATTCCTCGTCTTCTGGGGCCATTCGGATCTGATTATATCCGGAATATCCATCCATGAAGGAAAGTACTTCATTGCCAGTTATCGCATCAATTAAGAGTTCTGTAGTCGGAACTGGGAAATCATCTTTAGGACAATACCGATTAAGATCTCTGAAATCGATGAAAACCCTATTTTTTCAGTTCTTCTTCTTTACAAGGACAATATTATCCAACCACTTGGGATACTGAACTTCTCTGATGAAGTTATCTTTGATCAGATTATCCACTTCAGCTTCAATTTTGGAAGCATAAGTTGGGTGTGTTCTTCTCGCAGATTGATTAATTCCTTGATGTTCTTTTGGTAAACCCAACTGATGAGTAGCAACATCAGGATCAAGCCCATGCATTTCTGTATAGTTCCAAGCAAAAATATCTTTATTTTTCTTTAGAAAAGAAATATACATCTCTTTCTATTCAAGGGTCATGGTCGCACTAATTAAAGTGGGGCGTGGATCTTTCTCTGTACCCAAATTTATTTCTCTGAGTTCATCCGTAGTGGTAGAGATACACTCTTCAAATGCTAGAGGAGCATCTCTAAGATATTCCTCTTCCTTTTCATCATGTGCTATTTCTTCCATTTCTACTTGCATAGTAGATGAAAAAACGAAATTTTCATGATCAGAAGAGATGTTAAAATTTTCACATTTTGAAGAAGAAGCTTCCATTTCCGACCCTATTGATGATAAAGGGTCTTCTTTGGGAAATAAAGAGGAGATGATGGATTGAGAATTGACATAATTATTCACATCCAATGTTTCTATAACTTATTTTGTCCTGATTGGTGAAGTATAGACCTGTTGGATTTCAGCAGATGAAATGAAAATGTCACCACTTGTGCTTTCATCACTGTTTAGTAGGTTACGGATTTCTCCCATGTTGTCTGGCTCGATTGCCGTAATTGACATTATGGATCTTTCCATAAGAGTATTTTGATTTGGGACTATTTTGTCAATTTGACTGATAGGTAACACATAATCTGTACTCACATGTGTAAATGGATTTATTGGAATCTTCTCCAAACCATATGGAGCATTAACTTTGGTAATTTCCTTTATTGTAGATTTCTCTCTTCCCTTCATGTGATAAAATTCTGCCTCAATGTATTGAGACTCACATGTCTTAAACGGGGCCTTATCACCATACAATGTTCCAACTTGACCATTGAAATAGTATTTGAGACATTGATGGTATGATGAAGGGATAGCCGCATGCTGATGTAGCTAGGGTCTTCCAAGCAAGACGTTGAAAGCTGAGTCTTGATCAACAATCATGCAATCCGAATTGGATTCAAGATCTCCAAACTGAGTTCTAAGTGTAACTTCGCCCAGTGGTTCTTGTTCATTTTTATCATATCCTTCTAACATCATGGTAGAAGGAGATAAATCAGATTCTGTGAGGCCCAATCGACGAAGTGTACGAATGGGCATGAGGTTGACTCCTGAACCATTGTCAATGAAAGCTCTTTGGATATCTATACCATTGACTTTTCCAGATAAGTACAGAGGTTTTATGTTCCCATGCACAACATCATCTTCATCTTTATCAGTAAAAGATATCACTGCATGAAATTCTGTAGTATTATTCTCTATGTGATAGACTTCAGCTGCAGCAATTTCAGCTTCAAACTCCTGAGCACTTGACAAAGCTTCGATGAGTGCTTCCTAAAGAACTTTTGACAGATTCAGAGCATCCAAAATTGATAACTTGGCTGGTACTTGGTCCAAGTGTTTCAATATATCATAATTTTGATCAAGAGGTCTGTGTTTCCCAACAGGAATATGCGGTTTAGAAAGTACCTTGGAAGCAGATGCTTTGGAAGCTGATGCATCTTGTATTGGGATAGAAGTTGGAAACATCCTTGATTTTGGAAGATTAGACCGATTAGATCCATTTACTTGATTAGATAAAGAAGATGGAACCTTCAATCGGTCTTCTAAAATAACTGTGCCAAGACTGAGTTGGCTATTAGAAGAAGAACCTGCTTGTTCTTTTTGAGCTCGCTGAAGGGCTCTACCACAAGTTTCTGCTGCATACACAGTGCTAGCAGGGGTAGAATTGGAGTAGTGGATTCGGAAAGATCCATGTATTCCCTTGTATCCTGAACCTCAGGAACTTCCTTGGATTCCCTTATTTGATACAGGGAATTCAGGCTCATCAAAATTGAAATTACGACTGGAATACGGATCTGTTAATTGAATCATATTAACAGAACCGAAGATTAACTCTTCGTCTAATAAAGAGTTTTCCTGACTATCCTGTTTAGGTTGTGAAGTTTGATGGGGCGGTTCCCGTGGCTTTGAAGTAGATGGCACAAAGTCTTCCAGAGTCAAAGACAATTTAGGCTTTGACACATACTCATCTTCTTCTAATTCTTTTTCCTTCATTGAATCAAACCGTTTCTTTGAGGACTTTCCCTCTGACGAAGAGGGTTTTACCGCAATACTCATGGCAGAAGACACAATTGGTTTCTTTAATTGTGTTCGCAAAATGGCATGAGTCCGATTGATTGTCTTTATGACCATCCAATCATCATACTTCTGTGCATTTCTGCTTTTGACTTCTTTCCATTCACCTTCCTCCTCTGGAACTGTAGCAGTAACACATGCTACCTGAGTCGAAGAACCTTTCAACTTGACTTGTCCCAAGTCGACCATCTTTTTCTGGAGGTCTTTGAAGAAAAAACACTCCTAGATAGGATGCCCCAACATTTGATGAAAGGGACAATAATTGGGACGGTCTTCATCTCCTTCCTTGTTTGGCCTCTTGGTCACTGGTAATTGAACCAAATTATTTTCCAGAGCTGAAATGAAGTAACCAGGAACTTTCTCATTTTGGAAAGAGTATGTTTTACTCTTCAAATCCTCAAATTGTTTTCGTCGTTGATCTCTTTGATTAATTGGACGAAACGGCCTTTGTTGTTGGTGTTCAGGAGGCGGAGCCCTTTGAGAAGATGAAGGTTTTGAAGTAGAAATAGGTACAGGTGCTTGTTTAAGCATAACTGTAGCAGTTTCCGCTTTACCCATTCTCCTTCCTGGAGCTGATGGAATTACACGAGACTTAACCTTAGCCTATATAAGGGAATCTTCAATCTGCTAAGCGATTGAAGTAAGGCCTCAAAACCCTCCTGTGTATTTCACAGGGATCAATGGCGTGCGTAATTCGTCACGCAAATTTTCCACATAGATTGGCAATAGCTCTTCTCGAGGGAGTACTAAACTCAGGGAATATGTTAATCCCTTCCAGCGAGAAATGAAATCAGAGACTCTTTCATTCTCCCTTTACTTGCAGTTTTGAAGATCGAAAACTTTCGTTTTTGGAAAAGTTGAGCTAAACTGAAGAAGGAATTTTTGGCGAAGATCCCCCCATCCGATGATTGACTGGGATTTCAAGCTTGTATACCAGACAAAATATGGTCCATGCAAGGTTCGCACTAAGCATCTGAGTTTTACTGCTTCTTTCTGCTCTGGAGTTCCCATCATAGGATCACAACAAGACATGGAATGTGTCAAATGTTGTTCAGGGTCGCCTGATCCATTGAAATTAGGGAAAACAGGGTTTCCAAAACTGGATGGAGGAGAATTGAATCTACCCATTCAGGGTAAACTTTCTTTTCTAGTTGAACTTTCACCCGTTTCCCTTCCATAGTTTCTAACCGAGCTGTTAATGACTCAATAGTAGTTATTAACTTTTGAGAAACATCAGGTTTAATTTGGTCTTGGGTAGGTGCAATGAATGGAGATTGGACAGATGTGGTGATTGGTGCTACAACTGATGGTAGCACTGACAACCGTTGTTACGTTTGACCCATAGGATTAGACCTCTGAGGGTGTACTGATAAAGGAGGATATTCCTGATCCATCTAAATAGCTACAACAAATTCCTTCGGCTATCAGACTTCAGCATTCTTAAAAAGAATACTACTCTGAAGTAGTTCTGCATTCAACCTTCTTAATTCTTTCATTTATTCCTCCTGTTGTGAAAACCTTTGCTCTAATGAGAGTGATTGACCTTCTCCAGAGGAAGGATATGTAACCTGATTCTTTCCCCTCCCTTTGTTGGATACTTTTTGGAGAGAAGGAAGTAGATTACATAGGTTCTGAGTAATCCTTTGACTTCGTGTACGCACACCTTTTTCATTTGTATCGGTGCATACATTTTCTTGAGCAGGACGCTCTTCATCTGAGCCCCTTGAGTGAGTCTCCTCTGGTGGATTAAAAACGACGGCATTGATGACATTGATTGATGTATAATGCACCGCATCCCTTCTATCAAGATTTCTATGATATTGTTTTCTTTCATGTCTTTGATGAGACATTGCCTTTTGTTGATTTAATCTTTTAGGAACTTCTTGATGAGCTATAACTTGGAGGGAATCTCCTGATAATTTGGCTCTTCATTTCTCTTGGGGCTTCTTCCCTAATCGAGAAAAGACCGATATTCTCTGAGAAGGGGATTGATGATTTGAAAGAGTCCCCAGTCTCTTGAACTGGGGATGTTCCTGCTGCTTCCGCTCAACTCCTTGAATCCCATTTTTTGACTCTGAGGGTTGGGTTAAAGCAGTCCCCAGTCTGACAAGCTGGGGTGTCTCTTAACATGCTATGTCTGAGACCTTCTTAAAATCTCTCTTGATCTTGCGAATCTTAGTTCGGAAATTAGCTGGATGCATTAACCTGTATCCACTTTTATCACCTGGTTTAACAAACCGTTGGATGATTTCCGAAACTTCTGTCATTTGATGATGTGTTTTCTCCATACGAGAGGCTTGTGCAATATTCTTGCCTACTTGGTGTAGGATTTATTCAACAACTTGTTCTCTATATGCTTTATTTTGAGAGGAACTAGTTGAAGCCTGTTCTTGAGAAAGCTTTTGATTATGAACAAAGCCCATTGACTGTGGCCGGCCATGGGCAATAACTTTGCATGAGACCATTTTCGGCGGGCATTGCTGACTGGAAAGCACTGTGAAATGTAGTGCTCTATGAACACCCCATCCTATGATATGAACACCATATGGAGCATTGGAAATTAACTAACGCAATTTTCTTAGTGCGCCAAGGCATGAACGTTGAAGGGTTCTCTGTTTCTTTTCATCCTTCGGATACCGAGAGACTGATAGAGATGGAAAATCAATCTGACGTTGTAGCCCTTCTATTATCTTAAGATGATTTTCATATTCATCATAAGATAATACCTTCTTCTTCAATTTACAAAGAGTTTTCCATATGTTGAGACGAATATCATAGATTCCATCTTCCATCAACATCTTTGGAACGTCATACTGGGAGTCAGCCAAAGGCCAAAACATGACTGGTACCTCACTTTTCGCCAGTTTTTTCCTCATGTTCAGCATTTCCTCTTCATCATTAAATGAAGACTCTTCTACCTGTTTTGACCAGAGTTGGTGTTTCCTTGTTGCTTCATCAGATTCAACAAGATTGGTAGAGATATCATTGATCAAACTAGAAGATTAAGGATTTAGGGGTGGTTCGGAGAATGACCTACACCCTGGGCTATCTTCTGATTGAGAAAGTATTTCACTTGCTAGCGATAAAGAATCAGACATGACTGGTTTCACATTTGCAAGTGCCTCAAGATAAGAGGGCTTTCTCGGCACTACATTTTCTACTGGAGTATTTTCCAGGTAATGTGAATCACTACTACAGAGAGGACTTTCGCAGCGAAATTCATCATCATGGGGAGGACCACCATAATGGGTTACAGCAAAAGATGAGATCCCTTGCTCCTTGGTCTTCTGACCACATAGAGGGTTCCTGTGGCTCTCATCTAAAGACGAAACTTCAAGATTGACCGAATTGTCACGAAGCAAGCCTTCATGAGGAAGTATCTGTTGAAGACCTTCGGAATTAATGTTCCCGGTATTGGGAACTGAGGGAGTAGAATCATGAATTCCAACAGATAAATGTCTGAGGGCTTCAAGAACTCCAGCATCGAGCAAGGCCTTGTTACAGATTGGCCTTTGATCTTCTGACTGTGCTGGGTGGATCTTTTTCTTAGATGCCTTCTTACTCGCTTTGGAAACCACTTGTTGACGAAAGTGGTTGCTCTGAGCAGGTTTATGTTCCTGATCAGGAAAGATGGTCATGTTAGGCTGACGATCTCCACTCAAATCGGGGGTATGTGCATGACTTGGTTGTCCGTATGATATGGGGGAGTATGCCCCATAACCCTCTTGGACTGGAACAGATGTGAGTGTCTGTTTCGGAGTGAATCGTTGATGTGTCACTCCACTGCTAGGGATAGATTTATGTCTCTTTCCCTGAGATGATGCTGAAGTTGTTATGGTATCCTGTCAAGCATCCAGAATATGAGCAGGAATTTTCTTCTACTCTTTCACCATTGACAAAATATGCATGGTGACTTCAGCTACCAGAACGGGGATATATGTCCATTCCGGGCTTGGAGTAGGTGTATGTGCCTGCTCCTATCCTCCTTTTCCTGTCAGTGAATCTTGACAGTACTCAAGTGTGGAGGCAGAGAGTTCAGTCTGCCACCTGTTTGTCATCGGAGCTTTCCGACTGACTTCTCTGTGCCCTACCAAGCGAGACTGTTGGTAGGCTTGATTAGTACTAGCAGGTGTATATGCCTGCTGATTACACTTCGCCAAACGTGGTTGACGAGATCCATCATATGTAGTCAGGCGATCCTGCTGACTAACTGATGATGTATAAGAAGGTGTATGTTCCTGCCTATATTACTCTGCCGGAATTGCTTGGCAGGATTGGCGTGATGCTGCCAGACGAGTCTGCTGGACCGCGGAATTAAAACAGATAGGTGTGTGTGCCCGCTCGTTGTTTTCCACCAAGTTAGGATGGTGGACTTCTCTGGAGATTGTAGGGATGAAAATCTTCCCATTGTTAACCGGATTCCTTCTCTGGCGGTTCATCTTGCCTGCTTGGGTTCGAGGAACCTGAGCCGAATGCCTGGAGTCGGTACCCTCATCATGTTGAGGGTGCACTGCCGCCCGAGTCTGGCGGCGGTTGTTGATGGGAGCCCTCAGGAAGGACTCCTGTCTTTTTGAATTAAGGCTCTGAGGGACCTTCTCATTCACTTCCTCAGAGTAAGGGAGCGAATGGAAATTGCGTTCCGGGGATAACAACCCGAAACGGTTGGAGACGGTAGTCAGCACCGCCTGCCTCTTGATCACTGGTCGTCGTTGTCCGGATGACCTGGGTGAGTTGTTCACTTGGAGGGCCCGTCGGGCAGCCTCCAGAGTTAGGATGGTACTATTTTGACGGTACTCATTAACCAGTGCATTTGATACCCAGTGTTGAAGACGCTGAGTAGGTGATGTCATCCTCAGAGCGGATGACGATCCAGTAGGAATAGCAGCAGTGGTGTTTGCAGCAGCAGTATTCACAGGTGTGAACTTGAGAGCAGCCATTATGGAAATATAGAAGATCTTGGAAAAGAGTGCCTGTTTTATATAACAGACGTAATCAAGATAAATTCAGCTACTTCATCCTTTGTATGAGCACACATGTTAATGATTGTTTTTATTTGCCCTATTATTGAGTTTTAAATAGGGTCTTAACAAATAGGTAAAACATCATTTTAACTTGGTTAAGGATTCATGTCGGGTTCACCATTTTTTGTTTCCCTTGGAATTCGGGGATGACTTCCTGGATGGGAGATTCAAACGTTCCGATCGGTTTCTAACGGGTTAGTTCGTAGAACCGGAAACATCCAATGATTCCACATCCATTTGGACCTACTTTCCAAACATAGGCGCTCATTAGCTTGTGGACTGATGAGGCTTAGGAATTTGCATTGGTCGAGAGGATGGGAGGTCGTACTCATCACACCTTTTTAGGGGAATTATTGTCTATTCCGGGACTCTCTTTATAGATTTAAGTTATGTTCGTGAATCCTTATTACATTACCAAGTATAAAATGAGCTTTCCTTCAATTTTGACAATCAATGATTAAATATGTTTGAAATTTAAAGAATCTTTTATATGTATTTGAGGTTATTCATAAATAGAGAATCATCTATATCTATTTAGAGATTCTTGGTCAATGGTATCCTTCAAAACATTTATATAAAAGTCTCTTGGTCATTATGATGACCAGTCTGGTTCTAGAGACACTCAGTGGGGCACTTGAAGTTTACTGTCATTCAGAAGGACATGAATTATTTCAGAGTTGGGATCGAACCCGTAGATGGGCTACCTACGTATCCTTTGTTTTGAAAAAGGAATCAGAACCCACATAGTTCGAATAAGGTAATATAATGTTTATGATTGATGGTTCAAAGAAGGATGTCATAATTACTTTTACTCTCTAAGCTCACGTGAGTCATGCTCGGTGTGAGAAACAAGAGGTATTGGTAATAACATAGACAATTGGGCCATGAAATATGTAATCATAAGAAATGGTTTGGGGCTTATGTATGTATGACTGCCCAGATAAATGAAGATTAGGATTTACATTAGGGAGAAAATCCAAGAACATGGTCCACAAAGGTATATGTGCTTCATGGAGATTTGAATACTCTAATTTGGGACTTATTTCTGAAAAGGAAGCCCAGATTAGGAGAGAATTGATAACTGGGTTTTACTCCTGAGAAGGAATCCCAGATCAAAAGTAAATTAGGACTGGTTAATAGAAATTAAGGGACTTGGGGCTTACTCCTAAAAAGGAAGCCCAAAATTTATGTCTGGGACTTATTCCTGAAAAGGAGGCCCAGGTTAGGGGACTTGGGGCTTACTCCTGAAAAGGAAGCCCAAAATTATGACTAGGACTTATTCCTAAAAAGGAGACCGAGGTTAAGGGATTAAGGTTTGGGGCTTACTCCTGAGGAGGATTCCCATGTTTGGGAACGTTAATAATTTGGGGCTTACGCATGAGGAGGATGCCTAGATTTGGAGGACTCAGGACTGGGGATTATTCCTGAAAAGGAGACCCAGGTTAAGGATTTAAAGGATGAGGTTGAATGAATGAACTCTCAATCTTTAGTGACATAAATATATGTAAATCACTAGGTTTTGATAGATATTCCACCGAATTCCTTTCAGATAAGGAATTCAAATCAAGAAATCATGCCATAAATGGCTTTGAAGAGTGTCTTGAAGACTGAATCTTGAATAGGAAAGGGGTAATGGCTTAAGAGGGGTAAAATGAGCAAGATGGGCACCCAAAAAGGAAGGGGCGCGCAAGTCTTGTAAGGCGTGTAAGTACTGCGTGAGCGCGCAAGTATTGGTCGCGCAGGTATGCATGCGCGACACATGGTGTACTTGCGCGATGGTCAACCAACATTGAAATACTTGAGCGACTCTTTATTAAACCCTTTAGAATTCTCTTGAGGTTCTTCCAAAAAATGGACGTGCAAGTTTTATCGAAGGAGTAAGGCGGAGCGCAAGTGTGGTCACTTCCCTTAAGGGCTGGCCAATTAGGCGCGCAAGTGTTGATGAGTTTCAACACTTAGGCCTTCCTCCCTCTCTTTAGATCTTCCGTACTAGGTAATAAATTACCTTAGAAGTGTTCCGGAAGCTTTGAAAAGAGACTTGGGCATCGGGAGCTTCAATCCGAGTTTCTGGAAAAAAATCCTCTCAAATGGGGGGCCCACAGGGTCTATTTATAGGCAGGAGAAGACCCCAGGCGGTTACCGGGCGGTTATCAATTAGGTTGCACATGTCACTTGTGCGCCAAGGTGTGTCGCGCAAGTCCACTTGCGCGACCATTAGGAAACTTTCACGGCCTATGGGCAACGTTTTCCTTGTTCATCCCGTTGTCGATTTTTGATGTTTTCTTCAAAGGTTGAATCACTTTGTGCTCATATATTCCCCTTTTCTGATCTTTAGATTCTGTGACGAAAGGAGCGTCAACAATCATCCACAATAGGTTTAGTCATAAACCATTAAATCTAATATGGTATATGACTTCATAAATGATTAAACCCAATAATATATACGAATCAACAAGAGTGTTGAATCAAATAAAAATACTCCTATAAAATCATTAAGAAATCTTGAGATAAATACTCTTTTATTATGAAAAGAAGAGTTATTTTGGAAAAATCATTATATAAAAATAAAATCTAATTAATATAGTATTTTTACAATAAAATGATTTTTTTAGATGGATAATGGTTTCCACAAACAGATTATAGATTTTCCTTGAAAATAGATATGAATTCATGAAAATAGATATGATTATACAGTTTGAATGATTCTTTTAAAACAAGTAACAATCCATAGAATAGGGAATAATTATGGTTGGTTTACATATATATAATACTCACATAGAATTTATGATGAGTACATAAAAATATATAATAATTTCATTTATGTAATTAGACAATGAAATTAACCCGAATGAAAATGGATGTTCGGGGTGGAAAACCCTTACCTTAACTCCGAACGTGTTCTAATCTTGTAATTATGCTCCTAGAATAAGAAATTGTAATTATTAATAACTTATTTCAGAACCTATTAGACATGTATTTATTTTATCATAATTCGGGTTAGTTCATTTATGTCTTTATTGATAAGTTATTGTATTGGATTTTTTCGTTTGAGAGTGTTTGTTTTCCTTATTTTTCATAATCGGTTCACTTGTTCTTAAGTAATGATGTGGTATGGATGTAAATATCCAGAATTAAAATTACATATTATTTATGAACATCCAGAATTGTTAATGGCCATTTCTATCATTTGGTTACATGGAATGATGATGAATCATTAGATGACAATCACTTCGATTAGTTGGCGGTATTTGGATTATTATGAACTAGTTTTGACACATAAATTAATAATATGTACATATACTAGTTCCTGAATATTAATTAGGTTGTAATACATATATTATAGTCTGGTTCAATCATAAATATGGGTTCATGACCATTAATGAAGGAAACACTGAAGAACGAAACTTCTTCATCTACGAAAGTTATAAATTGTAACCTCATGGACGTTGATTTCGTTTATAAAAATGAAAGGGAGGGAGTAAGAATATTGATAATGGTTCTTCCATTCACATGATATAAATCCATTATATAGATTACACTAAAGTTATCATGGTCATTTGGACAGAGGAGGTGAGGATAGGATAACAAAAGAAGATATATTCAAATGAAACTAAAAGAAAACGAAAGGTGCATTACCTCTTGAAATAACTTCCTTGAGAA
The DNA here is from genome assembly GCA_963277665.1 of Viscum album. Taxonomy (NCBI): domain Eukaryota; kingdom Viridiplantae; phylum Streptophyta; class Magnoliopsida; order Santalales; family Viscaceae; genus Viscum; species Viscum album. Next base: position 1,659,339,192 of record OY728163.1, read on the forward strand.
CCTCCTTAAGGGAATGGATTTAGGTCCTTTGGCAAGACCAAGATCATCCTAGTAATATAGAGTGACTAGGGAAGGGTATTTGGGCAGAACATTGAGGATTTTCAAGGCTTAGAGAAGTGAAGAGAAGAGGGATTTGTGAGGGGTTTTATAGTGGAGGGGAGGGGAAAATTTTGAATATTTAATTCATTATTTTATTATTTCCCTCAAGACAACCAATAGTGTTGTTTCATGTGAACCCTAATAATAATAAGTGCATGTGAGTTCAAAAAACTTTGCTCTAAACCATTTATGATGTCATAAATAGAGTATTTAACTGATAATTTGTATATACAACATTTTATCGTATTTCACTATTCATAAAAAATTCTAAAATTTCCAAAAAATCCAAAAAATTTACCCCTACCATTTTTCGATGTGTAAAATTCAAAAATGAACTCCATTTTTCAAAATTAATTTTATAAATATTATTAATTTAATTTTTAAATAAATTCATATTTAATTCGAAAAATAACAATTTTAAAGGTGTAATTAGTTTTATTTCACATTGAAAAATTAATTAAGATCTCCTTATCTTATTGCCTTAAGAAAATAAAATAATATTATTATTTAATATTCATAAGGGTCATATTACTATTCATAAGGGTATGTAACTATTCACCAAATATCATTTTTGTTCTATCAGACTCTAAATGACTTTCTGATCACAACTCTAGATGATCGTTTTTTTGTAATTCAAAAACCTAGAAGAGGATAAGTTGAGTTTAACTTCTAGATTATAAAATGCAGTCAATATTTATTTTCAAAACCTTGGGGTGTTACATTCTACCCCCCTTACAAAATTTCTCCCTTGAAATTTCATTTAACAATCTAGGCCAAAAACAGGTGGGGGTACTGTTCCTTCATTACTTCCTCCAGTTCCCATGTCGTCTCTTCGTACTTATGATTTCGCCATAGTACCTTGACTAGATGATTAGACTTGTTGCATATAACTTGATCTCTATGATCCAAGATTTTCACTGGATACTTCTCATAAAAAAAGATCATCCTCCAACTGTACCACCTCTGAAGAGAGTACATGTGAAGGGTATGGTATGTACTTCCTTAAGAGGGATACATGAAAGAAATCATTTATTATAGAAATTGTAGGTGGAAGTGCCAGTCTATAGGCCACAGTTCTAACTCGATCAAGGATCTTGAAGGGGTCGATATACTTGGGAATCATCCTTCCTTTCTTCCCAAACCTCATGAACTTATTCAATGGAGATATGTGTAGTAATACTAGGTATCCAACTTTGAACTCAAAGTCTCATTGTCGATTATCTACATAACTATTTTGTCGACTTTGGGATGTCTTGATATGCTGCTGAATGGTTTTCACCTTCTCCACTATTTCTTCAACCAATTTTGGTCCTAGCAAGTTTCGCTCACCGACTTCATCCAAACACACCAGTTTTCTACACCTTTTCCCATAAATGGCTTCATATGGTGCCATTCAGATGCTCGATTGGAAACTGTTGTTGTAGGAGAATTAAACTAGTGGAAGATATTGGTCCCATATTGCATTGAATTCCATAGAACATGCTCTCAAAGTGTCCTCCAGTGTCTGAATAGTCTGCTCAGACTAGCCATCAGTTTGAGGATGACATGACATACTGAAGTTCAGTTCATTTCTTAAAGCATGTTGGAGACTTTTCCCGAACATTGAGGTGAATCTAGGATCATGGTCCAATATAATAGAGAGTGGTACACCATGTAGAATTACCACTTATTTTATGTAAATCCATTAAAGTTGATCCAATGAGAAGTCCTCTCGAATCACGATAAAGTGAGATGTATTTATAAGATGATCCATAATGACCCATATAGTATTGTTTCCTCTAGATGTCCTTGGAAGTCCAGTGACAAAGTCCATGGTAATGTCCTCCCACTTCCATGATTGTATGGGTAGTGGTTCCATCATCCCCTTAGACGTTTGCCTCTTAGCCTTCACTTGTTGACATACCAAGCACATTGATGTATATTCTTCAATCTACCTTTTTATATTGTCCCACCAAAAGTTTTCTCAAAGATCTCAAGACATCTTTGTGCTACTAGGATGTATTGATAGATTAGAGCTATGAGCATCATCCAACAGTTCTCTATTTAGCTCAAGAATAGCGGGAACATAATGCCTCTTCCTAAATTTCAAAACGCCACCATCATATGAGAAGTCAGTCAACTTCCCATTATTTATACCATAAATTTTATTTTGAAACTCCTCATCATCATCCTGATAACTTTTTATCCTCTCCAGTAAAGATGGTTGGGAAATCATTTGAAAAATTAGAGATGTGTTACCTTAATTGATAATTCACATATCCATCCTTACTAGATCTATGAAAACAGGATCCATTTCAACTATCATCTTGTTTAGAATTCCATGGTCCTTTCTACTCAATTCATCTGCTACCTTATTCACTTTCCACGGGTGGTAGTATATTGTGCAATCATAATCTTTGAGTAGCTCAATCCACCTCCTTTTTCTCATGTTGAGTTCTTTCTGTGAGAATATATATTTCAAACTCTTATGATTGGTATATATCTCACATTTTTCTCCATAGAGGTAATGTCTCCAAATTTTTAGAGAAATTATTACCACTTTTAACTCAATATCATGAGTTGGATAGTTTTTTTCAAGAATTTTTAGCTGCCTTGATGCGTAGTCAATTACTCGATCATTCTGCATAAGGAAAAAACCTAGTCCTTTCTTTGATGCATCACTATAGATAACAAACCCATCATTCCCTAATGGTAGGGTTAAGATCGGATTATTCACTAACCTCCTCTTCAATTCTTCATAAAATTCATCACATTCCTTTATCTATATGAACGTAAACCCTTTTCATGTGAGATTGGTCATTGGGTTGTCTAAACATGCGATATTTTGAATGAAATTCCAATAATAACCTGCTAAACCAATAAAACTATGTACTTAAGTTACATTCATTGGAGTTGGAAATTCTTGAATAGCCTTTCTCTTCATAGGATCTATAGATATTCCTTCATTAGAGACAATGTGGCCCAGAAAGAAAACTGATTGGAGCCAGAAATCACACTTTCTAAACGTCCCATATAATTTATTTCTTCTAAGAGTCTTCATAATAGTACACAAGTGATTTTATTATTCTTCATAGATTTTAGAGTACACTAGGATATCATCAATAAACACCACCAAAAAGTCATCAATATATTCCTTGAAGACTCTATTCATCAAATCCATGAAAACAGATGGTGCATTAGTTAGTCCAAATGAATTATTGTAAACTCATAATGATTATACCTTGTTCGGAATGCTGTTTTTGGAATGTCTTCCTTCCTCACAAGTAACTGATTATATCTATATTGAAGATCAATATTCAAAAAATATTGGGCTCGATGAATTTGATCAAATAAATCATCAATTCATGGTAGGGGATACTTATTCTTTATTATAACAGCATTTATTTCCCCATAATTAATGCACAACCTCATAGACCCATCTTTTTTCATAACAAAAAGAATGGGGGCTCCCCATTGAGAAAAACTAGGGCGAATAAATCATTTATCACTCAATTCCTCTAGTTGTTTATTTAGCTCCACTTACTCCACAGTGGAAATTCTATAAGGGGTATTTGATATGGGCCTTGAACTAATAACTAAGTCAATGGAAAACTCAATTTCTCACTCTGGATGATGTCCATGTAAATCCTCTGGAAAGACATCAATATATTCTTTCACAATAGGTACATAGTCTATTTGAACATTCTTTTCCTAACCCATAGTTATTTCATTCTATTCCACCCTGATAATTGAATTTATTTGATCTACTGGGGGTCGATCAAGATAAGAATCAGGTGGTGACATTTCTACTCTAAAGATAAGGTACTCCTTATCATCATCGAAAATTGTAACCTCCTTCTTTTTAAAATAAATTTTCGCATCATTGTATGAAAGCCAATCCATACTAAGGATAATATCATATTCAATCAAGGGTATGAAAATGATATCAACAGATAAAGAACATTTATGTTCCCTAATGGGAACTAATTAACAAAACTTTGTTTCAATGATACTTCCCTTAAGAGTTTTGATTGACAGCTCCCTTTCTAAATAAAATGGAAAATAACTAATTTTCTTATCAAATTGGGAAGATATAAAGCAATGCAATGATCCAGAATCAAATAAAGCATTGTATAAGTTTGATGAAATGATCAAAGTACCTGCCACCATGTCATTCTGAACTTCAACCTCTGTAATTGTGATCGCATAATCTTGTCCCAGCTCCCTTGGCCTTTTTTTGTTGCATATTTCCTTGACGCTTTGGACAATCAGCAGCCTAATTTCCCTTATCTTGACAATTATATCATTGAACATTAGCGGACTCCTTCCCCTTGAAATCACCAGCATGATGGCCTTTCTGACCACATTTGTAGAATACTTCTTTTTTCCTTTAAGCACGTTCCAGGGTGTTTCCTTACACAATTATAAAATGCTGGAAATTCAACTCTTCCCTTCTTCTCTATTTCCTTATTTCCTTTCCCATAGTTCTTAGTAGCCCTCTTTTTTTCTTTTTTTCCCTTAAAGTCATAAAACTTATAGAGTTATTTTTATGTCTTGATAGCACATGAAACTATATCCTCATATGATGAAAAACATTAGGATACCAGTTCCCACTGGAGGAATGGATTTAGGCCATCAAAGAATCGATCAATTTTTCTCCTTGTATTTCGTATGTAGTCCACAACATTTCTTGCTAACCACGTGAAGTTAGCTTCATACTTTTCAACATTGTCATCTTCCTTGTGCCTTAGATTCATGAATTGTCTCTCTATATCCGCTCTCTATTAGTGAGGAAGGTATTTCTCTTGGAATATTTCTTTCAAATATCTCCATTTCATCTCTTCCATTTCTTCCTCCTAATTTGTGTTTTGTATTATTGACCACCAATGATCCACATCTCCCGATAGCCGATAAACTGCCATGGCGACCTTCCCTTTTTCATTACATCCCAAAACAAGAAATATCTTCTTGAGGGAACTTATCCACTGCTCAGCTACAAATGGGTTTTAGTCCCATTGAATGATGGAGGTTGTTGTCGCAGAAAGAAATCTAGCATAGCTCCTCCACGTGGATGATCGGGATGCTCTATACATGTAAGGTTATTATTCATAACCTGAGTAAGTTGTCCCAGTATAGTTATGAGTTTCTCAGCACCAGTCACAACACCAGATCCAAAATCATTATCTTACATTGGAGGAAAATCCCTACATGGGACACCTGCATTCATGCAGTTTTCAATACTTCCACAAGGTTCCATTCTTACATAATGTCATATACTAGATTAGGGTATGAATCATAATTTATAATCTCAATGTAGAAAAATATTAATCGTAAATTGAAATTCTACGCATAACTAATCTCTTAATCATAAACATTGTATCTTTAAGGAAAATTTTAAATTTAAATCCTTCATAATGGATTGTAAAGAAAACATGAATTATCCTAATCATATCCCAGGAGTTTCATAAGCAAGAGTGCAGCAAGACCCATTGTCGTATACTAGGATACCTCGGGTCAAGCTTGAAACTCCTTGTCGGAGCCTTCACTCCTTGGTATATCTGTGTCAGAGCCACCTCTACCTACTCGTATTGAGAGATGTTTGTATTTATTGAATGATCCACATAATCTATTGCTTACCAAAATACCAAGATGTTCTTGTGTGTTTATCCTCAATGACTAACTTAGGTATTCTTCCATAATCTATGTTTCTATTTTTTCTACTAAACTTCCTCTATACCAACTATAAGGACCTGACCCCACTTGCCCAAAGTCGGTGCCTTATTTGATTACACTGGCATATATACAAGGATTAAGAATCCTGAAGAACCAAGTATTTGAGTAGCTTCTGTAAACAAGACACATAAATAATTTTAACATTACAACATTAAGGGGAATAAAACACTAATTTATTCCACTAACAACATCATGTCTCCTAGATTATTCTTGGAAGTAGTTCATAATTTAATTCTTCATGCCCTCTGAGAAATATAACATAAGAAAGGGGTGATCTCAAATGCTCATTAAGAGTAAACAATATAGTGAAAGATAATATAAACTTAAGACATGGTGCATAATTGAAAACACGTCACTTTAATAATAAACATGCACACATTATGGTAGGAATATGAGATGAGTAAATAATGCGATAATGAAACATAATCATGGGTATTATACTAGTCAAATAAACACATTAAATTTCAATTATTTGCTTCATAATGAGGGAAGTTCATATGATAGACATTCTGAAACATTTTTTCAAGGCCTCGACCAAGATTTCTAGTGATTAAGGCCTCGACCAAAATCCATATAACACATTGGGAAAGGCCTCAGCCAATTCCACGTCTATTTGTCTTATGAGACTTACCGATGAATCTAAAGGATATAGAGGGCCCCACCCATCACATAATAAGTCCAATGCATTCCTAATATGAGTGGGGATAAACATAAACAACATTTAAATTCATATTGAAACTATCATATGAAATGTAACTATCTTTCCGCAATCATTAAACAAAAAACACTAACCATTCCAAGTAATATGGTGAATGGTTTTATGATGGATCATCCACAATAGAGTTAGTTATAAACCATTAAATCAAATATGGTATATGAATTCATAAATGATTAAACCCAATAATACAATAATACATAAGAATATATAAGAACATTGAATCAAATGAAAATACTCTTATAAAATCATTATGCAATCTTAAGATAAATACTCTTTAATTTGGAAAAGAAGATTTATTTTGGAAAAAAAATTATATAAAACTGAAAGTAAAGTAAGATAGTATTTTCATAATAAAATGATTGCTTTTATAAGGATAATGTTTTACAAAAACAGATTATAGAGTTCCCTTGAAAATAGATATGAATTTGAGAAATTCCCTTGAATCGGGCTTGTATTTTGGAAGCAGTTTTGAATGTTTCATTTAAAAAATGTAACAATACATAAAATAGGGAAGGATTCTGGTTGGTGTAAATATATAGAATACTCCCACAGAATTTATGGGAAGTAAATAAAAATATATATGAATTTCATTTAGGTAATTAGATAATGAATGTTACCTGAATGAAAATGGAAGTTCAGGTGGAAAACCATTACCTTAACTCTGAATGTCTTCCGCTCTTGTACTTAAGCTCCTTGAATAAGAAATTATACTTATTAATAACTTATTTCATAACCTTTAAGGAATTTATTTATTTTATCATAATTATGGTTAGTTCATTTATGTCTTTATTGATAAGTTATTATATTGAATTTCGTCGTTCTGGAGTGTTTGTTTTCCTTATTTTTAATAATCGGTTCCCTTGTTATTAAGTAATGAGGTGGTATGGATGTAAATATCCATAATTGAAATTAAATATTATTTATGAACATACATAATTATTAATGGTCATTTCTATCATTTGGTTACATGGAATGAGGATGAATCATTAGATGACAATCACTTAGATTGTTTGGCTGTATTTGGATTATTATGAACTAGTTTTGTCACATAAATTAATAATCTGTACATATTATGGTTCCTGAATATTAATTAGGTTGTAATACATATATTATAGTCTTGTTCAACCATCATTATGGTTTCATGACCAGTAATTAAGGAAATATTGAAGAAGGAAACTTCGTCAACCACGAAGGTTATAAATTGAAACCTCATGGACGTTGATTTCGTTTATAAAAATAAAAGGGAGGGAGTAAGAATATTGATGATGGTTCTTCCATTCACATGATATAAATCCTGTATATAGATGATACTGGAATTATCATGTTCATTTGGACATAGGAGGTGAGGAGAGGATAACAAAAGAAGATAAATTCAAATGAAACTAAAAGAAAAAGAAAGCTGCTTTACCTCTTGAAATAACTTCCTCGAGAACCTCCATAAGGGAAGGGATTTAGGTCTTTTGGAAAGACCAAGAGCTTCTTGGTCATGGGGAGTGACTAGAGAAGGGTATTTGGGCAGAATTTTGAGGTTCTTCAAGGCTTATAGGAGTGAAGAGAAGAGGGATTGGTGAGGGGTTTTTATAGTGGAGGAGAGGGGTAAATTTTGAATATTTAATTCATTATTTTATTATTTCCCTCAAGACAACCAATAGTGTTGTTTCATGTGACCCCTAATAGTAATAAGTGCATGTGATTTAGAACCAACTATCTTTACATCACTTATAATGTCATAAATAGTGTATTTAAATGATAATTTATATTTGTGGTATTTTATCGTATTTGACTTTTCATCAAAAATTCTGGAATTTCTGAAAAATATCAAAAAATTTCCCCTACAATTTTTCGATGTGTAGAATGAAAAAATGAACTCTGTTTTTCAAAAATAATTTTCTAAATATTATTAATTTAATTTTTCAATAAATTCATAGTTAACTCGAAAAATAAAAATTTTAAAGGTGCAGTTAGTTTTATTTCACATTGAAAAATTAATTAAGATCTCATTATCTTATTTCCTTAATAAAATAAAATAATATTAATATTTACTATTCATAAGGGTCATATTACTATTCATATTACTATTTAAAAGGGTATGTAACTATTCATCAAAAAAATTAAGTTTGTTCTATCAGACTCTAAATGACTTACTGATCACAACTATAGATGACTTTTTTTGAAATTCAAAAACATAGAAGAGGAAAAGTTGATTTTAACTTCTAGATTATAAAATTCACTCGATATTTATTTTCAAAACCTTGGTTTGTTACAAATATAATTTTTTACCACCTAACTATAAAAACTTATTTTTTAAAATCAATGTTCCATGTAATAACAGCTTCATTTTTCAAGTATGTTTTAGTTCGGTAGATTTAGCCCTTGTACTTTGATCACAGTTCCATAAAATATAGATTTATAATAATGATATAGATATAATATTTACTCATTTAATATTTATTTACATAAATATACAAAATTTAGAGATAGAAAATTGAATTACATCATTCATGGAGATGATAGAACGTACGTATGCATGAACATTATTTTCATATTTTGACAGATGGAAAAAAAGAAATGTATATCGTAATTAATCATTAAAAAATCATTATTATATCATATATATCATATATATATCATATATATTAATTAAATAGATCCTTATTACCATTAATTTCAAAATAAAATGAAAAAAATAATCACATCACTTCATAGAAATGGTTGTTCACACATATCTGTGAGTGATGTTATCGTTTTCCAAAAGATTGGATGGTAAGAAAGTAGTGTTGAGTTAGAAATTCTATTGCTCACATTACCATTCCATTTGATTTGGATGTAAAGAACTCTTTGTTAAATATTTTATTACAAAATTTGTATATCTAAAGTGTTTTTAGAATTTTTTTAGGATACATAGTATTTTACCACATATAGAATATGTTGTAATGAATTTCAAAGGTAAACTTATATTTATTCATTAAGATTATCATAATGAGTTTGTATCCAATAAATTGGAAATGATAGTATCATATCAAAAGTGAGACAATTTTATTTTCTATCATACTAATTAAGTCTTAATAATTAGAGATGCGAGTGCCAATAAAAATATGACTAATACTCTTAAGGTTTATTGTATTAAGAATTATAAGTAAGTACATAAAACTAACTAAGTTTATAATAGTATTTAGAAGACTTATTTATGAAGTAATGAACATATCATAAAATTTAATTGTGTAAACCAATATGGTGTTAAACAATTAGTTTTACTATGTCATTATGAGATGACAAATGTCAGGTATCCAAGTCATTGTGAAAAACTCGGAGAAATATGACTGTTGGGAGATCAATATGACCGTTATAGGGATGAATATAAATACTAGGTCATTTGAATAGTTTGGATAATTTTTATTACATTCTCTCTCGGTATTTCTAAATCTAACATAGCATGAATAAATTTTTCTTAGTCTCTTGTAATTATTTATAGAGAGTCAGTCTAATGAGACAATTTCATATTTTCTCCTTAAGAATATTTATGTAATTGTAACTATATCTTATCATTTTAACAATCTAGGGATTTGGGGGATTAGAATATAGATAATTTGATCCATCGGATCGAGGGATACCAGGGATAGGAAGAAAGATAAAATATGATCATTTTATCGAGGGATTTTGAGGATAGGAAGGAAGATCCATTCTGATCATCATATTGAAGGGTTTCCTTTCTAAGTAAAGATATACTTTACTGTAAGTGAAAAATAGTGGGTAACTTTAGCGAGGGTTATTGACTACCTTACTCTTAAGGTTAAACTAGATTATTATTTTAATATTTATTAGTCATTATTACATTATGTTTCTATTTTATTACTTTTTGTTTACAAGTTTGAATATCCTTCTTCACATTTAATAAAAAGTTAAACATCATATTAATATTTCTATTCCAATTACTTTTATCATATTAACAATGATTGTGAAAAAAACACCGATTAATCATATACATTTTAATTATTATATTTTTAACTCTGATATAATTATTCTTAATTTGACATCGATATCTACTTTGATTAAATCTCACTGATTATGGTTATGATTTTTTTAATCATAATGATGGTCGATTCCAATAGTTTTACTTAAAAATGATTTGGTTTAATTAGTTTAGTTATATTAAAATTAGATTTTAATCTACAATTAACACCCCTCTTGTATTTATAGCTTTCATAATATATCTAGAGATTATTTTCGATCCAACAATTGGTATTGGAGATAAGTAAATATATTATTGATTTTAATAGCCATCAATTGGTTTAAGAGTAAATTTATACTACTCAAATAGTTGTAGAGTTTTACTTTCTTTACTATTGAATGTTTTCAAAACTTTTGATTAAAACTTTTTGTTTATAAACTCTTGTTACACTAATATGTGTTTATAGAAAATAATAATTTTTTTAAAGTTGGTATGTCTTAATTTCAGATCCATATACAATTTAAATACTAACATACCACCTATCTTTGATGGTACTGACTATGAGTACTGGAGAGATAGAAAAAAGAATATTATAATCAATGCCAGGGTTGGTAAAATTTCGATGCTTACTAGAGATTTTAAAATTAATGATAATGAAGTTACTGCCTTCACACATCAATAAAAGTAGTAATATAGATAAAATTATAGATTTACAAATACTTTTTTATGCTCAATGAAAAGAAGCATTTATAGTAAGATTTCTTCATTTTAAGCTACAAAAAATTATTTGTAAAAAAACATTAAGTCGTGCATTTTGGAACATCAATGGTTGTTGAAACAAGGAAATCTATGTTAGGAGATGATTATCAAGATTTTTATTTCATTCTAGGTGAATCATTTTCAAATATGCACCATAGATTCATGGTGACAATAAATAGTTTACAAGATATTCATGATAAATGATTAGATGATGAAATCATTGTTAATAAAATCATTGATATTATTTACAATGAATGGGAATATAAGAGAATAATTGTTGATGAAACAAGGAACGATAATAATACTAACCTAGATGATCTTATTGGAACCTTTATAAAGTATGACATTATACTGAAAAGAGATGTTGAGAATGAAAAAAAATAATGGTGTAGTTTCTTTTACGACAACTATTATACCAACTAAATCTCAAACTCCAAAAAAAGTTGTTAGATCCTCATGAAAGAATAAATTTTTTATTCACTATGATTCATGCACTTACAAACATTTTAAGATTGAGTTAGAATACCTTGCTGTAAGGATGAATGTGATTACTAAAAATAATTATTTTCAATATCATTATAATAAAGGCCATAAAGATAGAAGTGATAATAATGTTTAAGATACTTGTTATGAATTCACGAAATTTGGACACATCATACCGAATTATCCAAAGATGAAGGGAAAAGAAAAAAAAGAATGAAATTCCGAATGGAATGCAAATGAATATTATAAATCAAAAGGAATGAATGATATAAAATCCTCAGACACATGGAGTGAAATTAGAGGTGATTGTTTTGAAGATATTTCTGATAATTATAGTTTTAGATAGATAAACATAGGACTTTAGGAAAATGTACCCATTGTTAATCAATGTTTTAGGGGAACATTGCACACTTCTAAAAACCATAATAATATATATTTACATTTCAACTATCCTCATGTGAAAAATTATACATCTTCAGATGAAGAATATTCCTCATCCATTGAAGATAATACTTTACCCTCTTATGAAGAAGTTTCCTATTTTGAGAATTTATTTGAAAATGAAAATTTTATAATTTGTAAAAAAAACTTGATAATGATAAGGAAAAACATACTAAGGGTGATTTAAGAGTATATATTTTAATAAAAGAAATATCATATCTTCTTAAATATATTGGTGGGAGAATTTCCTAACATTATAATATTTCTAATAATTAATAAAATTTAGTTTATGAGAAACATGTGTTATAAACAAAATTAAATTATAAAACTAATACAAGCGAAGATAAGAATTTAGATATTAAACTAAAATTTAAATTTTCTTCTTTGATGAATCTTTTTAAAAACTTTAAATATGGTAATGGAAACTTTGATAACATATAAAAAAAATTTCATCATGGTATTAGTTTTGGAATGGGTTTAACTTATAAAAAACTAGTTTTTATTGAAAATTATTTTGATCCAAAAAGCGAACATTTGTATACCAGATTTCAAAGTGGTGGAAATTGGGTGAAAGATTGTACCTTATGTAAAATTCAGTCCCTATAATTCACTAAATCCTATTTTCTAAAAAAATGTGGATTACTAATATTTTGTTTGTTGACATTACCAAACTCAATATGTTTTGGGTGGAAAAAGTAAAATGTTTTTGTTTTTAGGAAAAAAATAAAGTACTAACAACAAGAATGCTTGGTACATGGATAATATATTTTCTTGGAATATGATTTGTAAAAAATACTTTTTGAAAATTATTTTCATGTTCAAAGGTGGAAAATTTACTTTATGATATAATTCTAAAGGATATATTATTGGAATAGGTAACATTATTCTTCTTAGAAAATATTTAATTTAAAGTGTTTTATTTATTGATAGTCTTAATAAAAATCTTATAAGAAAAAGTAATTTATGTGAATAAGGTTAACTAATGAACACCAGATATTATAGGTGTTTTTTACATAGTTCCAAGGATGATTTTATCCTTTCTTCTCATCACCGTGAGAATGTTTATACACTTAACTTATAAGAACTTGATAGGTTGGACATACCTTGACTTAGTGAAATAGAAGATTAATATTGGTAATGGAATATATGTATAGGGAACTATTACATTATAAACTTATCTAACATGGATTAGATAAGCCATGTTAAAGATCTACCAAAAATTAGGTTTGATTCTTCAAATATGATAAACCTTACCAATATGATAACCAATATAAGCCTATTTTTAAATCTATTAGGAAAGTCTCAACTTCTGGTTCATTATATTTAGTGCACAATTAATTTTTTGGTCCTCCAAAAAATGAGTGTATTGGAGGAAAATATTCTATTTATTTCATCGTTGATTATTATAATAGAAACACATGGGTTTATTTTCTCAAAAAGAAATATGAAGCCTTTTTTATTTAAAAAAATTGTATCCAATGTTAAAAATAAGAACAAAACCTTACCTTGAACACTATTCATAGTGATCATAGTGGATAATTATTAAATTATGATATTGAAATGATTTTTAGTAAGAATTGTATAGAACATAACTTTTCAGCACATAGACCCCCCTAATGTATTTTTTTAAATAAGAAATATAATTCTTCCAAAAATAATAAGAACCATGTTGAGTGAAAACTTAGGGGCTAAACTTTTTAGGGATAAAGTGGTTAGTTTTTCCTACATTATTATATATCAGTTTTTTATTAGACCTTTTCTTAATAAAACTCATTATGAGTTGTGTAAAAGTAGAAATCCATGAATAAATTACATTAGAGTTTTTTCTTGCAAAGTATTCATATTTAATAAGAAATATAACATATATAAAGTTTCCCCAAAATCTGATGAAAGAATATTCTTAGGGTATTCTACTACTTCTAAGGTATAAAGAGTTTTTAAAAAATATTTTTATACTGTTGAGGAAATAGTACATGTCATGTTTGATGGAACCATCACTTTTGTTTTCAAAAAACCTCAACACACATCCTTCTTGGATGTTATTTCTAAAAAAAATTCAAAATTTATTAGAAAATTCTTCTCATAAGGATATAACTAATGAAATTTTTTCTGAAGTTATTCCTCAGGATTATTTCTTACCATATGTTGAAGAAAATATTTTTCAAAACCGGATAAATTATTTTATTCATTGGAATATTCCTAGGGATGGTATCATTGGTGATATTGACCAACTACTTATGATGAAAAGTTTCTTAAAGAATGAAATAGAAAATCTTTTTTTCCTTTCTCAATTTGAACCTAGGAATACTGAAGAGGATTTAGGTGATGGGGATTGGAATAAGTCTATGCATGTGGGGATAAATTAATTTTGGAGGAAAAAAGAGTAAACCTCCTTTTAATGACCAGAATAAAATTTTATAATTCCAATAATATGGGTTTTAAGAAACAAACATGATGAAAATGGAATAATTGTTAGAAATAAATAATGTCTTGTTATTAAGGGTTATAACCAACATGAAGGTATATAATATGAAGAAACCTATGAACTTGTAGATATAACTTAAACTATTCATATTTTATAAGCCATTGAATAATTTTTGTAATTTCAAAAAATTTCAAGTGCATGTGAATTTTGCTTTTCTTAATCAATATGTTTAGGAGGATGTTTATGTATAACCCATAAATATACAAATAAAATAAAAATATCATATGAAGTTTTTGATGAGTGGTTAAAAAATAAATCTAAGAAGAATCTGGGAGAACTAAATATTAGAATTGACTTTGTAGAGGACAATGCATTATGATTCCATGATACTGATACATTAGAAAAATTATAAATGAAAAGAAAAGAAAATAAGATGTTAATAGATGCTCATATGTGTGAAAATGTATTAAAAGTTGTTGACATAGCCTAAGGTAATTTTTCTATGCCAACTTACCAAACAAATCATGTTTATCCGAATTCCAAATTAGTTTTTGAGGAAACCAGACTTGTTCATGCGGATGTTCCATCCACTGTCAATAAATGAAAGGGTAATGTTATTGATGAAGAATCAATAACTATAGATCAAGAAAATACATCAGAACTGGTACCATCTGGAATGGGTTCTTTAAGAACATCTAGAAAACATGAAGGGGAACTTGATAAGGAAATATAAGAAGAAATTTAAGGTTGAGATAAAATAGAAATTAAAAAGTAAAACTATAAGAAAATGGTGAAAATAAAGAAGAAGAATACAAAGAGGTTGAAACTAAGTAAGAATTAATAAAGGAATTTTAATAAGGAGAAGATAAAGAAGAGTGTGAGGAAGAAAAGTAAAATGCTAAAAAAGAAAAAAAATCACACTGATAAAGTATCATTATAATCATTTTTATCAGACATACCTTCCTAGACCGACCAAGATAGTAAAAATGGATTTTCAAAAAAATAGGAATCAAAAAAATAAGAATCTCAAGAATAATATATGGAAGATAAATATTTTCATAATTCCAAAAGAAAATTCAATGACAAGTATACTGATATCCTTGAACAATATGATAAAATGGAAGTTCCTCATAAAGATTATAAATTAAGAGAGAATGAAATATGGAAGACAAGAAAGAAGAAAGGAAAAGTGTTTCATGTTGGACAAAGAAGAATTATTCTTCTTGAGATTTATTATGAGAAATCAGTTTTAGTGAAAATAATAGATGTGCAAAGAGTATATTACATTTTCCCTGATTTGAAAATAATTGAAGAAAATATTATATATTTACCAAGAATTGAAGGGAGGGGATGTTAATTCATGAAATTATTGATCTGAAATTATAATAAATAAATATTATAAAATATAAATTGATTTAGCTTTAGGCTGATTTAAAGGTTATTCAAGAAATTTCTATAACTCCCAAAAAGCTTGTAAATAGATAGTAAACTGGTCTCATCCAGTCGATATTGTTATGAAATTACATGTTGAGAATTTTCATTATGTGAATAAGATTATGAGTTAATCTGTAGATGCTTTTAGTAATTTATCTAAAGATTTGGAATATATGCTCTACTGGAAAATGATCCTATACCCAGGGTTCAAAACCGTGGGTATAGACCCCAAAATCGTGGGTATAGGCTATACCCATGGTATGGGGAACTGTGGTCATTGGTGGTGTCAGTATAGGCCCATGACCTATACCCATGGTTTGGAAAAACCATGGGTATAGGTTTTTCCACCTTGTCATAACTCTATACCCACGGTTTAGAAACCATGGGTATATCATATTTTACAAAATAGCGGCCCACGTGATTCGATCTCGCGGCCACTTCTCTATTCACAATAGGCCTTACCACTACCCCATCACCATATATATTTATGTATATATATATTTTATTAAATATATTTATTTAAACCGTGGGTATAGAGGAATAAACCGTCGATATAGAACTCCCGCAATTTTTTTCCCACGAAAAATATAAATTTCCCGCGCACACGCGGGAAACCTATACCCACGGTTTGTCAAAACTGTGGGTATAAGTTTTTTTATTCAATTAATATACCCATAGTTTTGGGGAAAACTATGGGTATAGGTCAACCTATCCCCACGGTTTTTGGAAAACTGTGGGTATAGGCATTTTTTGATACCTTATACCCACGGTTTTGAGAAAACTGTGGGTATAGGGTAGCCTATGACCATGGTTGGGGGAAAATGTGGGAATAGGATATCAAAAAAATTCTTGAACCCATGGTTTTACCAAAACCATGAGGATAGGGTGACCTATACCCAAGGTTTTCTACAAAATCGTGGGTATAGGTCCATTTTTCACTAGTGGTGGTGAAATTTGTTGAACATTTCAGATATATAATTGATAACCATAATGAGGAAGTAAAAACTATGAGTGGGAAGATCTAATACTTGTAGTTGGAGATAACCAGACTCAAATATTTTGAATATAAATTTAATGTTTTGATGAATATGAATTAGGAAATTTCTGAAAAAGTGGAATTTTTGGATGAAAAAGAATGATTTTATGAGGAATAGTTTTAGTATTTTTAAAAGGATAGAAATGATTTAAAGAAGAGAGAATTTTTTAAACACTCAAATGAAGAAAGAATGATTTTTTTCTTTTAAACTATTTTAGTATATTCATAGAGAAAAAAATACTGGTTTTTTTATTTTTAATGAATTATTCTATTCATGAAAATAAGATTATCTTCCAATACTAATTTATTGAATGTTCTTTAATTTTTTTTAGATGGTATGTTAGTTAATTATATTGTTTCATATAGTTTCTTTTATAACCATTTTCAGGAAACATTGGATTCTATCCCCATTTGTTTTTGAAAACCACAATGGAGTAGAATTATATAGAATGGTCGATAAGTATGGTTATATGGGTAAAAACTTTTAGAAATATAGAGTTATAATATTAATGGGGGATATTTCCTTGAAGGGGAAAATATTATATTTAGGGGAGATTTATCCTAATGGGAGTTTCATCATATTCAAAAGTGTTATAAAACTCAGGGAGAGATAAATATCAATGTTTAATTTTGTATATAAACTACTTAAAATAACATGTATTGTAATATTATTAATGTTATTTTTTCATTTATGTTTTGGGTTTGACCAATCCAAAAATTAAGGGATTGTTGAGTTAGAAATTTTATTTTTCACTTTACCATTTCTTTTTTTGGAAATTACAAAAACTTTCATAAATACCATATTACTAACTTTTTATGTTTAATGTATTTTATAATATTTTTATTGTGAATATAATATATTTAACACTTAGAATAAGTTCTAATGAATTGAAAAATTAAACTTATATTTATTCATAATTATTATCGTAATGAGTATGTTTTAGAAAATTATAACTCATGTGTATCAAACCAGAAGTTAAACTATTGTCTTGTATATTATACTAATAATGTCTTTATAATTTGACTAAAATTGGTACCAATAAAAATTTGACTAATACCCAATAGGTAGATCGTAATGAAAATTATAAGGAAGTTAATCATATTGACTTTGTTTATAATCGTATTCAGAAAAATTATTTCTAATGTAAGGAAAATCTTCAACACTATAACGGTGTAAACCAATATGACATCAGGAAATTTGTTATGCCATATCATTATGAGTTTACAAGTATCAAGTGTCCAATTCATTTGGAAAAACTCATAAAAATAAGATTTTTGGGAGATCAAGATGAATAATGGATGGATTACTATCAATACCAAGTCATTTTAAGAGTGTAGAGCATGTTGATTACATTCGATCTAGATTTATCTAAAAATTACATAGTGTAAACTACTTATTCTTAGTATCTTGTAGTTATTTAGAGAGATAAATTCCATATAAACCTTGTCAGGTTGTCTCCTTAAAAACATTTTTTTAATTGTAACTACTTCCAATCATCATAATGATCAACGGAAACTAGGGATACGAAGACAAATTATCTAATCCATTGGATCTAGGGCAACTAGGGAAAGGTAGATAGATTAAATCCGATCATTTTATCGAGGGGTTATAGGAAAATGAATACATATTATTTCCAATCATCATATTAAGGGATTTCTTTGCTGAGTAAAGATGAAATTTACTATAAGTATAAAACAGTGGATACCTTTTGTCATGGTTATTGACTACCTTACTCTTAAAGAGAAAATAGATTATTCTTTTAATAGTTGTAAGTCATTCTTCGAATACGTTACTATTTTATTACTTGTTTTTTACGAGTTTAAATATTCTACTTAATATTAAATAGAAATTAAAACATTGTATTCATATTTTTATTCTAATTACTTTATTAATATTAACTCTGATTACGATAAAAACTCTAATTAATCGTATACATAATAATTACAATCTTTCTGAATCTAATATATTTGGTCTTACTGTGACACTGATATTTACTCTGATTAAATCATATTTATTATGATTATGGTTTTGTTAATATGACTGAGGGTAGAGTCCAATAGTTTTACTTTAATGTTGTTTTTTACAGTTTGTTTAATTATTTTAAAATAAGTTTTTAAGCTTCAATCCCCCCCCTCATATAAGTATAGCTTTCAGACTCTATCTAGATATTATATTTTGATAAAATAGGTATATTAAATATTATAACTTTAAAAGTATAATTACTTCATAAATATCATATATATACATTAAATACATCATTATATCTATCCAGGAGAGGAAGTGATAGAAAATGAATTATATCTGTTCATGAGGTGGTAGTCCGTTGTATACATGATCGGTGGTTTCATTTACCATGTGATGGAAGTGGAGATAGATATAGGTTATTTAATTTATATAATAATATATCAATGTATGGAATATATTTTTGTGATTATTTCATTATATTTTATTTATATTTTAAGGTATTGTAAGGAGAAATAAAATAAAAATTCATGGTTAATGTCTATACCTCTACTTCAGACAGCCTCTTTATGTTTATACCTAAACACATAAAATGACTGTTTTATGATCAATATTTGGACTCTAGGTCATTTATAAGGAATTAATTAAGTTATTTGGGTATTTATTGTTTGAAAAAAAATCTCTTTTAAGTGTGGAGAGGATATGAGTGGGGTGCCCTTTTATAAGTGGGGGAGAGGACCCACCTGAACTTTTTGAAAGGGATAAAATATATTAATGTATTATTCATACTAAATGGAACCTAAAGATACCATTACAAAATATTATGTGATATAGGGTATATATATATATCCATATAGTATAATTAAGATATGTTGTTAGGTAATTTTAAGCATTATCCATTTAGTTTAACCCCAAGTAAAATTATTTTAATCTTAACTATGATAACGAATTTTTACTTCCTTTATTATTAATTATGAAACAAAACTGTGTTAAAACTTTTTAAATAATATTAATTGTTATTATTAAATATATTTTATCAATTTTATCAAATTCAGTTCACATAATTGGTAGAATTTAATTCAAAATTAAACCAAAAATATGGGAGAAGGATTTTTTCCAAACAAAAAAAAATTCTTAGGTATGAAACATTTCAATATAAAAAATATACATAAAATTGATTCCAATAAAATAAATTTTCATAATTATAATATTATTTAAATAATTTTGCTTTTCAATCATTTTTAAAAAATGGAACTTTGTAAATGATATAAACAGAATGAAATTTTTTAATGAAATTATGATTTTTTTACTATTCTTCAAAAAATTAATCTTTTTAGAAATTTCTCAATGCATATATCTAAGAGAATTTTGAAATTTTTATTTAAAAAATAAAGTTTCTTTTTTTTCAAATAAATTTTATAAAATTGGAAAAAAAATAATAATCTTAAAATAATTTAACAAATGCAATGAAACTAATTTTTAGAAAAAGTGTGGTTTCAATTCATAAGACTAGATTTATTCTTAGCTGATGCGTATAAAAATATTATATGAATTCTAGAAAATTTTATTTAATATATAATAATTAAATTTCAATAAAATCATTTACCTATAGTGATTAGTTGAATTTATAAAAATAAAAAAAAAATCTGCATAAAAATATTTTTTCAAAAAAATATTTCTTTTACATTAATGTTTTTTTATTCCCATTTTAATCAGTATATTACCATTGAATTTATTTTATACTTTTATAAAAAATATTTTTTTCATAATATATTTAGTAATATTCATACCTACCAATTTTAATTCCTTGGTTATAGAGGTATACTTTATTACAATTCATTTAATCTCACGGTTGCGTGTATTCTAAGCTATCAAAGAGATTAAATTTATTTAAAATTAAATATATCCTAAAATGTAAAGGTTTTAAATTCTTACCTACTTTAAAATATTTCATCCTCCAAATTTTCAAAATTTTACCTCATTAATTTATTTGGCTCGTTCTTAATCATAATTTCTTTAGGTTTCCACACCGCCTCTTCTATCTTCTGATTTCTCTAATGTGTCTTTACCAGTTGAGATGTTTGATTCCTCAACACTTGTTATCTATTGTATTGAAATTTTATATTCTATTCATTTTAAGATAAATCGTATTCCAATTATATTTCATCAAATGTAATCAAATTCCCTTTAGCAATGTTGTGTGGAATTTCCATATGGTAATCCATAACTGTAATTATTTCTAGAATTTCAAATGTTTTGATATACATGGGGTTCAGTTTTCCTTTCATACCAAATAATAAATCACTATTTTATTGAGAAACATCCAAGAAAACATAATCTACCACATGAAATTTCAAATTGTTCATTTTTTTATTGACATAGATCATTTTTAATTCTTTATGCTACTTAAATATTGGTTTCAATAGTCTTTACCTTTTCCATTGTATCCTCCACAAGTTCTGATCCTACAATATTCATTTCACTAACATTTTACCAAGAAGTTAGAGTGTAATATCTCTTTCTATATAATTATTTATACAACATCATTTTAATACATCAATGGAAGCTATTGTTATAGAAAAACTCTACCAAAGATTAATATCGATCCCATATACCGTTAAATTTAAGTGAGCATGACTTCAATATATCTTCTAATGTTGGTGTAGTCCTTTTGGACTACCAATTAATTTGAGGACGATAAGCTATGCATAAATGAATTTTAATATAAATATCCTTATGAATAATCTTCCATCATTTTTATCTAAATCATGGATTACAATCAGAAACAATTAGAAGAGGTAAACCATGAATTATTATAATATCATTAATATAGAGTTGTGAAAGGCACACCCGAGTTAAATCATCTCTTATAAAGAGGAAATATAGTGATTTATTAAGGTGATCAACAATAACCTGTATTTTATCATTATTTCTTTGAGTATTTGGTAATCCAATGATAAAGTGTAACACCCTAATATTTTATGGTATTCCTCTATTAAAATATAACAACTTTGATAGTTTATGTTTCATGAAAAATCGAGTGTAGACCGTAATGTACTATTGAATATTAGCGTTAGAATAGTAATGTGACCATTAGGAATAGAAATACAACCAATAGAGTAGTAGATTCACAAATGAAATTATAAATAAAATTTATGTATATTATGAATATATATAATAAATTTATATCTTGGAATAAATAATTGTGTTAAAATTGATAAATTGATTTTTTGTATTTTTTGAAACATAAATGTTTATATTAAATTTTAAAATTAAAATAATAATTTAAAAGAATATTTATTTTTATAAAATATATTTATAAATTAATATTTCTTTGTCTTATGATTTGGAGATAATTTTATGAGACCTCAAATAATTTTTCAACGTGTCATAAAATCAGTTATAATTTAAAAATTAGTACTTTTAGAATAAAATATAGTTTTAATTAAAAATTAAATTTCTCATTTTTTGAGAATTTTTTTTAAAAATTTGACTTCATTTTGGAATTCCTCATGTTTAGAATTGGCTAGGGTGATTTTTTCATATTTTTCTAAAATTGTTGAATTTTTTGTGAAAAGTGAAATGCGTTAATTTATATTATAAGCTAAATACATAAATTATTGAGTAAAGATGACGTTTGGATGAAGTAATAACCTTTATTTTAAACTCACAATCCCTAGTTACTATAATTAGTCATAATAATCTAAATTATTTCTTTTATGGAGCCAAAATATTAAACAGATTATTAAAATAATGATAAAACCCCCCACTCCTCCAATATAAATACTACCCCTCGCCACCTCTTCCCCACACACCTCCAAATCCTTGAAGCTTGTCCAATTTCTGTACATTCCTCTTCTCATTCCCCTACCACATAACCAGGAGGTTATTTTCTCAAAAAAAGACCAAAACCAATTTACCTAAGGAGGTTCTCAAGTATAACAATTTGAGAGGTAAAATCCTCTTTGGCTTTCTTTATTTTATTTTCACTTTATTTTTTTTCATATACTCTCCTCACCTCCTCTTCCCAAAAATTAATTATAACTCCAGTATCCTATATATACTATAATTTTATTATTTTAATTTAAAATACACCGAAAAATATCTTTTCCTCTTCCTTTTATTCTAAAGATGAAAACATTAGTCATGAGATATTAATTTATCACCTTCGCGGATGAGATGTTTTCATTTTTTAATTCCTCCATCAAGACTATTCCTAAAATATTTTTATTTTCAAACCTGATTATAATATATTCTTTATTTATTAATTAATTTTCTATAAATTTTATATATAAATAATATTAATTAATGAAACAAAACTAGTTTGTGATTATTAAAAATCCGATAAAAAAATCTAAATGATCATCACTAACATCTTATCTAATAATTAATCCTCACCCTAAATAACCAAATGAACAATATAACCATTTAATATTCTAGAAGATCATTATTGACATATAATTTCAGTTTTGGACAACTATTCTCATTTTTCCTGATCTTCAATACGTATATACAAGTATACTGATCGTGAAAACCTAGGAAATGAACGGTCCTAAACGATAATGTTATATCTTATAACTCCTCAAAAAGAACATAAATGAACAATATAAAATTATAAAACATCAAATACATGTATAATATGTTCTTAATAAATTTTTATGTAATATAATTTCATTATCTAGGATTCTATGTCTAATTGAGGAATTCATTTGGACATAAGGTAAGGGATTCTCCCCAAACTACCATTCTTCATTTGGGTTGAACTTTCTCTCTCTAACACATTGTAATTATTCATTATTTTTATATAATTCATAAAACATTTGTTAATATGTTCCAAAATCATGTATTCATGTCATTTTATCCTTATTTAATGGAAAATACATGAATTTATAAGGTTACCTTCTCAATTATTTATGATAAGTAAGCCTGATTTAAGGGAAATTCCTTGTTTATTACCTATTATCATGTTTCCTCCATAATCTATTTTGAGCCACAATTATTTTTATAAAATCACAAATTTTATCATGAAAATATATCTTTTTTTATTTTTGTTTTTACACAAAAATTATTCCTTTGTCTATTTTAAAGACTCTTTAATGTTTTCCCTTAAACTACAATAAAGAAACTCATTTATTAAGTTTCTTAAATGCTATTTTTATATGTTTTTACATTAGTTGGAAATAATTTATTCCTAAAATATATTTTATTTGTACCACCTTGTTTTCTATGATATAAATGTTTAAAGAATAATATTATTACAAATACAAATTATTTTCCAAAATAACTCTTCTTTCCAAAGTAAAAAAAGGTGTGTTTCTCTCAAGAATTCCTCGATTATTTTATTAGAGAATTTTAATATGATTCAACACACACTATTCCATATTATTCTCAATTGGTATTGATCTTTTATGATATCATTATCCATATTTTAAAAAATGGTTTATGATTAGTTTTAGTGTGGGAATGCTATTTTTATACCATTCACCATATTACTCAGAATGGTTAGTGATTATACTTACTAATTGGTGAATGTTATTTAAATTTCATATATATATATATATATATATTATATTTCACACCGTTCATATGAGGAATTCATTTTAAATAGTAATTGATGGGTTGGGCCTATTATATCCCCTCCTGCATCGGTACATCTGATTAGAGAAACTAGGTTGGGTTTTTATCCACTTATTTATGGTGTCTTAGACGAATCCTTGACTCTATGTTTATAATGTCTGCTGTTATTAATTCACTCATTATGATATTAGAAATTGATAAACAATTTGATTATTCAAATATAAGAATATCCATTTTCATGTTTCATGTGATTATTTATATGCAATTATTTATCCGGCTTTTATTCCTACTATCTTATTATTAATATTATGTTTTAATAGAATATTTTTTAGTATTTCCCCTTACCTTATTGTTTGTGATTATGATAGATTCCTCCATATTTTTTATTCATGATGAGCATCTATGATCACCCCTTTATTATGTTTTATTTTCCACCGGATATGAAGATTTTTATTATGAATGAATTGTATGGATTCTCTAGAAGTTTAGGGATGCTTACATTGGAGTTTCTATGTGGTTTTTATTTTAAAATTTTTAATGTAAAACATATATTTGTATCTAGTTTCATATTAGACTAAACTAATCATCCCTTCAAGATGTTACTTCCTTGTTTATTATACCAATGTAATAAAGTAATGCATCAGATCTAGTCTATTAGGGTCGATGTCTTTACAGTTCGTATCAAAGGATGTTTTGTAGAAACCATGGAAACTATATTTAGGAAGCATAGATTAGGAAACATAAACCTATGATAAAAATTATGAACAAGAATATAAGACAATCCTAAAATTTTGGGAAGCTATATATTATTTATGTCATCCTATAAATATATCCATTCATCAATACTACAAGTGTATGAGGTTCTCGAACAGATGTACCTAGGGGTAAAAACTATGGTAAGGTGCGTTGGTCTGGTCTCAGTGTAACCTGGTACCTGACAATGGGCCTTACAATACACCTCATTAGAAACTGTCATGGGATATTCATAGGATAATTAATATTTTATTTAAAACCAATTATGAAGGATTTAAAGGTAAATATGTCCCCAAATAGGCCATGTTTATGATTATGAGATTAATTATTCATAAAGTTTTCTATTTTTGTTAAGTGTTACTAGTTCAAAATTATGCATTATGATTAATAATCTAATTTATGGTATTCTATTTCTTATAAATGGAACCTAGTGAGAGGTATTAATACCATATAAAAAGACATATTCTATGTAGGTATATCCCTCCTATGCAAGATAAAGATGTAGGAGCAGGATATGAAACTAGATCTTAGAAACTTATAACTATATTGGGACAGATAACTCATGTTATAAATAATAACCATTCCCCCTATGAAACATTATGGATTCACAATAAGGATGAACAATGTTAGACCACTTCATTAGAAAACAACCACCATTATTCAATGGGACTACAAACTCATTTGTTGCTGAGTAGTGGATAGGTTCAATGGAGAAGATATTTCTAACTTTTTAAAGTAAGGTAGAATGTTGTTATGGAAATTTATTATCTCTTAGGATATATTGATCAATGGTGTTCATTAATTCAAAACTTGAAGGAGGATAAATAAATATCAAACATTTAATGCAAGAATTTTAAGTAACTTTTCTAGGAAAAATATTTCCGTCATGAACATCAAGCTGATATGGAGAGAAAATTCTTGAATCTAAGGAAAAAGGAACATGAGACTCTTTCTAATTATTAAGATATATTTAAAAGGTTTGCAAGGAATTTTGTGTGTTAAATATTATATAGAAATAGAAAGTTTTATCTATTATTTTATGTGTTAAAACCACTCCTCCTAAGGTCACTAGTATCCCAAAATTTATTATCATATGAATATATAGTATCATGTGCTATCAGTACAGAAAATGAATTCTCTGTGTATTATGATTTTGAAGGAAATAAAGAGAAGAAGAGGGATTTTGAACACTCTAGAAAGGGATATAAGAAAAATTATAAGATGAGTGTAGATTAATTTCTATCCTGTAATAATTGTGCAAAGAAACACCCTAGTACTTTCCTGAAGGGAATAAGATTTTGTTACAACTGTGTAGAAAAATTACATGAAGCCTATGATTATAAGGGGAGGAAACTACCAATGTCCAATGCTATAATTGTAATGACATGTAATATTATGTAAATTATTGTTCTAAACTTCAATGGATATTTCCCTAAAAATTCCAAGGGAGAAAGTCCAAGCTTATATAATCACATCTGCTGATGTTGAAATTCCTAATGATGTGGTGGAAGGTACTTTGATAATTTCCTCAAACATAGACAAGGATTTATTTTATTGTGGATCATTGCATTATTTTATATCTTCTCTTTTCCAAAATAAAAATATTCATTTCAAATTTTATTTAATAAAGGATTTGTCAATCAAAACTCCTAAGTGAAGTCTCATAGTAATAAAGATGTGTGAGTTAGTAGCCTTTATGACACTTAATTTTTGATTTAGTACTGACCGTGAAATCATCCCTATGATTTACATTGATATAAACCTTTTTATAGACTAGATTTCAAAATATGATTCCAAAATATATTGCAATAATAAGAAAATTACGATAATGAGGAATATATAGAATCCCTTTTCTTTAAAGAAGATACCTCATCATCAGATTCCTATATAGATCCACCCCCAGTATCCCTACAAAATGAAATTATTAGCCTAGAAGAAAAAACAACATCTATGGATTATGAAATAAATATTCATGTTAAGGATATACCTATTGTGTAAGAATACATTGATGTCTTTATAGAGGATTTACCTAGTCATCCTCTAGAGCTTGAAATTGAGTTTTTATCAATTTTGTCCATGATGAAAGGGAATTATCAAATATTACTTATATAATTTCCATTTTAGAATTAGTATAGCTGAATAATCAACTAAATGAGTTGAGTAAAAAGGGATATATTTTCCCTAGTGTTTCTCTATGGGGATCTCATGTTCTCTTTGTGTAGAAAAGGATGGATACATGAGGTTGTGCATTGATTATAGAGAAATAAATGTTATTACAATAATGAACAAGTATCTTCTGTCTCGCATTGATGATTTATTTGATCATATTCTTGTAGCTAAACATTTTTCAAAGATTGAAATTTTTATATATAATTAATTCTGTGTAAAAAAGGAAGATATTCCAAAGACTATATTTTTTACTAGGTATAAACATTATGAGATTACAGTAATACCATTTTTATTGACCAATGCACCCTATATTTTTATGGATCTATTAAACAAAGTATTCAAGAAATATCTTGATGTCTTTTTTTGAATTTATTGATTATATCTTCACCGAATCTAAAATCTATGAGAAAAATTAGAAAAAATTATTATTCTGAAGACTCTAATATGAAAAGAGTTATATGGGATGTTTAGAAAGTGTGAATTTTGGCTTCAAATGGTTTATTTTCCTAGCCATATTGTCTCTAATGAAGGAATCTTAGTTGATCCTTTAAATAAAAAGGCAGTTCGGGAATGGTCTACACCAATTAACATAACTGAGGTATGTAGTTACATTAGTTTATCAAGTTACTATCGATGTTTCATTCAGAATTTTTCCTATTTATCTAACCCATTAACCAATCTTACTCGTAAGAGGGTTATGTTTGTATAGAAAAAATAATGGGAATATTTCTTTACAAAACAAAAGAAGAGATTAGTGAATGAAATGATCTTAAATTTTCCATTACAAAATGGTGGATTTGTGATTTATCATGATGCTTCAAAGAAAAAACATGGTTGTGTTCTTATAGAGAATGATAGAGTTATTGCCTATGCATTAAGGGAATTAAAAACACATGAACAGAACTATCCACTCATGATCTTGAGTTAGCATTCATAATCTTTTCCCTGAAGATATGGATACCCTATATTTATGCTAAAATATGTGAGATATATACAGATCACAAGAGATTTAAATTTATCTTCTCAAAAAAATAACTCAACATGAGGTAAAGGGGGTGGCTTGATCTACTAAAATATTAGCATTGTTCAATACACTACCACCCAAGGAAGGAAAATAAGGTAGAAGATGCTTTGAGTAGGAAGTATCATGGAGTTTTGTACCAAATGTGGATAGAAAAGGATCACGTGTACATGGATATGGAAATTATCAAGGGAGGTGAATAATAATTACTTTTTCAAATGGGTTTCAAATCATATTTACAAGAAACTATTAAAAGTTCTTGGTCTGATGAAGAGAATATTCAAAATAAAATTAAATCTCTGAATGCTGAGAAATTGGTAGACTTCATATATGAAGATGAAACTATGAAATTTGCGATGAGGCTTTGTGTCCCCTCTCAATCCTAGAAAAAATGAGAGTTATTGGATAATTCCCATAGTTCAAATTTCTCTATACATCCTAGTATCACTAAGATGTATATATATTTGAAGAAACATTTCTGGTGGGATAATATGAAGAGGGAAATTAATTATTATGTATCATGATGTTTTATGTCAATAGGTGAAGGCTGAAATACAATATACAATAGGATTCGTGCAACCTATTCTTATTCCTACATGTAAATGGGATGAAATTACTATGGATTTTGTCACTGGATTATGAAATAATCCAAGAAATAATGATGAAATATGGGTAATTATTGATAAACTTACCAAATCAGCACATTTAATAGCTATAAGGTATGATTTTACACTTGTTTTCCATGAAAAAATCTATATTAATAATGTTTTAAGACTTCATGATGCACCTATTTAAACTTTTTTTAGATCACGATCCACAATTTGCAATAGAATTTTAGAAACATCCTTAGAAATATTTAAACACTGAGCTTCATTTGAGTACAATTTATCACCATCAACATGTTGGGTAGTCTGAAAGGTCCATTCAAACATTAGATGACAAGTTGATATCATGAATTCTTGACTTTGAAGTTATGTGGGATTAGTATTTACCTTTAGAATAATTTTCTTACAATAGTAGTTTCTATTGAAGTATTCAAAATTCCACCATATGAAGAATTGTATGGAAGTAGAGGTAATACACTAACTTTTTGGGATGAAGTTGGTGAATGGGATCTTTTAGGCCCCAAACATGTGGATCAAACAAAAAAAAGTAAAGACTACTCAAACACATATGAAATAAGCACAAAGTTGGAAAAAGATCTATGTCAATAACCAGAGGAATGTTTTTGAGTTTCAATTTGGAGATCATGTCTTATTGAAGGTATCACCATATAAGGATGTTATAAGCTTGAGAAATAAAGGGAAAATAATCCCTAATTACATTGGACCTTTTAAAATCTTTGAAATAATTGGAGTTATAACTTATCATTTGGAAATTCCACCTAGCCGTTAAAATGTACCCAATGTGTTCCATATCTATTTTGTTAAGTATATGCTATACCCAATGCATGTCCTCACTTCTAAATAAATATAATTAGAACCTTATATTTTTTTACTATGACGAGCCTATCCAGATTCTAGCCACTGAAGAACAGATGTGGAGGAATCAGACGACTCAACTGGTAAAAGTACATTAGAAAAATCATAAAAATAAATAGGAGACATGGGAACTATAGGAACTTATCATGAAGAACTAACCAAATATTTTTATATTGGGAAATTCTAGAAATTTCTAGGAAAATGTTTTTTGAAGTAGGGGATAATGTAACACCTCAAGATTTTATGGAAAACCTCTTTTAAAATTTAACTTCTTTGATAGTTTATGCTTCATGAAACATCGAGTTTAAACTGAAATTTACTTTAGAATATGACTATTAGAATAGTAATCTCACCATTAGAAATATTAATATTACCAATAGAATAGAATATTAACCTATAAAATTATAACTAAAATTTAGTAATCTTATTAATGTAAATATAAGAAATTTATATCATGGAAAAAGTAAATAAATGTGTTAAATTTTGTGAAACATAAATGTTTATTTACAATTTTATAAGTAAAATAATAATTTAATATAATATATTTTTCAAAAAATTGATTCATAAATTAATATTTCGTTATCTTATGATTATAAGATAATTTTATGAGTCCTTAACTAAATTTTCATAGTGTCAGAAAATCATATATAAATTTAAAATCAATATTTTTCTAATAAAGGATGATTTTCATTAAAAATTAAATGTCTCATATGTAATTATTTTTTTCATAAAATGGATTTCATTTTCTAATTATACACACTGAAAATGGTTAGGGTGAATTTTTTTTGTTTTTATTTAAAAAATTAAAATTTTGGTGAATAGTAAAATATAGTAATTTTCATTATAAGCTAAATAAATGAATTTTTTTGTCATTGATGATGTCTGTATGTTGTAAGCACCTTAGGTTAAAAAACACATTCAGTATTTATAGTACATATTCACAAGAATCTACATGATTTCTTTTGTTGAGCCAAAATATTCAACAAATGGTTAAAATAATGAAAAAACCCCCCTCTCCAACACTATAAATACCACCCTCATCACCTCTTCCCCTCACACCTGAAAATCCATTATGATTATCCAATTTATATAAAATACACTTTCCAAGCCTATAACCCATGTCCAGGATGTTCTTTTCTCAATAAAATACCAAAACCAAGTCTCTAAGGGGGCTCTCAAGGAGAATAATCACTACTGGAATTCTTAATAATTGTGACGGGCTATTTGTGATGGTATCCCATCATAAAAAGCCTTTAGCGATAGGGACCCGTCGCAAATAGCCCATTGTAGAAAACACTGTCGCAAATACCAGTATTGGCGACGGGCCTGTTGTAAAAAAATATTATTTGCGACGGGAAACATCATCGTCACAAATAAGCTTCTGATTATATGTATTATATATACATAAACGTTTTCGCGACGTGCCCATCGCAAAAACTATTTGTGATGGTCTCTCTTCCCATCGCAATATATATATATATATATATATAACATTCTTTGACGGGCCTGTCGCAACAAATTATTTGCAATGATCAAGTAGTACCATTGCAAATTGTCTCGTCACAAATAATAAATTAATTTTAAAAAAAATTAATAAAATTACTATTAATGAAAAAATAATATTACTATTATTAAAACAATAAAAAAATAAAAAAATATTAAAATTCTCAATATTCAAAAAAAAATATAAAAATATAATAAAATATTAAAAATTAAATTATGTAATATTTGAACCAATATAAAAGATAGAAAATGTAAATAATTCATATTACAATGTTAAATTAAAATGTTTGTAACATAAAAAAATCACTGGGGGGTTGTCTTTTGGAGGAGGTAGAGGAGCTGAAGGAGATAGTAGAGGAAACTCCATCCCTAAACTACTAGTCAGACGACACATGTACTCCAACTACTCGTGATGCTGCTACTGCCATCGACACATCTGCTCCTCGTAATGATACTCCTGATGTTGCTGCCACTGACACATCTCTTCTTTCTACTTCTGCAAAATCTCTATATGCTCATCCTGAGCTCGAAACTGCTCCTGATACTATGAGCAGGAAGATGATGCCTCTCCATGAGCTCCTCTCGAGCTGGACGCCGACATCGCAGTAGTACCATAATAAGGTTCAAGAGTCAAATGAGTGTCGATGCCAACTGCTCTACCCTTCTCAAAGCTATACTGAGTTTCCTGCATCCATGCTACCTCATCAAAATGGTGAGCACTGGTCTGCTCAACCGTCTCATCCTGACCCTCAGCCTGTGTCTGAGAGGTCGTAGCCTCATATGACTCCTTCAATTCCAATTTAAAATTAAAATTGTCAAAATATTATATGTAGTTAATTATTAAACTGAAAAAATAATACTAACCACAATCTGACGCTGGTGATCACATCTAATCTCTCCAGTGGATGGATCACTGTACATCCTCTGATAAACGTTGAACTCCGTAATATCGGGATGCTCGACTTCTTATAGAAATATCAAATAAAATTTTTATATTTAATCTTATATAAAATATTTAAAAAATATACTTACCAGATGATCTCTATGTGAACTAAATGTATGGGAACCAGCTCGATGCGTCACCTCCTATCTCCCTGGGTTCAGTCGTCCCACCGAAGATCTCCTCTAAAATCCACCACCCAACCAGTGTAAACATAATCCATCCCAAACATGAGATGAAATGTACTCTGGTCGGTGGGCTCTACAAGACTCATCAAATACTGTCACCTCTGCTTTCTTAATGGTTTTCCTTCTCAAATTGTTCAAAAACTGGAAGAAACGACCACGCATAGAAACCTACCATGCCACGTGGATAGCGTCGCACATGCTATCATCTATAGGATGCCATAACCCTAAAAATAATTTATAATACAAATTTGTTAATAAAATAAATTTCAAAATAAATATTATTTATTTACGTACCAGCCAATGTTGGAACATGTCGCGTCGCACATCAACGAGAATATGTTCCCATGTGATTCCTGGCTGAGAAAAATAATTTCCCAATATAGCGCTCCCCTGTCCAATAGCTACATGCTAAAAACTGTGAAAAAGGAATAAATAATCATTCAATTAGTATATATATAAAAAAATTAATGAAATCCAACTAAAATATACTGGTTACCATACCTCCGTGTGCATGGTTCGAAACCATGATGTGGACGTCACTCAGGGATAGGGTCAGGAATCATCAGTCGCGCAAGACTGTGCCCCCTCTGCGTACCTCCTGAACCACCAGTAAGCTGAGGGTCAGCTTATCCCACATCTTCATCATCCAAAGGTTTCTCAGCCTCCTCTAACTCATGCAATAGATCATATTCCACCTGAAACACAAGAAGTCCATGACTTATTTTGTCCTATTGCAACACTACTTACGAGGTGATCAACCATGCAAGGACAATTATAGATTTTACATTGGACATGACTGACACAGAAATTTTATTGCACATGACCTGACAATTGGCGACCATTTGAGATTTGAACATGTTAAGAGTAGAGCAAATCCTGTTGCGAATATTGATAATTTTAATATTTTATAAATTTTTTGTTATTTTAATAATATTAATATTGTTTTTTCAAAAATATTGATAATATAATTTTTTTTATTATTAATTATTTCTAATTATTGCTAATTATTACTAATTATATCTATTTATTACTAATTATTACTAATTAAGAGCTAATTATTCCTAATTATAGCTAATTATTCTTAATTATAGCTAATTATTCCTAATTATAGCTAATTATTCCAAATTATAGCTAATTATTCCTAATTATAGGTAATTATTACTAATTATATCTAATTATTACTAGTTATAGCTAATTATTACTAATTATATCTAATTATTACTAGTTATAGCAAATTGTAGCTATTTTTGGCTAATTAGTCCTAATTATAGCTAATTATTCTTAATTATAGCTAATTATTCATAATTATAGCTAATTATTACTAATTATAGATAATTATAGCTAATTATAGCTAATTATTACCAATTATAGCTAATTATAGACATTTATAGCTAATTATAACTATTTATTCCTAATTATTCTAATTATAGCTATTTATTCCTAATTATTCAAATTATAGCTATTTATTCCTAATTATTCAAATTGTAGCTATTTATTCATAATTATTCCTAATTATTACTAATTGTAGCTAATTATTGCTAATTATAGCTAATTATTGCCAATTATTGCTAATTATAGCTAATTATTGCTAATTATTCCTACTTATTGCTAATTATTCCTAATTATTGCTAATTATTCCTAAATATTGCTAATTATTCCTAATTATTGCTAATTATTCCTAATTATTTCTAATTATATCTAATTATTGCTAATTATTTCTAATTGTAGAAAATTGTTGCTAATTATTGCTAATTATTCCTAATTATGGATAATTTTTCCTAATTATTGCTAATTATTCTTAATTATTGCTAATTATTCCTAATTATTGCTAATTATTCTTAATTATTCCTAATTATTCCTAATTATTCCTAATTATTGCTAATTATATCTAATTATTGCTAATTATTCCTAATTATTGCTAATTATTCCTAATTATTGCTAATTATTCCTAATTATTTCTAATTATTCCTAATTATTTCTAATTATTCCTAATTATTGCTAATTATTTCTAATTATTCCAAATTATAGCTAATTATACATATTTATAGCTAATTATAGCTATTTATAGCTATTTATAGCTAATTATTCCAAATTTTTTCTAATTATAGCTAATTATTTCTAATTATAGCTAATTATTCCAAATTATTGTTAATTAGTCCTAATTATTTCTAATTATTCCTAATTATTGCTAATTATTCTAAATTATTGCTAATTATTGCTATTATTGCCAATTATATCAAATTATTACGTACTAATTATATCTAGTTATTCCTCATTATATCTAGTTATTACTAATTATTCCTAATTATATCTAATTATTACTGATTATATCTAATTATTCCTAATTATATCTATTTATTCCTAATTATATCTAGTTATTCCTAATTATATCTACTTATTCCTAATTATATCTACTTATTCCTAATTATATCTACTTATTCCTAATTATATCAATTTATTGCTAATTATATCTACTTATTGCTAATTATATCAACTTATTGCTAATTATATCTACGTGTTGCTAGTTATATCTAATTATTGCTAATTATATCTACTTATTGCTAATTATATCTACTTATTGCTGATTATATCTATTTATTGCTAATTATATATATTTACTGCTAATTATAACTATTTATTGATTATTATATCTATTTATTCCTAATTATATCTAATTAATATTAATTATAACTAATTATTTATAATTATAACTAACAATATCAATTTCATAGTAAAACATAATATAAATAAAAATCAATTGAAATCTAATTAAATTAGGACTAATAAACAACAATTAAAATTAACATAAAAAATAAAATAAATATAAAAAAATCTAATATAAATACCTTAAACTTTGATATTCTTAAGATATTGACGCCCTCTGATTGCTCTCATATAAAAAACTTCAATTAAAAGAAAATTTCTCTTTGAAACTGAAGAATGAAGAGAGAGAGAGAGAGAGAGAGAGAAAGATCTGAATGATTTCGGAAAACGGATAGGGGTATATATAAGTTAGATTAGTTGCGGCGAGATTATTAGCGGCGGGCTTCCCATCACAAATGGTGGTATTTGTGATGGGGCCCATCGCAATTACCCTCGCCCGCATTAATTACAGTCGGCGGTTAAAAGGTTATTTGCGACGGGTCTCATCACAAATAGTACCTGCCGACCGTCTTTTTGAGACAGGACGACATCCTGTCACAAAAAGGTATTGATCACTGCTGGGTATTTACTTGATAGCTCTAATCATTATTTATGTTTTTTATCATCAAAAAAATAAAGACCAGAGCTATCAAGTAAAAAACCAACATGTTTTTTTATGTGATAAGAAAATTAGTTATTGAGTCCATGAAGTATTTCAAGATTGTGAAAAAATCAAATTGGATGTGGGGTAATATTTTATTCATTAGTGATGGTACAATTAATAGGATGAGATTATTTTTCATAAAAAGTCTAAAATGTTTTTTGAGAAAGTAGGTCTCACTTCTTTGGAAGATAAACCTTCAAGGAAAGATGAGCAAGGTGAGAATAAGAAAAAAATTAATGTTGAGACCTCCACACCTAAATATACAAAGAAAATAAAAAGTTCATATGATGTTTTTGATGAGTGGATGAAAAATAAATCTAAGAAGAATCTGGGAGAACCAAGGATTAGACTTGAATTTGTAGAGGCCAATGCATTATGATTCCATGATACTGATACATTAGAAAAATTAGAAATGAAAATAAAATAAAATAAGAGGTTAATAGATGCTTATATGTGTGAAAATATGTTAAAAGTTGTTGACATAGCCTAAGGTAATGTTTCTATGCCAACTTACCCAACAAATCATGTCTATCTGAATTCCAAATTAGTTTTTGAGGAATCTAGACTTTTTCATGCTGATGTTCCATCCACTGTCGATAAAGTAAAGGGTAATGTTCTTAATGAAGAATCAATAACTATAGATCAAGAAAATACATCAGAACCGGTACCATCTGAAATACATTCTTTAAGAACATTTAGAAAAGATGAAGGAGAACTTGATAAGGTAATATAAGAAGAAATTAAAGGTTGAGATAAAATAGAAATTAAAAAGTAAAACTATAAGAAAATAGTGAAAATAAAGAAGAACAATACAAAGAGGTTGAAACTGAGTAAGAATTACTAGAGGAATTTTAATAAGGAGAAGATGAAGAAGAGTGTGAGGAAGAAAAATAAAATGATGAAAAAGAAAAAAATCACACCGATAAAGTATCATCATAATCATTTTTATCAAACTTACCTTCCCAGACCGACCAGGATAGTAAAAAAGGATGTTCTAAAAAATAGGAATCAAAAAAATAAGAATCTCAAGAATAATATAAGGAAGATAAATATTTTCATAATTCCAAAAGAAAATTCAATGACAAGTATACTGATATCCGTGAACTACCTGATAAAAAGGAAGTTCCTCATAAAGATTCAAAATTAAGAGAGAATGAAATATGGAAGATAATAAAGAAGAAAGGAAAAGTGATTCATGTTGGACCAAGAATAATTATTCTTCTTGAGATTCATTATGAGCAATCAAATTTAGTGGAAACAATATATGTGCAAAGAGTAGATTACATTTTCCTTGATTTGAAAATAATAGAAGGAAAAATTATATATTTACCAAGAATTGAAGGGAGGGGATGTTAATTCATGAAAGTATTGATCAGAAATTAGAATCAATAAATATTATAAAAGATAAAGTGATTTAGCTTGAGGTTTATTTAAAGATTATTCAAGAAATTTCTATAACTCCCAAAAAGCATGTAAATAGATAGTAAACCGGTCTCATCCAGTCGATTCTGATATGAAATTACATGATGAGAATTTTGATTATGTGAATAAGCTTATGAGTTAATCTGTACATGCTTTTAGTAATTTATCTAAAGATTTGGAATATATGCACTACAGGAAAATGATCCCATACCCAGGGTTCAAAACCGTGGGTATAGACCCTAAAACCATGGGTATAGGCTATACCCATGGTATGGGGAACCATGATCATTCATGGTGTCAGTATAGGTTCATGACCTATACCCATGGTTTGGAAAAACCATGGGTATAGGTTTTTCCACCTTGTCATAACTCTATAGCCACAGTTTGGAAACCATGGGTATAACATATTTTACAAAATAGCGGCCCACAGGATTCGATCTCGTGACCACTTATCTGATCACAAGCGGCCTTACCACTACCCCATCACTGCATATATTTATGTATATATATATATATTATGAAATATATTTATTTAAACCGTAGGTATAGAGGAATAAACCGTTGGTATAGAACTCCTTCCAATTTTTTTTGTTCCCTTGGAAAATATAAATTCCCCGCGCACATGTGGGAAACCTATACCCACAGTTTGTCAAAACTGTGTGTATAGGTTTATTTATCCGATTACTATACCCATATTTTTGGGGAAAAATATGGGTATAGGTCACCCTATCGCCACGGTTTTGGGAAAACCGTGGGTATATGCATTTTTTGATACCCTATACCCACGGTTTAGAGAAAATTGTGCGTATAGGGTAGCCTATGCCCATGGTTTGGGGAAACTGTGGGCATAGGCTATCAAAAAATTCCTATACCCATGGTTTTCTCAAAACCATGGGTATAGGGTGATTTATACCCAAGGTTTTCCCCAAAACTGTGAGTATAGTCCATTGTTCTATAGTGATGGTGAAATTTGTGGAACATTTCAGATATATAACTGATAACCATAATGAAGATGTAAAAACTATTAGTGGGAAGATCCGATACTTGTAGTTGTAGATAACCATACTGGAATATTTTGAATATAAATTTAATGTTTTTATGAATAAGAATTAGCAACTTTATGAAAAAGTAAAAATTTTGGATGAAAAAGAATGATTTTATGAGGAATAGTTTTAGTATTTTTAAAAGGATAGAAATGATTTAAAGAAGATAAAGAATTTTTTAAACACTCAGATGAAGAAAGAAAGATTTTTTTTCTTTTGAACTCTTTTAGTATATTCACAGAGAAAAAAATATTGGTTGTTTTATTTTTAATGATTTATTCTATTCATGAAAATATGATTATCTTGTAATACTGATTTATTGAATGTTCTTTAATATTTTTTAGATGATAAGTTAGTTAATTATATTGTTTCATATAGTTTCTTTTATAACCCTTTGCAGGAAACTTTGGATTCAATCCCCATTTGTTTTTGAAAACCACAATGGATTAGAATTTTATAGAATAGTCGTTAAGTATTGTTATATGGGGAAACAAATTTAGAAATAGGGAGTTATAATATTAATGGGGGATATTTCCTTAAAGGGGAAAATATTATATTTAGGGGAGATTTATCCAAAAGGGAGTTTCATCATATTCAAAAGAGTTATAAAACTCAGGGAGAGATAAATATAAATATTTAATTTTGTATATGAATTACTTAAAAGAACATGTACAGTAATATTTTTAATGTTATTTTTTCATTTATGTTTTTGGTTTGATCAATTCAAAAAGTAAGGGATTTTTGAGTTAGAAATTTTATTTGTCACTTTACCATTTCTTTTTTTAGGAAATTACAAACACTTTCTTAAATACCATATTACTAACTTTTTATATTTAAAGTATTTTATAATGTTTTTATTATAAATATAATATTTTTAACACTTATAATATGTTCTAATGAATTGAATAATTACACTTATATTTATTCATAATTATTATCATAATGAGTATGTTTCTGAAAATTATAACTCATGTGTATCAAACCAGATGATATACTATTGTCTTGTCTATTATACTGATAAAGTCTTAACAATTTGACTGAAATTGGTACTAATAAATGTTTGACTAATACCTAATAGGTAGATCGAAATGAAAATTATAATGAAGTCAATCATATTGACTTTTTTTATAATCATATTCAGAAAAATTATTTCTAATGTAAAGAAAATCTTCGACACTGTAATGATGTAAACCAATATGACATCAAGAAATTTGTTATGCCATGTCATTATGAGTTGACAAGTATCAAGTGTCCAATTCATTTTGAAAAAGTCATAAAAATATGATTTTTGGGGGATCAAGATGAATGATGGATGGATTACTATCAATACCATGTCATTTTAAGAGTGTAGAGCATGTTGATTACATTCGATCTCGATTTTCATAAAGATTACATAGTGTGAACAGCTTATTCATAGTCTCTTGTAGTTATTTACAGAGATAAATTCCATGGAAACCTTTTCAGGTTGTCTCCTTAAAAAAATTTAATTGTAACTACATCCAATCATCATAATGATCAACCAAAAGTAGGGATAAGAAGACAAATTATCTGATCCATTGGTTCGAGGGTAACTAGGGATACGTAGACAGATCAAATCCGATCATTTTAACGAGGGGTTATAGGGATATGAAGAAATATCCTTTCTATTTATCATATTGAGGGATTTCCTTACTGAGGAAAGATGGAATTTACTATAAGTATAAAATATTGGATACCTTTAGTCAGGGTTATTGACTACCTTACTCTTAAAGAGAAAATAAATTATTATTTTAATAGTTGTAAGTCATTCATAGAATACGTTACTATTTTATTACTTGTTTTTATGAGTTTTAATATTCCAATTAATATTAAATAGAAATTAAAACATTGTATTCATCTATTTATTCTAATTACTTTTATCATATTAACTATGATTACGATAAAAACTCTAATTAATCATATACATAATAATTATAATATTTCTAACTCTAATATAATTGGTCTTACTGTGACACTGATATTTACTCTGATTAAATAATATTTATTATGATTATGATTTTGTTAATATGACCGAGGGTAGAGTCCAATAGTTTTACTTAAATGTTGTTTTTTACAATTTGTTTAATTATTTTAAAATAAGTTTTTAAGCTTAAATTCCCCCCCCCCTCATATAAGTATAGCTTTTAGACTCTATCTAGATATTATATTTTGATAAAATAAGTATATTCACTATTATAATTGTAAAAGTATAATTACTTCATAAATATCATATATATACATTAAATACATCATTGTATCTATCCATGATAGGTAGTGATAGAAAATGAATTATATCTGTTCATTAGGCGGTAGTCCATTGTATACACGATCAATGGATTCATTTACCATGTGATGGAAGTGGAGATAAATATATGTTATTTAATTTATTTAATAATATATCAATATATGGAATATATTTTTGTGATTATTTCATCATATTTTAATTATATTTTAAGGTATTGGAAGGAGAAATAAAATAAAAATGCATGGTTAATACCTATACCTCTACTTCAGACAACCTCTTTATGTTTATACCTAAACACATACAATAATTGTTTTATGATCAATATGTGGACTATATGTCATTTATAAGGAATTAATTAAGTTATTTGGGTATTTATTGTTTAAAAAAATTTCTTTTAAGTGTGGAGAGGATATGAGTGGGGTTCCCTTTTATTAGTGGGGGAGAGGACCCACCTGAAATATTTGAACGGGATAAAATATATTAATGTATTATTCATACTAAATGGATCCTAAAGATACCATTACAAAATATAATGTGATATAGGGTATAAATATATTATTAGAGTATAATTAAGATAAGTTGTTAGGTAATTTTAACCATTATCCATTTAGTTTAACCCCAAGTAAACTTATTTTAATCTTAACTGTGATAACGGATTTTTACTTCCTTTATTATTAAATATGAAACAAACATATGCTAAACTTATTAAATAATATTAATTTTTATTATTAAATATATTTTATCAATTTTATCAAATTTATTTCACATAATTGGTAGAAGTTAATTTAAAATTAAACCACAAATGTGGAAAAAGGATGTTTTCCAAAGAAAAAATCTTTCTTAAGTATGAAACATTTTAATTTAAAAAATATGCATAAAATTGATTCCAATAAAATAAATTTGTTTAATTATAATATAATTGAACTAATTTTAATTTTAAATCATTTTTTAAAAAATGGAACTTTTTAAAATCTTTAAACAGAAAGAAGCTTTTTAATGAAATTATGTAATTTTTACTATTCTTCAAAAAATTAATCTTTTTAGAAAATTTTCAATGCATGTATCTAATATAATTTTGAAATTTTTATTTAAAAAGGATGTTCCTTTTTTCAAATAAATATTCTAAAATTGGAAAAAAATAATCTTAAAATAATTTAACAAACGCAATGAAACTAATTTTAAACAAAAGTGTGGTTTTAATTCATAAGACTAGATTTATTCTTATCTGACGCCTATAAAAATATTAGATTAATTATAGAAAAATTTACTGAATATATAATAATTAAATTTCATTAAAATCATTTACCTATAGTGAATAATTGAATTTATATAAATAAAAAACATTTTCTACATAAAAACATTTTTTCAAAAAAAGATTTCTTTTACATTAAAGTGTTTTTCATTTCCATTTTAATCAGTATATAACTGTTGAATTTATTTTATACTTGTATAAAAATATTTTTTCATAATTTATTTATTAATATTAATACCTACCAATTTTAGTTCCTAGGTTATAGAGGTATACTTAATTACAATTCATTTAATCTCAGGGTTGCATGTATTGCAAGCTATCGAAGAGATTATATTTATTTAAAATGAAATATATCATAAAATGTAATGGTTTTAAATTCTTCCCTGCTTTAAAATATTTCATCCTCAAAATTTCCAAAATTTCACCTCATTAATTTATTTGGATCATTCTTAATAATAATTTCTTTAGGTTTCCACACCACCAATTCTATCTTCCAATTTCACTTATGTGTCTTTACCAGTTGAGATGTTTGATCCCTCAGCACTTGTTATCTAGTGTGTTGAATTTTTATATTCTATTCATTGTAAGATAAATCGTATTCTAATTATATTTCTTCATAGGTAATAAAATTCCCTTTAGAAATGTTGGGTGGAATTTCAAAAAGCTAATCCATAACTCTAATTATTTCTAGAATTTCAATAGTTTTAATGTACCTGGGGCTTAGTTTTCCTTTCATACCAAATATTAAATCACTATTTTATTGAGAAACATCCAAGAAAACATAATCTACAACATGAAATTTCAAATCGTTCATTTTTTTATTGACATTGATAATTTTTAATACTTTATGCGACTTTAATATTGGTTTGAATAATCTTTACCTTTTCTATTGTCTCCTCCACAAGTTATGGTCCTACAATATTCATTTCACCAACATTTTCCCAAAAAGTTAGAGTGTGATATCCCTTTCTATATAATTATTTATACAACTTCATTTGAATACATCATTGGAAGCTATTGTTATAGAAAAACTCTACCAAAGATTAATATCGATCCCATATACCATTAAATTTAAGTGAGCATGACTACAATATATCTTCTAATGCTAGGGTAGTCCTTTTGGACTACCAATTAATTTGAGGATGATAAGACATGCATAAATGAATCTTAATATAAATATACCTATGAATAATTTTCCATAATTTTTATCTAAATCATGGATCACAATCAGAAACAATTAGAAGAGGTAAACCATGAATTATTTTAATTTCATTAATATAGAGTTGTGTAAGGAACGCCCGAGGTAAATCATCTCTTATAAAGAGGAAATATTGTGATTTATTAATGAGATCAACAATAACCCATATTTTATCATTATTTATTTCAGTCTTTGGCAATCCAATGATAAAGTGTAAAACCCTAAGATTTTATGGTATTCCTCTTCTAAAATTTAACAACTTTGATATTTTCTATTTCATGAAAAATCGAGTGTAAACCGTAATGTACTATTGAATATGAGGGTTGGAATAGTAATGTGACCATTAAGAATAGTAATATAACCAATATAGTAGTATATTCACATATGAAATTATAAATAAAATTTATGTATATGATGAATATATATATAATAAATTTATATCTTGGAATAAATAAATGGGTTAAAATTGATAAATTGATTTTTTTTTATTTTTTGAAACATAAATGTTAATATTAAATATTATATTTAAAATAATAATTTAAAATAATATTTATTTTAATAAAATATATTCATAATTTAATATTTCCTTGTCTTATTATTTGGTGATAATTTTATGAGACCTTAAATAATTTTTCAAAGTGTCATAAAATCAGTTATAATTTAAAAATTAGTACTTTTAGAATAAAATATTATTTTTAATTAGAAATTAAATGTCTCATTTGTAGAGATTTTTTTTAAAAAATTGGAGTTCATTTTTTAATTCCTCATGTTTAAAATTGCTTAGGGTGATTTTTTCATATTTTTCTAAAATTGTTGAATTTCTGGTGAATAGTGAAATATGTTAATTTATAGTATAAGCTAAATATATAAATTATTGAGTCAAGATGACGTTTGGATGAATTATTAACCGTTATTTCAGACTCAAAATCCCTAGTTACTATAATTAGTCACAATAATCAACATTATTTCTTTTATTGAGCCAAAATATTTAACAGATGATTAAAATAAAGAAAAACCCCCCACTCCTCCAATATAAATACTACCCCTCACCACCTCTTCCCCTCACACATCCAAATCCTTGAAGATTGTCCAATTTATATCCAATCAACTTCCCATGCCCCTCCCACATAACCAAGAGGTTAGTTTCTCAAAAAAAGACTAAAACCAATTTACCTAAGGAGGTTCTCATGTATAACAATTTGAGAGGTAAAATCTTCTTTGGCTTTCTTTATTTTCTTTTCACATTCTTTTATTTTCATATACTCTCCTCACCTCCTCTTCCCAAAAACTAATTATAACTCTAGTATCCTATATATACTATAATTTTATTATGTTAATTTAAAATACACCAAAAAATATTGTATCCTCTTCCTTTTATTCTAAAGAAGAAAACATTATTCGTGAGATATTGATTTATCACCTTCACGAATGACATGTTTTCATTTCTCAATTCCACCTTCAAGAATATTCCTTAAATATTTTCATTTTCAAACCTGATTATAATATATTTTTTATATTTTAATTAATTTTAAATAAATTTTATATATAAATAATATTAATTAATGAAACAAAACTAGT
Organism: Viscum album; assembly: GCA_963277665.1. Taxonomy (NCBI): domain Eukaryota; kingdom Viridiplantae; phylum Streptophyta; class Magnoliopsida; order Santalales; family Viscaceae; genus Viscum; species Viscum album. Next base: position 1,659,383,906 of record OY728163.1, read on the forward strand.
TTGTGATGATCAAAAATCCGCTAAAATAATCTAAATGATCATCACTAACAACTTATCTAAGGATTATTCCTCAACGTAAATAACCAAATGAACAATATAACCATTTATTATTCTATAATAACATTAATAACATATAATTTCAATTTTGGACAACTATTCACATTTTACATGATCTTTGATACATATATACAAGTATACTGATCGTGAAAACCAAGGAAACGAATAGTCGTGAATGATAATGTTATATCTTATAACTCCCCAAAAAGAACATAAATGAACATAATAAAATTATAAAACATAAAATAAATTTAAAATATGTTCTTAATGAATTTTTTATGTAATATAATTTCATTATCTAGGATGTTAAGTATAAGTGAGGAATTCTTTTGGACATAAGGTAAGGGATTCTCCCCGAACTACCATTTTTCATTTGGGTTGAACTTTCTCTCTCTAACCCATTGTAATTATTCATTATTTTTATATACTTCTTAAAACATTTGTTAATATGTTCCAAAATCATGTATTCATGTCATTTCATCCTTATTTAATGGAAAATACATGAATTTATAAGGTTACCTTCCCAATTATTTATGATAAGTAAGCCTGATTTAAGGGAACTTCTATGTTTATTACCTATTATCAAGTGTCCTCCATAATCTGTTTTGAGCCACCATTATTTTTATAAAATCACAAATTTTATCATGAAAATATATCTTTTTTTATTTCTGGTTTTACAAAAAATTATTCCTTTTTCTATTTTAAAGACTCTTTAATATTTTCCCTTAAACTACAATAAATCGACTCATTTCTTAAGTTTCTTAAATGCTATTTTTATATGTTTTTACATTAGTTAGAAATAATTTATTCCTAAAATATATTTTATTTGTACCACCATTTTTTCTATGATATAATTGTTTAAAGAATAATATTATTAAAAATAAAAATTATTTTCCAAAATAACTCTTTTTTCCAAAGTAAAAAAAGAAGCATTTCTCTCAAGAATTCCTCAATAATTTTATTAGATAATTTTAATATGTTTCAACACACACTGTTCCAAATTATTATCAATTGGGATTTATCTTTTATGATATCATCAGCCATATTTTATAAAATGTTTTATGATCAGTTTTAGTGTGGGCATGCTATTTTTATACCATTCACCATATTACTCAGAATGGTTAGTGATTATACTTACTAATTGGTGAATGTTATTTACATTTCATATATATATATATATATATATAATATTTCACACCATTCATATGAGGAATTCATTTTAAATAATAATTTATGGGAGGGGTCTATTATATCCTCATGATGCATCGGTACATCTGATTAGAGAAACTAGGTCAGGTTTTTACCCACTTATGTATGGTGTCTTAGATGAATCCTTGACTCTATTTTCATGATGTATGCTGTTATGAATTCACTCATTATGATATTAGAAATTGATAAACAATTTTGTTATTCAACTATAAGAATATCCATGTTCAAGTTTCATGTTATTATATATATGCAATTATTTATCCGGCTTTTATTCCTACCATATTATTATTAATATTATGTTTTAATAGAATGTTTTTTAGTTTTTCCCATTACCTTATTGTTTGTGATTATGATAGCTTCCACTGTATTTTTTATTCATGATGAGAATCTATGATCACCCCTTTATTATGTTTTATTTTCCATAGGATACAAAGATGTTTATTATGAATGAATTGTAGGGATTCTTTAGATGTTTAGGGATGCTTTCATTGGAGTTTCTATGTGGTTCTTATTTTAAAATTTGTGATGTAAAACATATATTTGTATCTAGTTTCATATTAGACTAAACTAATCATCCATTCAAGATGTTACTTCCTTTTTTATTATACCAATGTAATAAAGTATTGCATCAGATCTAGTCTATTAGGGTCGATGTCTTTACAGTTGGTATCAAAGGATGTTTTGTAGAAAACTTGGAAACTAGATTTAGAAAACATAGATTTTGAAACATAAACCTATGATAAAAATTTTGAACAAGAATATAAGAGTATCCTAAAATTTTGGAAAGGAATATATTATTTATGTCATCCTATAAATATTTCCATGCATCAATACTATAAGTGGATGTGGTTCTAGAATAGATATACCTAGGGGTAAAAACTCTGGTAAGGTGCATCGATCCGGTCTTAGTGTAACCTGGTACCAGACAATGGGCCTTACAATGCACCTCATTATACACTAGCATGGGATATTCATAGGATAATTAATATTTTATTTAAAACCAATTATGAAGGATTTAAAGGTAAATATGTCCCCACAAAGGCCATTTTTACGATTATGAGATTAGTTATTCATAAAGTTTACTATTTTTGTTAAGTGTTAATAGTTCAAAATTATGCATTATGATTAATAATCTAATTTAGGGTATTCTATTTCTTATAAATGGAACCTAATGGGAGGTATTAATACCATATAAAAAGACATATTACATGTAGGGATCTCCCTCCTATGCAAGATAAAGACATTGGAGCAGGATATGAAACTAGATCTGAGAAACTTATAACTATATTGGGATAGATAACTCATGTTATAAATAATAACCATTCCCCTATGAAACATACTGGATTCACAATAAGGAGGAAAAATTTTGGACCTCTTCATGAGAAAACAACCACCATCATTAAATGGGACTACAAACTCATTTATTGCTGAGTAGTGGATAGGATCCTTAGAGAAGATATTTCTAACTTTGTAAAGTAAGGGAGAAGGTTGTTATAGAAATTTATCATCTCTCAGGAGATATTGATCAATGGTGTTCATTAATTCAAAACTGGAAGGAGGATAAAGAAATATCAAACATTTAATGGAAGGATTTTAAGTAATGTTTCTAGGAAAAATATTTTTCTCATCAACATCGAGCTGATATAGAGAGAAAATTCTTGAATCTGAGGAAAAAGGAAGATGAGACTATTTCTAATTATTATGATATCTTCAAAAGGTTATCAAGTCATGTTGTGGGTTAAATATTATATACAAATAGAAAGGTTTATCTATTATTTTATGTGTTAAACCACTCCTCCTAAGGTAACTAGTATCCCAAAATTTATTATCATATGAATATATAGTATCATGTGCTATAAGTACAGAATAAGAATTCTATGTGTATTATGAATTTAAAAAAAAGAGAAGAAGAGGGATGTTGAGAAATCTGGAAAGGGATATAAAAAAATGATAAGAAGTGTGTATAATAATTTCTATCCTGTAATAATTGTGCAAAGAAACACCCTGGTACTTGCCTGAATGGAATGAGATTTTATTACAAGTGTGTAGAAAAAGTACATGAAGCCTGTGATTATATGGGGAGGAAAGTACCAATGTTCAATGCTGGAATTGTAATGATATGGAACATTAAGTAAATTATTGGCCTAAACTTCAATGGATATTTTCCTAAAAAGTCTAAGGGAGAAATTCTAATCTTATACAATCACATTTGCTGATGTTGAAATTTCTAATGATGTGGTGGAAGGTACTTTGATAATTTCCTCAAACATAGACAAGGAATTATTTTATTATGGATCATTGCATTATTTTATATCTTATCTTTTACACAATAAAATTATACATTTCAAATTTTATTTAATAAAGGAGTTGTCATTCAAAACTCCTAAGTGAAGTCTCATAGCAACAAAGATGTGTCGGTCAATACCGTTTATGATGCTTATTTTTTTATTTATTTACTGACCATGACATCATCCCTATGATTTACACTGATATAAAACTTGTTATATACTAGATTTCAAAATATGATTCCAAAATCTATTGCAAGAATAAAAAAATTATTATTATGAGGAATATGTAGAATCCCTTATCTTTAAAGAAGATACCTCATCATCATATTCCTATCTATATTTACCCCGAGTAGCCCTACAAAATGAAATTATTGGCGTAGAGGAGGAAACAACATCTATGGATTATGAATGAAATATTCAAGTTGAGGATATACCTATTGTGTAAGAATACATTGATGTATTTATAGAGGATTTACCTAGTCATCCTCTAGAGTGTGAAATTGAGTTTTTTTTCAGTTTTGTCCATGATGAAAGGGAAATATCAAATATTACTTATAGAATTTCCATTTTAGAATTAGTATAGCTGAATAAACAACTAAATGAGTTGAGTAAAAAGGGATATAATCTCCCTAGTGTTTCTATATGGGGAACTCATGTTCTCTTTGTTAAAAAAAGGATGGATACATGAGGTTATGAATTGATTATAGAGAAATCAATGTTATTACAATAATGAACAAGTATCTTCTATCTCGTATTGATGATTTATTTGATTATCTTCTTGTAGATAAACATTTTTTAAAGATTGAACATTTTTTGATATCATTAATTCTGTGTAAAGGAGGAAGATATTCCAAAGACTATATTTTTAACTAGGTATAAACATTACGAGATTACAGTAATACCATTTTTATTGACCAATGCACCCTCTATTTTTATGGATTTATTGAACAAATTATTCAAGGAATATCTTGATAACTTTTTTGTATTTAGTGATTATATCTTCACCTACTATAAAATCTATGAGAAAAATGAGAAAAAAAATATTATTCTGAAGACTCTAATATGAAAAGAGTTATATGGGATGTTTAGAAAGTGTGAATATTAGCTTCAAACAGTTTATTTTCCTAGCCATATTGTCTCTAATGAAGGAATATTAGTTGATCCTTTAAATAAAATGGCAGTTCAGGAATGGTCTATACCAATGAACATAACTAAGTTATGTAGTTACATTAGTTTAGAAAGTTACTATAAATGTTTCATTCAGAATTATTCCTATTTATCTAACCCATTAATTAATCTTACTCGTAAAAGGGTTATGTTTGTATAGACAAAATAATGGGAAGAATTATTTACAAAACTAAAGAATAGATTAGTGAATGAAATGATCTTGAATTTTCCATTACAAAATGATGGATTTGTGATTTATCGTGAAGCTTCAAAGATTAAACTTGGTTGTGTTCTTATAGATAATTATAGAGTTATTACCTATGCATTAAGGGAATTAAAAACACATGAATAGAACTATCCACACATGATCTTGAGTTAGAATTCGTAATCTTTTCTCTGAAGATATGGATACCCTATATTTATACTGAAAGATGGGAGATATATTCAGATCACAAGAGCTTGAAATTTATCTTCTCAAAAAAAGAACTCAACATGAGGTAAAGGGTATGGCTCAATCTGCTCAAATATTAGCATTGTTCAATACACTACCACCCAAGGAAGGAAAATAAGGTAGAAGATGCTTTGAGTAGGAAGGATCATGGAGTTCTGAACCAAATGTGGATAGAAAAGGATCATGTGTACATGGATATGGAAATTATCAATGGAGGTGAAGAATTATTACTTTTTCAAATGGGTTTCAAACCATATTTACTATAAAGTATTAAAAGTTCTTTGTCTGATGAAGAGAATATTCAAAATAAAATTAAATCTGTAAATGTTGATAAATTGGTAGACTTCATATATTAAGATGAAATTATGAAATTTGTGAAGAGGCTTTTTGTTACCTCTCAATACTAGAAAAAATGGGAGTTATTAGATAATTCCCATAGTTCAAATTTCTCTATATATCCTAGTATCACTAAGATGTATAGATATTTGAAGAAACATTTCTGGTGGGATAATATGAAGAGGGAAATTAATGATTATGTATCATGATGTTTTTCTATCAATAGGTGAAGGATAGAAGACAACATACAAGAGGATTCATGCAACCTATTTCTATTCCTACATGTAAATGGGAAGAAAGTACTATGGATTTTGTCACTAGATTATAAAAGACCCCAAGAAATAATGATGAAATATGGGTAATTATTGATCAAATTACCAAATCATCACATTTAATCGCTATAAGGTATAATTTTACACTTGATTTCCATGAAAAAAATATATATTAATAATGTTGTAAGACTTCATGAAGCACTTATTTAATTTTTCTTAGATCACGATCCACAATTTCCAATAGAATTTTAGAAAATTCTTCAGAAATATTTAGACACTCAGCTTCATTTGAGTACAATTTATCACCCTCAAAGTTTTGGGTAGTCTGAAAGGTACATTCAAACATTAGATGACATGTTGAGATCATGAATTCTTAAATTTTAAGTTATGTGGGATTAGAATTTACCTTTAGAATAATTTTCCTATAATAGTAGTCTCTGTTGAAGTATTCAAAATGCCACCATATGAAGCATTGTATGGAAGTATAGGTAATGCAATAACTTTTTAGGATAAAGTTGGTGAATGGAATCTTTTAGGCGCCGAACATGTGGATCAATTAACAAAAAAGGTAAAGACTACTCAAACACATATCAAATAAGCACAAAGTAGGAAAATGATCTATGTCAATAACTAGAGGAATATTTTTGATTTTAAATTTAGAGATCATGTCTTATTGAAGGTATCACCATAGAAGGATGTTATAAGCTTAAGAAATAAAGGGAAACTAATCCATAATTACATTGGACCTTTTAAAATATTTGAGATAATTGGAGTTATAACTTATCGTTTGGAAATTCCACCTATTCGTTCAAATGTACCCAATGTGTTCCACATCTATTTTGTTAAGGAAGTATATACTAGACCCAATGCATATACTCACTTCTAAATAATTATAATTGGAACCTTATATTTTTTTACTATGATAAGCCTATCCAGATTCTAGCCACTAAAGAACAGATGTGGAGGAATCAGACGACTCAACTAGTAAAAGTACATTAGAAAAATCATAAAAATAAATAGGAGACATGGTAACTATAGGAACTCATCATAAAGAACTAACCAAATATTTTTACTTTGGGAAATTCTAGAAATTTCAAGGAAAATGTTTTTTTAAGGAGGGGATAATGTAACCCACCAAGATTTTATGGAAAATCTCTTTTAAAATTTAGCATCTTTGATAGTTTATGCTCCATGCAACACCGAGTTTAAACTGAAATGTACTTTAGAATATGACTATTAGAATATTAATGTGACCATTAGGAATATAAATATTACCAATATAATAGAATATTCACCTATAAAATTATAAATAAAATTTTGTAATCTTTTTAATGTAAATATAATAAATTTATATCATGGAAAATGTAAATAAATTTGTTAAAAACAAAAGAAAATATTTGTATTTTATGAAACATAAATGTTTATTTACAATTTTATTAGTAAAATAATAATTTAATATAATATATTTTTCATAAAATTGATTCATAAATTAATATTTCATTATCTTATGATTATAAGATAATTTTATGAGTCCTTAACTAAATTTTCAAAGTCTCATAAAATCATATATAATTTTAAAATAAATATTTTTCTAATAAATGATGATTTTCATTAAAAATTAAATGTCTCATATGTAATTATTTTTTTGATAAAATCAATTCCATTTTGTAATTATACACACTGAGAATGGTTAGGGTGATTTTTTTTTGTTTTTATTAAAAAAACTGAATTTTTGGTGAATAGTAAAATATAGTAATTTTCATTATAAGCTAAATAAATGAATTTTTGGGTCATTGATGTTGTTTATATGTTGTAAGAACTTTAGGTTAAAAAAAAATCACTATTTACTATACATATTCACAATAATCCACATGATTTCTTTTGTTGAGCCAAAATATTAAAAAAAATGGTTAAAATAATGAAACCCCTCCACCTCTCCACCACTATAAATTCCACCCACATCACCTCTTCCCCTCACACATGAAAATTAATTAAGATTATCCAATTTATATAAAATACACTTTTCGAGCCTATAACCCATGTCCAGGATGTTCTTTTCTCAATAAAATACCAAAACCAAGTCTCTAAGGGGGATCTCAAGGAGAACAAAAAGAGGTAAAATCCTCTTTCTCTTTCATTATTTTCTTTTCAATTTATTTTATTTTATTATACTCTCCTCAAATACTATTTCTAGAAAAGAATGATAACTCTAGTATCCTCTATAAAATATAATTTTATTATTTCCATGTAAAATACACCATCAAATCTATTCTCCTCTTCTTTATGTTATAAATAAGAAAACATCATCCCTAAGGTGTCGATTTACCACCTTCAAGGACGGCGTGTTTTTGTTTTCCAATTACACCTTCAAAGATGGCCATAAAATCATATTTATTGTTAAACCATATTATAAAATATTCATTTCATGTAATTTAATGTTCTAGATCTAGTATATATACATGATATTAATTAATGAAAAAAACTAGTTTGTGATTATTGAAAAAACACCAAAATAATCTAAATGATTATCACTAACAAATTATCTAATGATTCATCCTCACCCTAAAAAATAAAATGAACTATTTAAAAATTTAACCTTTTTTAATTTCATTAATAACATATAATTTCAGTTCTGAATAATTAATCCCATTTTACATGATCTTTCATAAATTATACAAGTATACTGATTGTCAAAACCAAGGAAACAAACACTCCTTAACAATAACATGGTATCTTATAACTCATAAAAAAGGAAATAAATGATCATAATCAAATTATACTAAAAAAATTCATGTTTAATATATTATTAATTAAATTATTAATTAATCTAATTTCATTTTCTATGATGTTATGTACAAGTGCAGAACACTTTCGATCATAAGGTAGGGGATTCCCCCCAAACTTCTATTTTTCATTCAGGTTACACATTCTATCTCTACCCAAATAGAATTCTTATTTATATTTCTATAATCCTTATAAAATATTTTTATATGTTACAAACTCATTTATGGATATATTTATTCTTATTTTATTGTAAATACATGATTTTACGAGGTTCCCTTCTCAATTCTTTCCGATAAGCAAGCTTGATTTTAGGGAACTTCCTAGTTTCTTACCCATTTTTAAGTGAACTCCATAATATGTTTTAATCCACCATTATTTTTATTAAATAATTAATTTTATCAAGAAAAAATATCATTGTTCTTTTCATGTTTCATACTAAAATATTCCTTTTCCTATTTTAAAGATAATAAAGACCCTGACCCCAATTGCCCAAAGTCAGTGCCTTACATTAATTTGTTGGTATAATAAACAAGTAAGTCACATCCCAAAGGAAAGACTAATTTAGTAAATTTTGAAAACAATATACATACATAATATTTAGATTACAAATTTAAAGGAAGAACAACATAGACACTCCATTGGGAAAACCCATAAACTCTTTTATTATCCATACAAGTTATTCATAATACACATCACCGCATCCTGTGGAAAAATAAAACAAAATAAAGGGGTGGGATCATATGCTCAGTAAAGGTAATAGATATAGAATATGATAACATAAATAATAATCATGTTTAATTACAAAAAAAAATCCATTTAAACATAATCTTGATCATAATATGGCGGGAATAAAATCCATATAAATAATTCCGTATAAATAATCACATGAAACTTATCCATAGATATTCTACTAGTATAATAATCACATGATTTATCAATTAATAACATCATAATGAGTTAATTCATAATACCATACAACTAAAACAAAACTTTTAGGCCTCATCTAAGAAATATAATAGGAAATTGTTAAGGCATCATCCAAATCCATATCTGTTTTGTCTCATAAGACCTACCGAAACATTGAGGGGCTATAGTGGGCCCTGTCAGTCAGTTACAAAGTCCAATTCATTCCTCATATATCAAATAAAAATATATCTATAAATATAATTTTCCCATACCAAATTTAAATATATGAATCATAATCATAGATCAAATTTCTATAATAAAATCATTGAGAAATTCTTGAGAGAAATACCCTTTTACTTTAGAAAGTATAGATTTTTTTTGAAAAAAAATCATTTGTATTTTTCAAAAAAACAGACTGTAACATGTATATCCTATGAAATAATATAGGGAAAATAAATTCTATTTTAGGCATTAATTATTTTCAACTGAAGTGAGAACATGTAAAAATGACCATTTAAGAAACTTTTGAAATGAGTTCCTTTAGTGCAGTTTAAGGGGAAATACTAAAGAGTCTTTAAAAGAGAAAATGATTAAATTGTTTACATAATTCTAGAAATTGAAAAAGAAATTTATCCATTAAAAAATATTTATTTTATAAAAATATTTTGTGTTAAAATAGATTATGAAGTGTACTCCAAAATGTGTAAGAAACACAAAAGTGTCCTTCAATCAAGCTTGCCTATCAGGAGAAATTGAAAAAAGTAAACCTTTTAAAACATGTATGCCCCCATAAAATAAAGATGAAATGATCTATATAAATTATTTTGGAAAATATAAATATAATATATATATATATATATATATTTAAATTGGGGTAATGAGAGAGAGAAAGTGTAACCCGAAGGAAAAATGGAGATTTTGGTTGAATCCCAAACCTTATGTATGAAATCATTCTTCACATGTAATTAAAATCTTGGATAATGAAATTAGATTAATTATTAATTTAATTCATAACCTATTAATCATGTATTTTATTTATTATAAATTTATTAAGTCCATTTGTGGTCTTTTTGATGAGTTATAAGATTCAATTTCATCATTTGTAAGTGTTCATTTCCTTGGTTTTCAATATTGGTTCACTTATATACATATATGAGAATAATTTAAGATGGGAATAGATGTACAGAATTGAAGTTGAATTTTATTAATTAACATATAGAATATTAAATGGTTATATAATTCATTTGGTTATTTGGGGTGAGGGTGACTCATTTGACAAGAAGTTAGGGATAATCATTTACATTATTTTGGCGGATTTTGATCATCACAAACTAGTTTTGTTTAATTAATTAACATTATATATATATATATAATGGATCCTTAATATTTTATAGGATTTAATACATATATTATAATCTTTTTTAACCATAAAAATGGTTTTATGAATATCCTTGAAGGTGGTACTGGAAATTGAAACTCTTTATCCTTGAATGGGATAAATCAACTCATCTTAGACGATGCCTTCATCTTTAGTACAAAAGAAGAGTGTAAGAGAAATGGTGATGGGTTGTTCCATTAACACAATATAATTATAGTATATAAATAATATTGTAGTAATCATGTCATCAGGATATGGGGATATGAGGATTGAATAATAAAAAATAAAAATAAAAAATAATTAGAAGAGAAGGGAAGAGGATTTTATTTCTTGAATTCTTCCCCTAATGAATATCCTTGGGGAAATTTGTTTTGGAATTTTTTTTTGATACCATAACCTACTTAAAGTGGTTCAGAGGATTGGAAATAGTATTTTATACAAATTTTATATGCTTCAAGTCTTAAGAGGTGTGATGAGAAGAGGTGGTTATCGGTGGTATTTAGAGTGGAGAAGAGAGTGTTTTTGATTATTTTATTCATTAGTTTAATATTTTTGATCAAGAAAAGAAATAGTGATAATTATATGAAAAAATAATGTAAATATAGTATTATATGTAGATATTATGGTACCTACATCATCTATTACTCAAGTAATAGTTTATTTAACCTATAATGTATATAAACCATAAATTACCATACTTTACTATTCACCAAAGTTGAACTATTTAAGAAAAATACCAAAAAAATAACCCTAATAAATTTTTTAAATTAATAAGTAAAAAATGGACACCATTTTATGAAAATAAATTTATATATATGATATATTTAATTTTTAATTAAAATCATCATTTATTTGAAAAATACCAATTTTAAATTTATAACCAATTTTATGACACATTAAAATATTAACTAAGGACTCATAAAATTATATTTTAATTAAAATATTTCAAATTATAAATTTCTGAATCGATTTTACAAAAATATATTTATTGTTATTATTATATTGATTATAAAATTGTAAATAAATATTTAGGTTTCACAAAAATACCAATACTTAATTAATCATTTTAAAAACATTTCTTTACTTATTTAGTGATATAAATATACAATGTATTTATTTATAAGATAACCAAATTTTATTTTTAATTTAATTAGTTAAGTACCTATTAATATTATAAATATACAGTTAATATAATGAAATTCAGAGTTTTATAAAAAATGAGATTTTTTACTATTCACTGGAAAACAAATATTTTCTGAAAAATACCAATATTTATCTCTAAGCTAATTTTAAAATTTTGATTCCAAAAATAAAGTATAATTTTTTAAAAATAATTTATAAAAGTTTAAAAACATAATTTTAAAATAATTGGTACATTAAAAGGTGGTAAAACTACTCTCATAAAAAATTAAGTCTTCAATGTGTAAAAGTTGATTTATTCTTAACATATTCCTAAAAAAATCAATTTGATAAATGTCAAAACATTTGATTAAATATAACTTTAATAATTTTATTAATACTATTCATTCCTTCAAATTTAAGGTATGTGTCATAAAATCTTGGGGTGTTACCCTCTCCCCTTCTTCTACAAATTATGTCCTCACAATTTAAAATTTTACACTACAAATAAACTATTAATACATCAAAATTTATTTTTGGAAAACCCACATTGTAGATATTGTTAATAAAATATCCTCTTACTAAGGGGGAAAGTAGAAATGTGAATTTCACCACAAAAATGGTATTTTGAGTTGGAAATAATTAGTGGAAGTGATAACATAGACATAGAAGGAAAATATGACTATCAAGTTCTGATGGAGAGTGATAGATAATATAGTCATTAGAAATTTAACCAGTAAGAAACAATAGATATTTGGATTAGTTAAAGGACCATTGATTTATCAGAATGAAAAAAATAGATCATGTTTTTGTTCCAAGATATGATTCCTATAATGGAGGGATTCTTTTAGTATTCAGTTATGAACAAGAGAAAATAAACATACTTGATTACCTTCCATATCATAACCATAATCTCATCCTTTGTTTGTGCTTTGATCAATTTTCACTTCATCCTTAACTCCTAGAAAATAAATTTCAAGATGAATTTTTCATGATTGAAGCACTTTTTATGTATCATAAGTATTTTAAGTTATTAATTCATCCTTTAAATGTTTATTGAAACCAATAAGGTAAGAACATTTTATCAAAAAAATTTACGATGTTTAACATGATATATTCCATAAGTAATTAATCTTAAGACTCATCTAAAACATGTCTATCCACATTCAATGAACAAAAATTAAAATGATGTTCACTAAATTTCCAAAAAAAAACATAACATTAGATTCCCTAAACAATGTCACTCTTAATCCTAGAAACCAAATATAATAATATCTAGATCACCTTAAAACCTTAATGAAATCATGCATTCTTCCATATCCATAATGAAAAAGTAATGTAGTATAATACTTATATATTTCATGATTTATAATTCTTGAATCCAAAAACACAAATACATTAATTATTCATCTTAAATTTTAGTAACAAAATAAGCTTGACCTTGATCCCTTTGATTTTTCTTAGCTATATTTCTTCAACACATGAAATATTCATTTCCATAGTCCCCAATATCCTTATAGTTAAAAAATTACACATTTAAATATTATTTCTTTATTTTACATTCATGATCCTGGTGACCTTTATCTTTACACTTGTAACAAACTCTCATTCTCTGTAGGTATGTACCAAGGTGTTTTCTTACATAATTTTTAGATGTGGGAAAATCTGTCTTTTAATTTTTCCCCTGATCCATCTCTTTCTCTACTATTATATTCTTATATTTATATTCCTTAAATTCATAATAATTATATTATTATTCCTATATCTTTATAGCACATGAGACTATATACACGTATGATGAGAAAGTTTGGGAAATGAGTTCCCATTGTAGGAAAGGTTCTAAATCATCAAATAATAGATCATTCTTGATATTTGGATTATGTACGTAATCCAGAGCATACCTTATTAACCTTGTAAATTTGGATTCATACATGGCAATGTTCTCATCCTCCTTTTTCATCAGACGCAATAATTGTCTCTCTATATCTTCCCATTCATCCCATGGGAAATATTTTTTCAAGAAAATTTCCTTAAAATCCCTCTATTCCATATTCTCAATTTCTTCCTCCTCCTTTGTGTTTTGAATCAATGACCACTATTTATCAGCATCTCTTTAGAGATGATAACTTTTCATGATATCCTTTTCCCTTTCATTACTTATCAAATAGATAAATTTCTTCTCTAGGGAACTTATCCACTCCTCTCCAGCAAATGGATTTGTACTCCCATTTAATAATAGAGATTTTTCTCGCATAGAGTGGTCTAACATTGATCCACCATATTTTGGATTAGGATTCTCCATACAGGTAATTTTATTATTAATAACCTATTTTAGTTCTCCTAGTATAGTTATAAGTTGCATAGCTTCAGTTGTATCTCTTACACGAACATCATTATCATTCATATGAGGTAAATACCTATATGGAATATGTGTGATGATACAGTTTCCATTTCTTCCACTAGGTTCCATTTCTAAAAAATGGCATACACTAAATTAGGTTATGATACATAATTTTTAAAATATCAAAATTCAAAACATAAATTATAAATTTATATATATCTAATCATAAAAATAGTTTCTTTGGGATATGATTACTTATAAATCCTTAATAATGGTTTTTTATAGAAAATGTGAAATACCCTAATCATATACCCTTAGAGTTTCAAACCTGGTGTGCAGTAAGGCCCATTTTTTTGTACCAGGTTACATTGATTTAGACCTAGTGAACCTTGTTAGAGTTGTTTCTCTTAGGTATATCTATATCAGAACCATATACACTTTTATTATCCAGACATGGATATAATTCTAGAAAGCCTCATATAATCTCTACCTTACCAAAATTCTAGGATGTTATTCTTTGGATATTCTCAATTTCTATCATAGGTTTATGTTCCCTAATCTATGTTTTCTAAATCTAGTTTCCTAGATTTCTACGGAACATCCTCTAATACCATCTATAAAGACCCTAACCCCAGTTTCCTAGATTTGGTTCCATACATTAATACATTGGTATAATAAATAAACAAGTCAAATCCTAAAGGATCAATAGTTTAATAGATTTGGAAAAACATATAAATAAATAATTTTTAAATTATGACTTGAAATGAAAAACAACATAGAAACTCCATTGCGAACACTGCAAAACTTCTAGATTATCCCAACAAGTCAGTCATAATACACATCTTCACATACTAGGGGAAAATAAGATGTAATAAAGGGGTTATATCATATTCTCAGTAAGGGTAAGAAATATAGAGTAATCTAACATAAATTACAAGTCATGGTGAATAACTAAAAACACATGACATTAAACCATAATCATAAAAAAAATGGCTGGAATAAAATATGAATATATAATACCATATAAATAATCACATGAAACATAACCATGGATATTATACTAGTTGAATAATAACATGAGTTATTAGTTTCTAGTTTTTTAATGAGGTAACACATAATTATGGGCATCTGAAACATATATTCAAGGACTTTTCCAATACAACTAAAAATAAATGGTTAAGGCCTCGGTAAAATCCATATCCGGTTTGTCTCATGAGACCTACTGATGCATTGAGGGGCTATAACGGGTCTCGCCAGTCACTTCCTAAGTCTAATGAATTCCTCGTATATCAAATAAAAAGATATTTTTTAATCAAAGTTTCTCACACAACATTCAAATATTGGAATCATAATTAATGATGAAATTATTCTAATAAAATCATTGAGAAATTCTAGTGAGAAATACCAATTTACTTTGGAAACAAGGGTTAATTTGGAAAATTAATTACTTTTTGTAAAATATTATGGTAACATGTATATACCATTAAATAAAAGGGGGGAAAGAAATTATATTTTAGGAATAAAATATTTCCAACTGAATTGAAAAATTGTAAAAATATATGTTAAGAAACTTTACAAATGAGCGGTTTTAATGTGATTTAAGGGAAAATACTAATGATTCATTAAAATGGAAAAATGCTTAATTGTTTAAATAAAACTAGTGATAGACTAATGTAGTTATTTATAATTAAAATATTTATTTTAGAAAAATATTTTCAGCTTAAAATAGATTATGGAATGTACTTTAAAATTAGTAAGAAATTGGGAAGTTCCCTTTAATCGAGCTTACATATCGGTAGGAATTGAAAAGAGAAACCTTATAAAAATGTATGTACCTATCAAAGAATGATGAACTATTCTGGATACATTAATTCATAAAATTTAAACAGAAGCTATAAGAAGTATATAAAAAAATAATTGTATTGGGGTAAATATAGATAAAGCGTAGCCCAAAAGAAAAAATATATAGATTCGGGTAGATCCCCTTACGTTATGTACAATAGTGTTCTGAAGTTGTACATAACATCATAGAAAATGAAATTATATTCATTAATAATTTATTAAAAACCCCAATTCAATATGTATTTGATTTATTATAATTTTACTAAGTTCATTTGTGGCCCTTTTGATGAGCTAAAATATTAAATTTCATCATTCAGAATTGTCTGTTTCCTTAGTTTTCCAAATCGTTCACTTGTATACATATATGAAAGATCATGTAATATGTGATGAGATACCCAGAATTGAAGTTATATTTAATTAATTAAAATCTTGAAGATTAATTTTTCATATAATTTATTTGGTTATTTGGGGTGAGGATGAATCATTAGATAAGATGTTAGTGGTATTCGTTTACATTAATTTGGCGGTTCTTGATCATCAAAAATCCATTTGTTAAGTTAATTAATATCATGAATATATAATGATTCCAGAACATTACATTGTATTTAATATATATATTATAATCTTCTTTAACCATAAATTTGGTTTTATGACCAGCCTTGATGGTAGTAATGGAAATTGAAAACTCATCATCCATGAATGCGACAAATCAACACATCACGGAGGATGCTTTCATCTTTTGTACAAAATGAGAGGGGAAGAGAAATGATGATGGGTTATTCTATTAACACAATAAAATTTCAGTATATAAAAGTTATTGGGGTTGTATTTTCACTTGGATAAGGATAGGTGAGTAGATAAAAAAATAAATTAAATTAAATTAAATTAAAAGAGAACGGAAGAGGATTTTAACACATTAATTATTCACCTTGGGAATTTCCTTAAGGAAATTGGTTTTGATATTTTGTTGAGACTAGAACAAAATAGATGTGGGATAGAGGCTTGAGAATAGTACTTGTATGAAATTGGACAATCTTCATGTCTAAAGAGGTGATAAAATAATAGGTTGTGAGGGGTGGTATTTTTAGTGGAGAGGGGTGTTTTTTTATTTTATTTATTAGTTTATTATTTTGGCATAAGACAAAAAATTGTGATGATTCCTTGAATAAATAAATTAAATATAGAATTATATTTTGATAATATTTTTCTTACATCCTTGATGACTCAATGAATAGTGTCTGTACCTTATAATGTATATATACCTTAAATTGTTGTATTTTACTATTCACTAAAAATTAGACTATTTTAGAAAAATAAAAAAACACAACCTTAGAATTTTTAGATGTGTAGAATTAAAAAATGGAAACCATTTTAGAAAAATAATTTTCTAAATATGAGAAATTAAATTTATAATTAAAATATTATGTTTTTCAAAAAGTACTGATTTAAAAATTATAACTGATTTTATGACACGTTAAAATATTAACTAAGGTCTCATAAAATTATATTATAATAATAAGATAAAAATTATTAATTTTTCAATCTATTTTTTGAAAATAAATTTATTTTAAATTATTATATTGATTATAAAATTGTAAATAAAAATTTATTGTTCCCAAAAATAAACATACTTAATTAATCATTTTTAAAACATTTAGTTACTTATTATATGATATAAATATTCCATGTTTTCATTTATAAGACACCAAAATGTTATTTATACTTTCATAGGTGAAGTATCTATTCAAGTTATAGATATAAAATTAATATAACGAAAATGAATGTCTTACAAAAATTGGGATTCTTACTATTCACATGAAAATAAATATTTTTAGAAAAATACCATAATTTTTCCCTCAAATAATTTTGACATTCTGATTTTAAAAATTAAGTTTATTTTGTTCAATAAAATTTACAAAAGTGTCAAAATTTAATTTTAAAACTAGTGTGCCATTAAAAGGTGGTGAAACTGCTTTTAGAACAATATAGTCTTTTATGCATAAAATTTTATTTATTCATAACTTAAACATATAAAATAATTTTGATAAATAACAAAACATTATATTAAATATAAATTTTTTAATTTGGATAGTTTTTATTCCCTCCAATTTAAGGGCTAGGTTATAAGGGTCATATAAAAATAATGATATTTAATTCTATGTTATTATTTGTTTAAACATGTTGTTGTGTGACACCTATGCTATCAAAAAAATTAAATTTAAATAGAGGAATATAATAAAGTATTGTGTTGTTATAATTTTTTTAATATTTTACCTTTATATCATACTAAAGAGGATCATTTCTAAAGTTTCTTAAATGCTCTTTTTATTCGTTTTCACTTCAATTGGTAATCATTTATTCCTCAAATATATTTTCATTTTCCATTCATTTTATTTTTTGGGATATAAATGTTTATAGTCTAATTTTTTGAAAAATATAAATTATTTTCTAAAGAACTCTTCTTTACAAATAAAAAAATGTTATTTCTCGCAATAATTCCTTGCTGATTTTTTTGAGAATTTCCATCTATTTCAACACCCTCTTTTGTATCTTATTATCAATTTGGATTGATATTTTCTAATATCATCTACCATGTTTTAATAAATGGTTTATGATGATTTTGACTATGGATGTGATATTTTGATACCATTCACCTTATTATTTAGAATGACTAGTGATTTTATTTACTGATTGGGGAATGCTATTTACATTTCATATGTATATGTTTTTTATGTTTCACCCCATTAATGCGAGAAATTTTTTAGACTTAATAAGTGACAGGTTGGGCCTCTTATATCCCCTCGATGTATCGGTAGATCTCATTATTCAAACTATACCTGGTTTTTACCCACTTATGTATGGTGTCTTGGTCGAACCCTTGACACTATGTTTATGATGTCTGACATTATACATTCCATCATTATGATATTATTAATTTATAAATCATGTTATTATTAAACTACTATAATATCCATGGTTAGGTTTCATGTGATTATTTATATGGAATTATTTTTTGAAGTTCTATTCCTTCTATCTTATGATCAAGATTATGTTTTAATGGTGTGTGTTTTACTTATTCATCGTGCCATAATTTTTATGTTTATGATATCTTTCCTATATTTTTTACCCTCACTAAGAATATAATATCATTGATTTCTTCTATTTTATTTTTCTCCTGGATGTGAAGATATTTATATTGAGTGACCTACAGGGATAATCTATAACTTTATGGATGTTTACATGGGATTTTTTGTGTTGTTTTTTCATTAAAAGTTTTAACCTAAAACTTATGTTTGTATCTAGTTCTCAAAATATAATATAATATTTATTGCTTTCGGATGTGACTTCTCTGTTTATTATACCAATTTAATAAATTAAAGAACTAGCTCTGAGCTATTGGGATCAGGGTTTTTACATAAATTCTATAGTAATTTCATCACATTTCCATATAGGAATAGGTATAGGTATCTGGACTCCTTTAAGATGTTTTATCTCATCCTTAACATAATGATAAACCAAATATATTGACACATAATCATAAATTTCCTACTTTATATTATAACTCCAAAAATGTTCCTACAATTATATATACATCTTATTGTTACCAAGCTGTATAGAGAAAATTGAACTTTGAGAATCTCCTTGTAATTCTATTATCAACTCAAGTATATATGGAACACATATCCACTTTCCAAATTTCATAACACCATCTTCATATACAAAGTCTTCCAATTTCCCATTATTCACGACATTAATTTTTTTTAAAATTATCATCATACGGGTGAGGAATTTTTATATTTTCGAGTAAATATGATTTATAAATAAATTAAAAAAGGAGTGATGTTTCCCTATACTTAATAATTCCCATATCAATATTAAATAAATCCATCAATATAATATCTTTATCAATCCTCATTTTGGTCAGAATGTCATGATATTTCCTACTCAGTACATCCTTTACCTTATTTTTCTATCCTTGATAGTAGTGTATTCATCATTAATAATCATCAAGTACCTTAATCAATATTATGTTTCTCATTTTAAACTCTTTTTGGGAAAATATTTATTTCATACACATATCATCTGTGTAAATTTCACATATTTTTTCATAGATATAATGTCTCAATATCTTGAGAGATAATATTATGGTTTCCAACTCAAGATCACGAGTTTGATAGTTTTTTTCATGATTTATTAACTACCTTGATGTATTGGTAATAAATTTATTATTCTTCTTAAGGACATGACCAAGTACCTTCTTTGAGTCATCACTATATATCAAAAATCCATAATTTCTCGATTGTAGAGTTAAGATCAGTGAATTCACCAATATCTTCTTCAATTTATCAAAAAAACACATC
Organism: Viscum album; assembly: GCA_963277665.1. NCBI lineage: Eukaryota > Viridiplantae > Streptophyta > Magnoliopsida > Santalales > Viscaceae > Viscum > Viscum album. Next base: position 1,659,404,417 of record OY728163.1, read on the forward strand.
GTTTTCCCATATGAACTTAATAAAATTACAACTAATTTTAGTTAATGTGTTGTCCAATGGGGAAATATTTTGAAAAAATTTCCAACAGTAACATGAAAATCCAATGAAACTACATACCTAGACTATATTCATTAGTGTCAGAAATTCTTGGACTAACATTTTATTTAAAGACAATATGGATAGGAAAAGAATCTCTCTAATTCCAAAATTCAAGACAGATATATTTACCATATAGTAGTTTTATTTTTAGAGTATCAAGAATGATCTATAATTGATTCTCATGGTCCTCATAGCTCTTATATTAAACCAATATATCATCAATAAATACCAAAAAAATATCAATATGTTTATTTAATAATCTGTTCATTATATCAATAAAAATAGAGGGTGCATTAGTCAATCTAAATGGAATTACTGTAAACTCTATCCATTCCTTATATGAAATACTTTCTTCGAAATATTTTTCTTCTTTACTGACAATTGATAAAACCCATAACAAAGTCCATTCTTAAAAAAATATTGAGCTTCATGAATTTGATCAAATAATTTATTAGGGAAAGTTAGCAGATACTTGGTCATTATCAAAATGGCATCGACTTCCCTATAATCAATTCACATCCTCATACATCCATATTTCTTCTTAACAAAAAGAAAATGGGCACTACAAGGTGAAACATAAGGGAATATAAATCCCCTACCACACAATTCCGCTAGTTGTTTATTTAACTTCACTAATTACTTATCATCCATTATATAGGAATTATTTTGATATAGGTATTGCATTAAGAATTAAATAAATGGAAAATCAACATCAAACTTTTTTAGATGTGCTGGTAATTCCTCAATAAATACATTAATGCATTCCCATACAATAGGTAAATCTTAATTTTGAATATTAGCTTTTCCATCCCTAGGTTTTCTTTTATCTTCTTCCCTAATAATCTCATTCAGAAGAGATAATATTTAAGTATATAGAAAGGAATAATATGATGAGTTATTCCCTATAAATATATTGAATTCCACATCTTTATCATGAATCGTAATTTCCTCCTCCTTGAATTAAATTTTTCCATTATATTTGGAAACCTAGGCTATACTAAGAATTTTATCAAAATCAACCATATGTATAACAATAAATTTAGAAAATATGGTTGGTTTATGTGCCATAATGATATCTTACTAACACGTCCTTATTGTAATGAGACTTCCGCTCAGATTCATAATTGGTAACTCCATTCTTATGATGCTAGTGAAATATCTAGTTTTCTTGGAAAACATAGAAGATATAAAAGAGTGGGAAGATTTATAATAAAATAAAGAATTATCTAAATTTGAAACTATGAATAAAGTACCTACATTTATATATTTTTTTACTTCAACATTGGCTATTGTGACTGTATAAGCCTAGCCTTGTCTCTTTAGCCTTCTTTGGGGAAAATTCTCTTGACACCTTAGACAATAATGTTTATAGTGGCTAATTTTCTTATAGTTGAGGTATTCACCATTAGAATATTCCTTATTACCATTTCAATCATTGTCTTGGTTGAATTTATCTCCAGACATGAATCAAAATTGTATTTCTATTATGCATGTTCCATGGTGTTTATTTCCACATTTATTATAAGTTGGAAATTCTATCATTCCATTTTCCCTTTTTCCATATTTACTTTTCCATAATGACCATACCCCCTTTTCTTATGTTTATTGACTTTAAAGTAATAATTATTGAATAATTATTTCTCTGTCTTTGTAGCACATGATATTATGTATTCGTATAATGAGATGATTTGGTAGACTAGTTCCCTTAGAATGATTTTATTTATACATCAAATAAATGGTAAATGTTTAAATTAAGAATAAATATTTAGTCCATAAAATATGTTTTTAAACCTGTAATGTTAGATTCATACTTAAAAACATTCTAATCATCTTTTCGTTTCATATTCAATAGTTTCTTATCCACATCAACTCATTATTTCCAAGAAAAATATTTTTCAAAGAAAATTTTCTTAAAATCATTCCTTTTCATTGTCTATATTTCCTCATCGTCCTTAATTTTTTGAATAAATGATATCCATTTTTTTCCATCCCCTTATGTTTTATAAAAATCTATGGAAAACTTCTCCTTTTCATTACTTCTCAAAGAGAGAAATGTCTTCTCAGTGTAACTTATCTATTACTCTGCTACAAATGGATTTGTAGTCCTGTTGAATGATTGAGGTTGTCGGAACATGAAGTTCTATAATATTTTTACACCATTTGGTGGATCATTTGACTACTATATACCGGAAAGGATATTTTTCATAACCTAAGCCATCTTCCCTAATATAGTTATAATTTTTTCAGCTCCAACTTACTCTCCATAATTAGCTTCATTATCATTCTTAGAAGGGAAATCCCAACACGGATTACATTCATTAATGTAGTTTCCATTACATTTGATAGGCACCATTTTTAAACAATTATATGAACTATATTATATTATAACATTATGAATCATAGTATATTATTTTAAAACTAGTGAAACACATAACATAAATTTAAAAAAATTATGATAGATAATATAATAATCACAATCATGGTTCCACTAGAAATACTATCAAATCATAGAAATATAATAAAATACATAATAATTGTTTGTAATGAAAATTTGAATTAACCAAAGAATATCACTAGGGGTTTAAAACTAGGTGCGCTGCAAGGTCACACTCATCATGCACCTAGTGAAACACATAACATAAATCTAAAATATTTATGATAGATAATCTGATAATCATAATCATGGTTCCTCTGAAAATATTATCAAATCAGAAAAAATATATTCAGATACTTCATAATGGTTTGTAATTAAAATTGGAATTAACCTAATAATATCAGTATGGAGTGTAAAACTAGGTGTGCAGTAAGGTCACACTCACTATGCACCTGAATAATAGTCGAGATACACTCAAACAAACTATTTTCAAGGTTATTACACATATATTCATTTATTCGAAAACCATTTCCAGTTATAGTATTTAGATATGGATTTATTTCCTTGAAAATCAAATAATATCTACCTGACCAAAACATTAGGATTTTATCCTATATATAGACATATCCTCAAAGTCAATCATAGGGTTATATTCACTAATCTTGTTTTTATAAATCCAGTTCCCAGGGTTTTTAATAAATCTGATTTGATAGATACTATAAATAACCCAAACCTAGTATCATAGATTCAGTGGATACTTTATTAGGTTGGTATTGGATATAAGTGATCACATATGACAGGAATGGATGGTTTAGTAGTCTTGGAAAATTAGATACAAACTTGAATCTCACATTACATTTAAAAATCTAAAGTCTAACATAGTATTTTCTTTGATAACACTATTATTAACATTATAATATCCATACATATTAATCATAATACACTTAATTGGAATATTTGGGAAAGTAAACATACGTAATGAGTGATATTAGATTCTAAGTAAGAGAATTATTACAGAAAAAGCTAATAAGGCATGATTAAAATGATATAATTTAATGATAATAAAATAATTCCATATAAATAATCACATGGGATAGAAAATTATCCATATAAATCATAACTAATAAAATAATCATATGGACATCAACAACTAATTTCATAATTATGGAATTCTTAAGGTGGACATTTAAATTTTACTATTGAGGCCTCATGCCCAGGAATATTACATAAATGCATAAGTCATTGGCTAAATACCCAATCTATTTTTTCTCATGAGACCTAATAATTATTATATGGTCTATATAAGGCCATTCCCATCACTTTATAAGTATAATACATTCATCATATAAAAGGTATGAAACATTATCAATGTATAAATTTATACTAGACAACTATCATATGAAATTGTAATAATTTCCCCAATCAATAAACATAATTCTAAATCATCAAAAATTAATATACATTAAGAAACATCATTATAATATTTCTTGAGGAGATTAACCTTTTCATTTTGAGATAAAAAATTCCCAAATATTAAGTAAAATTATTTATTTTAAAGTAATCTTTGAAAATTATAAATTAAAATTCAAAAAAATCGGAGATCATTATGTTGGGAAATTCTTTTATTCTGTATATGTAAAAAAATTCCTTTCATGAATTTCTAAAAAATGTCAAAACATTTCTCGTTTTAAAAATTATAATAAGATTATTTTTAACCAATTTTTTTAATGTAAAATATGGGTATAAATGTATTTAATAAATAATAATATTATATTAAAAATCATTAAGATATTTTAATGGAAATATGGATATGGTATAAAAATATTCCCGAAAAATTCCAAAAAAAGTCAATTTTCCTTAAAAACATGGTTTCTATACACTGAGTTCTTAAGGAGTGGAATATGAGATGAAAAAAATTTAATTTACATAAATAATAATTTTATAATAAAATATAGTTAGTTTAATATGAAAAGTTTAAATAGTTACCCTAGTATAGGATTTAAAATAAAAAATATTGAATAATGAAGAGATTGTGAAATAAACATCTGCCTCAGGTATGACATCCTTCATATGTGTCTGAAACACATGTATAATAAATATATATTTATCATAAATATATTAAAAAATAATATTCATGTATATCATACCATATATGATTCTATCATAATATTATTTAACATATTTATTAACAATTCTTTGTTAATACCATTGTTCTAGGTAATAACTACTTCTTTTTTCATGTATGTTTTTATTCAGTAGTTTATATCCTTATACATTGATCATAATCCCACCATATCCAAAATTATAATCATGATATAAATATAATATATATTCATGATATATTTATTAATAGTAATCTCTAGAATTTAGAGATAAAAAATGAATTACATCATTCATAGAGACAGTATGTCATGCGTGCGCAAGAACACTGTTTAAATTTTTCAATGGATGAAACAAAATAAAGGTTAATTGAAATTAAACATTAAAAAATAATTATTTTATCAAATATATCATATATATTTTTTGAATATGTCATTATTTCAATCCATATCCAAATAAAAAGAATAATTAATTGCATCGCTTTGTGGAGGTGGTAGTCCACTAATATCCATGAGTAGCGTTATCATTTTCCAACATATTAGAAGGTAAGAAGGTAGATGTGACATTATAATTAAAAAATTATAATTACTTCAAAAATATAATATATATATATATATACATTAAGTCCATAATTATATCTAACCATGAAAGGTAGTGATGGAAAATATATTACATAAGTTCAGAAGGTGGTAGTCCAACGTACACACAATCGATGATTTTATTTCCCATTTGATAGAAGAAGAAATAGATTTAGATTGTTGAATTAACTTAATAAAATAAAATTATATGTAAGATAATATTTTATTATTTCATCATAGTTTATAAATATCTTAACGAGGTAGAACAAGAAATAAAATGCAAACATATGGTTAAGAATTATACCTCTTCTTTAGACAACCTCTTTAGGTTTATACCTAAAGCCTTAACAGTATAGTTTTATGATCAAATAAAACGCAATAGTTATTTTTGAAGGATTTAAGGAAGGTATTTTTTCTGGTCTTGGTTAAACAAAATGGATCTTGATGTGTGGGGAGGAGAGTATAGGGTTCCTTCTATAAGTGGGATAGAGGAACCACTTGATGTATTTGAAATGAATGAAATATATTAACATATAGTTCAAAAAAATAGATTAAAATGGACTATTATAGAATATTTTATGAGATAAATTTTATACATGGATATAATTTATAATTTATACTTGTTTTTAGTTCATTTTAACCCTTATCTATTTAGCTTAACCCCCTAATAAACATGTTTTAACCTTAACTGTGGTAACCGATTATTACGATTTTTACTATTCATTATGAGCAAATATTAAGTTAAAATTATTAATAAATATGAATTATGATTAACAAAAATATGGAATACATTTTATCAAATTCAATTCACATAATATTTATATTTTAATTTAAAATTAAACAAGAAAACCTAATGAAAAGTGGTTTTCCCATGAAATTGTTTTCTTAATTATAATACATTTTTCTGTCAAAAGTCAACATAAAATTGATTCAAATGATATAAATTGTATTAATAATTTATAAATGAACTAATTTTATGTTTAAAATTTTTTAAAACAAAATTTTACTTTATAAATTTTTTAATCAAATATGTAATTTTAAAAAAAATTAATATTTTCACTATTCCATAAAAATTAAACTTTTCAAAAAAATTTCAAATATTTACTCTACTATAGATTTTCAATTTTTATTTAAAAAATTGTGTTCATTTTTTAAAATAAATTTTCTAAAAGTGGTAAAATTTTAATTTTTAAATTGGTTTTTAAAATTCAACGAAACCATTTTTAGGAAAATATTGTTTTTAAACATAAAATGGATTTATTATTACCTCATACCTAGAAAAAAAATATTTTATGAAAGATAAAAATATTATTGAATATATAATATTTAAATTTAACTAAAATCATTCACCAATAGTTATTAATTTAATTTATTTAGATAAAAACACATTATGTGCATAGAAATTGTTTTCATAATAACATTTCATTTACTTTGTAATGAATTTTATTTTCATTTCTAATCAATTGGTTATTAATGAATTTTTTAATAAATTTTTTAAACCAATCATTTTTATAATATAGTTATTCTTATTTATAACCACCAATTTCAAAAGCTAGGTTATAAGGGTATACTATATTATGATTAATTTAGACTCGGGATTACATGTATCACAAGCTATTGAAGATACTAAATTTATTTAAAAATAAATATCTAATAAAATCTCATGGTGTTACATTTACTCAATGGTTTTTATAATCCTATCCTATTTTTATATAGTAATTTTAGCTAACATGTTCTTAACCTAGTGGCATGTGTGGGAATTCATTGGGGGGAAACTATTGGGTCGTATACTCTCCTTTGTATTTTAATTCTGGTGTATATGCTATTGTTTTTTATCATGTTGTAAGTAAGAGAAAGAAGTATTATTTTTATATCATAGAACCCTGAGGTTGTGCTCATGGTTTATGAAAGGTGTATCATAGAGTAATTCATGGGGAATAGCTTGGTGTATTTCTATTGATAATTCTATTTCATGCATATGTTTTATAGTGTTTTAATGCACTAATTTATATGATATTTATGACAATCTTGATAATATTTTGATTGTTTAACTTGTTTTCAATTTTTTGTAAGAAATAATGAAAATTTGAAAATAGGGTAAATGAGATGAATTTCGGACACCAAATTCACTTCACTCTATGAATCAATGTGGAACAACTCAACACTCGAAAATCATAAAATGATTCGCATGATGTTGGGTACATATGGGATTCTCCTAGAGGTAAAAACTGAAGTACAAGAGATAAATAGGCCTTCATGAAATTAAATTTGAATATTCATGTCATGTAAACTTTACACAACATGAAAATAGTGTAGTCCATGAATCCAAGATTTGACATGAAGTGAATAAAAGTTCAAAAAAATATGGCCTTGAACATCATAGGTCATGTAAACATTACACAGTGTGAAGCTATGAAGACGACCTAAAAATGAAATATTATATGCTAATTTTGATGGATACCACAACATTATTACTCAGACCACCATTTGATATGAAAAAAAACCTAGGCCTCATTTATGAATACAATAATAATGACTTAAATCAACCCTGATAAAAGATTGATCCTTATAAATTAATAGCCAACGCTCCACTCAACGTGGAATTATTGAGGGCCACCACAAGGATTAATGACTATTACTTCTATGATGACTCAAATAGTATTTTTATTTTCCTACCCCCTCATGAATAGAATGAGGGGTTAGACTTTGTGTGAATCAATTGTAATGAATAGGGACTGATTGTCTGAGGTATTTTATTTTTAAATGCAACTCATTTGAGTCTTTTCCTCAACCCAAATTTCTTAAATCTATCATTTTATTTATCATTCATAATCACTTAATAGTATGTGAGGGACTTATTCTTTTAACACATTTACTATAGAATGATTCACACCATTAATATTGGATAGATTATTTTCTATTTTTAAATATGGTTCTGAGTTTCCTAGTCATCGAATACCAAAAATAATATAACCATTATGAAAAGGGAACATCAGTGATTTTGGGGGTTTTATTCCATGACCAATGTATTCACCTTAACTAAATTATTTCATATATGACTCTATTTCATTATTTTATACCCATATCGATAATGAAACTAGATTTTAAATTTTTATCACATTTTCCTATTTTCATAAAATCTAGATGATTAATACATGGTTAGTGTCATGGTTTAGATGAGGTGGATCCAAAGGTCATGGAATCCCCTCCTCAATGTATAAATACCTTATTTCCCTTAGTCTAGTAATTTATGGTTTCATGGAATTGAGTTTTTCTTAATAAATTATTTAAACATAGCTAACCTAAAAGCAACTATAGTCATAGATTAATTCAATGTAACCTGTTTCGTAATTAAAAGGGTTCCTTTCGAGTTCAATTCAATAGTCATGGAAAACATAATAAAGATATTGGAATTTATTGATAAATTATGGAAAACCATATACATGAATATAATTAAAGAAAATGATCCGACAAAACATTCCCCATTTTTATACATAAACCTAGCATAAGGTAGACTGACCCCCTCATATTAATTATGAGAGAGTAAGAGGGAAGGATAAAATGAAAACAAAGAATAATTAAAGAGTTTAGTGAAAGTGGTGGAGGATCCTACAGTATTGCAGCTTCTCACTCTATACATTGGTCTCCAGATAGAAGTTTCATCCCATCTTTCAATTTAATGAATCCCAAAGGGATCGTTCAATATCCAGTAGTAACATGATGGCGTCAAAAAACTACCATGGTAGGTCCCATGTCATAATGTCGGTCTCCTTCTGTTGACTCATTGAAACCTCTCTATTTTTATGTCATCTCGATATTTACATTCCATGTAAGTGATTAATTATGTGTATTTTTTCAGACATTAAATATTCACGGCTTGATTTCGCATTCGTTAAATCTCATGGGAGTCTCATGTCATGTATTGTATTTATGTTGTGTAACCTTTTCACATCATGTAAATTTGGAATTATCCTCTGATTTATTTTTTAATTTCATTATATTTATCAACATCATGGACTATAATTTTTTCACATCATTTAAGTATTACATGATGGAAATCTTGTTCTTCTATCTCTAGAAGATTCATTTCTCCTTAGTTATTTAGTTTTATCCCATAAGAGTCTTCTATAGTCATTCTTAATAGTGGTAATCCTTATTTGTTCTGACAACATGCCATGAAACTCACAAATTCACATATTTTTGTTTCTTTTTTGATTATTTATTGTATCCTTCTATAAAACATAAAAAGTCAAATTTTACAAATATTGAAAAGATTATCTCTGGAAATGACACCAAAAATTTTATAGTCTGTGTTGGTATCATTAATTTCTATTAGGTTACATAATTTATAAATTTATATAATGAATCAAAAAACACTCAATTACAATGTAGTATAAGATATGTAGTTATACATTTCAATCCTTAGAGACATGGTTGGAGAAAATATTAATTTAATAAAATAAACCTTATCAATTTAATGAAAGAAAGTGAAACTAAATTATTGAAAGAATAGATGATGGTTGATCTAGATTTTAAGAAAATAGAAAAACATGTTTAGTATTTTAAAATATGGTTTTATTATTGATTTGGGAATAAAATAAAGAAATAGAAATCATAGGTTTCGAAACCGAGTTAGGGAGATTCAAATGGTCATGGTAGACAACCCCCAAAATCAATAATGTTCTCTCTTCACAATGGTAGTGTTATTTTAGGTATTCAATAGCTTATTAACATGGAACCATATTTGAACATATAAAACAATATACCCAATGGTTATTGTGTGAATCACTCACAAGTCAATGCATTAAAAGAATCACTCTCTCACCGATCAGGCAATGGCCATGAATGGTAAAGAAAAGAAGATATTTAAGAAATTATGGTTGTAGAAAAAGATCCAACTGAGTTGTATTTAAAAATAAAATACACTAAAAATGAATCCACCTTAATTAAAAATTTATTCCCACAAGTTCCATCCCCTCATTCTATCTATAAGGGGTAAGAATATAAAAATCATATTTGACCCATTATAGAAACAGTAATCCTTGATCCCAGTGATGGCCTTCCTGAATTCCCCATTCAGTGGAACCCTAGTTTTCAATTTTTAAGGATCAATCCACGAAATGAGTTTCTTTAATTAATCATTATTTCACTCAAAAAAGATTTATGTGTCGTTTTGGGTGTAAAATGGTGTTCTAAGTCATAATTTGGTGGTCTCCATCAAAATTTCATCGAATCATTCCATTTTTTATTTCTTCCTGATAGTTTCACATCCTGTAATGTTTATAAAATATATAATGTTTGGGGCCTTCTTTTTCTGCATATTCATTCACCTCATGACTTGTCTTGGGTTTATATACTACAATGTTTTCATGTTGTATAATTTTTAAACAATTTTTAATGATTATATGACATGAATATATAAATTCCATTGTTTGTAGACTTTTTTAGATTTGGATATTCATTTTGGATCCCTAAGAGCATCCACGATGTATGAAACATCGTGTGAAGCATACTATAATTTATGGGTGTCACTCATAATCACTTCATTTCACGACGATAAGTGTCTATGCTGTCCAAAATTCATCCCCTTTTACCATTTTTCTTATATATGTTTTATAGAAAAAACAGAAAATGAAAATTTAAGTATTCAAAATATTGGAAAGAATATTAGTAATATTACAAAATTCAGGGAATTAAAACACCCTAAAACATATTCATGTAATTCCCTTACCAAATACCCCCACACATGAATTATGAATTTCCCTCATGGATGGAATCTCAACATAATAAAAATGATTCTTACCTTACCATGATTTAAATTCAATATCACCCAAAAAAATAAAAGGGGAAATTAATAATTAAATAATCATATAAGAAAATTCATTAATGCCTAATTTTTAATATAAAACAGATAAAAAAGTTTTTTTCCTATTTTGAAATAACCACACATCTTTATTCATCCAGTTTTATTTTTCAATTCATTATTAATTTTCTTCCCATCTTCAATTTACCTAGCATTGAATTTTCACCTTTATCATTAGGGTACAATTGAAAATAGATGGTTTGACTCTAAATTGTAATGAATGATATTAAAATCTAATATCATTATAAATCCCCCTCATATTCTTCATTTTTATATTCCCCAAAAAATGCACAAAATGGTCTCACGAAACATGAAATAACAATGAATGAATCACTTATCCTGCTATTTATTCATTTTTTTTAATTGTTTTTTTTTTCTTTTTAGAGATATATGATTTATAGAAATATCACATCCACCACCTAACCACATATGATCAAAATATCATCAGTCTAGAAATGGTGATTTTTTATCCTCCAACGGTACAACCCGTTTTTTAATTTTTTTCAAAAAGAAATCAATAGGAGAGGTGAATAACAAAATATAATGAAAAAAATACATGGAATCTCATCAAATAATAAGGAAACCCCCCCAACAAATTCTTCTAAATGAAATATATACATATTCACCTTGGAAATTCACTCCCCCATATTTATTCTTTCAAATATCATGAAATATATTTAAGGAAATGTAGGAATGGATAATATAGGCTTCCAAAAAGAAAGTTTGACTCTAAATTATAGTGACTGCTATTAAAATATAATGTCATTATAAATCCCCCTCATATTCTTCATTTTCCTCTTCCCCAAAAAATTCCCAAAATGGTCTCATGAAACATGAAATAAAAATGAATGAATCATTTATCCTGCTATTTCTTCATTTTTTACTATTATTTTTTTCTTTTTAGAAATTTATTCTTTAGATAAATATCACATCCACCACCTAACCACATATAATCAAAATATCATCAGTCTAAAAATGGTGATTTTTTATCCTCCAAAGGTACAACCCATTTTTTAATTTTTTTCAAAAATAAATCGATAGGAGAGGTGAGTAATAAAATATAATGAAAAAATACATGGAATCTCACCAAATCATAAGGAAACCCCCAATAAATTATTCACAATGAAATATATCCATATTAACCTTGGAAACTCTCTCCCCTATATTTATTCTTTCAAATATCATGCAATATGTTTATGTAAATGTAATAATAGATAATATAGGCTTCCAAAACAGTTCATTTCCTAACAAGGTTGTTCATGGATTCTATGGGTTTAAAAATGATTAATGTAAGGTGGGTAAAAGGATAAAGGAATAAATTAAAGATTCTTCAAACATATTAAAAGTGATTCTATTCATTCATAGCTTCAATATGATGCAAAGAATGTTATAGGAGATAAATTGCCCAAGTTTCACAAGAAATATACATTCATAATTAATGGGAATTATTATGAACAAATCTTGTATTGATAATGAGAATGGTGTTTTTGAAAATCACTCATAGAAATTCATATGAAAAATTAAATAAATTAATGAAAATATACTAAATTCAAGGTAGGATAAATATTAGGAAAATTTCATTAACAAAAATTAACCTAACCCCCCCCCCCACACACACACACCCTAAATCACACTTTTATGAATCCAAAATATTATTCTTATATCTTATAATTATATTTCTTATTTTTCTCATTAAATATTTTTGAAAAAATAAATTTTAATTCATTTAATGGTAATTATCTGAGGTATTTTACATCTCCTAGTTTAGTTGATTAAATCTAGAATCAAGTGAATTCTTACAATTTTTAGAAAGAATATTTAAATAATTTAAATGATGGGAATACAGTAGAGAAATTTAGAATTTAAATGATTACTCCCATTTCAATTAATGATTCAAAAATGGTTGTTCAGGTTCATTCTGCTCTTGATTCATGATATGTATGGAATTCATGACGTGTATGATGAAAATTTCACATCGTGAATTTTATTCATGTTTTGAATTGGTGTTGTATATTCTTTACCTTATGCTTGATGATTTATATTCAACTGTTTTTTTCTTGGAATTGAAAAATTAAAAATAAATTAAAAGTGCATGCACATCCAATAATACTCAAAAGTAATAAGAGAAATTAAAATTAAATAGTAATATAAAATAAAATACTTAGATAATAATAAATCTAAAATCCTTGAATGACATAAAATAATTTTTTCTCCAAGAATTTGCACTTTTTTAACATCCATATAACTTGACCATGCCTACGTTACCAGATAGGAGTGCGGTTTAGAGTTAAATATCTTTTTTTGACCCAATTCTGACTTTAGAATACACCTAGCTCAACTCGAATTCCCATCAGTGAAATTGGTGTGGAACTCTGAGGTGGTGACCAGAGTCTGAATAGCATGAGAATAACTAACAACCTCTTAGTATCATTATAGACTCAGTAAAAATATTCCTTATCATATTCAGGGAATTAAATTGCTAGTTAAAAGCTAAAAATAAATTAAATATGGGGAATATAGTATAAAATTTCAGAATTAAAATTCTTACTCTCATTTTATTGATGCTTCAAATTTGGTTGAAAAGGTTATATCAACTCCTGATTCATCACGTGCATTGGTTCATGTTTTTTATTATTCCTACATCTTCTTCTTGTGCAATCTGGTAATTGTTGGTAGCATTGGTCATGATGGTCTAAAAAATAGAAACAAATAGGTGAAATCATTGACCATAATCAATGAAATTTATGAAATTTAGGGTGAGTGCATGTGCGCCTCTTAAAAGAGAAAATTAATAAAGAAAACATAAAAACATGTGTTTACTGTCCTAAGTGCTTTTGTTTACCATTATTTACTTGGATTTACCTTAATCATCTATATCTCAAGTTACATATTATTGAAATTTTTTAACCTATTATGGGCAGTTAAATGGCCTCACTTGTGTTCTTTATACATAGATCGGACCTTGTACATCCTCTCGAAATAGATTAATTATTCATAATGGTAGTACTTCCTCGATATCTATTTGATTGATCCATCATTTATTCCTCAATACTGATGAACTATATGAAATGTCATATACCATCCATAACTGTTGTCCTCTTTTAAATTGGGTGGAGTCAGTATCTCCCCTAGTGTCATTGGTATGACCATTCAGCCTCTCTTCCTTCTTCTTAGTACTTTTAGTTGCAATATCCTCTTCCATAACCACATCTATCTCATGTTCTTGATCAAAATATACTCAATAACCCATCAGGGTTATTTCACCATTGAGTTTACTAATTGAAGTTAAATTATTATAGGATGCATTCCTATCAGTACCAAACTCTTGAAATCTATATATGACATTATATTGACACTTGTACCTAAGCCACATAATGCTTTTCTAGAATTTTTAACTCTGTTAAAGATATGAATCAAAAATAAATATGGATCATTTTTCTTCATAGGTAGGTCCCGTAATACCACTATCAAACACTCTCGTGTGAGTGGAATGGTTCTAATTTATTTTAGATGCATCTTATTGGTTACTGGATATTTCCTGAATTTTCATAGGTCGTAATTTTTGCGAGATCCAATGTAAAAGGAATATTAATATGAATTTTTATAAAGTGTTCTAGAAATTTACCTTTTATGTTCCATTCTTTTCTTTTTCTATTTTATCTAGAAATGGTGGTCTTGGTTTGTACTTTGGTGGTTCTTATTTAGCTTCTCATTAACTTATTACACCAGTTTTTTTCATTACATACTATAAATTCTATATCACTTCCTTGTGTCTTCTTCCCACTTCTATGAAATACATATTTATAATATTCATGTGTGCATACTTTAGCGAATCTCAAAATCAATCCTCTAGGTGTCTCTCTAAGATGCTCCTCAATCTATCCAACTTGAACCTCTAGATTATTTAGTGTGACCTTTTTCCTTCCCATCTATTCCTTTATTTATTTTATTATATCCCTAGACATAGACATTGTTTCTAGTGTCTCTTCAAATGTATAGACTTGGATCATCAGTGTGGTCCCCTATAGGTTTTTTGTTGTTACCCTTGTGAACATTGTTTATATCCTATTTCTTGTCATTGTTTTGGCCGTAAAATCTTAAATTGATTATCATGATTTTAATAAGTATAATATTCATCTTCTATAAACATACTAAGGGGGTTTTACTGCTGGCCCATCGTCATGTCCATCATTAGGGTCATTGATTATATCTATGCCACCATCAATCCATTTTTTTAATCGTGTGAAAACCATTTCATTTTTCCCCTTGTCAATTTCACTAAAAACTATTGCTCACCATTCCATCCAAAATGTTGTATCTCTCTTTAGGATGATTCTTCATCAGTGATCCTCCTGATTCCGCCTCAAGAATTGACATGTTTCACTATAATATACCCTTATATATAGTTTGGATTAGAATCCATATAAATATACCATGATGGTGACATTTACAAGCCAAAGAAATTTAATTTCTTCTTGTAAAATATAGTTATTAATCATTAAATTGATAAAAAATAGAATATTTACCCATATTTCCATCAATTTTGAATGTGGAAAGAATCAAGTGAGAAATTTTCATACAATATCATCCAATGTCATCATATAATGTGTTAGATAACTTTGAATCCATTCTTGAGTTCCCTATTATAATGAAAATCAAAAGAGACATAGCCATACAATTTCACATAAAAAATTATGGAATTTAAATGTGTCATAGAGCTTGAGGAAGCTTCCTAGATGTGTTTTCAAGACTTAATAAGGTAGGAAAAAAACATTTAGCTCGTTTTTTTATCATCTTTATAGTCACTTGATTAATCTTGAAGTGATTTTTAGTGATGGGGGTGTTAGGATGCTCAGTTTTAATCATATATTTGATGACAGATCATAATTTGTGATTATATGTAGCCTCGGATCTCTTTGACTTATTCTAGCTATGATATGTTTCTCTTCACCCTCCATGGTCACAGTTAACTTGAATATCCCAAGATGTTATTTAGACTCATTATCAATTTTGAGGGCCACTTTTCCTTTTACCCTTATTTTTTAGTCATGAATTTAATGTTTTAAAATCTAGAGTTCATAGCGTAAACACACTAGTATAAATAGAAAAACTGAAATAAATAAACATAAATAAAAATAAAAATTAACAACCTAAAAACTATTTTTGTGACCATCCTTGGTTTCTACACCAATTATGACAGGACCATAGGGCATTGTTATTTCCCTCAGATCTAATAAAAATAAAAATTTATAAAACTCAGACCGATACTACATAATTATTTAAAATTAATATAACAGGAAGATAAAGATCGATCCCACTGTGATCGTGAAATTAGTTTAATAAAGTTTTTAATGAAAATTGTTTTAATTTAGAAAGAGAAAAAAATAGTTGTCATTTTGAAAACATTTTTAAGAAAGTGAGAGAGCAAAGAAATGAATTTTTTGTTTTTTAAATCAACTTCTAATGTGAGTTGAGGTTTTTTGTGTCAGGTTTTGGGTAAAATTGAAATTTTTTAAAATAAATTGATTAATCCCTGGTTGGAATCAGAGCCAAGATTAGGTGGATCCAATGGCCATGGTATCCCATCCTCAATGTGTAAATACCCTATTTCCTGGGGTCTAGTAATTTATCATTTCACCAAATCAATTTTTTCTCGAACCCATTTTTAAACCCATGTATCCTAAATACGACAATGGTCATGCCTCAATTTAAGGAAGCCATTTATGTAATTATAATGGTTCCATTTTGGTTCAATTTTATAATCAAGAAAAGAAGAATAAATATATGGAAATTTATTAATGAATTGAAGAAAACCAATTACATGAATAAAGAAGTATGAATAAATCCAATGACACATTCCCCCTTCATCTACATAACCCCAGAACAAGTGGGGTTTACCCCCTCATACTAGTGATGATAATGTAATATGGAAGGAAATAACTAAAATAAATCATTGAATAAAAACATAGAGAAAACGGTGGACTACCCTATAGTAGTATAGCTTCTCACCCTATAATTACGTCCTTGGGATCTCTTTG
Source organism: Viscum album (assembly GCA_963277665.1). Taxonomy (NCBI): domain Eukaryota; kingdom Viridiplantae; phylum Streptophyta; class Magnoliopsida; order Santalales; family Viscaceae; genus Viscum; species Viscum album. Next base: position 1,659,421,469 of record OY728163.1, read on the forward strand.
TAAAACTCAGCAAATAACATTATTTATGTATATTCCCTCTACGGTCGCAGTGAATTTTCTATATAGGGTCAAGATGTTACATCAATTATACCCAATAAATACTTAAATTATATATACTTTTTATGTTTGAAGTAGAGATCCCATGTATTCTTCTATTAATCCCTGTTTTTTGCACTGTTGTTGTCTTCTTATTATTACCTACAAAGGTAAAAATACTAGTATTATAATTCTAAAATATGCATGAGAAACTACCAAATTTTTTATATTTAAAAAAGTTGTAAGTATTAGATTCACCTTTTCCATCACTTTTTGTGTTTCTTTCCACCATCTAAAATTCATGAAATACCGCAAAAAATATTATTAAATCTATGATTAAACTAATGAAAATTAAAAATAAAATAAAATGGAAGAAAATTTGTGTTAAACCCTTTAAAGTGATGCTATATGTTTCCATTCCACAATTATAAGATTTTATTTCATATTTTATTTAATAAAGGGTGGAGAATATATAATTTGAACCACTAAATTATCTTAAATCCTTAATTCTTCAAAGATTTATTCTACTTCTATATGTCCTTATTTAAAATGTAGTTCAGCACCACCACTATTTAATGCTGCAAATTGCAAGTATGGTATAAGGTTTGTGGTGGTGGGATATATGACTCTTTATCTCATAATTCATAATTCATTCTTCTGGTAATATATACTATTCAATTTACTATAATAGTATTTATCAAAGTGAGAAACATAGTAAACACATATATTTTAACAATTATACTATAGCTTCATTAAAAATCTCATCATGTACATCTATAACTTGATTTTTCATGTCAATATAAGTAAAATCATATTGAAAAATGCATTTATATAAATATAAAGTGAACCCATTAATATTTAAATGATCTCCATAAAAAGTTTCAACTTCTAGTCCTTCCACCTCATGCACTACCATTGGGAGTCTACATGTAGAAGGAAGTGATGATTTTAAATTTTCTTCACATTTTAACACCCCCACTATGAAATTTACATCATCCATATCCCAAAATAGCATGTTCGGGTCTATTAGTATATAAATTTACAAATAATATTCTCTTTTTTTATCCACTATAAAATTTTTTAGAAATCAGTAAGAAATCGGTCTTCTATATTTTTCTCACAACATGTAATTTCTAACATGTTTTCATCATATTATTTTAGAAATTGAACTAAATATGTTAGTGAGTGGTATTCAAGTTACTTATCCACTTCCAAGAAACTTTCCTTGAGATTTAAAGGAATATTATTGTCCACTTTATCTCTATAGGATTAAAATAATAACTTTAATAATTTTTAAGCTCATTTAATAAAGATTCAGAATATTTTTTTAGATTTATTAGCGTCGGTTCCCTTGAAACAACTTCCTTTTTTACTTTCAATTACAAAAGTATTTATAAATATCATATCGCATGATTATTTTTCTTCAATGTAACATTAATATGATAATTCACTTAAGAGTATTTTCTACATATAAAGGTTATATTATTTCCCATTTATAATGAGAAACTATAAATCCTTTGATAATGTTTTTAAACATATGTGTTATGATCTATATAAAATATGTTTGGTGTGACACAAATGATTTTTAACAGTTACATACTAGAGGATCCTAAGACATTGATACTTCTTCTCATGAAGCTCTTACTCTATAATATCAAAGAAAGAGAGGTTATGATGATATATCCACCAGCAATAATTATTCATGTAATATGTTTCATTTGATATTCTTAATTGTGGACATGTGTATTGGTCATTATATTTAATATTATTATAATTGTATATCATGAATCATTTACTTTGATGTAGGTATAAAAACCATGATAACATATGCTCATGATAAGTTATCGTATGATTGGTGTTCTATAAGTGATATGGAATTAATTTAATAAATTAAGATCATATTTTTCCATTATAATTTAATGTAAGAAGATATATTTGGACCTTTTATTGAAATGGAACTGTCTGATTAAATCCATGTCCATGATAGTTTAGTCCAAAGTTCATTTTGGAATTTTATGTTATAATAAATCAATTATATTGGGTGATGACAAAATTATGCATCCTTCTTGATGAGATGTTGAAAAAAAGGATTATATAACATAATAGTGATCATTGGAAGGTTTTTGACATTATTACATTAACCTATTTCCCTATATGGGTCTTGAGAGTTTCTAGATACTGATCTTGGACTTTATGTTTGTTCACATAACACTGATAATACTAGAGGGTCACACACTAAATGTCTCTAGAATATAATTAAATTGTGTCTAATTTAATAGTAATAATAAATATTATTATCGTTATGTGAAATAATTATTATTAAAATATATTCAATCATATAAATTCAATCACCGTGTATTCAATTTTAGAATATACGAGTTAAATTTTTTCTCTTGTTTATTATTCATAAGGTAAAAAATAAATATTTATTTATTGACCAGCTTAGTGAATATATTACTATAAAAATTTATTGTTATGTGAATATTATAATAAATATTTATTCATGTGTTTATTGAATATTCTATTCATTCGTTTATTTACTGTTTAAATAATATTCAATTTATTAACTTTTGGTATAATCTATGATTGAGTGGTACTCATCACTGGCCTCCACATCCAATTAATTGAGGACTCATTCCTAGAATCCCCTTGTAGGGATTTAATGGTGGCGATTTAGGTAGTGATGTAAGAAAGATGATAATATAGGTTGATATAGGAAGGTCGGTGTAAGAAGAGGTGTAAACCTAGTTTCTTGTTAATTCATCATAGGGTCTTTGGGCTATAAATTAGGCCTTAGGGTTATGTATTCGACATTCAATCCCACTAGGCCTATGGGCCAAAAATATCATTGGGTTATCTCGGTTGTGGGCCTATCCATGGGTAAAGGGATGAGGTCTTAGCCTTGCTATCCCACCGTCTGTGTGTGTGTGTGTTTCATTTTCTTCTAACCCCATGGCCTTAAATAAATAATCTTTATTTGATTAGATATTTTATCAATAAAGGTTTGATAAATTCCTATAAGGATTGATGTGTTGAGTTAAGGTTTCAAGTTAAATTATATATTTTTTTAACAACATTTAAATAAATAATAATTTATTTATCTAACAATAGATATTTTAATAAGTGCATGTCAAGTTATATAATAATAATATTATTATTATTATCCATGGGGAATAATGTCGAATTAATATTTCATAAATGGTTATTGATCAATTATGAAATGAAAGACCCTAAGTATATATTCTTTCTTATATACCTTTAGAGGATAAGAGTTTGTGTGCACACAAGAAACACTTAAGAAATTCTATCAAGACCTAGAGAGAAAATTCATCTTCATCCCACTCGAGAACAAGATAGAATGATAAAAACATTGTTTTTTCATCAATGTTGAGTGAAAAAACACTAGGTTACTTCACAATAGAACTTATAATACCAATAGTGTTGTTCAGGGATTCATGAAGTTTGAGTGGATATAACTAGAGGTGTCCTTTCTTGGAATTATCCACTGCAATAATGATACAATATTAGTAGAAAATAAATTAACCAAAATGAATCATCGCATTTAACATAATTCTAGTTTGTAATTAGTTATAAATTAAATGTTAGTAATTCTCTCTAGAGGATTTTAGGGTAGTCATTGTCATGTTATTTGGATATTATCCACTGGAATAAATGAAAACCCTTCTTTGGGTATAGATTCAACACTTCCACTTCACCCTAGAACATTCAAGTGATATCAGAGTGGTCACATTATAATTTATAATTATTATTGTTTTGATCAATTCCATTTTTTTATTTTTTGTTTCTAGTTCGTTTTCTTTAATCCAAAATTCTACATAAAACATTAGTTTAAGTAAAAATGACCAAGAACATACCAATAATATATGAAAACCCCTCATAGAACCCATCTAGAGGAGTAATGTTTTCTGGAATCATGACATAGATACATGACATGTAATGGTAAAGTAGATATCAGGTACCCACGGTTAACCACACTAGGTGTGGACCATATCAATTAGGGAATTCCATGTAGATCATATCATGATGTCATTGAACTTGTCTTATTGAACTCATGAATGGAACATTACATCAAATAGAGTATGTGACGTGTATCTAGTGTACATGTAATATAAATGAAAATGGCTTGGAATTTGTGTAAATCATGATATATTGTGTAGTCAACTACTTGAAATCATTACACACTAAGTATTGACTCTCAACCAAGTTACTTGGCCATAATTGAATTACATGAAATGTATATAGTTTTACATATCATGTAACATGCAACAGCTCATGAAAGGTACTCGCCAAGATTATTGGTGTATAGTGTGGGTGGATAAAAATGGATTACATGGATTTTATCTGGTTGTACATTTTATTTCACATATGAAAACTAATTCATGTTACACACCAATATAGGCATTTCATGTTACTCGACATATGGATAGTTAAATTAATACTTAACTACACATCATGTAGTTGGTTGTTCACACCATGCTTCAGTTTTCATTCTACATCAGGTTCACATTGAATAATTTTCATCATGTTGTGTTGGTAGAAATAAATTAAAATTATTATTTTTGTAAAATCTGTAACAATATGAAAAGTAATAGTCTAGTGCACAATTTTTACTTCACATTCATTTTTAGGGGTACATTTCACGTATATTTAAGGAATGTTATATAGTCATACACATAGTGTAAACAATTTAGTTGGACCCATGAAACAATTTGTTGTGTATATCATGAAACATTGTTTGGGAACACATTCCATGTAAGTACACATTACATGATAAGGACCATATATATTTTAAGTCACATACCATGTCAAGTGAAAAAAAACACGACATAAAAATTAAATTCAAGAAATGGGTTTAATCATAAGATGAAAGGAACTTGTCATGCCACCCTCATATTCCACACCATATATATATTAAATCCCAATAATGAATTAAAATTGACCAGAAGTGTACACACTCTATGGCCCCTTCATAGTAAACCATTTACTTAATAATTTTTGTTGGGTCATAATGACATAGACAAAGATGTAAGAGGGAGGGTGAATTTTGTTCTTTTAAAATCTCCATAAATTTGAAATATCACTCTTTACTGTAAAGTGATTATTTCCTTATCTCTTATAAATTTGTAATAAGTGAAAATAAATAAATAAAATAACATGGAAATGTATAGTGGTTCGGGGCATATATTTACCTTATTCCACACCATCAATTCTCTCTTCGTGAACTTGTGGGTTTTCATTAGTAGGTCCTTTTATCTAAAGACCTATAAAACTGATTGCAGTTAGTTAAAACCTATAAAAGAAGGATTTTGTTGGTCATTTGGTTCTTTTACAAATAACTGATATATCGATAACTTAGTAATATAAAATGAAACTCCACCATGATTGAGAGTATCCAATTAACACTTAAAAAAAATATTATGTATAGATTATTGTGTTGTAGGATTAACTGAATGTTGCAGAAGCAATAGATAGATATATAAGATCATCAATAAATAAAATCACTTGAAAAATAATCCTTAACACTAAGTAGGCATTATTTTTCTCTAAAAAAACTGTATAGAAAACATTCAAGAAATTATCATACATTTATGTCTCTAAAGTGTAGCTTAGATATGATCTTTGTCCTACTGGAGAAAAATATAAACAAAGAGATACATCAGTAGTAGCAGAAAGTTAAACAAAAATATAAGAATCAAAACATGTATCTCTCCAATGTGTAGCTATTAAAATAATTATAAACGATGAAAAAAAATTGAACCCACATCTATCATTGTTTGATATTAAGAAACTCTTAGTATTTTATAATATTCGGGAATTTCATTTGGTCTGCAGCACCAGAGATATCACATGATATATCAGGATAATAAAACCACTCATTAGGATTTGAATTTTAATTCTCATATAAAATATAACATCTCTTAAAATATGAATGATTTAGTCTTCTAAAAAGGATAATTTGAATTTTTATTTAAAAAGATTTATAATAGATATTTATTTTGGGGATACCATTGTAGAAATCATGGAAAAATCCATAATTTAAAACTCAATAGTTGACTGACTCAAACATGGGGTTCTCTATATAGAGATAATCTTAAAATGTATGGATGAAAACCCATATGTTTTCTACTCAAAAATAGGGTTGGTTCTAAAATTATGGTTCCTGATTCATATGTTAACTTCAAACATAGGGTAAAAAAAGTAAAGTTCCATAGAAATACTATGGAACACAAGCCATATTTTTCGCTTAAAATGGGATGTATAAATAGTGTTTCTAGACTTCTTATAAACACATCCATATTACTTATACTTTGAAAATTATTACAAAATTCCACTGAATTAAAATATATAATGCTTCCAAATTTAAATAATTATTCCAATAATCATTATCCTAAAATCCACTTAGAGTAACATCATTAGTAATACAAATGTGGGTGTCTGTTATCATCTAAAGAAAAAATAAATTAATGAAAATTTTTGGATCATCACATTCCCAATAATATCCCCCATTTTGATAATAAAAAGATCATAAAACAAATATAAAAAAACATAAAAATATAATTCAAATTGTTAATAACCATGAGATATAAATGATTGTTTTATCTAAATTTCCCAAATAAGTAATAAAATTTATAAACAATTGAAGGAATAAATTTCTAAAATAAATCTCACAAATTTTGAAACATATAATAATTTTAAAACAATATAAAGAAATTATATAAAAGTATAGAAATATTTTTTTATCCACCATATTTCTCCTATGAAAAAAATATTCTTAAAAATATATATATTATATTTATCTCCATATTTATCCCTTATTTCTCCCCATATTTTTCCCCATTTTTGATATCAAAAATAAATTAATAAACAAATAAATACACATTTTAATATTTTGTAAACAACAATATTAAACTGAGAAAAAAAATAAAGAAAGAAAATAAAACATAAGATCATTTTATTATTTAAAAACAACTATGATATATATAGATATGTTTATCTTTGATTTTAAATAGGACTAAATAGAGGAAAAGATCAAGTTTATTGGGAAGGTTAAATGGTTCATCTTCACACTCCAAGCTCTGAACTCTTTTCCCATAATTAACTAGAACATCCAAAAATAGTTCTATTCTTCTTTTAATATATACATATAATTGATCCATGGAAGAAGAGGATAACTGTTCATCAAAAAAATCCTTTATCTCATTATTTTTTTATTTAAATATAGTTTCTCATCTGATCTAATCCATTTTTCTAACCATCTCCATTTTAAGTTCATCAAAATCATGTCTTAAAATATATTTTTCATTTAGACTTTGATACTTCCTTTAAAGAGATTCAAATTATTTTTTTTCTTGAAATAATTGAGTTTTACATCTCTTAAAATGATTTCCTAAACATTTTTAGATCTTCATGAAGATTCACTACTTCTATTATCAAAATATTGAACTTAGAAACCAACTATATAGCACCAGAAATATAATTATTTCTATAGAAAGAATCATCATCAATAGATAGATACATTTCATAGGTAACTCCCCCGTTAGATATTTGAGAATATTGAACTTCTATTTCATCAAAAACCATGATTTTTTAACCTTTTATAGAATATTTTAACAAATACTCTTCAAAAAAGTGAATAATTATTCTCTGAAAAAGTTATTCAAGGAACTATGATATAATAAACATTCTATACCATAAATGTTTATCTTTTGAAGAAGCCATATTTTAAATCCAGAGAGATTTATTCTCATCTAGTGGCTTGTGCTGAATTTATTAGAGGTCTTTGAGATAAACATTGTAAATACATAACATCAAAGGTTTTAATGGTTAAGAAAGAGTTATGATTATTTTTCGAAGAAAAAAAGGTCTTATTAGGATGGTTTTTAAGAAAAGTCTTTGTTTCTCAAGCCAAAAAACTAGGGTAATCATTTATGATTTTATAGTCGAAAAGAAAGTTTTACATAAGAATATGATTTTATAAGAATTATTCAAATAATCAAATAAAATTTCTGATAAAAAATAATTTATAAATCGAATGAGTCTTATAAAATATAATATTAATTTAGAATATATTTTTCATTAAAATTTAATAAACATTCCTTTATTTATGTGATTTAAATTAATAAAAGAAATACTACACACTCCCCTTTAATTATAGATTCCCCTGGAGAACTAGTCATATGATGATATATTACACATTATTAATTAAAATAAAAATGTATTTTCAAAGAATAAAAGGTTTATAAAGTAGTTACACATATTTAAATGTGTTATCAATTTTATCATGCATCTTAATATGTCATTATAGTAGATAAAATTAAATTATGTGGTTATTATAAAATTCTTAAGGATGATGAATGATGTTATCAAAATATTTCTATACATTGGTTCACCAAAAAAAATAATTGAGTGAGAAAATATTTAAAAGTTTAATCATGTGGATAATTAAATTTAGAGAAAAAGGATATAGTATTTAAATTTTTTTCTATACTATATAAAATAGTAAATGCATGAAATGAAATACTGACTAGATTTTAATATCTCTAGATTTAAGGATATTTCATTTTAGATAACGAACTAATTCATAGTTGATCAAAAATAGAAAAAATTTCCATTTTCTAAATATCCACTCATAAATATAACAGTGTAGTTTTGTGGTATATATTTGAAAAGTATTAGACACAGGTGCCTTTTGGTACCCATATTCCTTTGGGTCTGGAACTGAAAAAACTAAATATTTTGGTAAAAAAATCTCTCTATTTTGAGTGGATAATCTATAATTAAAGGTAGATATTTATTTTTAATAAAAACATTCCGTACACTATAAAATTGAGGTTTTTTAAAATAATATTCATTATTATAATGTGTGTTTATTCCAAAATGAAAAAAATTAAAATTAGATATGATATTTATTTTTGAAACAGTAAAAAAATAATTCTTATATAATTTTATTTTTTCTCCATTACTATAAATCCCAGGATTACCTTTATTATAAGAATTATTCTTACCAATAATTTGATTCAAATAGTTTTCTCACTTGATAATAATTCTAGTGGCTTATTTTAAAGTATCAAATTTATCCAATAATTCTTTAAATTTATATGCATGAAATATACAAGAACATTGGGAATTATTATATCTAAAAGCTATGATCTTCTTCAAAAAAAAGTTCTTTATCAATTGAACTAGCATCAAAATATTTTATAATTTTTCTATTCTCTTTATTTAAGTATTAAAATTTATCTTGAAGAACAAAATAATATTTATTTATTTCATCATAATAATTTTTTTCAGAATTATAAATTTGAGAGTAAAAAGATTGGATCACATCAGCATGAGCCATAAGAAATAAATTTTCTCTTTTATATTTATACTCAAATTGACAGTTTGTAGTAGATTCATCACATAATACCAAATGACTAGAATTAAGAAATTCATCCATTAAAATTTTAAGTGTAGCATTTTTCTTTTTTATAAAAATATGATTTCTAGTTTCTAATTGAATCTAAAAATTTTACACCCCAATAAACACCTTTAATACCTAATATGGTACTTAATTTGGAGTTCCTAAACTAGAAACATCATTTACAACTTATGAATATCTCAGTTTTCAAAAATTATTGGTTCCTTCATAAGAAATTATGATTTTTACCACATATCATATGTAATATCACATTGTGAAACATTATTGAATTCATCCAGACTAATTCCTTATATAATTCCATTAATCACTCTTGAATTAATATCATATTTTTTTCTCTTTAGTAGAATATGAATTTTTTGGTTCTCTTGGTATTTCATATGGTTTGGTTATCTTCATGTAAACTTTAAAACCATGCTTCTTAAAATATATAGTCATGAAACCTTTCTAGATTCCAAAATTATCACCATTTAAATAAGAAGCATCAATCATCGACATACCTTCTCCTATATCATCCATTTAAATTTTTTAAACTAAATATTTGACTATGGATTATTAGAGTTGGGAGAAATATAACCATGTAATCCCAATCTATGAAAAATGTTGCTGGTACCAGATATAAATGACTGAATCTTCATGTTTTATTAGAAATACAAATATTGAAATAGTTCTCTTCATGAAATACAAATTATTGGGTTAGAATATAAAATATGAAGATAGAAAAGGGAGTAAATTGTGTTCGTTTAAAATATCAACAAATTTGAAATAGCCATGTTGAGTTTAAATTAATTCATTCCTTATCTCTTAGATAATAGTAATAAATAGAAATAAATAATTAAAAGAAAATGGTTATGTATATTGGTTTGAGGAACAAAAAATCCCTAGTCCACTCCACAAATTTTCTCCATAATCTTGGTGATTTTCACTAGTGTGTTATCTTATATAGATACCTCTGTAACTGAGTATAGAATTTTGAAACCATTAAAATAATTCTTTTTCAGGGCCTTCTAATTATTTTACAAGGAATTGAGATGTCCATAGATCAGTATGAGAAGCTAAAAACCAACCATGACATAGAATGATTAGTTAACACTTCATTAAAAAAATATGAGATGTAAATTTTTTTGTAACAAGTTCATCTCACAGTTGTGGCAAAAACTGGCCGATATAAACAATCTTAAATAAATCACACCAGTAGAAAATGATAATAAAAACAAGAAATATTTCTTTTTTATTTAAATAGTACCAGAGAAAACAGTTAGCATATGATAAAATAAGTATATCTCTTAAGTATAGCTCTAAAAGGTTATTTTTTGGAACTGTATCAAAATATTGACAAAAGTATACATCAATATCAATAGCTCATTGATAAAAAATTATGAATCAAAACATTAATGTCTCTATAGTTTTTCCCTTCAAATAACTAAATATGATGGAATAATATTATTTTTGAACCCACATCAATAATTATTTGATATTGATAATCTCTCTATATTTAAAAATGTTCTTGAATTTATTTATGTCAAACAACTCCATGTAATAACATAGGATAGATTATGATAATAAAACCACTCATCTTGAATTTAATTTGAATTTTAATGATCAGATAAAATCACAACTTCCATTATAATTTGAATAATTAAATCCATTCCAAAATATCCTTTGAATGGGTCTTTAAATATATTTAAAATAGATATTTAATCTGGTGAGACCATTGTATAAATCATGTTAATAATCTATAATTTCAAACTTCTTAGTTGACTAAGTCAAACATATGGTTTATTTTCATAGTGATAAACATCAAAAGTAGGGTTGAAAACCCCTATCTTGTCTCTTTAAACATAGGGTTGCATCCAAAATTAGGTTTCCTAATCTATATACTTGCTTTAAATTTATGGTAATAAATTATGGTTCCTTGCTGAAAGTTGGGTTCACAAACCATACATTCCACTTAAAATGTATTGTATAAATAGTTTTTATAGACTTCTTATAAATATATCCATAATAATTATACATTTAGAAATCAAAAAATATTCCACTGTATTAAAATTTGAAATATATACATAATAAAAAAAATTATTCGAATAATCATTATGCTGAAATCTATTTAATTTAAATTCATTAGTAACAAAAACGTGGTTGTTTGTGAGCATCAAAATCCAAAAGAAATTAATTAAATTTTTATATAAAAGCACTCCCCATAAATTTTAAATTAAAATTTAATTTATATAAAATAATACATGGTGGGAAACATTAGGCATATTTATAGTGAATATTAAGAGAAATAATTCATTCATTTATTCATCCATTCATTCATCTAATTGAGAAAACATATCATCACAAAAATGAATTGAAACATATAAAATTACTTTTATTTTTTTAGTCATTTCATATTCTTGTTGAACATAATTTTTATCATTTTTTATGTTTTGATTTCATCTAATTTTATTTTATTTATTTTTTTATTAGATAATTTATTATTAAATTAAATATGATGATTTATTTATCATCCCTTCCTCATTTTTTATAAACTAAGTAGCATTTCGAAGGTTTTTTTATGTAACCCAAATACATGATATGCCTTACCTATGAGTGAGTAAAAAAAATGTAAAGGACAAATCTATTGATGATAGGAGATGGTTCATGACCAAAATCTAGGTAAGAAAACCAAGGATATACAGAGTTTAATGGAGGAATCATGTAACTCGAGCCTGTAATCAGCATAAGAAGATATTCTATATAGTATAATGGTTGGTTCATCTTCACCTGATAAACTAACCAGTAGAAAAATATCATGATTATATCACATGTCTATTTTATTTTTCATTTCATGGTTTATTTATTTATTTGATTCATAGTTTTTTTGAATGATTAGACGCGGTTATATAAAGTAAATAATTTAACAATAAAGTTAAGATGAAGCAAAATAAATTTATTATGCATAAATTATTTTATCAAACATAATTAATTAATTATATAAAATACATATAATGTTAAAAATCATGTGAAGAAAAAAATAAAGAATATTAATAAATAAGTTAAGAAAAATACCTCAAATAAAATATTAATTTAGTAATCACCTTCCATTAATAGAGTTAAAATGAAACCATAGATTAAAGTATTATTTTTCCTTCAACATGATACTTTCATTTATTGAAGAGTTGTAATGAAGGAATTGGGTTGGCTTAATCAAGTTATCATATAGAGTAGTTTCCCTATCAATACTTTGTGTAACTTAGTGGTATGCATTGAGGAAATCTGATTTTATGATTCTAGGACATGGGAGTCCATTCAACATATCTGGAAATTGTGAGTCAATGCAGTTAGAAAGAAAATTCTACCTAAATACCTATGAATAGTTTTATTAGGCCCTCATCTAGATTAATTAAAGGTAAATATGGATCCCTTATAGTATAATATCATAGAAACTAAATATTCAAAATACAATGGTTAGTGTTTTGGGATTTCATAAATTTGTGGGAGACTAATCAAATTAATTTTTTACATTAAAACTAGTAATCAAGATAAAGTACTAAAATATGTTTTATGTATTGTATAAAATGGAAATCAAAACCACCATAATTGTAATCAACTGTACAATTAACTAATATAGGGAAATTTACATTATGTGTTGGAATATCATACTCATGGTCATCCATATTAATGTGAAAGCAAAGGTGAAAATGATTCCTACATGTGATACATAGATGATGATTTATATGTTCATTTATTTATGTTTCATATTGTGTTCTGTGAGATGAAGATGCGATATAAATACATATATATATATATATACACCCTGATAAATCATCCCAAATAAATTGAAATGTATATAGAGAAGATGAATATAAACAAGATTTTCACAAGATTTCAGAAGTGTAGATTAGAAGATAGGTACCTACCAAGTGATCTTACCTTCAAGATGTTGAAGTATATTCATCAGATGGTGATGTTTTTCTTTCTTATCGATAATAAATCATCTATTAATCTCATATTATCATCCTTACAACCTGTATTATCCATATTAATTAATAATTCAAAATAAATTTTATGGATAATCAGTTTAGATATATTTTTTATACTCTTTTCTTATATAATAGGGATTCATGAGAGAGTGGTTCCTCACTCATTATGTAGAATGCAGTCATATACAGGGTTAAGAATCCTATAAAAATCTCAAAGTCAATGGGTCATCCAAAACATCCATTAAATAAGCAATAGATTCAAAGGGAGTGTAATGAATAGGAGGATATAAACTTCAAATATGGCATGAAGGGTCACTGTAAAAGTAACTACATTGAATTTAAGAAGAATAAAGAAGAATATTATACTTTAGTTATATTCATCATTTTATTTAATTTATCAATTTCAATTATTAGTTATTCAATTCCATATATATCTAACATATTTTTATCTAAATACATGAACCAAGTATGTTCTGAAATATTACATGAAGTAAGGTAAACCTTCAAAGTAGCTAAAGGGGGTGATTTTTAAGTTGGCTAAGAGAAGATCATTACTTCAGATTTCCATGAAGATTGATTCACATTAAACTATTATATTTTATTTAGTGTTACTGAAAAATTTATCATTGATTGTCCAATTACATACATAATGAGACATTGTAACATGTGAATAAATATTTATATAGTATATCATAATTAATTAATAGTTTAATTACACTTGAATCATAGTTTTCCATTATCACCAAATAATGTGGAATATAAAAATATAAGACTTGAAAATACCTATTTGTGGAAAGATAATTATTCGTAAAGTAAAAATATAACTAAATGTGAAGGAAATATCCAAAAGGGTTTCTAGTCTTTGTAGAGATAAAAATCCAAGGTCTTCTATGTATTTACTTTATAAATTTTAATAAAAATAAACTTTTAGAAATTGATGGTCATAAAGCCACAAATATTATATATTTAGTTTAGAAAGAAATATATAAAATTTTATAGGGATATGCTAGAGGTACATTCATTTAGTCCATGAGATTCCTTTAAAATATTTTATGAATGTAAAGTCAATGTAATGAATGTACTTGGTAAAATCAATAAGATCCTCTATGAATGTTAGTCAAAGAATATATTTGTCAAATTATCCGTATATCAGTTAAATTTAGAGTTGATTTATTCTAAAACTCACATTATATTAAACACATCAGAGAGGTTATTAAAGTAAATTGATGAACAATGATGAGTCTTATAAATATTTCATATATTCCATAATTCATTTCAAGAAATGTTTCACAAATAGTGTTGTAAAAACTATTCAATATACCAATTTTATTGATAAAGTTATTTTATATAAGTTAACATATGAAAGGAATTCATTATGTAACAACATCATGTGTTTTTATGAGAACCATTTGTTAAAGAGGATAAGCTTATATCACAAAAAAACATGGATCATCTATGTTTATTTCCTTATAATCCACTAAGGATACAATTATCCTTAAAATATAAAGTTGTTAGCCAAGTTATTTACTCTATTTATGTAATAGGAAATCAATTCCATTTTGAGATAGTGTGAGAAATATAGTATTCAATGAAGTCTGTTACAAACCCTATCTCTAGTAACAAAAAGCTGGTGTTTACATTATTATATTGGTACAAGATATAAGAGTCCAAAACAAAGAGGATTGATCAATTTTTCATTATTGGGAGACTAGATACATATATGATTTCTATGTTGTATTATAAAAATAAAACATAGCATGAAATACATTCTTACCTCCATGATAATCATTGAAAAAATTCTTCTCCAAATCTCATGGAAAGGAAAACATAATAAAGAGTGATCTTAAATGATCAGAAAGAGTTACCTATAATGGAATATATTATTATTAGATAATGTATTGACAATATGGAAGAGTAGATAATCAATATATAATCTATTTAATCAATAAATTGATTTTAAAAATGTATTCAGTGAAAATTTTAACATGATAATCACATGGATAATAATAACTAGAATCACAATGAATGAAATGAATAATTCTAGAAATCGTGATCTTACCATCAAGTTCCCATTCTAAGACCTCAGAAACCTTACTATAAAGCCCTTTTTCTAAGAAATTTTAATGATTGGGAAATTATACACCAAATACCTAACTAATTTGTCCAGTATTTTGTTTCTTGATACTTATTGATGCATCGAGGGGATATCTATAACTAATACACACCCAATACATACATATTTCCAATTCATTCCTTATATATTGAATAAAAAAATACATAATCAACATGACTTAAAAGTAAATAGATATCGTCACTGAATCAAGAATATAGAACATCAATATTTCCCCAGTAAATGAATAACTTTATAAATAAACTTCCTTCAATAAAACCTATATATAGTAATGATATACGGTTAAGGAACATTAAAATGATAAATATATCCATGATACAAAATTAAATGGATTTTAAGGAGAAAAATAATATCTAATAAATAGTAGAGAGTGATGGAGAACATGGTCATACGAAAGGGAATGATCTAAGAATAATGTATAGTCCCTAAAATAGTAAATTATTATAGAAGACCATAAATTCATCATAAATTAAGGGTTTAAATAAATGAAATTATTTTCAGAACTAGATATTAAAATGGGATCAAACAAATTTAAAAAAAACTTTCCATAAATATTCTATAACTTTTTATATAGAAAATTTAAAAATCATTTCCAAAATTCTTTTCAAAATTTTGTAAGATAATTCCATTTTATTTTAATATAATCCCAAAAAATTCATAGAATATTGAAAAAATTGTTTTTCATTGAAAAAACATTGAAACATGTTGAGTAATATTTATCGTGAATAATGGCTATGATAGTGGGAAAAGGAATTTATCTCACAAATGATAAAAAAAATATTCCTTTCACACTTTTGTAAATAAGGTAAAAAACTACCAATTTTAACCACCATAAAAATATTAATTTAAAAAACATTGAAAATAATGTCATGTATAGTTTAAAATTACATTAAAATCATTAGAGAATATAAAATTAAATTTCTGAATAATTTTAGAAAATTCTAATATGGAAGAAAAATACTCCTGAACCAAAAAGAGATATCTGGTTGATTTTTCTTACAAAATATTCTTTCAATATTTGAGTACCAAATAGTGGAAAAGTTGTAAAAAATATGGAAACTGCAGAAATAACCATAGGAGAATAATATAATTAGGTTCAAATAATAAAAAAGTGCTTATAATGCTTCTAATATAAATGTAAACATAATAAATCCTGAAAGATATTGAGATTATAAAGCATGTGAATAAACTAATGGTAAACAATGGGCTATGTGTAAAACAACCAATGGAGCATTGTGATGTTTATATAAGAAGAGCTATGTGGTATCTATCTAGAAGACTATTCAGTGGATCGTCATGGTGGAATCTCAGTGGGAACATTCATGGAACCTCTTTTATGTAAAAGTTGTGGTCATGATAATCCTTGTAAAATTATGTGTCAGTGGAAGTAATTGGTGTGTTGTGGTGTCTCAAGAAAGTCTTTATAAAGTATATTTTGATAAATATTTTTTTATAAAAAAAATATGACCACCAATGTACACTTTATGCCTATGTAATGTAGTATGTCTGTGTATGTAGTGGTGTGTCCTGAAAGATTGATATAAAGTAGCTTTTACTAATAATTCGTTAAAAAAGTAGTAGCGACCATCAGTTACTTTTTCTTGGAGTATAGTATTCATGATCTATGTCAAAGGATAAGTAAGGTACACATGGAACTCTGCCATTATCCCATGGGATTGTGACCTTATCTCCTTAGCTATAGGATTAACTCATGTGTGCTTATAAATAACATACTTCGAGAAGAGGGTAAACTCAACCATTGGGATAGGAATCCCTATTACCTTCTCTATAAATAAATTTATATCACTCTAATATTTCAATAAGTTATTCATGTTCTTCCTTACTTTTGAACATCCCCATAACCCAAATATCTCTTCCTTCATAATAAGTTTTCCTTCCGTTTGTTCACATAATCTTCTTTATAGTTGTACAAAACCACGCATAAGGTATTACCATGATGGAGGTCATGTTCAAAAATGGAAGAACATAATACAATAAAGGAAGGAACCTGTGGCTTATAGATCTTTCTAGATGGAAATAAATGCATGAAAAATAAAAAAGAGATATTAGAAATAGATAATTTTATTAAGAGATAAGGGAAGAATGATTCCTCACCCAAAGGTTGAGTTCATCCTCTTCCTAGATTATATTATTTAAATACATTCATGGCCAATTATTATATTTATGTTAATAAGGGTATAACCCTAATGTCCAAAGAAACTGATGGTGGAAACTTCTTCAGTAAGCTAGATTTAGTTAATGATACTTTATATCAACCTTATAATACATTTCACCACACACATGGACTTTCTATGTTTCTTAGGCACCAAGAATACACTAGTGAGCATTGCCCTTAATAAATCATCTTTATTTAAATCTATATAATCAATGATTACATGATACACCACTGCACGCATGTCCCTAACAATGTAACACCCATTTACATGGATGGACATGACCAAAACACTATAATAAAGAGACTCCAAGTATGGTCCCATTAAAATTCCGCCATGATGAACTACTGACTACTTAGGTAGATGTCTACAACATCGATCCACTTGGATTAAAGTCATGGTGCATCATGGTATAGCCTCCACCTTCCCATACATCACTATTGTCTATTCCAAATGATTTATTAACATGGATGTGATGCTCTATTAGATTATTTCCATGTATTTCACCTTAATCTTCTCTAATAATATTCCATGTGTACCACAGGGTCGCTACCACAAGGATTCCAAAAAAAATCATGTTTACCGCATGCAGCATCCTCAAGAAGAAAATTATTTATTCTCCACATTACATAATCCTAACATTTTCATGATGGGGAAAAAATTATGCCAGAGGGTCCCCATAGTATTTAAATAGGACTACATAACTCTAGTTAATGTGTGTAAGGAGTTTTCTTATAATCATGATATAAAGCATATTTTACTAATGATACTTTATTAAAGAAGTGGGCACCATCAATTCCTTTGGATTTAAGTATAGTTGATAGGTTCTGAATCAAGGAATAAGTAAGGTACATATGGAACTCTTCCATTATCCATTATGATTGTAACCTTATCACCTTATTAGAAAGATTAAAACCTACATATATATAAATAATGTACTCGAGGTAGAGTATGAACTCAGCCTTTGGGAGAATAATCCATATACCCTTATCTCTTACTAAAATTCTCTCTTTTAAATATCTCTCTATGTTATTTGTATTCTTCCTCCCTTATAGGTAGGCCTATAAACTATAGGTATCTTCCTTTATAGTTAATTTTGAGTAAATTTGTGCACATAACCTCCTTCATTGTTACACCTCCTATGTGGTTTTATCACTATTATCAGATGAATGGTTATAGCATAAAATTCATTCCATCCCATTGAATGCATAAGACACCTAATGGCCCTCTAATATCACTAATTCATGGTTGAGGAAGAGTAGTATATGTGGTATCCATATAGTAAAGAGCCACTACATCATATTTATTGATACAGAAACCTTTATTGGTTATAATTTACAATTTATTTATCTCTGAGTGGTGTTGAGGGTATTCTTGGTTCTATTTTGGGGATAAATTTCATTATTTCTATCCGCACAGTTGTCAGGAGAGCTATGAGTAATGAATATATAACCCAATATTATTCATATTTGTCCCCTTTGAGTATATAAATTTATCATTTTTGAATCTATGGTAGGCATTTTTTTAGATATTAAATTAATTGTTCAAGTGATCATCCAAGTCATGGTTAGTTTTTTAAGTTGTTTAAGGCCCAGAAAAGTCTTATCAGATCCTTTTAATACCCAGTTCATTCAACATCATCACTCTCCAGGTTAGTATTTTGTGAAATCTTATCCTTTCCCATTCCATTACGTTCTATTTCCACTAATGAAATATAAAAGGATCCCAAATTGTGTGTGGTTTCTATAAGTGGGATAGATTCTCTCATTTGATGGTATATTGTAACGATTTTATTAATTCTCTCAGTTTTCCTATTAAATGCTCCACTAGTTATTCCTCTATATTTCATTATATGGAACACTTTGTGGTAATTTTATTCTCAAAATAGTTGCCTTTGTTTATGACCTATGAGTACCCATATCATCATTAGAATCATGATCTTCTTGGTTATAAAGAAAATACATGTAAATATAGTTACATAAGAGTGGAATAATCATCCTCCTTCTCTTTCATATGACCCATGTTTTTCTCCCCTATCTTTATATCCTCTTTATTGGATGAGTTCTTATTATAAGATCAATCCAACCAACTATGTTCAACCTAAATTCAACACAATGTATCCCCTAATGATCTTTATTAGAAGATATAGATATAGCTAAACCATCATCAACCTGATAACTATCCGGTCTGTGAATTGATGATGAAAATAAAGAGGATACAAGACAATCCTATCTCTCTCGAACAATGTTATAAAACATAAAAACTCATAATAAATCTTTGATGGATTCTAAAGGCCATTTTTTTCACTATGAAACCGAAATCCATTCCATGTTTCAAACCGGTGTGGATTCTATATTAGAGAATTTTGATCACCCATCAGAAGAACTCCATAGTGAAATAGATATTGTACAACATGAGCTCATATTATTCAAAGAATAACTACAATCTATAATATTCCAAACTTAATAAGAGTTGATTAAAAACCCTCTTACATCCACACCAAACCATTTTCAACTATCACCTACCTTGTCCCTAAAAAAATAAAAACTCCATTAATCCCTTTCCAAAAATAGATATTATCTCTGAAAAGGATCCATATGTAGTAAAGTAACTTCAGACTAGAAAAACTATATTATCTTTAATAGTTAATATGTCTCCATTACCTTCTTCACCATTAAATCTTTATTCCTCTCAAGAGCATAATACGGTGATGAACCCTATCATTTAATCCTTTCATCGACAAGACTATCTTGACATAAAATAGAAGTTGATTACTATACAGTCTAATACATTCCAATGGGATATAATTAATGATGGTGATAGTATCCCTAATGAAATAATAGATTATAAATTAGATGAGTTATTTATGGAAAACTCATTCATCAATAATGTGGTTGATGAACTAGAATGATCCCCTTATAATAAATTTTCTATAAGCTTACCGACTGGTCATATTCATATTACTTTCTCTACTGATAACAGCCCTCTATTTGAATGGTGAGATAAAATATTCGAGATACATTCATGGTGTACTTTTGAGCTACTATATATTGAGGAATCAGTATCCTTAGTGATTAATAAGTTTTTTATCGATGTCCATGGATTACTTCAGTTATGGTGGATTTCCCTGGGAGAATATAAGAAATATAAAATAAAGGATCTCCTTAAAATTGATACTTTTTTATAACTATTCATAATGAGTTTCTTGGATATTGTGATAAATAAACCTACCAAATCTAAGATAAATACATATCCTAGAAGTAATTCTCATTCAAGAAAAAATATTTTTACTGTCATTATAACCATATTTCTAGGGGTATAATTATTTGGGTGTCATTGATGATATTATCCTCAAGAAAACCTTTTTTAATTCTTTGTCTTACCCACTTGGAGGTAAAATAGTGGAACTCCTAAAATCTAACCACAAGTAGTTGGGGAATGCGTATTTTGGAAAATTATATTAAAATTATCTCTAAAATTTATAATATCTGTATAATTAAATAAAAAATCATGTTGTAGATTATTAAAGTAAATAAACTCCTTCTATGTTCCTATGATCATCTGAAACTCAATAAAAAATATGGGAAAGAAACTTCATGCAATGAATGTTCTAAAGAAATGTACTTATCAATTAAGTCTTCACATAACTCCTCTGCAAGAAAACAAAGAAATTGGAATTATTTTTGGTGAATATCATGTTAAAGGACAAGGGAAAAACCATATTCTACACATGTTTCCAAAAGTTTCATTTCTCTAAATGGTGTCCTAATAGGAAGGCTAGCATCAAGATCATCCCGAAACTCTTAGAAAATGTGACCCTTAAAGATGATGATTTCAAGATTCTATTCCCACAATTAGATGAACCAAATATTTAAATACTTTTATATTGGATGAAGAATTTATAGTTGAGGATGATCTAGTAGAAATCAAAATTCTCACCATGCTAACCCAACCAGAGAATTTGTTGGACACATTAGAAATATAACTTGGTATTTATAAAAATAGATCCTTTAGAAAATTAGGTGGGCCTCAATCCCTAAAACATTCTTAAACCACAACTTTAATATATTAGAAGTTATATCCTTTCCCAAGTACCAGTCATGGGTTTTAAAATTCAACCCTCTGATCTTCATTTCCAAGTCATCTAAGTTACTAAGGAGTTCTACCAATGTCTTTTGAAATAATTCATTACATTCCATACTTCCCTAACCATAGGATCATTTGAATGAATTTTGACCTAGGTATCCTTTTTGAATAATTATATATTTTATTCAATCATGATTATCTATCAAATATTTTTGACTATTTTTTCATTTTCAAAGTTGTAAAATTCTGGTCTAAAGCCTTATAGAGTGAATGGATAATATAATTATGTATCTTGATTATTGAATAAGTATTAATCACCATCTACATTGATACCTATGTTATAACCATTGGGTAAAACCTTTCCATTACCAATAATTACACTTCAAGACATCTGAGATTATTTGAAAACCCATACCTAGAGATATCCTTCATCCATTTTTTCCTCTAACTTTGTGGAGTATCTTACACTGATCTCAGCATTATTCCCAAATGGATATTTTTCTCAGATAATTACATTTTTCACATCCGGGGAGACTTGGTTAGGGAAAGGATCAAATTTAGTTATTTCTAATTTTTTATCAATGGGAGAGCACATACACACATTCTTTACCTTTTTTATCAAGTAAAGAGTTATGAAGACTTGTTTACATAGTGTAAAGACCCTTTTTTTATTTAGAAGTGTGAATAATAAAGACGATGCTTCAAGGGGAAGCTATATGCGGGAAATATGACATAAAATATGAAATCCACATGGTATAAAATATGAAAGTAACCTGGAATATATATTTCAGTACACTTGGAAGATTATCATATAATTTAAAAGTGGACTATGTTTTGGTAATCGAATTTATCATCCCATCTATTTCAATAAATCATGTGAACCAAATAACGATAAATCATTGGCTATGTGGTGACAAACTAACAGATAATTATGACATCTATCTAGGTAGAGATACACGGAAAACATCTAGTATAGTAGTTAGCGGATTATCATGGAAGAATCATAGTGGGACCATGTGTGGAATATATTTTAAGTAAAATTTTTGGTAATGGTCATCCATGTAAAATTGTGTGTTAATGTCAGGGATGGGTGTGAAGTGATGTGTACAGAAATCCTTGGTAAATTATATATTGATAAAGTAGCTTTATGAAAAGAAATGTCCATCGGTTTATTCTTTATGAATAAGTAAAATAGTGGGTTCTTGTGTGTGGTGTTTTTCCATGTATGCTTGACATAAATTATAGTTTACTAAAGATGAAATATTAAATAAGTGTATGTCATCTATTCCTTTTTAATTATGAAAAGATGATAGGGTATGTATCATGGTATAAGGAATGAACAAATGGAACTATACTATTGGACCTTTGGATTATATCCTTATCACATTAATGATAATATTTTTTCCCACATGTCTATAAATAATGTAAATTTGGTAGAGTATGAACTCATCCTTTTGGAGAGGAATCCCTATTCCATTATCTCTCAATAAGATTCTCTCTTTCTAATATATCAATGTGTTATTTATGTTCTACATTATATCTATATAGGACCATAACCCAAAGGACACTTCTTTTATAATGCGTTTTCCTTCCTTTCATGCACATAACATTATTTATGGTCATACCTTATTCATGTTTGTATCTCTAGTATCATAAGAATAGTTAATTCATAAAATTCATGTCGTCCCACTAAAGGAATAATCCCCAAAATGGCCCTCCGATAAATCTTATTCATGGTTAATAGAGAGTATTCTCTGCATTTTCCTCATATAGTGGATCCTACACATTATAAATCTGGAGACTAAAAACCTATCTAGTTATTATTTCCTTCTGATTTATCTATGAGTGGTGTTGAGGGTGTGTTGGGTTATAGGTAAAGGGTCAATGTTGTTATTTCTATCCACACAGTGACTATGAGAGTTATGATTAATGAAGATATTACCCTTTATACTTCATTTTTATCCCTAGTGAGTGGATAAAGTTATCATTGTTGAATTCATGATAAGTGTTGTTTTAGACATTACCTGGATCTTCTAGGTGATCATCTAAGTCAAGGTCAGTTGTGTAGGTCATGTAAGCCTTAGAAAAGTCCCATATAATCCTATTCATACCCAGTTAATTCATATTAATCACTCTTTGGGTTTTAAATTTTTGAAATCATATCCTTTTCTATTCTATTACTTTGAATTTCCACCAAATAGGTATCAGATGTTCCCAAATGGTGTATCATTTCAAGAAGTTGGAAGAACATCTAACCATAGAAAATAAGTTCCATAAACCATATTACAGTTTTCATTATTCTCCAAAAATATTATAGTTATGGATGTAATACCTTTATAAGGGTTATTATATATAGGAAAAAATACCTATTATAATTCCTCCTCTCTTAAGCATATATCATAGCTTTGGTAGGCCATCTGGTCTTCCCTCTTTTTTGAAACTTAATAACACACTCTATCCTGGTAAAAATATAATAGAATAAATTGAAAAAACTAAATTTACATGATATTTTTTAAAATATAATAAGAATAATGATTCAAATACTTTTAGAGTTGTCATATATTTTAAAAGGGAGAGTGATGGGATTCACTCGTCTTTGTTACGGGGAAGCTATAATTTCCCCCATTCTTCACACGTGTAGATTCCTACCTATCATGCTAATACATTCCCTTATCAACACTTTATATAGATGGTATCAAAATTATTTTAAAGTAACTATTCATATCACTCTTAATACAGGCATAGTTTTCATCATGCTCTATCTAGATGATAAAATTTCTTTGGAAGATCTACACATTGTGGAAAATTTTCAAGTCCAACGATAGATCATTGGATATCTAGTAAGTGAAGATTCTTATATTGGTACTCTAGATCATTAAATTTCATTTAGAGTCTACAACCATATTCTGGATCAAAAAATTTCCAAAAATATAGAAGAATAAATATATCTTAAATTCAAAGAAAACCATAACAAAATATCCACAAATATTCCAAATGAAATTCAATAGAATGAGTTTTGGAATATTCTTCCAAATGCATGGGTTTACCACCATGAGAATTCAAGAGAGTAAAATCATCCAATTTAGTCATAAAATTTTATTTTTTAGAGAAAAATTATGGAATCATGAAATCACTTTTTAGAAATACTCTAATACCACTCCATTATCCTTTTCAATGATTAATATAACTATATATCATTTGGAGACTATATATATGTTTGAACCTAACATCTCGATAAATTCATTTTCTAGAGATCATAAGCCTATCTAACACTTTAAATGTGGTGACCATGCCTCCTTAAATCTTTTCACTTGTTTGGATTGTCGAAAATTTGATATTAATGATGATGATCTAAAAAATACAAATAAAGTACATCTCAAAAGATACTCAAAGAAATATTTGAAGGTGGAGATCATATTTTTTTATTATTCTTAGAGTACCATAGATAATAAAATTTTATTCTTTTGTTCTATATTATGGAAAAGATCTTATCTCCCCTCCAAAGATAAATGTAAACCAACTGATCGAATTTTTTGGATAGTAGTTTGAGAAGGAAGATCAATCCCACCTATGGAATAGCAAAATATCAACAACTAAGAAATCTAATTGATCTACCAAAACACTTTCTTTGGATTAAGTAACTATGAAATATAAACCGGATAATTTCATGGTATAGAATACTTGATTTCATGGAATTATAGATAACCAAGTGATTTTTTTCAAAGGTATGAATTCATGCTCAACTGATTCTAATCACCTTAGAGAGGAACTGAAATGACATATTATGGCTATTTATCGTGAATTGGTTCTTCTAACCCATTAAAAAAATAAATAAATAATCCTTATATTTATTAAAGAGAATATAAACATAAGCACCTTAAGTTTAAACTTCATTCTATCTAGAACCATTCTAAAGGTATTTTATATTACAAACACTTTTTCCATTCCCAAATCATTCCCAATTATTCCCATCCTTTACATACCATCTTGTCTAATGGACAAAATCATTTTCATAGTTCTTTTTCACTTCCGTAAAATGATTATTTCTCTCAACCAAATCACAACCTTGATAAAGGTAAATCACCAATATATACCAAGTAATGATCTTATCTCACTTGAGAGATCCCAATATCACCATCTCTACCACTATATCATGAAATTTCTATAAGTCTATCACACCCAAGGATACATGACCCCATTTCTGAATTTCTCATTAACAATTTACTTCTATTTATAAGACATATGAAAATTTAAAATAAATTTATATATGTATGGGTACGTGTTGCTTGTTTAGGAGATGAAGAATTTTTCATTATTGATCTCATGCATGAAAGTGACATTTATTTAAAAATGGTTAATCCTACTAAATAAATGATAAAGGATATATGGAATCCAATTCCTAAAATGTCTACTAAAAATTAAATTAAGACATTAATGTCTTATCTATTTAATACAGAACATGTGAGGAACCAATGATGACTATATATAAGGAAGAAGTTAATTAAACTTATGAGTCTAATTATCCACCACTAATAATCCCTTTCATATGTCAAAATATCGTGATAGATTCAGTTCTTGTTCCATTGGATATCATATAAAAAATATGAGGTCTTATTTATAAAATTCCACATGAAATTATGGGAATTCATAAGCATCATCATAACCATGGATATTTTTGATCATAACAGTTGGCTTATATCTGCAGGTATGGTTTCTGTATCTGGACATTCTTGGGAGTACATGTACACCATTCATTTTTTAACCTCAATATTCTCTGAATAAAAAGTATCCTATATTAATTCCTCTTGGAGGAAGTTTTCTTGTACTAAAAAAAAGTTTCTCTTGAACATTAAATTTTCATAGTTTTTGACAAAATCAACCTTTTTCAAGAACAATTTTCTACCTATTATAATGAGAATACCACTAACATCCAGGGATAGTTCTCACACTTTTAGGACTAGCATTTCTAGAATAAGTCTCTACATTTTGAATCATTTATAACTCCATTAACCTAAGTGGATAACTTTAGCATCTTTAGTACCCCATAAAAGTTTCATAACTTCCAAGATGAACATGTACAAGAAAATAATTGTGATTCTTGGTTTTAACCAGTCTGAGACATCAACAAAAGACATCTACTTAAATAACTTTTAGATATATTCCTACACAACAGTACTAATATCAACAATATTTTATCATGGATAATCATTCAATAGTATCTCCACTATAATTCCAATAATATTCAGGAGTTCTTGTATCCTTCCTATACAAAGTTGGTAGAAGAATCTCTTGATGACTTCATACTCTAGTGAAAATGGGATCCAAATAATCCAAACTATTTGATTTAGCACATCCATCAAATCAAATAATCATATTCATTTCATAAATTATGGCCTAGTTATAAATATCGACTATGTAATGATTCAGATTATAACATCAATTGAGGGTAGGTAAGATACTCTTTTTTTGGTCAGGTTGGATGAGTTTATATGTGAAACATATGTGCATAATAATTTTATTCTGTGTGAATAACATATTTATGTATTTTAAATTTTAATTAGAGGGGAGAACATACACATTTGAACCACCTTTTTTGGTTAGGGGGAGAGTTTTACAGACCCATGAACATATTTTTTAGATCTTATATCCTAACAAGTGTGCCCCTTCAGGATGGAGTTAAGACTATTAAATGTGAAGAACAAATAGGGTGATTCTTAGGGACAGTTTTTGTGAGACCCATGGTAGTAAATCAAGAATACATATGGTATCTATGTGATATTATATGTGGAAGTTTATCAGAAAAGCTGATGGTGGACTTAGTGGATGAAACCCAATGGAGTATTGCATCCATATTGATAAATAATGTGGACTAGATAATAGTAAATAATGGTCTATGTGGAATACATCTAAAGGAGCATTGTGATGTCTATATAGGTTGGTTGATGTGATAGTCATATACCCTAGTAGTCATTAGAGCATCATGGTGGTATCCTTGTGGTACCATGCATAGAATCTCTTTTATATATATTTTTTGATAAGGTCATTCTTGTAAAAGTGTGTGTTAGGGTTAGGTGCATGTGTTTTGTTTTATGTCGATAAATCCATGATTATATATCTTTTGATAAAACTACTTTATAAAAATTAGTGTCCATTCATATAGTCTTGATTACTATGAAATGTAGTTGGTCTACTTGTGTGGGGGTTTATAATTTAATATTAAAATAATTTATATTTCACTAAATTTGATTTATTATAAAAGTATCGACAATCAATTATTTTGAATTTATGTTAAGTGGATAGTTTCCACATCATGGGATAAGGAATGAATGCATGGAAATATTTCAGTGGACCTTAGTATTGTAATCTTATTACCATAGTTTTATCATCATCATAGTTACAATTTTTATTCAAAGGAACACGAATACAAAACAATACAAGGAACGCCAAGGCTTAAGGAGGCTAGAAATAATGAAGACCGAGGGCATCCCCCGGATCAAGTTCACCCCCTCAGGTTTAATATGAGAAACATGGTAAATACATTAGAACTAGATACCTGGGGTCACTATAGAAGCCAAGTGGTCTTCCACCTTATTCCCCTCCCTCCATGTGTGAGTGACTTGAGTATTACTGTTGAGGAGAGATATGAATTTTTGGATTGTGTAAATAATGGACTAGGGTATAATACCAGTTCCACGCAAGGCATCACAGATTATTAGAGAGTATGACTCCACATTTGAGATGATAAGCTCCCATTTCGTACATAAGGTGATTCCCAAAAGAATAGCCTGTAGCGAGTTACCGTCACCATATTGTACCATGAACGCTACATGCACGCTGACTTTGGAGTCCCGGGCCACTCCTCTACCATGCATATCGCCAAATACACAGGACCCATCTATATTCAGGTTGAGGACAAAACCAGGAGGATTCTATCTCACCCAAGTACCCTGCTGATGAAATCCCACCTATTGGGCAGGAACATGAAGCGCATACATCCTGCTCAGTGAGGGCGAGTCTGACCAGTAGCTCTCAATCCTGCACAGATCAAGCAGGAGGCATCTCGTGCGGGAGATGATGCTGATACTCGTGGAAAATAATCCCTTATACCTGGTCTGGTTCCTTGAATTCTATATCCCCCAGCACCCTGCACTGAAAATACAGGTGCGCTTTGAGCTCTCTTTCACAGCTCCAGCTGCCCCCTGAAACCAACCCTCCAGGAAGTCGCCGATGATAGCCGTTGTGGGAAGATATCCAGTAAAGAGCCCGAAGAAGGCCCAAACCTTCCTATCCCACTCCCCTTCAAAGAAAATGTGTTCGATACCCTCATCCCTTATTATCTCATAGAAATTACCACCATAAGCCATAATAATCCCGAGACTTTGGATATTATCATCAGTTGGAAGGGCCTGGTGCTGAAGACGCCATGTTAAGAAGTTATACTTAGTCGGAATCTTCTTGCACCAAACCTGACCAAACCAACCCCCTAGATTCCCCTGGGTAGGTCTAAGTCTGTGAAAATATTTCACATTAAAATGGTCTGAGGTGGAGGGAGTGAATACACATTGATCTGGGACTAAGCTCAAGGTGATGGAATCGAAATTCTCACGTTGGTTTGCATCCAGAATTTCTCTGAAGAACTGAGGGAACTGACTCACCTCCCTGAAAGAGAGCATATGAGCTAGACAGCTCAGATATCCAAGGAATCTTCCCATCCAATTGTGATGCCAGAAAAATACATTTCCCTCCCTAATGATCCACTTCGAGGAATTGAGTAAGCTAGGAATATTGCTACACACCGAAGTCCAAAGCGGGGACTCCCTCCCTCAAGAAGACTAAACATTGGCCCCGTAATGGAGATCCATCATCCTTCCCCACAAATTTTGCTCTTCAATCACCTCACATTCCAGCTTCTCATGCATGTAAAAGATAGTGCACTCAAGTATTTTGATATTGATCCCTCCCTCCTCGAAAGGACGAGCCATCTTCCCCCAGGAGACCCAATGCTGCTTCCCCTGTGACGCTGCATCCACTATGAACCAGGCCAAGAGTTTTTCAATGGATCTAACGACTCCCTTAGGCACATTGGTAGCTGATAGAGCATGCAAGGAAATGGATGATAGGACACTATTCACGAGGGTAATCTGACCTCCAAATGATAAAAATTCATTCTTATAATTAAGAATGCGGCATGTAATCTTTCCCACCACTCGTTAAAAATATCTAATGCACATTTGTCCCAGAGAAACTAGGGTACCAAGATATTCCATCAGAAATGAAGCACGGCTCATACCCTGGATACAACCAAAATCATCTACCCTGCTCAGATTACATGTGTCTGCCACGTAGAAGCCACTCTTTTCTTTGTTCATTTGTTGGCCACTCCAGTGGAAGTACTCCTCAAGGATCGGGATCATGCCTTGCATGGAATTATTTCTCGCATTAATTAATATAAGGGTATCATCTGAAAATATCAAATGAGATATGGGTGGGAGCCTTAGCCTCCTATGGTAAGGAAGAACATCCCCTCTTACAAGCCCGCTGTCAATCAGCCTTCTCAAGGAGTCCTGCATGAGAATGAAAATGCTCTTTGATAATGGATCACCTTGCTTGAGACCTCTAACCATCTTGAAGAAACCATGCGTATGACCCAGAAAGAACACTGCCATCCAAATCGAGCTGAAACACCTGAACATGATATCACAAGACCAACTAGAGAATCCCATATTCTGTAATACCTTGTTGATGAAGCCCCATTTGATACTATCATATTCCTTGTTCATATCAAGATTGATGGCCAAATTGGAACCTCGGGATTTGAAGTAGAGGTCTCTTAACATCTACTGTTCCATCGCTATGGCACCCTGAATGGAGCGGTCTCTCAAAAAACTGTGTTGTTCCTTGGACATCCAACAATCCAGATTCCCAGCCAACCCCCTGCTGATAACACTTTTTTGAATTTTGTAAGTAAAATTACACATACTCACAAGCTGGTAATAAAGAAGGGATGGTGGGTCCTTAGTCTTCAGTAACAGGACTAGAGTCATGGTCGAGGCAATCCTCAAGAGATTCCCCCCTCTGAAGAACACTTTAATGAAGTTGATGATATCCCCCTTCACCACCTCCTAGGAATGACTGTAGAAAGATCTAGGGAATCCATTTGGACCTGCAGTGCTCTCATGATTACGTTTTTCCATTGCTTCTTTGATCTCCTCCTCCTCTAGGACTCCCTCCAACAACTCATTATATTTAGGATAAACAAGAAGTGGTATCCTCTCCCAAAAATATTCACCCCTCATGGGGTACCCTTGAGGCATGTTTGGATTCAGACCCTCAAGAAGGTCCTTGAAATACAAGAAAGCTATGCCCCCGACCACATCTCTGTCATTAGTGAAGGAACCATCCTCAAGGGAAAGATTCAGTTTAACTGTACGCCGCCTCTCCCTAATGTAGGCATGGAAAAAAGTCGTATTCTTATTGCCATCCTTTAGCCATTTAATCCTCAGGTATTCCCTTTCCCTACTCTCCTACGAGAGTAACAAAGCCTCCAGAGATTTCTTCTTTGCCAAGAGCTCTCCAAAGACATCATCATCCCAAACCTCCGCAATGCTAGACTCAAGACGGTCAACTTCCTTTTTGATCTCATCCAACTCCTGGTCCAAGGGCGGGATACCACTGGCCCAAGACTGCATAACCTGTTTAAGCCCCCTTAACTTCCCATTCAGAGCTACCCAAAAAATTCCCCTGGATCGGAGCCTCCCATCTTTCTCCCACTAATTGGTGATAACCCGGAACACCGGACCAATGCCTCAAATATCGGAAACCCAACTGTGGTGCCCCACCCCTTTTCAGGGTCAATAAGAGGGGAGAGTGGTCAGAGAGGATAAGAGTCAAGTGAACAACCCTCGCCTCCGTGAATATAGACACCTCATAAACATTAGCCAAACATCGGTCAAGCCTTCTCCAACAACGGTCGTTGCCCCTTCGATTGTAGCACCAGGTGAAAGGATCCCCTGAATGCCCCCAGTCCAATAGCCCTTTCCCTGCCATAAAGTGCCCGAAGACCCTGCTAGCCTACCTTGGGATGTCTCCTCTCCCCTTCCACTCCACTTTATCCGCTACAACATTAAAGTATCCACCCAAAATCAATGGTTGATCCCCTGGATCAACCCCATTCAAGTCACTCCAAAGGTACTCCCTCCTCTGTGAACCATAGCTGCCATAAATGAAAGAGACAAAAATGTAGGATCTGTCATAGTACACCCTCGTCGTGATATGATGATCCTGAGCTTGAATCAAATCCAGTGAAACCTCTCTATGCCATAATATCCATATATACCTATCGACCAGATCCACCTGCAATGAAGCATGCATCTTTACTTTGTGAGAAAATTCATCGATCCTAGAAGAATTCTTCTTGTGTTCTATTATCGCAACCACTTCAACCGTATGTTTCCTAACCTCTGAGGCAATGATGTCTGATTTGACCTTAACCCCAACCCCTTGGGAATTCCAGATAAATAAAGTATTCATAGAAACCGAGGATGCCTAGATTTGACCCCAGGAGACTTGGTCACTTTTGAGAGGGAAACAGCACTATCTCTATCCTATAGCTTCCTCAAAGAATATCTCATGCTAACACACAAACCTTTTTCCATAGGAATGTTAGTAGAGTATGGAATATTAGGAGAGCACATGGACACCTTCCCATGCACCGCCTGACTAGGATAACTGGCCATAGAAACCTCCTGCAGAAGATTCCTTACGACACAGAGAAAGGGAACCACCAGCACTGCCTAGGAACCTTCCCTCCGGGGGGTCCCCAACTGCCCGAGGAACTACTAAAATGTTTTCCTCTCTACAGGAGCCCTGCACCCTAGACCCGTAATAATTATCCTTCCCTTGAAAACCATCCTCCGGACCAAGCACCACCGAAGAATACTTAACTCCACCCTGGTAGGCACCAAACCAAACAAGCGATGGGCCCCGAGGCAAAAACCACTGCAACTCTGGGACAACCTTTATCAGAGAGATCAACCCTTCACTAGATACGATCTCCTGGGAGAAAGTACTAGGCCAGGGCGGTGAGTCCAGGGGAGCCGCACAGACGTCGTACGAAACAGATAGAACGGGACCCAACTCTGGGGAGCTCTCAATAGAATGGGGAGCCAGCCCGTCGCCTGCACAAACCATCAAGGGGGGAAAGAAAACACCAGAGGAGACACTCATAATGATATAATCAAACTGTGAAGGCTTAGGCCTGAATTCCACATCCATAGAGAGAGATGCGCTCCCAGGTTTGAGACCGCAGGAACCAGAAGTCCGCGCCCCGGGACGCTGCTTCCTACAGCACTGCTCCAAATGACCCTGTAATGAACAATCTGCACAGAACCGAGGGTACACAAGGTAACCAATGACCTGAAGCCAATCAACCTTTCCCTACACCATCAAGTACAAACTCTCCAGGAGAGTAAGGGATAGATCCATAATGAAGAAGATGTGGGGAACCATCAATTCCACTCCTTTGCGGGTACGTGCTTCCGCACATAGAATGCCTCCCATCCCATCTCCAATTGCATTGAGAAAAGAGAGGTTATGAAATGGGAGCAGTAGACCAGGAAATCTTACCTATTCTACTGCCTGAGAGTCCTCCCTCATATGATGCGCCTCCATCGACCATCTAAATAGATTGAAGTGCCACCTCCCGAAGGCCTCAGGTGCATTAAACCAAGCCTAAATGAAGTCTACCTCATAATCCAACACCAAGAAGAAGGAACGCCAGTGAAACACCAAAACCCAAGCCTCCGCCTATAGCCCCCAAGAACCCAAGTATCGCTTGAAAGCATAGAGTGGGGGTTTTGCTGCCTCGAAACGCTCTACCGGGGACCATTTGAGCCCTGAAACCGCTTGGTTGAACACCGACAATAGGGCCGACAGCACAAACCACGACCCATCCCACACCACCGAGTGAAAAAATTGATTGATATCCAGAAAGAATAGATCTGATTCCCTAGATCCTGGTCCACACAGAACATCCTTAAAAGACCTCACCGGGTGACACTGGGGGGAGAAGGGGGAGGCGACCCCCAACGGGCAGAAAAACCCACTACCGGAGACCCCACCCATGATAATATAGGGATTATTATATTTTTTAGAAAATATTCAGATCTAGACTATGATTCTGGATTCTAAATTCCATTTGGTGATGCATATTAGCAGTATAGGTGTATTCACATTGAGGAACTCAAATGATATGAAGTTAAATAAGAAAATTATCAAACATATGTGGATATTACAAAGTATGGATATAGTATGTATAGATCATGATAAAGACCATTTCATCATTAGGAGAGATCTAAATAAATTCAATGTAGGAATTATTATACTATCTATATTTTGTTTTGAGAAGTTCTAGTATTTCCATGATAAGGAGGCCATTACACCCATGAAGAGTGAGGGAAATTCTAAATTCCCCATAATGAAGAAAATTTAATCACATCACTCTTCATTTTGTAACATATGATGCCTCTAGAAGTAGAGAAATCTATTTATATACTTTTATTGTTGGAACAAACCATTTCTTCAAATAAATTTCTCCAATTTGTTCTTTGGGTGTTTTAATAGAATGTATAGTCTAATTAAGTTTTTCAAAAGTCATAAGATGATAAGGCCTTTTAAATCTATGATATGTGTTTAATTGGGGAAGTCTTGTAATAAGGGTTCTTTTCTCCTAGATATAATCAAACATATAAAGGACTTACATCCCCAAATATATATTTTTGTTAGAATAATTAAAATTAGAATGAGGTTTACGGAATTTATTTTCCATGGTGATATATTCTTCCTACCTATAAAACTACACACTATTTGGGAACCTCTAATATTTATTTAGTGGAAATGGAATATAATATAATGGGAAGGGATAAGATTTCACATAAGACAAACCCAAAGAGTGATGAAGAGGAATGAATTTTGTATATAAAGGATCTAATGTGACTTTTTAGGGATTAGAAAACCCACAAAACTAAACTTAACTTTGACTATCACACTGCATCTTCAGTAAATTTCTAACCAAATGCCTATAATGGCTTCAAAATTAAAAACTTTATCCACTCATAGGGACTATGTATAAAGGATAAAATTTTAGATACTTAGTACTCATAGCTCTCTTAGTAACTATGTAGATGAAAATTGAGACATTAACCCCAAACATAGAACCCAAAACACCATCACAAATGGTTACTGATAAATCAGACGGAAATCATAACTAGAGAAGGTTTTAGTATCATGATTTCATAGTTGGAGGATCCTCAAGGTAAGAAAACTATAGATCATACTGCCCATCAAATTTGGATTATATATTTTAGAGGTATATTATGTGGATTATTCCTTCAGTGGGAAGACACAAATTTTATGTTTTAACCATGCCTATGATACTAGGAATACAACCATATCGGTGGTACATCTATGAATAAGGTTATGTGCATGAATAGAAGGAAATCGTACTATGGAAGAAGAGAAATATGAGTTACGGGACTATCTGTAAGTAAGGAAGAACATGAAGAACCTGGAGAGGTACTAGAAAGAGAGAATTATATTAAGAGATAAGGGTAGAATTATTCCTCCCCCAAAAGTTTTTAGTTCATTCTCTACACAAATTACATTATTTATAGTCATGTGTGGAAAACTCTTACATCTAAGGAGATAATATCATAATCCTATGGTCCAATGGAAAATTTCCATGTGTCCCTTCTATATACCTTAGTTTAGACCCTATTCATCTCACATAAATCCAAAGGAAATGATGGTGTCCACTACTTTTATAAAGAAACATTAGTAAAAGATAAATTATGCCAAGATTATATGAAACATCACTATACATGAAAAACCTCTTATTTTATTAGGCATCATGAATACCATGGTTTAATTTTTTTTGTTGTAAATATGTTTTATAAAAAATATATAGCCCACCATTGGTGGTGGCATGGTTTTTGTTAGGTAGGGTGAAGGGAAATTCACAGGTACAAGTCCTTATGACCACATTTTTACTATAGTTTTTTTCCTTGAATTGTGTTCAATAATGGTAGATTTAATTAATATAATCAAATATACATTTTCAAGGATGGGTCAACACACCATTGCATACCTGTCTCAGACACTAAAAAAACACTTTTATTAGGATGTTTAGGACTATAAAATTTAAATAATGGAGATTCTAGGTATGATCCCATCAAGATGCTACCATGATTCTTCATCGTCAACTTTTCTAGATGACCACCACATTGCTCTGCTTGGATAGACATCATGATTATCCATGAGATGGTCACCACATAGCCCATGCTTTACCATCATCCAGTCTACATGATTTACTAAAATGAATACAATACACTATTATAATGCCTCAATTTATTATATCTTAAACTTCTCTAGTATACTTCAACCTATATCACTGAATTTCTACCACATGGATTCCATATCTTATTCTATGAATCCTGCATGTAGCTTCCCCAAGATGCACCTTATTATTTCTTTATGATGTATAATCATAACACTATCATGATGGGAACACTTTTCATGCCATAGTGTCTGCATAATATGTACTAGGGTTTAGATAACTCTACCCCAAATAAAAAATGGTAATTCACATGTGTATGTCCTCTCCCTTGATAAAAAAGGAAAAGACCATAACTGTGTTCCTCCAATAATTATTATTATTTTCTCTAGTAATATAATTATATCCTTAAAATATCCTTATATGTTCTTTGTGTTCTTCCTTCAATAGATATTTTCCCATAAACCATAGGTCCCTTCTTCCACAGTACATTGTGATTCCGTTCTTGCACATAAATTCCTTCATGTTTTTACCTCATGTATGGTTGTATCCCTGGTATTTGAGGCATAGCTACAACCTAAACCTCATGTATTCCAACTAAAGGAATAATATATCTACTTTCCATCTAATATCTCATACCATTAGTTAATGGAGAGTATGAATTGTGTTTACATCACCCTAAGAAGCCTATGCATCATTTATCTTGAGACTAAAACCTTATCTAGTATTGATTCCTATTTGATTTCTCTGTGAGAGTTTTTAGGGTGTTTTGGGTTCTAAGTTGGGGGGTTAATTCCATTATTTACATTTGTGTGGTGACTATGTTAGTTACATGTACAGAAGATACAACCTTTAGTCCTTTTTTCTATCCCATCTAAGTGGATAATGTTTTCATCATTGATACTATGGTAGGTGTTTCATTGAACATTACCTAAATATGTAGGGTGATTATCCAAGTCAAGGATACTATTTTAGACCATGTAAGCCATATAAAATTCCCATGGGAGCCTTTTCATACCAAATTCATTCCACATTATCACCCTTTGGGTTAGTCTATTGTAAAATATTATCCTTTCCCATTCCATTCCTTTCATTTTCCACCAAAGATATGTCAGAGGTTTTGAAATAGAGTGTGGTTTCTAGAAGTGGTTGGGACTCTATAACTCTATGGAAAATCATTAATCTTTTATTAATTCTCATTTTTTCATAATAAATAATCTATTGATTATTCCTATATTTTTAATTCTTTGAAACAATCTACTATTAATTTCTCCTCATGATATTTTTTTCATTATATGGACTATGATTTCCCAGATCATGTTTATAATCATTACCTACATTATTATAAAAAATACTTATAAAATAGTTTTAGAAGAGAGACATACTCATACTCATTGTATTTCATA
This sequence comes from Viscum album, assembly GCA_963277665.1. Taxonomy (NCBI): domain Eukaryota; kingdom Viridiplantae; phylum Streptophyta; class Magnoliopsida; order Santalales; family Viscaceae; genus Viscum; species Viscum album. The sequence goes on from OY728163.1 coordinate 1,659,459,035, forward strand.
TGATCTAAGTTTTACTCCCCTATATCCATATCCTATATATTTTATGTCTTATTCATTTAAAAAAATATAACTAAAAATGATGAACATGAGTTTGTCCTGATGGATCATATTAATGATGTCTATCAGAAGATGAATATAGTATTAAAACATAATACACCTGATAATTATTAGGTACATGGGTTGATGGTGACAGGAAAAAAGTTATAGGAAGAACTTCCCTCTCTCCAACAATGTGATAAGAAAATCCAGACTCATAATTAGTCTTGGAAGGAGTCTAAAGACATTGTTTTTCACTAGAAAATTAAAGGCCAATCTATTTCCAAAAAAATGTATGCATTATATCTTATTGAATTATAATCTCCCATAAAAACAACTCTACAATAAAATTGAAACCTTCAATCATGATCTTGAATGTCTCAAAGTTGAGATACAATCTATAAAAAAACCAACCTCAAAAAGAGCTAACTAAAATCCCTCTTGCATCTACCCCAACCCATTTTCAATAATCAACTACCTTATCCACCAAAAAAACTTATTTCATCATTTTAAAAAACTAGATAAAATTTATAATTAGGATCCATATAAATAAAAAAAGCTTCACCCTATAAATATTTTATCACATTTAACGTAGAAAAATTATTTTTTACTTTCTCCGCCATCAAATTAAACTTTCTCTTAGAAATAGCGCATGATGATGAATCTATCAGTGAATACCTTCTTTATAAATCCCATATATACATGGAAAAATAGGTTATTACTAAATATCCTTCTATGTTCCAATAGAATAAAATTTTTTATATAAATAATATCTTTAAAGAAATAACAAATGATAATGTAGGTGAGTTCTATATAGATGGCTCTATCAGCGAGCCTAAGGTTGGTAAACCAAAATATTACCATTAAAAGTAATTTTCTACCAGCAAACAAACTGTTGATCCTTGTATTAATCTATATTCTTATCACATACCTCTATATAAATTTTTGGAAAAACATTTAGATGCATGCATAGAGTACTTCTGAGCTACTGCATATGAACACAACAGTTTCCTTGGTGATTACTAAATTTATCACAACTCTCCATGGATGACTATGGTTATGGAATATTTCACATAGAGAATACATGAAATTTTAAATGAAGGATCTCCCCTCCATTTATATATTTATAATAAATACCCATAATGAGTTTCTTTTAGATTGGGGTTATCACACTGTCCAAATATGTGGGGAATACGTAGCCATGAAGTGCTTCTAATTTAATCAAAAAGATCTTCGGCAGCACTGTGACCAAATTTATAAGAGGTAATATGATTTTGGGGGAATTGATGATGTTATTAATAAGAAAATATTCCTTAACTCTTTTCTTGACTCTCTTCAATCTAAAATAGTGGTTCTCCTAAAATCCAAACCCATCTAGTTTTATAATTCCTCTCTTGGTGAATTGTATGTATATTCTCTCTCGGGTACGAAGGAGCTCTATAATTAATAATAATTCCTAAAGTAGATTAAAGAATAAAAAAAACTCATATAATGTTCTTGTGATCCTCTAAATATCAAGATCATATGTGGGAAATATCCTTCATGTAATTTCCATGCTAAAGAAAAGTACTCATCATGTAAGCATGAACCGTACTCCTCTACAAAAAAATTACTTATGTTGAAATATTTTTTAAGAAAATAATTATTGTGGATAAATAAATAAACCAAATTTTATACATTTGTCTAAAAGGTCCATTTATACAATGGGTGTCCTAATACAATGTATTATATAAATATCATTAAGAAACTAGAAAAAATTGAGACCCTTTAAGATAATGATGTTGTGCATCTATCCTCCCAAGAACATTAGACATCGACTAATAGTTTTACCCTTAGTTGAAGAATGTTTGGTTGAGGATGATCTGAAAGAAACCTAAATTATCATCATGTTAACCCAATAAGAGGATATGTCGTACAACATTATAGATCTCACATAGGAGATTCACAATGAGATCCTTGAGAAAAATAAAGCGAGATTCATTCCAAAAAAACATCTTTGAACCAAAAAATTATTATATTAGATGGTATTCCCTTACCCAAATACCAATCAAGGGTCTTCCTATTTTCCCCTCTCATCCTCATATCTATTTATTCCAAGTTACTAAGGAGTTATACTAATGTTTTATAGAATAATACTTTGTTTTCCTTACTACCCTAGCCACATTTCCCTTCATTGGCATCACTTTTTACCTAAGAATATTTTTCAAGAATTATATACATGATTACAACATAATGATTAGTCAAATACTTTCGGGTAGCTTTTTAAGTTCGAAGATGAAAAATTGGGCTATGAAGTCTTACTAAGTGAAAGGATAATAAAATATTCTATATTGATTATTGAAAATGCATTGATCATATTTATGATTGATCCCAAAGTTTGAACCATTAGAGATAACCAATTGGTTACCAACTGTTGAACTTCAAGACTTATAGGACTATGTAAAGATCCATATCAAGTGATAGCCTTTATCCAACAAGTCCTCCAATTATGAGAAGTATCTGAGACTGATACAAACTCTAATCCAAAATGGATCTTTCACTCAAACCATTACATTTGTAAAATCATAGTAGATAATGATCATTTTCACAAATCCTACTCTATACAACTGTAACAGCTAGTCCAGAATTTACTTGACCAATACCAATGGGACCTAAATCCTAAAGATCACCCTAATAATCATCTTAGTCTCTTTGGATATCCGTATACATGTCCTTTTTATGAACAATGATCAGACTATTATTCATATAGTTAGTGATATAACCCTTTTTGGTCAGGGGCATAAGTCATATGAGAAACTTATATGCATCACCTTTTTGGTCATATGGAGAAACACATTTATGTGTGTTCCCCTTTTTATCAAGGGGAGAGAACATCCAATTTTGATTTACATTTTTTATTAGGGGAGAGTTTTAAAACCCCATGTACATATTTTGTGGTCCGTCTAGTGTGAAAAGTATTCCCCGCCATGATAGAGTTATGATTATGTAGTGTGAAGAATAAAGAAGGTTATTCTCAAGGATGATACATGCATAACACATAGTGGGAGATCTAAATACTATATGGAATCCATCTATCAGTACACATGGAAGATTATATAAGAATAAAAAGGTGTAGTAAATGGTTTTAATATAATTGAGAATCTTTTCCATGTTAATAAATCATGTTGACTAGCTAATGGTAAAGAACATACTATGTGGGATATATCATATAGATCATCATGACATCTATATAAATAGAGTGACATTGTATTCAACTAGCAGAGAAGTCAGTGGACCATCATGGTGGCATCTTAGTGATACCATGCTTGGACTATCTTTTATTTAAAATAAATTTACATCCTTGTAAAAGTGTGTATTAGTGTCACAGATTGGTTTGAAATGGTTTTTTAATAAATCCTTGATAAATTAGCTTTTATTACATCTAATTTACCAAAATCAATGGCCAGAAATGTATTCTTTGTTCCTAAGAAACTTATTGGGTTTTTTGTGGTGGTTTATCTTTTAATCATGAGATAAGGTTGATTTTAATAAATTTGATTTATTAAAGAAGTTTCCACCATTGGTTCCTTTGACTAGAAGTAAAGTATATAGGGTCTACATCAATGGATATAGAAGGGACACATGTAACTCTTCCACCACCACTAGGATTACAACCATATCAACTTAACTGTAAGATTTTTCCCTACATGGGTATAAAAAATATACTCTGAGAAGAGGGTGACATGATCCTTTGGAAGAGGAATCCTTACACCCTTATCTCTTAATAAAATTATCTCTTTCTAATATCTCTATGTGTTCTTCATTTTCTTATTTCCATATAAATAGGCCAAAAACACATAGGTATCTTCCTTCATATTATATTTTACATCCATTTTTCAATATAACACCCTTCACATTTTACCTCTTATGTAGTCGTATCCCTCCTATGACAGAAAGGACCAATAGGATATAGGATTATCTAGAAGGAAGGAATAACATGAATAACACAAAGAGATATTATAAATATATAGATTTATTAATAGATAAGTCTAGAAGGATTACGATCCCAAAGGTTGAGTTCATCCTCTACCAAGAGTACAATATTTATAGTCATGTTGGGTCGACTCTTACAACTAAGGCAGTAGGTTTGAATCCTAAGGTCCATTGGAATAGTTTCAGGTGTCACTTCCTTATCCCTTCACGTGAACCTTATATACATTATTTAAATACAAAGGATCCTATGGTGGATACTACTTTAAAAATTCATATTTAGTTAAAGATAATTTGTGTCAAGATTACAAGACATGTCACCACACACACAGACCCTCTATGTTGCTTAGGCACCAACCACACACTAGGGGTTCATTTTTTTTATTAAATACTTTTATTAGAAGATACTTTATCAAGTCTTACTCGACACACCACCACACACCAATTTATAACACTAACACACACTTTTACATGGATGTCTATGAACACTGATTTTACATAAAATAGATTCTATACATGTTCTCATTGGTATTCCACCATGATTATTCACTAACTACACCACTAGACTCCATACACATAACTCCACTTGTCTAGATGTCACAATTCTCTATCAAATGGTCACCACATATACTATTATTTACCATTACTAGGTCAAAATTCATTATTTACAAGGACGTGATGTCATGTTTTATTTCCACCATATATCCCACTATCATCTTCTCTAATAATCTTCCATGTGTACCACCTAATAGATACCTTGTATCCTCTGAATTTAATACCACGTCTCTTTCACATATCTTCCCCCAATAAGAAAATTATTTTATTATTCACACTCCATAATCAAAACACTATTGTGGTGGGAAAAACTTTTCATGCAAGATGGTCCACAGAATATGTACATGGGTTTGTAAAAATATCCCCATGATCAAAAAAGGTAAAGAACAAGTGTATGTGATCTCCCCTGATCAAAAAACCCAAAATAAAAAAATCTTCCCCTTGAACAAACATTTGATGTACTTATTTTTTTCATAAGACCCATTTACTCTTAACCAAAAAGCTGTTAGTTGTATAACCAGTAAATCTAATCATCTGAGGAAAAATTGTAAGAGAGATCCTGAAGCTGATGATCTTTATCAGTGGGTTTCTTTCATCAAGTTAAAACATTATGATGCAGTATTAGATTTCCTAGATATAATCCTCAAGAAAAGTAATATCTTTATTCCATGTGGCGCGATTAGTATCAAAAAGCTAGTATAGGATTTTAGTAGGATCAAGAGGATTAATTCCTCACATAATAGCCTTTTCTATATAATTTTAATTTTTCATTTTTTTTCTTGATGATATAGAAATATTGAATAGAAGAGAACTATCATCTTGAAACTGTCTAAGAACCACCTTCCCAAACGTTTATTTTCTATCATTTGAGAATACAGTGAGGACATAGTTAATGTTTCTTTTATTTATTTATGGAGAGTTTGGTAAAAAGTGATACTTCCATTCTTTTAATGTTTTTAAATGGATAATAAATTTCTAAAACTATAGATGTATTTTCTATACTCGGTTATTCTAATAATGGGATATGTAGTGAAGGAGTGGTCCTCATTCAGTGATTATTCCAATTGTATTCAAATTTTAAAAGTGATGTAAAACAAGGAATGATTCTTTTTTAAAATTAAATAAATAATCTGAATGGAAAAAATTAATTATAGAGAAGGGTTATATTGGGTGTAATGGAAGTACAAGAAGTGGTCCAACTTTGATATAACATTTTTTGGAAGTATATTTATTAATATTCTATTATCTTTTGATATATTTTGGCAATATGAACTTCATATAAGATTTTTTCCTAAGAACAAAGTGGTAATTATAGAAGTCCAAGGGTGAAAATTATCAGAAAGGATGCTAAAATAATTATTTTTTATATTTATAGAAAGTCAAGTAAGAAATTAGTTTTTCACTTGATATATTGAGTTACGGTTGAGGTACTTAATTTTTTATAAACTATATCATTTGAGGAAAGGTTTATATATCTATTTCAATAAAAATATCTATCCTTATGAGATGAATTTGGAAATTTTAAATAAATCTTTCTATGGCCAAGATTTCTTTCTATATTGAATGGTATTGAAGTTATATATGTTTAAAAGCACGAATTTTATAATAATAAATCTAAATTTTCCCTTTTAATCTTATTTTAAGAGGACATCTCCCCAATAGAGATCACATAAAACTATTTACAAGATTATTTTACTGAATCCCAAAATTTTCAATGGTGGAAAATATTTTAAAAGTGCTTTAAAATGTTCTATGACTTTGTGAACATTGTATTATAAGGAGGGGATTTTTTATTCAGCTTTTAACACCCTAAGATTTTATTTTTTTGTATCTTATTAAATAAATTCAATTCATTTGATAGATTACATTTCACACATTATCGAGCTAAAACGAACAATGATATACTATTTGATATAGTAATTTGACCATTAGAAATAGTAATGTGAGCATTAAGAATAGTAATTTGATAAATAGAATAGAAACCTCACCTATGAATGTATAAATAAAATTTAGGAATCTTTTAAATGAAATTAATATATAATTAGATAATATTATAAGTAAATAAATGTTTTAAAATTGATAACTTCAGTGTTTGTATTTTTTTAAAACCTAAATATTTATTTACATTTTTACAATTAATATAATGATTTAATGGAATTTTTTTTCATAAAATATATTCATAAATAAATAATTTTTTTCTTATGATTTTAATATAATTTTATGAGGCCTTAATTAATTTTTCAAAGTTTCATAAAATTAGTTATAATTTTAAAATCGGTATTTTTCAAATAAATGATGATTTTAGTTAAAAATTAAATTTATCATCTTTTGAAAAATAGTTTTATAAAATGGTGATTATTTTGGAATTATACATGTTGAAAAATAGTAAGAGTTAATTTTTGGTATTTTTCTAAAATAGTTTAATTTTTTATGAATAGTGAAATACAGTAATTTAAAGTATATATACATTATAAGTTAAATACACTATTTAATTATTCATTTATGATGTAAGCACCATAATATTTAATTATACTTCTCTATTTACTATTTTTTTATAGGAATAAAAACTAATCATATTCTTGAGACAAAATAATAAACTAATGAACGTAATGATCTAAAAACACCATGCTCCTCCACTATAAATACCGCAACTCACCACCTCTTATCCTCACATAATATAAGCCTTGGATCATGTAAAATTTCATCCCAATTAATCAAAAAACAATCTTCCCAAAGTTATGGTATTTCTAGTCTCACCAAAATACCAAACCCAAGTCTGTTAAGAAGGTTATCAAGGATAACAATTCAATAGGTAAAATCCTTAATCCTTCCCTTTCATTTTCTTTTATTTTCTTTTCTTTTTTTATCCTTCCATAACCAAACCTTATAAAAGATTAATGATAACTATAGTATATTATATATAATATAATTACATTATTTCAATGTAATATCCATCATCAAACCCCTTCTCCTTTATTTTTTTTCTAAAGAACAAAACATCATCTGTGAGGTGCTGATTCACCACCTTTGTGGACAATGATTTTTTTTCCTAATAAAACCTTCAATATTGGTCATAAAACCATTATAAATGTTTAATAATATTGTAAAATGTATATTAAATATCATTTATTATTATTTAACCATCATATATACATAATATTAATTAATAAAACAAAACTATTTTGTGAAAAAAAAATCCCCCAAAATAAACAAACATGAATCTTTAACATTTTATCTAATGAGTCATTCTCATATATAGAAAAAAAGATATATCAAGAAAATTAGACTTATTTATTTCAATTAATAACATATAGTTTCAATTTTGGATAACTATTCCAATTTTACATGATCTTCCATACATGTATACAAGTAAACAAATCGTGAAAACCAAGGAAACAAACACTCTTAAATAACAAAATTTAATCTTATAACTCATAAAAAAGGACATAAATGAACTTAATAAAATTATAAAAAAGAAAATAAATGTTGAAAAAAAACTTAATTAAATTATTAATGAATAAAATTTCATTATCTGGACATTAAGTGCAGGTGCAGAACATTGTCAGACATATGGTAAGGGATTCTCCACGAACATCCATTTTTCATTCAAGTTTCACTTTTTCTCTATTTAAAAAAATTTAATTCTTAATTAATCTTATTTACTCCCACTAAATCATATTTTTATGTTCAAAAAATATAAACCTAGCTCAATTATTCTTTCTTTTATGGGGAAATACTTGTTTTATAAATATACATTTTCAGTTCCCCCTAATAAGCAAGCCTGGTTAAAGGGAACTTCTCTATTTACTAACCATTTTCAAGTACTGCCCAAAACATGTTTTTATGCTACCAATAATTTTATAAAATTACTCATTTTATTTTTAGAAATGACCTTTTTTCCCATCGGGTTTTATAGAAATAGTTATGCCTTTTCCGTTATAAATTCTCTTTAATATTTTCCTTTAAACCGTACAAAAGAGGCTCATTTATAAAGATTCTTAAACACTATTTTTACATGATTTAAATTCAGTTGGACTTAATTTATTATTATCTATTACTATTTTTCCTTATTAATGTTCAATTATGTCTTAAATCCATTCTTTCATGGACACAATTATGATAATCCCTTTGGATATGCCCTGTTCACCACCTATTCATTATGGGTTGTGTATGCACACTTTACTTTTATTTGTGAACACCATTCAATGAATATTTCATTAAATATCCATATTTTATGTTTCATGGATATTATTATTTCATTATTAATGTACCATTTTTTTCTTTTGGAGTTTTCTTTGAATGTTGTTTTAATTAGAGAAATACTAATGAATCTGTAAGATCTACTCAATACAGATATTTTGATCAGTCATATTGTTAATGAATTGAATATATATATGAAGAATGATTTTTAATTTTTATTATAGTTGGGGAATGATTATAGATATCCCTTAAATGTATTGATAGGACTCTAGATACAAATGTCTTGGTAATAAACCCTTCATGTTTGTTTCCAAGAAAAATAGATGGATTTTTACCCATGGACCTAAACAATATTAACTGTATAATGCTTTATGTTCCAGATACAGGACATCCAATGATTAATAATTTTATTCATTAAGTATTTAGTTATTACTTTCATTGATATTTTCACTATGAAAGAATCTATAAATTTATTTATATTTTCAGTTTATTGTTGGCATGTGTTTTTCAGTTATTTACATTGCCATTATGATTATGCCTTGGTGAAATTGATGAACTTATTATTGATTAATGTAATGCTTACTAAGTTTTTGAACTCACCCTTTCATTTTTTCCTTCCCCAGGTAATGAAGATAAAATATTTTAATAAGTATCAAGGAATAATTTTGTCTTCCTTGGTTATTTTCTTTGTTTAATTACCAATGTAAAAAAGAAATCATGTATGTATCTAGTTCTTTGATAATATTAAACTGATTGATCCATGGTTATTTGATCACTTGTATTTTTTGAATTTTAATAAAATAACCAATGACATTGGTCTATTAAGGTTGGGGTTTTTACAGTTTGTATCAAATAATGTTTAGTAGAAACCTTGTGAAATTGATGTTTGGTAAACATGAGAATTTTAATAATTCCTTATAGTAAATGTTTATATCGATACTCATGATGATTATGAGATAACATAGTGTGGTCCATTATTTAGTGATGATGCCTAATTGAAGTAAGGGAAGCAATACCCATAGAAAATTTAGGGATTTCCCCACTAAGTAAGACAATACAGTTAGTGTTGGAGCTGAGGAGAGGATAACATACATAGGTTATGACGAATAACCATACTACACTTATTTTGGATCATTTCATTTTATAGAAGCCCTCATAATTTATTGTTAATACTAACCCAGTGGTAACTAAGCTGTAAATCAATTCTCGTGAAAAGATATTTCTATCATTGGGATGCAATGAAAATGAAAAAATAGTACTATAATTATATTGTATCAAGGGAGATTTTGATCAGTGGTGGTCATTGATCCAAAATACTAAGGAGGAATATAAAATAGAATACATAGAATGGATAAATTTTAAGGAAATATTCTTTGAAAAATATTTCCCTTGTGAGAAAAAAACTAAAATGTAGAGAAAATTTCTAAGCTTAAAAAAAGGGAATAAGAAGGTTTTCAGAGTATGAGGACACCTTCACAAGACTATCCAGGTATGATATTGATCACATAAATTATTTGTAATTCAATATTGATCTTTTCTTTTAAGGTCTTAATCCATGTCTTTGAAGGGAACTAGATTCTCAAATGTTTTCATCATTTGATGAAATAGTATCACATTCCACAAAAATGGAGAAGGAATTTTAAGGATCCTATTTTTTAAAGGGAAATTTAGGGAATAAGAGGTTTTATGATAAAAATAGAAAAGGTGAAGTATAAAATAATAAGATTGGAATGAAAAAATTTCCATTATATAAAAATTGTGGAAAGAATCATCATGGAAAATGCTTGAAAGGCATGGAAGTTTGTTATAAGTTCATAGAAAAGGGTGATCAAGATAATTAATATAAGGGGAATAAAAAAATCAATGATTAAACTATAATGAAATAGGGTATTATTAAAATAAATTTCCCATGAATCATGGGAATCTACCATAGAAGAGTCCAATGGGAGATGCCAAAGCTTAGGTGATCACCACAGCTAAAGTAGAAGTACCCAATGATGTAGAGTCATGTACATTAATCTTATCTTAAAATTTAGACAATGATTTATTTGATTATAAATCATCACACTCTTTTACATCTACCCAATTTTCCAATAAAATGAGATATTTACCTTGTGATTTAATAACGGTGTTGTCGGTCAAAACACCAAAGGGAAGTCTTTTTAAAACAAAAATGTGTCCTTCAATCCCCTCTATTACATATAAATGTGTCTTAGTTTTTGACCTTATCATTGTACCTAGGGTTTAATTTGATATAATCTTTGATGTTGACTATATTTAAAAATATTACATGAAAATTTATTTCAAGAAGAAGAAAATTATGATATGAAAGGAAGATGTAGAATCAATTATCTTTATAGTAGAAACATTATCATCTGATTATTATCTATATACACCTCTAGTAGCTTTACTAAATGAATTTCTTGGGGAAGAATAGAAGACAACATCTAGGGACGAGGAAAATAATTTTCAAAATAATGATGTACTAATTTTTCAAGAATACATTAATGTATTTCCTAAGGAATTACATGGACACCCCCTAAAGCGTGAAGTTGAATTTACCATTGATCTAATCCCTGATTCAATACTAATATCAAAGACTCCATATATAATGGAAACATTGGAATTTGTGGATTTAAAGAAACAACTAGAGGATTTGAGTAATAATGGATTTATTGGCCCTATTGTTTCTCCATGGGGATACCCTATTCTCTTTATTAAGAAGAAAGATGTCTCCTTGAGGTTGTGCATTAACTATAGATAAATCAATGATATTACAATAAAGAAAAAGTTTTGTATGCCTCATATTTATGATTTATTTGATCAACTTCACAGATATCAATATTTTTTGAAGCTTGACCTTCATTCTGTGTATCATAAATTGTGATTAAAGAAGGAAAATATTCAAAAGATAGCTTTTAGGATGAGTTATGGACATTATCAGTTTGTAGTAATACATTTTGTATTGACTAATGCACCCTCTATTTTCATAGATATAATAAATAGAGTATTCAAGGAATATCTTGATGATTTTTTTATAGTATTCATTGATTATATTCTGGTGTATTATAAAATCTATGAAGACCATGATAATCACTTGAAATTTTTTCTGAAGACTCCTAGAAGAAAAGAGTTATATGGGATGTTTATAAAGTGTAAATTATTTCTTTAGAAAATTTATTTTCTTTCTATATTGTCTCTAAGGATGGAATATCAGTTGATTATGTGAAGACAATGGTAATAAAATAATATCTTACACCAATGAACATAACTAAGGCACATGGTTTCATTGGTTTAATAGGTTACTATCAATGTTTTGTTAATAATTTTTTCCTGATTGGATACCCCATTAACCAACCTCACACATAAAGGGATTAAGTTTGAATGGACAAAATAATGTGCATAATGATTTGAGGAATTTAAGATAAGATTGGTTAATAACCCAATTTTGACTATATCATTAGGAAATTATGGGTTTGTGATATATAGTGATGTATCGAATAAAGTATTGGGTTGTGTCCTTATGAAAAATGATAAAGTTATTGCATATGCATTGAGGCTGTTGAAGTCTTGTGAACTAAATTATCCAACTCAGGATCCTGAGTTAGCAACCATAATATTTTCTCTAAAGATATAGAGAAAATATCTCTATGGTGAAAGATGTGTGATATATATGGATCACAAGAGTATGAAATACATCTTTACATAGAAAGAACTCAACATGAGGCAATGTTTATGGCTCTAGTTACTCAAAGACTATTATTTATCAATACATAACCACCCTGGAAAATAAAATAAGGAAGAAAATGCATTATGTAAGAAAATCATGGACATATAATGAAAATGAGGATTGAGAAAGATCTGAAATTCATGTATTTAATAAAGATAGATATGGTAATTGTGAAGGAAGAGGAATCATCACTCCTTTTTCAAATGATTGTGATCTCATCCTTACTAGAGAAGATAAAAAAGCTCTGAATCTGATGATGAGAATTTCTAATAGAAAATTATAGTCATTATAGACAAAGGATTTATGTATTAGGATGGATTTTTGACATTTGAGAATATGTTATGTGTTCGATAAATATGTGAGATAAAAAAAGGACTATTAGATGATTCTCATTGAACAAATTTCTATATACACCCTGGTAGTACCAAGATGTATATAGATCAAAAGGAAAATTTTTTGTGGGATAATATGAAGCAGGAAATTGATGACTATGTGTTAAGGTGCCTAGTTTTTCAACTATTAAACAGTGAGAGACATCATCCGAGAGGATTCATGCAACCTTTACCTATTCTGATGTGTAAGTGGGATGAAATTATGATGTTATTTGTCACATGACTACCAAGGACACCTAGAATGAATGATAAAATTTGTGTTATTGTTGATCTTATTAAAAAATTGGCACATTTTCTTATTATAATAGAAGATTTACCTCTTGAGCGCCTAAAAATTCTCTATATTAATAAAATTTTAAGACTTCATAGTACACCTCTATCAAATATGTCTAATCGGGATCCCCATTTTAAATCAAAATTTTGGAAGGGTCTTCAGAAGGCATTGGATACTGAGTTTCATTTTAAGTACTTCTTATCACCCTCAATCTGATGGAAATTATAAAAGGGCTACTCAAACATTAAAAGATGTAATGATATCATGCTAACTTGACTTTCAAGGTTTGTGGGATCAGTATTTTCATTTTGTGTAGTTTTCCAAAAATAATAGTTTCCATTCTAGTATTCAAATGGATCCATATGAAGCATTATATGGAAAGATATTTCAGACTCCAACTTTTTAAGATAAATTTGGTGAGAGAAAACTTATAGGCCAAAAAGTTATTGAAGAGATAACAAATAAGGTAAAGACTATTTTGGATCATATTAAAGTATCTCAAAGTAGACAAAAGATTTATGATAACAAATGGATAAAGGATTTTGAATTTTATGTGGGAGATCATGTCTTTATGAAAGTATCTCCATGGAAGGGTGTTGTAAGGTTCAATAAGAAAGGGAAATTGAGACCAGGTATATCGAACCATTTGAAATTTTGGAAATAATTTGATTTGTAGCTTACAGATTAGAAATGCAACCACGTCTCTTCAAATTTCATTACGTGTTCCATATATCATTGTTAAATAAGTACATGTCAGAACCAATGCTTGTACCCACCTATGATGAAATAGAACTAGAACATGATTTCCCTTATTGTGAAGAACCTATCAATATTCTTGACACAAGAGTGAAAGTATTTAGAAATCGGATGACTTGACTGGTAAAGGGTCTTTAGAGATACCATAAAATGGAAAAATTCATGTGGGAACATGAGGATGTTTTAAAGAAGAACCACCCACATCTGTTTTGAATGAGTTATTTATGAAAAAAAATAATAATAAAATTTATAAAGGAGGGAAGAATATAATACCCAAATATTTTATGGTACGTATCTTCTTAAATAAATTTAGCTTATTTGATAGCTTATGTTGCACACAAAATCGATATTAAATGAACAATGATATAAAATTTGAAATAGTAATCTGAATATTAGGAATAGTAATGTGACCATTAAGGATACAAATGTGTCCAATAGAATAGTAACCTCACCAATGAAATTATAAATAGAATTTAGGAATCTTATAAATGAAATTTTGATATAAATATATCATAGTATTAGTAAATAAATGTTTCAAAAATGATAAATTTAGTGTTGGTATTTTTGTAAAACATAAACATTTATTTTCAATTTTAAAATTAACATAATTATTTAAAGTAAAATTCATTTTCATAAAAATATTTATAAATTAATATTTTTTTCTTATTATTATAATATAATTTTATGAGGACATAATTAATTTTTCAAAGTGTTGTAAAAGCAGTTATAATTTAAAAATAAGAATTTTTCACAAAAAAATAATTATTTTATTTAAAAATTAAATATATTATATTGATATAATTATTTTCATAAAATAGAGTTCATTTTTTAATTATACAAATCAAAAAATGGTTACGTCGATTTTTTTGTATTTTTTTGAAATAGTTGAATTTTTTATGAATAGTGAAATACAGTAATTTACGGTGTATATACATTATAAGTTAAATATACTACTTCTCTAGTCATTTATAATTTAATCACCATAATCTAGAACCATACTTCTATCTTTACTATATGTATTCATGGGAATCAAAACTATTCACAGTCTTGAGAGAAAATAATAAACTAATGAATAAAATAATAAAAAAACATATCTCTCCTCCACTATAAATATCACCATTCACCACCTCTTATCCTCACACCTTCTAAGCCCTAAATATTATCCAATTTCTTCCCAATTACTCTCCCAAACCTATTCCCAAATATATATTCTTTTTAGTCCACCAAAATATGAAACCTAATTCTCTTATGGAGGCTCTCAAGGAGAAGAATTAAAGTGGTAAAACCCTTAATCCTTCCCTTTCATTTTATTTTATTTTATTTTATTTTATTTTGTTTTATTTTATTTTATTTTATTTTATTTTATTTTATTTTATTTTATTTTCTTATCATTATCTCACCTACCATTATCTAAGTAGAATGATAACTATGTTATCTTATATATACTTGAATTATATTATGTTAATGTAATATCCCTCATCAAACCCCTTCTCCTCTCTTTTTTTTCTAAAAATTAAATCATGGTCTGTGAGTTGCTAATTCACCACCTTTATGGATGATGATTTTTCATTTTTAAATACCCCATAAATTCTGATCATAAAACCATTATAATGGTTGAATAATATTTTAAAATTTATATTACAACTCATAAATTATTTAATAACCAGTATATATACACAATATTAATTAGAAAAACAAAACTAGTTTGTGATAATCAAAAAATCACTAAAATAAACTTACATTCATTGTAATCATTTTATATAATAAATAAACCTAATATCTGAAAAAGGATATATAAGAAAAATTACTCTTCTATATTTCTATTAATAACATATAATTTTAATTTTGGATAACTATTACCATTTTACACGATCTTCCACACATGTATAGTAGTGAACCAATCATGAAAACCAATGAAACGAACACTCCTGAACAAAAAAACCTAATATTATAACTCATAAAAAATTCAATATTTAACTTAATAAAATTATTATAAATAAAAAACATGTTTAATTGGTTTTTAATTAAATTATTAATGAGTTTAATTTTATTATACTAGACATTAAGTGTGAGTTCATAAAACTTTCAAACATAATGTAATGGATTCTCCCCAAACCACCATTTTTCTTTTGGGTCACACTTTTTTTCTCTTTACCCAAATTTAATTGTTAATTATTATAATTTACTCCTCCAATATTTCGTGTGTATGTTCCCCACATATTATCCTATCTCAATTATTCTTTATTTTATGGGGAAATACATTTTTATAAGGATCTATATTCAATTCTGCATGATAAACAAGTACAATTAAATGAAGCTTCAAAATTTATTACCCATTTTTATGTACCATCCATAATATATTTTTAAGATACAAATATTTTTCTAAAATAACAAATTTTATTATAAAAACTATATTTTTTTCATTTCTGGTTTTATACAAACAATTATTCTTTTTTCTATTTTAAAGGATCTTTAATATTTTCCCATAAACTACACTAAAGTGGCTCATTTATAAATTTTCATAAACACTCTATTTACATGTGTTAACTTTAGTTGGAATTAATTTATCATGATCCATTTCTATTTTCCATTATTAATTTCCAAGTCTGGTTTAAATCCATTCATTCATGGAAACCATTATGATATTCCCTTTGGTTATTCCTTATTCACCACATATTCCTTGGGTTTGGTGTATGTATACTTCCCTTTTATTTGTGAACATAATTCATTAATGATTTAATTAAATATCTATATTTCTTATTCATTGATATTATTATTTCATTATTCATGTACCATTTTTACATACAGTGTTTTCATTGAATGTAGTTTTAATTGGATAAATATTGATGAATCTGTATCCTCTACTCAATACGAATATTTTGATAAGTTGTAATGTTCATGAATTGAATCTATGTATTAAGAATTATTTGGAATTTTAGAGATGGGTGGGGACCATTATAGATAGTTCATTGATGCATTGTTGAGTTTCAAGAGACAAAATAGTTCGTCAAAACCCCTTTATGTTTATCTCCAAGAATAATCAGAGGGATTTTTACCCAGCACATGAGCCTCAACCCAGTTGGTGAGGACTCCTTAAGTGCATCCAAGAGACCTAGGATCAAATCTAGGTGGGGGATAATTTCCGGGTTACTGTAGCAGTATTGTAGCAGTACTGTAGCAGATACTATAGCAGGTACTGTAGTGGGAACTATAGCAGGCACTGTTTGGCACTATAGCAGCCAGGAATATGCCCTCATTTGGGTATTCAGGACACCGATTTGGTCCCTGAGTCCTTTATGGTCTTTGAGCCACCCAGGCCTTCGGGTCAGTAAGGCCTTCGGGCCACCTCAAGGCCTTTGGGCCACCTTAAAGTGTAGATGCAAACCAGACAACCTACAAGGAACAAGATTCAGAAGGAGGAGGAGAAATAATATTTCACCATAGAAGAAGCTAAATGGATTGCAAGAATGAGAGGGTATGACACTTTCCATCGGGACAAGGCTGTGCATGCACAGGAAAGCCGAGCCGAACAGTCATGCGAAGGTGGAGAGCTTATTTCACGATGAAGATGTTGGGGAGGAGCAGTTCCAAGTAGTTAGTCTGGGTTGTATGTAATGTTTGAAGCCTATGGGCAATGAATTCCCCTAAGGCCTACGGGCCATGTAATGATTACGCCTATGGGCCTTGTAAGGGTTCCACCTCACCCCTTGAAATGTGGATTATCAATAATCAATAAAAAATGAAGGCCTTTGGGCCATTGGAGGAGGATTTTTACCCACAGACTTAAACCATCTTAATAGTATAATGGTTCATATTTTGGATACATGATGTCTAATGATTAAGAATTTTCTTCATTCAGTATTCAGCTATTACCCTCTATGATATTTTCACTATGAAAAAATCTATGGATGCATTTACATTCACATTTTGTTAATGGCATGTGTTCTTTTGCTATTTACATTTCTATTTTGATTATGACTTATTGAATTTTCATCACTTATTATTGATTCATGTAACCCTTACTGAGTGCTTGATATCACCCATTCCGTTTTTCCGTCCCCATGTTATGAATATGAAATCTTTGAATATATTTTGAGGCATAATTTTCTTTTCCATTATTTTGTTCTATGATTAAGTACCAATGTGATAAGGGATTCATTTATGTATCTTGTTCATCAAGACTACTAAACTGGTTGATCATTGGTGATTTGATCCCTTGTATCCATTATATTGTAATAAAATAACCACCACCTATGTACTAATAGGTTCATGGTTGTTACATAGCTGAGTATATTTAATACTATGATATCTTGAAAGATCGTGGATAAATCGATACATTTAGTTGAAAATCACAAATAATTATTAGATCTATTTAAATAACAATTCTTGGTCTATGAAATCATCAAGATAGAAGGAAATATGGGGTTAATAGTCATACTAACATTGTGAGACATGCATAAAAAGAAATTCAATTTCTATCTATCTGGTCAGAATCTTCTTCTTAGAGATCATAATTTCATTTTTTTGGATGATGTTATTGATTTTTTTTAGTATAATATAATGTGAGTCAATATCATTATAGAATAGTAGAATATTTTCAATTTAGGACAATGTATTATCCATAATTAGATCAAATATTTTTTACATTTCCCTTTGGAACAAAAAAGGGGGAATATTTTGTCCAAATGTTACCTCTTTCCAGTTGTATTAATATCCTGGTAGACAAAATATTGTATTTTCCATGCCCTCTACATTAACTCATAATTGAAAAACCCACTACCTTGAGATTAAATTTTGAGAATATATATGCTTCAGGTATATTTTGAAAAAACATATATCTTATTCACAAAGGAAACTTGTTATCTTATTGAAAGTGGTGAAGATAATGGTAGTTGATTAATAGTTAGAGCTTACCTTTGACTTGTTTTGATCTCCAATTAACAAAAAATTCTTCACAAGCCCACTGATATTTTTTCACTTCAATAAGGAATTGTTCTTGAAGCTCAGTAACCTCTTTTAGATCATTCTAAATAAGATCATTATTTATACATTTATATATTTCCTTTTTTGTATTGACATATTCATTATTTTTTAAAGTGAATATAATGAACAGACTAGAATTATTCTATAATGGAAGGTCCTATATTTTGAGAAAATATATATGCAATTTGGCACAAGATAGTGTAATAATGTTTTTCTTAAGTGATCCTAGAGCATCAGCGGGATAAAGGTATGGGATCCTTATCTAGGGTAGGATATGGTTTCCATACATAAAAAAATTTCTTCTAGATGAAACCTTCTTTAAGGTGTGGAGTATATCTAAACTAAATAAGATTTTCTTTCGATGGTAAGTCATATCAATGAAAACACTTCTTTATGAAATATACAATGAAAATATGAATACGAATATGCATAATTATCACTATTATTGGAAAAAAATCCCCATTTACATATTTTAATGGTTTATAACATGGTTCCCCGATATTGATGGGGAGGATTTTTTGCTTCAAGGTTATTTAAGAAGATCCTATGTTAAAGAAAGTGACAACTAGAATTGTATTATCACATTTTATAAGATATAAATCAATCCTTATTAATGGGAGTGGCATAGATTTAACTTCATAATTCTCCTTAAAATATTCTTCAATTTCTAGTTTTGGATATATAAATGTTTTTTGTGATGTCTCTTTTGATATTTCATCAACGGGTTATAACTCATGCTTCATATCTTTATCAGGTAAAAAAGGATTAAGTGAAGGATAAAAATATAACTTATAATATATAGATTCATCAATCATTGGATCTATGCTAGAGATGTAAGAAATATTGGATGTGTCACATGCCTTATCAATATATTTTAGTGAATCTAGTGGATCAAAAGGCCTTATTTTCATGAAGCATAATTAATCATCACGTACAATAGGTGTAACATTATTGATATTGTTTAATGGTTTCCTCAATTTCTTTACTTCACTCATGACTTCTCCATCTCATCGATCATTGATAAAATATTCTAGGTAAGATTCACATCTTAATATTTCTTGAAATATTTATTCTTATGAAAGAGAAGACCCTCGGTGTCTATCCTTCATCCAGAGTAATCATTGTTAGATAGAGGATGATTATATGGGTAATATAGGTAAATTGTGAAAAATACAATGAATACTGGTGTGAGGAGGAAATAGAAGGAAGTTTCACTAGAAGAGATATGAAAAGGGTATAATAAGAATAATTTTCTATCATGGTAAGAAGATCCCTCTCACTTTTAACGACCACACACCTTCAAGGAACCTTTGAAATCTATTTTGTGGAAATAGAAAGGAATGGATTAAAAAAAGATAGTATTTCACAATATTGTAACCCATAGATTGATGAAGAGGAATTAAATAGGTATATAAAGGCTCATATGGTAATTGTATAGGTCTTACATGACCTAAAAAACAAATCTTGAATTGGAGGATCTCTATGTAGCTTCAAGTAATGTCTAACAAAATTCCTACCATGGATTTAAGAATGATAAGTTTATCCACTCACATTGTCTATACATAAAGAAACAAGGGCTATCTTTTTAGCACTGAAATATCTCATGGTTGCTGAGCATATGGAAATAATGGAATTAACCCTATTTAAGAACCCAAAACACCCTCAACATTTCTCATAGATAAAAAAAGGAAATTATAACCAGATAGGGTTTTAGTCTCAATATTTTTAGTGTGAAGGTACCTTAGGATGAGTAACCATAGATCATATTATCCATAAACCATGGATAAGTGATATAATAGGGCCATCAAATTAATTATTCCTTTAGTGGGAATTCATGAGGTTTATGTTATAACCATGCCTTAGATACTTGGGACACATTCACATAGGAGCTCAACCATGAAGAAGGCAATGTTCACATAAAAAATGAAAAAGTTCTATGTAGGAAGTTACATATGCATTATGGGGCCTATCTAGATGGAATGAAGAACATGAATAATGAAAAGAGGTTTTATAATGATAAAATTTTATTAATAGATAAAGGAACAAGGATTCATCTTCTTAAGGTTGAGCTCATTCTCTACCTAAAATATATGATTTATAGTCTCATAGGGATAACTCTTATAGATAAGGTGATAATATTACAATCCTAATGGCCAATGAAATAGTGTTATTTGTTCCTTCTTTATCCCTTTATGTGGACCTTATCTACTTTACTTAAATCTAAAGGAACTGATGGAGGCAACTTCTTTAATAAAGAATATTTAATAAAATCTACATTATATCATACTTACCAGACAAGCCACCACACACATGAACCTATTACATTTCTTAAGCATTAAAAATACATTGATTGTGGTTTATTTTGAAAATGAAACTTTATTGAAAGCTAATTTATCAAGGATTACTCGACATGGAACCACACACCTTTCCTTAACACTAACACACACTTTTATAAGAATGGTCAAGTCAATAAATTTTACATAAAATAGATTCCATGAATATTCCCATAGGGATTATTCAATGATGCTTTGCTAATTTCCTTGTTAGATGGATTCCACATCACTCTGATCGGATAGAAATCATTATGATTTACCAAATGGTAACTGCATATACAATGATTTACCATTAACTAGTCCACATGATTTATTGACATAGACATGATGCTATAATAGATTTCCATCATGTATTCCACTTTCAAATTCTATAATAAGATTCCATATATTCTACTAGATGGTTATCACATGGCCTCTAGATATTTTACCACATTTCCTTCACAAAACTTCCCCAAGAATAACATCATTTTATTCTTAATTCTATATAATCAAACCTCTATAATAATGGGACACACTTTCCATGCTATAAGGTCCAAAAAATATATACATATATCTTTATAACTCTAGTATACACCCATATAAGGGTAAAATCATGAAGGAGGTTAGGTACTCTAAAGGAAAGAAAATGTACTCTAGAAGAAGAGAAATTTGGGTTATATGCCTATATAGATGGAAGGGAAAACAAATAAATATATTTTAAAGAGAGAATTGTATTAAGAGATATGGATAGAAATATTCCTCTCCCAAAGTTTGAGTTCATCATTTTTTCGAAGTACATTATTTATAGCCATGGAGGGATAACTCATTAAGTTAAGGCAAAAAAGTTACAATCCTAAGTACCAATGGAAAAGTTTCATGTGATTCTTCCTTCACCCTTTATGTAGACCAAATATACGTTACTTAAAACTAAAGGAACTGACGATGGAAACTAATTTCAAAAATCAAATTTAATAAAATACACTTTTTTCAAGATTTCATGAAATGCCACAACACATGAAGATCCACTATGTTGCTTTGGTATGAAGCATAAATTAGTGGTTATTACTTTTGATAAAGAAACATTATGAAAAGACACTTTATCAAGGATTCCTTCAAATATCATCACAATCCTATCCCTCATATTAACCCATAATTTTACTAGGATGATTACAACCACAAAATTAATATAAAATATATTCCATTAATGGTTTTACTGGTATTCCACCAGGATGCTCCAATAAATACTCCCCTATATGGCTGCTACATCACATCACATGGATAGATGTTACAATGATCCATTTGATGGTTTCCACATATCCCATTCTTTGAAATTAGATATTTCACAATATTTATTTACTTTGATATGATGCCATGTTATATTTTCATCACATAGTCTGCATTCAACTTCTTCAATAAGCTTCCATGTGTTCAGATTGATGGCTTCCATGGAGATTCCAAATTGTTTTCCCACATTCCTTGCATTTAGATTCCTAGAGAAGATATTTATTTATTCTTCACACTATATAATGATAACTCTATCATGATATGGAACAATTTTTATGATATAGGGTCCACACACTATATACATGGGTCTTCATAACTCTCTCTGATAGAAAAAGATGAAGCAAATGTGTATGTGATATCCCCAAATCAAAAGGTAAAAACACATCAATGTGTTCCTACCCCTGATCAAAAATGTGATGCGCATATGTTTCACATATGACCTCATTGCCCTTTACTATAAGGGATTAGATTTCAAAAAATAAGAACCATAGTCTGACCTATGTTCATAACAGGGATAGGTATAAGGATATCTAAACTCGTTTAGATATCAAGTACGGTGATCTATATGATCAAGGTCCATTAGTATTAGTTAGGAAAATTATTCACTACTTTTTATATTCATTCAGAATAGGATTCCAGAAAATGGTCACTTTCCCCCGAGATGTTCCAAATGTAATGATAAAAGAAAATTACCAATTTAGTAAAAGATATGGGATCATCCTAAGATACTTTTCAGAGTTAGAACACATGATGGATGAAGGCTATCTCTGGGTCTGGGTCTTTATATATTCCCATAAGTCTTGAAGTGTAATTTTTGGTAACCAAACGCTTGTCTCCAATGGTGAGAACATAACGATCAATATTTAATATGAGTAATGAATCATCGATAATAAGTATTGATTAGTAAATTATCCATTTAATCTATATGAATTCAGACCATAATTTTTCATCCCTAAACATTAAAAACCACCTTTAAATATTTTATTGATCATAATGGTGGAATTATATATATAATTATTTAAAAAGGATACCTTGGAAAAAATACATGATAGTGAAGTGGAATGTATCTATGGAAATAATAAAAAAATGTTTATTCTAAAAGTCATTGGTAGAACTCCCCCAGTAACTTAGAATACCTAGAGATGAGGATAAGAGGGCTTAATAGGAAAACCCCTTATTCATCACTAAGTAAGGCCACATATTCTGGTATATTAATTTATTTCTTAAGGAAGGTTTTTTGGAATGGGTTATTATAGATGTTTCTCAAGGATATCCTTTTACATCTCCAATGAAATATATCTAATGTTGTATAATGGATCATTTTGTTGGGTTGGCATAGAAGGTGTGACGATTTTTGATACATCATCCTTAGATATACATTCTTTAGACAAGGATAAAACTATTTCATTATTTATCTCATCATATATAGAGAAAAAACACTCAAAATCATCATCTTTATGTGTTATAATTTTTGAGAGTTGCTGGATGAGATTTTTGTAAGCCTTCAGATTAGGACACCCTTCGGATAAATGGCCCTTCTGGACACATGTATGTCATCTAGTTGAATTCATTGTCACTATCTATGATTTTATCCAAAAAAAATCCACTTCATTTGTTTTTTCACAAACTAGTAAGGTGTAGACTTATTTGATAAGTACCTTTATTTGGAAAAATTATTGAATAATGGTTCATTACCATTTTTTATCTTTAGTTAAAAAGAATCATTATCATTTTGAAATATTTTTTTATCTTCCTTAATCTACCCTATTAACTTTTTTAATTATAGATATCCACTAAATATGAGAGGGAATATATTTATAATTCTCCAAGAGTGGAATTCCTCAACTATGTGTGTCTAAATCATAGAATCACCACTATTTTAAATTGAAAAGGTTTAGAAAAATAGTTGAGGATTGTTTTCTTGAGGATTTCATCATTAATTCCACCAAAATTTAGTATCACTTAAAAATTTGGTTATGGTTCCACTGAAGATATTTTCTCTTGAATGAGAATAAATTCATGGATAAGTATTCTTCTCAGATTTTATTGGTGAAACGTTTACAATCTTCAATAAACTCTTTATGGATAGTCATGATAATTATATTAATTAAGGGGAGATCATTTATTTGAATTTTAATGTATTCTCTTAGGTAAATCCTCCATAATCACAGTCATCTATGGATACTTCTGATAAATTTAGTAGTCACAGAGGCCATTATTTCCAAGTTCTATAATAACCCACAAGTATATCATTCATGCATATCAAATATTTTTTCCCACTATTCAGAATTAGGGATGTGATCAAAAAAATAAAATAATATTAGGATCACATATTAGCTTGCTAGAAAAAAAAATATTAGGAGGTGAACCTTCTTAGTCATCAACCTCAAGATCACTAGTAGAGTCTACCATATAGACCTCATCAACATTACCATTTATTGTTTCTTTAGGTATATTATTGTTATAATAAATTGGATCCCATTAAAACATAGAAGGATAATTGGTAAGAACCTCCTTATCTTTGTATATATGGAATTGTCAAATAAGGGATTCGGTAATAAGGTCCATCGCCATATGTTGGTATTGGGAGGAATATGATTTTGATGGTTGAGAAGTTAATGATGAATCATTACCTGTTAAATGTAATAAAGGCTTCTTAGGGTTAATCTCATTTTATTTATGTAGATCCTTCTAAAAAATAAAATCTATTTTTTGAAAGAGATCAGAGGAGTTTATGTTTTTTAGGGGCAAGGTAGATGATGGTTGAAAAAGTTTTGGTGCATATATAAGAAATTTTAGACTCAAATATTGGTAAGGATGGGGTTTTTTAGATTTTATATCTGCTTTAAGATACATGATATCATTATGCAAGGTATTAATTTTACTTTAGAGTTATTTTAATGGTAGATTGGTATTATTTGAGATAAAATTATTAAACTTTTAGGACTTTTTTTCCCCTTCAGTTTCCCAGTGTAAAACATGATCTTTAGATTCCTTCTAAAATTGATTATGAGTTTGACCATTCTTCATACATTTCTAAATAGAGAAAAGTTCCTCCTCCATCCTCTTTCTTATCATCATCAACTCATGGTTTTGATAATTTTAAAGTAGATGAAATCATATAAGCATCTAAATCATCTGAGATAAATCATTAATATGTTTTGTCAATATGAAATTTGGTTCATAATTATTATTTTTTATTTTCCTTAAAAGAATAATACATCCAAACAGAAGGATATGGATATGTGGGGAGTGAAACTTGGTCCATATGGAAATTAAGGACGATTATTATGTCTCTCTTATATAAATTTCATTACTAGTAATTTCATATAATTAGGGAGATCATGATTATAAGTATAATCTGGGTACTCATATTACATATATAGAGTAAAATATCATGATAATGAATTAACAATAGAGTGTTCTGAATAATGAATAATATATGAATAATCAGTAGAGTATTTATTAAGAAAAAATGAGTATGTATTAAAATAGTAATGATTTACATTGGATGAGAGATCCCCTGCCACTTTTAGAAACCTCACACTCTTTGGGAACCTCTTATGTCTCTTTCGTGGAAATATAAAAGAATTTAATGGGAATGGATAGATTTTTTTTAATACCACTTTGTTGTGCTTTATTTACAGTCAATGAAATTTTCAATGATTTTCAGGGATTAAGAATAAATATATTGAATAAGTAATTGATGTTTATAAATAATCTTGGTAATTATGATGTATTGATTATTGTTGAAGTATCCAAGATTTAAAATGTAAAGAACATGTTCCCAAGAATGAGCCTATATATCTTGAAAAGTTTTATGTCAACCCTTTTGGGGATTTTTTTGGGTGAGGTTGGAATTAATTATTTATAATTACTTAATATATTGAAGGAAAAACTGATTTAAAGATTTGGATTTCCATAGATATTATCTAAATATCTCTATGGTGAATGAGTTATCACAAGGTTCATCCATGGATCTTTGGATGAAGTTATAAATTAGAAGATTCCATGTGAAATGATCTTAAAGTTTATAAACATCATTATTGGTTCATTAAGATTCAAAAATTTCATCAAGTTTTATTCTCTTGGAATATTGGTTAATCCATTCATGGCTGCACCCATGGTGGAGGGTATTTTGTGAAGTAATTTCCCAACATAGGAAAGTCCATGCTTTAGTGGTGGTCATGGTGAAGTAGGATAAGAGGCTTAGAAGGACATTCCCATTAAAATGGGATATTTTAATGGTATTAGTATATTAATGGTGTTCTTTTATGAAACTTACAAGGAAAAAATTGTCATGGTAGTCCCCTTTGTGATCGTCTAGTGTGTTTGTGTGAAATAGAAATGGCCAAAATGGTCATGGGGAAGTTCATGGTAAGTTTGGTTAATGCATTGAAGATCTATAATACAAGAAGGCCAATATGAGTAGTAAAGCATATTAATTAAGTCATGCATGATATCTTGGTGAATTATTGGTATCTTTGTGTGAAATGGGTAAGCCCACTAGGCATGTGGTGCTTTGTATAGTAAGAAGTGGTCCTAATATATAATTTCAATCCAAAATGGATTGAGGAAGATGACCATGCTTATAGTATACCATGCCATGGTCTAAAAATTTTATTGAGATCCAAAATGGTCAAATCTATGATGACTATGTAGTGGTGGATTCTATTTTAGAGGAAAAATAGATAAATTTTATATAGCACTTTGTGGTGTAAGTTTTTTAGAGATTTTGATTCATTTACAAGTTTTTTTACTAATGTGATTTCATGGATGATATAATGGATATGTAACTTGATATATGAAGTCATTTTTGGTAGAATCACAAGTATATAGAACATCAACATGATCTAATGTCTTGAATTGATGTGGAAGAAGTTATGGCAGTGGTAGAAATAATTTTTAACTTTTGAATTTGAAAATAAAATTCAAACATAATTAAAGATACTATGTAAAGTAGTTTATATAAATATAGTACATTGAAGAAATAATTTTATTTAAGAATATATAATTCCTTTAACATCCAATAAGAAGAATATAGAGTAGATTTTAGTTCAACACTGTAATTCATAAGATATATTCTTTAGTGTCAATAAAAGAAGGAGTTGTCTCTACCATTTCTAAGAGAATAATCATTGTGTTTGTGTGAAAAGTATTAAGGTGATCTGAAACAACATTTAACTGAAATATGTTCATTATGTTGAAGATATTTAATGAAATATAAAGAAATTTGATTCATGAACTTAAGTTGAAGAAGTGGGAAGAAGAGAATATTTGTTGTCAAAAGTCATTGTGTAGGAAGAAGAAGAATAAAGAAGATGAAGAATGAAGTTTTTCTTTTAATAAAGAAAGGAGGTGATAATTATTTTTTGTGAAGAGAATGTTTTTTTTTGAATTTATATTTGTATACAATTGAATCAAATAAATTCATCCATGTTGTTATTCAAGTGAATGTATAATAAGAAGAAAGGAAGTAGTGTATCCACAACAATGTATAATTTCTAAAGAATACCCATTAGTTGTTGTCTCTATAAACTTAAAACTATCAGCATGGAATTATAAACATGCATAGGGGTTCTGTATAGTGTATGATGCACCAAAATTGAGTATAAAGATAAAACCAAGAATAATATTAGGGGAATTAATACCATTCCATGGACTAGCCTTTAATTTTGAAAGATGAACCTTATAAATATTCCGGTCTCTTCTGTGTGTGTGTGTGTTCAGAATTGTAACCTGAAATAATAAATAATGAGATATAAGGAAATAAAATATTAACTAATAATAAAAGTGCTAAATGTAATAATAAGGGGTTCAAAAAAGTGATTATAGGATTCTACCATTAATTCACCCCCCCCCCCACTCTCAGTGTATAACATACCCCAATAAGTCCTCCTTAAGTTGTATCAAAAGGATTATTAACTGATTTTGGATTATCAATTAGTATCAGAGCATCTAGATTCACAACTTATTTGATTATAAAATTGAAATTACTCTATTTGAAGTTTTAAGTTTTCTTCACTATAAGTATTATAAATATAATATTAAGATAAGTTATTTCTATGTCAAAATAGAACTTAGTTTCACTCAATACATTTATGAATAGGATAAATAAAAAAAGAATAATATGAAGAATATTTCACTCTTGTATAATGAGGAATAAGTTTCAAGTACTCTAAAAACAAGATATATCAACCTTGGAAGAAGAATAACTTATTGTTAGATGTGCCACAAATGATACGGAAAAAAATTCTTGCTAAATTGGACTATGAAATCCAAGTGATCCTAAGTTATGTGAAGATTATTATTTAAATTTTTCTCGAAAAGAAGAATCAAGTGGGTGTGATCATACATCAAAAAATTCATCCTTTGATACATTAAAGTATATAATTCAAGTATTACCAAAATAATTAGTTTCTCTATTTTTAGATTTTTTATAGTTATCATGAAGAGATCACTCATCTTTAAGGTTAGATAGGTAACATGGGGAAGGATTTAACAAAAATTTCTCTTAATTTCATTAAGCTCTCAAATATAGTTACTTTTAAAGAAAATGAGTGTGGGAAGATTATGGTAAGATGATCTAAATTTTAAGGGGAGTGGATCAATACAATATGAGATAAGGATGAGTCCATTACAGAGTTTGAGAATAAGATCCATGCATAAGAGTAAAATTTGATGACTAACATCAATGTCAATAATACATAATTTAATATTAAATCTAAAAGGATCAAGGATCTTAAAAATATCTTAAATTAGAAAATCTAAATGCATGATAAAGATTTTTGGAGGAATCTGAATGAATGTGGAGATAGAATTAAATTTTTTGAATATCAAAATAATTCTCTCAATGTGTGATGTATACAATTGGAATTTAAATTGTATAATCATGAAAAGAAACATGTTGAGACTTCACAATCAAAGAAGTATGGATCTTATATCCTAGAAAATTATAAAGAGGATTCTAGTGTCAAAATAACTCTCTTATGTGGCAAATAATATCATGAAATCATTTTATTATCCTTCCAAAGAAATATCAAAGGAAGTGGTATTATCCATATCTCAATGTATTTTTTTAAAATTTATTTTATAATGAGTATAATTTTATAAAAAAATCAATAAAAATAAATATGAGGAGTAATTGATAAAATCTTCTCACCATGACTATGGTAGATAGAAGAATGTTTGAGGAAGATATTTCCCCAAGATCATCCCAATAAGTGGTGGATAAGTCTCAAAAAAAACTTGGTCACAAATATTGAAATTCAATGTAGTAAATTTTTTTGAAGATAAGATCAAGGATTATTGTAAATTAGTGGTGGTCTAATTGGTTTGAGCATTGTTTATTGGATTTTTTTAATAATACTTTGAAATATAAAGATAAAAGGAATCCCATTTCAATGAGTAGAATGTTTTTTAAGATTCAAAAATCACAAACTAATAAAAAAATTAGGTTCAAAAAAATTCTATGTTCTTGATTATATTTGTGATGTTTGTAACAAATGTGGTCACAAAAATGATTAATGTATAGATAAACATATACCAAGATAGAATGGTAATAGATGACCATTAAAGAAATAAGTGTCATCCTTGGGTGTCAATTTAAAGAGGGTTAATAAATAGATTATACCAAATATGTTTCATAAGAATTTTTCATTTAACACAATGAAAATTAGGGATCATATTCAAAATTGGCCCAAGAATATTTCCAAGAGGAGTGATACATCTCAAAATAAGGATGTAAATAAAGTCACTCATGAGAAAATATGTGGAAACACTAAGAAAGATTCTGGTATAACCAAATACATTCTAGTAGTTTTTCTATTTGATTTGGAGAGAGTATAAAAGTTGTAATAAACATAAGAAAATTATAGTGAAAATTAAAATAAAATATTCCATATAAAGAAGATGAATTTCATGAGAGGTTTTCAACAAATCACAACTCGTGTGTCAGAGAAGTACTGTGTGAGAGATACAATAAATCTAGATACATTTACAAAGATGGTTAATTACCTTTCCATCGTAAGAATATCTAAAGTAAATGAAGAATATATAAAAATATGCATATTATTTTATGGATAAAGAAATAATATCCATCTCACACAAAGAAATGGAAGGTGTGATGAGATCCATGCTACCAAAGACCAAATTATATCTGCGAAGTAGATGTATATGCATGGATAATTGATCAACTGGTTTAAGAAAATATCAACCTTTTTATTCACATTGAGGATCAAGAAGAGTCACCTTATTAACTTAAAAATTGTGTATTGTTTTTTCACATAAGATATAAGGAATTTAATGTGATTCATGATCTTAGGGGGAAAACATGAGAAGTAAATTATGTTGTTGATTCTGGACAACAAAGTCGAACAAGTCTCCATCCTTGAATGATTTTTCAATTGGTATTAAATAATATTCTAATGGAGAATCATATTTAATGAAGATAGAGTTGATGTTTTCAAAACGTTACAATAATAATATGAATATTTCATCATGGGATTCTCTATCTATTCTCAAGATGATACATTAAAGTTATCATCTTAGTTGAAGATGTGGAGATCTTAAAATTTGGACAGCCACATGATGAATTACATTTTTGGGTATTATAATCATATAATTATATCTATTTAAGAGATTCATAATTAAGAATATCATGAAGAGTATTTCCTCTGAGGGGGAGACAAGTGTAGAATGATGAATAATATTTTTGAAAATATTATCTCATGAAAATAAAAAAATTCTATAATGTTATAGAAGGTGGTGGAATTGAAAAGGTATGTTATCATAATCTCTTGTTCATGATAATAAAAATAATATTCTAACATCAAGTTGTATAATTTTAATCAATGGAAAAAAATTGAAATTTGAAGAAGTTACAAGGCTATTTTATCATAATATTTTACTTGAAATATTTTAATTTGTGTGTTTAAGTGAGTATAGTAAATTCGAGTTGATGAACTTCTTACAAATGTGTATTATAAAGGTATAAATTGTTTCTATCTTGAATTGTTGGAAATATCATGAAGAAAATTTTTATGTGGTATCATTTATGATTAGTATCATGTTCTATTGATAATGGATAACGTTTTTTATATAAATAAAACCCTCTTGTTTTCTTCACTAAGCATGTACCATGTATTCTTAGAGTGGATTGTTCGATGGAACATTGCTTTAGTATAGAATGAAACCATACCTCTATGGGTTTTTTATTTATCTTATATGAGGGGGAGATAATGTAAAGTGAAAATATTAAATGAAAATAGAGATATAAATGAAGGATGTTTTATTTTCATATATTGACATATCATTATAAGATGATATTGATATTAAATAAAATGAGAGATCCTTTTAAGACCACTTTAGTGTTTTTTATTTATTATAAATGAGGTTTCTAATGAGTTTTTATGATTATCAATGACTGATGAGAAATATGTTAAAGATGTAATTAAAGTTGATAAATATTCATGGAGATTATGATATATTTTTTATTGTAAATTATATAACATTATTTAAGTAGAGAATAAGTCCCCAAGAAAGAGTTTATATATACTAGAAAATTGGATGTAAAAAATTTGAAGATTTTTTATGTTGATCTTGAAGTTAATTCTTTGGAATTACTTGATATATTGAATTCCAAAGTTATTTAATGATTTGGATTTCCATTGAGATGATATAAATACATCTATAATGGAAGAGTTCTCAGAAGGTTTATCCATGGATCTTTGGATGATGTTATAAACCAGAAGATTCCATGTGAAATGATCTTTAAGTTTATAAATTTCATGATTGGTTCATCATGATTCAGGAATTTGATGAAGTGTTAAAGGAACATTAAAGATTGGTGAATACATCCAAGTACAACCCATGGTAGAGGGAATTTGGTGAAGTAATTTCTCGACATGGGAAGGTCATGCCCTAGTGGTGGTCATGGTGAATATAGAGAAGATGAAAATAGTTCCACATCCATTAAAGATGTAATTTTGAGGATTGTGGAAAATTGATGATGGTCCTTTATGAAACAAATAAGTACAAAATGTTCATGGTGGCTCTCGTGTCAATCATCCAGTTTATTTGTCAAATGGCCATGCCAAAAAGGTTGTGGGTATGTCGTAGTTGACGTGGAATACTACATTGAATATATGTAAAAAATAATTTCAATATGGTAAATAAACATCTTTATTAATTTTTATCAGATATATTAGTGAAGTATTGGTCTCTTTATGTTAAATGGTAAATCCCACTACGCTTGTGTTGGTAAGTAATCTGTGTTCATCAAGTTGTGTTTTAAGCCAAAACTAGTAAAGAAATAGGAAAATTCCTATAGTGTACCATGTCATGGTTTATAGGCTATGTAGGTATCCAAAATGGTAAAAATTAGAACTATACAGTGGTGGTTTCCATTTTAGAGGTAGAATAACTTATTTTTTTGTACCATTCCATGGTGTAGGCCATGTCAAAAATTTTGATTCAATTATGAGCGATTTGGATAATATGGATTCTTGGATAATCTATTGGACCTCTAAATTGATCTAGGATATAATTTTTAGTGACATATATAATATCAATAAGTTCATAATTATCCAATTCCAATTGATTGTATTGATGTGGAAGAATTTATGGAAGTAGTTGAAAGAAGTTTCAGCGTTTGACTTTAAAAATTAAATTCAATAATAATGGTGGTTATTGTGAAAAGTTATTTATATACATAAAATATAGTAAATAAATAAAGATAGTGAAGAATAGGTAATTAATTGAATATATGATAAGAATAAGTGATAGTATAGTGTATTTCAACATTGGCATCCATAGGATATACTCTTTAGTATTAGGAAGAGAATGAGTTAAATACTTCTATTTCTAAGAGAATAATGTTTATGTGTGTGCCAAGATTGAAGGTGATATAAAATAGTACATAACTTGAATATTTATTATGTGTTTAAGCAAGTAGAATAAATATTGGGTAAATTAATTCATGTACTAAAGTTAAAGAAGAGGGAAGAAGAGAAACATTGTAGTGAAAATTCATTGCACATGAGGAAGAATAAGAAAGAATATGAAGAAATAAGTATTACCTGTCAGAAATAAATGAAATAATTATTTACTAATATGATGTGAAGGAATTATGTATATTTATATTTTCATAAAATATAATATAAGAAATAATTTCTTGTTGTTATGTATGTGGAATTGGAAGAATAATAAGGGAATAATCATATCAACAACCTTGTAGAAGTTTTGAAGAAGACTATTTTTTTATTTCTTTTAAAAATATGAAACTATTGATATGGAAATATAAACATGAATATGGATTATATTGAGTATTTAATCCACAAAACATGGTTGAAAAGATAAAACTAGACCAATTTTATTCACATGTTTATTCTAGTGGATAATATGATCTCTTTGGAATTCAGGTCATACCAGGGACATGCCTTTTGTTTTGAATGGTGAGCCGTGTAAATCATAATTTCTCTTCTGATTGTGTGTGTTTTTAGTGGTTTTACATGAAATAATAAATACTGATATATATATATATATATAACAATATAATCATCACTTAGTAGTGAAATAGGTTAATGTGAGATGAAGTGATTGAAAAAGGTGATAATATGACACTTAGACTAATTCACCCCTCTCCCCCTTAGAGTATAACATATCCTAATTGTTACTCCTCATATTTAAAAAATTAATAACATAGAGTGTGGTGAATAGGAATGAAAAGTTTTTGAAAAGGCTCTTATAGGACTTTTCTAGGGCTTACATTACAGATAAAACTAACCTTGACATGGATGATCACCCTGCTACTTCAGGTAATGTTTAGCACAATAACTGTCGTAACTTCAAAAAAACCTAATCCACTAATAGGGTATAGAAAAAAAGTATAAAGTGTTATATCAATAGTACTAACATCTCTCATGGTCACCGTTCTAATGGAAATAACAAAATTAACCCTCAACTTAGAACCCAAAACACCCTTAACACCATTCATAGAGAAATTAGACAGAAATCAAAAATAGATAAGTATTTAGCCTCAATATTTCTAATGTGGAGGCTCTACATTGTGAGTAAACCATAAATATTACTCTACATAAACAATTAGTAAGATATATCATAGATCCATCACATATATTATGTCTTCAATGGGAAGGCATGAGGTTTACACTTTAACCATGCCTCCCATACCAATGATAGAATAATCTAGGAGTTACAACTACAAAGGATATTTTATGCATGAACAGGGGGAAATAATACTATATAACAAGTTAACAATTTTTTAGGGTTCTATATTGAAGGAATTAATAACATTAATAACAAAAATATAAATTATAAAGACATATTAGTATTAAGAAAGAAATGAAAAAGGTTTCCTCTCTCAAAAGTTATGTTTATCCTCTACCTAGAGTATATTATTTATAATTATGTGGGGTTGAATGTTATAGTAAATTTGAAGATGTTAAAATCCTAAGTTATAATGGAAGAGTTCAATTTTTTCATTCATTATTTTAACACACTAAAATTTAAATAAAACTATTTTGGATAGCATATACAACACATAACATCATGCCTAAAAAAACCATGAAATGTTTTTATTTAAATATGGATATTATAAACAAGACCTTAAATTGGTGGGCATGAATATGATTAAATAATTTATTAAATATATATACATATATTAATAAATATAAATTTATTGTTAATTTTCTAGTAAATTAGCACTCAATTACTAATTAAGTCATTTTATTATTAAAAAAATATGTTTTTTTTTCAAAATGGATTTTATTTCTTTTTATGAGAAAATATTATAATTAATTTATAGAAAATTTAGAAAATTTATTTTCTTAAATGAAATTATTTTTCTAAATAATAATATTAAAATTATCAATGGGTAAATTTTTTGTATTTTTCTAAAATGATTGATATTCAGTAAATAGTGAAAATTATCAATTTTTCAAATGATGTAATTTCTTTTCATTAAATGAAATATTTTAAAATTAACATTAAACTTTTTACTTGGTATTAAAGTTAAATATCAAATATTTTATTTATAATAATCTAATTAATTTCATTTTTATCATCAATTTTCATGATTTTGGTATAAGTTTATTTTTATCTTAAAAACGTGATTTTCTAAAAAATGTTTTTAAGTACATAAATTTTATCCATTTAATTAATTAAAATAAACCCTAGTAAGGAAGGTATTAAATTAAATTTTTATATTATATATCTATTTATATTAATTAAAATTAATATAATTATTTGTGTTAGTCATAGATTTAATGTAAGATCATCTTTTTCTAGAAAAATATATTTCCTGAAAACCCATTTTTTGACACATTTTGAGAGTTCATTTTTAAATTAAATTCCACCAATTATATTAATTCAATTTGTTAAAATTGATTCGATATTTTTAATAATCATAATTAATATTAGTTAATAATTTTAACATAAATTCATTTCATAATGAATAATAAAGATAGTAACACTTTTTTACCACGGTAAAAGGGTAAATTAGGTTACCCTAGGTTAAAACTAAGTGATAAGGACAAAATTTTTCATCTTAATTATTATCATATAAATTTATTTCAACCCATATAACCTTATTAATGATATTTAATTATTTATTGGACCTATTTCTATGAAAGTGACCTATATAATGTTTTAAGAAAATAATAAGGAAAAATGTAACTCTTTTCCCTTTAAATATCTCTTTTATGTTATCGTAGGGACAAAAAAGTGGTGAAAGAATATTAAATTTAATTTTTAATATAATTAAACTAATTTCATGATGGTAATATATTTTTAATTTTTATTTATTAAATAGTTACCTTAAATTCGTATATAATGTTGACTAAAAACTTGTGGAAATAGAGGAAAAATCAAGGTAAATAATTTTAAAAAACATTAAAAGTAATGTATTTGTGATTAATTATGGATCAGAACGAAATTTATATTTAAAAATGATTTATTATTAATATTTAAGTTGATTATATTCTAAATTCATTACTGTCTTCAATTATTTAAATTCAAATTAAATGAATATTGTCAAAAATCACATTAATGATATTTTATGATAAATAATATTATATCAAGTTATTTAAAAAACCTAAAAAACCTAAATAAGAAAATTAGCATGATATATAGTGTATAATTTCATTCCTTTTCAATTTTTGGTCAAATTTTTAACTTATAAGTAAATATATAACCCTTTTAGTATAAAAAATTAATTACCTCGGCTAATGTTTAAACAAGGTTACTGAGGGTTAAACCAAATGATAAGGATAGGTTTACCAATTAAACATTTATTAATCATATTTTATATAAATATTTTATTCTTTTATTATCCATAATTTTAATCTATTTCCATTTATAATCATTTTTCTTGGTAATGATTTTATCATTTTGTATTATTCTAAGAAATATTCAAGTGGGTTCACTCCCCCAATTATAAAAGGACACCCCATCTCATCTTTTACACACACTTCA
The DNA here is from genome assembly GCA_963277665.1 of Viscum album. Classification (NCBI taxonomy): domain Eukaryota; kingdom Viridiplantae; phylum Streptophyta; class Magnoliopsida; order Santalales; family Viscaceae; genus Viscum; species Viscum album. Next base: position 1,659,496,016 of record OY728163.1, read on the forward strand.
AGATCATTTTGTTTTTGAAAATAATTTCCCAAATACTGCCCTTACATACCTCCACATTTCTTAGAGGCATTGGTTTGATCATAAAACCAACCTAGTGAATCTTTTTGTTTAAACCATAAGAGGTTGTCCAAAGAAGAAGTATAGTTCATAGCAAGTATTTCTGTTCTATTTCTTCTTCCACCTCCTTCAAATATTATTCAACCATGATGATATAATAACATCATCATATTTAATTAACTAATATGTTATTGTGTTAATTTCATGACATATGCTAATATCATCTTCCATCAAATGTGAAATGAAACCACCATTTGTGAGTATAGAAAACTACTTCCATGTGAACAGGTATAATTCATTTTCCTTCTTCACCTCTCATGACTATTTATGGTAATTAATTTAATGTATATATATTATATTCATTAAATATTTATCATTATTCAAAATTAATATATCATATATTTTCTAACCTTTTTCCTTACTAAAAATGATAACGTCATTCATGGGTACATGTGGACTACCACCTCCACAAAGCGATGTGATTCGTTTTCATCACTGCATCATAGGGATGATATATATATAAGTGTATTTAAAGATTAAATATGTTAATTATGATATAATTTTCATTATTTTAATATAAAATAATACTTACCTTATGTTCATAATTATCATTGAAAAATGGGAACATTACTCATGCATACGTATGACCTATTGTCCCCATGATTGTATCATAATTAATTTTTCATAACCATATTTAATGGTTGGTTTTAAAAGTGTAATTGATGTATAAAATTTATAATTATGTAATTATTATTATATATATATGATTTAATAACAACCAAATTTACCAGTCAACCTACCTTAGTTATTTTGGACATGTGAACTAAATATCATCACAATATTTGATGTGGGCTTAATTGATTAAGTAAATAAATATAACAGAATAATAAATAAAATAAAATGAATAATAAACATGAAAAAGTTTTTAATTAAGTAAATAATTAATATAAGTTTATTTTTTAGGAACATAAACTATACACATGATGAGTTGAACTCAAGTTAAGGGATTTTATAACTCAATTTCTTTTCATTAGGTTAGATTAAATTTTCAATGTCTTTGATATGATACGATTATATGTGTAATGACATATTATTATTTTATATTGTATTTCAACTTGTTTTATGTGGATTTATATTTTAAATGAATAATAAATACATTTATTTATTCTCGATTCAATGATACAATCTTTTTAAGGGGAATCTCTAAACTACCATTTTCTTTAGGTTATGACCATTATCTCTCTAAGTCACTTTCTCACTCCCTATATCTTTAAAGATATAGAATAATTATAAATTATATATATATATATTTCTCTCACATATGTAGCTATAATATTTAAAATTCCTTTTATGGAGTAACACATGTCTTATTTTCATTTCCCAAATTCCTTCATTATAAACTTTCTTGTGATTAGAATATGAAGTAAGATTATAAAACCCATTTTCTTTCCATGGGTAATTATTATGTTTATATTTTATAAATGGTTTTCATTTTGGGAAATAAATAATTATGAAAATGTTATAATTGGAATGCCTATATATTTCTCCAATGAATTGGGGGAATCTTTTTTCTCATGAGAACATATGTGTGGGATTAGGGAGCAAATTGTATCCATTATGGGACTTGGTCTACCATGTGATATTATCAAGGTAGTTATCCTTGACCCATGTTTATGTGATGTTTTGTGTTTATTTAACATTTCCTATGTTTTTAATATCTTAAGATACCATTTTCTTTATGTTTTTCATAAATATTATTCCTCGTGATCCATATCTTTTATGATATCATGTTTATGTTTGACTGACATGTTAGGTTTCATAATCATGTTCATTACTTTATTGGAATTTTTAGCACACCCCATTCTTTTATATATTCCTCATGTTATACTATGTAGTTTTAGGAGAGGAAATGGATTTATATCTCAATATAGAATATAAAATAAATATGTTTTAATTTAATTTCAATGTATTGTGAACCTAGTCTTCCAAATACACTAAGCCTCATGATCTTTGGCATGTACTCATTGGATATTTATGTTTAGAAACCATTTAATAATATGTGTAATGGGATTGGGTCACTATAGATGGTATCAGAACAAGGTATAGTTATTTTTGGCATTGTTATTAGATAAATTTGGTAAAAAGACTTGGGATAAGTCTGCATATAGGATAACATCCTTATGTTTTGGTAAAGAATAGATTTTGTGGTTTTCCTAGAAAAATACCCCTGTCTAGTTACTAAAATTGGACAAGGTTTTAGATTTGATTAATATATAGGTAATAACACCAAAAATATTTGTTTGAGTATATCTCAACAATCATTCTGATGTACGGTGAGTGTTCCCTTACGCTCACCTAATTTGACCCTATCACAGGATATTCTTGGATTTATTTGTGTTCTCTCTATGAACCATCATGATGAATTAGAGAATAGAACCTATAAAAACCTAGGATATTCCATATAGATATGTTATAAACCTAAATTATGTTGGGTTTATAAGTATAAATTATATCATAAGTTTGAAGTCATAGATACCTATTTTTAGGTTTTATATGATGGGAGTTTAAGATGATTAAGGATGTTTTTGGGAATATTTATGGGAATAAAAACCTTTGGTTAGTATGTTTTTACTTATTTGATGTATAATTATTTTATATCTTTTAGACATAAGTTTAATGTTATTGATGACCTCTAGGGTTAATTTTATCATTGATATTAGGGTAATAATAGTCAATTAACTTTATTTTACTTTGTGTGAAAAAACATGTTTTATAGAAGACTTCAGTGGATAAAAAATAATTTTATGCTTAATGATATTTTGAGGATGTTCATCATTTTATGGAAATTTTATAGGAATTATATTAATATATTTTTATAAAATGTTCATCCCACATGTCAGATGAAAACTTTTCATATCCATAAAACTTGTAGGGCTTGAACCCACAAGCGAAGGATGACATGGGTGTCACACCTGCCACTGGCTTATGTGATGTCCTGACAAGTATGACATTATTTTTAATTAAATCATTTGGTGTATAAATGTTATGTTCACTTTAGGAAACATATTATATGATCAAATATTTTTAAATATTTTGTATTTTTATGTGACTAATGGTATTTTTTGAAATGATTTCTTGGATCGAGGTATATGTAACACTTGAGGAAAACATGTGACTTAACAAGAAAGATTATTTGGGAAGAACACAATTAAATATTTTGATTTTGATTTTATTTAAGATGTAGGTTTATTTATTTTTTGAATAATCTTAGTTGAACCATTGGAGTAAAGTTTGAAGTAAAATGTATTATTTCTTCATATAAAGGTTTATACATTTTTTGTCATTATCTTACCATATGGTAACCATTTCAATTTTGGTTAATATTTAATGATAGGAGGAATATAATATTATTATTATTTAGATATAATGATCAGTAAAAATTTAATTTTAGTGATTTAGGTACAAAAAATTCATATTGTATATTCATTACATGGAGTAATATATGAACTGTGAATTGATCAAAGAACTACCAAAGGATGAAATTGTGATTATTAAATTGAAACATGTCATGTAAATATATTTCATTATATTGTTAGTCTAGATTGTAAAGTAATTTATAAACTATAGGGAAATTTTCTTTAAATAGATATTTTATCATCTTATAGTCATTTCTAATGAATTGATAGACTTTTCAACCATCGCATATTTATGGTTTTGGGGTCATTAACTTTTTCATGGTCATTCAATTTCTTTTGATCAATGATCTCTTTCACTATCCATCATTATTTGAAAATTAAAATTTTCATTTTTATCGATTTTTTTAGTTCCCGCTATTTTTTTTAATTAGAAACCAAGTTATGTGTTATTATAGATGAAATTTATAATTCCCTTTCGATCTTATCAATATAATGTTTTATTAACCCTTTAAATGATATAGGGTTTTAACAATGTTATTTCCAGATAGAAACCCTTTTATTACTAAAATAAAGTGAAAATTGAGTGGAAGAAATTTATTAAAGGGTAAATAACTTAACACCCTTATATTTCAAAAAAACTAAATTTTATAGCATATATGACATGAAACACTAAGCTTAAATGAACCATTAAATATTATTATTTAAACATATATTTTATAACTTAGTCATTAAATTATTGGGTATGAATAGTATTAATTTATTTATAAAATATATATATATATATATATCCTTCAAAATAAAAATATATTGATAAGTTTTTAGTAAATAATAACTCAATTTTTATTGAATATGTTTTATTCTTTAATAAAATATGTTTTCATTAAGAATTATTTTTATTGTTTTTTAGGAGAAAATATTATAATTAATTTCTTGAAATTTTAGAAAATGAATTCAAAAAAAATTATATATTTTAAAATAATTTTATAAAAATTATGTTGGGGTTAATTTTTAGAATTTTTTTTAATTGATTGGTTTTTAGTGAATAGTCAAAATTGCTGATTTTTCAAATATAGTCATTTCTTGTCATTTAATCAAATAATTTAAAAATACCATAATATTTTTTAATTGTCATTAAATTTACATATAAACCATTTTATTTATAATAATATAATTAATCTCATTTTAATCTTTATTTTTCATGATTTTGGTATATGTTTATTTTTATGCTCAAAAATGTGGTTTTTGAAAAACTATTTTATGTGAATTAAATTTATCCATTTTAATTAATTAAAATAACCTTTATTAAAGAAATATTTAAATGAAATTTATATATTAGATATCTAGTATACTAATTAAAATATATATAATGATTATTACTAGTCATACAGTTAATGTCATGTCATCCTATGATTGAAAAATACATTTCTTGAAAACCCTTTTTTTGAGACATTTTGTGGCTGTATTTTTGAATTAAATTCTTCCAATTATGTGAATTTAATTTTAAAAAAAATATTTTAAATTATTAATTATCATATTTAATATTATTTATTAAGGTTAACTTAAATTTTGGTCATAATTAACTGAAATAATAGTAAAAATTTGTCACTACATTAAAAGGGTAAATCTGGTAAATCTTGGTTAAAAATAAATGATAACACCACCATTTTTCATATTAATTATTATTGTATGAATAAATTTATACCCTTATCACATTATTCTATATAATAAATTATTTATCCTACACTTTTCCATTAATGTGACCTATGTAATAATTTAATCATAGAAAAATACAAAATATCACTCTCTTTCCTTTAAATATTTCTTATATGTACACAGAAATAAAAATTGGCGATAAAAAAATATTAAAGGTTATTTTGAATATAATTAAATTATTTTCATGATTTTAATTTATTTTTAATTTTTATCGATGATATAGTTACCTTGAATTCTTATACAATACTAACACATCATTTGTGAAAAGAGTGGAAACCCCATGGTAAATAACATTAAAAACATTAAAAATAATTTATTTTGAATAATTTTTAGTTCAAAAAAAATTTTATATTCAAAAATAATGTATTATTTATGTTTAAATGGACTATATTCTAAATTCATTTTTATCTTCATGTCTTTAAAGTTAAATTAAATGAAAAGTTTCAAAAATAAATTCAATATTATTTTATGTTAAATAATAATTTATAAAATTATTTAAAAATAATAAAAATAATGAAATAGGAAAATTATAGTAGTAAATAGCCTAAAATTTCATGCATTTTCCATTTATAATCTAATTTTTATCTTATAATTAAAATTATAACTCTTGAAGTTTAAAAAATTAATTATCGTTGTTAAGTTTAAAAAGGATTTATTAAGGTTTATAGAAAACGGAAAGGTTAATTTTTCTAATTAAACTTATATAAATAAACTTTTATATCCATATTTAAACCTTATATTATACCAACTTCTAATCTATGTCCATTTTAAATAATTTTTCTTCTGAATTACTTTATCATCTTTTATTCTTTTAGGAAATTTCTAAGTGGGTTTTATCCCCTGCTTATAAAAGTAAACCCCCTCCCCATTCTTATCCACACTTAAAGTACCTTTTGGTTGAGAAAATAATTTCACAAATCCTTCCCTTAAATCCCTCTATATGTTATAGAGTCCTTAGTTTGATTATAAAACCAACCTAGAGAATATTTTACATTAAACATTATGAAGTTGTCCAGATAAGAGGTATAGTTCTTAATCAAGCATTTTTGTTTCCTTTCTTTTTAAACCTCAATAAAATATTATTCAAACTTATACATAGAAAAATATGTGTGTAAAAATATAATAATATTTTATTATTCTAATTTCATATCCCGCAGTCTTATCCTCTTCCATGAAATGGTAAATTAAACCATCATTCATGTGTTTGGAGGACTACCGCCTAGTGAACCGATATAATTTGTTTTCCATCATCACATCTAATGAATATTTGAAATCATGGATTTAATGTATATATATGATATTAATGAAACATTTAATATTCTATGAAATTAATATATCATATATTTTTTTACATTTCCATTCACTGAAAAATGATTATGTTGTTCGTGTGTACGAGTGGACCACCACCACCTCCACGAAGCGATGTGATTCATTTTCATCCTCAAATCACACTAATGGTATATATATATGTGTATTTAAATAAATAATATGGTATTTAATATATAATTATAATTCATTAAAAATAAAATAATATTTACCTTTTTCAATAATAATAGTTGAAAAATGGAAACATTGCTCAAGTGTACATACATCCTAACATATCCATGATTGTAACATAGTTAATTTTTCATAACCATATTTTATGGCTGGTTTTAAAATTACAATTTATGTAAAAAATAATAATTATTTCATGATTATTAATTTTCATGTGATGGAATAATGACCACTTTTACCATAGGCAGCCTACCGAAGTCATTTTGGACATACAAATTGAATATCGTCAAAACATCTGACGTGTACATAAATAATTACATAAATAAATATAACATGGTAATAAATAAAATATAAGGAATAATAAACATGATATATGTTATTAATAATGTAAATAATAAACATAATTTTATTATTTAGGAACACAATGTACATATGTGATGAGTCGAACATGTCATAAGGTATTTTATAACACATTTTTTTTAATTGGGTTAAATTACTTCTATATTGTCTTTGATATTCTAAGATTATGTGTGTAATGAAATTTGGTTGTTTTATGTTGTATTTAAACTTTTTTTAAGATCCTGGTTTTCATGTAGGTAATTCCTTTTTTGAATTTTGGTTTAAATACCTTAAATTTGGTAATTAAATGTTTACCGAGTACATGAAGGGCCTTGGGGTGATCCAAGGGTTCAGGAATAAAATGAAGGAAAATCGGGCCATCCTATTCAAGGAACATAGTTGGTTCATGGTTGAGTAAAATGTGAGGCCTTATCAGGAAAACCATGTAACCATGGATAGTGAAATTATGCAAGGTTGGAGCATGGTTTGACAAACCATGTGGGAATTCACAAGTAACTGTGTGACCCATCTTCTCTTTGAGAGTGTCTTGCACACATTTTTTGTATGGTTTAGAAAATCATGTGGGTAAACCATCTTCCCCAATAAAAGTTTGAAAAATTATGTTTTTTACATCTCAGTATTTTTATATCCCCACCCAATTTATCTTGTATTTCTTCCCCTCTCAACCCTAGGTACAAACCAATTTGATATAAGTTTCCCAAGGGTGGTTGTCCTTCGATTCTTGGTTTTTTGGAGGGTCATTGGTTACTGATCAAATATCCATGTAATTCTAATGCTCCTCTTAATTCCTTTTTCTGTAATAAGTTTTATAGTTCCACCCATCTTTTTTGGAAGCCCTAAACCCCTCTTTTACTGGTAAAATCTAGGTTGGTGCTTCAAAGGGTGTTTGAATACATATTTGAGGCTATGTTTAAAGTGTAGTCATCGTGGAATTTGAGGTATCTGGTATACAAGTTATATATCATAGTATTAAGTGTATTTTTGTATATAATATTGTGCTCTTGTTTCCCTCTTACTGTGATTTTGGTTTCTTTGGTGATATTTGGTTAAATGGGTGTCCAAATGACCAATTTGACCCTTCATGATCCTCATGGGATGCATGGAGGATGATTTGACTGATTTAGGGCCACCCATGTGGTGCTCATTTATTCCTGATCCATGAAATTGGTAATGTTAAACATGGAATTGGTGTGTGATAAAATGGAGCCAGGATAACCACATTGATAAGTTAGTTTGAGTTGAAAGAGTAAAATTGATAGAAGTTTATAGACTTGGGTAAGGGAATAAGGGGTTTTTTAGATAAAATCTATTGGGTTATATGATCCTTTAATGTAAAAGGGTAATTGGGTGATGGTATGAGGCTTATAAATGATAAATGGGTTCGTTGGGTTAAGAACTATAAATTGGAATGGGTGAATGGTTCAAGGCTTGTGATTCGATGGAAGTGTTAATGATATAACAGATATATAATTTTAAATATACTATACATGTTAATTATATTATTTTGAAGGTTCCAAATGTCTTATTAATTGTACACAGAATGCATAAGTGGGTTATAGAAAGTGAAATTGAGAATGGGTTAAGTGGGTTAACATATGTGAATTTATGAGTATGCCAAATGGGGTATTGTATTGGAATTATTTAATATGATTAGTGTGTTAGGCATAAGAAAGGAAAATAAGCTAAACGTGTTAAGTAATGTGAATGGGAAATGTGTTAATGGGTTATGGAATAATATCAATTCCCATGTTGATTGTTATGTGTATTGTTTTGAGTATGGATTGTGATACAGTATGTATGTTGTGAATGGATAAATACGCATGTTCGTATGGCTTGGTAGTGTATTGTATGGAAATAATTTCTACACCCATGGGTTGATTTAGACTAAGGCTTTAAATTCTACCCCCAAAATGCATGGGTTAGGGAAGGGAACATAGCTCTATTCCCCTAATTCTATCATTCCACCAAGACCGAGGCTTCGAGGTGAGGATAATGTGTTTTTTATGTGTTTATCCATAGTGAGATAGGGAATTGACTTATTCATTTATTATTAGTGATGAATTATTTAAACCCTTGTATATATGGTGTAAATGCCTATCCCATGAAAAACGTGATGAAAATGGATTATGTAATGAAGATGGAATAATTGACAGAAAAGGTAATCATGATAGAAAGGGTTAAAGTAGAGATCGTAAACTTGTAAAACCCGAGTTTTCCATTGTTTAGTTTTCATTTATTTATTACTTACATGAACTATCATCTTAAATTGGATATTTGGTAGACACCATTGATGGTGGCCCACAGAGTCGTACTCATACCCTTCTCAGGCGTCATTGGGTACCTGAGAATATTTCATGGTTTCAATTCATGATAGGGGAAAGGGCCATGTCTTGGGAGTTGAGTTGGGCTTGGGATGTGTAGAGATGATGTTCCAGACTTTTAGTCAAAACCATGTTGTGGATTCTTTTTTTTTGTCTTTATTTTGGGTTTCTTGCACTTTTGGTATAGTTAGCATGACATGGCATATTTTCTATTTGGTCTTGGACTTGTACCCTATTTGGGAAATGGTTTGTTATGAATGTTCATTTTATATTACATATCGCTTCCTCTATTTCATTATTATATGATGTGGAATACTCTAGTAAAGAGGGTATAGTATCCCCACATGGATTATTAGTCCATCACTGCAAGTTAGAAACCTCTAGAATATGGGGAGGCATTCTTAAGGTCATGTGGTGACTCAACTTAGGGCATCAGTTAGTGCCTCTTGGGTTGGGGATGTTACAAAGTGGTATCATGTCAGTTATTTTTTGTGACTAACTATTTGGGGACAATAGATAGGAGATTAGGAAAGTGGCGGGACTTGGTGATGAGATCATTATTTGGGCTAGCTAACCCATGTAAAAGGGAAACCCCAAGTTCCCTAAGTGGGAATTGTTTTTTTTTATGTGTTTTGTTATCGTTGATGATATTTCACCATTGGGTGATGTACTTGTTGTGTGATGTGACTATTTTATAATATTTTTCTCTTGATCAGAATGGCGCAAGATTGTGCATTCAAGCTTCATTATAGGAACCTAGGGATATAGGTGCCTTTCATCGTGGTAGGAACACATGGGATGGGTTTGTGGGACATGGAAGGTAGGATACATTTTAATTTCTTGAAATTAAAAAAAGGGTGTCTAATAAGGACGATGAAAATGGGTAAAGGGAAGGAATGTCAATGAATGGTTGAAGAATAGTGTGAGAGATGTGACCATGTTCATTGAAATAGTGTTTGTAGAGTGGGTTGAGTATGGAAGGTAGTGTATTTTCTGTTTTGGTTTTCATTGATTTCACTTTCCTTGAGATGTTTTTTGATGGAGATGTTTTGAAATATTAATCCAAATAAGTATGGATATTTGAAATGTTGGTTAAATGATACATCCTAAAGTATAAACCATTGGTTTATCAAAATGGTAAAGTTAATTATGAAAGATCTATAATTATAGATTTTTTTTGAATAACAGTATTGATTATTCATAGTGTTTATTATCTAGCACTTATATGAGTGGTTTGGGTAGTGAGAGCGCCCTAGGATGAGATTCTGATTATATTTAAGGAAACCTTGATGAGTCTCAATGTTTAGATAAAGGTTTTATTCAGGTTATTATTTCAGTACAGTTGTGACCTTGATGGTTTTGAGATGTACCCTGATAACATGAGAGTGGTAACCCATGTGGGTTGTAATTACATGGGTTGTATGTTGGACTTAAAGATGAGTGTCTTGTTTGTGGAATCATTAGTGAAGGGTTTTTTATGGGTGCAATGACCGGTGTGTGTTCATACCTTGCGAGTTCTTTTTTGGACCCTAGAAGTGGGATTTTTAGCTCATGGTGTTGATCTATGTGTGCGAGTACACTTGGAGGGAGACATAGAGTGAATTTTTTCAGAGTGTATTGGACACAATATTCCAGAACTATGCTATTAAAGCCACCAATGAGTAATGAATTTTTGGAAATTTGATTTATGTGGCCTAGAGAGTGGGCCTAGTGACTTGTTACCCTTACCTCTCCAGTAATTTGGTATCATTCTACCCTTGAGAGTGACCCATGAAAGAGTGGTCGGCCATTTATTAGTCCTCTTGAGAACATGGGGAACATGTTATGTTTTTAGTGTGGATTGGTGTGTATTTTTTCTAAAAGGCTAAGTATGAAGGTCAATGGTTTTTGGATAAACAACTCATGTTTTGAAAATGAGTAGACAATATTGGAAGAATCAATGGTGACCTAGTGGGATAATATCCTAGTGATGCAGGTGCATTGGAATATGAAGCATGGGGGATGCTTCATAGTGTAATTGTTGTAGAGTGAGTGTCTTTTAGTTGTGGTAAATGTTATGGATGTTCCATATATTCTTTTAGGAAGGCACCTAATTTCTTGTAGTTAGTTTTGTTGTGGGTTTCAAAAGGATTCACTATTCAGGAGCCAAACCTATCTATTTGGATGATGATTGATAGAATCTGCAATTTTGTATTTGGATGCATGAGACAAGGTTGACTTACACATGGATGTATAATTTTGTTTTTAGGATGAATCTCGAGTTGAGGGTGGTCACAAGGTAGGTATTGTAGGTGAAATTAGTTCGGTTGTTGGGTGAGATGTTAATAATGCCTTCAATTTGATGTGGTTTATGGAATAAGAGGCATCATCAGATGATTAAGTGGTCATTGGGATAGACTCTAGTGATTTTTTCATATGTGATCTAAATACAGTTTAAGTATGTGGTCGTAGGAGTGTGAGAGACCTTAAGGACTCTAATGAGGTCCAGATGTGTGCATGTGCTAGTATGGCACGAGTCTGTTCGATATGGCCAAACGGGTGGATCTGGATAAGAATATTTCTCTCTATAATAGATCAATGAATTAATTGTGGCTATGCGATAGAACATTGGTTTTGATTGGTGATTTGGATAGTTTTGTGTCAATTATTAACTTCCAGGGTAACACTAGAAGTACTCGAGTGATGTGGTGGAATTAATGCCAAAGGGAACATTGGTTCATGACTATTTGGATGTTGTTCATAGAATTGTGGTGAGACATTGTTGGCAATCACACCTGAGTGGTGGTGGTTAACTGTTGATGAGACATTAGTGGTAAGGGAAGCTCGAAACATTTGTAAGGTCATGGTGTTCCTTAGTGTGATGTGATATTAGTGTTGGATGATTTTTGGTAGTGTTCTTTGATAACTTCTTATTTTACTCTAATCTATTGACGATCATGATCAACATGTTGACATTGTCCAAGGTACGTTGCAAAAGATCTAGATTTATGACAAGTGACTTGAATTTTTTTGTTTCGTATGTGGGATATCATTGAGTTTTTTCTCATGGAGCAGTACATGTAGATCCATATTTTTGGCTGTACACCATTTAAAATTTATGGGTGTGATCCTCTAGATAGACAGGGTGTCGATGAATATCATGGGTGTCATTCACGGAAGCCAGGAATGGGTATTATATGATGGTTGTTTTTCTAATATGTGAAAAACTAGGTATCCACTTTTATGTTTTGGGATTTCAGCTTATGATATAATCTTTCACTATAGTGGTTGGAAATCCTTGGGTAAAGTGATGGTAACAACACTCCTAATGTGGGGAGGGATACGTTAGTCTTGGATGTGTATAATATAGCATGTATTTGACGTGGTATTTGGACGATCCAAGAATTGAATTCGGGAACGGGGTGGATCTAAGAGAAATATTAAATGCATGAATTAGAATCATTGATGGCATGATAATGGAGGATTTAGTTTTAAAAACATCAATGGAGATCGAGTGTGGAATCTGGTATTTGGGATTTGATGAACATGGACTATCCTTAGTTGTAAAGACATCTTGGTCAAGAGAGGTACATGACGTGCCAGTAGTGAATTTTAGCATGTCCATGATGAGTCAACTAGGGAGAGACAGACTAGGCTAAGAGTAATAAATGAATGTGGTGAGATGTAAACCACCTTTAGTGGGTTTTTGGAGAAAAAAGTATGTTTTAAATATTGGTAGTGGGTTTTGAGTGAGAATCTAGTTGTATTAGTTAATGTATGGATAGAGGAAGTACTGGTATAATAAATTTTGAGGGGTGCGGTGGATTAATGATGGATTGGAGGGTATGGGAAACCTTAATAGGGGATTCCTAACTGATGTTTGTGACAGGTCCTAGTAGGTGCATTGGATAGTGATCGGTGTCAAGTGAGTAAGTTCCTTGGAGAGGTAAAAAGGTGTAGCTTGCCAATAGTGGAAGATAAATGTTCTAGGAAAATCCAATTGATGGTGGTCTGACGCAATATGGTAAAAAAATGGAATGGATGTAGTAAGTTGTAACCCACCTCTGGTTTGATGTTTTAGTGAGATGAACTTTTCAGAAATTAAGGATAACTTGAGTGACGTCATCTTCTTAGTCTTGGAATGGAAGGTGTAGGGATTTCCTTTTCGGTGGTTTCAACGATAGGGATAGATTCCAATGTAGAGTGGATTTCTTATGTATGTTTAGGTGTGAAGAGTTGGGAACACATTTGGTATATTGTGAATTTTTATTTTAGGTTATAGTTTTCTTTCTTTGATCTTGGATGTTCCAATCACTGGAAGATGGTGGGGGTGAGATAATGTGTATGGTGGGAGATAACCATAGTGGGGAAGTTATTAGATGATGTTGAGATCAGTGTTCATGTTGGATGGACTCAAGTGACTACCATTCAAGGGAGTTCCCCGTGGTAGAAATTGTTGGCTTGGGTTTGACCAATTGAGTGATTTTAGTGTTTTGGTTATGTTACATACATTCTATTATGGAATGAGAATGTTGGGCCTCAGGTTTTAGATCAACGTAAGTCGGAAAATGTGGTTAGAAGGGTTTGTGTTTCCTTCAGATGATTCCAATTTCTGTTAACTGTTATAGTTTTAAAAACTAGGTAAAATGACGCTAACTAATTTGGGTCATGAGTTGTGAAGATGTTCTGACCAATGGGGAGCCTATTGGATCTTCCAAATTGGTATGATTTTGTATGTGAAGCTTCCTTGTATTGAATTTTTTTACTTTGTCTCCCTGGCCTACCTATGTAATTCTAGTGGTTAATGTGTGGTTTTAGGATGATACATCATTGGGGAGTATCTGGTTTATCTTGTGGATCGCAATGAGAGTGTTTTGTGTGGTAAGGTTATACCTTCGGGCCAAGTGTATGGTATTATTCTAAAGCTCAAGGAGGAACATGGAAAAATGAGTCAGATATATAGGCTCAATGTCTTGATCTCTTTACCTTTTATATTCATTGATGCTTAGGAGTATGGGTTAAGGATGATTCGATATAAGTTTGGGAGGTTATAATATCCCGGATTTCATGGAGGTAAGTCCTTGTTTAAATTTGGGTATAAATCTCTTATAATTTAGAAAATTAAATGTTTATCGTGTATATGAGGGGATTTAGGATGATATGGGGGTTCGAGGAATAAATGGAAGGAAAAAAATGTCCAACTTATGCAAGACGCACAGTTGTCACATGGTTAAGTAAAGAGTGCAGCCTTCCCATGTAAAACGTGCAACCATGGATAGTGGCATTACGCATGGTTGGAGCACAGTTTGTTAAACTTCGTGGGACTTTTGAGGTAACCATGTGACCTATCATCCCTAATATAGTGTCTTGCACATGTTTTGTTCATGGCCTAGAAAACCATGAAAGTAAATTATGCTCTCCATTAAAAGTATGAAAAATTATGGTTTTTTCATATTGGGATTTTTAGATCTCTGTCTAATTTCTCTTTCATTTATTATTATCTCAACCCTAAGGGTGAACCAAATAAACCAATGATTCCCAAGTGTAGATATCCTTCGATTCTTGGTTGTTTGGAGTTTTTTCAATTGTGGATCAAAGCTCCAAGTAACTCTAACACTCCTCTCACTTCCTTTTTTGTGATTAGGGTTTGTAGTTCCTCCCATATTCTTATAAATCCTTAAAACCCTCATTTTTGGTGGAATTTAGGTTAGGGATTCAAAGGGTGTATAAATATAGATATAAGTATATGTTTAATATTTTGATCAAAATTGGATTATAGGTAGGTGATCTACAAGTTATACCACATAGTTTTAAGTGGATTTTTGCATATAAGATTGTGTTCCTCTTTCCCCTTTGTTGTCCTTTTGTTTTTGTAAGTTATATTTGGTGAAATGGGTCTTTAAATGATGAATTAAATCCCTAACAATTCCTATAGGACACATGGAGGATTATTAGACCAATTTAGGTCCACCCATGGGGTGCATCGACATTACCGAACCTTGAAATTGGTAATGTTAAACATGGAATTGGTGTGTGATAAAATGGATCCATGATGAACATGTTGATATATTAATTTTAGTTGAAAGATAAAAATAGATAGATGTTTCTAGACATGAAAAATGGAGTAATGGGTTGTTTATATAAATTCTAATGGTTTATGTAATCCATTAATGTAAAAGGGTAATTGGTTGATGGTCTAAGTAGTATGAATGATAAATGGGCTAGTTGGGTTAATACATGAAAATTAGAATGGGTGAATGGTTCAATTATTGTGATTTGATAGAAGTGTTGATGGGATAATAGATAGAGATTGTTAAATATGTTAAATGGGTTAATTAGATTAATTTGAACATTCCAAATGGATTATGAATTTTACACAAACTGCATAAGTGGGTTGATGCATGTGAAATATGGAATGGGTTAAATGGGTTAATATAAAGTAATTGAGGAGTATGCTAAATGGGATAATGTAGGGGAATTATTTATTATCCTTAGAGATTTAGTCATAGAAAAGGAAAATGGGATAAATTATCTATTTAAATTGAATGGAAAATGTGTTAATGTGTTATATAATAATACTAATCCCCTTATTGATTGTTTTGTGTACTGTTTTGAGTATGGGTTATGGTATGGTATGTGTGTGGAGAGTGGATAAATAATAATGTGCACATGGATTGGTAGTGTGGGGTATTTACTAAGGTTCTATGCCCATGGTTTGAGTTAGACTGAGGATCTAAACTCCACCCCACAATGCATGGGTTATGGAAGGGGATAAAGCTATATTCCCTTAACGGTTTCATTCCACCTGGACTGAGGCTTCGAGGTGAAGAAAATGTTTTTTTTGTGATGTGTTTATCCCTTGTGAAATAGGGACTTGTATTATTAACTTATTCATATTTATGAATTCCCAAAACCCTTGTGTAGATGATGTAAATACCTAACCCATGAAACATGTGATGAAAACAAATTAAGTAATAAAGATGGAATAAATGAAGGAAAAGGTAATAATAATAGAAAGGGTAAATGTAATAATTGTTAAATAATGGAACCCAAGTTGTCCTTTGTTTACCTATCATTTATTTATTACTTTCATACACTATTTACTTTGACTGGATATTTTGTATACATCATTGGTGGGGGCATACTGAATTGTACTCACACACTACTTAGGCATTATTGGGTACCCGAGTAGATTTCATGGTTGTAGGTTAGGATAGGGGAAATGGTCCAATGATAAGAAGTTGAGTTGGGCTTTGGTTGTGTAGGGATGAGGTTCTGGACTTGGATTTAGGACTGTCTTTGGGATTCTGTTGTTTTTCTTTATTTTGGGTTTCCAACACTTTTGGTATAGTTAACATGACATGGAAAAATGTTTGTTTGGTTGTGGACTTTTCACCCTATTTGGGAAATGATTTTTATGAATTTTCATTGTATATTACATATTTATTCTTCTATTTAGTTATTATATATTATGTATTACTATGTTCAAGAGGGTATAGTATCCTCACATGGCTTATTAGACCCCCACTACTTATCAGTAACCTCTAGTGTACGGGGAGGCATGCTTGAGGTCATGTGGTGACTCTGCACAGGGCGCCAGGTAATGGCTTCTGAGTTAGAGATGTTACACTTTTTTATGTGGATTTACATTAAACTCACATAATAACATCATTGATTTATTCTCATATCAATGACACGATATTTGTAAGGGGTCTCTCTAAACCGCCCTTTTCTTTGGGTAATGTCCATTATCTATCTAAATCACTTTCTATATATCTTTAAAGGTATAGAATGATTCTAAACTATATATATATATATAGAACTCACATATATACCAATCACATTCTACCTTCCTTTGATGGGTTAATACATGTCTTATGTTCATTTCTCAAATGTATTAATTATGAACTTTCCTTTGATTATGATATGAGGTAAGATCATGAAACCCATTATAATTCCATGGTTAATACTTATGTCTATAAATTATGAATCATTTAATTTTTTTATAACACATAATCATGAACATGTTATGTTGGGTTCGCCCAGATAACACACCAATGCAATGAGTAAATATTTTTTCTAATGAGACATTATGTATGGTATTAGGGAGTGAATATAATCCATTAAAGGATTTTTTTTCTCAATGTGATATTGTCTAAGAAGTTAGCATTGACTCATGTTTATTTCATGTTTTTTGTTCCTACCATATTTCTCATTTTTCTATGATCTTATGATACCATGGTATTCCTATTGTGCTTCCATGTTATTACTAATGAGTCTTCTATTTTATGATATCATGGTTATGTTTTACTCACATATTATGTTGCTTTATCATGTTTATTACCATATTGTGATTTTTATATGACCTCTTTCTTTTAGGTATTGAATATTTTATCTTATACAGTTTTAGAAGATCAATTGGATTTAGGATCTCATTATGGGGAATAAAATAAGGATGTCATGATATAGTTTACTTTTATTTTATTATGAACCTAGTATTCTAAATATACTAGGACTTATGATCATTGGGAAGTACTTAATCGATATTTTTATTTAAAAAACATGTAATAATATGTGTAAAAGTCTTGGTTTTCTATACTTATCCCTTCATGCATACAGTAACTACTTTAATTAAATTCAAGTAAACCAATGGTGTCCACTACATTAATAAATTATTTTTAATAAAAGCTACATTATGTCAATATTTCAGGACATTCCACCACAAAATCGATTCTAATACATTACTTAGGCATTAAGCATACACCAATGGTCATTTCTTTGGATAAATAAAATTTATCAAAAGCTAATTTATCAATTATTTCTCGAAACACTGCATCTCACCTTCACCTAATAAGATAAAAAGTATTCCTCACCAAACTTTTGAGTTCATCCTTTATATGAAGTACATTATTTATAGTCATGCAAGGTTGAATTTTACAGCTAAGGTGATAACGTTACAATCCTAAGGGAAAATGGAAGAGTTCCACATTTCCATTTCTTGTACCATAACACAGAACCATTCTATTTTACTTATATCCAAAGAAACCAAATTTTCCCATTTATTTAATAAATAAGCTTTAGTAAAAGATAATTTATGTCAATCATACAAGACACTCCACCAGAAATGCATACAAGCTACATTTCTTAGGCATCAAGCATACACTAGTGTCATTTATTTTGATAAATCATCTTTATTGAAATCTACTTTATCAAGGACTTATTGACACTCCACCATGCACCTTTAATTGAAACTGACACAAAATTTTACAAGGATTAACACGAACAAAACATTTATATAAAGTATATTCCATGCATGGTCTTGTCAGGATGCCACCATGATGCTTCGCTAAATGCTCCACTAGATGGATGCCATGTCGATTCACTTGTATAAATTTCATGATTCTCTATTGTATAGTTTCAATTCATCTCATGCTTTGTCCTAATCTAATCCACATTCTTTATTGACATGGATGGAATGCTCTATTGGGTTTTTGTTATGTATTATTCCTTCAAATTCTCTGATAAGCTTCCACATGTAACAACCGATGGATTCCATGTGGCTTTATAATCTTCTTCAACATGTATCATACATAGATTCCCTGATAAGAACCATTTTTATTCTTCATAGTGTATAATAATAAATCATTAGTGATGGAGCACTATTTTCATGGAAAAGACTCTACACAATATGTACATAGGTCTACATAACTCTCCCTCTGATAAAAATTATTGAATCACATGTGTATGTGATATCTCCTGGTCAAAAAGGTGAAACACATAAATGTGTTCATCATCCAAACAAAAAGGTGATGCACATATGTTTTACATATGACCACTCCCCTTAATGAAAAAAGGATTATCTTTCTAACCAATAGAACTAATCATTTGAGGAAGAATTATAAGAGTGATTTAAAAGCTAATGATCCCCATAGGGAGGTTTCTTATAGTTAAGGTAAAGCTTATGGATGCAATAATATATGCCTTAGGTATAACCCTATGAATATTGGATAGTGTTATTCCATAAATATCCATCGAGACCTAAGATATGATGTGGGATTTTATGAGGATCAAGATGATTCATGCCCCAAATAATGGAATTTTCCTTAAAAATGTATTTTGGATCTTTTTTGTAGGTATAGAAATACTAAATAGAAGAGAAATATTTTCGTGAAACTATCAATGAACCATCATTCTCAACATTATATTATCATTAATTTTTTAATATAATGAGAACAAAGTGAATGTTTCTTTGATCAATTAATATAGTGTTTGGTTGAAAGTGTTACATCCATGATTCTTAGTATTTGAAAAGGTTAAGCCATTTTTTGAACAACATATATCTTTTTTATACTCAAGTAACCTAGAAATTGGATAAGTAGTGAAGGAGTGGTCCTTGTTCAAATATGATTCCAATTTTGTACAATTCTAACAAATACCATAAAACTAGGAAATATTCATTCATAAAATTTATGAAATAATCCAAATAGTATATAATAATAGTCAGGAAGGGATATATTGGGTGGGATGGAAGTCCAAGAAGCAGTCCATCTTTGAGAAAATATCTAATGATGTAGATTCTTTGATAGGTTAAGGGGTTTTGGAAGTCTTGGTTAATATGAACATCATGTAAGAATGTTTTCTCATCACAATGTGGTAATTGTATATGTACTAGGGTGTAATTTTTTGGGAAGTTATTTATAATATTATTTTGTGTTCTTGATAAAAATTCGTGTAGGAAATTAGTTTTTTCCTTAACCTAACATGCCAAAATATTACACTGGAAAAAATAATTTGACCACCTAACGATCTATAGTTGTGGTACTACTTTTTAATTAAACTTAAGAATTCAAGGTAAGGTAGAAATATCCATTTCATTCAAAACATTCTACCCTATGAGATAAATTTAGAAGTTCTCAATAAATATTTTAATGGGAAATATTTTTTTGTATGTTTAATGGTAATTATTTTCATCATCTTTAAAGGTTGTTATTTTATAACAAAAAATAAACCTTTTTCCCATTTCATATTCTTCTAGGAGAAAAACTCCCCAATAGAGATCAATGGTATATTTTTGAAGGATTATTTTACCAAATACTGTAATATTCAATAGTTTTAATGATTTTGAAAGTTGTTTCAAATCATACACTACCTTTTTCACTATGTATTTTAAAGAGAAGTATTTTTCTTTATTTGGGAAAATATAATTGTTGACAACATCAAAATGAGCATTGGGAAATTCAAAAATGAATAAATACTTGAATATGGGTATTATTTTACCCACAAAATCAAAAAAAATAAGCAGGTCTTTGTGACCTATGGATCACATTATCCTTCATAGGAATCTCGATCAGGTGTGAATTATAAGGTCGTGGGAAGACTCCCCACACAATGTATAACATGCAGTGGATCCCACGAATCCCCTTTCAATAGTCCCTCCCACTCTTACGATGGTGATCTGGACAACCAATGGTTATACATTAGTGGTTGGATAAGATCTCATAGGCCATGTGGTTTGTCTGTAGTAAGAACCTAACAATACAACCAAACATCCTTCGAAAATGGGAGGACAGATGTACAAAAGGTGGAGACCCTTAGCGGTCATAATGTTCATGAGATGCATCACCAATGGGAAGGGTAATTATACTTGAAAATATCCAAGAAATATCACAAGACCGTTAATATTTTTATTAAATAAACAAAGGAAATTAAAGTGGATGATAAGGGAGCTACTCATGGTCATAAATGTCACATGACACACCCCCAACAGTCTGCAAGACACCTCGAGTCCCTAATAACATACCTGCCTCATCTCACAAATTCCCTTTTTCTTTTCATCCTTGTAACATGAAAATCCTTGGGTATGTCGAGGAAACCCTTCACTTCCCTTTTGGATATCTAAAGAAAAGTAGATGGATTTTTTCATGAAATGATCACACAACCCCACATGACCCATATTGGTCACATGATAAATCATCAAAAAATAGAGTAATTGTATTTAAAATTACTAATGTAACCTCGCATGACTCCCGACCATTGTGAAATAAATAAATTTAATTAAAGAGGGAGAAGGTGTAAGCATCTTGTGGTCATAAAACCCTAGATACGTGATATAGAATTTTGCAGCACGATCCCATGGGACACCTGGACAAGCCACCCTAATTTCATAGAGACCCGTTAACAAACAACCCTTGACTTGTGAAATTTCCCAGGAAAGGAATAAATACTCTTTAGAATTCAGTTCAACATGAACTTTGATCTCATGAAGGGTCTTGGAAATGTCAATATGAAAATATAGAAGTCTTTGGATATGCCCACATGATCAGACAAGTCCCCATTAATTTTAAATAATCCAATAATGGAGGTGTTGATGAGAGGTACTCATGGTCATTGAAAATCAGGGGACACCCTCAAATAAATCCATGATAAAGGCTCGCAAGTACACATGGTTCCATAACCCTTTCATGAATACATCCTAGATCCATTCCAGATACACCGTGAAAAACAATGAGCAATCAGGGTGGCAAGGCCTATAAATTTCTCACACAAACCACTAATTAAAGGTTGTTGGATTTTTTCACATCTAGGAACGTCAGTACACCGAAGCACCAGAGCATATTCGTCAGAGTGACTAATCCCACAACTGGAAAGTCTTCCATCGGGTAATATAATGGGGAACAGTCAGAGTGATCATGAGCCATGAATAAAGCACTCTGGGTGATCATTTGTAGATCATGTGATGGACTTCTGACAAGACATGCGACGAACATCCTGCATGTCTTCTAGATCATATGAGACTTAAAATAAACTTATACTAAATAAATAAAATGAATTCTCAATTGAAGTTCTTGAACAAATACTATAGGAAAAGGACTTAAACAAAAAGTACATGTCCACTAACCCCCATATGCTTCACGTGAGCTGTCCAAGACACATGACAGCAATGGTACATGTCACCTAGATCTCATGAAGCTAATTCATTATTCCACACAGGTCATGATAATTACTCTGGACATGTTATATCAAGTCACATGGTTCCCCCTAGGCATGCCATATTAGTCTCATGAAGCCCACTAGTCCAATCTCCCAAGACTCATGAAGTCTTTTAGATAAATCCCCTTACTCATATAATGGAACCATTTCATTTTAGCTTGTCTCACAGATGCATCTGTTCATGTCAACTAATCCATCACGATACCCTATGGGAAATTCATCTGAGACTCGTGACACCCTCCAGTCATTTCAGCTATGTCACGTGATTCCCTCCAGGTATGTTAGCCAAGACATGTGCCACCCTCTGATACATGTCATATTAACTCTTGCAACACCCTCCTATGTTTCAAAACAACTCTTGTAAATGAAACTAGGTAAATTAATCTAGATCATGTGACAACCTCTAAACAAACCAACTAGGTCATGAGATGGATTCTAGGATAGATCACCTAGATCTTGTAGTGTCCTCTGGTCATGTTAGCTATGATCATGTGACAACCTTCAGATATGCCATCTGGGTTACATTAATTCCATTAGATAGACTAACTGGATCATTTAGTTGTATTCAGATATCCTAGGATGATTACCTCCTACGTATCAGGACAAGCGGACAACCGACGCATGTCAGGCAAGCAGACATGTCATAAGGGAAACCTTAGAGTCTAAGCCCTGACCAGTGACATAACATTATATGTCCCAATATCTAGGGAAACCTTAGAGTGTAATCCCTAACCAAATAAAACCTGGAGACTCTAATTCCATCCATATTTAGTATACATAGGCCACCTCTTCAAGGTTTGAGATCCATAAGGCTATCCAAATACTTATGTCCCTCAATCTCCAAGAAATGATATTAATCATTTTTCATCCCTTATTTCTCACACCGAGCATATTTCTCATGATCCTAGGAATTTGAAATAATCATATCATTCATATCACAAGTCTCCACCAACCAGGGAATCATATGTATTGAAAACATCAATGAGTGGCATGAAACATTAGGCTCAACAAAAGGGAATCTACCTTGGGTACAATCCCAAGGGTGTGATTGAACTATGAGGAATATGATTCCTACAATAACCAGGATGCACTGGATGCCTTACTAATACCCGATCTCAAATAAACATCTATTTTGATGTAATCATTATGACAATGTGGTTTCAACCATGGGACCCAATCATTCCCATGGGATGGTTACGCTACCTCATCCATCATTGGATAGAGAAAAAAACTGAACTAAGATGACTCTAATTCCTTCCATAACTAGGATATGTATAATGTCTCCCTGAGGCTCGAGATCTATAATAATTATTCTCGGGGCAGTCCTAGAACCTATGTCACATACCATGAGCAATAAAAAAGGGTCATTTTCCATACCTTGTTTTTCACATCGATCACATCTCACAAGGTCTTAGTGAACAACAATAATCACGTCATCTGCATCATAAGTGTCTACAATGACAATGGAAACCACAAAGTGTAAGCCCCAAAAAAATGAACAATGACAACTCTAATTCTCTCCATAATCAGGATACATAGGACATCCCTCCAGGACTCGATCATGAGAACCTACTATCCTAAATCACCAGTGTAAGTCCTCTCTACATGACATTAAACTACACAGGTAAAAAAAAATTGTGTCTTTTTATTCCTCCAATAACCAGGATACATTGGACTCCTCACAATGGCTAAATCCCCACCTCTGAATATTAACTTCCTCCTTGTGTGGTAGTGAATTCAAAAGCACATTGTTATATGGCTTCAGCACATAAGCAGTCTCCCATTGTTGGAAAATTATGGAGAACCTCAGATACATACAAATTGATTCACTAAAGAGCCCCCCTAGTCTTTTTCACTTAAAAGATAATTAATCCATGATCATTTTGTTAGGGTAACTGATCTTGTAGTGAGATGATGAAGATATTCATGAACATATATTAAATATATAATAGGTTCCTACAATATGCATTAATTCCCCTAAAAAGTGTGTAATTATCCCAACCTCCCATCCTCTCAACAAATGAGAGTCCCCAAGAGTCATTGGGCCTAAAAACCAAGGTGATCATCAACCTTTGGAAAATAGGCTTGTAACCAGTTACGAATGAGGGATCTATTGGTAGTTTCTGGTAAGAGCGACAATGGTAACCCGATGTTCATGATAATGCTCAACATGAATCCCCCACATTCGAACCATCAGGTGGATCCCATCCACCCCTAACTCTCTTCTTGACAAAACAAAAATGGTGAACCTAATATGAATCTATATAATAACAAAACAATTGGGTTATAATGCATCATACCATTTTTTCACCCTGTATGAAACCAAAACTGACAATCCCAATGTGAATCTCTCAAATGATGGGATGAAAGAATGATCATGTGGTAGGCCACTTTGTTTTACATACCCTACAGAAAAAGTAGTAAGACTAGTATGATCCTACAGAAGATCCTCTGTAACCAAGTTTTTCATGAAATAATTTCATCCTTTCTTGGATAATTCAAAATGAGTAGAATGTCTGAGTTGGGAATAAAAGAACAGTTATGTTAACCATGAATATATTATTGAGCATATTATGCCTATGATATTTCACTAATCGGTAACCTTGTTCTTTTTCATATGCACAACTATACATACTTCTCTCAGTAAACTTATTCAATAAAATGTCTTCATTATTTAGTGTTCACTCCAATAAATCACATTTGACGGCAATCCCCATGGGTTATAAAATGATATGACCTTCTCAAAAACTCCAAAAATAGGTGGAAAATGCAATGTTATGAAAGTAACACTAACATGATACTATCCTAACTATGAAAGTTGCATGTGAGGTTCTCCAGTCATAGAAGTCGGTGAGTCTGCATCAATCGAGGAAGGATTATGATAGACTAGTATCCCTTGTTGTTACAACTAATCGCTTCCGGAGCATATACCTAGAGCACTACGACTGACACCTTCTGTCTCTGATGAAGGTGGATCAGGAAGCCAAATATGGATCCCTTTCGGTTCAGGTTCTATTTAGGAGGGAACCTATCAACTTTCATCGCTAATAACATCCCACTAGTACCCACCAGTCACCTGTTGAGGGTACCACCCAACACATTGTCATATTTGATGCCCATACATGGGAAGAAAGGAAGGATCATCAGGGGATGAGGGTGATAGATATCTAGAAGAGGGATCATATCCCCACTCCTATTGATGATGACTGATGGTATATTCTAGAAGGAACGAGTAAGTAGGCTCATATCCCTGGTGACTTGAAACAAATATGTGGGCATATTTTCATAGTAGTCAAGGAGGAGGCACATATCCCTACCCCCGTTCATGAAACCCATTAGAATATTCCAATAGCACAAGGAAGAAAAAAGTGGGTTCATATCCCTTCTTCAATCAAAGACATCTTCTAGTGTATAATGGAGACAGAAAATGTGCAGGCTTATATCGTTGAATACACTTTTCTAAGATCCCAAAATATTTTCAAAATAGAAAAAAATATCCATCAGAATATTCTGACACAATTGTAGATAAAGGGATAGGTGCATACTCGTATCCCTACATCTAGGGAAACTCAAAATGCTAATAATTTCGAATAGGTGGTTGTACTGAAGCAAAAATAAATTATTTCTCCCATAAATAAATATTATCATCATATTCCAATAAAATAAGAGGTTTTGGATAAGGATAATAATCTCATTACAACTTGGACTCACCAGGTGAGAGTGGCACCTACCTCAGAATAGAGGCACATGCCTGTAGAAAATTTTCAAAAAAATATTCCAAATGACTAGGATTGGGAACATATCCCTATTATGGTCATGGATCATCGTGTGAGAGGGGAACAATCCTTGGTAAAGGCTCATATTCCTATCAAATAAGTCCAATGGAATACTCCAAGGGCCTAGGATTGGGCTAATATCCCCATTCTATTCGGGGTAGACCAAGTGAGAATAGAACATGGCTTGGGATAGGCTAATATTATTATCTATAAATCTGTCTAGAATATTTCATCATATCACAAAAATCAAAGTGCATATTCCTACTTCTATTGATGAAGGACTGTTCCAACATCATTCCAAATAAACACCGGAGTAGGATCATATTCCTTATCCCATTCTGGAGGTCGGTCAGAATATTTTGGTGGGGAATTCATATTCATAATAGGCTCACATTTCTATTCCAATCAGGTCTTTCCATGTTAGAGAGGTGCACACCTCGAGGTAGGCTCATACTCCTTCCCTAACAAAATAACTTCATGTCCCAAAGGCTAAAGATCGGTCTCATTCTTTTGTCTTGACTGAGTCCCACCAAGTGAGAATGGAACATGCCTTATGATAGGCTAATATTCTAGTCATCAATGGTACAAATTATTGGAATATTCCAATACCTTCTCAGTAGCATATGTATATTCCCACACCACCAGATGATTACATACATGTTCTGAAAACCAGCATATATCAAGCTCATATCCCAAAACAATCCCAAAATATAGTTCTGCATATTCTGATCATGACACATAACATGGCTCATATTCCTAATCTTATCATTGCCAATTTCCTTGAGGTAGTTTGGGAAACATTCCCAAAACCATTAGGGTTCATTGACTCTTCTATTGAAGCAGAATAAAAATATGTTCATTACCATGATAGTCCTCCTCATGGTTGTGGGCAGATGGATCGTAGGGACTCTACTCTTGAAATCCACCATGGTCAACCTCCCCACAGTGATATATCCCATGGATAATAATATCCTCCCCTTTATTAGAAACCACCATATAGAGAGGTATTCAAAACTCTGAAACCTTCATATATAGTGGCAATCAAAACATTAGAGTCAACTTCATATAGTTCTCCATCAACATCTAGCATCACTCTACTCCCGTTAGTAGGAATCCAGTAAATCTATTGTTTCCAACGCTTTCGTCGGGGTGCACGCGCACATCCGTCACGCAGGGGAGGACATGCGGCTTATGGCCCCACATTCCTGCTTTCCAAAGGTGGGTGGAATTCGTTCCTTGTTTAGGGACGTCAGCTCCTTGATCAAAACTGGGATGATGGGAAGTCGATTCTTCCTTCCATGGATTCCTCCTCGGAGCTCGTCACCTAGTTCGGGTCTCCCTCATAGATTTAAGATGTATTCATGAATCCCATTCCTGATTCCATATCTTCATGGACACCAGTTAATTACGTTGCTTCTGTCGAGACGCTTCAAGGGGTATGGTCAGAGAATCCACCTTCGGTGAGGAGAATGGTCACGTTGAGGCGTCATTGGTGTGTCTTGATGTGGGGGGATTGGCATGTCTGTCTTATGTCCCTCATTATAGGGCTTCTTGAGGGCACAGAAGCCCGAGGCATCCCACATCGAACACAGGGAATTTCATACCATAGGCATGTATCTGATTTTTTCCTCATCTTCCCATGTTTAACACGGGGTATGCCACAAGTTTAACGTCCAGCGGGGACAGATCGGAATGATCGAAACACTGAGAGTGGATCAGATAAAAGAACCCCCCTAATGGAACTCCAAAGTTGGGGCCAGCACGTGGGCGGATTCTCGGATACTGTGGAGTGGAATGAGGTGGCATGATCCCACCGGGATGTGGTGGCTGGGATAAGGATCAAAATGGGTGATGGCTTTGTGCTTGAGTCTCGAGGAGACTTCTTATGTATCCTCGTGGTAGGGAATCAAAGTCCACATAGTTTAGGATAAATGGGGCTTATACTCTGAGGCGGCCCATAATGGATATGGGGTTTACACTCTGAGGCGCCCCATAGTGGATATGGGGCTTACGCTCTGAGGTGCCCCATGGTGGATATGGGGCTTATGCTCTGAGGCAGCCCATGATGACGGATTTGGGGCTTACGCTCTAAGTCAGCCCATAGTTTTGGATATGGGTCTTACGCTCTGATGTGTCTCATAGTTTTGGAGAACCGGTGCGAAGGGGTCAGAACGACTGAGTGGTGGGCTTGAACCTCATGGAGGCTTCCTATGTACCATGCCTTAGCAAGGATCAAAGTCCACATAGTTCGGGTGGTGCAGTTTAACGTCATGTGGGATGAGGCAGACAGTTTAACGTTATGTTGAACGACATACAGTTTAACGTCATGCGGGATGACATTTGGGGCTTACACTCTGAGGTGGCCCAAGGAGTTGGTGAACCGACGTGAAGGGGTCGGAACAACTAGGTGGTGGGCTTGAACCTCATGGAGGCTTCCTACGTGCCATGCCTTATCATGGATCAAAGTCCCCATAGTTCTCCATGATGGAGCTTACGCTCTGAGGCGGCCCATAGGGTTGGTGAACCGACACGAAAGGGTCAGAACAACCAGGTGGTGGGCTTGAACCTCATGGAGGCTATCTACGTACCATGCCTTAGCACGGATCAAAGTCCTTGTAGTTCATCGGGATGGGGATTACACTCTGAGGCGGCCCATAAGAGGATGTCATGGTTGATGCTTAATCTAAGACCACGTGAGTCATGCTCGGTATGAGAAACAAGAGGCAACAGGGACCAGACGATCACGTCACGAAAGGTGCGTCTATGGGAAGTGGAGAGGGGCTTACACATTGAGCAGCCCATGGTGCAGGGACTTACTCCAGGATGGAGGCCCGAAATGTGAAAAGTCGCAGAGGGAGAGGGATTTGGGACCAAACAAAGGAGATGCCTTGTTCCCTATCACGCCCTCCACTGGCCTTGGCAGTGGGGAAGTACGGAGGTGTATGGGTTCTACCTTCCGCAAGAGAGGCTAGGGGATTACGCACTAAGACAGCCCTTCCCCCATGGACAAACTCCACTCCGAGAGGGAGGATATCATCCCATGTGAGGGTGATTCCATTCCTTTAGAGACGAGCAATGTAAAGAATGTTCGAGCCGGGGGGACCCTTCGTACAAGGCATGGGGTTGGATCACAGTTTAACGTCATGTGTTGTGGACGAGGCACTAGGCAGTTTAACGTCCTATAGCCTGGACGAGGTGGGTTCGCTCTACACCCCTATGACTTACATAACTGACACCCTCTACCCCTTGTGGGAGGTAAGGAATCGGCAAGGCCGTTGTGAAGGGGGGCCGCAGAGCGAACCATCGAGGGGTCCACATTAGTGTGGCTATGCGAAGAAGCAATATCTGTTAGCGTGCCTATGCGAAGGAGCATGAGGCAAAGCAACGCAACATGAAACACCACCCAAGGGACCTTGAGGTTCCTTCGTACGAGCCTGGAAGATCGTATGGGAAAACAGCGCATGGCATGGATGCCCGGTATGGAGGACATCGGGCGTTTATGTAGGGAGGCGCCCGAGGGGCGTCAAGGTGAGGGGTCCTAGGGATTGTGCGTAAAGGAAAGGTTTGCGTGAAAAACACTAGTATGGCATTAAATTGGGATAGTGGAATTTCGTGTGAGGGAAACGAATTGCACGCGAGTGGCAAAGGTAGATCCCTAAGGCAAGGCCACACCCAACGAAGGGATTGCGCGTAATTGGACCATTTTGTGTGCAACTGGAAGGAATTGCGCGCAAAATAGGAACCCTGAGGGGTTTATATTGTTATATAAGCCAGAGGGATTGCGTGAAAAGGTGGATCTCGAAGTCAGATTGCTCAAAAAGCGTCAGTACCTTAATTCCATCTTGCGCACGTGGAAGTCCTATTTCGGGCACGAGAGCCGGATGAAATTTTGCAACCCCGAAATGGAAGGGGTCCCCTTCTATTTATAGGTCCCCGACGTCACAGAATCCAAGCAGTGCACGAAATTTTGCATTCTAGAGATGGTGACGTGCAAAAGTGAACTGTACTGGTGCGGGCGCGCAAAATTGTGCACCAACTCCAGGGACCTTTCACGAATCTCGAACTCTTTTCGCATGGTCGACCTTTTTTCACGCACATCCTCCTTTATTTCACGCAGAACTTCCAGGCCCTCCAAACCAGGTATCTGGGTCCGAATATGACTTCACTTTGTCATTTCAAAACATCCTTTAGGAATTATAGACTTTTTCGGCATCTACAAATGCTCCCCCCCCCCCCTCGAAATTGGATCGGCGAGAGGTCACAACGATCTGATTCTGAGGGAAACGTCGAAGGGTTGGATGTCAGGGGTCCATTGCGCGCAAAAGATAACGTGTAACATCCCAGGTAAATAAAGAATAAAGAATTTTCATAATTATTAATATTTACGAATTAAATATTAATTTTATTTTAAAGGGGTTGCTATGTTCGATAGCGTACCCGATACGCAACGATGAGTTTCTTTGAAACTTACGTAGCACACTAGTAATAAAATAATATTATTTTAAATGTTAGTTAACAAGTAGCCGTTGTACTGGAGGGAATGGATAGAAATAACTAAAATATGATTAGATATGTTTTTAAATGTTTATACATTTACCCAATAAAAGATAAAGGCTTAAAATACGGAAAGAGTTCAATTTTTAGGCATATATACTTTAATTTTCACTAAAGGTTCACTTATCACCTTTTAATGGTGAACCGTCATTAAATATAGTTTTGATCACTCTTATACATTCTTTTGTACCAAATATAACTCTTCTTTAGAATCAGGACATCAAAATTTACTTTGTGTAAATTTTTGGTACCTTTCTGATAAAGTTCATTTTTTTAATGAATAGTGTAAAATGTTGTATTTTAATTCAAAACCTCTTTTTAATCTAATTTATTTATATGATTAGATTATTATTTTAATTGGTTTTAAAGTGAAATTAGAAAATATTTTTACCAGTTAATCCAATGGTGGTCATTGGAATCAATTTCACTTTGAAATTGGACTTAAACCGGTGTCAATCTTTTGATACTTATTGTTTCGCAAAAACACGCTATTTGTCATGACAGCGGGAATTAATTATTAAATTAATTAATTTGACTTATATGTTTTGAATTTTGTAAAATGGACTTCATTTTTGAATTCGGAATATAAAATATAGCTTAGGGTGAATTTTTGGTAATTTTCTGAAAAACTTCAATTTTTGATGAATAGTGAAACCACTAAGTGGTAATCAAGCAAACTGATTTTTCAGTTAAATGAAATTTTACCACTAATGTGTATTGAATTTTGAAAATCAGACATACATGGTTGTCATTAAGAATTAAAATGTGGTTCAATGAGATTAAAATAATTTTTTGGTGAATAGTAACTTATTAAGTTTTTAATCGCGATTAGAGGTAATTAGTGTAGTTTAAGGTAAAAATGGTATTATAAGAATGTGAAAACACCATGACACTTGTCCTAAACCTATTGGGTGAGTCATGGCCGACCAAGACAAGCCATGGGCCAACTTGGGGACCCCATGGAGCCACTTTAGTTGGAAAATGACATTAATATATTTTTATTTAATGTTAAAGTGAAAATGACACTAACATAAATTGTTTTACTAAAATAATTTTTGAGTGGGGTTAGACAAGTCCACATTTTGATTATAAATAGTCATCGGAAAGATAAAATGATTTCCTACATCATAGTATTTTTTTTATAATTTTTAGACATTAAATAAATTAAATTATATATGACATAATAATGATGCAATGATGACATCATTATTTGACGATTTAAATAAAATGGAAAGATAATGAAAAATATAAAACCTACACATGGCCAAAACCAATTGGATGAGTGGATTTAGAACCCTTATCACCTTATCCACGAATTATATCAATGTGGGACCTTTTAAAACCGAAACACATTTTCAAATAAAGTAATATTTCTTTACTTTCCAAAAGTGCCCCTCCTCTCCTCTTATAAAAGGCCCCCACCTCTACCTCATTTCACACACATCTCAAGCCTTTGGCTCAGCCAACCCCTGCCCAATTACTCTCTCCACATCCCTCTCCGCATCCTAGAGGATTCCCTTTGGGCAGAATCCTTTCAAAGTAAGCCTTTAGGCTCAAATCAAAAGGGAGTTACACTTTTAAAGGTAATTCATTCTCTCTTGTTCATTTGTTTTATTTTTCTTCTCCGACCCTCTAAACTATTTTTATTTACTTCTTTTGTAACAACACCAGTATCTTCAATATACTAGGATGTTGTTATAATATTTATTTGAGCTACACTCTCAGACAACTACATCAAATGGTTAAAGAACATACGGTTTCCGTGGATGGCGAAATTCTGCCTCCCGAAACGATGATTGTTCAATACTCATTTAACACATTCAAGGGTGGCCATTATGATGTCACTATTTTTATATATGATATATAATATGTTTATGTTTTCTTTAATCTTCTGTATTTTTCATTTTTTTCATACCTTTATGGTTTCCATTATGGGTAAACACGATATCTTCATTTAAGAAAGTGCGGACTACCGCCCCCTCAAAGTGATGTGATTCGTTAATGCCATATGTGGGGCATGTAAAGGATGGATTTAAAGTTATTATATATTATGTTATACTGGAATTATAATATACCTCTATATCATTATTATTTCTTTCCATTAAAGTGTGAGATATAAATGAAAGTAGCGTTCATGCGTACGTACGGCTTACCGTCTCCATGAACGGTGCATTTCATTTCTTATCCCCAAATGTAATGTACTATTAAAATTACATGTATATAATGTATATATATAATTAATGATATATCTAAATGATGAATATAATTCTGGAATTAAAATATACATACCTCTCATTTAGTTTTAATTCCATTAATATGACAAAGAAATGAAAGTAGCGTTCATGCGTACGTACGGCTTACCGTCTCCATGAACGGTGCATTTCATTTCTTACCTCTAAATGATTATGTAATATTATAAATACATGTATATACTGGATATATATGATATATATGATATCCAAATCAGGAATTTCATTCTGCATATAAAGAACTTTTGACCACATGAACAACATGTAATTGTAAGAAGTCAACTTTCGACTTAAGAACCAAATATTGACAAAACAAACATTATTAACTTAAATGGTTACATAATGTTTATAACATGGAAATAAGTGATATAAAAAGAATAATGAACTTTAAAAAGGTTCTTAATCAAGTATAAATTAACTCAAGTTTATTATTCAGGACGTTAAAGAACGATCGAGTCAAGTCGGACCCAAGGTAAGGGACTTCGTCTCAATCTCCTTTCATTGAGGCATATTTCGTTTTATACACAACTTTCTATTATACGGTGTACAAAATCCTTTGACTTTTACTTTTATACAAAAGGAATCTTTTTCTACGAATCGTTTTACTAGAAGATAAAAAGGAATGTTTTTTTTAACGTACGCGGTGACAACGACCTTTTCCGCCGCCGCGAGTATTATTTGATCTTTGGCTTTCTCAACAAGCCGTAATGTTTTTAGAATAGAATAAATACCATATACTCTTTTATGTATTTTGGTATTGAAAATGGTTTTGAAAAAGGATTCTATTATGTCAATATATTTATGATATATTGTGATTGAAATGTGGAAATGTTATCATTCCTTTATATTGGTTTTATGTTTTATGATTTTATACTCGTACTTGGACATTTTAACGGGTGGTTACGTTATAAACCATATAACGGGTGGTTCCGTGAATACCGGGACGGGTGGTTACGTTATAACCTCCAATGCATTGGGTATGGAAGTCGGCCGTATGGCTGTTCCATTAAGTATGTATGGAAATTGGCCGTATGGCTATTCCATTAAGTGATATGTGTGGAAGTCGACCGTATGGTTATTCCACTTAAGTATGTTTATGTCCCAAGTTACCTTTATATATTCTATGTGTTCTTTATATGGGTTTTATGGTAATCCTTTGGTTACAAAAAGGTAAGTAATGATACTTTATTCAGTGAAGATTTGTTTTACTACTTCATGAAGGTGAAGGTATTACTTTGATATAGTATACATGGTTTACTTGATGTTTGAAAAACTAACAGTTTTCATTCTTTTTGTATCCCTTACTGAGCTTTTTATGCTCACCCCAAGTTTTTTTGAAATGTTTTTCACAGGACTTAATATGGAATAAGGTCAAGGATGGGATCAAGGGAATGTCATGCTATATAAAACATGGAACTAGACATGTTTCTTTCAAGAGTTTTTTTTTATTATGGAAACTTAGTATAAGTGACTACTTTGTAATCTTTCGAGATGTAATATTTATGTTCTAATTCTCTAAAACTCTAAACCTGAAAAGATCCTCGACGTGAATTATTCATTTAATTCAATATTAAGTAAGGTTTAAGGCCGGGGCCTTATAGTTGGTATCAGAGGTCGGTTTAGACAGCTTTAGGAGTTAGAAAAGTGTTAAATTATAATATGATTGACATGATATAGCATTTACGGATTACCATGTTGCTTCGCCTAAGATATTTCGGTGTTCATAATGGTTTTCCGCAGAGGAAACAAAGCAGCTATGTTGGGACGACATCATGAGGAAGACAACCTTCCAAATCAGCAACCTGAGATGGTCAGAATCGGAACTGAATAGTTTGTTGCAGTGATGGCACAGTTGACTCAGGCTATAAATGGTGGTGGTATCCATGCACGAGATCATCCAGATCAACCGCAGAGGAACATGTCAGTGGTGGAACATTTCATGAGGCAACATCCCCCATCATTTAGAGGATCATCTGACCCTGTGCAAGTTGAAGGGTGGATTAAAGCACTGGAGAAGATTTTTGATGTCATGGGGTGTTCAGAACATCAAAAGGTTAGTCTTGCTGTTTACCATTTTGAAGGTGAAGCTGATCAGTGGTGGTCGATGGTGAAAAATATAAGGGATAGTGATGAGATTGAGTATCTTCACTGGGACGAATTCAAAGGTATGTTTCTTGAGAAATATTTTCCTAAGGTGGTTCATCTTAGGATGGAAAAACAGTTCCTAGAATTGAGGCAAGAGGATTATTCAGTGGCTGCTTATGAAGAAAAGTTCACTCGATTGGAAAGGTATGCTCCAAACTTCATACGAGATCTTGATAGTAAAATAAACCGTTTTTACTCAGGTTTAAAGCCAAATTATCGAAGGGCTTTAGCTTCTTGTGAGTTCAAAAGTTATGAAAAACTTGTTCGATGTACGGAGAAGGTGGAAATGGAGTTTTCCGATGATCAGGTGTTCTATGACAAACAACAGAATAAGAGATCTAGTTGGCAGGAAAAGGGGAATAATCCATCAAAGAAGCAAGGAGGTAAGAAAACCAAATATCCATCCTGTGAGAAGTGTGGTAAAATGCATCCTGGAGAATGTTTATCCAAGTCTGGTAAGTGCTTTCGGTGTGGTAAGTCTGTTCATATTGCTCGTAACTGTAAGGAAGATGATCAAGCAGGCAATGAAAAGCCAATGGTAAGATGTTTTAAGTGTAATGAAATGGGTCATTATGCAAACGAGTGTCCAACGAAGAACTCAACTGGGGGAATGCAGCTAGACTACAAGCAGAAAGGGGTGGTAAAATCATTTGCAACAACTTCAGCAGATGTTGGGCCATCAAATGAAGTGGTATCAGCTCCAGGGAGCTCAGTATTTTTCGAAGATTGACTTGAGGTCGGGGTACCATCAGTTGAAAGTAAAAGAAGCAGACGTTCCGAAGACTGCGTTCCGTACTAGATATGGCCATTATGAATTTGTAGTTATGCCTTTTGGGTTAACCAATGCACCTGCTGTATTCATGGACCTTATGAATAAAATTTTCCATGAGTTCTTGGATATGTTTGTGTTTGTGTTTTGAGGTTTGTGAAGAGGTTATGTGTGCCTTGTGATTCACAGTTGAAGAATGAGTTGTTTTTTCATCCTGGAAGTACTAAGATGTACAGAGGTCTGCGGGAGTATTACTGGTGGGATGGAATGAAAAGAGACATTGTTGATTTTACTGTGAAGTGTTTGACATGTCAACAGGTTAAAGCAGAGCAGCAGTTACCGTAAGGGATGCTTCAGCCTTTACCAGTGCCAGAGTGGAAATGGGAAAACATATCCATGGACTTTGTTGTGGGATTACCGAGGACATCTCGAGGTAATAATGCAATCTGGGTTATTGTTGATCGCTTGACCAAATCTGCTCATTTCTTTTCTATACGATATACTTTCTCTCTTGATCAACTTTCTCGTCTGTATCTTAAAGAGATAGTCAGGTTAAATGGAGTTCCTCTCTCCATTGTATCAGATCGTGATCCCAGGTTAACTTCTAACTTTTGGAAAGGCCTTCAGAAGTCGTTGGGTACTGAATTAAATTTTAGTACAGCTTTTCATCCTCAATCAGATGGGCAGTCAGAATGAACAATTCAGACATTGGAGGATATGCTACGAGCTTGTTCGATGGATTATTAGGGAAGTTGGGACCAACATCTTTCTTTGGTTGAATTTTCTTATAATAACAGCTTTCATTCCAGTATACAGATGGCACTATTTGAGGCATTATATGGGAAGCGGTGTCGAACTCCAGCATTTTGGAATGAAGTGGGTGAAAGTAAGCTGATGGGACCAGAATTGGTAGAAGAGATGGCAGAAAAAGTTCAGTTGATTCAGAAGCACATGAGAACAGCTCAGAGCAGGCAGAAGAGTTATGCGGATAACCGGAGGAAAGATCTATCTTTCGAGGTAGGTGATCATATTTTTCTCAAGGTTTCTCCTTGGAAAAGTGTGATGAGATTTGGTAAGAAAGTAAAGTTGAGTCCAAGGTTCATTGGACCATACGAAATTCTGGAAAGAGTTGGATCAGTTTCATACCGAGTGGCTTTACCTCCGAGTTTATCTCAGGTACACAATGTTTTTCACGTTTCGATGTTGAGAAAGTATATGCCATATCCATCTCATGTTTTGAGTCCAGAGGTAGTTCAGCTGGAAGAAAACCTATCTTATGAGGAACAACCGGTCCAGATTCTTGACCACAGGGAGCAGGTGTTACGGAATAAGGTGATTCATCAGGTAAAGGTTTTGTGGAAAAACCACATGATTGAAGAGGCAACGTGGGAATCTGAAAATGCTATAAGAGATAAATACCCCCACTTATTTTGATAAGTGAATAAAATTGCGAGGACGCAATTCCCAAAAGGGGGGAAGGATGTAACATCCCAGGTAAATAAATAATAAAGAATTTTCATAATTATTAATATTTACGAATTAAATATTAATTTTATTTTAAAGGGGTTGCTATGTTCGATAGCGTACCCGATACACAACGATGAGTTTCTTTGAAACTTACGTAGCACACTAGTAATAAAATAATATTATTTTAAATGATAGTTAACAAGTAGCCATTGTACTGGCAAGAATGGATAGAAATAACTAAAATACGATTAGATATGTTTTTAAATGTTTATACATTTACCCAATAAAAGATAAAGGCTTAAAATACGGAAAGAGTTCAATTTTTAGGCATATATACTTTAATTTTCACTAAAGGTTCACTTATCACCTTTTAATGGTGAACCGTCATTAAATATAGTTTTGATCACTCTTATACATTCTTTTGGACCAAATATAACTCTTCTTTAGAATCAGGACATCAAAATTTACTTTGTGTAAATTTTTGGTACCTTTCTGATAAAGTTCATTTTTTTTAATGAATAGTGTAAAATATTGTATTTTAATTCAAAAACTCTTTTTAATCTAATTTATTTATATGATTAGATTATTATTTTAATTGGTTTTAAAGTAAAATTAGAAAATATTTTTACCAGTTAATCCAATGGTGGTCATTGGAATCAATTTCACTTTGAAATTGGACTTAAACTGGTGTCAATCTTTTGATACTTATTGTTTCGCAAAAACACGCTATTTGTCATGACAGCGGGAATTAATTATTAAATTAATTAATTTGACTTATATGTTTTGAATTTTGTAAAATGGACTTCATTTTTGAATTCGGAATATCAAATATAGCTTAGGGTGAATTTTTGGTAATTTTCTGAAAAACTTCAATTTTTGATGAATAGTGAAACCACTAAGTGGTAATCAAGCAAACTGATTTTTCAGTTAAATGAAATTTTACCACTAATGTGTATTAAATTTTGAAAATACAACATACATGGTTTTCATTAAGAATTAAAATTTGGTTCAATGAGATTAAAATAATTTTTTGGTGAATAGTAACTTATTAAGTTTTTAATCGCGATTAGAGGTAATTAGTGTAGTTTAAGGTAAAAATGGTATTATAAGAATGTGAAAACACCATGAAACTTGTCCTAAACCTATTGGGTGAGTCATGGCCGACCAAGACAAGACATGGGCCAACTTGGGGACCCCATGGAGCCACTTTAGTTGGAAAATGACATTAATATATTTTTATTTAATGTTAAAGTGAAAATGACACTAACATAAATTGTTTTACTAAAATAATTTTTGAGTGGGGTTAGACAAGTCCAAATTTTGATTATAAATAGTCATTGGAAATATAAAAATATTTCC
This sequence comes from Viscum album, assembly GCA_963277665.1. Lineage (NCBI taxonomy): Eukaryota > Viridiplantae > Streptophyta > Magnoliopsida > Santalales > Viscaceae > Viscum > Viscum album. Next base: position 1,659,534,665 of record OY728163.1, read on the forward strand.
TACATCATAGTATTTTTTGTATAATTTTTAGACATTAAATAAATTAAATTATATATGACATAATAATGATGCAACGATGACATCATTATTTGACGATTTAAATAAAATGGAAAGATAATGAAAAATATAAAACCTACACATGGCCAAAACCAATTGGATGAGTGGATTTAGAACCCTTATCACCTTATCCACTAATTATATCAATGTGGGACCTTTTAAAACCGAAACACATTTTCAAATAAAGTAATATTTCTTTACTTTCCAAAAGTGCCCCTCCTCTCCTCTTATAAAAGGCCCCCACCTCTACCTCATTTCACACACTTCTCAAGCCTTTGGCTCATCCAAACCCTGCCCAATTACTCTCTCCACATCCCTCTCCTCATCCTAGAGGATTCCCTTTGGGCAGAATCCTTTCAAAGGAAGCCTTTAGGCTCAAATCAAAAGGGAGTTACACTTTTAAAGGTAATTCATTCTCTCTTGTTCATTTGTTTTATTTTGCTTCTCCGACCCTCTAAACTCTTTTTATTTACATCTTTTGTAACAACACCAGTATCTTCAATATACTATGATGTTGTTATAATATTTATTTGAGCTACACTCTCAGACAACTACATCAAATGGTTAAAGAACATACGGTTTCCATGGATGGCGAAATTCTGCCTCCCGAAACGATGATTGTTCAATACTCATTTAACACCTTCAAGGGTGGCCATTATGATGTCACTATTTTTATATATGATATATAATATGTTTATGTTTTCTTTAATCTTCTGTATTTTTCATTTTTTGCATACCTTTATGGTTTCCATTATGGGTAAACACGATATCTTCATTTAAGGAAGTGCGGACTACCGCCCCCTCAAAGTGATGTGATTCGTTAATGCCATATGTGGGGCGTGTAAAGGATGGATTTAAAGTTATTATATATGATGTTATACTGGAATTATAATATAACTCTATATCATTATTATTTCTTTCCATTAAAGTATGATATAGAAATGAAAGTAGCGTTCATGCGTACGTACGGCTTACCGTCTCCATGAACGGTGCATTTCATTTCTTATCCCCAAATGTAATGTAATATTAAAATTACATGTATATAATGTATATATATAATTAATGATATATATAAATGATGAATATAATTCTGGAATTAAAATATACATACCTCTCATTTAGTTTTAATTCCATTAATATGACAAAGAAATGAAAGTAGCGTTCATGCGTACGTACGGCTTACCGTCTCCATGAACGGTGCATTTCATTTCTTACCTCTAAATGATTATGTAATATTATAAATACATGTATATACTGGATATATGTGATATATATGATATCCAAATCAGGAATTTCATTCTGGATATAAATAACTTTTGACCACATGAACAGCATGTAATTGTAAGAAGTCAACTTTCGACTTAAGAACCAAATATTGACAAAACAAACATTATTAACTTAAATGGTTACATAATGTTTATAACATGGCAATAAGTGATATAAAAAGAATAATGAACTTTAAAAAGGTTCTTAATCAAGTATAAATTAACTCAAGTTTATTATTCAGGACGTTAAAGAATGATCGAGTCAAGTCGGACCCAAGGTAAGGGACTTCGTCTCAATCTCCTTTCATTGAGGCATATTTCGTTTTATACAAAACTTTCTTTTATACGGTGTATAAACCCCTTTGACTTTTACTTTTATACAAAAGGAATCTTTTTCTATGAAGCGTTTTACTAGACGATAAAAAGGAATGTTTTTTTTAACATACGCGGTGACAACGACCTTTTCCGCCGCCGCGAGTATTATTTGATCTTTGGCTTTCTCAACAAGCCGTAATGTTTTTAGAATAAAATAAATACCATATACTCTTTTATGTATTTTGGTATTGAAAATGGTTTTGAAAAAGGATTCTATTATGTCAATATATTTATGATATATTGTGATTCAAATGTGGAAATGTTATCATTCCTTTATATTGGTTTTATGTTTTATGATTTTATACTGGTACTTGGACATTTTAACAGGTGGTTACGTTATAAACCATATAACGGGTGGTGCCGTGAATACCAGGACGGGTGGTTACGTTATAACCTCCAATGCATTGGATATGGAAGTCGTCCGTATGGCTATTCCATTAAGTATGTATGGAAATTGGCCGTATGGCTATTCCATTAAGTGATATGTGTGGAAGTCGACCGTATGGTTATTCCACTTAAGTATGTTTATGTCCCAAGTTACCTTTATATATTCTATGTGTTCTTTATATGGGTTTTGTGGTAATCCTTTGGTTACAAAAAGGTAAGTAATGATACTTTATTCAGTGAAGATTTGTTTTACTACTTCATGAAGGTGAAGGTATTACTTTGATATAGTATACATGGTTTACTTGATGTTTGAAAAACTAACAGTTTTCATTCTTTTTGTATCCCTTACTGAGCTTTTTATGCTCACCCCAAGTTTTTTTTGAAATGTTTTTCACAGGACTTAATATGGAATAAGGTCAAGGATGGGATCAAGGGAATGTCATGCTATATAAAACATGGAACTAGACATGTTTCTTTCAAGAGTTTTTTTTATTATGGAAACTTAGTATAAGTGACTACTTTGTAATCTTTCGAGATGTAATAGTTATGTTCTAATTCTCTAAAACTCTAAACCTGAAAAGATCCTCGACGTGAATTATTCATTTAATTCAATATTATGTAAGGTTTAAGGTCGGGGCCTTATAGTTGGTATCAGAGGTCGGTTTAGACAACTTTAGGAGTTAGAAAAGTGTTAAATTATAATATGATTGACATGATATAGCATTTACGGATTACCATGTTGCTTCGCCTAAGATATTTCAGTGTTCAGAATGGTTTTCCGTAGAGAAAACAAAGAAGCTATGTTGGGACGACATCATGAGGAAGACAACCTTCCAAATCAGCAACCTGAGATGGTCGGAATCGGAACTGAATAGTTTGTTGCAGTGATGGCACAGTTGACTCAGGCTATAAATGGTGGTGGTATCCATGCACGAGATCAGCCAGATCAACCGCAGAGGAACATGTCAGTGGTGGAACATTTCATGAGGCAACATCCCCCATCATTTAGAGGATCATCTGACCCTGTGCAAGCTGAAGGGTGGATTAAAGCACTGGAGAAGATTTTTGATGTCATGGGGTGTTCAGAACATCAAAAGGTTAGTCTTTCTGTTTACCATTTTGAAGGTGAAGCTGCTCAGTGGTGGTCGATGGTGAAAAATATAAGGTATAGTGATGAGATTGAGGATCTTCACTGGGACGAATTCAAAGGTATGTTTCTTGAGAAATATTTTCCTAAGGTGGTTCATCTTAGGATGGAAAAACAGTTCCTAGAATTGAGGCAGGGGGATTATTCAGTGGCTGCTTATGATGAAAAGTTCACTCGATTGGAAAGGTATGCTCCAAACTTCATACGAGATCTTGATAGTAAAATAAACCATTTTTACTCAGGGTTAAAGCCAAATTATCGAAGGGCTTTAGCTTCTTGTGAGTTCAAAAGTTATGAAAAACTTGTTCGATGTACGGAGAAGGTGGAAATGGAGTTTGCCGATGATCAGGTGTTCTATGACAAACAACAGAATAAGAGATCTAGTTGGCAGGAAAAGGGGAAGAATTTATCAAAGAAGCAAGGAGGTAAGAAAACCAAATATCCATCCTGTGAGAAGTGTGGTAAAATGCATCCTGGAGAATGTTTATCAAAGTCTGGTAAGTGCTTTCGGTGTGGTAAGTCTGGTCATATTGCTCGAAACTGTAAGGAAGATGATCAAGCAGGCAATGAAAAGCCAACGGTAAGATGTTTTAAGTGTAATGAAATGGGTCATTATGCAAACGAGTGTCCAACGAAGAACTCAACTGGGGGAATGCAGCTAGACTACAAGCAGAAAGGGGTGGTAAAATCATTTGCAACAACTTCAGCAGATGTTGGGCCATCAAATGAAGTGGTATCAGCTCCAGGGAGCTCAGTATTTTTCGAAGATTGACTTGAGGCCGGGGTACCATCAGTTGAAAGTAAAAGAAGCAGACGTTCTGAAGACTACGTTCCGTACTAGATATGGCCATTATGAATTTGTAGTTATGCCTTTTGGGTTAACCAATGCACCTGCTGTATTCATGGACCTTATGAATAAAATTTTCCATGAGTTCTTGGATAAGTTTGTGTTTTTGTTTTGAGGTTTGTGAAGAGGTTATGTGTGCCTTGTGATTCACAGTTGAAGAATGAGTTGTTTTTTCATCCTGGCAGTACTAAGATGTACAGAGGTCTGCGGGAGTATTACTGGTGGGATGGAATGAAAAGAGACATTGCTGATTTTACTGTGAAGTGTTTGACATGTCAACAGGTTAAAGCAGAGCAGCAGTTACCGTAAGGGATGCTTCAACCTTTACCAGTGCCAAAGTGGAAATGGGAAAACATATCCATGGACTTTGTTGTGGGATTACCGAGGACATCTCGAGGTAATAATGCAATCTGGGTTATTGTTGATCGCTTGACCAAATCTGATCATTTCTTTTCTATACGAGATACTTTCTCTCTTGATCAACTTTCCCGTCTGTATCTTAAAGAGATAGTCAGGTTACATGGAGTTCCTCTCTCCATTGTATCAGATCGTGATCCCAGGTTTACTTCTAACTTTTGGAAAGGCCTTCAGAAGTCATTGGGTACTGAATTAAATTTTAGTACAGCTTTTCATCCTCAATCAGATGGGCAGTCAGAACGAACAATTCAGACATTGGAGGATATGCTACGATCTTGTTCGATGGATTATTAGGGAAGTTGGTACCAACATCTTTCTTTGGTTGAATTTTCTTATAATAACAGCTTTCATTCCAGTATACAGATGGCACTATTTGAGGCATTATATGGGAAGCGGTGTCGAACTCCAGCATTTTGGAATGAAGTGGGTGAAAGTAAGCTGATGGGACCAGAATTGGTAGAGGAGATGGCAGAAAAAGTTCAGTTGATTCAGAAGCACATGAGAACAGCTCAGAGCAGGCAGAAGAGTTATGCGGATAACCGGAGGAAAGATCTATCTTTCGAGGTAGGTGATCATGTTTTTCTCAAGGTTTCTCCTTGGAAAAGTGTGATGAGATTTGGTAAGAAAGGAAAGTTGAGTCCAAGGTTCATTGGACCATACGAAATTCTGGAAAGAGTTGGATCAGTTGCATACCGAGTGGCTTTACCTCCGAGTTTATCTCAGGTACACAATGTTTTTCACGTTTCGATGTTGAGAAAGTATATGCCAGATCCATCTCATGTTTTGAGTCCAGAGGTAGTTCAGCTGGAAGAAAACCTATCTTATGAGGAACAACCGGTCCAGATTCTTGACCACAGGGAGCAGGTGTTACGGAATAAGGTGATTCATCAGGTAAAGGTTTTGTGGAAAAACCACATGATTGAAGAGGCAACGTGGGAATCTGAAAATTCTATAAGGGATAAATACCCCCACTTATTTTGATAAGTGAATAAAATTGCGAGGACGCAATTCCCAAAAGAGGGGAAGGATGTAACATCCCAGGTAAATAAAGAATAAATAATTTTCATAATTATTAATATTTACGAATTAAATATTAATTTTATTTTAAAGGGGTTGCTATGTTCGATAGCGTACCCGATACACAACGATGAGTTTCTTTGAAACTTACGTAGCACACTAGTAATAAAATAATATTATTTTAAATGTTAGTTAACAAGTAGCCATTGTACTGGCGGGAAGGGATAGAAATAACTAAAATATGATTAGATATGTTTTTAAATGTTTATACATTTACCCAATAAAATATAAAGGCTTAAAATACGGAAAGAGTTCAATTTTTAGGCATATATATACTTTAATTTTCACTAAAGGTTCACTTATCACCTTTTAATGGTGAACCGTCGTTAAATATAGTTTTGATCACTCTTATACATTCTTTTGGACCAAATATAACTCTTCTTTAGAATCAGGACATCAAAATTTACTTTGTGTAAATTTTTTGTACCTTTCTGATAAACTTCATTTTTTTTAATGAATAGTGTAAAATGTTGTATTTTAATTCAAAACCTCTTTTTAATCTAATTTATTTATATGATTAGATTATTATTTTTATTGGTTTTAAAGTGAAATTAGAAAATATTTTTACCAGTTAATCTAATGGTGGTCATTGGAATCAATTTCACTTTGAAATTGGACTTAAACTGGTGTCAATCTTTTGATACTTATTGTTTCGCAAAAACACTCTATTTGTCATGACAACGGGAATTAATTATTAAATTAATTAATTTGACTTATATGTTTTGAATTTTGTAAAATGGACTTCATTTTTGAATTCGGAATATCAAATATAGCTTAGGGTGAATTTTTGGTAATTTTCTGAAAAACTTCAATTTTTGATGAATAGTGAAACCACTAAGTGGTAATCAAGCAAACTAATTTTTCAGTTAAATGAAATTTTAACACTAATGTGTATTGAATTTTGAAAATCCGACATACATGGTTGTCATTAAGAATTAAAATGTGGTTCAATGAGATTAAAATAATTTTTTGGTGAATAGTAACTTATTAAGTTTTTAATCGCGATTAGAGGTAATTAGTGTAGTTTAAGGTAAAAATGGTATTATAAGAATGTGAAAACACAATGAAACTTGTCCTAAACCTATTGGGTGAGTCATGGCCGACCAAGAAAAGCCATGGGCCAACTTTGGGACCCCATGGAGCCACTTTAGTTGGAAAATGACATTAATATATTTTTATTTAATGTTAAAGTGAAAATGACACTAACATAAATTGTTTTACTAAAATAATTTTTTATTGGGGTTAGACAAGTCCACATTTTGATTATAAATAGTCATTGGAAATCTAAAAAGATTTACTACATCATAGTATTTTTTTAATAATTTTTATACATTAAATAAATTAAATTATATATGACATAATAATGATGCAACGATGACATCATTATTTGACGATTTAAATAAAATGGAAAGATAATGAAAAATATAAAACCTACACATGGACAAAACCAATTGGATGAGTGGATTTAGAACCCTTATCACCTTATCCACGAATTATATCAATGTGAGACCTTTTAAAACCGAAACACATTTTCAAATAAAGTAATATTTCTTTACTTTCCAAAAGTGCCCCTCCTCTCCTCTTATAAAAGGCCCCCACCTCTACCTCATTTCACACACTTCTCAAGCCTTTGGCTCAGCCAAACCCTGCCCAATTACTCTCTCCACATCCCTCTCCTCATCCTAGAGGATTCCCTTTGGGCATAATCCTTTCAAAGGAAGCCTTTAGGCTCAAATCAAAAGGGAGTTACACTTTTAAAGGTAATTCATTCTCTCTTGTTCATTTGTTTTATTTTGCTTCTCTGACCCTCTAAACTCATTTTATTTACTTCTTTTGTAACAACACCAGTATCTTCAATATACTAGGATGTTGTTATAATATTTATTTGAGCTACACTCTCACAAAACTACATCAAATGGTTAAAGAACATACGGTTTCCGTGGATGGCGAAATTCTGCCTCCCGAAACGATGATTGTTCAATACTCATTTAACACCTTCAAGGGTGGCCATTATGATGTCACTATTTTTATATATGATATATAATATGTTTATTTTTTCTTTAATCTTCTGTATTTTTCATTTTTTGCATACCTTTATGGTTTCCATTATGGGTAAACACGATATCTTCATTTAAGGAAGTGCGGACTACCGCCCCCTCAAAGTGATGTGATTCGTTAATGCCATATGTGGGGCGTGTAAAGGATGGATTTAAAGTTATTATATATGATGTTATACTGGAATTATAATATACCTCTATATCATTATTATTTCTTTCCATTAAAGTATGAGATAGAAATGAAAGTAGCGTTCATGCGTACGTATGGCTTACCGTCTCCATGAACGGTGCATTTCATTTCTTATCCCCAAATGTAATGTACTATTAAAATTACATGTATATAATGTATATATATAATTAATGATATATCTAAATGATGAATATAATTCTGGAATTAAAATATACATACCTCTCATTTAGTTTTAATTCCATTAATATGACAAAGAAATGAAAGTAGCGTTCATGCGTACGTACGGCTTACCGTCTCCATGAACGGTGCATTCCATTTCTTACCTCTAAATGATTATGTAATATTATAAATACATGTATACACTGGATATATATGATATATATGATATCCAAATCAGGAATTTCATTCTGGATATAAAGAACTTTTGACCACATGAACAACATGTAATTGTAAGAAGTCAACTTTCGACTTAAGAACCAAATATTGACAAAACAAACATTATTAACTTAAATGGTTACATAATGTTTATAACATGGAAATAAGTGATATAAAAAGAATAATGAACTTTAAAAAGGTTCTTAATCAAGTATAAATTAACTCAAGTTTATTATTCAGGATGTTAAAGAACGATCGAGTCAAGTCGGACCCAAGGTAAGGGACTTCGTCTCAATCTCCTTTCATTGAGGCATATTTCGTTTTATACACAACTTTCTTTTATACGGTGTATAAACTCCTTTGACATTTACTTTTATACAAAAGGAATCTTTTTCTACGAAGCGTTTTACTAGACGATAAAAAGGAATGTTTTTTTTAACGTACGCGGTGACAACGACCTTTTCCGCCGCCGCGAGTATTATTTGATCTTTGGCTTTCTCAACAAGCCGTAATGTTTTTAGAATAAAATAAATACCATATACTCTTTTATGTATTTTGGTATTGAAAATGGTTTTGAAAAAGGATTCTATTATGTCAATATATTTATGATATATTGTGATTGAAATGTGGAAATGTTATCATTCCTTTATATTGGTTTTATGTTTTATGATTTTATACTGGTACATGGACATTTTAACGGGTGGTTACGTTATAAACCATATGACGGGTGGTGTCGTGAATACCAGGACGGGTGGTTACGTTATAACCTCCAATGCATTGGGTATGGAAGTCGGCCGTATGGCTATTCCATTAAGTATGTTTGGAAATTGGCCGTATGGCTATTCCATTAAGTGATATGTGTGGAAGTCGACCGTATGGTTATTCCACTTAAGTATGTTTATGTCCCAAGTTACCTTTATATATTCTATGTGTTTTTTATATGGGTTTTATGGTAATCCTTTGGTTACAAAAAGGTAAGTAATGATACTTTATTCAGTGAAGATTTGTTTTACTACTTCATGAAGGTGAAGGTATTACTTTGATATAGTATACATGGTTTACTTGATGTTTGAAAAACTAACAGTTTTCATTCTTTTTGTATCCCTTACTGAGCTTTTTATGCTCACCCCAAGTTTTTTTGAAATGTTTTTCACAGGACTTAATATGGAATAAGGTCAAGGATGGGATCAAGGTAATGTCATGCTATATAAAACATGGAACTAGACATGTTTCTTTCAAGAGTTTTTTTTATTATGGAAACTTAGTATAAGTGACTACTTTGTAATCTTTCGAGATGTAATAGTTATGTTCTAATTCTCTAAAACTCTAAACCTGAAAAGATCCTCGACGTGAATTATTCATTTAATTCAATATTAAGTAAGGTTTAAGGCCGGGGCCTTATAGTTGGTATCAGAGGTCGGTTTAGACAACTTTAGGAGTTAGAAAAGTGTTAAATTATAATATGATTGAAATGATATAGCATTTACGGATTACCATGTTGCTTCGCCTAAGATATTTCGGTGTTTAGAATATTTTTCTGCAGAGGAAACAAAGCAGCTATGTTGGGACGACATCATGAGGAAGACAACCTTCCAAATCAGCAACCTGAGATGGTCGGAATCGGAACTGAACAGTTTGTTGCAGTGATGGAACAGTTGACTCAGGCTATAAATGGTGGTGGTATCCATGCACAAGATCAGCCAGATCAACCGCAGAGGAACATGTCAGTGGTGGAACATTTCATGAGGCAACATCCCCCATCATTTAGAGGATCATCTGACCCTGTGCAAGCTGAAGGGTGGATTAAAGCACTGGAGAAGATTTTTTATGTCATGGGGTGTTCAGAACATCAAAAGGTTAGTCTTTCTGTTTACCATTTTGAAGGTGAAGCTGATCAGTGGTGGTCGATGGTGAAAAATATAAGGGATAGTGATGAGATTGAGGATCTTCACTGGGACGAATTCAAAGGTATGTTTCTTGAGAAATATTTTCCTATGGTGGTTCATCTTAGGATGGAAAAACAGTTCCTAGAATTGAGGAAGGAGGATTATTCAGTGGCTGCTTATGAAGAAAAGTTCACTCGATTGGAAAGGTATGCTCCAAACTTCATACGAGATCTTGATAGTAAAATAAACTGTTTTTACTCAGGGTTAAAGCCAAAGTATCGAAGGGCTTTAGCTTCTCGTGAGTTCAAAAGTTATGAAAAACTTGTTCGATGTACGGAGAAGGTGGAAATGGAGTTTGCCGATGATCAGGTGTTCTATGACAAACAACAGAATAAGAGATCTAGTTGGCAGGAAAAGGGGAAGAATTCATCAAAGAAGCAAGGAGGTAAGAAAACCAAATATCCATCCTGTGAGAAGTGCGGTAAAATGCATCCTGGAGAATGTTTTTCCAAGTTTGGTAAGTGCTTTCGGTGTGGTAAGTCTGGTCATATTTCTCGTAACTGTAAGGAAGATGATCAAGCAGGCAATGAAAAGCCAACGGTAAGATGTTTTAAGTGTAATGAAATGGGTCATTATGCAAACGAGTGTCCAACGAAGAACTCAACTGGGGGAATGCAGCTAGACTGCAAGCAGAAAGGGGTGGTAAAATCATTTGCAACAACTTCAGCAGATGTTGGTCCACCAAATGAAGTGGTATCAGCTCCAGGGAGCTCAGTAATTTTCGAAGATTGACTTGAGGTCGGGGTACCATCGGTTGAAAGTAAAAGAAGCAGACGTTCCGAAGACTGCGTTCCGTACTAGATATGGCCATTATGAATTTGTAGTTATGCCTTTTGGTTTAACCAATGCACCTGCTGTATTCATGGACCTTATGAATAAAATTTTCCATGAGTTCTTGGATAAGTTTGTGTTTGTGTTTTGAGGTTTGTGAAGAGGTTATGTGTGCCTTGTGATTCACAGTTGAAGAATGAGTTGTTTTTTCATCCTGGCAGTACTAAGATGTACAGAGGTCTGCGGGAGTATTACTGGTGGGATGGAATGAAAAGAGACATTGCTGATTTTACTGTGAAGTGTTTGACATGTCAACAGGTTAAAGCAGAGCAGCAGTAACCATAAGGGATGCTTCAGCCTTTACCAGTGCCAGAGTGGAAATGGGAAAACATATCCATGGACTTTGTTGTGGGATTACCGAGGACATCTCGAGGTAATAATGCAATCTGGGTTATTGTTGATCTCTTGACCAAATCTGCTCATTTCTTTTCTATACGAGATACTTTCTTTCTTGATCAACTTTCCCGTCTGTATCTTAAAGAGATAGTCAGGTTACATGGAGTTCCTCTCTCCATTGTATCAGATCGTGATCCCAGGTTTACTTCTAACTTTTGGAAAGGCCTTCAGAAGTCGTTGGGTACTGAATTAAATTTTAGTACAGCTTTTCATCCTCAATCAGATGGGCAGTCAGAAAGAACAATTCAGACATTGGAGGATATGCTATGAGCTTGTTCGATGGATTATTAGGGAAGTTGGGACCAACATATTTCTTTGGTTGAATTTTCTTATAATAACAGCTTTCATTCCAGTATACAGATGGCACTATTTGAGGCATTATATGGGAAGCGGTGTCGAACTCCAGCATTTTGGAATGAAGTGGGTGAAAGTAAGCTGATGGGACCAGAATTGGTAGAAGAGATGGCAGAAAAAGTTCAGTTGATTCAGAATCACATGAGAACAGCTCAGAGCAGGTAGAAGAGTTATGCGGATAACCAGAGGAAAGATCTATCTTTCGAGGTAGGTGATCATGTTTTTCTCAAGGTTTCTCCTTGGAAAAGTGTGATGAGATTTGGTAAGAAAGGAAAGTTGAGTCCAAGGTTCATTGGACCATACGAAATTCTGGAAAGAGTTGGATCAGTTGCATACCGAGTGGCTTTACCTCCGAGTTTATCTCAGGTACACAATGTTTTTCACGTTTCGATGTTGAGAAAGTATATGCCAGATCCATCTCATGTTTTGAGTCCAGAGGTAGTTCAGCTGGAAGAAAACCTATCTTATGAGGAACAACCGGTCCAGATTCTTGACCACAGGGAGCAGGTGTTACGGAATAAGGTGATTCATCAGGTAAAGGTTTTGTGGAAAAACCACATGATTGAAGAGGCAACGTGGGAATCTGAAAATGCTATAAGGGATAAATACCCCCACTTATTTTGATAAGTGAATAAAATTGCGAGGACGCAATTCCCAAAAGGGGGGAAGGATGTAACATCCCAGGTAAATAAAGAATAAAGAATTTTCATAATTATTAATATTTACGAATTAAATATTAATTTTATTTTAAAGGGGTTGCTATGTTCGATAGCGTTCCCGATACGCAACGATGAGTTTCTTTGAAACTTACGTAGCACACTAGTAATAAAATAATATTATTTTAAATGTTAGTTAACAAGTATCCGTTGTACTGGCGGGAATGGATAGAAATAAATAAAATATGATTAGATATGTTTTTAAATGTTTATACATTTACCCAATAAAAGATAAAGGCTTAAAATACGGAAAGAGTTCGATTTTTAGGCATATATACTTTAATTTTCACTAAAGGTTCACTTATCACCTTTTAATGGTGAACCGTCATTAAATATAGTTTTGATCACTCTTATACATTCTTTTGGAACAAATATAACTCTTCTTTAGAATCAGGACATCAAAATTTACTTTGTGTAAATTTTTGGTACCTTTCTGATAAACTTCATTTTTTTTAATGAATAGTGTAAAATGTTGTATTTTAATTCAAAACCTCTTTTTAATCTAATTTATTTATATGATTAGATTATTATTTTAATTGGTTTTAAAGTGAAATTAGAAAATATTTTTACCAGTTAATCCAATGGTGGTCATTGGAATCAATTTCACTTTGAAATTGGACTTAAACTGGTGTCAATCTTTTGATACTTATTGTTTTCGATAAAACACGCTATTTGTCATGACAGCGGGAATTAATTATTAAATTAATTAATTTGACTTATATGTTTTGAATTTTGTAAAATGGACTTCATTTTTGAATTTGGAATATCAAATATAGCTTAGGGTGAATTTTTGGTAATTTTCTGAAAAACTTCAATTTTTAATGAATAGTGAAACCACTAAGTGGTAATCAAGCAAACTGATTTTTCAGTTAAATGAAATTTTACCACTAATGTGTATTGAATTTTGAAAATCCGACATACATGGTTGTCATTAATAATTAAAATGTGGTTCAATGAGATTAAAATAATTTTTTGGTGAATAGTAACTTATTAAGTTTTTAATCGCGATTAGAGGTAATTAGTGTAGTTTAAGGTAAAAATGGTATTATAAGAATGTTAAAACACCATGACACTTGTCCTAAACCTATTGGGTGAGTTATGGCCGACCAAGACAAGCCATGGGCCAACTTGGGGACCCCATGGAGCCACTTTAGTTGGAAAATGACATTAATATATTTTTATTTAATGTTAAAGTGAAAATGACACTAACATAAATTGTTTTACTAAAATAATTTTTGAGTGGGGTTAGACAAGTCCAAATTTTGATTATAAATAGTCAATGGAAATATAAAAAGAATTCCTACATAATAGTATTTTTTTTATAATTTTTATACATTAAATAAATTAAATTATATATGACATAATAATGATGCAACAATGACATCATTATTTGACGATTTAAATAAAATGGACAGATAATGAAAAATATAAAACCTACACATGTCCAAAACCAATTGGATGAGTGGATTTAGAACCCTTATCACCGTATCCACGAATTATATCAATGTGGGACCTTTTAAAACCGAAACACATTTTCAAATAAAGTAATATTTCTTTACTTTCCAAAAGTGCCCCTCCTCTCCTCTTATAAAAGGCCCCCACCTCTACCTCATTTCACACACTTCTCAAGCCTTTGGCTCAGCCAACCCCTTCCCAATTACTCTCTCCACATCCCTCTCCTCATCCTAGAGGATTCCATTTGGGCATAATCCTTTCAAAGGAAGCCTTTAGGCTCAATGAAAAAGGGAGTTACACTTTTAAAGGTAATTAATTCTCTCTTGTTCATTTGTTTTATTTTTCTTCTACGACCCTCTAAACTCTTTTTATTTACTTCTTTTGTAACAACACCAGTATCTTCAATATACTAGGATGTTGTTATAATATTTATTTGAGCTACACTCTCACACAACTACATCAAATGGTTAAAGAACATACGGTTTCCGTGGATGGAGAAATTCTGCCTCCCGAAACGATGATTGTTCAATACTCATTTAACACCTTCAAGGGTGGCCATTATGATGTCACTATTTTTATATATGATATATAATATGTTTATGTTTTCTTTAATCTTCTGTATTTTTCATTTTTTTCATACCTTTATGGTTTCCATTATGGGTAAACACGATATCTTCATTTAAGGAAGTGCGGACTACCGCCCCCTCAAAGTGATGTGATTCGTTAATGCCATATGTGGGGCGTGTAAAGGATGGATTTATAGTTATTATATATGATGTTATACTGGAATTATAATATACCTCTATATCATTATTATTTCTTTCCATTAAAGTATGAGATAGAAATGAAAGTAGCGTTCATGCGTACGTACGACTTACCGTCTCCATGAACGGTGCATTTCATTTCTTATCCCCAAATGTAATGTACTATTAAAATTACATGTATATAATGTATATATATAATTAATGATATATCTAAATGATGAATATAATTCTGGAATTAAAATATACATACCTCTCATTTAGTTTTAATTCCATTAATATGACAAAGAAATGAAAGTAGCGTTCATGCGTACGTACGGATTACCGTCTCCATGAACGGTGCATTTCATTTCTTACCTCTAAATGATTATATAATATTATAAATACATGTATACACTGGATATATATGATATATATGATATCCAAATCAGGAATTTCATTCTGTATATAAAGAACTTTTGACCACATGAACAACATGTAATTGTAAGAAGTCAACTTTCGACTTAAGAACCAAATATTGACAAAACAAACATTATTAACTTAAATGGTTACATAATGTTTATAACATGGAAATAAGTGATATAAAAATAATAATGAACTTTAAAAAGGTTCTTAATCAAGTATAAATTAACTCAAGTTTATTATTCCGGATGTTAAAGAACAATCGAGTCAAGTCGGACCCAAGGTAAGGGACTTCGTCTCAATCTCCTTTCATTGAGGCATATTTCATTTTATACACAACTTTCTTTTATACGGTGTATAAACTCCTTTGACTTTTACTTTTATACAAAAGGAATTTTTTTCTACGAAGCGTTTTACTAGACGATAAAAAGGAATGTTTTTTTTAACGTACGCGGTGACAACGACCTTTTCCGCCGCCGCGAGTATTATTTGATCTTTGGCTTTCTCAACAAGCCGTAATGTTTTTAGAATAAAATAAATACCATATACTCTTTTATGTATTTTGGTATTGAAAATGGTTTTGAAAAAGGATTCTATTATGTCAATATATTTATGATATATTGTGATTGAAATGTGGAAATGTTATCATTCCTTTATATTGGTTTTATGTTTTATGATTTTATACTGGTACTTGGACATTTTAACGGGTGGTTACGTTATAAACCATATGACGGGTGGTGCCGTGAATACCAGGACGGGTGGTTACGTTATAACCTCCAATGCATTGGGTATGGAAGTCGGCCGTATGGCTATTCCATTAAGTATGTATGGAAATTGGCCGTATGGCTATTCCATTAAGTGATATGTGTGGAAGTCGACCGTATGGTTATTCCACTTAAGTATGTTTATGTCCCAAGTTACCTTTATATATTCTATGTGTTCTTTATATGGGTTTTATGGTAATCCTTTGGTTACAAAAAGGTAAGTAATGATACTTTATTCAGTGAAGATTTGTTTTACTACTTCATGAAGGTGAAGGTATTACTTTGATATAGTATACATGGTTTACTTGATGTTTGAAAAACTAACAGTTTTCATTCTTTTTGTATCCCTTACTGAGCTTTTTATGCTCACCCCAAGTTTTTTTGAAATGTTTTTCACAGGACTTAATATGGAATAAGGTCAAGGATGGGATCAAGGGAATGTCATGCTATATAAAACATGGAACTAGAAATGTTTCTTTCAAGAGTTTTTTTTTTATTATGGAAACTTAGTATAAGTGACTACTTTGTAATCTTTCGAGATGTAATAGTTATGTTCTAATTCTCTAAAACTCTAAACCTGAAAAGATCCTCGATGTGAATTATTCATTTAATTCAATATTAAGTAAGGTTTAAGGCCGGGGCCTTATAGTTGGTATCAGAGGTCGGTTTAGACAACTTTAGGAGTTGGAAAAGTGTTAAATTATAATATGATTGAAATGATATAGCATTTACGGATTACCATGTTGCTTCGCCTAAGATATTTCGGTGTTCAGAATGGTTTTCCGCAGAGGAAACAAAGCAGCTATGTTGGGAAGACGTCATGAGGAAGAAAACCTTCCAAATAAGAAACCTGAGATGGTCGGAATCGGAACTGAACAGTTTGTTGCAGTGATGGCACAGTTGACTCAGGCTATAAATGGTGGTGGTATCCATGCATGAGATCAGCCAGATCAACCGCAGAGGAACATGTCAGTGGTGGAACATTTCATGAGGCAACATCCCCCATCATTTAGAGGATCATCTGACCCTGTGCAAGCTGAAGGGTGGATTAAAGCACTGGAGAAGATTTTTGATGTCATGGGGTGTTCAGAACATCAAAAGGTTAGTCTTGCTGTTTACCATTTTGAAGGTGAAGCTGATCAGTGGTGGTCGATGGTGAAAAATATAAGGGATAGTGATGAGATTGAGGATCTTCACTGGGACGAATTCAAAGGTATGTTTCTTGAGAAATATTTTCCTAAGGTGGTTCGTCTTAGGATGGAAAAACAGTTCCTAGAATTGAGGCAGGAGGATTATTCAGTGGCTTCTTATGAAGAAAAGTTCACTCGATTGGAAAGGTATGCTCCAAACTTCATACGAGATCTTGATAGTAAAATAAACCGTTTTTACTCAGGGTTAAAGCCAAAGTATCGAAGGGCTTTAGCTTCTCGTGAGTTCAAAAGTTATGAAAAACTTGTTCGATGTACGGAGAAGGTGGAAATGGAGTTTGCCGATGATCAGGTGTTCTATGACAAACAACAGAATAAGAGATCTAGTTGGCAGGAAAAGGGGAAGAATTCATCAAAGAAGCAAGTAGGTAAGAAAACCAAATATCCATCCTGTGAGAAGTGTGGTAAAATGCATCCTGGAGAATGTTTATCCAAGTTTGGTAAGTGCTTTCGGTGTGGTAAGTCTGGTCATATTGCTCGTAACTGTAAGGAAGATGATCAAGCAGGCAATGAAAAGCCAACGGTAAGATGTTTTAAGTGTAATGAAATGGGTCATTATGCAAACGAGTGTCCAACGAAGAACTCAACTGGGGGAATGCAGCTAGACTGCAAGCAGAAAGGGGTGGTAAAATCATTTGCAACAACTTCAGCAGATGTTGGGCCATCAAATGAAGTGGTATCAGCTCCAGGGAGCTCAGTATTTTTCGAAGATTGACTTGAGGTCGGGGTACCATCAGTTGAAAGTAAAAGAAGCAGACGTTCTGAAGACTGCATTCCGTACTAGATATGGCCATTATGAATTTGTAGTTATGCCTTTTGGGTTAACCAATGCACCTGCTGTATTCATGGACCTTATGAATAAAATTTTCCATGAGTTCTTGGATAAGTTTGTGTTTGTGTTTTGAGGTTTGTGAAGAGGTTATGTGTGCTTTGTGATTCACAGTTGAAGAATGAGTTGTTTTTTCATCCTGGCAGTACTAAGATGTACAGAGGTCTGCGGGAGTATTACTGGTGGGATGGAATGAAAAGAGACATTGCTGATTTTACTGTGAAGTGTTTGACATGTCAACAGGTTAAAGCAGAGCAGCAGTTATCGTAAGGGATGCTTCAGCCTTTACCAGTGCCAGAGTGGAAATGGGAAAACATATCCATGGACTTTGTTGTGGGATTACCGAGGACATCTCGAGGTAATAATGCAATCTGGGTTATTGTTGATCGCTTGACCAAATCTGCTCATTTCTTTTCTATACGAGATACTTTCTCTCTTGATCAACTTTCTCGTCTGTATCTTCAAGAGATAGTCATGTTACATGGAGTTCCTCTCTCCATTGTATCAGATCGTGATCCCAGGTTTACTTCTAACTTTTGGAAAGGCCTTCAGAAGTCGTTGGGTACTGAATTAAATTTTAGTACAGCTTTTCATCCTCAATCAGATGGGCAGTCAGAACAAACAATTCAGACATTGGAGGATATGCTACGAGCTTGTTCGATGGATTATTAGGGAAGTTGGGACCAACATCTTTCTTTGGTTGAATTTTCTTATAATAACAGCTTTCATTCCAGTATACAGATGGCACTATTTGAGGCATTATATGGGAAGCGGTGTCGAACTCCAGCATTTTGGAATGAAGTGGGTGAAAGTAAGCTGATGGGACCAGAATTGGTAGAAGAGATGGTAGAAAAAGTTCAGTTGATTCAGAAGCACATGAGAACAGCTCAGAGCAGGTAGAAGAGTTATGCGGATAACCGGAGGAAAGATCTATCTTTCGAGGTAGGTGATCATGTTTTTCTCAAGGTTTCTCCTTGGAAAAGTGTGATGAGATTTGGTAAGAAAGGAAAGCTGATTCCAAGGTTCATTGGACCATACGAAATTCTGTAAAGAGTTGGATCAGTTGCATACCGAGTGGCATTACCTATGAGTTTATCTCAGGTACACAATGTTTTTCACGTTTCGATGTTGAGAAAGTATATGCCAGATCCATCTCATGTTTTGAGTCCATAGGTAGTTCAGCTGGAAGAAAACCTATCTTATGAGGAACAACCGGTCCAGATTCTTGACCACAGGGAGCAGGTGTTACGGAATAAGGTGATTCATCAGGTAAAGGTTTTTTGGAAAAACCACATGATTGAAGAGGCAACGTGGGAATCTGAAAATGCTATAAGGGATAAATACCCCCACTTATTTTGATAAGTGAATAAAATTGCGAGGACGCAATTCCCAAAAGGGGGGAAGGATGTAACATCCTAGGTAAATAAAGAATAAATAATTTTCATAATTATTAATATTTACGAATTAAATATTAATTTTATTTTAAAGGGGTTGCTATGTTCGATAGCGTACCCGATACGCAACGATGAGTTTCTTTGAAACTTACGTAGCACACTAGTAATAAAATAATATTATTTTAAATGTTAGTTAACAAGTAGTCGTTGTTCTGGCGGGAATGGATAGAAATAACTAAAATATTATTATATATGTTTTTAAATGTTTATACATTTACCCAATAAAGGATAAAGGCTTAAAATACGGAAAGAGTTCAATTTTTAGGCATATATACTTTAATTTTCACTAAAGGTTCACTTATCACCTTTTAATGGTGAACCGTCATTAAATATAGTTTTGATCACTCTTATACATTATTTTGGACCAAATATAACTATTCTTTAGAATCAGGACATCAAAATTTACTTTGTGTAAATTTTTGGTACCTTTCTGATAAAGTTCATTTTTTTAATTAATAGTGTAAAATGTTGTATTTTAATTCAAAACCTATTTTTAATCTAATTTATTTATATGATTAGATTATTATTTTAATTGGTTTTAAAGTGAAATTAGAAAATATTTTTACCAGTTAATCCAATGGTGGTCATTGGAATCAATTTCACTTTGAAATTGGACTTAAACTGGTGTCAATCTTTTGATACTTATTGTTTCGCAAAAACACGCTATTTGTCATGACAGCGGGAATTAATTATTAAATTAATTAATTTGACTTATATGTTTTGAATTTTGTAAAATGGACTTCATTTTTGAATTCGGAATATCAAATATAGCTTAGGGTGAATTTTTGGTAATTTTCTGAAAAACTTCAATTTTTGATGAATAGTGAAACCATTAAGTGGTAATCAAGCAAACTGATTTTTCAGTTAAATGAAATTTTACCACTAATGTGTATTGAATTTTGAAAATCCGACATACATGGTTGTCATTAAGAATTAAAATGTGGTTCAATGAGATTAAAATAATTTTTTTGGTGAATAGTAACTTATTAAGTTTTTAATCGCGATTAGAGGTAATTAGTGTAGTTTAAGGTAAAAATGGTATTATAAGAATGTGAAAACACCATGACACTTGTCCTGAACCTATTGGGTGAGTCATGGCCGACCAAGACAATCCATGGGCCAACTTGGGGACCCCATGGAGCCACTTTAGTTGGAAAATGACATTAATATATTTTTATTTAATGTTAAAGTGAAAATGACACTAACATAAATTGTTTTACTAAAATAATTTTTGAGTGGGGTTAGACAAGTACAAATTTTGATTATAAATAGTCATTGGAAATCTAAAAATATTTCCTACATCATAGTATTTT
Source organism: Viscum album (assembly GCA_963277665.1). Lineage (NCBI taxonomy): Eukaryota > Viridiplantae > Streptophyta > Magnoliopsida > Santalales > Viscaceae > Viscum > Viscum album. The sequence continues at coordinate 1,659,555,288 of OY728163.1, forward strand.
TTGTATAATTTTTAGACATTAAATAAATTAAATTATATATGACATAATAATGATGCAACGATGACATCATTATTTGACGATTTAAATAAAATGGAAAGATAATGAAAAATATAAAACCTAAACATGGAAAAAACCAATTGGATGAGTGGATTTCGAACCCTTATCACCTTATCCAAGAATTATATCAATGTGGGACCTTTTAAAACCGAAACACATTTTCAAATAAAGTAATATTTCTTTACTTTCCAAAAGTGCCCCTCCTCTCCTCTTATAAAAGGCCCCCACCTCTACCTCATTTCACACACTTATCAAGACTTTGGCTCAGCCAAACCCTGCCCAATTACTCTCTACACATCCCTCTCCTCATCCTAGAGGATTACCTTTGAGCAGAATCCTTTCAAAGGAAGCCTTTAGGCTCAAATCAAAAGGGAGTTACACTTTTAAAGGTAATTCATTCTCTCTTGTTCATTTGTTTTATTTTGCTTCTCCGACCCTCTAAACTATTTTTATTTACTTATTTTGTAACAACACCAGTATATTCAATATACTAGGATGTTGTTATAATATTTATTTGAGCTACACTCTCACACAACTACATCAAATGGTTAAAGAACATACGGTTTCCGTGGATGGCGAAATTCTGCCTCCCGAAACGATGATTGTTCAATACTCATTTAACACCTTCAAGGGTCGCCATTATGATGTCACTATTTTTATATATGATATATAATATGTTTATGTTTTCTTTAATCTTAGGTATTTTTCATTTTTTGCATACCTTTATGGTTTCCATTATGGGTAAACACGATATCTTCATTTAAGGAAGTGAGGACTACCGCCCCCTCAAAGTGATGTGATTCGTTAATGCCATATGTGGGGCGTGTAAAGGATGGATTTAAAGTTATTATATATGATGTTATACTGGAATTATAATATACCTCTATATCATTATTATTTCTTTCCATTAAAGTATGAGATAGAAATGAAAGTAGCGTTCATGCGTACGTACGGCTTACCGTCTCCATGAACGGTGCATTTCATTTCTTATCCCTAAATGTAATGTACTATTAAAATTACATGTATATAATGTATATATATAATTAATGATATATCTAAATGATGAATATAAATCTGTAATTAAAATATACATACCTCTCATTTAGTATTAATTCCCTTAATATGACAAAGAAATGAAAGTAGCGTTCATGCGTACGTACGGCTTACCATCTCCATGAACGGTGCATTTCATTTCTTACCTCTAAATGATTATGTAATATTATAAATACATGTATATACTGGATATATATGATATATATGATATCCAAATCAGGAATTTCATTCTGGATATAACGAACTTTTGACCACATGAACAACATGTAATTGTAAGAAGTCAACTTTCGACTTAAGAACCAAATATTGAAAAAACAAACATTATTAACTTAAATGGTTACATAATGTTTATAACATGGCAATAAGTGATATAAAAATAATAATGAACTTTAAAATGGTTCTTAATCAAGTATAAATTAACTCAAGTTTATTATTCAGGACGTTAAAGAACGATCGAGTCAAGTCGGACCCAAGGTAAGGGACTTCGTCTCAATCTCCATTAATTGAGGCATATTTCGTTTTATACACAAATTTCTTTTATACGGTGTATAAACTCCTTTGAATTTTACTTTTATACAAAAGGAATCTTTTTCTACGAAGCGTTTTACTAGACGATAAAAAGGAATGTTTTTTTTAACGTACACGGTGACAACGACCTTTTCCGCCGCCGCGAGTATTATTTGATCTTTGGCTTTCTCAACAAACCATAATGTTTTTAGAATAAAATAAATACCATGTACTCTTTTATGTATTTTGGTATTGAAAATGGTTCTTGAAAAAGGATTCTATTATGTCAATATATTTATGATATATTGTGATTGAAATGTGGAAATGTTATCATTCCTTTATATTGGTTTTATGTTTTATGATTTTATACTGGTACTTGGACATTTTAACGGATGGTTACGTTATAAACCATATGACGGGTGGTGCCGTGAATACCAGGACAGGTGGTTACGTTATAACCTCCAATGCATTGGGTATGGAAGTCGGCCGTATGGCTATTCCATTAAGTATGTATGGAAATTGGCCGTATGGCTATTCCATTAAGTGATATGTGTGGAAGTCGACCGTATGGTTATTCCACTTAAGTATGTTTATGTCCCAAGTTACCTTTATATATTCTATGTGTTCTTTATATGGGTTTTATGGTAATCCTTTGGTTACAAAAAGGTAAGTAATGATACTTTATTCAGTGAAGATTTGTTTTACTACTTCATGAAGGTGAAGGTATTACTTTGATATAGTATGCATGTTTTACTTGATGTTTGAAAAGCTAAAAGTTTTCATTCTTTTTGTATCCCTTACTGAGCTTTTTATGCTCACCCCAAGTTTTTTTGAAATGTTTTTCACCGGACTTAATATGGAATAAGGTCAAGGATGGGATCAAGGGAATGTCATGCTTTATAAAACATGGAACTAGACATGTTTCTTTCAAGAGTTTTTTTTATTATGGAAACTTAGTATAAGTGACTACTTTGTAATCTTTCGAGATGTAATAGTTATGTTCTAATTCTCTAAAACTCTAAACCTGAAAAGATCCTCAACGTGAATTATTCATTTAATTCAATATTAAGTAAGGTTTAAGGCCGGGGACTTATATAACGAGGTGCGAAGAACTCCAGGTTGGCATAGAATTCGCTTTCTGCGTGGCGCGGAACCCCAGCCTTGCCTATAAAAGGAGCCATGGGTCCCATGAGCCATAACTGAGATTTCTCGCACGATAGGCTTCGATCTCTCGCCCGTGAAATTTCCTTTGTGACTGTGTAGAAAACACATTGGGTTAGTTCATAATTCCTTCTGAGTTTCGGCTGTATTTACGCACCAACTCGGAATATTTCGCACTGATGGTTCTGATTTCGCATCCAGCTCCGGAACTACACGCCACTGATCCATATTTCACGAAACTCTTCCCTATTTCACGCAACCCATTCGTATTTCTCAAAACTCATCCATATTTCACACAACTCATCCGGATTTTTCACAACTCTCAAAGAAATCAAGATGGCTGCGAACCAAGTCGATGAGGGAGAAACCGCTGCTCGTAGAGCTGAAATGGCGACGAATGAAGAGGTTTATGGCACCAGGGTGGTTGTTTCTGACAACCTTACCTTAGTCAACCTGATGACCCCCGCCAAAAAGGAGTATCCTCTATCCAACAACCTCCTGCTCTGGAACTTCGGCATCCTGGAGGAGGTTCCACTGTCGGGCTTCGAGGTGGACACACTGCGGTCACGGGTGACCCGGGAGGACAACCTTCCCCGTTGAAACATCACCAACAATGGTCATCCTACCAGAGAGACCAGACACATGGATTTGTATGTCCTGAACCTGAGGACCAGGACCATTGCTGGGGGTGATCCTGTTGTGGAGAGCTCTCTGGCCCTCTACGCAAGCACATTCTGTCAGAGCATCATGGACAATACTAAGGGCTGGATGCAAGATTGGGACTTATGGTCTGGAGATAACTTCACCAGTGAGTGGGTCTGGGTGTACTGAGTTCTCCATACGTGCGACCAATTCAGGGCTGAGCTGCGGCACATTGGTCTGTTCGAGTCGGTGTGGACATCGCAGTTCCACTTCCACCGCCAACCTAAACATGGGTCGGATCTGTCTACCCGATGGTCCCCAAATAACAACACATTCCATCTTCACCATGGGGAAGTTGGCATTAGTCTCTGGGACTTCCACTGCATCGGAGATATCCACTGGAGGGTTACCAGTACGACGAGTTCCTCCCCCTAATGAACACCTGGGAGGACAGATCATGGACCCCCATGCTAACGTGGAACCTGCTGGATCTGGCCAAAGAGAGGCTGAAGGTAAAATATTTCCTAAAGTACATCGCCTAAAAAACTGGTTTATCTAGTTTCTGGAGAAGGACCTGGCAGTCAAGATGTCGGAAGGGAGAAAACGGTGCCCAACCGCTGCTCAAAGGAACAAGAACGGATCATACTAGAGGATCCTGGAGATGGGGAAATACCAATCATGGGGCTACCACGTCATTGAGGCCCAGGACCCGAACGTCCGATATGCCGGGTTCCTTTCCACCTTCCTGAGTAGGTGGCTCATGCTGGTGTGGGACGCGAGGATGGGTGTCTTTCCAGCAACTCTAGTGATGGCGGGCACCATGGCCGCCAACAAAAGGTTCAATATGGGGGTCCTCGTTCTGGCTAGGTTGTACGTCATTCTGGGATGCATCTCCTGAGGGGGGTCACCTCAGAGGGTGTGTGGCCCCTTCCAGATCTTTCACGGCTGGGTGGTGGCTCATCTTGGCGGGTACACTTTCCCAAACGTCGTTCGTGCTCCGGGCAACGGCCTATGTCCATATCCACTAAACATTTCTGGGGTCGTGTCGATGATGCTCAATGAGGAGGGGGTATGGATCAGAATTTGTAACCATGCCAATTTTAACTTCATCCCATTCCACACCCCAGTCGGCCAGATGATAAACAATGGGCAAGGCTCACTGGAGCAGCAATAATACTTCTAGAACATCCGAGGTGGGATGCTTGTGGCTCAGATTGACGGGAAGATCATCTGTGAGCCTGACATGTCATCCAGATTCACCAGGCAATATGGGTGCCTCCAGTGAATACCAAAGAAGGTATTCACGGATGTCTGGGAGGAGAAGAACCCATGCGTCTTTCTCCATATGTGGTTAATGTTCACCACTTGTGGCTCTGGTGACGTCATTACCCTTCCTCCCACCGGGGTCGACGCTGGCCTATCAACTGAGTATGCCGAGCATTGGGATATCGTGTACCCCGAGGGGCTTTTACGCAAGCGAGTTCGGAAACTAAAGACTACCTGCATGAAAACTGGGCGACAAGAGAGCAGGCAAGGTGCTACCAGAAGGGGGGGACTAGGGGAACGCCATGCGGCAAGACCTGCACAGGCCAGGACCTTAGCAGCGGGGAAATCGCATGGTGTCACTGTAACCTCGTTGCTTGGAGGGGGTCACACGAGGCAGCCAGAGAGCTGCCTAGGAAGCAGATAAGATACCTGCTCGAACCTTCCCATGATGAAATCTTCCTAGAATTGTGGTTGTCTTGGATGACCCTGCGGCAATCAATGAGCGTTGAAGCCATCCGGAAGAAGATAATGCAGGATGGGATCTAGCTGCTAGAGGTCGGTCTCATCCAGGTTACCGACCAGGTAAACTTCCATCGGTGAAACACATATCTAATGGCCATGGACACATATGTGTGCCTGTGGGGTCAGCGTGTGTAGCCACCTTTCCTGGTGAAAGTGATGCTCAGGCAATAGCATGATCCGAAAATGATGCCGCCGGGAGAGGGCGATAGTGATGACGAGTTGGAGGGAGAGGAGGAAATAGGAAAAGATGAAGGCGAAGGAGAAGATAAAGGAGAAAGTGAAGGAGAACCCAATGGTGAGGGGTCGTAGGGGGAGGCCTACCAAGGGAGTCTCCAGAAGAGTGGCGAGATTGTCAGCTCTGATCTTGACATAACCGAGATACTCGAGGTCAATCTCTATCCTTATTCATCCTCCTTCCTTGTCCATTCTCTTCTTCAATTTATAATCTATTTCTCTATCTCACTCAAGAGCACATAGGTGCTGATCAGGCATCCCCAATAGAATAATACGGTGAGGCGCCAGTAGGACAGGGTGGGGCTCTGATGCCCATCATCAAACTGACAAGCGTTGAGGGGTCTCCTTCCATGACAACTCCTATAGCGGCCAGAACACCGGAGGCTGATGCTCTGAGTTCCTGTAAGTATATTTCTTTTCTACTGATGATTACTGTCAGAGAACCCAAATAATCAGGATACACCTTGTATAGTGATCTCGGCATTGGAGGCTCGTCGGGATGTTGAGCCCGGGTCGTCCACCAGTGAACCAATGGCGGACGTACCAGCTCCTTCAGAACATACTTCACAAGCTGAGTTGGTCCCTGAAATTAGTGAGTAGGGGGCAGCGAACATCAGTAGTGCTATCATTGGAGGGAGGCCGGAAGCTGATGAAGTCACCGCTGCGGTCGGGGAAAGAGAGGAAGTTCGCCCGAACGTCGAGGATCCTATTCTTCATGAAGGCATCCCTGAGGCAGATCCTGCTGCTGACCTGCTGGCTGCCTTTCCTGTATATCAGCCCACTAATCCCAAGGAGATAGATGATTCAGACTCAGAAGTAGTCAAGGAGAGCTAGATGACATGGTGAAAAGGGTGGAAATGTATCCAGCACTTTCTCAGGCAGCCTCAGACGGATTGGATGAGGTAGATGGGATCACTCCAGACCTGGCTGCATTTCCAGTGTGCCGGAGGGGCTGACGATCAATGCCTTCATCTGACGGTCCATGTTTACATGGCCGAGAAGATATGTGAGAGTGGCTGGTACACCGATGTTTCCCAGTGTCGGGAAAGATCAGTGAGCACCCAAGTGTTCCTGAGGGCGGAGCAGGAAGTCTTGCGCCTCGAAGGGCAGGCGGAAGAAAAGTAGGCCTTCATTGCAACATGCTCTAAGATCATGGAGAAACTAACGGCCCAGCCGGCTGACGCCCAACAATAATTGGTGGAGGAGAGTCATCGGATGACTATACTTCAAACTGAACGGGCGCAGGCACAAGCTAGGTTTGGAGAACTACACTCTACGGCTGCTGGTGAAGAGAGAGTCTTCAGAGAGTGAGAAGCAATCCTGGAGGCTACCAGCCAAAGGGTAGCGGCGTTGGAAAGATCAATCCATCATGTTGATCCTTAAGGGCTCTGTTTTGGCCATCTAATGAACTTCTTTATTTTACTTCTCACCATTCCAAACCAATGTATGGACGAATCCATTTATCTATACCCTTTGGTTTAATACGCTCAATCATAATCCTGAAATAAATTACAATTCACCATAAGTTCATGTGGGTCGTACCCAATGTGAGAAACAAAGGATGATCGTGTTATCATTTCATCTTACTGTGGGGCATCAACCAAGATTCAGGCATCCGAAATCAGGCCATGATCTCTGAGGGGGAGAGGGAGGTCCAGCCGAAGGGAGGGGACCTCAGACCGATCGATATATCGTCTCCTCAATGTGTTCTAACACACGATCGGGGCAATACTGGGGGAATTAAAATCCATCCAATCATAGGGAGATGAAAAAGGTGAATCACATTACCCAAATTTGGAACACTATGGGGGGCACAACGGTGGAGGATAGATGTAGACCATGGCGGAAACACAGCATCCATATCACATTGGCCTGAAATGGGGACAACAAATGAGGGCTGACTGCTGGCCATGTTCGCAACACAGGGCCTAACTCAAATATCGTCGATCAGTCTTCTGGAACGTTGGCCTAGGACAGTAGGCAGACCATGGGTCAGTTATCCATACTGTTACAATAGGCATACCAAAGGTCTATCATCTGTATTGTTACAGCAGGGGGACCATAGGTCAAGCATCGATATTATTAGGGGGTCCCATCAAACATGACCATTCTTCCATAACGTTGGCCCAGGACAGCAGGTGGATCATAGGTCAATCATCTATACTATTACAATAGGCTGACCAAAGGTCTATCATCCATATTGTTACAATAGGTGGACCACAAGTCGAGCATCCATATTGTTAGGGGGTCCCACAAAACATGAAATAGGATGAAGATTCGAATAAAGGGGTACGCAAAGTGTGGAAAGTGGAGTGGTGGTTTGTTCAAACAGAATCCAACACTCCCAAAATTGTGCCACTGTGGTGGAGGCGCATTAGGCAGACGTATTAATCTGGTCACGAATCATCCCTACTTTTAGATAGGACCTCTCTGTTGAGAGAAATGTCACTTCCCAACATCATTATGAGGCATCCCAAACATATTCGGGGAATATGATGCAGTTACACAACTCTCTAAGAAGTCAGGCCAAGGGGACGACAGTGAGGAGGGACAGGATTTGGTAATCCCTGGGGCTGGACCCAAGATGAAATGTCCGGGCGTTCTTACGCATCTCATAAGGATGAGAATCAAGCCACACGTAGTTCTAGAAATGGTCTTAGTTTAAAGTCTTAGAACTCAGACCAAGGATTAGTAAAGAGGATGGAAGACGCATAGTAAGGTGATTACAAAACCTGACGTGAATGAGGACAAGGTCCTACATTCCATGCGTTCCTTGGAAGTGTTCCGGTCAAGGGACCGATAACGAAAGTTACGCTGGGCCCATGGGGGAGTTCCCGGGCACTCCTATTTATCTCATAAGGATTAGAATCAAGCCATACGTAGTTCTTGGGGGTGCCTTTTAATGTCGTGTAGGATGGGACACATGCGGGATAATTCTTATAATAGGTTGCATGTGGTGTGGATATTGCAAACCTGACATGAATGAGGATGAGGTCCTGCTCACCACGACATGCAGTCCCTTTGTCAAGGTCCCAAAGGCCGGATAGACATGATGAATTAATAGACCTCAAGCTGGAGCCAAAGACAATATTTCTGGGTGTTTTTACGTACCTCATAAGAATGGGGATCAAGCTACACATAGTTCTTGAAAGGGTGGCATGGCACGACATGGTACCTATGAAAAGGATGAAAGAGGCATGCGGGTCTAGCCCTCTCACCAAAAGAAGCAGTATTTGATGTATCTTGTTTATTCTTGAAACTATATGGTTTTTCTTTTGTGGAGTGACCGGCCTAGGGTTGAAAATCTTGGCATCTCCACAATAATCAAGCCGTATACAGGAATTGACAAATGGTATGGTAATTGACCAATACCCAACATGATGTCCCTTATGGAGTGGTCATCACAATGCAGTGTCATTTTTCGTCGTGCGGTCGGGACGATATCATCACAGTTTATGGTCGTGTGGTAGGACCAACCAGAACAGTTTAAGGTCATATGGCTTGGACCTGGGGGAACATGCATGATGCGATAAGGAATACTCGATGTAGATGAGGACCTAATCCCACACCACACCGCGTGGTATCGTGAGAGGAGCCTTGGGCCAAGGAGCTGATGAGCATCCAATAATCAGGGGGTAGGAGACACTAGCTTCCAGCTGAGTTGGGCCCGAAACACAATGTATAGGCGACTCCTCATTTCCCATGGGGATGAGGGTCAAACTGCTCATGGTCCTTAGAGAAAACCCAAGCATATAATCTTAGCGCTCGGATCACAGGAGCCCCGAGAGACACCGTCATGCAGCTTTGTCTTCCTGACGTGTGGAGGTGCACTGAGGGTTAGTGCAAGGAGTATCGATATTCCACCTTGACACAATGGGGTGGAACATAATGTGAATCATGCAACCAACATTCAGGGCCTGAAGAAGTCGGCGTGATGACGGAGGACTACTGCTGACCATGTTCGCAATACAGTATCCTATCGTGTTAGCCTTGGGGACAAACAAATGAGCATCAACCGCAGACCATATTCGGAACACGGGATTTGTATCAATTTTTTGTATGAAACCCTCAGGGGCGTTGGCCCGTGACGGTAGGAGAGACCTTAGGAGTTGTATCTATTCCATTTTTGGGGGTCCCTATAGGTGTGAAAGATAATGGGGGCCCGAATGAAGGGGATCACGAAGCTTGGAAAGTGGACGGAACTTGCCTAACTTGAATCTGACACTCTAGGTCCTAGACCAGAGTACTCTGGACAGATTAGCGAACCACTGGAAAGGGTCGAAGGGCTCAGTTTGAGAGCAAAAAAAATATGGCGGATTCCCGGGGGAAGGGGGAATGGTGCCAAAAACCCTGCACCACACCTATATATCCCCATTGTGGAGAGGGACAGGCCAAGAGGCCGAGGTAACCGGGAGATCCTAGGATCCCTCAAGAGACGGGGCTGGACCAGAAATCTAGGCATTCAGTCAATTCTATGTATCCCATAAGGATGTGAATCAAGCCACACGTAGTTCTAAAATCACAGTTTAACGTCATGTAGGATGATCGGAGGTATTTAATTTAGGAATGTGCACAGAACAGCGAGTTACACCACACCGTACAATCCTGCAAGAGAAAGCCTGGGTCAGGGGCCCGAGCCTGGGCCCCAGTCTGGGAGGCCTGACCAGCTTGCAGTTTAATGTCTTGTAGTGAGGACGAGACAAGGAGGACACCTCAAATAAGTGTGGTATGCAGCGCGGCGACTAACCCAACATGAATGAGGACATAATCCCACACCACACCGTGCAATCCCGCAGGAGAAAGCCTGGGCCGGGGGCCCGAGGCTGGGCCTCGGTTAGGGAGGCATGACCGGCTTACTGTTTAACGTCTTACGGGACGAACGTGCAGTTTATGGTCATGTGGGACCGGAGGGGCCCAAATTTAGGGCCAAATGCGGTTTAAGGTCGTGTTGGACCAGATGTAGTTTAGGGTCATACGGGACCTGAGGGGCCCAAATGTAGGGCCAAATGCAGTTTCAGTTCCTTCTGGACCAAATGGAGTTTAGGGTCATACGGGACCGGAGGGGCCCAAATATAGGGCCAAATGAAGTTTAAGGTCGTGCTGGACCAGATGCAGTTTAGGGTCATACGGGACCGGAGGGGCCCAAATGTAGGGCCAAATGCAGTTTAAGGTCGTGCTGGACCAGATGCAGTTTGGGGTTATACAGGACCAACATCCAGTTTAAGGTTGTGGGGGACCCTGTAGGGTTAGGAAAAATACAACTTAAGGAACTTAGCATTGGTGGGAGGAGATATACGCTCACCATCCATGGTCACCAGGGAGTACGCACCATTGGGATAGACCTTATGGAATATTAAAGGACCCTCCCATTTGGGCTCCAACTTGGGTGGTTTCCTACTAGGAATCATTGGTTCCCTGAGGTCCAGTACCAGGTCACCTTGCAGGAAAGAGCGGAGGTGAACCTTCTTGTTGAAAGCTCAATCCATCCTTCTCTAATGCCTTTATAGGTTGTGCAAAGCACGAAGCCTATTCTCGTCTAGTGTCTCCAATTCATCTAGATGGATTTCGGCAACCCTATACGGCACTTACTAGTCGTAGACCGCCATGCGCAATGAGGGAAACTGAATCTCGATGGGTAGGACGGCCTCATCTACGTACACTAGGGAATACAGGGTCACCTAGGTGGAATTATGAGTCATCGTCCGATAAGCCCAAATGGTGTTGGGGAGTTTATCCGGCCAACTCTTCTTGTTCTGAGCAACCATATTTTGTAGAATGTTAGAGAGGGTTTTGTTAAACACCTCGATCTATCCATTCGCAAAGTCAACGATAGAACATGCTTTTACTTCCTTGAACGGAATTGCCTCTGCCCACTTGGAAAAGAAATCCGTAGTGGTCATAATGAACTGGCATTGGCGAGCCATCGCCGGTGGGTAAGGTCCTACGAGATCCAACCCCCAGACTGGAAAGGGCCAAGAATACTTGGTAGTGTGGAGAGGCTCCGGTGGCCGATGCACAAAGTTAGCATGAACTAGGCATGCATGGAACCTCTTGGAAAACTCGATGTAGTCATGGATCATGGAGGGCCAGAAGTACCCCAGCCTCCAAATCTGGTGAGACAACTTCGACCCGGCCTGATGGGAACCACAAGAACCAGCATGAACCTCTTGTATGACCTGTGGAATCTCGACTCCTTGAAGGCAATGGAGGAGAACACCATCAAATCCGCGTTTTTAAAGGATCTGCTCAAGGCTGGGACTGCTCTGAAGGGTGAACTGTAGCGAGAGGCGTCAAACTCGCTTGCGCTCTGCCCGGTCTGACAGGATATCACCTTGTTGGAGGTATTCAACCAAGGGTGTACTCAAATTAGGAACTATCTCAATCACCGCATCCAAAGTACCCGGGGATCCTGACGTAGGGGTACCAGTGGTGAGATGGTTTACCCGCAGGCCAGGGTCATCCTCTAGGTTAATGGGAGCGATGACTCTTGGGTGCGCCACGTGGATAATTAGGTCATCCTGTTCGGGCTCCCCAAGCGATTCGGCTAGGCTGACCAAAGCATCTGCTAGAACGTTCTGTGACCGGGGAATATGAACGACCTCTGGCCGAGAAGGGAACTGGGCCATTAGATGGAGGTTGCACTCCAACAATGGCACGATTTCTACCTTTCTGACAACGTAGTGTCCATTGGCCTACTTGATGACCAGCTCGTAGTCACCTTTCACATGCAGATGGGGCACGTCGATCCCGAGGGCCAACTCGAGGCCAGTGATGAGGGAATGATACTCTACCTCGTTGTTGGTGCAGCCCTCTGACAATAGGAACAAATATGGTAGGACGACATGCTCCGGGTCATCGAGGAACATGTGGATGAGGTATTAGAGGTTGTTCTCTATTTCTGCAGCGTTCTTCTGGGTGAGAAGTGTGTTGAGGGATCGTTCTAGGGCGGTCACATAAAGGACCAGCGGCTTCCCAGAAATGGGTGGCATCAAGACTAGAGGTTTGTGCAGATATTGCTTGATTTCCTCAAAGGCGGTCTGAAACTCTTCATCCCATTCATAGGTGGTGCCTTTCTTCATGATCTGGGTAAAGGTCTTACACTTTCCAGCCAGATTCGCAATGAATCGACGTATGTAAGCTAAGTGGCCTTGGAGACCTCAAAGCTCCCAAATATTGCTCAGGGGAGGCATCTGGCTGATGGACTTGATCTTCTCTGGGTTAATCTCAATGCCTCAGTGCCTGAAAAAAAATCCAAGGAACTTGCTAAAGGTGACCTTAAAGGCACACTTCAACATGTTCATCTTCAGGTGGCGGGAACGAAGGAAACCGAACACTTTTTCAAGGTCCTTGAGATGGTCCTAGCACTGGCGTGATTTGACCACTAGATCATCCACATAGCATTCCACTGATGTTCTCAGAATCGTCTTAAATATGCGATGCATGTCCCTCTAATAAGTGGCACCCACATTCTTCAGGCCGAAAGGCATAACCTAGTAACAGAAAGTACCTTGGGGTGCCCTGAAGGCAGTGGACTCCTCTTCCTCAGGGTCCATCCGGATCTGGTTGTACCTGGAATATCCATCCATTAAGGAGAGGTCTTGGAACCCAGCCATGGCATAAATCAACAATTATGTCACTGGTAGGGGAAAATCATCCTTCGGACAGTGGTGATTGAGATCGCGGAAGTCGATACAGACCCTGATCTGTCCGTTTTTCTTCCTGACCAGCACATTGTTGGCTAGCCACCGGGGGTATTGAACTTCCTTGACGAAGTTGTCTTTGATAAGCGTGTCAACTTCGGCCTCAACCATGGCACCGTGAATAGGGTGAATCTTTCTAGTAGGCTTCTTGAACCCACGATTGTTCGCCGAGAGACCAAGGCGGTGGAAGGCTACCTGAGGATCTAGTCCTAGAATCTCGTCGTAACTCCAAGAGAACACATCACGGTGCTGTCTAAGGAATTACAAATACCACTGCTGCTCCTCAGGGGGAATAGTGGTTCTGACCAATGTGGGTCTCAAGTCCGCCTCACTACCGAGGTTCACCTGTACCAACTCATCGACTGTGGTGGAGACACCCTCCTCAAAGGCGGTGGGTGCATCTTCCATGTTCTCCTCTCCACTTATGGAGGGATCATCCATGGGGGGAGATGCTTCAGGTCTAGCAGACCCTGATGGGAAGTTGGTGTCGACTTGGGCGGTAGTGGTCATCATATCAGGAGATTCATGCGCCGCTAAGACCATAGCGATGAAGGTCGTCGATCCAATCCCATCTGGCCTTTGGCCCAAGGGGCCACGTTTGATGACATCAAAATAGTAATGGCACATCGGCTTAAGCCAGTTGATCCCAGCCTGGCGGAAGATACATGTATGATGTACCACCGTTACCATGAGCCTGACGTCCTGATACCGTACAAGGGTAGGAGGCTCCGGGATCACCCGAGCTTGATTGGTGTAGGAGTATGAGGTGATTTCTAGATGTCGCTTGAAATTGGGAATATTCCATATTCTTGTACCCAAAACAACTAAACACAACCCCATGTTGGGGGTTGTGGCCTCCAACCGGTTGATTGGGAAGACATAGGCATCATCCAAACCTGCCCAGGGATCACTTGTGACAGTGTCAAGCTCAACCTCACCTGCCATAATTTTCTTATCCTTGCTCTTATAATAGTCGGTGTCCATATAAATGGCTTCACAAGAGGAAAAAAGAGATGCATATACTTGGAGAACGCCCACTCAACCATTAAGGGAGTATTTGAGGCATTGGTGATACGATGAGGGGACCTCCGCGTGAAGGTGGAGCCACGGTATTCCCATCAACGAGTTGTAGGCGGTGTCCTGAGAGACAACCTTGAATTTGGTACTGGCAATTAGGCCACCGAACTAGATCTTAAAGATAATCTTACTGACTGGAGTTTTCTCAGTCCTATCATACCCCTGGATCTTGAGGTCGGAGGGAGTTAAATCATCCTTAGACAGACCCAGCTTCCGTAGTGTCGGTGTTGGGATTAGTTTAATCCCAGAACCTGTGTCAACAAGACAGCAGCGGACTTCTATGCCATTGAACTGGCCAGTGATGTATAGTGGGAGAATGTTCCCCTATATGGGGAGGTCTTCATCTTCACTGGAGAATGAGATAACTTCCTGGCATTCGGCGTTCTCAATTGAATCAGCGTGGAAGGCTTCTGTAGCTGCTACCTCTTTCTCAAACTGGAGGGGGCTCCTTAGGGCCTCAGGGAGCGCCTCACGAATTTCAGATGACAGGAAAAGAGCCTCAAGGATAGAAAGCCTCACTGGAATTCTGGCCAAGTGCTTCAGAACATCATAGTTTTGGGCCAAACGCGAGCTTTTGCTTACAGGAGGCCGCTCTGCGATTGGAGGCATGACGGGTCCGGCTGGCTAGGACAGCAACTGACTGGTACTAGGCATATCTCACTATTCACTAGTCGAAGCCTGTAGAGTGGCTACCAGATGAGGACTGGAAGGCTGGGGTCAGCCGGTGGCAGGGCAGAGCTGATCGCAGCACAGCTGAGGTGGTTCCTCCTGACCCAACAACACAAACGATGGTAGAGTCAAACCTGTCGACACTGGATGAAGGGGCCACATGTGTTGATCTCTGCACTGGGCCTGCTGTCTGGTCTCCATGACGTGCATGGCCTGACTAGAGGTTCCAACTATCATTCCTCGACGATTCATGTAACCACGGCTCCGACGACACTGGTGACGGCTGGGGACATTGGGAAGTTCCACCTGGCATTCCTCATCGTCAGGAGTCAAAAAGGGATTTACCAGCTCTATAGTGTTAACCTAAGCATACCCCGGATTGTCACTTGAGGAGTCATCCACTACCGGGAGGAGTCTCGAAGGGATCCCCATTTCTGAAGTCACCAAGAGTGCAGGATGGAGACGACATTGGCAGGGAGCGTTCTTTCTTCTTGCGTCGCCGCTGCTTGCTCTTCTGGGAAGAGGCTGGCTGGGATGACGATTCCGAGGTAGCAACCGCAGCTTCTGAGGGATCTGTCTGATTCAGTCATGCACAGATGATTCCATGGGCATGAGAGACCATATTTTGGGCCATCCAGTCATTATACTTCTGGGAACCATGGTCGGGAACCTGCTAACATCCACCTTCATCACCGCTACTGCCATCTGATTTCACAAAGACACCTACCACTTGTGTTGGGGCTAGGCCCAACCTGACTATATTATTGTCAATCTAGTCTTGGATCCAGTCCTTGAACACGTAGAATCGTTGGATGGTGTGCCCCAGGGTCCAGT
This sequence comes from Viscum album, assembly GCA_963277665.1. Taxonomy (NCBI): domain Eukaryota; kingdom Viridiplantae; phylum Streptophyta; class Magnoliopsida; order Santalales; family Viscaceae; genus Viscum; species Viscum album. Next base: position 1,659,571,010 of record OY728163.1, read on the forward strand.
GATAAGGGAAGTTGTTAGGGTGATCAGTGAGATGCGCCTCTTCTGGCTTCTAGCACTCAGGCAGCCGCACAATCCTCTACTCCAAGGCACTATGGAAGTAACCGGGGACTTAATCCTCGTCAAACAAGTAGGTATGATTCCTTCTGTCCGGAAAGGGGGATCTAGGAGGTTGGCCTTAACGAGGGGCCGGAAGGGCATTCTGAGGAGGCAGAATCTGATTATCTCACCTAGGTGGTGGCGGTGCGTCATGCGGAGGTGCTTTCTGATTTTGAGGCGGTCGCTGCTGGGCTGGAAGCTATGCCCATGGGGCAGAACCCTATGGGGTTGTAGAGCTGGCCTGACTAGTAGAAACTCTAGCTGCCTAGGGGCCTCAATTTGGGCCACAGCAGCGGGCTCAGATCTAGAATCTCTCCTTGTAGGGATTAAAGGAGGTAGCGGGTGTGCCTGACTGGCCTGTCGCAGGGCTTCTTCGAGGCGTTGAGCCTTGTCTGAGAAGTCCCGGAACCCTCTAGGGTAATTCTAAGTGATCATACAAAGGACCAGATCTGCCTTGATGTTCCCTACGCACATTGTCAGCAATTTCTCCTGAGTTAGTGGCATGTCAAGGGAGTATGTGAGCCCCTTCCACCGGGTGACGAAGTCCGCGACTCGCTCATTGGGCCTTTGCTTGCACCTAAAGAGGTCTGTGATATTTGTCTTCCGGGTTGTGGAACTGAACTGGTAGAGGAATTTCCTATGAAGGTCCTCCCATCTAGTCACAGATTTGATTAGGAGCTGTTTGTACCAGATGAATGCTAGCTCTTCTAGTGTCTGAACAAAGCAACGGAGCTCGGTGGCCTCCTGCTGCGCTGGAGTTCCTAACATAGGTCCACACCTCGAGTTTAAGTGGGTTAGCTGATGTGGCAGGTCTCATGTACTATTAAAGGGGGTGAAAGTGGGGTTCCCAAATCCCGGAGGTGCAGGAATATCATCCACCCATGCTGGGTATGGCTTTCCATCTGGTGGGATCGCCACCTGCTGAGTTTCCAAAGCCACTAAGCGGGCGATGAGTGCTGCCATTGGATCATCTGGACACGGGTTCCTATCCTAACGGGGATCCCTAACCACAAGCGCATTACCGGACTCTTCAATCTGGTAGTCAAGCTTAGAAGCTCATGGGGAAGCTGGTGGAGCGACTCTTGGGGCAGCGGGAGGAACCCGAGTGGGGTATCTTGGGTGGTCATGCCGCTCAGGAGGGATTGGAGAAACATATCGTGCCCTCTTTCCATGAGCTCCGGCCTGTCCTCTATTAGTGAACACAACATGATAGAGGTTTCCTGGGAGAATCTTGTCGAGGGGTAGTTGTTCCTTCCCCTACTGTCCCGGCCTAGGATCACCATAATCGGGTCGGCACTCTACAATGCATTCTTCCAGAATCTCATCGACCAACCTCTTCTGCTCGGCAAGTTGTTGGCATAGCATGACCTTCTCGGGATCTTCTTCTGCCTTCTGCACTGAGGCATATGGGTCGGCGATCTTGACAGCCCCAACTTGCTCTTTACCCTTGCCGATGTTCCGGATCAGTGTTAATGCCTCAATGGGTGTGGGGAGACCTAGGAGGTTCCTCTGTTGGCGAGTAATCCTCCTGTATGGGTCTAGTAGCGGATTTTCCCCAGGGGTGAGTCCTTGTAAAGAAGTTCCAGACCATTTCCTTGTCCCGACAGATCGGCCATGTTGACAGCCGCTTCCCTCGGGGGCATGCCTCTAGAGCCACTTGGTGATTCGGGCAGTCAGCAAATCACACTAAAGAGAAGGGCAGTGTACTGCCCCCATCAACGGACGTGCGCGTGGGGGGTGGCCTCCTCAATAACATTGCGGAGTACTTGAAAACTATAAATGCATTGTTGTTGGAGGGATCTATGGTGGCCAAGTGATTTGGGATGCCGAACCACGGGGAGCGTGGCCAGGTCGACCTGACGACATTGCTCAACGATATCCTCGAGGTGTGCTTGACTTCTAGGATAAGGAACTTGCTAATGGTGAAGACGGGAGTGAGTCGCCTGGAGAGTCTAGCAAAAACATTCAAACTCTCCCAGGGTGTGCGATTCTGGTATATCAAAATCCGACCCTATGACCGGCCAAAACTTCTCAGGGGAAGTGTTCTGCTGCAAGGATGGTCCAAAAGCTCCACGGCTCAGGTTTAGGATCTGTCCCTTAATAGCCCCGCTCATAAACAGGGAGTGATTGGGGAACTAGCAGTGGTGTCGAGGCAGGCCGCTGGGCCTGTGGGATGGCCGGCAGCGAATACGGCGAGCATGCTGATTGGCCGTCAAACCCTAAGTCATCCTCTAAGGGTTGTAGTGTCCTAGCTTCCACGTCACGATAGGATGGGCCGGTGAACGGGCCTCTTGTCACAATGTCAGTGCTTGCCGAGGGTGTTCAACATCGCGGATCTTCCTCCATCGAGACCCAAAAAATGTCGTCTTCATCTCTGACCGAGGTGGAAGGTGCTTCTAGAAAGTTCTATGGTGACTGCAAGTTTGATCCCTAGGGGTATGCTAGGTTCTAGTCCTCCTGGATATACCTTCGGAGGGAGGCGGGGATCATATGTGTCTCGCATTTAGAGAGTACGAGGTTGGTGCTCCACGTCCCTACCCCTGCCCTTGACTCAAAGGACTGGGGGGAGGGCACCATCGCCGAGTCGTACTCTGCCTCAGTGTCCGAGAAACGGACTGGTCTGATTTCTGTCCATCCTTCCATGTCATTTCTCTTACGGCGATGACGTCCTTCCTTCCTTCCCCTGGGTAGCTCCTCGGGGTAGGGCTGATTTCCGTCATGGAGTCCTCTGGCTGCGATGGTGTTGGGGCGGAGAGGATTGAAGGCTAGGGTACGAGGAGCACTAGTGTAGATGTCAAAAGGGACATGGGGAGGACCTCCATGTGGTTAAGTGACCGGATATGCAATGGCTCCATACTCACGATTAGCGGTAGGGGAAGTGACCCCATACCCAGTGTAGTTGGCGCTGGAAAGAGCCGTACCCAGAGCTTAGCTGTCATGGGGAATCCCCTTACCTGTGGCAAGGGTGGAGCTAGGCAAGCCTCCGTGGTGAGGTTAGAAGCAGGGAGGACCCATACCTTCCAGAATAGTGGCACAGAGTAGGCCTTCACGCTGGATGTCACTACCGCGAATTAATCTGCGGTGGCCATTACCTGTGCCTGCGACCGGGAGAGTCGACCAAACCAACCTGTGGGGCGGTCAGGGCCTCGATCCAGGTTGGACATGTAATTTCCCCTATTTAACATGTACAGGGGTTTGATGATAGGAGTCAGTAGTGTCTCGGGCCACAGTGGCTACTGACGTTGATGCCCCAGGGTGAGAATCCTCTTCCACTCATGCTCGATTCTAGCGTCAGGTCAGATGGGTTGAAGTCGGTGGTGCGGGCACATGGATTTATTGCTCCTCGGCTCAAGGAGTTGGGCAGTGGGGTCGACGCGGTCTGACGAGGGCTCTTACCGTGAACCCTTGAAGAACATCTCCGATCGGGCGAACCCGGACATCCCCTACCTCATCGGCATAGGGAAGGGAGGTGTCGAGGCGTTACTTGGATAAACTCCCGAAACGGTTGAACGTCGGGGTGGGGAGTATTGGCACCCTACACGGCCCTCGTGGGTGGCGAAGACGGTGAGGTGTTGCTGCCTCGAGATCCAAACGGGCCATGTCCCTGGTGGGGATGACCTCTTCCTCCTCATACCTAAGCACAAGGTCGTTGATCACCCTCCGTTGGATAATATCTGACAGGGAGAGGGGGAATGAGAGCTTGACAGTCACGATGGTCAGAGCAGCTATGGAAAAGGTAGAACCGTGCGGGGGTGACCGCGTCGGTGCTGCCCCTGCTCCTGCAGCAGTGGGCAGGTGGCGATCGAGCTCCCGATGCAGCGATCTGATTCTTGAAAGCAGGGAGATGAACCCATTAACAGTAATAGGAAAAGAAATCGACAACCAATAGCCCAGCGTCATTCCATATTCCATAGTTGGTAAGAGGGATCCACGCTGACAACGTTGCAGAATGGAGGGATCAACGTTCTGACTACCCCAACCCCTGGAAGGTTTCACATCCTGGTGCTGGGTGCCTGGACCTGGTGACATGCTAATCTTCCGACACCCCAATGCCACCATTCTCCGGATTGATGGGAATGGATTCACGTTGGGTTCACCAATTTATTTTTCCGATGCTTTCACCGGGAGCTCACGCGCATCCTTCATATAGGGGAGGACGTGCGGCTTGTGGCCCCGCATTACCGCTTTCCAAAGGTGATTGGAATTCGTTCCTTGTTCAGGTACATTCGCTCCTTGATCGATACTGGGATTATGGGATGTCGGTTCTTCCTTCCGTGGATTCCTCATCGGAGCTCATCACCTAGTTCGGGTCTCCCTCATAGATTTAAGGGGTATTTGTGAATCTTGTTCCAAGTGCCATATCTTCATGGACACCAGTTAATAACGCTGCTTCCGTTGAGACGCTCCAAGGGTAATGGTCAAGGCAACAACCTTCAGTGAGGATAATGGTCACACTGAGTCATCGTTGGCATGTCTTGACGCTGGGGGATTGGCATATCTGTCTTCTGTCCCTTATTATAGGGCTTCTCGAGGGCGTGGAAGCCTAAGGTATCCCACATCGAACGCAGGGAATTCCATACCATAGGCATGTATCTGAGGTTTTCCTCAGCTTCCCAGGTATAACACGGGGTATGCCACGAGTTTAACGTCTAGCGGGGATGGATCAGACTGATCAGAACACTGAGAGTGGATCAGATAAAATAACCCCCTGAAGGGAACTCCGATGCTGGGGCCAGCATGTGGGCGGCTTCCCGGATACTGTGGAGTGGAATGAGGTGGCATGATCCCACCAGGATGTAGCGGCCCAGATAAGGATCAAGATGGGTGATGGATTTGGGCTTGAGTCTCGAGGAGACTTCCTACGTATCCCCGTGGTAGGGAATCAAAGTCCACGTAGTTCAGGATGGATGGGGCTTACACTCTGAGGCCGCCTATAATGGATATGGGGATTAAACTCTGAGGAGGCCCATGGTGGATATGGGGCTAACGCTCTGAGGCGGCCCATGGTGGATATGGGGCTTACGCTCTAAGGCGGACCATGATGATGGATATGGGGCTTACGCTCTAAGGTGGCCCATCATGTTGGATATGGGGCTTACGCTCTGAGGAAAACCATAGTGTTGGAGAACCGATGCGAAGGGGATAGAACGATTGAGTGGTGGGATTGAACCTCATGGAGGCTTCCTACGTACCAGGCCTTAGCACGGATCAAAGTCCACGTAGTTCAGGTGGTGCAGTTTAACATCACACGGGATGAGGAAGACATTTTAATGTCATGTTGGACGACATACAATTTAATGTCATGCGGGACATCATTTTGGGTTTACACTCTGAGGCGGCCCAAGGATTTGGTGAACCGACTCGAAGGGGTCGGAACAACCGGGTGGTGGGATTGAACCGCGTGGAGGCTTCCTACGTACCATGCCTTAGCACATATCAAAGTCCATGTAGTTCATCAGGATGGGTCTTACGCTCTGAGGTGGCCCATAGGGTTGGTGAACTGATGTGAAGGGGTCGGAACAACCGGGTGGTGGGCTTGAACCTCGTGGAGGCTTCCTACATACCATGTCTTAGCATAGATCAAAGTCCAAGTAGTTCGCCGGGATGGGTAATACGCTCTGAGGCAGCCCATAAGAGGATGTCATGGTCGATGCTCACTCTAATCCCATGTGAGTCATGCTCGGTGTGAGAAACAAGATAAAGTAGGGACCAGACGATCATGTCGTGAAAGGTGTGTCCGTGGGAAGTGGAGAGGGGATTACGCGTTGAGTGGCCCATGGTTCCAGGACTTACTCAAGGATGGAGGCCTGAAATGTGACAAGGTGCATAGGGAGAGGGATTTGGGACCGAACAAAGAAGATGATGTGTTCCCTATCATGCTCTCCACTGTCCTTGGAAGTGGGGAAGTACAGAGGTTCATGGGTGATACCTTCTGCAAGAGATGATAGGGGATTACACTCTGAGGCAGTCCTTCCCATGTGGAAAACGCCACTCCGAGAGGGAGGATATCATCCCATGTGAGGGTGATTCCATTCCTGTGGAGACGAGTGGTGTAAATAATGTCCGAGCCGGGGAGACCCTGCGTGCGAGGCACGGGGCCAGATCATAGTTTAACGTCATGTGTTGAGGATGAGGTGCTTGGAAGTTTAATTTCCTACAGCTCGGACGAGGTGGGTTTACTCCACACCCCTAGGACTTACATAACTGAGACCCTCTACCACTTGTGGGAGGGAAGGCATCGGCAAGGCCGTTGTGAAGGGGGTCCGCAGAGTGAACCATCAAGGGGTCCACATTAGCGTGGCTATGCGAAGAAGAAATAGACGTTAGTGTGCCTATGTGAAGGATCATGAGGAAAAGCAACGCAATGGGAAACACCACCCAAGGGGGCTTGAGGTTACTTCGTACGAGCCTGGAAGGTCGCACGGGAAAATAGCGAATGGCATGCATGCCCAGTATGGAGGACACCAGGCATCTACGTAAGGAGGCATCCGGGGGGCATCAAGGTGAGGGGTCTTAGGGATTATGCGCAAAGGGAAGGTTTGCGCACAAAACACCGGGATGGCGTGGAATTGGGGCAGGGGAATTGTGCACGAGGGAAGTGAATTGTGCATGAGTGGCAAAGGCCGATCCTTAAGGCAAGGCCACACCCAACGAAGGTATTGCGCGCAATTGGACTGTTTTATGTGCAACTATATGGAATTACGTGCAATGGAGGAACCCTGAGGTGTTTAGAATTTTATATAATCCAGAGGGATTGCACGCAAAGGCAGATCCCGGGGCGAGATTGAGCAAAAAGGGCCAGTACCTGAAGGCCATCTTTCATGCACGAAAGTCCTATTTCGCGCACGAGAGTCGGTTGAAATTCCGCAACCCCAAAATGGAAGGGGTCCCCTTCTATTTATAGGCCCTCGGCATCACAGAATCCAGGAGGCGCGTTAAATTTTGCGCGCCAGAGATGGCGGTGCGCAAAAGTGAACCGCGCGGGTGCGGGGCGCAAAATTACGCGCCGGCGCCAGGGACCTTTCGCGAATCCTGGACTCCTTTCGCGCAACCGACCTTTTTTTGCACACATCCTCCTTTATTTCAAGCAGCACTTTTGGGACCTCCGGACCAGGGCTCTAGGTCTGAATATGACTTCACTTCGTCATTTACAAACTTCCTTTAGGAATTACGGATTTTTTTGGCGTCTACATCCATACTTTATGGTATAACCAGATCGAGGCATGTAATTCTGATGAGGAGGAGGCTGAAATTGAAATATGGAGAGTGTTATCTAGAAACAACCTCCCCATCATTTTTTTGCCATGCGTTACTTCTGACTATGAGAATGAATATGATCTAGAAAATGATTTCATTCCTTATATATGAAAAACAATATGGGGTACTCATCAAATATTAAATCCTCTATATCTCCCTTATTTATGATATGAGTTTAACCTTTAGAAAATCAAGATACTCTGTTTTAAGCTGGACCTAGTTGTTATCTCCATGGCTCGGGATCCAAAACTGGAAAAGGACAGTGCAAATATAAAACACCCTTTCCTCCATTGAATCATGACACTTCGGTAACTGGTCTCTAAAGCCAAGACATGCATCCATATTTAATGATGGAGGAAATATGGATTGTTACACCTTACCACACACCTAGAACAATAGAACCCCTCATATTCGGTGTCTTCTGATGTTATAGCCTCTGGTGAAATCAGGGGATCAGGTAATGATCGGACTATTTTGTCACTACAACAAAATTTATCCACTTCAAATATGCCTAGAAATCACGAATAGAGGGATAATATATCCACAAAGACTTCAAAATGGATCCCTTCAAACAAATAGACCACATTTCATACATAGATAATGTATCTTTGATCATCCAATCAATTTTTCGTGTAGAGTAGTTCTCATCATGGGATGTCATCGCACCTATATCCCACATGAACACAATTATGCCACATAAAAAAGGATTTAATAGTAGCTATCATAGAAGCTTCCCAAAAGCAGACCTGATCCCCTGGGCCTGGATAATATCTACCACTGCCTCCACCCCTCATATCACCAATTCACGAGAGGATTCAAGGCATGTCCTCAGATGTTTTGAGAGAACCCCATCCCACTAGTCTAGGGGAATTTATATCACAATCACCATCTATAGGTTCATCATCCCCTAAGAGGGTCCTTAAATAATCTTAGGTGATTCCAAATCACCCCCATTTCATTAGGATTGGGGAATTTATATCTTTATGTCTATCCAAGGAATCATAAAATCCTCAATTAGAATCATTGGAACCTCAACAAAAGGACCTGTCAGTGCCAATTTCATCCAAGAATGACCCACACCCCATGGGTATGGGGGAATTTTAATCATCATCACCACCATAGAGAGAATCAGTCTTCTCTAGGTTGGGAGGGAAATGGTTGGCATCTCACCTATCCTTCCAACTGCAAGAAAAACCTCTAGTGGTTGAGGCCCGTTCTAAAAACATGACCAGAATCTTTGTCAAGGCCATTACCCATAGACCAAGATGGGAAGAGTGTACAAAAAATGTGATTAGACCCCACCAAGGTCTCAAGAAAAAATTTCCCAATATGTACAAAGGTTCAAATAATGACCCTAATGAAAGTAGTGTAGAATCATTGAAAGTAATAGTATAACCACAATTCCCCGATATGTATCTATGAATCTCATCACATTCAACATGGTAGACATTGATTAAGATGAAAATTTAGAGGTACACAACATGGAGATCCTACCCCAAGAGGAGGGTGATTTGGATGCACCAAATGAGGATACACACACTTTGAACTAAAGAAGGATCCAAAATATAGCACCTATGAATATCGAGTTTCCACCTCCATGATGGAACATTTACAGGGTGAAAGGTATGGCTATATCCCAATCACCACCCAATATAACTGAAGTCCTTACCTGTAGGAATAGTATTCACAATATGACAGTGAAATACAAACTCTCTGGTAACACAACGAGGAGATACTCAAGGGAAATATTCTCATTGGATATCCTCTTCAGGCAGAGATGAATATTATCTCTCCCATATCTAATCTTCTAGAAAGAGAAACATCTGATCATCAGACTAGCTCTCAATCCTGGTAGTTATTCTATATAAATGAGGAAGTCAAAAACAACCATGAATTCCCTATGTTGTGGTGACAGTCTCTCCCTCATCAGGGAAATCATCTAGTCATAGGATGAATCGAGAATCAATGGGAGATGAAGGTGGGACCACCTCATCGTCCCCAACCCCCTTGCTGTAGATGAGAGACAACTCCGACAGTAGTGCCCCCAGAGTTACTTAATGTCATTTAGGCCCTAGATACATGAATGGAATCCATGGAAGGGCGATGTGCACATATACAGCTTGAAATGAATCTATATCCTGAATGGGTGGATGATAATACACCTCCACCAAAATTTCACAGTCCTACCTTCTCTACAATTGACGATGTAGGAAAACTTGAAAAAAAATCTCACACACTTCATATCTAAATGTTAGACAATGATGGTCCCCTGAGATCAATATGAGGTAAAAAAGATTAGGTGTTTCAACATACTTTAACAGGGCCAACCTTTGATTGGTATAGTAGACTACCAATAGGATTTGTTATAGGATGGAAAGACCTTTTCCATCAGTTCCTTTATCAGTTTAGCTCCATACTAAGAAATACATTAATTTTGGACCTAAAAACTACAAGAAACGTGGGAATGAGGGGTGTATTATTTCATAGAAATATGGAAAGGTTTAACCCATTCTTTTAGTATCCATATCTCATAAGAGAAATTGTTGGAGCTCTATACTAAAAATATCTAAGGTGAGTTGCAGATACCTCTGGTCACCAATAAGTATTCAGGTGTGTTCTAAGAATTCACTGAAATGGAACAATTTCTTGGGGAGGCTATTCAGTGAATCTGATCCAAAACTCGACTCATGCCCACAACACATGCGAAAAGGCTAGGCATATTAGAGACTAAAAATTTCATCATTAAGACAGTAAAAGCTCCCATCTAGTCACTTAGGCATGCTCTAAACTACCCAACACTGCTTTTCGAGTGAGGAAGACCCTATAATTTCCCTTGGCCAGAAGCACAGATAAATAAGGGTCACCCAAGATTTGAGGAAAATGTGAAAAAGTATACTTCTTCCAAAATGAACAAGTCCCCAATCATTTTTTGGCTTCCATGGAAAATAAAATGCTCAAGATTCTATAGGCTAGGAAGCCCGATGGGGTTGACCACACCGACCCTTATGACTATTTCCCTTACCATAAAAGTTTGGGTTATAACATCCAATATTTCTTTATCTTTCAAAATGTCCATCAAGGCATGGTTTTTTATAGATAGGTTGAATTAGAGAACTCCCCATATCCTATGTCATGCATAATAATTGTCCATACAAAGGAATAATATGTATGGAAGAATGTTTCATCCAGGCATGCACAAATATTTGACCACTAGATGACTCAAAAATAGTGGATCAAGCTCATGAAACCCTAAAAGCATAGTTTTGTAGGCCCTCAAAAGCTTTACCACCCAAATAGGATGCATCAACTATGCCTCCAAAAAGTGGGTGTGACCACTGAAAGTATGAATAAATAGAGTAGAAAGAGTCATATTCTTCTCCAAAATAATCCATAAATCTTGCATATTTCATCCCTACGACATCCACAACCTAAGAACCACCCCCAAAAAATGGAATCTTCATCTTATGAAGAGCTCATCTTTGGTTCTGTCTATGTGATACACTTGTAAGAACCCTTTTCTGGGAATGATTATTCCCCCAAATATGAATTTACCATACATAATTGGGGAATTGGAGGACACATGTTCTGGAACTGAGGATATAGGGGGCAATAGGGAGGTGGTCAGACCCAATATTCTGGTCATATCTTCATTGAGGACATATATGCAGTTGAGACTAATTTTCAAGCACTCTAACAGGCCCAAAATATTTATGGTGGTGTCCCATAACCCTCCGTCATCCATTCACACCTAATTTACTTTTATTATTTCCTAACAGGGTTTTAATCACCTGATCAACCCATACAAAGGGGAAGGCCAACACAGCCCACACTGTTGGCTGTAGATTTGGCCTTGAATTCTTCATAAGAACTAGGCCCATCCACCTCAGATTCCTCATCCCCTAAACCTCATTCCAAGGAGAAATTCCATATCAGGAAGTGATGGCCTTTGGTACATAATTATGGAATTTTGAAACAGCTGGTTATAATCCCAGTGAAGCTCTCAATACTCAAGGAACTCCATATTCCAAAATAACTTAGGGATACGCCTGTTGAATTCCTCTATATCCGACAGAAGTTTGAGATAGAAGTCACTATATCTAAGGTCTATCAAGTAAATATTATGTCCTTATAATATCATGTCATCATCTCATTCACTGATCAAGATCATGAAGAGGACATCCAAGGGAACATCAAGCCCCTATATTTTTCTGGTCGACTCAATAATTTCAAAATCCAAAGGCTCTAATTGATGATGGTTTTGGGACCATTCTCATCCCAATTCAAACCCTCTGACATTTGGGATATGGAAAAATGGACTTATCTTCCCCAAAGATGACCATTTAAGGGTATGATAAGCATGAGAAAATACCCCTCAGGAAGATCAAAAACGAATCCCATTTTGGGGAACTCACATCTGATATTGAGTTCATGGTTATTCAGAAAGACACCAAATAAAATTTATACCTTGGAAGTCCTTGGCTCCATAGCCACATGGTGATACCATAAATATTCCATCAGTGTTTGAATTACCCCATTGATGGAAGAGTCAGCATACTATATGGTGACAATTCCCCCTTTGAGAATTGGAGATCCACATATGATAAAGTAGATTTATACAAGAAGAGAGGAAAGAAACAAATGGCGGATGATGGTATATAGGATTCATCTCCCAATGGCTTGGGGATCGCTGCTTTGAATCCATGGAGTATGCTCGATAGCGACTATATGCACCTTAGAAATCTAGTTGAGATAGAAAATGTAATCCCAAAGGCCCAATCCCCAACAATCCTCAATGATATTTTATAATAAAATAATCTTCAGCACCTATATACAATGGTTTATATATAAAGGTAAGATAATGTCTCTTCTAATTGCCTCCCTCACACTGATAGTGATGTAGAAGCCCTCAGATTTCTAGCTTCATCTGAAAATGCCTCCATAGAATCATAATTGGAGGAAGATAAGGATGGTCTTAGGAAATCCCCTCTCTCATTTGAAGAAGGTGTCTCTAATACCATATATGAGCTTAGAGAAATAAATTTGGCAATAGAATATAACTCTTGGAATACTCTAATTAGTGTTTCCATTCCCCTCAAAGAAAAAGAGATTTACATTTCATTTCTAAAGAAACGTCATTATGTGTTAATATAGAACTATAGAAAAATTCTTGGACTGAATACATATGTGTCTATGCACCATCTCGGATAGATCAATGAGCATCAAGGATTCAAATAGGCATCCAAGATTATGCAACCCTCTCATTGTACCAATGTAAAGGAGGAAGTTTAAAAGTTAATCAAATCCAACTTTGTCCGAGAAATGTAATACCAAAGATGGCCTGAAAACATCATCCTCATCAAGAAAAAGAATAGGAAGATTAGTGTCTTCGTTAAATTTAGATACCTCAATTGGAATTCTCCAAAAGACATTTTCCCATTATCGATCACAAAACTCTTGATCGATACAACTACTGGCTTCAAATCCCTTTCCTTATTGTATGGGCACTTGGGGTAAAATCAGATCAAGTTGTTCCCTAAAGATGAAGAATCCACTGCCTTTAGAACACATAAAGGGATATTCTGTTATCATTCCAGTCCCTTTGGATTAAAGAATGTTGGTGCTACATATTAGGGCTCCATGCATTGCATCATTAATCTATTCCTGGGAAGGATAGTCAAGTTCTATGTTGACGAAATGGTTATTAAATCATGACATTGAAGTGATTATAGTAACCCTGGCCTTTTTGACATGGTATTACATGATTTTAAGTATAATTATACTTCAGAGTACAAGCCATGGATCATTAAGTTTAGTGTCTTGGAAGAATAGGTACATAAAACATCAGACATGGGGAAAAAATAACTTCTTTATTTAATCTCCATAAAAAGATCCTAACTTCCTTTGAGCCCTTACATCTGTATAGGGTACCTTGGGGAACACATGAAAAAAGGGATGAGCTAAAAATCCCAGTAATAGAATGAACATAAGAATAATGCTTAAGCATATGAGTTAGGAGGCATGACATAATGATATCAAAATCATGGAACATATGGAATCATAACATATAAACATGGGATCATATAAACATAGAATTATATAAATGTGGAAGAATAATAAAACATGTCTTTATTATGATTCAAGGATAACCTCCAATACCGTTTCCCATAGTAGTACGGGTTAAGCCTAACTGCAAATCTCGTTTCCCATAGTAGCACAAGCCAAGGATATACGCCAAGACAATTCCACATAGCATCTCATGAGACTTAAATTTACCAAATTAATTGGAGAACTATTTGGGCACACCCATCTTACATTTAATGAATATTTTTTCCACATAAATAATCATACATAAACATAAGGGTTACCCATGGGAAGAATTGGGTACCACAATATAGACATAAAGCATAACCAATGGGCGTATCATGAAAGTGTCCATGAAAGAAAGGAATTGGAACATACATGGAATTTCATAAAGTAAAATAGGAATATATCATGGAAAGTGATGTTAAAAATAAGTGACAACATGTAGGAAATGTATTTGAGAAATTTTAGCATTAAAACATTTCTGTATGGTTTTCAGGAAAATACTATAGAGCTTTAAAAATAGAAAAGGGAACAATATTTTATATAAAACCAGAAGTGAACCAAGAATTTTTTCATAATAAAAAGTATAATTTCATAAATACAATGGTGTCCTAAAATATATGATATAGTTCACTTTAAATTGGTTAAAATTTTGGGAAGTTCCCTTAAAACGAGTTTGCTTATTAAGAAGTATTGAGGAGGGATTCACTTAAAAGTGTGTATATCCCCGAAAGAGAATGATGAAAGGGTCTTGATAAATGTATTTTCTAAAAATAATCATAATTTATAAGATTAAAATAAATATATAAGATAACTCCATTTTGATATAAATAAAGATATGGCAACCCAAAAGAACAAAGGAGGTTCGGGTAGAATTCGTTACAGATTATCGACATGGTATCGGCTGTACCAAGGAGGGATTGATGAGAGAGAAAAAAGGTTTCTAAAAACTTATAAATAATAAGGGAAGTATGGGGGAGGTGTAAAATCATACCCAATAATTTGGTATTACACATAAAAAGTCATATCATAGAGGACAATCTTGGTTAAGAGTGAAATGGAGAGGATCCCTTACCTTAAGTTTGATGGTGATATTTTCTAGAACGTAATGACATGAATAAAAAAATTAGGTTAATTAATTAATAATTAAATAACCTCTTATATATGTAAATTATTTATTATAAACTTTTTAAGTTCATCCATTACCTATTTAATGGGTTATGTTTTTCAATTTCATTGTTCAGGAATGTTTGTTTTCTTGGTTTTCAAGATTCGGTTACTTATATTCATGTTCAGATAAACACATAAGATGAAAGTGGGTGTCCAGAATTGAAGTTGTACATTATTAGTTAACATCCAGAAGATTACATGGTTATAAAAATTCATTCGGTTATTAGGAGTGAAGATTAATTATTATATAAAACCTTAGTGACAATTGTTTTGGTTAATCGGTTGGTTTGATTACAATGAACATGTTTTTCTTTATAACTTAATAATATTTGTAAAAAAGGATTAAAAAACCATAACTAGGATATATTACATATTTAATAATCTGGTTAAACTATAACAAAAATTGTTTCATGATCATAATTAAAGATGATAATAGAAATTGATAAACTGGTATCCTTGAATTTTCTAAATTGACACATCTCAAACAGTGTTTTCATTTCTTTCAAATAAATGGTGGGGAAGGATATATGATAATGAAATATCCAATTATAATAAATAAATATAGTACATTTATGGTATTGTATTTTTCATACGATTTTGTTGAATAGAGGTTAGGAAAGAAAAGATAACAAAGAAACTGAAAAATGAAAGAAAAGAAAAGAGGAATTTTACCTCTTGAATCAACCTTCTTTGAGAGCTTCTTAAGGGGAGGGATTTTGGTCTTTTTTGGAGGCCAATGACTATTGGACATGGGGAGGGATCTTGGGGAGATATTTGGGCCGAATATTGGTGAGTAAGAAGGCTTGAGAGGAGTAAAGAGAAGAGGGAGTGAGGGGGTGTATAGTAGAGGAGAGGAGGGTTTTCATAATTTGTTAATCACTAGTTTATTAATTTCCCACAAGACCAGAAATAGTGATGATTCCATGACCAAAAATAGTAAATTGGTCATGTGAATTCAAACCAAGGGTAGTTACATCAGTCATTATTCTAGGAATAGTCTATTTATCTTATAATGTATATATACGATAAATTAATGTATTTTACTATTCTCTAAAAATCAAGTATTTTAGAAAAATCCCTAAAATTTACCCTGACCATTTTTTGACATATAGAATCCAAATATAAAATCCATTTTTCAAAAATAATTCTTTAAATATGATTAATTTAATATTTAATTAAAATCATAATTTATTCTAAAAAACAATTTTAAAACATTTATTTACTTATTCCAAAATATAGGTACATCATACTTTCACTTAAATCTTATTTATATACTATCGTAGGTAAGGTTACTATTCATTAGGGTATGTCACTATTCATAAGGGTAACATTTATATTCAAAAGGGTATGTTACTATTCACTAAAAATTAAGTTGGTCATATTAGACTCCAAATAACTTACTGATCGCAACCGTGTAGGTCAGTTTTTTGAAATTCCAAACACAAAAGTGACAGACTTATGTTTAAAGGTCACAAAGCACTTAGTAGTTCATTTTTTGTGCTTTTAGGTGGTTATATGACATTTTTATAAGAAAGGAATTTTCGTTAATAAAACATTGGGTTGTTACATTCTTCCTCCATTATGAAATTTCACCCTTGAAATCTCATTTTACATTCTAAGCCATAAATAGGTGTGGGTATTTTTCCTTAATTGCTTCCTCTAATTCCCATGATGCCTCTCCTTACTTATGGTTCTGCAATAGTACCTTGACCAGGTGAGTATTCTTGTTATGTAGAACTTTATCTCTATGATCCAAGATATTCACTAGCTCCTTCTTGTAATAAATATCATCCTCCAACTATACCACCTCTGAAGAGAGTAAATGTGAAGGGTATGATATGTACTTTCTTAAGAGGGAAACATAAAAGACATCATGTACTTTGGCCATGGTAGGTGTATGTTCTAGTTGATAGGTCACAGCCCTGACACGATCTAGAATCTTGAAGGGGCTGATGTACCTAGGACTTAACTTTCCTTTCTTTCCAAACCTCATGACCTTGTTCCATGGAGATATTCATATAAATATCATGTCTCCAACTTTGAACTCAAGGTCTTGTCGATGATTTTCTTCATAAATATTCTATCGACTTTGGGCTACCTTGATATGTTGCATAATGTTTTTCATGTTCTCCACCATTTCTTCGACTATTTCAGGTCCTAGAAGCTTATGCTCACTGACTTCATCCCAACACCCCAGTGTTCTACACTTTTTCCCTTAAAGGGATTTATATGGTTCCATTTGGATGCTTGAGTGGAAACTATTTTTGTAGGAGAATTGAACCACTAGAAGATGTTGGTCCCATACTCCTTTGAATTCCATAAAATATGCTCTCAATGTGTATTCTAGTTTCTGGATAGTCTTCTTAGATTTCCCACCAGTTTGAGGATGATAGGTTGTACTGAAGTTCAGTTCAGTGCTTAGATCATGTTGGAGAGTTTTCTATAACTTTGAGGTGAATCTAGGATCACTTTCTGATACAATAGATAGTGGTTCTCCATACAGCCTTACCAATTATTTGATATATATCAGTCCAAGTTGATCCAATGATAAGTCCTCTCAAATTTTGATAAAGTGAGTTGTCTTCGTAAGACAATCCACAATTACCCATATTGCATTTTTTTTCCTTTGGATGTCCTTGGAAATCTATTGAAAAAGTCCATGGTGATGTTCTCCCACTTCCATGTTGGTAGGGGTAGTGGTTTCATCATCCCCTTAGACTTTTTCCACTCATCTTTCACTTGCTGACATACCAGGCACTTTGAGGTATATTCTAAAATCTCTCTTTTCATATTGTCCCACCAAAATTTTTCTTGGAGATCTTGATACATCTTTCTGCTCCCTGGGTGGATAGATAAAGTAAAGCTATATGCATCATTCAAAATATCCTTCTTTATCTCTAGATCGTATGGTACACATAATATTGACCCACATCTTAGAAATCTTTCCTCATCAATTTTGAAATCAAAATATTTTCCATTTCTAATAGCTTCCACCCTTTTCTGAATTTCCAAATCTTTTATTTGAGAATCCTTTGTTTTCTCCATGAGGGATGGTTGAGAAATAATTTGAGAAAGGATTGATGATGTTCCTCCCTATGTGATTCCTATGTACATCCTCTTCAAATATAAAGAGATCGGATCCTTTTCCATTCTCATCGTTGATATAGATTCAGGATCCTTTCTACTTAGAGCACTTACCACCTTATTCACCTTACCAGGATGGTAGTGGATTGATCAGTCATAATCCTTAATGATCTATATCCATCTTCATTGGAGCATGTTAATATATTTTTTTTGTGAATATATATTTGAGACTCTTGTGGTTAGTATATATATCACACCTCTCCCTATAGAGATAATGTCTCCATATTTTTAACGCAAATTTCTGTGTCACCAACTCCAGATCATGCGTAGGGTAGTTTTTCTCATGGGTTTTCAGCTTCCTTGAGGCATAGGCTATCACTTTATCATTTTTCATCAACAAAAAGTCTAATCCCTTAATTGAAGAATCATTGTACACCACAAATAGTATCCCCTTGTTAGGAGTGTGAGCACTGGAACAGTGATAAGACTCTTTTTCAACTCCTTGAAACAGTCTTCACATTCCTGAGTCCAGAAAAACTTTACTCCCCTCCATGTCATCGTGGTCATTGGGTTTTAAAATCATGAAATGTTCTTAAAAATTGTCGATAATACATAGCTAGACCCAAAAATAGGAGGATCTCCATTACATATGTTGTCTTGGGCCACACTTCAATTGTCTTTGTCTTGGAAGGGTCCACAGATATCCCTTTACTGGTGATAACATGCCACAAGAATGGTACTTCCTCGATCTAGAACTCACATTTACTGTACTTTTCATATAGATTATCCCATCGCAATGTCTTTAACACAATAATCAAATACTCCTCATTTTCCTCCTTGATCTTGAAGTATATCAGCATATCATCAATAAAGACTTCCAAAAATTTGTCAAGGTAATCTCTAAAGAATCTATGCATTAAATCCATGAAACTTTCTGGATCATTAGTGAGTCTGAAGGGCATCACTATGAACTCTTAGTGTCCATACCTTGTTCAAAAGGAATTCATAGTAATATCTTCCTCCTCACCTTTAATTAGTGATTTCCCGACTGAAGGTCCACCTTAGAGAAATAATTGGTCCCACAAAGCTGATCTATCTAGTTATCTATCTGTGGTAGGGGATACTTGTTCTTTATCGTGATTTTATGAAACTCGTGATAATCAATGTAGAGGCTCATTGATCTATCATTCTTCTTGTTGAAGAGGACCGGAACACCCCCATAGTAAATCACTCGGTCATATAAAACCCTTCTCTAGATTCTCCTATAATTGCTTCTTCAACTCTTCCAACTCTACAATGGCCATTCTATAAGGTTTTTTTAATATAGACAGAGAACCGTGAATAATTTCAATTGAGAACTCAACCTCATGATCTAGAGGAAGACCAGTAAACTCTTCTGGGAATACATTAGTGAAATATCTCACGATGGGCATGTCTTCAAGTATGATTCTCTCCTTTGTCCCAATCATTCGAGCTAGATATACTTGCTCATAAGTCAGTAATATCCACACTTGAGATGATGATTCTAAAGTAAATTCATCCTCCTCGTTACAATTGTAATGAATCATAGGATGCTTCGGGATGTGAAGAGTGATCTCCCTTTCCTGATAGTTGATTTTGGATTTGTATAAAGATAGCCAATTCAAGCCCAAGATTTCATTGAACTCCACTAAAGGAAGTATGATGATATTTTTTGTGAGGTTTAACCCATAAACTTTAACCGGGGAGGAGTTATAAACCATGGATGCAATAATTTCCCCATTTTTTGTTCTCATAGATAACTTTTCCTCCAAATGTTTAGGTGGTGTTTTAATACTTCTACTAAAATTTAAATATATGAAAGAATGGGTAGAACCAGAATCAAATAGTATGTTCACTATTCTTGAATGAATAACTAGCGTACATGTCACCACATCATTTTGTGGTTCCACCTCAGTAGTAGTGACAACATAAGCCCTTCTTTGTTTCCTTGGATGTTGTTGTTGATTTACTTCAACAAACCTTGGCTTATGGTAATTGTTTACATAATTCACATGCTATTTATAGTTGTAACACATCACTACAGGTTGAGTATTGATCTGAACCTTCCTTTCTTCATCTGCATTAGCGGGATACTGCATATCCCATTGGCAGTTTTTATCCAGATGACCAAACTTTTTACATTTGAAGTAATTCTTGGTTCCCTTTAGAAAGTTACTAGAATGCTTTTTCCCACAAATTTTAAATATGGGATATTCAGGTTTCTTTCCATCATGGGATTTGTTTTTTGAACCACCCATGTTGTTCTCCATATTTCACTTCTATTCACCAGGCCCACGAGACCACTAAGAGTCTCAAATCTCCATTTCAACCATTAAGGCACAAAAAAATTTCTTCATAACTATCGAAGTCTTGGATCTCCAATACCTTCTATAGACTCATCTATAGCCTATTAAATAAGTAATCCACCTTGATTTTAGTTTTCATGAAAAATCAAGAGGCGTACCTTGAAATACTTCTAAATTTTGCTTCATACGACCTGATGGACTCAACTTTCTTCTGCTTGAGTCCAAGGAACTCTCTTTCTATCTTGAGACTGAGGGTTCAAGGAAAATATTTATTGGAAAACATCTTCTAGAATTCCCCCCAATTTATGGAATCAATTTCCTCTTGGGACTTTGTATTCATGACCAGTGTCCACCACTAATCAGCTTCCCCATCAAAACGATAGACCACCAGTACAAATTTCTCTTCTTCTGAGCACTGGAGGAGGGAGAATATCTTTTCAATTGAGTTATTCCATTGTTTCGAGAGGAGGGGATAAGAATATCTACTAAACATTGGAGGAATTTTCTGCATGAAGGATTCTATGGAAACATGATCTTTCCTTGGAGGTGGAGGGTGTTCAACATGATTCAAGTTGTTGTTCATAACTTGAGCCAGCTGAGGAAGTACTTTCATGAAGTTTTGAGCACCCGTTCTCATCATATAAGGCATATAATTAGGGAAATATTCACATTTTTAATCACATTGGTTGTTGGAATGTGTTCTTCTATTTCCAACCATTAACTAATAAAAGGAACGTACAATTAAAGGGCTTTAATAATTAGTTAATGAACATAAAAAAGGAAACATTGAACATAAAAGGATAAACTTGTATATGAGAAGTATATCCTAACTTTTTATTCCTTAGGTTTAAATCTAGGTTATCCTCTATCTATTTATTAACATATATTATTATGGGATTTTTTTATTCCCTTAATAATGTTTTGTACTAAGCTCATGAATTTACCAAATCATATCTCCCAGGAGTGTCAATACCAAGAGTGCAGCAAGGACCATTGTTGTGTTCCAGGATACCCCCGGTCAAACCTAAAACTCCTTGTCAGAGTCTTCACTACAAGGTAATTCTGTGCTAGAGCCGGCTCTACCTATTTGTATCTAGATAGGGATGTATTTTCATGATAAACCACTTACTTTATACTTACCAAAATTTAGGGATATTTTCTTATACTCTGTCTCATCCTTAAGGTTCTTATTAATGTTATCTATTCTTAATCTCCAAAAATAACTAGACCATTCTATGATACCAACTATAGAGACCCTGGTCTTTTTCACATAACATTACATGATTTTAAGCATAATTATACATCAGAGTACAATCCATGTTTTTTTAAGTCTAGTGTCTTGGAAAACTAGGTACATAAAACATAAAACAAGGGGCTAAAAACCCTTATTTATTTAAACTCAATAAAAAGAACCTAACTTAATTTGAGCCCTTACATCTTCATAGGGTACCATGGAGAACACATGAATAAAGGGATGAGCTAAAAATCCCAGTAAGGTAATGAAAACAAGAATAAAGCTTAAGCACATGATTTAGGAGGCATGACATAATGATATAAAAATTATAGAACATATCGAATCATAACATATAAACATGGGATAATATAAACATGGAATCATATTAATGAGGAATAATCCTAAAAAATTTCATTAGTACAAGTCAATTCAAACCTCTAATCCTATTTCCTATAGTAGTACGGGTCATGGCTAACCGCCAATCCTGTTTCCCACAGTAGCACAAGACAAGGCTAACTGCCAAGATCATTGAACATAGCATCTCATGAGACTTAACATTACTCAATGCATTGGATTGATATCTGGGTACACCCATATTAAATATCATGAATATTTATTCCACATAAAGAATCATACAAAATCAATCTTATAAAAACAAAAGGTTAACCCATGGGAAGAATTGGGTACCATAATCAGGACATAATGCATAACCAATGGGTGTATCATGAAAGTTTCCATGAAAGAAAGGAATTAGAAAATAAAAAGACATTAATAAGGTAAATTAAGAATATATCATGGAAAGTTATTTTAAATAGAAGTGACAACATTTAGGAAATGTATTTGAGAAGTTTTATCATTAAAACATTTTTTGTGCGGTCTTAAGGAAAATACTATAGAGCTTTAAAAATAGAAAAGGAGACAATATTTTATATAAAAACCAAAGTGAACCAAGAAGGTTTTAAAAATAAAAAATACTGATTTTATAAAGACAATGGTGTCTTAAAATAGAGGATAGAGTACACTTGAAATTTTGTAATTTTTTTAAAAGTTTCCTTAAAATGAGTTTGCTTATTGGGAAGTATCAAGGATGGATTCACTTAAAAGAATGTATATCCCTAAAAGAGGATGATGAAAGGGTCTTGATAAATGAATTTTTTACAACTAAATTTCATTTATAATATGCACATAAATAGATAAGATAACTCTATTTTGATATAATTAAAGATAAGGAAACTCGAAAGAACAAAGGAATTTCGGGTAGAATTCATTACGGATTATCGGTGTGGTATCAGGTGTACCTAAGAGGGATCTAAGAGATATAAAATAGGTTTCTCAACACTTATACATCATGAGGTAATTATGGGGGAGGTTTTAAATCATACCCCATAATTTTGGTTTAAACATAAAAAGGCATAGCATAGAGGAAAATCTTGATTAAGACTGAAATAGAGAGGATCCCTTACCTTAAGTCTGATGGTGATATTTTCTTGAACTTAATGACCTGAATAAAAAAATTAGGTTCATTAATTTATAATTAAAGAACCTATTATATATGTAAAGGATTTATTATAACCTTTTTATGTTCATACATGACCTTTGTAATGGGTTAAGTTGTTCAATTTCATTGTTCGGGACCATTTGTTTTCTTGGTTTTCAATATTGGGTTACTTATATTCATGTTCGGATAAACATTTAAGATGAAATTGGTTGTCCATAATTGAATTTTTATGTTATTATTTAAAATCTAGAAGATTAAATGGTTATAATAATTTCTTCTGTTATTAGGAGTGAATATGAATTATTATATAAAACCTTAGTGATAACTGTTTTGATTAATCAGTGGGTTTGATTACAATGGACATGTTTTGCTTTATAAATTAATACCATTTGTACAAAAGGATTAAAAAACCATAACTAGGATATATTACATATTTAATAATCTGGTTCAACCACAACAAAAATGGTTTCACGACCATAATTAATGATGATAATAGAAATTGATAAATGGTTGTCCTTGAATGTGCTAAATTAACAAATCTCAAATGGTGTTTTCATTTATTTCAAATAACTGGTGGGGAAAGGAGAGATTATAATTAAATATACCATTAGCATAAAGAAATCCAGTACATATATGGTAATGGATTTTTCATATGATTTTGATGAGTAGAGGTTAGGAAAGAAAAGATAACAAAAAAACTTAAAAATGAAAGAAAAGAAAAGAAGAATTTTACCTCTCGAATAAACCTTACTTGAGAGCTTCTTAAGGGAGGGGTTTTGGTATTTTTAGGTGTCCAAAGGTTGTTGGACGTGGGGAGGGATCTTGGGGAGATATTTGGGTAGAATATTGGCAAGGCACATGGCTTGAGAGGATTAATGAGTGGAGGGTTTTCATAATTTTTAATCATTAGTTTATTAATTTCTTCAAGACAAGAAATAGTGATGATTCCATGAAAAAAGATAGTAAATGGGTCATGTGAATGGTGGTGAAATCATACATGATTCTAGGAATAGTCTATTTATCTTTTAATGTATATATATACGGTAAATTAATATATTTTACTATTCGCTAAAAATTCAATTATTTCAGAAAAATCCCAAAAATTCACCCGAACCATTTTTCGACATGCAGAATCCAAAAATGAAATTCATTTTTCAAAAATAATTTTCTAACTAATATTAAATTATTATTTAATTAAAATCATAATTTATTGTAAAAAATATTTTTCAAACATTTAATTACTTATTCCAAAATATAGGTACATCATACTTTCACTGAAATATTTTTTATATATTATCTTAGGAATGGTTAATATTCATTAGGTTATATCATTATTAATAAGGGTAATATTACTATTCATAAGGATATGTTACTATTCACAAAAAATTAAGTTGTTCATTTTAGACTCCAAATAACTTACTGATCGCAACCGTGTATGTCATATTTTTAAAATTCCAAACAAATAAGCGACAAACTTATGTTTAAAGGTCACAAATAACTTAGTAGTTCATTATGTTGTGATTTCATGTGGTTATATGACATGTTTATAAAGAAGTAATTTCCATTGATAAAACATTGGTTCGTTATAGTGATCACCTCATGGATTCCCAAATAATCTTCAACAAGCTATGACAACATAGTATAAAGATGAATCTAATGAAATGTGCTTTCAAGGTAACATCAAAAAAATTAATTGGCTTTATGGTGCACCATTGGGACATTGAGGTTGATCCAGAGAAGTTAGGTGTTATTTTAGAAATGTCACCACCCAGAAATATTCAAGAAATTAGGTAACATAAAGGTCACCTCACCTACATTCTAAGATTCATACCCAAACTGTCAAAAAAATATCTCCCCCTTATAAAGATAAAGAAGAAAAGGATATCCTATCAATGAGATGATGACTTCTAAATAATTCAAAATAATCAATTATTACCTACTACACCCATAAATTATAATGTATTCAGTGGATGTTAGGCCACTCATATTATATTTGGACTCTATGGAATGCTCACTGGGAACCCTCCTCATATAGAAAAATGATACAGAAAGTAGGAATAGTCTTTACTACCTCATTTGTACGATGATAGTTATTGAAAATAGATATTATGATGTCAAAAATAACTTCCTTTAACCCATAATTATGGTGAAAAAGATGATTCATTACTTGCAGCACCCTGAATTACAACTCATGTCTCAAACTAATCTTCTCAAGTACATCTGTGGCCTCCCTATATTGAATGGGAACTTGACTCGATGGGTGGTCATTTTGCACCAATATTACATTCAGTTCATATAACATGATTTAGTGAAATGGAAATCCCTAGCTGATTTCCTCACAACACATACTGCCCCAAAAAATACACTGGAAGACACTGAGATCTCATATAAATAGTTCTTTTATTCCTGTGACACTCCCCAAAAATGGGAGACATACTTCGATGGTGCATCCTGGAACCCCATATTGGCACAAGGATGGAAACCTCAAAGATCGATCATGTTGGTATGGGGATTGTATTTGTCTCTCCAGAAAAATAGTTTTCCCTACACATTCTCACTATCTTAAGACTACACAAATAATGAGGATGAATATCAATCCATCATTACTGGATTGGAACATTCCCAATAGATTCACATAGCCTACCAAAATATCAAAGGGGACTTGTAATTGGTGATAAAGTAGATTAATGGAAAATATTCCATCAAAAAAGAAGAACTACACCCCCCCCCCACTTGCTATGTCATGGGACTGATGGAATAGTTCTATTTTGATCCCACATAGCCTCAAGTTCCCCATTCACAGAATGCTTACACTGATACATTGGATAATGTAGACACCATCCTGGATGACCCTGATCATGATTAAGTAATATTTCTTATCACACATTGAATAATGGTCCCATCAATCATCATATGTGATATGGAAGAAATAAATCACTACTGGAAAAAAGGCCTATACCCATGGTTCAAAACCGTGGGTATAGCCCCCAAAACTGTGGGTATAGGCTATACCCACGGTTTTGGGAACCGTGGGCTGGAACGCCGTCGGTATAGGTCCCCAGCCTATACCCACGGTTTTCCAAAACCGTGGGTATAGGTGTTCTGCCACCGTGTCAACAAAACATTCCCAATTGCCACGGTGTCAATGGCTTTTACCCACGGTTTCAAAACCGTGGGTATAGATCCTAAAATAAAGCTGCAGGCGGGTTTCGATCCCACGACCTCTTCGCTGCAAAGTACCGCGTCTACCACTACCCTACTATCAATTATGTGTATATATATATATATTTAGTTAAATATAGTTATATAAACCGTGGGTATAGAGGAAAGAACCGTAGGTATAGGACTCCCGCCAAAAAAAAAATCTTTCCCGCGGAAAAAAAAATTCCCGCGCACACATGGGAAACCTATACCCACGGTTTTTCAAAACCGTGGGTATAGGTTTTTTATCCTCTACCTATCCCCACGGTTCTCCTCAAAACCGTGGGGATAGGTACCCCTATACCCACGGTTCTTGAAAACCGTGGGTATAGGTCAATTTTCAAGACCTATCCCCACGGTTCTCCTCAAAACCGTGGGGATAGACCCCCCTATGCCCACGGTTTTTGAAAACTGTGGGTACAGGTCTTGAAAATTGACCTATACCCACGGTTTTCCAAAACCGTGGGTATAGGGGGGTCTATCCCCACGGTTTTGAGGAAATCTGTGGGGATAGGTCCATTTTCCAGTAGTGAATCATGTTAGACCTTCCCTAGAGCGTGATGAGGTAATGACCACCCCTGGAGGGATGGATCCCATAATTGGCCATCTCCAAAGTGGAATCTTCTTCATATGTATAGAAGAAGGAGATATTATCACCATCATAGAATAAGTCCATGTAGGCTCTTGTGGCACCCATAAATCCGGGATAAGGATCTCCCACCAAATTAAGAGGTTGGGATATTACTGGAAAACCATGATACATGACTATTTGGAATTCTCCAAAAAAATGATGTGTGTGCTGAATTCATGAAAAATTCATCCATCAGCCCTCACAAATGATATATACAGCTAAATATCCTTGAATGTTTTCCATCTGGGGAATGGATGTTGTGGGGTAATATCCCCCAACCATAGCTACGCAGTTTAAGTACATCCTTACTACTATCAACTTCTTTTCCAGATGGGATGAAGAAATATCCCTTGAGGAAGTTAGGACAGAGAATATCATCAACTTCATGAAGTCTCATATCATCACTAGGTTCAGAGTCCCTCACATAATATTGATGGACAACAACACCAAATTCTGTTCTACTGAATTGAAGATACTATACCAGGAGTACAATATCAATTCCAATCACTCATCTCACTATCATACAGTGGGAAATGGACAGATTGAGGCCTTCAATAAGACTCTATAGAATATACTCAAGAACATGGTGAATAAGTATAATAATTATTGTCCAGAAAAACTTCTCCATGCTTTATGGGCCTACTATACCACCATATGTACTACCAAAAAGGAAACTATATACTCATTGGTGTACCGGACCGAGGCATTGTTACCCATAGAGGTATATCTTCCTTCACTCCAAATATCCAATTGTGGATATCTCTCATATGATGAAAAAAAGGTAAAAGTGGATGGATGGATTGGAATGGCTATATGAAAATAGATTGTACACCCTGAAAAACCTATAGGTCTATCAAAAATCAAATAACATAGGGCTTTAATAAAAAATTTCACATTCATTCATTCCTCCAAGGAGAACTGGTGTTGTCACTCAGAACTCCAATGATACTGGGAACAAATCCATTAGTGTTGTAACATAAATGATAAGGTCCTTATATAATACATAAGGTCTATCCTAATAGAACATAATCATTGGACACAATAGATGGCGAGAATTTTACCCCCCTCCCCACCAATGTGAGGTTTCTCAAGAAATACTTTGCATAGAAATCATCAAATGGGCATCCACATCAGATTAAGCCTCACCATTCATCCTATCCATATGATGTTAAACTATAGGGGTCTCGTCTTAGAAACATGATGTTAAACATTACAACCATGTCCAAAAAAATTATGTTAAAATGAATAGTATACCAAGTCCTCACTACATGATGTAAAACTTCACAGATCCACAACCTCTCTTCTTATTTTTTTGTGTGACCAATGTCCTTACCGAAAGATGTTAAATCTCATGGATAATGTCCTCACTACATGAAATAAAACTATATGGACCATATAGAACTATGTATGGCTTGATTTCTACTATCACATGATACATAGAGATGCCTGGACTGCTATTCTTAGGCCCAAACATAGGATTTTTTTCCTTTCATGATGGGTGATCTAATTTCTTTACCAGATGACATTAAAACTGTAAGGAAAATGTTCTAACTGCATGACTTTAAAATGCAAGTAAAATTTCCATATTGTTTGATGTAAAATTTCATATATCCTCAACATACCTTTTCCTTCACATCAGGTGATCAACTTCCCTATCATTTGACGTTAAATAGCACATATCCACAATATCCATATTCGTTTATGTCAAGTCGCCCATGTCCTTACCAAATTATGTTAAACTATATAGGTTTCCTGGAACTATGTATGGTATGATTCTCATTTCCAATGAGATATATAGGTATGTATCGATCTTATATCTTTTTCCATCAACCACATGATACAAAATGACTATGTCCTACGCTTAAATTCCTCTACATGGAGAGAGGAAACCTTTATACTCCTTGTTTCTCACACCGAGCATAACTAACATGGGCTTAAAAGTATAGGTAAGCGATTTCCCACACAAACAAAGGAATAATAGCTTTCAACATGCCTATCATAGCACAAAATTAAAGATCATAAAAAGTCATACCATGAGTCCTCACTACATGACGTTAAAACATCACAGTTAATGTCCACTGTATGACATGAAAATTCACACTCTGATGAACATCACCTGAGATTTCCACTACAGTTGGTGTTAGAATTCTACCAAAACACTATCAATTCCATCCCTCTTCATGTCAGGGAGCCCATGTCCTTTCAACATGAAGTTAAACTACACGGTTATTCAAGAACTATGTGTGGCTTGATTATCATTTTCTTAAGATATGTATTGATGCCCAAACTTCCAACCTTGGGCCTAGATGCAACATCATCAATTTTCCATGTTGGTCTATTTTTTTCCTTACTACATGATGTTAAACTATATGGTTCCTTAAGAACTATGTGTGGCTTGATTCCTATCATCACAGGATATGTAGTAATTCTTGGGTCTTTAATTATGGTACCAACTATAATAATTTATGGAAATAATTCCCACCTATACATATGTTCTAGACTTACATAGAGTATTTACCACTCAAGAACTACATGTAACTTGATTCCTATCCTCATAGGATACATAAAGATGTCTAGACTTCCAACACCAGTCCTAGTCACATCAAATTAATATAAATATACCTTCTATTCATGTATAGGTTAGACCTATGTAGGGAACTTCATTAGGAACTACGTATGTCTTGATTCCATCACCATGGGATATGTAGTGACACCCATAATTCCATTCATGGGCCCAGTCGTGATACCACCATTTCACATTGGGGGATCCATTTCCTCAACGCATGATGTTAAACTACATGGATCATTAGAACTACATGTGGTTTGATTATCATTTTCATGTGATGTGTAGTGATGCTAGATCTTCCACCCTTAGGCCCAACCATTACATTTCCATCCATTAATGTGAGTTACCATGTCCTCACCGCATGATGATAATCTTTGTGGAAGTGCATCCTTACTGAATGATGTTAAAATTCTAGGAAAACATTTTGGTTGCATGACATTAAAACTTCCCAAAAGGTATGTATTTACTACATGATGATAAATTTAATGGTAAATTTTTTTACCACGTGATTTTAAACTATATAGAATATAACCCCATTAAATGATGATAAACTGTGCAAACCATCATCTATTTTTCATCCCCAATCAAGGGACCACAAGATCCTTACCCTTGTTAACTAGAGTATGAGGTGCTTCATTTATATTATAAAGAATGTCAATCCATAAACCACACTTCAAGACTTTGGTTCCATAAGTTGTTTCAAATATTTAATTTCCCTTAGAAAATAAAAGATATCTCTTAGTTCATCCAATCCATTGATATAGAAGTACTTGAGACCCACCAACCAGCAACATATTGGCTATGTAAGGAAGGATTTCTAATCCTTTTGAGCATGAAGTCACAATGAGGTGAAACCTAACATTTCAATATATTACTGGAAATACCCCCACATGACTATCCCATATCATTACACATGACCCGAGAAACTCAAGCCATGATTTATAACATTTTCATCTATTACTCAAAAGGATGTTTGAGTTCTCTTAGTCCTGGGTATCCTAATTAGGATCTTGTGTAACATCTCTTATATTAGGTCTATGTGAGTCATGACCTTAAATAGCCTACTATTTGGTCAACGTTTTATGACCTTAAACTCTAGCCTATAATGGTTAAAATCTAAAGACACTAAACTGTTAGCGAAATAGATGAAAAACTCATCAATATAAAAAAATGAAAATGGAGATCTAATAAAAAGTCAACTCTTCACTCTATAAATTCTTTGTCTCCATAGTTTGGGAAACAATTAGGTTATAAATTTATAAGGAATAAATATCCAAGTTTCCACTTTGTGGCCCTAATAAAATTTACGTTGTGCTCACTGGACCCCTTGGTCCAATAAAAATTTATAGAAATGATTTTTTAAATTTCCTCACCATGAGAATATATTCTCTAGGTGGTGGTGAAACTTTTAGGGTTCTCAAACCCTTCTTGGATCTTGCATTTTTCATAAATCTCACCTCATTATTTTAAGTGTCTTGGGTTGTCTCAAACCTTTCGTATCCCAAATAAATAAAATTTATCTCTCTACATGACCATGTTATCGATGAAAAAGGGCCTAGACCCACCAACCAGATACATCTTCATCTGATATAATGGGCTTTCTGATTATTGTGAGCCCAACATCATAATGGTGGAACTTATCACCCAATAGTGTTTTAAGATATCCCTTGTGTAACTATCACATATCGTCCTCATGACTTGATCACTAAGGAATATGATTTACAATCTTCATACCTGATTATTCAAACAGATCTGACATTATTGTTGTTGGATCACAATGTTTTGTACTATTTATCAAGGTTTGTATGTGACACTTCATTCTCGAACAATTGATGGACCACACCTCATGATTCGAAACCATAGGGTGTAAGGATCAGGATTCATAACATAAGAGTTGGATTGACCCAGGGTGACAGAACCCTTCTCGAATAGCTTTCTTTCCATACCCAACTTCATCATCTAGATGTTTGACTCTTCGCAAATGTTTCATGACCCTTGGAAAGAAGTGGAGATCAGATTTTCTTCTCTATGTTATTGACACATAAGGAATTCAACCCATCCATTAAAGGATTATCTAACTTGGAAGAAAGGAGATTCTAATCCTTGTTAGCCATGGTGACACTAAGGCAGAACTAAACATCTCAAAGTTTTACGGGACATACCCAGCATGTCTTCCCTATCCCATATTCACAGAATCAAGATTTGGGTTATGATTTATATCACCCACATGAAAAATAAAGAGGTAGACCTATAATCCATATTATTTCTTCTTAACCATATTTACTACCATAAATCTTCCATAACCCTTTGGAAAAGAGAAGTAATATCTCAGTTCGGTCATGATATCGACACCGAAATGCTTGAGAACCTTTAACTGGCGATATCCTGGCCTAATATAAAGTAGTTTGTAACCCTTATGAGCCTCAGTGACACTTAGGTGGAACCTATCATCTCAAAATGTTACAGGACATACCCAACATGTCTGACCCATCCTATATACACCAAATGTCCAAGCTCAAATACCCTAAACTAAATCAATATTAGGTCCAAGATAAAAGACCCTAAACTAAATAAATATTAGGTCAGAGATAAAAGACCCTAAACTGAAGCAATATCATGTCCAAGCTAAATGACCTTAAACTAAAGAAATATATGGTCCGAGCTAAAAGACCATAAAATAAATCAATATCAGTTCTAAGATAAAAGAACCTAAACTAAAGAAACATTAGTTCTGAGATAAAATACCTTAAACTAAAGAAATAGTAGGTCTGAGCTAAAAGACCTTAAACTAAAGCAATAGAAAGTCTGAGCTAAAATAGCCTAAACTAAAGTGACATTAGGTTCGAGCTAAAATACCCTAAACTAATGTGATATAAGGTCGATGCTAAAAGACCCTAAACTAAAAGTGATATCATGCCCAAGATAAAAGACCATAATCTACATCATGGTAGACACAAAATATTGAAAATCCCACTATATGGCATTGGCATAATCATGTTTTTTTAACCATGCCTATTAGCTTTGGAAAAAGATATAGCACTCTCCCTTTGGGACATGTGTCCTACCCAAACAATCCTTCTGCAACTTAGGTTATCTCAAGATAACTGGGACAGATACATCAGTATAAAATCTCATGTTGGTGGGAATTCATGAGTACGTATCAAAATGAATCTATTATGATTTAAATATTTAGATCCAGACAATTAGGTTTACTTGATGTTATGAAAAGGGTAGGTAGCATTGGAGATTATCATAATATCAGAGCAATGAGATATCATGCATATCAAGAATAAAAGGGAATAGGAAAACATATGTAAATTTCATCAAACCTACTCATTGATACCATGAAAAGGGAGGAATATCCACACACTTAAACCTCTACTAGGAAAATATGAGTTCAATAAATATTGAATTTTTATGATTCCATCACATCATTTTCTCAGATGATTCCTTAATCTCTACATGTCTCAGCTCCAGGGAAGCCACAGATTTTCATAGTTGATCAACAGACTCATTTTTTTCCTTTTCAACATATTGAAACCCCTACTCCCTAGAAATGGATTAAATCCAAACCTTTTATGTCATGTCAAGAAGTCCTTGTTTCTCCAGCATGAAATTTTCTAATGTTTGGAGTGTGTGTTGTAATTAGGATAAATTTTCTTGAAGATAGAAGATATTGTACTAAAGACAACCAATTTCAAAGTGAAAATGGCCAATTTCAATCTTCCTAGGATTGAATATGTCTTGGTAAGTGGAATACTCTCTTGCATTCTAGTAGGATTCCTTCATAGCCTTGTCTTAGTCTTGCTTCACTGAATATGAGGTCTCATCATATTCCACCCTCGATTTGAGGTCCATATTCAATTCTCTCAGAGAGACAACTTCCTTTAGTTGATAATGAGCGAAGGAATAATCAAAAATATCATAACCAAGGGTGTGAAACATAAAGAGAATTAAATCAACTAATCTTTAAACTCCTCTAAGTGGGTTTCCAAAACTAAGGTTCATAACTCCCTCCACATGTGTTGCCTAATCGACTAATAGAATTATGTAGACCCTGGACCTTCACCTAAACCCATTTTGGGATCAGGGATGTATGTCAGGACCAAGTCTATCAGAAAAATATTTTTACTAATGGTATTTGATGATTAGAGAAGAGAACCAGCCTCTGCATTAGTATATCCATTTATAAGAACCCTAAGTGGAGAAAGCACAAAATCCCCCAAACTTTAGTGTAAAGACACTGTAGTAAAAGGAACAGTGACTCATCAGTTACAGGATGAATAATACGATATCACTAGGTAATTGGAAAATATGACCAAGGATAGAACCATAACTTTCTCAGCCACTTAACTAGAAACATCCACTACCCCAAATATATACTCATGAGAAGAAGAAACTCATTCTTGTGATGAGAGGATTCACAGAAGTTTTGGTTCTTTTATAGAATAAATACTCTACTCACCATCCTTGGGGAATACATGAGAAAAATTACAATATCAGGCAATGTGATACAAATAAAAAAAGTGTACAATCCTAAATAGGTATTCACCTTCTTCAAACATCTCTTCCATCAGAGCTAATGTGGTATAAAATTAGCTACCTATGTCAGAATACTCTAAGAGTGTTTCCACCTATGCCAGATCAAAGGGTACAGTTAGATAAACATTTGTAGTAGGTAACAGACATGATTGAATGGCCACCTCATCCACCTCCACTTCTTGATAGGTTGGGACTGAAAGCAATGGGTCTTTCAGAGAAACCAAATAATCAATAGTATCCCTAGAAATGGACATATTCTTTTCTAAGAGAACTCGATGGGGACCTTCATATTTTTGAAAAATAATAATGAACTGCCCGAATGATCTAACATAAAAGGATAGTGAAATTTCACACTTACTTGAGGATTATGGAGGAGAAGGATATGATAATGAAGATCAATTCCTTTTCTTCTTCTCCTTACCTTTCAAGTAATGCCCCTAAAAGGTGATTTAGTTGAAAGTATTTATTTAGAAGCATAAATCACTAGCCTCATATGAGCCTACAGACCTAGGGTCCCTTCATCATTGGTTCACTCATCATAGCCATATTCCTATCCCATGTAAATACCACACGGATAATATTTATGGAATGGTAGGACCGGATGGTCCTAAATAGCCTCCCACTACATCAATATATATAAAGTATTTTGATATATTTGAAAGAGGACTATGACACCATTTGAACTACAGTAAGCCCAAAATTACTGCTTGGTGAAAGGGTAACCCTTTTCATCCACATAAATTTGATGTGTTCCTATGAAAACTAATTTGTTGACTATTGGGGAGAAAAATAGCTAGCCCTTGAAACTCTCTAAATACACATCAAGGCCTCAAAGAAAGGTCTTGACCTCCTTGAAATGTTCATTAATTGTGATACCATGAGACACAATGATATAAGAAAAACCTTCCAAAAGCACCTATCAGTACTCCAATAAACTCTAGGGTTCGACTTTTGAAGACCATGTCTTCTAAACTACTCACTATTGATACGTGATAAAAACAATAACTATAGAACATCTTTACCCCCTAACTCTATATTATCCATAACTGTAGTAGTAGGCACCTATTATAAAAATGGTAAGTGCTTGAATTTCTTGTGAGGTGCTTCTGGGGATACTGGTCCTTTAGAAGCGAGATGTTTCCCAGGCATGGGATTATGCTCGGCAGCTGGTGGTTGGAAAGCTATGCAACCAAATCTGGATAACATCCCACTATGATATGAGCAAACCCAAATCTACACATATTCATGACATAAATTGATCCTCTCATTACACAGTGGAAGTTTTATTCTAGAATTGGTCTTCTCCCTAGTAAACATCATCCAAAATTGTCAAGATACATTCACATACTCCTCATATTGAAAATAGATAGATAAGAGACATCTTTATTGAGAGCACAAGAACTAGAAACTTAATAATAAGGGGGAATACCATTCATAGATAATTTCCACATCAATACGGGTGGAAAAAACTCCATCATGAAGTGAAACCACATATGCTTGTACATCAAGACTAGTCTCAACAGGGTCAAAAATGTATTCTATCAGTACTGGCATGTATGTTCTATAGTAGAAATGATCATAGAGTCTTATATAATCTCTAACATCACAAACATTCAATGGTACATGCCTCATCCCTTAGATGCATTGCAAGTATGGTATTAAGTGAGAATTGGGAATATCTTGAATGTTCATATATTCATAACTTCCTAGGTGAGATCTTATCCAACCCCATAATACTTGGAATGAGCCTATGATCCTATTAGGGTAATTACCCTTATAAGCATGATACTAAAGGTGATAGGTTTTGTTCAAAACATGGACAACTAGCCCGATATGCTCCCCCTACCATAGAGGTCACCACTTGGAAAGTTTAATCTCTAAATCCACCTTTTTCCTTAATGGAAAGTAAGTACCCAATCAGGAATATGGTAAAGAAACTAGATAGTTGAACGACTCGATCGATGATGCTAGGAAAACCCTCCCATCACCATTCTTCAAACTTCCCTTATTCAACCGTGGTCTAATAAGAACTTGGTTCTCTACATGAATCATTCATAAGATATGATTTTGGACTTTTATATTCCATCTCAGAATCAGTC
The DNA here is from genome assembly GCA_963277665.1 of Viscum album. Lineage (NCBI taxonomy): Eukaryota > Viridiplantae > Streptophyta > Magnoliopsida > Santalales > Viscaceae > Viscum > Viscum album. The sequence continues at coordinate 1,659,606,799 of OY728163.1, forward strand.
TTCTTGATGAATCATTATTCCCATGTCTTCAAAGGGATATCTTCTTCTAGAAGCACCCCCTTCCGAAGGGCCTTTTGATCAAGTTTAATCAGATCCTGAGTTAAAGGAGGATTGCTTGTTGCATCATCCCAATTGGATCATGGAGTAAATAACTCATCATGCATACCACCTAATATTGGTGCAACACAAATATCCTCTATATCCCAATGATTGATACCCACCTCACTACGCATAAGATAGAAAGTGTTTATATCAAAGCTTCAATGACTGAACAGGTCTGTCATCAGACCCTTGTTGCAATAGATAGATATATGGGACATCCAGATGGCCACATACATTCCAATTTTATTAAATTCCTTAGTGAATTTATAAGAAATGTATTTTACCCAGAAGGTCCATCCCTAGTCTATGCCACAACTACCTCCTAATCAGAATTCCTAGTTGGTAAGAAACATGAATTTTTTATTGGAAACAGATTTCTGCATTATTGATCGATAAATATGGAAATCCTCATCTAGTACATGAACAATAAAATTAATTAATTTTTAATAAATATAGATATATGCATGTCTTCGTAGTCCTAATAGGAGATAGAGTAACCTCTCATAAAGATATTCACCTGAAAAGTGTTATGGGTCATCCAAATCCAAGAAGATGGTATAAATGAGGACTTTGGCATAGAAATGGATGTGTCATCGGTAATAAAAAAACATAAAGAGGAAAAATATATAACAGTGTATATTATAAGAACTTTAATTCCATCAATTTATCAGACACTTTTGGTATAACCCTATAGAATAGTGGAAATAAGGATCTACTCTTTCCATTATAGCATCATGGTGAACTATCGTTTCCTTTGATGCCTTATTCAAAAGCTTGTGGGAAGATCGATGGGAAACAGAATCCATATAAAAAATAAGTACATGGAATATGTCAGACAAATAGAATATGAAATATTTTTATAAAAAAATACATAATAAGCAGCATCATGCACATCTCATGAATCAGCAAGGGATTCACAAATCATGTAAGGAGTTCAAAAATCACTTGACCCTAGAGTTATTGTAGGTCTCATAACCCCCATAGGGCATCACTCAATTTCATGACCCCTTTTGAGACTCATGATTATGTAACCTATAATTTTTCACACAAATCAAATGATGATCGATAGGTCAAATGATTGAACTAACAGATCCCATGAAACCTTCAAGATAATCATAGCACCTCATGGTCTAGGTTTAAATAGTTACCTAAATATTGTTTTTAGCTAGTTTAAACAAGCCCCTAAAAAAATATTTCACTAAATCTCTCACGATGAAGGATTCTAATGGGGCCTCACAATTGTGTCTCACAAATAGGTCATCTAATTGGGTCTTGCAGAATGGTCTTGTGATGGGGGTAAGTAAGGGAGGAAAAAATTGAGAACGCTCTAAAAGAAGTGGTGTCCAGTGAAATTAATGGTTTGTTTTCTCATATATATAGGGTATTTTGAAGAATACCAGGAATTTCTTGGAAGACCAAACTTCACCCAAGACACTAGTTCATGACACCACCAAACACTATGGTGGGCATTTAGATTCCTCAAAACCGAGCCCCTGTCCCCAAAAATGTCACTCCAAAGGGTGGGAATTTGTTTAAGGCCACCAAATGAGAATATGAAAATTAACAGAGGAATAAATACTTGAATATTGTTATTATTTTACTCATAAAGTAAATAAAATAGGAAGGCGGCTGAGACCTATGGATTGTGTGGGCCTTCAGAGGACTCATGGGCATGTGACCATTATAAGGTCATCTGAAGACTCAACGTGCAGTAGATCCCATGGATCCACTTTAAAAAATCCCTCATACTATTTTAAATTAAATTTAGACAACTAGTGTCCATGCGGTAGCATCCGGATAAGCTCCACTAGGCCACACGGTTTGTCAGCAGCAATTATATGATAATCCAACCAAACATCCTTTGAAAATTAGAATGATGTTCAAAATGTAGAGACCCATAGCCGTATTATTGTTAAAGTGATGCATCTAAAATGGGGAGTTTAATTATATATAATGTCTCATATTTTATAAGTATAATTTTTAAATATTATATGGACTATTTTTTTGACTTGGCACTGAAACAGAGTGTGATTCTGAGGCCCGGTGTGCCCAGAATAAATGTTTGAAACATATTAAATATATTAAATATAATTTGTGAATAGTTTTCCTGAAAAAGTGGAATAACATCTAAACATGTTCCCAGATTTAAAATATGAGGGAACCATTGAGTTCAGAATGTTATCTTTACCCTAGGTGTGACTTAAAATTAGTCGGCTTAGGTCATTTGTGGGAAAGTCATTGCAGGCACAAAAATGAGTAAAATAATTGAATAATTTTTTTTTGACACAATGACTAGATAGTCTTTAAATAGAATATTTTTTCAGAATTCTAGGGTTAACTACATAACCCTAGAACCACAAGAAGATATTTGGAGAGAGGGTTCTTGGAGAATCCTGTCAGGTAAACAATGATGGATCAAAGATCGATGGACCTCGGATTCGACAAATCTTTCCAACGATGATGAATACACACCCTTCTTTTTCAATAATCAAACTGAATTGAGGTAGGACATGTGATTTCTCTACCCCTCATTATTAATTTCTATGAAAAATGTGAATCAATCGACAAATGGATTGATTCACGGATCATTCACATTACGTTATGGGATTATTTGTGGGGTTTATTTGGTAGATTTCTTTTGTTTTATCAATTCCTCTTCATTTGTCATTATAACAGAATTGAATCAAGTCCTAAATGAACATTGGCTGAGTTTCATTCCTCACGAATGTTATTGGTGATTTTTTACCTCATTTCTCATTCATCGTGGGTGACCCCTTGATCTATGTTTTGACGAACTCCAATGAATTGATCGTTGTGCATATGATTCTTGATGCAATGACTCAAGATTAGATATATGGGTTCAACATGATTTGGGAGAGGTTTGATGATGGTAACAACAAATATATTTGAATGGTTTGGAAACCCCTGATTTACGAGTGACATGCATGGAAGATGATTTAGAAAAACGATTTCGTTTTCAAAGCGAATCGGATGGGTGGAATCCAATGACAGATGATAGCGATGCTCGGCCAAGGTAGATCCAAAAACCTTAGTGAGATTGGATACATATTTCAATTTGATGGAAGTGCAGTCGTGAGTAGGATGAAGAACCATGGTTTTTGTAAAATATTGATATATACGACATGTAATCTGAGATTACAAGGTGCATGGGGTCCCTTTGATGACAGCTAGGGTTTCAGGAGAAATTCAAGTGTCATGGAATATGACCCCTATCACATGGAATGTGGTCCCTCCCTAAACACTCAGCGTGTACCTAGAAAATTAAATGGACATGGTGTGGAAAACATGGCCAGATGACACGATGTGTACTCCCCCACACGAACACGGTTTGAGTGCCATGGGCCATTTACATGAGCAGGACCCGAGGTCAAGGGGCACATCATGTACCCTTAATACACGGTGTTTACTCCTATATACATGGCTTATATCTCTTTTCCTCTATATCTTGGACTTTTTTTGTTAGGTTTTGTTCCCCTTATCCTTTCTTGAAGGTAGGTATGAATTTTTTCCTACTCCTAAGACTATGATCACCTCAATAGCACATCTAGGATAACGTTGTTGGAATCCTCTGAGAGTCCCATATTGGGATACCCTATTCATATTTTTGTCCTAGGTGGAGTTCTTGGTATCAAAATTCCTAACAGTACCCAAGCACCAATCCTATACTTAGTTGGGTTAATCCATATTGGGTTTTTGGTATCACCCCATGGCCTTGGTTGTGATCCTCATCTGTTTATCGTATTGTCTTCATACCTATCAACGTATCTTTATCATGATAAGACCCAATGATAAGTACCTATCAGATGGACATCATCAGTTCTATCAGACTCAAGAGTGTCTTATCTTGGATGAGTGCTTTTTGTAATCTTAGATACAGAATCCTAGGCTAGTATACTACAGTTGTGACTTACATCTAGACTATTTGTCTTGGTTGAGTATGTCTGGATATTCTTGTTATGTGTGTTGTAGACATATACCTATGTAGAGATGACTGTATTTTCACTTTCATATTATTTGTGGTTTAGAGGTGTCCTATTGAGTATTTTTATACTCACACCTTCATAGGATTTTCCTGCATGTGTCGTGTCATGTGCAGATGATCAACCTTTTGGGGAAGTCTTAGGTGGACCAGGACCAGATAGTGCTTAGTGATATCCGACAGACCAAGGTGTATTCTTGCGGCTTTCATATTGCAGTCCCAGTACCTTTAAATTTATTTTGTACTTGTGTTACAGTATTCTTTATGTTGGTATTGTATTTTTATTTTTTTATTTACATTACTTCCTTTTATACTCTGTTTTTGGGATATAGATGTATTCTTTCATTGGTTGTTTAGTTGTTTTTAAAATTCATCATTTTTTGGGCTTGGATATGTGTGTTTGTGTGTGTGTATAGGTACCTATTAAATCCCTCCCATGTTAGTGATATTCCTACTTGGTTCTAGTCATAAGACCTTGTCCTATTGGAGGTGGGATTGGGGAGTCATGGCCTAAGCCCCATTGGGATGGGTCATGACGGAGTGGTATCAGAGTGGTTGGTTCTACTTTAGAACCGAGAGTCTATGACGTTGTTTTTGTGAAATGGTGATAAGTGTTTCTAGTTCGGATTTCAAGCTCTGGACTCCAATGTTGGTGTGGAGGCCAACATATCCATACACCAGGACTCTGATCACCTTCTTTTCAACTCGGTACATGAGAACACCAGTTGTAGGAAAAACAATGGTACATGCATCATATATGAATGGGTTATGGCTTTCATGTCCTTCTTAAATCATCTCTCTAGATATAATCAGTGATTTTAGTACATATTGTTTGTTTCTAGATGCCTCTATAATTTATACCTGCAAGGATTCATCATGAAAATCACAAGGATGATCCCCTTAGTGATGAGGATTCGATACAAGGAACAATTCCTGAGATGTTACCTCCAGGTGGTGCACTATCCATACCACCACATGTAGAGCGGCACGTGGTACTTGCAATATTGTTGGGTGCGGATAAAAGTCTTATTATGATTCATGAGTTTTAGTGACAGAGAAACCTCAAGTTCTGAGGTGATCCAGAACCACAAACGTCTGAGGTATATCTTGAGGTAGTTACCTACTTTTTTCATCTAGTGTGGACACCATACGATCATATGGTTGTCCTGACAACAATTCTTCTTCATGGATCGACAAGGAGATGGTGGGGTTTAGTTACATTGTATTACGATGAGGAGACTCATTCATGGATGATGTTCAAGTATCTTTTCAGATCAGTGTTATCACTAGCTATGTTGAAGTATGTTCATATCCAGGATATTCTACACCTACAGTAGGGTAGCATGACATTAGCTGAGTATTCGTCGAGGTTTACCAACATTTCCATGCACTCGAAGGATATGGTTCAAGATTAGTTCTCCAGGGCTCCGACCTTCAAGTGAGGTATGTGTAGGGATATTTGATCTAGAATTATCTCTATGTGTATTCTTACCTATTTTGGGGTGCTAGACCAACCTTTGGTGGTTGAGAGTTTATTGGATAAGCAGATACAACCGGCGGTGTTCAGTAGTGGTCAAGAAGGAGTAGATACCTCAGTAGCAGGGAGAACTCGTTTTTCTCAAATACATGGACATGATATAAGTTTTAGGAAGAGGTCTTAGGACAACAGTTCTGTATTAAAGTGCTCACATGGTGGTTCTAGTCATCCCAGAAAGAGGTGGTGCTACTCGTGTAATAGATGGAAACATCTCCCCTGTGATTTTCTGAACCACTGTACAGCTAACATAGAGACTATGGATGGGACACCGAGGAAAAAACAATAGTAGGACCCAAAATATTTGTAGGGTAGTGGAATTGGAAGATGATATGGGAGGGTAGTATTAGGTGGTTAATGTTTCAACTTGTTACCACCACCACCCTCATTTGGTCCTCACTAGGCTTAGGGAGCTAGAGGATAGGGGCGGGGACAACTATAGGTGGTTGAAGATTACAACCCAGGGGATCCATGAATGATTCAATGTATGATCTTTGTATTTTCTACCTTATTTTTATTTTTGATATACACAAGATCAAGTCATTCCTTTCTCACCAAATATCTTGTTCGAGACATAGATATTTCAGTTGAAGTACAGACATGACCCTTATGCTTGGAAACCCCTATTGTAGATGACTTTTTTATCACATATTGGTTCTGATAGTGTGGCCTTACTCTTGGAGGTGAGAGTTTCTATTAGAATCTATTGGTTCCAATTTCTAGGGCTTACAATGTCACTCTTGGTATGGACTGGTTATCTACAGTTCATTCCCTGATAGATTGTTTTAAGTAAAGGGTACGGTGTTTCTGCAATGAAGGAACTGAGTTTTCTTTTTTTGGTGAAAAGGAAACCATGACAACAAAGGATGGACTTCTGTATAGTAGGGTGAATTTTATTACTCATCAATGGATAGCCTAACCCTTGGTGTAATATTTTTTGTGCGTTCCTAGTTTCATGAAGTGGTGTTGGAGTACGAGGATGTCTTCCGTGATGATATTTCAGATTTACCTCCCTACCAAGAGATAGACTTCTTCATTGATCTACACCCTAATATAGAACTGATATCTTTTCCATAATATAGGATGTCTTCCATATATATTTACAAGATGAGGGTGTAGTTGGAGGACTTTAAGAGGAACATATTTGTTTTACCCAATTTTTCACCCTGGGTAGCCTTAGTTTTGTTTTCCAAGACAAAAAATGGGAGATTGAGGTTGTGTGTGGACTACCGGTGCTTGAACTAGGTGACTGTGAAGAACAACTTTCCACTATCAAAAATCAATGAAATATTTTATCACAATATTAGGTGCAATAATTCTCGAAGGCTGACCTCAAATCAATATATATCCAGCTACAAGTATGAGATGAGGTTATAATGAAGATGACATTCTGATGTGTCTATGATTACTATGAGTACTTTGTTATTCCCTTTGCTAGTATAAATACCCCAGAAGTGTTCATGGGACTCAAGAAATAGATCTTGCATACTTTATTAGACTTGTTAATGGTAGTATTCGTCGACAATATCCATGTGTACTCGGTGTCTGAGGAGGATCACACAAGACACTTAAGTATAATTCTAGACATACTCTTAGAGCACTAGCTATAAAGAATTATCTCAATGTTCTAGTTCTAGATATAGACATTCCGCTTTCTAGGACACATTATCTTAGTGGATTAGTGGTAATGGACTCAGCCAAGGTCGAGGTGTTGTTATCATGGGAGACACCTAAGAGCATGATGGAGGTGCAGATCTTGTTTAGGTAGGCAGGTTATTACTAAAGATTCATACCTGATTTCTCTAGGATATCAGCACCCATAAAAACATTGAATTGAATGGGGAAACCTTTCATGTGGATATACAAGTTCGAAAATTATTTTCAGTAGTTGAGGTCGATTTTGACGACCACTCCAATCATGAGATTTCCAGAGGAGGGTGTCTAGTACACAATGTTCTGCAATGCATTGGAAACTGGTCTTGTTTGTGTTCTTACATAAATAAAATCATTGTTTTCCAATGGTTCACATCAGTTGATACCACTCAGGAAGAACTATGTGACCCATTATCTTGAGTTATAAGTGGTAGTATTCAATTTTAAGACATTGAGACACTACCTGATGGGTGAGCAGTTTATCATCTAGTCTAATCAAAATAGTCTCAAGTATATCTTATCTTATAAGGATCTTAAATTGAGATAGATTTGATGGTTATATTTCCTCTAGTATTATGAATTTTAAATTGTCTATACTCCTAGGAAGGAGAATGTGGTATAAGATTCTCTAATTAGGAGATCTAGTTTGTAGTTTCTGAACAAGGCATCAGAGTAGTTGGCCCTGTAGTAGTTATCCTCTATGGATGGAGATAGAGTAACTTACCTAAAATTGAATGTTTTAACCCCTCCAATATTATATCAAGTTAGGGAGAAACAAATTGGAGATCCCAATTATGAGAACCTATGTCTTCAGAAATCCACAGGTCATTCTCTTGATGGATATTCAAAATTTGGGGAGCACATCATTATTTTCCGAGGATGCACGGTGGTACCGGTGATGTTGTGAGAGAAGGTTATGATAGAGTTTCATATATCACTTTTAGTGATACATCCAGGTGTGGAAAAGATATACTAGGACCTCTTATGTTAGTTTTTGTGGAAAGGTATGAAGAAAGGAGTTGCATAGTTTGTATCTCGATGCCTTACTTTTCAGAAAGTAAAGGATGAGCACCATGTTCTAGTAGGTTTGGATAAACCCCTTTAGGTGACAGAACAAAAGAGGTATGAGATATCTATGGGCTTCATGAAGGGCTTACTATAAGGACCCGGGCCCATTTTCCTTGAGTCAGTGCCTTATTTGATTACATTGCAACATAAACAAGGAATATGCATCCCAAAGGACTGAGTAGTTTAGTATTATTGAAAACAAGATACATACATAAGTTCTACAATACAACTTGAAAATAAATACAACGTAAAAACTCTTTAGACAACATCAATAACTTCTAGGTTATTTCAGCATGTAATTCATAATAAAATTCTTCATGTCCTAAGAAAATGAAACATAAGAAAGGGGTGAGCTCAAACTCTTAGTAAGGGTAATAAATAGAGTAGAATATATATAAACATTAGGCAAGTTTAATAACTAAAAACATATGCCTTTAACAAAAACATGAACACATTATGGCAGGAATGAGAGCTGAGTAAGTAATGGCATAATAAAACATAATCATGGGTATTATTCTAGTCAAATAACCACATTAACCATCAATACTAATTTCATAATTAAGGAATGAATAATGTAGTACATCATCACTATACCTTCAAGGCCACGTGCCAATACCAAAAACAATCATTTTGTTAAGGCCTTGTGCCAAGACGGTAGTTTGACTTATGAGACCTATCGATGCACTGAGGTGCTATAGCAAGCCCCACCTGACAAATTAAATGTCCAATTAATTCCTCATATGAATGGGAATAAATATAAACAACATATACATTCACATTGAAACTAATTTTTGAAATGTAAATAACTTTCCCCAATCATTTATCATAAACACTAACCATTCAGAGTAAATTAGTGAATGGTTTAAAGATAACACATCCATAGTAAAACTAATCATAAACCATTCAATTAAATATTGTAGATTATATCATAGAAGATAAACATCAATGAAGTAAATTATTCTAAAAATTATTTTGACATAGATGAAGACACTTTTAAATGATACCATTGTAAAATCCTTGAGGAAATAATCCTTAAACATTTCAAAGTGTCTCATACAACCTTGAAACGTTCAAACCATAATCCCTTAGAATATCATGGTAATAAGGAGACTCTTGGTATGATATACCAAAGGGTAGTACATAACCCACAAGTAAGAAGTAAGTTTATAACAAGGAATGTATCTCATAAAAGATAAAGTGAGATGAGAAAATTTATTTTTACTTTGGAAAGAAGTGTTCTTTAGGAAATCCGTTGTATTTTCCCGGAAATCGGTTTGTAAACATTAATATGCTAGAATATAAAACACTAGGACATTGAAATAATTTTTTAGTTATAAATTATGTCCCGCTGAAGTGAAATCATGTAAAAATAGTTTTTAAGATTCATTATAACTAAATCATTTTAGGGCATTTTAAAGAAAGTATTAAAGAGAATTTTAATGTGGAAAGATACATTTGTTATATTAAATCCATAAATGATACAAGATAATTTTTCATGATAAAATAAGTGTTTTTATAAAAATAATGGTGGCTTAAAACAGATTTTGATATACACTTAAAAATGGAGAAGAATTCCAAAAGTTCCCTTGAATCGAGTTTGAATTTCAGAAATAATTTTGGAAGTTCCTTTTTAAAATGTGTAAATACCATAAAATAAAGAAGTATTATGGTTGGTAAACATATATGAAACACTCAGACAGAATTTATTAGGATTACAAAATAATCCATAATAATTTCATTGAGGTAATTAGACAATAAAAGTAACACGAATGAAAATAGAGGTTCGGTGGAAAAACCTTACCACTTTGTAATCAAACGATTCATTTGACCCAGAATTAATAATATTAAAATGATACATTGAATAAAATGAAAATAAAGATATTCATGATATGTTAAAAAAATTGGCAGTATACATACACCATACACAAGTATTTTTAGTGAATATGGAAAATTTCACAAAAAATGGAAGTGAGATGAAGAAACCCTTACCTTAAGTCTGAATGTGTTCCGCTCTTGAACATAAGGTCTGGGAATATGAAAATTGACTTATTAATAACTTGTTTCAGAACCTATTAGAAGTTTATTTAGTTTACCATAATTATTTTTAGTTCATTTATGTCCTTATTGAAAAGTTATAATATTGAATTCTGTCTTTCCAGAGTGTTCATTTTCTTTATTTTCATAATTGGTTAACTTGTTTTTAAGTAATGGAGTTCGTGTGGAATGGATATAAATCACTAGAACTAAAATTAAATATTATATATGAACATAAAAAAGTGTTCATGGTCATTTATATCTTTTTTTACATGGAATGAGGATGAATCATTAGATAAAATATTAATGACATTCACTTAGATTATTTTTGTGATATTTTGATTATTAGGAACTAGTTTAGTCATATGATTTAATAATATTTACATATACTGGTTAATGAATATTGAATAGTTTATAATACACATATTATAGCCTGGTTCAACCATAAAATGGTTTCATGACCAGTAATTAAGGATAAATTGAAGAACAAAACTTCGTCATCCATGAAGGTTATAAATTGGAACCTCGTGGACGTTGATTTCGTTTATAAAATAAAAATGGAGAGAGTAAGAGTATTGATGATTGTTCTTCCATTCTCATGATATAATTATAGTATATATATGATACTGGAGTTATCATGGTCATTTTAAAATATGAGGTTGGTAGAGTATAACAAGAGAAGATAAAGTGAAATGAAACTAAATGAAAAAGAAGGGTGCTTTACCTCTTGAAATAAGCTCCTTGAGAACCTCCTTAAGGGAAGAGATTTTGGTCTTTTGGAAAGAACAAGAGCTTCTTAGATGTGGGGAGTGACTAGGTAAGGTTATTTGGAAAGAACTTTGAGGAGATTCAAGGCTTAAGGGATTAAGGAAAAGATGGAGTTAGTGGGGGTTATAGTGGAGGAGAGGAGGGTTTTCATAAATTTTTAATCATTAGTTTATTAATTTTCTTCAAGACTAGAAATAGTGATGATTCCATGAGCAAGAATAGTAATAAATGCATGTGATTTATAACCAATTGGGATTACATCACTTATGATGTCATAAATAGTGTATTTAACTAATAATTTGTATATATGGTATTTTACCGTATTTCACTATTCGTCAAAAATTCAATTATTTCAGAAAAATACAAAAAAATCACCCTAACCATTTTTTCGATGTGTAGAATCTACAGATGAAGTCAGTTTTTCAAAAATAATTTTCAAAATATGATTAATTTAATATTTAATTAAAATCATAATTTATTCTAAAAAATAGTTTTAAAACATTTATTTACTTATTCCAAAACACAGGTATATCGTACATCCAATTGAATATTATTTATATACTATCATAGGTAAGGTTATTGTTCACTAGGGTATATCACTATTTATAATGGTATGTTACTATTCTTAAGGGTAGGTTGTTATTCATAAAAAAATAAGTTTTTCTTATCGGACTCCAAATAACTTACTAATCGCAATCATGTATGTAAGATTTTCGAAATTCACATCACAAAAGTGAAGAACTTATGTTTACTTGGCTAGGTTATAACAAAATGTTGTTTGTAGAGACTCAATGATCCATTCATTCTATAATAAATCTATTTGTAAATTCTTTGGGAGTTACATTATCCCCTCCTTTCAAAAATTTTGTCCTTGAAATTTGATATTTAACTTCCAAATTTAATGGTTGATACTTGAAAATTCCCTTATGGAAACCCACATCGGAAATAGGGTTAATAAAATATCCTCCTAAAAAGGGTTAAGGGAGATGAGTTGGTCACCCCAAAAAGTATGCTTTTGAATGAGGAGACATTAGTTGGAAGTAAAAACCTAAACATGGAAGAAAAATCTTACTATGAAGTTCTGATGGAACATGATAGAGGACATGTTCAGATGAATTTTGATTTCTACAAAACTATAAACAAAATAAATTCATCGATATTATCAATGATTATGACAATAAGAAAACATTTTATTTAATACTATTTTCCATGAGTCGAGGAATTATTCCACTCTATAAGATTATAAATATACATTTCAACTTAAAAAATAATCCTTTTGTTGAACTTGAACTATCTATACCTCATCACATAGCATGGGTTACGCCATTTGGTGAAGCAATACATTAACCTATAAAATATCATACAATGAACAACATAAACCATTTCATAAATGGTTGAAAATTACAAAATATAATTATTCAACACATTATAATGAAGTCCTCTAAATTTCCAATATGAAATTATCATTAACCGTTAATCAACATGAAGCATCACTAAATTTCACATTCCAAACATGTGAATAACATCATCATGTATCCTCTTCAAATATGGTAAAAACTCAAATTACCATAAAAACCATATTGGAAACGTGCATTCCTTTGTATTATTTAAGTAAGGTACATGTTATTGGATATATTCCTTAAATCCAAAAGTGATGTAAACTCCATCGATGATAGTATAGGCCACTTCTCGAAAAGTCAATAATCAGTTCCAAGGTAGACAGTACTTATCCTAATCAATCATTTCTTTATCATTATGTCAACATGAGATATATATTAAGGGTTGTATTTCCCTTAATCACGTGTTTTCTAAAAATATTAACTTTCTACTGAATCACTTTTCCTTTGTACCATTTACCATATGACCTCAAATCCAAAATGAAATATTATTGAAGTAAAATCCTTAAATATCTCATAATTCTTAAAAACAGTACATTACTAAAAAATATTCATATGACATGATTCTTGACTGAGAATATTAATCATTCTACTTCATCTGCAGTATTATCATAACATGATCATTATCCAAAATCATCATTTGGGGTATATTCATTTGATGCTTGGGACATTGATTCTCATAGTGTCCCATCTCCTTGCACTTGAAGCATTGAATATAGGAAAATTCTTTCCTTATATTGTAATTATGATCATGGTGTCCTTTTTATCCACATTTGAAGAAAACTCTTTTACCTCTAAAGCATATAAGAAGGTGCTTCCTTCCACAATTATCACATGTGGAAAAAATACATCTTTCTCTTCTTCCCTTTATCCATGTTTTTCCCTACCATACTCTTCTTCTTTTTCTTCCCTTCAAAGCCATAAGACTTAGAAAAGTCTTTACATACCTTGTGAACACATGATACTATTTTCTCATATTATGAGGATACTTGGGATACAATCTTCCCTTGAAATTATGCCTTAATACCATCATAGATATGATCCTTCTTACTCTTCGCATCCCATGCATTAGTGATGTTCTCATTTCTTCTGCTAGGTGCCATTTCTAATCAATTCCATATTATATATAGGCTAGTAACATTATGAACTCTCTATAACTCTAAACATGGTATAGAACCTAGCATAAATTTATGCATCGTAAATACTATAACCATATACTTTGGTAACTTTGGGGGAATAAATCCTTCATAATGGTGGGTAAATAAAATGTTAATTATTCTAAGCATATCCCCTGGGAGTGTAAATACCAAGAGTGTAGCAAGTCCTGTTGTCGTTTACCCGGATACCCCAGGTCAAGCCCAAAAATCTTTGTCGGATTTTTCAGTCCTAGGTACATCTGTGCCAGATCCACCTCTACCTATTTGTATCCAGACAGGGATCTATTTTCTAGAAGATCCCCACAATCTATTCCTTACCATGATTCCAGGATGTTCTTGTATGTTTTTCCTCAAATACTACCTTAGGGAATTGATCTGTAATCTACATTTTCTAATCTAGTTTTCAAGTTTTCTACTAAAAATCCTTTGATACCAACTATAGGACCTGACCCTAGTTGCCCAGAGCCAGTGCCTTATTTGATTACATTGGCATAAAAACAAGGAATATGCATCTTGAAAGACTGAGTGGTTTAGTATTATTGGAAACAAGATACATACATAAGTTCCCCATTACAACATGAAAATAAATACAACATAGAAACTCCTTAGACAACATCCATAACTCATAGGTTATTTCAGCATGTCATTCATAATAAAATTCTTCATGTCCTGAGAAAATGAAGCATAAGAATGAGGTGAGATCAAATGATCAGTAAGGGTAAGAAATAAAGCAGAAGATATATAAACATTAGGAAAGTTGTATAACTAAAAACATATGCCTTTAACACAAACATGAACACATTATGGTAGGAATAAGAGCTGAGTAAGTAATTCCATAATAAAACATAATCATGGGTATTTTACTAGTTGAATAACCACATGAACAATTAATACTATTTTCAGAATGAGGGAATGGATAATGTGAGACATCATCACCATACCGTCAAGGAATCATACCAAGACCATAAATAATCATTTTGTCAAGGTCTTATGCCAAGACCGTTGTTTGCCTCATGAGACCTACCGATGCACCGAGGGGCTATAGCGGGCCCCAACCGACACTTTCTAAGTCCAATTCATTCCTCATATGAATGGGGATAAATAAAAACAACATATACATTCATATTGATACTAATATATGAAATGTAAATAACTTTCCAAAATCATTAATCATAAACACTACCCATTCAGAGTAAATTGGTGAATGGTTTTATGATAGAACATCCACAGTCAAACTAATCATAAACCATTCAATTAAATATGGTAGATGATACCATAGGAGATAAACCTCAATGGAGTAAAATATTCAACAAAGGATTTTTACATAGATGAATATACTTTTAAATGAGACCATTGAAAATTCCTTGAGTTCAAAGTGTCCCATACCACTTTAAAACATTCAAATATTAATCCCTTAGAATATCATGAGAATAAGGATACAATTGATATGATATACCAAAGGGTAGTATATACACCACAAGTAAGAAGTAAGTGGTGAAAAAGGAATATATCTCATAAAATATAAATTGAGATGAGAAAAATACTTTTTACTTTGGAAAGAAGAGTTATTTTGGAAAATCTTTTGTATTTGCTTGGAAATTAGTTTATAAACATGAATATCCTAGAAAATAAAATACCAGGAAATTGAAATTATATTTTAGGCCCAAATGATATCCTGCTGAAGTAAAATCATGTAAAAAGAGTTCTTATGATTCTTTAGAACTGAATCATTTTTGAGCATTTTAAGGAAAGTATTAAATAGAATTTTAATGTATAAATATGCGTTTTTTCTATTAAATCCAGAAATGATCCAAGATAATTTTTCATGATAAAATGATTGTTTTTATAAAAATAATGGTGTATTAAAAGATATTTTGACATACAATTGAAAACAGGTAAGAGTTTGAAAAGATCCCTTGAATTGGGTTTGAATTTGAGAAATAATTTAGAAAGTTTCTTTTAAAATGTGCAACACCCTATAAAATAAGGAAGTATTCTGGTTGGTAAACATATATAAAACACTCGAACAGAATTTATTAGAAGTACATAATAATACATAAGAATTTTATTGAGGTAATTAGATAATAAAATTTACCCGAATAAAAATAGAGGTTCGGGTGGAAAACCCTTACCACTTTGTAATCAAACAATTCGTATGCCCCAAAATTAATAATTTTAAAATGATACATTGAATAAAATTAAAATAAAGAAATTAATGATATGTTACAACAATGGTTAGTATTAATGCACCATATATACGTATTAGCAGTGAATATGGAAAATCTCACAAAAATGGAAGTGAGATAAAGAAGCCCTTACCTTAAGTCTGAATGTCTTCTGCTCAGGAACTTATGGTCCTGGAATTTGAAATTAGACTTATTAATAAATTATTTCATAACATATTATATATTTATTTATTTTATCATAATTATGTTTAGTTCATTTATATCTTTATTGATAAGTTATAATATTGGATTCTGTCGTTATGGAGTGTTCGTTTTATTGATTTTCATAATTGGTTTACTTGTTTTTAAGTAATGAAGTTCATGTGGAATGGATATAAATATCTAGAATTAAAATTAAATATGTTATATGAACATCCTGAAGTTTTAATGGTTATTTCTATCATTTGGTTACATGTAATAATGATTAATCATTTGATGAAATATTAATGACATTCACTTAGATTATTTTAGTGGAATTTTGATTATTAAGAACTAGTTTGGTCATATGATTTAATAATATGTACATATACTGGTTAATGAATATTAAATAGGTTATAATACATATATTATAGCCTGTTTATACCATAATGATGGTTTCATGACTGGTAATTAATGAGAAATATAAGAACGAATCTTCGTCGTCCATGAAGGTTATAAATTGGAACCTCAAGGATGTTGATTTTGTTTATAAAATAAAAAGGGAGAGAGTAAGAGTATTTGTGATGGTTCTTACATTATCATTATATAATTATAGTATATAGATGATACTGAAGTTGTCATGGTCATTTGTAAAGAGGAGGTTGGGAGAGGATAACAAAAAAAGATAAATTGAAATGAAATTAAATTCAAAAGAAGGGTGCTTTACCTCTTGAAATAACCTCCTTGAGAACCTCCTTAAAGGAATGGATTTTGGTCTTTTGGAAAGACCAAGTTCTTATTGGAAGTGGGGAGTGACTAGAGGAGGGTATTTGGGCAGAAATTTGAGGATCTTAAATGCTTATAGGAGTGAAGAGAAGAGGGAGTGAGGGGGATTATAGTGGAGGAGAGGAGGGTTTTCAAAAAAAATTAATCATTAGTTTATTAATTTCCCTCATGTTCAGAAATAGTGATGATTCCATGACCAATAATAGTAATAAATGCATGTTAGTTCTAAACAAGTGGGCTTAAATCACTTATGATGTCATAAATATTGTATTTAACTGATAATTTGTATATATGGTATTTTACGGTATTATACTATTCATCAAAAATTCAAGTATTTCATAAAAATACCAAAAATTAACCCTAACCATTTTTTTATGTATAGAATCGAAAAACAAATCCCAATTTTAAAAAATAATTTTATAAACATGATTAATTTAATATTTAATTAAAATCCTAATTTGTTCTAAAAAAATAGTTTTAAAACATTTATTTACTTATTCCAAAACATAGGTATATCGTACTTCTACTTGAATATTATTTATATACTATCATAGATAAGGTTACTGTTCATTAGGGTATATCACTATTCATAAGGGTATGTTACTATTCCTAATGTTATGTTGTTATTCACCAAAAATTAAGTTTTTCTTATTGGACTCCAAATAACTTACTAATCGCAATCGTGTATATTAGATTTTTGAAATTCACATCACAGAAGTGACAAAATTATGTTTACTTGGATAGGTTATAAAAGATTGGTGTTCGTAGAGACTCATTGATCCATTCATTCTATAATAAATCTATTTTTAAATTCCTGGTGTGTAACATTATCCCCTCCTTACAGAAAATTCATCCAAGAAATTTAAAATTGAACTTCAAAAGTTAATGGTTGATACTTAAAATTATCTTATGGAAACCCGCATCAGAAATAGGGTTAATAAAATATCCTTCTAAAAATGGTAAAGGGAGATGAGGTGGTCACCCCAAAAAGTATGCTTTTGAATGAGGCAACATTAATTGGAAGTAAAAACCTTGACATGGAAGAAAAATCTAACTATGAAGTTTTGATGGAACATGATAGAGGACATGTTTAGATGACTGTTTATTACTACAAAACTACAAACAAAAAAATCATTGATATTATCAATGATTATGATAATAGGAAAACATTTTATTTAATACTATTTTCCTTGAGTTGAGGAATTATTCCACTCAATAAGAGTATAAATATACATTTCCACTTACTAACTCATCCTTTTATTGCACTTGAACTATCTATACCTCATCACTTAGCATTGGTTGCACCATTTGGTGAAGCAATACATTAACCACTAAAATTTCATACAATTATCTACTTAAACCATTTCATAAATGGTTAAAAATTCCAAAATATAATGATTCAACACATAATAATGAAGTCCTCTAAATTTCCAAAATTAAATTATCATTAACCCTTAATCAACATGAAGATGCTCTAAATTTCACATTCCAAACATGTGAATAACATCATCATGTATCCTCTTGAAATATGGTAATAACTTGAATTGCAAAAAAACCATATTAGAAACATGCATTCGTATGTATTCCTTAAGTAAGATACATGTTATTGGATATATTTCTTAAATAGAAAAGTTTTATAAACTCCATCAATGATAGCATATACCACTTCTCGACAAGTCAATAATCAGTTCCAAGGTAGTCAGTAGTTATCGGAATCAATCATTTCTTCAATATTATCTCAACATGAGATATATATTAAGGGTTGTTTTTCACTCAATCATGTGTTTTATAAAAAATATAACTTTCTACTGAATCACTTTTCTTTGACCTCAAATCTTTAATGAAATAGTACTACATTACAATCCTTATATATCTCATAATTCTTATAACTAGTACATTACTGAAATTTTTTTGAAATGACGTGATTCTTGAATAGAAATATTAATCATTATACTTCATCTACGGTAGCATCATAAATTGATCATTATCTAAAATCGTTATTTAGGGTATATTCCTTTGATGTTTGGGACATTGATTCGTATAGTGTCCCATCTCCTTGTAGTTGAAGAATTGAATATAGGGAAATTCTTTCCTTGTCTTGAAATTATGTGTATGGTGTACTTTTTCTCTACACTTGAAGCAAACTCCTTTTCCTCTCAAGCATATAACAAGGTGTTTCCTTCCACAATTATTACATGTGGGAAAATAAATCTTTCTCTTCTTCCCTTTATCTATGTTTTTCCTTGCCATCCCCTTATTCTTTTTCTTCCCTTAAAATCCATATGACTTAGAGAAGTCTTTATATACCTTGTCAACACATCATACTATTTCCTCATTTGATGAGGATACTTGGGAGACAATATTCCTTTGAAATGATTGATTAAGACCATCTGAGATATGATCCTTCTTACTCTTAGCATCTCATGCAATGGTGAAGTTCTCATTTCTTCTTCTTGGTCCCATTTCTAATCAGTTACACATTGTATATTAGCTGGTAACATTATGAAATATTTATGAATCAAAACATGGTATAACACATAGCATAAATTTATGCATTGTAAATACTAGAAACACATAATTTTTTTACTTTGGGGGCATAAATCATTCATAATGGTGTGTAAATAAAATGTGAATTATCCTAAGCATATCCCTCAGGAGTTTCAATACCAAGAGTGCAGCAAGGCTTGTTGTCATGTACCAGGATACCCCAGGTCAAGCCTGAGACTCCTTGTCATAGTTTTCACTCCTTGGTACATCTGTACCAGAGCCACATCTACATATTTGTATCCATATAGGGATGTATTTTATAGAAGTTCCATAGAATATATTCCTTTACAAGATTCCAGGACGTTCTTGTATGTTTTTCCTTAAAAACTACCTTAGGTCTTTGTTCCATAATCTATATTTTCTAATCAAGTTTCCAAGTTTGCTACTAAACTTCCTTTGATAAAAACTATAAGGACCCGACCCCGGTTTCCCAGAGCCGGTGCCTTATTTGATTACATTGGAATATAAACAAGGAATATGCATCCAGATGGACCGATAATTTTAGTATTATTTGAAACAAGATATACATAAGTTCAACATTACAACTTAAAATTAAATACAACATAGAAACTCTTTAGACAACATCCATAAATCCAAGGTTATTTTTGCATGTCATTCATAATAAAATTCTTCATGACCATATAAAATGAAACATAAGAAAGGGATGAGATCAAACGCTCAGTAAGGGTAATTAATATAGTGGAAGATACATAAAATTTAGGCAAGTTAACTAACTAAAAGCATATTCCTTTAACAAAAACTTGAACACATTATGGCAAGAATAAGAGCTGAGTATTTAATTCCATAATAAAACATAATCGTGGGTATTCTACTAGTCTAATAACCACATGAACCATCAATACTATTTTCATAGTGATTGAATGCATAATGTCGGACATCATCATCATACCGTCAAGGCCTCATATCAAGACTATAAATAATCATTTTTTCAAGTCCTTGTTCCAAGGTTGTAGTTTGTCTCATGAGACCTACCATTGCACCGAGGGGATATGTATGGACCCACCCAACACTTTATATGTTCAATACATTCCTCATATGAATGGGGATAAATATAAACAACTTATACATTCATATTAAACCAAATATATGAAATGTAAATAACTTTCCCCAATCATTAAGCATAAACACAAACCATTCAGAGTCAATTGGTGAATGGTTTTAAGATAGGACATCCACAGTTAAACTAATCATAAACCATTAAATTAAATATGTTATATGATATCATAGGATATAATTATCAATGAAGTGAAAGATTCAAATAATGATGTTGATATAAATGGAGATACTTTTAAATGAGACCATTGAAAAATACTTTCAGAAATAATCCTTAGACAATTCAATGTGTCTCATACCACCTTCAAACATTCAAATCATAATCGCTTAGAATATCATGAAAATTAGAAGACTCTTGATTTGATATACCAAAGGGAAGTACATACACTACTAGTAATAATTATATTGTGAACAATGAATATATATCATAAAAAATAAAGTGAGATGAGAAAAATACTTTTTACTTTGGAAAGAACTGTTCTTTTGGAAAATCCTTTGTATTTTCCAGGAAATTAGTTTGTAAACATTAATATCCCAAAAAATAAAAATTAGGACATTGAAATAAAATTTTTGGCACAAATGATGTCCCACTGAAGTGAAATCATGTAAAAATAGCTCCTAAGCTTCTTTAGAACTAAATCCTTTTAGAGTATTTTAAAGGAAGTATTAAAGAGAATTTTAAAGTGGAAAGACACATTTGTTCTATTAAATCCAGAAAGTATACAAGATCATTTTTCATGATAATATTAGTGTTTTTATAAAAAAATGGTGGCTTAAAATATATTATAATGTACACTTGAAAATGGGTAAGAATTCGAAAAGATCCCTTGAATCGGGATTGTATTTCAAAAATAATTTTGAAAGTTACTTTTAAAACATGTAACTCCCCATAAAATAAGGAATTATTCTGGTTCGTAAACATATGTAAAACACTCCCATAGAATTTATGAGGAGTACATAATAATACATAAGATTTTAATTATGTTAATTAGACAATAAAAGAAACCCGAATGAAAATGGAGGTTCGGGTGAAAAACCCTTACCACTTTATAATCAAACGATTTGTATGCCCCAAAATTAATAATATTAAAATGATACATTTAATACCACTAAAATAAATATATTAATGATATGATACAACAATTGGCAGTATACATACACCATACACAAGTATTAGTAGTGAATATGGAAAATCTCACAAAATGGAAGTGAGATGAAGAAACACTTACCTTAAGTCTGAATGTGTTCCAATATTGAACATAAGTTACTAGAATAAGAAATTAGAATAATTAATAACTTATTTCATAACCTATTATAAATTTAATTAGTCTATCATAATTATTTTTATTTCATTTATGTTTTTATTGATATGTTATAATATGGAATTTCGTCATTCTGGAGTGTTCGTTTTCTTGATTTTCAAAATTGGTTCACTTGTTTTTAAGTAATGGATTTCATGTTGAATGGATGTAAATATCAAGAATAAAAATTACATATTATATATGAACATCCAGAAGTGTTAATGGTCATTTATATCATTTGGTTACATGGAATGATGATGAATCATTAGATTGAAATATTAATGACATTTACTTAGATTTTTTTGCGGTATTTTGATTATTAGGAACTAGTTTGGTCGTATGATTTAATAATATGTACATATACTGGTTACTGAATATTATATAGGTTAAAATACATATATTATATCTTTTTTCAACCATAAATATTCTTTCATGACCAGTAATGAAGGATAAATTGAAGAACGAAACATCTTCGTCCATGAAGATTATAAATTGGAACCTCATGGACGTTGAGTTGGTTTATAAAATAAAAAGGGAGAGTAAGAGTATTGATGATAGTTCTTAAATTATCAAGATATAATTTCTGTATATAGATGATACTATAATTATCATGGTCATTTGGAAATAGGATGTGGGGAGAGGATAACAAAAAAAGATAAATTGAAATGGAACAAAATGAAAAAGAAGGGTGATTTACCTCTTGAAATAATCTCCTTGAGAACCTCTTTAAGGGAAGGGATTGATGGTATTTTGGAAAGACCAAGAGATTCTTGGACATGGGGAATGTCTAGGGAAGGGTATTTGGACATAACATTGAGGAGCTTCAAGGCTTATAGGAGTGAAGAGAAGAGGGAGTGAGGGGGGGTTTATAGTGAAGGGGAGGAGGGTTTTCATAATTTTTTAATCATTAGTTTATTAATTTCCCTCAAGACCATAAATTATGATGATTCCATGACCAAGAATATTGATAAATGAATGTGAGTTATAAAAAAGTGTGATTATATCACTTATTATGTCATAAATAGTGTATTTAAATGATAATTTGTATATACGGTATTTTACTGTATTTCACTATTCATCAAAAATTCGAGTATTTCATAAAAATGCCAAAAATTTACCCCAACCATTTTTCACCATGTAGAATACAAAGATGAAGTCCGTTTTGGAAAAATAATTTTATAAATATAATTAATTTAATATTTAATTAAAATCATAATTTATTCTAAAAACAGTTTTAAAACATTTATTTACTTATTCCAAAACAAAGGTATATCGTACTTCCACTAGAATATTATTTATATACAATCATAGGTAAGGTTACTGTTCATTAGGGTATATCACTATTCATAAGGTTATGTTACTATTCATAAGGTTTGGTTACTATTCACCAAAAATTAATTTTTTCTTATCAAACTCCAAATAACTTACTAATCGCAACCGTGTATGTCAGATTTTGGAAATTTACATCACAGAAGTGACAAACTTATGTTTACTTGGCTAGGTTATAACAAAGTGATGTTTTTAGAGACTCAATGATCCATGACTTCTATAGTAAATCTATTTGAAAATTTTGGGGTGTTACACTAACCACATATGTCTAGGGGACATGACACCATCTGGGTGATTGTATACTAACTCTCCAAGTAGGACCACTTCCTATCCATCCATGAGTAGACGTCAGTAGAATGGTAGGGGAACCACTATGTTCAAGAGATAGTTTGAATCCATTGAGTTACATAGTTGATTGTTTTTCATTGTGATTATTGCTTTACATCCTAGTTATGGAAGAGATTATATGAGGATTTTGGGACCTAGTTATGCTTAAGCATGGTGTTTCACCCCAAACTAATGGTCAGACTAAGAAGATCATTCAGGTACTGGAGGAAATTTTGTGATCTTTTAGTTCAACTTTGGACATAGTTGATAGGATCACCTACCACTGGTGATGTTTTCATACAATAATAGTTACAATTCCACCATTGGTGTGGCACCATTCGAGTTTTTGTATGGGCCACCCTACAGGTCACCGATTTGCTAGACTGACCCAGGAGAGATAACACTCAATGGACTAGAGTTTGTGTGAGATATAAAAGAGAAGGTGTGGATCATCCAGGACAAGATGAGTATTTTACAAAGTCATAAAAAGTCTTATTCCCATATGTGGTTGTGGCCTTTTGAGTTTAAGGAAGGAGACCATGTGTTCTTAGGGGTTCCACCAAGATGTAGATTATAGAGATTTGATAGGGGTAGAAATATATCTATGTGATTCATTATCAATTTTCGGATATTTCATAGAGTTGGAAAGGTGGCATACCAATTATCTCTAACTCTTCAGTTAGACCAGGTGCACGATATCTTTCACATGTCACAACCGTGGAGGTACGTGCATGAATCATCACACGTTATCGATTGTGGTGAGCTGGACATGAAGGATGAAGAGACCTTTGCTGAGTACCATTTGGAGATTTAGGATCAGTAGGATATGATCCTTAATGGGTGATTAATTCCTTTATTTCATTTCTGGTGGCAGTATGAGAATCTTCAGAAGAGCACATGGGAGTGGGAGGCTCATATTCATGCTCAATACCCAAATCTTTTTTATTAGCCCTTGTTTTGGATTTTTTGGATGTAAATCCCCATGGTGGGGAGAATATAATGTCTTAAATTTTTCATGTATTGTTTTTAAATATTGTAGGTATTATTTTTAAAACAAGATGCTAAGACATCATGTGATTCTGAGACCTGGTTTTCCCAGAATAAATGTCTAAAATATATTAAATAGTGTGTGCACACAGTTTTCCTGAAAAAGTTAAATAAACTATAAATGAGTTCCAAAATTGGAAATATGAGGGAATTTTTGAGTTTATAACAAGAGGTTTACCCTAGGTGTGACTTAACATCAGTCGACACGGTTCATTTATGGGAAAGACTTCACAATCGCAGAAATGAATAAAATAATTGAATAAATTATTTTATTCCATTTGTTTGACACAACAACTGGTTAGTCATTAAATATACTATTACATCAGAATTACAAGGTTATCTGCATATCCATGGAACCTCTCAGGGATCATTATATAGAGATAGATCTTGTAGAATCCTTTCAGTTGAAAAATGACGGGTCAAATATCGACATACATCAACTTCGACGGATCTTGCCAACGACCATGACGCATCATTATTCATCAACAATAAAACCAAATCAAGTTAGGGCATGTGATTTATTTTTTATTCCTTGGTCTTTATTTTTATGATGAACATGAATCAATCGACGAATGGATTGATTCATGAATCATGTGTATTGAGGGATGGGATTATTTTCATGGTTTATTTGGGAGATTTCTTATGTTTGATAGATTCCTCTTTATTTATTGTTCTAATGGATTTGAATCAAGGCTGGAACAAACATCGTCTAAGGTTCATTACTCATAGAAGTTCTTTGTTCTTTTCTCCCACCCCCTTTCTCGTTCATCGTGGGAAACCCTTTAGTTCATGGTTCGATGAAATCCAATGAATTGATCGTTGAAAATATGATTCTTGGCATAATGATTTGATATTATAGATATGTATTTGGAATGATTTGTCGGAGGTATGATGATGGTAATAGTGAATGGATCAAACCAATTTCGAAACACCTGATTTATGAGTGAGATGCGTGTAATATGATTCAGATGAACGATTCTATTTTCCAAATGAATCAGATTTCTGGAATCTATTTGTAGATGGCGGAGATGCTCGGCCAAGGTAGATCCATGAACCCTAGTGAGATTGGATCCATATATCAAGGTGATGGTGGCATGGGAGTGAGTGGGAGGAATAACTAGGGTTTTATTAAAATCCTGATATACACAGAGTGTAAGATAAGATCACATGAAATGTGTGGCCCGCTTGTGGTGGCTAGGGTTTTGGGGGAATGTCAAGTGTCACCTGGTGTGTGACCTCTATCACACGACATGTGGTCCCTCATTAAAAAAATTTGTGTGTACCTAGAAAAATACATGGACACGGGGTGGACTACACGTCTAGATTACATGGTGTGTACTCCCCCACACAGACAAGATTTAAATGACATGGTTTGTTTACACGAGAAGGACTAAGGTTTATAAAACACGGTGTGTACCTCTATGACACAAAGTGTATTCCTTTATAAGTGTCTTGATTATCTTTTCCTTTATATCTTGGACAAGTTTAGTTATGGTTCTTTCCCCTTATCATTTCCTTGAAAGAAGGTATGAATCATTTCTTACTCCTAGGACTACGATCCCTTCATCGGGACTTCCCGGATATAGTTGTTGGAATCCCCCTGGAGACCTATAGTATCATCCTTTATTCGTATTTTTTTCCCAAGTGGTGTTATTGGTATCAATGTGACCAACACTACCTAGGAACTAATCCTCTACTTATCATATTTAATCCAGATTGAGATGTATGTATCACCCAT
Organism: Viscum album; assembly: GCA_963277665.1. Lineage (NCBI taxonomy): Eukaryota > Viridiplantae > Streptophyta > Magnoliopsida > Santalales > Viscaceae > Viscum > Viscum album. The sequence continues at coordinate 1,659,633,024 of OY728163.1, forward strand.
GGCTCTGGTTGTAATCCTCATATATGTAGTGTATTATTTTTAAATATATCTGTATAATTTTCTTATGATGTGACCTAACAAGAAATACCTCTTGTATGGAAATCATAAATAATATAAAAATCAGGAGTGTGTTCTCTGGGATGAGTGCTTCATGGTATCTTTAAGCTAGAATCCATGGTCGGTATACTACGGTTGTGACTTGCCCCTAGACTATGTGTCTTGGTTGAGTATGTCTGGATATTCTTGTTATATGTAATGTAGACATATACCTGTGTTGAGCTAACTGGATTTATTTTATTATATGATTTGTGGTTTAGGGGCTACTGAGTATTGTTGTAATCATCCATACATAGGCTTTTCCTACACATGTCGTGTATTGTGCAGATTTTTGACCTTTTTATAGAGTCCTAGGTGGACTTGGAATAGACAGTGCTTAGTGAGACCGAACATACCAAGGTGTGTTACTACGACATTCATATATCAGTTCTCATACCTTTACTTTCATGTTGGAATTGTTTTATAGAGGTATTTGTGGTGGGATTTTATTTTTCTATGTTTACTTTCTTTACTTCTTGTCATACTCTAATTGTGGGATATAGATGTATTCATGCAATGGTTGTTTAGTGGTTTATACATTTCAGAATTTTTTGGGATTGGATATGTGTGTATGTGTGTGTATAGGTATATATGGAATTCCTCCCATGTTAGTGATATTCCTACTTAGTGCTAGTCACCATCCCCTAGCCTATTGGAGGCAGGCTTGGGTAGTTGTATCATAGGCCCCATTAGGATGGGTCTTGACATTATCCTTGACAACATCCAGTAAATCTCACATTACCCTTAACATTTGTAGAAAATAAACAAATAAAATGAAATGGGAGGAGGAGGGAGCTACTTGTGGTCATAAATATCACACGGCATGCCCCTAGCGGTACTTAAGACACCGCGATTCCCTAGCAACATACCCACCTCATCTTGAAAAATCCCTTTGGTTTTCTACCCTCATCACAGGGAAATACTTGGGTATTTCCAGGCATCCATGAGCTTCCATTTAGGATCCCTAAGGAAAAAACGAATGGATTTTTCCATGAAATTCCCACTCAACCCCATATGACCCATATTTTTCATGAAAAGAATCATAAAAAATAGAGTAATTGTCTTTGATATTACTCATGTAACCTTGAATGACTCCACACCTTTGTAAAATATATAAATGAAATAAAAGAGGGAGGAGTCCAAAGCCTCTCACAGTCATAAAACACTAACTACATGATGTGGAAGTCTGCGGTGCTATCCCGCGAGACTCTTTTACAAGCCACACTGATTTCATGGAGACCCCTAGAAAAACCACTCTTTCCACACAAAATGTCCCAGGAAAGACATCAATCATCTTTTGAATACCTTTCAATAGGAACTTTGATCTCTTAAAGTCCCTTCTATATGTCAATATGAAAATATTTAATTATTTATAAATTCCAACATGATCAAAACAGTCCCCATTAATTGAAAATAATCTATTAATAGAGTTATTGATGAGGGGGACTCTCGGTCACTGAAAATCGGGCAACGTCCTTGGAGAAATCCACAAAAAATCTCGAAAAGACAGGTGGTGCCAGACCCCTTCTCCAACTCCATCCTGGTTCTATGCTAGATATTCTACACAAACTGATGAGAAATCAGGGTGGTGAGGCCAATAAATCCCCCACCCTATCCTTGGAGAAAATGTTGTTAGATTTTTTCTCATCTAGGTGCATCATCTCACCCAAGAACTAGAGGTGATTTCTCAGAGAGATTGATCTCATGACTGGAAATTCCTTCATCAGATAATATACCGGTGAACAGCCAGAGAGATCATGTTTCGTGCATAAAGAACTTTGTGTGATCATTTATAGATCACATTAAGGGTATCTAGTAGAACTTGTGAGGAATATCCTAGATGTATTCCGGATCATGTGAGACTTAAAATAAATTGATATTGAATAAATCATAAGCATTCAAAATAAAATGGTTAGAACAAATACTAAAAGAAAGATACTTAAACAAAAAAGTACATGTCTATTGACCCTCATGTGCTATACATGAGCCATCGAAGACATGAAACAAAACCAAGAAATGTCACCTGGATTTCATGAGGATCCTTCATCATGCCACCTAGGTCATCCAAAGTCTTTTAGACATGTCGGAGAAAGTCACATGGTTCCCCCTAGGTATTCCACTTTAGTATCATGAAGCCATATGGTCCAGTCTCCCAAGCCCCACGACGTCCTTCAGATATATCTACTAACTCATATAATAGCACCAGATCATGTTATACAAGTCTCACAGATGCATCTTCACATTTCAACTAAGCCCTCACAGTACCCTCTGGGAAAGTCAACCAAGACTCATGATGCCCTCTAAACATGTCATCCAGTTCTCATGATGCCCTTCAATGATGCTAGAAAAGACATGCACCACCCTTCGAGATAAGTCATATTGACTCTCGCGACACCCTCCATATGTGTCAAGCCAAATCTTATGAATGAAACTATGGAAAGTGAGCTGGATCATGAAACATCCTCTAGAAAACCCAACTAGGTCAGGTGACAGATTCTAGGAAAGACCACTTGGATCTTACGATGCCCTCTAAACACTTCATCTTTGATCATCTGACAACCTTCATATATTCCAACCAGTTTTGGAAAAGTCTTTTAAAAATAAAAACTATATCATTTAGTTGTCTTCATATATTCCAGGAAGCTACTATCCTATATATTAGGATAAGAGGAGAATCGATTCATGTCAGGTAGGAAAACATGTCACAAGGGAAACCTTAGAGTGTAAGCTCTAACCAATGGAATAACATGACATGTCCCAATATCCAGGGAAAACCTTATAGTGTATGCCTAGACTAAAAGAACTACGAATACTCGGATTCCTTCCATATTCAGAATATGTGGTCCACCTCTTCATGGTTCGAGCTCTATTGGATTATCCCAATATATAAGCCCCTCAATCTCCAAGCAATTATATTGATCATTTTTCATCCCATGTTTCTCACATTGAGCATAGATCATTTGATATTAGGGAGTTTCAATAATCATATCATTTTCATCATGAGTCTCCACCAACCATAGAAATGTATGTATGTAAAGACCCAATGAGTGGCATGACACATTAACCTCAACACAAATACATACACCTTGGGGAAAATCCCAAGGGAATGATTGAACTATGAAAACTATAATTCCTTCAATAACTAGGATACATTGGATGCCTTCCTAAGGTATGAGCTCAGATAAACATATATTTAGAAGTAAGCCTTATGAAAATTCCATTTTCAAACATCAGGACCCAATAATTACCATGGCCTGATTAATCAACCACATCCATCAACAGATATAGAAATAAATTGAACTACGATGAATTTTAATCTTGACATAACTAGGATATGTATGATGTCTCTCTAAGGCCTAATCTTTATAATTATTCTTGTTAGGTCTGTCCCAACACATAGGTCCTATACCATGAGCAGTAAAAAAAATGTAATTTTATATCCCTTATTTCTCATACCAAGCATAGATTGCATGGTCTTAGGAAACTAAAATAATAATTTCATCAGAAACATAAGTATCTAAATGAAAAGGGAAACCTAATGGTGTATGACCTGAACAAATGAACTACAACAACTCTTTTTCCCTCTATAATCAGGATATATTAAACATCCCTCCCAGACTTGAGCTTGAACACTTGGTGTCCCATATCACCTCTATATGTCCTCTCCACATGAAATTTAACTGCACAGGTCTAATAAACTACATGGGTTTTTATTCATTCAATAACCAGGATACATAGGAAGCCTTATAATGGATTAATCCCCTCTTTATAATATTAACCACCTCCTTATTCGGAAGAAAATTTTAAAGCACTTGGTTATACGAATTCAACACATAAGCAGCCTCCCATTACTAGAAAATAATGAAGAACCTCTAATACATATAGATGGATTCACTAAATATCCCCCCAGTCTTTTGCACTTAAAATAGAATTAACCCATGATCATTTTCTTAGGGTAACTGGTCCCATATGGATATTAGGAAGAGATTCACAAACATATCTTAAATCTATAAGAGAGTATTAGAGTAGGAAATAATCCCCCTAAAATGGGTGTGATTATCTTGACCTCCCATCATCTTGAAAAATGAATGTATCCAAGATTCATTGGGCCTAAAAACCTAGGGGATCACCTGCCTTTGTAAAGTAGTTTTGTACCCTGTTACAGATGAGGGAACCATTATGAGTTTCTGGTAAGAGTGAAGATGGTAACTCAATTTTCATGATTCTTTACTACACAAATCCCCCATAGTAAACCCATCATGTGGATCCCATCTACACCTCTCTCACTTCCTAAAGAAACAATAATCCTATGATATCTTCTAATATCATTTATGAATTAAAAATTGAAGTTGACAACCCCTAATAATTATTTGATATATTTAACTGAACAGTCTTGGTCAGTGAAATCATCTAGATAACATGAAATATGAGGTTTCAGGTGATACTGGCCTTTTTGGATATGCATACCATGAAAATAAACTTCCACCTATCTGATCAACATATTCATCTCAGAGAGAATAATTCTATATTGTTGGATGATGTTACGAAATGTTTCAATAAAATAGAATGTGAGTCAATATATAAATATAAAAGAAGAATATCATTAATGTAGTTTAAATAATTTTCTATAATTAGGTCAAATATTTTTAACATTTCTCTTTGGAATAATTAATGGTCCCTCTTTAGAATGAATGGTAACATATTATAGTGGAGGTGATGGCCAGGTAGACAAAATTGTGTTTTGTGTTTATCCTCTACCTGAAATCATAACTACCAAAAGCCTACCTAAATTTTTAATTTTTATAATATATATGATTGAGTTATATTTGGAAAAATATTCTCCATTATTGGTAAATGAAACATGTCATGTTCTGGAAATTAGTTGTAGTTGATTACTAGTCAGAGCATACCTCTTACCTATTCGAACCTCTTGTTAACATAAAATTACTCACATGCCCAATAATCTTTTTTTAATTCAGTAAGTCCTTGTTCTTAGAGATTATTAACCTCTTATAGATCATGATAAAGGAGATCAATATTCATACCTTTGTGGATGGCCTTTATTGTATTGATATTTTTATTCCTTTTAAATGGGAGTGTGGTGAATAAAATTGGATTATTCCGAAATTTATGGTCACATTTTTTGAGAATATATTTATATGATTCAGCATAATATGGTGTAATGATGTCTTCCTTAATTGATCCTAGAGCCTCAACATGATAAAGATTTGGGATCCTTTTTCAAGGTAGAATATAATTTCCATACTTAATACCCTTTCTACTATATGAAACCTTCATTAAGGTATGGAGTATGTCAACCCCAATCAGGATATTCTTATATGGTAAGTCAATGAAAGGAACTAACTATTTTATGATATACCAAGGCTAAGGGTGAATAATTACATGCATAATTATTAATATTATAGAAAACGATTCCTTATTTAAAGCTTCGAATGGTTTGAAACATGGTTTATAGTGACTACTGGGAGAAATGTTTGGCTTCATTATTGGGGAAGAAGCTCCCATGTCAAAGAAAGTTACAACTATGATAGTCTTATCACATCTGGTAGTATAGATATAAATCCTTTTTAATATAATAGGTTGATATTCTACTTCATATTTTTCATTAAAACATCCTTCAAAATATAGTTTTGGACATACTATTGTGAAGTCTCATGTGAGGTTTCTTAAAGGGGTTCCGACTCATACTTAATATCATTATCAAGTAATTAAGGGTCTCATTAATGAGAAAAACCCAACATGGAGTGGCTATCTTCATCAATCATTATGTCTAGTCTAGAGATATGAGAAATATAGGCAGTATCACATACCATATCAATATGTTGTTGATAATATATTGGATCAAGATTCTTTATTAGCTTTAATTATGCTTCATCATCATGGAATGGTGGCATAACATTCTTGATATTGTTTGATGATTTCCTCAATTACTCTATTTCTCTCATGACCACTTGTATCTCATCAAGAATAGATAACATATTCTTGGTAAGACAAACTTCTTAATATTTCTTGAAAAATGACTTCTTACATGATAGAAAACCCTTGGTGTCCCTCTATTTTCTAGAATCATCATAACTATAGAGAGTCCGATTATAAGGGTGATATAGGAATTTCTGGTAAAAACACTGATAAAATTGAAGGAAGGAGGAAACTGATGGAATGTTTTTTGGAGAGAATAAAGGGGAGTGGAAAGCATAATTTCCAACCCTATTAAGAAGATCCCTACCAATTTTAAAAATTATACACCATTTGAGAACCCCTGATTTCTCTTTGGTGTAAATAGAAATGAATGGAATGAAAAAGGTTAGGATTTTATAAAGGACTATCACAGATAATGATCATGATGAATCAAATGTGTAAGAAAAGGTTTTTGTGGGGATTTTTTAGGGATTACACAACCAAAAAACTAACCTTGACTTAGATTGTCACTCTATAGCTTGAGGTAATGTCTAAAAAAACTTACCATGGAATCAATAATGAAATATTTATCTACACATAGGGTACATACACAAAGGATCAAGGGTTATATCTTTTGTACTCATAGATCTCCTAGTCACTATACAGAAATAAATAATAGAATTTACCCATGACTTAGAACCCAAAACACCCTCAACACCACTCATATTAAAATCATAAGGAGATATTAACTAGATAGGGTTTTAGTCTCAATATTTGTAATTAATATTATCCTCAAGATGAGGAAAACACAAAAAATACTACCCATCAACAAGGTATAACATATATCATAAGGCCTTTAGGGGGCATAAACCTTTAGTGAGAAGGCATAGAGTTTATACTATAATCATTCCTATGATAACATAGGTACAACCACATAGATGGTATAGCAATAAAGGATGATATCTACACAAATGGAAGGGTAGTGTTATATAATGGAAGGGGCTTATTGGTTGTAGGCCTATATAGAATAAAAGAAGAACATGAATAATATAGAGTGATATTAGAAAGAGATAAATTTTTAAGAGGTATGGGAAGAAGTATTCCTATCCTAAAGGTTGAGTTCATCCTTTTCCTAGAGTACATTATTTATATCCATTCATTGCATAATCTTATATATAAGGCGATAATGATACAATCCTAAGTTATGGAATATTTCCATGTTTCCTTCTATATCCCTTGATGTGAAACCTATATACTTTACTTAATTCCAAAGGAATCGATGGTGTCCACTAATTTAACAAAGAATATTTAGTAAAATATTCTTTATGTAAAACATACATGACAAGATTCCAGACACATAGACCCACTATATTTCTTAGACATAAATAATACCCTATTTGTGGTTTCTTTTGATAAATAATCTTTATCAAAAGATATTTTATCAAGGATTTCTTGACACGCCATCGTACACCTATCCCTGACACTAACACATGATTTTACAAGGATAACCATGACCATAAGTTTTATATAATATAGATTCCACATGTGTTCCAACTATAATTATACCCTGATACTCTATTAACTAATCTTCTAGATGGTCACCATATCACTCTTCTTGGATAGATGTCATTATGCTCTGTCGAATAGTCCCCACATTGCCTATTCTTTATTTTCAGTTGGTCCACATGCATTGTTGACATGGATGTGATTATTTTTTGTATTATCACCATATAGTATTCATTTAGATTCTATTTTAATCTTCTACCTATACCATTGTATGACTACCATGTGGCTTCCAAAATTTCCACCATGTGTCCCGCATGTAGCTTCCCTAAGAAGTGACTTCTTTATTCTTCACACTATATAATCATAACATTTTTGTGATGGGTCACACTTGTCACACTAGATGGTCCAAAAAATAATTATATAGGTCTGTATAACTCTCCCTGGTCAAAATAGGTTAACCACATGTGTATATGATACAACCACGTAGTAGGTACAACCATAAAGGGGGTTGTGTGCACAAATAGAGGGACAACATACTATGAAATAAGTTGCCTATGGGATATGGGACTATAGATAAGGAAGTAAGAACACAAATAACACATAGATATATTATAAATATTTAATTTCACTAAGATATAATGGTATAAGGATTCATCTCCCAAAGGTTGAGTTCTTACAATACCCAAATTATATTATTTATAGCCACATTGGGCTGACTCTTACAGCTAAGGCAATAAGATTACAATCATAAGGTCTAATGGAAGAGTATTGGGTGTCCCTTAATTATAAATTTATGTGAAATTTATCTAATTTATATAAATCCCAAGAAATTGAGATTAAAACTTATTTAATAAATAATATTTAGAAAAAAACCACTTTATGCCAAGAATACAAGACATGCCACCATACAATCAGGCCGTCTAGGTTTCTTAAGAACCAATCATAAAGTAGTGGTAATTTATTTTGATAAATTAGTGTTATATAAATCTATTTTATCAAGTATTTATTAACACAAAACTTTAACCATGTTCCTAATAGTAGTATACTCTTTTACAAGGACAATCATGACCACAAATTTGACATAAAAGAGACCCCATGCATTGTCTAACCTAGATTCTGACATGATTACCCACTAACTGATCCACTAGATGATCACAATTTTTATCTTCTTTGATAGAAATCATGATGTTCCAAAAAAATCACCACATAGGCCATGATTTATCATCATTTAGTATACTTGATTTACTGATATGGATATGATGCTTCATTAGATTTCAACCACATATTCTATCTTCATATTCTCTAACAATCTTCTACATATACCTTTATATGGCTGCAATGTGGCTTCTAGATATTATACCACATTTCTTTCATGTATTTTACTTGAAAAGAACCTTATTTATTCTTCACACTACATAATCATAACACTATTGTGATAGGGAATACTTTTCATGCTAAAGGGTCAACAAAATATGTGCATTGGTTTCCATAACTATCCACCTGATCCAAAAAAGTTGAATAATATGTGTACATGATATTCCCTAATCAAAAAGGTGAAAAATATAAATTTGTTTCTCCCCATGACCAAAATGGTGAGTCATATATGTTTCACATAAGAATCCATTTATCCTGATCAAGAAGGGTTAGCTAACAAACCATGAGAACCATATTTTAACCCCTATTCATAACAGGGATAAGTATTAGGATATCCATATGGGTTGAGATGCTATGTAGGATGATCTAGATTATCATGGTCCAATTTTTATTGCTCAAGGAAATTCTTGACTGATTATTAGATGTTTTTAGGGTTAAAGGAACCAGGAGCACAATGGATACAAGAAAAGTATGAAATTTAAAAAAATTGGGATGTCATTCAAGATGATGTTTTCAAACTCATCAAATATTTCTCTTGTAATGTAATTATACCCCATGGGTTGAATTTGAAATTCCTTTCTTTGATACCCAAGGTAGATAATGCCTATGAGATTCATTTTTTCAGATCCATAGCTCTTATCAACATTCTTTATAAAATTATCACCAAATTTCTTGCAAACAGACATACCACCATTACAAAAAAAAATTATCTCTTAGAATCAATTTGGATTTTTCAAGGGAATATCCATCCAATACTGCATTTGTCTTGCCTTTGAATGAACTAACATGTTAAACAATACAAATAGAGGTGGTAATATTTCCATAAAACTTGACATTGGGAACGATTTTGATACTATGGACTTGAATTTTATCTTCAATGTGCTTTAAGGATTTGGCTTCAAAAATACCTTCATAACTAGAATTAAAATCATGTTCAACTCAGCCTCTATTTCAATCTTGTTCAATGGTTCTCCCAAAGGCTACATCAAATTCACTAAAGGCATCATACAAGGTAATCCACTCTATGCCATCCTTTTTTCTATTGTGGGGGACTATTTAAGTCGACTGTTCAGTCACCTAGTTGATCAGAATCAGCTTAATCCTATCCATGCTTCCAGGAATTTGAATTCTCCCACACATATTTTATATTTAGATAACATCATTATGTTCTTACAAGGTGATAAAATAAACATCCAAACTCTCAAAAGTTCTCTCTCTCACTATGAGGAGGTCTTGCGTCATGTTATTAACTGGAAAAAATCCTTTATATTCTTTGGAATAAATTTTCCTACTAATAGAAGAAATTATATTATCAATGAATTATGTATTAAATAAGGCTCATTTCCTTTCACATAATTTGTTGTTCCCATATTTTGGGGTAGTCCCAAATCAATCTATTTCTATAACATTGTTGATCAAATCCTTAATTATATCTCCTCTTAGAAAGGGAAAACACTATCTAGGTAGGGATAATCTACCTTGTGAATTCAATTATTATTTCCAAAATGGTATATTCTATAATGGTTTATAAATGGCCTACTAGTCTCATAAAAAATGAATTTATATATCAAAAACATTGTTTTTACTGGAAACACATTGGATAGGAAATTAGTGAAAATACCTTGGTATACTTGTTACAAACCATTGGATAAGGGCGGTCCTAGCATTAAAAACTTAACTCTATTTAATGAGTCCCATCAATCTAGTCTTACTTAGAACCTGATTCACAACGCATCTCTTTCTATTTCTTTCAACAAAAATAGGTTTCTTAATAAGTTGAATAAATGAAACATGAATTTCCTAAACTCTTCTATCTTTACTTCCATTAAAAAAGTGTATGCCGATATTATGACAAACTCTAGATGGATGGTTTCAAGAAACACCTCCATGAACTTCTTGTTAGACAATTGGACTGGTGTTACTCTAATTTCAATGATCCTTACTAAATAAGCTCCTAAAAGTATCAATATTACTATAGGATGTTATTAATTCTCATCTTGATGGTCTCCCTGAGAATGTTGTGCATGTAATTAACAACTATAATTTTTCTAACACAGAATATTTTCTAATCTGGGAGCCTTCTCATAATAGTATGTTGAATTCAAAAAATCTTTTTGACCACCATTTTCATATCTCTAGAAATGAATTTATCTAGATCCAAATCTTTGACAATCCATAGATAAATCCTTCAAGACTCACTCTAATTTGGCGTATTTCCTAGAACAGGGTACCCACCAATACTTGTATGCAATTTCTTGGGATCCACATTTTCTAAAAAGGTCATATATGTAATCAAAATAGAGAGGATTCCAACCATTTATTTCATTCTTAAACCACTACCACTTCTCTTTGGACCAATATTTTTGACATATTTGATTATAGTTGGCTGATTCTTGACACTATCAACGATCATCTAAGGCGATGTGTGGATTTGAAAAACTCCTAGAAAATCAATAATTTATTTATTATTGCAGTTTAAGATCATTTTTTTGTGATCTTCTATGATATAAATTCAAATTTTCACAATAATTTCTCACTCAACATTAATTTAGGTCGGATTTGGATCCTATTTTCTATTTGTGAAGCTGCATTGATTCAGAAGGGGTACTACAACAACACTATGAAAGACTTTAATATTCTTTAACAACTACAAGTTGATGGAATTTTCACCAATTGTGATGAAAATTTGATGTTTTTTGGAAACCACCACTCCCTAGTTGGATTAATGTTAATGTTGATAGAGCTTCTAAAGGAAATCTGTAACCCATGGGATGTGGATCCATCTTCAGGAATCATCTTCGTCAGATCCTTAGGTGCATATTCGGAAGCTATGGTATTTTCTTCTGTCTGGAAGATGGAATTATGAGTGTGATTCATTCTATTTCCTTCACCAATAACTATAGTGAATATAGTGTGATTGAAAGTGATTCGACTACCATAGTGCAAGCGATTTGGAATGGTGTGATTTATCTGGTCTAGTTGATTACTACTCATTAGATTGATTGCCTTTTTTCACTCCAAGACATCAATCATAATACCACTCATACCTATTTTGAAGTGAATATGGTTGTGGATGGACTTTCCAATAAAGTTGTAAGTCGAAACATTACTTGGTTGGAGGATCTCCCTGATGATTTACTCCCCCTTCATGTGAAAGATTGTAATATGATCCATTTTTTAGACTCATGTAAGATCTCCTTTTTATTTAATAAATAGTTCTTTGGTCATTTTTCCAAATCATCACTTTCTTCAAAAAATGTACAATTCAATTTAATCATGAAAAATTAAATCAAATAAAATCATAAATGGTAATTTTTTGTTTGAAATCAGTGATTTGATTCACTCGCTATCTATATTTCATGGTCTTATTGTGCCAATCTAGGAATCCTATAGATCATCCACATATTCACCATAGCTCCTGAATCATCGATCTATGAATCCCATGTCTTATAATTGTAAATTTAAGATAATTACAACATTCCTTCGATCGCATGAAGAATGTGGACTCGATCAAGAATACGGGATTGATCAATCCTTGTTCTTCCTTTGAAATATATCTCTAGGAGCTTGATAGAAGAGGAGGGGGTATATTATCTAATAAAATTATTCACAATGTTATACCAAACTAATCAAGAGTATATAATGTGATTTTATTTTGGAAGGAACATCGGGCATAGAGGAAGCATGAAACATGAAAAATTTAACATTTTGGGTTTATATTCGTGTTAAAAAACTCAATCCACAAAAACCCTTTCCAATATTTCATAAATTATATTGTGAAATTAAATTTAAGCATGAAAAATAAAATCCAACAAAAGAATAAACGGTACCATATTCATTTGAAATCACCATTTTAATTTGATCACCATTAGAATGTTGTGGATCAAAGGCACCAAGCTATTCATCCTCTAGATCTTCCAAACATTACACACATCTCATGGGTCATTGACTTGATTATTTCAAAGTGATAGTGTGGTAAATAATAGAGCTTTATGATGTCTCTTTTATCAGGTGAAGAACACTGACTCAACCAAGAATACGGGATTTATCCAACCTTGTTCTTCCTTCATAATCTCTCACTAAGAGCATGAGAGGAAAATAGAGTAGAGATTATCTCTATAAATTATTCCAAATGGAATAGCTTGTTATTTAATAAAATGATCTTTTCTACCTAGATTATACATTCCAAAATGCATCTTTGGTCCCTACAAAGTAATAACCTTCATTTTAGATCTGTGTACAAACTTATGACTTAATTATACTTGTCATAAATGTCATGAATATTTTTTCACTCACTTTTAATGCTTTAACATGTTATGTGATAAAATACTAACCATTAAATCATCATATAATCTTTCTAAATAATTTAACAAACCTTAAACATGTTATGTTAACTAAAAAAATAAATTTTTATTATATTAATAATTGATATAAAACTTTTTACTACCTTGAGAAATAAATTCAATAATCATTATTCTAAACATTAATAATATAATTGAAATATTTTTACTTATGATCAATTAGAATTAGACATTCACCATCCCCCGTATGTGGGTCCCACTTCATCCTAAACTCATATTCATCAAAATAGGTGTAACTTGTGGATATAAATAGTGTGTGACCCTCTAGGCCCTTATCCTGATAGTAGTGAGTCCAACCCACATATCAAGAGAAGAGTCTAGCAACCCATCAGGCCCCCTAAGGAGATAAATAATTTCATAACTATGACTACCTTTTATGAACATGTTCTTTATAATATAATATGTTTGTCTCATGGTATCTCATAAATCGGGATTCACGCTCGTGTAATTTTACTTTTTATGATTTATATATTTCATGACCTTACTAAAAAAACCTACATTCTTGTACTATGTACATCAATTTAATTAGGGTACGATGATCCGGGTCAACCTAGTCCCACAAGATATCTCTTCCTCAACTTAGAAGAGATAAATTCTATCTTGATTACTCAACCAATATCATATCACTAATGATGCATCCAACATAAGATACCTTTCCACAACATCAATTTCATGGTATTTTCCATGCATCAAAGTACATGATCAAATGGTACACAATAATAATGATCTCAATTGTGGAGACCAATGCACATGTTCATAGATAGTAACAATCAATGACACTCAACAAATGTGTTATTCCTATTGGAGGGTCAATCCTAATCTTATCAACTACTCCAGATCACTAATTTTGAACATCATGATAAAAATTATAAATTCTTATAATCCCCCAGAACATAATAATTAGACATAATATGTGTCCTTTAAGTATGATGTATTTTGAATATCAGACATATATTTAATATTATTTTCATGCTCTCTTGAGGTTCTCATTATATCTTGGAACTTCTATAACCTTTTGATACAATACCTAATCTAAGGACCTTGACATATAAATAGTGAATGAATAAGTATAAACACTATTATAGTAAGAATAAACACACACACACAAACATATATATATATATATATCAAAATTTATACATCTAATTATAATAAAAGTACATAAAGGAGTTGGTTCTAGGTCACCCGCTCAATATACTCCCACTTACACTAGAGCCAACTACGAATAATTCTCAACATCCTATATCTCACATGAGTATCATACTTTTTCTATGATATGGATTTAGTTTGCGAGTTTATCAAATTATCTTATATGGATACTCTTATAACTAATAATCCACCTCACTGAGTAAAATCCATCAAGAGATGAAACTTATGAAGTATATGATTTGTCCTCTAGTGTGACATGGGGTCCTTAGAAACAACCACTACTGCAATATTGTCACAGTATAATGTAATAATTTCTGTACTAGTAGGAATAATTCCAATATTATAACACAATTTAGTGTATCTAAACTACTTCCGTGGATACATTTAAAGTCACTATATACTTAGATTATTCTATAAAATTTGAAACCACAGACTACTTCAAGATCCTCCTGCCCACTACACCATCTTTCAGAAAAAAGACATAGCCTTATTGTGATTTCAAGTCACCTTGAATTATCAAGGAGTTTGTATTAGCATATCCCCTCACAACTAGGTCCTCATCTCTTCCATATACCAGGAACATGTCTTTTGTTTATCTCAAGTACTTTAGGATATTTCTATAGCTTCCCAATGTATCTCTCTTGAATTTGATTGATATTACCCACCATTATTAATGAAAAAACAACATCAAACCTTGTACACAGCATGGAATACATGATAGATCCCACTTCTAAATCATAAGGGATTCTACTCATTATTTCAATCTCCTTCTGTGTCTATGGACACATCTTCATGGATAGATTAGTTCCATGTGACACTCAAAAAAAACCACTCATGGATTGTTCTTTATTATACCTTTTTATTACCTTATCAATATATGTACTTTGACTGAACCCAAGAATCATATGTGATTTATCTCGATAGATATTGTTCCCTTAAATATAGCCTACTTCATATAATTCTTTCATGGAGAATCATTCATTTAACCAAGTATTAACTGACTGTAGGACTTCCACTTTGTTTCCCATTTATAATATGTCATCAACATATAATAATGGGAAAATAATGACACTCCCGCTAACCTTATAATAGACACATGGTACTCTTTCATTCTAAGTGAAAAAAATCACTTATAACCTCATCAAAAAGAACATTATATGTTCTTTATGACTGTTTCAATCCATAAATGGATCTCTACATCTTGAATACTTTATTGGAAATATTTGACAAAATAAACCCTTTGAATTATGTCATATCTGTCTTCATCTAACATCCCATTTATAAAATCATTTTTTTTCATCAATTTCCAAAACTGTGTAATCATGGAAGTATTATATTACATGTAATATTTTGATGGATTTTAGCATTACAACTGGCAATAATGTTTATCATAGTCGATACCTTAACATTGTTTGAAACCCTTTACTATTATATATGCCTTATAGGTGCTTACTTGACCATCCATGTCCAACATCTTCTTGAATACCCATTTAAACCCAATAGGTTTCACATCAGCTGGTGGGTCTAGAAAAATCCAAACATGATTTTGGTAAATGGACTCCATTTGATAATACATGGATTCATTCCATTTATAAATATACTTCTCATCAACTACTTCCATATAGGTTAAAGGTTCATCATTTTCTAGGACTAATGTGTCACTTGAATCAGTGATAAGATAACTATATCTCAATGGTTCTATAACCTATCTTATGGACCTAAGTAGTAATTATGTCTCAAGAACATCTTCCTCTCTCAATTTATCTTGTGGTGATTGTTCCCATAATAACTCGGGTATATCTGAAGCATCAAATTCATCAAATTCAATCTTTCTCCAACTATTTTACCATGTAAAGGTGTTCCCTTTCAAGAAATTTAGCATGTATTTCTACAAACACATTTCTATATAATGTTTTATATAGGTAATAAACTTTAGCATCTTTAGGATAACCTAAAAATATATACTTCATGCTCTAAGATTATAATTTTTCACTAGGTATAGTCTTGAGAAATTCCTCACATCCCGATACAAGTATGTGTAACATATTAGGTTTCATTCCATACCACAACTCATAAGTAAAAAAGATCTAATTCTTTAGTTAGTACTTGGTTTAGTGTATATGCATCATTCTACAATGCATATCCCTAAAAGGATAATAGTATCATTGTATGAATAATCATCAATATGACCCTGGCAAGTAGGGTCTGATTCCTCATTTCACTAACACCATTCCAATGAGTTGTGTTAGGAGGATTGAGATGGGAAACTATCCCACACTCCTTTAAATGGTCTGTGAAATATTGGTTAATATATTTCATACCACAGTCCGAGTGGAGCTTCTCAATATTCTTACCAAGTTGATTTTATACTTTATTTTGATATTCTTTAAACATTCTAAAATAATATAACTTATACCTCATTAAGTAAATATATACATATCTACTATAGTAATCAGTAAAAGTAATGATGTAAGAAAAATCACCCCATTTCACTACTATAAATGGATCACACACATCAATATGAACCAATTCCAACGGTTCTTCATCTCTTTCTCTTTTACCACCAAAAGGAGGTTTGGATATTTTACCCTGTAAACAAGTGTTTCATACATACATGGGTTTTAACTCAATGGATTCTAATTACCATACTTGATTTAGTTTTCTTAAATGATTCTTGTTTACATGACCTAGCATAAAGTTCCATAGGAGAGTAGGATATGATTCATTCTCACTGGATTTGTCATTGATTTCCAATACTAGATTTTTTTGTTCTTGTATATACAACCCAATGTTAAGATTTTCCAGACCATAACAAACTTTATCCATATAAATATGATAAAATTTACTTCCAAACTTGAAATAAAAACACATAGTGTCTAAATTTTACACTAATATTATGTTTCTAGTAAAATATACTACATAATAACAATTATTTAATATAAGAACCATTCCATTAGGCAATGTAAGATGATAATTTTTTACTGGTAATGTTGTTAGTCACAAACTATTTTCTTCTCTAAGATCAACTTCTCCTTTTTCAATTTTCCTAAATTTTCTTAGTTTATATATTTTAACAAAAATGTGTGATACACATGTAGTATCCAATAACCAACTTATAAAAGAAGACAAATTGCATTAAAGAAAAATATACCAAAATAAGAAACATCAACTTTCTTCTTATTCATAACTGTGTAGTTGTTCTTCTAGTGACATTTCTTTCCACACTAAAATAATTATACCTCTATCGTATTACTCTACCTTTGTATTTTTGGATTCTCAGGAGGGTGGTGCATTGGTTTATTTGACTTAGACTTATCCCTTGACACATTAGCCTTGTCTTTCCTCCACTTTTTCACCATAAGGACCAAGGAGTTAGAATTATTCATATATTTACTAACTTTGTGAACTAAATTCAAAAAATCTAAAAGTTTCTTATTCAAGTTTTTTTAGATAATAATTAATAATTAAATTTGAGAATATATTTGGTAAAGAGACAACAATGATATCAGTTTCTAGTTCTTGGTTTAGTTTGAACCCAAGGGTCTTCAGTCTCTCAATGTACCTGGTCGTCTTGGGTACATGAGGTCCTACCTAATTCCCTTCTGCTATATTTCATTTATATATAGAACTTGATATCTCATATCATTATTTATGATCTCTCCCATGTTATAACTCTTCTATATAGGAAAATATTTAGAAAGTATATTTTTCCTCATGCATTTTCTAGAGCTCACTAGACAAAGATGAAAACATAAAACATTGAATAACTAGTGAATTATCTATATGCTTGTTGTATTTATATTTATCCTATTTGATTTATACCTAAGGGGGTTATAAAGGAGTGTGGATTCAAGAACATAAAGCTTCCTCTCTTGGTGTATTTCTATAAGTAAGTGGTTTTACCACTCTTAGAATTTGTGGTCCGTCAGGGTATTCTCTTTATCCAATATTTTTCATCATGAAATGGAGTTTGGGTTGGATTATATCTTATCTAAAAAAACTAAACTTTGAAGATTAGTACTTTATAATGAATACTAATAGACATTTTAAAATTGTTAATTTTAAATTTCTCCCACTATTTTATCAAATCCTAGTAGACTTCGACTACTATATTAAAAACACTCAATCTCTTGAGTATTCTAGTGGAATGGATCCTTAATCCTATCTTCATATCCCAAGATATGGATTTTTCACTACTATAAGAGTCTAATGTAGTATTTTTTATATCTAACTACATTAACTCAAGGCCCCTTGATCTATTTAGTGGAGTACCATCTCTTGTAAAGAATTATTTTTCATTACTCAATTATTTTCCTCTAATGTTGCAACAAGTTAGTTTGGATACTACTTTAATTTCGCCTTTATTTAGGTCAACTCACTACTCTTATAATAACTTTATGGTATTAAGAGGCACCCTCAAATTAGGCTAAAAATATTTTCAAACAGTCATATGTGTTCAAATTCATCCAATGGGATACATTTTTTAACTTAATATTTACTTCAAGAAATGGTAAATTAATCTCAATGAATGAAATACTTTTCTATTTTAAATTCTTGTTCAATGTGATCTCACCCAAATATTAAACATGTTTTAAATAGAAAACATTCACCACACATATTAATTTCATCTATTCATGCTTGTTTATTATAATACTATGTGATCATGCATAGAAAATACACATTCACAAAATAATAAACAATGGATAAGATAAAATAAATAAATAATGACATGATCATGAGATGTTATCTATTGGTTAATCTATTGAGATAATAATTGATTAACTAATACCCTAGGGAAAATCCTAAAGTTAATACCCAACTTGAATTGTAGTGCCTATAATTCCTATGCACTTCACTTATTTGGTTTACACCAACTCATGACTCGAACTACTTTACCCCAAACTCCCCTAGTCTTTACCATGCATACTCACAAAATGTTGAGGGAAAATAAAGGTGTAAAATTACAATTTATCATTTAAATGGGGACATGGAGTTCATTATACAAATTAATGACAGAGTGATGATTCCCATCTCGTCAAAATAAAATAATTATTAAATTTTAAAACATAAATGAAATATTTAAATTAAATTAAATTAAAAACCAAACCTGCATGGGTCTTTCTCAGCTCAAGATTAGTCATTATGAAAATATATTTCATAAGAAATACTAAATTTACTGAAATTAAACTCAAGTTTATTTTTAATGCTTTAAATCACATTAAAATAATTTTAATTAATTATCGATACATCCCATATTACCTAAAATAATTTTCTTAGATTCCACACCATTAGATTTAACTTATGAAAAAAACCTAATTTTCCATGTTTATTTGTATCTAAAAAATACCACGGATTTTAAT
Source organism: Viscum album (assembly GCA_963277665.1). Lineage (NCBI taxonomy): Eukaryota > Viridiplantae > Streptophyta > Magnoliopsida > Santalales > Viscaceae > Viscum > Viscum album. The sequence continues at coordinate 1,659,652,789 of OY728163.1, forward strand.
TTAGGGCTTGTGATAGGGTTGACAGATCGATTTTCTTAGAACCGAACTATACTGGTCCAACCCAAGTCTAATTTGGGGCATCTGTTCAAGGGTATATATATACATAATTTATATATATATATATATATTACATAATATTTATTATAATATATATATAAATAAATTAAAACACATCACCCTCCTCATAAATGGGAGGGACCAAGGTTTCCATATCCATTTAATGGATGTGGACATCTTGGTTGAGTTTTTTTAATCCTATTATTAATCTTATCCTTATCTAATGATAAGTACAATTATAATTTTTATTTGTTAATAATTCATGCATGCATAGAAATCCTTATTTCTAATAGACTACTCCAACTAGATTTTGTATTTTTCAACTAATACGCAACACAATTTCATCATTCCCTGGCTAAAAATCCATCACACCTTTATACATTAAATTACAATAAAAATTAAATATTAAATCATCATCATAATTTTTTATAAAACCTGTCGATCACAGATCGTCCATATCTTGGTGATATGAAATTTGATCAATGCATTTTTAGTTTCATCGTAAACCTATAAAACCCCATTTTTTAATAATCATAGATATGATTTACATTTCAATGTTTTTTAATTAAATAATTGGGTGTTTTCTCTTATAAAAATTAAAGTAACTCGATTTGCAATGAAAGCATGAAACATGAGCAATTTAAAAAAAATTGGATTCTTGTTAAAACACTAAATCCAAAAAATCTTATTCTATATTTATTAAAGGATCACGTGAAATTAAATTTAATCACAAAAAATAAAATTGAATGAAATCATAAATGGTACCTTGATCGCTTGAAATCACTGATTGGATTCGCCCACAGTTGGAATGTCATGGATCAAAGGAAACAAGCTAGGCATACTCTATATTATCCACAAGCACACCATAGCCCATAAATTTTTGATATGTTATTCTTAGGTGATAACAATGGAAAATATAAGTGCTTTAAAACATCCCTTTGACCACTTGAAGAATGCAGACTCGACCAAGAAATAAGGATCAATATGAACATGTTCTTCATTTATAATTTGTCTCTAAGAGCATGAGAGGATAGGATATGAGAGATTCTATCTCTAAATTTTTCCAAATAGTGTATATTTATATTCGATAGGATAAAATGATCTTTTAGAACTTGTTTATACTTTCCGAAATTTCACTTTGATACTTATAAAGTAATAACCTTCATTTTAGACCCATGTCCACACTTATGAAATAATTAAAATTTTAATAAATGTCATGAATACTTTATGACTCACTTGTAACACTTTAACATGTTATGTGATAAAATAAAAAACCATTTAATTATACCACAATCTCCAATAAATAATTTAATAAACCTTGAATGTGTTATTTCCATTAGAGAAAATATATTTTCTCATATTCACTTTTATGATCAAACAACTTGTGAATACCTTGAGAAATAAATTCAATCATCATTATTCTAAAATTGAGTAATATAATTGAATTGTTTTTACTTTTCATTAATCAGAATCAGCCTTTCATTAGACCCTACTTGTGGGGTCCACATAATCCAAAACTCATATTCATCTGAATAAGTGGAACTTGTGGATAAACTCAATGTGTGACCCTCTGGGTCCTTATCTCAATAGTAGTGAGTCCAAGCCATAGACCAATAGTTGAGTCTTGCAAACCATCATGGCCCCTAAAGAGATAAATAATTTCATATTTATGACTACCTCCTATGAACATATTTTGTGTAATATAATCTATTTGTCTCATGATATCTCAAAAATCAGGATGCACACTCAAGTCATCAACCTTTTAATTATTTATATATTTCATGAACTTACTGGATGGAATTACCTTTTTGTATCATAGTCATTGATTTAATGAAGGCACTACCATCCTGGTTAACCTGGGCCCATAGGATATCTCTTCCTCGCCTCAAAAGTGAAAAATTCTATCTTGATAATTCAACTAATTCCATTCCACCAATGACGTACCCAACCCAAGCTACCTTTCCACAACATCAATGCGATGGTTTTTTCCTTTCATCAAAGTACAAGATAAAATGATGTATATTGATAATGATCAGTAGTCTGGATACCAATACATATGTTCATATATAGGAATAACCAATCACACCCAAAACAAGTGGTGTTCCTATTAGTGGGTCAGTCCTTAGGATCTCATTAACTTGAGATCACCATGTGTGAAATTCATGAGAAGAACTATCAATGCTTATGATCCCCAAGCACATGATATCCAGACATCCTTGGTGTATAATCATTATAATGTATCTAGACCATAGGACATATGTTTAAGATTACTTCCATGGTATCTTGAGGTTTTCATTATAGTTTGGAACTATTATAACCTTTCGATGCAACATGTAATCAAAGTAAATTACCATATAAACATTGGATAAATAGGTATAAATACTATTAGGGTAATAATAAAAAAATGTATATATAAAATTGTACACATGTAATGGTAATAAAATTACATCAAGGATTTGGGTCTAGGGCACCCACTCACAATAATATAAAGGTTATACTTTCTAAAATTCTACATTGGTCCCTAAAAATTAATAACATTAATTTTAGAAACTTGTGAACACTTATAACTTAATTAAACTTCTCATAAACGACATGAATATTTTAAAACTCAATTGTAACACTTTTAACATGTTACATGATAAAATAAAAACCATTTACTTAGAATTTAGTCTCCCAAAATAATTTAACAAACCTTGAACATGTTATTCTCATTTGAAAATTTATATTTTCTCATATTCACTTTTATGATCAAATAACTTGTGATTACCCTAAGAAATAAATTCAATCATCATTATTATGAGATTAAATAATATAATTGAATTACTTTTACTTTTGATCAATCACACTTGTATGTTCCATATCCTCACATGTGGGACCAATTCATCCAAAAATATTATTCACATGAATATGTAAATCCTATGGATTAACTTAGCGTGTGATCCTCAATGACTTTATATCGATATAATTAAGTCCAACCCACTAAACAAAAGCATATTATAGTAACCCATCATGGCCCCTAAGTTAATAAATAATGGCATAGTTATGGATACCTCCTATGATGACATTATGTGTAATAAAATCTATTAGTCTCATGATATATCATAAATCCTGATGAAAACTTGTGTCATTATCCATTTAATGATTTATATATTTCATGACATTTTTTGCATATACATTCCTTGTTGTACCATGGACATGGATTTATTGAAGGCAGTACAATACTTTTCAACCTTATCCCATGAGATATATCTTCCTAAACTTGGAAGATACAAATATTTTTTTGATCATTCAACCAATTTCATACCACCAATGACACACTGAACATAAGCTACCTCAATAAGACTTTGATGTCATGGTTTTTCCTTGCTCAAAAGTACACAATAAAATGGTATAAATTGAAAATTATCGCATATCCAGAGTCCAATACACATTTTTTTATATAGGAACACCCAATTACACCAAAAACATGTGGTGTTCCTATTGGTGGTTCAATCCTCATGGTCTCATCTACTCAAGATCACTAAGTGTGAACTTCATATGAATAAGTATTAATACTTATGAGCTCCCATCACATAATATTAAAACATAATCTATGTCCCATTAATATGATTTATCTAGACCATATGACATGTATTTATGATTACTATTATAGTATCTAAAGGTTCCCATTATATCCGATAACTACTATATCTTTTCAATATAGAAAATAATATAGGTAAATTTATATGTAAACAATGGATGTAGAAGTACCAAAACTATTATTATAAGAATAAAAACATGAATATATCAAAATATATAAATTTAATTGTAATCAAAGTATATAAAGGAGTTGGGCCTAGGTCACCTAGTCACAATGCTCTCACTTTCACTAGATGCAACTACTAATAATTATCAACTCAATAGATCACAATTATATATCATGATTTTGATCAGATATGGATTTATTCATAGGTTCATCCTTATTATCCTATGTAGCTACTTTCCTAGCCTTAGCTCACCTCTCTAGAAAAAATCTCTCATCAGAAAAAACTTCTGAAGTTTATTATTAATCCACTAGTGTGACATAGGATCCTTGTAAAGCACCTCTGTCATAGAAATATCATTGTATACTATAATTTGGTCCACACTACTTGGTATAAATCCAATATTGGAAAATAATTATATCCAAACCACCTCTTTAGTTTTATTTTGAGCCTTTGTATACTCAAATTCTTATATAGTATCACCAATCATGGACTGCTTCAATCTCCTCTAGCTCACTGCACCACCATTTAGGAAAAAGATATAGCCTAACAACGATTTTAAATCATTGTGATCTATTTGGAATCTAGAATTATTTCATCCCCTCACTACTAGTTCCTCATATCCTACATACACTAGGTTTATATACTTTATATGTCTCAAGTAATTTAGGATAGTTATTATAGCTACCCATTGCAGCTCCTCTTGATTGGATTGATATCTACCCATCATTATTAATGTAAAGACAACATCAAACCAAGTAGCCTTTGAGATCTATCTCGATAGATCTTGATCCCTAGAATATAGGTTTATTCACCCAAGTCTTTTATGGAGAATAATTTATTTAAATAAGTCTTCATTGGTTGTAATAATTTCACTTAGTTTCCTGTTAACAATATGCCATCAATATAAAAAACTAGGAAAATGATGGAACTTCCACTCACCCTCTTTTAGAAAAATAACTAAATTTCATTATTAATGAAACTGAATTATTTTATGACTTCATCAAAATGAATATAACTTGATCATGATGCCTATTTCAATCCATAAATGGATCTCTATAACTGGCATAGTTAATTATCACCCCGTTAGGTTGTGTCATATAGAATTCTTCAACTAAATTCCCATTTAGAAAAGTGTCTTTTAAATGCATTTTCCAAATTTCATAGTCATGGAATGATTATATTGAAAGTAATATTATGATGGATTTTATAATATTTACTGGCGAGAAGGTTTCATCGTAGTTGATGCCTTGATGTTTCCTAAAACTCTTCACTAATATCCATGCATTATAGGTGTTCACTTGACCATCCACGTACAATTTTTCCTGAATATCCATTTACACATAAGAGGTTTTACAAAATCTAGTGGGTCTACCAAAATCCAAACTTGATTTTGGTTCATTGAATTCATTTCAAAATGCATGGATTCTTTCCATTTAGCAGTATACTTATCATCTACTACTTCCTTTTAGGTTAGAGTCTCATCATTCTCTAGGAGTAATGTTTCACTAAACTCATTGACAAGAAAACTATAACTCTCAATTTATTTAACATCTCTTATAGACCTACTCAATACTTATGTCTCGGGAACATATTCCTCTCCCACTATATCCTATAGGGATTATTCATGTACCAACACTTGAGCATATAAATCCTTAACTTCAGTGAATTCAATATTTCTCCCACTATTTCTACTATAAATGTGTTCTTTTTCTATAAATATAGCATGGAATTATACAATCACCTTTTTATCTAATGTTTTATAGAGGTAATATCCTTTAGTTTCCTTTGAATAACTTGTAAATATTCACATCATGCTCCAAGATTCTAATTTTTCACTAGGAGAATTCTTGACAAAAGAATTGCATCCCTATACACATATATGCGATATATTGGGCTTCTTTCCATAACATAACTCGTATGGAATCCCATCTACTGCATTATTTGGTACTCATTTTGTTTTATATGTCATATACTACATTTTATATTCATAAAAAGGATAATATAGAGTTTCCCGAATCATCGTCAATATGACCATGTCAAGTAGGTTCTGATTACTCGTTTCACTAACACCATTACACTATGAATTTTCTTAATCTTCAACCAATTTTATTCTCTACTTCATTAAAATATTCCTTAAACATACTAAATTAATATGGGTTATACCTCATTAAGTATATATCTATATCAATTTTATTCATCATTAAAAGTAACAAAGTAAGAAAAATCACCCCTTCCCTCTACTAAAAATAAACCACATACATAACTATGAACCAATTCCAATGGTTATTTTTCTCTTTATCCTTTATTATTAAAAGTTTGTTTATTAATTTTACCTTGTAAACAAGAATGACATACATACAAGGGTTTTAACTTCCTGGAGTCAAAATACCCTATTTTATGTAGTTTTCATAAATTATTTTTATTTACATAACTTATCGCAAAGTTCAATAAGTGGGTAGGATAAGAGTCATCCCCATTATATTTTTCATTGATTTCCAATATGGGATTTTCTAGTTCATGTTTATAAAAACCATTGTTAAGATGTTTCATACCATAAAATATATAATCCTTAAACATATGAAAATATTAACTTCTAAACTTGAAATAAAATCCCATAGTGTCTAAACTCGACATTGAGATTATATTTTTGTTAACAGATGATACATAATAACAATTATTTATTATAAAAACCATTCCACTAGGAAAATTGAGATGATAATCTCCTACTGTTAATTCCTCTAGTATCGTACCATTTACTGATCTAATATAAACCTCAACTTTTTCAATCATCTTGAATCTACTTTTTTCCTGTATTTGAATACAAAGGTGTGTGACACATACAATATCCAATACCTAACATTAAGTTATGTAAAGATTTCATTCAATTAAAAATATAACTAAAGTAGAAGGGTCACCATTCTTTATCCTCCCAGTAGTAAAATTCTTATTCCATTGGAATTTATTTTTATGTGAAAAGTATACTACCTCCTCATTTCTATCCCTCTTTATTTTTGGCCACTTGGAAGGGAGTTTCATCAGTGTCTTTTACTGGGAGTTAACCATTGACAATTTTTTGTTTCCTTTCTTATTCTTGATCACCATAAGGACTAAAGAGTTTGAATTCTTCATATCCTTATCTACTTGGATTTCTAAATCCAATAAATCTTGGAGTGACTTATTAATATTAGTTATATTATAATTATCTGTGAAATTCGGGAAACTATGTGGTAAATAAGAAATAATGAGACCGGTTTCTATTTATTGGTTTAGTATGAACACAAGGGTCTCCAGTCTCTCAATGTACATGATCATCTTGAGTATGTGAGGTCCTACTCGATTCCATTTTTCTAGCCTTCATTTATACAAATAACTTTTTATCTCATATCTTTCTTGTCGAACTATCTACTGGTATGACTCTTGGGGATAAGACTCTATTAAAAATCATATTTGTCTTCATATACTTTTTTGTAGCTCACTAGACATATATGACGCTATGAAACACTAAACATCTAGTGGATCATCCATATTATTCTTGTATTTATCATTATATTCCATGATCTCTCCCTAAGGGGGATTAGAAAGAAGTGGGAAATCTAATATAGAAATATTTCTCTCTTGGTGCAGTACTATACACAAGTTCACGTACCACTCCTAAAAGTTTTGACCAATCAGGATATTCTCATTTCCAATATTGATCGTAGTGAAATTGAATCAGTAGTGGTTTCCATTTAATATAAAAAATAAACTTATCTGATTAGCACATTATCTTGATTACCAGTATTCAATTTAAAATTATTAATTTCAAATGTTTCCCACTATTTTATCAAATCCTAGTATCCCTCAACTACTAGATTCAGAGCACTCTATATCTTGAGTATTATAGTGGAAAGGATCCTTAAACCTCTATTCATAGCCCAAGATATGGAAACAAAAATACTCTAAGAGTATAACTTATTATTTTAAATAACCAACTGCATTAATTCATAGCTCCTTGATCTGTTTAGAGAATTATCATCTCTTGCAAAGAATTACTTTTCATTTCTCAATTATTTACCTCTAAGTTTTTTAAAAGCTAGTTATGGATTCTCCTTTTCTTCAAAATTTATCTAATTTGGCCCAATTCTCTCATAATAACTCCCTAGTAGTAAGATACACCACAAAATATGGATGATGAGCACCTACAACAATTGGTTGTATCCAAATTTAAGAGATGGAAGGAATTTAATGACTTATTTTTTTCATTGAGAAATTTGTTAATTTGTCTTGTTGAATGAATTATTTTTCTATTTAATGTTATTGTTCTATGTGATAATACTCACAACTTACCCTTGTTTTAAATAGAAAACATTCAACTCACATGCCCATTTTAACTATACATGCATTTTTATTATTATACTATATGATCACACGTAATGAATACACATTCATAAACTAATAAACCATGAATATGATAAAATAAATAAATAATGATGTGATCGTGATGTGTTAACTATTGGTTAATCCATAGAGTGAATATTAGATTAATCGAGACCCTAAGTTAATTCTTTATGTTAATACTTCTCTTGAATTATAGTTCCCACATCACCCATGCACATCGCTTGTTTGGTTTACATTGGCTCTAAACTTGAACTGCTTCTCCATGTACAGATCTAGTATTTACAATGTATTCTCATGCATAGTTGAGGGCATCTTGGGGTTAAAGGATATATTTTATCACTTAAATATGTACATGAAAGTCCTTATATAAAATTAATATGGACAAAATATGTGAATATCATCAAAATAAAATAATTATCACATTTTAAAATTTTAAATGCAATAATTAAATAAAATAAAAGATAAACCCATCATGCATGGGTCAGTATTGGCTCATAATTAGTCAAAATTATATTATATTACATAATAAAAATTAAATTTTCTATAATTAAACTCGAGGGTCTTTTAATTATTTAACTTAAATTAAAATAATTTTAATTAATTATCGATACGTCTTATGGTACCAAGAATTTTTTTTTATCAAATACCATACAATTAAATTTAATTTTAAAAAATAAAAATTTTTTGGGTCAATTTGAACCTAAAGAAGATGAAAAGATATTAATTTTGAGCTTTTGATGGGGGTTGATGGGTCGGACAGGTTGGATCAAGACTATACCGGTCTTGACCAAGTCTAGTTGGTTCATCCATATAAAACATATATATATTATTATAATATATAATATATATAATATTTTAAAATATAATATATATAATTATCCTTTGAAAATACCCTAATTGATAAGGTGGAAATTATATCCAACTCTCTCCCCATTAATGGGGAGGGTCCAAGGTTTCCATTTTAATTTAATGGATGTGGAATTATATGTTGAATTTTTTTTAGAAAATAATTCAAGATTTCTCGATAAGCCTTGTTACCAATAGATTACCCAAGTCAGATTTTGGAATATTAATCTAATATGAAATGTGGTCACATAACTTCATATCTGAAAATACATGGCACTAATTGCCTTAAAATAGGGAGAAAAAAAATCAAATTTTAAATATCGTCATATTTTATATGCACAACCTATCACTCTTCGATCAGCCATATCCTGTAGATACGAACACAGATCAAAACTTAGTTAGTTGATTTGGGACCATATCAAACCCCTATTTCTTAATCATTGAATATTTAGTCAAATTTTTAAATTTTTTGACCTAAATAGTTGAATGTTTTCTTTTATACCAAATTAATGGAACTCGGGGCACAACATTAGAGAAAAAAATACACAATTTAATATTTTTGGGTTCATATTCATGTTACAAACACTAAATAACCAAATAATTTTACCCATATTTTTCAAAGGGTCATAGGAAATTTAATTTAAGAATAAAAAAATTAGAAATCCCATAAACAATACATTTTTTTTAAATTATTGATTTGATTCAGTCACTATTGGAATATCATGGCTTAAAGGCGCAAATCTTGGAATCCTCTAGATCATAAACAAGTGAAACACAACTTTGGGATCATCGATCTAGGATTATTGTGTACTATCACAGGAAGTAAAAGATCTTTATAATGTCCCTTTGATTTTATGAAGAATGTGGACTCAATCGTGAAGATAAAATTGATCTAACTTTATTCTTCCTTTAGAATCTATTTCTGGGAGCTTGATGGGAGAGGAGAGGAGATAATATCTCTATAAATTCTTCCAAATAGTGGATATAACTATTCAAGTGGCTAATATGAAATTTTATACCAAGGTTATAATTTCAAAAAATATACTTTGGTACCTAGAAAGTAATAACCTTCATTAATACACTTTTGTATACTTATAAATTAATTAGACTTTTCATAAATTTCAAAAATATTTTACCACGAACTTGTAACACTTTAAAATGTAACATGATAAAATATGAACTATTCACTCAGCCAATAAGTTCTCCAAATAATGTAACAAACCTTTAATGTGTTATGTTCGTTAAAAAAATTACATTTTCTCATTTTCACTTTTATGATAAAAAAACTTGTAAATACATTGAGAAATAAATTCAATCACTATTATTCTAAACTTCAATAATAAAATAAAATTATTTTTATTTTTAATCTCTTACACTCAGACATTCAATGGCCCTTTCATGTGGGGCCCACTCTTCATAAACTCTTATTTGTTTGAATATTTTGAACTTATAGATAGACTTAGTGTGTTCCCCTCTAAGTCCTTATCTAGATATAAATGAGTCCAACTTAAAGACCAAGACTCTAGTCTAAAAACCCATAACAACCCCTAAAGTGATAATTAATTTCATATTTATGACTACCACCTAAGAACACATTCTATGTAATATAATCTATTTTTCTCATGATATCTTATAAAGTAGGTTGTAAACCTGTGTCATCATCCTTCTCATGCTTTATATATTTTGTGACCTTATAGGATAGTCGACCTTTATTATACTATGGTCATAGATTTATTGAAGTTACTACCATAATGTTCCAACTAGGCCCATGAGATATCTCTTCCTCAACTCAGTAGTGAAAAAATTGATCTTAGTCATTCAATCAATGTCATGCCACCAATGACACACCCAAGACAAGATACCTCACCATGAATTCAATGTCATAGTTTTTCCCTTGCACCAAAGTACCCAAAAAATGGTACATATTGATAATAATATCATGTCTGGATACCAATAAAAATGTTTATAGATAGGAACAAACAATGTCACCCAAAATATATGGTCTTCCTATTGGCAGGATAGTCCTCACGATCTCATCTACTTGAGATCACCAAGTGAAAACTCTATGAGAAGAAGTATTAATACTTATAATTCAACAGAATCTGATATTAAAACATCAACTATGTCCCATAAGTGTGATGTATCTAGATTATAGGATATATATTCAATATTATAGTCATAATATCTCAAGTTTCTCAATATATGTGGGAACTTTTATAACCTTTTGATATGACACATAATCTAGGGACATTACCATGTAAATAGTGGAAACAGAATTATCAACACTATTATGGTAAGAATAAACACCTAAATATATAAAACTATATAAATTCAATGGTAATCAAAGTGCATAAAGTATTTGGGTCTAGGGGACCCACTCACAGCACAGAGTAGGATTCTATAAAATGATCATTTCCTCCCCATATGTTCCAAATGTAATGATCTAAGGGAAAGAGCCATTTGGTAATAGATGTAGTGTATGTATCAGATATTTCATATAGTTGGATCATATAATGGATGAATGTTATCTCTATGTTTGGGTCTTTATGTATTCCTAGAAGTATAAAAGTGTAATTATTGGTAACTGAATGGGTTTCTTAAATGGTGATAACTTGGGGATCAATGTTGAAGATGAGTAATTACTTTTCAATAATCATGTTAGATTATTGAATTATCCTTTCACTCTTTAAGGCATCAAACCATAATGTTTCATCTTCAAATGTGGAAAACCACCTTAAAAGATTTGACTAATATCTATTGTGTAATTCTATATATAAAATTCATGAAAAAGGAGACCTAGGTACAAAGTAAATAAAATTAAGTGACTTGTGGCCAAGTTTGTAATGATTGCAAAGGATTATTCAGAAATATATTGTTATAACTCATCATTATCATAGAAGACCTACACAAGAGGATAAGAGAGGTGAATAAGAAAACATCTAATTGTTCCTCAAGTAAGGCCATAAATTTTTATACATTCAAGTGGAGGTTTAAGGATGTTGTTTGGAATGAGGCCCACCATATATTTCCCAAGGATATCTTTATGAATCTCCAATGGGATATTTCTAATGTTGTCTGATTGATTCCCTTATTCGGTTATCATAGAGAGAATGTTGATTTCTATCAGATCATCCTCATTTTTGCATTCCTCCACCATGGCTAAAATTTCTTTACAAGTTGGATAGTATTATAAGGAGAAAATACTCCCAATATATTCATATCTAAGGGTATAAATTTTAAAGGGATACATTATGAGATTGATATTATCCTTCTGATTAGGATAACCTTTAGAGAAATGGACCTTCTTGCCACATATAGAGAATCTGGTTAATTTATTTGACCCCAAACATGATTTTATCTGAAAATATTTTCAATATTTTTTTCTTCATAGAGGAGTAAGGTAAAGACTTACATGATTAGTAATTTTCTTTGTCATAGTAATTGAATGAGGAATTTTATCCAAATTTTATATTGAGATCTGGATGATCATATGCATGTCAATGGAGTATGTTGTCTTACTTAATTTTCCATAGGATTTTTTTCTAATTTAAGATCACTCACATGGATAGGAGAGAATAAATATATAATTTTCCTAGAGATGTGTTCCCCAACTAGATGTTTTGGTATTTTAAGAACACCACTATATTAGCTCAAAGTAGCTCAGGTAAAGAGTCAGGAAATGTTTTTTAAGGGTAACATCAGAAATTCCACCCAAAGTAAGGTACCTCATAGACATTTGGTCATAGTTTCAAAATATATCTTTTCACATAAATAATTATCACTTCATGGTTAAGTATTATCCTTATATTTGGTAGGTGTAATGATCCTAATATCCAACAAACTATTTATGGATAATAATGATAAATGTATCAATGGAGGGGAGATCCTTCATTTGAAGTCACCAATATTATCTAAAGAAAATAAACCATAATCATATTCATCCATGGAGCATTATGAAAAAATAGCAATCAATAATTCATTTATTTCCTCAGAATGTATTAGTTCATAATTACATCATGCAAGTATCTCAAATATTTTTTCGCTTCATTCAGATGGAGGGAAGTGATCAATAGAGAATGTAATATGAGGGTCATATGTTGGTTTATAGGCATAAAATTCAATAAGGCGTGACTCTTTGGGTTCATCAACCTTAGTCTTGCCGCCTAAGTCTACTATATAGACCCCATTTTCTTTATCATCTTTTTTTTCTTTAGGGATACTATTTATATCATAAATTTTAGTCTTTTGTAACATAATAGGATATTTGGAAAGAAAATTCTACTAAATTTATAGATGAGATTTTTGAATAAGGGATTCACTGATAGGATTCATCACTATATGCTAGTCTTGAGAATAAGTTGGTTTTTATAGTGGAGATGTTACCAATGATTTAATACCTATTAAGGATAATAAATGATTTCTAGGGTGAACTAGTTTTTATTTCTGTAGATCCTTCTCAAAAAACCAGATCTCATTTTGGAATGGGCTCAAAGGAGTTTGGATTATTTGGGGACAAGGTAGGTGATGGTTGAAAATGATTTTGTGTGGATAAAATATGGTTTGGACATAGCTCTTGTTGATATTGTGTTTTTATAAATTATAGCACTTCTTTGAGACAGATGAGCTCGTGATGCAAGGTATCAATTTTATTCGGGAATTATTTTGATGTAAGATCATAATTATTTGAGATATAATCCATACCTTTTAAGTAAATGTATTTTACTTTAGTTTCTTAGTGAAAACATAGTATTTAGACTCCTTCCAAGATTGATTATGATTCTTTCCATTCTAATGACATTTCCATAGAGATAGTATTTCCTCCCCACCCAATTTTTTTTCATCATCTACTTATGGACGTGATAATTATTAGTTCAATGTTTTTTTAGTTGTATCAGTATGTTATGATAATCATCATTAAGATTTTTTATTTAGATGGAATTAGGTTTATCATCATTCCCTGGGTTTTCATTAGAAGAATAAGGAATCTAATGAGGAGGATATGGAGATAGGGGAGTGAAACTTGGGTTGTAAAGAAGATAATAAGGGTGAGTATGTATCTCTTATATAACTCTATTTATATGTTTTTTCTTATAATCAAGGAGAACAAGATTATAAAGATGATATGGGTACTCATAGGCCATATATATAGGAAAATATCATGAGAACGAATTAACTGTAGAGTTCTCTAAAGAATGGAAAATATAGAAATAATAAATAGAGTATTTAGTCAGAAAATAAAAAGAAGTAAAAAAAGAGTAATGTTATACTATGAAATTAGAGATTCACTCCAACTTCTAGCTACCACATACTGTTTAGGTGCCTCTGATATCTCTTTGTTTTAAATGGAGAAGAATGTACTGAGAAAGGATAGGATTTCTCCAAGGTATAACCTTCAGATTGATGAAGAGGAATGAACTGGATATATAAAAGATCCTATGGGACCTTTCTAGGGTATACATGACTAGTAAAAATAGCCTTGACATGGATGATCACCCTGAAGCTACAGGTAATGTCTAACATAATTCATACTGTAGATTGAATAACGATAACACTATATACTCATAAATACTAAAAACCAAGGATCAATGGATAGATATTTAGTACTTGTATCAATATTAGTTTCTATGTGGATGGTAATAATGACAATAACCACAACTTAGAACCCAAAACACCCTCAACACTACACACAAATAACTTAAAAGGATGTCATAACTAGATAATGTTTTAGTCTCAGGATTTTTTATGTAGAGGCTCTTCAAGATAAGTGAACCATAGATCATAATTTCTATCAACCATGGATAGAGATATCATAGGGATTCCATGTGGATTATTCCTTTTTCTAGAAGGCGTGAAGTTTATGTTACAACCATGCCTCCAATACCATAGATATAACCACATAAAATTTACAACCATTAATGAGATTATGGGACAATCTTGAAAGAAGGAAGAACAAGAAGAATACAAAGATATATTATAAAGAGATAATTTTATTAAGATACAAGGGAATAGTGATTCCTCTTGAAATGTTTGAGTTCACACTCTACCTGTAGTACATTATTTATAGCTGCATAGGGAAAATCCAGAAAATATGATTATAAAGTTATAATCCCAAGGCCTAATGGTAGAGTTCCATGCGTCCCCTCTCTATCACTTTATGGAGTCCAGATATAATTTATATAAAAATGTAGGAATTTATAGTGTAAACTACTTTAATAAAGTATCTTTAGTAAAAGATAACTTATTTTAGGATTAAAATACATGACACCATACACTCAGACCTTCTATGTTTCTTAGGAATTATGTGTACAATGGTGATCATTTATTTTGATAAATAATATTTATCAAAATCTAATTTATCAAACCATCCCTAACCCCTACTAATTTAGCATGAAAATTATAAAATAGAGTAGTATTCCATCTCTAACCCAGCACTATCTGATGTACTATTTTCCCATGAACCTATAGTGCAATGTCAAATATGGTGATGTATTGTACATGCGCAAAACCTGTTTTTTGATTTTTTTTTTAATCCTTTTCATTTAATATATTGGTTTAAATTTCATTATTTGAAATAAATAATTTTTTTCAATTATAATATATGGTTAGATTCAAAAGAAATAGAGTTTATGGGTTGGAGAATAATTTATTGTCGATACTTCATTTTTAATTAGACTTACTTCAATTTGAAGTGTTGGGTTTGATATTCTCTCAATCCTTTCTCAATAAACCACCTCACATGTGTCCCTAATACTAAAAAACATTTTAAAATGATGATAATGACCATAAATTCACATAAAAGAGACTATATTCATGGTACCATTAGGATGCCTCTATAATTCTCTATTGACTCCTCCACTAGATAACCACCATGTTGATCATCTTGGATGATTATAGTGCACTTATTTAATGGTTGTACCACCTTCATGGTTGTATCCTAGGAATCAAAGGTATGGTTACAGCATAAACCTTATACCTTCCCACTGAAGTCACAATCCACATGATGGCCCTCTAATATCTCTAATCCATTATTTATGGAGAGTATTCTCTATGGTAACATCATCCAAATAAACCTCCACACCAAAAATCATGCAGTTAAACCCCTTTCTAGTTATGATTTATTTATTACTTCTCTATGAATGGTTTTTTGTGTGTTTTGTGTTCTAATTCCGGGGTTAATACTATTATTAACATTAGTGTGGTGACCAAAAGATCTTTGAGTACTAAAGAGATAACCATTAATCCTTTATGCATGGACCCTATTAGTGGATAAATTTTTCATTGTTAAATTCATGGTAGACATTTTGTTAGACATCACCTGAATCCACCATGTGATCATCCAAGTCAATGTTATTTTTTTTATATCATGTAACCATAGAAAAGTACCATATGATCTTTTATTTACTCAGTTAATTCCTCTTCATCACTCTCTAGGTTATTCATTTTTGAAATCTTATCCTTTCTAATTTTATTCCTTTCCATTTACACCAAAAAGATATTAGAGATTCCTAAATTGTTTGTGGTTGATAGAAGTGTAAGGGACTCTATCATTTCATAGAATATCATTAATCTTTTAGTGGTTTTATCTTTTTTTCTACTAAATACTCTTCTAATCATTCCTATATTTTTCATTCTTCGAAACATTTTTTGGTTAATTACTTCTCATAATATTTTCCTATATATATGGCTAATGAGTAACCATATTATCCCTATAATCATGTTATCTCTGATTATATGAATATACTTATAAAGAGAGTTGCATAAGAATGAAATACTTGTCATTCCTCTCTTCCATACGACATATATTTCACTCCCCTATATCCATATCATTCTGATTAGATGTTGTCTTATACTAAGGAAAATATATCCAACAATGATGAACATGATTCCATCCTGATATAGAATCTTAATGAAGTCTATTAGAAGATAATGATTCTACTAAAACATCATTGACATGATAATTATTAGGTACTTGAGATGAATATGAAATGAAAGAGGCTAAAGAAGGAAATTATCTCTCTCAAACAATGTTAGAATAAATTCCAAACTCATAATCAGTCTCAGAAGGATTTCAAAGACCATGTTTTCATTAGGAAACTGAAGTCAAATCCACATCCAAAAAAGGTACATATTATATCATAGATAATTATACTCTCCCATTAGAATAATTCCATAGTAAAAATGATAACATGCACCACAAGCTTGTTTATCTCAAATAACAGTAGGAATATTTTAAAAAACCTCAACATGAGTCAAGTATAAACCCTCTTACATATACACCAAGCCATTTTCAACCATTATCTACCTTGTCCCCAAAAAATACAACTCCTTTGATCCCATTATAATCCCATATATTATTTTTAACAAGGATCTATAGAAAGAAACATAGGTACACCCTAGAGAGATTTTAATAACTTTAATAGGTAATAATTTATTATTACCTTCTCCAACATCAAAGACATATTCCTATTAGGACCATAATATGGTGATGAATCCTATTAGTTCATCCCTTATTCAGCAAGATCATCTATATATGGAGTAGCTGGTATTTCCTAAACAGCCTTCAATGTTCTAATAACCTTACATTTTTAGTAGCAATTATATCTGATATGTACATTTCATGCATACATTTTATATATCAAATACAGTGATTATTATTATTTAAATGATTAATTATTTCTTGGTTACCTAAAAAATTGTTCATATTTGGAAGGATATAAAAAATTGGTTAGAAATGAGAAAATTGATCCAAAAAGGTTGAGATTTCTATTGAAATATTACTTTCCATGATTTAGGATTCATATGGGATATGTTTGGGGCTCAAAGCTGAATAATGGGGGTAAATAATAGATTATAGTGCTAAAAATGTAATTAAAATCATGAATATAGTTCATGACATGAACATGAAACAAGGAATGAACTCAATATGTGAAACAAAACAAAAATAGAGGTTTAAACAATTTTCATGGTGTAAAACTATAAGTCACACCATAAAACCATCCTGAATTCCCCTATAAATGTAGGTTCTGAATGGAATTCAATGGGAAACATTAAATCAATGACCTAAATGGCCAATTAACACGGGGATTGAGTCAGGAATAAATTAATGATTCATTTTTGTCTAATTAAATCCAACCCATTGATCCCCAATCCCTATAAATTGAAGGCCAGGGTTCCACTCCAAGGGATATTAATTGGGAGGTTCTTCATCTAGTATTGAAGGCTAATGTTGTTTTGATGAGTGGAATAAAAATTTTATCTTCATACCCCCTCATGATTAGGAGGGGTAAAATTTGTGTGATGTGATTACAAAGAAAGGATATTTATTTTATTAATATAATTTATCTTTAATGTAATTAATTTTTGTATTTTTATACAACCCTATAAATTCCCATATTATCTTATTTTCTTAAAATCATTCATGATAATTTTGTGATTTTTGAGGGAGAAATTAAATTTATGCATTGACTAGTGGAAGATTCACATCCTGACCTTTGGGTGGGTTTTTTATTATGTTAAAATATGGTTCCAAGTTACCAAACCATTAAAACAACCAATGTAGCATGACCATTATGAAAATGTTAAATTGGTGATTTAGGGATTGTTTACCATGACCATTGGACTAGCCTAAACTAGGTTATAACAAAATATGTTTTCTAATTCATCATATTTTATCTTAATTAGTAATAAATATTGATTTTCAATTATCAAGAACAATTTTTATTTTCTTGAATATTTAAAACCACCATCATTCATTTTTAAATTAAATTAGTTTATATTTCATTCAGTAAAAAGTAAAGGTCTTTGTTATTAAATTATTATTTTATTCATCCCTATCTCAATGGGTTTTAACTGAGACTTTCATTTATTACACAACCATATAGTTTAGTGATTTTTTAGATTAATGCTTTTAAATTTTAAATTCAGTAACCCAGTGAGAATTAATGACCCCCATGGGGTGATCAAATTTTTGGTGTTATCTCCAGGGATATAAGGGAAGATTATTTTTGTTTAATAGTTTAGAAAAACTATTTTATTATCTTTTAAATTTCAATATTTTAGCATTGGCATTATATTTAGTTATTTTATCACTTTTTACTTGATGTGGATATTTCTGGTTGTGATTGTAGAGCTTTAATGCAAGGATATATTATCCTTCCATCTAAAGTATATGATGAAACAACTCAAGGAGATTGAAATAATAAAAAATCAATAAAAATAATTCGTAAAACTATACCCAAGTGAAGAGGATGTTGCTCCCCATAGCCTGGAACCAAAATTCAAAAAAGTGTGTTAGGAGTAAAGAAGCATTGAAAATGAAGTTGAGGTAAGTAACACTTTTAATACTGATTTTTATTCAAATTTTAGTGACCTCATATTTTTAGTTTTAGAGTATAAAGATAAATAAGGTGATATTTATATTCAAATCAAGTGTTCTAAAATATAATTCGTCAAACCATAACAAAAATTAGAAAAATAACCAGAAGAAGGAACCTTGCATCGTAATTGTTTACAAAGATTCATTGAAAACATGGATTGTAGATGGGGGAAAATAGGGAATGATAGATTCCATGTTTATCATTGAATTTTTAGAAGATATTAGAGAATTTAAGAAGAAGGAGAAGAAATAGTTGGGATCTACACTTACTATATAAAATAAGAAGAAGTAGCAGCATAAGAAGAAGTTGGGGAGTTGACTGTTGAACCTGAAGTGATCATTTTAAAAGTTGAATACACACATCCTACAGTAGAAGAGTCTTACCAAGTATGTATATAAGAGAAAATAATTTGAATTGTCTTCATACTATCCAAATTATGGTTACCTCCCATGGAATTCATTTTTAATTCATCAAGGAGAAGAATACATGAGTTGGAAGAGCAACAAAGTAATGATTGGGTTAACCCAAGAAGTTTATCTCTACACCACACTCAAATCATATTACCCATGTAAGGTCGAGTTAAATGACCATTAAAAATGTGTATCTTATTGAAGGATGAAAGGACCAGTTTGAGATATTCCAAACACTGAAATGGAGATGAATCATTGTTGGGGAATTTTTAAACAAAATACAACTTTTATATTTATACCTCTTTGACCTATTTGTATCTCAACTCTCTTATTCTATTTTTTCAATTGAATACAAGTATATAAAATAGTAAAAGATGGTAATTGATATTTTTACATGGTTTACTACCCAATAAGAGTGTTTATTACTTGTCTAAAAACACATACCTTCTTTTCAGATATGTTTTCCTTTTCTGGTTGTTTTTGAGAAAAAGAGGAAATTCAAGAAATTTCCAAAGTACACACCATGTACTTTATGAGTACACGATGTGTATTCGGTTACCGCAGGTAGTTGGGTGCTGGCCATGTAGCAGCCATGCACACGGCCATGTGGGGTGACCTGGTGGCCACCTAAAGTAGAGTACAGAAATTGCGAGTACACACTGTGTACTTCAAAAGTACACGCCGTGTACTTTCTTTTTTTTCATTAAATACATCGGGGAAGTGTATAATAACTAGAACGCTCTCCTTCTAGGTCTTGTTTGATTGAGAGATCCATACAGCTACGGATCTTTGATGAACCCCCGAGCGAGCTTCCGTCCTCCGAATCGAACACTGTCGGTTGCATTGGAATCGCATCGGCAAGTTATATTTTCTTATAGAGCCCCATATTCTGATTTCTCCTCTCTCATGAGATACTATGGGTTGAACATTTTAGACTTTTTTTTAGATCTTCAGTGTTCCAAGGTGATTCAAGCCTCGAGGTTCACATATAGCAATCTCCCAATTACGAGGTAGCTGTTTTGTGCCTTTCTGTTGAAAGTCTTTGAGTAATATGTGCAATTTTGACCAATACCCTTGAACAGGGTATTGCGTGTTTACCATTTTACCCCTGTTGATTGCCTGCCATGCATGTATGCCTATTTAGAGGTTAATTTGATATGAATAGAGTTGATTGCTATGCATTGGATGTATTTCCCAAACATGTTCTATTTACGACTGTTGGTCTGCTTAGCCTGTTTGGCCTCCTTGCCTATTTTCCATGCCTAGTGCTGTAGGGTGGAGTGTGTGTATTCTGACATGCTTGATATACTGTAGACCGATTATCCAAGTTGTTATTTAGGTTTACATTGTCCATTTTTACCTTGATATGCTCATTGACCTGCCCAGGTCCGTGAGAACCTAGTGTAGTAGACTATAAGGGTAATTGACTGAGTGAGCTTCCTCAGAGAGTATTTGATCACTTTAGACTATAAGGGGAATTGACCGAGTGAGCTTCCTCAGAGAGTCTTTGAACCACTTGGGGCTATAAGGGGAATTTACCAAGTGAGCTTCCTCATAGATTCTTGTAACCACTTGGGGATATAAGGGGAATTGACCGAGTGAGATTTCTTAGAGAGTCTTTGACCTTGGGGATATGAGGGGAATTGACCGTGTGAGCTTCCTCAGAGAGTCCTTGACTTAGCTTAGACTATAAGGGGAATTCACCATATGAGATTTCTTAGAGAGTCTTGTTTTACCATTGACTATAATGGGAATTGATTGAGAGTGCTTCCTCACAGAGTCCTTATATATTCATATAACTAAACTAGAGGGGATAGGTTGTGTGCACTTCCTAGAGGGTTACTGTTCTTGATTAGTTGCTTTTGATATGTGGAATTGTTTTGTGGTGTGTACATTCTTGTTTACTACTTTTGTACTTTTACCTTCCATATATTCACTGACTGTTAGGAACATATCTTTGGGTGGTTTCCTATTGGTATGTAGTCTCACACCCTGTTTGAGCCATGCTTTGAGGCCTAAACAGATTATATTGCTACAGGTATAGACAAGGGAAAGTGCCCTTCAACTTCAGGTAATTGACTTACTGTGGAGCTGGAGAACATGGGACCAAGCTTAGGCTTGCGATGCTGATGAGTTGTTTATTTTTTTCTTTTTTACTTTGGTTTAGTACTCTTTTTATTCCAACATTGTGATTTTTTTGGCTACTTTCCTAGACACATGTATCATGCATCATTTTATACATGTGCTCGAGCTAATTCTATCAGTCTTCCACTATTTTTTTTGGATGATATTATTACTGTTTCCACTCTTGTATATATTTGTTTACTTTTGTTGTGTACTTTTCCAATGAGGTCATAGTTTCCCCCACTATAACACCCAAGGCCCTTGCTGCTAGTCGGTAGCCTCTGGGATTCAGGGAAATGTGCTTGAGGCCATGTGACCAACCGGGTACAGGGGCCTCTAGGTGGATTCTGGAACCGGGACATTACAAAGTGGTATCAAAAGATTCTTTTCTTCTTGACTAACTGTTTGGAGCCTTTATCCAGGGATAGGATGAAATAGGTACTTGGTAATAAATTGTTCCCAGGAGTAGCTAACTCGTGTACAGGGAAAATACAATATACCTTGTTTATTGCAATTTTTCTGGTTTAAATTTTACAGTTGATTTGATTTCATTGTTGGGTGATTCACATGTTTTGTGTTGTTACCATTGATGTTATTGAGGTTCTATTTCTATCACAACCTAATGAGATGAGGGTATTCCATCCCATTCATCATATAGTAACTTGCTAGAAATCACATGTCATGCATTCTTTCCATGCCACCTATGATTCATTAGCAATTGCATGTTGTTGTGATAGATGTTGTGTAGAATATGCATGTTGTTGTGATAGATGCCTTGATAAAAATACTTTTTGTTTGATAGGGTATTTTTTGTGTAAGGTTCTATTTAAATGAACACCAAACATTGGTCCTTGAGGTGTTACGGGCCCTCATGGATTGGAATTTGGTGGATAGTTGCCTTTTTTCTTTGTTATAGCATGTATAAGATTCCAAACTTTGATTCGCGGGGAGTATGGGCCCTCAAGGATTGGAATTTGGCACTTCCAATGTTCTTTTCAGTGTTTTTCTGGGTTCCAGAGTAGTTTTTGAGGCTTACTGTCTGGGAAAACCCAGAATACACGCTGTGTAGTTTTGACTACATTCCATGTGTTCTTCTATTCGGGAAGAAACAGTTTTCTTAAGTACATGTCGTGTACTCTATGTACACGTCGTGTAGTCTCTAACCTTGTCATAGGTCGTGTGGGAAGAGTCATGGAATGAGAAAAGTATGGTGGTAACACATCGTGCACCAGTTTAACACGCCGTGTAGTGTTGACCCTGTATTCACCTGTGTAACTAACAACACAGATGGATAAACCTTACGCTATACACACCGTGTTAGGATTGAACATGTTGTGTAGTCTATCCCAGGTACCTAGCCGTGTCACTAAAAACACAGTTTGGTATTATCATTTCATGTACACATCGTGTCCGCCTTGAACACACCGTGTAGTGGGAGCCATGTGTCCGGCCGTGTCACAAACAACACGGGACAGGTGAAGCTTGTCTAGTACACATCATGTCTACCCTAAACACGTCGTGTAGTCTTGCCTTAGGAGAACCATGTAGAAGGACTCGGGAAGGTAAGTAGGATTCAAGTACACACCATGTGTTAAGAGTACTTGTTGTGTATTTGGGGTATTACACGACCAGGTTAGACAGGAGTACACGCCCATGTAAATGACTTAAGGGAACACGTTGTGTAGGAATTGTACACACCGTGTAGTCATGTTTAGTAAAACATGAGTGATTTCTTTCTCTCTTTCCCTTCTTACACATCAAGTTTTCTTTCCTTGACAATCTTGATCTAATGTGTGCACTTGGCCTTGCAGAGTCATGCCATCGAGAAGTCCTCTAGTTGTATGCTAGTTTCTAGGTGGTGATCAGACACCGAACATGGCTGATCAGGGACTACCTACATATCCTCCTGTCATGCCAGTCTTGGCACCAGCTGTTATACCCGACATAGGTGCGGATGCATAGTTCAGAGAGGGATTTTTGAGGATGATTAAGAACTTTAAGGGAGCACCACCTCCTACCCTGTCGATGGTAGAATTGACGTGGGTCTTTAAGCAGCAGAATCCTCCCACTTTCTTAGAGGATGGAGGACCCCAGGCTGTAGAGTCATGGCTAGAATCCACTCTGACGATTTTCGAGCATCTGGAGATAACTCCATAGAAGAGGGTGAAGCTCGCTACCTACATGCTTCGAGCCTCCTCTAATAGGTGGTGGGATGTGATCTCACAAGCAGGATGCCATCAGAATATTTCTTGGGATGAGTTTTGGCACATCCTCTACGATTACCTCTATCCGGAGACCTTGAGGGCCAATCAAGACTGAGAGTTCATGAGTTTGGAGTAGGGTACTCTTACTGTTATGGAGTATTCCTCTTGCTTCACACAGCTGCAGTGTTTTGTGCCTATTCCTGGAGGTGATGATTTGTTCCTTGCACAGAAGTTTGAGAATGGTTTGAGGAATGACATCTAATCTCAGGTGAACATCTTCAGGTGGACTTCAATATCCTCTATCATCCACCAGGAGCTGATCACAAATCATAATCTGAGGGATTATGGAGTTGTGAGACAGGGTGGTTTGGTATCCAGAGTTAGTACTCCTCCAACTGATAGTAGGAAGCACCTCAGGAAGACTCCACGGGGAGATCATAGTGGATGGGATGCATCTTGTGGTAGCTTGGTGGTGTGCTACCAGTGCGGGAAGGGCGGGAATACGAGGCCATGTTGCCAGAGAGACCTAGTGGAGTGCCAATTTTGGGGCAAGATGGGTCACCTTCAGCTCTTCTATCAGATCTTCTCACCAGTAGCTAGCGATAAGGGTTCTTCTATGACTCTATGTTTAAGAGAAGTGCCACCAGTTTCTCACTAGTCAGGGAACTGGAGTTCTTTCGGCCATTCAGGCTGAGTTGCAGGTCGTGGCCATGGTGGTTAGTCACTGGGATTTTAGTGACATTAGGGTGGATTAGCTCATAGTGGTCAGGTAGGGTCACAGGGCCGCAGTACAGGCCAAATATTTGCAGTGGAGCAGGCCTAGAGGGTGCAGGATCCCAGACCCTCTACAGTTCGAGGTACGATCTTAGTAGCCTCAGTTTTAGCTTCTTCTCTTTTCGATACAGGGGCTTCCCATAAATTTATATCTATTTATGTTTTGGAGAGCCTTTGTATCATCATCTTTTCCTCTATCGATATCTTCATGCTAGACATTCCATTTGGGACTAGAACGGACAGTGTACATCAGTGCAGGGAGTGCCCTCTACAGGTTGGTGGGTGTCACTTCTCATGGGACCTCTATGTCCTAGAGATGACATGATATTATGTCATTCTCAGGATGGACTAGTTAGTTCCATTCCAGGCTATCGTCGACTGTTATCGCTGCAGGGTGAGTTTCACATCACCAGAAGGTGAATGTTTTCTTCATAAGGGCGAGTGGGATGTCTAGGAGAGTAGAGCGGGACCTGAGCATCATGGGTTGGGAGGAGTTACAGCCCAGATTTCTAGTCTATATCTGGATGACTAGGGGACTTCACAGTTATACTTTCCCCCAGCAGTGGATCAATTTAGAGATGTCTTTCCAGAGGACTTTTCAGGTTTGCCTCTGGAGCGTGAGGTAGACTTTTCTTTTGAGCTTGTGCCAGGAGCGGCGCCGGTGTCCATACCTCCTTATAGGATGGCTACACCTAAGTTACAGGAGCTCAAGAAGTAGTTGGAGGAGTTGCAGACAAAGGGTTTCATCTGACCCAGTACTTCTCCTTGGGGTTTTCCTATCCTGTTTGCGAAGAAGGCAGATGGTACCCTCAGGCTTTGTGTGGAATATTGGAAGTTGAACCAGTTGATGGTCAAGAACTGATATCCCTTTCCTAGTATTGATGATCTCTTTGATCAGCTTCGAGGATCCCAGGTGTTCTCGAAGATTGAATTGAGGTCCGGTTACCATCAGTTTCATGTAAGACCATCAGATATACCTTTTACAGCCTTCCGGAGTAGGTATGGTCTATATGAGTATATGGTTATATCGTTCAGTCTAACGAACACACCTGCATTTTTCATGGCACTGATGAGCCGAGTGTTCCATCCATACTTGGATTATTTTATGGTTGTCTTTGTGGACAATATATTGGTGTGCTCTCACACTCGACATGACCATGCTACTCATCTTGAGATCATTTTGAGTACACTGAGAGAGCATTTGTTATATGCTAAGCTCTCAAAATCCCACTTTTGGATGGATCAAATTCACTTCTTGGGTCATGTCATCCCCGAGACAGGAGTATCAGTAGACCCATAGAAAGTGAGGGCAGTAGTCTCTTGAGAGCATCCAAATAACGTCTTCGAGGTGTGGAGTTTTCTAGGGCTGGTTGGATACTACAGACGTTTCATACAGGAATTTCCATGCTTAGCAGCACCACTGATGGGTTTAAATAAGAAGGGTACAAAGTTTTTATGGTCATATTCTTGTGAGTCAGCCTTTGAGGAGCTAAAAGGGAGGTTGACTTCAGCACCGATACTAGTCTTACCAGAGTCGGGCAAGATCTATACTGTTTACTATGATGCAGGTATCAGGTGGGGATCTGCGCTTATACAGGGAGATGTAGTCCTTGCATATGGGTCTCGGCAGTTGAGGCCACACGAGAGGAATTAACCGATGCACGATCTGGAGTTGGCAGTCATGGATCATGCCTTACGTTGTTGGAGACATTATCTTCTGGGAGAGTATTTTGTGGTTTTCACCGACCACAAGATTCTCAAGTACATATTAACTCAGTGTGATCGGAATTTGAGATAGGGAAGGTGGTTCTAGTACCTTCAGTACTTTGACTTTGAGCTTGCCTATATGGCTAGGAAAGGAAATGTAGTGGCTAATGCGTTGAGTAGGAGGACTCAGATACAGGCGGTTCAGGAGGCCAGCAGTGAGTGGTAGCTTATGGCTCTGTTCTCTAAGATGCATTTGGAGGTGCACGACAGTCAGGGGAAGATGTTTCTTTCTTCTGTAGTTGTTACCTCTACTCTTCTTGATCGAGTGAAAATGAGGCAGCTATTAGATTTAGAAGGCCTAGTCCTACGGGAGAGTGTGTGAGGAGAGGACCCTATTCCTGGATGGACTATAGGTGAGAATGATATCTTTCATTTCCAGGGGCACGTATGGGTGCCAACAAATATACACAAGAAGCTGATATGGGATTTTTATTCCTCTGATTGGGCAGTTCATCCAAGTATCACCAAGATGTATCGTGATCTACACTGTCAGTATTGGTGGCTAGGTATGAAGAGGGATGTTGTTGGTTTCATCATGAGGTGTTTCACTTGTCAACAGGCAAAGGAGGAGCATCAGCGGCCAGTAGGGCTTTTACAGTAGTTACCCATTCCCAAGTGGAAGTGGAATGGAGTCGCGATGGATTTCGTAATGGGGTTTCCGAGGTCGTCCCGAGGGAATGATGCAGTTTGGGTTGTCATTGACAGAATCACGAAGGTTTCCCACTTCTTTCTGATTAAGAAGGCCTTCAGTGTTGATGAGCTGGGATGATTGTACATCTGTGAGATTGTACATCTGAATGGAGTTCCACACTCTATTGTTTCAGATACAGATTCCTGTTTTACTTCTCGGGTCCGGTAGGGGCTTCAGAAGGCTTTGGGTACACAGGTACATTTGATTACAGCTTACCACCCCCAGACAGATGGTCAGTCTGAGTGTACAATTCAGGTGCTTTAGGACATGATCCAAGCATACATCCTAGATTTTGGAGGTTCTTGGGAGAATCATATACCTCTTGTGGAGTTTTCCTACAATAATAGTTTTCAAGAAACTATTCATATGGCACCTTATGAGGCTTTGTACGGTAGGCCATGCCGATCACCCTTATGTTGGCTGGAGGCAGGAGAGGCAGCATTGCGGGGACCTTTTCTTGTTCAAGAGACCACAAAGTAGTTAGAGTTGATCCGGAAGAGGATGGCTATTTCACAGTCTCGATAGAAGTCTTATGTAACACCCCAAGATTTCATAGTACGTTATTTCTTCAAATTAATTCAATAACTTGCACTACATGAAAAACCGAGTTCAAGCGCACCATGACTTACCAAACTAGCCATTCAAAAGAGTTTGTGAATAGTATTAACTAAATTTTGAACTTTATATAATCCTTATAATTTTAGAATCCATATTATGAGTTTCTTATACATAATAAAAAAA
The DNA here is from genome assembly GCA_963277665.1 of Viscum album. NCBI lineage: Eukaryota > Viridiplantae > Streptophyta > Magnoliopsida > Santalales > Viscaceae > Viscum > Viscum album. The sequence goes on from OY728163.1 coordinate 1,659,680,902, forward strand.
CAAATTCATTTTTTCAGATAAAAGAAGTATTTTTTTAAATGAAATTTTACCACCTTTTAATGGAAAACCGTTTTTAAATCCAATATTTTAAACTTTTATATATTCAATTTGACAAAATAAACTTCTTCTTTAGAATCGGTACATAAGAATTTAGTTTCAATAAATTTTTGGAGTTTTTCTGATAACTTTCATATTTGGGTGAATAGTGAAAATTACTATATTTTAACTGAAAACAACTTCTTTAATCAAAATAATTTGTATTTTTTAATTATACATTTTAATAGTTTGGAAGTCTAAAAATATTATATTTTTAAAATTTAATCCAATGTTATTTATTGGAAATAATTTCACTTTGAAATTGAACATAATCAAGTATCAATCTTTTGTTAATTATTATTTCTTAAAAACATGCTTTTTGGATTTGAAAGCGGAAATTAAATTTAAATTAATAAATGAAACTTCTATGTTTTGAATTTGGTAAAATAGACTTAATTTTTGAATTCATAATTTCAAAATTATCTTAGGGTGAAGTTTTGGTATTTTTCTAAAAACTTTCAATTGTTGATGAATAGTTAAAAACACTAAGTTATTAGTTAAAACCGACTTTTTATTTAAATAATTATTTATTTTATTTAAATTTATTTTAGGTAAAAATAGATAAATAATACCTGTATAAGTTCAATGTAATTCATTGGAGTCATTTTATAATAATTTTAGATATATCAAAATTTATTTAACTTTTTACCGTCTTTTACCCACCTCCTAGGAGCATTTGCAAATTTGCATAAAACATAATTTTAATGCTTCTATGAGTTGAATTTCAAAAATATGATATACACAGTTAACCTTAATAAGTAAAAATGTAGTTCACTAAGATGAAAATAATTTTTGGTGAATAGTAACTTTTTTACATTTATTTATCACGGGTAAAGGTAAATAGGGTAATTCAAGGTAAAAAGAATATTATAATAATAAAAAATTACCTTAACACTTGTCCTAAGATTTTTGGATGAGTCATGGCCTACAATGGCTATAATTGGGTTGATTTTGTGACCCCATGTAGCCACTTATGAATGATAATGACACTTTATTTTAATTAACTAAAAGTAAAGGCAAAAATGACATAAACAAATATATTTTAGTAAATAAATTTTCACATGGGGTTATATAAGTCAATTATCCAACTGTAAATATTCATTGGAAAGCTAAAAATATTTCCTACATTATGGTATTTGTTTTATAATTTTTAGACATCAAATAAATTAAATTATTTATGACATAATAATGATGTAGTATTTACCTAATTAATAAAAGATTTAAATAAATAAGATTATTAATATTAAAACTATATCCAAACCCTGTACAATTTTTATTGGATGATTTATTTAGACCATGAGTCATCTTATCTTTGACTTTAATTAGTTTTGGACATTTAAAAACCGAATATCACTATATAATAAAATAATATTTTCACACTTTCCTAAAGAGCCCATCCTCCCCCTTATAAAAGGACACCACATCAAAACCATTCTACACACCTCTTAAGCCCCTTGGCTCATCCAAACCCTATCCAAATAATCTCTCAAGATCCCTATATTACACCTAGAATCCTTAACTTAGGTAGAAGTCACTTCAAAAGTCATTTTGGTTCAAATCAAAGTAAGTTACCCAAATTAAAGGAAGAACAAGGAACATAGGAGTGAGTCAAGTCAGACACGTGGTAAGGGGTTTCTTATATCACTTTTAATTTCATGAGATTTCCATTGTTCACCACTTATTTATTACATGTGGTGTATTGTGTACTGACATTTTATATATATTATCATGATTCTCTTTATATTCATGATATATTGTGATTCATTTGGTGGTTATTGACAATTGTTCATACGACTCAGTTGATTACAACGAGGTAAGGGTTATTTCCTCAATCTCATTATTATCCGAGATTGTTCATGTGTAAGTTTTTTTTTGGACATACTTATCATAGATACCCATATTTCATAATAATTATTTCAGAAGTAATCTTATATGGTTTTATGGGATGGTCTATTTAACTAGATAATCATTTTAAATGTTTTAAGAATTTATCTTTCAAAACCCTTTTAATTAATGTCCATGTTTTCAAAATGATTTTAAGGATTTATATATATTGACATGAATGTTTTGAAATAATAATTATTTTAAAAAGTTTCAAAGTGGTATGAGACACTTTGATTCAAAAATCTCATTTAAATGACTATGTTTATAAATTGTGAGAATTTTAAACGATTTCATGAAAGTGGGGTATTTCTCTCAAAGAATTTTACTGATCATTTTCATCTATGTAAACATCCTTTAATGAATTTTAAACTTGTTTGAAGTTGATTTATTATGATACAAATCATCCATATTGTATTGAATGTTTTGTGATATGTTTGACTATGGATGTGTCATTTTTATACCATTCACGGTTTATGGATAAATTATTAACATTTCGTATGCTAGTTTTAATACGAACGTTTATGTTATATTTCAACCTTTTCTTATGACAAATGTATTGGATTAGTATGTTTCGGGTTGGGTACCGATAAAATTAAGCCTCCGGGTTGGGGTCCGGTTACAGCAGACCCTCCGGGTTGGAGTTCGGTTATAGAGACTCTTTGGGATGGAGCCCGGTTACAGAGGCTCTCCGGGTTGGAGTCTGGTTACAGAGGCTCTCCGGGGTGGAGTTCAGTTACAAAGGATCTCTGGGTTTGGGTACGGTTACGGTTAGCCCATAGGTCCTGGCACGAGGCCTTTCCATAGAAATTAAAGTCTGGTACTATACATTCCCTCATTATGAAATTAGTTATTACATGTGATTATTCGACTAGTTGAATATCCATGTGCATGTTTATATGGTAATGTTTGATTTATTTTTTCCATATTATGTTCAATTTTATATTTAAAATACTATTGTTTAATTACACATCTTTCCTTAAAAGTTTATAGCTTCTTCTAAATTATTTACCCTTACTGAGCATCTGAGCTCACCCTTTTCTTATGTTTTATTTTCCTTGGATTTTAAGAAGTTAGTTATGACTAACTTGCAGGCATAATCTATGAGGGTAGGAAGTTTCTAATAGAGTAAATTACTGTTGTTTTTCTTTTCAAGTTGTATTTTTGAACTTCATGTTTGTAATCTATTTTCCAAAACTACTAAACTGATCAGTCCTTTAGGACTTGATTCCTTATAATCATGCCAATGTTATATAATAATGCACCGACTCTAGGTAACTGGGGTCGGGGCCTTACAGTTGGTATCAGAGGAATTTTAGCAATAACCCTGGAAACTAGATTTAGATAAACTCTGATTAAAACACATTACCCTAAGATAGACTTTGAGGAATAGTATATAAGAACTTCCTGGAATTTTGGTAATGTAGAGATTTTGTGAGTTTTCCAAGAAAATACATCTCTGTCTGGATACGAGCAGGTAGAGGAAACTCTGGCACAGATGTACCTAGGGGAAAAACCCAAAAACACCACTTTGATCTAGACTCGAATGGGAACTGGTGCATGACAATGGGTCTTACAGCACTCTTGGTTACGACACTCCCGAGGGATATGCTTAGGATAATTCTCATTTAATTTACAAATCATTATGAAGGATTTACGAGTATATACCTCCTAAAAGAAAATATTTTTATGATTATTAATTATATCCATAAACTGTTCAATTTACGTTAGGTATTTTACAAGTTTGGAATTATTCATTGCAATTCATAAACTGACCTAGTGTATGCCATTGTATAGAAATGGAACCCATGTTCATGCTCCATTCCATCATAGAGTCCAATGATTGACTAGGGGAAGTACCTCAAGCAAAAAAGAGGGAAGAAAATCAAGAATTTCACAAAGGCATTAAGGCGCGCACGTATACCTGTGCGCTAGCCTTGGGCGCGCAAGTCACTTGCACGCCCAAAGTGGTTTTTCACCCAAACTCAGGTGGCCTATAAATAGCCCCTATGGGCCCCCCATTTCGGGGAGGAATTTTTCCAAAACTCAAATTCAAGCTATGGTCACCCAAGTCTTTTCCTCGCATCTTCCGAGAACTTCTAAGGTAATTTTTTACCTGGAATGGAAGATCTAAAGAGGAAGAATAAGGCCTAAATACTATAACTCATCAATACTTGTGCGCTTAGCTATCTGGCCCTTAAGGGAAATGAACACACTTGCGCGCTGCTTTTACCTCTCAAGGAAACTTTCACTTCACCCTTCTTAAAGTATCTAGGGATGATACTAAGGGATCCAATTCAAAGTCTCCCAAGTATCACTTTATGGATTCTTCGTCACCCAAGTTGACTCATGTCGCGCAAGTATACTTGCGTGACCAGTACTTGCGTGCCAGAACAAAACTTTCTCACCTCCTTCCTAGTCACCTCATTTCCTCAAATCCACCTTTTCCTCTTCAAATATATCCTTCAAAACCTTTTTTAAATCTATTTGTGTCATGGTTCCTTTGTTGGCTTCCTTATCTGAAAGGAATTCTGAGAAGTTCTTTTGATTTGAGCCTCCTTATCAGGAGTAAGCCCCAAATTAGAAATCCCCTTAATATGGGCATCCTCATCAGGAGTAAGCCCCAGTCTTAATTTCTTTTGATTTGGGATTCCTTCTCAAGAATAAAACCCAATCATAAGTCCCTCTTAAATTTTTGGATTCCTTTTCAAGAGTAAGTCCCGGGTTAAAATCTCAAATCTCCATAAAGTAAAAACAACTCTATGGACCCTTCTCTTGGGATTTTTTTCTAAAAGTATTTGTCTTCATTTACTTGGGTAGTCATACATATGTAAGCCCCACATCTTTTATTATGATTTCATCTTTCATGGCACAATCGTCAGGTTTTACTGATACCTCTTGTTTCTCACATCGAGCATGACTGACGTGAGCTTAGAGTGTAAAAGTAATTATGACATCACTCTTTGGGCCATTAATCATGCATAAACCTCATACTTCTTCACTAGAACTATGTGGGTTCTGATTCCTTTTCTAACAAGGATACGTAGGTAGCCCATCTATGGGTATGATCCCAACTCTGAAATAATCCCTATCTTTCTGAAAGATAATAAACTTGAAGTGCCCCACTGAGTGGCTTTAAAACCAGTATGGTTTTTATAATGGCCAAGACATTTCTATATAATGTGTTGAAGGATACCATTGACTAAGAATCTATAATATATACGGATGATTCTCTATCGATGAAGAACCTCAAATACATATAAAAGATTCTATAAATCTCATACATATCAATAATTTATTTCCAAATATAAAGTAAAACTCATTTTCATACTTCGTGTATTAATAAGGATTCATGAACATAACTTAAATATATAAGAGAGTCCCTGAGTAGGTAATAATTACCCTAAAAAAGGTGTGATGAGCCTGACCTCCCATCTTCTCGACCAATGCAAATTCTTAAGCCTCATCGGTCCACAACTAATGAGTACCTACCTTTTAAAAGTAGGTCCAAATGGATATAGAATCATTGGATGTTTTTGGTTCTACGAATAAACCCATTAGAAACCGATTGAAAGGTTTGAACCTTAAAACAAGCTAGGTCATCCCCATTTCCAGAAAAAACAAAAATGGTGAACCCAACGTGAATACTTAACCAAGTTAAATGATGTTTTACTTATTTGTTAGGCCCCTATTCAACTTAAGGTGAGGTCCAACAAATCAATCAATAACATATGTGCTCATACAATAGATTTAGTCTAGCCAAACTTGTCTTGATTATGTCTATTATATCAAACAAGCACTCTTTTTAAATATCTCTTTGCATTACAGAAATGGATTCTTTAAAGTTAACACCTGTAAATGCCTCATCCACTACACCTGCTGGATCCTCGTCCGCTCTGAGGACGACATCACCTATGCAGCATCTTCAACACTGGGTATAAAATTCATTGGTTAAGGAATATCTTCAATATGGTACCATTCTGACTCTGGAGGATGCTCGAAAAGCCCTCCATGTTAACAACTCACCCTGGTTATCCGGATAGCGATGACTAGTGGTCAAGAGGTAGGTGGTTCCAACCACCATCTCCATCCATTTTGGGTCGTTATCCCCAGAACACAATCACCAGTCCCTCCCATATTATGAGGAGGTGAATGAGAAGGTTACTCAAGACCTTAATTCAAAAAGACAGGAGTCCTTCCTGAGGGTTCCCATCAACAATAACCGCTAGACTCGTGTGGTAGTGCACCCCAACATGATGAGGGTATTGTCTTTAGGGGTTCGGATCAGGTTCCTCAGACCCGAGCATGCAAGACGAACTGTCAGAGGCAAAATCTGGTCAACATGGAGTAGGTTCTTACTTCTGCCCCCTCTAGAGAAGTCCATCAAGCCAACTTGATGGAAAACAACGAGCGGGCATATACACCCATCCGTCCTGATGTTATTTCCTAGCAGACTCATCTGGCAGAAACACACCAATCCCGCCAGGAAATTCTGGCAGAGTATTATAGGTAGGCATATAAACCTTTTTATAAATCATCAGTTAGTCAGCAGGCTCGTCTGACTGAAACCAAAGAAACTCACTAATCAAATGTGGAGGGGAACAATCAGTAGGCACATACACCTATAATTCATCAGGCTAACCAGCAGTATCATTTGGTAGCAGCAAGAGATGTGAATTAGAATGCTCCAATGACAAGTATAAGGCAGACACAATTTTCTTCCCCCACACATGAGTACTGTCAGAATTCACTGATATGAAAAGGAGGATATGAGCAGGAATATACACCTAATCCAAGAACGGAATGGACATATATTCCCATTCTGTAGCTGAATTCACCAAGCACATTCTGACAATGGTTAAAGAGCAGGAGCAAATCCCTACCCATATACTGGATGCCTGTCAGAATATTATAACAACTTCAGTAGCATCACAGGGAAGGAATCATAAATATATCCCTATCAGTGGAGTGACTCATAAACATGTCACCCCGGAGTAGATACGCACCTCTGTTCCAGTCTAGGAGGTTTTTGGGTCATACTCCCCCATGTCATACGGCCAATCAAGTCGGGCACGTACCCCCGATTTTAATGGAAATAATCAGCCTAACGAGGCCATTTATCCTGAGCAGGCACATACACCTACCCATAATAACCACTGTTGTCAACAAGAGGTTTCCAAAGTGAGTAAAAAGGATTCTAAGAAAAAGACCCATCTAGTATAGTCTAGAAATCAAGATCCAATCTGTAATATGGCCTTGCTCGATGCTGGAGTTCTTGAATCCCTCAGACAATTATCTATTGCAACTCAAGATTATACTATTTCATTTTCAATTCTTTAAATAAAAAAAATAATTCTGAAGGTCTTCATAAGACACTTCCTCATAAAGTATTGCTTTATGACAGTGTGGTCGATCTCAAAGTATCATTTTCAGATGAGAGCCACGATAACCCTCTGCGTGGCCAGAAGATCAAGGAGAAAAAGGTTTCATATTTTGTTGTAACCCACCATGGTGGTCCTCCCCAGGACGATGAATTTAGCTAAGAAAGTCCTCTCTGTAATAGTAATTCTCATTTCCTAGAAAATTATTCAAAGGAAAATGCAGTAACGAGAAAGGCCACTTATCTTGAGGCACTTGAAAATGTGAAGCCAGTCATGTCTGATGCTTTACCACTAGCAGGTAAAATACTTTCTCAATCAAAAGATATCATAGGGTGTAGGTCATTCTCCGAACCACCCCTGGGTCATTCATCTTCTAATTTGATAAATTTATTCTCTACCAATCTTGCTGAATCTGATGAAGTAACAAAGAGCCACCAGCTTTGGTTTAATAAGGTAGAATAATCTTCATCGAATGATAAAGATGAAGTGATGAATATGAGAAAATAACTGGCAAAAGGTGAAATACCAGTCATTTTTTGGCCTTTGGATAACTCTCAGTATGATATTCCAGAAATGTTGATAGAAGATTGTATTCATGATATTCATCTCAACATATGGAAAACTCTTTGTCACTTAAAAGGGAAAATGTTATCTTATGATGAATATCAAAATCATGTCAAGATAATAGAAGGGCTTCAATGCCAAATTTATTTGGAATCTCTCTCAGTTTCCTGATATCCAAAGGTTTAAAAGTAGTACAGATCCCTTCAGCGTGCATGCTTGGGCGCACTAAAAAGGTTACGCCAGTTAATTACCAATGCCTCATCTCGTATTCATATCAGGGGATGGGGTGTTCATGGATCACTGCATTTCACTGTACTCTCTAGTCAACAAAGCCCGCCAAAAGTGGTATCAAGCAATGTTATTTCCCATGGCCGGCCACAACCAATTGGTTTTGTGTGTAATCAAAGGCTTGATCAGGAACAGGCCTCAACTAGTTCTTCCCAAAGTCAGGCATACAAAGAACAAGTTGTCGAATTACTCTTGCATCAAGAAAATGAGAATATCGAACAGGATTCTCGTTTAGATCATGCACATCATCAGGTGATAGAGGTGTCAGAAATCATTCAATGATCATTTGAGCCAGGTGATTTTAGTGAATGTCGGATAATGCATCCGGCTAATTTCTGGACTAAAATTCGCAAAATCAGGAGAGCTTTTAAGAAAGTTTCAGATGTAGCAGCTCAAGAACCACCTCATATTTCCAGGATGGGGACTCTTTTAGCACAACCCTTGGGATCAACAGATTGTATTCAAGGAGTTGAGCAGGGAAAGAAGGAATAGCCCCAGTCCACCGGACTGGGGACTTTTTCAAATCCTCAATCTCTTCCTCAGCGAAAGTTAGTTTTCTCTTGGTTAGGAAAGAATCCAAAAGAGGAATACAGAGCCGAATTATCAGGATATTACCTCCAAATTATGATTCATCAAGAAGTTCCTGAGGGATAAACTCAATAAAAGCAAATGTCTCATAATGGACATGGAAGAAGATGGTATCATAGAAATGCCAATAAAAGGAATGGAATGCATTATGCATCGATAAATTTCATCAATTCCATTGTTAATGATCCCCCAAAATATGAGGTTCACTCATAGGAATAAGATGAAGAAGTTCATATTCAAGAAGTTGTACACACATAAATAAATAAAGAAGGTGTGTGTACTAGAAGCTAGAGGGCTGCCTAGAGTCAAGATATTCCTTCGAGCAATGCCCTTCTATACTCTAGAAAGGAACATGCCAAGGAAAAGGGTAAAAGTCAGGTTACATCCCACCCAACCTCTAGAGAAGGCCAATCAATATAATTAGAGGAAAGGTTCTCACAAAAAGAGGAAGAAATGAAAGAGTTAAGGAGGTTGAATGCAGAACTACTTTAAGGTAATATTCCTCCTAAGCATGCTAGAGTTAGTCAGTCAAGGGAATTCGTTGTAGTTACTGGGATGGATCAAGAATATACTCCTTTACAACTATACCCTCACAGGTCCAATCCTATGGGTCATGCGCAACAACAACCGGGAGTGCTACCATCAGTTGCAGTACCAGTCACCACACCTGTCCAAACTCTAGTTATTGCACCTGCTCAGGTCCAAGCTCAAACAGATATTTCTCAAAAGTTAATAACTACCATTGAGTCATTAATAGCTCGATTGGAAGCTCTGGATGGAAATCATACACAAGTTCAACCAGAAAATAAATCTTACCCTGAATGGGTTGATGCAATTCCTCCCCCATCAAATTTTGCGAATACCACATTCCCAATTTTTAATGGTTCGGGAGATCCAGAAAAACACTTAACACTTTTTGTTATTGTGATCCTATGATGGGAACTCCTCAACAACAAGAAGCAGTTAAGCACAGGTGTTTTGTATAGTCATTACAAGGGCCTACTTTTTCTGGTATACAAGCTTGCAATCCCGGTCAATTACTGGGTGGGAAGATCTTCATCAAAGATTTCTCCTTCAATTTATCTCAACATTTCCAAAGACGATAGTTTTTTATCTTACCAATTGTAAGAAAAGGGAAAATGAAAGAGTTTCAGATTTCATTGCTCGTTGGAAGGGATTAATATATTCCTTAATCTTAGCACTCCCTCAAGAAGAATTTTTGCCAATATGTGTGGAAAATTTGCATGATTAATTACGTACACCATTGATCCCTGTGAAATACATAGGAGTGTTTCACGACCTTACTTCAATCGCTCAACATATCCAATATTATCTTATAGAGACTAAGGCTAAAACTCGTGTAATTCCATCAGCTCTAGGAAGGATAATGGGGAGAGCAGAGACTGCTACAGTTACACTTAAACAAGCATTTGTACCTTCTACCACTTCAAAAACTTCATCTTATCGAAGGGATACACCTCCTGAGTGTCAACAACAGAGGTCGTATCATCAAAATGATCAAATAGATCAAAGACGGAAACAATTTGAGGAGTTAAAGAACAAATTTTATTCTTTCCGAAATAAACAAGTTCCTGGTTACTTCATTTCGGCTCTGGAAAATAATTTGGTCTAGTTTCCAAGGCCTAAAAGGCCGAATAAGGAAGGAGATGAATACCTCCCCAACTATTTCCCATTTCATCAAATGTTGGGGCATCCCATTCAAGAGTGTTTTGTCTTCAAAGACCTCCTACAAAAGATGGTGGACTATGGACATGTAAAACTAAAAGGTTCTTCAGCCCAGGTAGCATGTGTTACTGCTACTGATCCAGAGAAAGAAGGTGAGTGGTATGAAGTAAAAAGTAAAAATGTGCATAAATATGATGATTATATGGTCAGGAAAATGATTAACGAACTCATTCCATTTTATGAACACAATTGAATTAACCAATTGTGTCTTCTGCTATGAATTCCATAGCAAAACCCCCTTCATCAGAAGAAAAATATTCAAAGAAGCAGTGTAATTTGACGAAAGAAGAGCAGTCATAAGAAGAAGATTTCATGTCAAAGCCTAAATTGCCTTTGACTCTGGAAGATTTTATGTCATCTGCTTCAAAAGAACAGGCACTGCCCCACCAAACGGAACAGCCTGAACTGGCTAATCAGGCAGAATCTTCATCAGATGAAGAATTGATATTTTGTTATGTTAACATGATTCACTTAACAGATCCATATGCCAGTCATAGTTTCGATCTTGATGAGCCTGAGTTCCCTGTATCAAACATATGAATTAGAGGGAGTTCTAGAGGTATAGGATACAGGGGAAGATGTGGATTTTTCAGAATCCACTATTCCAATCCTACCCCTACTAGAACTATATATGCAGTAGAAACTCATGGAAAATCCCTTCTGCGGGCTCAACAAGAATAAGAAAGTTCTTCCACACATGGCAGATTCAGTCCTAGCACAGTTATTTTGGAAGATTGGTTAGAGGTTACACCTTCTTCATCTCAGCAAATAAATAGACCTAGTTGGCCTAATCTTCCAAATCCAGAAGTATTTCCAACTCCTACTCCGATACAAGATGCATCTACTTCCAAAGAATCAACTTATAAGGCACCTGTGAAAACACATGTTCCTGCTGGGAAACTCAAACATTTTGACCAAAAGTATGATGTCTTGAAACATTTGTCCCAAATACTGGCCATATTATCAATTCTGGATGCCTTGAATCTATCAAAGGATCTTTAGGAGGCACCCATTGAGGCTTCATCAAGTTCTCATGAATTTGAAACTGAAATTGGTGTGGCTGAAGTATACCATATAGAGAATGATCCTGCAGAATGCTATGTAGTGATATATTTTACAGATGAAGATAAAGATGATGTTGTGCATGGACATATTAGACCTTGGTATTTATCTGGCAAGGTCAATGATGTAAACATCCAATGAGATTTCATTGATAATGGTTCAAGAGTCAACCTCATCCCTATTCGTACACTTCGTCGATTGGGCCTCACCGAATCTGATTTATCTCCTTCAACTTTAATGTTGCAGGGATATGATAAAAATGAACAAGAACCTCTGGGCGAGATTACACTCAGAACTCAGTTTGGAGACCTTGTATCCAATTCTGATTTCATGGTTGTTCTTCATGACACAACCTTCAACATTTTTCTTGGAAGACCTTGGCTACATCAACATGCAGATATACCTTCATCATAGCATCAATGTATCAAATATTGTTTCAATGGTCAAATTGGGACACTGTATGGTGACAAATCCCCATTCAAAACATGTGAATCTCAATACATTGAGGCAGAATTCTATCACATGGAGGGAAAAAGAGATATCCACAACTGTTGATGCTCCTTTCCATCACAGAGTCTAACGATTGAAAAAGGATAATACCTTCAGCATAAATAGATTCATCCTTTGAAGAAACATCAAAAATTGGAAAAAGCATGAACAAGGAATTCTCCAAGCATGAGTCGCCCATGTTCCAAGCTGGTCGCACAAGTATACTTGTGCACCACATATGGGTCGCGCATGTGACTTGCATGACCAATTTTATTTTCGCCTGAGGCCCTCAATGGCCTATAAATACCCCTAGTGGGCCTCCCATTTCTAGGATGAAAAATCCAAAAGTCAGATTTAATCTCTCGGCGCCCTAGTCTCTACTTGAAGTCTTCTGAAAACTTCTAAGGTAATATCTTACCTAGAATGGAAGATCTAAAGAGGAGGAACAAGGCCTAAGTGTTGGAATTCATCAAAACTTGCACGCATAACTGTCTAACGCTTAAGGGAAATGAAGACACCTGTCTGCCACCTTATCCCTTCAACAGAACTTGTGTGCCACCCTTTTGGAAGCCTTTAGGGCTAATACTAAGGGCTTGAGCCAAGCCTCACCCAAGTATTACCTCATGGGTTAATCATCGCACAAGTACACATGTGTCGCGCAAGTATACTTGCGCGACTAGGACTTGCGCTCCTGCCACTTTTTGGGTGCCTCTCCTACCTATTCAACTCTTTTCTTCAAATCCACATCTCCTCTTCAAGATTTAGCCTTCAAAACCCTATTCAAAGCCATTTTTGGCATGGTTTATTAGTTGTCTTCCTTATCTGAAAGTAATTCTGTGGAACATCTCTCAAAACCTCATGATTTACATATCTTTATGTCACTAAGGTTAGAGATTTAATTCATTAAAACTCATCCTTTAATATGAGAAGATCTTTAACCTAGGCCTCCTTCTCAGGAGTAATCCCCAGTTACAAGTTCTTTAACCTGGGCCTCCTTCTTAGGAGTAAGCCCCAGTCGCAAGTTCCCTAACCGAGGCCTCCTTATTAGGAGTAAGTCCCAATCTCAAATCCCCTTAACTTCAGCCTCCTTTTCAGGAGTAATCCCCTGTCATAATTTCTCTTATCCTGGTCCTCCTTTTCAGGAGTAAGCCCCAGTCATAATTTTTCTTAACCTGGGCCTTCTTTTCAGGAGTAATCCCCAGTCATAATTCCCCTTAACCTGGGCTTCCTTTTTAGGAGTAAGCCCAAATCTCAAATTTCATTAACTTTAGCATCCTCCTCAGGAGTAAGACCCAATCTCAAATTCCCTTAATATGGGCATCCTTCTTAGGAGTAAGCCCCAAGTTCCCAAATTTGGGCATCCTCCTTAAGAGTAAGCCCCGAATTCCAAATTCCCTTAACCTGGGCCTCCTTCTCAGGAATAAGCCTCAGTCATAATTTATTTTGATTTGGGATTCCTTCTCAGGAATAAAACCCAATCATAAGTCCCCTCTAATTTGGGAATCCTTCTCAGGATTAAGTCCTAAGTTAAGTATCCAAATATCCATAAAGCACATATATCTTTATGGACCTTATTCCCAGGTTTCTCCCCTGAAGTAAATCCCAATCCTCATCTATCTTGGGTAGTCATACATATGTAAGCCCCACATTATCTCTTATGATTGCATCTTTCGTGGCACAATCATTAGGTTTTACCGATACCTCTTGTTTCTCACACCGAGATTGACTCACATGATCTTAGAGAATAAAAGTAATTATGAAATCTTTCTTTGGGCCATCAATCATGCATAAAATCCATATTTCTTCACTCAAACTATGTGGGTTCTGATTCATTTTCTAAACAAGGATACATAGGGATCCCATCTGCGGGTACGATCCCAACTCTGAAATAATCTATGTCCTTTTGAATGGCAATAAACTTTAAGTGCCCCACTGAGTGGCTTTAAAACCAGTATGGTTATCACAATAACCAAGATATTTCTATATAATTTGTTGAATGATACCATTGACTAATAATATCTAACAAATATATATGATTCTCTATCAATGAAGAACCTCAAATACATATAAAAGATTATCTAAATCTCATACATATCAATCATTGATTTTCAAATCTAAAGGAAATATTATTTTCATAATTGGTAATTTAATAAGGATTCACAAACATAACTCAAATCTATAATGAGAGTCTCGAATTAGACAATAATTCCCCCAAAAAAGGTGTGATGAGTCCGACCTCCCATCCTATCGACCAATGAAAATTCTTAAGTCTCATCGATCCATAACTAATGAGCACCTACCTTTGGAAAGTATGTCCAAATGGATATAGAATCATTGGATGTTTCTGGTTCTACGAATAAACCCATTAGAAAATGATTGGGATGTTTGAACCTTAAACACACAAGGTCATCCCCATTTCCAGAGGAAACAAAAAATGGTGAACCCGACATAAATCCTTAACCAAGTTAAATGATGTTTTACTTATTTGTTAGGCCCCTATTTAGTTCAATGTGAGGGCCAACAAAACAATCAATAACATATGTGCTCATCCAAAAGATTTAGTGGCCGAACTTATCTTGATTATGTATGTTATATCAAACATGCACTCATTTCCAAGATCTCTCTGTGTTACAGAAATGGCTTCTCTAAAGTTCACACCTGTGAATTCTTTGGCTGCTGCTTCTGCTGGATCCTCATCCGCTCTGAGGAAGACATCACCTACTTAGTGTCTTCAACGCTGGGCATCAAATGAAATGGTTAAGAAATACCATCAACACAGTACCATTCTGACTCTGGAGGCTGGTTGACAATCCCTCCAAGTCAATAATTCACCCTGGTTGTCTGGACAGCGACGACTAGTGATCAAGAAACAGGTGGTGTCAACCACCGTATCCAACCGTTTCGGGTCGTTATTCGTAGAACACAATCTCCAGTCCCTCCCATATTATGAGGAGGTGAATGAGAAAGTCACTCAAGGCTTTAATTCAAGGATAAAAGAGTCCTTCCTAAGGGCTCCGATCAAAAATCGTCGCTAGAATCGTGCGACAGTGCGCCCTCAACATGATGAGGGTATCGCTTTTAGGGATTAGGCTCAGGTTCTCTAGACCCGAGCATGCAAGATGAATTTCCAAAGGTGAAATCTGGTCAATAGGGAGTAGTTTATTACTTATTCCCCCTCTGTAGAAGTCCATCAAGCCAACTTGATGGAAAACAACGAGTGAGCATATACACCCATTCGTCCTGATGTTATTGCCCAGAAGACTCGTCTGGCAGTAACACGCCAATCCCGCCTGGCAATTCTGGTGGAGTATTATAGGAAAGCATATACACCTGTTTATAACTCATCATCTAGTTTGCAGGCTCACCTGACTACAACCAAAGAATCTCACCAATCTAATATGGTGGCAACTGATAAGCAGGTACATACACCTGTTTACAATCAACAATTCTGCCAGCAGTCTCATCTGCCAGTATTGGAGGAAATTCGTCAACCATACTTGACGAAGAATACCCATCAGGCACATACACCTACCAATGTTCATCAAGTCTGCCAATAGTCTCATTTGGTAGCACTTGAAGAAGTCATTCAGAAAGCTCCGATGACAAATTTGGAGTAGACTCAACTCTCTGCCCCCACACATGAGTACTATCAGAATTCATTGACAGGAAAAGGAGGAAAGGAGCAGGAATAAAAACCTAATCCAACCACAGAATGGAAGTATATTCTTGTTCCGGCAGCTGAAGTTACCAATCACATTCTGATGATGGTGAAAGAACAGAAGAAAATCCTTGCTCATATTCTGGATGCCTGTCAGAATATTATAACAAATTCAGCAGTATCACAAGGAAAGAAATGAAAATCTATCCCTACCAGTGGAGTGACACATCAAAATATCACTCCGGAATAGATACACACCTCTGTTCTAGTCCAAGAGGGTTTTGGGGCATACTCCCCCATGTCATACAGACAATCAAGTCAGGCACATACACCTGATTTGAATGGAGATAATCATCCTAACCTGACTATTTCTCCTGAGCAGGCACATAAACCTGCCCATAATAACCACTTTTTTCAAGAATTGGTTCCTAAAGTGATTAAAAAGGCGTCTAAGAAAAAGACCCATCCAGTATAGTCAAGAAATCAAGATTCAATCTGTAATAAGGCCTTGCTCGATGCTGGAGTTCTTGATGCACTCAGACAATTATCTATTGCAACTCAAGATTCTACTCTCTCATTTCCCAATAGTTGGAACAATAATTCCAAAGGTCTTCATCAGACACTTCTTCATGAATGCTTTCTTTATGACAGTTTGGTCGATCTCGAAGTATCATCTTCAGAGGAGAGCCACGATAACCCTCTACGTGGCCAGAAGATCAAGGAGAAAAAGGTTTCATCTTCTTCTATAACCCACCATGGTGGTCCTCCCCATGATGATGAATTAGCTGCAAAATTCCTCTCTGAAATAGTAATCTGCATTGCCTGGAAAATTCTTCAAAGGACAATGCAGTGATGAGAAATCCCTCTTATCTTGAGGCACTTCCAAATGTGAAGTCAGTCATGTCTGATGCTTTACTGCTAGTAGGTGAAATAATTTCTCAATCAGAAGATAACCCACCATGTAGGTCATTCTCCGAACCACCCCTAGGTCATTCATCTTCTAGTTTGATAAATTAATTCTCTACCAATCTTGTTGAATCAGATGAAGAAACAAAGAAGCACCAGCTTTGGTCTAATAAAGTAGAAGAATATTCATTGAATGATAAAGATGAAGTACTTAATATGAGAAAAAACTGGCGAAAGGTGAAGTACCAGTCATGTTTTGGACTTTGGCTGACTCTTAGTATGACATTTCAGAAATGTTGATGGAAGATTTTATTCACGATATTTATCTCAACATGTGGAAAACTATTTGTCACTTGAAAGAGAAAATATTATCTTATGATGAATATGAAAATCATGTCAAGATAATAGAAGGGTTACAATTCCAAATTGATTTGGC
This sequence comes from Viscum album, assembly GCA_963277665.1. Taxonomy (NCBI): domain Eukaryota; kingdom Viridiplantae; phylum Streptophyta; class Magnoliopsida; order Santalales; family Viscaceae; genus Viscum; species Viscum album. The sequence goes on from OY728163.1 coordinate 1,659,697,997, forward strand.
ATCTCTCTCAGTTTCCTGATATCCAAAGGTTGAAAATTAGCAGAGATCCCTTCAACGTTCATTCCTTGGCGCACTAAAAAGATTGTGCCAGTTAATTTCCAATGCCCCATATGGTATTCATATTAGGGTATGGGGTGTTCATGGAGCACTGTATTTCACTGTACTCTCCAGTCAACAAATCCCACAAAATGTGGTCTCATGCAATGTTATTTCCTAGAATTGGCCACATCTACATGATTTTGTGCATAATCAAAGGCTTTCTCAGGAACAAGCCTCAACTAGTTCTTCTCAAAGTCAGGATTATCGAGAACAAGTTGTCTAATTACTCTTACATCAGGAAAAATGAGAATATCAAATAGGCTTCTCGTTTAGAGCGTGCACATCATCAGGTGACAGAAGTGTCAGAAATCATCCAACAGTCATTTTAACTAGGTGATTTGAGTGGATGTAGGTTAATGCATCTAGAAAATTTCCAGACTAAATTCCACAAGATCAAGATAGCTTTTAAGAAAGTCTCAGATGTAGCAGATCAAGAACCACCCCTGCTTTCCAGGCTGGGGACTCTTTAAACCCAACCCTCAGAATCAACAAATAGGATTCAGGGAGTTGAGCAGGAACAGAAGGAACAGCCCCAGTCCACAAGACTGGGGACTTTTTCAAATCCTCAATCTCTTCCTCAGAGAAAGTCAGTCTTCTATCGATTAGGAAAGAAGCCACAAGAGGAATGTAGATCCAAATTATCAAAATATTCCCTTAAAATTACGGTTCCTCAATAAGTTCTTGAGGTATCAACTCAATAGAAGGCAATGTCTCATCAGGGACATGGGAGAAGACAATATCGCAGAAATACCGATAGAAGGGATGCAATGCGTTATGCATCAATAAATGTCATCAATGCCGTTGTTGCTGATCCTCCAAAACATGAGGCTCACTCAGAGGGATCAGATGAAGAAGTTCCTGCTCAATAGGTTGTGCACAAAGATTCAAATGAAGAAGGTGTGTGTACACGAAATCAAAGGCTTACCCAGAATCTAGGTATTCCTTCAAGTAACCAACTTCCCCCTCTCCGAAAGGCATCCAACAAGGGGAAAGGAAAAAAGTCAAGTTATGTCCCACCCTTCCTCTAGAGAAGTACAATAACTCTCACTAGAGCAAAGTTTCACACAACAGGAGGAAGAAATGAAGGAATTAAGGTGGTTGAATGCAGAACTACTTCAAGGTAGTCTTCCTCCTAAGTGTGCCGGAGTCAGTCAGCCAAGGGAATTTGTTGCAGCTACTGGGATAGATCAAGAATATCCTCCTTTACTAGTACATCCTCATAGGTCTAATCCTATGGGTCATTCAAAACAACAATCGGTGGTGCTAACATCAGTTTCAGTACCAACCACCATACCTATCTAAGTTCCAGTTATTGCACCTGCTCAGGTACAAGCTGAACCGTATGTTTCTCAAAAGTTAATAACTACCATTAAGTCATTAACACCTCGGTTGGAAGCTATTAAAGGAAAGTGTGCACAAATTCAACCAGAAAAAAGAGATTACTCAGAATGGGTTGATGCAATTCCTCCCCGATCAAATTTTTCAAGTACCACATTCCCAATATTTAATGGTTTGGGAGACCCAGAACAACAATTAACACATTTTGTTTCTCATTGAGATCCTATGATGGTAACTCCTCAGCAAAAAGAAGTAGTTAAGCTTAGGTGTTTTGTACAATCATTACAAGGGAATGCTTTTTTTTGGTATATAAGCTTGTAATCCCAATCAATTACTGGGTGGGAGGATCTTCGTCAATTATTCCTTCTTCAATTACGCTCAACTTTGCCAAAGACAACAGTTTTTGATCTTAAAACTGTTAAGAAAATGGATAATGAAAGAGTTTTAGATTTCATTGCTTGCTGGAAGGGATTAACATATTTCCAAAGCTTAGAACTTCCACAAGAAGAGTTGTTTCCAATCTGTGTAGAAAATTTTCATGATGAATTACGCACATCATTTATCCCTGTGAAATACACGGGAGGGTTTCGAGACCTTACTTCAATCGCTCAAAAGATTGAAGATTCTCTTGCAAAGACTAAGGATAAAACTCATTGACAGAGCTCATATTTTCATAATTATTTATATGTTTATAAATGATTAAATCCCTTCCCATGAATCAATTTGAGCTTATTTTCATCATTTTATGATTTTTGGTGAGTTTTGGGCTTAAATGTGAAAATGGGGTAATTCTGTAAAATTGTCAGTTTTATATAGCTTATGTTTTTCGGTCATAACTTTTATAATATGGGTCCAATTGAAGTGAATCCGTTTTTTTAGGATTTCTATGTTTGTTGGATTAAAATGTTCCTTCTGGACCAAGACCAAATTTGAAACCCAATGGTACAGAAAATTCAATCAAGTGGAGAAATCAGTTTGGCAGACAGAATGGACCCCACTTCATTAAATATAGAATAGATCCTTCATAAGACCTTAGAATGAGGTTATTCCAGCTGGTGTCAACATAGGACGTTCAAGGGACGGTTCATATTAAATTTCATGAAATATTAATCTCATTAAGGCATCTTTTGGTCGCGTCCAAGTGGAGTGGGTGAAACAGTGTTTGGAGGCCAGAAAAGTAATAGTCATTGATTCCGCCATTTCATTCTTTACACCTGTCCAATGACTCTCAAATTTTGAGTGTCGATAGAAAACTTCATTTCAAATATTCTATAAGAAGGGACCTCAGAGATTTTCTGCCGTATGGTGAACATAACAGAGGAAAACTTATGGAGGACAGATTCTGGAGGATCAAATTTCTGTTCTTTCTTTTCTTTGTTTTACACTTCTTAGTCTTTTAATGTGTTCTTATTTCCCCTTAGTCACAATTACCCTTACCATGGTGGGGTAAACTTATGTGTGATTGGGGAAGGAGAGGTTTTCCATGTTGTATTTCATGAGTTCCTTATCTTAATGTTTTAAAATCCTCTTCTCTTCTGTGAATCGGTTTCAATTTCCTATAACAGTTTTTATTATCATATACGATTGTATCTGATTTTAGATTCTGTTGTTCATTTATATTTGGTCAATGATCAATATCTCCCTCCACTAGGTTCGGGTTTATAAACGATGGAATAGACCATGACTTAGTGGTGAAGTACTCGGTGATCACCGGTACGTGTGTGAGGAGTAGTGAATGTTCTTGATTACTTGGGATAAACAAGACCTGATTGGGAATTGCCTAAGATAATTGGGGGTATTTTCTACAACTCTATTACACATTGGAAGGAGAGTAGACCAATCTGAGGTTTTAGTAAGTTCTATTCTCACATTTTTATTTGACCAAGGGAGTAAGAAGAAACGATTGTGGATTCTCACTCTTAACAATTTAGCAGAGGAGAATTGGGTAAAATGAACAATGATTGAATTACAATTGGAAAACAGACCCTAACCTGATCACCATTTCATATCACTGATTTAAATCACATCATTTGTCAATTTGTTTCAAAACTTTCACTTAATTACTTTACATTATTTAGTTTCTTTCTTGTATTTTCTAAATCAAACAATTTCTAAAAACAACCTCACTTCTTTCTATTTTAAGGTGACAGCTTAATTGTTGTGCACTACTCTCTGGAGACAACCTAGGTAATCCACTATAATACATTTTAACATAGGTTATATTTTTTTTCCACACCCCATGACAGGCACGTGTCACTCATGTAATTCCATTAGATCCAGGAAGGAGAATGGGTAAAGCAGAGACTACTATAGTTACGCTTAAACAAGAACTTATACCTGCTTCTACTTCAAAACCTTCATCTTAACAAAGGGCTCCACCTTCTGAGCATCAACAACATAGGAAGTTTTGTTAATATGATCAAATAGATCAAAGACAGAAACAATTTGAGGAGTTAAAGAGCAAAGGTTATTCTTTTCGAAATGAACAAGTTCATGGTTACTTCATTTCAGCTCTGGAAAATAATTTGTTTTAGTTGCAAAGTCCCAAAATCCCAAACAAGGAAGGAGATGAAGACGATCCCAACTATTTCCTATTTCATCAGATGTTAGGTCATCCCATTTAGGAGTGTTTTGTCTTCAAAGACCTCTTACAAAAGATGGTGGACTCGGGACAGGTAAAACTAAAAGGTTCTTCAGCTCAGGTAGCATGTGTTACTACTACAAAACCAGAGGAAGAAAGTGAGTGGAAAGAAGTCAAAAGCAAAAATGCACAGAAATATGATGATTGGATGGTTAGAAAAATGATCAACCGAACTCATGACATTTTACAAATGCAATTGAAGAAACCAATTGCGTCTTCTCCTATGAATTCCATAGCAAAACCTCCTTCAACAAAAGAAAAATCCTCAAAGGGGAGGCATAATTCAAAGAAAGAGAAATAGTTAGAAGAAGATGAGATCATGTCAAAGCCCAAGTTTTCTTTGACTCTGGAAGATTTTATGCCATCTAATTCAAATCCATGGGCACCGCCCCACCAAACGGCACAACCTAAACTGGATAATTAGGAAGAGTCTTCATCAGATGAAGAGTTGATCTTTGGTTTTGTTAACATGATTCACTTAACAGATCCTTATGCCAGTCACAGTTTCGATCGTGATGAGCCTGAGTTCCCTGTGTCAAACAGAGGAATCATAGGAAATTATAGAGGTCTAGGATACAGAGGAAGACTTAGATATTCCAAAATCCACTATTCCAATTCTACCCCTGCTAGAATTATATATGCAGTAGAAACTCATGGCAGAGCCCTTCAGCGGACTCAACAAGAACAAGAAAGTTCTTCCATACATGGCAGATTCAGTCCTGGCACAATTATTTTGGAGGATCGTTTAGAGTTTACACCTTCTTCCTCTCTTCAAGTAGATAGACATATTCGGTCTAATTGTCCAAATCCAGGAGTATTTCCAACTCTTACCCCGATACAAGATGAATCAACTTCCAAAGCATCAACTTCTAAGGTGCCTGCAAACCCACATGTTCCCGTTGGGAAACACAGACCTTTGGACCAAAATTATGATGTCTTGAAACATTTGTCACAAGTACCATCCAAGTTATCAATTCTGGATGCCTTAAATCTATCAAAGGATCTTTGGGAGGCACTCATTGAGGATTTTTCAAATCCTCAAGGATTTGAAACTGAAATTGATGTGGCTGAAGTCTACCATGTAGAGAATGATCCTTCAGATTGCCATACAGTGATATCTTTTACAGATGAAGATGAAGATGATGTTGTGCATGGACATATTAGACCTTTGTATTTATCTGGAAAGGTCAATGATGTAGACATCTGACGATATTTCATTGATAATGGTTCATGAGTCAACCTCATCCCCATTCGTACACTTCGTCGATAGGGCCTCACTGAATCTGATTTATCTCCTTCTACTTTGATGTTTCAAGGATATGATAAAAATTAACAAGAAAATATGGGAAAGATTACACTCAAAACTCAGTTTGGGGATTTTGTATCCAACTCAGATTTCATGGTTGTTTGTCATTACACAACCTTCAATATTTTTCTTGGAAGACCTTGGCTACATCAACATGCGGATCTCCCTTAATCATACCATCAATGTCTCAAATATTGTTTCAATAGTAAAATTGGGACATTGTATGGTGATAAAGCCCCATTCAAAACATGTGACTCTCAATACATTGAGGCATAATTCTATCACATGGAGGGAAAAGGAGAAATCCACAACAAGGAAGGTTACCAAAGTTAATGCTTCATATGGTTTGGAAAAGATTCCAGTAAACCCATTCATACATGTGAGTACAAATTATATATTCCCTATCATTCAAATTGATAGGATAGACACAAATCCAAATACTCTTATGGAAACTTCCATAATGTCAATTACGGCAACCAATCCAGACTGTAACGCCCCGACCCCAGCTACCCAGAGTCGGTGCATTACTTCGTAACATTGGCATGATCACAAAAGATCAAGTCTCGAAAGACCGATTATTTTAGTAGCCTTGGAAACACTAGATACATTCATAAATGTTACATTACATCATAAAGTGAAAAACTACAGTAACAAAGTCTCCATAATCCACACTCATATCCTCTTCTAACTATCCCGCAGGTCATTCATAAAATACTTCGTCACATCCTGGAAAATATTAAAACATTGAAAGGGGTGAGCTCAGAAGCTCAGTAAGGATAACAATATTGCGGAAGCTTTTATAAATAAACATAAACATTTAAGGCAATGTATAACTAAAACAAAAGCCTTTTAAACTTGTTCTTCAACATAATATGGCAAAAGTAAAATGAGATAATGCCATTTACTTATTCACATGGATATTCTACTGGTCGAATAATCACATGCAATATCAATAACCACTTTCATAATAATGGAATGCATAATTCCAGAATTATAACCACGTAGTCAAGGCCTCGTTCCAAGACCACAAATAAGATTTTGTCAAAGCCTCGTGCCAAGACACTAGTTTGTCTCATGAGACCTACCGATGCATCGAGGAGCTATAGCAGTCTCCACCCGTCACTTATTAATTCCAATGCATTCCTCATATGAATAGGTTTAAACATATCATAAACCATAACATAATCGTATCACATAAAACATGCATAAGGGAAACATAAAATTTCCACATTTCATACACAATATGTCAATACAACACATTGATATAATAAAAACACTTTCAAAACCATTTTCAATACCAAAATAAAAGAAAGTTAAAACTTTGTATTTATTTTTCATTAAAAAAAGTGATGGCTTGTAGAGGAAGCCGAAACTCAAATAATGGTCACGGCGGCGGAGAATTCGTTGTCGCCGCATATGTACAGAAAGAAAAACATTCCCTTTCTTTCGTTTAGTAAAATGCTTCGTATAAAAAGATTCTTTTTGAATAAACGTAAAAGTCAAAGGGGTTTATACACCATATAAAAGAAATTTGTGTATAGAACCAAATACGCCTCAATTTGAGACGAAGTCCTTAAAAAGATCATTTTTAAAATAACATAGATCTATTATGTGTATACACTATAAGTACACATAAATAAAGTACAAATACAAGATAGGAAATAATAATATCATGACATAATTTGAAAGTAGTAGATTAACCCAAAGAATAGAAATTGGGTTAAGAAGTTCCATTACCTCGTGTCTGAATTCACTCGACCGTTCTTTGATCTCCTGAATAATAAACTAGAGTTAATTTATAATTTCTTAAGAACATTTTTCAAGTTTATTATTCATTTTATATCACTTATTACCATGTTATGAACATTATGTAATTATTTATGTTTATAACGGTCGTTTTGTCGATCTTGGGTACTTGAGTCAAAAATAAACTTCTTATAATTACACTTTGTTCATGTGGTAAAATATCCATTATATGCATAATTATATTCATGATATTTATATCATATATCTCATATATATCCATTATATACATGCATTTATAATATTCCATAACGTTTAGAGGTAAGAAATGAAATGCACCGTTCATGGAGATGGTAAGCCGCACGTACGCATGAACGCTATTTCATTTCTATTTCGTATTTAATGAAATAATAATGATATAAAGGTATATTATAATTCCAGTATAATATAATATATAATATCATTTAATCCATCCTTTATACATCCCACATATGGCATTAACGATTCAAATCACTTTGAGGGGGCGGTAGTCCGCACTTCCTAAAATAAAAATATCACGTTTACCCATAATGGAAACAATAAAGGTATGCCATAAATGAGAAATAAATAAGCATAAGGAAAACATAAACATAATATATATAGCATATATTAAAATATTGTCACCAAAATGGCCACCATTAGAGGTGTTAAAAGAATATTGAACAATCATCGTTTCGTGAGGCAGAAATTCTCCATCCACAGAAACAGTATGTTCTTTAACCATTAGAAATAGCTGTGTGTAAGTGTAGCTCTAATAATTCTTATAAACACATCCTAGTATATTTAGGATACTTTTGTTGTTACAAAAGAAATTAATAAAAAGAGTTTAGGGGGTTGGAGAAGAAAAATAAAATAAAAGAACACAAGAGAAGACATTACCTTAAAATCGGGTAACTCTTTTTGATTGGAGCCAAAGGCTTCCTTGGGAAGAATTATTCCCAAAGTGAGGCTTCTTGGAGTAAGGGAGGGAAGTTGGGAGAGTATTTGGGCAGATTTTGGCTGATCCAAAAGGCTTTGAAAGTGTGATTAAGGTGGTAGTGGTGGGGGCCTTTTATAAGTGGAGAGGAGGGCCACTCTTGGAAAGTAATAAAATGTTACTTTATTATACAATGATTTTCGAATTCTAAAGATCCCACACTTATATAATTCTAGGATAAGGTGATAAGGGTTCTAAATATTCTCATCAAATAGTCTTTGGACAAGTGTAATTCTTAGATTTTAAATTATCCTTCCATTTTATTAAAATCGTTAATTAATGAGGTAATCGCTGCATCATCATGGTGTCATAAATAATTTAATCTATTTAATGTCTAAAAATTATAAAAAAAATATCATGATGTAGGAAATATTTTTAGATTTCTAATGAATATTTATAGTCAAAAATATGACTTTTATAACCCCATTTAAAAATTATTTTAGTAAAACAACTTATGTTTGTGACATTTTTATTTTAATATTAAATAAAATGATTTTAATGTCATTTTCCTACCAAAGTGGCTCCATGGGGTCCCCAAGTTGACCCATGGATTTTCTTGGTCAGCCATGACTCATACAATAGGGGTAGGACAAGGGTAAAGGTATTTTCATATTTTTATAATATCATTTTTACCTTAAATTTCACTAATTACCTTTAATCGTGATTAATTAAACTTAAAAGTTACTATTCAACAAAAATTATTTTAATCCCATTGAACCACATTTTACTTCCTAATGACAACTATGTATGTTTGATTTTTGAAAATCAAATCACAGAAGTGGTAATGTTTCATTTAAACGAAAAATCAGTTTTTTAACTACCACTTAGTGGTTTCACTATTCATCAAAAATTGATGTTTTTCAGAACAATGCCAAAATTTCACCCTAAGATATAATTGATATTCCGAATTAAAAAATGATTTGTATTTTACAAAATTACAAACATATAATTTTCATTAATTAATTTTATAATTAATTCCCGCTGTCACAGCAAATAGCGTGTTTTTAAGAAACAATATATATCAAAAGATTGACAATTGTTTATGTCCAATTTCAAAGTGAAATTAATTCTAATGAACACCATTGGATAAAATGGTAAACATATATTCTAATTATACTTTAAAACCACTCAATAGTATAATTTATCACTATAAATTATTTTTATCAAAAAAGTTGTTTTAAGTATTTTTCACTATTCATAAAAAAATGGAAGTTCTCGGAAAATTACAAAAAATTCAACTTAGGATAATTTCGATATTACGAATACAAAAATGAAGTCCATTTTTAAATATAAAATTTATACAATTTTAAAAAGTGGGTATTAATATTCATAACGGATACTTTGATTAGTCGTGGTGTGTTAGAACTCGAACTTGCGTACAATGCAAGCTATTGCATTATTGAATGAGAAGCGTATCGTGGAAGATTGGGGTGTTACATTCTCCCCTCCTTCAATAAATTGCGTCCTCGCAATTTGAAATTTTATTTGAAATTAAAGGTTGAAAATAGAAAATACCTTTGTGGAAAACCCACATCGGAAATAAGGTTAATAAAATTTAGCCTTAATAAGAGGGAAATGGAAATAAAAAAGTCACCACCAAATTATGATCTCGATAAAGAGAACATTGGTGGAAATTAGAGACATATAATTGGAGGAAAAATGTAAATATTTGTATGGAGTGATTGAGGTCATCAATCACAAACAAGTGTAAAATTGAGGGCCTCAAAGCCTTCAATCTATGTTGATTTAAAATATTATCAGTTCAACAAGACTTAAGGTATTAGGATAACACATTTTTTGTTTTAATATCCCTTTACTAAAGTTTAAGAATTAATTTATTCATAGAATAAGAGATAGGTATATATATATATGCTTGACAAGTAGAGCTTCAACCTATAACTAATTTCTACCACAAACTCATCTTTCACTCAAAAAGTTAATGGAACTCAAAAATATTATATTTATCCTAATCGTACAAGGTTCAAAGTATTAACACATACCATTTATATTAGGAAAACTATTTTGTAATAACTAAGGACTTCATGTAGGCTAGTGGTAGGTATTAAAGGTCTGTCGCACTATGGTTGTGGGTTCGATTCCTCCAGCTTTGTCCGACGCGACAGGTTATGCCCCACCCTGCAGGTTGTCCTTTTCCTAAAAATATAGTATTATAATATTCCAAAAATAATCTTCAGAAATGTTTTAACTATAAACAATACTATTCAAAGTTCAACTTAATCAATTCCAACCTTTATAATTATCCAAAATACCTTCATCCAGACTTTCTCTAAAAGGTCTCTAAATTCCAAAATCAATTGTATCATCAGATTCCTCAAACAAGGTAAAGTTTCTCTTATTGTCACATACAAAAATATTATTACCTTCATCATATTAAAACCTTAATGATAACAACAAGTACTGAAGTACAATCCTTATATATATCACATTATTTTTATAACCAGAATATAATCCTTGAGTCCAAAAGCACCAATACATTAATTATTCCGCTTCAACTGTAGTAACAACATAAGATTGTCCTTGATCCCTTGGCCTTTTCTGAGGTAAGTTTCCCTGACGCTTAGGACATTCATTTGCATAATGACCCATTTCTCTACAATTGTAGCATTCAACATTGATAGCCTCTTTCTTTCCCTTGCAATCACGTGCCTGGTGACGTTTTTCTCCACATTTATAACAAACTCCCATTCCTTTTAGGCAAGTACCAGGGTGATTCTTCCCACAATTATCACATAATGGAAAATACTTCTTTCCCTTTTTCCCTTTATCCGTCTCTTGTTCCACCGTTCTCTTCTTCTCTTGCTTTACTTTATTGTCATAAGACTTAGAGAATTCCTTTTCTGTCTTGATAACACACGAGACTGTATCTTCGTATGTTGAGAAAGATTTTTATACTAAAGCTCGACGGAGAAATGGTTTTAACCCATCAAAGAAACGATCAATCTTACTCTTTGGGTTACGTATATAATCTGCTGCATGCCTCGCTAACCTTGTAAAGTTAGCCTCATACTTTGCGACATTCTCATCCTCCTTTTGTCTCAGACTCAGAAATTTCCTTTCCCTATCTTCTCGATGGTCATGAGGAAAGTATTTTTCTAAGAAAATCTCTTTGAACTCCCTCCATTCCATATTCGATACATCATCATCTTCTTTTGTGTTTTGAATCAATGACCACCATTGATCAGCATCTCCAGTGAGGCGGTAAACTGCCATGATAACCTTTTCCCTTTCACTACTCCCCAAGGCGTGGAATATTTTCTCTAAGGAGTTTATCCATTGCTCAGCTACTAATGGATTTGTACCCCCATTAAATGTTGGTGGTTGTTGCCTCATGAAGCGGTCTAACATTGATCCTCCACGTTGCGGATCAGGGTGCTCTATACGAGTAAGGTTATTATTCATAACCTGAGTGAGCTGTCCCAGTATGGTAATAAGTTGATCAGCACCAGTTGTATCTCCATCTCCACAATAATTATCTTGAGAAGGATGGAAATCCCTACACGGAGTGCGTGCATTGATACGGTTTTCATTCCTCCCTCTAGGCGCCATTTCTAAACAATGGCATAAACTATATTAGTTTATGAATTAAAATACATAATTCCATACTTGTAAGACACTTAACATAAATTGAACTATTTATGGATATAATCCATAATCATAAAAAGAAATGTTTTCTTTGTGGAAGTATATACTCATAAACCCTTCATAATGGTTTGTAAATAAAATGAGAATTATCCTAAGCATATCCCTCGAAAGTGTCGTAACCAAGAGTGCAGCAAGGCCCGTTGTCGTGCACCAATTCCCGTTCGAGTCTAGCTCAAAGCGGTGTTTTCGGGTTTTACCCCTAGGTACATCTGTGCCAGATCCGCCTCTACCTGCTCGTATCTAGACAGGGATGTATCGCTCGGAAAACTCACAACATCTCTATAATACCAAAATTATAGGAAGTTATTCTATACTAATCCTTAAAGTCTATCTTCGGGCTATGTGCTCTAATCAGAATTTATCTAAATCTAGCTTCCAAGGTTAGTACTAAACTGCCTCTAATACCAACTGTAACGCCCCGACCCCAGCTACCCAGAGTCGGTGCATTACTTCGTAACATTGGCATGATCACAAAATATCATGTCTTGAAAGACCGATTAGTTTAGTAGCCTTGAAAACACTAGATACATTCATAAGTGTTACATTACATCATAAAGTGAAAAACTACAGTAACAAAGTCTCCATAGTCCACACTCATATCCTCTTCTGACTATCCCTGCAGGTCATTCATAAAATACTTCTTCACATCCTGAAAAATATTAAAACATTGAAAGGGGTGAGCTAAAATGCTCAGTAAGGATAACAATATTGTGGAATCTTTCATAAATAAACATAAACATTTAAGTCAATGCATAACTAAAACAAAAGCCTTTTAAACTTGATCTTCAACATAATATGGAAAGAGTAAAATGAGATAATGCCATTTACTTATTCACATGGATATTCTAATGGTCGAATAATCACATGCAATATAAATAACCACTTTCATAATGATGGAATGCATAATTCCAGACTATCATAACCACGTAGTCAAGGCCTCGTGCCAAGACCACAAATAAGATTTTGTCAAGGCCACGTGCCAAGACACTAGTTTGTCTCATGAGACCTACCGATGCATCGAGGAGCTGTAGGGGGCTCCACCAGTCACTTATTAAGTCCAATGCATTCCTCATATGAATAGGTTTAAACATATCATAAACCATAACATATTCGTATCACATAAAACATGCATAAGGGAAACATAAAATTTCCACATTTCAAACACAAGATGTCAATACAACACATTGATATAATAAAAACACTTTCAAAACCATTTTCAATACCAAAATAAAATAAAGTTAAAACATTGTATTTATTTTTCATTAAAAAAAGTGATGGCTTGTAGAGGATGTCGAAACTCAAATAATGGTCACAGCGGCGGAGAAGTCGTTGTCGCCGCATATGTACGGAAATAAAAACATTCCCTTTTTTTGTTTAGTAAAACACTTCGTATAAAAATATTCCTTTTGAATAAATGTAAAAGTCAAAGGGGTTTATACACCGTATAAAATAAAGTTGTGTATAGAACCAAATATGCCTCAATTTGAGACGAAGTCCATAAAAAGATCATTTTTAAAATAACATAGATCTATTATGTGTATTCACTATAAGTACACATAGAGAAAGTACAAATACAAGATAGGACATAATAATATCATGACATAATTTGAAAGTAGGAGATTAACCCAAAGAATAGAAATTGGGTTAAGAAGTTCCCTTACATCGTGTCTGAATTCACTCGACCATTATTTGATCTCCTGAATAATAAACTAGAGTTAATTTATAGTTTCTTAAGAACCTTTTTCAAGTTTATTATTCATTTTATATCACTTATTACCATGTTATGAACATTATGTAATTATTTATCTTTATAATGGTCGTTTTGTCGATCTTAGGTACTTGAGTCAAAAATAAACTTCTTATAATTACACTTTGTTCATGTGGTAAAATATCCATTATATCCATAATTATATTCATGATATATATATCATATATCTCATATATATCCATTATATACATGCATTTATAATATTCCATAATGTTTAGAGGTAAGAAATGAAATGCACCGTTCATGGAGACGGTAATCCGTACGTACGCATGAACCCTACTTTCATTTCTATTTAGTATTTAATGAAATCATAATGATATAAAGGTATATTATAATTCCAGTATAATATCATATATAATATCATTTACTCCATCCTTTATACATCCCACATATGGCATTAACGATTCAAATCACTTTGAGGGGGCGGTAGTCCGCACTTCCTAAAATGAAAATATCGCGTTTACCCATAATGGAAACAATAAAGGTATGCCATAAATGAGAAATAAATAAGCATAAGGAAAACATAAACATAATATAAATAGCATATATGAAAATAGTTTCATCAAAATGGCCACCATTAGAGGTGTTAAAAGAATATTGAACAATCATCGTTTCGTGAGGCAGAAATTCTCCATCCACAGAAACAGTATGTTCTTTAACCATTAGATGTAGGTGTGTGTAAGTGTAGCTCGAATACTTCTTATAAAAACATCCTAGTATATTGAGGATACTGGTGTTTTTACAAAAGAAATTAATAAAAAGAGTTTAGGGGGTTGGAGAAGAAAAATAAAATAAAATAACACAAGATAAGACATTACCTTAAAATCGGGTAACTCTTTTTGATTGGAGCCAAAGGCTTCCTTGGGAATAATTCTGCCCAATGTGAGGCTTCTAGGAGTAAGGGAGGGAAGTTGGGAGAGTATTTGGGCAGAGTTTGGCCGAGCCAAAAGGCTTTGAAAGTGTGAGTAATGTGGTAGTGGTGGGGGCCTTTTATAAGTGGAGAGGAGGGGCACTCTTGTAAAGTAATAAAATGTTACTTTATTATACAATGATTTTCGGATTATAAAGGTCCCACACTTATATAATTCTAATATAAGGTGATAAGGGTTCGAAATATTCTCATCCAATAGTCTTTGGACAAGTGTAATGCTTAGATTTTACGTTATCCTTCCATTTTATTAAAATCGTTAATTATTGAGGTAATCGTTGCATCATCATGGTGTCATAAATAATTTAATCTATTTAATGTCTAAAAATTATACAAAAAATATATCATGATGTAGGAAATCTTTTTATCTTTCTAATGAATATTTATAGTCAAAAATATGACTTGTATAACTTCATTTAAAAATTGTTTTAGTAAAACAACTTATGTTTGTGACATTTTTATTTTAATATTAAATAAAATGTTTTTAATGTCATTTTCCTACCAAAGTGGCTCCATGGGGTCCCCAAGTTGACTCATGGATTGTCTTGGTTGGCCATGACTCATCCAATAGGGGTAGGACAAGTGTAAAGGTATTTTCATATTTTTGTAATATCATTTTTACCTTAAATTTCACTTATTACCTTTAATCGTGATTAATTGAACTTTAAAGTTACTATTCACCAAAAATTATTTTAATCCCATTGAACCACATTTTACTTCCTAATGACAACCATGTATGTTGGATTTTTGAAAATCAAAACACAGAAGTGTTAATGTTTCATTTAAACGAAAAATCAGTTTTTTAACTACCACTTAGTGGTTTAACTATTCATCAAAAATTGAAGTTTTTCAGAACAATGCCAAAATTTCACCCTAAGCTAAAATTGATATTATGAATTCAAAAATTATTTTTATTTTAGAAAATTACAAACATATAAGTTGCATTAATTAATTTTATAATTAATTCCCGTTGTCACAACAAATAGCGTGTTTTTAAGAAATAATATATATCAAAAGATTGACAATTGTTTATGTCCAATTTCAAAGTGAAATTAATTCTAATGAACACCATTGGATAAAATGGTAAAAATATATTCTAATTATACTTTAAAACCACTCAATAGTATAATTTATCACTATAAATTATTTTTATCAAAAATGTTGTTTTAAGTATTTTTCACTATTCATAAAAAAATGGAAGTTCTCATAAAATTACAAAAAATTCAACTTAGGATAATTTCGATATTACGAATACAAAAATGAAGTCCATTTTGAAATATAAAATTTCTACAATTTTAAAAAGTGGGTATTAATATTCATAATGGCTACTTTGATTAGTGGCGGTGTGTTAGAACTCGAACTTTCATACAATGCAAGCTATTCCATTATTGAATGAGAAGAATATCGTGGAAGCTCGGGGTGTTACACAAACAGCATGGGAGAAATTGGTGATTCAACAAGCAATGATGAAAGCTCAAATGGAGATGTCTTCATTTCATCTGCTGAAATTCAGTAATTCTATACTTCGCCAACTAGGACATAAGAAGTTATAGAAATGTCAGAGGTGAACGATGATGTCGATTCTCAATCCATCATCTCCTCTTTATTACCCAAGTAAGACCCTTAATCATCAATAAGGTCAGAAATGGAAGCTTTTTCTTCAAGATGTTCAAATTTTAACATCTCTCCTGATCATGGAAAGTATGCTTCATAATATACTATGCAAGTTGAAACAGAAGAGATAACTTGTGTTGAAGAAGAAGAGGAATATCTCAGGGTTGCTCCTCTAGCATTTGAAGAGGGTATCTCTACCACTGTGGACGAACACAGAGAAACAAATTTGGGTACAAAAGAAGATCCACACCCCACTTTAATTAGTGCGGCCATGACTCTTGAAGAGAAAAAAAAATTATATTTCATTTCTAAAGAAAAATCGAGATATATTTACTTGGAATTATATAGAAATGTAAGGGCTTGATCTTGATGTTGCTACTCATCATTTGGGTTTGCCAGAAGAACATCGAGGATTCAAGTAAGCTGCAAGAAGAACACACCCAACTTATGCTTCCAAAATTAAAGGTGAAGTGGATAAGCTTATCAAAGATAACTTTGTCAGGGAAGTTCAATATCCCAAGTGGTTGGATAATATTGTCCCTGTGAAAAAGAAGAATGGACAAATTAGATTCTACATTGATTTCAGAGATCTTAATCAGCATTGTCCTAAGGATGGTTTTCCAGTTCTGATCATAGAACTCTTAATTGATGCAACAGCTGGCTATGAAGCACTTTCCTTCATGGATGGATATTCTGGGTATAATCAAATCGGAATGGATCTAGAAGATGAATAATCTATAGCCTTCAGAGTCCCTCAGGGTGTATTATGCTATCGGGTAATTCCCTTTGGCCTGAAGAATGCGGGCGCAACATATCAACGTGCCATGCACCATATCTTCAAACCCTTTTTAGGGAAATTTGTTGAATGTTATGTGGATTATTTGGTGGTTAAATCCAAACAACTTTCTAATCACTTGGCTGATTTGGAATTCATATTCCACAAACTTCAACACCACAATTTGAAGATGAACCCCTTGAAATGTGCTTTTGGGGTAACCTCAGGAAAATTTCTCGGCTTTGCTGTACACCATCGTGGTATAGAAGTCGATCCTAAGGAGACAAAGTCAATACCTGGTATGTCACCTACTTGAAATTTGAAATAGTTGGGAGGAATTCAAAGACACTTTCCCTATATTCGGTGTTTCATTGCCAATATGGCAGGAAAAAGTTTACCCTTCACCAAATTAATGAAGAAGGGAGTCACTTACTAGTGGACAAAATAATGTCAAGAAGCATTCAATATTCTCACGAAATATCTCTTGATTCCACCGGTATTAATGCCACCTATTGAAGGAAGACCACTTATTCTTTATGTGACAGCTTTAGAGCAATCATTGGGTGACTTCCTTGCCCAGAAGAATGATGCTGGGAATGAAAACAACCTTTACTATCTCAGTCGGACTATGCTTGAAGCAGAAACCTGATATTCAAGTATTGAAAAGTGCTGCCTAGAATTAATATTTTCAGTTCAGAAATTGAGACACTACATTCAATATCATGAGGTCCAATTTGTATCTCTCAATAACCCACTCAAATTTATCCTCAATCTTCCAATGCTTAAAGGACGTCTGGAAAGGTGGGAAGTTATTTTGCAGTAGTTTGATATCCAGTCTGTATCTCAAAAGGTAATAAAGGGCCACGCTCTGGCTGATTTCCTTGATAAAAACCCTTCAGTAGAAGATAAATCCTTAGATATTGAAATTCATGATGAGGAAGTATTTTCTATTCAATATAATCTTCAAACATGGGAATGTACTTTGATGGTGCTTCCAGAAGTCCAACAGGGAAGAAAATGGAGGATCCTAAATTCCACAAATTTGGGTTAGGAATTGTGCTTATTTCCCCAGAAAAGGCAGTACTACCCTATCCTTCTTATAACGGGAAGGTGGTACAAATAATGAAGCAAAATACCAAGCTCTCATCACAGGATTGGAGTTGGCGCTTTAGGAAAAAGTGAATCACTTAAAGGTGAAAGGTGATTCAGACCTGGTAATCAAACAAGTAAATGGGGATTATGCCATCAGAAAAGAAGAGTTAATCCCTTTGTATGATTACGTCAGAGAGTTAATGGTGGAATTTTCTTCAGAACTGACGTTTTTCTATGTCCCACGATCAAAAAATTCCCAAGCTGATGCACTGGCTAATATAGCCATAGATATGGAAGATCCAAATCGGGACGAGACAATCATCAGTATTGCCCACCGTCGTACAATTTCACCTTATGTTCAAACCAAAACAGAGGAAATCAATGAAATTAGTCCCATTTCTGAACCATATGGTCATAGTATGGGATGAATGACACCTATCTAGTAATACCTTCAAAATGGAACACTCCCACCTGATAGATCCTGGAAAGAACATGTCTGGTGACGTGTGGTCAATTTTACTCTTTATGATAGCCCTGATCACCTAGAAAAAATTCTCTATGAAAGAGGCTTTGATGGAATTCTCTTCAAATTCATTGATGGTGAAGAGACAATGGATTTCATGAAAGAAGTACATGTAGGAGTCTATGGGGCCCACCAGTCTGGACATAGACTGTCTGATCAAATTTGAAGGCTTGGATACTTTTGGCCCTCAATAATACAAGATTGTGTTTATTTCACTAAGAAGTGTCATTATTTCCAAGTACATTCCAACTTCATTCATCAACCCCCAGAGTTGCTTCATATAGCTAAATACTCATGGCCATTTTCTACATGGGGAATGGATTTAGTAGGATCTTACCCTTCAACTACATTCAAGCAGTTTAAGTATATTCTTACTGCTACTGACTTCTTTTCCAAATGGGCAGAGGCAATACATCTCAAATAAGTTAGTTCTAAAAGCATTTTTAGCTTCATCAAGCCTAACATCATTACTAGATTTGGTTCCCCTCATACCATATTGATGGACAATGGCACCAAATTCTATTCATCTGAGGTAAGGAAGTTGTATCAAGAATACAACATCAAATCCAACCATTCATCTCGGTATCATGCAGCGGCCAATGGCCAAATAGAAGCCTTCAATAATACTCTTTCAAACATACTACAAAATATGGTGGATAAAGATAATAAATCATGGCCTGATAAACTTTTTCATGCTTTATGGGCTTATTGGACCACCACCTGCACTACTACGCGGTCAACTCCATATTCATTAGTATATAGAACAGAAGCAGTCTTGCCCATTGAAGTTCAATTACCCTCACTCAGAGTAGCTATTTGTGATCAGTCATCTATAGATAAACAATCTCAAAAGAGATTGGATGAATTGGAATGATTAGATGAGAAAATATTGTGCACCATGCACCACTTGGAAGTCTATCATAATCAAATAGCATGAGATTTCAACAACAAATTTCATCTTCATTCATTCATTCAAGGAGAATTGGTATTGGTTCTTAGAACTCTAATGATACTAGGAAAGAAACCTCCCAAGCTTGAGGCAAAGTGGGAAGGACCTTACTCAATACATAAGGTCTACTCCAATGGAGCTTATTCTTTAATCTCAATGGATAGAGAACTCATCACGACTCCAACCAATGCCAGATTTTTGAAGAAGTATTTTGTGTAACACAAATAATTTTACATCCAACAAGACGTTAAACTGTGTCGTCCTAGCTATATGACGTTAAAATGTGCACCTGTTCATCCCACATGACATTAAACTGTGAAAAAGTCCCTAATACATCCAACATGGCATTAAATTGTGTCCCCATTGTCCTCACTGCAAGACATTAAACTGCATAGCCATACGTCCTAGCTACATGACGCTAAATTTTACAACACTCTTTCATCCAGCATGACATTAAACTGTATTCCCCTTCTTCGTCCAACATGATGTTAAACAATATTGTCCTAGCTACATGACGCTAAACTGTGCAGCACTCATCCTTTCTATATGATGTTAAACTATACATCCCCTCTTTTTTCCTTACTACATGACATTAAACTACATAGTCCCCCCCAAGTCCTTATTGTGTGACATTAAACAGCATAGTCCCTTCTTCGTCCAAGATGACGTTAAACTGTGTATCGTTAAGGTTGTTGTTACCTCTTGTTTTTCACACTGAGTATGACTCATGTGATCTTAGAGTAAACTTCAACCATAACACCCTCTCTGGGCCGCTAACCATGCGTAAGTCCCAACACCATTTTTTAGGTCGTTGACCTCAAGAACAACTTGATCACCAATTCATTCTTTAATCTAACTACGCGGACTTTGATCCTTGCCTTCTAGGCTGGGTACGTAGGCAACCTCATAAGGTTCAAGCTCAAAACCAATATATTCACATCGGTTCACCTCCATCTCATATGATGTTGATTCATGAAGCTGCCCCAAGAACCAATATTTTTTACATTGGTTCACCATCGTCTTTTCTATATGACATTAAACTATTCAAACTTTTGTCATGTACGAAAATAAAATACAACATTATTTGACACCCTCACCTGAGAGGGAATCATTACTTGCATTTATCTCCAATCATGTTATATTCCAAAGACTATGTGCATACATGGATATTCCCAAACTTTTAATCTTGGGTCAAACCATCATTGCACTAAATTCCCCTTTCACCCTTTACTTGTATGAACCAAATCTGTACAGAGGGTATTTTGAGAACTACGTGTGGATTGATTCCCATCCTTATGGGATACGTAGGAATGTTCAAGAGTCCCTCGAATCCAGCCCCAAGTCTATGGGCCTAACCCCAAATTCCACTTTCAGTACCTTGGCTGAAAAGTCCCCCTGTGAAAACATGAATGTGGTATGAAAACCCTAGTCTTCATTCACATCAGTTTTATAAAACACACATTGCTTATTCCTTATTATGGTCCGAGCTCTATAACCATAAACTAAGATCTCCTACACTCTCATCCCACATGACGTTAAAATGTATTCCAAGAACTAAATTTGTCTTGATTCTCATCCTAATGAGATATGTAGTGAACCCAGTACCTCAATTCAGGACCTAACCACAACATGATTATGGTTATCATTGATCTTTGTATCTCTACATACATTAGAAAATGCCCATTTTGATGTGTCATACTCATAACCTTAAATACTTTCATATATCCATAACCCTTTTCTTGACTTCTGGTCACAAAATGTCTGATACCTGAGAGTTCTTTTTCCTGACTATGCAGCACGTGCCCTTAGGAAGCCTTGCATAAACAGTCTACATAACAAACTTGTCAGCCAAAAGATACTATTATTTGACTATGCGGCCAATTCCCTTAAGTGGCCCTATGTAATTCAACCCCCTAACGGGTTTGTTAAATAGTGGTAACTTCATTCTTGGGAGAAAGACCTATTTTGTCTTTATTTTTCTTAAAAACAATATGTAGGGATCCCCAAAAATATCCATCCTTAACATATTTGTCCCATACTCTTTTTCATGATCTGAAAGTATTCAAGTCTATGGTTTATATTTTCTTTCCCTATGTTTGGTTCAGACCTTCACAGAAGTGACATTCATCAAATTCTTAGACAATATTGATTGGAAATATCCTCTCCATATTCAAGTACCTCTCTCCATATAATAGACTCTGTGCTTTGAAAATTTTTAATCTCCATAAACTTTCACTGGATTTTTAGCAATAGAAAAGTAAAATTTCTGAGAGTTCTTTTTCCTGACTATGCAGCACGTTCCCTTAGGCGGTCTTGCATAAGTAGTCTACATAACAGACCTTTCAGCCAAAAGATGCTATTATTTGACTATGCATCCAATGTCGTTAAGTGGCAGTGCATAATTCAACCCCCTAATGGGTTTGTTAAATAGTGGAAACTTCATTCTTGGGAAATACTTCTTCTAATGCCTTTTATCCCTTTTTTCATATCATTCCTCATATTCAAAATTTATTAAGTCATAGTTTACACTTTTCCCCCATACTTGAATACAGTAATATGTATTCAGATAAATTATCAAGGAATTGAGTCAATTTTAATCCATTCAGTCAAAGCTATTTCAACCTTAAACATTAGCCTATTTATGTCTGACGTGCATGACTTTAAACTGCCCACAAAAGACATGGTAAATCTGAACAAAAGTCAAGTCCCAGCTCCCTAAACATACATTTTGTATGATTTAGGTAATATTGAGGAATAAAAAGATTCAAAGTTTGTAGGGTTAATTTTATAATCCTAGAAAAAAATCAAATTATGCTTACTAGGCCCATTGGCTTAAGTAAAAAAATTTAAGAAGGTAGAAAAAGAATGCAGACACAAATGATTGAAGATGAAAGTGTCTTTCATTGATACAAAAGAGTTAGAAGGAAGTATACATATTGAAGTCTCTTATCTTTTTCAAGAATTACAAGAGGATTTTAACATAACTCTTCTTATGATTTACGGCATCCTGAGCTTCATCAACAGCCACTTGAAGCTAATGCACTCGACCAACTTCACTCTTTTCAGCTTGATGGAGTGATTTCTTGACATCTGCAATGGATTTCATACCATTCATTTGAACTCCTTCCAATGAATTGTTAAGTTGGTCAAGTTCCCCAGTAACAACATCTAAATGTTGCTGGAGGTGCATCTGCTGGATAACTTTCTCCTTGATCTTATGCTTCAGCTCCTTTAACTTGGAAGCATGATCAGCCTCATCTCGGGACACTACAGCCTCAAATTCACTGATATTTGTCAACATCCTTGATTTGGTCAAATATTGACGGTACTTTGGCTCCAGATCCCTTCTTAAGATGACTTTTTTCACCGCGACATGGATCTCTTGATATCCAAAACCTCAAATTCCCCACATAATGAACAGGGATGACAGTCGTGGGATCTTCGAAGATAGCTCCTCAAGAGGAACTTTAGATATAATCTTCCATATGTTCTTCCATGCCTTGTGACGTAAAAATTGGAGCACCTTTTGTACCTCCAGGTCTGACTCAGCATCACTGTCACAGGGGGAATATAGTCTGGGATTAATGCACTTAGAGAAGTTTCATGTTCTGCTCCTTCCCCCCTGACCCTTGTTACTTCACTTTCTATTCCCATTAGGGTGGAGGCTAAGGCTTCACCTCCAGATCTAGCCACCAAAATTGAAATCCCTACATAGTCAATTGAAAGTTTTGGTTAGTTCTAAAGGATAAAAAAATATTATTAAGATATCTTGTAAATTAAGTGCAGCCACAAATATTATTATCTCTTACCCAAAAGTAGATCAGCAACATGATAAGGCTCCTCCCTGTCTTTCCTAGCTTCAACAGGATTTTCAGGATGAGTTTCAGGAAGCTCTGTCAGTTTAAGCTCCACTTGAGCTAGTGTCTCTGAAATAGTAGAGTCTTCTATACCCCCTTTAGGCATTGGCAGTCTAACAGCTTTCTCAGATGGAACTACACATTTCAAACCAATCATCGTCAGAGATGTAATAAGAAGTTATTTTAACAGGACGAAGGATAACACTAACGTCCAAAATCTTCTAAATTACATGGTAATTTAAAATAATCTAAAAAATATTCAAAAGATGTGCCAAGTTTCATCATTTCATCTAGTGATATCTCATATTCCTGGTTAGTCTCACCAGTGGGAGCATTCGATGTGTCTTCTTGGTGACCTTCATCCTGCGGCCTCTGACTTGAGATAGTTTCTTCAGAGAAAATTACGGCATCTGTTGCAGTGGTTTCCAAATGTTATGGTACATGGGATGAGCCTAAAGTATCACAAAATGGAAGTCAGTTGATGTTTTCATTTAGAATTTTATGAAGCATTCTTAAATTACCAAAAGCATGCTCTTCTCTCCTTGTAGTAGCAGTAGGAGCAGTACTGGGAACAGACGATGGCTCTTCTTCAGGAGCAGCCAAGTCAGCATGAACATGTGATTGTTCACCAGCACCCTCTGTTGTTCTCAAAGGAGGGTCAGTCCTCTCCCTCAAAGGGGAAATTGAAGAATCCCCTGCAATCCCAAGAATTATGAGCAATCTTTTCATGAGATACGATTCATGACTATCCAAAGGACTTACTACTACTGATGAAGCATTTAGTTGTGGACTTCTTCCTTCGATGTCTTTGCTTCTTCGGATTTTTGGGAGTGTTGACATCATCATCTCTAAATACAGGAATTGGAAAATGAAAATACATGTCTAACTCCTCGTCCATGGCTTACTGGCCTGGAGATATCTCACCTGGAATGCGAAGAGATTTAGTAGCTCCGATGGAAGTGCCACCAGGGCTATACTATGGTGAAGGAACCTCAGCAGTTCCTTTCTTTGCAAGCTGTAGGATGAAGAAAGTAATTTCCTTGAGTAACAAAGCTTTAACTGTAATCAAGTTACAAAAAAAATAGTGAAAGAGACTTACATCTTCAAGAGCCACGTAATCATGCCACTCCTCATCTATGGAAGCACCAGTTCCCTCAGTGGTGCCACGATCTATCATTTCTTTCACCCACTTGGTGACATGAATGGAATAATTGGTGGCATATATGAGCATCTCTAGATCTCTGGTGTAGGCCCGCACTTCATCGGGGTTATCCTCAAAAACAGATATCAGTGGATTCTTAAAGATTCCCTACTCCAGGGATGTGTAACCCCTCGCACAGGTCCAGCCAGGCAGTTTCAGCATCGCAATATAAACTCCACCATGTCTGGACAGCCTTTGGTCATAGATATTTAGCATGTGTACCAGAAGGCTGCGAGGAGGGTCCTGTAATCTTATACATTAGCTTCTTCCCAGCTCCTGCAATCACAGATAGAGAATAAGATAATAAAACATGTTTCTCTATAAAGTAATGGCGATTTAATTTTCCCAATTAAGTAACTCACCAGGAGTTGATGGAGCGGGTCTCTTGATTCTGATAGGAGGATTATATATGTCAAGAGGCCGCTTTGACACATGTCGTGCCTCATCATCCCCATCCTGAGAATCTGGTGAGTCTTCCCTAGGTGAGGAACCCAGTGAATCAGCTCCGGGTGTAGAAGAGTCACTTTCCAGATGAAGGGTTTCTTTCTCTACAGTTCTTTTATTTTTACCCACATGATGAACCGGAGGATTCAACACCCCTTCAGGGTATGATGCTACCCAGTTATCAGCATACCATGTAGTCAAGTTACTCGTCGCTTCAGCAACTGGTAGATCAAAAACTGCCCCGGTATTCTCTATATATTTCAGCAACCATAGTTGTCGGGAAACCATCATATGATGTTATGACCTGACATGCACAGGGGGGGATACAACAGTCTACTGCAGACATTTTAATTGGCATGAAAATCTGTATGGAGCATAGGCCTCGCATATAATCTCTCCGTCAATCCTGGTGGCCAATACACCATCTCTGTAATCCAGCATGTATGAACTCAATTCCAGGTCGGTTGTTCCATCATCAACAAACTTCTTGGTTAGCAGGCTTCCATAAGAAAATAAATGGAATTCCTTGAACATGCTCAGCCTCACCTTCATATCATAGGAGTTGAGGGATAATGGAGAAATTCTAGAAAATTCCTGCACTGATGGCCTGAAAGAACTTCTAGGAATCTGTACTCCATTCTGTACAGCATATGTCCTAAAATGAGTGGTGATCCATCCCCAAAAAACATGTAATGGTCCCACTATTCTCAAAGGAGACTTACCCATAAAGACATGGAGTAAGCTCATGTGAATCTTCGCCAAAATGGGGGCGGCCAACCCAACCATTTTCCTCTCAGCCAACTTGGCTGCAACAAAAAAGGTCCCTATCCTGACACCTCCCTTCGAATCCCCGACTGGCAGAAGATAAACACTGAGCCACAAGGCTAAGAAGACCACCAGATTGTTCTTTTCTATGATTCTTTGATCCACTTCGTACCCCCACTTCTCAAATTCTTCCACTTCTAGAGTCGGCCAGAATGTGCCAGAAGCACCCCTCTTCTCTATTCTGTGGTAGGTATTAGGACGAGTACAATTGGGACCCTTCCCCTACTTCATGTTAAGAAACATATCCATCCACTTCTCTAGATGAATATCCTTTCTAGAATGAGTTTTGGAGGTCTTTGAGTTCTTGAGCTTGTAGAAAATTTTCAATAATTCCCGATCAAAAACTGGAGTCTTCTCTGAATCATTCCAAGTCACCTTGGGAGGGATGAATTCATCATACATATCGATAAAAATTGGAGCCCCCAAGATCTTGTAGACATCCCAAAAACTGATTCCTACTTCTCCATGAGTCATATGGAAAGAATTGGTTTATGGGCTCCAGCAGCTGATTAGCTGCGGCACAAAGTCATCATTCCTATAGACATATGTCTGCCCAGCCCAGACAACATCATATATTGCAGCTCCCTTCAGATCTTCAACAAAATCTGCACAGGTTTGTCACACCCAATATGCCCACATCCAAGTCGGCTTCACACCTCTTCTAGGACAGAAGTCCCAACTCTTCTTCCAGAATTTGGATTGATCCATGTAAGAATTTTAGAAGATTGAAGGATAACAATGTGGTTGCAGCTCAGGCTTGTGAGGTTTCAGATCTGGGGCACATGGGCTATGAAGCATTATGTAGGCCTTCTCCATTGTTCCAGCATTTACAAACGATCCTCCAATTGAGATATTCACTGAAGAAAAATTGGTGTAATTCTGAAACCAAGAATGAGGGAGATAGTTCTTTGGCTCTGGAATGTTGACTTCTTGCAGATGACCATGGCCATACAGAGGCAGGTAGATGCTCTGTAGAAAATTAAGATGATACTTCTTCAAGTACTTGGCCAAATCTGGGAGAGTGTTGTCAGAGATATTATAGAAATCAAGTCCAACGACGTTCATCATATCATCAATCTGCTTGCTAGCCTGTTCATTAGTCATTCCAATTCTTCCAGGATCCATTGAATCTGCACAAAGGTCTAATAATTAACTCTTAAGTAAGTTAATTTTTCATAAAATTTGTGAATAAAAAGTTAAAAAATGGCTAAGGCATTAAGGCACGCAAGTCCCATGTTGGCACCCAAGTATAATCGTGTCACGCATGTTTGGGCGTGCAGGTATCACCACGCAAGTCCAAATACCTCTGCAGAAGCGCGACACAAAAAAAATCAATGAACCGCGGAAAGCCGAGTAACTTGCATGATGAGAGACACCTACGCGACGAGAGTAGGAAGGTTTGAAAGCTAGTTGCTTTGAGAAAGAATGGACACATATTTAGAGGCAAGTTCATACCCCTGTGTGGCAAAGCCTGTGTGGCTCGCACCTGCGTGCTGCTACCTGCACGCTTACCACCTGCGCACCCAAAATTTCTTTGTTTTCTCCCTTACCTCAGAGTCAAATCCTCCTTCTTTTTTTCCGGATCCAACTCTGAGGGGGGACTTTTGTTGACGCTCCTTTCCGTCACAGAGTCTAATGACTAAAAAAGAAGAATACCTTCATCACAAAGAGATTCATCCTTTGAAGAAACATCAAAAATTAGAAAAGGCGTGAACAAGGAATTCTTCAAGCATGTGTCGTGCATGTTCTAAGCTGGTCGCGCAAGTATACTTGTGCGCTACATATGGGTCACACAGGTGACTTGGGCGCCTAATTTTATTTTTTCCCAAGGACCTCAATGGCCTATAAATACCCCTTGTGGGCCCCCATTTCGAGGATGAAAAATCCAAAAGTCAGATTTAAGCTCGCAGTGCCCTAGTCTCTACTTGAAGTCTTCCGAACACTTATAAGGTAATTTATTACCTAGAATGGAAGATCTAAAGAGGAGGAACAATGCCTAAGTGTTGGAATTCATCAACACTTGAACACCTAAGTGTCTAACCCTTAAGGGAAATGAAGACACTTGCGCGCCACCTTATCCCTTCAATAGAACTTGCACGCCACCCTTTTTAAGCCTTCAGGGATAATATTAAGGGCTTGAGTCAAGCCTCGCCCAAGTACACATGTGTCGCGCAAGTATACTTGTGCGACCAGGACTTGTGCGCCCAAACAGGACTTGCGCACCTGCCTCTTTTTGGGTGCCTCTCCTACCTATTCAACTCTTTTCTTCAAATCCACTTCTCCTCTTCAAGATTTATCCTTCAAAACCCTCTTCAAATCCATTTTTGGCATGGTTACTTTATTGGATTCCTTATCTGAAAGGAATTCTATGGAACATCTCTCAAAACCTCGTGATTTACATATCATTATGTCACTAAGGTTAGATATTTCATTCATTCGACCTCATCCTTTAAGATGAGAAGATCTTTAACCTGGTCCTCCTTCTCAGGAGTAATCCCCAGTCACAAGTTCCTTAACTTGGGCCTCCTTCTCAGGAGTAAGCCCCAGTCGCAAGTTCCCTAACCTGGGCCTCCTTCTCAGAAGTAAGCCCCAATCTCAAATCCCATTAACTTGGATCTCCTTTTCAGGAGTAATCCCCAATCATAATTTCTCTTAACCTAGGCCTCCTTTTCAGGAGTAATCCCCAGTCATAATTTCTCTTAACCTGGGCCTCCTTTTCAGGAGTAATCCCTAGTCATAATTCGCCTTAACATGGGATTCTTATTTAGGAGTAATCCCCAATATGAAATTTCCTTAACTTGGGAATCCTCCTCAAGAATAAGCCCCAATCTCAAACTCTCTTTGTAACACCCCGAGCTTTCATGATACGCTTCTCTTTCAATAATGCAATAGCTTTCATTGTACGCAAGTTCGAGTTCTAACACACGCGACTAATCAAAGTAGATGTTATGAATAGTAATACCCACTTTTTAAAATTATAGAAATTTTATATTTCAAAATGGACTTCATTTTTGTATTCGTAATATCGAAATTATCCTAAGTTGAATTTTTTTTAATTTTCTGAGAACTTCTTTTTTTTATGAATAGTGAAAAATACTTGAAACAAATTTTTTAATCAAAATAAATTATAGTGATAAATTATACTATTGAGTGGTTTTAAATTATAATTAGAATATATTTTTACCATTTTATCCAATGTTGGTCATTAGAATTAATTTCACTTTGAAATTGGACATAATCAATTGTCAATCTTTTGATATATATTGTTTCTTAAAAACACGCTATTTGTTGGGACAGCAGGAATTAATTATAAAATTAATTAATGAAACTTATATGTTTGTAATTTTTTAAAATAGACATAATTTTTGAATTTGGAATATCAATTATATCTTAGGTTAAAATTTTGGCATTGTTCTGAAAAACTTCAATTTTTAATGAATAGTTAAACCACTAAGTGGTAGTTAAATAACTGATTTTTCGTTTAAATGAAATATTACCACTTCTGTGATTTGATTTTCAAAAATCCGACATACATGGTTGTCATTAGGAAGTAAAATTTGGTTCAATGGGATTAAAATAATTTTTTGGTGAATAGTAACTTTTATGTTTAATTAATCGCGATTAAAGGTAATTAGTGAAATTTAAGGTAAAAATGATATTATAAAAATATGAAAATACCTTTAAACATGTCCTACAACTATTGTATGTGTCATGGCCGACCAATACAATCAATTGGTCAACTTGGGGACCCCATGGAGCCAGTTTGGTAGGAAAATGACATAAATAACTTTTTATTTAATGTTAAAATAAAAATGTCACAAACATGAGTTATTTTACTAAAACAATTTTTAAATGGGGTTATACAAGTGATATGTTTTACTATAAATATTCATTAGAAATATAAAAATATTTCATATATCATGATATTTTTTTTTTAATTTTTAGACATTAAATAAATTAAATTTTTAATGACACCATGATGATGCAGCAATTACGTCATTAATTAACGATTTTAAAAAAATGGAAGGATAATGTAAAATATAAGAATTACACTTGTTAAAAGCCTATTGGATGAGTATATTTCGAACCCTTATCACCTTATCCTCAAAATATATCATTGTGGGACCTTTAGAATCCGAAAATCATTTCATAATAAAGTAAAATTTCAATCTTTCCAAGACTGCCCCTTCTCGATCTCCTCTTATAAAAGGCCCCCACCTCTACCACCTTATTCACACCATAAAGCCATTTGGATCGGCCAAACTCTACCCATATACTCTCCCAACTTCCCTCTCTTACTCCTAGAAGCCTGACTTTGGGTAGAACTCTTCCCAAGGAAACCTTTGGCACAAATCAAAAAGAGTTACCCGATTTTAAGGTAATGTCTTCTCTTATGTTATTTTGTTTTATTTTGCTTCTCCAACCCCCTAAAATCTTTTTATTAATTTCTTTTGTAACAAAACCAGTATCCTAAATATACTAGGAATTTTTTATAAGAAGGATTCAAGCTACACTTACACACACCTACATCTAATGGTTAAAGAACATACTGTTTCTGTGGATGGTGAATTTCTGCCTCACGAAATGATGATTGTTCAACACTCATAAAACACCTTCAAAGGTGGCCATTAAGATGTCACTATATTTATATATGATATATAATATGTTTCTGTTTTACTTAAGATTCTGTATTTTTCATTTATTTCATACCTTTATGGTTTCCATTATGGGTAAACGCGATATTTTCATTTTAGGAAGTGCGGACTACCGCCCCCTCAAAGTGATTTGAATCGTTAATTCCATATGTGGGATGTATAAAGGATGGAGTAAATGGTATTATAAATTATATTATACTGGAATTATAGTATACCTTTATATAATTATAATTTCATTCCATTAAATATGAAATAGAAATGAAAGTAGCGTTCATGCGTACGTACGGCTTACCGTCTCCATGAACGGTGCATTTCATTTCTTACCTCAAAATGTTATGTAATATTATAAATGAATGTATATACTGAATATATATGATATATATGATATATACATCATGAATATAATTCTGGAGATAATGGATATTCTACCACATAAAAAACTTGTAATTTTAAGAAGTTTATTGTTGACTCAAGTACCAAAGATCGACAAAACGACCGTTATTAACTTAAATGACTACATAATTTTTGTAACATTTTAATAAGTGATATAAAAGGGATAATGAACTTGAAAAATGTTCTTATGCAATTAGAGATTAACTCTAGTTTATTATTCAGGAGATTAACGAACGGTCGAGTGAAGTCGGACACGTGGTAAGGGAATTTCCTAACCCAATTTCCATTCTTTGGGTTAATCTCCTACTTTCAAATTATGTCATGATATTATTATGTCCTATCTTGTATTTGTAATTTCTTTATGTGTACTTATATTAAATACACATAATAGATCTATTTTATTTTAAAAATGATCTTTGTAAGGACTTCATCTCAATCTCATTTCATTGAGGCATACTTGGTTTTATACACAACTTTCATTTATACGGTGTATAAACACCTTTGACTTTTACTTTTATTCAAAAGGAATCTTATTATATGAAGTGTTTTTACTAAAATACAAAAGGAATGTTTTTTCTTACGTATGTGGCGACAACGACTTATGTGCCGCTGTGACTATTATTTGAGTTTCGGCTTCCTCTATAAGCCATAACTTTTTTTAAAAGAAAAATAAATACCATGTTTTACTTTTCTTTTATTTTGGTATTGAAAATGGTTTTGATAAAGTTTTTATTATATCAATGTGTTGTATTGATATCTTGTGATTGAAGTGTGGAAATCTTATGTTTCCTTTATGCATGTTTTATGTGATATAATTATGTTATGGTTTATGATATGTTTAAACCTGTTCATATGATAAATGCATTGGACTTAATAAGTGACGGGTGGAGCCCGCTATAGCTCCTCGATGCATCGGTAGGTCTCATGAGACAAACTAGTGTCTTGGCACGAGGCCTTGACAAAATCTTATTGTAGACTTGGCACGAGGCCTTGGCTACGTGGTTATGATAGTCTGTAATTATGCATTCCATCATTATGAAAGTGGTTATTGATATTTCATTTGATTATTCAACTAGTAGAATATCCATGTGAGTAAGTAAATGGCATTATTTCATTTTACTTTTGCCATATTATGCTAAAGTTCAAGTTTAAAAGACTTTTGTTTTAGTTATAAATTTCCTTAAATGTTAATGTTTATTTATGAAAGTTGCCGCTATATTGTTATCCTTACGAGCATCTGAGCTCACCCCTTTCAATGTTTTAATTTTTCCAGGATGTGAAGAAGTATATTATGAATGACCTGTAGGGATAATATAAGGGGATATGAAGAGAAGATGTTGCAGTTTTGTTTTACTTTATGATGTAATGTAAGACTTATGAATGTATCTAGTGTTTCCAAGACTACTAAACTAATCGGTCTTTCGAGAATTGATCTTTTGTGATCATGACAATGCTACGCAATAATGCACCGACTCTGGGTAATTGGGGTCGGGGCGTTACACCCTTAATATGGGCATCCTCTTTAGGAGTAAGCCCCAAGTTCCCAAATTTGGGCATCCTCCTTAGGAGTAAGACCCAAATTCCAAATTCCCTTAACTTGGGCCTCCTTCTCAGGAATAATCCCCAGTCATAATTTCTTTTGATTTGGGATTCCTTCTCAAGAATAAAACCCAATCATAAGTACCCTCTAATTTGGGAATCCTTCTCAGGATTAATTCCTATGTTAAGTATCCAAATCTCCATAAAGCACATATACCTTTATGGAAATTGTTCCCGGGTTTCTTTCCTGAAGTAAATCCCAATCCTCATCTATCTTGGGCAGTCATACATACATAAGACCCACATTATTTCTTATGATTACATCTTTCATGGAATAATCGTCAGGTTTTACTGATACCTCTTGTTTCTCACACCGAGCATGACTCACATGAGCTTAGAGCATAAAAGTAATTATGACATCTTTTTTGGGCCATCAATCAAGCATAAAAACCATATTTCTTCACTCAAACTATGTGGGTTCTGATTCCTTTTCTAAACAAGGATATGTAGGTAGCCCATCTGTGGGTACAATCCCAAATCTGAAATAATCAATGTCCTTCTAAATGATAATAAACTTCAAGTGCCCCACTGAGTGGCTTTAAAACCAGTATGGTTATCATAATGACTAAGAGATTTCTATATAATGTGTTGAAGTATACCATTAACTAAGAATCTATAACAAATACAGATGATTCTCTATCGATGAAGAACCTCAAATATATATAAAAGATTCTCTAAATCTCATACATATCAATCATTGATTGTCAGATCTAAATGAAAGCTCATTTTCATACTTGGTAATTTAATAAGGATTCATGAACATAACTAAAATCTATAAAGAGAGTCCTGGAGTAGATAATAATTCCCCCCAAAAAGGTGTGATGAGTCCGACCTCCCATCCTCTCAACCAATGCAAATTCTTAAGTCTCATCGGTCCACAACTAATGAGAACCTACCTTTGGAAAGTAGGTCCAAATAGATATAGAATCATTGGATGTTTACGGTTCTACGAATAAACCCATTAGAAACCTATTGGAATCTTTAAACCTTAAACAAAAAAGGTCATCCCCATTTCCACAGGAAACAACAACAAAGGAGGTTACCAAAATTAATGCTCTATATAGTTTGGAAAAGATTCCAGTAAACCCATTAATACATGTGAGTACAGATTATGTATTTCCTATCAGTCAAATTGACAGGATAGACCCAAATCCAAATACTCTTATAGAAACTTCCATAATGTCAATTACGGAAACCAAGCTAGACAACATGGTATAAATTGTTGATTCACCTGACAATGATGAATGATAAAATGGAGATGTCTTCATTTCATCTGCTGAAATCCATCAATTCTATAATTCATCAACCAGGATAGAAGAAGTTATAGCAATGCCAAAGATGAATGATGACGTTGATTCTCAATCCATCATCTCCTCTTTATTACACAAGGAAGACCCTTCATCATCAATAGGGTCATAAATGGTAGCATTTTCTTCAAGTTGTTCAAATTATAACTTCTCCCTTGATTATGGAAATTCTGCTTCATCATCTACTATGCAATTAGAAACAGAAGAAGTAACACATATTGAAGAAGAATAGGAATATCTCACAGATGCTCCTCCATCATTTGAATAATGTATCTCTACCATTGTGGATGAACTTAGAGAAATAAATCTGGGTACAAAAGAAGATCCACTCCCCACTTTAATTTGTGCGACCACGACTCTTGAAGAGCAAGAAATTTATATTTCATTTTTAAAGAATAATCAAGATATATTTTCTTGGAATTATACAGAAATTCCAGGGCTTGATCCTGATGTTACTACTCATCATTTGGGTTTTCCAAAAGAACATCAAGGATTCAAACAGGTCACAAGAAGAACACACCCAACTTATGCCTCTAAAATTGAAGTTGAAATGGATAAGCTTATCAAGTATAACTTCATTAGAGAAGTTCAATATTCCAAATGGCTGGCTAATATTGTCCCTATGAAAAAGAAGAATGAAAAAATTAGATTTTTCATTGATTTCAGAGATCTTAATCGGCATTGTCCCAAGGATGATTTTCCAATTTCAATCACAAAACTATTAATTGATGAAACATCGGGTTATAAATCAATTTCCTTCAGGGATGGATATTATGGGTATAATAAAATCTGAATGGCTCCATAAGATGAAGAATCTACAGCTTTCAGAGCCCCTCAAGGTGTGTTTTGTTATCGGGTAATGCTTTTTGGCCTGAAGAATGCAGGTGCAACATATCAACGTGCCATGCACCGTATCTTCAAACCCTTTTTAGGGAAATTTGTTGAATGTTATGTGGATGATTTGGTAGTTAAATCCATACAACGTTCTAATCACCTGGCTGATTTGGAAATCATATTCCACAAACTTTGACAACACAATTTGAAGATGAACCCATTGAAATGTGCTTTGGGGTAACCTCAGAAAAATTTCTCGTCTTTGTTTTATGCCATCATGGAATAAAAGTTGATCCTGAGAAGACAAAATCAATCCTTGGTATGTCACCTCCTCTAAATTTGAAGGAATTGAGAGGACTTCAAGGACACTTAGCCTATATTCGGTGTTTCATCGCCAATCTGGCAGGAAAATGTTTACCCTTCACCAAATTAATGAAGAAAGGAGTCACTTACCAGTGGACTGAAGAATGTCAAGAAGCATTCAATATTCTAAATAAATATCTCTTGAGTCCACCGGTATTAATTCCACCTGTTAAAGGAAGACCAATTATTCTTTATGTAACAGCTTTAGAGAGATCATTGGGTGTCTTCCTTTCCAAAAAGAATGATGTTGGGAATGAAAACAACCTTTATTATCTCAGTCAGACTGTGCTTGAGGCAGAAACTCGATATTCAAGTAATGAAAAGTGATGACTAGAGTTAATATTTGCAGTTTAGAAATTGAGACACTACTTGCAACATCATGAGGTCCAATTGGTATCTCACAATAACCTGCTCAAATTTATCCTTAGTCGTCCAATGCTTACAAGACATCTGGAAAGGTGGGCAGTTATTTTGTAGCAGTTTGATATCAAGTACATGTCTCAAAAGGAAATAAAGGTCCAAGCTCTGGCTGATTTCCTTGTGGAACACCCTTCAGTAGAAGATACATCTTTAGATATTGAACTTCCTGATGAGGAAGTCTTCTCTATTCAAGATAATATTCAAACATGGGAAATGTACTTTGATGGTGCCTCCAAGAGTCCAACAGGGAAGAAAATGGAAGATCCTAAATTCAACAAAGTTGGGTTAGGAATCATGCCTATTTCCCCAGAAAAAGTAGTGATACCCTATTACTTCTTATTGTTGGAAGGCAGTACAAACAATGAATCAGAATATCAAGCTCTTATCGCAGGATTGGAGTTGGCACTTTAGGCATAGGTGAATCACTTAAAGGTAAAAGGTGATTCAGATTTGGTAATCAAACAATCCAATGGGGACTATTCCATCAGAAAAGAAGATTTAATCCATTTGTATGATTATGTTAGAGAGTTAATGGTGGAATTTCCATTAGAACTGACATATTCTTATGTCTTGCGATCACAAAATTCTCAAGCTGATGCACTGGATAATGTAGCCACAGCTCTGGAAGATCCAAATCGGGATGAAACAATCATCATTATTTCCCACCATCATACAGTTTCACCTTATGTTCAAATCATAACAGAGGAAATAAATGAAATTAGTCCCATTTATAAACCATATGGTCATACTACAGGATAGATGATAACTATCTGAGAATACCTTCAAAATGTAACACTCCCACCTGATAGAGCCGGGAAAGAACAATTCTACTGATGTGTGGTCAATTTTACTCTTTATGATAGCCCAGATCACCTTGAAAAAATTCTCTACAAGCGACGTTTTGATGGAATTATCTTCAGATGTATTGATAATGAAGAGACAATGGCTGTCTTGAAAGAAGTACATGCAGAAGTCTGTGGTGCCCACCAGTCTGGACAGAGACTCTCTGATAAAATTTGAAGACTTTGATACTTCTGGCCTTCAATGATACAAGATTGTGTTGATTTCACTAAGAAGTGTCATTCTTCCCAATTATATGCCAATTTCATTCATCAACCCCCAGAGTTACTTCATACAGCTAAATACTCATGGCCATTTTCCACATGGGAAATAGATGTAGTTGGACCTTACCCTTCAGCTACATCCAAGCAGTTTAAGTATATTCTTACTGCTACTGACTTATTTACCAAATGGTCAAAGGAAATACCTCTAAAAGAAGTTAGTTCTAAAAGCATTTTTAGCTTCATCAAGTCAAAAATCATTACCAGATTTAGTGTCCCTCATACCATATTGATGGAAAATGGCACCAACTTCTGTTCATCCGAGTTAAGGAAGTTGTATCAAGAATACAACATCAAATCCAACAATTCATCTCAGTATCATGTAGCAGCCAATGGAAAAATAGAAGCCTTCAATAAGACTCTTTCAAACATACCACAAAATATGGTGGATAAAGATAAGAAATCATGGCCTCATAAACTTTTTCATGCTTTATGGGCTTACCAGACCACCACCCGCACTGCTACGCGGTCAACTCCATATTCATTGGTATATGGAACAGAAGAAGTCTTACCCATTGAGGTTCAATTACCTTCACTCAGGGTAGCCATTTTTGATCAGTAATCTACAGATAAACAATCTCAAAAGTGATTTGATGAATTGGAATGATTAGATGAAAAAAGATTGTGCGCTCTGAACCACTTGGAAGTCTATCAGAATCAAATAGCACGAGCTTTCAAAAAAAAAGTTTGTCTTCTTTCATTCATTCAAGGAGAATTTGTATTGGTCCTCAGAACTCAAATGATATTAGTAAATAAGCCTCCAAAGCTTGAGTCAAAGTGGGAAGGACCTTACTCAATAAATAATGTCTACTCCAATGTAGATTATTCTTTAATCTCAATGGATGGAGAACTCATCACGACTCCAACCAATGCCAGATTTCTGAAGAAGTATTTTGTGTAACACAAATACATCTTCAGTCTTTACTACAAGACTTTAAACTGCATGGTCCCTCCATTGTCCAATATAACGTTAAACAGTGTCCAGCCCCTTATATGTCCTACATGACATTAAACTGTGAATCGTTAGGGTTGTTGTTACCTCTTGTTTTTCACACCGAGCATGACTCAAGTAAGCTTAGAGTAAGCTTCAACCATAACACCCTCTATGGGCTGCTAACCACGCATAAATCCCAACATCATCTTCAGGTTTTCCTCAAGTACAACTTGATCACCAATTCATTCTTAATCGAACTACACGGGCTTTGATCCTTTCCTTCTAGGCTAGGTACGTCAGCAACCTCCCAAGGTTCAAGCCCAAAACCAACATCTTCACATCGGTTCACCTCCATCTCATACGATGTTGATCCGTGAAGCCCCCCCCCCTGAAACCAATATCTTCACATTGGTTCGCCATCGTCCTTGCTATGTGATGTTAAACTATACAGTCCCCATTGTCCTCACTGTAAGACATTAAACTGCATAGCAATACGTCTTAGCTACATGATGTTAAACTATGCAGTATCGGTCTATGCATATGACCCTAAACTATTCGTACTTTTGTCTTGTATGACAATAAAATACCACAGTCTTTGACACCCTCACCTGAGATGTAATCATTATTGACATTGATCTCCAACCATTTCCTATTCCAAGGACTACGTGCATACATGGAAATGACCAAACCATTAATCTTGGGTCAAACCATCATTGCACTAAAGTCCCCTTTCACCCTTCACTTGTACAAACCAAACCTGTACATAGTGTATTTCATGAACTATGTATGTATTGATTCCCATCCTTATGGGATACATAGCAACATTCAAGCATCCCTCGAATCCAGCCCCAATTCTTTGGTCATAACCCCAAATTCCACTTTCAGTCCCTTGGCTGAAAAGTCCCCCTGTGAAAACATGAATGTGGTATTAAAACCCTGGTCTTCATTCACATCAGTTCTATAAAACACACAATGTGTATTCCTTATTATGGTCCGAGCTCTATGACCCTAAACTAAGATCTTCTACACTCTTGTCCCACATGACATTAAACTGTATTTCAAGAACTATGTATGGCTTGATTCCCATCTTTATGGTATACGTAGTGAAGTCCAGCATCTCAATTTAGGACCCATCCACAACATGATTATGGTTAGCATTAGTCTGTGTATCTCCTTCATGCATTGGACAATGCCCATTTTGATGTGTCATACTCCTAACCTTAAATACTTACGGATCTCCATAACCCATTTCTTGACTTCTGGTCACAAAATTTCTTATACCCGGGAATTCTTTTGCCTGACTATGCAGTACATGCCCTTAGGTGGCCTTGCATAAGTTGTGTACATAACAGACCTGTCATCCAAAAGATGATATTGTTTGACCATGCGGCTAATTCCCTTAAGTGGGACTACATAATTCAACCCCCTAACGGGTTTGTTAAATAGTGGTAATTTCATTCTTGGGAGGAAAACCACTTTTTTATTTATTGGTCTTAACGAAAATATGTAGGGATCCACAAAAAATAACCATCCTTAACATATTTGTCCCATACTCTTTTTCATGATCTGAAAGTATTCAATTATATGGTTTATATTTCCCTTCCCTGCATTTGGGTCAAACCTTTACAAGAGTGACATTCATCCATTTCTTTTACAATCTTGACAGGGAATATCCTCTCCATATTCAAGTACCCCTCTCTATATAGCAAACTCCATGCTTTGGAAAATTTGAATCTCCATAAACTTACACTGGATTTTTAGCAATAAAAAAGTAAAATTTCTGAGAGTTCTTTTTCCTGACTATGCAGCACGTTCCCCTAGGTGGCCTTGCATAAGTAGTCTATATAATGGACATGTCAGCCAAAAGATTTTATTATTTGACTATGCAGCCAATTCCCTTAAGTGGCCCTGCATAATTCAACCCCCTAACGGGTTTTTCAAATAGTGGTAACTTCACTTTTAGAAAATACTTACTCTAATGCCTTTTATCCATTTTTTCATATCATCCCTTAGATTCAAAATTTCTTAGGTCATATTTTATATGTTTTCCCACATACATGAATGTGGTAATATGTTTTCAATCAAATTATCAGGGAATTGAGTCAATTTTAATCCAATCGTTTAAAGCTATTCAATCTTTAAACATTAGCTTTTTTATGTCTGACATGCATGACTTTAAACTTCCAACAAGAGATAGGGTACTTATTAAATTGGGAGCCTATAAAAGGAACTCTGAACAAAAGTCGAGTCCCAGCTCGCTAAATGTACATTTTTTATGATTTAGGCAATATTGAGAAATAAAAAGATTCAAAGTTTTTAGGGTTATTTTTATAATCCTAGCAACAATTAAACTATTCTTACTAGGCCCAATGGCTTAGGTAAAAAATATATAAGTAATTAGCAACATGATGCAGGTACAAATGATTGAAGGTGAAAAGTCTTTTTCATTGATGCACAAAATTAGATGAACATCCACAGATCGGATTATCTTCTATTTTTCAAGAAATTACAAGAGGCTTTCAACATAACTCTTCATTTGATTTACGGAATCCCAAGATTCATCAGCAGCCACTTAATGTTCATTCACTCGACCAACTTCACTCTTTTCAGCTTGATGGTGTGATTTATTAGCATCTGTGATGGCTTTCATACCATTCGTTTGAACTCCTTCTAGTGAATTGTTAAGATGGTCAAGTTCCCCAGTAACAACATCTAACTATTACTGAAGGTGCATCTGCTGGACAAATTTCTCCTTGATCGTATGCTTCAGCTCCTTCAACTTTGCAGCATGATCAGCCTCAGCTCGGGACACTGCAACCTTTAATTCGCTGATATTGGTCAACGGCCTTTCTCTGGTCAGATCTTGATGGTACTTTTACTCCTGCTCCCTCCTTAAGATGACTTGTTTCACCACAGCATGGATCTCCTGATATCCAAAACCACCAAGTCCTAACATGACGAACAATTATGACAACCACAGGATCTTCAAAGATAGATCTTCAAGAGGAACTTTACATATGATCTTCCATATATTCTGCCATGCCTTGTGATGTGAGAATTTGAGTGCCTTCTACACCTCTGGGTCTAACTAAGCATCACTATCACAGGGGGGAATATAGTTCAGGATTAATGCACTTAAATAAATTCCATGTTCTGCTTCTTCCCCCCTGAACCTTGGTACTTCACTTTCTACTCCCGTTGGAGCGGAGGCTAAGGCTTCACCTCCAGATCTAGTCACTGAAATTGACATCCCTATA
Organism: Viscum album; assembly: GCA_963277665.1. Lineage (NCBI taxonomy): Eukaryota > Viridiplantae > Streptophyta > Magnoliopsida > Santalales > Viscaceae > Viscum > Viscum album. Next base: position 1,659,738,661 of record OY728163.1, read on the forward strand.
TAGTCAATTGAAAGTTTTGGTTAGTTTCAAAGGATAAAAAAATTTGATTAAGATGTATTGCAAATTAAGTACATCTGCAAATATTATTATCTCTTACCCAATGGTAGATCAACAGTATGAGAAGGCTCCTCCCCATCATTCCTAGATTCAACAGGATTTTTAGGATGGATTTCAGGAAGCTCGGCCGGGTTAAGTTCCACTTGAGCTAGAATCTCTGCAATGATAAGGTTGTCTCTACCCCCTTCAGGCAATGGCAGGTTAGCAGCTTGCTCAGACAGAACTGCACATTTCAACCAATCATGGTTAGAGATGTAATAATAAATTTTTAACAGGACGAAGGATAACACTCACGTCCAAAACCTTCTAAATCACATGTTAATTTAACATGATTTAAAATTTATTCAAAATATGCGCCAAGTTTCATCATTTAATCCAATGATATCTCAGATTCCTGGTTAGTCTCACCAGTGGGATAATTTGATATGTCTTCCTAGCGACCCTCATCCTACAGCCTCTGACCCTGGACAGCTTCTTCAGAGAAAATTGCGGAGTCAGTTGCAGTAGCCTCCAAATGTTCTGGTGCAGGTGTTGAACCTAAAGTATCACAGAATGGAAGTCAGTTGATGTTTTCATTCAACGTTCTATGAAGTATTGTTAATTTACCAGAAGTAGGCTCTTCTCTCCTTGTAGAAGAAACATGATCAGTACTGGGAACAGATGTTGGCTCTTCTTTAGGAGTATCCTGGTCAGCATGAATTTACAACTATTCACCAGCACCCTTTGTCGTCCTCAGAGTAGGGTCAATCCTCTCCCTCAAAGGGTAAACTGAGGAAGCCCCTGCAATAACAAGAAATATGAGAAATATTTTGAGGATTTATGATTCATGATTATCCGAAGGACTTACCACTATTGATGAAGCATTTAGCTATGGACTTCTTCCTTCGATACCTTTGTTTCTTTGAATTTTTGGGTGTTTTGACATCGTCACCTCCAAATACAGGTATTGGAGAGTGAAAAGACCTTTCTAACTCCTAGTCCATGGATTTCCGGCCTAAAGATACCTCTCTCGGCTCGCGAGGAGATTCAATAGCTCCGATGGAAGTGCCACCAGGGATATACTGTGGTGAATAAACCTCAGCAGTTCCTTTATTTACAAGCTGCAGGATGAAGAAAGTAATTTCCTTGAGTAACAAAGCTTTAACTGAAATCAAGTTTCAAAAAAAATAAGGAAAGACACTTACATCTTTAGGATCCATGTAATCGTGCCACTCCTCATCTACTGAAGCACCAAACCCCTCAGTGGTGCCACGATACATCAGTTCCTTCACAAACTTGGATATTGGAATGGAATCATCAGTGACATATATGAGCATCTCCAGCTCTCTGATTTAAGCCCACACTTTATCGGGGTTATCCTCGAAACGGATATCTATAAAAGCCCAAAGATTCCCTACTCTAGGGATATGTATCCCTTCTCATAAGTCCAGCCTGGTGGTTTCAGCATCATAATATAAACTCCACCATGTCTGGACAACCTCTAGTCATAAATATTCATCATGTACACTAGAATACCGTGAGGAGGGTCCTACAATCTTGGACTTCAACTTCTTCCCAGCTCCTGCAATCACATATAAAGAATAAGAAAATGAAACTTTTTGCTCTATAAAATAGTGGCGATTAAATTACCTCAATGATATAACTCACCAGGAGTCGATGTAGGAGGTCTCTTGACTCTGGTAGGAGGATTATATATGGAATGAGGCCGCTTTGAAGCATGTCATGCCTCATCATCCCCATCCTGGGAATCTGGTGAATCAGACCTGGGTGAGGAACCCGGTGAATCAACTCTGGGTGAGGAAGAGTCACCTTCTGGATGAAGGGTTTATTTCGTGACAGTTCTCTTTTTTGTCCCCACCCAAGGAACCAGATGATTTAGTACACCTTCAGGGTATAATTCTATCCAGTTCTCAGCATACCATGTAGACAATTGACTCGCTGCTCCAACAACTGGTAGATCAAACACTGCCCCGGTCTTCTCCATAGATGTCAGCAACCATAGTTTACGAGCAACCATCAGATTCTATTCTAATTCGACATGCACTAGAGGGGATATGGTAATTTGCTGCAAACATTTAAATTGGTGTGAAAATATGTATGGATCATAGGCCTCGCATATAATCTCTCCATCAATCCCCGTGGCCAATGTACCATCTCTTCATGCCAACATATACGCCCTTAACTCCAGGCTGGCCGTTCCATCATCAACAAACCACCCTGTTGGCGTATTTCTATAAGTAAAGAAATGAAATTCCCTAAACATGCTCAGCCTCACCTTGATATCATAGGTGTTGAGAGACAAATGATAAATTCCAGAAAAGTCCTGAACATATGGCCTGAAAGAACCTCCAGGAACTTATACCATAGTTTGTATAGAATACATCCTGAAGTGAGTGGCGATCCATCCCCATAACACTTGGAATGGTCCCACTATTATCATGGGAGATTTACCCATAGAAACATGGAGTAAACTCCTATGAATATTTTCCAAAATTGGGGTAGCTAACCCTTCCATCTTCCTTTCGGCAAGCTTGGCTGCAATAACAAAGGTCCCTGACCTCATGCCTCCCTTTGAATCCTAAACTGGAAATAGATAAACACTGAGCCATAAGGCCAAGAATCCCTCCATATGGGTCTTCGCTGTAATTCCCTGATTCACTTCATACCCCCACTGATCAAACTCTCCTACTTCCAAAGTTGGCCAAAATGTGCCTGGAGCACCCCTCTTTTTTTGCTCTAGGACAACTGGTAGGATGAGTACAGGTGGGCCCCTTATCCCTTTTCTTGATCAAAAATATTTCCATCCACTCCTCCGGATGGATATCTTTCCTAGAATGGGTTTTGGTGTTGGTGGTATTCTTGGGCTTGTAAAAACTTTTCAACAACTCACGAGCTAGAGCCGGAGTCTTCTCAACATCGTTCCAGGTTACCTTGTGAGGAATGAACTCATCATACATGTCGGAGCCCCTGAAATCTTGTGGACATCCCACAAACTGATTCCTACTTCTCCATGTTTCAAATGGAAAGAATTAGTTTCTGGGCTCCAACGGCTGATCAATTCTGGCACAAAGTCATCATTCTTGTAGACGTATGTCTTCCCAGACCAGACGGATTCATATATTATAGATCATTTCAAATCATCAACAAACTCTGTACAATTTTATCGCACCCAATATGCCCATATACAAGTTGGCTTGACACCTCATCTGGGATGGAAGTCCCAACTCTTCTTCCAGCATTTGGATTGATTCATCTAAGAATTTAGAAAGATTAAGGGATAACAATGCGGCTACAGCTCAGGATTGTGAGGTTTTAGATCTAGGGCACAAGGTCTATGATGCATTATGTAGGCCTTCTCCACTATTCCAGCAATAAAAAATGATCCTGCAACTGAAACATTTTCTAAAGAAAAGTTGGTGTAAGTTTGAAACCAAGAATGTGGGAGATAGTTCTTTGGCTCTGGAGCGTTGACTACTTGTAGATGACCATAGACATATAAAGGCAAGTAAATGCTATGTGGGAAATTAACATGATACTTCTTCAAGTACATGGCCAAATCTGGGAGAGTGCTGTCGCAGATATCATAATAGTCATGGCCAACGATGTTCATCATATCATCAATTCTCTTTCTATCCAATTCATCAGCCAATCCAATTCTTTTGGGAGCCATTGAATCTACACGGGGATCAAACCGTTAACTTTTATGTAAGGTCTATTTTTTATGAAATACTTGTGAAGAAAAACCAAAAAATGGCTAAGGCATTAATGCATGAAAGTGTGGTCACGCAAGTGTGACCTCACAAGTATGGGTGCGCAAGTATTGTCGCACAAGTCAAAATTCCTCTACAGAAGCGTGACACAATTTAGAAGAAACAATCTACCCCGGACAGCAGCACCTGCATGATGAGAGCTCACTTGTGCGATGCGAGCTAGAATCTTTGGAAGCCGGGTGCTTTGTGTGAGATTGGCGCCCATATTTATAGGCGAGGTCGTACCCCTTCATGCCGTAACCTGCATGCCTCAAACCTGTGCGCCTATGGACCCTGGTTTCTCCTTTACCTCAGAGTAAAACCCTCTTTCCTTTTTTTTAGATCCAACTCTAAGGGGGGAGTTTTTTTAACACTCTGTTCCATTAAAGAGTCCAAAGATTGACTAAGGGAAGTACCTCAAGAAAAAAAGAGGGAAGAACATCAAGAATTTCACAAAGGCATTAAGGCGCGGAAGTATACCTGCACACTAGCCTTGGGCGCACAAGTCACTTGTGTGCCAGTCATGGGCACGCAGGTCACTTTCATTCCCAAAGTGGTTTTTCTACCAAACTTAGGTGGCTTATAAATATCCCATGTGGGCCCCCCATTTCGGGGAGGAATTTTTCCAAAACTCATATTCAAGCTCTGGTCGCCCAAGTCTTTTCCTAACGTCTTCCGAACATTTCTAAGGTAATTCTTTACCAAGAATGGAAGCTCTAAAGAGGAAGAATCATGCCTAAGTATTAGAACTAATCAATACTTACGCGCCTAAGTGTTCGCCCCTTAAGGGAAATGAAGACACTTTCGCGCCTCTTTTATCTCTCAAGGAAACTTGTGCGCCACCCTTCTGAAATTCTATAGGGATGATACTAAGGGCTCCAATTCAAAGTCTCCCAAGTATCACATTATGGATTCTTCATCACCCAAGTTGACTCATGTCACATAAGTATACTTGTGTGACCAGTACTTGCACGCCAGAAAAAAACTTGCGCGCCTCCTTCCTAGTAACCTCCTTTCTTCAAATCCACCTTTTCCTCTTCAAATATATCATTCAAAACCCTTTTCGAAGCCATTTGTGGTATGGTTCCTTTGTTGTATTCTGTATATAAAAGGAATTCTGAAAATTTCTTTTGATTTGGGCATCCTTCTTAGGAGTAAGCCCAAAATTACAAATCCCCTTAATATGGGCATCCTCCTCAGGATTAAGCCCCAGTCTTGATTTCTTTTGATTTGGGCTTCCTTCTCAGGAATAAAACCCAATCATAAGTCCCTCTTAAATTTTTGGCTTCCTTTTCAAGAGCAAGTCCCAGGTTAAAATCCCAAATCTCAATAAAGTACAAACACCTCTATGGACCATGCTGTTGGGCTTCTTTTCTAAATGTCTTTGTCTTAATTTACTAGGGTAGTCATACATACATAAGCCCCACATCCTTTCTTATGATTGCATCTTTCATGGCACAATCGTCAGGTTTTACTGATACCTCTTGTTTCTCACATCGAGCATGACTCACGTGAGCTTAGAGTGTAAAAGTAATTATGACATCTCTCTTTGGGAATTAATCATACATAAACCTCATACTTCTTCAATCGAACTACGTGGGTTCTAATTCCTTTTATAACAAGGATTTGTAGGTATCCCATCTTTGGGTACGATCCCAACTCTGAAATAATCCCTGTCTTTCTAAACAATAATAAACTTCAAGTGCCCCACTGAGTGGCTTTAAAACTAGTATGGTTATTATAATTACCAAGAGATTTCTATATAATGTGTTGAAGGATACCATTGACTAAGAATCTCTAATAAATACAAATGATTCTCTATTGATGAAGAATCTCAAATATATATAAAAGATTCTCTAAATCTCATACATATAAATCATTGATTTCCAAATCTAAAGGAAAACTCATTTTCATACTTGGTGTATTAATAAGGATTTTTGAACATAACTTAAATCTTTAAGAGAGTCCGGGAGTAGGTAATAATTCCCCTCAAAAAGGTGTGATCCTGACCTCTCATCCTCTCGACCAATGAAAATTCTTAAGCCTCATCGGCCCACAACTAATGAGCACCTGCCTTTGGAAATTAGGTCCAAATGGATATAGAATCATTGGATGTTTCCAGTTATACGAATAAACCCTTTAGAAACATATTGGAAAGTTTGAACCTTAAACAAACAAGGTCATCCCCATTTCCAGAAGAAACAACCTAGTAGAAGGAATGTGAACTCCAGCAATATGTATGATCGAAAAAGTAAGAAGGATCATATCTATCATGGTATTAAGCCAAAATTTAGAAGGGAAATAGTCTCCCATTATTATCAACATATGAATAAATAGTATCATGTGTTAATAAGATAAGTAAATAATTCTCTGAGTCCTATGGATTTGAAGGGAAATAAGAGAAGAAAAGAATGGAAGAGAGAAAGATTGATAAAGGGAAGAGGGAAAAGAAGGATTTCCCCATATGTGATAACTATGTAAAGAATCACCTTGGTAAATGATTTAAGGGAATGGGAGTTTGTTATAAGTGTGGAGAAAAAGGACACCAAGTATGTGATTGCAAGGGTAAGAAAGAAGTATCAAATGTACAATTCTTCATCTGTAAGGATTTGGGACACTATGTGAATCAATTTTCAAATCATCAGATTATACCCCAAATGCTGCTATTGGATAATAATAAAGTTATGATACTACTGAAGATGAAGATAAATGATTAGATTTATTATGTTTTTATTAACGTATTGTGTCATTTTAGTATTGTATTAATGATGTACATGTTATAATAATTATAGAGTATATAAGGATTGTACTGCAGTACTATTTCATTAAGGACTTGAGATTGTGTGGAACCAAGAAAAGTGACTCAATAGCAGGTTAAAATTTTGGAAAATATATATTTGAGAGAAAGATAAACCATAATATGGTTCTGATACCAAGGTAGTGATTTTGGAATAATATATGATTGATTTTTATAAATTATATTGGATATTCTTGACTACCTTGAAACTGATTAATGATTTGTATATTCCCTCATTGTTGGAGTTTACAAAAATTTTAGATAGAATGAGTATATCCAGTGTTCTATAAGGAATAAGGGAGCTTGAATGTAAACAATAAGGTTTTATGGTAATTTATGATGTTGCAGTGTTTTAAAAAAATACATGATGAAGGTGTTCACATGTTATTACATGGAAAAAAGGATCTTAATTGTGTTTAACTTCCTTATAAATTTTTGACTTTGAGTTTGGATAAGTCTAGTTTGAGATTATATTTGGATTACTATAAAAAGGACTACCTGGAGGTCGGGCGACAACCTGTCGCATCCGACAAGGCCACGAGACTTGAACCCACAACCGAAGGGCGACAAGGGTGTATCACCTACCACTGGCCCACGTGATGTCTTGGATTGAATAATGTATTTTTTTTAAAAGGTCTAGTAGATGAATTATAAATTTATTTTTTGGAACCCTATACGAATAGGATAAATTGAATATTTTTTTAAGTTCTATTATCTTTTAGTGTGAAAGATGAGTTTGTGGTAGAAATTCGTTAAAGGATGGAACTCTAATTGTCAAGTATATATTTTTTTCTTCTCATATTACATAAAGAAATTAATTCTTAAACTTTAGGTAAGGGATATTAAAACTAAAAATGTGTTATCCTAATACCTTATGTTTTGTTGAACCGATGATATTTTAAATCATCATAGATTGATGGCTTTGAGGACTTAAATTCGAAAATTGTTTGTGACTGATGACCTCAATGAATCCCTATAAATATTTACATTTTTTCCTATAATTATGTGTATATAATTTCCAACAATGTTCTCCTAATCGAGATCATAATTTGGTGGTGACTTTTTCATTCCCCTTTTCCTCTTATTAAGTCTAAATTTTATTAACCCAATTTCTGATGTGGGTTTTCCCACAAAGGTATTTTCTATTTTCAACGTTTTATTTTCGAAAAACAATTTCAAATTACAAGGAAAGAATTTATTGAATGATGGAAGAATGTAACACCCCAAGATTTCATAGTATGTCATTTCTTCAAAGTAATTTAATAACTTGCACTACACGCAACACCGAGTTCAAGCACACCATGACTTACCAAACTAGCCGTTCAAAAGAGGTTATGAATAGTATTAACTAAATTTTGAACGTTAAATAATACTTATAATTTTAGAATCCATATTATGAGTTTCTTAGACATAATAAAAAAGCAAATTCATTTTTTTCAGTTAAAAGAAGTATATTCTAAAAAAATGCAATTTTACCGCCTTTTAATGGCGAAACCTTTTTAAATACAATATTTGAAACTTTTATGTATTAAATTTGACAAAATAAACTTCTTCTTTAGAATCTGGACATAATAATTTAGTTTCAATAAATTTTGGGTGTTTTTCTGATAACTTTCATATTTGGGTGTATAGTGAAAAATACTACATTTTAACTGAAACAACTTTTTTAATCAAAATAATTTGTACTATTAAATTATACATTTTAATGGTTTATAAGTATAAATAAATTATATTTTTACCATTTAATCCAAGGTTATTTTTTGTAAATGATTTCACTTTGAAATTGAACATAAACAAGTATCAATCTTTTGTAAATTATTATTTCTTAAAAACATGCTTTTTTGGTTTTGACAACGGGAATTAATTTTAAATTAATAAATGAAACTTCTATGTTTTGAATTTTGTAAAATAGAATTAATCTTTTAATTAATAATATCAAAATTATCTTAGGGTGTATTTTTGGTATTTTTCTGAAAACTTTCAATTTTTGATGAATAGTGAAAAAACACTAAGTTATTGGTTAAAACCGACTTTTTATTTAAATAATTATTTATTTTATGTAATTTTTTTTAGGTAAAAATAGATACATAATCCATATATATGTTCAATATAATTAATTGGAGTCATTTTATAATAATTCTAGATATATAAAAATTTTATTGAACTTTTTACCGTCTTTTGCCCACCTCCTAGGGGCATTTGCAAATTTGCATAAAACATAATTTTTGTGCTTCTGTGAGTTGAATTTCAAAAATATGAGAGACATAGTTAACCTAATTAAGTAAATGTGCTTCAATAAGATGAAAATATTTTTTGGTGAATAGTAACTTTTGACTTTTATTTACCACAATTAAAGGTAAACAGGGTAATTCGAGGTAAAAATAATATTATAATAATAATAAATTACCTTAACACTTGTCCTAACCTTATTGGATGAGTCATGGTCGACCATGGGCATCCTTGGGTGGATTTTTGGACCCTATGGAGCCACTTATGAATGATAATTACACTTTATTTTAATTAAATTAAATTAAAGGAAAAATGACATAAACAAATATCTTTTAGTAAATCAATTTTTACATGGGGTTATATAAGTCATATATTCGACTATAAATATTCATTGTAAAGATAAAAATATTTACTACATTATGGTATTTGTTTTATAATTTTTATACATCAAATAAATTAAATTATTTATGACACAATAATGATGTAGTATTTAGCTCATTAATAAATGATTTAAATAAATAAGATTATTAATATTAAAACTATATCCAAAACTTGTCCAACTCTTATTGGATAATTTTATTTCGACCATGATTCATATTATCTTAGACTTTAATTAGTTTTTGACTTTTAGAAACCGAATATAACTATATAATAAAATAATATTTTCACACTTTCCTAAAGAGCCCCTCCTCCCCCTTAAAAAAGGACACCACTTATAACCCATTCCTTGCATCTCTCAAGCCTCTTGGCTCGTCTAAAACCTGCCCAAATAATCTCTCAAGATCCCTATCTTACACCTAGAATCCTTACCTTAGGCAGAAGTCACTTAAAAAAGTCCATTTTGTTCAAAAAAAAGTATGTTACCCAAATTAAAGGAAGAACAAGGAACATACGAGCGAGTCAAGTCAGACACATGGTAAGGGGTTTTTTATCTCACTTTTAATTTTGTGAGATTTCCATTGTTCAACACTTATTTATTTCATGTGGTGTATTGTGTACTTCCATTTGATATATATTATCATGATTCTTATTATATTCATGATATTATGTGATTCATTTGGTGGTTATTGACTATTTTTCATACGACTTGATTGATTACAACGAGATAAGGGTTATTTCCTCGATCTCATTATTATCCGAGATTGTTCATGTGTAAGTATTTTTTGGGACATACTTATCATAGATACCTATATTTTATAAAAATGATTTCAAAATGAATCTTTTAAGGTTTTATGGGAGGGTCTATTTAACTAGATCATCATTTTAAATGTTTTTAGGATTTATCTTTCTAAACCCTTTTAATTAATGTCCATGTTTTAAAAATGATTTTAAGGATTAATTGATATGGACAGGAAGGTTTTGAAATGATAATTCTTTTAAAAAGTATCAAAGTGGTATGGGACACTTTGATTTAAAAATCCCATTTAAATGACTACCTTTATAAATTGTGATAATTTTAAATGATTTCATGAAAATGGGGTATTTCTCTCAAAGAATTTTACTGACCACTTTCATTTATGTCAACATCCTTTAATAGATTTTAAACTTGTTTGAAGTTGATTTATTTTGATACAAATCTTCCATATTGTATTCAATGTTTTGTTATATGTTTGACTATAGATGTGTTATTTTTATACCATTCATGGTTTATGGATAAATTTATGACATTTCGTATGCTATTTTTAATAAAAATGTTTATGTTTTAGTTAAACCTTTTCTTGTGAAAAATGTATTGGACTAGTATGTTCTGGGTTGGGGCACTAGTGTAGAAAACGTTTATCATGGCGGAATTTTTTACGTCGGTTATATATAACCGATGTGAAAAATCGTGATATTGGATTTATCACGTTAGTTATTTTATAACCGATGTGATAAATAGAATCACGAAGGTTTATCACATCAGTTATTTTATAACCAATGTGATAAACTTCTAAGCCTTGATTTATCATGTCGGTTATATTATAACCTACGTGATAAACTTAAAAAAAGAGGTTTATCACGTCGGTTATAAAATAACCGACGTGATAAACCGAGGCTCGGGGGGTTTATGACGTCAGTTATTATATAACCGATGTGATAAACGTAAAAAAAAAGAGGTTTACCACATTGGTTATAAAATAACTGATGTGATAAACCGAGGCTCAGGTATTTATCACGTCAGTTATTTTATAAGTGACGTGATAAACCTAAAAAAAATGAGTTATCAGGTTGGTTATTTTATAACCGATGTGATAAACTTAAAAAAATCTGTTTATCACATCGGTTATAAAATAACCGATGTGATAAACCGAGTGCCAATGGTTTATCATGTTAGTTATAAAATAACCGACTTGATAAACTGAGTGTCGATGATTTATCACGTTGGTTATAAAATAACCGACGTGATAAAACATTTAAATGATTTATTGGGACCCGTATGCCTATCTATTTTCTTTGATATGCGGCTTGCGGCTCGTCTCTCTCATGCGGAAAACCTAGAAACCCACCTAGAACTCGTTCCCTCAATGTCGTTTTTTCTAGATCCTTAATCATCTTTATTATTAGAAAATCTCTCAAATCGACTCGCAATCCCTAAGTAAGACTTTCAACCCACCCCAATTTCATTTCTTATTTTTTGAGGATGCCCTAAATTCATTTTTTTTATTTCGTTTACTTTGATTCTAATGTTCAAGTTTATAATCTAGTTTCTCACTTATTTATGTATGCTTTCAATGCATCTTGAAAGTTAATATGATGATACAATCAAATTGATTTTTTTTTCAAATGAACAAGGGTTGTCTATTAGGAAAATTGTGGTGAATAAATTATAGATTTTACATCATTTTTTCATTATGGGTTGATCCATTGAGGGTTTTGTATCATCATTTTGTCATTATGGGTTTAGCCAACAAGGGTTTTGTATAATTCCGTGTTTACGGTTTTTCTTTTTTGCCTTCTTAATTGGTTTTCTTGTTATTACAAGTAATAACTTTTACACATGTTTGATTTCATTTTTTTATATTTCAAAATTGTTTTGCATCCAAATTATGATATTTTTCATATAAATATAAAATTTTCTTTTCTTTACACGATGTCTAATTTTGATATTTTTTATAGGTAATAATGATTTGAAGTTGGATTAAGACACGTCAAATGAATGATGAATATGAGGTAGGTGTTGATGCTTTTTTGGAATTTGCTAAACGAAATGTTCCAAGAAATGACATTTTTTTCTATCCATGCCTGAAATGTTTGAATATGAAGAAGTTAAAATGTAGAGATATCAAAGATCATCTGATTTTTCATGGTTTTAATCCAAGTTATAGCCCTTGGATATGGCATAGTGAAATTGGACAGAATGTCAGATCTATTGATGATGATGGTTTTCAAGATGATAACTCAAATGGAATTAAAGAAATGATTCGTGATATTGTAGCAGAAAAAATTGAGATAGAACCGACAGTTGCACGTCTATATGGTGATGTTGAAAAACCATTGTATCCTGGTTGTATAGATTTTATAGTTTTGTCAGCAGTTTTAGGATTGATTATCCTGAATGTGAAACATGGACGGAGTGACAAAAGTTTTATGGAGCTGCTACAATTGTTGAAAAACATTCTTCCAAAAGACAACAATCTTCCAAAATCACATTATAAGGGAAAAAAATATTATGCCCAATGGGAATGGGATAAAAGAAAATACATGCATATCTGAATGACTGTATAATATATAGGAAGGAATACGAATTTCTGTCAGAGTGTCCTAAATGTGGGAAATCACGGTATAAGTTTCAAGAAAACGCGCAGGCTGATGTAGAGATTACAAAGATCCCTGCCAAAGTATTTTGGTATCTTCCTATAATTCCTCATTTGAAACGTTTATTTGCTAACTCACATGATGCAAAAATAATAAGATGGCATGCTGATGAGCGGATATGTGATGGAAAAATTCATCATCTAGGTGATTGTCCACAATGGAAGAAAATTGATGAGATGTATCCGACATTCAGAAAAGAAATTAGAAATCTCAGACTTGGATTGTGCACAGATGGAATGAATCCATATCGAAGTCTCAGTAGCACACATAGTTCATGGCCAATTTTATTGGTAATTTACAACCTCTCTCCTAAAGTTTGTATGAAACGCAAATATTTCATGTTGAGTATAATTATCTCTGGTCCAAAGCAACCTGGAAAGGATATTGATGTTTTATTGTCTCCACTGATTGATGATTTGAAACTTTTATTGGAGGATGGTGTGAGAGTGTATGATTCTTATAAAATGAATTATTTTCAACAGCATGCAATGCTTATGTTCACTATAAATGACTTCCCAGCATATGGAAATTTGTCTGGATACAGTGTTAAGGGGCATAGAGCATGTCCAATTTGTGAACAACGGACTTCATATTGTCAATTGCATCATAGGAGAAAAATAGTCTACATGGGTCATAGAAAGTTTTTACCTATGGATCACTCATATAGAATACTAAAAAAGTCATAAAATGGGTCACAAGAATTATATATTGCTCCTAAACCTTTATCCCCTGATGAGTATTTTGAGAGGGTGCAAAACCTTGATGTGACATTGGGAAAGACACATAAATCTGGTAATGATCGAAATGTTCGAAAGAAAAGGTCAATATTTTTTGAGCTACCATATTGGAGATATCATGAAGTGAAGCATAATATTGATGTCATGCACGTGGAGAAGAATATCTATGACAGTTTGATTGGAACATTGTTAAATGTTAAAGGAAAGACTAAAGATGGATTGAATGTAAGATTAGACTTACTGTCAACGGGAATACGTTTGGATTTAGCTCCAACTTCTGATGGAAGACAAAAATTTCTTCCTCCATCTTGTCATACATTATCCAAGAGGGGGAAATTAGCTTTTGTCAGTGTCTTCATGATATAAAAGTGACTCAAGTTTATTCTTCAAATGTAAAAAACTTTGTCTCTCTGAAGGATTTGAAGTTGATAGGTATGAAATCTCATGATTGTCACGTCATGATGCAACAACTTCTTCTGGTTGCATTGCATGGAATATTTCCCATCCATGTCAGAAATACTACAATGAAGGTGTGTTATTTTTTCAATTCAATTTTTAATAAGGTGATTGATGTGAATGCTTTGAACATTTTGGAAATGGATGTAATATCTATACTTTTTCAATTGGAAATGTATTTCCCTCCATCTTTTTTTGATATAATAGTGCATTTAATGGTTCATCTAGTTCAAGAAATAAGTATTTATGGACCTGTATATATTCGTTGGATGTATCCTTTTGAAAGGTATATGAAAATATTGAAGGTGTATGTTAAAAATCCTTATCGAACTAAAGCCTCCATTATTGAAAATTATATTTCTGAGTAGGTTGTGGATTTTTGTACGAGATACTTGTCTGCATTGGAGCACATAGGTTTGCCTATATCTCATCATCAATGAGTTAATACTGCGGGAAAGGGGATTCGTGGCTTGAAAGTCAAATCGTTGTTAGCTGAACAGATGAAGAAGGTACATTTATACATCTTGAATAACATAGATGATTTTCAACCATATATCACATTGCATATTAATGAGTTGAAACAATGTCATCCAAAAAATAATGAAATATGGATTTTGAATAAGCGCAACAAAACATTTTTGACATGGTTTAAAAAGACCCTACATGGTAGATCAGATATCTCAGAAACATTAAGATGGTTAGTGGGTGGTCCAAGTTTAAATTCGATAACATGGTCTGGGTATGACATTAATAGCTATACATTTCATACGAAATCTCAGGACAACAGAAGTGCAGTTCAGAATAACGGGGTATTGGTGTTTGTAGAAGGAATGAATTTTTCAACTTCTAAAGACAGAAGTCCAATTTAGGCATCAAGTGCATATTATGGAGTCATTGAAGAAATATGGGAGGTTGATTACTTTAAAATTAAAGTTCCTGTTTTTTACTGCAAATGGGTTTTCGGTAACAACATTGTGAGAAACGATGAATTTGGAATGAAAATTGTTAATCAGAATATATTGGAAGACACAGCAGATTATTTTATACATGAAACACATGAAAAATAGATTTTCTATGTTGTTGATCAATCAGATATGTAGTGGTCTATTGTTTTACAAGGAAAAAACAATATGTTGGTGAGGATTAACTTGATTTAGATGCTGATTTATGTGATATCCCTACTTCCATGGAAAGATTAGAAGAAAATAATTATGAGCATGTTGTATAAATGGTTTGTGCCATAAGGAATGATCATGATGAAGGAATTTGGGAAAACAATCCATTTATACATTCCTAATATTATAGGTACATATGTTGACTATGTTTACCATGTTTACCATGTTTACCATGTTTACCATGTTTACCATGTTTACCATGTTTACCATGTTTACCATGTTTACCATGTTTACCATGTTTACCATTTTTACCATGTTTACCATGTTTACCATGTTTACCATGATTACCATGTTTACCATCGTTTGTGCCATAAAGAATGATCATTACGAAGGAATTTGGGAAAAAATTCCATTTGTACATTCCTAATATTAAAGGTAACGTATGTTTACCATGTTTACCATGTTTACCATGTTTACCATGTTTACCATGTTTACCTTGTTTACCTTGTTTACCATTTTTACTATGTTTACCATAGTTTGTGCCATAAGGAATGATCATGACGAAGGAATTTGGGAAAACAATCCATTTGTACATTCCTAATATTACAGGTAATGCATTTTTACCATGTTTACCATGTTTACCATAGTTTACCATAGTTTACCATGTTTAACATGTTTACCATATTTTACCATTTTTTACCATATTTTATCATAGTTTATCATGTTTTCATTTATGTAAGTTATATATTTATTGATTTTGTTGAAATGCCAATTACACTACCATGTTTACCATGTTTAGCATATTTTCCATTTTTTATCATGATAAACCATATTTACCATGTTTTCCATTATGATAGTTGAATTTGTTTATTTTTGAATTATTTTTTCCTTTTTTGATTTCAAGGACAATGACAGATCAATCAGTTGATCAACCACATGATTATAAAGGTGAGCAACATGATGATTCTCCTGGGGAGGAACATTTACATGCTACTGTTGATGTTCCCCAATCGTCTTCTTGTGCTCCCATAACAACTAAGAGTTAAAGATTTGGTAAACGTGGAAGCACATGTTTACCAAAATTATCAGTTACCCATGCCCAGGACCAGAGGATAGTAGTTGATTTTGATGAAAATTATATTCCAAGCGGTCCAAATGAAAAAGATTTTAAGAGTTTTGTATCAACTCAAGGAAAAATCAAAGTTAGAATTTTGTACAATGATTGGAAAAGTGTGGATGAAACGATAAAAGCTCAGTTGTGAGAGACTATTTTTGTAAGATCTTTTTCTACTGTTTGACTTATCTTTAAAAAAATATAGTATAATATAAACACTCTCTTCTTTATCATATGACATGTGATATTCCTAACACTGGAGGAATCAATAAGAAATGTTTATCGATGGCGGCTAGAAGATGGAGGGATTTCATATCGACCCTCACATCTGATTTAATTTATGGTCAAAGAAATCATGACAATCTATGTCCTATATATCTATTCATAGATGAAGACACATGGAGAAAATTTGTTCAAAGTAGGAGACAAGAATCATTTTTGGTAAGTGCAATGTAACCTTTTATAAGTTTTCTTATATAACTGAACTTATTAATAATTTGTTAATGATTTCTTATTTTCAATTTATCGCAAAGAAGGAAATATCATCAGGAGATCCAAGGTAAAAATGTATACCCTCATAGCTTATCTCAGGGAGGGTATACATTATTAGATGAACAAACGATGGCAGAAAAATTATCAAAACTTATAGTTGAGTCTTCAAGCTCAGGAGAGGTTGTTCTTCCATCCCCTCCATCTAGACATGAAAAATGGAAGAGGGCTTGTATGGGAAAAAAGGGGAAATATCTTTCAGATGAATCAAGGATCGTAGCTGAGAGGATTGTAAGATATTTATTTTATTTTTTTAAATTGTTGTCTATGAATTATATACTTTGAACCAATAATTTTTTTTAATTTATTAATATAGGATTATCTATAGGAGCGGAGCACACAGGGGGCATTTACAGCTGCTGGGAGGCATGATATTTTATCTGAATCATTGGGAAAGCCCGAACACCCTGGTCGTGTATGAGGATACCCAATGGGTGTATCGGTAAGAAAAGTGTTGCCACATTCTTCAACGTCTTCTATTGAGGGTGTGTATAAAAAAATAGATTCTTTGGAGGTTGAAGTTCAAAATATTAATGCGACAATGGAGGAAAAGATCAGAGTATCAGTACAGTCTATGTTTGCAGACATGCAAATACAATTTCAGACTGCAGCTCCCACTCCTCCAGCTCTCCCTAGAGACCCCATTTTTTATCCTCCACCTCCAGAAGTAGATCCCACTCCCCCACCTCCGGAAGTAGCTCCTACTCCTCCACCTTAGCCTGAGGCCTCCATTGCTCCACCTCAACCTGCGTACCCCATTTTTTATCCTACTTTTTCACCACAGCTTCCTACTTATTGTGAGTTGTATATTGATGATCCTCACCATCATATAGTGGCATATGGTCTGGTATATTGTATAGGATATATGGTTCATCATCAGCAGTTAGAGGTAGAGCAGCATAGGGTCACTGTACAGGATATTATAGATATATCAGCTCGAGTTCTAGTACCTACAGATAAGGTGAAGACAATAGGACATAGTATCAGCAACTATTTAGTTTGGCCATCCAGACTTCTACGAGTCATTACCGTAGAGGTATGTGTGTTATATCTTATATTTTATTTATTAATAAATTTGTTTTATCATTTTAAAGCTAATATATTTATCAATTTATTTACAGAAATACTTTAAAGGTAAATAAATACTTTATAGACAACAACAAAGATAAATGGCTATGACATCAGATATAGATTCTAGTAGTCTTGAAATATTGTCAAGATATTCAAATTTATTAGCGGAATATTATTCATTTCTATTGGAAGGTCATGTTTTTGGACGTGCAATAAATGTGGGAATTTTGAAAAATGATATCATGGATCTTGTTATTGGAGACAAGTTGGGCATCAATGTGGTGCAGATTTTTTCCATGTAAGTCTTAACACAATTTTGTCCTTGTGTTAAATTTCTAAAAAAAAGTACTTATTTCAATTTTGTATTGGGTATCTTTATAACATGTGTGAGAGGAATGACCAAACAGTTGTATATAGGTTCATGGACCCACATTTACTTTCCCCTGATGCACATTCATTGGATGAGGATGAAAGATCAATTTATGTTGCTGAAATATTTCAACAAAATATTATCACACAATGTTGGATGATTCCTTATTGTGGGAGGTATGAAACATATATCTGATAGTGTTTTATCTCTTTTAACAAAAAAACTAATAACCTAAACTTTTCCTTTATATCAGTGATCATTGGATGTTGGGTGTTTTTTGTCCACTGGAGAAAACACTATATTGGATATGATCTATCCATAGTGATGCGCGGAAATGTTTTAAGAATTCGTTGGAGAAGTATGTTTCAATTTTCTAATAGTTTTTTTTATTATAATGAATTTTAAATTTATCTCATTCATATTATTTTCTAATAGGGGATGGAACAACATTCGAAAAACCAAAAACAAAAAGGGGTGCCAAGATCAAATATGTACAAGTGAAGGTAAATATCCATTTATAATTTGTAGTTTTGGATGTATTACATAAAAAGTTATATTTAATTAACACTCATTTAAATAGAAATTTCATGAACAACAAGGCGTCATTGAATGCGGATATTATATGTCAATATTTATGTATGAAATAATTACAACAGAAAAACTTTTTAAGTTTGACCAGGTTAGATTTTCTTATGAACATTGCCATAATATTTCAGTTGACTTATTCATCTTACATGTTAACTATTTTACTTTAACTTTCTAGCTATTTGATGAACCTAATATGTATAGTGCTCAATAGTTCAAACAATTACAAGTGGAATGGTCAAATTATTTTATAGGTTTGATTGGATTTTAGTTTGTTTGTAATGTAAAATGTAATTTTGAAAATTTTAATTGTAATTGTGTATTTGGTGATTTTTTTGGTTGGATTTAAGTTATTTTTGGTTAACATTGTAGGTTTCAAATGTTATCAATGTAAATGAATAATTTTTCTTTGGTTATTGTTTTGGTCTACTTCTGTTTTACAAGTACAAATTCATGGTTTGGTTTCTAGTTGTTTTTGGGGAGAGCAGAGGACTGATTTCTATTTTTAAAAAAAAAATTGGTTTTCCATGTCGGTTACATTATAACTGATGTGATAAAGGATTGGGGGAGGGTTTATCATGTCGGTTATTCAAATAAACGATGTGATAAACCCCCGTGGAATGGGTTTTCACGTCCATTATTTAATAACCGAGGTGATAAAGGTTTGGGAAATGGTTTACCACATCAGTTATTAAATAACTGATGTGATAAACCCCTAGGAAATGGTTTACCACATCGGTTATTAAATAACTAACATGTTAAACCATTTACCAGGTGTTTATCACACCAATTATTAAATAACTGACGTGATAAACACCCCTCACTGGTTTATCATGTCATTTTTTAAATAACTGATGTGATAAACACCCCCCACACTAGTTTATCATGTCTGTTATTTAATAACCATCGTGGTAAACCCTCCCCCACTGGTTTTCACGTCGGTTACAAAATAACCGATGTGATAAATGACTGGGAAGGGTTTATGATGTCGATTATTTGAATAACCGATGTGATAACCCCTGGGAAATGGTTTATCACGTTGGTTATTTAATAACCAACGTGGTAAACACTCTGCCACTGGTTTTTCACGTCGGTTATTCAATAACCGACATGGAAAACACCTTGATGTTATGTTTTTTATGTCAGTTTTTAAATAACCAACGTAAAAAACTATATTTATAACATCGTCCATATTAACGTTGGCTAAAAACTGATGTAAAAAATGAAAAATAACCGACGTAAAAAATGGTTTTTGCACTAGTGGGGACCAGTAAAAGTAAGTCCTTTGGGTTGGGGTCCTGTTACAACAGACCCTCCGGGATGGAGTCCAGTTACAAAGGCTCTCCGGGATGGAGTCTGGTTACAGAGGCTCTCCGGGTTGGAGTCCGGTTACAGAGGCTCTCCAGGTTTGGGTCTGGTTACAGTTAGCCCATAGGTCCTAGCATGGGGCCTTGACACAGAAATTAAATTTTGGTACTATATATTCCCTCATTATCAAATTAGTTATTACATGTGATTATTTGACTAGTAGAATATTAATGTTCATGTATATATGGTAATGTTTGATTTATTTTTTTCCATATTATGTTAAATTTTATGTTTAAAAGACTGTTGTTTTATTACACATCTTGCCTTAAAAGTTTATAGATTCCACTAAATTATTTACCCTTACTGAGAATCTATGCTCAACCCTTTCTTAAGTTTTATTTTCCCAAGATATGAAGAAGTTAGTTATGAGTGACTTTTAGGCATAATCTAGAAGGTTTGAACGTTTCTAATGGAATAAATTACTATTGTTTTTCTTTTCAAGTTATAATGTTGAACTTCATGTATGTAATCTATTTTCCAAGACTGCTAAACTGATCAGTCCTCCAGGACTTGATTCCTTGTAATCAAGACAATGTTATGTAATAATGCACCAACTCTAGGTAACTGGGGTTAGGGAATTACAGTTGGTATTATAGGAAGTTTAGGAATAACCATGGAAACTAGATTTAGATAAACTCTGATTAAAGCACATTACCCTAAGATAGACTTTGAGGATTAGTATAGAATAAATTTTTAGAATTTTGGTAATGTAGAGATTTTGTGAGTTTTCCAAACAAATACATCCCTATCTGGATACGAGCAGGTAGAGGTGGCTCTGGCACAGATGTACCTAGGGTTAAAACCTAAAAACATTGCTTTGAGCTGGACTCAAATGGGAACTGGTGCATGACAACGGGCCTTGTTGCACTCTTGGTTACGACACTCCTGGGGGATATGCTTAGGATAATTCTCATTTTCTTTACAAATCATTATAAATTATTTACGAGTATATACCTCCTCAAAGAAAATATTTTTAGGATTATGAATTATATCCATAAACTGTTCAATTTATGTTTGGTATTTTACAAGTTTAGAATTATTCATTGCAATTCATAAACTGACCTAGTATATGCCATTGTATAGAAATGGCACCCAGTAGAAGGAATGTGAACTCCAACAATACATATGATCCAAAGAGTAAGAACGATCATTTATTTCACAGTTTTAATCCAACATTTAGAAGGGAAATAGTCTCCCATTTATTCTCAACATATGAAGAAATAGTATTAGGTGTTAATAAGATCAGTAAAGAATTATTTGAGTCCTATGACTTTGAAGGGAAGAAAGATATGAAAAGGATGGAAGAGAGAAAGATAGATAAAGGGAAGAGGGAAAAGAAGGATTTTCCCTTATGTGATAACTGTGGAAATAATCACCTTGGTAAATTCTTGAAGGGAATGAGAGTTTGTTATAAGTGTGGAGAAAAGGGAAACCAAGTATGTGATTGCGAGGGCAAGAAAAAAGTTTCAAATATACAATTCTTCATCTGCAAGGAGTTGGGACACTATGCAAATCAATGCCCAAATCATCAGAGTATACCCCAAATGATGCAATTGGATAGTAATAAAGTTATGATACTACCGAAGATGAATAGGAATGATTAGATTTCTTACGTTTTTATTAAATTATTGTTTCATTTTAGTATTGTATTAATGATGTACATGTTATTAGAATTATAGAGTATATAAGGATTTTACTGTAGTACTATTTAATTAAGGACTTGAGATTATGTGGAACCAAGAAAAGTGACCCAATAGCAGGTTAAATTTTTGGAAAATATATGGTTGAGAGAATGATAAACCATAATATGGTTCTGATACTGAGGTAGTGATTTTTGAATAATACATGATTGATTTGGATAAATTATATTGGATATTCTTGACTACCTTGAAACTAATTAATTATTTGTATATTCCATCATTGTTGGAGTTTCCAACATTTTTGGATAGAAGGAGTATGTCCTGTATTCTATAAGGAATAAAGGAGCATGAATGTAATCAATAAGGTTTTATAGTAATTTAGGATGTTGCAGTGTTTTAAAAGAATACAAGATGAAGGTGTTAACATGTTATTACGTGGTAAAAAGGATCTTTATTGTTTTTACCTTATAAATTTTGGACTCTGATTTTGGATAGAAGTATTTTGGATAAGTCTAGTTTTATATTATTTATGGATTTCCATAAAAAGGACAACCTGGAGGTCAGACAACAACCTGTCCCGTCCGGCAAGGCTGCGAGACTTGAACCCACAACTGAAGGGCGACAAAGGTGTATCACCTACCACTGGCCCACGTGATGTCCTGGATTGAATAATGAGTTTTTTTAAAAGGTATGGTAGATGAATTATAAATTCATTTTTTTGGAACCCTATATGAATGGGATAAATTGAATATTTTTTATGTTCTATTATATTTTAGATTGAAAGATGAGTTTCTGGTAGAAATTCGTTAAAGGATGGAACTCTAATTGTCAAGTATATATTTTTTTCTTCACTTATTCTATGAATAATTAATTCTTAAACTGTAGGTAAGGGATCTTAAAACTAAAAATGTTTTGTCCTAATACCTTATGTTTTGTTGAACCGATGATATTTTAAATCATCATAGATTGATGGCTTTGATGCCCTAAATTCTACAAATTTTTGTGGCTAATGACCACAATCACTCCCTATAAATATTTACATTTTTCCACAAATTATGTGTCTTTAATTTCCCCCAATGTTCTCCTAATCAAAATCATAATTTTGTGGTGACTTTGTCATTCCCATTTTCCTCTTATTAAGACTAAATTTTATTAACCCAATTTCCGATGTGAGTTTTCCCACAAAGTTATTTTCTATTTTCAACCTTTTATTTTTGAAGAACAATTTTAAATTGTTAGGATGCAATTTATTGAATTAGGGAAGAATGTAACACCCCACTATTTCATAGTATGTTATTTCTTCAAAGTAATTCAATAACTTGCACTACACGAACACTGAGTACAAGCGCACCACGACTTACCAAACTAGTCGTTCAAAAGATGTTATAAATAATATTAACTAAATTTTGACCTTTATATAATCATTATAATTTTAGAATCCATATTATGAGTTTCTTAGACATAATAAAAAAACAAATTCATTTTTTTCAGATAAAAGAAGTATTTTTTTTAAATGCAATTTTACCGTCTTTTAATGTCAAACCCTTTTTAAGTCCAATATTTGAAACTTTTATATATTAAATTTGAAAAAATAAACTTCTACTTTAGAATCAGGACATAAGAATTTAATTTCAATAAATTTTTGGTGTTTTTTTATACCTTTCATATTTGGTTGAATAGTGAAAAATACTATATTTTAACTGAAAAAAACTTTTTTAATCAAAATAATTTGTAGTGTTAAATTATAAATTTTAATGGTTTGAAAGTATAAATAGATCATATTGTTACCATTTAATCCAATTTTATTTATTGGAAATAATTTCACTTTGAAATTGAACATAAACAAGTATCAATCTTTTGTTAATTATTATTTCTTAAAAACATACTTTTTCGTTTTGACAACAGAAATTTTTTTTAAATTAATAAATGAAACTTCTATGTTTTGAATTTGGTAAAATAGTCTTAATTTTTTAATTCATAATAACAAAATTATCATAGGGTGAATTTTGGGTATTTTTCGAAAAACTTTCAATTTTTGATGAATAGTGAAAAACACTGAGTTATTGGTTTAAACCGACTTTTTAGTTAAATAATTATTTATTTTATTTAAATTTATTTTAGGTCAAAATAGATACATAATACCTATATAAGTTGAATATAATTAATTGGAGTCATTTTATAATAAGTTTAGATATATAAAGATTTTATTGAACTTTTTACCATCTTTTACCCACCTCCTAGGAGCATTTGCAAATTTGCATAAAACTCAATTTTTCCTCTTATGTGAGTTGAATTTCAAAAATCTGAGACATACGGTTAACCTCAGTAAGTAAAATATGGTTCAATAAGA
This sequence comes from Viscum album, assembly GCA_963277665.1. Classification (NCBI taxonomy): domain Eukaryota; kingdom Viridiplantae; phylum Streptophyta; class Magnoliopsida; order Santalales; family Viscaceae; genus Viscum; species Viscum album. Next base: position 1,659,762,643 of record OY728163.1, read on the forward strand.
TGAAAATAATTTTTGGTGAATAGTAACTTTTGACTTTTATTTACCGCAATTAAAGGTAAATATGGTAATTCAAGGTAAAAAGAATATTATAATAATACAAAATTACCTTAACACTTGTCCAAACCTTATTGGATGAGTCATGGATGACCATGGGAATCCTTGGGTCGATTTTGGGAACCTATAGAGCCACTTACGAATGATAATGACACTTTATTTTAATTAACTTAATGTAAAGACAAGAATGACATAAACAAATATCTTTTAGTAAATCAATTTTTACATGGGGTTGTATAAGTCATATATTTGACTATAAATATTCATTGGAAATATAAATATATTTCCTACATTATGGTATTTGTTTTATAATTTTTAGACATCGAATAAATTAAATTATTTAGGAAACAATAATGATGTAGTATTTACCTCATTAATAAATGATTTAAATAAATAAGATTATTAATATTAAAACTATATCCAAAACCTATCAAATTATTGTTGGATGATTTTATTTCGACTATGGGTCATCTTATCTTCGACTTTAATAAGTTTTGGACCTTTAGAAACTGAATATCATTGTATAATAAAATAACAGTTTCACACTTTCTTAAAGAGCCCCTCCTCCCCCTTATAAAAGGCACCACTTCTAACCCATTCCACACACCTCTCAAGCCCCTTGGCTCGTCCAAACCCTGCCCAAATAAGCTCTCAAGATCCTTATCTTACACTTATAAGCCTTACCTTAAGCATAAGTCACTTCAAAAAGTTTTTCTAGTTCAAACCAAAAGAAGTTACCCAAATTAAAGGAAGAACAAGGAACATATGAGCGAGTCAAGTCGGACACGTGGTAAGGGGTTTCTTATCTCACATTTAATTCCATGATATTTCCATTGTTCACCACTTATTTATTGCATGTGGTGTATTTTGTTCTGCCATTTGATATATATTAGCATGATTCTATTTATATTCATGATATTCTGTGATTCATTTGGTGGTTATTGACTATTGTTCATATGACTCGATTGATTACAACTAGGTAAGGGTTATTTCCTCAATCTCATTATTATCTGAGATTATTCATGTGTAAGTATTTTTTGGGACATACTTATCATAGATACCCATAATTTATAAAAATTATTTCAAAATTAATCTTTTAAGGTGGTATGGGAGCGTCTATTTAACTAGATCATCATTTTAAATGTTTTAAATATTTATCTTTCTAAACCCTTTTAAATAATGTCCATGTTTTCAAAATGATTTTAAGGATTTAATTATATGGAAATGAATGTTTTGAAATGATAATTATTTTAAAATGTTTATAAGTGGTATGGGACACTTTGATTCAAAAATCCCATTTAAATTACTACCTTTATAAATTGTGAGAATTTTAAGCGATTTCATGAAAATGGGATATTTCTCTCAAAGAATTTTACTGGTCATTTTCATCTATGTCAAAATATTTTAATGGATTTTAAACTTATTTCAAGTTGATTTATTATGATACAAATCTTTTATATTGTATTGAATTTTTTGTGATATGTTTGATTGTGGATGTGTTATTTTTATACCATTCATGGTTTATGGATAAATTATTGACATTTCATATGCTAGTTTTAATATGAATGTTTATGTTATATTTCAACCTTTTATTATGATGAATGTTTTGGACTAGTATGTTCCAGGTTGGGTATTGGTAAAAGTAAGCCCTCCGGGTTGGGGTTTGGTTACATCAGACCCTTCTGGTTGGAGTCTAGTTACAGAGACTCTCCGAGATGGAGTCTGGTTACAGAGGCTCTCTGGGTTGGAGTCCGGTTACATAGGATCTTTGGGATAGAGTCCGGTTAGAGAGGCTCTCTAGGTTTGGGTCCGGTTATAGTTAGCCCATAGGTCCTGGCACGAGGCCTTGACACAGAAATTAAAGTTTGCTACTATACATTTCCTCATTATGAAATTAGTTATTACATGTGATTATTCAACTTGTAGAATATCCATGTGCATGTTTATATGGTAATGTATGATTTATTTTTGCCATATTATTTCCATGTTTATGTTTAAAAGACTGTTGTTTTATGATACATATTTCCTTAAAAGTTTATAGGTTCTACTAAATTATTTACCCTTACTGAGCATCTGAGCTCACCCCTTTCTTATGTTTTATTTTCCCAGGATTTGAAGGAGTTAGTTATGAGTGAATTGCAGGCATAATCTAAAAGGAATGGATGCTTCTGATGGAATAAATTACTGTTTTTTTTCTTTTCAAGTTGTAATTTTGAACTTCATATATGTAATATATTTTACAAGACTTCTAAACTGATCGGTCCTTCAAAACTTGATTCCTTGTAATCATTCCAATGTTATTTAATAATGCACGAACTCTAGGTAACAGGGGTCTGGGCATTACATCTTATGTTGATCAGTGGAGACGACCTCTGAATTTCGAGGTCAAGGATCAGGTTTTTCTGCATGTCACATCGAGGTTAGAAAATAGGAGGATTAGGAGACAGGGTAAGCTTGTGCTGAGGTACATCAAGCTGTTTGAGGTGTTAGAGAGAGTTGGGACAGTTGGTTATCGGTTGTAGTTACCCGAAAGATACTGGGCTATGCACGATGTTTTTAACATTTCTCATCCCTGACGTTACTTTTCAGACCCGTCTCATGTCTTTCAACCTGAGGAGTTTGAGCTCGAAGTGTATGTATCGTTTGAGGAGAATCCTATCTGGATTGTTGATCAGAGTATAAAGGTTCTCTGTGGCCGGTCTATTCATCTGATATGATTTCTATGGAAGCACGGGCGGTTAAAGGAAGAGACTTGGGAGAGGGAGGCCAAAGTACGAGCACAGTGGCTGGAACTGTTTGAGGTTTCTTCTTCTACACCGCACTATGGAAATTCGGGGATGAATTTATTTAAGGGGGGAATTTTGTAAGAACATGGACCTTCCTTTCAGGTATGTTTTCCTTTTCTGGTCATTTTTGAAAAACTAGAAAATTATGGAAATTTTCAAAGTACACGTCGTGTACTTTATGAGTACACACCATGTACTCAGTTACCGCAGGTAGCTAGGTGTTGGCCATGTAGCGGCCATGCACATGGTTGTGTGGGGTATCCTAGAAGCCACCTAAAGCAGAGTATAGAAATGGAAATTATATTCTGTTTACTTTCTTTTTCTTCATTAAACACACTGGGGTTGCGTCTAATTTCCATAACACTCACCTTCTAGGTATTGATCGACCGAGAGCACTGTACGGCTACGGATCTTGACGAACCCCCGAGCGAGCGTCCATCCTATGAATCGAACACCGTTGGTTGCATTGGAATTGCATCAGTGAGTTATATTTTCTCATAGAGCCCCATGTTCTGATTTCTCTTCTCTCGTGAGATACTGTGGGTTGAACGTTTTAGACATTTTTGTATATCTTTGGTGTTCTGAGGTAATTCAAGCCTCGAGGTTCACATATAGAGATCTCCCAATGCCGAGGTAGGTGGTTTGTGACTTTAAGTTGAAATTATTTGAGTATTATGTGCAATTTTGACCAATACCCTTGAACGGGGTATTGCGTGTTTACCGTTTTACCCTTGTCGATTGCCTTCTATGCTTGTATGTGTGTGTAGAGGTTAATTGGATATGAATAGGGTTGATTATTATCCTTTGGATGTGTTTCCCAAGCATGTTCTATTTACGACCGTTGGTCTGCTTAGCCTATTTGGCCTCCTTGCCATTTTTCCATGCCTAGTGTTGTAGGGTAGAGTGTTTGTATTCTGACATGCTTGAAATATTGTAGACTGATTAGCCAAGTAGTTCTTGAGGTTTACCTTGGCCGTTTTTACCTTTCTATGCTTGTTGACCTGCACAGGGCCGTGAGAACCTAGTGTGGTATACTATAAGGGGAATTGATCAAGTGAGCTTCCTCAGAGAGTCTTTGAGCACTTTAGACTATAAGGGGAAATGACTAAGTGAGCTTCCTCAGAGAGTCTTTGAACCACTTGGGGCGATACGGGGAATTGACCAAGTGAGCTTCCTCATAGAGTCTTTGAACCACTTGGGGCTCTAAGGGGGATTGATCGAGTGAGCTTCCTCAAATAGTCATTGACCTTGGGGCTATGAGGGGAATTGACCGTGTGATCTTCCTTAGAGAGTCCTTGACTTACCTTAGACTATAAGGGGAATTGACCATGTGATCTTCCTTAGAGAGTATTTTTTTACCTTTGAATATAAGGGTAATTGACTGAGAGTGCTTCCTCAGAGAGACCTTATATATTCATATAATTGAACCAGAGGGGATAGGTTGTGTGCACTTCCTAGAGGGTTACGTTGCTTGATTAGTTGCTTTTGATATGTGGAATTGTTTTTTACTACGTACTTTCTTGATTAATACTTCTGTACTTTTACCTGCTATATATTCACTGACTGTTAGGCACAGATATTTGGGTGGTTACCTATTGAGATTTAGTCTCACATCCTGTTTGGTTCATGCTTTTGGGTCCAAACAAATTATCTTGTTGTAGGTATAGACAATGGCAATCGTCCTTCTACTTCAGGTACTTGACTTGCTGTAGAGCTGGAGATCATGGGACCAAGCTTAGGCTTGTGATGCTGAGGATCTGTTTATTTGTTTCATTTGTACTTTGTTTTAGTATTGTTTTTATTCCATCATTGTGATTTTTTTGCTGCTTTCCTAAACACATGTACCATGCATCATTTTATATATGTTCTACAACTTATTCTATCAGTATTCCGCTGTTTATTTTTGTATGATATTATTACTACTTATGCTCTTGTATATATTTGTTTACTTCTGTTGTTTACTCTTCCAATGAGGTCATACTTTCCCCACTATCACACCCAAGGCCCTCACTGCTAGTCGACAGCCTCTGGCATTTGGGGAAATGTGCTTGAGGCCATGTGACCAATCGGGTACGGGGCGCCTTTGGGTATATTTCAAAACTGGGAAGTTATAACTTGGAATAGTATGGAAATGTTCCAACAAAAAACACTAGAAATTTTTCCTTTAAATGAGGTTAAAAAAGTAGGAAATACACTTTCACTTGAAATACACTATAATCAAATGATAGTTTATGTTTTACACTACATGGATGGATCTTTATACTACCTATAAGGAGAGTATCCACCTTCTTGATAAACATATTTGTAACAATAGTAAAGTATTATACCTGTTGAGACTATTATTGGATTCCACAATGTTACTTAGTTCTTCCATTGCCTTCTTCACTTGGTTACTTTTGCAACAACTAACAAGGAACACATCTTACTTCCCCCCAACAACAAACTGAAAGATGAACTTCTTCTTTTTATGTTAGTCATAATAATATGAATGTGTAGTAGAATGATGAACACATATTTCTTCCTAACTCAAATGATATTTAATTGAATAAATGTTTTACATTCATTATTTCTTATTCATTTCAAAATTGACTGCACTAAATCACCTTCTTCCAATATTACTAGAATTACATACTTACTTTGTGATTATTAAATCAATAAAGATCAACTCAACATAGCATCATCACAATTAATTTATCCTTTATCCAGAATGATGTATGAATATGACTATAAAGTGAAATTTTTTACTTCCTTAGTTAAAATATTAGCAATAGAGTATAGTATCAATTTTCGATTAGAGAAACTGGATATTTTTCAAACATTAATTACACTTCCATGAACTTATCAACTTATTCATATATTTTAATTATGCATGGAATTATCACCAAACCCCCATGTGAACATAATTATTCCATTTTATTATCAATGCATGTTTTTTCATGATTCATGGATGCATTATCATTCTTATTACCATGCATGAACATTTCATTATTCTTATTCTTCACTCTATTATCTTCATGGAAGTGAAACTATGCATAATTATCTTCTTCACGTAAATAAAAACTTTAGAACATATATCAAATATTTTTCAAAATATTTTATGTGATTTTATTCTATCAGGTTTATCTCTTGTGTATTCACGTATGCATGATCATTCATTAATACATACATGTGATGTGTTATATTATAAAGAAAATCCATTAAGAAAAGGTTTTATGTCAACACACACTCCCTTATTCACTCACATAGTGTGCCTCAATTTTTTTTAAAGAACATACACTCACATATGCATGGATTCATGTATATATTTCTTACTTCCTTCTCAGTGTATTTGGCCTTCTCAAAGCCTTCACCCAATATGTAACAGATCTCCTTTGTGAAAATAGATAGTGAAAACCAAGGTGGATTTGTAAAAACCTCACACTCTCTTTAGGCTTTGAGAAACATAATGTATATGAAGATGTCTCATGGTGACTTGGAACATTTTCGTAAACTTGGAAGATATTCATAAGGATATTATTCTCTTGAATGGATTCAAAAAGCTATTCAAGTGTTCTTTTCAAAAGTTTAATGCTTACAGAATCCTCTTCTTCATGAATCCATGATGGCTCACAGTTATTGGTACATCTTCGTGTATGTATAAGTTAGAGAGGCGCTATTTTTAAGAAAAATAGAATATGTCAAATGATATTGTGAATGGAAGAACCTTCAACGGGTTTGGTTCCTCTCCTTTTATAGGTGAGGATCACAACCTCATTTCATTCAAACACTGCCTCAAACCCCTTAAATAATGTCATTCTAATGGTCCATTATATGATCCAAGGATCTCAACATATCTAACATATTTCTAATGGTTATAAGCCACTTGTTTGAATGTTTCAAACCTAGAAAAAATGTATGATGAATATGATGGTGTTTTTTCATTGTGATCTAAGCTTCCCTTTTGGGGAAAGGAACCATCCAACCTGCCTCAATTCATCTATACAATGTTATCTTTTTTAGTAGTGGAACATCCTCAAATGAAAATTTTCATAAAAAGAGAATAATTAATGCATATTAAACATAAAACAAGATTGATCATACTCATTTTGATCACCAGGTGTGATTCTCAGTGCATAGTTTGATCACTGATAGTGGCAGATCATTGAAGGGGTGGAGTTAAATTGACCCCACATATAGAGGAAGGAGATGGCTCTATGGATGATTTATGGTCATTGGATCTCATCATAATGGATAGATGTGATATATTAATAAGTTTTTTTAAACATGGGAATAGTAACACATAAATCTGTCCCACATAAATTCCAACCTCTGTCGAGACCTTTATTTTTATCGGAGCATGTCAGCAGTCTCTTGAGCCAACATCTGGGTTGGAACCTAGATTACACTACACCTCACACCCACATGGGTTACGACACATGCAGTCTATGGTATTCCATATAAGATTATGGCCTAAACTATGCTCATCTTTTTTCATATGCTCCATAATCCTTACAAATGGGAAGCCTTGCACATGAGCTCACGTGCTCTTCCCAGGCACTAGGATTTCCCTCGGTTACCACCATAGATGGATGTCCTAGTTGATATCTTCCCATGTGGTTGACCCGTTGGTCCCCACAAATATGTTTGAGGATCTCCTTGGCTATATGGCTAATGGTTGGCCTAAATTTTTGAGTAAAACCAACAAAAAAGTTAGCTCTTATCACTTCCATGACATAATACTCACTTCCAAAGTTCCAAACCATCCTCACAATAATTTTTCATTAACTTCATTGATGTATTCATGAAAACTTATATTTTTATTAACTCCAAGTAATATCTTCATGGTTCTCATCCGATAATGATATATTGCATGAAATTATTCAATGGATCTCAGTCATCTTACTTTTTCATTATTGTAAACAAGGTTCACTGTCAAAACACTGAGTGACACATGTCTTCTAAACTTAAGACCATTTCAACAATTATAAAAGTTACTAGGATAATTTTTTAATAATACCATAAAATTTCATTTATTAAATCCATAACAATTATCTAGGAATCACCTTTGAAATTAAAAGTCTTCAACAGATGATTCTTGATATATCAATACTTGAGGACTTATCATGTGGTTGACCCCTTGGGTCCCACAAATATTTTTGAGGATCTCCTTGTATGGATGGTTAATGGTTGGCATAATTGTTTGAGTAAATCCAATAAAAAATTAGCTCATTTCACGTCCATACCATAATACTCACTACCAAATTGAAAAATCTTCCTCAACATAATTTTTCATTAACTTCATTTAAGTATTAAGTAAAATATATATTTTCATTGTATCTAAGTAATATCTTCATGGTTCTCATTAAATAATGATATTTTTCATGAAATTATTCAATGTTTATCACTCATATTCCTTTTTCAATATTTTAATTAAGGTTTCCTATCAAAATAATAAGTGATGCGTTTCTTATGAACTTAATACCAGTTCAATAGTCCTCGAGTTACTAGTGGGATTTTTCCTAAATGACAATTTCATTTACTGAATCCATAACAATTCTCCAAGAATCACCATTGTAACTAAAAGTCTTCAATGTATTTTTATTGAAATATCTAGACATTCATAATTTATCTAATCTCCATTAACTGTGGAACTACTTCAACATATTGACATCAGTGAAATATTGAAATCATCTTATTTCATTGATCTCTATTTTCAACCAATGAAAACCATTGATAATAAATTAAACTCATACAAAAAATATCCTATTCAATATCCCCCTTTGTATTTGATGGAAATACATTAAAAGTTCTTTCCAAATGAATGTTTCAATATGTGGAATCATTCCCTTTTCTCTCCCCTTTACTTTTCTAAATTTTATTTCACTTTCTATCACCCTTATTGAAAAGAAATAAAAAATTAATGGTAAAAGGGTGTCAGTCCATACTTAAGAAACATTTCATCCATCACTTCACTCTAAGTCTACTTGAGGTGTGCTCAATATAGAAACCAATAGAATTTAATTTAAACAAAAAAAAATTCCCTTACTATATGTTCATGATACCTCATTAAATGAGAAATAATATACCTATATATCTTCAATGATTTTATACTTTCATTCCAGTATGAATATAATTAAATGAGATATGAAACTTCTATAAGAATGATAAAACTAAAAATCTTTCACTCACTTCAAAAAATAAATCAAAAATATTCCAGTAAAATAGGCAGGATAGTTGACCATAGGTAACTTCCATTCTTCTTATGTAATTAATTAATTAAATAACTCCCCCTTTTTAAAGTTTTATTTATTTTTAATAACAAAATATGATATTCTAAGAGAGAAATTCCATTTTTAATGACATGATCTTCATGTAGATTATAGAATAACTTGACTTTATTACAATTAAAATAATAATTGTAGAAGCTTATTTCTATTTATCTATTTGTATCACCCTCAAGGGAAGCACTCCTCATTATCTTGATAATGGTTAATCTCTTTAAGAATGAACTTTTATGATGTTATACAATAGAGAATACACCAAAATGGATCTTCCACTTGTGACTGTCTAGATAGGAAAAAATTCACAACTTCACTAAGGATGATCTTATTGAACAATTGTTCTTCAGGATATCAAAATAAGTTCAATCCAAGATTTTATCTTCTTTATCTTGGTTGTCCAAAATAGGACTTCAGATTTTTCATCTTCATCAAAAATGATCCTCTATCATAATTGTATTTAAATACTAAATTTACGAATCATTCAGGGATGGTGACTTCTTCAGTTTTTTCCATCAATAAATGACATCACTTATTTCTTATCAATTTATCTCTCTAATATCTTGATTAACCTTCAATTCCATGAATTATAAGTACAAATAAAATACAAAAATATTTAAGTGAATTAGGTGGATCCCCTTGCTTCTTTAATATAAATGAAAATGATGAGATGGTTTTCTCAACCAAGTTGCTCCTTTTACTCAAATATTTATTCTTTCACGTATAAAATTCTATTCTAATTTATATTGGGTCAGCATGGATATCTTCATATTATCTTCTTCTTCATGTGGAGAAATTTTCTTCTTAATATCATTTATATATGTGCCATTATTTCTCTTCGTAAGTAATGATTCTTGTTATAGTAGAAAGGTTAAAAAATATTTTGTAATATGAACATATTTATTGAATCTCTCATACAAATATTCTTTAACAAAAGAGTTTTCTATGGTTGAAAAACTCTCATGAACTTTTTCTTCATCACATGGAATATTTATTTTACCTTTTTCACTAGCCTTGGATTTTGAATATTCCATTTTTATCATTATTTATAAATCTTCTATTCACAAAACTATCATGTCATTTGGGACATTACCAGTAGGTTTGGATCTTCCAAATGGATTATTCTGAGTACGATTATTTATATCAGTAGTTCTTTTGGATGATTCACTTATCTTAAACTTCTTAGAGTTATAATCCAAGGTCTTATAATCTTTTCTTCTTTGAATCATCTAAAAATATTTTGTGTTTACAATATTCTTTGGCTTTCTTCCCAAGGTAGATTATTCATTATAAACTATCTTAGGAGGTCTTGTTTTCTTATAAAATTTGGATACATGTTAAAATTAGCATGTACCAACCTTGTGACCACTACCATTTCATACATTATAGATTTTATCAAGCATTATAAATATGTTTAAAGTATATAGATTCTTTTGGACTTGGGGATGTTTCTTATTAATTTAGGTCTTGATTACTCTGGACCTAGGATTCCTTTATGCTTTTATATTTTGAAGGTTTTACTAGAAATCTAATGCACAATTTTGAAATCCATTGTAGTACCAACATTAACCCACAAATTTTTATTTCATCAATTCTTTTGTATAAGTTTATTAGGTACTTTTCATGAATTATTCTTCTCTTTGTGTAGAAACATATTCCACACCATATTTCCTATCCACCCTAATCATAGTGGTAGGTTCCATATCACCTTTATTCATTAATACATGTTTAGAATTTTTTTGCAACCTGTACTTTTCATGATAATAGGTTTATAGGAATTAATACAAGTTGGAATAGATGGTACCTATTTCATCACAGTTTCTTAAGATAGATATTCAAAATATTTAATGATATTCTTATCACATGTTGGAGATATTTCAAACTTATAATCCTCCATTGAGCATTGAGTAGAAGTATCAATTGTTTTCTTATTTTTTGAAGTCTCAATATGTGCCTTCTCAAGACTAGATAACTGAAATTTAAAATCTATACATTTCATATTGAGGGTGATTTTTCAATCATAAACATATAATTTTCACAGAACATATTTATTCTTTCAACTTCCTATTCATGAGGATTCACTTTATTCTGAATCAAAGAGTCAAGTTCCATGATCTTCTTGGATTTTTCTTCTAATTATAATACATTGACATCGATGATATTATTTATATTTTCTTCGAGTGCATGGATCTCTTCTTCTAGAGCCTTTTTACACCTTATTTATCTTAAACTTTTTTGAGCCATTTAGAGGAATATATTTCAAGTTTCATATTTGTTTCTTCAAAGGTTCCAACCTTACTCAATATATTTAAAAATTAAATAATTTCTTATTTCAAGACTATCCCCAAAACATCATATTCTCCTTCCAGATGGGTGATCACTTAATGTATAAATTTAACTAATCCACAATCAAGGGTATTGTTTTTCTTTAGGAATTCCATTTATAAAATCTATTAATCTATCAACTGATATATATTTATAAGTTATAGATTGATCATCATCACAATTTGTGATAGAATATTCATTTAGAGGAAAGTTTTAAAATGTACTAATGCATACCTAATGATCATTATAGGTTTGAAGGTTATCATTATATATAATGGAAACTTGATCCACTATCTATTTTCATTCCAACACAGATATGTCTTCATTGTTTCTAAGACATGGATAAATTGATACTTTATCTTCTTTAGATAAGAGGAACTTTTTCTTTATCATTATATTCTATTTATTTTTATTGTCCATAATAGTCTTAGTATATATAGACTTCTTCTCAGAGATAAATGGATATTCACCAAAAAACACTTCACTATTAACTTAGTAAAGAAAATCTTGTCTTCGAAAGAGAATAGATTCAACCTAGAGAATCCAACATTGGTGAATATTCCTTTAATGCCACTTAAAAGGACTGGTTTGGGATATGCCTGACACTGAGAGGGGGGTGAATCAATGTTAGGGACTTATTAAACCAAATAAAACTTTTATCCCATTACCTTTTTGACCTATTATGATCTCAATTCTCTTATTATATTTTTCTTGTAGCATGAAAATATATGAAAACTGTAAAATTTAGCACAAAATATTTTTACAGTGTTCACTAATAAATAAGAGTAGATAATCCTTGGCATGGTATGGAAATGATCCAACCATGAAACCACTATAAATTAATCCATTTAATGTGTTTCTAGTAATTAATAAATACCATTTCACTTGAAATGCATTATATTCAGTCAACAGTGCATGTTCTACATCATTTAGTTGGATCTTTATACTACATATGAAGATACTATCCACATTCTTGATAAGGTTCTTTATAACACCAATAAAGTATTAAAACTATTGATACTACAATTGGATATAACAATGCTTCTTATTTATTCCATTTACTTTTTCTTTACTAGGTTACTTGGACAGAAACTGATAAGAAACACTTCATAATTATTCCTAGAAGTCAGCCAAAAGAAACAATTATTCCTCTTACGCAAGTCACAATAATATTAATGTGTAGTAGAATTATGAACACAGAATTATTAATATCCCAAATAATAATTCATTTAATATAGATTGGACATTAACTCTTCTTCTTGAATGAAAAAACTGACCACACTAAATCACATTCTTCCAATCTTTCTAGAATCACCAACTTCCTTTGTCATTATTAAATCAATAAAGATCAGCTCAACATAGAATCATCACAATTAATTTCTCCTTTATTCATAATGATGTATGAATATAAATATTTAATTAATTCCTTGAATTCCTTTATGCACAATATTTTAAATTGATTATTGTATCGATTTCCTCTTAGTGAAACTAAATAATTTTCAACCACTAATTACACTACACTGAACATCTCAACATATGCTTGTATTTTAATTATGCATGGAATTACCACTAAAACACCATGTGAAAATAATCATTTTATTTTATTACAATTGCATGTTTCTTTCAAGATTCATTCATGCATTATCATTCTTATTACCATGCATTCAAACTTCACCATTCCATTCTTCACTCTGTTATCTTTGCATAAGTTTAACTACATGGAACTATCAACTTCGTGGAAATAAAAACCCTAGTACATATATAAAATGTTGTTCTGAATATTTTGTGTTATTTTCTTCTATTTGGGATATCTATTTTTCATTCATGTATTAATCATCATGAAATCATGAATGCATGTGATGTGGTATATTCTCAAGAAAACACTTTGTGCAAAGGTAGGTGTGAATACACACAACCTTCTTCACATACACACAGTCTTCCTCAATTATTTCTTAATTCACCTATGCATGGATGAATTTATTTACTTATCACCACCTTCTCAGTGTATGTATCCTTCTCAAAACCTTCACATAACATGTACCAGATCTCTTTCATGCAAATAGTTAGTGAAAACCAAGGAGGATTTGCGAAAACCTCTCTATCTCTATATGATTCATGAAACACAGTGTAAATGAAGCTACCTCATAGTGGCTCAAACAATTAGCATAAACAAATAAGTTTTGTGTAAGGATATCATCCTCCCAAATGGATTCACGTAACTCTATTCTTAATAAATCTATTATAGTGTTCTTTTCACATGTTTAATTCTCTTGGAATCCCCTTATTTATGAAGCCTTTAAGGCTCATGGTTCTTGCTTCCTATTTGTGTATGTATAAGCTCGATAGGATCTATTTATTTATAAAAAAATGTTCTATCTAAGGATATCATGAATAGAAGAAACTTAAATAGGATTTATTCCTCTTCTTTTGTAGGATAGGATCACCTCATTATTTTATTCATTCACCACCTCAACCCCCGTAAATAATGTCATTTAGATGACCAATTAAATGAAATAAGGATCTTAGTTTATCTTACATATTTTTATTTTAATTAAACCATGGATTTGAATTCATCAAACCCAAGTAAAATGTTCTCCAAATATCCTGGATTTTTTACTTCGCAATCTCAACTTCCCCTTTTTATAAAAAAAAATTCAGCCTGCCTCGATTCATTTATGAATTGTTATCATAATTAAACAATGGAACATCCTAAAAAATCATGAAAAGGGAATTATTTATTAATATCAAACCATAAAATAAAATCGATCATACTTGGTTTGATCATCGACCATGATGCTCAGTGCACAGTTTGATCATAGGTGGTGGTTGGTCGCCGATGGGTAGGAGTTAAGTAGCCCTCATGTTAGGATGAAGGAGAATACTTTGTGGATGCTTAGTGGTTTTCGGATCACCTTGGATTGAACGGATGAAAAAATTTAATAATATTTTTAAACACGGTAATTGTAACCCTCAAATCCATCCCACATCAATTACACCCTTCGTCGAGTGCTACATTTTATATCAGAGCATGCCGGTGGTCTCTCGAGATGAAACTAGTGTTAGAACCTTGATAAAATTTCACCTCACTCCTACATAGGCCATGATACACATGTTCAATGGGCTTCCTTATAGGCTTCTAGCCTATATTATGAACATATTTGGCCATGTGCTTTCTGGGCCTTACACACAGGAATTCTTACACAAGGGTCTACATGCTCTTTACAATGGCTTGCCCTAGGATACCACCATGGATAGCTATCCCAATTGAGGCCTTACCATGTGGTTCACCCCTTGGGTCCCAAAAATATGGTTGAGTATCTCCTTGTATATTAGGCTAATGGTTGGGCTAATTTTTTGAGTAAATCCAAAAAAAAAGCTACCTTATTTCACTTACATACCATATTACTCACTACCAATGTGACAAAACTTCCTCATAATAATTTTTCATCAAATTCATTAAATTATTCATGAAAATATATTTTCATTATATCCAAGTATTTTCATCATGGTTCTCATGAAATAATGATATATTTCATGACATTATTCAATGACTCTCACTCATCATCCTTTTTCATTGTTATAAACAAGGTGTCCTATCAAAACATTTAGTGAAACATGTCTTATGAACTTAAGACCAATTAATCAATTGTCATAGTTATAGGGATAATTTTTCAAGCATTAAATCATAGATCATTTACTAAATGTATAAAAATTCTACAAGAATCACATTGAAACTCAAAGTCTTAAAAATATGTTTCTTGAAATATAAATACTTGAGGACTTCATCCAATATTCATCAACCATAGAACTTATTCAACGTATTTACATCAATGAAATATTGAAATATTACTATTTACTTGATCACCATTTTCAAACAATTACATCCACTGACAACAAATAAAAATAATACACAAAGTGGGATCTTCAAAGGAAACCCAAATTTTTTATTACTATCTATAATTTTAGATTTATTACTTTCTTAGTATTTAATTTTATATTATGAATTAATTTAAATTACCCTCATATTTTTTAGAATTATTGAACGGTTCAACACTTGAACTTTTTTATTTGTATTTTTTAGGTTCATTGCAAAAAGAACTAGAGTCCAAGAAGTATGCAGCATGACAAGAAGCTGCAGGACCAATACACAATGTGAAATTAACTCACATCATGAAATTGATAAAAATCACTTCATGAGAACCACTAACATCGTGAATTTGGTACCGAAAAAACCTTCACATCCCAACTCTAAATAATTAATTGAAAGGGTATTAATAATTTAAATTCTATATTTTTTACTATATTTTCCATATTTAAATTATTTTTGAGTTATTGCATGTCAATTTAATGGCATGCCTTAATTATTGATTTAATAAACTAATCTAAGAGACATAAGATATATATAATAATTATCCTATCATGTTTTTAATTTCATTTTGAATAAATTTTAATGAAAAAAATTAATAAAATTATTATTATGGATAAGCATGTGGTTTTGGATTTGATAAATTATGATTTAAGGAAACATGTTAATTTATTTAAATGAAAATTTCTAAGAATTGGCCTTCCATAAATTTTTGATATTTATTTTAATTGGTTTAATTATTAATATGAATTTATGTATTTAGTGTTTCTAACTATTCACCTCATTCCTAGGACATTTTCTAAACAAACATTTCCAATTCTTTCTGTAGTATATTTCTTGAGGGACTTGCACATTTTCTATTCTAAAAAATTTCTGGTATTTTATCAAATTTATGACTGAATGGAATAAATTTTAATATGATTGAGGCATAATTTTGGTTAAACATTTATACTTGCATCAATTTAACAATAATACTTTTTAATCCAATAGAATCCATGTACATACTTGTTAATAAATTATCCCAGTCACAATCCTATTTTATACATTCCAACCCTACTCAAAAATATTTTTCAAAATTAGAAAAAAATATGTGGGGGGTGGAAAATGGTGGAAGGGATTCACATTTTAAAATAGATAACTATATGGGGGGATTTCCATGATATTTTTTTATGGATTTAAATCATTTTATTCACTCCACACCCTCTTAATAAATGAAACAAATATGTTTTTTCTTAGTAAATTCAAAAATAAATATTTATTGATAGGTGATCTTATTATAACTATTATAGGTAGTGTTATGATAAGATCATTTGAGGTTGGGTGGTGGATTTGAGATTTTTATTAAGCATTAATTTCAAAAAAAAAGATAAATTAAAAAATAATAATATATATAGGAGGGTGTTTTCATTCATAATATTATATTTCTTTATGAGACTACTTTGAGTTTTTGGGAAGGGAAGATGAATTTTGAAAAGGGAGAAATTATCCATTGAGTTTTTCTTGATTATAATGAAAAGTAAATTAGATTAAAACATAATATTTATATTTATTTTATTAATTTACACACCTACAATAAATCCTTTGAAGAATTTGAACCTTAATAAAAAGGCCTCATGATTAACTATTATTATTGTCTTTACGTGATGGAGATGTTCAATGCCTTCAAAGACTATGGTAACTAATATGTTTTGAAGGTATGTGCCTAAATAATTTACAATTTTAACTTAATTATTAGTGGAAAATTAAACTCAGATAAATTATAATTCAATTTCATATTAATAATTAATTGAAAAATAAAATTGGATGAATGAAAATTCATGGTTGTTTCAAAAGAAGAAAATTAAAATGCTTGGATGATTTTTTTCTTAGAAAAGTGATTCATTAATGAATTTTCCTATGTTATTATCAAATGTTTAATTGCCAATTTGATTGATTTTTTTGATTGAAATTGAATTAAAAGAATGGTAAGGTGAGCATCCTTTGTATTATGTTGAGATTTCATTCTTCAAGAAAATCCATAATTCAAGTGTAGGGTAATTTGATGCGTATATTTAATGCATACATTTTTTATACTAAATACATTGATTATTGTGATTTTAATGATTAATTATTTCCTAGTTACCTAATAAATTATTTAAATTTGGAATGGTAAAAAACAATTGATGGGAAACAAGAAAAATGAGCCAAACTGATTAATATTTCCACTTAAAGAGTATTTTCCATGATGTAGGATACCTATGGAATACTTTTAAGGATATAAACTAAAAACCAAGATTGAAACAGAGCTTCCAATGCTATGAATAATTCAATTCATGTCATGAATATATTTTAGGAAATAAACCTAAAACAATGAGTGAACTCAAGATGTGAAACAATATAAAAGGATAGGTGCATGAAACTTTCTGAGCATGACACTATAACATAGGATCCTAGAGAACCCTGATATGGGAGGGGTGAATCAAGGTGTCAAATATTTCTTTTAAATTGACGGATATTATTCCTATGTTGGCGGGAACTTGTAAAACCTATCTGATGGAATCATACAGTTATTAAACATTCATAGGCGGAGAGACAACACAACAGTTTTACTTTGTTTACCACTAATGGATAGTCCAAGGATCATACTCCAATAGTGTTTTGGTCATACCTAAATCCACTAATATTCACAAGTTATTATAGACTATAGAAGATCAGATAATGTCACTCTATTCTAATCACACTTACAAGAATTATAGGGATAACATACTACCTCCCTTGGAAAAAATCCATCGACCCCCCTAGCTCACTACCTTGGATGAATACTTACTCAGTTTGATGACTTAGAGTTCAAATTAGTAGATTTTACATTTAATTATTTATACCTGATTATCAAGAAACTCTTCTTTCAAATCTACTATTCACCTTGATTCACCCCTCCCATATCAGGGTTCTCTAGGATCCTATGTTATAGTGTCAAATCTACTATTCACATAACTCCCATCCTTCATGAAACCATCTGTATGTTTCAAAAACATACTATCATTCACTAACCCACACACTTTCATGAAGAAACCAACCTTCATGAAGCAACCAGCCTTCATGAATCTCCCATTCTTTACTGAACACTATGCCTTTATGAAAATCCCAATATTTGTGAAACTCCCTTTTATGAAAATCCTTAGCATTAGTCAATACTAAATGAATCTTTTCAACATACTCAAGATCACATAGAATTCACAATTCATGAATCTCACATCCTTCTAAAATTCAAAGTGATTCGGCCTCTTCTCTAATTCTCTTAATTTCAAAATAAGTGGGTCTGGATTCCTATTTAAAGACTCAACACTCACAAAGATTCCAAGCTCCTAGTGGCCTTTTCATGAACTTCTTCAGTATTTCTCATGAATATCTCTTATTCAAGAATCTCCAATGAACTTTTACCCATTCTTGAAACTTCTCATAGTAACTTAGATATAATCAACTCATCATACTTTTTCAAACCTTCTTATAGTTTTAGAAACACCATCCTTCCATCACACTTTTGCGATGCTCCATACCATCATGAACCTGGATGCCTTCGTAAAGCTCTATGCCTTCACGAAATCCCAATCTTTGTGAAATCCATGCCTTAACCATATTTGTGAGGATTCAACCCTATAAAACCATATTTTGTGATTCTTGGTCCTTCTTCCTAATTTTGATCTCCAAAAATTTGGAAAACACTTTGAAAATATGCCACCTATAGCACTAAAACCATATTCCCCATAAGATCACTTACCTCAAAAAAATCCTTGATCAACCCTATTGTGTATTGAAAACAAAAAAAACACTCTATTTATAGTTTTGAAAATACTTGGTTCCAATAATCTCTCCCTTTAGGTTTATTAGAAATTTGTAGATAAATTCAATAAAAAACCCTACCTTGATTAAAAACTTTATGGGTGTGAAATAACTCATCCATCGATCTTTGTCTACATGATGAAATCTCGGCATGGAAAATAGGAGTGTAAAAATAGAATTTAATTCCACCGTAGTACATTGACTAATACTTCAAACTAAACACTCATTGAATTTCACTTATCTTCCCTTTGAAAATAAACCCAATGAACCTATATTTTTTACTTTTAATGATAAAAAACTCCCCGTACATTGTATCACCACCACAAACCTCTATCACATCGACAAAAAAATTAAAATAGTTAACACAAATGGGGATGTGGCTGAAAATTGATGTTCAAATGATGTTTCTTGAAAAACAATTCTATTAATGGCTTAGCCAGAATGTCATCCGCTTGATCATTAGTTCTAACATGTTCATTTGAATCACACTTTGTTCAACTTTTTCTTTGATGAATTGATATTTGATCTCAATATGTTTGGTATGAGAGTGTTGAACTAGATTTTTTATAAGATCAATCACTCTCTTATTATCACAATGTACATCATTAGTTTGCTTCACCTCATCTAAAATATCAGTAAGTTGCTACATAATACATAATAGTTGAGTGAATGCCTTTTTCACAATGATATAATCTAATTCATAAATACTAAGAGAAGTTATTTCTTGTTTATTTATCAACCATCCCATAAATTTGTTTCTAATTAAGAATTCACCACCACTGGTGGAATTTTTATCCACCACATCTCTAGGACAATCAATATTAGAAAATTTCTATAGTTCATTATCTCTTCCTACTGCAAAGTATAAGAAAAAATTGAGGGTACTTTGAATATACCTCATGATTATTTTAACTACTACCAAATGATTTTAATTTGTATTACTTTAAAAGTGTGATGATAATAATGGTTTAAATATGACATCTTTCATATTGTAGTCAAGTATAATAAACTTCCAATGATTCTCCTATATAGTGTGGGATTCATGGATGTCCAATCCTCGTGCTTTACAAGATTTATCCCTGCTAAAATTTTATTGGACATTGTTTTAGATTCATTCTTGTTGAATTTATTCAGAATCTCTCTTGCATATTTTTTCTAAGAAATGAAGGTACAGTCCTTCTATTGAACCAGATTCATCCTTAAAAATTGTGTGGGTTTTCTAATCATATACAATTAAAATTCATATTTCATGTGATTAGTGAATTCTTACACTGATCCCTACCTTCTTCCCCAAAACTAGAATCATCCACATACAAAAGAACCATAAATATATATTTCTAAGAATTATTCACTTCGAGATTGTGACTGAAAATTCTTCTTTAAAACTCAAGATTCTTCAGATAAGAATCCAGTTGAGAATACCACACTAGTGGTGCCTAATTAAGACTATAAAGATTTTTATTTAATCTAAAAACCTTTGTCTCATCATTTACAATAATAAATCCCACTTATTGTTCAATATAGACTTCTTCTTTAAGAACTAAATTTAAGAATTTCATTTTTTGAAATCCATTTGATAAAAATTGTACCCTATTTGAATTTTCTTAGAAAGGAAGAGTCTAGTCAACTCTAGTCTAGATACTAGAGAAAAATTTTCTTCAACATAAATGCCTTTAATCTATGTTTAGCCTTTACACACAAAGCATTCTTTGTTTCTAATCACATTTCCATGATCATAAATGTTTTTAAGATTTACTTTGTACCAATCACATTGTGATTTTTCAGTCTCATAACAAGATCTCATTCTAGTTCTTGTCAATTTTATCCAATTCTTCATCCATGGCCTTAACCCATGATTCATATTTTGTTGATTATTAAAATGAAATTGGTTCCATAATTTATAGAAAGGTATAATTTGATTCATTCCTCATTATCCTTGTCTTTATAAGAGTGATCCAATACCCAATGATGTTGGATTGTTCAATTTATGCTCTTCTATTTCTCTTGTGAGGTTATGATGAAGATTCATTAGTAATGGTTTCCTCTTATTATTCTTCACCCGAATCATCATAATTTTTTAACCCTGAAAGGTTTTGAAATCTTTCCAATATTTCTACATTTGAATCAGTCCCTTGTATGCATTTTTCTTCATCTTTAATAATATCAACATAAGAGATCATCAAGGTAATTATAGTTTTATCCTCAAGGATCTTGACATAATTTATTTCCAAAATATTTCTATAATGATTAATATAACATTTTTAGGATTTAATATTCATTTAATATACAATTGATATTCCCTCATTTGCAGAATCACCATACTTTCCTTGATTTCCTTCTTCATTTCATATGAAACATTAACTTACAAAAACAAGAAAGTAATTTGGAGGGGGATTCATTCCATACCGTATCTCATATGATGTATTTTTTTCTCCCTAAAAAATACCTATTTGATTTTGATTTCACAACACTACTTGAACAACCTTTTTCTAGTAATGATGAGAAACACAGCTCTCAACAAGCATTGTTCTATCCATATTGTTCACCTATTGACTTCTATGTTCAAAAACCCCATTTTTTTGATCGATTATCACTACAACAACCTCACTATTTATCCCATATTTTTTGAGGTAATTATAAAATTCATTGGATGTGTATTATTATACATTTTTATATCATAGAATCTTGATTGTATGGCCAGTTTCATTCTTAAATCATTGAGGATAAATCTTTATACAATCAAGAACTTGTTGTATCTTATGAATAAACATCACACAATATATTCTATTATAATTATAAATAAAAATTATTAATTACCTATCTCAATATGTTATATCCACATTCATTAGACCACATACGTCTGTGTGTAAAAGATCAAGTAGATTTGATGCCCTTTTGTTCTTCGGACAATTTGAACTCCTGACCATCCTTCCTCGCATGCATGAATCACATGTATTTTCTCAACCATGCTTCAGATTGAGAATGTTGACAAATATCTTAATATTATATATTTTTTCCATAATCTTTTGATTAATGTGAAACAACCTCTAGTTCCACAATTTGTTTTCTTCTTCAATAGTTAAGTTACAAGTTTTCTATTTATTTTCAACCTGGTATAAATTGTCACCTTTATACATCCTTTCATGAGGAAATTGCCTATATTTATATTGATAGTGCACCCCTTATGATTAAATGTCACTATAAATCCTAATTTATAGATTTTACTCACAATTAAAATATTTTTATGCAAACTGTCTATAAAGATAACTTCAGTTTTCCTTAGCTCTTCATTTTCCAATTCTGTATTCCGACTACCTTTGATCTTTAAAGCATTATCCTTCCCTAATATCACTATTCCAACAAGAATTTTTGTAAATTATTCAAAAAATATAAATTTCCTACCATATGGGATGAGTATCCACTATCAAGAATCTAGGTGATAATATTTGTTATATGTTTGAGATATATTTCTACAAGGTTGGATTTCTCTATTTTCTTCTTTTCCTTCCATGATATTTGTAATTGAGTGAAGGAGAAATATTTCATTTATAATATATTTCTAATATTCATGGTCTCATCATATTCATATTATTCTTCCATAGTATAATATCTATTTTCAGGGTAATTCTTCTTGGTTGATGGGTATTGAAATTACATGCAGTTTTGTAGTTATTGTTCCCACCTTTCCTCTGACTATAATGAATAGATTTATAGCCATAGTTAAAAAAATGAAAACAATATCCATAGAAACTATTTTCTTCTATATGATGAAGGATATGGTCTCATTCTCAATTTTTGAATTCTAGGTGCTTCCCCATTAAGATAACTCATTTCCTCCTCACGGTAATACATGGTATGGCCCATAAAGCCACAAAATTGACACTTCATAAATGGAAAAATATTCTCACTACCATTACTCCACATATCCAATTTTTTGTAATGTTATTTTATTGGAGATATTTTAGGGATACATAGGGTTTATTTTTATATTACTTTTCTGCTTGGTTCGAAGATTTATTAATTGGGAAATCAGGCACCTTTGTGATATGTCCCACTTTCCGCTTCCCTTTATTTTGGATCATCGTTTTTTCTACCTTAGATGTTTCTACATCACATAAAATTTCAAATTTTCTCATACATGTGGAACTATAATCATTCAAAGACTTATCTATTTCTTCAGAGCCACATTTAGATCTTTTTATCATATTTCCATTTGAGAATCTTCCAAACTGTAAATTATTCTTTATTTACCTTTATTTTGATTCAATTTTTTGTTTACTGGTTAGAGTAACAACTTCTTATTCAATTATTTCAACAATTTTATACTTTACCTCTAGTCTCTATGAATGTTCATTGATGAATTATTCCTACTCTTAAATCCTGAGATTAAACTCCATAACTTTTTCTGAGCTTTTAAGAGTTATTAAATATTCTTATGCCTCTCCTTCAAGTCAATCAATTTCTACTTCAAAAATATCAATATACTCTGATGAATCTTTCAACACCACTCTCATCTTTTTATTTTTGTTTATTTTAATTTAAATATCATTAAGATCACCCTCAATTTATACCTTGATATCAACAACAATCAACTTATTATCTTTATATTTTGTAGGTAAATCCTTTTAAAATATATCCATCATGGAAGCTTTGAGTTAAGATTTAAACCACAGTTCAAAATCCTCAAAAAAATCATTATAATCTTGTTCATATTTACAGAAAAATCTCTTTAATTGTAATTTCTCTCCTAATTTGAATTTTTACTTTTGAGGGAACCCTTTATGAGGTTTTTACATGATTCCAACATCACTTTCTTTATCATCGAACATCCTTGGAAATCGAGTGGAAATGTTCCCAAATCTACCACATTAAAAACAAGCCAAAGTAATATTTGATTCAAATATCCCTTTTACTATCTTGAATTTCTTGGAAAAAGAGAAATAATTTCATCTTCCTCATAATCTTCATTAACACTAAATCTGGAAATATCAAGTTTTTAATTGGATTCAAATTCCATTTCCTTGCTTACATAAGTTCTTGCATCTTCTAGTTTGACTCTCATTTCATAAGCCACCATACTTCTTAGAATATCATCAAGATAAAGATTAAATATATATATTTCCACAAGGGCTCACACTTTTGGATTATACAAAGTTGGGATCACTATTATTATTTTCTTCACAATTTCAAAATCCTTAATTTCTTCCATAAGTCCTCAAATATATCCAAAAACATCAATTATATGATTAAAGAGTCTATCAGCATTTTCGTCTGAATACATTTTCATATCATCAAACTTATTTTAAAAGACATGAAGTTTTCATCTTTTACATTGTTATAACCTTCATATATATATATATATATATTCAAATTTCTCCCATATGGACTTGGTTGTAGTGAAACTCGTCACCTTAAAATAGATTTTATTAAAAAAATTAGTAAGATCATTTTTAGATTTGGCATCTGCATTAATCAGTTTTCCTGTTTGTTTTAGTCATAGAAATTCTTATCGCATTAGTGATATGAATCCTATGAGATATGGAAAAAATATCTTCCATCCCAAGATATCTTAGTTAATTTGTTATCCTATTCTTCCAAATCACAAAGTTTCATTCATCAAATAGGGTAACTCCCCTAACATTAATTATATTCTCCATGAACATAAGAGGACAAATTTAACTCTTATAACACATTCTCTCTAATACCACTTGTAGGACCCAAGAGCACCCTCAGAGGGGAGGGATGAATCAAGGTGCCAACTTGTTATTCTAAAGTGATAGATATTATTCCCACATTGGTATGAGCTTGTAAAATTTTTTCTGATAAAATCATGAAGTTATTAACATTCACATACAGATAGAAAACACAATAGTTTTAATTAATTCACCACCAAGGGATAGTCCATGGAGTATACAATGATAGTTTTTCAGTCATACCTAAATCCACTAAAAATCACTAGTTATTTTAGAGTATAGAAGATCATACATAGTCACTATGTTCCATGCACACTTCCTTTATAATAATTATAGGGATAATAAACTACATACCTCAGAACATTTCCATTGACTCTCCCAATATCACTACCTTGGGTGAAGTGTTACTCATTTTAAAGGATTGAAGTTAAAATCAGTAGATTTGGAATTTAATTTTTTTTCCTGATAAGAACGAGACTCTTATTTCACTGTATTCCTAAGTTGATGCACTTGAAATAACTGTTCACTTAAACCAGATGTTCAAAGCTACTATTTACAAATCTCTGAGGCTTTGTGAAACCTTCTTTTGGTTTAAAAGATATAACAACATTTGCACACCCAAAAAAATTCTCGAAGATCCCAACCTTCATTAAGAAACAAATCATCACAAATAAACCAACCTTTATGAATCTCCTAGCCTTCATGGAACACTAAATATTTTTGAAACTCTCGGTCTTTGAAAAACTCCCTTTTATGAAAATCCATAGCATCAGTCAAGACTCAACAATTATTTTCATAATGATCAAGATCATAAAGAATATACATATTATTGAATATTTTATCCTTCTCAAATTTAGATTGATTCAGCCTCTTATTCAATTATCTTCATGTAAAAATAAGTAGTTGTGACTGTATATTTATAGACTCATCCCTTCACAAAGATTATTCGCTCTCAATTACCTTTTTGTGAACCTGTTTAATAATTCTCAGGAATATACCTTATTTTTGAATATCCTATGAATTTTTTCCCATTCATGAAGTTTCTCATTATCATGAATATACCTTCATCTCCTCGTACATTCATGAGCCTTTTTGTTGTCACTAGAACACCATCTTTCTAATGTGCGTTCACGATTCTCCACACCTTCGCAAACCTGAATTCCTTTAAGAAGCTCAATACCTTATAAAAACCCCAATCTTCATAAAATCCTTTCCTTAACCATATTTTTTAAGATTCATTCCTATAAAACTACATTTATTGAAGCTTTCTCCTTCCTCCTATTTTTGAGCACCAAAAATATTTCAAACACTGTTAAAAGACACCACCTTTAACACCAAAACCATCTGCATCGTAAGATCACTTTCCTTAAAAACTACCTAATAGACCCTAGTGTGTATCGAAAATAAATGGAATAAACACTATATTTCTAGAAATAAAAATCCTTGGTTCCAACATATAATTCATTCCATGAAACCATCCAGACAATCCTAGTAAATGTTGATTCTGATGAGAATCCATTGGGTGACTTCAAATTAATGACTCGAATTTCCATTTAACATGGGGATTGACACAAGAATAAATTAATGATACATTTATGTATAATTAAAGAAAATATAATAATCCCTAATCACTATGAATTTATTTTTTATCTTTCCACTTCATGGGATATTCTTTGGGACATACTGTTGTTGTGATCAAAGAATGGCATTGTGGTGATGAGTAGAATAGAAATTATATTTTTCCTACCCCATAATGATTATCATGAGGGTTGTAGAATTTATGCAAAAGTATTTAAAAAAAAGTTATTAACTATATTAAGGTAATTTATTTTGAATTCAATTCATTTGGTTATTTTTCTGCATCCTTAAAAATCCACAAATTCTATTCTTTTCATTAAATAATGCATGAAAATTGTGTGATTGGTGAGGGAGTGATGAAATTTATGCATTTACTAGTGGATAATACTCACCATGACCATTGATTGGTATGTTCACTATGTTTAAATATAGTACCAGTTTACCAAACCATGAAAATAACTAAAGTAACATGACCATTGTGAAAAGGGTAAATCGGTGATTTGAGGGTTATTTTCCATGACCATTGGACCCTTCTATGGTTGGTTTTGAAAACCTATTTTTTATTATTCATCATATTTTATATGAACTCGTTATGAACCTATATTTTTAATTACCAACACATTTTATAATTTCTTGAATAATAAAAACCACCATCATTATCCTTTGAATTAAATCATTTTATATTTCCTTTGATAAATAGCTTAGGTATTTGTTATTAAATTATTATTTTCTCTAACCATGTATCTCTAGGTTAAAACTTAGACTTTCATTTCCAACACTACCTTTTAGTTTAGTTATTTTTCTGATTCATGTTTTTAAATTTTAAATTAGATAACCCAATAGGAAATAACGATTCCCATGGGGTGATCAGTATCATTGGAGAAACAATATAACATAAAGTGGATAAGGTCTATATGGTAGAATCGATTGATGATAATGAGGTTTATAAACTATAAGAATCCCCTCCTAAGTAATTTTCTAACAAAAAACCAATATGTGATCATTATATTACTTTCTCTATTGATCATATCCCACTATCTAAATGAAAGGGAAAAATATTTGAGATTCATGCATATTTTACTTCTAAGATACTACAGACTGAGGAAACAATTTCTTAAATGATTAATAAATTTTTCACATGGATCCCTAGATGATTATGGATATGGTGGTTTTTCCTTTTAAGAATATAGGAATCAACAAATAAAGGATCTCCTCTCCTTTTATACATTTATCATAATTATCCAAAAAGAGTTTTTTGGAGATTCATATCATTACACCTAGCCAATCTAAGAGTAAAACTAGGCCATTAAGTTTTTATCATTAGATTTAAAATATCTTATAACCAAATTTCTAATTGGTATTATGCTTTAGGTGAAATTAATGATTTTACCCTTTAGAAAAAATTCTTCAACTATTTGTCTGGATCACTTGGAGATAAAATAGTGGTTCTCCTAAAATCCAAAAACATCCATTTGAGGAATTCCTCTTTTAGATAATTAAATATTCATTTTATCTTAGCTTTATATTATATTTTTAATCAATAAATATTCCTGAGGTAGATAAAGGAAGACAAAAAACTCCTTCAATGTTCCTATAATTTTTCAAAACTCAAGATCAAATATGGGAAATAACCTTCATAAAATGATTATACCAAAAAAATTTACTCATATAGTAAGACTTAAACCTATCCCACTATGAAAAAATAAAGTAAGTGGAAATATTTTCAAAGAAAACGAGGGTTAGGAATAAAGAAAATAACCATATAATATACATGTTCCCAAAATGGCCATTTCTCCAAAGGGTGTCCTATCCAAAGGCTATAATCAATCGCATATAGAAACTCTTGAAAATGAAGACCCTTAAATATGATGATGTATGGAGTCAATTCTACCTAGAAGATTGTCAAAAACTGAAATATTTTTATCCTTGGATAAAATATTTCCTACTGAGGATGATCTGGAAAAAAATCATTATGATCACCATGCTAACCTTGAAAGGGGATCTATCAAAAAACATTATAAATCTACTAGTGGAGATTCACTTGGATATCTTTGAAAAAAATTTATCAAACCTTATATTAAAAAACTTACTTGAACCAAAAATTGATTATCAGAAGGTATTGCCTTACAGAAGAACCCATCATGAGTTTTCCTATTCACCCATCTTATCATCATCTCTACGTATTATTAGATATTGAGGATTAATACCAATGTATTCTATAAGAATACTTTGATTTATTTTCTACCCTATTCATATGAAACTTCATGGGGATAAATTTTTACCTAGATCTCATTTGATAATAATTATATATAGGATTCCACCATGAAAATAAATAAAATATTTTCTAGTTTTATTTCATGTAAGGAGATGAAAAATTATGGTATGAAGTCTTATAGATTAAAAGGATAATGAAATATTATATCCTAGTTATCTAAGAAGAATTAGTCATCTTTAGGATTGATTCCCATGTTATCACCATTAGAGATAACCTTTTGGTTATTGATAATTATGCTTCAAGACTTTTGGAAATATGTGAATACCTAGATATAGCCTTCATACATCATGTCCTCTAACTATGTAAAGTTTATGAGACTAATCTAATATCAATTAAAAATAGATATTTTTCATAGATCATTACATTAGGCATATTAGGGGATACAATGACCATTTACTAGCATCGTACTCGGAACAACTCCAAAAATAAATAAAAAAATTCCTTAACCAATACCAACTAATCATCTAGATCACCCTACTCAAAACCCCAGTCTATCTAGATATCCTTATATCTAGACCTATTAAGAACATGTTTTAGAATATGGTATTTATGGTCATCCAGCTAATGCTTTTTGGTCAAAGGGGATGAGGTCATATGGCAAATATATGTGCATCAACTTTTTTGGTTAGAAGGAGGAAAACATTTATGTGTTTCCCCATTTTGATAAAGTAGAGATCACGTACACATGGGATTCAACTATTTTATTAGGGGGAGTTATATAGAACCATTTACATATTCTTTGGATCATCTGGTGTTACATGTGTTCCCCGTCCTGATAGAGTTAAGATTATATTGTATAAAGAATAAAAAGGTTCTTCTTAGGGAAGCTACCTATGGGACACATGACACAAGATCTGGAAGCCACATGGTATCCATATAACATTACATGTATAATATTACTATAAAATATTAAGGTATAATATGTGAAAAAAATACAATAGATCATCATGTTCATGTCAATAAAACATTTATAGTAGCTAATAGTAAAGAATGTGCTACACGAATACCATTTGATTAAGAATAATGACGTATTTATAGGTGGAGTGATGTGGTGGTCATCTAGAATATAAATAAATGTATCATCATGGAAGTATCCCAGTATTACCATGATTGGTGTCTCTTTTATGTAAAATTTATGGTCATTATCATCCTTATAAAAGTGTGTGTTTCTGTCAAGGACTTGTGTGCGGTGGTGTGTAAAGAAGGCCTTGATAAAGTTGAATTTGATAAATATGTTCTATCAAAATAAAATCCTACAAATGTATGATTAATTCCTAAAAAACAGTATGGTTTTGAATTTGTGGTGGTGTTTCGTGAAATTTTGACATAAAGTAGCTTTTAATCATCCATATTTATTAAAGAAGTGGCCACCATCGATTCCTTTGCATTTAAGTAAAGTAGGTAAGGTCGATATTGAGGGATAAGTAAAGGACGCATTTCACTCTACCATTTTCCCATAATATTTTTACCTTATCACTATAGATATAATATTAATCCATGTGTGGCTATAAATAATGTACTTCGAGCATAAGATGAACTCAATCATTGATAGAGGAATCCTTAGACCCTTCTCTCTTAATAAAATTCTCAATTTTTAATATCTCTTTGTGTTCTTTATGTTCTTCATTCCATATGTATTGGCCCATAACCAATATGGCCCATATTCTATAGAACATTTTTCTTCCATTCATGCACATAACCTCATTTGTGGTTTTATCCCTGGTATCAAAGGAATGGTAATAATGTAAACTTGGTGACTTCCCAATGAAGGTGCAATATATCTGATGGCCCTCTATTATCTTTTGACCATAGTTAATGGATAGTATGCTCCATGTTTTCCTCACCCTAAGGATCCTCTACATTAGAAATATTGAGACTAAAACTCTATCTAGTTATAATTTTCTTCTGATTTCTCTGTGATTGGTGTTTAGGGTTTTTTGGGTTCTAATTTGGGGGGTTAATGCCCTTATTTCCATCCACACAGTGACTAGAAGAGCTATGGGTAATAAAGATTTATCCCTTGATACTTTAAGTCTAGTACCTATTAGTGGATAAAGTTTTCTTTGTTGAAGTTGTGGTAGTAATTATTTTTAACATTACCTGAAGTTGTGAGGTGATCGTTTAAGTCAATGTTGGTTTTGTAGGTCATGTAATCCCTATAAAAGTTCCATAGAAGCCTTTTCATACCCATTTCATTCTTATTCATCACTTTAGAAGTTTTTTATTTTTAAAATAATATTCTATCCCATTCCATTATTTTATATATCCACTAAATATATATCATGGGTTCTCAAATGGTGTGTGGTTTTTAGAAATTGGAAGAATATCTCACCAAGGAAAATAGATTCCTTAAACCTTGTTCTAATTTTTATTCTTCTCAAAAAATATATATTCAATGATGTAATAAATTTATAAGTTTTATTATCTCTAAGACAATGAAATCCATGTTATAGGTCAACCTATCTTAAAATCATATCATATATTTCACAGGGCCTTTGGTCTTCTGACTTTCTAAAAACTTAAGCAGACACTTTATTCTGCTAAAACACCCAAATAGAAAATTATAAAAATAGGTTTGAAGCAATTTTTGGTTTCATTAACATAATTAGAACAAATTATTCCTATAATTCTAGAGGTTCCATATGTTCCAAAATGGATAGTGATGGGATTCACTCATCTTCATTATGGGTCATTCAGAATTTGCCTCAATATTTACAGGTGTAAGGGCCTCCCTATCATAGAAAGACTCTCCCTTACTGACACTTAATATATATAGTATAACAATAATTTTAAATAAAATATTCTAAACACTCTTATTATAGTCATGATGTTTATTACCCTCTATATATATTATAACCTTCCTTTGGAAGATCCACATATTTTGTATAATTTGTAAGTCTATCTTCTGATCATTAGACCTCCTCTAAGTGAAGATACCTATATTGCTACTCTGCATCAACAAATGGAATTTAGATTCTATAACAATAGTATAAATCTATATTTTTATATAAATATGAAATAAGAACTATATATTTAATTAAAATACGAGCATATAAATACATGCACATACATTCCAAAGAAAATACCAAGGAATGAGTTGTGGAATATTCTTCTATATGAATGGGTTCCCCACTATGAGAATTCGAGAGAGGAAAATCAGTTGGTTCATTAAATACAACCTTATTTTTCATGTAAAAGGGGTGGAATCAATTAAATTAATTTTCCAAAATACACCCACGCCACTCTTGTATCCCTTTCCTAGATTAATATCATTGAAGTTCATTTAGAGCCTATATATTTATCTAAACCTAATATCTTGATCACATATTTTCAAGAATATAGAAATCACATATATCACTTAAAAAATTGTAACCATACCTTCTTCAATATTTTCACTTGTACGGATTGTCTAAAATCTAAAAGTAATGATATTATGAAAAAGAAATAAAAAAGAATCACATATCAGAAGACACTTAATAAAATATTTGAAACTATAGATCATCTTGTTGATCTTCATGGAGAACCCTTGGGAAGGACCATTGATTATTATTTTCTCTATTCATAGAATGATTTTATTTCCCATATAAAAATATGATCTAGCTAAGTAGATTTCCTGAATGGGAGTTTGAGAAGGAAAATTACTCCCATATATGGAAGATAAAGACTCCAAAAACTCATCAATCATAGATTATCATGGAATAGAATTATTCACTTCAAGAAATTTTTAAAAAAACCAATTGATTCTTCTTATAGGTACAAATTCCTACTCAACTGATTAAATTAACCTTATATAATAACTCAAATACAAGATTATATCTATTCATTGTGAATTGGATTAGATCACCCATTAAACCAGTTTCTAAAATACTTATATTACTGAAAGATAAGATGAACTTATGAACCTTAAGGATCAACTTCATACTACCAAAAACTATTCTCAAGTAATTATATACTAGAAAACCTCTCCTAATTCAATAATATTTTCTATTTATTACCCACCTTTACCTACCATCTAATCTACATAACCAAATCCTTTTGATAGAGCTTCTTTCTTTCCCTGAGAAGACTATTACACTCAACCAACTCATATTCTTGATGAATGTAATTCACCAACATGTACCAATCCATAATCTTATCCCACTCAAGAGTTACCTAAAACCCCATCTCCACTATCTCATAAAAAATTTGTAATTCAATCACATCACATGATAACAAATCCAATCTATGAATTTCTCATAAAACAATCGTAACTAGTTTCAAGAAAGAAGAAAACTCTAAATATATATTCATATTTATAGTTTTATGTTACTGATACATATGATGAGAAAATGTTAATTTTTGTTCTTATGAATTAATGTGACATTGATTTAAACATAGTCAGTCTTAATAAAGATCATGATAAGGGATATTTGGAAACCAATTCCCATCCTATCTTCCAAAAAGAAAATAAAGAAATTATTTTCTTCACTCTTGAAGATGGATCATGCAAGGTAGAAATGATGGACATAACTGAATAATAATTCATTGAAAAGGATAGGTATAATTATTCACCACCAATAAGTCCTTATTTATCTCAAACTAGAAAGATATATTTAGTTCTTGAGCCTGTAGATATCAAATAATGAATTATAGGACTTTCTTTGAAATTCTCTATGAGATTATGGAAATTCAGAAGGAATATCATATCCAAGAAGATTTTGGATCACAACATATGGACAACATCAAAATATTTTATTTCATGAGAGACACCTCTAGGGAATACCTGTACACCCTTCATTTTCTCACCTAATGATTCTCATAATCATAAGTTTCTTTTATCAGTTCCATATAGATTAAGTTCTCAAGTAAATTATAAAAATGGTCATTGGAAATTACAATGGAATATTTTTTGAAAAATTCTACCTTTGTCTAGAACTATTTTCCATCCATTATAATGAGAATACCACCAACCTCCATATATTTCTCTCACCCTTTCAGAATCAGAATTTCTAAACTAGGGACCTATAGTTTGAATCATATATCCCTCAATTAACCTATAAGGAGACCTTTATCTTCATTATGATCTAACAAAATATTCATCCATTATAAAATGAAATTATAAAATACAAAAATTATGAGGCTTGGCCATAACCTATTAGAGACATAAACAAAATACATTGGGTACAAAAACTTTTAGATATCTTCCTGTAAAAAAGTGTTGATATCAATACCATGCTCTCATGGCTATTCATTCAAGAGTATCTCCACAAGAATTTCAATGATATTCACGAGTTCCTTCCACTTTTTTATACCAAATTGGTATAATAAAATATTTATGACTAAATTCTCTAGTAACAATAAGATCCATGACATCCAAACCATCTGATTTGATACCTCCATCCACTCAGCTCATTAGATACTCCGTATAACATATGGAATGGTAATGACTATGGACTAGATAATGATTCAGATGATAAATTAAATTGAGGTTTACAAATGTAACCATTTTTTGGTTAGGGGTGAGTTCATATATGAAACATATCTTAATCACCTTTTTTTAGTGGGAGGACCAAAATTGTATGTTTTTTCTTTTTGATCAAGGGGAGAGAATATACATATGTTATTTACATTTTTTTTAGGGGGAGAGTTATACAGATCCATGTACATATTTTGTGGACCATCTTCCTTGAAAAGGGTGACTCTTCATGACAAGTTATGATTATAAAGTGTGAATAATAAAGATAGTTCTTCTCAAAAAAAATATGTGTGGGGACACATGATAAAATAATTTTACATATACCTCATTAAGTAAATATATACATATCTACCATAGTCATTAGTAAAAGTAATAAAATAAGAAAAAAAACCCATTTACTATTCTATAAATGTACCAAATACATTAGTATGAACCAATTATAATGATTCTTCAGCTCCTTATCCTTTACCACTAAAAGTTGATTTGGTCATTTTACATTATAAACAAGTGTGGCATACAACCAAGGGTTTTAACTCAATGGAGACTAAATAAACTACTTGATGTAGTTATTTTAAACTATTCTCATTTACATGACCTATATAGAATTTCCATATATGAGTAGGATATGATTCAATCTCGCAAGATTTTTTATTGATTGTAAATACTATTTTTTCAAATTCAAGGATATACAACCCATTGTTAAGATGTTCCACACCAAAACATATTACATCCTAATACATAAGAAAATATTTATTTCTTAACTGAAAATAAAACCCCATAGTTTCTAAACATGACACTGATATTATGTTTCTAGTAATAGATGGTATATAATAATAATTATTTAGCATAACAACCATTCCATTAGGTAAAGTAAGAAGGTAATATCTCAATGCTAATGTCGTTAGCCTCACAATATTTTCTACCTCGATATATACTTCACCTTTTTAGAATTTTTTTGAATCTTCTTGGTTCTAATATTTGAATAAAAATGTATGAGTCTCATGTAATATCCAACACCAAATTTATAGAAATAGATAGATTGCATTCGATGAAAAATATACCTAAAGAATAAGTATTAACTTTCTTCTTCTTCCTAGGTATGCAATTATTATTATAGTGGCCTTTATTTCCACATGAAAAGTAGACTTCCTCCTACTCATTACTTTCCCTCTATATTTTTGGATTCTTGGAATAGTGGTGCATTAGTGCCTTTGGCTTAGAATTATGCCTTGATAGTTTAGCCTTGTCCTTCCTCCTCTGGGTCACCATAAGGACTAAAGATTTAGAATTCTTCATATCCTTATCTTTTTGGTGAATTGAATCCAAAAAATTAGGGATTTTATTATTCATGTATTTTATATAATAATTAACAATTAAATCATAGAATATATGTATTTTTGATACAATATTGAGATCAGTTTCTAGTTCTTAGTTCAGTTTGAACCCAAGGGTCTCCAGTCTCTCAATGTACTCATTCATCTTGAGTACATGAAGTCCTACATAATTCACTTATGATTTATTTCATCTATATATATCACTTGATCTATCTTATATTTCTTGTTGAGATCTCTCCCACTATAACTCTTGGAGATAAGATGACATTTAGAAACTATCTTTATACTTATGCATTTTCTGTAGCTCACTGGACATGGATGACAATATAAAACACTAAATATCTAATTCCTTTTCTATATGATTCTGTTATTTATCTATATCCTTTTGATTTCTACATAAGTGGGTAAACATTATGTGGGAATTACAATTTATAAATCATCCTCTCTTGGAGTAGTTCTATATGTATGTTCTTATACCACTACTAGAAGTTATGGCATGTCAGGATATTATCTTTATCCAATATTGTTCGTAGAAGAATTGAGTTTGTGGTGGTTTCCATTTTATCTAAAAATTAATATTAGTAGATTATTACTTTATATTTATTACCAATATACGTTTTTAAATTGTTAATTTTAAATTTCTCCTACTATTTTATCAAATTCTAGCAGCCTTCAACTACTTGATTCAGAACACTCAGTCACTTTAGTACTCAAGTGGAAAGGATCTGTAAACCTATATTCATATCCCAAGTTATGGTATTTACAGTACTCTGAGGGTATAAGGTAGTCTTTTGACTAGATAACTTCATTAACACATGACTTCTTGATCTGTTGAGTGGAGTCCCATATCTTACAAATAATTTCTTTACATTACCCAATGCTTTGCCTATAAAGTTAAAACAAGCTAGTTTGGATGCTCCTTTACTAAAAAATTTAGTTAATTCAACCTAATGCTATCCTAAGAACAATGTGGTAGTAAGAGTATCCCTCAACTAGGGCTAACAATAGCCTCTAACTATCGATTGTGTCCAAATTCAAGTGATGGAAAACATTTACTGACATAATATTTACTTTGAGGGATTTGGTAATT
This sequence comes from Viscum album, assembly GCA_963277665.1. NCBI lineage: Eukaryota > Viridiplantae > Streptophyta > Magnoliopsida > Santalales > Viscaceae > Viscum > Viscum album. Next base: position 1,659,799,174 of record OY728163.1, read on the forward strand.
TGATCTCGATGAATGAAATCCTTTATATTAAACATTATTGTTCTATGTGATCACACTAACAACTTAACCATGTTTTAAATAGAAAACATACACCACACATATTAATTTTATCTATTCATTCTTTCTTATTATTATATTATGTGATCAAACATAATAAATACACATTCAAAAAATAATAAACCATACATAGCATATAATAAATAAATAATGATGTAATTATGAGCCGTTTTCAATTGTTTAATCCATTTAGTGAATAATTGATTAACCAATACCTTAGGGGAAATCATTAATTCAGTACTATACTTTAATTGTATCATATGAAACTCCCATGCACTTCACATGTTTGGTTTATGCTAGTTATCGACTCGAACAACTTTACCATGAACTCCTCCAATATTTACAATATATACTCACAAAATGGTGATATAATCTTAATGTGTGAAATTGAAACTTATAACTTAAATTTTGACATTGAGGGCCATATAAAAATTAAATACTAAGGGATGATTCACAACTCGTAAATATAAAATAATTATTAAATTTAAAAACATAAATCAAATAATTAGATTAAATTAAATTAAAAACCAAAAATACACAGGTCATTCTCGGATAGGGATCAATCAACATGTAATTATATTGTATACGAAAAATTAAATCTTCAAAAATTAAACTCAAGGATATTTTTAATAATATAAATTTCATTAAAATAATTTTATTTAATTATCGATACATCCCATAGCACTTGAAATAATTTTATTAAATTCTATACCGTTAAATATAAATTATGAAAAATTAATCATAATTTTTTGTGTCCATTTGGACCAAAATAAAATCCTTTAATATTAATTTAGGGATTATGATAGGGTTGATGATCGAGCTGGTCAAACCCATACTATACCAGTTTAACCCAAGTCTAATTTGGGGTGTTCGTTTAAGGGTGTATATATACATAATATATATATTTCTAATATTATAATATATATATTATAATATATATATATATATATATATATATATATATTCAAACACATCACCCTCCCCATAAATGGGAGGGACCAAGGTTTCCATGTTGATTTAATGGATTTTTACATCTTGGTTGACTTGTATTTAGTCCTTTTATTAATCTTATCCTTATCTAAGGATGAGGAAACTTATAATTTTTTTGCTAATATTTCATGCCTACATAGAAATCCTTATTGCCAATGGACTACCCCAAATAGATTCTGGTATATTTGGCCAACATGCAATTTTCTTTCATCATTTCCTAGCTAAAAATACATCACACAAGTATCCATTAAAGTGTAGGAAAAATTAAAGCTGAAATTTCATTCATAATTTTATGAAAAACCCATTGATCATCAATCGACCATATCATGGTGATAAAAACTTGGATTGAAGCGCCATCCATTTCATTGGGAATATATTGAAATCATACATCTGAATCATACCATATTTTATTGAAATTTTAAATTTTTTAACTTAAATAATTGCATGTTTTCTTATATACCAATTGAAGTAACTTGGGGTGCATGGAAAGCATGAAACACATGGAATTTAATTTTTTTTTGTTTGAATTTATGTTAAAAAAGGAATCTAAAAAGCCTCTTCTTAATGAATATTATTTTCCATGTAATATATTTTGATATTATATGGATTATTTTTCAGACCAGGTGGTGAGACAACGTATGATTCTGGGGACAGGTTTTCCTAGAATAAATGTTTGAAATGTATTTAATAGAACGAACATAAAGTTTTCCTGAAAAAATAGGAATAAATCCTGAAAAAGGTCACAAATTATAAATCTGATGGAACCATTGAGTTCAAAATGTGGTTTTTACCCTAGGCAATACATCAACTTTGTTAGCATGGGACATTTGCAAAAAATTCATTGCGAGCACAGAATTAATAAAATAAATTAAACAAAATTTATTTAGTTTGTTTTATTTCATGAAATGCCTAACTCTCCTATAAATATATGGTTATGAGGACTTAATCAAGTTTGGAAACTCAAACCCTAGAGATCTTGATTACCACTGGGGAGCATTCTTGGAAAACGATGATAGATCGGTACTGGATCGTGGATCATTGCACCAACAAGGTTCATGGATATCATCAACAACGTTATCATATAACCTTTCTTCATCAATGATCAATCCAAAATCCAAATAGGAATTTTGATTTCATTTTTTATATATCATTTCTTAATCTTGGAAAAACATGGATCAATTCTAGAAATAGAATTGATATGTCCATCATCAATAGATTTAATTTTTTGGAAATTTTTTTTCATTTTTTATATATCCCTCTTCATTTGAAATTCTATGAAAATAGATCGATGCTAAATGAATGAAGACCAAGATTTGTTCCTTGTTTTTTATGGTGTTTTTATTTCTTCCCCAGTTCTTTACACATTCATCATGGGTATTTTCTTCATCCCATAGTTTTAAAATTTCCATGTATTTAATTATTGCATAACCATTCTTCAGCACAACTGATCAATATCATGGGTATGGCTTGTGATGGAGGTTTTGATTAGAGGATCGGAAACAATTGTGGATGAATCAAGGATGAATGATATCGGACCTGTAGTATTCATTTTCCCCTAGAGACACATGATGCAACTACGAATGGAACAAGTGGACATTTCCTGAGTAGATTCGAAGCTCGAATTTGTGATCTTTGATGACAAGAGTCTTGGCTAACCCCATATATACATATTCCGGTGAGGATGGAGGATATAGGGGTATGGAGGGAAACAAGGAATAGGAACAAGGATTATCTAAAATCCTAATTAACACATCTTTTAATCCACCATTAAATGTCATATGGGACCCCCTTGCTATGGCGCTAGGGTTTCAGCTGGAGTTAAGTATCGCACGTCATGTGACATTCTCACATTCCATGTGACCCCTCCATGATGGCTCAACATGTACTTTAGAAATTATATGGACATGTCTTGAAGTAAATGTATAGTGGCATATTGTGTACTCAGATACAGACATGGTAGTTGTATATGGATTGATACATGGGAACGACCTGGAATATAAAGACATGACCAGATGAAACTTTACTCTTACTCCGTTTTAGTTGATGTTTACATTTTGTGTGAGGATTCTCCACATTGGAAGACCTAGGGATAAATGGACACGCCTTGTACCCATATTATACATTGTATACCACATTTAAGGGTGTCTTTATCCCTTCGTTTTCTTTATTCTAGACCAGTATTAGTTGAGTGTGTTCCCTTGGATCATTCCCTCAAATGTATTGTATGACACTGCATCCACATCACAGGATTGTGATCCCCTCTAGAGGAAGAGTCTCAGATAAAGGTAGTGGTGTCCCTCTGTAATACTGGAGAGTGATACTCTATCATCATTATAACCTAAGTAGGGTTTGTGGAATCAAAGTGTCCTCCTTAATTAGGGATTTGATCCTAAATCTAGAAGGTCATATCAGTTGGGTTTGTGGTATCATTGGAATATGATCCCCTACATAGTGTATTGATTCAAACTAGGTTCATGGTGTCCTCCAAAAGTTTTGGGTGTGACCCCTTCTTTGAGTATCAGGGTATTTTGAGACCATTTATGTTTATTTGGTGATATCTAATGACCTAGATATCTTTATTGAGTGTCTCTGGTGATAGCATGGCTCATGGAGTGGATTCTACCAGAATGATTGTTGCTTCGAGAAGAATCGTATGGATGGAAGTTGGTTGTGATTGCTCTGTGGTCCAGTGTCCTTACTGAGTATATCTAGGTGATTTATACTATAAATTTATTTTTATATCTTATATTGAGCTTACTATACTTGATTATTCGTGTTTAGTGTTTTTGGGGTGTCCTACTGGGTATTGTTATACTCACCCCTATATGGGCTCTTCCCACGTGTGTCATGTCTTATGCAAACAACGTCTCTTTTCATGGTGTCCTAGGAGGATAGGGAGTGGGTGGAGCATAGATTGAGCTTGATAGTCTGAGTTGTTTTCCTATATCTTGAATTTTGATTATATTCCTTACGCTTGGATTAGGTTGGACTCTTTATAGTTTTTAGTTGGGCTTGTATTTGGCCCCTTTATCACTTTTAGTAATTTATTGTTGTAATATAGCTATGGGATTATAAATTTGTATCTGAATTTGTTTCAATTGTTTACATTTAATTATTATGTTGTCTTGGAGATTTGTGCATGGGTATAGGTACATTTGTCTAATGACACCCATTTTTGGGATATGCCTACTCCGCACTCGTCGCCGACACCTTCCCTATTAAAGGAGATCTTTGAATAGTCATGAGTCAGAGCCCGGTAGGGTTAGGCCATGAAAGAATGGTATAAAAGTATTTTGTTCTACCCCAGGAGAATATGTGGTTAGATTAGTTTGGATCAAAAACGTTTAGTGTTTTGAGTTTGGTTTTTAGGTCACAGAATCCATTGTTGGTGCCAAAACCAACATATTCATACACCATGACTCTAATCACCTACCTTTAAACTCGGTATAGGTAAACATTGGTTGAAAGGAAAACATTGGTACATGCATCATATAAGAATTTGTTGCATTTTCCATGTCCTTGAGTCATCTCCCTAGATATACGCTTTTTACTGTGGTACATAATTTTTTATTTCAGGATGCCTCCACGCAGACAGCATTCATATGTCACAAGTACGGGATGAGGATATACTGAAGATGGAATTTAGATGTCACTAAGGTCACTATGAGTACTTGGGGATATCTTTCAGTGTGAATAAATCCCTAGTAGTGTTTATGGGACTAATTAACCATTTCATTCATCCTTTCTTATACCGGTTAATGGTGGTCATCATCGACCACATTTTAGTGTATTTGGTATCTAAGGAGGAGCACACGAGACACTTGAGGATGGTCCTGGAAACCCTATAAGATCACCATATTTATGGTAAGATCTAGAAGTGTTTTATATTTGATAGGTCCACTTCCTGGGATATTTCATATCAGAGGAAGGATTGGTAGTGGACTCGGTGAATTTTGAGGTGGTGCTTTTCTGGGATCCACCCGAGAATATTACCAAGGTGTGGAGTTTCCTTGGGTTGGTAGGGTATTGTTGAAGGTTTGTAACTAATTTCTCCATAGTGGAATCACCCTTGATAGCTTTGACCCAAAAAGGGAATCCTTTCATATGGACAGGATGGTTCCAGCAGTGCTTTTAGGATATGAGGATGAGACTGATGAGCACTCCCATCTTGATATTTTTATTGTAGGGTGTCGAGTACATAGTGTTCTATGATGCATCAAGAACCAGACATGGTTGTGTTCTAATGAAGAGGTAAAGTATGATTTCATATGTTTCACATCATTTGATACCACATGAGAGGAATTACATGACCTAAAATCCTGAGTTTGTAGTGGTAGTCTTCAAACTAAGGACATGGTGACACTAAATAATGGGTGAGTGGTTTATCATTTACTATGACCACAAGAGTCTCAATTATATCTTTCCTCATAAGTATCAAAACTCGAGATAGAGTTGATGGCTATATTTACTCAAATACTATGAATTTGATATTTTCTATACTCCTAGGAAGGGAAACATAATGGAATATGATCTCAGTAGGATATCTTGTTCTCAGTTGTTAGTAAAGGTGTTATATATGTTAGACTCATTGTAGTTGTCATTGGTGGATAAGGATGGTTCTTCATATCCTTATTTGATGGTTGTTAACCCCACCACTTTTATAGAATGTCAAGGATTCTCAGCATAGAGATACAAACTGTGAGACCTTACACACTTAGATATCCACTAGATGTGCTCCTAATGGATATTCTAAAGTTTGGGAGCACTCTATAATTTTAAAAGGATGTATGATGGTTCCTTTGATGTTATAGGAGGAGGTGATGTAAGAGTTTCATAAATTATCTTTTTTTGTACATCAATGTGCAGTAAATATGTACTAGGTCCTCTAAAGTCATTTTTTAGGTCCAAGAATAAATAATGAAGTTGTAGAGTTTGTCTCTTGATTACACACTTGTCAGCAGGTGAAATCTAAGCACTGGGTTTCAATAGGTTTAGATCAACCTCTTGAGGTGCCAGAGTGAAAGTGGGATGGTATATTTGGGGACTTCATGATGGGGTTATGATGCAGTTCTATGGGACATGATTCCATCTAGGTTATCATAGATCAACTCACCATGTCTTCCTACTTCCTATAGATATTTATAGATGTCTCTATGTGTAGGAGATAGTATGAATCTATTGGGTTCCCTCAATGATTGACTCTGATAGTGTTTCTCTCTTCACATCTCATTTATGGAGAGGATTGTTAAATGCCTTTGATACTAAGTTATGCATAAGTACAATTTTTCACCCCCATATTGATATCCATAAATAGTAGACCATTTTGACCTTGAAGGAAATTTTGTGGGCTTACAAGTTGGACTTTGGTCATAGTTTAGAGTATCATCTACCCTTGGTGAAAATTTCATACAAAAACAACTACTGTTACACCATTGATATGGAACCATTCGAGTCTTTGTATGGGAAAACCCACAGGTGGCCACTTTATTGGACTAGTCTAGGAGATTCATCACTCATGGGCCTAGAGTTACTGCAAGTTACAATAGAGATGGTGAAGATCATCTAGGAGTGGATGAGGACAGCACAAAGCCATCAAAAGTCTTATAAAAACTAACTATCAAGACCTTTGGAGTTTGAGGAGGCATACTATGTGTTCCTAAGGGTATCACCTTGACATGTATTTTGGAGAATTTTTTAAGGTAAAAAGTTATATTTGAGATTAATTAGTTTTTTATAGATACTGCATTGAGTTGGCATGGTGGGATACCACTTAGCTCTACCACCACAGTTGGACTAGGTACAATATATTTTTCATGTGTCACAGATGAGGATTTGTGTGCATGACCCATCATATGTTATAGACTGAGGAAAGCTGGACATTGAGTATGGAGATACCTTTACGGAGTACCCAATTGATATTGAGGATCAGTAGGAGGGGATCCTTTGTGGGACACTAATTCCCAAAGTACATGTCTGATGGTATCACTAGAATCATTTGGAGATCACCTAGGAGTGGGAGACCCAAATACAATCCCAATACCCTCATCTTTTTGAGTAGGTATTTTTTTCTCCTTTTGGGATGAAAATCCTTAAGGTGGGGAGAATTTAATCACTCAAATTTTCCATGTATTATTTTTAGATATTATATGGATTATTTTTGAGATTGGGAGTTGACAAGGAATGTTATTATGAGGCCTGGTGTGCTCAAAATAAATTTATGAAATATATTAAAAATACTAAATATAACATGCATGCATTTTTCTTGAAAAAAGAGGAATAAATCCTGAATAGGGGGACTACATCATAAATTTTACGACACCATAAAGTTCAGAATGTGGGTTTTACCCTAGGAGTGGAATAATATTTGACATCGTGGGGTGTTTTTGAAACAGTAATTATAGGTTCATAATTAATAAAATAAATTTAAAAAAAATTATTTAATTTATTTTATTCGACACAGTGACCAGATATCCCATAAATATATATTTAAGAGGATTTCTTTAGGTTTGGATGCTCAAACCCTAGAGATCTAGATGGCCACTAGGGAGTGTTCTTGGTGAATGATTATGGATTGAGACTGGATCATGGATCTTTGTACCAATAGGGTTTGTGGATCTCATCAACAACAGTAGTGAAGAACTGTTCTTCATAAAAGATCGATCCAAACTCCAAGGGTAAAGTTTTTATTTTGTGTTTTTAAATTAATTTCTAAATCCTGGATGGATTTGAATCAATTCCATTAATATAATTGATACATGAATTTTTAGTATATTTAAATTGATATAGTTTCCCTGTTTTTTTATCTATCCCTCTTTGTTGAAAATTCAATGAAAAGAATCAAGTCCAAACGAAAAAAGGCTAATATTTATTCATCACTTTTGATGGTTTTTGGATTTCTTCCCCCGTTCTTCACACATTCATAATGGGTATTTCCTTTGGCCCATGGTTCAATGATTACTCAATATTTGATCATTTTGCGAGCGTTCTTAGATGCAATGGATCAGTACTGCAGGTACATCTTCCAAACAAGGTTGTGATTGGAAGATCAGAAATGATGATAAATGAATCAAGGAAGAACAAGATCAAAAAGGTGGATATTTTTTCCCAAGAGATTCATATTGCAGCTATGGATGGAATGAGTGGACATTTCTCTAGGAGATTCAAAAACCAGATCTATGATATCTAGCGATGAGAGTATTTTCCATCCCCGTATCTATAGATTCCATCTTGTAAGGTGTCTCCAATGATGTGGAAGATGAAATAGAAGAGGAACTAAGGATTATGGAAAATATATATCAACAAGGCATGTAATCCAACATTACACACCATGTGGGACCCCCTGGCAGAAACACTAGGTTTTCGGCTGGAGTTAAGTGTCACAAGTCATGTAACATGATCACACACCATGTGACCCCTCTATGATGGCTCAGTATGTAATTATAAAAGTACATGGACATGAACCGAAGTACATGGCATTTTGTATGTTTTTTACTCTGACATGGACATGGCCAGTTGTACACAGACATGGCTAGGTGTACACAAGTTGGTACATGGGCACAACCAGTTGTACACAGACACAACTAGATGACATGGGTAGGGTGTTGGGAGACCTCTACATGTTGTGTACTTTATTAAAATATTGTTTATGTTGAGTTTTACAATCTATGTGAGTATTTACCCCTCAGGAATACCTAGGGATAGATAAACATGTTGTGTGCCTCTAGCCCACATCATACACCCCATTTAAGGGTGTTTGTATCCCTTTGTTTTATTTAGTCTGTAACGGTCTTGGTTGAGTGTGTTCCCTTGGTCTATTCCCCTGAGGGTACATTTCATAATTTCATCCAAATAATTGGATTATTATTCCCTCTATAGGATGAGTCTCAGATAGAGTTTTTGGTATCCCTTCGTGAGACTAGACAATGATCCTCTATCATCTCTATACCCTAGTTCGGGTTTGTGGAATCAGTGTGACCTCCTTGAGTAGGGCATTGGTCCTCCATCTAAAATCCCACATTGGTAGGGTTTAAGGTATCATTAGAATGAGATCCCCTATGTATAGGGCTAATCCATATTGGGTTTGGGGTGTCCCAAAGTGGTTTTGGGCATGACCCCCTATCTGAGTATCAGGGTCTTCTAAGACCAGTGAGATTTATTGGGTGGGGCCCAATGATCTAGACCACTCGATTGAGTGTCTCCAATGATATAATGGATCTTGGAGTGTATTCTCCTATAACAAGAATTACTTCAAGAATAATCCTATGGTTAATAGTCTGTTGTGACCTCCTGGTGGTGTAGTGTCCTTCCTGAGTATAACTTGAATTACCATAAAAACCATATTGAAAACATGCATTCTTATGAATTATTTAAGTAAGATACATGTTATTGGATATATTCCTAAAATTCAATAGTGATGTAAACTTCATCGATAATAGCATATACCACTTCTTAAAAAGTCAATAATCAGTTCCAAGGTAGTCAGTAGTTATCTGAATCAGTCATTTCTTCAACATTATCTCAACATTAGATATATATTAAGGGTTGTATTTCCCTCAATCACGTGTTTTATACAAATTTTAACTTTATACTGAACCACTTTTCCTTAACCACAAATACTTAATGAAATAGTACTTCATTATAATCCTTATATATCTCATAATTCTTATAACCAGTACATCACTGAAAAAATATTGAAATGACATGATTCTTGACTAGAAATACTAATCATTCTACTTAAGCTATGGTGTCATCATAATTTGATCATTATACAAAATTGTGATTTGGGGTATATTCCTTTGACATTTGGGATATTGATTCGCATAGTGTCTCATCTCCTTACAATTGAAGCATTGAATATAGGGAAATTCTTTCCTTGTCTTGCAATGATGTGCATGGTGTCATTTTTCTCCACACATGAAGCAAACTCCTTTTCCTCTCAATCATATACCAAGGTGTTTCCTTCCACAATTATCACATGTGGGAAAATACATCTTTCTCTTATTCCCTTTATCCATGTTTTTCCTTTCCATCCATTTCTTCTTTTTCTTCCCTTAAAATCCATAGGACTCAGAGAAGTCTTTATATACCTTGTCAACACATGATACTATTTCCTCATTTGATGAGGATACTTGGGAGAGAATATTACTTTGAAATGATTGATTAAGACCATCAGAGATATGATCCTTCTTACTCTTCGCATATCATGCATTGGTGAAGTTCTCATTTCTTCTGCTTGGTCCCATTTATAATCAATTCCATATTGTATATTAGCTTGTAACATTATGAAATCTCTATGAATCTAAACATGGTATAGCACATAGCATAAATCTTTGCATTTTAAATACTAGAACCATTTAATTTGGTTACTTTGGGGGCATAAATTATTCATAATGGTAGGTAAATAAAATTTGAATTATCCTAAGCATATCCCTTGGGAGTTTTAATACCAAGAGTGTAGCAAGGCCCGTTGTCGTGTACCAGGATATCCCGGGTCAAGCCCGAAACTCCTTGTCGGAGTTTTCACTCTAGGTACATTTGTGCCAGAGCCACATCTACCAATTTATATCCAGACATGGATGTATTTTCTAGAAGATCCATAGAATCGATTCCTTTCCAAGATTCCATGAGGTTCTTGTATGTTTGTGTTGGGTCGGAATAAACGAGGAAAAGATGGCAAGAGGGGGGGTGAATTGCCTTTTAATAAAAAGATTAACAAATTAAAAATCAAAGTAAAGAATGCAGCGGAAATAAATAAGGGAAGACACAAGAAATTGATAACGGAGTTCGGCCAAAACCCGGCCTACGTCTCCGCTCGCAACTCAACCATTGAGAGATTCCTACCGCTTGCTTTTCAATGGTTTTAGCAAGAAACCCACTAGGCTTTGAGGTAGCACTAGGACCTATTACAGCTTGCTTTTGGTGGTTGAGCAAGAACCCACTTGCTTTTAATGGTTTAGCAAGAACCCACTAGCCTTTTTAACGGGTGAAGGCTAGCTCACCGGAGACACAAGCCTTTTAAAAGGAAAGGCTTGAAGAAACCTCTTCACACCTTAATGGTGGTGTGAAACCCAAAAGAAAGAGGGGATGAGAAAAGTTTGGGGTTTGTAGGCACAAACCCAATTTTAAGCTCAAAATAAATAAAACACTAAAAACCGTATTGGAGGAAGACTTGGGCGCCAATTGGATGATGGAGTTGATGTAGCGTGCTCTCCCAAGCTTCTTGAGGTGCTCCTTGGATTGGAAATTGGTTGGAGCACTTGAGGATCCTTGAAGGTGGAGCGCCAGAGGTTCGCCAAATGTTCAACAATATGTCCGAGCGCTTGGTATATGATCCGGGATGATGTCCGGGGCTTCCTTGGCCTTTATTTATAGGCATGGAACCCTTGGGGAGTCTTCGGAGCTATTGGAGAGGTCTTCGGAGCCGTTGGAGGCCAAAAGAGGGTTGACTGGTCAAACCCAACGGCTAGTTTGACTGGGCTACCTGCTGGCCGGTGCAGGGCCACCGGCTGGCCGGTGTTTGAGAATTTGGAGATGGTTTGAGTGCAGGCTGCACCGGCTGGCCGGTGGAGGAGCCACCGGTTGGCCGGTGGCTTGGCAGTAGCTCAGACTGTTCTGGCTGGGTGCCACCGGCTGGCCGGTGCTGAGGCCACCGGTTGGCCGGTGCTGAGGCAGTGGCTCAGCCCTCTGTTCTGGGTGCCACCGGCTGGCCGCTGGTGTGACACCGGTTGGCCGGTGGTCTGGAGCACTTGAGGATCCTTGAAGGTGGAGCGCCGGAGGTTCGCCAAATGTTCAACAATATGTCCGAGCGCTTGGTATATGATCCGGGATGATGTCCGGGGCTTCCTTGGCCTTTATTTATAGGCATGGAACCCTTGGGGAGTCTTCGGAGCCGTTGGAGAGGTCTTCGGAGCCGTTGGAGGCCAAAAGAGGGTTGACTGGTCAAACCCAACGGCTAGTTTGACTGGGCTACCGGCTGGCCGGTGCAGGGCCACCGGCTGGCCGGTGTTTGAGAATTTGGAGATGGTTTGAGTGCAGGCTGCACCGGCTGGCCGGTGGAGGAGCCACCGGTTGGCCGGTGGCTTGGCAGTAGCTCAGACTGTTCTGGCTGGGTGCCACCGGCTGGCCGGTGCTGAGGCCACCGGTTGGCCGGTGCTGAGGCAGTGGCTCAGCCCTCTGTTCTGGGTGCCACCGGCTGGCCGCTGGTGTGACACCGGTTGGCCGGTGGTCTGGACAGAGGAATCCCTCTTGTCCAGTCCTTCATCGGCTGGCCGGTGGTCTTCCATCGGTTGGCCGGTGGACTGAAGATCAGTCCATTTGGGCCTTCTTGCTTTCCTGAATTGATTCCTATCATCCAAAAACACTTGAAAGAGGATTAGATAAATATGAGGGTGATTGTGATCATGAAAATAAAACAACGAGGGGAACGAGATGTACAACAATCTCCCCCTATTTTGATGATCACAATCACCAAAACAATTAATGTAAAATACTGAAATTGAAAGGACATTCTTAAAGGATAATTTGAAAATAAATACTAAGCATGAGAGAAAAGATTCTCCCCCAATCAATCAAGAAATTTCTCCCCCTTTGTGATTATCAAAATATAATGGGGCATAAAACTTGATTGAGGGATAACTTTGAAAAACAAGATAGAGATTTTAAAATCAATTGAAATTTTGGAAATTGAAAGATTTGAATCAAAATATGAATAACAGTTTGAATTGAAAGTTTTGAATCAAAATTGAAATGAAGATTTTGAATGAAAATTTGAAACCAAGTGTTGAAATTGAAAGTTGGAATCGAAAATTTTGAAATTGAAATTAAACGGGCTTAATTTTTGAAATTGAGAGTTTTGAAACAAAGTTTGAAAACAATTAAGAAAGTTCTCCCCCTAAATAGAAACAATGAATCACCGGGGAAAGGAAACTATCTTAGGCCCGGAGAGACTCGCTAGAAGGGATTTTTCAATCCATACTTGTCTCATAGCGGGTCTTCTCCTATAAAATTCGTCCGAAAAGTAAAAAGATTTGGGTTGACCGTACCGGGCGTTTTTACAATTACATTCATAAATAAGGTGCCCGGGTTTTTTACAATAATTGCAAAATTTAACACTAGAGCTCCCCCTTACAAAAACAGTGGGTGCATGGGAGGAGGAAGCTTGCTTGGAATAGCCAAGCCCTTGGGTGGTTCTAGATATTCGTTGGGAACCTAGTAGATTGTTTAAATTTTGTTCCCCTTGGGTGAACTTAGCTAGGGTCTCCCTTAGGTCTTTGATGGTTGATTCCATAGAATCAACATTTGGAAAATTTTGGATTTTAAGGGTCAACTCTTCCTTCTCTTTAAAAAGTTGTTCTTTTTCGGAAGAGAGTTTTTTGAAATTCTTTTTCAAAGAAACAAATTTTGATGATAAGGCATGAAAACCATTTTCTAATTGATCTCTAGCGAATTGGAGATCCTCATAAGACAAATGATTTAAAGAATTTCAATTTGAAGAACATGAGGAAGAGGAATCGGAAGAAGTTACCTCATGGAATGCCATTAGGCATTTTGTACCTTGGTCGCTCGAGGAGGAGGAGGAGGAGGATGATGAGGATGTGTCACTCCATGTGGCCTTGAGGACCTTTTTCTTTCCTTTCTCCTTTTGCGTGGCCCGTTTTTTGTTGAGTGGGCAATCGGGCTTGTAATGGCCCTTTTCGCCGCACCCGTAGCATTTTACCTTGGGCTCGGATCTTGCGGTGGGTTCTTGCTTTCGATGCTTGCGGGATTTCTTCTTCTTCTTGTGCTTCTTCATAAACTTGTGCATTTGGCGGGCGAGATTCTCCATTTCCGAGTCGCCGCTTGATGATGAAGTAGATGAGGAAGTTGATGAGGAGGAGGATCTTACTTCTTTTTGTACTTTGAGGGCGATGTTCTTTGGTGTCTTGATTGGTGTGCCCTCCTTTTGAGCTTGCCTCCTCATCGTAATCTCGTATGTCATTAGGGATCCGATGAGCTCCTCTACCGGCATATTTTTGACGTCCTTAGCTTCTTGGATCGCCGTCACCTTTGGTGCCCATGAGCTCGGAAGGACCCATAGAATCTTCTTGACCATTGCTTCAGCTGAAACAACATCACCAAGAGATTTTCTACCATTGCAAACGTCAGTGAAGCGTGTAAACATTTCAGAAATAGACTCATTTGGATGCATTGAAAAAGATTCAAAGTCTTGTCTATACATGTCTAATCTAGTATCTTTGACTTTATTAGTGCCTTCATGGGTCACTTCTAAAAGTTTCCAAATTTCATGTGAGGAGGTGCAAGTAGATACTCGATTGAACTCATTTCTATCTAAGCCGCAATGGAGAGCATTCATGGCTTTGCCATCAAGCTCAATGTTCTTAATATCGGCGGGGGTCCATTTGGATTCATCGGGAGAGGAGAGGGTGTAACCTTGCATGACAATTTTATATATGGGATATCCTATACTTCTAAGAAAAGTGGTCATGCGGGTTTTCCAATAATTATAGTCGGTTCCATCAAAAAATGGAGCCCGACCCAATGAGTAACCCTCGGGGGCGAAAGAGGTAGATGCCATCAAAAAAAAATAGGATCTTTAATTTGAAATCGGTAAAGGAATTATTCAAATTTTGCCTCTGATACCAATTGTTGGGTCGGAATAAACGAGGAAAAGATGGCAAGAGGGGGGGGTGAATTGCCTTTTAATAAAAAGATTAACAAATTAAAAATCAAAGTAAAGAATGCAGCGGAAATAAATAAGGCAAGACACAAGAAATTGATAACGGAGTTCGGCCAAAACCCGGCCTACATCTCCGCTCCCAACTCAACCGTTGAGAGATTCCTACCGCTTGCTTTTCAATGGTTTTAGCAAGAAACCCACTAGGCTTTGAGGTAGCACTAGGACCTATTACAGCTTGCTTTTGGTGGTTGAGCAAGAACCCACTTGCTTTTAATGGTTTAGCAAGAACCCACTAGCCTTTTTAACGGGTGAAGGCTAGCTCACCGGAGACACAAGCCTTTTAAAAGGAAAGGCTTGAAGAAACCTCTTCACACCTTAATGGTGGTGTGAAACCCAAAAGAAAGAGGGGATGAGAAAAGTTTGGGGTTTGTAGGCACAAACCCAATTTTAAGCTCAAAATAAATAAAACACTAAAAACCGTATTGGAGGAAGACTTGGGCGCCAATTGGATGATGGAGTTGATGTAGCGTGCTCTCCCAAGCTTCTTGAGGTTCTCCTTGGATTGGAAATTGGTTGGATCACTTGAGGATCCTTGAAGGTGGAGCGCCGTAGGTTCGCCAAATGTTCAACAATATGTCCGAGCGCTTGGTATATGATCCGGGATGATGTCCGGGGCTTCCTTGGCCTTTATTTATAGGCATGGAACCCTTGGGGAGTCTTCGGAGCCGTTGGAGAGGTCTTCGGAGTCGTTGGAGGCCAAAAGAGGGTTGACTGGTCAAACCCAACGGCTAGTTTGACTGGGCTACCGGCTGGCCGGTGCAGGGCCACCGGCTGGCCGGTGTTTGAGAATTTGGAGATGGTTTGAGTGCAGGCTGCACCGGCTGGCCGGTGGAGGAGCCACCGGTTGGCCGGTGGCTTGGCAGTAGCTCAGACTGTTCTGGCTGGGTGCCACCGGCTGGCCGGTGCTGAGGCCACCGGTTGGCCGGTGCTGAGGCAGTGGCTCAACCCTCTGTTCTGGGTGCCACCGGCTGGCCGCTGGTGTGACACCGGTTGGCCGGTGGTCTGGACAGAGGAATCCCTCTTGTCCAGTCCTCCATCGGCTGGCCGGTGGTCTTCCATCGGTTGGCCGGTGGACTGAAGATCAGTCCATTTGGGCCTTCTTGCTTTCCTGAATTGATTCCTATCATCCAAAAACACTTGAAAGAGGATTAGATAAATATGAGGGTGATTGTGATCATGAAAATAAAACAATGAGGGGAACGAGATGTACAACAGTTTGTCCTCAAATACTACCTTAGGTCTTTGTTCCCTAATCTATATTTTCTAATCAAGTTTCCATGTTTGCTACTAAACTTCCTTTGATACCAACTATAAGGACCCAACCCCGGTTGCCTAAATTCGGTGCCTTATTGGATTACATTGGAATATAAACAAGGAATATGCATCCAAAAGGACCTAGAAGTTTAGTATTATTGGAAACAATATACATACATAAGTTCAACATTACAACTTTAAATGAAATACAACATAAAAACTATTTAGAAAACATCCATAACTCCTAGGTTATTTTATCATGTCATTCATAATAAAATTCTTCACGTCTTTAGAAAATAAAACATAATAAAGGGGTGAGATCAAATGGTTTTATTAAGGGTAAGTAATATAGTAGAAGATATATAAACATTAGGCAAGTTGACTAACTAAAAACATATGCCTTTAATAAAAACTTGAACACATTATGGCAGGAATAAGAACTGAGTATGTAATGCCATAATAAAACATAATCATGGATATTCTACTAGTTGAATAACCACATGAACCATCAATACTATTTTCATAACGAGGGAATGCATAATGTGGTACATCATCACCATACCGTCAAGGACTCGTACCAAGACTATAAATAATCATTTTGTCAAGGCCTTGTTCCAAGACCGCAGTTTGTCTCCTGAGACCTACCATTGCACCGAAGGGATATGGATGGCCCCACCCAACACTTTCTATGTCCAATTCATTCCTCATATGAATGGGGATAAATATAAACAATATATACATTCATATTGAAACTAATATATGAAATTTAAATAACTTTCCCCAATCATTAAGCATAAACACAAACCATTCAGAGTAAATTAGTGAATGGTTTTAAGATAGCACACCCACAGTTAAACTAATCATAAACCATTAAATTAAATATGATAGATGATATCATAGGAGATAAACCTCAATGAAGTAAAAGATTCAAAAAATGATGTTGACATAAATGAAGATACATTTAAATGAGACCATTGAAAAATACTTCCGGAAATAATCCTTAAACATTTCAAAGTGTTTCATACCACCTTGAAACATTCAAATCATAATCCATTAGAATATCATGAAAATAAGAAGACTCTTGATATGATATACCAAAGGGAAGTACATACGCTACCAGTAATAAGTATGTTATGAACAAGGAATATATATCTTAAAATATAAAGTGAGATGATAAAATTCCTTTTTTACTTTGGAAAGAACAGTTCTTTTGGAAAATCCTTTTTATTTTCCAAGAAATTAGTTTCTAAACATTAATATCCCAGAAAATAAAAACTAGGACATTAAAATAATATTTTAGGCATAAATGATGTCCCAATGAAGTGAAATCATGTAAAAATAGTTCTTAAGCTTATTTAGAACTAAATACTTTTAGGGTATTTTAAGGAAAGTATTAAAGAGAATTTTAAAGTAGAAAGACATGTTTGTTATATTAAATCCAGAAATTATACAAGATCATTTTTCATGATAAAATGAGTGTTTTTATAAAAATAATGGTTTCTTAAAAGAGATTCTAATATACACTTGAAAATGGGTAAGAATTTGAAAAGATCCCTTGAATCAGGTTTGTATTTTAGAAATGATTTTGAAAGTTACTTCTAAAATGTGTAACTCCCCATAAAATAACAAACTATTATGGTACATAAACATATATAAAAGACTCACATGTAATTTATGAGGAGTAAATAATAATACATAATATTTTCATTGAGGTAATTAGACAATAAAAGTAACATGAATGAAAATGGAGGTTTGGGTGGAAAACCCTTACCCCTTTGTAATTAAATGATTCGTATGCCCCAAAATTAATAATATTAAAATGAAAGATTTAATACCATTAAAATAAATATATTAATGATATGATACATCAATTGGCAGTATACATACACCATACAAAAGTATTAGTATTGAATATGGAAAATCTCACAAAATGGAAGTGAGATGAAGAAACCCTTACCTTAAGTCTAAATGTGTTCCATTCTGAAACATAAGGTCCTAGAATAAGAAATTAGAATAATTAATAACTTATTTCAGAACCTATTACACATTTATGGGAGGTTATTTGGACATAACTTTGAGGATCTTCAAGGCTTAGAGGATTAAAGAGAAGAGGGAGTGAGGGGGGTTTATAGTGGAGGAGAGGAGGGTTTTCATAATTTTTTAATCATTAGATTATTAATTTCCTTCAAGACTAGAAATAGTTATGATTCAATCACCAAGAATAGTAATAAATGAATGTGAGTTATAAAAAAGTGGTATTATATCACTTATGATGTCATAAATAGTGTATTTAAATGATAATTTGTATATACGGTATTTTACCGTATTTCACTATTCATCAAAAATTTGAGTATTTCAGAAAAATACCAAAAATTCACCCTAATTATTTTTCGCCATGTAGAATCCAAAGATGAAGTCCATTTTTGAAAAATAATTTTATAAATATGATTAATTTAATATTTAATTAAAATCATAATTTATTCTAAAAAATAGTTTTAAAACATTTATTTACTTATTCCAAAACATAGGTATATCGTACTTAAACTTGAATATTATTTATATATAATCATAGTTAAGGTTACTATTCATTAGGGTATATCACTATTCATAAGGGTATGTTACTATTCATAAGGTTTTGTTACTATTCACCAAAAATTATGTTTTTCTTATTGAACTCCAAATAACTTACTAATCGCAACCATGTATGTCAGATTTTTGAAATTTACATCACAGAAGTGACAAACTTATGTTTAATTGGCTAGGTTATAAAAAGTGTTGTTTGTAGAGACTCAATGATCCATGAATTCTATAATAAATCTATTTGAAAATTTTGGGGTGTTACACTGACCACTATGTCTAGGGAACATGACACCATCTGGATGATTGTATACTGACTCCCCAAGTAGGACCACTTCCTAGCCATCCAAGAGTAGAGATCAGTAGAATGCTTGGGGCGCCATTATGTTCAATAGGTAGTTTGAATCCATTGAGTTACATAGTTGATTGTTTTTTATTGTGATTCTTTATTTACATCCTGGTTATGGAAGGGATTATATGAGGAGTTTGGGACCTAGTTATGCTTGAGCATGGTGTTTCACTCCCAAACTGATGGTCAGACTAAGAAGATCATTCAAGTTATATAGGAAATGTTGTGAGATTGTAGTTTGACTTTGTCCATAGTGGAGAGGATCACCTACCAATAGTGAAGTTTGTGTACAATAATAGCTAAAATTCCACCATCGGTATGGCAGCATTCGAGTTTTTGTATGGGTCACCCTGCAGGTCACCGATTTGCCGGACTGACCTAGGAGAGATAACACTCATGGGACTGGATTTTGTGTGAGATATAAAAGAGAATGTGTTGATCATCCAGGACAAGATGAGGATTTTACAAAGTCATCATAAGTCTTATTCCCAGAGGCGGTTGTGGCCTTTTGAGTTTAAGTAAGGAGATCATGTGTTCTTAGGGGTTCCACCAAGATGTAGATTATAGAGATTTGACAGGGGTAAAAAGATATCTATGGGATTCATTATCCCTTTCCAGATATTGTATAGAGTTGGAGAGGTGGAAAACCACTTATCTCTACCTCCACAGTTAGACCGATTGCATGATATCTTTCACATGTCATATTTGTGGAGGTACGTGCATGAATCATCACATGTTATCGATTGTGGTGAGCTGGACATCAAGGATTGAGAGACCTTTGCTGAGTACCCTGTGGAGATTTAGGATCGGCAGGATAGGATCCTTAATGGGTGATTAATTCCTTTATTTCATTTATGGTGGCAGTATGAGAATCTTCAGGAGAGCACATGAGAGTGGGAGGCTCATATTCATGCTCAATACCCACATCTTTTTTAGTAGCCCTAGTTTTGGATTTTTGGGATGTAAATCCCCAAGGTGGGGAGAATATAATGTCTTATATTTTTCATGTATTATTTTTAAATATTGTAAAGATTATTTTTAGAACCAGATGCTAAGATGTCATGAAAATCTGAGACTTGGTTTTCCTAGAATAAATGTCTAAAATATATTAAATAGCATGCGCACATGGTTTTCCTGAAAAGGTGAAATAACCTATAAATGAGTTCCAAGATTAGAAATATAAGGGCACTGTTGAGTTTATAACATGAGGTTTACCCTAGGTGTGACTTAACATTAGTCGACATGGGTCATTTTTGGAAAAGTCTTCACAGTCACAAAAAATGAATAAAATAATTGAATAAATTATTTTATTCCATTTGTTTGACATAGGAACTGGTTAGTCATTAAATATACTATTACATTAGAATTAAAAGGTTATCTGCATATCCGTGGAACCTCTCAGGGATCATTAGAGAAAGAGATCTTGTAGAATCCTCTCAGTTGAATAATGATGGGTCAAAGATTGACACACATAAAATTTGACGGATCTTACCAACGATGATGACGCATCATTCTTCATCAACAATCAAAACAAATCAAGTTAGGGAATGTGATTTATTTTTTTATTCCCTAATCTTTATTTTTATGATGAACATGAATCAATCGACGAATGGATTGATTCAGAAATCATGCGTATTGAGGAATGGGATTATTTTAATGGTTTATTTGGGAGATTTCTTACGTTTGATAGATTCCTCTTTATTTATTGTTCTAATGGAAGTGAATCAAGGATAGAACAAACATCATCTAAGGTTCTTTACTCATAGAAGTTCTTTAATCTTTTCTCCCCCCTTTCTCATTCATCGCGGGCAACCCTTTGGTCTGTGGTTTGATAAAATCCAATGAATCGATTGTTGCAAAAATTATTCTTGGCATAATGATTAGATATTATAGATATGGGTTTGGCATGATGTGGTGGAGGTATGATGATGGTAGTAGTGAATGGATCAAACCGATTTGGAAACACCCGATTTATGAGTGAGATGTGTGTTATATGATCCAAATGAATGATTCTATTTTCCAAATGAATCAGATTTTTGGAATCTAATGGTAAATGATGGAGATTCTCGACCAAGGTAGATCCATGAACCCTAGTGAGATTGGATCCATATTTCAAGGTGATGGTGGCATGGGAGTGAGTGGTAGGAATAACTAGGGTTTCAGTAAAATCCTAATATACACAGAGTGTAATATAAGATTACATAAAATGTGTGGCCCCCTTGTGGTAGCTAGGTTTTGGGAGAATGTCAAGTGTCACCCGGTGTGTGACCTCTATCACACGACGTGTGGTCCCTCATAAAAAAATTAGTGTGTACCTAGAAAAATACATGGACACGGGGTGGACTACACATCCAGATTACATGGTGTGTACTCCCCCACATAGGAACGATTTAAATGACATAGGATATTTACACGGGAAGGACTAAGGTTCAAGAAACACGGTGTGTACCGCTACTGCACAAAGAGTAATCCTTTATAAATGGCTTGGATATCTTTTCCTTTTTATCTTGGACAAGTTTAGTTATGGTTATTTCCCCTTATCCTTTCCTTGAAAGAAGGTATGAATCATTTCTTACTCCTAGGACTATGATCCCTTCATCAGGACTTCTCGGATATAGTTGTTGTAATCCCCTGAGAGACCTATAGTATCATCCTCTATTCGTATTTGTTCCCCAAGTGGTGTTATTGGTATCAACGTGACCAACACTACCTGGGAATTGATCTTCTACTTATCATATTTAATCCAGATTGATATGTATGTATCACCCATGGATCTGGTTGTGATCCTCATATATGTATTGTATTCTCTTTAAATCTTTATGTATAAATTTATTATGATGTGACCTGACGAGCAATACCTCTCGTATGGACATCATCAATACTATCAGACTTAGGAGTGTGTTCTCTTGGATGAGTGCTTCATGGAATCTTTAAGCTAGAATCCAAGGTCGGTATACTACGATTGTGACTTTCCCCTGTACTATGTGTCTTGGTTGAGTATGTCTAGATATTCTTGTTATATGCGATGTAGACATATACCTGTGTAGGTATGACTGGATTTCCTTTATTATATGATTTGTGGTTTTGGGGTGTGCTACTGATAATTGTTATACTCACCCATATATAGGCTTTTCCTACACATTCCATGTCTTGTGTAGAAGTTTGACCTTTTTACGGATTCCTATGCGGACTAGGAACAGACAGTGCTTAGTGAGACTGAACATACCGAGGTGTGTTCCTGCGACATTCAGATATCCATTCTCATACCTTTACTTTCATGTTGGACTTTTTTTATAGAGTTCTTTTTTGTGGTATTTTATTTGTCTATGTTTACTTTCTTTACTTCTTGTCATACTCTAGTTTTTGGATATTGATGTATTCATGCATTGGTTTTTTAGTTGTTTTTACATTTCAGAATTTTGTGGGCTTGGATATGTGTGTATGTGTGTGTACAGGTTCCTATGGAATGCCTCCCATGTTAGTGATATGTCTACTCAGTTCTAGTCACCATCCCCTAGCCTATTGGAGGCAGGCTTGGGTAGTTGTATCACGGGCCCCATTGGGATGGGTCTTGACATTATCATTAACAACATCCAATAAATCTCACAAGACCCTTAACATATGAAGAAAATAAACAAATAAATCGAAATGGGAGGAGGAGGGAGCAACTTGTGGTCATAAATATCACACAGCATGACCCTAGCGGTACTTAAGACACCACAATTCCCTGGCGACATACCCACCTCATCTTGAAAAATCCCTTTATCTTTCCAGCCTCATGATAGGGAAATACTTGGGTATTTCCAGGAAAACATGAGCTTCCATTTTGGATCCCTAAGGAAAAAATTAATGGATTTTCCATGAAATTCTCACTCAACCCCATAAGACCCATATTGTTCTTGAAAATAATCATTAAAAAATAGAGTAATTGTCTTTTACATTACTCATGTAACCTTGAATGACTCCAAACCTTTGTAAAATATATAAAGGAAATAAAAGAAGAAGGAGTCAAAAGCCCCTCATAGTCATAAACCACTAACTACATGATGTGGAAGTCTGTGGTGCTATCCCGCGAGACTCTTTTACAAACCACCCCGATTTCATGGAGACCCCTAGAAAAACCACTCTTTCCATAAAAAATGTCACAGGAACAACATCAATCATCTTTTGAATACCTTTCAATAGGTACTTTGATCTCTCAAAGTCCCTTGTATATGTCAATATGAAAATATTTAATTATTTATGCATTCCACCATGATCAAAATAGTACCCATTAATTGAAAATAATCTATTAATAGAGGTGTTTATGAGAGGGACTCTTGGTCACTGAAAATCAGGCGACGCCCTTGGAGAAATCCACAATAAAATCACAAAAATACAAGTGGTGTTAGACCCCTTCTCCGAATCTATATTGGATCTATGCCAGATATGCCTCACAAACTAACGAGCAATCAGAGTGGTGAGGCCTATAAATCCCCCACCCTAGCCTTGTAGAAAAGGTTGTTGTATTTTTTTCGTATCTAGGTGCATCATCACACCCAATAACTAGAGATTATTTCTCAGAGTGATTGATCTCATGATTGGAAAGTCCTTCATCAGATAATATATCGGTGAACAGCCAAAAAGATCATGTGCCATGCATAAAAAACTTTGTGAGAAAATTTATAGATCACATGAAGTACATCTGGTAGAACATTCAAGGAATATCATAGATGTCTTCCAGATCATGTGATACTTAAAATAAATTGATACTGAATAAATCATAAGCATTAAAAATAAAATGGTTAGAACAAATATTAAAGGAAAGATACTTAAACAAAAAGTACATGTCTACTGACCCTCATGCGCTTTACATGAGTCGTCCAAGACATGAAACAACAATAGGAAATGTCACCTGGATCTCACGAAGCTTCTTCATCATGCCACCAAGGTCATCCAAAGTCTTCTAGAGATGGAAGAGAAATTCACATGGTTTCCCCTAGCTATTCCACTTTAGTATCATGAAGCCATCTAGTCCATTCTCCCAAGACTCACGATTTCCTTCAGATATATCAACTAACTCATATAATGACACTAGTTCATGTTAGCTAAGTCTCATAGATGCATCTGCACATTTCAATTAAGCCCTCATGGTACCCTCTGGGCAAGTCAACCAAGACTCGTGATTCCCTCTAAACATGTCATACAGTTTTCGTGATGCCCTTCAATGATGATAGCTAAGACATGCGGCACCCTTTGAGACAAGTCATATTGACTCTCACGACACCCTCCATATGTTTCAATACAACTCTTATGAATGGAACTATGGAAATTGAGATGGATCATGAAACATCCTCTAGAAAACCCAACTAGACCAGGTGACATATTCTAGTACAGACCACTTGGATCTTACGATGCCCTCTAGAAAATTCATCTTTGATCATCTGACAACCTTCAGATATGCTAAATGGTTTGTGAAAAGTATTTTAAAAATACAAACTATATCATTTAGTTGTCTTCATATATTCCAGGAATCTACTCTCCTATATATTAGGATAAGAGGACAATCGATTCATGTCTGGTAGGAAAACAAGTCACAAGGGAAACCTCAGAGTGTAAGATCTGACCAATGGCATAACATGATATGTCCCAATATCCATGGAAACCTTAGAGTGTAAGCCCAGACTAAAGGAACTATGAAGACTCTGATTCCTTCCATATTCAAGATACGTAGTCCACCTCTTCAAGGTTCGAGCTCTATTAGGTTATCCCAATATTTAATCCCCTCAATCTTCAAGCGATGATATTTATCATTTTTCATCCTGTGTTTCTCACACTGAGCATAGATCATGTGAGATTAGGGAGTTTAAATAATCATATCATTTGCATCCTGAATCTCCACCAACCATATAAATGTATGTATTTAAATACACAATGAGTGGCATGACACATTAACCTCAACACAAAGACATCCACCTTGGGGAAAATCCCACGGGAATGATTGAACTATGAAAACTATAATTCCTTCAATAACTATGATACATTGGATGACTTCCTAAGGTCCAAGCTTAGATAAACATATATTTATATGTAAGCCTTGTGAAAATTCCATTTTAAAACATCAGGACCCAGTAATTACCATGGGCTTATTAATCAACCAAATCCATCAATAGACATAGAAATAAATTGAACTACGATGAATTTGATTCTTGTCATAACTAGGATATGTATGATGTCTCTCTAAGGCATGATCTTTATAATAAATCTTGTTAGGTCTGTCCTAGCACATAGTTCCCATACCATGAGCAGTAAAAAATGTAATTCTATATGAAACCTTAATTTAAGTCATGGAGTATGTCAACTCCAATCAAGATATTCTTATATGGTAATTCAATGCAAGGAACTCAGTATTTTATGATATACCAAGGCTAAGGGTGATTAATTACATGCATAATTATTAGTATTATAGAAAAAAAATTCCCTATTTATAGCTTTGAATGGTTTGTAACATGGTTCCCAGTGACTACTGGGAGGAATTCTTTGCTTCATTATTGGGGAAGAAGCTCCCATGTCAAAGAAAGTGACAACTATGATAGTCTTATCCCATCAGATAATATAGATATAAATCCTTTTTAATATAATAGGTTGATATTCTACTTCGTATTTTTCATTAAAACATCCCTCAAAATATAGTTTTGGACATACTATTGTGAAGTCTCATGTGAGGTTTCTTCAAGGGGTTTTGACTCATACTTAATATCATTATCAAGTAATTAAGGGTCGCATTAATGAGAAAAACCCAACATATAGTGGATATCTTCATCAATCATTATGTCTAGTCTAGAGATGTGATAAATATAGGCAGTATCACATACCATATCAATATGTTGTTGAGAATATATTGGATCAAGATTCTTTATTAGCTTTAATTATGCTTCATCGTCATGGAATGGTGGAATAACATTCTTGGTATTTTTTGATGATTTCCTCAATTACTCAACTTCTCTCATGATCATTTGTATCTCATCAATAATAGACAACACATTCTTGGTAAGAAAACCTTCTTGATATTTCTTGAAAAATGACTTCTTACATGATAAAAAACCCTTGGTGTCCCTCCTTTCTCTAGAGTTATCATAACTATAGAGAAGCTAATTATAAGGGTGATATAGGAATTTCTGGTAAAAACACTGAGAAAATTCAAGCAAGGAGGAAACTGATGGAAGGTTTTTTGGAGGAGAGAATAAAGGGGAGTGTAAAGAAGAATTTTCAGCCCTATTAAGAAGGTCCCTCCCAATTTTAAAAACTATAAACCATTTGAGCACCTCTGATATCTCTTGGGTGTAAATGGAAATGAATGGAATGAAAAAGGATAGGATTTTATAAAGGACTATCCTAGAGGATGATCATGATGAGTCAAATGGGTAAGCAAGGCTCTTGTGGGTATTTTTCAGGGATTACACAACCAAAAAACCAACCTTGACTTAGATTGTCACCCTATAGCTTTAGGTAATGTCTAACAAAACACTTACCATGGAATCAATAATGAAATATTTATCTACTCATAGGGTACATACACAATGGATCAAGGGTTATCTCTTTAGTACTCTTAGATCTCCTAGTCACTATACCGAAGTAAATAATAGAATTTACCCATGACTTAGAACCCAAAACACCCTCAACACCACTCATATGAAAATCATAAACAAATATTATCTAGATAGGGTTTTATTCTCAAGATTTTTAATGAAGAGTCTCCTCATGATGAGGCAAACACAAAAAATACTACCCATCAACAAGGGATAACATATATCATAAGGCCTTTAGGTGGCATAAACCTTTAGTGAGAAGGCATGGAGTTTATACTATAATCATTCCTATGATACCTAGATACAACTACATAGATGGTATATCCATAAAGGATGATATATACACAAATGGAAGGATAGTGTTATATAAAGGAAGGGGTTTGTTGGTTGTATGCCTATCTAGAATAAAGGAATAACATGAAGAACATAGAGTGATATTAGAAAGAGATAAATTCTTAAGAGGTAAGGGAAGAAGGATTCCTATCATAAAGGTTGACTTCACCCTTTTCCTAGAGTACAACATTTATATCTTTTCATTGTATAATCTTATAGATAAGTATATAATGATACAATCCTAAGTTATAATGGAATATTTCCATGTTTCCTTCCATATCTCTTGATGGGAAACCTATATACTTTACTTAATTCCAAAGAAATCAATGGTTTCCACTTATTTAACAAAGAAGCTTTAGTAAAATATACTTTATGTAAAAAATACATGACAAGATGCCTCACAAATAGACCCGCTCTATTTCATAGACATAAATAATACTCTATTGGTGGTTTCTTTTGATAAATAATCTTTATCAAAAGATATTTTATCAAGGATTTCTTGACATGCCACAGTACACCTATCCCTGACACTAACACATGGTTTTACAAGGATAACCATGACCATAAATTTTATATAATATATACTCCACATGTGGTCCCACTATAATTATACAATGATACTCTATTAACTAATCTTCTAGATGATCACCATATCACTCTTCTTGGATAGATGTCATTATGCTCTGTCAAATAGTCCCCACATTACCCATTCTTTATTTTCAGCTGGTCCACATGCTTTGTTGACATGGATGTGATGATCTATTGGATTATCTCCATATAGTATTCATTTAGATTTTATTTTAAGCTTCTACCTATAACATTGTATGACTACCATGTGGCTTCCAGAATTCCCACCATGTGTCCCGCATGTAGCTTCCCTAAGAAGTGACTTCTTTATTCTTCACACTATATAATCATAAACTTTTTTTGATGGGTCACGCTTTTCACACTAGATGGTCCAAAAAATATGTACATAGGTCTATATAACTCTCCTCTGATCAAAATTGGTTAACCACATGTGTATATGATACAACCACATAGTAGCTACAACCATAAAGGGGGTTGTGTGCACAAATCAAAGGACATCATATTATGAAAGAAGGTGCCTATGGGATATGGAATTATCAAAATGGAAGGAAGAACACAAAGAACATATATATATATTATAAATAGTTAATTTTACTAAGATATAATGATATAAGTATTCATCCCCCTAAGGTTGAGTTCATACAATACCCAAAGCATATTATTTATAGCCACATTGGGCTAACTCTTACAGCTAAGGAAATAAGATTTCAATCCTAAGGTCTAATGGAAGAGTATTGGGTGTCCCTTCATTATAACTTGATGTGAAACTTATCTAATTTATATAAATTCGAAGGACCTTGTGATGGAAACTTATTTAATAAATAAGATTTAGAAAAAAACCACTTTATGCTAAGAATGCAAGACATGCCACCATACAAGCAGGCCATCTAGGTTTCTTAAGAACCAAGAATAAAGTAGTGGTCATTGATTTTGATAAATTAGTGTTATCTAAATTTAATTTATCGAGTATTTATTACCAAACAACTTTAACCATATACCTGACAGTAGAAAACACTTTTACAAGGAAAATCATGACCACAAATTTTACATAAAAGAGACCCCATGCATTGTCTAACCTGGATTCCAACTTGATTCTCCACTAATTGATCCACTAGATGATCACCATTTTTATCTTCTTAGATAGAAATCATGATGATCCATAAAATTTTCACCACATAGTCCATGATTTATCATCAGCTAGTATACTTGATTTACTGATATGGATGTGATGCTTCATTAGATTTCAACCACATATTCTATCTTCATCTTCTCTAATAATCTTCCACATATACCTTAATATGGATGTAATGTGGCTTTTAGATATTATACCACATGTCTTTTGTGTATTTTACATGAGAATAACCTTATTTATTCATCACACTTCATAATCATAACTCTGTTGTGATAGGAAATGCTTGTCATGCTAGAGGGTCAACAGAATATGTGCATTGGTTTCCATAACTATCCACTTGATCCAAAAATTTGAAGAATGTGTGTACATGACATTCCCTAATAGAAAAGGTGAAACACACAATTTTTTTCTTCCCATGACCAAAATGGTGATGCATATATGTTTCACATAAGAATCCATTCCTCTTGATCAAGAAGGGTTATCTAACTAACCATGAGAACCATATTTTAACCCCTATTCATAATAGGGATAAGTATAAGAATATCCATATGGGTTGATATGATATATAGGATAATCTAGATGATCATGGTCCAATTGGTATTGGTCAAGGAAATTCTTGACTTCTTATTATATTTCTTTAGGGTGAAAATACCAGGAGCACAATTGTTTAGGGTGGAAAAGATCCTTGATTGGTTTAACGAAAGGGACCAAAGAATCATCCTTAGAATTCCCTAGATCCCTGATGCAGGCCACAACCACCTCTTCTGGACCAATGACATCACGAGCGAATACACAGTGAGGTCCGGCTACAATTGGCCCTTGGCCACCACCCTGCCGGCCGGGATGAGGGACCTTGGAAATCGATCTGGACACTCAATGTTACCCTTAAAATTCACCAATTTTGGTGGCAGGTTTGCACGGGTACCCTCCCAACCATGAGCCTTCTCGCTTACCGACATATGGCCAGTTCTGCCTTCTGCCCTTTCTTCCCGAGCACTATTGAAACTCCTTTGCATGCCATCATTTACTACCTAGGAGCTAAGCAAGTCTGGAGTAAATGGGACCCATCCTCTACCGATTTACTGGCTTTGGCCTCTGACCTCCCCGATCTTCTGACGCGTTGGTGCTCCTCTCTTCCCTCAGATCTCTCATGTTCTCTTTGCACGCTAGCCTGGATTATTTGGATCTGACACAACGAGTTCGTGTTTCTTCAAGCTCACAAACCTCCCAAATTTTGGATTTACAAGGCCTTCTTCTTGTATTGAGGGCTGGAAAGACCACAAGAACCATTTTATGATAGGATATTCCCTCATCCCACCCTCTCAGTTGAACCCCCCAACAAAAGGTACTCCTAAAATTAACGTGGACGCGTATCTCCAAAAGGATGGGCCTGTTTCCCTCGGCCTTCTGGCCCGTAATCATCTGGGGAAAATCCTTACTACAAAATATGTTCCACACCAGGCTTTCTGGGAACCGAAGGTTGTTGAGGCCATGGACATCCTTGCTGGTTTGCTGTTCTCTTTGGAATTTGTATGGAGCGGCATTTTTGTGGAGTCTGACTGCCTTACCATCATTAATGCTATCAACAATAATGATGGTGGACTCCAGCCTTTTGGTACCATCATTAGGAGTATTCTCTCACTTGGCCAGTGCTTCTCTTCTTGCACCTTCTCCTTTACAAAAATGGAAGGAAACAATGTGAACCATCAGCTGGCGGCCTCAGGCCCTATTGACTCCATCCAGCTCGGGCTGGACAATTTTCTTGCTTGGCTTTGTTCTTGTACTTCTTCTGATTTTAGCCATTAATGATATCTGTTTTAATCAAAAAAAAGTATGAAATTTAAAAGAAAAAAATTGGATGTCATTCAAGATGATGTTTTCAAACTCATCAAATATTTCTTTTCTAATGTAATTATACCCCATGGGTTGAACGTGAAATTCCTTTCTTTGATACCCAAGGTAGATAATTCCTATGAGATTAATTTTTTTAGATTCATAGATCTTATCAACATTCTTTACAAAATTATCACCAAATTGCTTGCAAACAGACATACCACCATTACTAACAAAATTATCTCTTTGAATCAATTTGGATTTTTCAAGGGAAGATCCATCCAAGACTGTAAGGACCCAACCCCAGTTGCCCAGAGCCGGTGCCTTATTTGAATATGTTGGAATACATACAAGGAATACGAATCCTAAAAGACTGAGTAGTTTAGTATTATTGGAAAAAAGTTACATACATAAGTTTATCATTACATCATGAAGGGAAACAAAACACTATTTATTTCCACTAGAAACATCACGTCTCCTAGATTATTCTTGCAAGTCATTCATAAATTACTTCTTAATGTCCTGAGAAAATGAAACATAATAAAGGGGTGAGATCAAATGCTCAGTAAGAGTAAGCAATACAGCGGAAGATAATATAAACATTAGACATGGTGAGTAACTGAAAACACATGCCTTTAATAATGAACTTGAACACCTTATGGCAGAAATATGAGATGAATAAATAATGCCATAATAAAACATAATCATGGGTATTCTACTAGTCGAATAACCACATGGACTTTAAATTATTAGCTTCATAATGAGGTAAGTGCATATGTTGGACATCATAACCATACCGTCTAAGCCTCGTGCTAGGACCATAAAATAATCATTTTTTCAAGGCCTCGTGCCAAGACCATAGTTTGTCTCATGAGACCTACCGATGCATCGAGGGGATATAGAGGGCCCCGACCATCAATAATAAGTCCAATTCATTCCTCATGTGAGCATGGATAAACATAAACAACATATACATTCATATTGAACTATCATATGAAATGTAACTAACTTTCACCAATTATTGAACATAAACACTAACCATTCGGAATAACATGATGAATGGTTTTAGGATAGATCATCCACAATAAATTTATTCATAAACCATTAAATAAAATATGGTATATGAATTCATAAATTATTAAACCCAATATTACCATGGAATCAATAAGAGCGATCAATCAAATGAAAATACTCTTCTAAAATCATTAAGTAATTTTGAGATAAATACTCTTTTATTTTGAAAAGAAGAGTTCTTTTGGAAAATATTTGTATAAAACCATAAGTTAAGTAAGATAGTATTTTCATAATAAAATGAGTATTTTTATAAAGATAATGGTTTCCAAAAAACAGATTTTAGAGTTCCCTTGTAAATAGATATGAATTGGAGAAGTTCCCTTGAATCGGGCTTCTATTTTGGAAACAATTTTGAAAGTTCCTTTTAAAACGTGTAACTATACATAAAATAAGGAAGGGTTATGGTTTGTAAACATATATATGATACTAACATAGAATATATAATTAGTAAGTAACAATACATAAGAATTTCCCTGAGGTAATTAGACAATGAAAGTATCCCGAATGAAAATGGAAGTTCGGGTGGAAAAACCCTTACCTTAACTCCAAACGTGTTCCGCTCTTGTACTTAAGCTCTTGGAATATGAAATCATACTTGTTAATAACTTATTTTAGAACCAATTATACATGTATTTAGTTTACCATAATTCTGGTTAGTTCATTTTTGTCTTTATTGAAAAGTTATTATATTGAATTTCATTGTTCCGAGGTGTTCTTTTCGTTATTTTTATAATCGGTTCACTTGTTTTTAAGTAGCGTAATTCATGTAAAAACGTTATAAATCTCCAGGATTGGAATTATATATTATTTATGAACATAAATAATTTTTAATGGTAATTTCTATCATTTCGTTACATGGAATGAGGAAGAATCATTAGGTGACCACCACTTCGATTATTCGGCGGTATTTGAAATATTATGAACTAGTTTTGTCATATAACTTAATTATATGTACATATTAAAGCTAATGATTATTAATTAGGTTATAAAACATATATTATATTCTGGTTCAACCATGAATATGTTTTCATGATCAGTAATGAAGAATAAATTGAAGAAGGAAACTTCGTCGTCCACAAAGGTTATAAATCGGAACCTTATGGACGTCGATTTCATTTATAAAATAAAAGGGAGGGAGTAAGAATAGTTATGACGGTTATTCCATTAACATGATATAAATCCAGTATATAGATGTTACTTGAGTTACCATGATCATTTGGACAGAAGTGGTGAGGAGAGAAAAATAAAATAGATGAACTTGAAAATAAAGAAAAGTTAAGAGATCC
Organism: Viscum album; assembly: GCA_963277665.1. Lineage (NCBI taxonomy): Eukaryota > Viridiplantae > Streptophyta > Magnoliopsida > Santalales > Viscaceae > Viscum > Viscum album. The sequence goes on from OY728163.1 coordinate 1,659,831,950, forward strand.
CTTATGAAAACTCAGCAGCCTAACGACGTCACTTAGAATTTCATAAAATAAAATGATGAGAACAAAAAGGTTATATCATCATATTGAAATCAAAATGATAGTAATAATAATAAATAAAAACAAACCCCAACATATGAGAAAGGAATTTCAAATAGCTAACATAAAATAAGTGTCGACTTAAATAAGAGAATGAAGGATTACCTTACCTTGTAGAATAACTCCTAGATCTTTAAGGGTGGAACCTAGGGGGATTAATGGAACCTTGGGAGGACTCTTAGAGAGGTAAAATGACCAGATCTTTGAGGATGAGGGATTTGGAATGAATGAAATCGAATGGATGAGTGGGTATTTATAGAAAAAGAGAGGTAATTTTTTATAATTTCAAAGGGACACCTCATTAGGGGTTTTTGCCAAACCATGGGCTTTCCCATGGTATTTTCCCATGGTTTAAGCCACTTGGGACACCTCATGTCGTAGGTTACTATACCCAAGTCGACCATACTTTTATATTTATTTATTACATCATTATGATGTCATTAATCTACCGAAAACTCAAAACAGTATTTTTACTATTCATGGAAAATTCAGGTATTTTAGAAAAATCCCAAAAATTCACCCATAATATTTTTCAATGTGTAGAATTCAAAAGTGAAATAAATTTTTCAAAAATAATTTTCTAAATATTATTAATTTAATTTATAAATAAAATAATACCTAATTCAAAAATTAACAGTTCTAATTCTACAACTACTTCTTTATCACAATGAAAACATAACCAAGATGTTATTATCTTCTTGCCTTCAGAAAATAAAATAATAATAAAATTTAGTATTCATTAGAGTCATATTACTATTCATATTACTATTCATCAGGGTATGTTACTATTCACTAAAAAATCAATTTTGTCATATCGGACTCCAAATGACTTACTGAACACAACTCTAGAAGACCATTTTTCGAAATTCAAAACATAGAAGAAGAAAATTTGTGTTTAATGGCTAGATTATAAAATTGCATTCTATATTTATTTTAAAAACCTTGGGGTGTTACATTCTCCCCTCCTTATAAAAATTTCATCCTCGAAATTTACAGAATATTACCTAAAAAGATTCGAGTATGTCTTTAACATAACCTCTTCAGCCTCTCATGTCGCTTCTTCCATCTTATGGTTCCTCCATAGAACCTTCACCAGACGAGTCATCCGATTTCTCAATACTTGTTCTCCATTATCAAGAATCTTGATAGGCTCTTCACAGTAAGATAGATTGGTCTCAAGTTCCACTTCTTCATAAGTGAGTACATGTGTTGGGTCTGGAATTTACTTTCTTAACATTGACACATGGAACACATTGTGAACCTTGGAGAGACTTGGAAGCATTGCCAAACGGTAATCTACGGCTCCAACTCGGTTTAGAATTTCAAAAGGTCTGATGTACCTGGGACTTAATTTTCCTTTCTTACGGAATCGTATAATATCCTTCCATGGTGATACCTTTAAGAAAACGTGATCACCTTCTTGAAACTCCAAATCCTTCCTTCGGTTATTAGCATATCTCTTTTGCCTACTTTGAGCTATTTTGATATGGTTCTGGATAATCTTCAGCTTTTCCATTGTTTCTTCAACAAGTTTTGGGCCCACGACCTTTCTTTCACCAACAACATCCTAGCAAGTTGGTGTATGACATCGCCTCCCATATAATGCTTCATAGGGTACCATCTGTATACTTGAATGGAAGATATTGTTGTAGGAAAATTCTACAAGAGGTAAATACTGATCCTACATGCCTTGAAAATCAAGTGAACAAGACCTCAACATGTCTTCCAATGTTTGAATAGTCCATTCTAATTGTCCATCAGTTTGTGGGTCGTAGGAAGTGCTCAAACGAAGATCAGTATCTAGGGCCTTCTGAATACTTTTCCAGAATCTTGATGTAAAACGTGGATTAGGATCAGAAACAATCAATAAGAGTGCTCCATGAAGTCTCACAACTTCATTAATATATAGTCTTTCTAGACGTTCAAGTGGTATATCTTCTCTTATAGCAAGAAAATGTGCTGAATTGGTTAGACGATCAACAATGACCCATATTTCATCGTTCCTTCTAGGAGTATTTGGTAGTCCCATGAAAAAGTCCATCGTGATATTATCCCATTTCCACTCAGGTATGGGAAGAGGTTGCAATACTCCTCCAGGTTGTTGCCTTCCATCTTTCACTTGTTGAAAAACCATACATCTTGACACAAAATCAGCAATATCCCTCTTCATGTTGTCCCACCAAAAATATTCCTTCAAATCTCAATACATCTTAGTTCTACCAGGGTGTATAGAGAAATTGGAACTGTGAGAATCATCCAGTAATTCCCTTTTTAGATCAGGTATATCAGGAACATAAAGTCTCTTCCCAAATTTCAAAATTCCATCTTCATATACGAATTCACTCAATCTCCCATCATTCACAGCTTTAATCTTCTTTTGAAACACTTCATCATCAGCCTGAGAACTTTGTATCCTTTCTAGTAAAGATGGTTTGGAAACCATTTGAAAAAGAATTGATGTTTCACCTTCCATAGTTATTCCCATATCTATCTTTACTAGATCCATGAAAATAGGATCCCTTTCAACTCTCATATTATTCAAAACTCTATGATCCTTTCTGCTCAAAGCATCTTCCTCCTTATTTGCCTTCCTCAGGTGGTAGTGTATCGTGAAATCATAATCATTGAGGAGTTTAATCCATCTCCTTTGCCTCATGTTGAGTTCTTTCTGTGAGAAAATATACTTCAAACTCTTGTGATCAGTATAAATCTCACATTTTTCACCACAGAGATAATGTATCCATATCTTCAAATCAAATATTACTAAATCTAACTCAAGATCATGAGTAGGATAGTTTTTCTCATGAATTTTTAGCTTTCTTGATGCATAAGAAATAACCCTATCATTTTATAGAAGGACACAACCAAGTCCTTTTCTTTAAAGCATCACTATAAATAACAAACCCGCCATTCCCTGATGGTATAGTCAATATAGGAGCATTGACTAATCTTCTCTTTAGTTATTTGAAACAATCTTCACAATCTTTTGTCCAAATAAATTTAACACCTTTACGTGTGAGATTAGTTAGCAGGTTAGCCAGTCGGGAAAAATTCTGTACGAAATGACGATAATAACTTGCAAAGTCCATAAAACTAGGTACCTCAGTTATGTTTGTTGGCATGGGCCAATCTTGGATTGACTTTGTTTTTGTAGGATCAACTAGGATTCAATCCTTAGAGACAATATGGACAAGAAAAGAAATCTCCTGAAGCCAGAATTCACACTTGCTAAACTTCCCATATAATTCATGTCTTCTAAGAGTCTTCAGGATAATGCGCAAGTGAATTTCATGATCTTTTCATCTTTTTTAGTATACCAAGATATCATCAATAAATACCACTACAAAATCATTGAGATATTCCTTGAAAAATCTGTTCATTAGATCCATGAAGACATAGGGTGCATAAGTCAATCCAAAAGGCATTTCTGTAAACTCGTAATGCCTGTACCTAGTTCGAAACGCTGTTTTTGGAATGTCTTCCTTTTTTACACTCAACTGATGATATCCAGATTGAAGGTCAATATTTTAAAAGTATTGAGCTTCATGTAGTTGGTCAAATAAATCATCAATGTGAGGTAGGGGATACTTGTTATTTATTTTTATAGCATTGATTTCCCTGTAATCAAAGAAAATCCTCATGGATCCATCATTCTTCTTGAAAAAAAGGACAAGGGCTCCCCATGGAGAAACACTAGGTCGAATAAATCCCTTCTTAATCAATTCCTCTAGTTGTTTCTTTAGTTAAACTAATTCCACAGTGTACATTCTATAAGGGTTCTTCAATATGGGCCTTAAACCAGGAATAAAATCAATGGGAAACTCAATTTCCTATTTTGAAGGATGTCTAGGTAAATCCTCTGGAAATACATCAATGTACTCTTTCACTATGTGAAAATCCTCAATTTGAAGATTTCTTTCCTCACCCACAGTTATTTCATTCTCTTCCTCCCCAATAATTGAAATTAGTTAAGCTACTGGGTGTAGATCTAGATAAGAATTAGGTGGTGATGATTCTTCTCTAAAGATAAAGCGTTATTTTTCATCATCATAAAAAATCATAACCTCCTTCTTCATACAATAAATTTTTGCATCATGGTCCAAAATCCAATCCATACCAAGGATTATATCAAACTCACTCATGGGTATGATGATGAGATCAGTAGATAAAGAACATTTATATGCCTTAATGGGAACTAATTAACAGAACTTTGTAGCAATGATACTTACCTTAGGAGTTTTGACTGACAACTCCCATGTTAAATCAAATTGGAAATATCTAATTTTCTTAGAAAACTTGGAAGATATGAAACAATGTGATGATCCGGAATCAAATAAAGCACTGGATAAACTTGAGGAAACAATTAAAGTACCTGCCACCACGTCATTAGGAACTTCAACCTCTGCAGTTGTGATTGCATAATCTTGTCCCTGATCCCTTGGCCTTCTCTGTTGTATATTTCATTGACGTTTTGGAAAATCATTAGCATATCGTCCCATCCTCCGACAACTATAGCATTGAACATCGTTGGCTTTCTTATTCCCTTTGTAATCACTAGCAAGATGACCTTTCTGACCACATTTGTAGCATACTCCTTTTCCTTTTAAGAATTCACCAGGGTGTTTCTTTCCACAATTGTCACATGGTGTAAATTAAACTCTTACCTTCTTCCATGTTTCCTTATTTCTGTTCCTAGGGTTTTTAGTAGCCCTCTTCTTTTCTTTCTTTCCCTTAAATTCATAAGACTTAGAGAATTATTTTTCTGTCTTGATAGCACATGAAACTATATCCTCATATGATGAAAAACTTTGGGAGACCAGTGATCGCCGTAGGAATGGCTTTAGGCCATCAAAGAATCGATCAATTTTGCTCCTTGGATTGCGTATGTAGTCTACAACATGTCTTGATAATCTTGTGAAGTTAGATTTGTACATTGCAACATTATCATCTTCCTTCTACCTCAGATTCAAGAATTGTCTCTCCATATCTGCCCGCTGCTCACAAGGGAAATATTTTTCTAAGAAGATTTCCTTAAAATCCCCCCATTCCATTTCTTCTATCTCTTCCTCCTCCTTTTTGTTTTGGATTAATGACCACCACTAATCCGCATCTCCTAATAGATGATATACTACCATGACAACCTTATCTATTTCATTACATCCCAAAACAAGAAATATCTTTTCAATGGATTATATCCACTGCTTTGCTACAAACAGGTTTGTAGTCCAGTTGAATGATGGAGGCTGTTGTCGCATAAATCGATCTAGAATGGCTCCTCCACATGGTGGATCCGGATGCTCCATACGGGTATGGTTATTATTCATAACCTGAGTAAGTTGTCCCAGTATAGTTATGAGTTTCTCAACACCATTCATAGCACCAGAGCCAACATCATTGTCTTGCATCGGAGGAAAATCCCTACAGGAAACACATGCATTTGTGCGATTTCCATTCCTTCCACTAGGCGCCATATCTAGATAATGGAAAACACTATATTAGGTTTATGAATCATAATGTATAATGTTAAATTAAAAATACTCAGAAAAATTGAGATCTTACGCATGGCTAATCCCATATTCACAAAAATGGTTTCTTTGAGGCATATTTACATTAAACTCCTTCATAATGGCTTTTAAAGAAAATGTGAGTTATCCTAAGCATATCCCCCAGTAGTGTCGTAACCAAGAGTGCAACAAGGCCCGTTGTCGTGCACCAGTTCCTGTTCGAGTATAGATCAAAGCGGTGTTTTCGGGTTTTACCCCTAGATACATTTGTACTAGAGCTGCATCTACCTAGTCGTATCCAAAAAGGGATGTATTGCTTGAAAAATCCACATAATCTAATCCTTACCAAAATACCAGGGCGTTATTGTATGTATATACTCAAAGACTAACTTAGGAACTCTTCCCTAATTCTATATTTTCTAAATCTAGTTTCCAAGTATTCTACTTAACTTCCTCTGATACCAACTGTAAGGACCCGACCCCAGTTTCCCAGAGTCAGTGCCTTATTTGATTACATTGGAATAAATTCAAGGAATACGAATCCTGAAAGACCAAGTAGTTTAGTATTATTGGAAACAAGTTACATACATAAGTTTATCATTACAACATGAAGGGAAACAAAACACTATTTATTTCCACTAGAAACATCATGTCTCCTAGATTATGCTTGCAAGTCATTGATAAATTAATTCTTCATGTCCTGAGAAAATGAAACATAAGAAAGGGGTGAGCTCAAACTCTAAGTAAGAGTAAGAAATATAGCAGAAGATAATATAAACATTAGACATGGTGAGTAATTGAAAACACATGCCTTTAATAATGAACTTGAACACTTTATGGTAGAAATATGAGATGAATAAATAATTCCATAATAAAACATAATCATGGGTATTCTACTAGTCGAATAACCACATGAACTTTAAATTACTAGCTTCATAATGAGGTAAGTACATATGCCGGACATTATAACCATACCTTCCAAGTCGCGTGCTAGGACTATAAAATAATCATTTTGTCAAGGCCTCATGCCAAGACCTTAATTTTTCTCTTGAGACCTACCGATGCATCTAGGGGATATAGTGATCCCCACCCATCACATAATAATTCTAATACATTCCTCATATGATAGAGGATAAACATAAACAACATATACATTTATATTGAAACTATCATATGAAATGTAACTAACTTTCACCAATTATTGAACATAAACACTAACCATTCAGAATAATATGATGAATGGTTTTAGGATAGATCATCCACAATAAATTTAGTGATAAACCATTAAATAAAATATGTTATATGACTTCATAAATTATTAAACCCAATATTACTATGAAATCAACAAGAGCATTGAATCAAACGAAAATACTCTTGTAAAATCATTATGTAATTTTGAGATAATACTCTTTTATTTTGAAAAGAAGAGTTCTTTTGGAAAATAATTGTATAAAACCAGAAGTCAAGTCAGATAGTATTTTCATAATAAAATGAGTATTTTTATAAATATAATGGTTTCCAAAAAACATATTTTAGAGTGCCCTTGAAAATAGATATGAATTGGAGAAGTTCCCTTGAATCAGGGCTTCTATTTTGGAAACAAATTTGAAAGTTCCATTTAAAACATGTAACTATCCATAAAATAAGGAAGGGTTATGGGTTGTAAACATATATATGATACTCACATAGAATATATAATGATTACATAACAATAAATAATAATTTCATTGAGGTAATTAGACAATGAAAGTATCCCAAATGAAAATGGAAGTTCGGGTGGAAAAACCCTTACCTTAACTCCAAACGTGTTCCGCTCTTGTACTTAAGATCCTGGAATATGAAATTATACTTGTTAATAACTTATTTTAGAACCTATTATACATGTATTTATTTTACCATAATTCTGGTTAGTTCATTTGTGTCTTTATTGACAAGTTATTATATTGAATTTCATTGTTTCGGGGTGTTCTTTTTCATTATTTTTATAATCGGTTCACTTGTTTTTAAGAAGTGGAGTTCAAGTAAAAAGGTTATAAATCTCCAGGATTGGAATTATATATTATTTATGAACATAAATAATTGGTAATGGTAATTTCAATCATTTGGTTACATGGAATGAGGAAGAATCATTAGGTGACCACCACTTCGATTATTCGGCGGTATTTGAAATATTATGAACTAGTTTTGTCATATAACTTAATTATATGTACATATTCTGGTTCCTGATTATTAATTAGGTTATAAAACATATATTATAGTCTATTTCAACCATGAATATGGTTTCATGACTAGTAATGAAGAATAAATTGAAGAACAAAACTTCGTCGTCCACGACGGTTATAAATCGGAACCTTATGGACGTCGATTTCGTTTATAAAATAAAAGGGAGGGAGTAAGAATATTAATGATGGATATTACATTCACATGATATAAATCCAGTATATATATGTTACTGGAGTTACCATGATCATTTTTACAGAGTAGGTGAGGATAGAAAAATAAAAGAGATGAACTTGAAAATAAAGAAAAGTTAAGAGATCCCTTATGAAAATTCGGCAGCCTAACAACGTCACTTAGAATTTCATAAAATAAAATGATGAGAACAAAAAGAGTATCTCATCATATTTAAATAAAAAGTACAGTAATAAGAATAAATAAAAACAAACCCCAACATATGAGAAAGGAATTTAAAATAGCTAACATAAAAAAAGTGTCAACTTAAAGAAGAGAATGAAGGATTCCCTTACCTTGTAGAATAACTCCTAGATCTTGAAGGTTGGAACCTTGGGGGATTAAGGACACATTGGGAGGACTATTAGATAGGAAAAACCACCATATATTTGAGGATGAGGGATTTGGAATGAATGAAAACGAATGGATGAGTGGGTATTTATAGAAAAAGAGAGGTAATTTTTTAATAATTTCAAAGGGACACCTCATTAGTGCTTTTTGCCAAACCATGGGCTTGCACATGGTTTAAGCCACTTGGGACACCTCATGTCATAAGTTACTATACCCAAGTAGACCATAATTTTTTATTTATTTATTACATCATTATGATGTCATTAATCTACCGAAAACTCAAAACTGTATTTTTACTATTCATGAAAAATTCATGTATTTTAGAAAAATCCAAAAAATTCACCCCTACTATTTTTCGATGTGTAGAATTAAAAAGTGAAATCCATTTTTCAAAAATAATTTTCTAAATATTATTAATTTAATTTTTAAATAAAATCATACCAAATTGAAAAATTAACAGTTCTAATTCTACAACTACTTCTTTATCACAATGAAAACTTAACCAAGATGTTATTAACTTCTAGCCTTAAGAAAATAAAATTATAATAAAATTTACTATTCATTAGGGTCATATGACTATTCATATTACTATTCATAAGGGTATGTTACTATTCACTAAAAAATCAAGTTTGTTCTATCGGACTCCAAATGACTTACTGAACACAACTCTAGATGACCATTTTTCGAAATTCAAAACATAGAAGAGGCGAAGTTGTGTTCAATGGATAGATTATAAAATTGAATTCTATATTTATTTTAAAAACCTTGGGGTGTTACATTCTCCCCTCCTTACAAAAATTCCGTCCTCGAAATTTACATAATATTACCTAAACAGATTTAGGTATGTGTTTAACATAAGCTCCTCAGGCTCCCATGTTGCTTCCTCCATCTTATGGTTCCTCCAAAGAACCTTCACAAGGCGAGTCGACCAATTTCTCAATACTTGTTCTCTAGTATCAAGAATATTGATAGGATCTTCATATTAAGATAGATCGGGCTCAAGTTCCACTTCTTCATAAGTGAGTACATGTGTTGGGTTGGGCATGTACTTTCTTAACATTGACACATGGAACACATTGTGAACCTTGGAGAGACTTGGAGGAATTTTCAAACGGTATGCTACGACACCAATTCGGTACAGAATTTCAAAAGGTCTGAAATACCTGGGACTTAATATTCCCTTCTTACCGAATCGTATAATACCCTTCCATAGAGATACCTTTAAGAAAACGTGATCACCTTCTTGAAACTCCAAATCCTTCCTTTGGTTATCAGCATAGCTCTTTTTCCTACTTTGAGCTATTTTGATATGGTTCTGGATAATCTTCACCATTTTCATTGTTTCTTCAACAAGTTTTGGGCCCACGAGCTTTCTTTAACCAACATCATCCCAGCAAGTTGGTGTATGACATCGCCTCCCATATAATGCTTCATAGGGTGCCATCTGTATACTTGAATGGAAGCTATTGTTGTAGGAAAATTCTACGAGAGGTAAATATTGATCCCACATGCCTTGAAAATCAAGTGAACCATTCATCAACATGTCTTCCAATGTTTGAATAGTCCGTTCTCATTGTCCATCAGTTTGTGGGTGGTAGGCAGTGCTCAAACGAAGATTAGTATCTAGAGCCCTTTGAAGACTTTTCCAGAATCTTGATGTAAAACATGGATCACGATCAGAAACAATCGATAAGGTTACTCCATGAAGTCTCACAACTTCATTAATATATAGACTTTCTATACGTTTTAGTGGTAGATTTCTCTTATAGCAAGAAAATGTGCTCACTAGGTTAGATGATCAACAATGACCCATATTGAATCATTCCTTCTAGGAGTCTTTGGTAGTCCTATGACAAAGTCCATCGTGATATTATCTCATTTCCACTCAGGTATGGGAAGAGGTTTCAATACTCCTCCAGGCTGTTGCCTTCCAGCTTTCACTTGTTGACAAACCATACATCTTGACACAAAATAAGCAATATCTCTCTTCATGTTGTCCCACCAAAAATGTTTCTTCAAATCTCTATACATCTTACTACTACCAGGTTGTATAGAGAAATTGGAACTCTGAGCATCATCCAACAATTCCCTTTTTAGATCAGGTATATCGGGAATACAAAGTCTCTTCCCAAATTTCAAAATTTCATCTTCATATACTAAGTCACTCAATCTCCCATCATTCACAGCTTTAATCTTCTTTTGAAACTCCTCATCATCAGCCTGAGAACTTTGTATCCTTTCTAGTAAAGATGGTTTTGAAACCATTTGAAAAAGAATTTATGTTTCACCTTTCATAGTTATTCCCATATCCATCTTTACTAGATCTATGAAAATAGGATCCCTTTCAACTCTCATCTTGTTCAAAACTCCATGATCCTTTCTGCTCAAAGCATCTGCCACCTTATTTGCCTTCCCCGGGTGGTAGTGTATCATGAAATCATAATCCTTGAGGAGTTCAAGCCATCTCCATTGCCTCATATTGAGTTCTTTTTGTGAAAAAATATACTTCAAACTCTTGTGATCATTATAAATCTCACATTTTTCACCATAGAGATAATGTCTCTATATCTTCAAAGAAAATATTACAGTAGCTAACTCAAGATCATGAGTAGGATAGTTTTTCTAATGAATTTTTAGTTGTCGTGATGCATAAGTAATAACCCTATCATTTTGCATAATGACACAACCAAGTCCTTTCTTTTAAGCATCACTATAAATAGAAAACCTGGCATTCCCTGATGGTAGAGTCAATATAGGAGTATTGACTAATATTCTCTTCAGTTATTTGAAACATTATTCACAATATTTTGTCTAAAAAAATTTAACCCCTTTACGTGTGAGCTTCGTTAGCGGGTTAGCCAGTCGGGAAAAATTCTGTACGAAACGCTGATAATAACCTGATAAGCCAATAAAATTGCATACCTCAGTTATGTTTTTTGGTGTGGGCCAATCTTGGATTGCCTTTGTCTTTTTAGGATCAACTTGGATTCCATCCTTGGAGACAATATGGCCAAGAAAAGAAATCTCATAAAGCCATAATTCGCACTTGCTAAACTTCCCATATAATTCATGTCTTCTAAGAGTCTTTATGATAATGCGCAAGTGATTTTCATGATCTTTGCAGCTTTTAGTGTATACCAAGATATCATCAATAAATAACACTACAAAATCATCGAGATATTCCTTGAAAACTCTGTTCATTAGATCCATGAATATAGAGGGTGAATTAGTCAATCCAAAAGGCATTACTGTAAACTCTTAATGCTCATACCTGGTTCGAAACTCTGTTTTCAGAATGTCTTCCTTCTTCACACTCAACGGATGATATCCAAATTGAAGGTAAATATTTTAACAGTATTGATCTCCATTTAGTTGGTCAAATAAATCATCAATGCGAGGTAGGGGATACTTGTTCTTTATTGTTATAGCATTGATTTCCCTATAATCAATGCAAAGCCTTATAGATCCATCTTTCTTCTTGACAAAGAGGATAGGATCTCCCCATGGAGAAACACTAGGTCGAATAAATCCCTTATTACTCAATTCCTCTAGTTGTTTCTTTAGTTACACTAATTACACAGTGTCCATTCTATAAGGGTTCTTCGATATGGGCCTTGAACCGGGAATTAAATCAATGGAAAACTCAATTTCCCATTCTGGTGGATGTATAGGTAAATCCTCTAGAAATACATCAATGTACTCTTTCACTACATGCACATCATCAATTTGAAGATTTGTTTCCTCACCCATAGTTATTTCATTCTCTTCCTCCTCAATAATTGAATTTAGTTGAGCTATTGGGGGTGGATCTAGATAAGAATCAGGTGGTCGTGATTCTGCTCTAAAGATAAGGTGTTCTTTTTCATCATCATAAAAAATCATAACCTCCTTCTTCTTACAATAAATTTTTGCATCATGGTCTGAAATCCAATCCATACCGAGGATTATATCAAACTCACTCAAGGGTATGACAATGATATCAATAGATAAAGAACATTTATATACCTTAATGGGAACTCATTGACAGAACTTTGTAGCAATGATACTTCCCTTAGGAGTCTTGACTGAAAACTCCCTTGTTAAATCAAATTGGAAATATCTAATTTTCTTATAAAACTGGGAAGATATGAAATAATGTGATGATCCAGAATCAAATTAAGCATTGGATAAACTTGAGGAAACAATTAAATTACCTTCCACCATGTCATTAAGAACTTCAACCTCTATAGTTGTGATTACATAAGCTTGTCCCTGATCCCTTGGCCTTCTCTATTTCATATTTCCTTGATGTTTTGGACAATCATTAGTATAGTGTCCCATCTCCCGACAACTATAGCATTGAACATCATTGTCTTCCTTATTTCCTTTGCAATCACCAGCAATATGGTCTTTCTGACCACATTTGTAGCATACTCATTTTCCTTTTAATCATACACCAGGGTGTTTCGTTCCACAATTATCACATGGTGGAAATTAAACTCTTACCTTCTTCCATGTTTCCTTATTTCCTTTCCCAGGGTTTTCAGTATCCCTCTTCTTTCTTGCTTACCCTTAAATTTATAAGACTTAGAGAATTCTTTTTATGTCTTGATAGCACATGAAACTATATCCTCATATGATGAAAAAATTTGGAAGACCAGTGCCCACCGAAGGAATGGATTTAGGCCACCAAAGAATCGATCAATTTTGCTCCTTGGAATTTTTATGTAGTCTACAGCATGTCTTCCTAATCTTGTGAAGTTAGCTTCGTACCTTGCAACATTCTCATCTTCCTTATTCCTCAGATTCAAGAATTTTCTCTCCATATTTTCCCGTTTCTCATGAGGGAAATATTTTTTTAAGAATATTTCCTTAAAATCCCTCCATTCCATTTATTCTATCTCTTCCTCCTCCTTTGTGTTTTGTATTAATGACCACCACTGATCTGCATCTCCTGATAGATGATATACTTCCATGACAACCTTCTCTCTTTCATTACATCCCAAAATGAGAAATATCTTCTCAGGAGAACATATCCACTGCTCTGCTACAAATGGGTTTTTAGTCCTGTTGAATGATGGAGGTTGTTGTCGCATAAATCGATCTATCATGACTCCTCCACGTGGTAGATCTAGATGCTCCATACGGGAAAGGTTATTATTCATAACCTGAGTAAGTTGTCCCAGTATAGTTATGAGTTGCTCAGCACCAGCCACATCACCAGATCCAACATCATTATCTTGCATCAGAGGAAAATACCTATAGGGAACACTTGCATTCATGATATTTCCATTCCTTCCACTAGGCTCCATATCTAGATAATGGCATAAACTATATTAGGTTTATGAATCATAATGTAGAATCTTAACTTAAAAATACTCAGAAAAAATTGAGATCCTACACATGGTTAATCCCATATTCACAAAAATGGTTTATTTGAGGAATATTTACATTAAACTCCTTTATAATGGCTTGTAAAGAAAATGTGAATTATCCTAAGCATATCCCCTGGTAGGGTCGTAACCAAGAGTGCAGCAAGTCCTGTTGTCATGCACCAGTTCTCGTTCGAGTCTAGCTCAAAGCAGTGTTTTCGGGTTTTACCCCTAGATACATCTGTGCCAGAGCCACCTCTACCAGCTCATATCCAGACAGGGATGTATTGCTTGAAAAATCCACATAATCTATTCCTTACCAAAATACCAGGACGTTATTGTATGTATATCCTCAAAGACTACTTAGGGACTCTTCCCTAATTCTACATTTTCTAAATCTAGTTTCCCGGTATTCTACTAAACTTCCTCTGATACCAACTGTAAGGACCCGACCCTAGTTGCCCAGAGCTGATGCCTTATTTGATTACATTGGAATACATACAAGGAATACGAATCCCGAAAGACCAAGTAGTTTAGTATTATTGGAAACAAGTTACATACATAAGTTTATCATTACAACATTAAGGGAAACAAAACACTATTTATTTCCACGAGAAACATCACGTCTCCTAGATTATGCTTGCAATTCATTCATAAATTACTACTTCATGTCCTAAGAAAATGAAACATAAGAAAGGGGTGAGCTAAAATACTCAGTAAGAGTAATCAATATAGCAGAAGAGAATATAAACATTAGACATGGTGAGTAATTGAAAACACATTCCTTTAATAATGAACTTGAACACCTTATGGCAGAAATATGAGCTGAATAAATAATGCCATAACAAAACATAATAATGGGTATTCTACTAGTCGAATAACCACACTAAATTTAAATTACTAGCTTCATAATGAGGGAAGTTCATATTTCGGACATCATAACTATTCGATCCAAGCCTCATGCTAGGACCATAAAATAATCATTTTGTCATGGCCTCGTGCCAAGACCATAGTTTGTCTCATGAGACTTATCGATGCATCTAGGGGCTATAGAGGGCCCCAGCTGTCACATAATAAGTCCATTTCATTCCTCATGTGAGAAGGGATCAACATAAACAATATATACATTCATATTGAAACTATCATATGAAATTTAACTAACATTCACCAATTATTGAACAAAAACACTAACCATTCGAAATAATTTGATGAATGGTTTTAGGATAGATCATTCATAATAAATTTAGTCATAAACCATTAAATAAAATATGGTATATTACTTCATAAATTATTAAACCCAATAATACCCTGGAATCAACAAGAGGATTGAATCAAATGAAAATACTCTTATAAAATCATTAAGTAATTTTGAAATAAATACTCTTTTATTTTAAAAAGAATAGTTCTTTTAGAAAATATTTGTATAAAACCATAAGTGAAGTAAGATATTATTTTCATAATAAAATGAGTATTTTTATAAAGATAATGGTTTCCAAAAAACAGATTTTAGAGTGCCCTTGTATATAGATGTGAATTGGAGAAGTTCCCTTGAATCAGGCTTCTATTTTGGAAACAATTTTGAAAGTTCCTTTTAAAATGTGTAACTATCCATAAAATAAGGAAGGGTTATGGTTTTTAAACTTATTTATGATACTCACACAGAATATATAATGAGTACATAACAATACATAAGAATTTCTTTGAGGTAATTAGACAATGAAAGTATCCCGAATGAAAATGGAAGTTCGGGTGGAAAACCACGTACCTTAACTCCAAAAGTGTTCCGCTCTTGTACTTAAGCTCCTGTAATATGAAATTTTACTTTTTAATAACTTATTTCAGAACCTATTATACATGTATTTATTTTACCATAATTCTGGTTATTTCATTTGTGCCTTTATTGACAAGTTATTATATTGAATTTCATTGTTCTGGGGTGTTCGTTTTCATTATTTTTATAATCGGTTCACTTGTTTTTAAGTAGCGGAGTTCATGTAAAAAGGTTATAAATCTTCAGTATTGGAATTATATATTATTTATGAACATAAATAATTTGTAATGGTAATTTATATCATTTGGTTATATGGATTTAGGAAGAATCATTAGGTGACCACCACTTAGATTATACGGCGGTATTTGAAATATTATGAACTAGTTTTGTCATATAACTTAATTATATGTACATATTCTGGTTCATGATTATTAATTAGGTTATAAAAAACATATTATAGTCTATTTAAACCATTAATATGGTTTCATGACCCGTAATGAAGAAGAAATTGAAGAACGAAACTTCATCATCCACGAAGGTTATAAATCGGAACCTTATGGACGTCGATTTCGTTTATAAAATAAAAGGGAGGGAGTAAGAATATTTATGATGGTTCTTCCCATAACATGATATAAATACAATATATAGATTTTACTGGAGTTACCATGATCATTTGGACAAAGGAGGTGAGGAGAGAAAAATAAAAGAGATGAACTTGAAAATAAAGAAAAGTTAAGAGATCCCTTATGAAAATTCGGCAGTCTAACGACGTCACTTAGAATTTCATAAAATAAAATGATGAGAACAAAAAGGGTGTCTCATAATATTTAAATAAAAATGAAAGTAAGAAGAATAAATAGAAACAAACCCCAACATATGAGAAATGAATTTCAAATAGCTAACATAAAAGAAGTGTCGACTTAAAGAAGAGAATGAAGGATTCCTTTACCTTGTAGAATAACTCCTATATCTTGAAGGTTGGAACCTTGGGGGCTTAAGGACACCTTGGTATGACTATTAGAGTGGTAAAACCACCATATATTCGATGATTAGGGATTTTTAATGAATGAAAATGAATGGATGAGTGGGTATTTATAGAAAAAGAGAGGTAATTTTTTAATAATTTCAAAGGGACACCTCATTAGTGGTTTTTGCCAAACCATGGGCTTGCCCATGGTATTTTCCCATGGTTTATGCCAATTGGGACACCTCATGTCATAAGTTACTATACCCAAGTATAACATACTTTTATATTTATTTATTACATCATTATGATGTCATTAATCTACTGAAAACTCAAAACTGTATTTTTACTATTCATGAAAAAATCATGTATTTTAGAAAAATTCCAAAAATTCACCCCTAATATTTTTCGACGTGTAGAATTCAAAAGTGAAATAAATTTTTCAAAAATAATTTTCTAAATATTATTAATTTAATTTTTAAATAAAATCATACTTAATTCAAAAATTAACAGTACTATTTCTATAACTACTTCTTTATCACAATGAAAAATTAACCAAGATGTTATTATCTTCTAGCCTTAATAAAATAAAATAATAATAAAAGTTAATATTAATTAGGGTCATATTAATATTCATAATGGTATGTTACTATTCACTAAAAAATCAAGTTTGTTCTATCAGACTCCAAATGACATACTGAACACAACTCTAGATGACCATTTTTTGAAATTCAAAACATAGAAGAGGAAAAGTTGTGTTTAATGGATAGATTAAAAAATTACATTCTATATTTATTTTCAAAACCATGGGGTGTTACAAAGACCAAATTTTTCTTGCCTCTGAATGAACTAACATGTTAAACAATACAAATATAGGTGGTAATATTTCCATAAAACATGACATTAGGAAAGATTTTGATACTATAGACTTAAATTTTATCTTCAAAGTGCTTCAAGGATTTGGATTCAAAAATACCTTTATAGCTAGAATTAAAACCCTATTCAACTCAACCTATATTTCAATCTTGTTCAATGGTTCTCCCATAGGCAACATCAAATTCACTAAAGGCGTTAGACAAGGTAATCCACTCTATGCCATCCTTTTTTCTATTATGGAGGACTATTTAAGTCGACTATTCACTCACCTAGTTGATGAGAATTATCTTAATCCTATCCATGATTCCTGGAATTTGAATTCTCCCACACATCTTTTATATGGAGATAATATCATTTTATTCTTACAAGGTGATAAAATAAACATCCAAACCCTCAAAATTGCTCTATCTCACTACGAGGAGGTCTTGCGTCAAGTTATTAGCTTGAAAAAAATCCTCTATCTTATTTGGAATAAATTTTCAAACTAATAGGAGAAATGATATTATCAATGAATTAGGTATTAAATAAGGCTCATTTCCTTTCACATAATTTGGTGTTCCCGTCTTTTGGGGTAGGCCCAAATCATGCTATTTCTATAACATTGTTGATCACATCCTTAATTATATCTCCTCTTAGAAAGGAAAAACACTATCTATGGTGGGGATAATATACCTTGTGAAGTCAGTTATTATTTCCAAAATGGTATATTCTATAATGGTTTATAAATGGCCTATTGGTATCCAAAAAAATGAATTTCTATATCAAAAACAATGTTTGTACTGTAAACACATTGGATAGAAAATTAGTGACTATACCTTGGTCTACTTGTTTCAAACTATTACATAAGGGTGGTCTTGGCATTAGAAACTTAACTCTATTTAATGAGTCCCTTAAATCCATTCTTTCTTAGAACCTGATTCACAACACATCTCCTTCTATTTCTTTCATCAAAAATAGATTTCTTGATAAGTTGAAGAAAGGAAACATGAATTTCCTGAACTCTTCTATCTGGACTTCCATTAAAAAAGTGTATGTCAATATTATGACAAACTCTATATGGATGGTTTCAAGAAACTCCTCCATAAACTTCTTGTTAGACAATTGGACTAGTGTTACTCTAATTTCAACGATCCCTACTAAAAAAAATCCTAAAAGTATCAACATTACTATTAGGGATGTTATTAATTCTCATCTTGATGGTCTCCCTGAGAATGTTGTGCATGTATTTAACAATTATAATTTTTCTAACACGGAATATTTTCTAATCTGGGATCCTTATCATAATGGTATGTTGAATTCAAAAAATCTTTATAACCACCATTTTCATATCTATGGAAATGAATTTAGCTATATCAAAATCTTTGAAAATCCATGGATAAATCCTTCAAGACTCACTCTAATTTGGCGTATTTCCTGCAACATGGTACCCACCAATACTTGTATGAAATATTTTAGGATCCACATTTTCTCAAAATGTCATATATGTAATCAACATAGAGAGGATACCAACAATTTATCTCTTTCTTGAACCACTGCCACTTCTC
This sequence comes from Viscum album, assembly GCA_963277665.1. Classification (NCBI taxonomy): domain Eukaryota; kingdom Viridiplantae; phylum Streptophyta; class Magnoliopsida; order Santalales; family Viscaceae; genus Viscum; species Viscum album. The sequence goes on from OY728163.1 coordinate 1,659,850,858, forward strand.
TTTGGACCAGTATTTTTGACATATTTGATTGCAGATGGTTGATTCTTGACTCTATCAATGATCAGCTAAGGTGATGTGTGGATTTTAAGAACTCCCAAAAAATCAAGAATTTATTTCTTATTGAAGTAGCAGGTCATTTTATGTGATCTTCTATGATATAAATTCAATTTTTCACAATAATTTCTCACTCAACATTAATTTAGGTCGGATACAGATCCTCTTTGCTATTTGTGAAGCTACATTGATTTAGAAGGGGTACTCCAACAACACTATGAAAGAATTTATAATTATTCAACAACTAAAATTTTATGGCATTTTTCACCAATCATGATGAATATTTAATGTTTTTTGGAAACCTTCACTCCCTAGTTGGATTAAAATTAATGTGGACGACACTTCTAAAGGCTATCTGAAACCCATGGGATGTGGATCCATCTTCAGGAATCATCTTGGTTAGATCCTCAGGTGAATCATTGGAAGATGTGGTATTTTATTCTATCTGGAAGATTAAATGATGAGTGTGATTCATTCCATTTCCTTCACCAAGAACCATGGTTAGAACAACATATGGATTGAAAGTGATTCGAATACCATAGTGCAAGTGATTTGGAATGGTGTGATTTATCTGGCCTGGTTGATTACTACTCGTTAGATGGATTGTCTCTGTTCACTCTAATACATCAATCATAATACCACTCATACCTATTGTGATGCAAATATGGTTGCGGATGGACTTTCCAATAAAGGAGTAAGTAAATACATTACTTGGTTGGAGGATCTCCCTGATGATTTACTCCCCCTTCACATGAAAGATTGTAATATGATCCCTTTTTTAGACTCATGTAAGATCTCTTTTTTATTTAATAAATCATTCTTTGTTAATTTGGCCAAAGCATCACTTTCTTCAAAAAATGTTCAATTCAATTTAATCATGAAAAATTAAATCAAATAAAATTGTACATGGTAATTTTTTCATTTGAAATCAGTGATTTGATTCACTTATTGTCTATGTTTCATGGTCTTATTGTGCCAAGATAGGCATCCCCTAGATAATCCACATGTTCACCATAGCTCCTAGATCATCGATCTATAAATCCCATGTCTTATAATGGTAAATTTAAGATAATTATGACATTCCTTTGATCACGTGAAGAATTTGGACTCAATCAAGAATATGAGATTGATGAAACCTTTTTATTCCTTCGAAATATATCTCTAGGAGCTTAATAGAAGAGGAGGGGATATATTATCTAATTAAATTATTCCAAATGGTATACAAAACTAATCAAGAGGATATAATGTGCTTTTATTTTGGAAGGAACATCAGGCATAGAGGAAGCATGAAACATGAAATTTTTATAGTTTTGGGTTCATATTCATGTTAAAAAACTCAGTCCACAAAAAACCTTTCCAATATTTCAAAAATTATATTGTGCAATTAAATTTAAGCATGAAAAATAAAATCCAACAAAACATTAAATGGTACCATATTCATTTGAAATCACCATTTTAATTTGCTCGCCATTAGCATGTTGTGGATCAATGGAACCAAGCTAGTCATTCTCTAGATCTTCCAAACATTACACACATCTCATGGGTCATTGATTTGATGATTACCAAGTGATAGTGTGGTAAATCAGAGAGCTTTATGATGTATCTTTTATTGTGTGAAGAACACTGACTCAACCAAGAATACGAGATCTATCCAACCTTGTTCTTCCTTCAGAATCTCTCACTAAGAGCATGAGAGGCGAATAGAGTAGAGATTATCTCTCTAAATTCTTCCAAATGGAGTAGATTTCTATTTAAGAAAATGATATTTTCTACCTAGGTTATACATTCCAAAATTCAACTTTGGTCCCAAGAAAGTAATAAACGTTATTTTAGATCTGTGTGCAAACTTATGACTTAATTATATTTTTCATAAATGTCATGAATATTTTTTCACTCACTTGTAATGATTTAACATGTTATGTGATCAAATACAAACCATTAAATCATCCTGTAATATTCCTAAATAATTTAACAAACTTTAAACATGTTATGTTCATTCAAAAAATAATTTTGTATTATATTAACAATTGAGATAAAACTTTTTACTGCCACGAGGAATAAATCCAATCATCATTATTATAAACATTAATAATATAATTGAAATAATTTTACTTATGATCAATCAGAATCAGACATTCACCATCCACCATATGTGGGTCCCACTTCATCCTAAACTCATATTCATCTAAATAGGTGGAACTTGTGGATATAAATAGTGTGTGACCCTCTAGGCCCTTATCCTGATAGTAGTGAGTCCAACCCACATATCACGAGCAGAGTCTAGCAACCCATCAGTCCCCCTAAGGAGATAAATAATTTCATAACTATGACTACCTCCTATGAACATGTTCTTTGTAATATAATATTCTTGTCTCATGATATCTCATAAATCGGGATTCACACTAGTGTAATCTTCCTTTTGATGATTTATATATTCATGACCTTACTAAACTGACCTACCTTTTTGTACTATGTACATTGATTTAATTAGGGTATGATGATCCAGGTCAACCTATTCCCACAAGATATCACTTCCTCAACTTAGAAGAGATAAATTCTGTCTTGATTATTCAACCAATATCATATCACTAAGAATGCACCCAACATAAGATACTTTTCCACAACATCAATGTCATAGTCTTTTCAATGCATCAAAGTACATGATCAAATGGTAATGATCTCAATTCTGGAGACCAGTGCACATGTTCATAGATAGTAACAATCAATGACACTCAACAAATGTGGTATTCCTATTGGAGGGTCAATCCTAATCTTCTCAACTACTCCAAATCACTAAGTGTGAAAATCATGATAAAAATTCTCAATTCTTATAATCCCTGAGAACATAATAATTAGACATAATATGTGTCCCTTAAGTATGATGTATTTTTACCATCATACATATATTTAATATTATTTTCAAACTCTCTTGAGGTTCTCATTATATCTTGGAGCTTCTATAACCTTTTGATACAACACTTAATCTAAGGACATTAACATATAAATAGTGAATACATAAGTATACACACTATAATGGTAAGAATAAACACACACACACAAACATATATATATATATATCAAATTTTATACATGTAATTATAATTTAAGTACATAAAGGAGTTGGGTCTAGGTCACCCACTCAAAATACTCCCACTTGAACTAGAGCCAACTGCTGATAATTCTCAACATCCTATCTCTCACATGAGTATCATACTTTTTCTATGATATGGATTTAGTTTTCAGGTTCAACACATTATCTTATATAGATAATCTTATAACTAATAATTCACCTCCCTAAGTAAAATCCATCAAGAGATGAAACTTATGAAGTATATGCTTTGTCCTCTAGTGTGACATAGTATCCTTAGCAACAACCACTACTTCAATTTTGTCACAGTATAATGTAATAATTTCTATACTACTAGGTATAATTCCAATATTGTAACACAATGTAGTGTATCTAAACTACTTCCTTAGCTACATCGAAAGTCACTATATACTTAGATTCTTCTATAAAATTGGAAACCACAGACTACTTCAAGATCCTCCTATTAACTACACCATGTTTCAGGAAAAATACATAGCCTGATTATGATTTCAAGACACCTCGATCTATCTAGAAGTTAGTATTAGCATATCCCCTCACAACTAGGTCCTCATCTCTTCCATATACCAGGAACGTATCTTTTTTTCATCTCAAGAACTTTAGGATATTTTTATAGCTTCCCAATGTATCTCTCTGGAATTCGATTGATATTTACCCACCATTCTTAAAGAAAAGACTACATCAAACCTTGTACATAGTATGGAATACATGATAGATCCCACTTCTAAATCATAAGGGATTATACTCATTATTTCAATCTCCTTCTATGTATGTGGACACATCATCATGGATATATTAATTCCATGTGACACTGAAAAAAACACTCTTGGATTGTTCTGTATTATACCTTTTGATTACCTTATCAATATATGTACTTTGACTGAACCCAAGAAGCATATGTGATATATCTCGATAGATATTTTTCCTTAGAATATAGTCTAATTTAACTAATTATTTCATGGATAAGCATTCGTTTAACCAAGTATTAACTGACTGTAGGACTTTCACTTTGTTTCCCATTAATAATATGTCATCAAAAATATAATAATAGGAAAATAATGTCACTCCCACTAACCTCATAATAGACACATAGAAATATTTCATTCTAAATGAAATAAAATTCACTTATAACCACATAAAAAAGAACATTATATATTCTTGATGCCTTCTTGAATCCATAAATGTATCTCAACATCTTGAATACTTTATTGGAAATATTTGACAAAATAAACCCTTTGAGTTATGTCATATCTGTCTTCAACTAACTTCCCATTTATAAAATCATTTTTCCATCAATTTACGAAATTGTGTAATCATGGAAGTATTTTATTACATGTAATATTTTGATGGATTTCAGCATTACAACTAGAGAGAATGTTTTATCATTGTCGATACCTTAACATTGTTTTAAACCCTTCACTATTATATATGCCTTATAGGTTCTTACTTGACCATCCATGTCCATCATCTTCTTGAATAACCGTTTAAACCCAATAGGTTTTACTTCGTCTAGTGGTTCTAGAAAAATACAAACTTGATTTTGCTAAATGGACTCCATTTTATAATACATGGATTCATTCCATTTAGCAATATCCTTCTTATCAACTACTTCCATATAGGTTAAAGGTTCATCATTTTCTAGGTGTAATGTGTCACTTGACTTAGTGATAAGAAAATTATATCTCAATGGTTCTATAACCTCTCTTGTGGACCTAAGTATTAATTGTGTCTCAAGAACATCTTCCTCTCTCAAAGTATCTTGCAGTGATTGTTCCCATAACAACTCTGGTACATCTGAAGCATCAAATTAATCAAATTCAGTATTTCTCCCACTATTTTCCCATGTAAATGTGTTCCCTTTCAAGGAATTTAGCATGTATTACTACAAAAACATTTCTATATAATGTTTTATATAGGTAATAACCTTTAGTATCTTTAGGATAACCTATAAATATACACATCATTCTCTAAGATGATAATTTGTCACTAGGTATAGTCTTGAAAAATGTCTCACATCCTGATACATGTATATGTAACATATTAGGTTTCATTCCATACCACTACTCATAAGTAAAAAGATCTAATTCTTTAGTTAGTACTTGGTTTAGTGTATATGGTTCAATCTACAATTCATATCCCCAAAAGGATAATAGTAGCATTTTATGAATAATAATCTATCTGACCATGACAAGTAGGGCCTGATTCCTCATTTCACTAACACCATTCCACTGAGTTGTATTAGGAGGATTGAGTTGGGAAACTATCCCAAACTCCATTAAATGGTCTATTAAATCTTGGTTAAGATATTCCATACCATAGTCCGAGTGGAGCTTCTCAATATTATTACCAATTTTATTTTATACTTTATTTTGATATTCTTTAAACATGCTAAAATAATATAACTTATACCTCATTAGGTAAATATATAAATATCTACTATAGTCATAAGTAAAAGTAATGATTTAAGAAAAATCACACCATTCCTCTACTATAAATAGACCACATACATCAATATGAACCAATTCCAACGGTTCTTCATCTCTTTCTCCTTTACCACCAAAAGGAGGTTTGGATATTTTACCTTGTAAACAAGTGTGTCATACATCCTAGGGTTTTAACTCAATGGATTCTAATTACCCTACTTGATTTATTTTTCTTAAATTCTTCTTGTTTACATGACCTAGAATAAAGTTCCATAGGAGAGTATGATATGAGTCATTCTCACTGGATTTGTCATTGATTTCCAATACTTTATTTTCAGGTTCCTATATATACAACCCAATGTTAAGATGTTCCATACCATGACATACGTTATCCTTATAAATATGATAACATTTACCTCCAAACTAGAAATAAAAACACATAGTGTCTAACTTTTACACTAATATTATGTTTCTCGTAACATATACCACATAATAACAATTATTTACTATGAGAACCATTCCATTAGGTAAAGTAAGATGATAATCTCTCATTGGTAATGTTGTTAGTCTCAAACTATTTTCTTCTCAGAGATCAACTTCACCTTTTTAAATTTTCCTAAATTTTCTTGGTTTATATATTTGAACAAAAATGTGTGATCCACATGTAGTATCTAATAACCAACTTATAAAAAAAGACGGATTGCATTAAAGAAAAATATACTAAAAGAAGAATCATTAACTTTCTTCTTATTCCTAACTATGTAGTTCTTCTTCTGGTCACATTTCTTTCCACGCTAAAATAATTCTACCTCTATCTCATTACTCTTCCTTTGTATTTTTGGATTCTTGGAAGGTTGGGGCATTGGTTTATTTGACTTATACTTAGCCCTTGACACATTATCCTTGTCTTTCCTCCTCTTTTTCACCATAAGGACCAAAGAGTTAGAATTATTCATATATTTATTTACTTTGTGAAATAAATTCAAAAAATTTAAAACTGTCTTATTCAAGTTTTTTTAGATAATAATTAATAATTAAATTTGAGAAGATATTTGGTAAAGAGAGAACAATGATATCAATTTCTAGTTCTTGGTTTAGTTTGAACCCAAGGGTCTTCAGTCTCTCAATGTACCTGGTCGTATTGGGTACATGAGGTCCTACCTAATTCACTTTTTCTAGATTTCATTTATATAGATCACTTTATATCTCATATATTTATCTCTGATCTCTCTCCTGTTATAACTCTTGGATATAGGATAATATTTAGAAAGTTTATTTTTTCTCATACATTTTCTAGAGCTCACTAGACATAGATGACAACATAAAACATTGAATATCCTGTGAATTATATATATGATTGTTGTATTTATATTTATCCTATTTGATTTATACCTAAGGGGGATATAAAGGAGTGTGGATTCAAGCACATAAATCTTCCTCTCTTAGTGTATTGCTATAAGTAAGCGGTTGTACTACTCCTAGAATTTATGGTCGATTAGGATATTCTCTTTATATAATATTTTTCATCATGAAATGGAGTTTGAGGTGGATTTTATTTTATCTACAAAAAGTAAACTTCAAAGATTAGTACTTTATAATGAATACTAATAGACATTTTTAAATTGTTAATTTTAAATTTCTCCCACTATTTTATAAAATCCTAGTAGACTTCAACTACTATATTAAAAACACTCAATCTCTTGAGTATTCTAGTGGAAAGGATCCTTAATCCTATATTCATATCCCAAGATATGGATTTTTCACTACTATAAGAGTCTAATGTAGTATTTTTTCTATCTAATTGCATTAACTCAAGGCTCCTTTATCTATTGAGTGGATTCCCATCTCTTGTAAAGAATTACTTTGCATTACTCACTTATTATCCTCTAAAGTTTCAACATGTTAGTTTGGATACTACTTTACTTTAGCCTATAGTTAGGTCAACTCACCACTCTTATAATAACTCTATGTTATTAAGAGGCACCCTCAAATTGCACTGAAAATATTTTCAAGCAGTCATATGTGTTCAGATTCAAGAAATGGGAGAAATTTTTTAACTTAATATTTACTTTGAGGAATGTTAAATTAATCTCAATTAATGAAATCCTTTTATATTTAACATTCTTGTTCAATCTGATCTCACCCAAAAATTAAACATGTTTTAAATAGAAAAAATTCACCACACATATTAATTTCATTTATTCAAGCTTTTTTATTACTATATTATGTGATCACACATAGAAAATAACATTAACAAAATAATAAACAATGCATAAGATAAAATAAATAAATAATGACATGATCATGTGATGTTATCTATTGGTTAATCCATTGAGAGAAAAAATGATTAACTTATACCCTAGGGGAAATACTAAAGTTAATACCCAACTTGAATTATAGTTCCTATAATTCCTATGCACTTCACTTATTTGGTTTACACCAACTCGTGACTCGAACTACTTTACCCCGAACTCCCCTAGTCTTTACCATGTATACTCAAAGAATGTTTAGAGAAACTCAAGGTGTGAAATTACAATTTATCACTTAAATGGATACATGGAGTTCATTATACAAATTAAATATAGATTAATGATGTGTATCTCGTCAAAATAAAATAATTATTAAATTTTAAAATGTAAATGAAATAATTAAATTATATTAAATTAAAAACCAAACTTTCACGGCTCTTTCTCAGCTCAAGATTAGTCAGTATGAAATTATATTTCATAAGAAAAACTAAATTTACTGAAATTAAACTCAAGGTTATTTTTAATGATTTAAATCACATTAAAATAATTTTAATTAATTATCAATGCATCCCATATTACCTAAAATAATTTCATTAAATTCCACACCATTAGATTTAATTTATGAAAAAAATACACATTTTTCATGTTTATTTGTATCTAAAAAATCCCATGGATTTTAATTTGGGGATTGTGATAGGGTTGACAGATCGATTTGGTTAGAACCGAACTATACTGGTCCAACCCAAGTCTAATTTGGGGCATCTGTTTAAAGGTATATATATACATAATTTATATATATATATATATATATATAATATTATAATATATATATATATATTACATAATATATATATATATATAGTAAAACACATCACCCTCCCCATAAATGGGAGGTACCAAGGCTTCCATATCCATTTAATGGATGTGGACATCTTGGTTGTGTTTTTTAATCCTATTATTAATCTTATCCTTATTTAAGGATAAGTACACTTATAATTTTTATTTGTCAATAATTCATGCATGGATAGAAATACTTTTTTCCAACAGACTACTGCAACTATATTTTGTATTTTACACAACACAATTTCATCATTACCCGGCTAAAAATCAATAACACCTTTACACATTAAAGTACAATAAAAATTAAATATTAAATAATCATCATAATTTTTTATAAAACATGTCGATCATAGATTTTCCATATCTTGGTTATATGAAATTTGATAAATGCATTGTCAATTTCATTGGGAACCTATAAAAACCCTTTTTTTAATCATCATAGATTTGATTTCCATTTCATATTTTTTTAATTAAATAATAGTGTGTTCTCTCTAATAAAAATTGAAGTAACTCGGGTCACAATGAAAGCATGAAACATGAGCAATTTAAAAAAAATGGATTCTTGTTAAAACAATAAATCTAAAAAATCATTTTCCATATTTATTAAAGGATCATATGAAATTCAATTTAATCACAAAAAATAAAATTGAATGAAATCATAAATGGTACCTTGATCACTTGAAATCACTGATTGGGTTCTCCCATAGTTGGAATGTTGTGGATCAAAGGCACCAGGCTAGGTATACTATATATTATCCACAAGTGCACCATAGCACTTAAATTTTTGATCTGTTATTCTCAGGTGATAACAATGGAAAATATAAGTGCTTTAAAACATCCCTTTGACCACATGAAGAATGCGGACTCAACCAAGAAAAAGGGATCAATATGAACATGTTCTTCATTTAGAATTTGTCTCTAAGAGAATGAGAGGATAGGATATGATAGATTATATCTCTAAATTTTTCCAAATAGTGGATATTTATATTCAATAGGATAAAATAATCTTTCAGACCTTGTTTATACTTTCTGAAATTTCACTTTGATACTTATAAAGTAATAACCTTCATTTTAGACCCACGTTCACACTTATGAAATAATTAAAATTTTCATAAATGTCATGAATATTTTATGACTCACTTGTAACACTTTAACATGTTATGTGATAAAATAAAATAGCATTTAATTATCTCGTAATCTCTCCCAAATAATTCAATAAACCTTTAATGTGTTATTTCCATTTGAAAAAATATATTTTATCAGATTCACTTTTATGATCAAACAACTTGTGAATACCTTGAGAAATAAATTCAATCATAATTATTCTAATCTTGAGTAATATAATTGATTTTTTTTACTTTTCATTGATCAGAATCATCCTTTCATTGGACCTTGCATGTGGGGCCCACTTCATCCAAAACTTCTATTCATCTGAATAGGTGGAACTTGTGGATACACTCAATGTGTGACCTCTAGGTCCTTATCTTGATAGTACTGAGTCCAAGCCATAGACCAAGAGCTGATTCTGGAAACACATCATGGCTCCTAAGGAGATAAAGAATGTCATAGTTATGACTACCTCCTATGAACATATTCTATGTAATATAATCCATTTGTCTCATGATATCTCACAAATCCAGATGCACAATGAAGTCGTCAACCTTTTGATTATTTATATATTTCATGAACTTACTAGATGGAATTACCTTTTTTTACCATAGTCATTGATTTAATGAAGGCACTACCATCCTGGTTAACCTGGTCCCATAGGATATCTATTCCTCACCTCAAAAAGTGACAAATTCTATCTTGATCATTCAACCAATTCCATTCCACCAATGATGTACCCAACCCAAGCTACCTTTCCACAACATCAATGCTATGGTTTTTTCCTTACATCAAAGTACAAGATAAAATGGTGTATATTGATAATGATCTCAAGTCTAGCTACTAATACATATGTTCATATATAATAATAACTAATGACACCCAAAATAAGTGGTGTTTCTATTAGTGGGTCAGTCCTCAGGATCTCATTAACTCGAGATCACCAAGTATGAAATTCATTAGATGAACTATCAATGCTTATGATCCCCAAGAACATGATAGTCAGACATAAATGGTGTACAATCATTATAATGTATCTAGACTATAGTAAATATGTTTAAGATTACTTTCACGGTATCTTGAGGTTCTAATTATAGTTTGGAACTACTATAACCTTTTGATGAAACATGTAATCAAAGTAAATTAACATATAAACATTGGATACATAGGTATCAATACTATTAGGGTAAGAATAAAAAAATGTATATATAAAATTGTACACATGTAATGGTAATAAAAGTAAATTAAAGATTTGGGTCTAGGGAACCCACTCACAATAATATAAAGGTTATAATTTCTAAAATTACACTTTGGTCACTAAAAATTAATAACCTTAATTTTAGAAACTTGTGAACACTTATAACTTAATTAAACTTTTCATAAACGAAATGAATATTTTAAAACTCAATTGTAACACTTTTAACATGTTACATGATAAAATAAAAACCATTAACTTGGCATGTAGTCTCCCAAAATAATTTAACAAACCTTGAACATGTTATTCTCATTTGAAAATTTATATTTTCTTATATTCACTTTTATGATCAAATAACTTGTTATTACCCTAATAAATAAATTCAATCATCATTATTATGAACTAAAATAATATAATTGAATTATTTTTACTTTTGATCAATCACACTTGTATGTTCCATATCCTCTCATGTGGGACCAATTCATCCAAAAATATTATTCGCATGAATATGTAAAACCTATGGATACACTTAGCATGTGATCCTCAATGAATTTATATCGATATCATTGAGTCCAACTCACTAAAAAAATTATATTCTAGTAACCCATTAAGGCCCCTAAGTTGATAAATAATGGAATAGTTATGAATACCTCCTATGATAACATTATGTGTAATAAAATCTATTTGCCTCATGATATCTCATAAATCATGATGAAAACTTGTGTCATTATCCATTTGATTATTTATATATTTCATGACATTTTTTGGATATAAATTCATTATTTTACCATGGGCATGGATTTATTGAAGGCACTACCATAATTTTCAACCTTATCCCATGAGATATCTCTTCCTAAACTCGGAAGTTACAAATTTTTTCTTGATCATTCAACCAATTTCATACCACCAATGACACATTGAACACAAGCTACCTCAATAAGACTTTGATGTCACAATTTTTTCTTGCACAACAGTACACAATAAAATCGTATACATTGAAAATTATCTCATATTCAGAGTCCAATACACTTGTTTTTATATAGTAAAAACCAATGACACCAAAAACATGTGGTGTTCTTATTGGTGGTTCAATCCTCATGATCTCATCTACTCAAGATCACTAAGTGTGAACTACATACAAATAAGTCTTATTACTTATGATCTCCCATCACATAATAGTAAAACATAATCTGTGTCCCATAAATATGATTTATCTAGACTATATGACATTTATTTATGATTACCGTTATAGTATCTCGAGGTTCCCATTATATCTGATAACTACTATAACTTTTCAATACAGCAAATAATATAGGGAAATCTCTATGTAAACAATGGATGTAGAAGTATCAAAACTATTATTCTGAGAATAAAAACATGAATATATCAAAATATATACATTTAATTGTAATCAAAGTATATAAAGGAGTTGGGTCTAGTTCACCTAGTCACAATGCTCCCACTTTCACTAGATTCAACTACTAATAATTATCAACCCAATAGCTCACACATATATATCATGATTTTGATGAGATATGGATTTATTCATAGGTTCATCCTCATTATTCTATGTAGCTACTATCCTAGCCTTAGGTCACCTCTCTAGATAAAATCTCTCATCAGACAAAACTTCTGAAGTTTATTCTTTATCCATTGGTGTGACCGAGGATCCTTGTAAAGCACCTCTGTCATAGAAATATCATTGCATACTATAATTGGGTACATGCTACTAGGTATAAATCCAATATTGGAAACAAATTTTTATATCCAAACCACATCTTTAGTTTCATTTGGAGCCTTTGTATACTCAAATTCTTATATAGTATCACCAACCATGGACTGATTCAATCTCCTCTAGCTCACTGCACCACCATTCAGAAAAAAGACATAGCCTAACTACGATTTTAGATCATTGTGATCTATTTGGAATCTAGAATTATGGAATCCCCTCACTAATAGTCCTTATATCCTACATACACTAGGTATATATACTTTATATGTCTCTATTACTTTAGGATAGTTATTATAGTTACCCATTGTAGCTCCTATTGATTGAATTGATATCTACACATCATTATTAATGTAAAGACAACATCAAACCAAACAGCCTTTGAGATCTATATTGATAGATCTTGATCCTTAGAATATAGGTTTCTTCACCCAAGACTTTTATGGAGAATAATTTATTTAAAAAATTCTTCATTGGTTGTAATAATTTCACTTAGTTTCCCATTAACAATATGCCATCAATATAAAAAAACTAGGAAAATGATGGAACTCCCACTCACCTTCTTTTAGAAACATATATAACTTTAATTATTAATGAAACTGAATTTTTTTATGATCTCATCAAAATGAATATACCTTGATCATGAGGCTTATTTCAACCCATAAATGGATCTCTATATCTTGCATAGTTTATTATCACCCTGTTAGGTTGTGTCATATAGAATTCTTCAACTAACTTCCCATTTGGAATAGTGTCTTTGAAATAAATTTTCCAAATGTCATGGTCATGGAATGATTCTATTTAAAGTAATATTATGATAGAATTTATAATATTTACTGGCGAGAAGGTTTCATCATAGTTGATGCCTTGATGTTTCCTAAAACTCTTCACTACTATCCATGCATTATAGGTGTTCACTTGACCATCCATGTACAATTTTTCCTGAATATCCATTTCCACATAATAGGTTTTACAAAATCTAGTGGGTCTACCAAAATCCAAACTTGATTTTGGTACATTGAATTCATTTTAAAATGCATGGATTCTTTCCATTTAGCAGTATACTTATCATCTACTACTTCTTTTTAGGTTAGAGTCTCATCATTCTCTAGGAGTAATGTTTCACTAAACTCATTGATAAGAAAAATATAACTCTCAAGTTATTTAACCTCTCTTATAGACCTACTCAATACTTATGTCTTTGGAACATATTAACCCCCCACTATATCTTGTGGGGATTTTTCATGAACCAACTCTTGTGCATATAAATCATTAACTTCAATGAATTCAAAATTTCTCCCACTATTTCTACTATAAATGTGTTCTCTTTCTATAAATATAGCATGGAATTCTAAAATAACATTTTTATCTAATGTTTTATAGAGTTAATATACTTTAGTTTCCATTGGATAACATGTAAAGATGCACATCATACTCTAAGATTCTAATTCTTCACTAGGATCATTCTTGACAAAAGAATTGCATCCCTATACACATATATGTGATTGATTGGGCTTATTTCCATAACATAACTCATATGGAATCCCATATAATGAATTATTTGGTACTTATTTTATTATATATTTAATATACTACAGTGTATATTCACAAAAAGGATAATATAGAGTTCCATCAATCATCATCAATATGACCATGTCAAGTAGGGTCTGATTACTCGTTTCACTAGCACCATTCCACTTTGAAGTTTCTTAATCTTCTTACTAAGTTTATTATCTACTTAATTTGGATATTCCTTAAACATACTAAAGTAATATGGGTTATACCTCATTAAGTATATATCTATATCTATTTTATTCATCATTAAAAGTAACAAAGTAAGAAAAATCACCCCTTCCCTCTACTAAAAATAAACCACATACATAACTATGAACCAATTCCAATGGTTATTTTTCTCTTTATCCTTTATAACTAAAAGGTTATTTAGTAATTTTACCTTGTAAACAAGAATGACATACATCCAAGGGTTTTAACTTCATGGAGTCAAAATACCCTATTTGATGTAGTTTTCATAAATTCTTTTTATTTACATAACATATCCCAAAGTTCTAAAAGTGGGTAGGATAAGATTCATTCCCATTAGATTTTTCATTGATTTCCAATATGGGATTTTCTAGTTCATTTTTATAAAAACCATTGTTAATATGTGTCATACCATAAAATATATAATCCTTATACATATGAAAACATTTATTTCTAAACATGAAATAAAATCCCATAGTTTCTAAACTCTACATTGAGATTATATTTCTGTTAATAGATGATACATAATAACAATTATTTATTATAAGAACCATTACACTATGAAAATTGAGATGATAATCTTCCGCTATTAATGCCACTAGTCTCGCACCATTTACTCATCTAATATCAACCTCAACTTTTTCAATCATCTTGAATCTACTTTTTTCCTATATTTGAATACAAAGGTGTGTGACACATGAAATATCCAATACCTAACATTAAGATATGTAAAGATTTCATTCAATGAAAAATATAACTAAAGTATAAGGGTCACCTTTCTTCATCCTCCCAGATGTACAATGATTATTCCAGTGGAATTTTTTTTATATAAAAAGTAGACTACCTCCTTCTCATTTCTCTCCCTCTTTATTTTTGGCTTCTTGGAAGGGAGTTGCATCAGTGTCTTTGACTGAAAGTTAACCACTGACAATTTTTTCTTTCGTTTCTTATTCTTGTTCACCATAAGTACTGAAGAGTTTGAATTCTTCATATCCTTATCTACTTGGAATTCAAAATCCAATAAATCTAGGAGTGACTTATTAATGTTATTTATATTATAATTAATTATGAAATTCGAGAAGCTATGTGGTAAAGAAGAAATAATGAGACTAATTTCTATTTATTGGTTTAGTATGAACACAAGGGTCTCCAATCTCTCAATATACATGATCATCTTGAGTATGTGAGGTCCTACTCGATTCCATTCTGCTAGCCTTTGTTTATACAAATAACATTTTGTCTCATATCTTTCTTGTCTATCTATCTACTAGTATGACTCTTGGGGATAAGACTCTATTAAGAAATCATATCTGTCTTCATATACTTTTCTGTATCTCATTGAACATAGATGACACTATGAAACACTAAAAATCTAGTGAATCATCCATATTATTCTCGTATTTATCATTATATTCCATGATCTCTCCCTACGGGGGCTCAAAAACGAGTGGGGAATCTAGTATAGAAATCTTTCTCTCTTGGTACAGTACTATACACAAGTTCCTGTACCACTACTGAGAGTCTTGACCAATCAGGATTTTCTCATTTCCAATATTGATTATAGTGAAATTGAGTTGGTAGTGGTTTCCATTTAATATATAAAAAATAAACTTATCTGATTAGCACATTATCTTTATTACCAGTAGTCAATTTTAAATTATTAATTTTCAAATGTCTCCCACTATTTTATCAAATCCTAGTATCCCTCAACTACTAGATTCAGAACACTCTATATCTTGAGTATTATAGTGGAAAGGATCCTTGAACCTCTATTAATAGCCAAAGATATGGAAACACCACTACTCTAAGAGTATAATTTAGGATTTTAAATAACCAACCGCATTAATTCAACGCTCCTTGATTTGTTTAGAGAAGTATCATCTCTTGTAAATAATTACTTTTCATTTCTCAATTATTCACCTCTAAATTTTTAAAAAGATAGTTATGGATTCTCCTTTTTCTCAAAATTTAGCTAATTTGACCCAATTCTCTCATAAAAACTCCCCAGTAGTAAGATACACTACCAAATATGGCTGATTATCACTTAAAAAAATTGGTTGTATCCAAATTTAAGCGATGGAAGGCATTTAATGACTTATTATTTTCATTGAGCAATTTTTTAATTTTTCTTGCTGAATGAATTATTTTTCTATTTAATGTTCTTATTCTATGTGATCACACTCACAACTTAACCTTAATTTAAATAGAAAACATTCAACTCACATGTCCATTTTAATTATACGTGCATGTTTATTATTATACTATATGATCACGCATAATGAATACACATTCATAAAATAATAAACCATGAATATGATAAAATAAATAAATAATGATGTGATCATATTGTGTTAACTATTGGTTAATCCATATAGTGAATATTAGATTAATCGAACCCCTAATTTAATTCATTATATTAATACTTATCTTGAATTATAGTTCCTGCAACACCCATGCACGCCGCTTGTTTGGTTTACATTGGCTCTAAACTTGAACTGCTTCTCCATAAACACCTCTAATATATAAAATGTATTCTCACACATAGGTGAGGGTAACTTGGGGTTAAAAGATATATTTTATCACTTAAATATGTACATGAAATTTCTTATATAAATTTAAGATGGACAGAATATGTAAAGATCATCAAAATAAAATAATTATTAAATTTTAAAATTTTATATGCAATAATTAAATTAAATAAAAGATAAACCAATCATGCATGGGTTAGTCTTCGCTCATAATTAGTAAAAATTATATTATATTACATAAGAAAAATTAACTTTTCTATAATTAAACTCGAGGGGTTTTTAATGGTTTAACTTAAATTAAAATAATTTTAATTAATTATCAATACGTCCTATGGTACCTAGAATTTTTTGTCAAATACCATACAATTAAATTTAATTTTAAAAAAAATCATAATTTTTTGGGTCAATTTGAACCTAAAGAAGATGCAAAGATATTAATTTTGAGCTTGTGATGGGGGTTGATGGGTCAGACAGGTTGGATCTAGACTATACCAGTCTTGACCAAGTCTAGTTGGTTCATCCATATACAACATATATATATTATTATAATATATAATATATATAATATTTTAAAATATAATATATATATATATATATATATAATTATCTGTTTACACTAACCTAATTTATAGGGTGGAAATTATATCCAACTCCCTCCCCATTAATGGGAAGGGTCCAAGGTTTCCATTTTCATTTAATGTATGTGGAATTGTATGTTGACTTTTTTTAGAAAATAATTCAAGCTTTCTTGATAAGCCTCATTACCAATGGATTACCCAAGTCAGTTTTTTGAATATTAATATAATATGAAATGTGATCACATAATTCCATATCTGAAAATACATGGCACTAATTTCCTTAAAATATGGAAAAAAATAAAATTGTAAATATCATCATATTTTATATGCACAACCTATCACTATTCGATCAGCTATATCATGTAGATACGAACACAGAACAAAACTTAGTTAGTTGCATTGGGACCATATCAAACCCCTATTTCTTAATCATTGAATATTTAGTCAAATTTTTAATTTTTTGACTTAAATAGTTGAATGTTTTCTTTTATACCAAATTAATGAAACTCGGGGCACAACATTAGAGAAAAAAATACACAATTTAAAATTTTTGGGTTCATATCCATGTTACAAACACTGAAAAAACAAATCATTTTACCCATATTTCTCAAAGGGTCACATAAAATTTTATTTAAGTATAAAAAAAATTATAAAACCCATAAATGATACCATGTTTGTTTGAAATTATTGATTTGATTCACTCACTAGTATAATATCATGGCTTAAAGGCACAAATCTAGGAATCCTCTAGATCATAAACATGTGAAACACAACTCCGGGATCATCGATCTATGATTCATGTGTAATATCACAAGAAATAAAAGATCTTTATAATTTACCTTTGTTTTCATGAAGTATGTGGACTCAATCGTGAAGATAGAATTGATATAAACCTATTCTTCCTTTATAATCTATATCTGGGAGCTTGATGGGAGAGGAGAGGAGATAGTATCTATATAAATTCTTCCAAATTGTGGATATAACTATTCAAGTTGCTAAAATGATATTTTATACCTAGGTTATAATTTCTAAAATTACACTTTGGTACCTGGAAAGTAAAAACATTCATTTATACACTTTTTCATACTTATGAATTAATTAAACTTTTCATAAATGTCAAAAATATTTTACCACTAACTTGTAACACTTTAAAATGTTAAATAATAAAATATGAACTATTCACTCAGCCAATAAGTTCTCCAAATAATGTAACAAACCTTGAATGTGTTAGGTTCGTTCAAAAAATTACATTTTCTCATATTCACTTTTATGATAAAAAAACTTGTAAATACATTGAGAAATAAATTCAATCATCATTATTCTAAAATTCAATAATAAAATTGAATTGTTTTTATTTTTAATCTTTTACACTCAGAAATTCATTGGACCTTGCATGTGGGTCCCACTCTTTATAAACTTTTATTTGTTCGAATATTTTGAACTTATAGATACACTTAGTGTGTGACCCTCTGAGTCCTTATCTAGATAGAAATGAGTCCAACTAAAAGACCAAGACTATAGTATAGAAACCCATAATAACCCTTAAAGTGATAATTAATTTCATATTTATGACTACCACCTAAGAACACATTCTATGTCATATAATCTATTTGTCTCACGATATCATATAAATCAGGTTGTAAATGTATGTCTCCATCCTTATCATGCTTTATATATTTTGTGACCATATAGGATAGTTACCTTTATTATACAATGGTCATAGATTTAATGAAGTTGCTACCATAATGTTCCACCTAGGCCCATGAAATATCTCTTCCTCAACTCAGTAGTGAAAAATTCAATCTTAATCATTCAATAAATGTCATGCCACGAATGACACACCCAAGACAAGATACCTCACCATGACTTCAATGTCATGGTTTTTCCCTTGCACCAAAGTATCCAAAAAATGGTACACATTGATAATAATATCATGTCTGGAGACCAATAAAAATGTTTGTAGATAAGAACAACCAATGTCACCCAAAATATATGGTCTTCCTATTGGTGGGTCAGTCCTCACGATCTCATACTTGAGATCACCAAGTGAAAACTCTATGAGAATAAGTATTAATAATTATAATTCAACAGATTCTGATATTCAAACATAAACTATGTCCCATAAGTGTAATGTTTCTAGATTATAGGATATATATTTAATATTATAGTCATAATATCTCAAGTTTCTCATTATAGGTGGGAACTATTATAACCTTTTGATACGACACATAATCTAGGGACATTACCATGTAAATAGTGGAAACAGAAGTATCAACACTATTATGGAAAGAATAAACACCTACATATATCAAACTATATAAATGTAATGGTAATCAAAGTGCATAAAGTAGTTGGGTCTAGGGGACCCACTCATAGCAAAGAGTATGATTCTATAAAATGATCATTGCCTCCCCATATGTTCCAAATGTAATGGTCCTAGGGAAAGATCCTTTTGGGAATAAATATGGTGTATGTCTCGGATAATTCATACAGTTGGATCATATAATGGATGAAGGTTATCTCTATGTTTGGGTCTTTAGGTATTCCTAGAAGTCTAAAAGTGTAATTATTGGTAACTGAATGGGTTTCTTAAATGGTGCTAACTTAGGGATCAATGATGAAGATGAGTAATTACTTTTCAATAATCATGTTAGATTATTGAATTATCCTTTCACTCTTTAAGGCTTCAAACCATAATGTTTCATCTTCAAATGTGGAAAACCACCTAAAAAGATTTGACTAATCTATATTGTGGAATCCTATATAAAATTCATGACAAAGGAGACCTAGGTAAAATGTCAATAAAATTAAGTGACTTGTGGTTATGGTTGTAATGATTACAAAGGATTAATTATAAATATATTATTATAACTCCTCAGTAACATATCAGACCTACACAAGAGGATAAGAGATGTGAATAAGAAAACATATAATTGTTCCTCAAGTAAGGCCATAAATTTTTATATATTAAAGTGGTGGTTCAAGGAAGTTGTTTGGAATGAGGCCCACCATATATTTCCCAAGTATATCCTTATGAATCTCCAATGGGATATTTCTAATGTAGTCTAATATATCCCCTTATTAAGTTAGCATAGAGAGAATGTTGATTTCTATCAGATCATCCTCATTTTTCCATTCCTCCACCATGGATAAAATTTCATTAGAAGTTGGATAATATTATAAAGAGAAAAGACTCCCAACATATTCATATTTAAATGTGTCAGTTTTAAAGAGATACTTTATGAGATTGATATTATCCTTTTGATTAGGATAATTTTTGGAGAAATTGGCTTCTCTTTCCACATGTAGAGAATCTGGTTAATTTATTTGTCCCCAAACAAGATTTTCTCTAAAAATATTTTCAATATTTTTTTTCTTCATAGAGGAGTAAGGTAAAGACTTACATGATGAGTACTTTTCTTTGGAATAGTAATTGAATGAGGAATCTTATCCAAATTTTATATTGAGATCCGAACGATCATATGCATGTCAATGGAGTATGGTGTCTTCCTTAATTTTCCATAGTAATTTTTTCTAATTGAAGATCGTCCACGTGGTTAGGAGAGAATAAATATATAATTTTCTTATAGAGGTGTTCCCAAACTAGATGTTTTTGTATTTTAGGAATGCCACTATATTAGCTCAAAGTAGCTTAGGTAAAGAGTCAAGAAATTTTTTTAAGGGTAACATCAGAAATTACACCCAAAGTAAGGTTCCTCTTAGACATTTGGTCATAGTTTCAAAATATATATTTTCACATAAATAATTATCACTTCATAGTTAAGTATTATCATTAGATTTGGTAGGTGTAATTATCCTAATATCCAAGAAACTATTTATGGATAGTAATGATAAATGAATCAATGTAGGGGAGATCCTTCATTTAAAGTCACTGATATTATCTAAAGAAAATAAACCATAATCATATTCATCCATGGAGAATTATGAAAAAAATAGTAATCACTAATTCCATTATTTCCTCAGAATGTAGTATCTCATAAGTACATCATTCATGCATCTCAAATATTTTTTATCTTCATTCATATGGGGGGAATTGATCAATAGAGAATGTAATATGAGGGTCACATGTTGGTTTATAGGAATAAAATTCATTAAGGTATGACTCTTTTGGTTCATCAACCTTAGTCTTGCCACCTGAGTCTACTATATAGACCCCATTTTCTTTATCATCTTTTGTTTCTTTAGGGATACTATTTCTATCATAAATTTTAGTCTTTTGTAACATAATGGGCTATTTTCAATGAAAATTCTACACAATTTATAGACAAGATTTTTGAGTAAGGGATTCACTGATAGTATTCATCACTATATTCTAGTCTTGAGAATAAGTTGGTTTCTATAGTGGATATGTTACCGATGATTTAATACCTATTAAGGATAATAAATGATTTCTAGGGTGAACTAATTTTTATTTCTATAGATCCTTCTCAAAAAAACCATATCTCAATTTGGAATGGGATCAAAGAAGTTTGGATTATTTGGAGACAAGGTAGGTGATGGTTGAAAATTATTTGGTGTGGATAAAATACGGTTTGGACTTAAATCTTTTTGATGTTGGTTTTTTTATAAATTATAGAACTTATTTGAGACAGATGAGCTCGTGACATAAGGTTTCAATTTTATTCTGGAATTATTTTGATAAAAGATCATAATTATTTGAGATATAATCCATACCTTTTTAGTAAATGGATTTTACTTTAGTTTCCTAGTGAAAACATAGTATTTAGACTCCTTCAAAGATTGATTATGAGTCTTTCTATTATTCTGACATTTCCATGGAGAGATTAGTTCCTCCCCCAACCAATCTTTTTCATCATCTACTTATGGACATGATAATTATTAGTTAAATGTTGTTTTAGCTGTATCAGTAAGTTATGATAATCATAATTAATATTTTTTATCTAGATGGAATTAGGTTTATCATCATTCACTGGGTTTTCATTAGAAGAAGAAGGAATCTAATGAGGAGGATATGGAGATAGGGAAGTGAAACTTGGGTTGTAAGGAAGATAAGAAGGGTGATTATGTATCTCTTATATAAATCTATTTACATGTTTTTTCTTATAATCAAGGATAACATTATTATAAAGATTATATGGGTACTCATAGGCCATAAATATAGGAAAATATCATGAGAAAGAATTAACTGTAGAGTGCTCCAAAGAATGGAAAATATAGAAATAATAAATAGTTTATTTAGTTAGAAAATACAAAAAGTAAAAAAAGAGTAATGATATACTATGAGATTAGTGAGTCACTCCCACTTCTAGCTACCACATACTATTTAGGCGCCTCTGATATCTCTTTGTTTTAAATGGAGAAGAATGGAATGAGAAAGGATAGGATTTTTCCAAGGTATAACCTTCAGATTGATGAAGAGTAATGAACTAGGTATGAAAAAGATCCAATGGGACTTTTCTAGGGTATACCTGACCAGTAAAACTAACCTTGACTTGGATGATCACCCTGAAGCTACAGGTAATGTCTAACACAATTCCTACTACAGATTGAATAACGATAACACTATATACTCAAAATGACTAAAAAAGGATCAAGGGATAGATCTTTAGTACTCGTATCTATATTAGTTACTATGTGGATGATAATAATGATAATAACTAAAACATAGAACCCAAAACACCCCCAACACTACACACAAATAACTTATGTCATAACTAGATATGGTTTTTGTCTCGGTATTTTTTATGAAGAGGCTTCTCCAGATAAGTTAACCATAGATCATAATTTATATCAACCATGGATAGAGATATCATAGGGACTCCATGTGGATTATTCCTTTTTCTAAAAGGCGTGAAGTTTATTTTACAACCATGCCTCCAATACCATGGATATAACCACATAAGAGTTACAACTATGAAGAAGGTTATGGGACAATCTGGAAGGAAGGAAGAACATGAAGAATACAAAGATATATTATAAAGATATAATTTTATTAAGAAATAAGGGAATAATGATTCTTCTCTCAATGTTTGAGTTCACACTCTACCTGTAGTACATTATTTATAGCCGCATAGTGAAAATCATGAAAATATGATGATAAAGTTATAATCCTAAGGCCTAATGGTAGAGTTACATGCATCCCCTCCCTATCACTTGATGGATTCCCTGTATAATTTACATAAAACCGAAGGAATTGATAGTAGAAACTACTTTAATAAAGTATATTTAGTAAAAGATAATTTATTTCATGATTAAAATATGTGACACCATACACTTAGACATTATATGTTTCTTAGGAATTATATGTACACTGGTGATCGTTTCTTTTGATAAATAAGATTTATCAAAAGCTAATTTATCATACCATATCCAGACCCTATTAATTTAGCATTAAAATTATAAAATATAGTAGTATTCCATCTCCAACCCAACACTATCTAATGTGTTATTTTCCCATGAACCTATAGTGAAACGTCAAATATGGTGATGTACTGTACATGCGCAAAACCCGTTTTTTGATTTATTTTTTATTTTCTTAAACCTTTTAATTTAATATATTGGTTTAAATTTCATTATTTGAAATAAATAATTATTTTCGAATTATAATATATGGTTAGATTCAAAAAAAAATAGAGTAGATTGGTTGGAGAATAAATCACTGTGGATACTTCATTTTGAATCAGACTTACTTTAATTTTAAGTGTTGGGTTTGATATGATCTCAAGAATTTCTCAATACACCACCTCACAAGTGTCCCTAACACTAAAAATCTTTTTAAAAGGATGATAATGACCATAAATTTCACATAAAAGAGACTTCATGCATGGTCCCATTGGGATGCCTCTATAATTATTTGTTGACTCTTCCACCAGATAACCACCATGTTGATCATATTGGATGATTCTAGTTCCCTTCCTTAATGGTTGTACCACCTATATGGTTGTATCCTAGGAATCATAGGTATGCTTACAGCATAAACCTTATACCTTCCCACTGAAGTCACAAGCCACCTGATGGCCCTCTGATATCTCTAATCCATGATTGATGGAGAGTATTCTCTATGGTTACCTCATCCAAATGAACCTCCACACCAAAAATCATGTAGCTAAACCCCTTTATAGTTATTATTTTTTTATTATTTATCTATGAATGGTTTTTTTGTGTTTTGTGTTCTAATTTTGGGGTTAATACTATTATTAAAATTAGTTTGGTGACCGAAAGAGCTTTGAGTACTAAAGAGCTAACCATTAATACTTCATGCCTGGACCCTATGAGTGGATAAATTTTTCATTTTTAAATTCATGGTAGAAATTTTGTTGGATATCACTTGAATATACTATGTGATCATCCAAGTCAAGGTTATTTTTTTATATCATGTAAACCATAGAAAAGTACCATATTTTCCTTTATATACTCAGCTAATTCCTCTCCATCACTCTCTGGGTTATTCATTTTTTAAATCTTATACTTTCAGATTTTATTCCTTTCCATTTCCACCAAAGAGATATTAGAGATTCCTAAATAGTGTGTGGTTGCTAGAAGTGTATGGGACTCTCTCATTTCATAGAATATCATTAATCTTTTAGTGGTTTTATCTTTTTTTCTACTAAATACTCTACTAATTATTCCTATATTTTTCATTCTTCAAAACATTTTGTGGTTAATTACTTCTCATAATATTTTCCTATATATATATCTGATGAGTAACCATATTATCTCTATAATCAGGTTATCTCTGATTATATGAATATACTTATAAAGATATTTTCATAAGAATGAAATATATGTCATCCTTCTCTTCCATACGACATGTGTTTCACTCCCCTATATCCATATCCTTCTAATTAGATGTTGTCTTATACTAAGGAAAATATATCCAACAATGATGAACCTGATTCCATCCTAATATGGAATCTTAATAAAGTCTATCAGAAGATGAATATTCTACTAAAACATCATTGACATAATAATTATTAGGTCCTTGAGATGATGATGAAATGAAAGAGGTTGGAGAAGGAAATTCTCTCTCTCAAACAATGTTAGAATAAATTTTTGACTCATAATCAATCTCATAAGGAGTCCAAATACCATGTTTTCACTAGGAAACTAAATCTGAATCCATGTACAAAAAGGGTATGGATTATATCTTAGATAATTATACTATCCCATCAGAATAAGTCCATAGTAGAAATGATAACATTCATCATAAGCTTATTTATATCAAATAAGAGTAGGAATATATTAAAAAACCTAAACATGAGTCAAGTATAAAGCCTATTACATATACACCAAACCATTTTCAACCATTAGCTACCTTGTCCCTAAAATATCCAAATCCTTTGATCCCCTTCTAAACTCGTGTCTTATTTTTAACAAGGATCTATAGAAATAAAAATAGGTACACCCTAGAAAGATTTTACTAACTTTAATAGGTAATAATTCATTATTACCTTCTCCTCCATAAAATAACTCTCCCTCTTAGGACCATAATATGGTGATGAATCATATTAGTGCATCCCTTCTTCAGCAAGATCATCTACACATGGAGTAGCTGGTATTTCCCAAACATCCTGCAATATTTCAACAACCTTACATTTTTAGTAGCAATTATATCTGATATGCACTTTTCATGCATACATTTTATATATCAAATACATTGATTATTATGATTTAAATGATTAATTAATTCTTGGTTACCTAAAAAATTGTTCATATTGGTAAGGATATAAAAAATTGGTTGGAAATGAGAAAATGGATCCAAAAAGGTTGATATTTCTATTGAAATAGTTCTTTCAATGATTTAGGATTCTTATGGGATATGTTTGGGGCTTAAACCTGAAGAACTGGGGTAAATAATATATTATAGTGCTAGAAAAATGTAATTAAAATCATGAATATAGTTCATGAAATGAATATGAAACAAGGAATGAACTCAATATGTTAAACAAAACAAAAATAGAGGTTCACACAATTTTCATGGTGTAAAACTATAATTCACACCATGAAACCATCCGGAATTCCTCTATACATGCAGGTTCTGAATGGAATTCAATGGGAGACATTAAATTAATGAAATAAATGGACAATTAACATGGGGATTGAGTCGGGAATAAATTAATGATTCATTAGTTTCTAATTAAATCCAACCCATTGATCCCGAATCTCTATAAATTGAAGGCCAGGTTTCCACTCCAAGGGATATTAATCAGGAGGTTCTGCATCTAGTATTGAAGACTAATGTTGTTTCGATGAGTGGAATAAAACTTGTATCTTTATACCCCCTCATAATTATCATGACGGGTAAAATTTGTGTGATGTGATTATAATGAAAGGATATTTATTTTATTAATATAATTTATTTTTAATTCAATTAATTTTTGTATTTTTATACAACCCTAAAAATTCCCAAATTATCTTATTTTATTAAAATAATTCATGCTTATTGTGTGATTGTTAAGGGATAAAATAAGTTTATGAATTGACTAGTGGAAGATTCACATCATGACCTTTGGGTGGGTTCTTTATTATGTTAAAATATGGTTCCAAGTTACCAAACCATTAAAATAACCGATGTAGTATGACCATTATGAAAATGGTAAATCTGTGATTTAAGGATTGTTTACCATGATCGTTGGACTAGCCTAAACTAGGTTCTGACATACTATGTTTTCTAATTCATCATAGTTTATCTTAATTAATAATGAATAATTATTTTCAATTATCGAGCACATTTTCTAAGTTCTTGAATAGTTAAAACCACCATCATTTATTTTTAAATTAAATTAGTTTATATTTCATTCTATAAATATTCAAGGTATGTGTTATTAAATTATTATTTTATTCATCCCTATCTATATGGGTTTTAACTCATAATTTCATTTATTACACAACCATATAGTTTAGTTATTTTTTAGATTAATGTTTTTAAATTTTAAATTTAGTAACCCAGTGGGAATTAATGACCCCCATGGGGTGATCAAATTTTTGTTGTCATATCTAGGGACAGAAGGGTAGATTATTTTAGTTTAATAGTTTAGAAAAACTATTTTATTATCTTTTATATTTATATATTTTAGAATTGGCATTATATTTAGTTATTTTATCACTTTTTACCGCATGTGGATATTTCTGGTTGTGATTGTATAGCTTTAATGCAAGGATATATTATCCTTCCATCTAAAGTATTTGATGAAAAAACTCAAGGAGCTTAAAATAATAAAAAATAAATAAAAATAATTCCTAAAACTATACCCAAGTGAGGAGGATGTTTCTACCCATATCCTAGAACCAAAATTCAAATATGTGTGTTAGGAGTAAAGAATCTTGGAAAATGAAGTTGAGGTAAGTAACACTTTTAATACTGATTTTTATTCTAATTATAGTGACCTCATCTTTTTAGGTTTGGAGTATAAAGATAAATAAGGTGATATTTCTATTAAAATAAAGTGTTCTAACACAAAATTCATCAAACCATAATAGAAATTAGAAAAATAACCAGAAGAAGGAACCTTTCATGGTAATTGTTTACAAATATTCCTTGAAAACTTGGATTGTAGATGGGGAAAATAGGGAAGGATAAATTCCATGTTTATCATGGAATTTTTAGAAGATATTAGAGAATTTAAGAATAAGGAGAAGAAACAGTTGGGATCTACACTTACTATATAAAATAAGAAGAAGTAGCAGCATAAGAAGAAGTTGGGGATTTGACTATTGAACCTGAAGTGATCATTTCAAAAGTTGAATACACACATCCTATAGTATAATAATCTTACCAAGTATGTATATATGAAAAAATAATTTAAATTTTCTTCATTCTATCCAAAATATGGTTACCTCCCATGGAATTCATTTTGAATTCATCAAGGAGAAGAAGACATGAGTTGGAAGAGTAACAAAGTCATAATTGGGTTAACCCAAGAAGTTTATCTCTACACCACACTCAAATCAGCTTATCCATGTAAGGTCGAGCTAAATAACCATTTAAAATTTTCATCTTATTGAAGGATGAAAGGACATGTTTGAGATATTCCTAACACTGAAAGGGGGGTGAATCATTGTTGGGGACTTTTTAAACAAAATAAAACTTTTATATTTATACCACTTTGACCTGTTAGTATCTCAATTATCTTATTATATTTTTCCTATTGAATACAAGTATATGAAAGCAGTAAAAGATAGTAATCAATATTTTTACATGGTTTACTACTCAATAAGAGTGTCAATTACTTGTGTAAGAACTCAGACCTTCTTTTCAGGCATGTTTTCCTTTTCTGGTCATTTTTTAGAAAAAAAAAATTATGGAAATTTTTGAAGTACACATCATGTACTTTATGAGTACACGATGTGTACTCGGTTACCGCAGGTAGCCGGGTGTTGGTCGTGTAGCGGCCATGCACACGGTCGTGTGGGGTGACCTGGAGGCTGCCTAAAGCGGAGTACAGAAATGGTGAGTACACACCATGTACTTCAAAATTACACACCGTGTACTTTCTTTTTTTTATTAAATGCACTGGGGTTGTGTCTATTCTCCAGAATTCTAGCTTTATAGGTCTCGTTCGAGCGAGAGCTCCGTACAACTAGGGATCTTCGAAGAACCCCCGAGCGAGCTTCCATCCTCTGAATGGAACACTGTCAGTTGTGTTGGAATTGCATTGGTGAGTTCTATTTTCTCTTAGATCCATATCTTCTGATTTCTCCTCTCTCATGAGATACCTTGGGTTGATATTTTTAGACTTTTTTGTAGATATTTAGCATTAAAAGGTGATTCAAGACTCAAGGTTCACATATAGCGATCTTCCAATGTCGAGGTAGATGGTTTGTGCCTTTCCATTTAAATTCTTTGAGTATTATGTGAAATTTTGACCAATACCCTTGAACAGGGTATTGTGTGTTTACCGTTTTACCTCTATTGATTACTTGTAATGGTTGTTTGCTTGTGTAGAGGTTAATTGGATATGAATAGGGCTGATTGATATGCATTGGATGTGTTTCCCAAGCATGTTCTATTTACGACTATTGGTCTTCTTAGCCTGTTTGGCCACCTTCCCTGTTTTCCATGCCTAGTGTTGTAGGGTGGAGTGTTTGTATTCTGACATGCTTGATATGTTGTAGACTGATTATCTAAGTAGTTCTTGAGGTTTACCTTGGATATTTTTACCTTGCTATGCTCGTTGACCAGCACAAGGCCATGAGAACCGGGTGTAGTAGACTATAATGGGAATTGACCGAGTGAGCTTCCTCAAATAGTCTTTGAGAACTTTAGGCTATAAGGGGAATTGACCGAGTGAGGTTCCTTAGAGAGTCTTTGAACCACTTGTGGCTATAAGAAGAATTGTTCGAGTGATCTTCCTCATAGATTCTTTTAACCACTTTGGGCTATAAGAGTAATTGACCGAGTGAGCTTCCTCAGAGTGTCCTTGACTTTGGGGCTATGAGGGGAATTGATCATGTGAGCTTCCTAATAGAGTCCTTGACTTAACTTAGACTATAAGGGGAATTGACCATGTGAGCTTCTTCAGAGAATATTGTTTTACCTTTGACTATAAGGGGAATTTACTGAGAGCACTTACTCATAGAGTCCTTATATATTCATATAACTAAACCAGAGGGGATAGGCTGTGTTCACTTCCTAGAGGGTTACCGTGCTTAATTAGTTGCTTTTGATATGAGGAATTATTTTCTACTATGTACTTTCTTGTTTACTAGTTCTATACTTTTACCTATCATATATTCACTGACTCTTAGGCATAGATATTTGGGTGGTTTCCTACTAGGATTTAGTCTCACACCCTGTTTGGTCCATGATTTGGGCATAAATAAATTATATTGTTGCAGGTATAGAAAAGGGTAAGCACCCTTCTACTTCATGTACTTGACTTGCTGTGGAGCTGGAGAGGATGGGACCAAGCTTAGTCTTGTGATGCTGAAGAGCTGTTTTTTTTTGTAATTTCGTTTAATACTGTTTTTATTCCAGCATTGTGATTTGTTTAGATACTTTCCAAGACACATGTACCATGCATCATTTTATATATGTGCTCCAGCTTATTCTATCAGACTTCCGCTGTTTATTTTTGTATGATATTATTACTACTTCCAATCTTGTATATATTTGTTTAATTCCATTGTGTACTCTTCCAATGAGGGCATACTTTCCCCACTATCACACCCATGGCCCTCGCTGCTATTCGGTAGCCTCTGGCATTCGGGGAAATGCACTTGAGGCCATGTGACCAACCGGGTATGGGGCACCTCTGGGTGGCTTCCAAAACCGGGACATTACAAAGTGGTATCAGAGGATTATTTTATTATTGACTTACTATTTGCAGCCTTTATCCAGGGATAGGATGGAATAGGTACTTGGTAATAAACTGTGCCTGGGAGTAGCTAACATGTGTATAGGGAAAATCCAATCTACCTCATTTATTGCAATTTTTCTGGGTTAAAATTTTATAGTTGATTTGATTTAACCGTTGGGTGATTCACATGTTTTGTGTTGTTACCGTTGATGTTATTGAGGTTATATTTTTGTTGTAACCTAATGAGATGAGGGTATTCCATACCATGCATCATATAGGAACTTGATATAAATCACATGTCATGCATTCTTTCCATGGAACCTTGGATATATTAGCAATTACATGTTGTTGTGATAGATGTTGTGTAGAATATGCATGCTGTTGTGATAGATGCCTTGATAAAAATACATATTTTTTGATAGGGTATTTTTTGTGTAAGGTTTTGTTTGAATGAACGCCAAACTTTGGTCCTTGAGGTGTTATGGGCCCTTATGGACCGGAATTTTGTGGATCATTGCCTTTTTCCCTTGTTATAACATTTATAAGATTCCAAAATTTGATTCTTGGGGAGTATGGGCCCTCTCGGATCAGAATTTGGCACTTTTAATGTTCATTTCAGTGTTTTTCTGGGTTTTGGAGTAGTTTATGAGGCTTGCTGTCCAGAAAAACCCAGAATACACATCATGTAGTTTTGACTACACACCATGTGTTCTTCTATTCAGGAAGAAATAGTTTTTCTTAAGTACATGTCATGTACTCTATGTACATGTCGTGTAGTCTTTAATCGTGTCATAGGCCTTGTGGGCAGAGACACGGAATGAGGAAAGTTTGGTGGGAACACGTTGTGCACCAGTTGAACACACCATGTAGTGTTGACCCTATGTCCGCCCTTGTAACTAACAACACGGACGAATAAACCTTAAGATATACACATCGTGTCAGGATTTAACACATTGTGTAGTCTAACCCGGGTACCCGGTCGTGTCACTAACAACACGGGTCAGTGTTATCCTTTCATGTACATGTTGTTTCCGCCTTGAACATGTCATGTAGTGGGAGCCGTGTGTCAAGTCATGTCACAAACAACATGGGCCAGGTGAAGCTTTTCTAGTACATGACATGTCTACCCTAAACACGCCGTTTAATCTTGCTTTAGGAGAATCGTGTGGCTTAACCGTGTAGAAGGAATCCGGCAGGGAAGGAGGATTCATGTACACGCCATGTGTTAAGACAACACGCCGTGTATTTTGGGTGTTACACGACCAGGTTTGGCAGGAGTACACGCCCATGTAAATGACTTAAGGGAACACGCCGTGTAGGAATTATACATAGCATGTAGTCATGTTTTGTAAAACATGAGTGCTTTCTTTCTCCTATTCCCTTCTTACACTTCTATTTTTCATTCCTTGACAACCTTGATCTAAGGTGTGCACTTGACCTTGCAGATTCATGCCAACGAGATGTCCTCCAGTTGTATGCTAGTTTTCAGGTGGTGATCAGGCACCAGACATGGCTGATCAGGGACTACCTACAGATCCACCTGTCATGCCAGTCTTGGCACCAGCCATTATACCTGACATAGGTGCTGATGCACAGTTCAGAGAGGGATTTTTGAGGATGATGTAGACCTTTTAGAGAGATCCACCTCCTTCCCCATAGATGGTAGAATTGACGCGGGTCTTTCAGCAGCAGCAGCCTCCCACTTTCTCAGGGGGATAGAGGACCCCAGGCTGCAGAGTCCTGGTTAGAATCCATGCTGACAATTTTCGAGCATCTGTAGATACCTCTAGAGAAGAGGGAAAATCTCGCCACCTACATGCTTTGAGACTCCACCAAGAGGTGGTGGGATGTGATCTCACAGGTGGGATTCCAGTAGAATATGGCTTGGGATGAGTTTTAGTGCATTTTCTACGATTACTTATATATGGAGACCTTGAGGGAAGATTGAGCCTGAGAGTTCAAGATTATGGAGCAGGGTACTCTTACTATTATGGAGTATTCCTCTCACTTCACAGAGCTGCAGAATTTCATGCCTATTCTAGGAGGTGATGAGTTGTTCCTTGAATGGAAGTTTGAGGATGGCCTGAGGCACGACATTTGATCTCAGTTGAACATCTTCAGGTGGACTTCCATATCCTCTATCATCAACCAGGAGCTGATCACAGAGCATAATCTGAGGGATTCTAGATCTGTGAGCCAGGGGGGTTCGGCATCTAGAGTTAGTACTCCTCCTACTGATAGCATAAAGCATCGTAGGGAGATTGTATAGGGAGATCAGAGTGGGCGGGATGCATCTTCTGTTAGCCAGGTGGTGTGATACCAGTGCGCAAAGAGTGGGCATACGAGGCCACGTTTCCCAAGAGACCTTGTGGAGTGCCGATCTTGCAGTAAGATGGGTCACCTTCAGCGCTTCTGTCAGATCTTCTCACCAGTAGCTAGCGATATGGGTTCTTCTATGACTCTGTATTCAGGAGCAGTGCAACCAATTTCTCACCAGTCAGGGAACTGGAGTTCTTATGGCCATTCAGACCAAGGTGGAGGTCGTGGCCATGGTGGTCAGTCACCAAGTTTTCAACGACAACAGGGTGGATCAGCTTAGAGTGGTCAGACAGGGTCACAGGGCCGCAGTACAGGCCATACTTTTGTAGTGGAGCAGACCCAGTGGGAGCAGGATCCTGGACCCTCTATAGTTCGAGGTACAATCTTAGTAGCCTCAATTTTAGCTTGTTCCCTTTTAGATATAGGGGCTTTCCATAACTTTATATCTTTTGTTTTTGTGGATATCCTTGGTCTCTGCATCTTTTCCTCTGCCGATATCTTGACGCTAGACACTCAGTTGTGGACTAAAACGGCTAGTGTATGTCAGTGCAGGGAGTGCTCTCTACAGGTTGGTGGGTGTCACTTCTTATGAGACCTCTATTTCCTAGAGATGACATGCTATGATTTCATTCTCGAGATGGACTGGTTAGTTCTATTCTAGGAATTCGTTGACTGTTATCGCCACAGGGTGAGTTTCACGTCACCAGAAGGTGAATCTTTTCTTTATAAGAGAGAATAGGATGTCAAGGTGAGTAGAGCGGGACCCGAGCATCATGGGTTGGGAGGAGTTACAGACCAGAATTCTAGTCTATATCTGGATGACAAGGGGACTTTACAGTTAGACTTTCCCCCAGTGGTGGATCATTTCAGAGATGTCTTTCCAGAGGAATTTTCAAGTTTTCCTCCAGAGTGTGAGGTAGACTTTTCTTTTGAGCTTGTTCCAGGAGTGGAACCGTTGTCCATTCCTCCTTATAGGATGGATGTATCTGAGTTGAAAGAGCTCAAGAAGCAGTTGGAGGAGTTTTAAGAAAAGGGTTTCATCTGATCCCGTACTTCTCCTTTGGGTTCACTTGTCCTGTTTCCGAAGAAGGAAGACGATACCCTCAGGATTTGTGTGGACTATCGGAATTTGAACCAGTTGACAGTCAAGAACATATATCCCTTGCCTAGTATTGATGATCTCTTTGATCGTCTTCAAAGACCCCAGGTGTTCTCTAAGATTTAATTGAGGTTCGGTTACCATTAGTTGCGCGTTAGACCATCAGATATACCTCTTACAGCCTTCATGAGTAGGTATGGTCTATACGAGTATATGGTTTTGTCATTTGGTCTCACGAACGCGCCTGTAGTTTTCATGGCACTGATGAACCAAATGTTCCATCCATACTTCGATTCTTTCATGGTTGTCTTAGTGGATGATATATTGGTGTACTCTCACACTCGACATGAACATTCTACTCATCTTGAGATCATTTTGAGTACACTAAGAGAGCATCAGTTATATGCTAAGCTCTAAAAATGCCACTTTTGGATGGATCAGATTCAATTCTTGGGTCATTTCATATCTGATACATGAGTATCAGTAGACCCAAAGAAAGTGAGGGTAGTAGTCTCCTGGGAGTAGCCGAAGAACGTCTTCGAGGTGTAGAGTTTTCTAGGGCTGGCTGGATACTACAGACGTTTCATACAAGACTTTTAACGCTTAGCAGCACTACTGATGGGTTTGACTAAGAAGGGTACAAAGTTTTAATGGTCACATTCTTGTCAGCCAGCCTTTCAGGATATGAATTTCCTGACTCATCCCAGTGGGGCCTGCGCCGCAACTCCCCAAGCCCGCCTCCAATAGGCCAGGGGCTGGTGACTAACACTGAGTAGGAATATTACTAACATAGGAGGCATTGCCTAAGTACTTGCACACACACACACATCTCCAAGCCCACAATGATTAAATGTAAAAAAGAAAACCACTAAGGAACAAAATAAATGCATACAACTAAGCCCAACCAACATAGTGCAATAGAAAGTAATGTGTTGGAAGCAAACCGGGCCGGAATACAAGCCCACCAAAAACAAGAGTCTGAAAAGTAAAAATTCCAACCTGTAAACACAAAGAGGTCATGAGAATGCTGCTCGTAACCATAGGAACGCCTCAACCTGTATGGAACTCAGAAATCTTGGTCCAGTCCTGGTCCTCCCTACACCCTGTCAAAAGGTTGCTCGTCCGCACAAGACACGACACGTGTGGGCAAAGCCCGTGTAGGGGTGAGTATAAAAATACTCTATAGAGGACCCCAAAAAACCACAAAGAAATAAAAGAATTAAAGGTATAGTCATCTCTACACAGTGTATGTCTACAGAACATATAGTGGATAAACACAAACCAGGTATACTCAAAACCCAGACCCGTCGTCTAGAGACAAGTCGCACAACCACATACCCCCGCTAGGGATTCAGTTCAAAGATTCCATGAAGCAATCGTTCTGGGAGAAATCACCCAACAAGTCTGATAACTCTGATGACGTATTTCCGAGAAGTACTGTTCTTAAGTAAAATCCATGAGAGACAGATACACTCATTATGTGAGACACACTCCTGAGTGGGAAAGATCATGATAGATAGATACACTCATTATGACAAACACACTCTTGAGTGGGAAATATCACGATACATAGATGAGGATCACTGCCAGGGCCATGGAGGATACCGCAACTCATCCGGATTCACCTACTAGGTAGAAGATCGATGCTCAGTGGAGTTGGTCAAGTCGATGCCTGACTCTACCTAGGGTCAAGAATGGATAGAGGATCTCGATCTAGGCCTCTTGAATGGATTCCTGGCTCTATCACAGAAAGTCCTGATGAAGGGATCATACTCTTGTAGAAGGAAACGATGCCTAACCTTTAGGGGAATGAGAAGAAGGTTCACTAACCCAAATGAAACATTTCCAAGATACGGTGGACAATAAGACCAAGCCATTTTCCAAAAACTACACGGCGTGTAGAAAATTCACACGCCGTGTCTTCTAACCCTGGGTACTACCCGTGTACAATGGCCCATGTCATAAGGCCGGTCATCTATAAAAGTCAGTACATTGCATGTGTTACGGATTACACATCGTGTCTGAGTAACTGGGGTCAGCTCCATGTATGTTGGCCCTGTTCCCGCACACAGCCTCAACCCCTGTACGCCAACCCGTGTAATTGGTACACAGGGTGACCCTCATTATTAGCCTTGCCTGGCTGTGTGGTGGAGTACATGTTCATGTAATCCATCTCGTGTCCATGTATGAGTCCCACGTAGTTTCCCCTTCCATGTTGCGTAGGGTCTACACGTCGTGTTCCAAATCCGTGTAGTTTATCGCGTGTCTGTGTATTTCCCTAAATACACGTCGAGCTTCGGGGAAGGTCCAACCCACTATGTCAGCGGGTTCCCATGCCATGTGATACTTGTCTGACACCTGAAACCCTAGCTGCCATAGATTCGGTCCACACGGCGTGTTATTCGGGATACACACTGTGTATTCTGGAAATTTCCAGAACCTCGGACTTCTACCGTCACACCTTCTGTGTCACCTCGTTCATCGATCAGGCCATCTGATCGCCATGAAACTCCCGATTTTTGTTCGCCCCGACACCACGAATCCAATTCTATTGTTTTCAGGCCTTAGATCGGTCCTGAAAACACGTAGCGATCCACCCGCGTGAAGAACGCTCTAAGAACAGTCTTTCTCGATCCAGTCTGATTCATCATTTGTTATTTTCATCGCACCTCTGCTTGGTCGTCGTGACGTCGGATCTTCAATTTGGGATCGTTGCATCACAAAATGGATGTGCAACAATCCGTTTTTCTTTTCCCCATGAAGAAAGCGAATAATGCATTAAGAAGAGAAAAGGGGAAGAAATCCAATAAACAAAGTTGAGGAACGAACCTCTGCCATCGTTCATCTTGTGTTGATCTTCTCCCATTAGTAGGCATAAACGGAGCAGAAATCAACAACAATTTAACATGGATCAATTCCCCAAAATCATCCCAATAAAAACCCTCCCGCAAGAATTTACGAATCCTCGGATCAACATGTTTGTGGTTGATCCATGTCCATCATTTAAATTCAAAAACAGGGAAAGGAGAATCGAAATAACTACCCCTGCCTCAAGAAGGGATCGATCGCTGAAGAAGGGGTCGCGCTACTGTCGTCGTTGAAATCCTTCAACTTTGTTGGCACAACGATTCACGGCTTTGATTCGTCGCTGATCGTTGCCGAGATTTCTCTTCAGGTTCCAAGGTTTCACCAGAGTTCTCTCTAAATTTTTCCGTCAATGACCAACCTTCTATTAACCCATAAAAAAGGGGAAACATGTTTCAGCATTCCATTATGTTGTGGTATTAATGAGTCAGCATTTCTATTTTTATGGTGATTATGGCATGTCATTAATTACTGAAATAGTTGACCTGTTGTTGCACTGTAGCGGATGTTTCCCAATAAAATAAAATAAACTTTGCAAATTTATTTTATTTTATTATACTGAAAACGTCTGAAAATTAACTTTTTTTCCCTTGACCCGCGCCGGTTGAGGTTAAACCCATTCT
Source organism: Viscum album (assembly GCA_963277665.1). Lineage (NCBI taxonomy): Eukaryota > Viridiplantae > Streptophyta > Magnoliopsida > Santalales > Viscaceae > Viscum > Viscum album. The sequence goes on from OY728163.1 coordinate 1,659,888,614, forward strand.
TAGATAAATTCATCATCCCGGACGCAACGGTGCCCTCATATTTTTTATCCGGACATCCATTTAGAAACTTCCACAACTGCGCACAAGTGACGACTCAATTAACTGTTAAAAAAGTTCAAACCACCATTCTGGGATCATTGGGCCTCGAAATGATGTGTCGTCTTCACGCCCGGTCTCAAAATAATATTATATAATATTTAAAAATAATACACAGAAAATATGATACATTTCTCCCCACCTTAGGGATCTATGTCCCTGGAAAGTCAAAACAAGACTACTCAAAAAGATGTGGGTTCTAGGCACAGATCTGAGCCTCCCGCTCTCACGTGCTCTCCTGAAGATTCTCGTGTTTCCACCGAATGCACACCAATGGAATCGATCACCCACGAAGTATCCTCTCCTACCAATCCCCAATCTCCACTGGGTACTCAGCAAAGGTCACACCATCCTCGATGTTGAGCTCGCCCCAGTCGATGACGTGCGGTGGGTCATGCACGTACCTCCTTAGCTGCGACACATGGAAAACATCATTTAACCGATACAACTATAGTGGTAGATCCATGTGGTACACCACCTCACCAACTCTATAGAGTATCTGGAAAGGTTTGATGAACCTCAGAGATAGCTTGCCTCCTCGGTCAAATCTCTATAACCCTCATCGAGGTGAAACCCGAAGAAAGATGTGGTCTCTCTCTCTTCAAACTCCAGGGGTCTTCGTCGCCTGTTATCATAAGACTTATGCTGGCTCTATGCAGTCTTCATCCACTCCTGGATGATCTGCACCTTCTCGGTGGTAGCTCCCACCAACTCTGGACCCATGAGCGCTGACTCTCTGGGGTCAGTCCAGCAAAGCGGTGACCGGCAGGGCCTCTCATATAAAGGCTCAAAAGGTTCCATTCCAATAGTGGAGTGGTAGTTGTTATTTTACGCAAACTCCACCAGTGGTAGGTGATCCTCCCAACTGTGACCAAAGTCCAAGATATAGGCTCACAAAATATCCTCCAGAACCTAAATGGTCCTCTCCATATAACCATCTGTCTGGGGATGAAACGTTGTGCTCAAGTGTAGATGAGTCCCAAAATCCTCCAGTAATCCCTTCCCCAACTAGGATGTAAAGAGGGCATCTCAGTCAGAGACTATTCTAAAGGGGATTCCATGAAGCTGAAATATCTCCTGCATATAGAGGCATCCCAATATCTCTACGGAACTCTTCTCCCTAATAGCTAGGAAGTGGGCCAACATGGTGAGTTGGTCAACAATCACCCAGATGGAATCATGCCCCTTGGACTTCTGTGGTAATCCTGTCACGAATTCCATTGATATTTCATCCCACTTCCACTCTGTAACTTCCAGGGGTGAGCTAATCCTACTGGAACCTAGTGCGCAGCCTTCACCTGCTGGCATGTGAGGCGTTGGGAAACAAACTCTGCTACTGCCTTCTTCATGCCTAGCCACCAGAACTGTCATAGGAGATCCTGATACATCTTTTCCACTCTAGGATGTACTGCCAAGGGGTATGTGTGAAACTCCCTTAGGCCCTCTTCCTGCAATTCTACTAGTACAACATTTCATCCTATGAAAAGAAGTATGTGCTCCCTACCTTGAGAATATCCATCAGGATCATGTCTTATGGATAACTGAGCATGTAAAGCCTCACAGTTGATATCCCCAAGTTAAACTTCCCTAACTCATTGTAAGAGTGTAGGGGTGACATCCATCGATTGTAATTAAGTTGCATCCTCCCCATCCAGGAAGGATAACTGCAATGTGGATAACTTCTTTGTCACCTCACTCAACAGCTGTGAGCTCGACCTTCTTCTAAGATCATCTTCCACCTTTTTCCCCTTCCCAAGAGTATTGATGATCTTGAAATCATAATCCTGGAGGAACTCTAGCCAACACCTCTGCCTCAAATTTAGATCCTTCTATGAGAAGATGTACTTGAGGCTCTTATGGTCAGAGTAGATGATGAATCACTCACCCATAAGGTAGTGTCACCACATCTTCAATTCGAAGACTACCACAGCCAACTCAAGATCATGGGTTTCATAGTTCTTCTCATGTGGTCTAAGCTGGTGCGAACCATTAGAAATCACTGCCTGCCTCTACATCAGAACACATCCAATCCCAGTCCCTGATGCGTTGCAAAAAAATATGTACTCGACACCCTCCTCTGGCAATCTCAAGATTGGGTCGCTCGTCAAAATCTATCTCAATTTCTCGAAACCCTGCTGGCACTTCTCCATACATATAAAGGGTTTCCCCTTCCTGGTCAAGGCTGTCATCGGTGCTGATATTCATGAGAAATCAAGAATGAATCTCTGGTAATATCCCGCCAACCTAAGGAAGCTCCACACCTCCGTTAAGCTCCAAGGTGGCTCCCATGCTAACATTGCCTCCACCTTGGCTAGGTCCAAAACTACTCCATCTTCTGAGATGACATGCCCCAAAAAGTGGACCTCCTGAATCTAGAACTAGCACTTCGAGAGCTTCCCATAAAGCTGGTGCTCTCGGAGTACATCTAGAACTATCTACAGGTGTCTCGCATGATCCCCTTGTGACACCAAGTACACAAGGATGTCGTCGATGAATACCACTACGAACCGGTCCAAGTATGACTGTAAGATCCAGTTCATCAGTCCCATGAACACAGTGGGGATGTTTGTCATGCTGAAAGGCATCACCAACTACTCATAGTGACCGTAACGGCATTTGAAAGTTGTCTTCGGTATATCTTCATCTCGTACTCGTGACTGGTGATAAACTGATCGAAGGTCAACCTTAGAGAACCACTTTGACCCTCTCAGTTGATCGAAGAGGTCATAAATTCTTAGAAGTGGATACTTGTTCTTCATTATCACCTAGTTCAGGTGCCGGTAATCCACACACAACCTCACACTTCTATCTGCCTTCTTGGAAAACAAGACTGGGGCCACCCAGGGTAAAACACTGGGTCTCACTTAACCCTTTCTCTTCAAATCCTCCAATTTCACCCTCATTTCACTAATCTCTGAGGGAGACATCTGATATTCTGATTAAGAAATTAGCATCGTCCTGGGGTTTAAGTTGATGCAGTAGTCAATTTCTCGGTGGGGAGGTAGTTTTAGAACATCTTCGGGAAAGAGGTCCTCATACTCCACCACTACTGCTGGGAACTGGGATCTCATCACATCTACTACTCTGAGGGAAAGGCTAGCCAACTCAAGAGTGACCGGCCACACCCTCCTATGCATGATCCCATTATGTTTTGTCTGGGTCTCCTTTTCTCCAAAAAAGGTAAACCTCGTCCCATCACTGCAGACACACCACACTCTTCGCCTAAAACAGTCAATCTGGTCATGGACTGAAGATAACCAATCCATACCGATAATGACTTCGTAAGGACTTGACGATAACAATAAGAGGATCCAACTGAAACTCTCAACTCCAAGGGTAAGATCACACTTCCTAAAAATGTGCATGATCGTGGAGTCTCCTCCCATAGGTGTATCCAAGCGTAAGGATCGAGTCAACGGTTCTACCAGAATCTCAAGGTTTCGCACAAGACATGTGGCTATGAAGGAATGACTATAAATTTTGTTTATAAGTACGACAGCTAAGGTAGAGAAGACACAGATTGTACCTTGTATCATACCTGGAGCCCCTGGTTTGTACACCTTGACCGCATGCAGTTGTCCCGGCCCTTGTCCCCTAGTTCCCTAAGCCTGGTGCAGACCTCCTGGGGGTGGTGGTGGAAGTATATTGAAGTGTATTCCACCACCTGCAGCTCTCCCAAATCCTCTACCATGTTTGCTGCCTGGTGGGTCAACCTACTCCATTCACTGCCTCTGCCTTGGTGGTCCATCCACAGCCTCCCTATCAGCAGCTCGTCGGGTCGGACAATCTCTAGCGAGATTTCCCCTACCACCACACACATAACATCACTTCTCTCTAGGCTAACTGGATCCATCCTGAGATCCTTGGATAGTCGATCCTCTATCCTGGGTCCTCCTATGATGTTTCCCACATCTAGGTCCCTATGCCTAATGTCGGATCCCTGCTGTCGAGGTCTCTGAACCTGTCTACCTGCTACTAACTGTCGTCGGCTGTCTCTGTTCCACCAAGAAGATCTCGATCACCAAGGCCCTCTCAAGAACTCCATCATAAGTCAAAATGCATAGAGGCATGACACTAGCTCATATGTCTCATCGTAGACCTTGTTCGAAGGTCCGAGCTCTGAAGTACTGATCCCTGACCATATCCATTGAGTACCTGGCGAGGTTAGTGAACATAGATGAATAGTCAAATACAATCATACTTCCCTGCTGGAGCTGAAGAAGCTCCTGGATGCGTACCACTCTCAGTGTAACCAGAGGGAAATCCTCCCTGAAGAGTCGCTCAAACTATTTCCATGAAAGAGTCTCCTCATCATGAGTCTGTGTGGTCAAACTCCACCATCGTCCCACCGAAGCCTGAAGAAGTCTCACTCCTAGGATCACCATCCGGTTCGCTGGTGTCCTCATTAGAAGAAAAACTCTGGTTATCACCTCAAGCTAGTCCTCAGCCGCCTGAGGGTCGGGCTCGCCTCAGAACCTGAGGGGTCTCTGTCTTTAGAACTCATGGAGCGCGCTAAGCCTCCACTCCTCATCGGTCGGTACTATAGGTACCACGGGCTCCTCCACTGGTGGTGGCATTGCAGGTGCACCACTTGGTGGAACCACCTGAGGAACTATTCCCTGTATCGAAGCCTCATCACTGAGGGGGTCATCCTCGTGATCGTGCTGCTGAATCCTAGTGGGTATGCATTGTGGAGTCATCCTATAAGAAAACATGATGTACCATGGTTAATGAGTATATCTAGATAGCTGACACAAAGGACATAGAAAACACAAATCATTCCAATATGATGCATGTACCTTTATTTTATTTCCCTGCAACCAATGTTTTCGTGTACCGAGTCGAAAATCAGGTTATCAGAGTCCTGGTGTATGGATACATCGGCCGCCCGCACCAACACTAGAGTCTCTTGCCGGAAATTTGAGCTCGAAACACTTAACATCGTTTCCCCAAACCCAATCTCATAGACTCTTGGTCCTAAAGTAGAAATGACCACCTCTGATACCACTCTATCATGACCGATTCCAGTGGGGCCCGCGCCGTGACTCTCCAAGATCACCTTTAATAGGCCAGGGGCTGGTGACTAGCACCGAGTATGAATATTACTAACATGGGAGGTATTGCCTAAGTACCTGCAGGCACACACACATCTCCAAGACCACAATGCTGAAATTTAAAAAAGAAAACCACTAAGGAACAAAATGAATGCATACAACTAAGCCCAACTAACAAAGTGCAATGGAAAGTAAATTGCTGGATAAAAACCGGGCCGGAATACAAGCCCACCAAAAATAAGGTTCTGAAAAGTTCAAAGTCCAACCTGTAAACACAAAGAGGTACTGGGACTGCTTCTCGTAGCCGTAGGAACACCTTGGCCTATAGGGAACTCAGAAAGCTCGGTCCCGTCCTAGTTCGCCCTGGGCCCTGTCAAAAGGCTGCTCATCTGCAAAAGACATGACACATGTGGGCAAAGCCCGTGTAGGGGTGAGTATAACAATACTCAGTAGAGGACCCCAAAAAACCACAAAGTAATACAAGAAGTAAAGGTACAGTCAGCTCTACACAGTATATGTCTACAGAACATATAGCAGAGAAATACAAACCAGGTATACTTAAAACCTAGACCCACTTTCTAGAGACAAGTCACACAACCGCATACCCCCTCTAGGGATTTAATTCGAAGATTCCATGAAGAAATCATTCTGGGAGAAGTCACTCCACGAGTCTGATAACTCTGATGACGTCCATCCGAGAAGTACTATTTGTCGGGAAAATCCATGAGAGATAGATACACTCATTACGGGAGACACACTCCTGATTGGGAAATATCACAATAGATAGATACACTCATTACGAGAGACACAATACTGAGTGGGAAAGATCATGATACACATATGAGGATCACTTCCAAGGCCATGGAGGATATCGTGACTCATCCAGATTCACCTGCTAGGTAGAGGATCGACGCCTGATGGAGTTGGTCACATCGATGCCTGACTCTACCTAGGGTTAATAATGGATAGAGGATCTCGATCTGGGCCTCTTGGATGGATGTCTGACTCTATCACAAAAAGTCATGCTGAAGGGATCATACTAATGTAGAATGAAAACGATACCTAACCTTCTAGGGAATGAGAAAAAGGGGCACTAACCCAAATGAAACATGTCCAAGATACGGTGGACAAGAAGACCAAGACATTTTCCAAAAAGTACACAGCATGTAGAAAAGTCTCACGTTGTGTCTTCTAACCCCTTGTACTACCCATGTACAACAACCAGTGTCGTAAGGCTGGTCATGTAGAAAAGTCAGTACACAGCGTGTGGTATGGGTTACACGACGTGTCTGAGTAATTGGGGTCGGCTCCATGTACGCTGGTCATGTGCCCGCACATGGTCTCAACCCTTGTACGCCAACCCATGTAATCAGTACATGGGGTGACCCTTGTTGCTGGCCTTGCCTGGCCATGTGGTGGAGTACACGGTCATGTACTCCATCCCGTGTCCATGTATCCCCTAGATACACACTGAGTCCCTCATAGTTGCCTCTTCCATGCTGCGTAGGGTCGACAAACCGTGTTCCAAAGCCATGTAGTCCATCCCGTATCCGTGTATTTCCCAGAATATGCGCTAAGCTTCAGGGAAGGTCCAACATGCCATGTGAGTGGGGTCACACGCAGTGTGATACTTGTCTGATGCCTGAAACCCTAGCCACCATGGAGCTGGTCCACACAACATTTTCTTCAAGATACACGTCGTGTATTCTGAAAGTTTCCATAACCTCGGACTTCTGTCGTCACACCTTCCATGCCACCCTGTTTGTCGATATGACCATCTGATCACCATGAAACTCCCGGGTTTTGGTCACCCTGACACCACATAGCTGATTCCATTGTTTTCGGGCTTCCGATCGGTCCTGAAAACACATAGCAATCCACCCACGCGAAGAACGCTTGAAGAACAGTATTTCCTAATCCGGTCTGATTCATCGTCCGCTATCGTCGTTGTACCTCTTCTTGGTCGTCGTGACATTAGATCTTCAATTTGGGATCGTTTCATTGAAAAACGGATGCAAAATGATCCATTGTTCTTAGCCCTACGAAGAATACGAAGAATGCAGGAAGAAGAGAAAAGGGGAAGAAATCCAATAAGCAAAGTCGAGGAACGAACCTCCACCATCATTCATCACAGCATTGATCTGCTCCCATTAGTAGGCTTAAACGAAGCAAAAATCAACAACAATTTAACATGGATCAATTCCCTGAAATCATCCCAATAAAAACCCTCCCGCAAGAACGTATGAATCCGCGAATCAATATGTTCGTGGTTGATCTGCGTTCTTCATTTAAATTCAAAAATGGGGAAAGGAAAATCGAAATAACAACCCCTACGTCAAGAAGGGATTGATCACTGATGAAGGGGTCGCGTTGTCGTCATCGTCGAGATCCTTTAACTTTGTTGGCGCATCGATTCACGACTTTGATTCATCGTCGATCGTTGTCGAGAGTTCTCTCCAGGTTCCAAGTTTCCACAAGAGTTCTCTCTAAATTTTTCCATTAACAACCAACCTTTTATTAACACATAAAAAAGGGGAAACATGTTTTGGAATTCCATTACTCTACGGTATTAATGAGTCTGCATTATTGTTTTTAGAGTGATTATGGAATGCCATTAATTACTGAAACAGCTGCCCCATTGTTGCGCTGCAGCGGATGTTTCCAAATAAAATAAAATAAACGTTGCGAATTTATTTTATTTTATTTTACTAAAAACGTCTAAAAATTAACTTTTTTTCCCTCGACTCGCACCGGTCAAGGTTGAACCCATTTTTAGATAAAGACGCCATCCCAGATGCAACGATGCCCTCATATTTTTAACCTGGGCATCTGTTTGGAAACTGCCACAACCGCGCACAAGTGACAACTCACTAAACTTTTAAAAAAGTTCAAACCACCATTCTGGGCTCATTGGGCCTTGGAATTATGTGTCGTCTTTACTCCCGGTCTCAAAATAATTCCATATAATATTTAAAAATAATACGTGGAAAATCCGAGACATTACACTGAAAGGGAGGTTGACTTCAGCACCGATACTAGTCTTGATAGAGTCGGGAAAGATCTATACTATTTACTGTGATGCATCAGGTATCGGGATAGGAGCTGTGCTTATGTAGGGAGATGGATTCGTTGCGTACGGGTCTTGGCAATTGAGGCCACACGAGAGGAATTACCCAACGCACGATCTGGAGTTGGCAGTTATGGTTCATGCCTTACATTATTGGAGACATTATCTTATGGGAGATTATTTTGTGGTTTTACCCGACCACAAGAGTCTCAAGTACATATTCACTCAGTGTGATCTAAATTTGAAATAGCGGAGGAGGTTCGAGTACCTTCAGTACTTTGACTTTGAGCTTGCCTATATGCCTAGGAAAGGCAATGAAATGGATGATACGTTGAGCAGGAGGACTTAGATACAGGCGGTTTAGGAGGCCAGTAGTGAGTGGAAGATTATGGATCTGTTCTCTAAGATGTATTTGGAGGTTCGTGATAGTCAGGGGAAGAAGTTTCTTTCTTCTGTAGTTGTTACCTCTACTCTTCTTGATCGAGTGCGAATGAGGCAGCCATCAGATTCAGAAGTTCTAGTCCTACGGGAAAGTGTGTCAAGATAAGACCCTATTCCTAGATGGACCATAGGCGAGAATGAGATCTCACGTTTCCAGGGGTGCATATGGGTGCCAGCAGATATATATGAGGAGCTGATGCGGGATTTTCATTCCTCAGTTTGGGCAGTTCATCATAGTATCACCAAGATGTATAATGATTTACACTGTCAGTATTGGTGGCCAGGTATGAATAGGGTTTTTGTTGGTTTCGTCATGAGGTGTTCCACCTATCTTCAGGTGAAGGCAGAGCATCAGCGGCCATCAGGGCTCTTATAGTAGTTACCCATTCCCGAGTGGAAGTGGAACGACGTTGAGATGGATTTTGTAATGGGGTTTCCAAGGTCACCTCGAGGGAATGATGCAACTTGGGTTGTCATTGATAGACTCACGAAGGTTTCCCACTTCTTGCCGATCAAGGAGACCTTTAGTGTTGATGAGTTGGGACGATTGTACATCTGTGAGATTGTACATCTGCATGGAATTCCTCAATCCATTGTTTTAGATAGGGATGCCTGTTTTACTTCTCAGGTCTAGTAGGGGCTTCAGAAGGCTTTGGGTATACAAGTACTTTTGAGTATGGATTACCACCCCCAGACAGATGACCAGTCTGAGCGTACAATTCAGGTTCTTGAGGAAATGCTCCGAGCATGCATCCTGGATTTTGGAGGTTCTTGGGAGAAGTATATACCTCTTGTGGAGTTTGCCTATAAAAATAGTTTTCAATCAACTATTCAGATGGAACCTTATGAGGATTTGTATGGTAGGCCATGCCAATCACCCTTATGTTGGCTAGATTCATGAGAGGAAGCTTTGCAAGGACCTTGTCTTGTTCATTAGACCATAGAGCAGTTACAGTTGATTCGGAAGAGGATGGATATTTCACAGTCTCGACAGAAGTCTTATGATGATCAATGAAGACAACCTCTGGAGTTTGAGGTTGGGGATCAGGTTTTCCTCTGTGTCACACCGAGGTTGGGACATAAGAGGATTGGAAGATAGGGTAAGCTTTCTCCGAGGTACGTCAGGCCATTTGAGGTGTTGGAGAGAGTTGGTTCGGTTGTCTATCGATTGCAGTTACCCTAGAGGTATTGGGATATGCACGACATTTTTCATGTTTCTTAGCTCCGACGTTACTTTTCAGACCTGTCTGATGTATTTCAACCAGAGGAGGTTGAGCTCGAAGAGGATGTGTCATTCTAGGAGCATCCTATCTGGATTTTTGATCACAATACAAAGGTTCTTCATGGTCAGTATGTTCCTCTAGTACGAGTGTTATGGTAGCACAAGCAGGTACAGGATGAGACTTGGGAGAGGGAGGCCGAGGTATGAGCACAGTGGCCAGAACTGTTCGAGGTTTCTTCTTCTATGTCACGACCCGCCCTCGGGGTCCGTGCCATGACTACCCCAAGCCCGCCTTCCATAGGCCAGGGGCTGGCGACTAGCACCAAGGCGTAAATCCTGGTAAAAAGGGAAGGCATTGCCTTTGTAAAGTAAACAAACACCACAGAGTAAGAAAGCGGAAAGTAAACACTAAGCAAAAGCAGAGTACAACTGAAAGTGCGGAAAAGTAAATGGGCCAGTATACAAACCCAAACTGAAAGTAAAGTACAACTCGAAAGGGAAAACAGCAACTGAAAAGTAAAAGCCGCTACACCGAGCTGTCCACTGGAAATCCCACCTGAAGGGTGGGTACAGATAGCTCCACTGCTCCACGGGTCCCGCCGTCCGCTCCGAGAACGTCCCGCCCAGTGGTCCACCTCCAGGTACCGTCCTACTCTGCAAGCCTCAACTAAGATCAACGTTGACCGTCGTCTGCACCCAACAAAACATAGTGCGGGCAAAGCCCGTGCAGGGGTGAGTATAAGCTACTCAGTAGGGACCCCGAGACCCCTGAAGGTCTCTAAAATCCACAAGGATAAACCACGAAGAAAGTTACAATCACGAAGCAACAACCGACACTGCTTAGGTATATGCACATACATATACCTAAGTCATCAATTTCAAATACGCTCCAACCTCCGAGCCCAAGTACAACTCAGTCCACAAAGGAAAGTAAACGTATTCCACACAGGAAAGAAAAACGTAATCCACACAGGATTGCACAACACAATCCACACAGGATAGCAACAGGATTCAGCTCACACAGGTATACTTCTTCGAAAGACGATAAAGATTATCTCTGATCCATCTAAGTCGTCGGACCCACGAAGGATCGATAGGTAACTAACCCCCGCAAAGACCCACACAGGATCGGGCCCACACAGGACCTGTAGGCGCTGGTTCACACAGGACCGCTGAGCGAAAAGACCCACACAGGATCGGACCCACACAGGATCGGGCCCACACAGGACCTGTAGCACTGATCCACGTAGGATCACTGAGTGCTGAAGTCGTCGTCGTCGAATCCACACAGGATCGGGCCCACACAGGACCTGTAGCACTTATCCACGTAGGATCGCTGAGTGCTGTAGTCGTCATCGTCGAATCCACACAGGATCTCTGTATTGTCGTCGTCGCAGTCACAGTAGCAGTAGTAGCAGTAGTAGTCACAGTAACAGTCGCAGCCAGCACTAGGGTTCCCGCACACAGCAAGCTCGTTCGGAGGGTCCGCTCCACGAGCCGAGAGGCTGATACATCAACTGTCACAAAGTCCAGAGTTGATGTATCCAAAAGTTCCGTATCGTCAATAGGAACTCAACGCAACAGACGGCGCGTCGATCGGACGCCCGGTCTGAGAGTTATTGCCATTTTCGTCCCCGGGGCCCGGTTGGTTTTTAAGGCTAAACCAACCCGACCGTACTCCACCTGCGTCCAAACCTCGGGTGGAGTATGCCAAAAGATCCGTCTCACTAAGAGGAACACAACAAAGCTGACGGCACGTCGATCGGACGTTCGTAGCTCAAGATATGAGCGTTTCCGCTCCGAAGGCCCGGTTGGTTTCGTGAACGAACCAACCCGGCTGAACTCAAAGTAATCCGAAACCTTGAGTGCGATAAACCGAAACGACCGTCTCGATCCAAGGATCGCATCGCCGCTGACGGTTCGTCAATCGGACGTCCAGTCTGAAAGATATCAGCCTTTCCGTCTCACACCCACCCTGGGAAACTTCCCAGGAGGTCACCCATCCTGATCACTACTCTAAGCCAAGCACGCTTAACTACGGAGTTTTAACCACGTAGGCTCCCGAAAAAGAAGGTGCGCCTTGAGTATAGTATACCGAAACGACCGTCTCGATCCAAGGATCGCGTTGCCGCAGACGGTTCATCGATCGGAGGTTCGTGGCTCAAGTTATGGCCAAAAGACCGAAGTCGTCTCGAAAACGGGGGGTCCGGGTCCGGGCCGACTCGGCCCGACCCCCCCTGGTCTGACCCGAACCGGGTCGACCCGACCCGGATCTGACCCGAACCGGGTCGGACCGACCAGGTCCGCTGGACCCGGCCCGGCCGGTGGCGGCGCGGCGGCGCGGCCCGGCCAGCGGTGGCGCGGCCAGGGGGCCGCGCATGTGCCGCACGCGGGGGGGTAAACCCCCCTGTTTTTCGGATCTCGGCCGGCCTAAGGCCGGCCGTTTCTTCTCACGCGGGACCCGCGGGTCCCGCCTCCTAACCAAACCGGCGGCCGGCGAGGTCGGCCGCCTTCTGGCTGCTCTGCCGCGGCCGTAGGGCCGCGGCCTTCCTGTTCTACGGCGCCGGTGAGGCCGGCGCCCCTGGCTGCTCCGCCGCGGCCGTAGGGCCGCGGCCCTTCATGATCTCCGGCGCCGGCGGCCCGTCTGGCCGCCGATCGCCTCCTTGTTCCGCCGCGGCCCGTCTCCGGTCGCGGTCTCTTTCGTAAACAACGACGCGGTGCGTCGGCACCGTGTTTCTTCGTCGCAGCTCGCTCCGGCCATTAATTTTTTTGTTCCTGCGCGGTTGCGACGACACCGCGCTGTCTCCGCTAAATTAACACGAAAGAATAGAAGGGGGAGGAGAATCGGCCGTGTTCGTGCGGTCCGGTCTCCTCCCGTTATAACGATATCAGTTGGCCAATCGTATAAACACAACAATGAAAGTTTCACAAATTTTTAATAAAATTTGGAACTACGCCCAACGGATTATTCTTTCATATTCGAGGGAATGAAAACACGTAATTTAAAAAGGACAAACCCCCTACCTTGAAAATTGACGTCACACGTCGGTTATCGCGGAGGAAGGCGTCGCGGCGTCGGACGTAGATTCCGTGGACGTCGGGGTGCGTCCGAGGAGGGAACGACGTCTCTTCACTTGTCGCTTAAGACGAAGAAGAGAGGTACGTTGTCGTTGGCGATGATTACCACGGTCGGCGACTTCTCCCTTGTCGAGGAGGAAGATGAAGACGGAAGAATCCGGGACGCCGAGTCTCGATGGTCGTGGGATCGATGTTCTTTGTCGGAGAAGAACCGTTCTTCACGTTCTTCGTCGAAGACGAAGAAGATCTTCAAGTCTCTCAACGATTCTCCCAATCCTCTCAAGTAAAAAAGGAACTAACCCAAAAATAAATCAAGCTTACACTTAATTTATTAACACAACCCAACCTTTGGAATTCAAGAGTTTGAATTTCAAAAACTCAAAATTAAACTCACTTATTAATTATACATGAGTTGTATAATTAATTAAAAGTTAAGTTGTCAAGCCTTTAAGAGGGAGAGAGGGGAGTTAGGGAATTTGAGGGGTTTTGGCACATTAAGTGCAAGGGAGTTTAAGGGGGTAGAAGAGAGTTAAGGGGAAGGTGAAGGGTTGGGGATCGTGTGGGCCCCACCTCACCTTAATCCTCACTTGGTTAGTTAGGAACTTGTGATTCCACCCCAACTTCCACACTTAGGATATAACCACTTAAGAAGATAAATAAAATAAATATTGTATAACAAATTTATTTTACTCTTCATTTCATCCAGAAAATTAAACATCTCCTCCTAGGCAAACGCAACTTCGGGAAAGGTCTCCTTAAGCGAATATCGGTGCTACGAGTTCATCGGTGTCCTCAGATTTCAATTCCGAGCACCGGATCAAAAGTTAGGAAATCCTGCTCGTTCGTTCACTGAACATACCCGAGCCAAACTTCGGAAATTAATTCTGGGCACTCCGGGCCTCGGAATCAGGTGCCGTCAGAAACCGCGCTCTTGTAAAATTCCAAAGAAAATTAAGAAAAAATTTCCCTTGAATTTTACGGGTCTTTACATTACTCCCACCTCAGGGCTTTACGTCCCCGTAAAGATACATCAAAACTAGGGAAACAAATGAGGGTACTGAGCACGCATCTGAGCCTCCCGCTCCCATGTGCTTTCCTGGAGGTTCTCGTGCTGCCATCTGATGCGCACAAGAGAAATCGATCGCCCACGTAGGACCCGCTCCTGTCGATCCTCTATCTCCACCGGGACCTCCGTAAAAGTCGCCCCATCGTCAACGTCAAGCTCCCCATGGTCAATGATGTGTGTCGGGTCGTGCACGTCTCTCCTCAGCTGAGACACGTGGAAGACATCGTGCACCCGGTGCAACTGAGGTGGTAGAGCCAGGCGATAAGCCACCTCACCAATCCTGCTGAGGACCTGGAAGGGTCCGATGAAGCGCGGAGATAACCTGCCGCCTCGGCCAAATCTTCGAATACCACGTCGAGGTGAGACCCGCAAGAAGACGTGGTCGCCACCCTCGAACTCCAGTGGCCTCCGCTTCCTGTTAGCATAAGACTTCTGCCGGCTCTGAGCTGTACTCATCTGCCCCTGGATGACCTGGACCATCTTAGGTCCCACAGGAGCTGCAAGATTTCTTCTTTGCCGATAATAGAAATCTGGTCTCATCCCCTGGATGAACCACATTATTCGCCTAAAACAGTCAATCCTAACATGGATGATACTAATCCATACCAAGGATGACGTCGTAAGGCCTCGACGCTACTACTAAGAGATTCAACCATTACTCTCGCCTCCAAGGGTTGAGTCACACTGTCGGCATCAGTGTGTGGTAACTGGGTCTCCTCCAGTAGATGTCTCACAAGTGAGGGTCAAGTCAACAGCCAAAACTAGAACCTCTTAGTAACATCACGAAAGAGGACAGGAACGAAAATATCACAAAGGTATGCGTCTTTTATTATTGCAGCTCATAAAACAAGACGTTACACAAAAGCAACAAGGAACCAGAAGTACAAAGGATGTATCCACTAGTTCTGCTCCTGTCCACCTGCTCTCGGAGCTCTACTGCCTTGTCCACTACTCGGCTGTTGCTCAAGCACTCGCCGCTGCTTTTGTCTCAGTGGCTCCTCTAACACCCGCTGATCAATCGTACGAGGAGTCGGACAGTCGTGTGCCAGGTGACCCTTCCCGCCACAGGAGTAACATTGTCCGTTTCTGGCACGCCTGGCTCTGACCCCACCTCGGGTGCCCCGCACCACCGGTCCTAAAACCCGAGATCGTCCAACTGCTAGTCTGGTCCTCCTGGACCTCTGCATCATCTGTCTACTGCCCACAGATGACTCGGCTACTGATCGAAAAACACGCGGCAAAGGCAGAAGCTCCTGTACACGCTCGGGGTGTAGAGCTACTGGCACAAACTCCACCCTGAAGAAGGTCTCGAAGTCTTCCCATGCGAAGGTCATCCCATCGCAGAACTGAAACAAGTGGCTCCAACACCTGCATGCTGCTGCCTGAAGGAGGCTGGCAGCAAAGATCACCATGAAGTCTGCTGGCGTCCTCACTAGCCTAAACACACGTACCACTGCCTCCAGCCATTCCTCTACTGCCTGGGGATCCGTCTCCCCGCAAAACCTGGGTGGTCGCTGGCGCTGAAACTCATGCAGTGCGCTGAGGCGACGTGCATCGTCAGCGGCTGGCGCTGGAAGCATCGGGGGCTCGGCGGGTAGTGCTACCGCCGGTGCCACTGCTGACAAAGGGCCCTGCACCGAGGCCTCGTCGCTCGGTGGGCTGCCGTCACGCTCGACTCTCGGAACCCTAGCTGGCTACCGTCGTGGGGCCATCCTGAAAGGAAACAGGTGCGCCACGGTCAAACAGTATACCTGGTGAGCTGACACATAGAAATCACAAAGAAAACTTTGAAACACACACGCAATCAATGTTTTCGTGCATTAAGTCGGAAATCAGAAGTCAGGGTCCTGGTGTACGGATACGTCGGCCGCCGCACCAACACTGGACTCCCTGGACTGATAACCACACTCAATACGCTAAACATTATTGCTTCACATAGAAAAGACCAGAGTTCGCGGTAGAACCGAACTCCTCTGATACCAATTTGTCACGACCCGCCCTCAGGGTCCGTGCCGTGACTACCCCAAGCCCGCCTTCCATAGGCCAGGGGCTGGCGACTAGCACCAAGGCGTAAATCCTGGTAAAAAGGGAAGGCATTGCCTTTGTAAAGTAAACAAACACCACAGAGTAAGAAAGAGGAAAGTAAACACTAAGAAAAAGCAGAGTACAACTGAAAGTGCGGAAAAGTAAATGGGCCAGTATACAAACCCAAACTGAAAGTAAAGTACAACTCGAAAGGGAAAACAGCAACTGAAAAGTAAAAGCCGCTACACCGAGCTGTCCACTAGAAATCCCACCTGAAGGGTGGGTACAGATAGCTCCACTGCTCCACGGGTCCCGCCGTCCGCTCCTAGCACGTCCCGCCCAGTGGTCCACCTCCAGGTACCGTCCTGCTCTGCAAGCCTCAGCTAAGATCAACGTTGTCCGTCGTCTGCAACCAACACAACATAGTGCGGGCAAAGCCCGTGCAGGGGTGAGTATAAGCTACTCAGTAGGGACCCCGAGACCCCTGAAGGTCTCTAAAATCCACAAGGATAAACCACGAAGAAAGGTACAATCACGAAGTAACAACCGACACTGCTTAGGTATATGCACATACATATACCTAAGTCATCAATTTCAAATACGCTCCAACCTCCGAGCCCAAGTACAACTCAGTCCACAAAGGAAAGTAAACGTATTCCACACAGGAAAGAAAAACGTAATCCACACAGGATTGCACAACACAATCCACACAGGATAGCAACAGGATTCAGCTCACACAGGTATACTTCTTCGAAAGACGATAAAGATGATCTCTGATCCATCTAAGTCGTCGGACCCACGAAGGATCGATAGGTAACTAACCCCCGCAAAGACCCACACAGGATCGGGCCCACACAGGACCTGTAGGCGCTGGTTCACACAGGACCGCTGAGCGCAAAGACCCACACAGGATCGGACCCACACAGGATCGGGCCCACACAGGACCTGTAGCACTGATCCACGTAGGATCGCTGAGTGCTGAAGTCGTCGTCGTCGAATCCACACAGGATCGGGCCCACACAGGACCTGTAGCACTTATCCACGTAGGATCGCTGAGTGTTGTAGTCGTCGTCGTCGAATCCACACAGGATCTCTGTACTGTCGTCGTCGCAGTCACAGTAGCAGTAGTAGCAGTAGTAGTCACAGTAACAGTCGCAGCCAGCACTAGGGTTCCCGCACACAGCAAGCTCGTTCGGAGGGTCCGCTCCACGAGCCGAGAGGCTGATACATCAACTATCACAAAGTCCAGAGTTGATGTATCCAAAAGTTCTGTATCGTCAACAGGAACTCAACGCAACAGACGGCACGTCGATCGGACGCCCGGTCTGAGAGTTATTGGCATTTTCGTCCCCGGGGCCCGGTTGGTTTTTAAGGCAAAACCAACCCGACCGTACTCCACCTGCGTCCAAACCTCGGGCGGAGTATGCCAAAAGATCCGTCTCAATAAGAGGAACACAACAAAGCTGACGGCACGTCGATCGGACGTTCGTAGCTCAAGATATGAGCGTTTCCGCTCCGAAGGCCCGGTTGGTTTCGTGAACGAACCAACCCGGCCGAACTCAAAGTAATCCGAAACCTTGAGTGCGATAAACCGAAACGACCGTCTCGATCCAAGGATCGCATCGCCGCTGACGGTTCGTCAATCGGACGTCCAGTCTGAAAGATATAAGCCTTTCCGTCTCACACCCACCCTGGGAAACTTCCCAGGAGGTCACCCATCCTGATCACTACTCTAAGCCAAGCACGCTTAACTACAAAGTTTTAACCTCGTAGGCTCCCGAAAAAGAAGGTGCGCCTTGAGTATAGTATATCGAAACGACCGTCTCGATCCAAGGATCGCGTTGCCGCAGACGGTTCATCGATCGGAGGTCCGTGGCTCAAGTTATGGCCAAAAGACCGAAGTCGTCTCGAAAACGGGGGGTCCGGGTCCGGGCCGACCCGGCCCGACCCCCCCAGGTCTGACCCGAACCGGGTCGACCCGACCCGGATCCGACCCGAACCGGGTCGGACCGACCCGGCCCGCTGGACCCGGCCCGGCCGGTGGCGGTGCGGCGGCGCGGTCCGGCCAGCGGTGGCGCGGCCAGGGGGCCGCGCATGTGCCGCACGCGGGGGGGTAAACCCCCCCTTTTTTCGGATCTCGGCCGGCCTAAGGCCGGCCGTTTCTTTCTCACGCGGGACCCGCGGGTCCCGCCTCCTAACCAAACCGGCGGCCGGCACGGCCGGCCGCCTTCTTCTTCTCCGCCGCGGCTGTAGCCGCGGCTCTTCCCCGATCTTCGGCGGCCCGGCCGCCTTCTGGCTGCTCTGCCGCGGCCGTAGGGCCGCGGCCTTCCTGTTCTACGGCGCCGGCGAGGCCGGCGCCCCTGGCTGCTCCGCCGCGGCCCTTCATGATCTCCGGCGCCGGCGGCCCGGCTGGCCGCCGGTCGCCTCCTTGTTCCGCCGCGACCCTTCATGATCTCCGGCGTCGGCGGCCCGGCTGGCCGCCGGTCGCCTCCTTGTTCCGCCGCGGCCTGTCTCTGGCCGCGGTCTCTTTCGTAAACAACGACGCGGTGCGTCGGCACCGTGTTTCTTCGTCGCAGCTCGCTCCGGCCATTAATTTTTTTGTTCCTGCGCGGTTGCGACGACACCGTGCTGTCTCCGCTAAATTAACACGAAAGAATAGAAGGGGGAGGAGAATCGGCCGTGTTCGTGTGGTCCGGTCTCCTCCCGTTATAACGATATCAGTTGGCCAATCGTATAAACACAACAATGAAAGTTTCACAAATTTTTAATAAAATTTGGAACTACGCCCAACGGATTATTCTTTCATATTCGAGGGAATGAAAACACGTAATTTAAAAAGGACAAACCCCCTACCTTGAAAATTGACGTCACACGTCGGTTATCGCGGAGGAAGACGTCGCGGCGTCGGACGTAGATTCCGTGGACGTCGGGGTGCGTCCGAGGAGGGAACGACGTCTCTTCACTTGTCGCTTAAGACGAAGAAGAGAGGTACGTTGTCGTTGGCGATGATTACCACGGTCGGCGACTTCTCCCTTGTCGAGGAGGAAGATGAAGACGGAAGAATCCAGGACGCCGAGTCTCGATGGTCGTCGGATCGATGTTCTTTGTCGGAGAAGAACTGTTCTTCACGTTCTTCGTCGAAGACGAAGAAGATCTTCAAGTCTCTCAATGATTCTCCCAATCCTCTCAAGTAACAAAGGAACTAACCCAAAAATAAATCAATCTTACACTTAATTTATTAACACAACCCAACCTTTGGAATTCAAGAGTTTGAATTTCAAAAACTCAAAATTAAACTCACGTATTAATTATACATGAGTTGTATAATTAATTAAAAGTTAAGTTGTCAAGCCTTTAAGAGGGAGAGAGGGGAGTTAGGGAATTTGAGGGGTTTTGGCACATTAAGTGCAAGGGAGTTTAAGGGGGTAGAAGAGAGTTAAGGGGAAGGTGAAGGGTTGGGGCTCGTGTGGGCCCCACCTCACCTTAATCCTCACTTGGTTAGTTAGGAACTTGTGATTCCACCCCAACTTCCACACTTAGGATATAACCACTTAAGAAGATAAATAAAATAAATATTGTATAACAAATTTATTTTACTCTTCATTTCATCCAGAAAATTAAACATCTCCTCCTAGGCAAACACAACTTCGGGAAAGGTCTCCTTAAGCGAATATCGGCGCTACGAGTTCGTCGGTGTCCTCGGATTTCAATTCCGAGCACCGGATCAAAAGTTAGGAAATCCCGCTCGTTCGTTCACTGAACGTACCCGAGCCAAACTTTGGAAATTAATTCCGGGCACTCCGGGCCTCGGAATCAGGTGTCGTCAGAAACCGCGCTCTTGTAAAATTCCAAAGAAAATTAAGAAAAAATTTCCCTTGAATTTTACAGGTCTTTACATTCTATGCCACTCTAGGGAAGTTAAAGTATGAATTTATTTAAGGGGGAAGGTTTTTAAGAACTCGGACCTTCTTTTCAAGTATGTTTTCCTTTTCTGTTCATTTTTTAGAAAAAGAGGAAATTCTAGAAATTTTCAAAGTACACGTCGTGTACTCGGTTAGTGCAAGTAGCCGGGTGCTGGCCATGTACCAGCCATGCACACGGCCGTGTGGGGTGACCTGGAGGCTACCTAAAGTGGAGTATGGAAACGGTGAGTACACACCATGTACTTTAAAAGTACACGCCGTGTACTTTCTTTTTTTCATTAAACGCACCGGGGTCATGTCTAATCGCCAGAACGCTCTCCTTCTAGGTCTTGTTCGACTGAGAGCTCCGTACGGTTGCGGATCTTCGATGAACCCTCGATTGAGTGTCTGTCCTCCAAATCGAACACCATTGGTTGTGTTGGAATCGCATCGGTGAGTTCTCTTTTCTCCTAGAGCCCCATCTTCTGATTTCTCGTCTCTCATGAGATACTGTGGGTTGAACGTTTTAGACGTTTCTGTAGATATTCAATGTTCCAAGGTGATTCAAGCCTCGAGGTTCACATATAGCGATCTTTTAATGATGAGGTAGTTTGTACCTTTCTGTTTAAAGTATTTGAGTATTATGTGCAATTTTGACCAATACCCTTGAACGAGGTATTGCATGTTTACCATTTTACCCATGTTGATTTCCTTCTATGCTTGTATACTTTTGTAGAGGTTAATTGGATATTAATAGGGTTGATTTATATGATTTGGATGTGTTTCCCAAGAATTTTATGTTTACCATCGTTGGTCTGCTTAGCCCGTTTGTCCGCCTTTCCCATTTTCCATGCCTAGTGTTGTAGGGTGAAGTGTTTGTATTTTGACATGGTTGATATGTTGTAGAAAGATTATCCAAGTAGTTCTTGAGGCTTACCTTGGTCATTTTTACCTTGCTATGCTCATTGACTTGCATAGAACCATGAGAACCCGGTGTAGTAGACTATAAGGGGAATTGACCAAGTGAGATTCCTTAGAGAGACTTTAAGCACTTCAGACAATAAGGGGAATTGACCGAGTGAGATTCCTTAGAGAGTCTTTGAATCACTTGGGGCTATAAAGGGAATTGACCGGGTGAGCTTCCTAAAAGAGTCTTTGAACCACTTTGGGCTATAAGGGGAATTGACAGAGTGAGCTTCCTCAGAGAGTCCTTGACCTTGGGGCTATGAGAGGAATTGACTGTGTGAGCTTCCTCAGAGAGGCCTTGACTTACCTTAGACTATGAGGGGAATTGACCGTGTGAGCTTACTCAAAGAGTCTTTTTTTACCTTTGAAAATAAGGGTAATTAACTAAGAGTGATTCCTCAAAGAGTCCTTATATATTCATATAACTGAACAAGAGGGGATAGTCTATGTGCACTTCCTAGAGGGTTACCGTGCTTGATTAGTTTTTTTTGATATGTGTAATTGTTGTCTGTTGCTTACTTTATTGTTTATTGCTTCTGTACTTTTACCTACCATATATTCACTGACTATTAGGCACAAATTTTTGGGTGGTTTCCTATTGGGATTTAGTATCACACCCTGTTTGGGCCATGCTTTTGGGCCCAAACAGATTATATTACTGTAGGTATAGACAAGGGAAATAGCCCTTCTACTTCAGTTAATTGACTTGTAGTAGAGTTGGAGAGCATTGGATCAATCTTAGTATTGTGAAAATGAGGAGTTGTTTATTTTTTTATTTTGTACTTTGGTTTATTATTTTTTGTATTACATCATTGTGATTTGTTTGGCTGCTTTCCTAGACACATGTACCATGCTTCATTTTATATATGTGCTCCATCTTATTCTATCAGTCTTCCACTATTTATTTTCATATGATATTATTAATGATTATGCTCTTGTAAAAAAATTTTTACTTCTACTATGTACTCTGACAATGAGGGCATAGTTTCCCCACTATCACACCCAAGGCCCTCACTGATAGTTGGCAGCCTCTGGCATTTGGGGAAATGCACTTGAGGCCATGTGACCAACCGGGTACGGGGCGCCTCTGGGTGGATTCCGGAACCGGGACATTACAACTTGTAATAGTATGGAAATGTTCCAACCAAAAAATAACTAGATATTGATCCTTTGAATATGGTTAAAAAAGTAGTAAATACACTTTCACTTGAAATACACTATAGTCAATTGATAGTTCATTTTTTACACTACATGGATGGATCTTTATACTACCTATAAAGAGAGTATCCACCTTCTTGATAAACATATTTGTAACAATAATAAATTATTCTACATATTGAGACTATTATTGGATTCCACAATGTTACTTAGTTTTTCCACTGCCTTCTTCTTCACTTGGTTACTTTTGCAGCAACTAACAAGGAATACATCTTACTTCCTCCGAATAGAAAACTGAAAGATTCACTTCTTATTCTTATGTTAGCCATAATAATATGAATGTGTAGTAGAATGATGAACACATATTTCTTCCTAACCCAAATGATATTTAATTGAATTAATGTTTTACATTCATTCTTTCTTATTCATTTAAAAAACTGGCTGCACTAAATCACCTTCTTCCAATATTGTTAGAATTACATACTTACTTTGTGATTATTAAATAAATGAAGATCAACTCAACACAGAATCTTCACAATTAATTTATCCTTCATCCAGAATGATGTATGAATATGACTATAAAGTGATTTTTTTTATTTCCTTAGTTATAATATTAGAAATAGAGTATAGTATCAATTTCTGATTAGGGAAATTGGATATTTTTCAACCACTAATTACACTTCCATGAACATGTCAACTAATTTATATATTTTAATTATGCATGGAATTAACACCAAATCCCTATGTGAACATAATTATTCCCTTTTATTATCAATTCATGTTTTTTCATGATTCATGGATGCATTATCATTCTTATTACCATGCATGCACACTTCACTATTCTTCTTCTTTACTATATTATCTTCGTGCAAGTGAAACTATGCATAACTATCTTCTTCACGTAAATAAAAACCTTATAACATATATAAAATATTGTTCTCAATATTTTATGTGATATTATTCTATCAGGTTTATCTCTTGTGTATTCACGTATGCATGATCATGAATTAATTCATGCATGTAATGTGTTATATTATCAAGAAAACCCATTAAGAAAATGTTTGATGTCAACACACACTCCCTTCCTCAATCACATGGTGTGCCTCAATTTTTTCTTAAAGAACAAACACTCACATATGTATGGGTTCATGTGTATATTTCCCACTTCCTTATCAGTGTATTTGGCCTTCTCAAAACCTTCACACAATATGTAACAGATCTTCTTTGTGCAAATAGATAGTGAAAAACAAGGTGGATTTGTAAAAACCTCACACACTCTTTATGCTTTGAGAAACACAATGTAGATGAAGATTTCTCATGGTGACTTGGAACATTTTTGTAAACTAGGAAGATATTCTTAAGGATAGTGTGCTCTTGAATGGATTCACAGAACTCTATTATTCACAAAGCTATTCAAGTGTTCTTTTCAAAAGTTGAATGTTTGTGGAATCCTCTTCTTCGTGAATCCATGATGGCTCAAAATTATTGGTACATCTTCGTGTAAGTATAAGTTACAGAGGAACTATTTTTCAGAAAAACATAATATGTAAAATGATATTATGAATGGAAGAACCTTAAACAGGTTTGGTGCCTCTCATTTTATAGGTGAGGATCACAACCTCATTTCATTCAAACACTACCTCAAACCCCTTAAATAATGTCATTCTAATGGTCCATTCTATGATCCAAGGATCCCAACATATCTAACATATTTCGAATGGTTATAAGTCACTTCTTTGAATGTTTCAAACCTAGGAAAAATGTATAATGGATGTGATAGTGTTTTTCATTGTGATCTAAGATTCCCTTTTGGGGAAACGAACCATCCAACCTACCTCAATTAATCTATAAAATGTTATTTTTTTTAGTAGTGGAACATACTAAAATGAAAATTTTCATAAAAAGAGAATAATTCATGCATATTAAACATAAAACAATATTGATCATACTCATTTTAATCACCAGGTGTGATTCTCAGTGCATAGTTTGATCACTGATAGTGGCAGATTATTAAAGTAATGGAGTTAAATAGACCTCACATAGGGAGGAAGGAGATGGCTCTATGGATGCTTTATGGTCATTGGATCTCCTCATAATGGATATACGTGATATATTCATAAGTTTTTATAAACATGGGAATAGTAACACACAAATCTGTCCCACATAAATTCCAACCTCTATCGAGACGTTTATTTTTTATCGGAGCATGTCAGCAGTCTCTTGAGCCAACATCGGGGTTGGAACCTAGATTACATTACACCTCACACCCACATGGGTTGCGACACATGCAGTCTACGGGCTTCCATATAGGATTCTGGCCTAAACTATGCTCATCTTTGGTCATATGCTCCATAATCCTTACACATGGGAAGCCTTACACATGAGCTCACATGCTCTTCCCAGGCACTAGGATTTCCCTCGGTTACCACCATAGATGGATGTCCAAGTTGATATCTTCCCATGTGGTTGACCCGTTGGGTCCCAAAAATATGTTTGAGGATCTTCTTGGTTATATGGCTAATGGTTGGCATAACTTTTTGAGTAAAACCAACAAAAAAGTTATCTCTTATCACTTCCATGACATAATACTCACTTCCAAAGTTCCAAACCTTACTCACAAAATTTTTTCATTAACTTCATTGATGTATTCATGAAAATAAATATTTTTATTATCTCCAAGTAATCACTTCATGGTTCTCATTCGACAATGATATATTGCATGACATTCTCCAATGCATCTCACTCATATTACTTTTTCATTATTGTAAACAAGTTTCACTGTCAAAACACTAAGTGACACATGTCTTATAAACTTAAGACCATTTCAACAATTATCAAAGTTACTAGGATAATTGTTCAATAATACCATAGAATTTAATTTACTGAATCCATAACAATTCTCTAGGCATCACCTTTGAAATTCAAAGTCTTCAACAGATGATTCTTGATATATCAATACTTGAGGACTTCTCATGTGGTTGACCCCTTGGGTCCCACAAATATTTTTGAGGATCTCCTTGTATGGATGATTAATGGTTGGCATAATTTTTTGAGTAAATCCAATAAAAAAGTTATCTCATTTCAATTCCATACCATAATACTCACTACGAAAGTGAAAAACCTTCCTCCACATAATTTTTCATTAACTTCATTTAAGTATTCAGTAAAATATATATTTTCATTGTCTCTAAGTAAGATCTTCATGGTTCTCATGAAATAATGATATATTTCATGAAATTATTCAATTTTTCTCACTCATATTCCTTTTTCAATATTTTAATTAAGGTTTCCTATCAAAATAATTACTGATACATGTCTTATAAACTTAAGACTAGTTCAACAGTCATCGAGTTACTAGGGGAATTTTTCCAAAATGACATAAAATTTCATTTACTGAATCCATAACAATTCTCCAGGAATCGCCATTGTAACTCAAAGTCTTCAATGTATTTTTATTGAAATATCAAGACATTCAGAATTTATCTAAGCTCCATTAACTATAGAACTACTTCAACATATTGACTTTAATGAAATATTGAAATCATCCTATTTCATTGATATCTATTTTCAACCAATGAAAACCATTGAAAACAAATTAAATTCATACAAAAAGTATCCTATTAAATATCCCCCTTTGTATTTGTTGTAAATACATGAAAAGTTATTTCCAAATGAATGTTTCAATATGTGGAATC
This sequence comes from Viscum album, assembly GCA_963277665.1. Taxonomy (NCBI): domain Eukaryota; kingdom Viridiplantae; phylum Streptophyta; class Magnoliopsida; order Santalales; family Viscaceae; genus Viscum; species Viscum album. The sequence continues at coordinate 1,659,914,384 of OY728163.1, forward strand.
ATTCTCTTTTTCCTCCCATTTACTTTTCTAAATTTTATTTCACTTTCTCTCCCCCTTATTGAAACGAAATGCAAATTTAATGGGAAAAGGGTACCAGTCCATACATAAGAAACATTTCATCCATCACTTTACTCTAAGTCTACTTGAGGTGTTCTTAATGTAGAAACCAATAGAATTTAATTAAAAAAAAGTTTTCCCTTGATAACTTTTCATAATCTCATGAAATGAGAAATAATATACCTATCTTTAAGGATTTTATACTTTCATTTCAGTATGAAGATAATTAAATGAGATATGAAACTTCTATAAGAATGATCAACCTGAAACTCTTTCACTCACTTCAACAAATAAATCAAAAACATTCTGGTGAAATAGGCAGGATAGTTGACCTTAGGTAACTTTCATTCTTCTTATGTCATTAATTAATTCAATAACTCCCCGTTTTTAAAATGATATTTATTTTTAATAACCATGTATGATATATTAATAGAGAAATACTATTTCCAATGACATGATCTTCATGCAGATTCCAGAATAACTTGACTTTATTCCAATTAAAATACTAATTCTGAAAGCTTCTTACTCTTTATTTATTTGTATCTCCCTCAAGGGAATCACTCCTCATTATCTTTATAATGGTGAATCTATTTAAGAATGAACTTTTATGATGTTATAGAACAGATAATACACCAAAATGGATCTTCCACTTGTGACTGTCTAGATTGGAAAAAATCACAACTTCACCAAGGATGATCTTATTGAACAGTTGTTCTTCCAGATACCAAAATAAGTTCAATCCAAGATGTTATCTTCTTTATATTTGTTTGTCCAAAATAAGACTTCACATTTTTCATCTTCATCAAAGATGATTCTCTATCATAATTGTATTTAAATACTAAATTGAGGAATCATTAAAGGATGGCAACTTATTTAGTTTTTCCATCAAGAATTGACATCACTCACTTATTATCAAGTTATATCCCTAATATCTTGATTAACCTTCAATTACATGCATTATAAGTACAAATACAATACAAAAATATTGAAGTGAATTAGGTGGATCCCCTTGCTTCTTCAATATAAATGAAAATGTTGAGATGGTTTTCTCAACCAAGTTTCTCCATTTACTCAAATATTTATGATTTCACATAGGAAATTCTATTCTAATTTATATTAGGTCAGCATGAATCTCTTCATATTATCTTCTTCTTCATATGGATAAATTTTCTTTTTAACATCATTTATATATGTGACATTATTTCTCTTCGTAAGGAATGCTTCTTGTTCTAGTAGAAAGGTTAAGTAATCTTTTGTAATATGAACATATTTCTTGAATCTCTCATACAAATATTCTTTAACAAAAGAGTTTTATATGGTTGAAAAACTCTCATGAACTTTTTATTCATCATGTGGAATATTTATTTTACCTTTTTTACTAGCCTAGGATTTTGAATCTTCCATTTTTATCATTATTTATAAATCTTCTATTCACAAAACTATCATGTCATTTGAGACATTAACAATAGGTTTGGATCTTCCACATGGATTATTCTGAGTATGATCCTTTTTATTAGTGGTTATTTTGGATGATTCACTTATCTTAAACTTCTTGGAGTTATAATCCAAGGTATTATCATCTTTTATTCTTTGAATCATCTCAGGATATTTTGTGTTTACAATATTCTTCTACTTTCTTCCCAAGGTAAGTTATTCATTATAAACTAGCTTATGTGGTCTTGTTTTCTTATAAAATTTGGATACATGTTGAAATTAGCATGTACCAACCTTGTGACCACTACCATTTCATACATTACAGATTTTATCAAGCATTCTAAATATTTTTTACAGTATATATATTCTTCTGGACCTAGGTATATTGCTTATTAATTTAGGGCTTGATGCCTCGGACCTAGGATTTCTTTGTGCTTTTATATTTTGAAGGTTTTACCATAAATATAATGAAAAATTTGAAAATCTGTTGTAGTACCAACATTAACCCACAAATTTTTATTTCATCAATTATTTTGTATAAGGTTATTGGATATTTTTCATGAATTATTATTCTATTTGTGTAGAAACATATTCCACACCTTATTTCCTATCCACCCTAGTCATAGTGGTAGGTTTCATATCACCTTTATTCATTCATACTTGTTCATAATTTTTTTTTGCAACCTATACTTTTCATGATAACTAGTTTATAGGCATTAATACAAGTTGGTATAGATGGTACCTATTTCATCACAGTTTCTTAATATAGATCATCAAAATATTTAATGATATTCTTATCACATGTTGGAGATATTTCAAACTTATAATCCTCCATTGAGAATTGAGTAGAAGTATCAACTGTTTCCTGATTTTGTGAAGTCTCAATATGTGCCTTCTCAAGACTGGACAACTAAAATTCAAAATCTATACATTTCATATTGAGGGTGATTTTATGATATTCAATCATAAACATATTATTTTCACAGAAATTATTTATTCTTTCCACTTCTTATTCATGAGGCTTCACTTTATTCTGAATCAAAGAGTCAAGTTCCATGATCTTCTTGGATTTTTATTCTAATTATAATACCTTGACATTGATGATATTATTTAAATTTTCTTCAAGTGCATGGATATTTTCTTCTAGAGCCTTTTTGAATCCTTATTTCTCTTAAACTTTTTTGAGCCATTTAGAGGAATATATTTTCAGTTTCATATTTTTTCTTCTTCAAAGGTTCCAACCTTACTCAAAATATTTAAACATTAAATAATTTTTTATTTCAATACCATCCCCAAAAAATCATATTATCCTTCCAGATGGGTGATCACTTCATGTATAAATTTAACTAATCCACAATCAAGGGGATTTTTTCTTTAGGAATACCATTTATAAAATCTATTAATCTATCAACTGATATATCTTGTTAAGTTGTAGATTGATCATCATCACCATTTGTGATAGAATATTCATTTAGAGGAAAGTTTTAAAATGTACTAATGCATACCTACTGATCATTATAGGTTGGAAGGTTATCCTTATAAATAATGGAAACTTTATCCATTATCTATTTTTATTCCAACACTGATATGTCTTCATTGTTTCTAAGACATGGATAAATAGATACTTTATCTTCTTTAGATAAGAGGAACTTTTTCTTTATCATTATCTTCTATTTATTTTTATTGTTCATCATAGTCTTGGTATATATAGACTTCTTATCAGAGATAAATGGATATTCACCAAAAAATACTTCACTCTTAACTTAGTAAATAAAATCTTATCTTCAAAAGAGAGTAGATTCAATATAAAAAATCCAACAGAGGTGAATATTCATTTGATGCCACTTAAAAGGATTGGTTCGGGATATACCTAACACTGAGAGGGGGGTGAATCAATTTTAGGGACTTATTAAAAAAAATAAAACTTTTATCCCATTACCTCTTTGACCTATTAAGATCTCAATTCTCTTCTTATATTTTTCTTGTGGCATGAAAATATATGAAATTAGTAAAATTTAGAACATAATATTTTTACAGTGTTCACTAATCAATAAGAGTAGATAATTATTAGCATGGTATGGAAATGATCTAACCATGAAACTACTAGAAATTAATCCTTTTAATGTGGTTATAGTAACTAATAAATACCATTTCACTTTAAATTCATTATATTTAGTCAACAGTGCATGTTTTACATCATTTATTTGGATATTTCTACTACCTATGAAGATATTATCCTCCTTCTTGATAAGGTTATTCATAACACCAATAAAGTATTATACCTATTGAGACTACTATTGGATATCACAGTGCTTTGTATTTCTTCCATTTACTTCTTCTTTACTTGGTTACTTAGACAGTAACTGACAAGAAACACTTCTTACTTATTCCTAGAAGTCAACCAAAAGCAACAATCATTCCTCCTATGTAAGTCACAATAATATTAATGTGTAATAGACTGATGAACGTAGAATTATTACTAACCCAAATGATAATTAATTTAATATATATTGGACATTCACTCTTTCTTCATGAATGAAAAAACTGACTACACTAAATCACATTATTCCAATATTTCTAGAATCACCAACTTCCTTTGTCATTATTAAATCAATTCAGATCAGCTCAACATAGAATCATCAGAATTAATTTCTCCTTTATTCATAATGATGTATGAATATAACTATGTAATTAATTCCTTGAATTCCTTGATACGCAATATTTGAAATTGATTATTGTATCGATTTCCTCTTAGTAAAAATGAATAATTTTCAACCACTAATTACACTACACTGAACATCTCAACTTATGATTGTATTTTAATTATGCATTGATTTACCACTAAAACCCCATGTGAAAATAATAATTTTATTTTATTACCAATGTGTATTTATTTCAAGATTAATTCATGCATTATCATTCTTATTAACATGAATTCACACTTCACCATTCCATTCTTCACTCTGTTATCTTTGCATAAGTTTAACTACATGGAACTATCTACTTCATGGAAATAAAAACCATAGTACATATATAAAATTTTGTTATTAATAATTTTTGTTCTTTTCTTCTATTTGGGATATCTATTTTTCATTCATGTCTTAATGATCATGAATGAATGAATGCATGTGATGTGGTATATTCTCAAGAAAACACTTTGTGCAAAGGTAGGTGTGAACACACACAACCTTCTTCACATACACACAGTCTTCCTCAATTATTTATTAATTCACGTATGCATGGTTGCATGTATTTACTTATCACCACCTTCTCAGTGTATGTATCCTTCTCAAAACCTTCACATAACATGTAACAGATCTCCTTCATGCAAATAGTCAGTACAAACCAAGGAGGCTTTGTGAAAACCTCTCTATCTCTATATGATTCATGAAACACAGTGTAAAAGAAGCTACCTCATAGTGGCTCAAACCATTTACATAAACCAAGAAGTTTTTTGTAGGGATATCATCCTCCAAAATGGATTCACATAACTCTATTCTTCATAAATCTATTATAGTATTATTTTCACATGTTTAATGCTCTTGGAATCCTCTTCTTCATAAAACCTTGAAGGCTCACAGTTCTTACTTCCTATTTGTGTATACATAAGATCGATATGATCTATTTATTTATAAAAACATGTTCTCTCTAAGGATATCATGAATGGAAGCAACTTAAATAGGCTTTATTCCTCTTCTTTTATAGGATAGTATCACCTCATTGTTTTATTCATTCACCACCTCAACCCCCATAAATAATGTCATTTCGATGACCAATTAAATGAACCGAGGATCTTGGTGTATCTAACATATTTCGAATTTCTATAATTCATGGATTTGAATTCATCAAACCCAAGTAAAATGTTCTCCAAATATCATGGATTTTTTACTTCGCAATCTCATCTTTCCCTTTTTATAAAAAAACATTCAGCCTGCCTCGATTCATTTATGCATTGTTATCATAATTAAACAATGGAACATCCTCAAAAAAATAATGAAAAGATAATTATTTATTCATATCAAACCATAAAATAAAATCGATCATACTTGGTTTGATCATCAACCATGATGCTCAGTGCACAGTTTGATCATTGGTGGTGGTTGGTCGCCAAAGGGTAGGAGTTAAGTAGCCCCCATGTCAGGATGAAGGAGAAGACTTCATGGATGCATAGTGGTTTTTGGATCACCTTAGATTGAATGGATGTAAAATTTTAATAAGTTTTTTAAATGCGGTAATAGTAACCCTCTAATCCATCCCACATCAATTACACCCTTAGTCGAGTGCTACCTTTTATATCAGAGCATGTCAGTGGTCTCTTGATATGACACTGGTGTCAGAACTTGGAGAAAATTTCACCTCACTCCCACATAGGCCATGATACACATGGTCTATGGGCTTCCCTACAGGCTTCTGGCCTATATTGAACATATTTGGCCATGTGCTTGCTGGCCCTTACACATGAGAATTCGTACACAAGGGTCTACATGCTCTTCCCAATCACTAGGCTTGCCCTAGGATACCACCATGGATAGATAGCCCAGTTTAGGTCTTACCATGAAGTTCACCCCTTGGGTCCCACAAATATGGTTGAGGATCTCCTTGGATATCAGGCTAATGGTTGGCCTAATTTTTTGAGTAAATCCAAAAAAAGATACCTTATTTCACTTACATACCATAATACTCACTACCAATGTGACAAACCTTCCTCATAATAATTTTTCATTAACTTCATTGAATTATTCATGAAAATATATTTTCATTATATCCAAGTATTATCATCATGGTTCTCATGAAATAATGATATATTTCATGAAATTATTCAATGCCTCTCACTCATCACCCTTTTTCATTGTTATAAACAAGGTGTCCTATCAAAACATTGAGTGAACCATGTATTAAGAACTTAAGACCAATTAATCAATTGTCATAGTTATAGAGACAATTTTTCAAGCATGAAATCATAGATCATTTACTAAATCTATAACAATTATACAAGAATCATCATTCTCCAATGGCCCGAAGGCCTTTATTTTTTATTGATTTTTGATAATCCACATTTCAAGGGGTGAGTTGGAACCCTTAAAAGGCATGTAGGTGTAAGTATTTCATATACCATAGGCCTTAGATGAATTCAATTCCCGTAGGATTGAAACATTACATACAACCCAGACTAACTACTTGGAACTGCTCCTCCCCAGCATCTTCATCGTGAAATCAGCTCTCCACCTTTGCATGGCTATTCATCTAGGCTTTCCCGTGCATGCACAGGCTTGTCCTAATGGCAGGTGCCATACCCTCTCATTCTTGCAATCTGTTTAGCTTCTACTATAGTGAAAGCTCTTTTCTCATCCTCCTTCTGAAGCTTGTTCCTTATAGGTTGTCTAGTTTGCATCTTCACTTAAGGTGGACTGAAGGCCTTGAGGTAGCCCGAAGGCCTTACTGACCCGAAGGCCTAGGTGGCCCGAAGGACTTAAAGGACTCAGGGACCAAATTAGTGGCCCGAAGGTCCAAACCAGGGAATATTCCCAACTACTACAGTTCCAAACAGTGCCTGGTACAGTTCTTGCTACAGTACCGCACAGTTCCTGCTACAGTGCCTGCTATAGTACCTGGAAATTAGCCTCCACCTAGATTTGATCCCAAGTATCCTGGATGAACTTAAGGAGTCCTCACCAACTGGTCTGAGTCTCATGTGCTACAAGAATCACCATTGAAACTCAAAGTCTTAAACATATGTTTCTTGAAATATAAAGACTTGAGGACTTCATCTAATCTTCATTAACCATGGAACTTATTCAACATATTTACATCAATGAATTCTTGAAATATTACTATTTAATTGATCACCATTTTTAAACAATTACACCCATTTACAACAAATAAAACTAATACACAAAGTGGGATCTTCACAGGAAACCCAAATTTTTTATTACTATCTATAATTTTAGATTCATTGCTTTCTTAGTTTTTAATTTTATATTATGATTTAATTTAAATTACACTCTTATTTTTTAGAATTATTGAATGGTTAAACACTTGAACTTTTTTATTTGTATTTTTTAGGTTCAATGCAGAAAGAACTAGAGGCCAAGAAGTATGCAGTATGACAAGAAGCTGTAGGACCAATACACAATGTGAAATTCACTCACATCATGAAATCGAGAAAAATCACTTTATGAGAACCACTAACATCATGAATCTCATACATTAAAAACCTTCACATCCCAACTTTAAAGAATTAATTTAAAGGGGATTAATAATTTAAATTCTATATTTTCTATTATATTTTCCATATTTAAATTATTTTTATGTTATTACATGCCAATTGAATGCCCTGCCTTGATTCTTGCTTTAATCAACTAAACTAAGAGACATAGGATATATAGAATGATTATCCTATCATGTTTTTAATTTCTTTTTGAATAAATTTTAATTAAAAAAATTAAGAAAATTATTAGTAGGGATAAGCATGTGGTTTTGGATTTGATAAATTATGATTTAAGGAAATAAGTTAATTTATGTAAATGAAATTTTCTAAGAATTGGCCTTCCATAAATTTTTGATATTTATGTTAATTGGTTTAATTATTCATATGAATTTCTATGATTAGTTTTTCCAACCATTCATCTCATTACTAAGATATTTTCTAAACAAACATTTCCAATTCTTTCTATAGTATATTTCTTGAGGGACTTACACATTTTCTATTATAGAAATTTTTTGGGATCTTATCAAATATCTGACTGAATAGAATAAATTTTAATATGATTGAGGATTCATTTTGTTTAAACCTTTAGACTTTCACCAATTTAACAATAATAATTTTTAATCCTATATAATCCATGTACATACTTGTTAAGAAATTATCCCAGTTACAAGCCTATTTTATACATTACTACCCTACTCAAAAATATTTTTCAAAATTATAAAACAAAAATATGTGGGGGGAGATGGAAACTGGTGGAAGGGATTCACATTTTAAAATGGATAACTGCATGGGGGGAATTCCATGATTTTTTTAAGGATTTAATTCATTTTATTCACTCCACACCATCTTAATAAATGAAACAAAGAGGTTGATTCTTAGGAAATTCAAAAATAAATATTTATTGATAGGTGATATTATTATAACTATTATAGATAGTGTCGTGAGAAGATCATTTGGGTTTGGGTAGTGGATTTGAGATTTTCCCTAAGCATTAATTTCAAAAAAAAAATAGATAAATTAAAAAATAATAATATATATAGGAGGGAGTTTTCAATCATAATATTATATTTCTTTATGAGACTACTTTGAGTTTTTGGGAAGGGAAGATGAATTTTGTAATGGGAGAAATTATTCATTGAGTTATTCTTGATTATCATGAAAAGTAAATTAGATTCAAACATAATATTTATATTTATTTTATTCATTTACACACCTACCCTATATCCTTTGAAACATTTGAACCTTAATAAAAAGGCCTCATTATTAACTATAATAATTGTCTTTACGTGGTGGAGATGCTCAATGCCTTCAAAACCTATGGTAACTGATATGTTTTGAAGGTATGTGCCTAAATCGTTTATAATTTTAACTTAATTATTAGTGTAAAATTAAAGTGAGATAAATTATAAATCGATTTCATATTAATAAAGAATTGAAAAATAAAATTGGATGAAGGAAAATTCATGGTTGTTTCAAAAGAAGAAAATTAAAATACTTTGATGATTTTTTTCTTAGAAAAGTGATTCATTAATTAATTTTACTATGTTATTCTCAAATATTTAATTACCAATTTAATCGATTTATTTTATTGACATTGAATTAAAGGCATGGTAGGGTGAGCATTTTTTGTAGTATTTGCGATTTCATTCTTCAAGAAAATCCTGAATTCAAGTGTAGGGTAATTTGATACGTATATTTAATGCATACATTTTTTATACCAAATAAATTTAATATTGTGATTTTAATGATTAATTATTTCCTAGTTACAAAATAAATTGTTTAAATTTTAAATGGTAAAAACAATTGATGGGAAACAAGAAAAATGAGCCAAACTGATTAAAATTTCCACTTAAAGAGGATTTTCCATGATGTAGGTTACCTATGAAATACTTTAAAGGATATAAACTAAACACCAAGAGTGAAATAGAGCTTCCAATGCTAGGAAAATTTAATTCATGTCATGAATATAGTTTAGTACATAAACCTAAAATAATGAGTGAACTCAAGATGTGAAACAATATAAAAGGATAGGTGCATGCAACTTTATGAGCATGACACTATAATGTAGGATCCTAGAGCACCCTGAGATGGGACGGGTGAATCAAGGTGTCAAATTTTTCTTTTAAATTTACAGATCTTATTCCCATGTTTTCAGGAACTTGTAAAACCTATCTGATAGAATTGTACAGTTATTAAACATTCGTATGCGGAGAGAAAACACAACAGTTTTACTTTGTTTACCACTAATGGATAGTCCAAGGATCATACTCCAATAGTGTTTTGGTCAAACCTAAATACACTAATATTCAAAAGTTATTATGGACTATAGAAGATCAGATATTTTCACTCTATTCTAAGCACACTTCCTTTACAAGAATTATAGGGATAACATACTGTCTCCCTTGTAAAACTTCCATCGACCCCCCTAGCTCACTACCTTGGGTGAATACTTACTTAGTTTAATGACTTAGAGTTCAACTCAGTATATTGGCCATTTAATTATTTGTACCTGATTATCAAGAAACTCTTCTTGCACCATAGCCTAAGTTGATGCACTTCAAATCGCTATCCACTTAAACCAGATGGCTAACACTACTATTCCCGAAGCTCCCATCCTTCATGAAACCATCTTTACATTTCAACGACATAATATCATTCACTAACCCACACACATTCATGAAGAAACCAACCTTCATGAATAAACCAGCCTTTATGAAGCCCCCATCCTTTGCTGAACACTATGCATGTATGAAAATCCCAATATTTGTGAATCTCCCTTTTTTGAAAAGCCTTAGAATCAGTCGATACTAAATAAATATTTTCAACATGCTCAAGATCACATAGAATTCATGATTTTTGAATCTCACATACTTCAAAAATTTAGAGTGATTCGGCCTTTTCTTTAATTCTCTTCATTTTAAAATAAGTGGTTTAGGCTTCCTATTTAAAGACTCAACACTTCACAAAGATTCCAACCTCCTAGTGGCCTTTTCATGAACCTCTTCAGTATTTCTCATGAAGCTCTCCTATTAAAGAATATCCAATGAAATTTTACCCATTATTGAAGCTTCTCATAGTCACTTAGATATAATCAACTCAGCATGCATTTTAAAATCTTCTTATAGTTTTAGGAACACCATCTTTCCATCACACTTTTGCGATACTCCACACCATTATTAACCAGGATGCCTTCGTGAAGCTCTATACCTTCATGAAATCCCAATCTTTGTGAAATCCAAGCCTTAACCATATTTGTGAAGATTCAACCCTATAAAAACATATTTTGTGATTCTTGATCCTTCCTCCTAATTTTTATCTCCAAAAATTTGGAAAACAATTTTAAAATATGCCACTTACAACACTAAAACAATATTCACCATAAGATCACTTACCTCGAAAAATCCATGATCAACCCTATTGTGGATTGAAAACAAAAAAACACTCTATTTATAGTTTTGAAAATCCTTGGTTCCAATAATCTATCCCTTTAGGTTTATTGGAAATCTATAGATAAATTCAATAAAAACCCCTACCTTGATCAAAAACTTTATGGGTGTGAAATAACTCATCCATCAATCTATGTCTATATGATGAGATCTTAGTGTGGAAAATAGGAGTGTAAAAGGAGAATTTCATTCCACCATAGAACATAGACTAATCCTTCAAACCAAATACTCATTTAATTTGACTTATATCCCCTTTGGATATAAACCCAATGAACATATATTATTACTTTTATTGATAAAAAAACTCCCCATAGATCATTTCACCCCCATAAACCTCTATCAAATCCACAAAAAAATTAAAATAGTTAACAAAAATGGGTATGTGGCTGAAAATTGAGATCCAAATGATGTTTCTTGAACATTTTTTCTATCAATGGCTTAGCCAGAATGTCATCTGCTTGATCATTAGTTATAACATGTTCATTTGAATCACACCTAGTTCAACTTTTTCATTGATTAAGTGATATTTGATCTCAATATGTTTATTATGAGAGTGTTGAACTAGATTTTTTATAAGATCAATCACTCTCTTATTGTCACAATGTACATCATTGGTTGTTTCACCTCATATCCAATATCAGTAAGTTGCTACATACTCCATAATAGTTGAGTGAATTCCTTTGTCACAATGATATACTCTACTTTAGTAATACTAAGAGAAGTTATTTCTTGTTTATTTATCAACCATCCCACACATTTGTTTCAAATTAAGAATTCACCACAACTTGTGGAATTTATATCCACCAAATCTCTAGGCCAGTCAGTATTAGAAAATGCCTATAGTTCATTATCTCTTCCTAGTGCAAAGTATAAGAAAAATTTGAGAGTACTTTGAATATACCTCATGATTCTTTTAACTACTACCAAATGATCTTCCTTTGTATTACTTTAAAATTGAGATGATAATAATGTTTTAAATATGATATCTTTCATGTTTTAGTCAAGTATAATAAATTTCTAATGATTCTCCTATATAGTGTGGGATCCACGGATGTCCAATCCTTGTGCTTTACAAGATTTATATCAACTAAAATTTTATTATACATTGGTTTAGAGTCATTAATGTTGAATTTCTTCAGAATCTCTCTAGAATATTCTTTCTGAGAAATGAAGGTATAATCCTTCTTTTGAACCACCTTCATCCTTAAAAATTTTGTGATTTATCCAATAATAGACATTTAAAATTCATATTTCATGCGATTAGTGAATTCTTACACTGATCCCTACCTTCTTCCCCAAAAATAGTATCATCCACATACACAATAACCATAAATACTAAGAATTATTCACATCGAGATTTTGATTTAAAACTCTTCTTTAAAACTCCCTATTCTTTAGATAATCATACAGTTGAGAATACCACACTAGTGGTGCCTAATTAAGACTATAAAGATACTTATTTAATCTAAAAACATTTGTCTCATCATTTCCAATAATAAATTCCACTTATTGTTCAATGTAGACTTCTTATTTATGAACTGACTTTAAGAATTTCATTTTTTGAAATCCATTTGATAAAAATTGTACCCTATTTGAATTTTCTTGGAAAGGAAGATTCTAGCCGACTCTAGTCTAGATACTAGAGAAAAATTTTCTTCAACATAAATGCCTTCAATCAATGTTTATCCTTTACACACCAATAATTCCTTGTTTTTAATCACATTTCCATGCTCATCAATTTTTTTAAGATCCACTTTGTTCCAATCACATTGTAATTTTTCAATCTCATAACAAGATCTCATGTCTAGTTCTTGTCAATTTTATCCAGTTCTTCATCCATGTCCTTAACCCATGATTCATCCTTTATTGATTATTAAAATGATTTGGTTCCATAATTTATAGGAAGGTATATTGGACTCCTCAGGTATTACTCATGTTTTAATGATCACAAATCTCTTTAAATATCACATATCTTATTAACGATCACAAATCTCATTCAAACTAGTTCAATCCTATAAATTATATTCAATAATGTGTATTTATGTTTCAAATTCACTCATGATTTATAATGTTTAAGCTCAATCCATTTCATGCATATTACTATTTAAGTCTGAATATAGTTATTTTCCTAAGTACAAGACACCGTGAGCAAAGACGCAGTGACCAAGATACCGTGACCAAGACACTATGACCAAGACACCATGACTAAGACACCATGACCGAGACACCGTGACTGAGACACCATTACCAAGACACCAAAATCCAAGACACTGTGAAGATCAGACACCATGATACTCAGACCATGGCACTCAAACACTGTGAAGGAGACACCGTTTTCTCAACTTACTGAGACACAGTTTCTTAAACTTTTTTGTTCGTCTTTAAATTTAATGTGTAACGGTCATATTTGATGCCTTTAATGCACTGACATAATTAATGTTTCTTTGTAGGCATAGTACAACGTACGAGGTATGAAAAATATGGAACTTATCGGCTAAATCTCATACATTTCGAAGATAAAGATTGGAGAGTGCCCAATGACAACAGTGCATGATACTGAACAGGAAACAAGCATGTGAGCACGACCACGAAGAACACCTTGCAAGATTTTCAAAGAAAGCATTTTTCACATGCATAAAATATTAATCTACTTAATAACATATGAAGTACACTATAATCCAGAGAACATCTTCACATTGTCAAAGCTCGTGGAGAACACAAGTTGAATCACGACACTCTGTTTTTTAAGACAAAAACCTGAGAAGGACTCAGAAGCATTTCTGCTAAATCAAAGGAGTCCAGAGTTGCACCTCAAATCACTAGAGCCTTTCCAAACTCACATATACTATCTCTTAGTGATTCTTTTAGTTATCTTTCGATATATGTGTGTAATCTGTATACTCTACACACACATTGACTCTTGTGCTAAACTGAAGGATTTACAAATCCTTACACCAAACTTTCTATTTTTGTTTACCCAAAAAAACTATGGAAGAGGTCCCTGTGAGACCTAGACAGTCTGTGTACTATTGTTAACCCCGATCTAGGGTGTGGATCAAAGTTTATTTATATAAACTGCTTGGTGGAAGGTGATCACCAAGTGGAGTGGATTAGGTCTCGGCTTGAGACTGAACCACTTTTTTATATCTGCTGTGCTTTTTAATTTAGTCTTCTCTGTTTTACTACTTTATTGTATAATCCAGAAAACTCTAATTTCACTTTGATAGTTAGTCTTAGAAAGAAGTTATAACCGATTTGTATTACTAGGATAACTTCAAAAGTAATATTAATAATGCACATTAAGATTATTGAGAATTAATCAATCTTCTAAGAAGTTGTTTAAACTGTCAAACTCTTAAAACAGTATAACCTTTATTAAATGGGTTGTATTTGTTTTTGGGAAAACCTTTTATTTTAAAATAATAATTTTTGTAATATAAATTTTTATAGTCACTCAATTCACCCCTCCCCTCTTGAGTGAACTACTTAGACCAACATTTGGTATCAGAGGGTGTATTATTAGGACTCTGTGTAATCTTATTCAACTGTGATTGTAGTTTTACTTTAAAGATCTGTAAATTTCTTTCAATTCTAAATTTCTATCTCTTTTAAAGTAATTTTTTAGTATGGATAATAGATTGGAAGGTGTTTCAACCAACAAACCACCATTCTTTAATGGAACCAACTATGATCAATGGAAAATTAAAATGATAATGCATCTAGAGAGTATGAGCTTTGAAATTTAGTCATCCATTATAGATGAATACAAACTTCCTGTGGCTGATAGAATTACATGGGATAAACCTAAAAAACTTTCTTATAATAACAATTGAAAATCCAATAATGATTTATACTATTCCTTAGGAGATGAAGAATTTAATAGGATTTTTGCTTGTAAAACTGCCCATGAAATTTGGGATACCTTGTCTGTCTCACATGAAGGCACATCAAGTGTAAAGGAAATGAGACTTAATACTTATACTATAAAATATGATAATTTTAAGATGAAACCTGATGAGACTATTTCTGACATGTATCTCAGGTTCAATGAGATTGTCAACATAATGATTTCTCTTGTAAGAGAAGTCAATGCCAAAGAACAGATCATGAGAATCCTTAGATGTCTACCTGATAGATAGAGGGGAAACTCTGTCTCTATTAGAGAGTCTTGTGACATCAGAAAGATACCTATAAAGGAACTCATTAGAAAACTGATGATGTATGAGGAAGAGCTGAAAGTTAACAAATAAGAGGAGGATGAACCAAAGAGAAAATCTGTAGCATTTAAGACCACCTTCTCAATGCACAAAGACAAAGGGAAGCTAGAAGCTCCTGTAGAAAGCTCTGCCACTGAACAATCATCACCTGATAGTGATGAGGAGATGGCTCAACTGGCCATAAGATTCAAATTATTTTACAAAAAGAAGAAATTTTTCATAAAGCCTAACTTCAAGGGAAAGTATAATCAAAAATGAAACTAGAAAAAGGACTGGAAAAGAAGTGATAAAATTGATGAAATTGTATGTTGTGAATGTAAGTGAAAAGGACATATAAAGGTTGATTGTCCAAAGATCAAGTATAAGAAGAAGTATGAGGACACTTACAAGAATTAAAAAAAGGAAATGAAGGCAACCTGGAGTGCCTCTAAGGATAGTTCAAGCGACTCAGAGACATCACATGATGAACAGGCTAACAAATCCAATATGTGTTTTATGACGAACACATCTGAGGTAACAATGAACTCTTCTATACATAATTCATAATATTATGAATAGGAAAGTGACTCTCAAAATATGACTAATAAATAAATGTTTGAATATTGCAACATGCTTGAAGAGACATGAAATGAATTAAAAGATAAATATAAATCATTTAAGAAATAGCATGCTCTCACTGCAAATGTTAAATCTGAACTTACTACTGAAAATGAGAAAAATGCTCAACTGCTCAAAGAAAACAATGAATTAAAAATTTCTAATGAGTAATTAAAAAGTGATTTAGAAAAGTTTAAAAATGGGAAAAATACCCTTACCCAAATGCTAGGAAAACAAATTTCCCATAAATACAATACTGACATTGGTTATCAACCCGGTAAAAGAAACCTTGGTAGAACGAATTTTATTTCCAAGTTCAGGACATATAATTTTGTTCCCAGTTCTGGACACAACTCATCTATCTTGAGTCATGATACATACTATATTGTTTCAAGTTTTTATCGACCAAATACAGTTTATTTTTCAAACAATTTACATAATTTTTATAAGAAACCTATGAGACAAATATGGGTTCCTAAAGCACTTATTACTAATGTTACTGGACCCAAAAAAATATGGGTACCAAAATCTATCTTTACTTGATCATGTTATAGGAAAGCTTCTTAAAGATATCCTATAATAATCTATGGTACTTGGATAGTGGGTGTTCAAGGCACATGACAATAGACTACTCATGTTTCAAGAATCTGATAAAAGTAGATGGAGGACATGTCACATTTGGTGACAATGCCAAAGGGAAGATCATTGGCTTAGGCCAGATTGGTAACTGTGATTCGATTCTAATTTCTAAATTACTATTTGTTAATGTCTTGAAATATAATTTTCTTAGTATTTCACAATTATGTGATGATGGATATCAGGTTAAATTTGAAAATGATTCACATAATGTCTTTAATTATAAAGATGAATTAGTATTTTATGCATCAAGGAATGAGAACGTTTATTATATTAATTTAGATTCCTTAACTTCTAAACATGTTTCATGTTTAAGTGTATTTCATAAAGAATCTTAGCTCTGGCATAGGAGACTAGGACACTGAAATGTTCACTCCCTTAGAAAGCTAACTAGAAAAGGCTTAGTTAAAGACTTACCCAAACATGAGTTTCTAAATTACAAAGTGTGTAATCCTTATCAAAATGGAAAACAACACAAAATATCTTTCAAATAAAAGAAAGAAGTCTCTACTTATCAACCTCTAGAGTTGGTTTACATGGATTTGTTTAGACCATCTAGAGTTTCTAGTTTAAATGGGAATCACTATGTTTATGTTCTAGTAGATGATTTCTCTAGATATTCCTGGACCTTTTTCATGGCTCACAAAAGTGAGGCCTGCTCATATTCTTCTAAATATTCCAAGTCTGTAGAAAACCTTATTGGCCTTAAAATTAAATATTTAAGAAGTGACCATGGTCATGAGTTTGAAAATCAAGAATTTGAATCCTTTTACTCACAGAATGGCTATACTCACAATTTCTCTGCTCCTAGAACACCTCAGCAGAATGGTGTTGTAGAAAGAAGAAATAGAACCCTATAAGAAATTTCTAGAACAATGCTTAGTGAATATGATTTACTTATTTACTTTTGGGCTGAAGTTGTTAATACAGCATGTTATATAATCAATAGAGTCTTAATTAGACTGATTCTCAAAAATACCCCGTATGAACTCTGGAACAATAGGAATCCTAAGGTTAATTACTTTAGAGTTTTGGGTTGTAAAGTCTTTATTCTCAACACTAAGGATAATCTTAACAAATTTTCATTCAAAAGTGATGAAGGAATTTTCCCAGGTTACTCAATTTTAGTTAAAGCTTATAGAGTATTCAATGAAAGAACTAAATGTGTGGAAGAATCTATTCATATCATGTTTGATGAAACAGATCCACATGAGCCTAGAACCATCCTAGAAAATCTGGAGGATGATGTATCAAATTTGAACATCAACTCAAAATCCTCAAATTCCTCTGTGAAAGAATCTGTGAAAACTTCCAATTCTGGAAATTCTTTTCAATTGAATCATAATGAACCAGAATATGTTGATGAACCTAAAATCACTAGTCCCTCTTTTTCTAGAAAGGTTAGAACCCTTAGAAACCATCCATTAGATGCTGTTGTAGAAGACTTAGAGAAAGGAACACAAACTAGAGCTTCTCTTAGAAATCAGGTTGAACATCAAGCCTTATTATCAAAACTTGAACCTAAAAACATTGATGATGCCATCAATGATGAATTTTGGGTAATGTCTATGCAATAAAAACATAATTAGTTTGAAAGAAATAAAGTTTGGAAACTTGTTGAAAGACCTAAGGACAATTTCATCATAGGCACTAAATGGGTGTTTTGAAATAAAGTACATGAAGCTGGAAATATAGTTAGAAACAAGGCTAGATTAGTTACACAAGGCTATAGTCAAGGAGAAGGAAGTGAATATGAGGAGACCTTTTCTCTAGTATCCAGACTTGAAGCCATCAGAATCCTACTTGCATATGTTGAACATCTAAATTTCAAACTATATCAAATATATGTTAAGAGTGCATTCTTAAATGGGTATATAGCTAAGGATGTCTTTGTTGAACAACCCCCTGGATTTACAAATCCTCATTTTCCCAATCGTATTTTCAAACTATCAAAAGATTTATATGGTTTAAAACAAGCTCCAAGAGCTTGGTATGATAGATTGAGTACTTTTCTTATTTCCAAATGTTTTACAAAAGGAATTGCTGATCCTACCCTCTTTATAAAAAGAATTTCTAATAATGTTTTAGTTGTTAAAATCTATGTATATGATATTATTTTTGGATCTTCAAAAAATTCATTATGTATTGATTTTTCTAAAATAATGAAAAAAGAATTTGAAATTAGTTTAATGGGTGAACTAAAATTCTTTCTTGGATTTAAAATCTTTCAAAATAATGATGGAGTTGTTTTAAATCAAAGTAAATACACTAGATATCTTCTAAAACCTTTTTGATTGGATAGCACAAAAAGTAGTGACACTCCCATGAGTACCACCTGTAAGTTGGATCTTGATGAAGCTAGAAAATATGTTGATCAAACCACTTATCGAAGAATGATTGGAAGTTTACTCTAATTAACTGCTAGTCGTCCTAACATTATGTTTAGTGTGTGTATGTGTGCTCGTTTTCAAGAAAATCTTAAAGAATGTCATTTGAATACTGTAAAGAGAATTTTCAAATACCTAAAGTATACACCAAATTTAGGACTATTCTATCCTAGGACAATCATTTGAACTAGTTAGTTATTCTGATGCTGACTTCGGTGGCTGTAAGTTATATAGAAAAATAACCTCTGGAACATGTCACCTTTTAGGCAAGTCACTAGTATCATGGTGTAGTAAGAAACAAAATTTTGTTGCATTATCTACTGCAGAAGCTAAATAAATAGCTGCTAGCAGTTGTTGTGCACACATTTTGTGGATGAAACGCGCATTACTAGACTATGGATATCAATTCCAACATGTACCAATAAATTGTGACAACACAAGTGCTATTAACATCTCAAAAAAACCTATTTTACATTCTAGGACAAAACATATTGATGTAAGACATCACTTTTTGAGAGATCATTATCAAAAATGTGATATTACCTTGGAATTTATTGGCACTAAATATCAACTTGCTGATATATTCACTAAACCATTAAATTATGAGAGAATAGACTACATCATACATGATCTTGGCATGATAAATTTCAAATAGATATCTTACATTCCTTACTGTTCAATATTTTACTATGTTTTACTTTACTCTTTCATGATTACAGTTTCTAAGTTATTGTCTCTCACATTTACGGTCTCACAGTTAGCACTTTGCATTCACGGTCCGACATTGACTGTCTCACCATAACTCGAACTGACTGCCTCACCGTAAATCGCACTGAATGTCTCGCCGTAACTCGCACTGACTGTCTCACTGTAACTCTCACTGACTGTATCACCGTACACGCACTGTCTTTCACTTACTGTCTCACCGTAACGTTTTCTCACTGTCTCACAGTGATGACTGCTCATTGTCTCACCGTAACAATCATTCATGGTCTCACTGTGAAAATTCATTATAATTTTCTTTAAAACCTGTATCACGGTAATTTTTATTTTCACCTCTTTTACTTTCCCGCATTTTTTTTGTGACGTTTGACATTACCAAATGATAAAACAAAGATTTTCACTTGGTTCTTCACCCGGACTTTTCCCTACTCACCTGATTCGAACCCTTTCAACCTTGCAACCCTCTTTCTCTCTTGTGACCTTCAGAAGATGTCAATAATGAAGCGACCATCTTCATCCACACCTGAGAAGCACCGCCTGAAGAAGAAGAAGATAACACCCAAGCTGACACCCGAAGGGCCTCTGAATCCAAACCTGGTAAATCGTAGTGTCATACCAAAAAAATAAATCTGCCCTGAATGGCTGTTATCTAGAAAATATCTAGTCCTAAAAGTGTTAAGAGAACAAGGCTAGTTAGAATGGTTCTCAAGGGAGAATAGACCCATTTATCTGAGGTTAGATGCTCAGTTCTACCATTACTCTCAGTTTTCTTTTGATTCTGGTGAAAGCTTTATTGTGAGGAGCTGAATTAATGGCCCAAGATGTTCCTTCTCATCGAGGTTATGGGTGACATGCCTTAGGATACCTCACGAAGTAATTTTTGATGATTATCAAAGAGAACCCCCACCTACAACTGATTTCATTGACCTCAAAGATGCTTTGAAAACCCTAACCAAAAATGGCACCAAGAGAAGGTCCATAGCTATTGAAATTGATAGAGAAACAAGGATGCTGTTTAAATTTGTTCAAAATATGGTTAGCCCGAGGAAAGTTAAATTTGATTTATTAAAGTATCAAGATGTGTTTCTGATTCATCTTATGAATAAGGGATACAAAATAAACCTATGCAAGTACATAATTCACCATATGTGTGAGTTGATCAAGGTCACATCCAAATCCCCCTCTCTATTCTACTCTCGACTGATTTCATCCATGCTTGTTGCCAAAGGAGTAGTTGTACCCAATGAAGAAGTTCTTGTGGATTGAGAGTACTATCTCTCTAAACCCATCATCAGGAGAATGAAGATTAATTGGAACCCTTGGAAAAGGGATTGGGTGGAAGACAACGATAAGATTTATGAGAAGTTTAATCCTGTGGATTATCCTTCAAGGATGAAGGACATTTCTGATCCTGTTTTGGAACTAGATGAAGTTGCTGGGTATTCATAAGAAGTAGAAGAAGAAGCAGAAGTACCTCATAGGGAAGAAGTTTTTGTCGAGGAAGAAAGGCCTATTATTACTCATGTTGTTCTTAAAGAAGTACTTCTTGTCCCTAGAGTTGATATCAATCTATAAATACAACCCGAGGCTGGAAAAGAATCAGGTGTGATAGAATCTGACCAGCAAGTCATAGAAGAACCTATTCTAGAACTCCCCATTATAGAAGAGGTTGTAGTAGAAGAACTCCCTTCTATGAAAAAAAACAAATCTAGAAGAACCTATTATGGAAGAATAAACTCTGAAAGAACTCCCAGAGGAACAACATGTTCCTGAGATAATACCCTCTGCTGAAGATAGGATGGAGATAGCCTTTCAGTTGGCTAGACAAGAGATGAATGAGGAATTAAGAGATGAATCTCTGAATTTAGAACCAGTTCCTGAGCCTCTAGATATTGAAAAGGAAGCATCTGTTGAGGGGGAGGAAATCCAAAATCTTGATACTAATGAATCATACAATCCGTCTGAGTCTAGTCCTATGGAAACTCAGTATAAATTCCCTAGATTTTATGATGTGAGTGAATATCATCAAGTTACTTCCACTGGTCTTGATCTTTCCTCATTGTTTCAGTTGAAGTCAGTTTCTATCTTTGTCCTTGAGAAGGAACCAGAACCAGAACCTACCCCTATACCAATTCCTTCACCTGAACCTGCACCTAAACCCCTACCTGAACAACTATCCTTTTTTAGTAAGGATGATTTGAAGGATTTTGGAGAAACTATCTTTTCTGGAGTTGAGAAGCTTTTGAATTCCCAACCTCGTGCTGTGACACATCTAAGTGAGAGAGATGCCCCACTGATTTTGGAGAAAATTATCTGGAAGATCCAACCCAAAATGCTCCATGAAATTCAAGAAGTTCCAATTGAAAATAAGTTGCTGAGTAATGAAGTCTCAACCCTGAAAAGCAGGGTTGAAGATATGCAGAAAGAGCTGCATTCCAGATCAGAACCTATTGTTTCCTCTCTAGAACCTTCTACATCTCAGATTTCTCGAGATGTTGTGTCTTAGATTAACCCTTACCTATTATCCTTTGATGAAAAGATTGCAGAAAGGCACAAATAGTTGTTGAAAGAAATGAGAGAGCTTGTGGTGAACCTAAATAAACTCACTGATGAATACACTAGCTATCTTCAAAAAGTACTGAATCATCTCAAGTCTCTAACCACAGCAGTCTAAGCTTATCATACCTCTGGTGAATCCTCTACACCTGCCTTGAACATTTCTTTTCTCAGATCGATAGTCCAAGAAGATCTTTAGAATGCTTTAAGTGGCTTCAATGTGACTTCTTTATCTGAAGTTGTCAAGAATTGTGATAGAGTTATTGACCTTGTGAAAATCCATTCCAAGATTTCCAATGATGCCTAGCAGGAGATTTCTAAGAAAGTAGATTTCTATTTCAACCGGATTTTCTCCAATAATGGTATGACCAATCACTTCAAATAACTTGTAGAGAACTTGAGAATTCCTCTTGTCACCCAAGCCTTCAAAAACAAAGTCCAGAAGCTAACCGAGTTTACCATATTTTTGGACAAGTTCATGGAAAACAAAGATGATTTTGAAAAGGCCATATAGTATGGAGGAGAGATTATTGCAAACTTCATTAAACTTTTGAGATCGTATCTTCATGTTCAAAGTACAGCAATTGTTGCTCCAGCGGCTGCTTCTCTCAAACCTGGATTACCTACTTTCACTTCTGCCTTAGCTTCAACAACCACGTCTGTTAGCCAGGCTCTTAGTCAGATCAGGTCTGTCATCCTTGATCAACAATTATCGAGATCTTCTACTACTCTGACTTTGGCTCTCTCAGTCTTCGAAGGTCTCCCTTTACCTTCAATATCTACCACCTCTCTGCCTTCTTCCACATCAGGCACTACACATATGGCTTCCTCTTCTGGTGCTGATAAAGGAAAAGAGAAGGAAAATCCTTGAATAAGACCAGTGATTACTACTATTTGATGGGGATTTCATTGATTTTTATATTTCTACTACACTCTGATTACTTTTAATGGAATGTGGACTGATTACCCTCTCTTTTTTTTACTTTTTGATAATCCTAAAAGGGGGAGAAATGATATTCTAGGTTATATTCTATATAGTTGCATCCAATTTACACTCTTACATTATATGATTTTTGATCATGAAAAGGGGGGATATTGTTTGACTCCTCATGTATTACTCATGTTTTAATGATCAAAAATCTCTTTAATTATCACATATCTTATTAATGATCACAAATCTCATTCAACCTAGTTCAATCCTATAAATTATATTCAATCATGTGTATTTATGTTTCAAATTCACTCATGATTTATAATGGATAAGATCAATCCATTTCATGCATATTACTGTTTAAGTCTGAATATAGTTATTTGCCTAAGTACAAGACACCGTGAGCAAAGACACCGTGACTGAGATACCGTGACCAAGACACTATGACCGAGACACCGTGACCGAGACACCGTGATTGAGACACTATGACCAAGAAACCATAAGCCAAGACACTATAAAGATCAGACACCGTGATACTCAGACAGTGACACTCAGACACCATGAAGGAGACACCATTTTCTCAACTTACTGTGACACCATTTCTTAATCTATTTTTTCATCTTTCAATTTAATGTTTAACGGTCATATTTGATGCCTTTAATGCACTGACATAATTAATGTTTATTTGTAGACATATTACGAGGTACGAGGTACGAAACATATGGAACCTTTTGGCTAAATCTCATACATTTTGAAGATAAATATTGGAGAGTGCCCAATGACAACAGTGCGCGATACTGAACAAGAAACAAGCGTGTGAGCACAACCACGAAGAACACTTTGCAAGATTTTCAAAGAAATAATTTATCACATGTGTACAATCTGACTTTGCTAAAGAACATATGAAGTACACTGGAATATAGAGAAAATCTTCACATTGTCAAAGCTTGTGGAGAACACAAGCTGAATCGCGACACACTGTTTTTCAAGACAAAAACCAGAGAAGGACTCAGAAGCATTTCTGTTAAATCAAAGGAGTCCAGATCTGCACCTCAAATCACTAGAGCCTTTCTAAACTCACATCTAATTTCTATTAGTGATTATTTTACTTATCATTCGAGAAGTGTGTGTACTCTGTATACTCTACACACACACACGGACTCTTCTTCTAAACTGAAGGATTTCCAAATCCTTACACCAAACTCTCTATTTCTGTTTACCCATGACAACTATGGAAGAGGTCCCTTTGTGTCCTAGTTATTATTTTTATCTACCCATGAAAATTGTGGAAGAGATCCATGTGTGACCTGGATAGTCTGTGTACTGTTGTTAACCCCAATCTAGGGTGTGGATCAATGTTTATTTATATAAACTGCTTGGTGGTAGGTGATCACCAAGTGAAGTGGATTAGGTCTCATCTTGAGACCGAACCACTTGTTTTATATCCACTGTGCTATTTAATTTAGTATTCTCTATTTTACTTCTTTATTGCATAATCCAGAAAACTATAATTTCACTTTGATAGTTAGTCTTGGAAAGAAGTTATAACTTATTTGTCTTACTAGGATAACTTCAAAAGTAATATTAATAATGCATATTAAGATTACTGAGAATTAATCAACCTTCTAAGAAGTTTTTTAAATAGTCAAAATCTTTTAACAGTATAACCTTGATTAACTGGGTTGTATTTGTTTTTGGGAAAACCTTTTCTTTTAAAATAATAATTTTTGTAACAGAAATTTTTATAGTCACTCAATTCACCCCTCCCCTCTTGAGTGAACTACTCTGACCAACAAGGTATAATTTTCTTCATCCCTCATTATCCTTGTCTCTATAGGAGTGGTCCAATACCCAATGATGTTGGATTGATCAATTTATTCTCTTCTATTTCTCTTTTGAGGTTTTAATGAAGATTCATTATCAATGGTTTCCTCTTATTATTCTTTATCTGAATCATCATCATTGTTTTGACCCTGAAAGGTTTTAAAATCTTTCCAGTATTTCTTCATTTGAATCATTCCCTTGTCCATTTTCTTCTTCATCTTTAATAATATCAATATAAGAGATCATCAAGGTAATTATGGTTTTATCCTCAATGATCTTAACATTATTTATTTCCAAAATATTTCTATGAAGATTATTATAACATTTGTAGGATTTACTCTTCATTGAATATACAAGTGATATTCCTTCATTTGCAAAATCACCATACTTTTCTTGATTTCCTTCTTCATTTCATATGAAACATTAACTTAAAAATACACGAAAGTAATTTAGAGGGGGATTCATTCCATACCATATCTCATATGGTGTCTCGTTTTCTCCCTAAAAAATACCTATTTGATTTTGAGTGTACACCACTACTTGAACAAACTCTTTCCAGTAGTGATGAGAAACACAGCTCTCAACCAGCATAGTTCTATCCATATTGTTCACCTATCGACTTCTATATTCTAAAACCCCGTTTTTTTATCGGTTCTCACTAAAAAAACTCATTATTTATCCCATATTTTTTTAGGTAATTTCAAAATTCAATGGATGTGTACTCTTCTACATTCTTAGATCATAGAATCTTGATTGTATGGCCAGTTTCATTCTTAGCTCATTGACGATAAATCTTCATACAATCAAGAACTTGTTGTATATTATGAATAAACATCACACAATATATTCTATTATAATTATAAATAAAAATTATGAATTACCTATCTCGGTATGTTATATACATATTCATTGGACCACATATGTCTGTGTGTAAAAGATCAAGTAGATTTGATGCCCTTTTGTTCTTCGAACGATTTGAACTCTCGACCATCCTTCCTCACATGCATGCATCACATGTATTTTCTCAAACATGCTTCAGATTGGGAATGTTGAAAAATATCTTAATATTAGATATTTGTTCCATTATCTTTTGATTAATGTGAACCAACCTCTAGTTCCACAAGTTTTTTTCTTCTTCAATAGTAAAGTAACAAGTTTTCTTTTTATTGTCAACCTGGTATAAATTGTCACTTTTATACATCCTTTCATGAGGAAATTTCCTATATTTCCATTGATAGTGCACCCCTTATGATTAAATGTCACTATAAATCCTAATTAATAGAGTTTACTCACAATTAGAATATTTTTATGCAAACTGTCTATATAGATACCTTCAGTTTTCCTTAGCTTGTCATGTTCTAATTCTGTATTTCCACTGCCTTTGATCTTTAAAGCATCATCCTTATTGAATCTCACTATTCCATCAAGCATTTTTTAAAATTATTAAAAAAATATACATTTCCTATCATATGGGATAATCATCCACTGTCAAGAATCTAGGTGACACTATTTGTTATATGTTTGAGATCTATTTCTACAAGGTTGGCTTTCTCAATTTTCTTCTTTTTCTTCCTTGATATTCCTAATTGAGTGGAGGAAAAATATTTCATTTACAATATATTGTCAATATTAATGGTCTCATCATATTCATATTATTATTCCATAGTATAATATCTATTTTCAGGGTAGTTCTTCTTGGTTGATGGGTATTGAAATTACTTGAAATTTTGTAGTTATTGTTCCCACCTTTCCTCTGACTATAATGAATAGATTTATATCCATAGTTATAAAAATGAAAACAATATCCATAGAAACTATTTTATTATATACGATGAAGGATATGGTCTTATTCTTAATTTTTGAATTCTAGGTGCTTCCCCATTAAGATAGATCCTTGATTCCTCACAGTAATACATAGTATGGCCCATAAATCCAAAAAATTGACACTTCATAAGGGGAAAGATATTCTCACTACCATTACTCCACATATCCACTTTTTTTGTAATGTTATTTTATTGGAGATCTTTTATGGATACATGAGGTTTATTTTAAGATTAATTTTCTTCTTGGTTCGAAGATTTATTAATTGGGACATCATGCACCTTTGTGATATTTCCCACTTTCTGCTTCACTTTATTCTATATCATCCGTTTTTCAGCCTTCGATGTTTCTACATCACATAAAATTTTACATTTTCCCATACATGTGGAACTATAATCATTCAAGGCCTTCTCTATTTCTTCATAACCACATTTAGATCTTTCTATCATCTTTCCATTTGAGAATATTCCAAACTATAAATTATTCTTTGTTTACCTTGATTTTGATTCAATTTTTAGTTTATTGGTTAGAGTAACAACTTCTTATTCAATTATTTCAACAATTCTAGCCTTTCCCTCCAGTCTCTATGAAAGTTCATTGATAAATTCTTCCTACTATTAAATCCTGAGATTAAACTCTATAACTTTTTTTGAGCTTTTAGGATTTGTTAAATATTATTATGCCTCTCTTTCAAGTCAATCAATTTCTACTTCAAGATGATCAATATACTCTGATGACTCTTTCATCACCACTCTCATCTTTTTAGTTTTGTTTCTTTTAATTTCAATATCATTAAGATCACACTCAACTTATTCCTTGATATCAACACCAATCAGCTTATTATATTTATATTTTGTAGGTAAATCCTTTTCAACTATATCCATCATGGAAGATTTGAGTTAAGCTTTAAACCCCAGTTCAACATCCTCCAAAAATTCATTATCATCTTGTTCATCTTTATAGACAAATCTCTTTAATTGTAATTTCTCTCCTAATTTGAATTTTTACTTTTTAGGGAACCCTTTCTGAGGTTTCTACATGATTCCAACATCACTTTCTTCATTATCTAACTTCCTTGTGAATCGAGTGGCAATGTTCCCAACTCTACCGCATCAAAAACAAGCCCAAGTAATATTTGCTTCAAATATCCCTTTTCCTATCTTGAATTTCTTGGAAGAAAGAGAAATAATTTCATCTTCCTCATCATCTTCATTAACACTAAATATGGAAATATCAAGTTTTTCCTTGGATTAAAATGCCATTTCCTTACTTACATAAGTTCTTACATCTTCTGGTTTGACTCTCATTTCATAAGCCACCATAATTCTTTGAAGATCATCAAGATAAAGTTTAGATAGATATATTTCCTCAAGGGCTCAAAATTTTGGATTATAAAAAGTTGGTATCCATGTTATTATTTTCCTCACAATTTCAAAATCCTTAATTTCTTCCATAAGTCCTCAAATAGATCCAAAAACATCAGTTATATGATTAAAGAATCTATCATCATTTTCATCTGAATAAATTTCATATCATCAAACTTATTTTAAAAGACATGAAGTTTTCCTCTTTTACTTTGTTATAACCTTCATATATATATATTCTAATTTCTCCCATATGGAAATGGTTGTAGGGAAACTCATCACCTTAAAAAAGATTTTATTTAAAAAAAATTAGTAAGAGCATTTTTAGATTTGGCATCTGCATTAATCAGTTTTCCTGTTTGTTTTAGTCATAGAAATTCTTGTCGCATTTGTGATCTGAATCCTATGAGATATGGAAAAAAAGATCTTCCATACCAAGAGATATTAGATGATATATTATCCTATTCTTCCAAATCAAGAAGTTTCATTCCTCAAATATGGGAACTCCCCTAACATTAATTATATTCTCCATAAACACAAGAGGACAAATTTAACACTTATAACACATTCTCTCTAATACCACTTGTAGGACCCAAGAGCACCCTCAGAGGGGAGGGATGAATCAGGGTACCAACTTGTCATTCTAAAGTGACAGATAATATTCCCACATTGGTAGGAACTTGTAAAGTTTTTCTGATAAAATCATGAAGTTATTAACATTCACATACAGAGAGAAAACACAACAGTTTTAATTAGTTTACCACTAAGGGATAGTCCATGGAGCATACACTGATAGTTTTTTAGTCATACCTAAATCCACTAAAAACACTAGTTATTTTAGAGTATAGAAGATCAGACATAGTCACTCTATTCCATGCACACTTCCATTATAATAATTATAGGGATAGTACACTACCTACCTCGGAACACTTCCATTGACTCCCCTGATAACACTACCTTGGGTGAAGTGTTACTCATTTTGAAGGCTTGAAGTTCAACTCAGTAGATTGGGAATTTAAGTATTTTTCTCCTGATAAGAACAAGACTCTTCTTGCACTATATTCCTAAGTTTATCCACTTGAAAGAACCATTCACTTAAACCATATGTTTAAAACTACTATTCACAAATCTCCCAAGCTTCGTGAAACCTTATTTTGGTTTAAAAGATATAAAAAAATTCACACACCCAAAAAAATTATCAAATATCCCAACCTTCATTAAGAAACAAACCATCACAAATAAACCAACCTTCCTGAATCTCCCAGCCTTCATGGAACACTAAATATTTTTGAAACTCTCAGTCTTTGAAAAACTCCATTTTATGAAAATCCATAGCATCAGTCAAGACTCAACAATTATTTTCATAGTGATCAAGATCACATAGAATATCCTTATTATTGAATATTTTAGCCTTATAAAATTTAGATTGATTCAACCTTTTCTTCAATTATCTTCATGTCAAAATAAGTAGTTGTGGCTGAATATTTATAGACTCAACCCTTCACAAAGATTCTAAGCTCTTAGCTTCCTTTTCGTGAACCTCTTTAATAATTCTCATGAATATCCATTATTTTTTAATATCCTATGAAATTTTACCCATTCATGATGATTCTCATAATCATGAAGATACCTTCATATCCTTCACATTCATGAGCCTTCTTGTTGTCACTGGAACACCATATTTTGAAAGTGCGTTCATGATTCTCCACACCTTCGTGAACCTGAATTCCTTGAAGAAGCTCAATAACTTATAAAAACCCCAATATTCATGAAATACTTTCCATAACCATATTTTTTAAAATTAATTCCTATAAAACTAAATTTCTTGGAGCTTTCTCCTTCCTCCTGTTTTTGAGCTCCAAAAATTTGTCAAACACTGTTAAAAGATGCCACCTTCAACACCAAAACCATATGCACCGTAAGATCACTTTACTTAAAAACTCCCTAATCTACCCTAGTGTGGATTGAAAACAAATGGAAAAAACACTCTATTTCTAGATATAAAAATCCTTGGTTCTAACATTTAATTCATTCCATGAAACCATCCAGACATTCCTAGTAAATGTATATTCTGATGGGAATTCAATGGGAAACTTCAAATTAATGACTCGAATTTCCATTTAACATGGGGATTGACACAAGAATAAATTAATGATAAATTTATGGATAATTAAATCCAATATAATAATCCCTAATCACTATAAATTGATTTTTTATCTTTCTAATCCATGGGATATTCGTCGGGACATACTGTTGTTGTGATCAAAGACCAGCATTGTGGTGATGAGTATAATAGAAATTATATTTTCCCACCCCATCATGATTAGAATGAGGGGGTAGAATTTGTGCAAAATTATTTCAAAAAAAATTATTAACTATATTAAGGTAATTTATTTTTAATTCAATTCATTTGGTTATTTTTCTACATCCTTAAAAATTCACAAATTCTATTCCATTCATTAAACCATGCATGAAAATTGTGTGATTGGTGAGGGAGTGATGAAATTTATGAATTTATTAGAGGATGATCCTCACCAAGACCATTGATTGGTATGTTAACAATGTTTAAATATGGTACCAATTTACCAAACCATCAAAATAACTAAAGTAACATGACCATTGTGAAAAGGGTAAATCGGTGATTTAAGGGTTTTTTTTCATGACCATTGGACCGTTATAAGGTTGGTTTTGAAAACCTATTTTTTATTATTCATCATATTGTATATGAACTCATTAATAACCTATATTTTCAATTACCAACACGTTTTCTAATTTCTTGAATAATAAAAACAACCATCATTATCTTTTCAATTAAAGTAGTTTATATTTCCTTTGATAAATAGCTTAGGTATTTGTTATTAAATTATTATTTTATATAACAATATATCTCTAGGTTCAAACTTAGAATTTAATTTCCAAAACTACCTTTTAGTTTAGTTATTTTTCTTATTCATGTTTTTTAATTTTAAATTTGATAACCCTATGGGAAATAACGACGCTCATGGGGTGATCAGTATCATTGGATAAACAATATAACATAAAGTGGATAAGGTATATATGGTAGACTTGATTGATGAGAATGAGGTTGATAAACTATAAGAATCCCCTCCGAAGTAATTTTGTACCAAAAAACCAATATGTGAACCTCATCTTACTTTCTCTATTGATCACATCCCTCTATCTAAATGAAAGGGAAAAATATTTGAGATTCATGCATATTTTACTTCTGAGCTACTATAGACTGAGGAAATAGTTTCCTCAATGATTACTAAATTTTTCACATGGATCCCTGGATGATTATGGATATGGTGGTTTTACCTTTAAGAATACAGGATGAAAAAATAAAGGATCTCCCCTCCTTTTATACATTTATCATGACTATCCACAAAGAGTTTTTTTGGAGATTCATATCATTACACCTAGCCAATATATGAGGATTACTAGGCCATTAAGTTTTTCTCATTAGATTTAAAATATATTCATTGGAAATATAACCAAATTTCTAATTGGTACTATGATTTGGGTGTAATTATTGATTTTACCCTTTAGAAAAAATTTCTCAACTATTTTTCTGGATCACTTGGAGATAAAATAGTGGTCCCCCTAAAATATAAAAACATCCATTTGAGGAATTCCTCTTTTAGATAATCAAATATTCATTTTATCTTATCATTATATTATATTTTTAATCAATAAAACTTCATGAGGTAGATAAAGGAAGACAAAAAACTCCTTCAATGTTCCTATAATTTCTCGAAACTCAAGATAAAATATGGGAAATAACCTCCATATAATGATTATACCAAAGAAATTTACTCATAAAGTAATACTTAACCCAATTACACTATGAAAAAATAAAGTAAGTGGAAATATTTTCAAAGAAAATAAGGGTTGGGAACAAAGAAAATAACTATATACTATACATGTTCCCAAAATGGCCATTTCTCCAAAGGGTGTACTATCCAAAGGATAGAATCAATCACATCTAGAAACTCTTGAAAATGGAGACACTTAAATATGATGATGTATGGAGTCAATTCTACCTAGAATATTGTCTAACTACTAAAATATTTTTATCCATGGATAAAATACTTCTTACTGAGGATGATCTGAAAGAAATAATTATGATCACCATGCTAACCTTGAAAGAGGATCTATCAAAAAACATTATAAATATACTAGTGGAGATTCACTTAGATATCTTTGAGAAAAAATTATCAAGCCTTATATTAAAAAACTAACTTGAACCAAAAATTGATTATCGGAAGGTATTTCCTTACAGAAGAACCCATCATGAGTTTTCCTATTCACCCCTCTTATCATCATCTATAGGTATTCCTAGATATTTAGGATTCCTACCAATGAATTTTAGAATAATACTTTGATTTATTTTCTACCCTATCCATATGCCACTTCATTGGGATAACTTTTTACCTAGATCTCATTTGATAAGAATTATATATAGGATTCCACCATGAAAACAAATCAAATATTTTCTAGTTTTATTTCATGTAAGGAGATGAAAAATTATGGTATGAAGTCTTACAAAGTGAAAGGATAATGAAACAGTATATCCTAGTTATCTAAGAAGAATTAGTCATCTTTAGGATTGATGCCCGTGTTATCACCATTAGAGATAACCTTTTGGTTACTAATAATTAGATTCAAGACATTTTGAAATATGTAAAGACCTAGATATAGCCTTCATCCATCATGTCCTATAACTATGCACAATTTATAAGACTGATCCAATATCAATTAAAAATATATATTTTTCTTAGATCATTACATTAGGCATATCAGGGGATACAATGATCATTTTCTAGCATCCTACTCTGAACAACTCCAAAAAGAAATAAAAAATTTCCTTAACCAATACCAACTAATCATCTAGATCACCCTACTCAAAATCCCAGTCCATCTAGATATCCTTATATCTAGACCTATTAAGAACATGTTTTATACTATTGTATTTATGGTCATCTAGCTAAAACTTTTTGGTCAGAGGGGATGAGGTCATATGGGAAATATATGTGCATCACCTTTTTTGGTTAGGAGGAGGAACACATTTATGTGTTTCTACTTTTTGATAAAGTGGATATCACGTACAGATAGGATTAACCTTTTTTATTAGGGGGATTTATATAGATCTATTTACATATTCTATGGAACATCTGGTGTGACATGTGTTCCCCGTCATGATATAGTTAAGATTATATAGTATGAAGAATAAAAAGGTTCTTCTTAGAGAAGCTACCCATGGGACACATGGCAGAAGAGCTGGAAGCCACATAGTATCCATCCAACATTACATGTATAAGATTATTATAAAATATTAAGGTATACTATGTGGAAAAAATACAACAAATCATCATGTTCATGTCAATAAAACATTTATAGTAGCCAAAAGAAAAGAATGTGCTACACAGATACCATTTGATAAAGCATCGTGAAGTATGTCTAGGTGGAGTGATGTGGTGGTCATCTATCATAGAAATAAATGGATCATCATGTAAGTATCCCAGTATTACCATTAATGGTGTCTATTTTATGTAAAATTTATTGTCATTATCATCCTTATAAAAGTGTGTGTTTCTGCCAAGGACTTGTGTGCGGTGGTGTTTAGAGAAGGCCTTGATAAAGTAGAATTTGATAAATATGTTCTATCAAAATAAAAGCCTGCTAATGTATGATTAATTCCTAAGAAACATTATGGGTCTGAATTTGTGGTGGTGTTTCATGAAATTTTGACATAAAGTATATTTTAATCATCCTTCTTTATTAAAGAAGTGACCACTATTGATTCCTATGCATTTAAGTAAAGTGGATAAGGTTGATATTGAGGGATAAGTAAGGGAAGAATTTCACTCTACCATTTTCCCTTAATATTTTAACCTTATCACCATAGATATAAGATTCATCCATTTGTGGCTATAAATAATGTACTTCGAGAAGAAGATGAACTCAATCATTGATAGAGGAATACTTAGACCCTTCTCTCTTAATAAAATTCTCTATTTTTAATATCTCTTTGTGTTATTTATGTTCTTCATTCCACATATATTGTCCCATAACCCATATGTCCCTTATTCTATAGAACATTATTCTTCCATTCATGCACATAACCTCATTTTTGGTTGTATCTCTGGTATCAAAGGAATGGTAACAATGTAAACTTGGTGACTTCCAACTGAAGGTGTAACATATCCAATGGACCTATATTATATTTTGTCCATAGTTAATGGAGAGTATTATCCATGGTTTCCTCACCCTAAGGATCCTCTACATTAAAAATATTGAGGCTAAAACTCTATCTAGTTATAATTTTCTTTTGATTTTTCTGTGATTGGTGTTTAGGGTTTTTTGGGTTCTAATTTGGGGGGTTAATGCCCTTATTTCCATCCACATGGTGACTAGGATACCTATGGGTAATAAATATCTATCCCTTGATCCTTTAAGTCTAGTACCTATGAGTGGATAAATTTTTCTTTGTTGATGTTGTGGTAGGAATTGTTTTTAACATTACCTAAAGTTGCAAGGTGATCGTCCAAGTCAATGTTGGTTTTGTAGGTCATGTAAGCCCTAAAAAAGTTACATGGGAGCCTTTTCATACCCATTTCATTCTTATTCATCACTTTAGAGGTTTTTTATTTGTAAAATAATATTCTATCCCATTACATTATTTTTTATTTCCACTAAATAGATATCATGGGCTCTCAAATGGTGTGTGGTTTTTAGACGTTGGAAGAATATATCACCATGGAAAATAGATTCCTTAAACCTTATTCCTATTTTGATTCTTATCAAAAAATATATCTTCAATGATGAAATAAATTTTTAAGTTTGATTATCTATAGTATAAGAAAATCCATGTTATAGGTCAACCTATCTTAAAATCATATCATATATTTCATAGGGCCTTTGGTCTTCTGACTTTCTAAAAACTTAAGCAGACACTTTCTTCTGCTAAAACACCCAAAGAAAATATTATAAAAACAGATTTGAAGAAATTATTGGTTTCATTAACATAAGAAGAAAAAACTATTCCTCTACTTATATATGTTCCATATGTTTCAAAATGGATAGTGATGGGATTCACTCATCTTCATTATGGGTTATTTAGAATTTCCCTCACTCTTTACGGGCGTAAGGGCCTCCCTATTATAGAAAGACTCTCCCTTATTGACACTTAATATATATAGTTTAACAATTATTGAAAAGAAACTATTCTAACCACTCTTATTATAGGCATGATGTTTATCACACTCCATATAGATTATAACCTTTCTTTGGAAGATCCACATATTTTGTATAATTTGTAAGGCTATCTTCTGATCATTAGACCTCTTCTAAGTGAAGATACCTATATTGCTACTTTGCATCAAAAAATGGAATTTAGATTCTAGAACCACAGTATAAATCTCATTTTTTATAGAAATATGAAAGAAGAACTGTATATTTAATTAAAATATGAGCATATAAATACATGCACATGCATTCTAAATAAAATACCAAGGAATGAGTTGTGGAATATTCTTCTATATGAATGGGTTTCCTGCTATGAGAATTCAAGAGAGGAAAATCAGATGGTTCATTCAATACAACCTTATTTTTCGTGTAAAAGGGATGGAATCATTTAAATTAATTTTCAAAGATACACCCATGCCACTCTTGTATCCCTTTCCTAGATTAATATCATTGAAGTTCATTTAGAGCCAATATATTTGTCTAAACCTAATATCTTGATCACATATTTTCAAGAATATAGGAATCACATATATCACTTAAAAAATTGTAACCATACCTTCTTAAATATTTCCACTTGTACGGATTGTCTAAAATCTAAAGGTAATGATAATATGATAAAGAAATAAAAAAGCACATCTCAGAAGACACTTAAGAAAACATTTGAAACTATAGATCATCTTGTTGGTCTTCATGGAGAACCCTTGACAAGGACCATTGATTATTATTTTCTATATTCATAGGAAGATTTTATATCCCCTCCAGATAATAATATGATCTAGCTAAGTAGATTTTATGAATGAGAGTTTGAGAAGGAAAATTTCTCCCACCTATAGAAGATCAAGACTCAAACAACTCATCAATCATATATTATCATGGAATAGAATTATTTACTTCAAGAAATTATAAAAAAACCAATTGATTCTTCTTGTAGGTATAAATTCCTACTCAAATGATTAAATTATCCTTATAGAATAACTCAAATACAAGATTATAGCTATTCATTGTGAACTGGATTAGATTACCCATTAAACAAGTTTCCAAAATACTTATATTACTAAAAGATAAGATGAACTTAGGAACATTAAGGATCAACTTCATATTATCCAAAACTAGTCTCAATTAATTCTAAACTACAAACCCTCTCCTCATGAAAAATTATTTTCTAGTTATTACCAACCTTTACCTACCATCTAATCTACAGAACCAAATACTTTTGATAGAGTTTCTTTCCTTCCCTAAGAAGATTATTACACTCAACCAACTCATAGTCTTGATGAAGGAAATTCACCAACATGTACCAAGCCATAATATTATCCCACTCAAGATTTCCCTAAAACCCCATCTTCTCCACTATCTCATAAAAATTTTGTAATTCAATCACATCACATGATAACAAATCCAATATATGAATTTCTCATACAATAATCACAACTAGTTTCAAGAAAGAAGAAAACTCTGAATATATATGCATATTTATGGTTTTAGGTTACTGATTCATATGATGAAAACATGTTCATTTTTGTTATTATGAATTAATGTGACATTGATTTCAACATGGTCGGTCTTAATGAAGATCGTGATAAGGGATATTTGGAAACCAATTCCCAACCTATCTTCCAAAAAGAAAATGAAGACATTATTTTCTTCACTCTTTAAGAAGGATCATTAAAGGTAGAAATGATGGCCATAACTAAATAATAATTCATTGAAAAGGATAGGTATAATGATTCACAACTAATAAGTCCTTATTTATCTCAAACTAGCTTGATATATTTAGTTCTTGAGCCTGTAAATCTCAAATAATGAATTATAGGACTTCCTTTGAAATTCTATATGAAATTATGGAAATTCATAAATAATATCATATCCAAGAAGATTTTGGATCACAATATATAGACTACATCAAAAGGTTTGATTTCATGAGAGGACCCTCTAGGGAATACCTGTACACCCTTCATTTTCTCACCTAATGATTCTCAGAATCATAAGTTTCTTTTATTAGTTCCATATAGAGTAAGTTATCAAGTAATTTATAAAAATGGTCATTAGAAATTATAATGGTATATTTTTTGAAAAATTATAAATTTGTCTAGAATTATTTCCCATCCATTATAATGAGAATACCACCAACCTTCGTATATTTCTCTCACCCTTTCAGAATCAGAATTTCTAGACTAGGAACCTATAGTTTGAATCATATATCCCTCCATTAACCTATAAGGAGACCTTTATCTTCATTATGATCTAAAAAAATAGTAATCCATTAGAAAATTAAATTATAAAATACAAAAATTATAAGGATTTGGTACAACCTATCAAAGACATCAACAAAATACATTGGGTACAAAAACTTTTATATATCTTCTTGTAAAAAAGTGTTGATATCAATACCATTCTCTCATGGATATTCATTCAAGAGTAGCTCCACAAGAATTACATTGATATTAAAGAGTTGCTTCCACTTTTCTATACTAAATTGGTATAATAAAATCTTGATGACTTAATTCTCTAGTAACAATAATGTCCATGACATCTAGACCATCTGATTTGATACCTCCATTCACTCAGCTCATTAAATACTCCATATAACATATGTCCTGGTAATGACTATGGACCAGATAATGATTCAGATGATAAATTCAATTAAGGTTTATAAATGTACCCCTTTTTTGGTTAGGGGTTAGTTCATATGTGAAACATATCTTCATCACCTTTTTTTAGTAGGAGAACCAAAATAGTGTGTTTTTTCCTTTTTGATCAAGGGGAGAGAATATACAAATGTTCTTTACATTTTTTTAGGGGGAGAGTTATACAGACCCATGTACATATTTTGTGTACTCTCTTCCTTGAAAATGTTTCCTCTTCATGACATGTTATTATTATAAAGTGTGAATAATAAAGATAGTGATTCTAAAAAAATATATGTGTGGGACACATGATAAAATAATTTGACATATACCTCATTAAGTAAAATATATCCATATCTACCAAGTCATTAGTAAAAGTTATAAAATAAGAAAAACCACCCATTTCCTATTATATAAATGGACCACATACATTTGTATGAACCAATTATAATGGTTCTTCAGCTTCTTATCCTTTACCACTAAAATTTTATTTGGTCATTTTACCTTATAAACAAGTGTGGCATACAACCAAGGGTTTTAACTCAATGAAGAATAAATAAACTACTTGATGTAGTTTTCTTAAACTCTTCTCATTTACATGACCTATCCAGAAGTTCCATATGTGAGTAGGATATGATTCAATCTTGCAAGATATTTTATTGATTGTAAATACTATTTTTTCTAATTCAAGGATATAAAACCCATTATTAAGATGTTCTACACCATAACATATTACATCCTAATACATATGAAAATATTTATTTCTTAACTAGAAATAAAACCCCATTGTGTCTAAACATGACATTGATATTATGTTTCTAGTAATAGATGGTATATAATAGATAGATTGCATTTGATGAAAAATATACCTAAAGAATAAGCATCAACTTTCATCTTCTTCCCAGCTATTCAATTATTATTCTAGTGGCCTTTATTTTCACATGAAAAGTATGCTTCCTCCTACTCATTACTCTCCCTCTATATTTTTGGATTCTTGGAATGGTGGTGCATCAGTGCCTTTGACTTAGACTTATCCCATGACACTTTATCCTTGTCCTTCCTCCTCTTGGTCACTATAAGAAATAAAGATTTATAATTCTTCATATGCTTATCTTTTTGGTGAACTGAATCCAAGAAATTAGGGATTGTATTATTCATGTATTTCATATAATAATTAACAATTAAATCAAAGAATATATGTGTTAGAGATACAATATTGAGATTAGTTTCTAGTTCTTAGTTTAGTTTGAACCCAAGGGTCTCCAGTCTCTCAATGTACTCATTCATCTTGAGTACATGAAGTCCTAAATAATTCACTTATGATTTCCTGAATCTATATATATCACTTGATCTCTCTTATATTTATTATTGAGATCTCTCCCAGTATAACTCTTGGAGATAAGATGGAATTTGGAAACTATCTTTGTACTTATGCATTTTCTGTAGCTCACTGGACATGGATGACAACATAAAACACTGAATAACTAATTCATCTTTGATATGATTCTATTATTTATATGTATACTCTTTGATTTCTACCTAAGAGGGTAAACATTATGTGGGAATTCTAGTATATAAATCATCCTCTCTTAGATTAGTTTTATATGTAAGTTCTTATACCACTACTATAAGTTATGGCATGTCAGGATATTCTCTTTATCCAATATTGTTCGTAGAAGAATTGAGTTTGTGGTGGTTTCCATTTTATCTAAAAAATTAATATTAGTAGATTATTACTTTATATTTATTACCAATATACATTTTTAAATTGTTAATTTTAAATTTCTCCTAATATTTTATCAAATCCTAGCAACCTTCAACTACTTGATTCAGAACACTCAGTCACTTCATTACTCAAGTGAAAAGGATCTGTAAACATATCTTCATATCCCAAGTTATGGTATTTACACTACTATGATAGTCTAAGGTATTATTTTGACTAGATAACTGTATTAAATCATGACCTCTTGATATGTTGAGTGGAGTCACATATCTTAAAAATAATTTCTTTACATTACTCAATGTTTTTCCTATAAAGTTAAAACAATCTAGTTTGGATACTCCTTTACTAAAAAAATTAGTTAATTCTAGCTAACTGTATCCTAAGAACAACGTGGTAGTAAGAGTATCCCTCAAATACGTCTGAAAAAAACCTCTAACTATCGATTGTGTCCAAATTCAAGTGATGGAAAACATTTACTCACATAATATTTACTTTGAGGGATTTGGTAATTTCGTCTTGATGAATGAAATCATTTTATATTAAACATTATTGTTTTATGTGATCACACTAACAACTTAACCATGTTTTAAATAGAAAACATCCACCACACATATTCATTTTATATATTAATTCTTTCTTATTATTATATTATGTGATCAAACATAACAAATACACATTCAAAAAATAATAAACCATACATAGAATATAATAAATAAACAATGACATAATTATGAGCCATTGTCAATTGGTTAATCCATTGAGTGAATAATTGATTAACCAATACCTTAGGGGAAATCCTTAAGTCAGTACTAGACTTGAATTGTAGCGTCTGCAACTCCCATGCACTTCACATGTCTGGTTTATTCCAACTATCGACTCGAAAAACTTTACCGTGAACTCCTCCAATATTTACATTATATACTCACACAATGGTGATATAATCTTAATGTGTGAAATTGAAACTTATAACTTAAATTTTTACATTGAGGGCCCTATAAAAATTAAAGACTGAGGGATGATTCACAACTTGTAAAAATAAAATAATTATTAAATTTAAAAAGATAAATGAAATAATTATATTAAATTAAATTAAAAAAAATATGCATAGGTCATTCTCGGATAAGGATCAATCAACATAAAATTATATTTTATAAGAAAAATTAAATTGTCAAAAATTAAACTCAAGGGTATTTTTTATTATATAAATTTCATTAAAATACTTTTATTTAATTATCGATACATCCCATATCACTTGAAATAATTTTATTAAATTCTAGACTGTTAAATATAAATTATAAAAAATTAATCGCAATTTTTTGGGTCCATTTGGACCAAAATAAAATCCTTTAATATTAATTTAGGGCTTATGATAGGGTTGATGGATCGAGCTGTTCAAACCCAGACTATACCAGTTCAACCCAAGTCTAATTTGGGGCGTTCATTTAAGGGTGTATACATACATAATATATATATATAATATTATAATATATATATTACAATATATATATATATTCAAACACATCACCCTCCCCATAAATGGGAGGGACCATGGCTTCCACATCCATTTAATGGATGTGTACATCTTGGTTGACTTTTTTTTAGTCCTTTTATTAATCTTATCCTTATCTAATGATGAGGAAACATATAATTTTTTTATTAATATTTCATGACTACATAGAAATACTTATTGCCAATAGACTACCCCAAATAGGTTCTAGTATATTTGGATAACACACAATATGCTTTCATCATTCCCAAGCTAAAAATACATCACACCGGTATCCATTAAAGTGTAGGAAAAATTGAATCTTAAATTTCCATCATAATTTTATGAAAAACCCATTGATCATCGATCGACCATATCATGGTGATAAAAACTTGTATTGAAGTGCCATCAGTTTCATTAGGAATATATTGAAATCATACTTCTGAATCATACCATATTTTGTTGAAATTTTAAATTTTCAAACTTAAATAATTGCATGTTTTCTTACATACCAATTGAAGTAACTTGGGGAGCACGGAAAGCATGAAACACATAGAATTTAAAAAAAATTGGGTTTGAATTTATGTAAAAAAATGAATCAAAAAAACCCCTTCTTATTGAATAGTATTTTCCATGTAACATATTTTGATATTGTATGGATTATTTTTCAGACCAGGTGGTGAGACAACATGTGATTCTAGGGATAGGTGTTCCTGGAATAAATGTTTGAAATGTATTCAATAGAAAAAACATGAAATTTTCCTGAAAAAATAGGAATAAATATTAAAAAAGGTCCCAAATTATAAATATGATGAAACCATTAAGTTCAAAATTTGGTTTTTACCCTAGGCAATATATCATCTTTGTCGGCATGGGGTATTTGTAAAAATGTCGTTGCGGGCACATAATTAATAAAATAAATTAAACAAAATTGATTTAATTTTTTTATTTCATGCAACGTTTGACTCTCCTATAAATATATGGTTATGAGGACTTACTCAAGTTTGGAAACTCAAACCCTAGAGATATAGATGACCATTGGGGAGCATTCTTGGAAAACGATGATGGATCAGGACTAGATCATGGATCATTGCACCAACGAGGTTCATGGATCTCATCAACAACGTTATCATAGACCCTTTCTTCATCAATGATCAATCCAAAATCCAAATAGGAATTTTGATTTCAAGTTTTATATATCATTTATTAATCTTGAAAAAACATGGATCAATTCCACAAATATAATTGTTATGTGCATCGTCAGTAGATTTAAATTTTTGGAATTTTTTTCTATTTTTTATATATCCCTCTTCATTTTCAATTCTATGAAAATGGATCAAGGCTGAATGAACAAAGACCAAGATTTGATCCTTATTTTTTATGGTGTTTTGATTTCATCCCCATTTATTCACACATTCATCACGGGTATTTCCTTTATCCCATAGTTTTACAATTACCATGTATTTGATTATTGCACAACCATTCTTTGGCACAACTGATCAATATCATGAGTACAACTTGTGATGGAGGTTGTGATTAGAGGATTGGAAACAATTGTGGATGAATCAATGAGGAATGATATCAGATCTGTAGTATTCATTTTCTCTTGGAGACACACGATGCAGCTATGAATGGAACAAGTGGACATTTCCTGAGTAGATTCGAAGCTTGAATCTATGATCTCTGATGACAAGAGGCTTGTCCGACCCCATATATACATATTTCGGTGAGCATGGAGGCAATGGGGGTGTAGAGGGAAACAAGGAATAGGAACAAGGATTATCTAAAATACCGATTAACACAGCTTGTAATCCACCCTTAAATGTCATGTGGGACTCCCTAGCTATGGTGCTAGGGTTTCAGGTGGAGTTAAGTATCACACATCATGTGACATTATCACATTCCATGTAACCCCTCTATGACGTCTCAACATGTACTTTAGAAATTATATGGACATGTCTAAAATTACATGGTCAGTGGCATGTTGTGTACTCAGATACAAACATGGTAGGTGTACATGGGTTGATACATGGGAACGACCTGGCGTATAAAGATGTGACCAGATGAAACTTTACTCTTACTCCGTTTTAGTTGATGTTTACATTTTGTGTGAGGATTCTCCACATTGGAAGACCTAGGGATAACTGGACACGCCTTGTGCCTATATTATACATTGTATACCACATTTAAGGGTGTCTATAGCCCTTTGTTTTCTTTATTCTAGATCAGTTTTAGCTGAGTGTGTTCCCTTTGTTCATTCCCTCAAATGTATTGTATGACACTACGTCCACATCACTGGATTGTGATCCCCTCTAAAGGAAGAGTCTCAGATAAAGTTTGTGGTGTCCCTCTGTAATACTGGAGAGTGATACTCTATCATCATTATAACCTAAGTAGGGTTTTTTGGAATCAAATAAACCTCCTTGAGTCTGGATTTGATCCTAAATATAGAAGGTCATATCAGTTTTGTTTGAGGTATCATTGGAATATGATCCCCTACATAGTGTTTTGATTCAAATTAGGTCCATGGTGTCCCCCAGAAGTTTTGGGTGTGAACCCTTCTCTAAGTATCAGAGTATTTTG
Organism: Viscum album; assembly: GCA_963277665.1. NCBI lineage: Eukaryota > Viridiplantae > Streptophyta > Magnoliopsida > Santalales > Viscaceae > Viscum > Viscum album. The sequence continues at coordinate 1,659,958,252 of OY728163.1, forward strand.
AGACCATTTACCTTTCTTGGGTGGGAACTAATGATCTAGATATCTTTATTTAGTGTCTCTTGTGATAGCATGGCTCCTGGACTGGATTCTACTAGAACGAGTGTTTCTTTGAGTAGAATCCTATGGATGGAAGTTGGTTGTGATTGCTTGGTGGTTCAGTGTCCTCACTGAGTATATCTAGGTGATTTCTATTATAAATTTATTTTTATATCTTATATTGAGCTGACTATACTTGATTATTCATGTTTAGTGTTTTCAGGGTGTCCTACTGGGTATTGTTATACTCACCCCTATATGGGCTCCTCCCACACGTGTCATGTCCTATGCAAACAACGTCCCTTTTGATGGTGTCCTAGGAGGATAGAGAGTGGGTGGAGCATAGATTTGTCTTGATAGTCTAAGGTCTTTTCCTGTGTCATGAATTTTGATTATAGTCCTTTCACTTGGATTAGGTTGGACTCTTTATATTTTTTAGTTGGGCTTTTATTTGGCCCCTTTATCTCTTTTAGCACTTTATTATTGTAATCTAGCTATGGGATTATAAATTTATACCTAAATTTGTTTCAGTTGTTTAAATTTCATTATTATTTTGTCTTGGAGATTTTTGTGTGGTTATAGGTAAATTAGGCTAATGACACCCATTTTTGGGATATGCCTACTCAGCACTAGTCATCAGCACCTGCCCTATTGAAGGAGAGCTTTGGGTAGTCACGGGTCATACCCCGGTAGGGTTAGGTCATAAAAGAATGGTATAAAAGTATTGTGTTCTACCCTAGGAGCATATGCTTTTATATTGGTTTGGATCAACAATTTTTAGTGTTTTGAGTTTGTTTTTTTAGGTCATGGAATCTATTGTTGGTGCGGAAACCAACATATTCATACACCATAACTCTAATCACCAACCTTTCAACTCGGTACATGTAAACATTGATTGCAAGAAAAACATTGGTAAATGCATCATATAGGAATGGGTTTCATTTTCCATGTCCTTGAGTAATCTCCCCAGATATACGCTTCTGACCGTGGTACATAATTTTTTATTTTAGGATGCCTCCACGCAGACAGCATTTAGATGTCACAAGTATGGGATGAGGATATACCGAAGATGGAATTCAGATGTCACTAAGGCCACTATGAGTACTTGGTGATACTGTTTAGTGTGAATAAATCCCTAGTAGTGTTTATGGGACTAATTAACCATTTCATTCATACTTTCTTATACTGGTTCATGGTGGTCATCATCGACCACATTTTAGTGTATTTGGTATCCGAGGAGGAGCACATGAGACACTTGAGGATGGTCGAGGAAACACTATAAGATCACTATATTTATGGTAATCTCTAGAAGTGTTTTATATTTGAGAGCTCCACTTCATGGGATATTTCATATCAGAGGAAGGATTGGTAGTGGAACCGGTGAATTTTGAGGTGGTGCTTTCTTGGGAGCCACCCAAGAATGTTACTAGGTGTGAGGTTTCTTTGGGTTGGTAGGGTATTGTCGGAGGTTTGTAACTAATTTCTCCAGAGTGGAATCACCCTTGATAGATTTGAACTAAAAGGATAATCCATTCACATGGATAGAATGGTTCTAGCAGTGCTTTTAGGATCCGAGGAAAAGACTAATGAGTGCTCCTAACTTGATATTTTTATTAGAGGGTGTCGAGTACATAGTGTTCTATGGTGCATCAAGAACCAGACATGGTTGTGTTCTAATGAAGAGGTAAATGATGATTTCATATGGTTCACATTAGTTGAGACCACATGAGAGGAACTACATGACCTACAATCTTGAGTTAGCAGTGGAGTCCTCACACTAAAGATGTGGTGACACTACATAATGGGCGAGTGGTTTATCATTTACTATGACCACAAGAGTCTCAATTATATATTTCCTCAGAAGTATCAAAAATTGAGATAGAGTTCATGGCTAGATTTACTCCAAGACTATGAATTTGAGATTTTCTATACTCCTAGGAAGGGAAACATAATAGAAGATGCTCTTAATAGGATATATTGTTCTCATTTGTTAGTAGAGGCATTAGATCAGTTAGCCTCATTGTAGTTATCCTTGGTGGATAAGGATGGTTCTTCATATCCTTAATTGATGGTTGTTAACCCCACCACTTTTATAGAATGTCAAGGATTATCAACATAAATATACTAACTGTGAGACCTTACACACTTAGATATCCACTAGATGTTCTCCTAATAGATATTCTAATGTTTGGGATCACTCTATCATTTTAAAAGGATGTATGATTGTGCCTTTGATGTTATAGGAGGAGTTGATGTGGGAGTTTCATAAATTATCTTTTTTTGTACATCAAAGTGTGGGAAATTTGTACTATGTCCTCTAAAGTCATTTTTTGTGGCCAAGAATAAAGAATGAAGTTGCATAGTTTTTATCTTGATGCCACACTTGTCAGCAGGTGAAATCTGAGAACTGAGTTATAATATGTTTAGATCAACCACTTGAGGTGCCAGAGTGAAAGTGGGATGGGATATCTGTGGACTACATGATGGGGTTATGATTCAGGTCTATAGGACATGATTCCACTTAGGTGATCATAGATCAACTCACCATGTCATCCCACTTCCTATAGAGATTTATGGATGCCTCTACGTGTGGGAGATAGTCTGACTCCATTGGGTTCCCTCAATGATTGACTTTTATAGTGATGCTCTCTTCACATCTCATTTATGGAGAGGATTATCAGAGGCCTTTGATACTAAGTTTTTCTTAAGAACAATGTTTCACCCCTATATTGATATCCATACATAATAGACCATTTCGACCTTGAAGGAAATTTTTTGGGCTTACAAGTTGGACTTTGGTCATAGTTTAAAGTATCATCTACCCTTGGTGAAAATTTCATACAAAAAACTACCATTACACCATTGATATGGAACCATTCGAGTCTTTGTATTGGAAAACCCACAAGTTACCATTTTATTGGACTGATCTAGGATATTCGTCACTCATGGGCCTAGAGTTACTGCAAGTTACAACAGAGAAGGTGAAGACCATCCAGGAGTGGATGAGGACAGCACAAAGCCATCAAAAGTCTTATAAAAACGGACTATCAAGACCTTTGGAGTTCGAGGAGGCATACTATGTGTTTCTAAGGGTATCACCTTGACATGGATTTTGGAGACTTTTTTGAGGTGACAAGTTATCTTTTAGATTCATTATTTTTTTATAGATACTGCATCGAGTTGGCATGGTGGGATACCACTTAGCTCTACCACCACAGTTGGACTGGGTACAAGATATTTTCCATGTGTCACAGATGAGGAGTTGTGTGCATGAACCATCGTATGTTATATACTGAGGCAATCTGGACATTTAGTATGGAGATACCTTTACTGAGTACTCAATCGATATTGAGGATCAGTAGGAGAGGATCCTTTGTGGGACACTAATTCCCAAAGTGCATATCTGATGGTGTCACCAAAATCATTTGAAGATCACCTAGGAGTGGGAGACCCAAATACAATCCCAATACCCTCATCTTTTTGAGTAGGTATTTTTTTCTCCTTTTGGGATGAAAATCCTTAAGGTGGGGAGAATTTAATCACTAAAATTTTCTATGTATTTTTTTAGATATTATATGGATTATTTTTTAGATGGGTAGTTGATAAGGAATGTTATTATGAGGCCCGGTGTGCTCGAAATAAATTTATGAAATATATTAAATATACTAAATATAACATGCATGCAGTTTTCCTGAAAAAAGAGGAATAAATCCTGAATAGGGGGACTACATCAGAAATTTTACGGCACCATTAAGTTCAGAATGTGGGTTTTACCCTAGTAGTGGAATAATATTTGACATCATGGGATTTTTTTGAAAAATTCATAGCAGGTTTATAATAAATAAAATAAATTTAAAAAAATTGATTTAATTTATTTTATTCAACACAGTGACCAGATATCCCATAAATATATGTTTATGAGGATTTATTTAGGGTTGTATGCTCAAACCCTAGAGATCTAGATGGCCACTAGAGAGTGTTCTTGGTGAATGATGATGGATTGGGACTGGGTCATGGATCTTTGGACCAATAGGGTTTGTGGATCTCATCAACAACAGTAGTGCAGAACTGTTCTTCATAAACGATTAATCCAAACTCCACGGGTAAAGTTTTTATTTTGTGTTTTTAAATTTATTTCTAAATCCTGGATGGATTTGAATCAATTCCATAAATATAATTGATACATGAATTTTCAGTATATTTAAATTGATGTAATTTTCTTGTTTTTTTGTTTATCTATCCCTATTTGTTGTAAATTCAATGACAAAGAATCAAGTCCAAACAAAAAAATTACGATATTTATTCCTCGATTTTGATGGTTTTTGGATTTCTTACCTCATTATTCATACATTCATCAAGGGTATTTCCTTTAGCCCATGGTTTGATGATTACTCAATATTTGATCATTGCGCGAGCATTCTTAGATGCAACAGATCAGTACCGCAGGTACGTCTTGCAATGAAGATTGTGATTGGAGGATCAGAAATTATGATAGATGAATTGAGGAGGAACAAGATCAAAAATATGGATATTTTTTCCCAAGCGATGCATATTGCAGCTATGGGTGGAATGAGTGGACATTTTTCTAGGAGATTCAAAAACCAAATCTATGATATCTAGCGATGAGAGATTTGTCCAACCCCATATCTGTAGATTCCATCTAGTAAGGTGTCTCTAATGATGTGGAAGATGAAATAGAATAGGAACCAAGGATTATAGAAAATATAGATCAACAAGTCATGTGATCCAACATTACACACCATGTGGTACCCCCTGGAGGCAACGCTAGGTTTTTGGCTGGAGTTAAGTGTCACAAGTTGTTTGACATGATCACACACCATGTGACCCCTCTATGATGGCTCGGTATGTAATTATGAAAGTACATGGACATGAACCGAAGTACATGGAATGTTTTATGTTGTGTACTCTGACATGGACATGGACAATTCTACACAGACATTTCTATGTGTACACAAGTTGGTACATGGGCCCAACCAGCTGTACACTGACACAACTAGATGACATGGGTAGGGTGTCGGGTGACCTCTACATGTTGTGTACTTTATTCAGATGTTTTTTATGTTGAGGTTTACAATACGTTTGAGGATTTACCACTCAGGAAGACCAGGGGATAGATAAACATGTTGTGTTCCTCTAGTACACATCTTGCACCCCATTTAAGGGTGTTTGTATCCCTTTGTTTTATTTAGTCTGTAATAGTCTTGGTTGAGTGTGTTCCCTTGGTCCATTCCCCTGAGGTTATATTTCATAATTTCTTCCAAATCATTGGACTATTATTCCCTCTATAGGACGAGTCTCAGATAGAGTTTTTGGTGTCCCTTTGTGAGACTAGATAGTGATCCTCTATCATCTTTATACCCTAGTTGGGATTTGTGGAATCAGCGTGACCTCCTTGAGTAGGGAATTGGTCCTCCATCTAAAATATCATATTGGTAGGGTTTAAGGTATAATTGGAATAAGATCCCCTATGTAGAGGGCTAATCCATATTGGGTTTAGGGTGTCCCAAAGTGGTTTTGGGCATAACACCCTATCTGAGTAGAAGGTTCTTCTAAGACCAGTGAGATTTATTGGGTGGGAGAAATGATCTTGACCACTCGATTGAGTGTCTCCAATGATATAATGGATCTTGGAGTGGATTATCCTATAACAAGCATTACTTCAAGAAGAATACTATGGTTAATAGTTGGTTGTGACCTCCTGGTGGAGCAGTGTCCTTCCTTAGTATATTTGGATGATTTCTATTATACATTAATTTTTATATCTTGTATTGATCTAACTATAGTTGATGGTTCATTTTTAGTGTTTTTTGGGTGTCCTGTTGGGTATTGTTATACTTAGATTTTCATGGGATCTACCCACACATATCATGTCTTATACTGATGACGGTACTTTTGAATATGTTCTGTGAGGACAGGGAGCATGTAGATCATAGCGTGAGTATGATAGTCGGAGGTGTTTTCCAGGAGATTGAATTTTGATCGTACTCCTATTCATTATATTAGGTTGGACTCTACAGTTTTTGGTTGGGATTTTATTTGGCCCCTTTTTCACTTTCTTTACTATCATAAACTAGTTGTGGGATTATAGATGTATGCATGCATTGGATTCAGTTGTTTAAATTACAGCATTGTGTGGGATTGGATATTTGTGCATGTATACAAGTACATGAGGCTAATGCCTCCTGTTTTTTGGATATGCCTACTCTGTAATGGTCACCAGCCTCTAGCCTATTGGAGGCAGACTTGGGGTAGTCATGGGTCAGACCCTAGTGGGTCAATTAATGACACACTTTCGATATTTATTAAAGGATAATGTGAAAATCAATTTAATCACAAAAAATAAAATTGAACAAACTTGTAAATGGTACCTTGTTCATTTGAAATCGTCGAATTTATTCACTCACTGTTTCCATTTCATGGATCAAAGGTGCCATGATAATCATACTATATATTTTCCGCACATTCATCATAGCTCCTAGAACATATTTATATGATTATTAAGTTTTGTAATTGGAAATCTAAGATAATTAAAACACCCCTTTGATCACATGAAGAATGCGAACTTGATTGAGAAAGCGAGATCGATCCGACCTTGTTCTTCCTTTAGAATATATCTCTAAGAGTTTGAGAGGATAGGAGAGGAGTGATTATCTCTTTAAATTTTTCCAAATGGTGGATCATTATAATCAATAGGATAAAATGATGTTTTATACCAAGTTTATACTTTCCAAAATTTCACTTTGGTCCCTACAAAGTGATAACCTTCATTTTAGACACATGTACACACTTATGACTTAATTTAACTTATCATAAATTTTAAGAATATTTTATCACTCACTTGTAACACTTTAACATGTTATGTGATAAAATAAAGACCATTAAATTTTCCTTTAATCTCCCTCAAATAATTTAATGAAGCATGAACATGTTATGTTTGTTTGAAAAATTATATTTTCTCAGATTCACTTTTATGATCAAAAAACTTGTGAATACCTTGAGAACTAAATTCAATAATCATTATTATAAACTTTATTAATATAATTGAATTATTTTTTACTTATGATTGATTAGATTCATATGTTGACTATCCCCTACATTCAGGTCCCACTTCATCTTAAACTCTTGTTAATCTAAATAGGTGCAACTTGTGGATGCACTCAATGTGTGACCCTCTAGGTCCTTATCTCGATGGTAGTGAGACCAACCCACAAACCAAGAATGGAGTATAGAAACCCATCATGGTCCCATAGGAAAAAATAATTTCATAGTTATGAATACCTCCTATGAACACATTTTGTGTAATATAATCTATTTGTCTCATGATATCTCATAAATAAATATGCATAGTCATGTCATTATCACTTTCATGCATTATATATTTAATCAACTTACTAGATTGAATTAACTTCCTATACCATGGAAATGGATTTAATGAAGATACTAACATCTTGGTCAACCTAGGCCCACAAGATATCTCTTCCTTAAGTCAGAAGTTAATAATTCTATCTTTGTCATTCAACTAATGTCATACCACTAATGACACACCCAACTCAAGCTACCCTGCCATGAAATCAATGTTATAGTTTTTTTCTTGCATAAAATTATGTGATAAAATGGTGAAAATTAATAATGATATTAATTCTAGATACCAATACACATGTTCATATATAGGAACAATTAATGACACTAGAAAAATGTGGTGTTACTATTGGTGGGTCAGCCCTCAAGATTTCATCTACCCAAGATCACCAAGTGCAAACTTCATGAGAAGAAGTATAAATACTTATGATCCCAAGAACTTAATAGTATGATATTATCTATCTCCCATCATTATAATGTATCTATACCATAGTAAATATGTTTAAAATTACAGTCATAGTATATTGAGGTTCTCATTATAGCTGGAAACTACTTTAAACTTTTGATATGACATATAATCTAAGGAAATTTCCATATAAAAATTAGATGCATAAGTATCAATACTATTATGGTAAGAATAAACACATGTATATATAAAATTGTATTCATGTAATGGTAATAAAAGTACATAAAGGAGTGGGTTCTAGGACACCCACTCACAACAGTACCAGGGTTATACTTTCTAAAATTTCACTTTGGACCCTAAAACGTAATCACCTTCATTTAGAAACTTATTAACACTTATAACTTAATCAAACTTTTCATTAGTGACATTAAAATTTTATCACCCACTTTTAAAACTTTAACAAGTTACATGATAAAATACGAACCATTAACTCGGCCTATATTCTCCCCAAATAATTTAACAAACCTTGAACATTTTATGTTCATTAAAAAAAATCTCATATTAAATTTTATGATCAAATAACTTTTGAATACCTTGAGAAATAAATTAGATAATTATTATTATAAACATGAATAATATAAATTAATTGTTCTTACTTGTGATTGATCACACTCAAATGTTCACTAACCCCACATATGGGCCCACTTCATCTAAACTCTCATTCATCTGAATAGGTAAAACTCATGGATTCACTTAGTGTGTGACACTCTGTAACATTATATCTATATAATTGAGCCCAACCTAGTGACCAAAAGAGGATTCTATAAACCCTTCAGGTCCCCTAAGTTGATAAAGATTTTCATAGCTATAACTACATCTTATTAACAAATTCTATATAACATAATCTATTTGTCCCATGATATCTCATAAAGAAGGATGAAAACTTGGGTCACTATTCTTTTAATGATTTATATATTTAATGGAATTTCTAGATAGAATCCCTTATTGTACCATAGCCATAGATTTAATGAAGGTACTGCCATCCTTGTAAACCTATTCCCATGAGATATCTCTTCCTCAACTCTAAAGTGACAAATTGTATCTTGATCATTCAACCAATTTCATACCACCAATAAAACACCTAACACAGGTAACCAAAACACCACTTCAATGACATGGTTTTTTCCTTGCACCAAAGTATACAATAAAAGGGTAGATGTTGATAATGATCTCAGTTCTAGAGTTAAATACACATATTTGTATATAGGAACAACCAATGACACCAAAAACATTTGGTGCTCCTATTGGCGGGTCAATCCTCATGATCTCACCTACTCAAGATCACCAAGTGAGAACTTCATGAGAAAAAGTCTTAATGCTTATGTGGCCCCAACACTTAATAGTCATACATCATCTATGTCCTATAAATATGATGTATCTTGATTATAGGACATATATTTATGATCATTTTAAGAATATCTTGTGGTTCTCATTATAGTTGGGAACTGCTATGACCATTTGATACAACAAATAATCTATGTAAATTAACATATAAATAGTGGAAATAGAAGTATAAATACTATTATGGTAATAATAAATAGATGCATATATCAAACTATATAAATTTAATTGTAATAAAAGTATATAAATGAGTTGGGTCTAGGTAACCCACTCACAATACTCTCACATTCACTGGAGATAAATACTAACAATTCTCAACCTACTAGATCTCACATAAGTATCATGATTTTTCTGAGATATAGATCTAGTCATAGGGTCATCCTCGTTATCCTATGTTTCTACTCTTCTAACCACAGCTTCACCTCTCTGGGTAAAATCTATCTATATATGAAACTTTATAAGTATATTCTCTTTACTCCAGTGCGACCTATGCTTCTTGGTAAGCACCATTGTCACTGTATTATCACAGTGTATTGTAACAGGGTCTACAATACTAGGTATAACTCCAAGATCAGAAACAAAGTTGTATATCCAAACCACTTCTTTAGTTGCATCGGAAGTCACTATATGCTCAAATTCTACTATAGAATTATCAATCACTAACTACTTCAAGATCCTCCGGCTCACTGCACAACCATTCAGAAAAAATACATTGATTGACTATGATTTCATATAATCATGATCTATTTGGAATATAGAATTAGTATATCCCCTCACTAATAGTTCCTCATATCATACATACACCAGGTACATATCCTATATACATATAAAGTAATTTAGGATATTTTTTATAGCTTCCCATTATAACTCTATGGGATTGTCTTGATATATTCCCTCTATGCTTAAAGAAAAGACAACATCAATCCTAGTATACATTATGACATACATGATATATCCCACTATTGAATTATATGGTATTATACTCATTCTTTCAACCACATCCCATGTCTTTGGACACATCTTCTTAGAGATATTTATTCCATGTGACTCTGGTAAAAATCCTCACATGGATTGTTCTATATTGTACCTTTTGAGTAACTTTTAAATATATGTTCTTTGATTTATACCATTCATACTCTAATAACTATTTTTATAGATCTTGATCCCTATAATATAGTTATATTCACCTAATTATTTTATGGATAATCATTTATTTAACCAAATATTCACTAAATTTAATACTTTCACTTAGTTTCCCATTAACAATATGCAACAACATATAAAACTATGGAAACAATGGAACATCCACTAACCTTATTTTTGACACATGGCTCACTTTAATTCTTAATGAAACAATTTTTTTTGATCTCATCAAAAAAAGTATTCCTTGATCATGATCCCTACTTCAATCCATAAATAGATCTCTATATCTTCCATACTTTATTATCACCCCTTCGGGTTGTGTCATATAGGATTCTTCAACTAAATTCCCATTAAGTAAACTATATTTGAAATCCATTTTCCAAATTTCATAATCATGGAACACTTCTATTTCAAATAATATTCTGATGAATTTTAGAAAAGTGATTGGTGGAAAGGTTTCATTATAGTAGATTCCATGACATTTCCTAAAACTATTCACTACTATATATGCCTTATAAGTGCTCACTTGACCTTCCATGTCCATATTTTTCTTGAATACCTATTTACATCCAATATTTTTTACATCATCTAGTGGGTCTACCAAAATACAAACTTGATTTTGGTACATGGGATTCATTTCAGAATGCATGGATTCTTTCCATTTAGTAGTATCCTTATCATCTACTACTTCCTTTTAGTTTAAAGTCTCATCATTATCTTCTAGTGATGTCTCACCTGACTCAGTGAGAAGAAAATAATATCTATCTATTTATCTATCCTATCCTATAGACCTGTGTAATACTTGTGTCTCAAGAACATATTCCCTCCCACTATCTCTTGTGAATATTGTTTCCACACCAACTCTTGTGCATCTAGAGCATTAACTTACATGAATTAAATATTTCTACCACTATGTATACTTGAAATGTGTTCCATTTATAGAAATTTAGAATGTCTTTATACAATATCATTTTTATCTAAATTTTTATAGAGGTAATATCCTTTATTTTCCTTTAGATAACTTGTAAAGGTATGCACATTTTCTGATATTATAATTATCACTTATTATTGTCTTGAAAAAATACTTTAATCCCCATACACATATATGTGACAAAATGGGATTATTTTATAAAAAAATTATCTTCAAAGATGTATAACTTTATTACCTTTCAACATATGAAGAAATTTTGATAGTAAAAAGATGTATTAAAAATTCAAATTTCATCTCATAGGTCAGGAATTCCTAATTGAAATGGATATGTCATCCTTCCCTCGAATGCTCTAGTTTAAGAAAATGGTAGTACCATAACTATAATTCATTAGGTCATCAAATTGGATTTCCTATATTAAGTTTGAGTCTTGGCATATCAAGGGAAAAACTAATTATCTACCTGAACTCCTATCAAGAATAGAGAATAAAATTACAACTACCTTTCACGTAATTTACATTCTTGGACATCTAAAATTACAACATTTTTCTTAGTAAATCATCTTACATAATGTTAATTTTGTATAATCCTATCAAAATCTCATGGCCTATCAAAGAATCTACATCATTATTTTTTTTTCTCGAAGATGGATCACTCCTAGGACTTCCATTCCACCCAATTTATCCCTTCCTAATAATTATTAGATACCATTTGGATTATTTATTTAATTTTATAAAATAATAATTCCTTCTCTTATAGTATTTATCAAATTTGTATATAATTTTAATCATCTTTGAATGAGTGCCACTTATTTTCTACAGGTCCCATTTCCAACTCATTCAAATATGAAAAGATATCTACATTTCAAAAATTTATTAAATTTTTCAAAACCTTAGAAGCATTAAAGTTATACTTTTTACCAAACTCTCTGTAAATCAATAAAATAAACATTAATTATGCTCAAATTATATTCCAAAATGATATAAAATACAGTTTTTATGGTTATATATCTCTGATAGATTCAAGAAGATACAATTCTTCCATTCATTATTTCTGTATCTGTAAAAAAAGGGCCAAAAGAAAATTTTAAGGAAAAGGATAGTGTGTGGGGAATTAATCAAATTTATCTAACTAAAATAACAAAAAAATATCCTTCATATTAATGGTTATTAATTTAATAACCTAATAAATTATCTTGAGCATTATATCTGATACATACAGTCATGTATCAAGAAGTTTTACCTTAAGTAAAAGAAACCTCGTGATAAGGATCATTAGCTTTAGGAACACTCATACAATTCTTCATAATTTGATTTATTCAACTGGTTAGAAAGATAAACCATTTTTAGTCAGGGTGGATGAGTTCATATGAAACATATGACCATCACCTTTTTTTAGTGGGTGGAACAAATTTATGTGTTCCAATATTTTGGTCAGGGGGATAATATACACATGTGCTTCAACTTTTTTAATCAAGTGGAGAGTTATGAAGACCCATGTACATATTGTGTAGACCCTATAGCATGAATAGTTAGCCACATCACAATAGAGTTGTGATTGTGCACTATAAAGAATAACAAAGTTGCTTCTTGGGGAAGCTATGTGCATGACACGTGGTAGAAGATTAAAAGTCCATGTGGAAGCCATATATAGGTTCATATAGAAGATTATCAATGAATATGAAGGTGTAATATGTGTCATAAATACAATAAAGAATCACCTCCATGTCAATAAATCATGTTGACCAGCAGATTGTAAAGAATCAGCTACATGGTGACCATTCATCAGAGCATCGAGATGTCTATCTAGGTATAGTGATGTGAAGGTCATCTAGTGGAGCATCATGGAGGCATATTAGGGGGACCATGCATGGAATCTATTTTATGTAAAAAAAATGGTCATTCTCATACTTGTAAAATTATTTTTCAATGTCTAGGATGGGTGTGTGTTGGTGTGTCAAGAAATAATTTATAAGGAATATTTCGATAATGATTGTTTATCAAAATCAACATCCACTAGTTTACACTTGATTCCTAAGAAACATAGTGGGTTTTTATGTGTCATGGAATGTCATATATGCTTGAAATAATATATATTTTACTAAATTTTCTTTATTAAAGTGTTTTACATAATCATTTACTTTGACATTAAGTAAATTAGATAGGGTATACATCAAGGGAAAAGGAAGGTACACGTGGAACTCTACCATTATCCCTTAGGATTGTAACCTTATTACCTTATCTAGAAGATTCATCCCAGTGTGGATAAAAATAATGTATTATAGACAGAGGATGAAATCAACCTTCATAAGAGGAGTCCTTCTACCCTTCCTCTTAAAATAATTATCTCATTCTAATATCTATTTATATTCTTCGTGTTCTTCCTTATTTTTAGATAGGCCCATAATCCAATGGTCCATTATTATATAGTATTTTGAACTTTATTTCATTCACATAACCTCCTTCATGAATGTACCTCCTTTTTTGTTATATCCCTTATATCAGAGGCATGGTTACAGTGTAAAATTTGTGACTTCCCACTGATGGAATAATCCACTAGATGGGATTTTTATATCTCGAATCAATGTTTTATTGAGAGTATAGTCTACGATTTCCTCACCCAATGGAGACTCAACATTAGAAATATTATGACTAAAATATTATATGGTTATGATTTACTTTTTATATCTATATGATCTTTATTGAGGGTATTTTGGGTTCTAACTCAAGGGTTAATGTCATTATTTCTATCCTTGTAGTGACTAAGAGAGATATGAATACTAAAGAGATAACCCTTGATGCTTCATTTCTAGTCCCTATGAGTAGATAAAATTTTCTTTTTTGAAGTCATGGTTGGTGTTTTGTTGGAAAATACCTAATGTTTTAGGTTTATCATCTAAGTCAAGTTTAGTTTTATAGGACTTGTAAACCCTGGAAAAGTACCATGGGATCCTTTTCATACCTAGTTCATTCCTAATTATCACTCTCTGAGTTTTTACTTTGTGAAATCCTATCCTTTCCCATTCTATTCCTTTCCATTTCCACTGGAGATATATCAAAGTTCCCCAATGGTGTGTGGTTTCTGAAAGTGGTAAGAATTTCTTACAATGAAAAAAAAATTCCTTAAACCTAAATCCAGTATTGATTATTATCTCAAAAATATTTCTTTTGGGATGGAATACCTTCATAAGGTTGATTATCTTGAGTATAAAAAAAATACATGTTACAAGTCTTACTATCTTAAATCTATACCATAGATTTCATATTACCTCTATTCTTCCTTTTTTTGAAAACTTAAATAGACACTATATTCTTATAAAACACCCAAAGAATATATTGGAGCAACTACTTTGAAGTAATGTTTGGTTACAGAAATAGAATCATAAAAAATGATTCATCTAATTTTGTAGGTGTCATGTGTTCCAAAATTAAGAGTAATTTTATTCACTCGTCTTCATTATGTGGAAGTCAAAATTTCCCTCACTCTTCATGGGTGTGAGGGTCTTACTATCATAGAAATACTTTCCCTTATCAAAACTTGATATAGATGGTATGAACTTGCTTCCATAAAAACTATTAAGATTAATCTTAATTCAAGTACCGTTTTTATCATGTTCCATTGAGATTATAACCTTCCTTCAGAAGATCCACACATTTTGGATAATTTGAAAGCCTAAATTTATATCATTGGATCTCCAATAAGGAAATAAACCTATATTGTTACTCTACATGACCAAATGGAATTTAGTGTCCATAAGCATAGTCTGGATCTGAATGTTTCCCAAAATATGAAATGAGTTTTATATCTTTAAGTAAAATTTGAGCATATCCAAACATGCACACACATTCTAAATAAAAATCCAAGGAATGAATTGTTGAATATTCTTCTAGATATATGGGTTTCTCTCTATGAGAAGTCAAGAGAGTGAAATAATCTAATCTATTTAGTAGAACATTATTTTTCATAGAAAATGGATGGAATCATTAAAATCACTTTCCAAAAATAATCACATACCAATCCTCATCCCTTTCTAGGATTAATATCATTGAATGTCATTTTGAGTCTATATATCTTTCTAAACCTAATATCCTAGTCAATTATTTTCAATAAGATGGAAATCCCACCTATCACTTAAAATATGGTAAAAATACATTATTCAATCTTTTCAATTGTATGTATTATCTAAAATATGAAATATATGATGATGATCCAAAGAAAAATTAAATAATCACATCTCATAAGATATTAAAGAAAATATTTGATGTTAGAGATCTTATTGTTGGTCTTCTTGGAGAACCCTTCGCTAAAACCTTTGATAATTATGTTCTCTATTCTAGGAAATATCAAATTTCCCCTATAAATATAAATATGATCCATCCAAGTAGATTTCCTAAATGGGAGTTTGATAAGGAAAATAAATCTCACCTGTGGAATTTTAAGACTCCAAAAATTAGGAAATCTAATGGATCTACCAAAACTCTTTCTCTGACTGAAGATACTTTGAATTGGAAATCAGATAATTCCATGGAATAAAATGGTTTGATTAAATAAATTATATAAAACCAAGTTATTCTTATCATATGTATGAATCCCTACTTATTTTATTCTAATATCCTTAGAGAAGAACTCAAATCTAAGATTACAGTTATGTATTGTGAATTGGTTTAGCTCACCCTTTCAACCAGCTTCAACAATACTTATTTTTCTCAATGATAAGTTGAAATTAAGCACCTTAAGTTTCAAATTCATGCTATCCAAAACCAATCTCAAGGGAGTCCATACTATAAACCCTCACCTCACTCACAAATATTTCCCAGTTATTCCTATCCTTTAGAAACCCTATTATCAACTAAACCAAATCATTTTGATAGTGTTTCTTTCCTTCCCTTATAATATTGTTACTCTCAAAAAAATCATAATCGTAATAAAAAGAAAGAACCAAGATATACCAAGCCACAATCTTCTCCCACTCTAGATTTCCTTAGATCACCATCTTCACAACCATCTCATAAAATTTATGGAATTCCATCACTGAACATGATAATTAATCCCATAAATGAATTTTTCATACAACAATCATAGATAAATCAAAGAAAAAAAGAAAACTTCAAAGATAGATACATCTTTATAGGCTCAGTTTACTGATTCAAATGATGAATACTTGTTCATTTCTTATCTCATGCATGAATGTGACATTGATTTCAATGTGGTTTATCCTACTAAATAACTTGATAAAGTATATATGGAAACCAATGTCCAACCTATATTCCAAAAAAATAAAGACATTAATGTCTTCTCTATTGAATAAAGGTTATGTAAGGAAGCAATTATGGCCATAATTAAGGAATAATTCAATGAAAAAGATGAGTTTGATGATCCACCACCAGTAATTTCTTCCTTATATCAAACTAGAATGATATATTTAGTTCTTAAACCTATTGATATAAAAGAAAAAATCATAGGTCTTCCTTATAAAATTCTCCAAGAATTTATAGAAATTCATAAGTAATATTAAATCCATGAATATTTTGAATCAAAATATCTATCCTACAAGCTAAGGTATGGTGTTTATAATGGACCACTCTTGGGAGTAATTTTACACCCTTCATTTTCTAACCTAGAGATTCTCATAATCATAATTCACTTCCATCAATGCTTTCCAAAGTAAATTTTTTAGTACTTTAGAAAAATGGTTGTTGGACATTACATTGGTATATTTTTTGAAAAAACCTACTTTTTGAAAGAACTATTTACTTTCCATTATAATGAGATTATAAATATCCTCTATAGATGGTTCTCACTCTTTCTAGACCAGAATTTCTGGACTAGGGATCTATAGTTTGAATTATCTTGACCTTCATCAACCTATGAAGATACCTTTATCTACTTTAGGATCCAATAAAAGATTTACCCATTCAAATATGAACTTATAATAGATAAAAATTATGAGTATTGATTAAAACTATTTTGAAACATTAACAAATAACATCATGTTGAAAAAAATAATCTATTGCTTCATAATAGGGATAAAATCAACATTATTACCTCGTGGATAATAATTTAGGAGTATATCCACTAGCATTCAAAAAATATTCAGGATTTTTTTCCACCTACCTATACAAAATTGGTATAAGAATCACTTAAATACTTCCATTTCTATCCATGCAGGGTCGACTCTTAAATCTAAGGTAATAAGGTGAAAATATTAAGAGAAAATGGAAGAGTTCCATGTGTTTCTTCTATATCCCTAGACACAAAACTTTTCTACTTCACTTAAATATGAAGGAACTAATGGTGGCCACATATTTAATAAATAATCTTTAGTAAAATATGTTTTAGGTCAATCTTTCAAGACACTCTACCACGCATGTGGACCCACTAAATTACTTAGGCACCAATCATATACTAGTAGTCATTGATTTTGATAAAGAAACTTTATCTAAAGTTTCTTTACCAGGTATTTCTCAACACACCACTACACACATATACTTGACACTAACACACACATTTAAAATGATGAATATGACCATAAATTTTATATAAAATAGACTCCATGCATGATTTCGTTAGGATGCCTCTATGATTCTCTTATAACTGCTCTTATAGATGACTACTACATCACTCCACTTGGGTTTATATCATGATGCTCCTTCGGATGGTATTCATATAGTGCATGTTTACCATAAACTGTTCTATATGATTTATTGACATGGACGTGATTCTCTATTGGATAGTCGCTATGTAGTCCCTCTTTATCTTCTTAGATAATCTTCCACATGTACTATTCTATGGATACCATGTATCTTTTGGATCTACAACCACATGTCTCTCACAAATATTCTTCAAGAAGAACTTTATTTATACTTCATATTACATAATCATAACTCTATCATAATTATTCATACTTTTCATTCCATAGGTTCTACATAATATGTACATGGGTTTTCATAACTCTCCCTTGGTTAAAAAAGAAGAAGTGCATCTGTATGAACTCTCCCCTGGTCAAAAGGTAAATACACATAAATTTTTTCCTTCCCTATATCAAAAAAGTGATGCACATATGTTTTACATATGAACATATCCCCCTAACTAAAAAGGGTTAGCTGTATAACCATCAGAACCGTAGTCTGACCCATGTTCATAACAGGTTTAGGTATAAGGATATCTGGATGAGCTAAGATGCTAAGTAGGGTAATCTGGATGATCAGGGTCCCATTAGTATTGGTCAAGCAAATTTTTGACTACTTTCTAGAGTTTTTCTAAGTAAGATGCTGAAAAACTTATCATTATCTCCATATATGTTCCAAATGAAATGATCCAAGAAAAAAAATCCATTTGAGAATAAAGTTGGGATTAATATCAGATACTTTATAGAGTGGTAGGACATGATGGATGAGGACTATCTCTGGGTTTTGGTCTTTACATATTCTTATAATTACTGAAGTGTAATTGTTGGAAACCGAAAGGTTTTCTACAATGGGGATAACTTGGGGATCAATCTTGAATATGAGTAGTGATTATTAAATAATCAATATGGATTATTTCATTATCCTTTCACTCTATAAGAATTCAGACCAAAAACTCATATACAATCATGGAAAACCACTAGATAGATATGAATGATTGTAATGGTGTAATACTGTATATAATTCTAGAAAAAATGAGTCTTAAGTCAAAATTCATGCCAATTAAATGGCCCATGGATAGGATAGTGAGGAAATAAATGGTTCCTTCTTTCATAAATTGGTATAACTCATCAGGGAATTGGAAGACTTGGAGATAAGTATTGAAGGGGAGAATAGTAAACCCCTGACTAGACCTTGAGAAGGACATACCTTATAATATAGTAAATTTTTATTTCAAGGAAGTTTTATAGAATGAGTTTCTCCAAATGTTCCTCAAGGATATCCTTGAACATCTTCAATGGAATAATTCTAATGGTGCATGATTGATCATTATACTGGGTTGGCATGGACATTATGTTGATTTCGATTAAATCATCCTTAGTTGGCCATTATTCATCCATGGCTAAAACAATTTTATCAGTTTTCCCATATTCTATAGAGAATAGCTTCTCAACACCATCATCTTTAAGGGTTTTAATTTTTGAGAGTTTCTAGATGAGCTTGATTATAGCCTTGTGATTAGGAGGCCCTTTGGAGAAATAGACCTTGTATTCACATTTATAGAATCTAGTTGATTTATTTTTCCCTACCCATGATTTTCTCTGAAAAATTTCCACTTCATTTTTTCATAGAAGAGTAAGGTGAAAACTTACTTGATGAGTAATTTTCTTTGGCATGTCCATTTCATGAAGTTTTTTTCCCATATTTGATCTTGAGCTCTAGATCATAACAGGAACATGAAATGAGTTTGTTTCTTTCTTTAATCTATAACTGTGATTGTTTATAATTACAAAGATCTACCAAAGATAAGAGATAATTTATATATAATTTGACAATAGAGGGGTTCCCCAACTATATGTGTTTAGATTTTATGAGAATCATTTTTTTTATCTCCAAGAGGATCATGAAAAGAGTTAAATAATTTTTTCTTCAGTTTAACATCATCAATGCCACCCAAATCATAGTACCTATTTGACATTTGGTCATGAATTCATTAAATATCTATTCAGTTGAATGAGTATCACTTAATGTCTAAGTATTCCTCTCATATACGGTAGGTTTAATGAACCCAATATCCAAGAAACTATTTATGAATAGTCATGATAAATGTATCAATGGTGGGAAGATCCATTATTTAAAATTTCATGTATTCTCTGAGGAAAATCCACCATAAGCACAATTATACAAGGATAATTGTGAAAAAATTAGCGATCACTAAGGCCACCATTACCTTAGTCTATAGTATCTCATAGGTGCACCATTCATGCATTTTTTCCTTCCATTTATATGGATGTATGTGAACATCATAGTAAGTAATATGAGTATCACTTGTTGGTTTATTGGAAACAAATTCCTTTAGAGAGAATTATTCTAGTTCATTTGCCTCAAGTTCACCTGTTGAGTCTATCATATAGAACACATCTGATTTATAATTTTTTATTTCTTTAGGGATACTATTTATATCAGAAATTTGAGTATGTTGGAATATAACAATATATTTGGGAAACACTTATTACACTATGTGCATATGGGATTATAGAATAATGTATTAATTTATTGGATACATCACCATATGTTGATCTTGAGAGGAAGTTATCTTTAATGGTGGTGAATTTAATAATGACTTATTATATGTTAAAGTTAATTAATGATTTCCATGGTGAATTTCTTTTTCTTTTTATGGATCCTTCTAAGAAATAATATCTGGTTTTGGAAAGGGCTCAAAGGGGTTTGTATTTTTTTGGGACAAGGTAGGAGATGGTTGAAAATGATTTAGATAAAATGTAGAGGCTTTGGAATTGACTCTTGTTGATGTGGGGTTTTTAAAGATTGCAACTCTTATTTGAGAAAGAAGATATCATAATGTAAGGCATCAATTTTACTTGGTAGTTCTTTCGGTGGGAGGTCAAAATTCTTTGAGATAAAATCCATACCTTTTTGGCACTTTCCTTGGCCTTTAGTTTCCCAATATGAAACATGGCCTTTAGACTCTTTCCAATACTGATTATGAGTATCTCCTTTCTTATAGAATTGCTATGAGAGATAGAATTTCCCCCTCCATCCTCTTTCTTATCATCATCAAATCATTGACCTAATAATTATCAAGTGGATTAATTTTTAACAGTGCCTACAACTTTTAAAAGACATCATTAATATTTTTCACTATGATGGACTCTGGTTCATTATTGTTGGCTAGATTTTACTTATAAAAAGAATAAATCTAATCAGAATGATAGAGATATTGAGGAGTGAAAATTGATCTATATGGAAGACAAGGAGGATGATTATGTAATGACTAGAACTTTTATAAATTAAATTTTTTTTTAATTAGTAAATTATTTATTAATAAATGAAGTTATAGAAAATACATGCACTACTTTGGTTATTTTATACTACTATATGGTCTGTAAAATTTAAAATATCATTAAGAATCATAACCATTGATAATACATTCATTTTATAGTGACCATTAAGATTAGTATATTAAGGGTTTTGATAAAGTCCATTTGACATAGAAAAAAGAAGTGATGACCTACAACAGAAGGATTGTACCCTAAGAAGCCCATTTATTGAAGCTTATGAGGGAGATAGCATAACGGGTCTATTCCCTTAACCAAGATTAAGATGATATTTAATAACTAAATAATTAGTGAAACCATTTATGATAGAATTTTAAGCTCATTTAGATCATGGACCAATCCATGTTCACCGAATAACCCCATGAAAAGCTCACCATCACACACCTAACCCTTAGGGAATTTGTTGGTGTAATAAATGGTTATGTATATAGACCCTAAAAGTATAAATTTTTATATTTTTATTTTTAATAAAACAATTACTATATTTATACCTTTTTAATATTAATTTTAAATTATTAAATAATGAGTTTGATAAAAATTAGATTTTAATACGATGAAACATAAATTTTATTTTTGGAAAATCTATAGTTCGAATCAAGATACTATTTTTATAAATTTAATAATTTTATAAAGAAGTTATATTTTAATAAAATATTATAATTAAATTATATTTATCAAATATAGATGATAATATAATTTTATAAATTCAAATGTAATATTATAAGGGTTATAAAACTATTATTGTAAAAAAACCAATATTTTTCAATAAATGTTTATTTTTAATTTAAAATTTTAAATTATCATATTTATAGAATTATTTTGATAAAATAAATATTTTTTTTAAATCATCAGATTTAAATTATTTAATGTTTAATTTTTCGTAATTTTCTGAGAAATTCAAATTTTTGGGTAAAATTTAAATATGGTGTATATTATGACATCTTAAAAGTACAAAAGTTATGTAATAAATACTGTAAATAGTATCCACAACCATAATTATGTATCCACTTTAAAATAATATATTTTTTAATTTATTTGATTAATTTTATAAACCCTTAAAAAATCCTCAAAAACCTATATTATATTTTATGGTTTTAAAATCAATTATTTATAAAAATGACTCACTTCAACATCACCAAGGGAATTGTTTTATTGTTTTTAGTTATTATCGTTATAATATAATGAAAGGAACTTGTATTTTTTATAAACCATGTATAAAAATCATGGTATGGTCTATTTTTTATTACATTATCATATAGATTTCAAAACCTAAGTTTGTGAATTAATAAAGAATTATACTCTCTTTTTCTATATAAAATCACCCAACCTCCATTCTATATTCACAAAAAACTATTTGATAATGAAGTTACTATACCATTAATTCTTTATATCCCTCTCAAGGTTCCCCTAGTATCTTAATAAGCACCTCCTAAGCTTTTAGAAGAACCCTCTCAAGGTAAGGAATCATCTCTTTCTTCTTATTATTCATGAACCATCTTAATATTATGAATTTTAATTTCCAATTATTACTATTGGGATATGTTGGTACACATCCCTTCTATGGTTATTGTGATTTAAAAGTGATGATATAGCCTTTTTAATATCATTAATTCCTTCTATGAATCTTTATGTATCATCGTTATAGTGCTGAAATTATCCTGAATTTTTTCAAGCCAAACAATTGTATAGTGAATACCCATCCTAATTTACACTCAAGGTTATTCACTTAGTTATACCAACCCTTTATTGATTTGTGATATAAATTTATTTAATCTATACTCCTTAATCATTGGGTTAAAATTGATTAAATACATCCTTATGATGTATAATCTATGTGGCACACTTATGCGTGTACATGATATGAAAGTGATGGGTGGGTCCAAAATTATATATCCATCCAATGCATTAGATAATGTTTTTATCTCATTATATTCTATATATGGTACATGGGAGGTTATCCTAAGAACACTATGTTATGTTTTCTTGGCGTTTAGTCTTTAATTATGTTTATGATGTCATGTTTTCTGTTGTCTCCACATTCCTATGTTGTCTTTAGGTTATCATGTTATATCGTGCCCCATTTTTTAAGAATATGATTCTCAACCTGATTATGTTACATTTATATAAACCTTGGATAACATGTAAAAAGTTAACTTATGATATACTTTTTTTATTCCCTTAATGGGATTTAAGTCTCACCCCTTTCTTATGTAAGTTCCTAGGTTATCCCATGCAATTTTAGAAGATCCATGGAATATAATCACATGTTATGGATATTTTAAATAATTGTGTTGTATTTATGTTGTAATTTTTTATGTTATGTACCTAATTTCACAAATACACTAGGCCTCATGATCTTATGGGGTTTTATTAATTTTATATTTATTTAATAAATCATGAAATAATGTTTATTAAAGATATGGGTTGTCATAGTTGGTATCAGAGAAAAGTATGATTATTTTTTGGGATTAGGAATAGAAAACTTTAGTGAAACAATTATAGATAATAATAAACATAATAAAATATCCTTAAATTTTGGTAATTTATATATTAAGTGGTGTCTAAGAAAATACATCCCTATCTGGATATTACAAGTGGATGTGCTCTATTATAGTTGTGCCTAGGGGTAATAACCTCAAAAGGAATGCATTGAGTTGGAATTGATCATCACCTGGGGAACACAAACATGTCTTAATGCACACCATTTTTGACACACTTGGGGGATATGCTTTGGTAAATTCACAAGCTCATTAGGAACCATTATTAAGGGAATAAAAAAATCCCATTAGATTTTATATTAAGAAATAGATCGTGATAACTTCGATTGGAAACTAAAAATTCATAGGTTAAGTAATATATGTCAATGATGAGTTATCCCTTTAATTTCATGTTTTCCCTTTATTTTTTTCATAGATTAAAAATAATAATCTCAAATTTTATCTTTATTTTTAGTCTATGGATAGAAATAGAATAATCCGAGTCAACATCCACTATGAAGGTCAATGTGATGACTGCCCAAATGAGTTGCCCAGCCTAATGGGAGAAGGTGTCAAGAAATTCATGATAATAATTTCTCAATTAACTCAAGTTTTAAAATGAAATATAAATCAAAATGAATGCATAAATCCCCTAATAAATATCAAGTTGCAATCGAGGCCTTTATACGAAAAAGGCCTCTAACTTTGAATGGATCTACTAATCCCTTAATCATGGAACAATGTATCAGATCCATTGAAAATATATTCTCCATAATTTAATGATCTGAGAAAGAAAATTTTTTGCTACCAGTTTATCATATGGAATTACAAGATGATCAATGGTGGATTTTGTTCAAAAATATAAAGCCTGATGAGGAAATCGATGCAATGGAGTGAAAGGAATTACAGAAAAAAAAATTAGATAAATATTTTCATTGCACTATCTAACTTCAAATAAAGAGGTGTTTCTTTGGCCTCAAGAAAAATGATAATGAATACATTATAATTTATGAGGAAAATGTCAAGATACTTTCATGATATGACTCTTGCTTTTTAATTACCCTTTAAATTAAATTTTACTACTTCATTTGTGGGAAAAAGATAAATCTATAAAAAGTGTTGGCTATTCTAAACTTTGATGGGTGTGAAGAAACTTTTTTATGTTCCCTTAAATTCAAAATAGAGATCAATAAATATAAAGGGTCACTTGGGAATGGATATAAGAATAGTATAATGGATATTAATTCTGTAGGTGTGATGGAAAAATCTCATTGGGGAAATAAATTCCATCATCCCACTTGTCAAAAGTGTTGGAAGAAGCATCCTAAAAATTGTATAAAGTGGAAAAGGAAATTATTTAGGTGTGGTAAGGATGGTAAAATAGATAAATATTTCCAATGGGAGAAACCTACCAATGTAATGGAATAAAGGAATTCTCTATTCAACCCTTAACTTGTCATCCAATATTTCAACTACAAGGAACTGGAACACTCTATGAATCAATTACTTAATCCAAGGGTGTGACACCCACTAGGTCAGTGGTACATCTAATTTTTAGTTTTATTTATCTTTTGATATTATTTTAGAGTTCCTAAGTTTTGGTGGTCAAAATTGGGAGCTTTTATGAAGATATACCAAGGATCGTGGTTAGCACACAGTTTGTCTAACCATGTGGCTAACGGTGTGAGGGTGTTTTAGGTTGGTACAGTGGTGTTTTTTACAATTTTAGCATGGTTTTTAAAATTGTGTGACATATATTAGAAACTGTGTAGCCCATTTCAAGGTTCAAAGTGTCACCTAAATGGTTGGCACATAGTTTTCTTAACCATGTGGCCAAACCATGCGGCCATGTCCATCTCACATAAAAATTGTCTGTTACTAAAATACCCCTATGATGATTTTATGTTTTTGGGGGCCATTTTCCTCCCCCATCATGTGAAACCCTTCTCACTTGGTAATTGATCTTTCCCTCTCCTTCCTCGGTGTTTTTCTCTTGGATTCACAATATTTTGGATTGATTTAAAGTGATTCCTTTGATTTTTTCCCCTCATCCTCCTTCTTACCCATGTTCTTACATTTTCATGGAGATGTGGAACCCTAGGGGTGGTGGTGACTGATTATAGGGTATATAATGGGTTAAATGTTTTTTTCTTGTGGATTAGGTGTGTGATTCCTTGTTCTACCTATTCTGGGTGGTTGTCGTTGGAGGAAATGAGTTTTAGATTGAATCTGAGGTAGGTGTCTCTATTTAAGGGTATTTTCAATGGATTACATTTAAATTTCCAATCACTTATTATTTGTATTGTATGAATTTTATTTTAAACGATTTATGATTGATATGAATTCCATGTTTGATGTGTTTCCTGGATTTTTTTTGAAATTTGGGTGTTTAAAGGGGGGGTTTCAAATGGGTGTGGCTTGTATGAACACCAAGTGTTTGTTAAAAAGGCTCAAAGAGGTTTCATGATTTAATAAGGATTTATAAAGTGTTTTTAGAAATATTTTTTCCATGGTAAAGGTGTTTGGAAAAATGATATTGTTTTTTTAAATGTATTGTGTTGTACATTAGTTGATATGGGCGCTTTCTTATGAATGTGTTGGAATTGAGTAGCTCATGGGTTAACTATGGTGTGAGCGAGGGGTTTTTTTAGGGACTATGTGAGAATTTAGAGGGAATACTATGTAAGATTTTATATTGGTTTTTCTGAGAGGTCATGTAATCCAACAGTGAGAGGAATGTGTGAGCCTCCATTTTGGTTTCCAAGGGATAAAGAGAGCCTCTAGGTAGGAAGACCATGAGATCTTCCATGTTGGGCCCATGGAAAACCATGAGTGATTACATTTTCTTAGATATTTAGGATACTTTTTTACTCACTCATGATAGGCCTAGTGGTTAGAGACCTAGGTGATCATTAATCATTCTATATTAGTTTACATGCTTTATCCATTTTATTAGTTCCATTTTTAAGTGATGAAATGTATTAGCCCATTTCCATTTATATGGGTATATGATGTTGATGTTCATGCCCATTTATAATATTCCCTATTAGATATATTGATCCTTGATCCTTATTTTTTTATTTGATCTGTATTTGAAAGTGTTTCAGGAAACTTTTTTTGTTTGAAATGGAAAACCAATGGAATTTAAAAGGTTTATTTGAAAATAGTATTTTTTCAAAGTGGTTTAGTTTTTTAAAAAATAAAACTAGTTTATTAGTTTTCATGGGTAAAATACCTAAATATATTCAAGGTGGAATCCTAATAGGCCTCATTCCTCACACCCTTCTTGGGACATTGGGTGTTTTCAAATTTTTTTTATAGGACACAGGTAAAGGAAGGGCACCATGTTCCAAGGTGGCTCTTCTTGATTACCACCATCCAGTGTTTTGTGTATGAGACATGGTCTTGAATGGATTGTCTCATTTGGAGTCATTTTTAATACCTTTTATATGTTGGGATGTATATTGGGACTTGTTTGGATTGGTCACCATTTTTATTTTGATTTTTGGGGTTTTTATAGATATATCATGTAGATGTCCTATTGTGGCATGTGTTTTTATATGATGTTCATTGTTTATTTTAGTATCTATCTATATTATGATGTAATTATCTATATTTTTATTTTATTTAATTGAATCTAATGATAGTGGTGTGTCTGTCCCTTTTCATGGATGGTTCATTCTAGTTTACCAATGTAAAAATTATTCCCAAGGGTCAGTTGGTTATGCCCAGTGCTTGTCGTCAGCCCATGGTGATCGAGAATGCACTTTAGACTATGTTGTGTGTTAGATCAGTTGATGGGTTGGGTCAACTTGAGTTGGTTTGTTACAAAATGGTATTAGAGTAGGTTTTATTTGGTAAGTTAGTGGTATACTGGAGATAAGACAATTGGGACTTAAGAGTTATGAATGGGGGGATGTTTTTACATATCTTCTTTATGTCAAACCTTGAGTTTACATGAGTGTTCTGGGATTGTGGGTATATTTTGAGCCCAATTATGGGTCAGTTTGATGATGTTTCAAGCAATGTATCGATTGGTGGAAAGTCCCAATGTAAGATCGGGGGCTATCTTTAGTTTTATGGGTGAAACATGGAGGTTTGGAGGAGGTGAAATGTTAGTGTGCATGGTTATTAGAGACCATGTGTAGCATGTAAATCCTTTCCTACCAACTCCAATGACACCTTCATGGTTAGAAAATAGCTTTATTAACCATGTGACCAAACCATGCAGTGTGGGAAATACTTGAATTTTTTTATGTTTTACCTCCTTTTTCATTTTTATTTTCTTTTGATGTGATTGTTTCTTGATGATACCCATGTTGAGGGATTTTTTTGGATCATTTGGTGGGTTTGAGTTTGAATTATGCTTGATGGATATTTTTTTTCTTTTAATAAATTCCTCCCAAAAGGACCTCCTTTAGGCATATAGAGGGTGTAGCGAAGAGTACTCCATAGGTGAACCCTCTCATTGATCCAACTTTGGTGGAGTTAGTGATTCATATGATCCAAAACCTTGGTTAGATTGGTTGTTCATGAGAAAACACATATGGTAGACCATGATCTAGAGTTTCAAGTAAAAATATGCTAGTGTTCCATGGTGATAAGAAACCAAATGAGCCCAAGGAGTGGTTGGATCATATCTAGTGGATATTTAGGTTCTTGAAGACCCCTGAGACATTTAAAGTGGTATTTTATTCATATGTGATGAAATAATCATTTATGAAGTTTTGGGATACGATAGTTATTTTGGGGAAGCATTAGGATCTCACCTAGACCATGTTTAAGGTGGATTTGAACTAGAAGTTCAACTCAAGGACCTTGAGGATACTGAAGGCCCATGATTTCCTGAATCTAGATAAGGAAAATAATCCAGTGATGGAGTTTGCCTCTAGATTTACTGAGTTAGTTCACATTTCTCTAGATCTCCTAGTGAATGATTACCTTAAGGATTGATGTTTTGATATGGGCTTAAGGATAGAGAACAAATCTATGCTCATTATTCTATGTCTACCAACCTATTCAGAGGTGGTTGATAATGTAGCTATAGAAGAGTCAGATTTGGTTGTAAATATAGGTCTTAGTGGTGTTAATTCTATGGATAAGATCTGAATTTATTCTTTAGGATTGAAGAGGAAGTAGGGTGAGTCTCTTTAGGATAATGGTAAGAGTATCCAGCAGTCATCGGGTTCAAAACTTATGGATTTTATGGGGTGTAAAAGAGTTATCAGTTATTAGTATGGAAATTAAGGCCACACCATGATCAATTTATCAATGACTCTAAGGGAGTTCTACTAATGTGGACATCTAGGTCATATCCAATGCTTCTTTTAGTTTGTTTCTCATGGGATCAGTGTGGGATCCATGTTTAAGGAAGGATCTCAAGTACAGTCAGAGGATTCCTATAGTGGGGGGTCTCATCCTCATGGTGAGGGAGATTATCACCAAGGGAAGAAGATGCAGAGAAGGTATAATCTAGATAATATCCACGTAGAAGAGGTCATACCAGAGGACTTGGATTCTAGGATATCCACCATGAGGGGTGTAATGTTTATTTTTTTTAAAAAAGGAAAATCCCTGGATTATTATTGAAAAAAGAGAAGTCAATAGAAATACAAAGAAGGGAGTGAAAACAAAACGCGCTTGGTTCCATTTATCATAGTGGCCAAGTTTTTTCCTCATCTTGTCCCCTATGATATTCTCTTTATTCCTCATCTCAATCCAAATATTAGAGCTGATACATCCTCGACCTCTTCCTCTACCATAGGCTTCATGGATCTCCTTAGCTTGTTGCAGAAGAGTTTCTACATCTTCATCTGAGCTATCCTCTTGAGCCTCTTCCTTCCTCTTCATTTATTCTTTATTTTCTCTTTTCTTTTGGTTTCAGGTTCTAGCATGCTGCCATTCATCATCATTGTCCTTATTCTTATGATCTTCTTTTCCTGATGTTTCCTTCACACAAACAGATTCTTGCAGAATAGATTCACCTATTTCTTTACTCACCTTCACATCAGTATTTTTCTTCAGTTTTTCTGGGGTTCCAGCCATGACAGATGACTCCATTTGTGAATTCATAATGGTATTAGTAACCATTTAAGCCTCCCCATGGTGTGAGTCAGGAGCATCATAGCAAATATGTGTGGGGGCTTTCAAAACAGGAGCATCCATAAGATGAGCACTGGTCTGGACAGTATTCTTGTCCAGACTAGTCAAAACAGGAGACCGATCTGCCATTTCTTCAGGGACAGGTTTAACAGCACAAAGATCATTTGTAGATTCAGCAGAAATTTTGTCAACAACTTCAGTAAGAGAAGGACCTGGCAGTGAGGAAACCTGGACAGATTCCTTTACTAGACCAGCCAAAGTAGACTGATCTGGATTCTTAGAATTAGAGGCAACACTGATTGAACATTGGTGGAGAAATGCAGGCTCAAAAGCATGTGCATGCACTTTATCAGGATTGGAACTTTGAAGTTTGTCCATAGTGGACACATTATCAGTACAGAGAGATTGCAAGGCTGAGATCCCAGATTGTCCTTCTTCCACAATGTCAGCCCAAGACTTTTTAGAAGTTGGCATTGTGGAGCTATTTTGAACAATCAAATCAGAGGATTTCCTGGGTAAAGGAGCCCTTTGCTGTTCATGCAACATGTTTTTCAGATTGGGGCATGATTTAGCATCATGACCCTTTATAAAGAAATTTGAAAAAATAAGACTCTTTCTATAGTTAGTGGAGTCATGCCCTAAAACTGTACAATCCAAACAATATCTAGGTAGGTTTTCATACTCAATTCTCAAACTTATTTCTTCCTCATCAGTAGATAAACAGATCTTATCAATTAAAGGAGATGAGAGATCCACCTCAACTAAACATATATCAAAATGCCCATATCTGGACAATTTTGTTTCTTTATCCATTCTAATGGGAACTCCTATAGCCAGAGAAATGTCATAAAGGATAATAGGGTGCCATAGGATCCAGTTTAAACCAAAAAAATTTACCCAGACTTGTGCAACAGTATTACCCATCTCCAAAGGGTTGAAGGATCTATCCCACTCACAAATGTGCAAAGCCCCAGGCTTGAATGAGATGGAACCAAATCCCCAGGCTCTTAATTTTAAATCTTCTAAAGGAAAAATCAAATGGTAGAAGCCCTTACCAAGAGATATGCAGTTCCAGGTATCAAAACCCCGGATATCAACTATTCGTGATTTGAGATAGTCTAACTTCCAGGGTTGTGAGCCTTTTGTCAAGATCAGCCTAGTGATGATAGAATGAGCCCCCAACTTCAATCTCTCAGCTACCGCAGCAGTGTCGGCTTTGACATGTGCAACCGAACCCTTCTTCTTAATCCATGCATATGAATCCTTGTTTTAGTATTGAATGTTTTCATCCTAATTATTATCTTGGACTTGTTGATCATATTTAAGTTGCTAGTTTTTTTTTATTATAGGTTCTAGTTCCTTATTCATGATGGGATCACTCACTTATTTTAGGGTGGGTGGGATCCATTATCAGGTATGTCAAGACTTGTTGTTTCAGAGTTGGGGTTGATCTTGTGCCAACTATCCAAGTTTTTTTTAAGGATATTGAGAAGAGTTCAGTGGGTGATATTCCAGTAGTCATCCATAGGTATCCATATGTGTTTCCATGTTATTTATCAAGATTTATACCCTAGAGGGAGGTCAAGCTCATTATAGATCTTCTCCCTAAGACAAGACCAATTTCTTTTTCATCTTGCCGTATGGCTTTGTCCATGATGAAGGAGTTGAAATTATAGGTAGATGATCTTGAGGGAAAGGGTTTTATATATCCCAGTGTGTCATCATTGTATTTTCTAGTGCTAATTATAAAGAAGGTGTATGGGAGCCTCTGAATCTTCATAGACAATTGTATGCTTAACCAAGTGACCGTGAAGAATAAATACCTGGAGCATAGAATTGATGATCTGTTTGATCGACTCAGGGGATCTTGTTGGTTTTTAAAGATCGATCTAATATCAGGGTATCATTAATTGTGGTTCTATAAAGAGGATATTACAAAACCCAAATTTTGAAGTTGGTATAGACATTTTTTAGTATCTGGTTATTCCATTTTTCTTACCAATGCTCATACAATCTTAATGTAATTGATGAATCGGATCTTCCATTCCTTTTTGTACTCCTTCATGTTTATGTTTATAAATTAAATATTTGTGTATTCCAAGACACAGTAAGGACATTATAACCTCTATATATTGTATTGGATGTTTTTATAGATCACCATATGTATGCCATGTTTTCTAAGTGCTGGTTTTGGATTCAATAGGTAAATTTTTTGGGGCATGTTATTTCTGAGTCAGGAGTTTTAGTTGATCTAGAGAAAGTTG
The DNA here is from genome assembly GCA_963277665.1 of Viscum album. Taxonomy (NCBI): domain Eukaryota; kingdom Viridiplantae; phylum Streptophyta; class Magnoliopsida; order Santalales; family Viscaceae; genus Viscum; species Viscum album. The sequence goes on from OY728163.1 coordinate 1,659,990,375, forward strand.
AGTATTAATATATTGGTAGAAACCCAAGAATGTGTTTAAGATCCATATTTTTCTAGGATTTTTTGGGTATTACAGTCATTTCTTTTGGTAAAACTCTAGGTTAGCTTCACCCTTGGTGGCCTTGATAAGGAAATTGGTTAAGATTTAGTGGGATTAGAAGTTATAGGATTATTTTGAGAAATTTCCTAACCGTATGACTTCCACACCTATATCAATTCTCCTTGATCTTGGAAGAGATTATGATGTATATTATGATGTTTCTGGTGTGGGATTGGGTTGTGTGATAATGTAGTAAAACCATGTGGTGGACTATGTCTCATGGAAGCTATGCCCATATGAGTGGAATTACCCCACCCATGACCTAGAATTGGCATCTATCATGCATGCAATGAAAATTTGGTGTCACTGCCTATTTGGGGATCATTTCATAGTGTATTTGGATCATAAGATTTTGAAGTATATTTTCACCCATAGGGACTTGAACCTCAAACAAATATTCTTGGTAGAGTACCTTCAGACTTTTGATTTCATGATTATATATACACCCAAGAATGGAAATGTGGTCATTGATGCTTCGAGCAGGAATAATTTGGTGCGAGAAGTTTAAGAATCAATGGATGAGTAGATTATGATGATTTTTTTACTAATATAAGGCTGGATGTGTAGAAGGATATAGGGAAGGTGTTCATGGATAGTGTTCTAGTTACACACTCTCTCATCGATCGAGTGAGGATGGAGAAGTTATCTGAACCCAAGTGCCAATAGTTTATTAGTTCCTTAAATGGTGGGGATATATCAAGTGATTTTTCTTAGTCTTGTGATGGTTTTATTCTCTTAAAGAGGTGGATTTTTTCCTTTGATCTTGAGGAAGGAGGAGATTCATGAAGAAAACCATTCTATTTGGGTTGTTCACCCTAAGGTAGCCAAGATGTTCTAAACCTTGAGAGGGCAGTTTTAGTGGCTCGGGATGAGATGTGCAGTGATGGACTTTGTTTCTAGATGCTCGACCTGCCAAAGGATAAAAGAATAGAATCATAGAGCATCTAGGTTGTTTCATCCACTACCTATACCAGTGTTGAAGTGGTGTGAGATCTCTATATATTTAAGGATCGGGCTACCTTGTAATCCAAGTGGGAAAGATTCCATATGGGTGATTTTCCATCATCTGGAAAAATCAGTCCATTTTCTACCCATCAAGGAGTCAATAAAAGTAGAGGACCTAAAATACCTAGATGTTCGATAGGTTTTTCATATTCATGGAGTACCCTCTATGATAATTTCATATCGGGATACCCGTTTCACATCTTTATTTTGGAAGAGACTCCAAGAGGCACAGGGAACCCAACTAAAGTTGAGCACCACATACCAACTACAGATGGATGGTCAGTTTGAGTGAACCATCCAGACTCTTGAGAATATATTTTGGGAATATGTGCATGATTATGGAATTTAATGGGAAAGTCACCTACTATTGGATAAGTTTTATTATAAAAATAGTTATTAGGTCTTGATCAAGATGGTCTTGTTTGAGGTTTTATACAGGCATTCATTCCAATACCCTTCGTGTTGGGCTGAGGAGGGTGAGTGTTCCTTGCTTGGACTAAGCATTATCTAGGAGATTATTGAGATAGTGCAGATAATTCAAAAAAGGTTAGTGATAGCTAAAATTCTCCAAAAGTCATATGTAGACCATCATCATCGTCCATTTGAGTTTTTTTGGTGAAAACTATTTCTCTGTGTATCAGTTCATATGGGACATTATTTCTTGGGAAAGCAGAGGATGTTGTCATCGTATTATGTCAGGTTGTTTCGTATTGTGTAGATTCTAGGAAATGTATCATATTAATTGGAGTTTCCAACATGGATAACAGATATTCATGATGTATTTAATGATTCAAAGTTTAATATATACCATTCTGACCCATGTCAAGTGTTGAAGTGGGAAGAGTTGGAGATTGAGCCTAAGGCCACTATGGGGGAGTAGAATGTTTGAGTTTTCGATGTTTAGAACAAGGTGTTCCATGGAAATTTGATCCCATTGGTGCGTTTTCTTTATCATCATGGTTGTTATAACCATGATACATGGGAGTGGGAATCTTTGGTGAGGGATTAGTGGACTCACATATTCTCTTCTAGAAAATCCTAAAGACTTTTTGGGGGTATAAAGTAGCATGGTGGGGAGTTTGTGATACCCTCTGTATCACTGGTATACATAATTTTGATTTTAATTTATATTTTAAGTGAAAATGGATTTATCAAGTGTTGGGGGTTAAAATAAGGATTTTTTGTTAAGATAGACCAAGCTGCATAGTTATAGCACAATTTTTCTAACTGTGAAGATAAATGTGTAAGGGTGATGCATGTTGGGACAGTGGGGTTTGGTATCATTTGAGACTGGTTTTTAAAACTATGTGAAACCTATAGGAAACTATTTAGACCATTTCTAGGTGGAAAGTGTCATCCACATGGTTGGTACAAGATTTTTCCAAACCATGGGGCCAGACTGGGAAGCCTTGTGCAGCTCACTTAAAAATTTGATTTTTACCAAATTACTCCAATCTGGTTTTTGGGTTTTGGGGGATCATTTTCCTCCCCCATAATTTAAATCCGATATAATTTATTGGTGGAGCTTACACTCTCCTTATTTAGTGTATTTATCTTGTATTCAAGGTCTGTTTTTTTAGGTAAGGTGATTCCTTTGAGTTTTCTTCCCCTTTTTCCTCCTTCTTACTCTTGTTCTTCTATTTCATGGAGATTTGGAACCCTATGGGTGGTGTTGGATGAATGTAGGGTATATAATTGAGTAAATGGTTTTTTATTATGTCCTAGTTGTTTGAGTCCTTATTCTACCAATTTCAGGTGGTTTTTGTTTGGATTTGATGAGTTTTAGAATGAATCCAAGGTAGTTATCACTATTTATAGGTGTTTTCCATGGGTTACCTTTAAATTTAAAATTGAATTTGGTTTTTTTTGTTTTAATTTTCATTTCAAATATTTATTATCAATTCATATTTCATTTTTTATGTGTTTTATGGATTAGTTCTTAATTTGGGTGTTTAAAGGGGGTTTTCCAAATGAGTGGCTTATATGCACACCAAGTTTTTGTTAAAAGGGATCAAAGAGGTTTCCTAATTTTAAAAGGATTTATAAAGAGGTTTTCAAAATTATTTTTCCTTTGGAAAGGTATTTTTAAAAATGGGTATGTTTGTGAAATTTCTCATTTTGTATCTTATTTGATATGGGCACTTGCTTATGAATGTGTTAGCATGGAGTAGCACAAGGATTAACCAAGGTGTGAGTGAGGGGTTTGTTTTAGGGACCATGTGAGACTTTGGAGGTAATATAATGTGATCTTATATATTGGTTTGTCTGAGAGGCCATGTGATCTATCATATGGAGGATCATACAAGCCTTCATTTTGGTTTCCAAGGAACTGAGAGATCCTTTGGGTTGGAAGACTGTGAGAGCATCCATGTTGGGCCTAGGGAAGACCGTGAGAGCTTCCATTTTCTTAGATAGCTAGCATACTTGTTTAGTCACTCATTATAGTCCTGATGGTTAGATCCCTAGGTGTAAATTACTCATGAAAAATTGGTTTACATGATTTATGCATTTGATTAGTTTCATTTTTATGTGATAAGATATGTTATTCCCATTTCCATTTATATGGTTATATGATGTTGAATTTTATGCTCATTTTGATCATGCCTTGATGGATATGTTCATCTTTTATCCTTTTTTATTTATTTGATCCATATTGGAAAAAAAATTAGAATTTTTTTTTGTTTTAAATGGAAAACCAAATGAATTTCAAAGGTTTATTTGAAAATGGTATGTTTTCAAAGTGGTTTAGTTTTGAAAATGTTTTCAAACTAGTTTATTAGTTTACATGGGTAAAATTCCTAAGTAGATTCATGGTGGTATCCTACTTATCCTTTTGCCTCACAACCTTCTTTTTCCTTTGGATTCTTAAAAATTTATTTTTTCATGACATGGGTAAATGCATGGGTACCATGATTTAGGGTGGCTCTTATTGATTACTATTATCCTATTTTTTTCATGGGGGATGGTCTCACATGGATTGGCTCATGTGCAGTTGTTTTTAGTACCTTATAGCTATTGGGATGTATTTTGTGACTTATTTGTCTTTTACCCATTTTATTTATATTTTTAGGTTTTGTATGGTGATACCATGTATATTTACTATTATGAAATGTTTTTTATATGGTGGTTATTATTGATTATAGTATCTATCTATCTTATACTATGATGCTCTAAATGTTTCTTTTATGTCATTGACTATAATTATAGAACTATGGAAATATATTTTCATGGATTTTTCATGTTAGTTTAACCATGGTGAAACATTTCCAAAGGCTTAGTTAGTTATGGATGGTGCTTATTGCAAGCCCATGGAAATTAGGAACGCACTTCAGGCTGTCTGGAGAACCTGCTCAAGTGATGGGTTGGGTAGACCAAGTATGGTTCATTAAAAAGGGTTGATGATGATAACTGATGAAAATAACTTCTAATAACTAGAGATAAGCCAAGATTTTATGCTATCACAACTACTAAGGTGGATCCCAAAAATGAAGTTATGATAGGTATGTTATTTATTTATTCGAGCATAGTGAATGTGGTATTTGATTCTTGTTCTATTCAGTATTTAATATCACACAAGTTTAATAGAATTATTCAAACTTCACCTAAAAACATAGAAGTTGAGTAATCAGTGATGATAAAAAATAGGTCAATTGTTTCATCCCAAGAATATAACTCGTCCACTATCCAAATTTTTGGGATAAATTTCCCATAAAACCTTGTGATGATCCCCTTAATATAATTCGATGTTATTCTAGGCATGGATTGGATTTAATTATATAGAACCAATATAAATTTCCAATAGAGGTAAATCACCATCTATATCAGAAATCACCCTCTGATTCTATATAAGTTCAAGTAGGTGGATGAATCTTATTTGGTTCCAGAATCTCAAGAACAGATATTATATCCTTGAGATAAATCATATCTAGATGAAATGATTAATACTAAATAAAATATCATCTTTGATGATATTTTTATTGTAAGGGAATTTTAGGATGTGTTTTCAAAAGAATTTTCTTATCTTCCTCCTAGTCGTAAGGTTGAGTTCTCAATCGATCTCATGTCCAGAGCTTTGAAAATATCCAAGAGTCCATATAGAATGGCCATTGTTAAACTTGAAGAGCTAAAGAAGAAACTATAAAAGAATCTGTATAAAGTATTTATACACCCAGTTGCATTTACATGGGGTGCACCGGTCCATTTCATCAAGAAGAAGGATGGTTAAATTCACCTCTACATTGATTATCATGAGCTTAATAATATTATGATAAAGAAAATTTTTCTCTTCCAAAGATTTATGACTTGTTTGATCAGCTATATAAAGGCCAATAATTCTCTAAGATGGATATTTGGTTGGTATTTTATCAAGTAAATATGATGAATGATTATATCCTCAATAGATCTTTTCATACAAGGTAGAAGCACTAAAAGTACTTAGTGATACCATTTGGACTCATTAATACTCTAGCAATCTTCATGAACATAATTAATAGAGTCTTTAGGGATCACCTCAACAAATTTTTGATAGTATTTATCAATCATATTCTTATCTACTTTAAAAGAGATTTGAAACATGAGGAGTATTTAAATATTGTACTAAAGACCTTGATGAAGTAAATTTTGTATGAAAAGTATAGTAAATGCGAGTTTTGGTTATAACAAGTAATTTTATTGGGGCATTTTTTCACCAAAAAAGGGATATTTGTGGACCTATAAAAAATAGATACAATAAAATGATGTCCTAAAGCAACATATATGATGTGATTATATAGTTTAATTGTATTATCTTGGTGTTATCATAGATTTTTGAGAAACTTATCTTGATTTTAAATCCCACTAACAAATACTACTCAGAAGGGAGTTAAGTTTTTCTAGATTAATGAATGAAAAGAGATATTTAAAGAGATGAAGAGGAGGTTAATCATTGCACCTATGCTCACATTACCCACTAATGGAGAATTATTTTCTATGTGGAACAATGCATCCAAAAATATCTTGGGCTATGTACTCATTCAAGATGAAAAATTGATAGTCTATGCCTCTCTCAAATTAAATATCCTTAAGAAGAACTACCTAACTCATGGTCTAAAATTGGAAGTAATGATATTAGGGTTTAAGATATGGAGACATTATCTCTAAAGAGAAAATTATAACATATATATGGATTATAAAATCCTCAAGTATATATTCACACAAAAGGAGATTAATATTCACCAATGAATGTTGATGGATTTAGTCGAGGTTTATGATTTTTTGATCCATTACCATCCTAAGAAGCTTGAAAAAGTGGTAGATACTATGAGTAGAAAGGATCCTACAACATTATCAATTATGAGTATTTAAAGTGATCCAATATTCTTGGATATGAAAAGGATGTATAAGGTAATAATAAAATGGTCATTATCCTACATTTCTCAAATCAATTCCCAAAAATTTATTATTGAGAGTATCAAGGAGGCCTATAAAGACTATGAGGTGCTACAGAAAAAGGTATTGAATATTCCAAAGTTAAACTTTTATAAATATGGAGTTATAAGTTTTGTAACCTAGATAAAAATCCCATCAAAACCATAAATTAAGAGGAAACTTTTGGATTATTTTTATAGATCATCCTTCTCTATTCATATAGGAATCACTGAGATGTATATAAATATGAAGAAAAACTTCTGGTGGGATAACATGAAGAATAAAATTTTATAATTTGTATCTCGATGCTTAGTATGCCAAAAATTCAAGGCCAAATGATAGAATTATAAGGGTATGATGAAACTATTATCCATCCAATATGGAAATGGGAAACAATAACCATGTATGTCATTGTAGGACTCCCTAGGATGCCTAAAGAAAATAACTCCATATGGGTGGTAGTAAATCACCATAAAAATTCATCACATTTCATGGCTATCAAGGAAGATTTATATCTTGACCAACTTGACAAGATATACATAAGGTAACTAGTAAGACTACATGGATTTCCAATCTATATTGTATCTAATTGAGATTTGAGGTTTTCCTTGAGGTTTTAGAGAAGCCTTCAACAAGTGTTGGATATAGAACTGAGCTTCAGCACTAATTATCACCCTCAGAGGGATGGTCAATATAAAAGGATCATTTAAACTCTGGATGATATGTTAATATACTATTCACTAGATTTACTTGGATTTTTGGACTAACAACTTCCCCTAGTGGATTTCTCATATAACAAAACTTTACATTATAGAATTCAAATGGAAACTTAGGAGGCTCTGTATGGGAAAATGTGTCAGAATCCAACATGGTGAGATGAAGTTGGAGATCAAAAGTTGATGGTACCTAATATTATCCAAGAAATTATAGATAAGGTTCAAACTATTTAGTTCCATATTAAATCCAAACAAATTATACATAAAATATCTGTAGAAAATCATCTATAGAACCTAGAGTTTGAGGTCAGAGATAAAGTGTTCCTTTATATATCATTGTGGAAGAAATTTATGTGGTTTGGGAAGATAGGAAATTGTAGTCCTAGATACATCGGCCCCTTTTAGATCCTTGATCACATCAAAGCAGTTTCCAATCATCTTTCACTCCCACCTAACCTATCTCAAGTACATGACGTGTTCTATGTATCCCTCTTGAGGAAGTACATATCAGACCCCTCACATGTACTGAATCCAAAAGCAGTACCATTAGAGAATTATCTTTCATATGAGGTGTATCCAGTGAATATCTCATAATGTGGGTACAATTTTCAATAAAACATGACAACTAACTTGGTAAAAGTGTTGTGGATAAACCACAAGTTTGAGGAAGAAACACGGGAATTGGAAGAGGAAATGAAATAGAAGCAGAAGTACCCTCATCTATTTTAATATATGAAATACAAATTTTGAGGGAGAAATTTATGAATGGGGGAATAATGTAATGAACTAAACTTTTATAAATGAATTTATTTTTTAAAATGAGTAAATTCTTTATTAATAAATGAAGTTATAGAAAACACATGCACTAGTTTGGTTATTTTGGAACATTTTATGGTCTATCAAATTTAAAAGAATTTTAAGCTTTATAAATATTGATAATATAGCTATTATACATTTACCATTAATATAATTATATTAAGGGTTATGATATAGTCCATTTGGCATAGACAAAGGAAGCAATGACCACGACAAGTAGGACCATACCCTATAAAGCCCATTTATCAGATATTTCAAGGGAAAGAGAATCACAGGTATTTAACCATGAATAATCCCAAGATGATATTCAGCAACTAAATCATGAGTGAAACCATTCATGGGATAATTTTGAGCTCATTTAGATCATTTCCCAAACCATGTTCGTCAAACCACCCTATGAAAATATCACCATTGCACACCTTACCCTTAAGACATTTGTTGGTGAAATAAAGGGATATGTATCTAGACCATAACAGTATGAATTTTTTTATTTTTTTTAATAAAATAATTATTACATGTATCCTTTTTTAATATGAATTTTTAAATGATTAAATAATGAGTTTGATAAAAAAATTGATTTTGATATAATGAAACACAAATTATATTTTAGGAAAATATATAGTTTCAATCAAGAAATTATTTTTTACGAATTTAAGAATTTTTTAAAAAATTATATTTTAATAAACTATTATTATTAAATAATATTTATTACATATAAATGATGATATAATTTTATGAAGTCAAATGTATTTTTTATAAGGGTCAAAAAAATATTATTTACAAAAAAAGTAGTATTTAAAATAAATGGGGATTTTTTATTTAAAAGTGTAAATTATCATATTTAGACATTTATTTTGATAAAATAAATATTATTTTTGTAATCAGATCATATAAATTAAATAATGGTTAATTTTTCATAATTTTCTTAGACATTCGAATTTTTGGGTAAAAATTAAATGTGTTATAATTATATAGTATGTATTAGGACATCATAAAAGGACAAAAGTAATGTAAAAATACTATAAAGAGTATACATGAACAAAATTATTTTTCCCTATTAAAATAATTTGTTTTTAGGTTATTTTATTAATTTTATAAACCCTTAATGAATCCTCCAAAACGTATATTATTTTTTAATGTTTTAAAATCAATTATTTATATATATGACTCGGTTCCACATCACTTAGGACATTATTTTAATTTTTTAGGTTCTTATACATATAAAATAATTAAAAACACTCCTATTTTGTAGAAATAGTGGTAAAAACCAAGGTAAGTTTTTTCGGTTTTGATTACTTTTTCATATGTAGTCTGAAACCTATGTTTTGAAATTAATAAATAATTCTCCTATCTTTTTCTATATAAACCCACCCTAACTCCCTTAGATATTAATTTAAAACTCTTAGAGAATATATTTACTATACCCTTTCCCCTATATATCCCTCCCAAGGTTCCTTCATTCCCTTAATAAGCTCCTCCAAAACTTTTAGAAGCACCCTCTCGAGGTAAGGGATCCTCTCCTTCTCCTCTTTATTCAAGAACCTTCTTTATAGTATTCCTTTTAATTAAAAATTGTTCCTATTTGGATATTTTATTACACATACCTTATATTTTCCTTATGATTTCTAGGTGATGAAAGACCCATTTAACTCTCATTAATCTCTTCTATGAATCTTTATGTACCCTCATTATGTTGCTAGAATTATCCTATATTTTTTCATGCCAAACAATTGTGTAGTGAATACCCATCCCCATTTACACTCAAGGGTATTCACCTAGTTATACCTACCCTTAATTTATTGGGTATCTAAATTTATATAACCTTTACTCCTCAATCATGGGGTTAAAATTGATGAAATACATCCTTATGTTGTATGATCTATGTGGAACATTTATGCATGTATATAATATGATAGTGACGAGTGGGCCTAGAATTATATAGCCCTAAAATGAATTAGGTAATGATTTTATCTCATGATATGCCATGTATAGTGAATGGGATTTTATCTTAAGAATATTATTTTATGTTTTATTGTAGGTTATCATTGACTTATGTTTATAGTTTCATGTTTTATATTGTTGACACATTCCAATGTTTCCTTTATATTATCATGTTATATCATGCCTCAATGTTTAATATTATGATTCAAACCCCTCCTTTGTTACCTTGATATTCCTCTTGGATAACATGTACTAATTTACCTTATGCTATGATTTTTATATTATCTCACTTGGATTTATATCTCACACCTTTATTATGTACATCCCCAGTTTATCCCTTGCAGTTTTAGAAGATTCATGGAATATAAGCGCATGTTATAGAGTTTTTAAATATTTTTTTATTTATATTGTAGGATTTTATATTATGTACCTAATTTCCCAAATACTCTAATACTCATGATATTTTGGGGTTGTATTAAGTGTATATTTATGTAATAAATCATGAAATAAAGTGTGTTAAATATATGGGTTTTCATAGAGTATATCTCTCTTCTATAACTCTATTCATATATGTTTTCATATAATTAGGGAGAGAATGATTATAAATATGATCTAGGTACCCATAGGCCATATATAGAGGAAAATATCAAGATAATTAATAAATATTATATTGTTTAAATAATGAAAAATAGAGGAATAATCAGTGGAGTATTAGTTGTAAAAATGGATAAGTAATAAAAGAGTGTTGATCTACTATGGAATGAGAGTCCCTCACACTTCTAGTTACCACACACCATTTTTACACCATGTATACCTCTTTCATGGAAATGGAAAGGAATATAATGAGAAATAATAGGATTTAAAAAATTACTAACCCAGAGGGTGATGAAGAGGAATGAATTGGGTATTAAAAGGCTCCTACCAGACTTTTACAAGGCTTACGCAACCTACCACGAATTCAACTGTGAAAAATTTATCCACTCATAGTGGATAGACATGAATGATCAAGGGTTATATCTTTAGTACACATAGATATATTTTTCACCAAATAGATTGAAATAATGTAATTAACCCCTAACTTTAAACCCAAAACATCCTCAACACAACCCAAATAAAATTCAAAAGGAAACCATAATCAGATAGTGTTTTAGTCTCAATATTTCTGGTATGAAGGCTCCTCAGGATGAGGAAACCATAGATCATACTCTCCATCAACCCTGGATAAGATATTTTAGAGGGACATTAGGTGTATTATTTCTTCAGTGAGAAGGAATGAGGTTTACACTATAACCATGCCTCTGATACCAAGGATACAACCATGCCAAAGGTACAACCAAAAATGAGGATATTGGAAAAAAGGATGGAATACTATAAAGGAATAAACCTATGGGTTATGGGACTATATTTAAGTAATTAAGAACATGAATAACACGTGGAGATATTAGAAATATAGAATTATATTAAGAGAGAAAGGTAGAAGGATTCCTCTCCAAAATTTTGAGTTCATCCTCTTCCCCATGTGCATTATTTATAGCCTCATAGGGCCAACTCTTAAAGTAATGGAAATAAGGTTATATTAATAAGGTCTAATGGTTGAGTGCCATGTGTCTCTTTATTATCCCTTGAGGAGGACCCTATATACTTTATATAATTCCAAATAAATTGATGGTGTCCAATACTTTAATAAATCAACTTAAGTAAAATATCATTTATGTCAAGCTTAAAATAAATGCCACCACACACACAGAAATACTATATTGATTAGACACAGAGAGCACACTGCTGTATATTTATTTTTATAAATAAGATTTATTAAAATATTATTTATCAAGGCTTTCTTATTTGTCCATCATAGACCTATACTTTACACTGACACAAACTTTTACAAGGACAACCATGACCAAAGATTTTATATAAAGGAGACTCCATCCATGGTCATGCCAGGATTCCACCATGATGCTCTACTGAATACTTCACTAGATGACTTCCACATATCTCTACTTAGATAGATTACATGATTCTTTGTCAAATGTTTTCCACATAGCCCATTATTTACCATCATTTGGTACACATGATTTTTTAATACATATGTGATGCTCAGTTGGATTATTTCCACTTATTCCACCTTTATCTTCTCCAATAAGAATCAATGTGTACCTTCATATGGCTTCCACATGGATTCCAGATCTTCTTCTACATGTCTTGTATGTATCTTCCATAATAATCACCTTATTTATTCTTGAAACTCTATAATCATTTCTCTATAATGATGGGGAACACTTTTAATGCCAGAGGGTCCACAATATGCAGACTCGTGTATATATTGTGTGAACCCTTTAGTGTAATTTTTTTTTCTTTAACAATATAGTTGTTATTATGTAGTGTGAAGAATAAAGAAGGTTTTTCTTGGGAAATCTATGTGCTATAAACATGGTATCAGATCTATAATCCATGTGGTATCTATCCATTGGTACATGTGGAAGCTTATTAGAGAAGCTAAAGATGGACTACATGCAATAGATCATCAAGTTAATTTCAATAAATCATATGAATGAGCTGATGGTAAATCATGGGATATTTGGTGACCATTTGACATATAAATGCAATGTCTATCCAAGAGGAGAAACAAGGTGGTCATCTAGTAGAGAAATTAGTGAATCATCATAGAGGCATCATTGCATGACTATGAGTGGAGTCTCTTTTATGTAAAAACAATTTCATGGTTTTACTTATAAAAGTGTGTGTCTGTGTCAGGTAAAGGTGTGTATTGTTGTGTCAATAAATCCTTGATAATTTATATTTTGATAAAGCTATTTTATCAAAAGAAATTTCCACCAGGATACAATTAGTTCCTAAGAAACATAGTGGGTCATCATGTGGAAAGTTTAGTAAGCTTGTCATAAATTAGATTTTACTAATGTTTCTTTATTAAAGAAGTGGACATCATCAGTTCCTTTGGATTTAATTAAAGTAGATAGGTTCTACATCAATGGATAAGTAAGGTAAACATGTCATATGACCATTGGATCTTTGTATTTTAACTATATCCCCTTATTTATAATATTAGCCAATGTGTGGATATAAATAATATATACCATGTAGAGGATGAACTCAACCTTTGGGAGAGGGATTTTCAACATCAATAAGAACCTTTTATTAGTATGTTCTTTTTTCTATTAATGATATTATTTTCCCTTTAGAGATAAATATGATCAAGTCTGGTAGATTTCCTAAATGAGAGCTTGATAATGAAAATTACTTCCACTTATGGAAAATCATGACTCCAAAAACTAGGAAATCTGATGGGAATGCCAAAACTCTTTCTATGGATAAAGCTAGAATTTTAAATCAAATAATTCCATGGCATATAATGTTTTTATTTAAGAAATTTCAAAATACTAAGTGATTCTTCTTAGAGGTATAAAGTCCTACCCAGCTAATTCTAATATTCTTAGAGAAGAAATAAAATGTAAGAATGTGGATATGCATCATGAATTGTTTTAGCATGCCCATTCAACAAGTTTCAATAATACTTATCTTTCTTAAAGAGAATCTAAAATCAGGAACCTTAAGTCGCAACTTCATACTATCCAAAACATGTCTCAAGGGTGTCCATGCTACAAACCCTTACCTTTTTCACAAATATTTCCATGTTATTCCTAGCCTTTACCTAACTTCATATCCACTGAACCAAATCCTTTTGATAGTGTTTATTTATTTCCCCAATAAGACTATTTCCCTCAAACAACCTGTAATAATGGTAAAGGTAAATCATAAAGATGCATTAAGCCACAATATTCTCCCACTCAAGAGTTACCTAGATCTGTATCTCCACTGTCATCTCATAAAAGTTCTGTATTTCCACCATAGAACATGATAACCAACCATATCTATGAGTTTCTCATACAACAATCTCATATGGATATAAAAAATAAGAAAACTCTAAATATGGATACATATTTATTTCTTTATGTTTTCAATTCAGATGATAAAGAAATTTTCATTTCTGATATCATACATAAATGTGACATTGATTTCAATATGGTTGATACTATTGAATAACTTGATAAATAATATATAGAAACCAATATCCAACCTATCTTCCAGCCTTTTAAATAATAAATCCCACTAGAAAATGAGGAAATTATTATCTTATCTCTTGAATCCAGATCATGAATGGAAGCGATGATGGACATGGATAAGGAAGAAGTAAATGAAAAGGATGAGCTTGATAATCCATGAATAATAAGACCTTACTTATCTAAAACTAATATGATGTATTTAGATATTTATCCCATGGATATCAAATAAATAATTGAAGGACTTAATTTTAAAATTTTCCAAGAAATTCTGAAAATTCATAGGTTCTATTAAATCCAAGAATATTTTAAATCACAATAGATTTCCTACATCCGTAGGTACGGTGTTTATATCGGACCACTCTTGGGAATACCTGTGCACCCTTCATTTTTTCACTCAAAAATTATCAAAATTAAAATTCACCTCTATTAATGCATTTTAAAGGAATTTTTCCAATACTTCAATGAAATGGATGATGAAAATTACATGGGTATAGTTTTGATAAAAAGATACCTTTTCGAGAACTATTTATTTCCCATTGTAATAAGAATACCACCAACCTCCACGTATGGTTCTCACTATTTGGATACCAAAATTTCTATACTGGGGATCTACAGTTTGAATAAGTTATCCCTCCATCAACCTATGAGGATACATTCATACTCTTCAAGATATAGTAAAATATTCATCCATTATAATATGACCTTGTACAAAACAATAATTATGAGGATTGGGTATATACAGTCAGAGACATTAGAAAAGGACATCCAGTTAAAAAACTTTTAGATCTTGGATTGCATAATAGTTTAGATATCAACATTTCCCTCCTGGCTAATCATTCAGAAGAAACTCCACTATAAATACAATGATATTTAGTAGTTCCTTCCAAATACCAACTAAATTGGTATAATAAGATCTTGATGAATTCATGCTTCAATAAAAATGGGATCCATAGTATGCAGACCATCCAATTAGGAACCTCTAACCACTCGATTCATAAGATCCTCCACATAACTTATGTACTGGATACGACTATGGACTAGATAATGATTTAAATGATAAATTCAAGTTAGGGTTATCAAGCTACAACTTTTTTGGTGGGGATGAGTTCATATGTAAAACATATGTGAATCACCTTTTTGTTTAAGGGGAGGAACACATTTATGTGTTTCTTCTTTTTTACTATGGGGAAAGAACATACACATGTTCTTTGCCTTTTTTGATCAGGGGTAGAGTTATGAAAACCAATGTACATATTTTGTAAACCCTCTAGCATGAAAAGTGTGTCCTATCATGAAAAAGTTATGATTATGAAGTGTGAATAATAAATAAGGTGCTACTTGGGGAATCTACATAAGGGACACATGGCATAAGATCTGGAATCCACATTGTAGCCATATGATAGTACATGTGGAAACTTATCAAAGAAGCAGATGGTGGACTATGTGGAAGCAATCCAATGGAGAATCACATCCATGTTAACAAAAAAATGTGGACCATCTAATGGTATATCATGGGATGCATGGAGACCATATGATAGAGCATCATGAAATCTATCCAAGTGGAGTAACATGGTAGTTGTCTCACAGAGTAATCAGCAAAGAGACATAGCAGCATTGTAGTGGAACCATGTGTAGAGTCTTCTTTATATAAAATTTGTGGTAATAGTCATCCTTTTAAAAGTGTACTTCACTATTAGGGATAGGCGTGTGGTGGTTTATTGAGAAATATTTTATAAAATAGTTTTTGATAAGGATTTTTATCAAAAAAAAGCTACCAGTATATGCTTGGTTCCTAAGAAATGTATCAGGTTTTCTTGTGAAGTGTAATGTCTTATAAGATTAACATAAAGTGTATTTTAATAAAGATATTTTATTAAAGAAGTGTCCACCATCAGTTTCTTTGTATTTAAGTAAAGTAGATAAGTTTCACATCAAGGGATAAGGAACGGGCACATGGAACTCATCCATTGGCCCTTAATATTATAACTGTATCACCTTAGCTGTAAGATTTTTCCCTATATGACTATAAATAATTTACTCCAAGGAGAGGTTGAACTCAAACTTGGGGAGATGAATCATTATACACTTCTCTTTTAATAAAATTTTATCTTTCTAATATCTCTATATATTCTTTGATGCACGCATGTCACGGGGCACTTAGAAAAACAATATTTGAACCTAAAAAATATGCGGTAAAAGTGGGACTCAAATTTTATTCATAGAAGAGAGCATTTTATGTGTGTTTAAAGATTATTTTATGGGTTCACTTTTTAAAGATATAGTAAATAAATATGGTTGGTTTTAAAATAAATTCATAAAATGATGGTTCGGGAATGAATTATTCCCTCATTCACATGTTGAATTATTATTCATTTAGTTTATAATCACCCTTTGATCAATTGAATCCAACTGATTACTTGCACCATGAATTTTATATTTAGATAAATAAACATAATAATCATTGTATTTCATACCCTTTCTTATCCTATTATTTCAATATATCCATTCACCCTTGAATTACCCCCACTATTTTATATGATATATAGTGGACTTAATCCAAGTGGATTGCGCACAATTCCTAGAACAAGAAGAAGAACTTAAAAGCTAAATCAAAAGAAACATCTATTAACAAAAACCATTAATGTATATAGAGAAGTTATTATTAGTATTGATCGACCGTAATTTATCAATAGGGTAGGTGAAGGGGATTCTACTTGTATGAACCATAGAGGGTTTAGTATGCCATCATCAGATTATTACCAAGAGAATATTAAATAACAAGATTCATGGTCGGTGTTCATTTAGAGATCTCCTTCTAAAGAAATTTATCCCCCTTATATATTGATCGGCTACCAAGGTTATGTTCACGTGAGGGGAATAGGTTTTTTCTTTGAATTCTAGAATGTTTGCAGAGAGAAGGTTTTCTTTAATCATGATGGTTGGAACATGCCAAGAAGGAAGGGTCTAAATGACTTTTTTAATGCATCAGTACTCTTCCACGATCCATAAAAATACCCCTTTTAATAGTGGGGTGATCTAGTGCTTCATAGTAGTGAGTAAAGGAAAATGGTCCTGGGATTTTAATTTGGGGCCCTATTAAATCATGTAGCACCTGGGTAGAATTATTTTACTTTTAACGAATCATGTCTACCTGTATCTATAACTCAGATTCTCCTATTATTGGCCATTTAAGTCCAATCCTTTATTTTTCAGTGCCACTATATCTTCCTAGTAAAATATATTTTCTTGATTACCTCACACTTAGAACTTACACCATCTGGTAGTTCTATTGAATGGTGGAGGGAGATTCATAGTTCAACACTAATTCCTTATTCCCTTCAGGTCTTCATGGGAACCTAATCCTTTTTCTTGTGGATCTGGTGTCAAAAAGTATCATTGTCCTTTGTAATAGATTTTAATACTACATCTCCCTCATAATTTTCATGGGTAGGGTAGATTTTTTAATGGAACACTCAGATGGATCTCATCCTGAGTTGATTAAGAGGTCAAATTAGAGTGGATTACTTCCATGATTTACCTATTAGATTGGATTCACCCCCTAATCTTATTAGATTCAGGTGTGGTAGTAGAAGGTGGAATCTACAGGGTAGATGAAACCATATTTTTTCTCACAGTGTTGTAAGTTAAATGGTGGTGGAATCTTTTGGAGTAGCACCCTGTCTTTGGTCTTCCTTCAAGAATCAGTCAAAAGGGATCTTTCTATTTAGGGGAAGTGGATGCTTGGGGTTTGTAATGGTATATTTTAAGGTATAAGTACAGTAGCGTGGATGGTTAAATCTGTGGTAAGCATGATTACCATGAAGATCATGGTCGGTGTGCTTACTGTGATCTGGTGACTAAAAAGGAAGGGATCATTGTAGTTATTCCTACCATGAGAATAGTGGTATGGTAAATGAATTTTTTTCTTACGGTTAGATATTTTTTCCTTTAAATAAATTTTGAGAACACTGTCAGCTGATGGAACTCACAGTAGGTAGACATATTATGAAATTGTGGTGTGGAAATGAGGGAAGGTGACCATGAGTAGTGCATCATGGTTGTTTGAAGGCATAATCACCATTCCTATCATGTGATAAAAAGTTCATGTAGGGTCATAATACGGTCAACACCTACAATAAGCATAGTGTCAGTGAATGTCAAGGTCACTCCTATCCTTTGTAAAGTTCTAGCATGAAATAGTTCACATGTTCTCTTAGTGGAGTATTAAATTCCAACCTAAAAATTCAAAATAAAATCCATAAGCATTACTCTATAATTTATATCAAAATATGTACACACCAATAAAAACCATATTTAAATAAAATTTATAATTAAGTTTTAATTCTAGAAATTTAAAAAAAAAATATCAACCGAGTAATTTAACTAAAATGTGGGGTATTTTTAATGAATAAAATGCAGAAAATGTTGAAAATTCCAAATCACATCACTATCCTACACTTAGGCAATTTCACTCTTAGGAAACATTATCATAGAACTATAATTTTTACAATCATAAAAACAAACAACAATCATCCTACCTAGATTTAAAATTAGTATCCAAAGTTTAAATAAAACACATATTCTTCCAAAGTTAGAAATATCATGCTACATATTAGAATAAATCAACTACCTCGCTTTAATTTAGTCAAAGTTTCAGTTCATGAGTGGATAAAATTATATTAAATTGGAAGAAAAATTTTAACAAAAAACATCTCCATTTATCCCTCTTTCTTAAGTTTCCTCAAACCAAAGTTTGATTTCCACTTTTACTAATAAAACTTATTTGAATGTGTTATAAGTCAATTGCCAATCTTTTTATGGGTTCAATATTCCCCTCACTTAAATGGACCCATTTTTTACAAGGCCCCTTATTTGATTTTATTTTTCACATCCATAATTTTGGGTGAAGAACTATTCATAGAACTTATTGATATGGATTTATTTAATTATATAAACACACATAGTGCCCTTATCTTAAATATAAATTGTGGGTTCCCAATTTCCCATTTGTATTCTAGGTTCAAAGGGCATATATAATTTCCATTTAAGTTGGATCCTTAGGGTGTTTTGTCTAAAAGTTATTATATTATCTCATATTAAGTTCAAAATTCTTGTGACATAATGTTATAAAATTAATTCCTGATAAATCATTCACTCACACTCTATATCCTAGTTCTGAGACCAAAATTACATAAAAGTGGTGAAAAAATCACTCTGAAATCACATGAAGTCTTATAGTTCTCAGAACCAATGAATTACACCAATTATAGCATGGTATTTTCAAACTTGAAAGGGTAGAAATGAGGTTCCAGAAAAGGTTGAAAATCAAAACTATAAACTATTCAAAAGAGTAATTTTAAAAACTATATTTTCAAGAAAAGGTGGTTTTTTATTTTATTTACTTATTTAAAAATTTTGGTTTCACTCTTCCTGCACATTGGTTCTAACACTATCCTAGTATAATTTTAGTATGAATTAGTTTAAGATAGATAGTTCAAAATAAAATAAATAGCTAGACCCAAATTTTTAGGTCCACTAGTCTAGATACCCTAAGAGGGGGGTGAATCAGGGTATGACATATTAAAACAACTATCCCTTTTGATCTTGTTTTGATATTATACAAAACCCTCTTCTCTCTCCTTCCCATTACAAAGTATGAAAAAACCTTAAAGAATGCACAGGACATAATAATTTTTACTTGGTTCACCCTCACTGGGCTACGTCCAAGGAGCATACACCGGAATTGTGTCGATGTACCAATTCCACTATAAGTGAACTATTGTTTACAAGTTTGAAGTGGACTCATTGTCCCTCCTAGTTTACAACCATTCATAAATTGAGAACACTCTGCTCTCTCAACTGATGTGAGCTCACTACTTCTTCAAAAGATCCACTCACAGTTTATAGACATGTAGGTCTCTTCATTATCACAAATGAATGCATCCTCCACTGTATGTAGAAGCTCTGTTAAGGTTCCACTTTAATCCACTAATGAATACAACTTTACCGAGGATGTACCGGGCAATATTCCAACTTTTCGCGTAACCCTAGAATGACTAGCTCGCTTTTCTATTCCTGGCATGCTTCTCTAATACCTGGAACGCTTCTTCAAGATTGGTGCGCAAGTGTCACCATAATACTTGCGCAACACCCCCTTCTTCAAATATTAACTTGGGTGACTCAAACCCTTTTACACCCAAACCAATATTGGTGTGCAACTATCAACTGGCGTGAAACTTCTGAGTATCTTTATACTTGTGCGACCAAACCACTACTTGCACGACTGAACCACCTGCGCGATTGGAGCTCTAATTTTCTCTAAGTGTTTAACTCCATTACAAAATGACTAAGGGTGTACCTCTATTTATAGGCATTTTGGACACCCTGAGTGCCAGCGCACAAGTCTCCTCTCGGCATGCAAGTCCAGCCGCCCTAGTCTCTATCACCCTAGTCACTTGCGTGACCAAACCAAAACTTGGGCGCCCCTCTTTCCTTTTCCATATTTTGATGTTCTAATGTTGAAAAACATATGGCACGCAAGTTTCCATGCTTCCAAGACACCAGTGCGCAAGTCCCTTTGCCAAAAACACTTTTCTCCATTTGTCAATTTTGAGGCCTAAAATTTTGTAAAACACTAGATAATGGTGCCACCTTGTATCTTCTCATTTTTTACCACCTCCAGATCATCAATTCCTTTGTCTAGGTTCTTAAATAAATCATGGATTGTTAAAAACATCCCTTGAACTCTACATGTCACCATGAAAACCCCATTTTTCAACAAATTTGTATATCATGGTCTGCTTGGTCAACAAACGCAACATGGAGGTCCGCTTTGTCAACAAACACAATGACCTCAAAAATACTTAAATGATACATTGAGGGATTTTTTCCCAACACAAATAAAGGAAGGTGATAACCTGGAAGTACTTATTTTTCAATACGAGAGAGGAGTCTGGACTCCTCCATAGGTTCTTTCCAAAATTCCTCTTGGTACATTTTTAGTTGTTATTCATTCACCTTGAATGGTTTTTTTAAAACTTATCCTTAAATATAAAATGCACCAAAAAGAAAATTATTAGTTATTATATATGTTTTATTATACTTAAAATGAAGCTTACCTTGGAAAAGTTTCATCCATGAATAAAATATCAGCACTTTGTGTCCAACTTGAAATTATCTTTTTTAGATTAAATTTTTGGGGGGAGATTTGTTTTATCCTTGTAAAATAGTGATTTCTCATATGCCTCTCTCATTAATTCCTAAATATTCATTAATTGAGATTTCCTTTATT
The DNA here is from genome assembly GCA_963277665.1 of Viscum album. Classification (NCBI taxonomy): domain Eukaryota; kingdom Viridiplantae; phylum Streptophyta; class Magnoliopsida; order Santalales; family Viscaceae; genus Viscum; species Viscum album. The sequence goes on from OY728163.1 coordinate 1,660,011,731, forward strand.
CTATAGCCTTGCTAAACTCTAGGTTTACTCATTTGATAGCCCAATAGACTTTGTGATGTATCTCAATAGGAAAGTAGAAATGCTTACCATAAATAATCCAGTAAGGATACATACCTAAAAGAGTCTTATAGGTAGTTTTTTATGCCCATAGTGCATCTTCTATCATCTAACTCCAATCCTTATAGTTGGGTTGTATTGTATTCTCCAAGATCTTTTTTTACTTCTCTATTGGATACCTCTTCTAGTCCATTTCTCTACAGGAGAATGTAGTATAGGTTTTATGGTGCAATTCATATTTCCTCATTGGGAACTCCATGTTCTTGTTGCATAAGTGGGTTCTGTGGTCACTGATTATATCTTGAGGTATTAAAAACCTAAAAAATATGTTTGATTTTAGAAATTCAATTAAATTTTTTGATTCATCATCCCAAGTGTCTTTGGCCTTAATCTATATAGACATACAGACCACTACTAACAAAATATATGAAAATCCTAAATGCATGGTAAAAGGTCCCATGAAGTCAAATCCCTATACATCAAATATTTCACAAAATATCAAAGGTTTTTGGGGAATTTCTTATCTTTTGTAAATTCCACTAGTAAACTAGAATTTTGGGAATTTTTTACAAAAAATATAATATTTTTTAAAGATGGAAGGACAAAACAATATAGCTTCCATAATTTTTCTAGTAGTTATTTGAGTTCCAAAATGGCCTCAACATGCAAGTATATGACAAAAATAAAGTATAAAATTTATTTCTTCCTTGAGAATGAATCTTCTAATGATTTTATCATTTTATATTTTTTATAAATAAGGTTCTTCCCAAACATAGTGTCTTGATTCATATTTTAATTTAGAAGTTTGATGATTAAATAAGAAAGAAGGTACCTTGGTTGTGACCAAAAAATTTACTATGTCATCATACCAAGGTAGTTGGGTTAGGCCATACAATTGTTCATGGGGAAAAGAATCATTCAGAATAGTATTTGGAATTAGTTATACCTCAGTGGTGTGAGGCTACCTGCTCATGTGGTTGGCCACCGTATTTTCATAGCCCTTCTTGTCTTCAATATCAAGGTCAAACTGTTACATCAACAGCATCCATCTTACAAGTTTGGGATTTACATCAGTCTTATTGATAAAATATCTTAAATTTGAATGATCATAATAAATAATTAACTTACTTTCTAAGAGATAAGAATATGATTCTCATAAAGCAAAAAAAATAGAAAAAAACTCATTTTTTGTTGTGTAGTTAATCTGGGTAGTGTCCAAAGCTTTTGACATGTAGGCTATTGCTCATATAATCTTATCAGTATTTTGGGACATTACTGCTCCTACATCACAATTGGGAGTATCACATAGTATCTCAAAGGGGTGACCACAGTTTGGTGGGAATATGATAGGGGTTGTGGTTAAACATTCATTCAATTTTTCAAAGGTTGTCTTGCATGAATCGTTAAATAAAAAATTAGTTTCCTTCTTGAGTAAGTTAGTTAGGGGAGAATAAATTTCGATAATGTCCCTAAAAAACTTCTATAAAACCCAAAATGTCCCAAAAATGGTCTAATGTGTCTGAAAGTGGTGGGGTAGGTTAGTGTTTAAATGACATCAACTTTGGATTTATCAACTTCAATTCCTTATTTAGAAATCAAATGGCCTAAGACATTTCCTTTTTCTACCATAAAATGGAATTTTTGAAAATTCAAAACCATTTGTTTCTCAATACATCTTTGTAAAAAAAATCAAACTCTCCAAACAATTTTGAAAGTAAGTCCCATGCTGTAAGAACCCAGAGCTTTGGCTTTAGGTACGGATCTCTTTTATGGACTTTTTAAGAAAAAATGGAGAATCTTGAAATTTTCAGCATACACGCTATGTACTTTATGAGTACACGCCGTGTACTCCTCTGCCGCTCGAAGCCGTGTGCTGGCTGTGTCCAGGACACACACATGGTGTGTAGGGATGATGTGGAGGCCACTTAAAGTGGAGTACGGAAAACCCAAGAACACGTTATGTACTCTAAAATTACACGCCGTGTACTTTCTTTTTTATTTCATTAATTGGACCGGGGTCGCGCCTAATGCTCATAAACATCTACTTCTTGGCCTAATTCCGTTAAGAGCATCTGAGGAGGTCGATTCTTCTCCGAGCCATTGATCTGTCACCAGTTTTCCGAATCGAACTCCATTGATTGTAGAAGAATCACAGCGGTGAGTTCTTGGTTTTTCTTTGGCCTCGTTTCCTGATTCTTCCTCTCGTATGGGTTATCTGAGGTTGAACGTTTTAGACATTTTTGAATATCTACTCTGTTCTAGGCTGATTCATGGGCCAAGGTTCAAGTATATCGATCTTAGAGGATCGAGGTAGGTGTTTTGTTGCCCTACATTGAAGTTCTTTGAGTTTTGGTTGCAAAAGTGTCGGATACCCATGTATCGGGTATCCCGGGTTTAGGATTTTGATACTATTGTTTATTTTCCCTATATTTCCTATTATCTTATGATTAATTGTTGCTAATATATTCTTGGTTGCATGTTTTAGGATCACCCACGGGTGTTTCTCCCTGTTTGGCTGTTTATCGCCGTTTGGCACCGTCTGCCTGTGAGGCAACCCCTATTGCAATTGCTAGTTTACTTGTTATAACTGTTTGCATGTGTTGTCTGTTGTTTAAATACATTTGATGCATGTTAGCTATTATCCAAGTAGTTGATGAACTTACTTAGGGCTGCTGACAGTCAATTACACATGACTGTACTGCTCAGGGCTGTGAGAACCTGGTGCGGGAGATCAAAGAGGGAATAGACGATTAAGTGCTTCCCTAGAGGGTTTGTTGGTTTTAGTTTCGTATGCAGGACCTACGAGAATAGGACTTTGTGCTTCCCAAGAGTTTTCTTAGTTTATACACGCATCAAGACCATAGGAGGAATTAGACTTAAGCCCTTCGTCAGAGATTCTGTAGCTATTGTTGCAATACCATAGGGGAATTGACGTGAGAGCTTCCCAGAGTGTTTGTGCCTTGTTTGATTACTGGATTATAGGGGTCTTCTAGTTTGATCCACCCAGAGGGTCAGTGTGAATTTTGATGGTTGGTTGTGATGAGTCCACCAAGCCAAATAACAAGCTTGGATTTTGTACTGCTTGTGTTTCGGTAGTCTTTTGAGATACCTATTGTGTTACTTGCTTACCTTGGAATAGAATGCTTTGCAAGTTTTCCCTGGTTTTTAATTAAAAGAATGTGAATGGTAATTGGCAGGATTATTTACTGGTGTACTCTTAGTCCATTACTGTACTTATTTCCCTTTACTTTTGTTATATTACTCACTGATAGTAGGGCACAAATATTGTGGTGGTTGCCTATTGGGATTAGTCTCACACCCTATTTGGGTCCTGATTTTCGGCCCAAACAGATTATATGGTTGCAGGTGTAGATAGGGATTGTGGTCCTTCTACCTCAGGTACTTGATTGCTGGTTGGAGATAGAGAGCATGGGACCGGGCTTTGGCTCGCGATGCTGCTGGAGTTGCTGTTTACGTTTAGTACTTTGGTTTCAGTTGTATTTCAGCACGTTGTTTTGCTTACTGCTTTCCATAGATACATGTACTGTTCTGCATCATTATTATATCAGATATTTCTTCGACTTTTAGTTCAGTTATTGTATGTTGTTTGCTACTTTCTCTATTGTTTATGTTTATTCTTCCGCTATATACCTTGTCAATTGAGGGTATAGTTTCTCCACAAACTCACTAAGGCCCTCGCTACTAGTCGGCAGCCTCTGGCGTTTGGGGAAACACGCTTGAGGTCATGTGGAGAATCGGGTACGGGGCACCAGTTATATGGCTCCAGATTCGAGTTGTTACACATGCATAGTGAAGTCATCAAGGAATAAATCTAAACAATTCTTAATAATATTTGAGAAGATTCTTACCTTACAGCATTGAAAGGTACCTAGGGAATTGTAGATACCAAAAGGTATCATTTGGTAAGAAATTGTACCAAAGGTACATGTAAAGGTGGTCTTTTCTTGGTCACATAGAGCAATGGGAACTTGAAAATATCCAAAAAACATCAAGGAAATAATAATGTTCTTTTATAGTTAGTTTTCTAGTATTTTGTCTACAAAGGGTATGGGGAAAAGGTAATTTTTGGTTAAATTGCTTAATATTATGTGTTCAATACAAACTCTCTATATATTCTAGATTCTGGTGGTTACCAATTCAATGTTTTCATTTTCCACTATTGTGTAATCAATTTTCTTAGAAATAATTTGAATAGGGCTCACCCATTGGGAATCTAATATGGGATAGATTATTTTATCTTTCAAGAGTCTCTTTAATTTATTTATTTTTATACCTCTAGGAGGGTTGGTTTGAGCCTTATCTGGGGTTTTATTACTTATTTGGATTCTTCTTCCAACAAAATTTTGTACATTCAGGTGGCAAGGATAATTCCTGGAATATCACCCAATTTCCATCCTATGTATTTAACATTTTTTTAATATGTTCAGAAGTTGGTTTTCATGGTTAGGTTCTAAGTTGTTGGAAATTATAACTGGTAGTTTCTTATCCTCTTTTAAGAAATAATATTTTAAATTTTAGGGGAAAAACTTTAGTTCTAATTTAGGGGGGTTTCTAAAGATTCTTTCATTTCACTATTCTCCATACTGGCCACCTACACATGTAAGGAAGAATTATTAATATCATATTTTAGTAACTCATCAATATAATTTTCATCAATTTATTTAAATTTATCAATGATTTAAATGTTCTCTATATTAAGTTCACTTTCAAAAATGTATTTTTACAGCAGTTTTGGTTTTTTCATAGATTATCCTAGTCTAATTATGTCATTAAACATCTCAATTTCCTTCTTAGAGAAGCGATGGATTTCAAAAAAAATATTCTGAAAATAGAATATTTTTCATGTGGATATTTCCTTGAATCAATAATGTATAAATCTATTATTTCCCTACAAAATTCCATGGAAAGGGTGCCTTTATTGACATTTATGATGGTTTTAGCAGTCTTTAAGAAGGTTATTCCAAGAATAATGGGAGAATGATATTTACCTTTTCCTTCCTCTATGTTGATAATATCAAAGTTAATAGGGAATGGGAAACCTTTGACACTTACCAGGAGATATTCAAGTACACCTAATGGATAGGTAGTGGGTCTGTTAGCAAGATGTTCAACCACACATGTGGGTTTAAGTTATCCCTTCTACAAAGAAGAAAAAATTGAATAAGTAATTTCATTAATTGAAGCTCCCAAGTCACATAGTGAATTTGAGAAAGTAATCTCACCAATTATACAGAGAATAGAAAAAGAACCAGGATCTTTTAATTTTTTGGGGATTTTAGAGGTGAAAATAGAATAAACATTCTTACCTAGTAGTACCTATTAATTTCTATTTAATCTTATTCTACTAGTGAACATGTGTTTAATGAATTTTTTATATCTTGTAATCTAGAAAATGGATTACAGATGGGGATATTGATTTCCACTTTTTTGAAAACTTCCAATATCTCTTTCTATGGTGATTCCCCCTTGGTTATTCATGGTTTTTTTTATTCTTACAGGGAAAGTATTTGGGGATTTCTATGGATATTCCATAAGTTTTATTTTATATTTGTATGGTTCTTTCCCTACCTCCCCCTCGAGTTCTTTTTTTAAAGTATATTATTTAGATACATGATGTTGTTTACTTCAAGCTTCAATTTCTAGGGGTAATAATTTTCCATCTTCCAGTTATTTTTTACTTCTAAATATAATGGAATTGAAATGTAATTTAGGTTTTGTAATTTTTTGAGTAGGAAGCTTTCTTAATCCTTGATTTACAATATTATTTAGGGTGGTCATAAGATATCCAAATTATCCTTTTAATTTTTTTAATTCTGACCCACGAGTGGTGAGGGTGGTGTATTGATTATTTTTATATTATATTACCTATCTCAACAAGTCTTTCATGGATGTTTCTTGTATTTTTCATTTATTTTAGCTTTTAGATGGTTTTAAATTCTATCTCTAGAATAGAGGGAGTTAAAAAGGTTGTTGAGAAGACTATTGAAATGGTGTTATTTTAGTCTATTGGCTATAATCTCCAAATTGGTTGGTGGGAAATTCTATAAATCCTTGTTTGTCACTTGATAGATTCTGAAATTGTATCTGGAACATAGCATCACAACTTTCAATTCCTTGAACTTGAGGGTATCCATCAGTAAAGTACTCCTGGGAATAGCATAGTTTGCAAGCCCTTGGGGGTGTGGTGGTTTATAATTCTGATACTTTGTTCACAGTTAATTATCTCATAATAGAATTTAATTATTAAATTTTATTTTCTAACAAGTATGTGTTGGAACTTTTTACTTCATGTACTCATATGGTTTCATTTCTCATATCAAACTTTTGAGAATTTTATGAGATCCTTTGAATGAGTTATCTTACCTGAATTGGTGACTTATCAATCAGTGCTTCTCCTGATGAATAATCAAGTAGGTTTTGGTCATTATTCATTAATCTTTGGTATAAAAATACCAAGAAGTGGTGTTCTTTATATGGCCGGTGCGGGAATTATTTGGTTAGTTTCTTGAACCTATCCTAGAATTCATAGAGAGTTTCTCAAGTTGACTATTTAATCCCATAAATTTTCATTTGAAGTTAATCACTTCTTGAAGTAGGAATGAATTTCTATAGGAACCTATTCTATAGCTCCTCCCATGAATTGACTTCTCCAGGATGAAGATTGTAGAGCCACTCCTTGTATACTCCTTCAAATGATAAGGGAAAATACTTCTAGATGATTTGAAGCTTAGTGACTCATCTAGTTCTAAACCCATTATAAACTTTTTTAAATGCTCTTAAGTGCCTATTGGGGTCTTCATAAGATAGACCATGAAAATTAGGCAGTACCCCAATCATTCCAGTTTTTATTTAATAGTATTTTTTATCATTTAGTTTTAATTATCGGTTGTTAATATTGAAATTGAGTGAATACATTTCTCTCAAAGTCCTATTAACTTGAGCCAAATTACCTTCCATCTATTCACTTCCTATTAAAGATTTTGAGGAGGATGAAAATAAGGAGAGAGATTCTGCCATTGGAATGGTGAAAAAATACATTTCCTCTTCTTTTGTGTGTCTTAATTTTTTGATTCATTCCAACATAGTTCTATCAATATATGGATCAAAACTAGTGAGGATAGAAGAACTAGATCTGGTCATTTGAAAACATTTTTTTAAAACAAAATACTACCCTACCTAGTAACAGTACTAGTTTTTATGTGTGCCTATCATGGGGAACTCAATAAAAAAATATTTGAACCTGAGAAATATGTAGTAAAAGTGGGAATTGAATTTTCTATGGAGAAGACAGTGTTATGTTTGTGTTTAAATCTTGTTTTATGGGTTCACTTTTCAAAGATACAATAAGTAAATCATGTTAGTTTTAAAATAAATTAATGAATAAATGGTTCGACCTTGTATTATTACCTAATTAACTTATTGAATTATTATTCAGTTAGTCTCTAATCATCCTATCATCAATTGAATTCAACAGATTATTTACTCTCAGAAATTTTTGTTTAGATAAAGAAACATAATGATCATTGTATTTCTTACCCTGGCCTAGCCTGGTATTTCGATATCTCCATTCACCCTATAATTACCCCCACTATTTTCTATCACTTTTAGTGGACTTAATCCAAGTGGCTTGTAATTAATTACTATAAAAATAAAAAGAACTTAAAATATAAATTAGAAGAATTTTCTGCTAATAAAATCCATTATCTTCAACAGAGGAGTTAGTATTAGTATTGAAAACCCAGAATTTATCAATAGAAAAGGTTACAAGATTCTACTTTTTGGAACCATGTAGGGTTTAGCATGCCTCCATTATAGTATTACAAATAGAAAATTAAATAACAAGAGTCACAATAGGTGTTCATTCATTTCTCTCCTTCTAGATCAAGTTTCCCCCTTATATAGTGATCAGTTGACAAGGTTCTATTCATGTGATGGGCACGTGTTTCTTCATTGAATTTTAAAATTTTTATATGGAGTAGGATTTCATTAAGATAAATGGTTGAATAATGTCTATAAGAAGGGTCTAGATGACTTTTTTAAGGCATCAGTACTCTTTTGTGATCCATCCCAATATCCCTTTTAAAGGTGGGGTGATCCAGTGCTTTGCAATAGTCGGTAAAGAAAAATGGCCCTTGGATTTTAATTATGGTCCTTATTATATTTTTTTAGCACATGGGTAGAATTATTTTACCCATGAGAAATCATGTTTTATAGAATCTTCAATTAAGATTCTCCCATTATTATCTGGTGAAGGCTAATCATTTTTTTAGTGGTGTTACAGCTTCCCAACAAAATTTATTTTCTTTCTTACCTCACACCATGAAATTACACCCACCAGTAGTTTTATTTAAGGGTAAAGAGACCTTCTTATTTCTATTTTTCTTCATTGTTCCCTTTATGTTCTCATTGGCACTTGGTCCTTTTTCATGTGGATCTAATGTAGACTTGTAGAATTCTCCTTTTTGATAGAGTGGAATAAAAGATCTCCCTTAGAAGAAAAATAGGCAAGGTGTCTTCACTTGTGGTTCACTCAGCTAGATCACACCCTGAGTCGGTGTGGAGAAAAAAATGAAGCAGATTAATACCATGATTTTTCTACTAGAGTGGAATAACTCCATCATTATCTCAGATATAGGGGTGGTAAAAGAAGGTGTAATTAGAAAGGTAGATGTCACCCTATTTGTACTTATAGTGGTGGAAGTTAAATAGTGGTGGCATCTTTTGGAGAACCACCCAATCTCTATTTTTACATTAAGAACCAGTCTAGAGGGGTCTTACTATTTAAGGGAATTGGAGTCTTGGGGTTTGAAATGGTAGGTTAGAAGGTAGATCTATGGTAGGGTAGATGTTTAGATCTTGTGGTAAGTATACATACCATGAAGATCACGGTTAGTGTGTTTACCATGATCCGGTAGTTGGTAAGGAAGGGATCACGGTAGGTATGCATAACCTGAGAATAGTGGAATAGTAAATGAATCTCGTTCATTCGGACAACTATTTTTTCCTTTGTGTAATTTTTGAACATGTGATTAGTTGATGGAACTCATGGTTGGTAGACTTACTGTGAGACTATCATGTGATAAGGTGGGTAGGTTACCATGTGTAGTGCTTTATGGTTGGTTGAAGGCATAATCATTATTCCTACCATGTGACAACAATTTCATATAGGGAAAAATATGGTCAAAACCTATGTTAAGTATAGTGACCATGAATTTCAAGGTCACTATTGTCCACTATAATTTTCAATCCTAAAATAGTCACATTTACACTTTATGTTGTATTAAATTCCACCCTAAAAATTCAAAAAAATAAATAAATTACTTAAGCATGGCTCTATAATTTATATAAAAATATGTACTCATCAAGAAGAACCATATTTAAATCCAATTTATAATTAATTTTTTATTTTATAAATTCAAAATAAACTACTATAAACCTAGTAATATAACTATAATGTGGGGTATTTTCAATGAGTAAAAGGCAAAAAATGTTGAAAATTCCATATCACATCATTCTTCGTATTCTTCCTTCCTTCAAAATAGACCCATAACCCATAGACCCCTTCCTTCATTGTATGTTTTTCTTTAATTTTTTCACATAACCTCCTTCATGATGGGGCATACGTGTGCTTCACTGTTTTGATCAGGGGGAGTTATGAAAACTCATGTACATATTGTGTAGAACCTCTAGCATGGAATGTGTCCCCTATCATGATAGATTTTTTATTATGTAGTGTAAAGAATAAATAATGTGCTTATTAGAGAAGATACATGTGGGACATATGGTAGTAGATTCATAATCCATGTGGAATCCGTCTAGTGGTACATGTGTAATATTATCAGAGAAGAAGAAGGCAGAATATGTGGTGGAAATTCATTGAAGAATCGCATCCATCTCAACAAATAATTTGGACCATGTGAAGGTAAATAATGGGATACATTTTGAACATTTAATGGATCATCAAGATGTTTATACAAGCAAAGCATTGTGGCAGTCATCTAGAAAAGATGTCATCAGAGCATCACGGCATCATCCCAGTAGAACCATGCTTGGATTATCATTTATATAAAAAATTTGGTCATGGAACTCCTTGTAGAAGTGTGTGTCAATGTCAGGGATATATTTACAGTCATTTGTTGAGAAATACTTGATAATATAGATCTTTATAAATCTTCTTTATCAAAAGAAACAGCCTCCAGTGTTCACTTGGTGCCTAAGAAACATAGAAGGTGTGTGTGTGTAGTAGTGTGTCATAAAGATTGACATAAGTTTCTTTAACTAAATCTTCATTATTAAATAAATGACCACCCTTATTTCCTTTGGAATTAAGTAAAGTAGATAGGATCCATGTTGAGGGATAATTAAGGGACACAAAACACTCTAACATTGTCCCTTAGGATTGTAACCTTGACACTATGGCCATTAGAGTTGTCCCTCCATGTCTATAAATAATGTACTCTATATAGAGGATGAACTTAACCTTTAGGATAGGAATCCTTATACCCTTATCTCTTAATATAATTATCTCTTTATAATATATATTTGTGTTCTTCGGGTTCTTCCTTCCTTTCAGATAATCCCATAACCCAAAGGTCCCTTCCTTTATAGTACATTTACCTTCAATTTATACACATAACCTCCTTCATGGTTGTACTTCCTTCATGGTTGTATCCATAGTATCAAAGGAATGGTTATAGTGTAAACATTGTTCCTTGCCAATAAAGGCATAAGACACTTGATGACCCTCCCATATCACTTATTCATGGTTTATGGAGAGTGTGATCTTTAGTTTCCTTATCCTAAGGAACCTCTAAACCATAAATCATGAGACTAAATCCATGTTTGGTTATGATTTTCTTTTTATTTATCTATGATATGTGTTAAAGGTATCTTGGGTTCTATGTTGGGGTTTAATGTCATTATTTACATCCTCATGGTGACCAGGGGATATGTGATTACTGAAGTGATAACCACTAATCATTTTTGTCTAGAACCTATGAGTGGATAAATTTTTCATTGTTGAAGTCATGGTAGGCATTGAGTTAAAAATTACCTAAAGTCGCAGGGTGATTATCCAAGTCAAGGTTAGTTTTTATGTCATATAAGTCCTAGAAAAGTCCTATAGGATACTTTTTATACCTAGTAAATTCCTCTTAATCACTCTATGGGTTAGTATTTTTTGAAATCATATCCTTTCCCATTCTATTACTTCAAATTTCCACCCAAGATATATCCTAGGTGATCAAACAGTGTGTGGTTTCTAGAAGTGGGAAGAATCTCTCACCATGGAAAACAAATTCCTTAAACGACATTCCAGTTTTGATTCATATCCCAATAATATATCATTATGGATGGAATACATTTAGAAGTTTGATTATATACAGGATAAAAAAATCCATGTCGCAAGTCTTCCTCTCTTAAAATCCAGAAATATCTTTAATAGTTCCTCTAGCCTTCCTACTTTTCAGAAACTAAATAAGACACTCTATTATGCAAAAACTCTCTAAGAATAGATTGTGGTAATTTCTTTGAAGTAATATTTGGTTCATAAATAGAAGTGTAAAAAATTATTACTCTACTTCTCAAGGAATTATATGTTCCAAAATAGAGAGTGATGGGCTTCACTCATCTTCAATATGGGGTATTTATAATTACCCTCACTCTTCATAGGTGCAAGTGCCTCTCTATCATGGAAATACTTTCCATTCTCAACACTCGATATATATAGTACGATCATGCTTGTATAGTAACTATTAAGATCACTCTTAACTTGGGAATGGTTTTTATCATACTCTATCTAGATTATAACCTTACTTTTGAATACCTGCATATTATAGATAATTTGAAAGTACAACTACATATCAATAGAGCTCCTCAAATTTAAGACACCTATATTGATACTCTGCAAAACCATGTATAATTTAGGGTCCATAACCAATGTTTGGATCTGAATGTTTATATAAATATTGAATAAACACTATATATTTAATTAAAAGATAAGAATATCATAATTGGAAACACATTTAAAGAAAATTACAAGTGATTAGTTGTGGAATATTCTTCCATATGCATGGGCTTCCCTCTATGAGAATTCAAGAGATAAAAATTAGTTGATTCATTCACCACGACAATATTTTTAATAGAAAAATTATGGAAGCATTGAAATCACTTTCCAAAAAGACTTGCATGCCACTCATGCATCCATTTTTGGGATTAATCTAAATTAAGATCATTTGGAGATTATATATTTGTCCAAAAGTGTATCCCAATTAAGGATTTTCAAGAATATGGAAATCCCATCTTCACATCAAAGATGTAAATAAAACCTTTTTCTATCTTTTCACTTGTATAGACTATCTAAAATCTAAAAGTGATGATTATGAGATATATAAAGTCAAAATAATTACATCTTAGAATATAATTAATAAAATATTTGAAGCTGGAGATCATACTATTGGCCTTCTTAGAGGAACCTTAGGAAAAACATTTTACTACTATGTTATCTATTCTAGAAAATATCATATTTATCCTCCATAGATAAATATGATCCATGCAAGTAAAGTTCCTAAATGGAACTTTGAGAATGAAAATCAATCCCACCTATTGAAGATCAAGACTCCAACAACTAGTCAATCTGATGGATATACCAGAACTCTTTCTTTGGATGAAACAAATTTGAATTAGAAATCGGAGAATTATATGGCATGGAATGATTTGCTTTAAGAAATTTCATAAAACCAAGTGATTATTCTTAGTGGTATGAAGTATCACTAAGTTTATTCAAATATCCTCAAATAATAACTCAAATTCAAGATTATTTTTATGGATTACAAACTGGTTCAACTTACCCATTCAACATGTTTCAATCATCCTTATCTTTATCATAGAGAACCCGAACTCATGCACCTTAAGGATCTATTTCATGCTATCCAGAACTAGTGACCAGGGAGTTAATACTACAAGAACTCACTTAATTCATGAATATATATTAGTTATTTGTATTCTTTACCTACCTTATTATCCACTAAACCAAATCCTTTTGATAGTTCTTCTTTCCTTCCCCAATAAGACTTTTTATCTCAACCAACATGTAATATTAATAAAGGGAAAGCACTAATATTAACCAAGACATGATCTTATCCCACTAAAGAGTTCTCTAGATATCTATATCTACCATAATATCATAAAAGTTTCGTAATTTTGTCATAGAACATGATAACCAGCCCATATATTATTTTCTTGAACAAAAATCTCAACTGGATCTAAGAAAGAAGAAAAATATAAAAATAGATACATCTTTATGGGTTCAGGATGCTAATTTAGATTATGAATATATGTTCATTACTGATCTCATTAATTAATGTTACATTTATTTCAACATGGTTTTTCAAAATGAATAACTTGATAAAGGATATATGGAAACTGATTTCCAATCTATCTTATAGCCTTATCAGCCTGAAATCCCCAAAGAAAATGATGAAATTAATGTTTTATCTCTTAAATACATGTCATACAAGGAAGTAGTGATATACATGGATAAGGAATAGGTCAATAAAAAGTATGATTCCAATGATCCACCACTAATAAGTCATTCCTTATCTCAAACTAATATGATGGATTTAGATATTTATCCTATAGGTCTCAAAAAAGAATCAGAGATATTCCTTTTGAAATTTTCTAAGAAAATGAATAAATTCATAAGGACCATCAGATCTAAGAATATTTTAAATCACAACAGTTTCCCTACATCCATAGGTATGGTGTTTATGATGGACCATTATTAGTAGTATCAGTACACATTTTATTTTCTCACCCAATGATTCTCATAATCAAAATTATTTTCTATCAATACCTTCTAAAGGAATTTTTCCTATATTTTAATAAAATGGTTATTTTACATTACATTGGAATAGTTTTTGAAAAAATATACCTTTATAAAGAACTATTTTTTCCCCATTATAATAATATTACCACCAAACTTTATATATGGTTCTCACACATTGGGGTTGGGATTTCTGTACAAGTGATCTACATTTTTAATCAACTATCCCTCTATAAACCTATGAGGAGGCCTTTATCCTCTTTAAGATTAATAAAAATATTCATCCATTACTATATAAACTTTTACAAAAATGAATAGGCTTGGGTATAGGAAGTTAGATAAATCAACAAATGACATCTGATTGAAAAACTTTTAAAACTCTTCATGTACAACAGTGCTGATATCAACACCATTCCCTCGTGGATAATCATTTATGATTAGATATACTAGAGTTACGATGATATTTAGGAGTTACTTCCACACAACTATACCAAATTGGTAGAAAAATATCTTTATTACTTCATGCTTTAGTACAAATGGGATCCATAGCATCCAGACCATCCAATTTGGAACCTCTGTCCACTCAGTTTATTAGATAATCCATATAACTTTCTTCCTAGTTACACTTATGGACCATATAATTATTAAGATGATAACTTCAATTGATAGTAATATACCCCTTTCTGGGTCAGGTGGGACAAGGTTATATGAGAAACTTATGTTCATAACCTTTTTGTTCATGGAGAGAAAAAAATTATGTGTTTCACCTATTTGATCAGTGGGAGAGAACATACACATATGATTTATATTTTTTATCAAGGGTAGGGTTATGAATATCCATGTACATATTGTGTGGACCCTATTTAGTGAAAAATTTTCCCTATCATGATAGAGTTATGATTATTCAGTGTGAATAATAAATAAGGTTCTTCTCAGGGAAGTTGTATATGGGAAACGTAGTAGTATATCTTGAAGCCACATGGCAGCCTTATGGTGATACACGTGGACACATATTAGAGAATTTGGTGGTGTAATACATGGTGGAAATCCAATGTATCATTGCATATATGTCAAAAAAATCATGTGGAGTAGCTAATGGAAAATCATGTTCCACATGGAAGCCATCCAATAGAGCGTCATGATGTCTATCAAAGAGGAGTAATGTGGCAATCATCTAGAAAAGTAGTTAGTAGAGTATCATTGTGGAATCTCAGAGGGACCATACATAGAGTATACATTATTTAAAAGTTTATTTCATGGTCATCCATGTAAAAGTGTGTGTCGGTGATAGGTATATGTGTTTGGTGGTGTGTCGAGCAAGCCGTGATAAAGTGTCTTTCGATAAATATACTTTATCAAAATAAATAGAAACCAGTTTACTATTGGTTCTTAAGAAACATATCAGGTCTATATGTGTGGTGGGGTGTCTTGTAAGCTTTACATAAAGTATATTTTACTAAATTAAATTTATTAAAGTAGTGGACACCATTGATTCCTTTATATTTAAGTAAAGTATATAGGGTCTGCATCAAGGGATAAGGAAGAGAAACATGGAAATCTACCATTATCCATTAGGATTGAAAACTTATCACCCTAATTGTAAGAGTTGGCCCTTTGTGACTATAAATAATGTACTATTGGTAGAGGATGAACTCATCATTTGGTATATGATTCCTTCTTCCCTTCTCTCTTAAAACAATTATCTCTTTCTAATATCTCTCTGTGTTCTTTTTGTTTTTCCTTCCTTTAGGATAGGACCATAACCAATAGGTTCAACCCTTCATCATATGTTTTCCTTATATTTGTTCCCATAACCTCCTTTGTGGTAGGGATACAACCATGCTAGAGGTATAACTATGAAAGAGGTTATGTGAATGAATGGGAGGATAGAGTATTGTGGAAGAAGGGACCTACGAGTTATGAGCCTATCTAGAAGGAAGGAAGAACATGAAGAACATTAATAGATAATTTTATTAATATAGAAATATAGAAAGATTCCTCTCTCAAAGGTTCAATTAATCCTCTACCCAGAGTACATTATTTAAAGTCATGCAAGTCCAAATCTTGCATCTAAGGAGATAAGGTTACAATTATAAGGGCCAATGATAGAGTGTCAGGTTTCCCTTCTTGATCCCTTGACACAAACCATATCTAATTTACATAACCCAAATAAACTGATAGTGACCACTACTTTTTAAAAGTATATTTAGTAGAAGCTTATTTATATCAAGCTTACCTGACATGCCACCATACATGTGGACCCACTACATTGCTTAGAAATCAATCATACACTGGTGGACATTTATTTTGATAAATTGTATTTTTCAAAAACAACGTCATTAAGGCTTTCTTGACACACAAACTCACATGAGTCCCTGACAATAACACACATTTTTACAAAGATTATTGTTCCCACAACTTTTATGTAAAATATATTCCATGCATGGTCCCACTAGGATGCCTCTACGATGCTTTACTAACTTCTCTTCTAAATGGTTGTCATGGCACTCCACTTGGATAGATGTCATGATACTCCATTATATGGTTTCCACATAGAACATTATTTACTATCAACTGGTCCACATGCCTTATTGAAATGAATTTGATTATATTTTGGATTAGATACATATATTCCTCCTTCATCTTCTTTGATAAGATTACATGTATAAATCAGATGGCTATTACAAGGTTTCTAGATCTGCTACCACGTGTCCCAAACATAGCTTCTCTACCTTATTTATTCATCACATTAATAATCATAAAATTTTCAAGATGGATAACACTTATCACACCAGAGGTTCCACATAATATATACATGCGTCTACATAACTCTAGGATACAACCACACTATAGGGACAACCATGATTGAGGTTATGTGCACAAACAGAAGGACAATGTACTATAAAGGAAGGGATCAATGGGTTATATGCCTATTTATAAGGAAGGTATAACATGAATAACATGGATAGATATTAGAAATAGATAAATTTATTAAGATATAAGGGTATAAAGATTCCTATCCCAAAGTAAGAGTTCATGCTCTACCCATAGTACATTATTTATAGTCGCATAGGAATAACTCTTGGGATAAGGAAATAAGGTTACAATCCTAATGGAAAATGGAAGAGTTACATATATCCCTTCCATATACCTTGATGAAAAACTTATCTACTTTACTTAAATTCAAAGAAACTGTTGGTTTCTACTACTTTAATAAAGCATATTTAGTAAAAGCTTCTTTATGTCAATCTTGCAAAACACACCTCCACACATGCATATCCTTACTTAGGAACCAATCATACATTATTGATCATTTCTTTTCAAAAAAATTCTTTATTGAAAGCTAATTTATCAAGGATTTATTTTCACACTACCACACACAAATAC
The DNA here is from genome assembly GCA_963277665.1 of Viscum album. Taxonomy (NCBI): domain Eukaryota; kingdom Viridiplantae; phylum Streptophyta; class Magnoliopsida; order Santalales; family Viscaceae; genus Viscum; species Viscum album. The sequence continues at coordinate 1,660,029,018 of OY728163.1, forward strand.
CTGAAATTTAAACACACTTTTATAATAATGACCATGATCACAACTTTTATATAAAAGAGACTCCATACATGGTCCCATTGGGTTGCTGTCATGATTCTCCACTAACTTCTCTTCTAGATGACCACCACATCACTCTTCTTGGATATACATCGTGATTATTTGTTGTATGGTCTCAAAATCACCCATGTTTTACCATCATCTGGTCCACATGATTTTTTTTAAACGGACACAATGCTCTGTTGGATTTTCACCATATATTTCACCTTCATCTTCTCAGATAAGATTACACATGTACCACCAGATGACCATCATGTGGATTCTGAATCTTCTTATGTGTGTCCTGCATATATATTCCTTGATAAGAAACTTCTTTATCCTTTACACTACATAATAATAACTCTATCATTATGGGGAACACTTTTCATTTCATATGGTCTACAAAATATGTACAAGGGTTGGCATAACTCTCCCCCTAATAAAAAAAGGTTAAGCACATGTGTATGTGCTCTCCCCCATATCAAAAATGTAAAAACACAAAAATGTGTTCCTCGCCCTGACCAAAAAGGTTATGCACATATGTTTCACATATGACTTCATCCCCCATAACCAAAAGGGGTTGGATTGATAACCATTAGAACCATAGTCTAGCCCATGTTCATAATAGGCTCTTGTGTAAAGATATCTGAATAGGTTGAGACATCGAGTAGGGTGATCTTGATGATCATGATCCCATTGGTATTGTTCAAGGAAATTATTGACTTATTTTTTGTTTTTTTTTGAAGTAGGATTTCATAAAATGATCATTATCGCCTCAAATGTTCCAAATGTAATGATCCAAGTGAAATAGTCATTTGGGAATAGTGCTTGGATCAATCTCAAGTACTTCACACAGTTGGAGGGAATGATGGATGAAGGATATATCTAGTTCTAGGTCTTTATATTTTCCTATACATCTTTAATTATAATTTTTGGTAACTAAAAGGTTATCTCGAATGGTGATAACTTCAGGATCAATCCCAAAGATGAATAATGATTCTTAAATAATTATGCTAAATTGATCCATTATCATTTCACTCTATAATAATTCAGACCAAAACCTTTCATCTTTTAACATATCAAACCAAAAAAATAGTTGATTGATCGTCATGGTGGAATCATATATATAATTATTAAAAAAGGATACCTAGATAAAAATTCATTACAATTATGTGTTTTGTATCTTGGGTAGTAAGGAAAGAAAATTATTCTTATGGAATCCATTGGTAAAACTCATTAGTAACTCAGAAGACTTAGAGATCTGTATATGATGGGTAAATAGGAAAAACACTTATTAGTCCCTAGGTAAGTCCATAACTTATGATATAGATAAGTTTTGGTTCAAGGAAGTTTTATAAAATGAGGTTATCTAAATGTTTCTCAAGGATATCTTTGAACATCTCAAATGGGAGATTTATAATATTGTTTGATAGATCCTCTTAGTGGGTTTTCATAATGAGAATATTGATTTTTTTTCTAGATCATTATCATTTTTCCATTCTTCAACCAAGGCTAAAACTATTTCAACAGTTGGATCACCCACTAGGGATAATTTACTCTCAACATCATCATCTTTAAGAGTCTTGATTTTGAGAGCTTCTATATGATCTTGATTCTAGCCTTCTAATTAAGACACCCTTTAGAGAAATGGAACTTCTGGACACATATATAGAATCTGGTTGATTTATTCATCCTCATACTTTATTTTCTATGAAAATATTTCCACTTAATTTGTTTTTTATAGAGTAGTAAGGTGGAGACTTACTTGATGAGTACTTTTTCTTTGGAACATTCACTATATGAAGGTTATTTCCCATATTTGATCTTGACCTCTAGGTGATCACAAGGGCATCAAAGGATTTTTTTTTTTTACCTTTATTAATCTACCATAGGAATTTTTTTGATTGCATAGATCCTCCAATGAAGAGAGAGAATGCATATACAATTCTCCAAGAGAGGAATTCCCCAACTGGATGTGTTTTGAATTTAGGAGTTCCATGGTTTTATCTCCAAGAGTGTTGGTCAAAGAGTTTAGGAATTTTTTCTTTATGCTAATAACACCAATTCTATCCAAATAATAGTACTTATTGGAAATTTGGTCATATTATCACTGAATATATTTTTTCTTGAATGAGAAACACATCATGGCTAGGTATTCCACTCATATTTGGTAGGTGTAATGGTCCCAATATCTAAAAAACTTTTTATAGATAGTCGTGATAAATTTATCAATGGAGGTGAGATCCTTTATTTGAAGTTTCATGTAATATTTGAGGAAAATACACTATAACCACAGTCATATATGGATCTATGTGAAAAAATTAGTAAACATTGAGGCCATTATTTCCATAGTTTTTAATAGATCATAAGTACACTATATATGCATCTCAATGATTGTGTCCCTCCATTTAGATAGAGGGATGTGATCAATGGAGAAAGTAATATGAGGATCACTTGTTATTTAGCTGGAATAAAATTACTTAGGAGGTGATTCTTTTGGTTTATCAAACTTAAGATCTTTGGATAAGTCCTCCATATAAACATCATATGCTTATCATATTTTGTTTCTTTAGGGAAACTATAACTATTAGAAATTTGATCCCATTGTAATGTAGCATATTATTTGGGAAGTACCTACTACTTTATGTGTGTATGGTATTATAGAAAAATGGATTCGATGATAGATTTAATCACCATATATTGGTCTTGATAGAAATTTTTCTTTGGTGGTGGAAATTTTAATAGAGACTTATTTCATGTTAGGTAATAAATTATTTTTAGCATGAAGATATTTTTATTTCTATGGATCCATTTTAAAGATAATATCTCATACTAGAAAGGTCACAAAGGTGTTTTACTTTTTTGGGAAAATGAAGGTGATGGTTGAAAAGGTTTAGTGTGGATGTAAAAGGGTTTAGACTCGAATATTTTTGAGTTTGGGTTTTTATAGATTTCAACTTTTCTTTGAGACAGATGATCTCATGATAAAATTTATAAATTTTTATTTGGAATTATTCTAATGGGAGATCATAATTTCCCAACATTGAATTTTTTGTTAGATTGGTGTAGCCCGATCCAGTGGGGTTGAATGCATTGTGGGTTATACTATGCACCAGCCCTTAAATTTTGTAGGTTAAGCTCCATGGTGAGCTCGTTGGGGGTTGTGAGGCAATGCGCCCCTAATCTGGGGGTCCGGGGGCAGAAGTTCCCCAGCCCAAATTTTAGGACTATAGCAATGTTTACCACTATAGCAGAGTTGACCAACAACCAACAAGGCACTGTAGCAATGCGGACTTCCATTCTCCATTCACTGTAGCAACACGGACTTCCATCCACCATTAATTGTAGCTCCTTAGACTTCCATTTGGAATCCACCGTAACACTTTTGACTTGGGTGGCCTCCTTTCACTGTAGTTATATGGAATTCTTATGTGGTTATTGGAATAGTGGATCATCATCCTCCATTTGTATCCAATATTGGGATAGGGTTACTTACTAAAAAACTTTGTAATTGTTCTCCCAAATTATAGTGAATATTATGCCTCTCCATGGACATACGGGTTATTTCCCGAACCACATAAAACTTCATGTTCTTATTCTTCTTCTTCTTTTCCATTTAAATATTTTGTGTTTTTTCATTTTTGTCACTACAACTCCCAACATTTCCGCATCATTTTTACCTTTTTCTTACTTGTCTCATCCTTCAGTTTCTGAGTGAAAAAATATGGTCTTTAGACTCATTCCAATAATGATTTTGAGTTTTCCCTTTATTCTAATATTACTATAGATAGAAAAGTTTTTCCTCCAGCCTATTTCTTATCATAATCAACTCAAGGACCTAATAATTACCAGGTGGATGAATTTTTAGTAGTATATATAGCTTGTGATATAAATCATTAATATATTTCATCAAGAAGAACACAATTTCATTACTTATGGATGGATTTTACTTAGAAGAAAAATACATCCAATTAAGACAATATGGAGATAGGGGATTGAAACTTGGGTCTTATAGAAGAGAGGGAGGATGAGTTAGTCAATCCTCAATAAATTTCTTTATAATAATTTTTTATAATCAGATAAAGCATGATTATAAAGATTATTTGGGTACTCATAGGCCATATACAAGGAAAAATCTCATGAAAATGAATTAATAGAATAGTATTATGAAGAATTAAGAATAGAGGAAAATTTATTAGAGTGTTTAGACAAAAAAGTTTGAAGTGTTAAAAGGGTAAAGATATGTGATGGATGAGAGAGTCCCTCCCACTTCTAGTAACCACTCGCCATTTGGGAACCTCTAATATCTCTTTGATAGAAATGTAAAGGAATGGAATGGGAAAGAATTGGATTTAACAAATTTCTAACCCAGAGAGTGATAAATAGGAATGATTTAGGTATATAAAGGATCATATGGTGTTTTTTGGGGCTTACATTACCTAAAAAACTAACCTTGACTTGGATGATTTCCTTGTATCTTTAAGTAATGTCCAACACAATGAATTCCATGTATTTACTAATAATAATTGTATCCACTCATTGGGTCTGAACATCAGGATCAAGGGTTATCTCTCCAATACTCGTAGCTCTCATAGTCACTTTGTGAATGTAAATAATGGCATTAACTCCCACTTAGAATCCAAAACACTCACAACAACGATAACAGAGAAATTAAAAGGAAATAATAACCAGATAGGGTTTTAGCCTCAATATTTATGATATAGAGGATCCTAAAGGTGAGAAAACCATATATAATACTCTTCATCAACCATGGATTATAGATATCAAAGGTACATTGGGTGGATTATGCCTTAAATGGTAATGCACAAAGTTTACATTTTAAACTTTCTTATAATACTAGGGATACAACCATGAATGAGGTATAACCACAAAGGAGGTTATGTGCATGAACAAAAGGACAGTGTACTATAAAATAAGGGATCTATGGGTTATGGGCCTATCTAGAAGGAAGGAAAAACACAAAGAACATAGAGATATGTTGGAATGATAGAATTATATTAAGCGATAAGTGAAGAAGGATTCCTCTCCTAAATTTTGATTTCATCCTCTTCTTGAAGTACATTATTTATAACCATGTGGTTACAAATCTTACAGTAAAATAGATAAGGTTTCAATTATAAGGGACAATGGAAGAGTTACATGTGTCCCTTCATTATACCTTGTTGTGGAACTTATATAATTTACTTAAATCCAAACTAACTAATGGTTTCCACTACTTTAATGAAGTATATTTAGTAAAGGATGCTTCATTTCAAGATTATGGGACATGCCACCACACCCATGGACCCACTGCATTGCTTAGATATTGAGTGTAAAGTAGTGGATATTGCTTTTGATAAAGAATATTTATCAGAATCTCCATTATCAAGGATTTATCAACACACCTCACATCAGTCCTTAGAAATAAGACACAATTTTATTAGGATGACCAAGATCAAAACTTTTACATAAAAGTGACTCCATGCATGGTCCCTCCAGGATTCCATCATGATGCTCAACTGATTTCTCAACTAGATGACCACTATGTCACTCTTCATGGATGTATGTCTTGATGACTCATTTTATAGTAATTTCATAGCCCATGCTTTACCATCATCTAAAACACAATCCTTATTGAAATATATATGATTCTCCATTAGATTTTCATCACATATTCCACCTTCAACTTCTCTGATAAGCTTCCACGTATACCATTGGATGGCTATCACATGGCTTCTAGATCTTCTTCCACATGTATTGCACACAGATTCCCTTAGAATCACCTTATTTATTCTTCACAATTCATAATCATAACTTTTTTGTGATGGAGCACACTTTTTCATGCTAGAGGGTCCACACAATATGTGCATGGGTATTCATAACTCTCCCTATGATCAAAAAAGGTGAAGCATATTTGATTTTTCTCTCCCCTGGTCAAAAAATGTGAAACACATAAATATAGTACTAAGATTTATGCATGCCAATGCACATATTGTGTGGAAATTCTGAAATGAAAAGTTTTCCCTATCATGAAAGAGTTATAATTTAAAGTGTGAAGAATAAATAATGTATTTCTTGAGGAATCTACATGTAGGACACATGGTATCAGATCTAGATACCACATTGATGTCACCTAACAATACATGTGTAAGATTATCTAAGAATATGAAGGTAGGATACATGGTATCAATCCAATGTAGAATCATATGTGTGTAAATAATTCATGTGGACCAGTTAAAGGTAAAGCATGGGATACATGGTGACCATCCGATGGAGCATCATGACATATATCCAAGCAAAGTGATGTGACATCCATCTTGTATAGAAGTCATCATTGAATCATGGAATCATCCCAGTAGGACCATGAATGGAACCTATTTTATATAAAATTTATGGTTAAGTTCATCCTTGTAAAAGGTTTTTTCGGTGTTAGGGATAGGTGTGTAGTGTTGTATTGAGAAATCCTTGATAAAGTAGCTTTCGATGAAATTGTTTTACCAAAATCAATGTCCATCAGTGTATGATTGGTGCCTAAGAAATTTATCAGGTCCCCATGTGTGGTGTCATGTCTTATAATATTGACATAAAGTAGCTTTTACTAAAGCTTTTTTATTAAAGTAGTGGCCACCATCGGTCCCTTTCACCTTGAGTAAAGTGGATAGGATCCACATTAAGAGATAATGAAGGGAAACATAGCACTCTTCCATTGTGAATTATTATTGTAACCTTATCACTTTAGTTATAATATTCATCCCTTAATGGATATAAATAATGTACTCTGGAAAGATAACGAACTCAACCTATGGGAGAGTAGTCCTTTCACCCTTCTATCTTTCTAATATCTCTCTATGTTCTTCATGTTATTCCTTCCTTCTAGATAGGCCCATAACACACAAATCCATTCATTTATAGTGTGTTGTCCAACTTTATAGAACATAACTTCCTTCATGGTTTTACCCCTGCATGGTTTTATCTCTGGTATTAGAGGTATGGTTATAGTATAAACTTTGTACCTTACCACTGAAGGCATAATACACCTAATTTACCTTTGATATCTCTTATCCATGGTTGATGGAGCATATTCTCTATGGTTGGATCATAATGAGGAGCCTCTGCATCAGGAATCTTTATACCAAAATTATTTTTGTTTATAATTTCCTTTTGATTTATCTATGATCAGTGTTGAGGGTGTTTTGGATTTAAGTCAGGGGTTAATGTTGTTATTGAAATATGTACGGTGACTAATAAAAATATGGGTACTTAATAGATACCCCTTGATCCTTCATTTATATCCCTTGTTTGTGGATAATTTTTTTTTTGGTGAATCCATGTTAGGAAATGTGTTATACATTACCTACATTTGTAGGGTGATGATGCAAGTAAATGTTAGTATTTTAGGTCATGTAAGCCTTATAAAAGTCCAATGGGATCTTTTTCATACCTAGTTAATTTCTATTCATTACTCTCCAGGTTAGTCCTTTGTGAAATCTTATCCTTTCTCATTCCATTCCCTTGAATTTCCAATAAGGAGATATCAAAGGTTCCTAGATGGTGTGTGGTTGTTAAAAGTGGGAGATACCTTCTTACCATGGTATAAAATTCTTTTTCTATACCCATTTCCTCTCTCCTATAAAAACCCTTTTGTCACTTTCCTACCCACTTCAGTTTTCTCAAAAATTTTCCCAAAAAATACCTACATCACCATTTTAACCAGCCTTTTTCTAGATCTAATGACTCTAGACAAAGAAGAGACACTAAGGGTTTTCTATCATATAAGCATATAGTTTTCAAGAAATATTAATAAGGGGTATTACCAAGAATATTTTATCTATTCTTGAAGAGATGGAAGTAGTCATGAGTGAAGTGAATAAATTTAGGCAATCTTCAAATAATATCAAGCATTTTACACCACTAATACATGATTACAAAGCATACTTCAAGCTAATATGGCCTCCTGATCCACTATATTTTTAGAAACAATTTGATAAGGCATGTGATACTACATATATTTCTCATATATCTTGACCAGAACCGATGATTGAGAAATCTAGATACTGTAAGTTGGGTTTTTATCATTCACTTTAACCTTTATTACCTAATAAAAATATAAAGTATGAGTTATAACCCTAGAATAAATCTTATAATAAACTTCAATATGTCCAAAATTGGATATCGAACAAGGTTTCAAGGAAAATTATGAAGAAAAATCTCATTCTATCTCATAGGAAAAGGTTTATATCTATCCTACAAAATGGGATAAGCCTTTATATTTGTCACTTTCTTTAACAAGATATATATTCCACAATCATGAATCCAAAATTCCTCCCTATAAATTACTAGGAACCTTGTTATAAACCATTCAAAGATGAAAATAGAAAAAAAATGTTATAGCATTGATAAGAAATCCTATATTTATTTATATTTTCCCTATATATATCATAAAGAATCAATTTATTCACTCTAACTTACTATCTAAGGATCTCCTAATAGGTTTTGATATAATCCATGCCTTATAGAAGGTTTCATGGATCAATAAGGGTATTAAGTATGAAAACAATTTCTTACATTAGATAGGATCCCAAACCTTTATCATGTCTAGTATCTATGATACATTAAAGAATATGTTACTTTATCTTGTGATAAATCACATATAAATTTTCTCAAAATGCGTGACTATCCATTACTAAAGAATCCTTTTTTTTTGTCACACTCCCTTTCAAAAATAATGAAGATTTCAATCTGGTAAATGCCATCAACAAAGTTATTAACCATGATCTACTTTATCATGCTCTCAAAGAGTTTACCAAGCTCCAAGAACAAGGCCTTATTGAAGTGATTAGATATTAGTGGTATTTTGAATCATTTTATGTTAACAAGTGATCATAAAAAGTTAGAGGTAATCTCTAACTGGTAATCAACTACCAACTACTTAACCACTTTCTAGAATATAATAAGTTTAATCTTCCAAGAAGGGAGACTATTTTTTAAAATCTACCCTAAGAAAAGATATTCTTAAAATTCTATCATAAGTTAGGGTTTTGTGAGTTAGGATTTATAGTATAAGATGGGAACAAAATAGAATTTTTTTCTACCTAGCTATCACTGCTAGTGGAATGAGTTGACATTCAACCTAAATATATCCCCTTCACTATTACAAAGATAAATTTCAAAAATATTTGAGCTAATTATGTATAATTATTTAGTCTATATTGATGATATTATTCTTTTATCTCTAGATACTAACTCACATTCTATTATGTTGGTAAAATTCCATAACATCATATGAAAATATGAAATCATGCACTCTAAGAAGATGTTGATCGAATAGGTGGAAGTTTATTTTCTCAATATACATATCTCACAAGTTCAGTATCACTTATAACCTCATATTACTTATCATCTCAATGATTTCTCAAAATAAGATTTTCATTTAAATAAATCTATTAATTCTTGGTGATTTTCAACTAAATGTATGAATTCACCCTTGATCTTGCAAGATATAATTGTATTCTATCTTCCTAACTAAATAAAAGTTCTTCTCCATGGAATAAAAAGTGCACAAAGTCAGTGAAATATTTGAAATAACTTTCAAAATATTTATTTCCATTAAATATTTCAGTCTCTAGTAAAATAATCTTCCAAACATATGCAAGTGATCTTTATTGGGGATCTATCCTCCATGGAGAAGATTAAAAGGGAAAAAGATGATTATGTGGTTATAAAATCAGAATATTTAAAGATAAAAAACTTCATTAGCATTCAATATATAAATAAATATTGGTCGTAAAAATAGGTATTTATTAGTTCTAAATTCATCTCATAGAGTGGGAATTTATGATTGAAATGGATATGTTAGCCTTCCCTTGAATGCTCTAGTTCATGAAAAAGGAAATAACATAACTACATCTCATTAAGTGGTTAAATTGATTGAATTTTTAGGCTCATCATATCAAGGGAAAAACTAATTTCCTAATTGACTTCCTATTAATGAAAAATAGACTATTATAACTACATTCCCGGTAATTTTAACCCTTAGAAATATAAAATTTATATATTACACTCAAAAAAAATATTACTTGATGTTTATATCAACCAGGACAATCAAAAACTTATATCCTATCAAAGAATCTATATCACTAGATATTTTATCAAATATTTCTCACTTCTTAGACTTCCATTACACCAAATATATCCCTTTTTTATAATTATTAGATACCATTTGGATTATTTCTTTAATTTTGTGAAATAATATTTCCTTTTATTATGGTATTTTTAATATATTTATACAATTGGAATAATCTTTGAATAAGGATCACTCCTTCACTACTTAGCCTATTTTTAGCTTAATTTAATATGGAAAAGAAATCTGTGATTCCAAAAATGTATTAACCTTTTCAAAACCATAGAAACATAGGAGCAGTATTTTCAACTAAACACTTAATTAATTGATAAAATCAACATTAAATATATTCTCAACATATTCAAAAATTATAGACAATAAAATCTTGAGAATTATAGTTCTCTAATAGTTTAAAGAATATATTTTTATTTTATTTAGTATTTCTATATCTACATGTAAAAAGGGATAAATTAACTTTTTAATAAAAAGGCCAATATGTGGGACATGAATCATCTTGATCCTACTGAAATTTTAAGCCATTACCATGATCTAGATGATGCTTCATGAAATAATACTATCACTTATCCTGTGTATTATATGAAATAAATCTGTTCTTCTATCCATAAGGTTTACCTTAATCATAAGAAACCTCCTAATAAGGATTATCAGCTTCAGGAGAACTCTTACAGTTCTTCCTTAGATGATTAAAACTACATGTTAGTAAGCTAACCATTTTTTTCTCAGGGGTTGAGGTCATATGTAAAACATATGTGCATTGTTTTTCTGTTATAAATAGGAACAAATTTATTTTTTTCATCTATTTTGATCAGGGAGGAGTGCATTCACATGTGATTCACATTTTATTTATCATGGTGAGAGTTATCGAGACCTATTTATATATTGTTTGGACCCTATGGAATTAAAAGTATTCCCCACACTAATATAGTTATGATTACATAGTATGAAGAATAAATAAGGTTCTTCTTAGTGAATTTATGTGCAGGACATGTGGTGGCATATCCATAGGCCATATGTAAGCCACCTGGAGGTACATGTGGAATACAATAGAAGAATATTAAGGTTGATTGTGTGTCATAAATCCAATGGATCATCATGTATGTTTCAAAAAATCATGTGGACCAAATGATGTTAAATCATGGGCTAAATGGTAAAAATATGATAGAGCATCATGATTTATATCCAAGAAAAGTGACATGGTATCCATCTAGAGAAGCAGTGAGTAGAGAATCATGGAGTCATCTTGGAGGTACCATGCATGGAATCTCTTTTATGTAAAAATTGTGGTCATGGTCATCCTTGTAAATGTGTATGTAAGTGTATGGGATATGTGTTCAGTGGTTTGTTAATAAATCCTTGATAAGTTATATTTTTATAAAGATACTTTATCAAAAGAAATTTCCACCAGTGCACGCTTGTTTCCTAAGCAATGTAGTGGGTCCACATGTATGGTGGTGTGTCTTGTAAACTTTACTTAAATTATATTTTACTAAATCTATTTTATTAAATTAAAAGCCACCTTTAGTTCCTTTGGATTTAAGTACAATAGATATGATTTTCATCTAGGGATAAGGAAGGGACACATGGATCTCTACCTTTAGCCCTTATGATTGTAACCTTATTGCATTAGCAATAAGTGTTAGCCCTATGTCACTATAAATAGTGTACTATAGGTATAGGATGAAATCAAAATTTGGGAGATGAATCCTTCCTCCCTTATATATTTATAAAATTCTATATTTCTAATATATCTCTGTGATATTCATGTTCTTCCTTAATTCTAGATAGTCCCATAACCTACAGGTCCCTTCCTTCATAGTACATTGTCTTACTGTTTGTTCACATACAACTACACTGGAGTTATAACAATGAAGAAGGTTATGTGAACAAATAGAATAATAATTTACTATGAAGGAAGGGACCTATAGGTTATGGTACTATATTAAAATAATGAATAGTACAAAGAACTTACATAGATATTAGAATGAGATAATTTAATTAATAGAGAAGGGCGGAAGAACTCATCTCCCAAAGGTTGAGTTTATCCTCTACCCAGAGTACATTATTTATAATTACTCAAGGATGAATCTTAAATTTAACACAATAAGGTTTAAATATTAAGGTCCAATGGAAGGGTGAAATGTGTCCCTTCCTTATCCTATGAATTAGACTCTATCTACTTTACTTAAATCCAAAGGAATCAATGGTGTACATTGATTTAATCAATTTTCTTTAGTAAAATATACTTAATGTCAAGATTACGTGATACACCACCATGCATGTGGACCCTATATGTTGTTTAGGCACCAATAATACACTAGTGTTAATTACTTTTAATAAAGAAACTTTTTCAAAATCTACTTTATCATGGACTACTTGATACACTACCACACACATATCCCTAACACCGACACACACTTTTATAAGGAATACCATGACCACAACTTTTACATAAAATAATTCCACACATGGTCCCACCATGATCCCTCCATGATTCTTTGTTGACTTCTCCTCTAGATGGCCTCTATGCCGCTCTGATTAGATAAACATCAAGATGCTCTATCAAATATTCTCTATGTAAATCATACATTACTATCATCTAGTACACATTCTTTATTAACATGAACATTATTCTCCATTGGATTATTACCATGTAGTCTACCTTTAACTTCTCTGATAATCATCCACGTGTACTATCAGATGCCTACCATGTGGCCTTCATATCTTCTTCCATGTGTCCTACATGTTTCTTCGTCGAGAAGTGCCTTATTTTGTAATTCAAACTATATAATCATAACTCTTTCAGGATGGGGAAAACATGTCATTCTAGAGGGTCCACACAATATGTATATAGGTTTCTATAACTCTCCCCTTGATCAATAGAGGTGAATCACATGCGTATGTGCTCTCCCCTGATCAAAAATGAAAAATAAAAAAAATTGTTCCCCCTGACCAAAGTTAATGTGCAAATATTATACATATGAACTTGTCCTCCTTTACCAAAAAGGGGTTTTCTTTCAAACCAGAAGAACTAGTCTTCTAAGGAAGAATTGTAAGAGTGATCTGGCAGCTAATGATCCTTATCAGGAGGTTTATCTTGATCAAGGTAAAACTTTTGGATGCTAGATTGTATATCTTAGATATAATCCTTAGGATAAGTGACATGGTTATTCAATTCAAAACCTTTAGGATCAAGGAGCTGGTGGGGTATTTTAGTACGGTTAGGATGATTAATGCCCCGCATACTGGACCTTTCCTTTAAAAGGAATTTTTATTTTTTTATAGAAATAAAAATATTAAATAGAATTGAAATATATTCTTTAAAAAAGTATAGAACCATCATCCTCAAAATTGTATTGTACATCATTTGTGAATGTTATGAGAACATAGAAAATGTTTCTTCCATTGAAGGAGAGTTTGGTCACAAGTGATATTTCCATGATTCTGAGATTTTTAAAAGGTTAAGAAATTTTTGGAACTGTAGATATCTTTTCCATAATCAATTAATCTAGAAAAGGTATAAGTAATGAAGGAGTGGTCCTCATTCAAAGATGATTCCAATTGTATACAGATCTAAAAAATATTGTAAGAAAAGGAAAGTCTATTTTGTAAAATTAAAAAAATAATCTGAATGGTATTTAATAATTTTCAAGAATGGATATATTGGGTGGAATGAAAGTCCAAGAAGTGGTCCATCTTCAATAAAATATCTATTGATGTAGATTCCTTTATAGGCCAAAATATTTTTATAGGATTGAGAAATATGAACATCATGTAATATTTTTTCATGGGAATAATGTTGTAATTGTAGATGTATAAGGGTATAAATTACCAAGAAGGTGGCTATAATAGTATTTTGTGTTATTGATAGGATTCAAGTTGTAAATTAGTTTTTACCTTAATATATCAAGACTCAAACTTCTAGTGGGAAAACTAGTTTGACCACCGAAGGAGTTACGATTTTGGTACTTCCATTTTATTAAATTGGAGCATTCAAGGGAAGGATGACCTATCCATTTTAATTAGAAATTCCTACCCTATGAGAATAATATAGAACTTATAAATACCTATTTTCAAGGATAATATTTATTTATATGTTGAATGTTAATGAAGTTTTCTATCTTTAAGGGAGACACTTTTATAAAAAAAAATCTACCTTTTCCCCTTTCATCTTCTTCTAGGAGGAAGGCTCCCCAATAGAGATCACTTACATCTATTTGAAGGATTCTTTTACCAGATCCTAGAATCTTTAATTGTGGTAAATATTTTGAAATATGTTTAAAATATTACATTGCCTTTATGCATTTTGTATTCCAAGGGGAATAATTTTTCTTTAGTTAGGTAGATATAATACTACTATATCTTGTAAGATCGTGGATGATTTCAGAAATATAGTTATAAATCCACAAGAATTGTTGAATTTATTTAAATAAAAATTATCAATCTAGTAAATCATAAAAATAGAGAGTAATATGAGGTTATAGATGATACATACCTTGTGAGATGTACATATCATGAAAATCAATTTTCATCTATCTGGTCACCATCTTCTTCTCAAGGAGAATAATTCCATATTTTTGGATGATGTTATGGAATTTTTTTAGTATAATAGAATGTGAGTAAATATCTATAGAGAAAATAAAAATATCATCAATGAATACTAATGAATTTTCCATAATTGGATTAAATATTTTTTAAATTTCTCTTTGAAATAACAAAGGGGATGTCTTTAGTCCAAACAATAACACATTTCAGTGTTAGTGATGGCCAGATAGATAAAACATTGTTTTTTTCTTGTCCTCTAACCTAACTTTTAACTACAAAAAACCCCATCTTAAAATCAAATTTTGAGAATATTAATGTTTAGGGTATCTTTTTAAGAAGAGTATACCCTTTTATAAAAGGAAACTTCTTATCTTATAGAAAGTTTTTAAGTTTATATTAGTTTATTTCAAGTAATAACTTACCTCTAACTTGTTCTAAACGCTTTTCAACATAAAATTCCTCACAAAACCACTAAGATTTTGTCTCTTAAATAAGTAATTGTTCTTGGAGATCAGTAACCTCTTTCAGAGCATCCTAAAGGAGAACAATATTCATAACATTGTGGTTAGAATTTATTATATTGACATCTCCAATCATTTTGAAAGGGATTGTGATGAAGAAACTAATATTCTTACCTAATAGACGGTCACATTTTTGAAAAAATATATTTGTGATTCAGAATAAGATAATGTAATGATGTCTTCCTTAAGTGATCCCTCAATAAGATAAAGTTTTTTTATCCTTTTCAAAGATAGGATATGGTTTCCATACTTAAGACTGTTGTTTTTTCATGAAACCTTTTTGAAGGCATGGAGTATGTTAAAACCAGTTAGATGATCCTAAGCTAGTAAGTTGGATCCAAGAACTCACGACTTTATGATATATCTAAGGAAAAGAAAAATAAGGATAGTCTTACTTATCAATGGGAAACATTTCCCCATTTATATCTTTGAATTATTTATAATATGGTTCCCAGAAAATTTTGGGGAGGATCTTTAGCTTCATGATTTTGGAAGCTTCTATTGTGTCAAAGAAAGAAACAACAAGAATAGGATTATCCCATTTAGTAGGATAGATATGAATATTTTATAATGGGAAATTTTGAGGTTATGTTTTAGAATTTTCCTTAAAACATTTATCAATATCTAGTTTTGTTTATATAAATATTTTTTGAAAATTATCTTTTGAGATTTCTTTAGGGGGTTATGATTCATGGTTCATATCTTTATTAGGTAACAAAGGTTCAAGTAAAGGATAAAATCCTAACTTGCAGTATATAGATTTGTTAATCATTAGGTATGTCTTAGAGATATGAGAAATATAGGTAGTATCAAAAGACTTATCAACATATTACTGATAATATAGTGGATTGGGAGGCCTTGTTACCTTGAGGTATGCTTCATAGTCATGGATTTGATGTGTAACATTCTTAAGTTTGTTTTAAGATCATTTAAATTGCTTCAATTCACTCATGGGGTACAAAATTTAAGGAGGTTATATGCATAAATGGAAGGAAAGAATACTATGGGGTTATCTAGGAGGAAGGAAGAACATGAAGAACACAAACATATATTAGAAATAGATAATTATATTAAGAGATAAGGGTAGAAGTATTCCTCTCTCAAATTTTGTGTTCATCCTATGCTCGGAGTAAATTATTTATAGTCATATAGGGTTAACTCTTACAGCTAAGGTGATAATATTAAAATCCTAAGGGACAATGGAAAAGTTCCATGTGTCCATTCCTTATCCCTTGGAATAGACCCTATTTACTTTACTTAAATCCAAAGAAATGGACGATGGATACTCTTTTAACAAATAATATTTTTAAAAATCTACTTTATGTCAAGCTTACAAGACACACCACAACACACGTAGACCCACTACATTGTTTAGGACAAAGTGTACATAAATGGTTATTATTTTTGATAAATCAACTTTATTAAAGGCTACTTTATCAAGGCTTGATCGATACACCACTGCAAACCTATACCTGACACTGAATTACATTTTTACAAGGAAAACCATGACCAAAACTTTTTCATAAAAGAGACTCCACACATGTTCCCACTAGGATTCCACCATAATAGTCCATTGAATGCTCCTCTAGATGACATCCACATCACTCCACTTGGATAGACATCACAATGCTTCATTGTATGATCACCACATAGACCATGATTTACAATCAGATAGTCCACATGGTTTACTAACATATATGTGATGCTCTATTGGAGTATCTCCACATATTACACCTATATCTTCTCTAATAATCTTCCATGTGTACCTTTGGATGGATACCACATGGATTTCGGATCTTCTACCATGTTTTCCATGCGTATCTTCCCAAATATTCACCTTATTTATCATTCACATGATATAATCATAACTATATTATGATAGGGCATAAACAGAAGGTCAACATACTATAGAAGAAGGGACCGGTTGGTTGTGGGCCTATTTGGAATGTAAGAAGAACACAAAGAACACATAGAGATATTAAAAATAGAGATTTTTATTAAGTGATAAGGGAATAAGGATTCCGCTTCCAAATTTTTAGTTCAACCTATTCTTAGATTACATTATTTATAGATGTTCAGGGATGAATCTTACAGCTAAGGTGATAAGGTTAAAATCCAAAGTTCCAATGGTAGAGTTTCATGTGTATGCTCCTTATCCCTTGGTGTAGACCTTTTCTACTTTACTTATATCTAAAGGAAATGATAGTGGACACTTCTTTAATAAAGTATATTTAGTAAAATCCCCATTATGTTAAGAATATATGACACACTTCCACACACGTAGACCCGTTAGGTTTCTTAGGCATAAATTTTTCACTAGTTCATGTTACTTTTGATAAATCATCTTTATCCAAATCAACTTTATCAATGATTTCTTGACACACCACCACAAACCTGACCCTGACACTGACACACACTTTTATAAGGACAACCATGGCCACAATTTTTACATAAAAGAAATTCCATGCATGGTCCCACTATGATTCCACCATGATCCCATAACTACACTACTAGATGAATTCTACATCACTTTGCCAAGATACAAATCATGATGCTCCATATTATGTTTTACATGTATCCCCTACTTTACTATCATCTATTCTACATGATTTATTAAAATGGACACAATTATCTATTGGATTTAATCCATTTAGTCTACCTTCACCTTCTCTGATAATATTCTACCTATATCGTTGGATGACTACCATATTTCTTTCATATATACTACCACATGTCTCACATGTAGCTTCTCCAAGAAGTAGTTGCTTTATTTTTTACACTATATATTCATAACTCTATCATGATGGAGAAAATATATCATGCCAAAGGGTCAAAACAATATGTATATGGTTCTACATAACCCTCCTCTAATCAAAAAAGGTAAATGAAATGTGTATGTGCTCTCCCCCTGATAAAAAAGGATAAATACATAAATGTATTTCTCCCCCTATCCAAAAAAGGTAATGCATATATGTTTCACATATGACCTTATCCCCCAGGACCAAAAAAGGGGTATCTTTCTAACCCTAAATTGAATTTATCATCTAAATCATTTTATGTTCCATAGTTGTAACTAGGATAGAAGTAATAAGAAGGATTTGAAGAGTTGAGTTGATAGAGGCACCAAACAAGATGGTATGGATGTTGTGGACCCCATTTGTAATAGATCATGAATTAATCAAGAGATTATTATACCAATTTGGTATAGTCAGAGGGAAGGAACTCTTGAATATCATTGTAATTATAGTGGATTTTCTCTTAAATGACTATCCATGAGGGAATGGTGTTGATATAAATATAGATGTGCGGGAATAAATTTTAAAGTTTTTCATCTAGATGATTTTTGTTGATGTCTATGACTATTTATACCTAATCCTCCTAATTTTTTCTTGTACAAGTTCATCTTGTAATGGATGAATTTTTTTTCATCCTGAAGAGGATAAAGGTCTCCTCATAGGTTGATAGAGAGATAGATGATTCAAATTATAGAGCCCTAGTTAATAAATTATAGTCCCAAAAGAGTGAGAAACATCTTTATAGGATGGTGGTATTATCATTATAATGGGTAGAAAATAATTCTCTAAATTTTACTATTTTTTCAAAAACATTACCAATGTAATTTCCAATATACATTTTTCAAAAGTACTAGAAAACATCCTCTATAAGGCATTGATATAAGTGTCTTATGATTTTGAAAATATTCAGGTAAGAAAATGAATGGTGTGTAGGTACTTTCAAGAGTGTTCCATAATAAACACCATACCTTTGGACATAGTCTAGCTATTATAATCCAAAATCATCATGGATGTGATGTTCCTTATGAATTTATAGAATTTATTGGTGAATTTTATAAGGTAGACCTATAATTTCCCTAAGAGATCTATGGGATCAAGAAAGAAATATATCATGATTGTTTGAGATAATTAAGGAATTATTGGTGGTGGATCATTAGACTCGTCCTTTTAATTATCTTCTTCCTTAGTTATTGACATCATTGCTTCCTTAGATGATATGTATTCAAGATAGAAGATATTAATGTATTCATTTTCTTTCTAGATGATAGTTTGGAGATGGATCAGAATATATCCTTTATCAAGTTCTTCAATACGATCAATCATGTTGAAATCAATGTTACATTCATGCATGAAATTAGTAATGAACATGTCTTCATTATCTGAATCAAAAACCTAAATCCATAAAGATGTATCTATCTTCAAAGTTTTTTTTCTCGGATCTAGTTGTGATTATTGTGTGAAAAATTTAAATATGGGTTTGGATATCATGTATTGTTATGGAATTAAATAACTTTTATGAGACGATTGTGGAGATGGAGATCTAGGGAACTCTCAAGTGTAAGGATATTGTGGCCTAGTACATTTTTGTGATTTTCCTATATTAATATTGTGAGTTGGTTTAGAGAAATAGGATTGTTAGGTGAGGAAAGAATCACTATAAAAAGGATTTGGTTTAGTGGATTAGAAGGTAGGTAAAGGCTAGAAATAATTGGGAAATATTTATGAATGGGGTGAGGGTTTGTAGTATGGAATCCCTTAATACTAGTTTTGGATAGCATAAAGTTAAACCATATGGTTCCTGAGTTTATATTATCTTTCAGTAAGATAAGGATTTTTGAAACTAGTAGAATGGTTGAGCTGAACTAGTTCATGATGCATAGACATAATCTTATATTTTAGTTCTTATATAAGGAGATTAGAATTAGTTGAGTAAGAATCTATACCTCTAATAATAATCACATGGTTTTTTTAAATTTATTAAAGTAAATAATTATCTACCATAGAATTATCCTATTTCCAATTCAAAGTTTCCTTTGAAGGATAAAGAGTTCAGTGGATCCATCATATTTTCTAGTTATTTTAGTCTTGATCTTCCATAGGTAGTAGTGATTTTCCTTCTTAAACTCCCATTCATGAGATCTACCTAGATGGATAATATTTATCTCTGGAGGGTAAATAGGATCTTTCCCAGAATAATGGACATTGTAATCAAATATTTTTTCCAAGTGTCCTCTAAGAATACCAATAGTATGATCTCTAGGTTAAAATATTTTATTGATTATCTTCTGTTATGTACTTATTTTGTATTTATTTGTATCATCATCATCACCTTCAAATTTCCAAAAATCTGTTTAAGTGAAAATATCAATAATGGAATGGTTACCATATTTTAAGAGATAAATAGGCTTTCTATCTTCCTGAAAATTCTTGATTAGGATATTAGATTTGGATAGATATATAGGATAAAAATTATCTTCACTAATATTAATCCCATAATGGTATGTAGGATTAGTATGGGAGTCTTTTTGAAAAGTTATTTCAATGATTCCATCCTTTTTATATGAAAAATAAGTTTTTACAGAAGGATTTGGATTATTTTTCTATATTGTCTTCTCTTATCAAGAAACCCATGCATCTGGAATAATATTCTGCAACTCATTACTTGGAATTTTATTTGGAATGTGTGTGTATATTTGGATATAATCATCTATAAATTGAATATATAGTACTTCTTCTATATTTATAGAAACATTTAGATATAAACTGTGGTTCTAGACTCTAAATTCCATTTGGTGATTCAGAGTAATAATATAAGTATCTTCCCTTTGAGGATCTCCAATGATCTAAAGTTGTACTTTCAAATTATACACAATGTGTGGATCTTTCAAAGGAAGGTTATAATATGGATAGAGTGTGATGAACATTTTTGTAAAAGTGGTTTCCCTAGACCCAACTTAAATAGAACTTTTTGATTTTCATATCATGTTTACATTGAGATATGTATGATGTATACTTATTATAATAGTGTTGATATTTTTATGTCCACTATTTACTTGGTAATGTCCTTAGTTTATTTTTCATACTAAAAGGTTATAGTTGTTCCTATGATATAATGAGAACCTCATGATATTATGACATTAATCTTAAATATATTCCCTATGGTCTTGATATATCATACTGACTAGACACAGATGATGTATGAATATTAGGTGATGGGGGTTCATAATTATTGATACTTCTTCTCATTAAGTTCACACTTGGTGATCTCAAGTAGATGCGATCATGAGGATTGAACCTCTAATAGGAACATCACATGTTCCATGTCTCATTGGTTGTTCCTATCTGTGAACACATGTAATGGTCTCCTGACTTGAGATGATTATCATCATATATTATTTGGTTAAATACTTTTATACAATATGTAAACTATGGTATTAATGTCGTAGTGAAGTAGCTTGGGTTGGGTGCATCATTGGTGGTATGAAATTGATAGAATAATCAAGATAGATTTTTTTTACTTATGATGGGAAGTGATATCTCAGGCCTAGTTGATCAGGTTGGTAGTAGATTCATTAAATCTATGGCCATGGTAGAATAAGGTAAGTCCTTCCAGTAATTTTAAAGAACAATAAAATAAGAATGGATTATGACACAATGTGTTCTTTATTCTTTATGTGATATTATGAGATAAAGATATTATATTACATGGTGTGTGTTCATATGAAATGTTGTAATTTCTATGACTATTATTTATCTCCTTAGGGGCCTTGATGGGTTGATAGAATCCACTCCAAGTCTATTAATAGTATTCACTACTATCGTGATAAGGGATTAAAGGGTCACACACTTAGCATATTCAAAATTCTGGCCTATTCTAATGAATATAAGTATAGGACATGGTGGGTCCCACCATTAGGTCTGAGTGATGTTTGAGAATATAAGATCTCCATTAAATAAATAAATTCATATTATTCAAGTTTAGAATAATTATTGTTGAATTTATTTATTAAATTTACTCACAAGATATTAAGTGAATACATGTAAAAAAATTAATGAACCAATATTATTTTAATATTCAAGGTTCATTTAATATTTATGGGAACAACGAGTCAAGTTAAATGGATAAATTTTATCAAATAATATATTTATTATATTTTAAGTGATAAAAATATAAATTATATTTATAACTCAATAAGTTGGTCATAAGAAGTTATTTATAGCTTATTTAGTGGGTAATACATATTTGGGGGCTCGGAATCCATTTTTGGGTATTTTGAACCACGCTATATAAGGAAGAGGAGGCTCCAATATTGATTAATATTAACTCTATGAATTTGAGAGCTTCTCTCTCATACTTCCCACATCCTGGAGAGAGAAGAAATCAATCCAAGAAATAGATCCAGGTTCTTCTTCATGGATTGAACAATTGGCATCATAGTGATCATTGGGACATCGAAGGCATCATTGGATCTCTACACTAGCAATTGGGTTTCGATGATCAATGCTCCCATAGACTTTTTGAGCATGTTTTGAAGATATAGAGGGATCCATATTTAGTTCCTTTGAGCAACGATCACTAATGATGACCAGTGAATGAACGCATTGTCAAATCAAATGAGGTGGTTTTTTATTTAATTTTTATGCTTAAATTATTCATGTGGGATGCTCAAATTTCGTACCAAGAAGCGCATTGCCAAAAATTATGAAGTTACATTGATCCATGATGAAAATTGAAAAAATATATGGTTCATTTTCTTTTATTGTTCACCTAGGTACCTTCTACTGATATTAGAGTGATTTCATGAAATTTTAAAACCATGAAAAATTAAGTTTGCATTAAATTTTGAAGAGGGGATAGTTACAGTCCCAACATCAAAGACCTTGTTTCAATAAAATATTGGATGAAAATTTTGAGTTCAACTGAATTTTTAAATTGGATGGACATCAGTGTTCATTCAGGTTAAAATTAAAGATCATAAATGTATATATGTTATGTATATGTTATAATTTACCCGAATCTATCAGTGAAAATAATTTCTAGTGAGCCTGAAAATTGGTCAAAATTCCGATGACTAAAATAGAAATTTATGGCCTAAGATAATTCCTAAAATTTTTCTAAATAAAATTATTTTATATAATTTTTTTTATATAACTTAATAACATAGGCTTTTGAAAATTTTGAAAAGACAAATAAAAAAATGAACAAGTGAGGGGGAAGCACTGGTATTTGTACAAAACCAAAAAAAATAAAACAATAAAGGGGTGGTTGGTTGGTTAACAGAAAAATAATAAAAGGAAAGTGGGGGTGGTTTTCTGACACATTACAAGAAATTAATAAAGTAAAAAATTGATGGTATTGTCGTCGTTCAGTCGGCCACAGACCACCCCGCACGGGCCTTCCCCTCATGGATCAACCCTACTGCCCCCTTCCACTGCAACATCGACTTCCTGGATAGACTCCTATGTATGAAAACCTCCCATACAACCTATCCTACACTAGATCTCCCCATCATCTAGATTCCTTATTGTCCCCACTATCTCGACCCCCCTCTCCGCCACCTGTTTTCATGTAGTGTGCAACCATCCAGGCCGGTTGGACCTGCCAGCACCTTGCTCCTGTCACTCGGCTAACCTATCATCCTCTTACTTTGTGGACCCTCCTATCAGCCTCATGTGTATAACACCTCCATCATTATGACCATCCTAGACCATTCTAGAGACAAGTTTGGATCTAAACCCCTTTTAGAAGTTTATTGGACCACTCGGGGCTCAAGAATTTTATTTAAAATTTTATAAATTTATGGAAAAAAATTGGATAGGTTAAAGAAAATTCTAGGAAATGTGAAAATATTATTTTATAAATTAAAATTTGATAAAATTGTTTTAATTAATTTAAATTTCCCTCTATTCAAATTTATTGTAGACTAAATTTTATTTCAGGTGTGTTTTACTTACTAACTGATCTTGAGCAAAGATCGATTAATGTATGTATAGAATTTAATTTATTTAATTAATTATTTAAATAGTAAGTGGTATGAAATAATTAATTTATTTTGATGGTATGTACATCATATATGTTATTAATTATATGTATAAGGGTTTGTGTGTCCATGAGAGATGTATTGCATGTGTATTACACATTTTTGATATCCTCTTTAATGTGTTTGGGTATTTATGTACTATGAAGAAGATGAATGAATATGTGGACCACGTAGTTCTAGATGAGATATGGATATATTGGACTAGGGTGTGAACTATAATATGAGTCAGGAATGACATAGGTATTATACCCCTTGGGTCACAGTTGATCCATTGAGCTTAAATAGATCAACCAATAAAAAATTCTAAAGATCAGGCGTGTTTTTTATTTAACATATGCATCATTTATTATTACCTTATGAATATTATTTTTTGCATGATCGCATTAAATAATAAAATAAAATTCATAGATTAAATCAAATTAAGATGATATGAATGTTTTCTATTTACTACATAGTCAAGTTGTGAGTGAGATCACATAGTATGTTCATATCAAATAGAAAATGATTTCATTTTTTGATAAATAATAAAAAAACCATCAAAGTGATATTAAGTCATAATGCCTTTTGTCGTTTGAATTTGAACAAAACTGGGTGTATGAGGTGATTGTTAACCATAGTTGTGGGAACCTCCTATTAATGGGGAGTTATTATAAGAGATATGGTTTGACTTAACTAAATATGGTAGAAAATAATTATATATAACTAGATTTTTTTATCTTTAGAGGTAAAGCATTGAGTAAATCAAGTTTAAAATTTCTAGAAGTTGGGACTTAACTCAAAAGTTGAGGGTGTCTTGAGTTAATGAATTTTCCCTATCAAATTCCAACCTTGAAACTCTATGAGTAGTGGAGTATTAATATCTTGGACTATGATGAGAGGTTTTAGATATCATTGCCATTAGAATACTCAATCAACTATATATTCTAAATCAAGCAGTGAGGTCTAATAAGGTTCGATAAAATAGTGGAATATATTTAATGATTTAATCAGAAATTTATAATTGGTAATAAAGATAAAAATAATAATATTCTAGTGTTTATTTTTATATAAAATGGAAAGTAATACCACATATATGAAGTTTTCAATGAATTTTATTTTTTTCAATAAGTGTTTGGAAGAATATTTGAATATTTTTTGAGGTTTTTAATGTGATAATTGTTAAATTGGTTAGTACCACAGAAAACATGTCATTGGTTATATGAATTAACATAATTTTTATAAAATTTGAAGAATCTATGAAAAATAATGTTTATTTTATATGAGTATTTGGTGTTCAATGGGTTTTTTTATAATTTTTAGACTTTGGTTTTGTTGTATTTTTACTATATGGAATTTTTCTAAGTTTTTTTAAAGGAGTATATCAAAAATTAGCCAAGAATACTATCCATCCAAGGGGACTGCATCCACTAATTAGGTGGGATGTCAACCCCCATCCAAGCCAGCAAGCCGACAAAGATCTTTCAAGGTGATCCTATAATAAAGCGCAAGGGGGAGATTAGAGACACCATGTGGGTGACATGGTAGAAGAAGGAATCACTGGCATGTGGTGGTTCCAATGGGAGAAGGGAGCATTCAGTAACCATTTCTTCCAAGTGAATCTTATGGTTTGTATTAAAAATGAGTTTCCAACTCACTAGAATTTCGATGTGGGAAAAGGTTAGATACTATTCATCCACTTTAAAAACATGGAAAGTATCGAAACCATGTGATCTTCTTGATCTGATCATCTGGAGCCATCCAATTTGATTTGTATGTCATTATCTACCTTGATCCATTAGAGTTCTTTGGATTGTTCATATTTATTTATGCAGTGTCATCTTTAGGATCAATTCGAGCCTTCAAGAATCATATCATTGTCCTAATTGATTCCAAAATGATCGAAATATCATGGAATGACATTTTCATGATTCAACGAAGAACAAGATGATGAAAAATATAAATGTATAAAATGATGTTTTATCTATAATGGTGGTTCTCAGAGTCACTAAATTAAGGCAATGTGCACATATTAAGTCAGTAGTAGCTTATATATAAATACCAATTGAGGATTTTGGTTATGCTACTGAGTGTGAGAGGATCCCTTATCCATAATAAATAGATCCATTGTAAATCACTCTTGTTTTTAAAAGTAATATTATTCCATGAATTCTCTGTTTGTGCAAAGAAGAAGTAGTGATCCCCTGGGAATACTACATGTGTATTGCACACTAGTGTTTCTTCATGAAGAAATCTGTTCCATGAAGCAACTGAGATAACACAATTCCCCTATTCATGTATCTTTTTGATTTTTTCACAAACATCTTCAAGGAACCACAAGATAGTGTAAACATACATTGGATCTCATGAAGAAGTCCTTGTGCGCATCAATATTATACCCATTTGATTTTTCATGCAAGAAGAAAGAAGGTAGGAGGATCACACACACTTAATATATTTATTTGCATGAAGTTTGTTCATTTGAGACATTCACAAGGCAGTGTACACACTCACACTATTTCTTGTGAAGAATAAATTGCATGCTAGAATTATTGAGAAACAGGTAGTGAAGAGCATGGTTTACACACCTATACGTGAAGGTATTACATGATGCATGATACTCATGCATGATTCATGTATAGTGAACCTAAACTATATAAAGTGTGTGATGTTCATGCAAGAAGAAAGTAATGTGTTTATTTTCACTGACAGTATGTAATTTACATGTGAAGTAAAAAAGAAAAATTGAGGCAGTATTATTCTTTGCATAAAGTGTGTGACTATATTATATTATAGTGAAGTGGCAGTGTGTTATTTTCTTTCATGAATGTGGTATGATTTCCCTGTAAAATATACACAAGGTGGTTTGCATGTACATGAATTAATGCATACATAAAATGAAAATACCATGTAATGTATTATTTATATGCAAGATGTTTGAAGAAATACATATGCCATATACATTTCATAATCAGTGTGAAGTGTTTTTAGAATAAATCAGGAATAGAATCTCTATCAATGATTCATAAGAAACTATTATCCAAGTTTTCAGTGTTTAGTGAGGTCGGGTATTTAGCAGAAGAAATAATTATTTCCTGAGCAGTGTTCCAAAAAGGTATCTAATTATATATAGTGATTAGATATTATTTGAGAAAGTCCAGCATCATTGCAAAGGTACTTGAAGTTGTAAACAATCCATTGTGATCCAATAATCTTGTGGAGGAGTATCCTTAATTGATATTTCTATAGTGGATTAAGAAATATAAAGTTGAAGGCTATAGCTGGGGGGTATAACCAGTTGCTGAAGATTATGGTTGGGGGTCTAACTACTCACTATGAAGAAGGTGCAATTTTGGGTTTAACCAAAAATTGAAGGCTGATTGTAACTAGGGGTTTAATTAGTTTGTAATTGGGGGGTATAAACAGTTAGTGTTGGAATCACCTACTGATATAGTGTAGAATACGTGTTTGGGGGTCTAACTAACATGACAATGAGTAGGTATTTGTACCCAACCTTATAAATCCATGTGATATGTGCTTTCTTTTTTATTATTTCTTTCAGGGTGAGGCTGTTTATTAAATATGAGGGATCGAGACTTTAATTAGTTATAGTGGTTGAATCAATAGAAAAATAATTTTAAAAAATAATGTAACACTGATTCACCCCTCTCTCAGTGGTACCTTACCGATCATTATAAACTTCAATTGGTATCAAAGCATAAGGTACCATATTTAGATCTAAAAAACTTTCTGATAAATGGGGAGTTTTAATTATTTAAACGGTTTATAAATTCCTACTTTTGATGGAATGAACTACCATAGTAAGAGGAATATGATGCTTCCTTACCTTCTATCTCTTGTCTTGAAAGTGAGAGATATAGCAACAGTGGGTTTCCCACCTATCAATGAGGATGTTTCTATGATTCAAGATGATAATAGAAATATATAATTTTGTGGAGGGTCTCAAAATTCCATCTTTATGGATTTATCATAAAAATTATACACTAAAGTGATGGGTATCCAAACTGCTAAAGAGATCTAGGAAAAACTGAGAAGAAGATATTAAGGAAATCTTAAAGTCAAATAATCCAAGTTGAAAATCTATATAATCAAGTTTTAAGGTATAAAAATGGTTTATGATGAAAGTATTTATGACTACTTTATAAGAGTAAATGAAATTTTTAGTAATATCAGAGGTCTTAGAGAGAATATGGATGATTCTACTATTGTGAATAAGCTTATGAGAAATTTTCTAGATAGATTTGACTCAAAGATTTCTACACTGGAAGATAGATAAGATGTATCATTGGATGTAATTCATAATACTCTCATATCTTATGAAATGAGAAAAGTAACAGCATTCAAGAAAAAGGAAAGAGATGAGATAGCCTTTGAATCCATGATAAAAGGTAAAACTAAAATCAAAGAAAAAATAGAATCAAGTGATTTTGAGGATAATGACTCTGAATAGTACTTTAGTAAAATCATGGCCTTGTTTACAAGGATGTTAAATGGGGAAGATGTAAAGGAAATAGAAAAAAATCACAAAAGTGATGTAACTTTCACAATAGTGGTAATTTTGTTGGTAACTTTACAAAGAAGAAAGATGATGATACTAACTCGAATGAAGAGGTTAAGAAGTATTAAAAAACATGGTATAATAAGAAGAAGAGGTTTAGTTCCAAGAAGAGAAATATTTCAAGTATAGAAATGGATGAATTTACATCATCAAGTAGTGAGTCAGAATATGGAAGATATCCTAATAATCAAATGTTCTTTATGGGTAAATCCAAGAAATATATAGACTCATATGAAGGTAATGAAGGTGATGAGAGAAATGATTTAGAATGGGTGTTAAAAGAAAATATGGAATCTAATATTTTAGGCAATATGAAACTCAATAAGGAAAAGAAAAAAATAAAGAAATAAATTGACAACATCTCTTTTGAAAATAAAGAATGTATTAAGAAAGAGTAGATTCATCTTAATGAAATAAGAGTAAATAAGATGAAGATAGATGATCTAGAATGAAAGATGAAAACTTTTATAAAGGAAGATCTTGATAAGGAATAATCGTCATTTTTTGAAGAGAATAAACAAAATTATTTTAAATTAGATTAATTTGAGAATATGGTGAATGATATTGAAGAAAAACTTATTGAGAAAGAGGAATAATTATCTGAGACACAATCTATGTGACTTGTACCTCAAAGTGAATTGAAGAATATGAAATAAGACTTTACTAAAGATGTTGAGTTTAAGGGTGGATCTTTTAAAGCTACTGAGAAGAAGGATCCATAGAAAAAGGTTGATTCTAGACCAAATGAATCTCAATGTACATGTGGTATTTCTAACAATGTGGGTCTAAAATACAAGACTAGATCTAACTAGACCAAAAGAACAAATGAGAAAATATTTTCCACTAAATAAGAGTGTATTAATTCATCCATAAGGTTTCCTACTTAGAAGATACATCCAAAATATGTGAAAAAGAAACTTCTACAATATTTAGAGCTGAATTACTATCAGTCTAGAAGATCAAGGTTTAGAGTCTATTATTAGTGTTGTGGAGGTTTTGGTCATAAATTTTATTCATGCTGGTACAACATGTCACTATCAAAGAGAATACATGAATTAGGGGGGAGAAATGTTGATTAAATGAGATCAGAATTTTAGGAAGAAAATCCTATGATCAAGACTTCATCTAAACGTTCAATGTAGAACTTATATGAATTCATGAATGAAGTTTGTGGTATATGGGGTTTAAAAGGTCAAAAATATAAAAATAAAGATTTTTTTCATCAAGTGATATTTCTCATAATGAAAATTAAAAGATAGTCAAATAATGAAGAAATCTAAAGTCACCAGTGAATCATGTGAGAAGATTAAACAATTTGAAAAATATCAGAAGTCTATCAAAGAAAATGAAAAACAATTGGTGACATTTGAAGGATTTAAATATTATGAGGAGTCATCTACAAATGATGATTTTAATATTATGAAGTGTTAAAGGTGTTGAAAAATTAGGAATGACATAAAACATTACGTGTCACTTTTGAAAGACCAAGATATGAAGGTGGACTCTTCCAAATATGGTTTTAAAAGGAAGAAGGAAAAAGCAAGGTTGAGAGGAAACTCTCAACCCGAGTTCTATTTATAAGGAACAAACAGGTTCCTCTTTATTCCCTTATATAAATTCTTTTTGTATAAACTTAAAGGGATTTTAAGGAGATATATTCATCCCATGAGGGAGAGGATATATGATTTTTAGCTATCAAATATTCACAATCTTGTGAAAATGATGATCACTCTCAAATTCATAATATGAAATTTTTTGAAAAATTGTTTTCATAAGGGAGATGATATTCAGCTAAAAAAGGGTAAGATATTTTTTTTTACTTGAACTTTATGATTTGTTTGTTGATATGTGTACATTAAATATCTTAGAAATCTTTCTCATATTTCCCCTATGATGAAGTTGTTGAAACAAGTTTGATAAGGGTATCATATTATAGAATTTGAATATCTTTGATGCATAGGTGACATCACTCTTGTTTTCTACACTAGGCTTTCCCACATAGACTTGGAGTTGATTAAATAAAATTTAATTTCTTTTTTTTAGTGTGGTTTCATTATTTGAGAATAAATTTAAGTGGAGGATAGGGGAGAAAGAAAATAAAACATATTGAAATATGAGTATTGAAAACAAATACAAAGGGGGAGATTTAAGTGTCCAGTGAATTTCATTTTTTATAAATAAGTGTTTGGAATAAGATTTCAATATATTTTGAGGTTTTTAATGTGATGGTTTTTGAACTATTTAGTATTTCAGAAAACATTTCATTGGTTATTTTAATTGACATAATTTTTACAACATTTGAAGAAGCCATGAAAAATGGTGTTTATTTTGCATGTGGATTTGGTGTTGTTTGTATTTTTTTATAAGATTTAGACTTTGGTTTTGTTTTATTTTCATTATATGGAATTTGGATAAGTTATTTTAATGGAGTATATCAAAAATTATCCAAGAATACTAGCCAAAAAAGGGGATTTATTCCACTGTTTAGGTGGGGAGTCAACCCCTATCCAAGCCTGCATACTGGTAGAGGGATTACATAGTGTTCCTACAATGAAGGGGGGCCGTGGAGCCACTGTGTGGGGATCATGAAAATAGATGTGAACACTAGAATGGGGAAGTTCCAGTAGCATCAAGAAGTGTTCAATAACTATTTCTATCGAGTGAATCTCATAGATTGTATTAAAAAGGAGTGATCAACTCTCTAACATTTTGATGTGGGACAAGGTCTTATACTATTCATATGCTTTAAAAATATGGAAAGAATTACAATCGTGCAATCTGATTGATCTGATCATCTAGATCCATCTGATCTGATCTATGTGTCATCCTTTACCTTGAGCCATTAGACTTCTTCGGCTTGTTAAGATTTATTCATGTAGTGTCATCTTTTGGATCAAGTCAATCCTTAAATCACCATATCATTGTCCTGATTGATTCCAAAATGATAAAAATATCATGAAATGACATCTTCGTGATTCAATGAAGAACAAACTGATAAAAACAAAAATATAGAAAATGGTATTTTATCCATGATGGTGATTCTCAGAGTCATATAAGTAAGGCAGTGTGCATGTTATGATTCGGTGGTAGCCTATCTATAAATACCACCCTAGGAGTTAGGTTGTGCTACTTAGTGTGAGAGGATATCATATCTAGAAGAAACATATCCACTGTGAATCACTCTGGTTTGTAAAAAGAATATTATTACATGCATTATCTTTTTATGTGAATAAGAAGAAGTGATCTCATAGGCATACTACATGTACATTTCACACTAGTGTTTCATCGCAGAGAATAGTGTTCCATGAAGAAACTCAGATAACATTATTACCCTACACATATATATTCTGGTGTTTGTGAAAACATATTTTAGGAACCATGAGATAGTTCATACTTACACTGTATCTTGTGAAGAAGGCCTTATGCACATCAAGCTTATACCCATTTGGGTTTGCATGCAAGAAATAAGAAGGTAAGAGAATCACACATACTTAATATCATTATTTTCATGAAGATTGTTCATTTAAGGCATCATCAAGGTAGTGTACACACTCACACTATGCCTTGGGAAGAATAACATGCATACTAGAAGTGTTGAGAAACATGTAGTGAAGAGAATGGTTCTCACACCTATATGCGAAGTCCTTTCATGATATATGATACTCATCCATGATTCATGTATAGTGAACCTAAACTACAGACAATGTGTGATATGCGTGCATGAATACAGTACTATGTTTATTTTCATAAGTAGTGTGCAATTTATATATTCAAGAATAAAAATTGAGGTAGTATTATTATTTTCATAAATTTTGTGGCTAAATTATATAAGTGTGAATAGGTAGTGTGTGATTTTCTTGTATGAAGTTAGGATGAGATCCTTGTAAAAAATACACAATACATATTTCATGTACTTGAATTAATGTATGCATAAAATGAGAAGGCCATGAAAATTATTATTTACATGCATGATATTTGAATAGATACATACACAATATACATTTCATAATTAGTGTGCAGTGTTTTTAGACTGAATTCGAGATATAATTTTCATTAGTGATTTAGAATAAATTTATATCCGATTTTTTAGTGTTTAGTGAGGTCAGGTCTTCAACATAAGAAATAATTCTTGTTCAAGAAGTGTTTCACTAAGGTAGATTATTATATACAATGATCAGATGTTTTTTGAGAAAGTCCAGTATTAGTGTTAAGGTGCTTGAAGTTGTACACAAACCAAATTGTTCCAAAAATCTTGTGGAGGAGGATCTTCAATTGATCTTTCTATATTGGATCAAGCAATCTGAAGTTGAAGGCTATATCTAGGGGGTCTAACTAGTTGTTGAATATTGTGGTTGGGGGTCTAACCAACTATTAAAGGTTGGTTAGAACTGGGGGTATAACCATCTTGTAATTGGTGGGTCTAACCAGTATCCATTGTAGTCATATTCTAATGTAGTGGAGAATCCTTATTGGGGGATCTAACCAAAATACCAATGAGTGGGTATTTGTACTGAACCTTTTTAAATCCATGTGTGTTGTGATATCTTTTTATTATTTCTTTTAGGGTGAGGATGAGTATTAAAGATTAGGGGTCTAGACTTTGATCAGTCACAGAGGTTGAATCAAGCGAAAAAGAATTTGTAAAAGTAGAGTACCTCTGATTCATCCCCTCTCAGTGGTACCTGATCCTTGGAAACTTTAATATAGACTATGATTAATATTGTACAAATAACATGTCCTCATCATCGTGATTTTTCAATAGTAGTATAGTCTCTTGCACAAAGTACTACGATATAGTAAATTCTATGTGATGGATTCCCCATTACCTATTAAGCCACCTCGGGAAGTGGGGGTGAGAAAAATGCTTACATAAGACACACATATATCTCATTTTATGTTTATATCATAAATTTATCATCATCCAATTAATTGTAGAAAAAACATTAGGAAGTAGATGATTTCACATGTTGTTTCATCTTCAATAATCTCATGAGGAGAAAGTGAAGTGAGATATGAATCAGGTGGTGATTACATTGAATATGTGCAAATTAAAAATATGGATCATGTTCTTTAAATACATCCCTTTATTATATCTATATCACTCATTTACTCTAATTTCATTTAATAGTACAAAATTAATAGTATGGATAAAATTATTCATTACCTTTTGGGTAATTTTTTCTAATAAAATAAGAACTTAAATTAATATTAATCTTTAGTTATTATGGTAAACAAGTTGAAATACAAGGTTAAAAGTCCAATGGAAAGTGTAGCACTAAAGGAACATTCATAACATCTTTTAAATAAAAGATTCTTATTATCATAAAGGATACTATTTTCTTTTCATGTCATGAGATAAGTCTATATAAGATAAAGATAAATTAATTTAAGTATAAGCAAATAGAGGATTCAACTTAATTATATTCATCATTGTGTGTAATGTTTATATCAATATTCTTAAGTATTAAATAAAATATTCCTATAAAATATGTATATTTAAATAAATTAACCAAGTAAGAAAATAAACATTATAATAAGTTAGTTTAATTCTCCAAGTAGATGAGAAAGGGTGATTCCTAAGTCAGCGGTGAGAAGTACACAACTTCTAATTTCCAACCTTATGGTTCTTGTTGAACTTTTATTAAGTATTACCAAGACATTTATCTCATGTGTCCATTGGACAAAAGGAGGAATTATTACATGAAGGAATGATTTTTTATAGTATCTAATACTCAAATTTTAGTTTATTAATTCTTGAATCATTGTCAATAACTAATGAATATAAAATGTAAGACTCATTTATACCAAGTCATGTCAAGATAATTATTTGTATGGTAAAACTAATTATTTTTTGAGGATATAAAAAATATGTTTTTAGAATCTTTGGAGTTAAAGAATTTAGGTATTATCAACACATTTACTTGTTTGTATTTTGACAAATAACCATTTAGAATTATAAATAGGCCACAAAGCATTCGGAATTAGTTTGGCTAAAGGGTGTGAATTGTTTTAAGGTTTAGCTAGTAGTAAATATACTTCACAATATTATTTTAAGAATTACTTAAATAATTTAAGAGTGAATTATGAAATATAAATGTTTAAAAGATATGAGTTCCTTCAGACCCATGTATCAAAGAATATATTGACCATGCATTTATCAATCATGAAATGTGTAGTGGATTTATTCCTAAACTTGCATTTCCTTACATAAATCAAAGTTATGATGTAAGTAAGTAGGATTGATGATAAGTCTTACATGTAAACATTGATCATTAAAATGTATCATGGAGTAATTCTTAAATTTGAATTTCCTTATACACATTGTAATCAATATGTAAGCAAAAGGATCATTAATGTTGAGATTCATATGCATTGTATAAACATATATTATTTTTCAATACAAGATTTGAAAATAGAAGCATTATCCCATAACCATAATATATTTATAATGACAAATGGATATCATATGAGTTTTAGTATGATATGAATACATCATGTCACAATAACATGTGTTTGGATGAATTTTTTTTGTTAAATATATAAACAAACTTTCATTAAGAAAAACAAAAAGTGCATCACTTTTAATATCATAAAGTTCATATAGCATATTATATAAATCTCTATGATAGAAATTTTATGGTCAATTGATTGAATTTATTTTTATAAAAGGGTGAAAATCTATATTTGAGATAGTGGGAGAAAGATTGACTTGGATTTGGTCAATTTTGAAGATAAGAAATAGTTTAAATTGGAATAAGTTACACATCATCTTGTGGAAAATAGATTTTCTAGAAACACATACTGCACAGGAAGGATAAAACCATGGTAATGGTTTTATATTCACTACAGATAGTGATACATTATTCTTTGAGAATAATAAATCCTACTAGTAAGATGTAAATGGAAACAATATAAGATTGACAGGTTCAATTAAAATTCAATAATGTATTTCATGTATCAAAGTGCAGGTGCTTATTATTTTCAATGTTTCAAATATTCATTTTGTGGCATTATTCAAGAGAAATGTTATATGGGTGGTACAAGAGTGGTGCCAATAAGGATCAATTGGTTATAATAAGTCATCATGCCTAAATCCATTAGAATTTTACATGTAATAACTATTTTATATGAAAATTTTATTTGGAATTGGATGTCAAGACTAACCTTAATGGAAATTATCTATATGATACAATCATAATGATTTGGTGACATCATAGAATGTTAATAAGGGGTACAAGTTACTAAAATCCAGTTTTGGATTGAAGTAAGAAAAAATATCCTAGAATATTCATTTGGAATTAATTTTCAACATGTATCTTTATGTGGTTAGTGGGATCATCATTGTTTTATAAGGAAAATATGTTTTATAATATATGGAAAATATCCATTTATATTATAGTTAGTTAAGACAAGAATAAAAGTAACTCTTTAAAGATTGACTTTAAGTAGAAACCTAATTTATGGGGATCAAGATCTAATGAGGTAGATCTAATATATTTCTTATACCATATAAAAGTACATATAATTATAAGGTATTGAGATATAAAAGTTAGAAAAATTCAATAGATAATTGTTACTAATGTCACATGGCATAAATCTCACCAAGAAGACATGTATGAGACATATGAGGAGATTATAGTGGTGAGTAGAATTCCATAACCTCCAAAAATGGTTCTATCACCTATGTAATTCTATGTATAAAGCTTGATATTTACAATGTATACCTTATAGTAGAAAAATATAAATTATATCTAGAAGTACTGTATGAGAAGAATTCAAAACTGTCCAATTTCACTTAAGAGAGTACAATGCATTTGTTCCTGATACTTAGAGATAAATGGAAAAAAACTAGTATTCCTTTAGATAAATATGATATAATATTGTATTTAGGATAAGGTAATGAGAAATAGAAGCTCATCCAAGCCATTGGTATCCATATATAAAAATACTGAGTGCATTGTGGATTCTGATGTAGCTGAAGAAGTAATGTAAAATATGCAATTTTTTGTTATAGTTTCTAGAATCCCACCCAATAAGTAGAGTTTTATCATAGTATAAATTATGGTAATCTTATTACTAGTACTATAAAAGATGAAAAGTTTGCGATAGTGTAAAAAAAGAATATAATCTGGGATATCATCTCTTGAGGAGTCATACTCAAGGAGGTGAACTCACGGATAGAAAAGTTTCCATGCAGCGGAGATATGGCCGACCTAATGACTAAATCCATAACTCAGCAAAATCATGATATTATCATGTGAGTGCTAACAATTATGCTTAACAAGTTTTATCTAGTGAAAGTGGGAGTGTTGTAAAAGTGATTTCCCTAGACTGAACATTATCAGTACTTTTTTATTACCATATCATGTAGACAATGATATTTTCATGATATATACTTACCATAATAGAGTTGATATTTCTTTCATACACTATTTACTTGTTAATTTCATTAGATTATTTATTGTATTAAAAGTTTATAGTAATTCCCAAACTAAAATGAGAACCTTGAGATACTATGAAATTAATCTTAAACAAATATCTCATAGTCTAGATACATCATACTAACAAGACACGGATGATTTATAACTATCAGTTGTTGGGGGCTCATAAGTATTGACAGTTATTCTTATTAAGTTCACACTTGGTGATCTTGATTAAATGATATCATGATAACTGAACCCCCAATAGGATCACCACGTGTTTTATGTGTCATTTCTTGTTCATATTTGTGAACATGTGTAATGGTCACCTGACTTGAGATTATTATCAGTGTATAATACTTTATTATGTAATCTGGTACAAGATAAAAACTATGAAATTAGTGTCATAGTAAGGTACCTTTCATTGGGTTAATCATTATTGGTCTGAAATTGATTGAATAATCAAGATATAATTTTTTTTCTTTCGATAGGAAGTGATATTTCAATCCTAGTTGATCAGGATGGTAGTACATTCACTAAATACATGTACATAATAGAAGAAGGTAAGCTAGTCTAGTTAGGTCAATAGACAATAAATCAATAAATTAAGATGACACAAAGTGTGTGTACTTATTTATGAGATATCGTGAGATAAAGAGATTATATTACATGATGTGTGTTCATAGGAAAGGTTGTCATTTCTATGACTATTCCTTATTTCTTTATATTTCTTGAAGGGTTGCTAGAATCCACTCCTAGTATATAAATAGTGTTCATTATTGTCGAGATAAGTACATATAGGGTAACACACTTATAATATTCAAAAGTTTGACTTATTCTAATGAATATGAGTATAGGACATGGTGGGCCCCGCTATGGGGTCTAAGTAATTCTTGATAATATGAAATTGCTATGAAATAAATAAATTCATATTATTCAAGTCTAAAATAATTAGTATTGAATTTATTTATTAAATTTATTTACAATATATTAAGTAAATAGATAGAAAAATATTTAACAAATGAATATGATTTTAATATTCAAGGTTCGTTTAATATTTTTTGGAACAATGAGTCAAGTTAAATTGATTATGACATAATATATTTATTATATTATAAGTAAGTGATAAAAATATAAATGATATTTATGACTTGGTAATTCATTCATAAGAATTCATTTATATCTTATTTAGAGGGTAGTATATATATGGGGGTCAAGGAGCCACTTACAGGTATTTGAAACCATGCTATATAAGGAGGAGGGGGATCTCATTCATCTTACTATTCACTACATGAATTTAAGATCTCATCTATCCTCCTTCCTTCACTCTAAATATGGAAATAGCTAATCCAAATGATCGATCAAAGATCTTCTTCATGGATCAAAGGATTGATGTTTTTGTGATTGTCGGGACATTGAAGGCATCATCAAAACTCTATTCTAGGACCCAAATTTCAATGATTGATACTCCTGTAGACTTTTGGAGAGAATGTAGATGATATAGAGGGATCTGAATTTAGTTTCTTTGAGAAATAGTTTCTGAAGATGATCAATTGTAGAATGTGTCATAAAATCAAATGAGGTAATTTTTTGGTTTAATTTGTGTGCTTAAATTCTTTATGTGAGATCCTTATCTTTCATAATGGGTTGTGCATCGCCAGAAACAGTAAATTTACATCAATCAGTGATGAAAATTGAAAAATACCTAGCTAATGTTCTTACACTATGCACCCTGGTACCTTCAAATAGTTTTCCTACATTAATAGTTATTTGAATAGTTTCTATGCAAGAATAATCATATTTTCTATATCAAGTTTCAATAAGGGAAAGTCTTACCATAATAAGGGTTCCCTTACACCCATGAAGAGTGAGGTAAATTATGACCACCACATGATGAAGATGAGTGAATCCCGTCACTTTCTATTTTGGAATATATAACTCCTCTGCAAGTAGTGTAATTTATTTTTCTACTTATATTATTGAAACCAAATATCGATTTAAATTAGTTTCTCTAATTTTTTCTTTGGTAGTTTTAGAAAAATAGAGTTTCTTCTTCAGTTTCCAAAAAGTAGGAATACTCGAGTGCCTATCAAAGATGTGGTATAGATTTAAGAGAGGAATAATTGTAATAGAGATTCATTTATCCTAAAGATAATAAACCTTATAAAGGCCTTCCATCCCTGAATTTTGATTTTTTGGAGAAGAATCAAAACTCGAATGAGGTTTAAGGAATTTTTTTTCCATGGTGAGATATTCTTACCACTTCTAAAAACCACACATCATTTGAAAACCTCTGATATCCCTTGGGTTGAAATGGAAAGGAATTTAATGATAAAGGATATGATTTCATAAAGGATAAACTCATAGAGTGATAAAGAGAAATGAACTGGGTATGAAAAGGCTCCTATATG
This sequence comes from Viscum album, assembly GCA_963277665.1. Classification (NCBI taxonomy): domain Eukaryota; kingdom Viridiplantae; phylum Streptophyta; class Magnoliopsida; order Santalales; family Viscaceae; genus Viscum; species Viscum album. The sequence goes on from OY728163.1 coordinate 1,660,068,480, forward strand.
ACTTTTCTAGGGTTTACATGACCTAAAAAATTAACATTGACTTGGAAGATCACCCCATCACTTTAGGTAATATCTAACAAAATTCCTACCATAACTTCAACAATGAAAACTTTATCCACTCACAGGGGATAAACACGAAGGATCAAGGGTTAGCTCTTCAGTACTCATAGCTCTCTTGGTCACCGCATGGAAGTAAATAACATTAATAACCCCTGACTTAGAATCCAAAACACCCTAAAAATATCTCATAGAAAAATCGGAAGGAAATCATAACCCAAAAACATTTTAGTCTCAATATTTCTGATGTAAAGGCTCCTCAAGTTGAGGAAACCATAGATCATACTCTCCATTAACCATGGATAAGAGATTTCATAGGGACATCATGTGGTTTATGAATTTAGTGGGAAGGAATAAATTTTATGTTGTACTCATGCCTCTAATACCATGGATGCAGTCATGTAAGAGTTAAAACCATAAAGGATGTCATGTGCATGAATGGAAGGACAGTGTGCTATAGTTGAAGGGGCATGTGGGTTAAGGTCCTATCTAGAATAAAGGATAAATATGAAGAACACATAGAGTTATTATAAAGAGATAATTGTATTAAGATAAAAGGGAAGAATGATTCCTCTCTCAAAGGTTTAGTTCATCCTATGCCTAGAGTACATTATTTATTGACGCACAGGGTAGTCTCTTATAGATGAGGTGATAAGGTTACAATCCTAAGGGCCAATGGAAAAGTTTCATGTGTCCCTTTTTTATCTCTTGAAAAATACTCTATCTACTTGAACTAAATCTAAAGTAACTAATGGTGGACACTTTTTTAATAAATAAGATTTATTATAAGCTACATTATATAAGTATTACATGACATGACAGCACACATGTGGACCCAGTACATTTATTAGGCATCGACCGTACACTTGTGGTAGTTTCTTTTGAAAAATCTGATTTATTGAAAGTTTCTTTGTCAAGTCTTTCTCAATGCACCACTGCACACCTATCCCTGACAGTTAAATGTACTTTTACAAGGAATACCATGAACATATCTTTTACATAAAAGGGATTCCACTCATGTTCCTACTAGGATACCTCTATGATGCTCCATTGATTGCTCTTCTAAATGACTTCCATGTCAGTCCACCTGGATAAGCATCATGATTCTCATCGAATGGTCACCACATGACCCATAATTTTCCATTAGAAGGTGTACATTCTTTATTGACACATACATGATTCTCCTCCAGATTGAAAAGATGTAGTTTTCCTTTAAATTTTCTAATAATATTCCACATATATATCTATATATCTTTCACATGGATTCTGTATCTTCCACCACGTGTCCCTCACATAGATTCCTTGAGAATCACTTTATGAATTATTTAAACTCTATAATCATAACTCTATTGTGATGGGGCACACTTTTCATGTGATAGTGTACACATAATATGTACATGGGTTTTCATAACTTAGGGATACAACCACGAGGGAGGTGAAACCATGATGGAGGTTATATCCACAAATAGAAGGGAATAATACTATTAAGTAAGGGATGTGTGGGTTCTGGTCATATCTGTAAGTAAGGGAAAACATGAAGAATGTAGAGAGATATTAAAAATAGATAATTTTATTTGGATAGAAGGTTATAAATATTCCTCTCCAAAAGGTTTAGTTCGTCCTCTACCCCGAGTACATTATTTATAGCTGCGTAGGGATGACACTTATATCTAAGGTGGTAAAATTACAATCCTAAGTTCCAATAGTATAGTTTCTTATGTAATTTCCTTATCCCTTGATGTGTACCCTATATACTTTGCTTAAATACAAAGGAACCTATAGTGGCCACTACTTTAATAAATCAGATTTAATAAAATTTATTTATGTCAAGCATACAAGACCCGCCACTACACACGCAGACCCGCTACGTTTCTTAGGCACTAAGAATAAACTGGTGGTTGTTTCTTTTGATAACGAAAAATTATTGATAGATCCTTTATCTAGGATTTATCTACATGCCACCAAAAAATTTTCCCTATCAATGAAATGAATTTTACAAGTAATTCTATGGCCATAACTTTTATATAAAATAGATTCCACACATAGTCCCACTGGAATGACTCTATAATTCTTTGTTGACTACTCTGCTAGATGGCCCCCACATCACTCTGGTTGGATAAACATCATGATTCTCATTATTATGGACATTGTGTAGCCCATGCTTTACCAAAAATTGGTACACATGATTTATTAACACAGAAGTGATGCTCTATTAGATTTTCTCTATCTAATCCACCTTAATATTCTCTAATAATCTTCTACATATACCATCGGATGGATTCCACATGGCCTCTAGATCTACTTCCACATGTCCCACATGTATCTTTCCTAAGAAAAAACTTCTTTTTTTCTTCACACTACATGATCATAACTCTATTGTGATGGGGAAAACTTTTCATGCCATAGGTTCCACACAATATATACATAGGTCTGAATAACTCTCCCCTAGATCAAAAAAGGAAAATCACATGTGTATGTGCTCTCCCCCTAATCAAAAAGGTAAAAGATAAAAATGTGTTCCTTTAACTGACTAAAAAGATTATGTATATATTTTTTACATATGAAATCATCCCCCCTAACCAAAAATGGGTTATCTTTATAACCAATAGAACTAATAATTTTAGGAATAATTATAAGAGTTCACATGAAGTTTATGATCCTTATTAATAGGTTTCTTTTGATCATGGTAAAACTTTTGGATGCAAGACTTGATGTCTTGGAAATAATCCTTAGGATAAGTGACAAGTTTATACCATAAATCACCATCAAGATCAATAATATGGTGTGGGATTATAGTATGATTAAGATGATTAATGACCCATATACTAGCCTTTTCCATAAAAAAGTATTTTAGCTCTTTGTTCTTATAGATACATAAATATTGAATATAAGATAAATATCTTCTTGAAAATTTCATAGAACCGTTATCCTAAAATTGTATTGTCTTTAATTTTTAGATATGATGAGAGCATAGAAAATGTTTCCTTTATCAATTGATGTAGAGTTTGGTTACAAGTGTTGATCCCATGATTCTAAGGTTTTGAAAAGGTTAATACATTTTTTGAACCATGGATATATTTTATGTACTCAATTAAGCCAGAAATGGGCCAAGTAGTGAAGGAGTGGTCCTCATTCAGTGATGATTAAAATTTTATAAATCTATGAAAAATACCATAAGACAAGGAAAGTTTTGTTATAAAATTAAAGAAATGATTTTATTGGTATCTAATAATTTCCAAGAATGGATATATTGGGGTAATGGGAGTCTAAGAAGTGGTCCATATTCAAGACAATATTTATGGATATAGATTATTTGATATTCCAATAGGTTTTGATAGTATTAGGAAATATGAACATCATGTAAGATTTTTTCCTAAGAATAATGTGGTAATTATAGATGTCCAATTGTGTAAATTATTAGAAAGGTATTTGTAATAGTCCAAAGTGTTATTGATAGGAAGCCATGTCGGAAATTTTTTTATCTTAATATGTCGAGCATCAAACTCCCACTAGGAAAACCAATTTGAAAACATAATGGGATACAGTTGTGGTACTACTATCTACTTAAACTAGAGTATTTCATGGAAGGATGACATGTCTATTTCAATCAAAAACTAACACCTTATGATATGAATTTGGAACTTATCAATATCCCTTTTTATGGAAAATATTTCTTTTTATGTTGAATGGTAATGAAGTTTACCATATTTAAAGGTTCCACTTTTATAACCACTAATCTTCATTTTTCCCTTTTCATATTATTTCAAGTAAATAGCTCCCGAATATAGATCACTTGCATCTATTTTCATAATTCATTTACCAAATCCCAAAATCTTCAATGGAGGTAAATATTTTGAAAGTTATTTCAGATCTTACAATGCCTTTGTGAACCGTTTATTCCAAGGGGAAGAATTTTTATTTAGCTAAGAAGATATAATACTATGATATCTTGTAAGATCACCAATGAATTCAGACATGTAGTTCATAATCCCCAAGAATTTTTGGATCAAATTAAATAAAAATTCTTGGTCTGGGAAATCATCAAGCTAGCATGAAATTTGAGGTTTCAGGTGATACTAACCCTATGAGATATGCATACCAATAAAATAAATTCCCATATGTTTGATCAAAATATTCTTGTCAAAGAACATAATTCCATATTATTAGATGATGTTGTAACGACCCGAATCTGGAGCCCCTCCACTGGTGCCCCGTACCCGGTTCGCCACATGACCTCAAGCGCATTTCCCCGAACGCCAGAGGCTGCCGACTAGTAGCGAGGGCCTTGGTGAGTCGGTGGGGAAACTATGCCCTCATTCGATAAGGTATACAGTGAAAAAAAAACAACAGTCAATAGCGGAAGCAGTAACAACATGCATAACAGCAGAAACCAAACAGCGGAAGCAAAGAATATATATAGAAATGATGAAAATGATGCAGCAGGTACAAGTATCTATGGAAAGAAGCAAACACAACAATGTGCTGGAATACAACTGAAAACAAGTGAAAAAGAAAAACAAAATAAACTCCTCAGCATCGCGAGCCCCGGCTCGGTCCCATGCTCTCCAGCTCCAGCGCAATTAAGATCCTGAAGTAGAAGGGTGCTTGCCCTTATCTATACATGTAGCAACATAGTTTGCTTGGGCCCAAAAGCATGGCCCAAACAGGGTGTGAGATACGATCCCAGTAGGCAATCACCCAAAGATTTGTGCCTAATAGTCAATGAATACAAGGCAAGTGATAAAGCAAGAGGCAGTATACAGAAACACAAGCAACTACAATCTGTAGTTCTAAAAAAAGAAGATCACAAGTAAACAACCAATAATAAGGAAAAAGGTAACCCTCTGGGTAGCTCTCACAACCCAACCCCTATGGTTCAACCTATAAGTACTAGCAACCCTCTAGGTGGCTCACATAGTCTCACCCCTCTGGTTCAGTTATGAAATTTAGCAGACTCTCTGGGGAAGCACTCACCGTCAATTCCCCCTATAGTCTCGTATCATGCTAAAGGATCTCTGGGGAAGCACTCAACGTCTATTCCCCCTGTGGCCCGTGTTGAGGAACTACAAACTCTTTGAGGAATCACTCAACGTCAATTCCCCCTGTGGTCTCGTATCATAATTAAAAGACACTATGGAGAAGCCCTTCCGTCAATTCTCCCTTTGGTCTACTACTTTAAGTTCTCAGAGTCCTGAGTGAAACTAACATGCTCAGTGCGCGTGCATAGTCCAAGTAAACCTCAAGAACTACTTGGCTATCAACTAAGGCTCAACAGCGAAACAAGGCAGTAGTCCACAATCCTACAACTAGGCATAGAAACTAGAAAAATGCCAAACAGGCAGAACAAGCATAAAAAACATTCAAGGTACAGTAAATCTACCATAATCATAGTCAAAACATCCACTCTAGAAATCAAGAAAAGCAGGCAATACAACAAGGGAAAAACAGAAACACGCAATACCCCGTTCAAGGGTATTGGTGGGATTTGCACAAAATATTCATCAACTTTCTACGGAAAGGCACAAACCACTTACCTTGATCCTAGGTGATCGATATACGTGAACCACGACGACAGATTCCCCTTAGAACGACATAGATATGAGAAAACACAAAAAACGTTCAACCTACGATATCTTGAAAACAAAGAGGAATCAAGAAACAAGGCTCATACAGAATGAAGAACTCACTGCTATGCTTCCAACGCAATCGACTGTGCTCTAATCAGAGAACGGACGGTGAGGAAAAATCTCAGGGAAGATTAGGTCGTACGGGTTGCTTTGGACGGACGAGAACGAGAGAAGAAGGTGAAAACGGGGGTTAGATGTGACCCCGGTCCGTTTAACAGAAAAAATAAAGTACACGGCGTATACTTTTAGAGTACACGACGTGTACTGGGTCCCATCCATACTCCGCTAAAATCGGCCTCCACGTCACCCCTACACACCGTGTGTGTGGCCCGGGTACGGCCAGCACACGGCTTCGAGCCGGATCAGAGTACATGGCGTATACTCAGAAAGTACACGGCGTGTACTTTGAAAATTTCCAGAAAAAAGGAAAAACATGCCTGAATGAAGATCCGGGTTCTTATAAACTTCCCCCCTTAAAGAAATTCATCCCTGAATTTCCCTAACGGGGCATAGAAGAAGAATCCCTGAACAGTTCCGGCCACTGCGATCGTACATCGGCCTCCCTCTCCCAGGTCTCTTCTTGTACTCGCCCGTGCTACCATAGCACTCGTACCAAAGGAACAGACTTCCCACAGAGAACCTTCTTACTACGATCAACAATCCAGATAGGATTCTCCTCGAATGACGCATCCGCTTGAAGCTCGACTTCCTCAGGCTAAAAGGCATGAGATGAGTCTGAAAAGTAACATCGGAGCTGAGAGATGTGGAAGACGTCATGCATGGCCTGATACCTCTAAGGTAGCTGCAACCGATAAGCGACTGGTCCCACTCTCTCCATGACCTCAAATGGTTCGACGTACCGCGGTGAAAGCTTACCCTGTCTCTGAATCCTCTTGTGTCCCAATCTTGGTGTGACGTGCAGGAAAACCTAATCCCCAACCTCGAACTCCAGAGGTCGTCTCCACTGATCAGCATAAGACTTCTGTCGAGACTGTGCCGAAGCCATCCTCTTCCGAATCAGCTCTATCTGTTCTGAGGTCTCCTGAACGAGATGAGGTCCCAGCAAAGCTGCCTTTCCTGCCTCCAACCAGCATAAGGGTGATCGGCATGGCCTACCATACAAAGCCTCATATGGTGCCATATGAATGGTCACCTAGAAACTGTTTTTGTAGGCGAACTCCACCAGAGGGATATGCTTCTCCCAAGAACCACCAAAGTCTAGGATACAATCACTACTGAAAATCCGGCCTTTAGCGACCGCCCTTTAGCGGTCGCTGTTTCCTCGTCGCTAGAGGCTTTCAGCGACCGCCAATGGCGGTCGCTATAGAAGGTCGGCATATCGGCCTTCAGCGACCGCCAAGCGGTCGCTGCAGCCCCTCTGCCGGGCAACCTATAGCGACCGCCTATGGCGGTCGCTAGTCTAAAAAAAAAAATTTAAAATTTTTTTTATTGAATTGAATATATAAATATATATATATATATATATATATATAAATATTCATATATATACTATTAAATACAATATTTTAAATATATATATATATATAATATATTTTAAATGTTTTAATATATATATAATATATATATAATATCAAATCGTTGTGCTATAATAATTTAAAAACTTTGATTCAAGAAATAATCTCATTTCAGGTCTTTCGGAGCACGTTTGCTCCGAATGGGACCGTCGCACGCCGTTTTGGTGTTTTATGGCGCCGGAAACGCGTTTCCGGCCGCCGCGGTCAAACGGAACCTCCGAATGAGGTGCCGTCTAGCCGACCATTTCAAAATTCACGCCTCGGATGTTGTCGTACGGTTTCGTGGCATTCGGAGGTCGTTCGGGTAGTTTTGACCCCCCAACGCGCCATTTCAGCGCGCGCCGCGCTGCTGAAAAGGACACAATCGGACGTGCCGCGCGCACCGCACGTACGATGGACGTGCGGCCTCCTCCTGCATCTCAGGAATAATATTTCTATCGTTATCGTGCGGTTTCAGGTCGTTCGAAGCACGTTTGCTCCGAATTGGACCGCCGCACGCCGTTTTTGTGTTTTAGGGCGCCGGAAACGCGTTTCCGGCCGCCGCGGTCAAACGGCACCTCCGAATGAGGTACCGTCTGGCCGACCATTTCTCAATGCACGCCCCGGATGTTTTCGTACGGTTTCGTGGCATTCGGAGGTCGTTCGGGTGGTTTTGACCCCCCAACGCGCCATTTCAGCGCGCGCCGCGCTGCTTAAAAGGACACAATCGGACGTGCCACGCGCACCGCACGTCCGCTGGACGTGCTTCCTCCTCCTGCATCTCAGGAATAATATTTCTATCATTCCCGTGCGGTTTCAGGACTTTTGGAGCATGTTTGTCCGAATGGGACCGCCGCACGCCGTTTTGGTGTTTAATGGCGCCCGAAATGCGTTTCCGGCCGCCGCGGTCACACGGCACCTCCGAATGAGGTGTCGTCTAGCCGACCATTTCACAATTCACGCCCCGGATGTTGTCGTACGGTTTCGTGGCATTCGGAGGTCATTCGGGTGGTTTTGACCCCCCCAACGCGCCATTTCAGCGCGCGCCGCGCTGCTTAAAAGGACACAATCGGACGTGTCGCGCACACCGCACGTCCGATGGACGTGCGGCCTCCTCCTGCATCTCAGGAATAATATTTCTATCATTCTCGTGCGGTTTCAGGTCGTTCGGAGCACGTTTTCTCCGAATTGGACCGCCGCACGCCGTTTTGGTGTTTTATGGCGCCGGAAACGCGTTTCCGGCCGCCGCGGTCACACGGCACCTCCGAATGAGGTGCCGTCTGGCCAACCATTTCAAAATTCACGCCCCGGATATTTTCGTACGGTTTCGTGGCATTCGGAGGTCTTTCTAGTGGTTTTGACCACCCAACGCGCCATTTCAGCGCGCGTCGCGCTGCTGAAAAGGACACAATCGGACGTGCCGCGCGCACCGCACGTCCGCTGGACGTGCTGCCTCCTCCTGCATCTCAGGAATAATATTTCTATCATTCCCGTGCGGTTTCTGGTCTTTCGGAGCACGTTTGCTCCGAATGGGACCGTCGCACGCCGTTTTGGTGTTTAATGGCGCCTGAAACGCGTTTCCGGCCGCCGCGGTCACACGGCACCTCCGAATGAGGTGTCGTCTGGCCAAACATTTCACAATTCACACCCCGGATATTTTCGTACAGTTTCGTGGCATTCGGAGGTCGTTCGGGTGGTTTTGACCCCCCAACGCGTCATTTCAGTGCGCGTCGCGCTGCTGAAAAGGACACAATCGGACGTGTCGCGCGCACCGCACGTCCGATGGACGTGAAGCCTCCTCCTGCATCTCAGGAATAATATTTCTATCGTTCCCGTGCGGTTTCAGGTCGTTCGGAGCACGTTTTCTCCGAATTGGATCACCGCACGCCGTTTTGGTGTTTTATGGCGCCGGAAACGCGTTTCTGGCCACCGCGGTCACACGTCACCTCCGAATGAGGTGCCGCCTGGCCAACCATTTCACAATTCACGCCCCGGATATTGTCGTACGGTTTCGTGGAATTCGGAGGTTGTTCGGGTGGTTTTGACCCCCCAACGCGCCATTTCAGCGCGCACCGCAATGCTGAAAAGGACACAATCAGACGTGCCGCGCGCACCGCACGTCCTCTGGAAGTGCTTCCTCCTCCTACATCTCAGGAATAATATTTCTATCATTCCTGTGCGGTTTCAGGTCTTTCGGAGCACGTTTGCTCCGAATGGGACCGCCGCACGCCGTTTTGGTGTTTAATGGCGCCCGAAACGCGTTTCTGGCCGCCGCGGTCACACGGCACCTCTGAATGAGGTGCCGTCTGGCCTACCATTTCACAATTCACGCCCCGGATATTGTCATACGGTTTCGTGGCATTCGGAGGTCATTCGGGTGGTTTTGACCCCCCAACGCGCCATTTCAGCGCGCGTCGCGCTGCTGAAAAGGACACAATCGGACGTGCCGCACGCACCGCACGTCTGATGGACGTGCGGCCTCCTCCTGCATCTCAGGAATAATATTTCTATCGTTCCCGTGCGGTTTCAGGTCGTTCGGAGCACGTTTGCTCCAAATTGGACCGCCGCACGCCGTTTTGGTGTTTTATGGCGCCGGAAACGCGTTTCCGGCCGCCGCGGTCACACGGCACCTCCGAATGAGGTGCCGTCTGGCCGACCATTTCACAATTCACGGCCCGGATATTTTCGTACGGTTTCGTGGCATTCGGAGGTCGTTCGGGTGGTTTTGACCCCCCAATGCTCCATTTCAGCGCGCGCCGCGCTGCTGAAAAGGACACAATCGGACGTGCCACGCGCACCGCACGTCCGCTGGATGTGATGCCTCCTCCTGCATCTCAGGAATAATATTTCTATCGTTCCCGTGCTGTTTCAGGTCTTTCGGAGCACGTTTGCTCCGAATGGGACCGCCGCACGCCGTTTTGGTGTTTAATGGCGCCCGAAACGCGTTTCCGGACGCCGCGGTCACACGGAACCTCCGAATGAGGTTTCGTCTGGCCGACCATTTCACAATTTACGCCCCAGATATTTTCGTACGGTTTCGTGGAATTCGGAGGTTGTTCGGGTGGTTTTGACCCCCCAACGCGCCATTTCAGCGCGCGTCGCGCTGCTGAAAAGGACACAATCGGACGTGCCGCACGCACCGCACGTCCGATGGACGTGCGGCCTCCTCCTGCATCTCAGGAATAATATTTCTATCGTTTCTGTGCGGTTTCAGGTCATTCCGAGCACGTTTGCTTCGAATTGGACCGCCGCACGCCGTTTTGGTGTTTAATGGCGCCGGAAACGCGTTTCCGGCAGCCGCGATCACACGGCACCTCCGAATGAGGTGCCGTCTGGCCGACCATTTCACAATTCACACCTCGGATGTTGTCGTACGGTTTCGTGGAATTCGGAGGTCGTTCGGGTGGTTTTGACCCCCCAACACGCCATTTCAGCGCGCGCCGTGCTGCTGAAAAGGACACAATCGGACATGTCGCGCGCACCGCACGTCCGATGGACATGCGGCCTCCTCTTGCATCTCAGGAATAATATTTATATCGTTATCGTGTGGTTTCAGGTCGTTCAGATCACGTTTTCTCCGAATTGGACCGCCGCACGCCGTTTTGGTGTTTTATGGCGCCGGAAACGCGTTTCCGGCCGCCACGGTCACACGGCACCTCCGAATGAGGTGCCGTCTGGCCGACCATTTCAAAATTCAAGCCCCGGATATTGTCGTACGGTTTAGTGGCATTCGGAGGTCGTTCGGGTGATTTTGACCCCCAAACGCGCCATTTTAGCGCGCGTCGCGCTGCTGAAAAGGACACAATCGGACGTGCCGCACGCACCGCACGTCCGATGGACGTGCGGCCTCCTCCTGCATCTCAGGAATAATATTTCTATCATTCCTGTGCGGTTTCAGGTCGTTCGGAGCATGTTTTCTCCGAATTGGACCGTCGCACGCCGTTTTGGTGTTTTATGGCGCCGGAAACACGTTTCCGGCTGCCGCGGTCACACGGCACCTCTGAATGAGGTGCCGTCTGGCCAACCATTTCACAATTCACGCCCCGGATATTTTCTTACGGTTTCGTGGCATTCGGAGGTCGTTCGGGTGATTTTGACCCCCCAACGCGCCATTTCAGCGTGCGCCGCGCTGCTGAAAAGGACACAATCGGACGTGGGTGCAGGGGGCTGTACGGGGGGTGCAGGGGGCTGTACGGGGGTGGCGGGGGGAAGTACGGGGGTGCGGGGGGTTGTACGGGGGTGCGGGGGGGGGGGGGGGGTGTACGGGGGTGCGGGGGGTTGTACGGGGGTGCGGGGGGCTGTACGGGGGTGCTGGGGGGGAGGGTTGTACGGGGGTGTCGGGGGGCTGTACGGGGGTGCGGGGGGTTGTACGGGGGTGGCGGGGGGCAGTACGTGGGTGCGAGGGGTTATACGGGGGTGTGAGGGGGCTGTACGGGGGTGCGGGGGGATGTACGGGGGTGCGGGGGGCTGTACGGGGGTGCGGGGGGGGGGGGGGGGGGGGCTGTACGGGGGTGCGGGGGGTTGTACGTGGGTGCGGGGGGGGCTGTACGGGGGTGCGGGGGGCTGTACGGGGGTGCGGGGGGCTCTCCGGGGGTGCAAAGGTCATCCCATTGATTACAAAAGTGAAAAATAAAAGTGATAACATCTAATTAATACATATTTCTTTTATCAATACCATACAGAAATTTATAAAAAATATATTGGATAATACATAATCTATAATATCAGATTTATTGATCTGTTGGAATTAGTTCGACTTTTTCAAATGTAGAATCATTCAAGATTATCTGATCAAAAACTCAATATGTGTATAAAATATTTAAAATACTACCATTTATGGTAATAATGCATTACTTAAATGAATAAATACAGTACATCAATGTCAACCCTACCAGTAAAAACAAAAAACATATCTCGTGAATATATGGTGCGTCACGCGTTGTCATCCCTGCTACCTCCTTCTGGTGGGCCAGGTGCCTACAACAAATAAACATTATAAATATTTTAATAACAAAAATAATTTAAATTAAATAAATAAATACAGTATATACATGTGTCGTATGATCCCCTGTACCATCAGCTCGACGCACATATTCTCGCAGTGCTCTAACCTCAGCTGTCAATTGCGCATTTGTCTCCTCGGAAGCGCGCAGCCGTGCCTCAAAATCTGACATCTGCTGTGTCATATGAGCAACAGCAGGACCGACAACCGCAACGCGTGACACTATAGAACGAGGAATCCCTGCTCCATAGGTCAAACTATAGCCATGCCCGTCCCGACCAATAATGCGATGAAAGATCTCATCTCGTCGCATGGGAAGCTGTCGCTGGTCCTCTGGCAGATGTTCTAACTCAGCTTCAAATTGAGCCTGTGAAATATTTAAATATATATAAATATATATATGTTAATATATAGATTTATGTAATTATTGGTAAGTACAGACACTTACTATCAATGCTGCAACCTCTGGATCATTGCGATCACGAGTCCTTATCCACACCGACATTTTATCAGTTGCTGCACCTTGCCCTCGCAACTGTATATTAAAAGAATATAAACACAAAACCATATTAATTAATAAATTAAAAAATGAATAATATATACCTCATGTCGGATCTGAGACACATGACGAGTCCCGAGCCTGTGAGCTGGTCCCTGCAACGCTCGATTCTCCGAATAGCGTGTTGACACCTCCTACATTCAATTCATTCAAATTTCAAACAAATCACGTATTCTTGAAAATATATATACAGAAAAAAAATTAATATACAAACCGCAACACCCTCAGTAGACCAATATGCAACCAAGTCACGCCACTGAGCCGGGAGGACACCTCTCGGGACTTTTTCCAAAATGTCAAGGGCACCCACATTTGGTACCCAGTGGTCCCTCTTCACTTTGCCTTTATAATCTTTCCACATCTTACGGCATTTGCTCATACACACGGGCCGAAACTCTTCAGGGCATACTTTCAAATTTTTCTATAAAGAAAATAATCAAACATATTAGTATTATTTATAAATATAAAATAAAGTAAAATTATTTTCTTACCTGAACCTCCCTCCATAGACGATCTAATGTGTCCTGAGGGATAGAAGCCCAATCACGCGTGGTCAATGGAAATCGATGTGGGTCACGTATGATATGACCCAGCTGACGAATAAATGCCGGGGCATTCGGTCCCACGGGATGAAATACCTCATCAAATGAAACATCTATCGTCGTGTCAGAATTCCATGATAATATGCCACGACCAGGGCCTCTCCTGCGAGAGGAAGAAGCAGCCGAGTCTGATCCTGTTGAAAACAATTTTATATATAAATAGACAAATGTTATATATATATATATATATGTCAATTACATAAAAAATATAGACAATGACATTCAAACATACCTCGACCCTGAGACGTAGATGCCTCAGATGGATGATGTGGATCTTCTGCCTCTTCCCCTGACATTTCTGCAGTCATAGAAAATATCAGTAATGAGTCCAAAGTGTTTAAAAGATAAATTGGATTGTTCTTAATAAATCAAACTTGTACAACTGTTAATCAAACAAAAAATGGATTGAATAATTAGTTGTGAATGAATTTTAAAAAATCATAAAGTTAATCAACCTAAATATTTATGACTGAATTAACTTACAAAAGTGAGGATTAAAACTTATAAGGATTTATAAAATGATTAGATAATTTATGATATCCTAGGACATTCTACTGAATAGCGGGAAAACAATTATACCTTTCATTAAGCATGCAAATCGACCGTTTCTCCTTCAACAGCCGCTCTGACCCAATAAATATCTTCTTCACGTTGAACTATGGTATGTTGATCAAGTTGTTGGTAAACAAACGGAACAGTCTCAGGTTCATATTCTTCAAATAAAAACACTCCTCGCCGAGACATTTTGACAACAACTTGCCAACTTGGATCCGAAGGCAAAGTAACGAAGAATACTTGTTCCTCTTGTGATGTCAAAATGAAAGGTTCATTCTCAACTCGTTCATTATTTCTGTATAACATATAGTTAAAATTCACCAATGAAAACTAATATTGATCGACTTTACATCCACGCACTGGATCAACCCAATTACACTTTAACAATATGTACTTCAAACCGTGTGTGTATACAACTTCAATGATGTCTATCAATTGACCATAGTAATAACCAGAATCGAAAAAGGGACAACTGATGCCACTGTTTTGTGTTGCTCGTTTGTCGTCAACATCTTTAATGCGAAATCGAAAACCATTAGCATCAATATCTTTATAACGACGAGCCGTTATAGATGGACCCTCAGCCAGTTGGATAAATACTTCAGGTAGCGTGGGGTCCCCTAACTCCCTCAGCTTACGAACCTACATAATTTATAAAAATCAATACTGATATATGCAGAAAGAATTAGTTTAATACTTCACTCATAATGAAAATCAATTTATACATACATAATCCTTGAACCAATCATGAAATGCCGCATAATGAGATTGTTGAATTTGCAACTCAGTCGCATGATGCATCTCTTCTTTTATCTCATTAATGTGTTTCCTGCAAATGATTACGCGATGTTTAAAAGATCAACTTATCCAAACAAAACATGTAAAAGTTATACAAGCACATTGATAAGATACTTACTGCATTAATGGTGCAACTGATGGAGTATTGAACAAGATATATCGATGTGCTTGTATCCACTCAATGTTGTCCATATCAAATGTTGTTCCTTCTCCAACTGGACCATCATGAATCTGAGAGGGCTTATCTAATTTTGTTTCAACATCCGTAAGATATTCTGCACAAAAGGTAGTACACTCATCCATCAAATAACCATTGGCTATTGATGCCTCTGAACGAGCTCTGTTGCGTACAAATCTTTTCAATGTACTCAAATACTGTTCAATAGGATACATCCACCTGAATTGCACTGGACCAGAAGCCATTACTTCATCAGTTAGGTGCACTGTCAAGTGGACCATAACATCGAAAAATGAGGGGGGGAAAAGTTTCTCAAAGTGACAAAGCGTAAGTACAATTCGGTCCTGCAAACTTTTTAAATCACTCATTCGTTGATTTCTTAAACAAAGCTGTCTAAAAAAATTACTCATCTCAATCAAGGGCTGAACAACATTGGGGGATAAACAATCACAAATTGCGATTGGAATCAACTGCTTAAGTAATATGTGATTGTCATGACTTTTCAACCCTTGTAATGTCTTGCTCATCATATTCACACACTTTGAAATATTAGAAGAGTAACCATCAGGCACCTTGACCATCTTCAAAATGGAAAGAAATTTCTCTTTCTCCTCTGTAGTCATCGAATACTGTGCAGCAGGCATATATGCCTTGTTTCCCTCAGCTAACTATAAATGCAACTGTTTCCTTAAACCCATTTCTTCCAAATCACGGCGTGCATTAACATGGTCCTTTGACTTTCCACTGACACCTAAAATGGTCCACAATATGTTATCACAAACATTTTTTTCAATGTGCATGACATCCAAATTATGCCTCAACATGTTAGTTTTCCAATATGGAAGACTATAAAAAATACTTTTCTTTTTCCAATTGTGACTGCGCTGCCTACCCGCAGCACGAATATTACGTACTGGAGGAGCCATCAAATCCTGAATTTCATATACCGTGCGGATGTTTTCTTCCTCAATCTGCGATAACATTTCGACTCCTGTCATGATCTTTGGTGCTGGGCTGAACTCTCTAGAACCATCAAATGCCACTCTATCCTTTCTGAACCTGTGCTGAGGAGGGAGAAAATGCCTGTGACCCATGTATGCCCATTTTTTGGAATTTTTAATCCATACAGATTTTTTACTTTTATTGAAACAAGGGCAAGCAAATTCCCCTTTCGTACTCCAGCCTGATAAATTTGCATAAGCTGGGAAGTCATTGATTGTCCACAATAAAGCAGCATGCAGTTTGAACATTTCATTCGTTTTGCAGTCATAAGTCATCACACCATCACCCCAAAATTCATTCAACTCATCAATCAATGGCTGAAGGTAAACATCAATATTATCCCTTGGACTTTTAGGTCCATCAATAAGAGTGGAAAGTAATATAAATTGTTGCTTCATACAAAGCCACAGAGGAAGATTATATGGAACCAACACCACGGGCCATGTGCTATGAGTTGCACCAACCATAGACTTGAATGGATTGAAACCATCTGCTGCCAATCCCAATCGGACATTACGAACATCTTTAGCAAAGTCGGGATGTCTCTTATCAAAATCCTTCCATGCATGAGAGTCTGCCGGGTGGGTTAACATGTCACTTTCATGAAATCTTTCTGCATGCCATCTCATTAAATTAGAAACTTTAGATGACATAAAAAATCTTTTCAACCTCGGTTTAAGGGGAAAGTAACGCATTTGCTTTACGGCAATCGGTTTCCCCTGTATCGCAATCTGACTTTGATGAGTCTTATTTCCCCTGTTCTCTTTCCACCTGGAAGCGCCACAAACCGTACAAATATCCAAATGAGCAGTTTCATTTCTAAACAACATACAGTTGTTTGCACATACATCTATAGTCTCATATGTAAAACCTAAGTTCTCTATCAACTTACGAGCATAGTAATACGACTCAGGAATCTTAGCGTCGACAGGAAGAACTTTTTTCAATAAAACCAAAAGCATGTCGAATGATGTGTCTGACCAATTATTCAAAGTCTTCAAATGCAACAACTCCACGATAAACGACAGTTTATTGTAAGAAGTACATACAGGATATAATTCTGTTTTCGCATCATCAAGTACTTCATAAAACCTCCTCGAATCATGATCTTCACCAGAGCGAAGATTTATCTCACCGGTCTCAAGATTCTGGATGTCAATGCCTTCAGGATCAAACCCACGTACCATTTCAGTAAGCATTTCATGCATTGGATCAGTCATCCTTGCATCAACATCCATCTGAGCTGCATCTGTATTTTCACAACGAACATATTCTTCTCCATGACGAGTCCAACTCTTATAATTTTTCAGAAATCCATTAAAGAAAAGGTGCTCCCTCACAGTATCTCGTGTGAATTGATATCTGTTAGCACATTTTCTACATGGACAACTAATATAGTCACTTTCAAATCCTCTCGTGAAGTCAATAAACTGCATAATACCATTGAAATATTCTCTAGACGTTCGATTTGGAAGATCAATCCAACTCTTATCCATAATAATATTTGTATAACAAACATTTACACAATACTTATTACATTTACATTTTTCAAATCAACTATATTCAAAATAAATATTAACCATTTGTTTATGAACCATTGATAAAATAATAATGTAACTGAAAGCTCATGTTACCTGATTGAGCTACAAACCTGAAAGGGAGGGGAGCCGAAGGCGGTGCTGTGAGGGAGAGGAGGCAGCGAAGGGGAGCCGGAGCCAAAGGCGGTGCGGCAAGGGAGGGGACAGGTGGCGGCGGCGGCGGGGAGTTGGAGGAGAGGAGGCGGTGAGGGGACGGGGGATGGGCAGCGAGGGGGGGGGGTGTCCGGGGTCGGGGGGGGGGGGGGGGGGGGCTGTCCGAGGTGCGGGGAGGGGTGTCCGGGGTGTCGGGGGCCTGTCAGGGGTGCGGGCAGGGGTGTTCGGGGTGCGGGGGTGTCCAGGGTGCGGGGGGAGGGGGGCTGTCAGGGGTGCAGGGGGGCTGTCGGGGGTGCTGGGTGGGGTGTCTGGGGTGCGGGGGGCCTGTCCGGGGTGCGGGGGGGTTGTCCGGGTTCGGAGGGGGGGTGTCCGAGTGCGGGGGGGGGGGGGGGGGCTGTCTGGGGTGCGGGGGGGCTGTTCGGGTTCGGAGGGGGGTGTCCGAGTGCAGGGGGGGCTGTCCGGGGTGCGGGGGGCGGTCCGGAGTGCGCGCGGGGGGGGGGGGGGGGGGGGGGGGGCTGTCCGGGGTGCGGGTGCCGTCCGGGGTGGGGGGGAGGGCCGAGAGGCCGGAGGGCGGCGGCCGGAGGCCCGAGGGCGGAGGGCGGCGACCGGAGGCCGGAGGGCAGGTGGTGAGGGAGGGCGGGCGGCGGGGGAGGGCGGGCGGCGGGGGAGGGCGGGCGGCGGGGGAGGGCGGGCAGCGGGGGAGGCCGGGCAGCGGGGGAGGCCGGGCGGCGGGGGAGGGGAGGGCGGCGAGGGAGTGCAGCGAGGGAGGGAGGGGGTTAGGGCGGCGAGGGAGATCGAGGTCGAGGGGGCGCGGGGGGGGGGGGGGGGGGGGCGCAGAAGCCCCCCGTTTTTTTTATGTAGGTTAGCGACCGCCATTGGCGGTCGCTATTGGTTAGCTATAGCGACCGCCAATGGCGGTCGCCCGAGTCTGGGGGGCTTCAATGCCCCCTTTTCTAGTAGTGAATCTCGGAGCATATCCTTAAGCACCTGGATCGTGCGCTCGGACTGGCCATCAGTCTGGGGATGGTATACTGTACTCAAAAGTACTTGTGTACCCAAGGCCTTCTGAAGTCCCTGCTAGAACCGAGAGGTAAAGCGCACATCCCTGTCTGAAACAATGTAGCGTGGAACTCCATGTAGTCGAACGATCTCTCAGATGTAAAGTCTCCCTAGATCATCAACAATGAAGGTCTCCTTAATCAGAAAGAAGTGTGCAACCTTCTTAAGACTATCAACGACAACCCAAAAGCATCGTTCCCTCGAGGCGTCCTCAGAAACCTAGTCACGAAGTCCATCGCGACATCGTTCCACTTCCACTCTGGAATGGGTAACTGCTGTAACAGGCCTACTGGTTGTTGATGCTCTGCCTTCACCTGCTGACAAGTAGAATATCTCATGATGAAACCAGCAACATCCTTCTTCATACCTGGCCACCAGTACTGGAGATGAAGATCCCGATACATCTTGGTGATTCCAGGATGAACTGCCCAAACTGAGGAATAAAAATCTTGCATCATCTCCTCGTGTATGTCTGCTGGCACCCATACGCATCCATGGAAATGCAAGATTTCATCCTCGCCCACTGCCCATCCGTACCCGATCAAGAAGTGTAGAGGTAACAGCTACCGAAGAAAGGTAAGTATGTCCCTGTTTGTCGTGCACCTCCAGATGCATCTCAGAGAACATAGCCATCAGTTGCCACTCACTGTTGGCCTCCTGAACTGCCTGAATCTGAGTTCTCCTGCTCAACGCATCTTCTATTGCATTGCCTTTCCCCAGCGTATAGGAAAGCTCGAAATCAAATTACTAAAGATACTCGACCCACCTGCACTTCCTTAGATTCAGATCATGTTGAGTGAAGATATACTTGAGACTCTTGTGGTCGGTGAATACCACAAAGTGATCTCCCAGCAGATAGTGTCTCCAACAGTGTAAGGCATGAACAATAGTTGCCAACTCCAGATCGTGCGTAGGGTAGTTCCTCTCATGTGGATTTAACTGTCGAGACCCATACGCAACGACTCCATCCCCCTGCATAAGCACAGCTCCCAGCCTGATACCTGAAGCATCACAGTAACCAATGTAGTTCTTGCCTGGCTCCGGCAAGACTAGTATCGGTGCTGACGTCAACCTCCCTTTCAGCTCCTGGAAGGCTGACTCACAAGAATCTGACCATAAGAACTTCGCCCCCTTCTTGGTCAGACCTGTCAAAGGTGCTGCTAGATGAGAAAAGTTCTGAATGAAGCATCTGTAGTACCCAGCCAGCCCTAGGAAACTCCGTACCTCAAAGACGTTCTTCATCTTCTCCTAGGAAACTACAGCTCTCACTTTCTCTGGGTCAACTAATACTCCTGCCTCTGAGATGACGTGACCCAAGAAGTGAATCTAATCCATCTAGAAGTGGAACTTTGAGAGTTTAGCATAAAGTCGATGCTCTCTCAGTGTACTCAGAACGATCTCAAGATGTGTGGCATGGTCGTGTCGAGTGTGAGAGTACACCAAGATATCGTCCACGAAGACCACGACAAAGGAGTCCAAGTAAGGATGGAACACTCGGTTCATCAGTTCCATGAAAACTGCAGGTGTGTTCGTGAGACCGAACGGCATGACTGTATACTCGTATAGACCATACCTTCTCCTGAAGGCTGTCAGAGGTATATATGATGGTCTAACGCAGAACTGATGATAACCGGACCTCAATTTGATCTTCGAGAACACCTGGGCTCCTCGAATCTAATCGAAAAGGTCATCAATTCTCGGCAATGGATATCGGTTCTTGACCGTCAACTGGTTTAGATTCCGATAATCCACACAAAGCCGAAGGGTACTGTCTACCTTCTTTGCAAACAGGACAGGAAAACCCCAAGGAGAAGTATTGGGTCGGATGAAACCCTTAGCTTGTAGCTCCTCCAACAGCTTCTTGAGCTCCTGCAACTCAGGTGTGGCCATCCTATAGGGAGTAATGCACACCGGTGCCGCTCCTGGAACAATCTCAATAGAGAAGTCTACTTCACGCTCCGGAAGCAAACCTGAAAAGTTCTCTGGAAAGACATCCTTGAAGCGATCCACTACTGGAGGAAAGTCCAATTGTGGAGTCCTCTAATCGTCTAGATAAATACTAGTAATCTGGGTCGTCACCCATCCTATCCCATGATGCTCGAGTCCTGTTCGACTCGCCTGAACATCCCATTTGCCTCTATGAAGAAAGGATTCACCCTCTGGTGGAACGAAACACACTCTACGGCGATAACAGTCGACGACTTCCTGGAAGGGAACCAACCAGTTCATCCTAAGGATGACATCATAGCCTGTCATCTCTAGGACATAGAGATCCCATAAGAAATGATACCCTACAACCTCGAGAGGGCACTCTCTACACTGGCGCACACTAGATGTCCTCGTCCCCAAAGGTGTTTCTAGTGTCAACGAGTCGGCAGAAGAAAAGATATAGAGTCCAAGGCTCTCCACAACAACAACAACAGAGATAAAGCTATGTGTAGAACCAGTATCGAAAAGGGCTGAAGATAAAACTGAGGCTACTAAAATCGTACCTCGAACAGTAGAAGGGTCGGGATCCTGCTCCTGATAAGTCTGCTCCACGGTGAAGGACTGGCCTGTACCACGGCCTTACGCCCCTGGCTGACCACTCTGAGCTGAACCTCTCTGCTGGTGCTGAGTAAATGGTGGTTGACCGCCATGGCCTCGACCCCCACCTCGGCCCAAACGGCCGGAAGAACTCTAGTTCCCCGACTGGTGAGAAACTAGTGGTTCTCCTCCTGAATGAGGAGCCATGGAAGAACCCCGGTCACCATATGCTAGTGAGAAGACCTGGAAAAAACGCTTAATGTGACCCATCTTGCCGCAAGATCGGCACTCCATGGGGTCCCTCTGGCATTACGGCCTCGTGTTCCCTGACCGGCCACACTGGTAGCATGTCACCTGGCTACCTGACGATGCATCTCGCTTCCTCGGATCACCGCGTGTAGGCTCTCTATGGCGCTTCTTACTATCATCTAGAGGAAGACTAGCTCTGGAAGCAAAAATGCCCCGGATCGCAGCTCCATATTCTCTCAGATTGCGCTCCACAATCAGTGCCTGGTTGACGATGGAAGTAATGGAAGTCAGCTAGAAGATGTTCACCTGTGAGCGGATCTCCCGCCTGAGACCATCCTCGAACTTCCCTGCTAGGAACACCCCACTCCCATCCCGGAGGGGCGTGAAGCGCTGTAGCTCGGTGAAACGAGCGGAATACTCTGTGATAGAAAGAGTACCCTGCTCTAAGCTCATGAACTCCCGGGCTCGGTCGGCCCTCAGGATCTCTGGGTAGAAGTAGTCATAGAACACGCGTTGGAACTCCTCCCAACCCATAGCCTGCTGCTGACCTGCCTGTGAGATCACGTCCTACCACCTCTTGGCGGAGTCTCGGAGCATATAGGTGGCAATCTTGACCCGCCTCTCTAGAGGCGTCTCCAGATGATCGAAGATAGTCAGCATGGCTTCCAGCCATGACTCTGCGGCCTGAGGTCCTCCTTCCCCTGAGAAAGTAGAAGGATGTTGTTGTTGGAAAACCCGCGTCAAGCCTGCCATAGACGTGGCAGGAGGCGGAGCTCCCTGGAAGGCCTGCATCATCCTCATGAAACCTTCCCTGAACTGCGCATCAGCACCTGCAACTGGTATAACAGTCGGTGCCAAGGCTTCCCTGACTGTAGGATCGGCAGGAAGTCCCTGATCAGCCCTATCTGGCGTCTGATCACTGCCTGACAACAGGCGCATGACCGGAGGACGTCTCGGAGGCATAGCTCTGAAAGATCAAAAGCACACCTTAGATTAGGAAAACAAGGACAGAGAACACAAGAGTACAAAACGGAAACAGGGGAAGAAAAACACACAAGTTTACAAAACTTGACTACACGGCGTGTATAAAACTACACGACATGTCTTCTTAACCCACTGACATGGGCGTGTACTCATGCCCTAAAAGTCATGTACACTTCAAACTACACGGCGTGTTGAACCCACACACGGCGTGTACTTGAAAACTGTTGCCCTGCCTGAGTCTCCTTACATGGATAACCCACACGGTTTTTCTTAAATTGAGACTACACGACGTGTTTACTATGGACACGGCATGTAGTGGACAAGGCTTCGGTGGCCCATGTTGTTAAACACATGACCGTTTACACGGCTGAACCTTACACGGGGTGTTCCGAACAAACACAGCGTGTATAAGCAAGGTGACCCTGTCCTGTGTTGTTTGTGACATGGCTGGGTACCTAGACAAGACTACACGGAGTGTTCCCTAAGGACACGGTGTGTTCTACCCATGCTTCCCCAGCCCGTGTTGTTAGTGACACGGCCGGGTACACGGCTCCGAACTACACGGTGTGTACCAACCGTACACGACGTGTTCCTGAAGTTACCTTCATGACACCGTGTTCTGCTCACACGGTTAGTGACACAGCCTGAAAACTACACGACATGTATCCAAAAAGTACACGTCGTGTATTCTGGGTTTTTCTGGGCAATATCCCAGAAACTGCTCAGACTCCCAGAACCACTAAAAACAAGGAAATGAGGTGCCAAATTCCGATCTGTGAGGGCCCATACTCCCCATGAATCAAATACTAGCATCTCCCACAGTCACATAAAAGGGAAAACAAATAGCTCTCTAACATAATAGCAGGGATTGTATCAAGCATCTATCACAACAGCATACATAATCTACACAAAGTCTATCACAACAGCATGCAATCGCTAATGCACCCTAGATGGCATGGAAATAATGCATGGCATGTGATTCTACAAGTGTCTATATGATGCATGAGATGGAATACCCTCATCTCATCGGGTTGCGATAGAAATAGAACCAAAATATCAAAACAATAACCGCACAAGTCATGTGAATCACTCTAGGTGAAAACATATCAACCATCAAACTCAAAACCATAAAACTGCAATTAATGAGGTAGTATGGCTTTTCCATGTACAAGGGTTAGCTACTCCCGAGCACAACTTAATACCAAGTACCGGATCCGTCTTATACCTGGATAAAGTCTCCAAACAGTAAAGCAAGAGAAAAGAATTCCTTTGATACCACTTTGTAACGACCCGAATCCGTAGCCCCTCCACTGGTGCCTCGTACCCGGTTCGCCACATGACCTCAAGTGCGTTTCCCCGAATGCCAGAGGCTGCCGACTAGCAGCGAGGGCCTTGGTGAGTCGGTGGGAAACTATTCCTTCATTTGGTAAGGTATACAGCGAAAAAAAACAACAGTCAATAGCGGAAGCAGTAATGACATGCATAACAGTAGAAACCAAACAGGGGAAGCAATGAATATATATAGCAATGATGACAATGATGCAGCCGTTACAAGTATCTATGGAAAGCAGCAAACAAAAAAATGTGCTGGAATACAACTGAAAACAATTGAAAAATAAAAACAAAATAAACTCCTCAGCATCTCGAGCCCCGACTCGGTCTCATGCTCTCCAGCTCCAGCGCAATCAAGATCCTGAAGTAGAAGGGCGCTTTCCCTTATCTATACCTGCAGCAACATAGTCTGCTTGGGCCCAAAACCATGGCCCAAATAGGGTGTGAGATACAATCCTAGTTAGAAATCACCCAAAGATTTGTGCCTAACAGTCAATGAATACAAGGAAAGTGATAAAGCAAGAGGCAGTAAATAGAAACACAAGCAGCTACAATCTACATTTCTAACAAAAGAAGAGCACAAGTAAACAACCAGTAACAAGGAAAAAGGTAACCCTATGGGTAGCTCTCATAGCCTAACCCCTATGGTTCAACCTATAAGTACTAGCAACCCTCTAGGTGGCTCACACAGTCTCACCCCTCTGGTTCAGTTATAAAATTTAGCAGACTCTCTGGGGAAGCACTCACCGTCAATTCCCCCTATAGTATCGTATCATGATAAAGGATCTATGGGGAAGCACTCAATGTCTATTCCCCCTATGGCCCACATTGAGTAACTACAGACTCTCTAAGGAAGAACTCAACGTCAATTCCCCATGTGGTCTCATATCGTAATTAAAAGAAACTATGTAGAATCCCTTCCGTCAATTATCCCTTTGGTCTACTACTCTAGGTTCTCACAGTCCTGAGTGAAACTAACATGCTCAGTGCGCGTTCATCATCCAAGTAAACCTCAAGAACTACTTGGCTATCAACTAAGTCTCAACAGCAAAACAAGGCAGCAGTTCACAATCCTACAACTAGGCATGGAAACTGGAAAAACTTCAAACAGGAAGAACAAGCATAACAAACATTCAAGGTACAGTAAGGCTACCATAATCAGAGGCAAAACATCAACTCTAGCAATCAAGCAAAGCAGGCAGTACAACAAGGGAAAAACAGGAACACGCAGTACCCCGTTCAAGGGTATTGGTGGTATTTGCACAAAATATTCATCAACTTTGTACGGGAAGGCACAAACCACCTACCTCGATTATAGGTGATCGATATACGTGAACCACGACAACAGATTCCCCTTAGAAGGACGTAGATCTAAGAAAACGCACAAAATGCTCAACCTACGATATCTTGAAAACAAGGATGAATTAAGAAACAAGGATCAAGCAGAAGGAAGAACTCACCGTTGCGCTTCCAACACAATCGACCGTGCTCGAATCGGAGAACGGACGGCGAGGCAGAATCTCGGGGAAGATTTGGCCATATGGGTTGCTTCGGATGGACAAGAACTGGAGAAGAAGGTGAAAACGGGGGTTAGACGCGACCCTGGTCCGTTTAAAGAAAAAAAAAGTACACGGCATGTACTTTTAGAGTACACGGCGTGTACTGGGTTCCTTCTGTACTCCGCCAAAATCGGCCTCCACGTCACCCCTACACACCATGTGTGTGGCCCGGGTACGGCCAGCACACAGCTTCGAGCCGGATCAGAGTACACGGCGTGTACTCAGAAAGTACACAGCGTGTACTTTGAAAATTTCCAGAAAAATAATTTTTCTTAAAAACTCCAGAAAAAAAGGAAAAACATACCTAAACGAAGATCTGGGTTCTTACAGATGTTATGGAATTTTGTTAGAAAAATAGAATGTGAGTCAATATCTGGAGAGAAAAGAAGAATATCTTCAATGTAAACCAATGAATTCTCCATAATTGGATAAAATATTTTTGGAATTTATCTTTGGAATAACTAAGGATTATCTTTAGGCTGAATGGTAACACAATCTAGTGGTAGTGATGGATAGGTAAAAAAATTGTCTTTTACATGTCCTCTACCATAACTCCTAACTTACAAAACACCATTGTAATATAAAATTTTGAGAATATATATTATTTAGGTATCTTTTGAAAAATAGTCTCCCTTATTGGAAAAATACACATTTAATCTTCAGGAAAGTGGTTAAGTAGCTGGTATTTAATTACTAGTAGGATCTTACCTCTGAGTTTTTCTGATCACTTGTTAACATAAAATGTTTCTAAAGCCCATTGAGATTTTTTCAATTCAATAAGACCTTATTCTTAGAGCTCTATAACCTCTTTGAGAGCATGATGAATAATATTCAGATTCAAACCTTTGTGTCTCACCTTTTTTTATTGTTATATTCTTTTTTTAGAGGGAATGTGATGAAAAAACTAAGATTTTTCCATTATTGAGGATCACATCTTTTGAGAAAATATATATGTGATTTGTCATGAGATGATGTAATGATGTTTTCTTTAAGTGATCTCACAGCCTCAATAGGATAAAGGTTTTGTATCCTTGTCCAAGGAAATAGATGGTTTCCATACTTAAGACTTGTACTACTCCATGACACCTTCTTTAAGGAATGGAGTATGTCAAACCTAATTAGGAGAACATTTTTTAGTAAGTCATATCCAAGAGATCAGTGTTTTATGACATATCCTGGGAAAAGATGAATAAGGATAGGCTTACTTATCAATGTTATAGAAAACATTTTCCCACTTTCAACTTTAAATGGTTTATAATATGGTTCCCAACAAATTATATGAAGTATACCATTTGGTAAGATAGATATAAATCTTTTCCATTGGGAGAGGGTGATATTCTTCTTCAAAAAATTTATTAAAACATTATTGAATGTCTAGTCTTAAAAATACCAATTTTTTGTGAATTCTATTTTAAGCTTTCTTCATGGGGTCTAACTCATGCTTCATATATTTATCAAGTAATAAAGGTTCAAGTGAAGAATAAAACCTAACTTATAGTAGATATATTCATCAATCATTGGTTATATCTTAGATATGTGAGAAATATAGGTAGTATCATAGGATTAATAATATTTCATTGATAATATAGTGGATCATTAGGACTTCTTGGATCTAATTATGCTTCATTATCATGGAAGATAGGCATAACATGCTTGATATTGTTTGAATATGTCCTCAATTTCTTCACTTCTCTCATAACTATTTTCATATCTTCATGCATAAATAAAAAAATTGTAATATTTTCTTACTGATATTTCTTTAAATATTTATTCTTATGTAATAGAAAACCCTTAGTGTCTCTCCCTTTTCTAGATTCATCATAGTTAGAGGGAGGTTGATTATAAGGGTGAATTGGGTATTTTGGGGAAAAACTATAAGAAAACCAAAGTGAGGAGGAAATTGAAGGAAGATTTTTTATAGAGAAGAAAAGGGTATATTATGAATAATTTTATACCATGGAAAGAAGTTACCTCCCATTTTTAATGATCACACATCGACTATGAACCTTTGATATCTATTTGGTGGAAATGGAAAGGAATAGAATGGGAAAGGATAATATTTCTTAAATGAATAACCCAGAGAGTGATGAATAGGAATAAATTGGGTGTGAAAAGGAATCTATGGGACTTTTCCAGGGCTTAAATGACCTAAAAAACTAACCTTGACTTGGATGATTGATTGCATTGTTGAGCACGTCAAATTAGATGTTTAGTTTTACTAAAATTTCTGCAGTATGAGGGTAACCCTAGGTTGTCTCTCGACGGAGCTTTAGATCATTAATTTAAAAGGAATTTTTTGATTATGAAAATAAAAGGGGGTGGTATTTTATAAAAATTGGGTTTTTTTGATTTAAAAAGATAAATTGAAACTATATTATTAAGTGAGAGAAACTGGTTGGAGAAATCATGATCAACCCGGGTAAGTGTCCCTTGATTCCCAATCTATCGTCACTCTCAAGGGAATGGGAAGGATCATTGATTCCTTGATTTTATACACACTGAAAATAGTTTTTTATGTGAGTTCTTATTTGGTTACCACCTATTATTTGATCGAACAATGATATTGATTATCGGTGACAACTCAAAATCAACACTATTGAATTGATGTAAAAAATGGAACTCAGTCAAGGCATCACATCAACAACGTTATGTGATGAAAATATTTGTGTCAGTGATAATATTTTCAAAAGAAAAAAAATGCATATTGATGGGTTATAGATTCTATATTTTATCAATCGATGTGATCCACGAGCATACTCATGAAAGGGAAGGGATGAGAAAAGAGACGAACATGCTCAAATCATCACAAGATTCAAGTTATACATGAAAGCATGAGGAGTCTTGTTTATTTTATTTGTATTTGATCATACTAGAATGAAAGAAAATTAAAAAGGTAGAAATTAATAACAATATAAAAAACATGTAAATTCAATTACCTTACAAAGATTACAAGTGTGGATATTGGGATGACAACAAAGGACACCCCCCAAATTGATCACTATGAAGTTTTAGTAGTACATGAAGGAGAAGAGGATTAAAATGGAATAATTAAACTCTAAATTTTAAATCACCCTTACCCAAAGTCTTGAAACATGAGATAATGAGGTTGAGGGGTGATTTTATGGAAAAATACATCACACTTTCCACAAAAGAAGTCAAGTGCCTAACGGACTATGTGACTATTTAGGCAGAATTATTACTCCTTTATCTGGATGGTTGATTAACCAAAACCAATGAAAATGACTTAAAATTATGTAGATAGGTTATTATTCTATTTATATGTATAATGTATGTGTAATCATCCCAATTTGAGTTCTAAGGCCCGATTTATGGCCCAAATACATAAGGGTGGTCCAATCTGACTGCCCAGAATTTCTTCACAATGTGGACCTCTTTTGGGCCTCCAAATAGATGAATTGGGATCCATGGTATTCTTAATAAATTTATCCCATGCAGTTTTTCATATTTGAACCAATTTTCATCCCAATTGGAAGCATAGATTATCCATAATAGATATTGAACTCCATAAGTGTGCTCAGGTTCTCGAACAGTTTAGTCTGTTTTACTTGAATTATATCCTGGGCTCTCCAAATCACCTCCACCTAAAATGTAAACACTGATACAAGTAAAATTTACATATTTAAAAGTTATAAAAATTAAATCATTTAATCTAACATGGAGTTGAATTTTTTATTATATTTTGAAATTTCAATACAAAACTAGTTTAAAATAGTGATGTAAGGGTGGAAATGAATAGTGAATCACTATGCGATCACACCCCCACACCTAAACATTTGAACTCCTAGAAAAAGTCACATATCCAAAAAATGATGCATGTAGATATTTCCAAATTCATGAATATTCAACATTAAATTAAATTTTAATTCATTAAATCAATGTGATCAAAGCACAAACCACACCAAGGAGTTATTCCCAAAGATCATGGGAAAATATGTCTCATAAATTGTATCAAAATGAAATTCAAAGAGATGCATGATAACAAATTGATAAAGTAATTAAAAAGTAAAAAATTAAACTAACTCTCTATTTTTGTGTGTGAAAACCATTCCATTATATCCTTTCCACTTTATGTCTAGTAAATATAGGTTATTTTGATATTTTTCATCTTAAGTGATTTTTTCCACTAAACCTACCCTACACACTTTGTAATAAAATTTCAAGACCCACTCACTTAATCATTCTTGGAAGTAAAACATTAATCTCCTATCCTAGATATCCTCATATGTTGTACATTTCATCACTACCCTCATTTATTATTATTATTTTGTTTTTTTTTTCAAAAGTTGATCTTGGAACAAATATCACACTCATCACTCAACCCTTGTTTGATCTCCTCACAAAAATTATTTTAATAATTATAATAAGATAAAAGGTTGAGGAGTAGTTGTTTTTGACCTTCCCAAGACTCAACCTTTTTTTGTGTTTGTTTTTTTAGGGCGTGCCACATTCATATATCAGTTACACACACATAGGTCAATTTGGTACAGTAATAAAACAAATCAGATAAGGAAATAATGTATAGAAAAATAATTTTAGAAAGATGATAAATATTAACCTAAAATTTTTTTACCTTTTATTAAGTAATAAATATTCACATTTCATGGTTTGGTGCAAAAATGTATGAAGATATTAGTGACATAGTTTTCCCAAAAACTACTCACATAAGGGGTATCAATCATCTCAAAGGTTTCATAGAGATACAACCATTTATATCATTAACAGACAACCAAATTACTAAAAATAAATCCTCAATGTTAAATTCATACAAATATTCATTGCATGATGGAGACAAGTTTTCATCAAATGTTAAAACAACATCGAATCAAAATTTTCAACATCCATTTTCAGTATGTTCTATAGTTTGGTGACCATAAGAGGGGGGAAAGTAAAAATACCATAAAGAATGTGAAAAAGAGAATAAATAAGAAAGATTATGAAAATCCTAATGAACTTAACAATATGGGGAAAATTTAAATACCATGTAGCATGCAAAAAATAAATAAATTTGATAACAAATCCTAACTAACCCAGGAATGTACCCACCCCCACACCCATACCTAGAATGTGCAGTGTCCTCAATGTAATAAATGAGAATGTGGGAAGGATAAAACATGGTGTGTTTCATTAGTATGTTTCTTCTAGAAGGTTTATTTCATCCACCTAATTATTTTTAAAATCCTAATAGAGGTGTTTAATTCACTTCCCAATGATGGTAATACTTTATCCACTCTGCTCATGAAAAAATTGTATTGCACCAAAAGGGTAAACATTAGTAATAGTATAAGGACCAAGCCATCGGGAACGAAGCATACCTGGTTGGAGATTTAGCCTATAATTGTACATGAGGGGCCTCTCACCAATATTGGACTTCAGGTGATGAATAATTATATCATGGATATCCTTTTACTTCTCTTTATAGATCTGAGATTTCTCATATGCATCACGTCGAATTTCTTCTAACTCTTGAATTTGAAGCTTCTTATGCTTACCTTCATATGAAAGATTCATATTAAATTATTTAAAATCCTAATATTCATGGTATTATACCTCTACCAGGAGATGAAAAGATTTTTCAAACAAAATATTGTATGGTGACATTCCGATTGGGGTTTTAAAAGTTGTACGGTATGCCCAAAGTGCATCATCCAAGAACAAACTCCAATATTTTCTATCGGGTTGTACCATTTTTTCCATGATTTTATTAACCTCTCAATTTGAGATTTCTTCTTATCTGAAAGTTTGGGGGTGATATTAAGTGGAGACTTTATAAAAATTCCTATACTTACGAAGAAAATTTTTCATGTTGCGATTGGAAAAATGTGAACCCTAATCACTAATGATTAATCTCAGCAAACCAAACCTACTAAAAATTTGGGACCTTACAAAATCAATAACCACTCGAGATTTATTGGTCCTGGTTTCCTTTTCTTCCACACATTTAAAGACTCAGTTCACATCCAATAAGACTGTAAGAACCTGGTTCTTATTCTTGAGGTGTGGTTTTCTTCTTTTCCTTTTTCCTTAAGTGTTTTTGAGAAAACAAGGTAAATGTGGGAAAAATCCCAAATTTATGGGTACACGTTGTGTACTATGTGGGATGAGAATACAGGGCGCGTAGGTTTATTGGTAGAAACAAACTACACATCGTGTACTTTCATATACACGCCATGTACTTTGGTTTTGTGGGATGAGAACACAGGTTGTACAGACTTTTCAGTGGTTTAGGATGTAATAACTAACTACACGTCGTGTACTTAGTAATACACGCCATGTAATTAGTTGGCAGATAAACAGGGTGGCGGTGAAAAGTAGCTTCTAGAGGAATAGTAAAAAAAATAGTACATGTCGTGTACTTAAGAGTACACGCCATGTAGTTATGTTTTTTTGTTATAAATGGGCATTAGCCTCCTCATTCGGCAGAGGAGGAAGTGGGTTAATTTGGAGCACGGGAGAGAAGGTCGAAGCTTGGAGGAGATCACGTTCGCACACCGGGATCCCGATTCTTCCGTCGTCAGTCTCATTTGAACCGCATGGGTAAGGTCTTCCCTCTTCTTGAACATTTCCTTCCAATTCTTTCCCTAAGGGAAGTTATTTACATTTTAATGGGTAATATTTTATCCCAGATCTACATCGTTCTTGGTCGTTTTGGGAGGTTCCTTTCATGTATATCGATCAGAGGAGATCGAGGTAGGTGGTCTTATGTTTAATTATAAATGTCGAATTGATTTGGTGTACCATTGTACCACGCGCCCATGTTCAGGGTGTTGTGTGGTTGAGACCTTGACTGTTGAGATACCTAGAATTGAATAGGTGATCTAAAGAATAAATATAAACTGCTGTTTGGGATCGTTTCTTTGATCCAAGGCCACCCCGTGGGTGCATTTCCCTTGTTTATCCATTTGTCTAGGATACCCATGGGTATGCCGTGATTATAGCATGTTTTGAGTTTTCTTGAGAGGAAAGTTATATGAATTGCTTGTTTGTGTGTTGGGATTGGCCATGTCACTTGTTTTCCCTACTGAATTCCTGATGGAAATGTTTTTTTAGCCTGAGGGAAACGTTTCTTATGTCTGAGGGCAGTAACTTCCGTGCCTGTGGGAAATATCTCATATGCTTGTGGGCAATATTCGTTATCCCTGTGGGCAGTCACCTGCGGGTTTCAACTTTTCTTGCCTAAGGGTAAGGATTTTCATGTCTGAGGATAATGTTTACTTTGGATATTCACTATGGTGGTTTCTTATGTTGTACTTTCCAAGATAAAGCACAGTCTTGGTATTGTTATTACCTTTTTCTTGTTAGACATCATGTTGTGGTTTTTACTGTGGAACTGGTATAGGAGATTGTCGGTCGAGGCTGAGTCTTGGGAAAATTAATAATTTAATTATATTGAATTGTTCAATAATTATTAAAATGGAAATTTAACTCGTAGGAATGGTGACTTTTGAGTACTTCCTAGTTTACAACATTTGGTTATTGCACACTGTTGTTGTACATTTTCATTGACAGTTGGGCACGGGCCTTTTGTGGTTGCCTACTGGGATTTATTTCTCACACCTTGTTTGGGTCATGTCTTGGGCCCAAATAGATTATAATGTTACAGGTGTTGATAAGGGAAAGGGTCCCTACATAGGTACATGATTATTACAGAGGAGTAGGAGAGCATGGGACCGAGCTTAGGCTTGCGATGTTGTTGTGTTCCTGTTGCACTACTTGAGTTTTGTTTTTCTATACTTTGGACCCTGTGTTGTATTGTATTAAATTGCAGTTTCCTACTTTGGATGCCTTTTTAGAATTAGTAACATGTTGCATCATGATATCTATATGATTGCTAGTTATCTTTTCCTTTTATTGTCCATTTCTGGTTTATATTGTTTACTACTTCCATTTTTGTATGTTTATATATTTTATTCCACTGCCCTACACTTTGACGAATGAGGACATAGTTTCCCCACTATCAGTCCTTAGCCCTCGCTGCTAGTCGGTAGCCTCTGGCATTTGGGGAAATGCACTTGAGGTCATGTGACCAACTGAGTTCGGGGCACCCATTATGTAGCTTCTAGAACTGGGACGTTACAAAGTGGTATCAAAGGGATTTTCTTTTCTCTGAGTTATTTTATTATTTGGAGAAAACGAAAAGAGATAGATTTTTAAGGGATTCGGTAATAAACTGTTCCCGGGAGTAGCTACCCCGTGTACAGGTAAAGGCCGGATTGCCTCGAATTCAATTGTGATTTTTTGTTTTTTATTATTACAGTTGATTTATTTCACCGTTGGGTGACGCACTTGTGGTGTTCTGTTTATATTTTATACTTGGTTTCTATTTAGTTTCAACCGAATGAGATGAGGGTATTCCATCCATGCATCATCTAGGCACATGTTCTAATCACATGCCATGCATAGTTTCCATGCCATGTAGGTGCATTCGAAATTGCATGTTGTGGTGATAGATGTTGTGCTAGTAAATGCATATTGCTGTGATAGTT
The DNA here is from genome assembly GCA_963277665.1 of Viscum album. Taxonomy (NCBI): domain Eukaryota; kingdom Viridiplantae; phylum Streptophyta; class Magnoliopsida; order Santalales; family Viscaceae; genus Viscum; species Viscum album. The sequence continues at coordinate 1,660,102,278 of OY728163.1, forward strand.
TCCTTGATAAAAATACCTTCTACGTGATAACTTATTGTATTATGTGGTTTTTTTAATGAACTCCAAAATTTGGTTCTTGAGGAGTATGGGCCCTCATTAACTGGAATTTGATTCATGGGGATTATGGGCCCACACGGATCAAAATTTGGCACTTTGGTGTTCATTTCAGTGTTCTTATGGGCTCTGGAGTAGTTTCTGAGGCTTACTATCTGGAAAAACCCAGAATACATGTCGTGTAGTTTTAACTACATGCCATGTACTCTTTTGTTCGGGAAGAAATGAAAAAAAATTATATACACACCGTGTAGACCTTATACGCATCATGTATTCTCTAACAGTGTCGTAAGCCGTGTGGGCAGAGACACGGGATGGGGAATTTCTTGTGGGAACACGCCATGTACCAGTTGAACACGCCATGTATTTTATACCCTGTGTCCGCCCGTGTGATCGAAAATACATACAGAGGAACCTTAAGTTATACACATCGTGTCTACCTTGAACACGCCGTGTAGTCTGACCCAGGTACCTGGCCATGTCACTCACAACACGGGTCGGTGTTATCCTTTCTCATACATGCCATACCCATTTATAACATGTTGTGTAGTGCCATCCATGTGGTCGGATGTGTAGCTAACAACACAGGTCGGTTGGGGCTTCTTATTACACACCGTGTTTGTCTGGAACACGCCATGTAGTGTAACCTAGGTATGCAGGCCATGTCACTAACAACACGGGTATGTGTTACCTTTTCTAGTACATGTTGTGTACCTATGGGACACGTTGTGTAGTCTTGACCGGTGAGAGACCGTGTGGATTTAGCCATGTGGCTGGGGAAACAAATTTGTGTACATGCTGTGTGTGGGTGTAACATGTCGTGTATCTAGGGTAGAGACACGCCCAGGCCAGCATCAGAACACGACCATGTAAGGGATTAAGGGTACACATCATGTGGACTTTATACATGCCATGTAGTCACTTTTTTCCAATTCTAGTGTTTTTATTTCCCTTTTTGTGTAGGCACTTTTAAACGGACAAAATAACCTCAACATTAAATTAAACTAAGGTGTGTGTTTGACATTATAGAGTCATGATGTCGAGACGACCACGATCTATTCACCAAGAGAGTGAAGATGATTATACTCCAGAGATGTTAGGCCATGGGATATCAATGGATCCTCCAGCAGTGCCAGATGTTGCACCAGCCATTATACCGGACATAGGCACAGATGCGCAGTTCCATGAAGGCTTCATGCGGTTCATGTAGACCTTTTAGGAAGCACCGCAGGTTTCCACATCTATGGCGTAGCTAACATGTATATTCTAGAAGCAACATCCGCCTTCATTTTCATGTGATGGTGGACCACAGGTTGCGGATTCATGGATGGTTTCTATGCAGACAATCTTCGAGCATCTAGAGACACCTCCTGGGAGGAGGTTTAAGCTTGCTACTTACATGCTGTGTGATTCCTCCAAGAGATGGTGGGATGTTACCACTCAGACTGAGCATCACCGAGACATGGCATGAGAAGATTTTCAAGCATTCTTCTATGAATTTTTCTTTCCAGAGACGTTAAGGGTAGATCAAGCTTGAGAGTTCATGAATCTGTAGTAGGGCGCCATGTCAATGATGGACTATTCTGGCCGCTTCACCGAGCTACAGTGTTTTGCACCTATTCTGGTGGGTGACGAGACGTTGAGGGCTAGACACTTTGAGGATGGTCTTCGATATAACATCCGAGCACTGTTGAATGTTTTCATATTTCCTACAGTGCATGATATTGTGAATTAGGCATTGATTACTGAGTGGAACCTGTGAGAAGCTAGTGGTGCAAACTAGGGCGGTTCGGCACCGGTTTCTGGTACTATTTCTACTGGTAAGAGGAAGAGGTAGATGGATTTATCTCATAGTGGCAGTACTAGCCAGAATATTTCTTCAGGTGGCCAGGTTATGTGCTACCAGTGTGGTAAAGAGGGGCACAAGAGACCTCAGTGTCCATGTAACCTTGTAGAGTTCTGAGCTTGCGGAAGGATGGGTCATCTACGGTGTTTTTGCAGGGCATTTCCACCAGTTACTAGTGAGAGGGGTTCTGTGCAGACTCTTCGTGCGGGATCAGGGACAGCAGCTTCCTACCAATCAAGGAATTGGAACACGTCAGGACGTTTAGGCCAAGGTAGTGGTCATGTTCGTGGTAGCCAGACACCAGGATCATAGAGACAACAGGGTGGGTCAACTCAGGGTATCCAGGTTGTGTCATAGGGCCGCAGCACTGGGCAGGCATATGCTATGCAACAGACCCAACAAGAGCAGGATCCTAGACCTTCCACTATCATAGGTACTATTCTAGTTACTTCTGTTTTATCTTATGTACTTTTCGATATGGGTGCTACACATAGATTTATATTTTTGCCCATTGTGGAGAGCCTTGGGCCCTGTGTTTCTTCTTCTTCGGATATCATGACGCTAGACACTCTGTTGGGAACGAGAATGGCAGGTGTGCGTCAGTGCAAGAAGTGCCCCCTTGAGGTTGGTGGGTGTCACTTTCTATGTGACCTCTATGTATTAGAGATGAAATCCTATTATTTCATTCTCATGATGGACTGGTTGGTACCCTTCCGAGCCTTTGTGGATTGCTGTCATCGCAGGGTGAGTTTCACGTCACCAGAGGGCGGAGAGTTTTTATACAAGGGAGAATGGGATGTCCAGGAGAGCTGAGATGGACCCGAGAAATGTGGGCGAGGTGGAGTGATAGCCCAGGTTGCGAGTCTATATCTGGATTAATAGGGAACTTTTCAGAAGGATTTCCCTCTAGTGGTTAATCATTTCATGAATGTCTTCCTGGATGAATTTTTAGGTCTATCTCCAGAGAGAGAGGTGTATTTCTCTATTTAGCTTGTTCCAGGAGCAGCACCGGTGTCCATTACTCTGTATAGGATGGATACACCAGAATTACAGGAGATCAATAGGTAGTTGAAGGAGTTGCAGTCAAAGGGTTTTATCTGACCGAGTACTTCTCCTTGGGGTTCGCATGTCTTGTTTGCGAAGAAGGAAGACGGTACCCTCATACTCTGTGTGGATTATCATAATATGAATTAGTTAACAGTTAAGAACCTATATCCCTTACTAAGGATTGATGATATTTTTTATCAACTTTAAGGAGAATGAGTGTTCTCGAAGATTTACTTGAGATCTGGATATCATTAGTTGTGCGTTACACCATCAAACATACCGCTTACAGCCTTTCGGAGAAGATATGGTCTATACAAGTACTTGGTCATGCCATTTGGACTCACAAACGTGCCAGTAGTTTTCATGGATCTGATGAATCGTGTGTTCCACCCATATCTGGATTCTTTTGTGGTATTCTTCATGGATGATATCTTGGTGTACTCTCACACTCGACACGACCATGCCACCCATCTTGATATCGTACTGAGTACACTAAGAGAGTATCAGTTATATACTAAGCTCTCAAAGTTACACTTTTTGATGGACTAGATTCACTTCTTGATTCATATTATCTCAGAGGTAGGAGTTGCAGTAGACCCCGAGAAAGTGAGGGTAATAGTTTCCTGGGATAATCCTAAGAACGTGTTTGAAATACGGAGTTTCTTGGGGATGGATGGTTAGTACAGGCACTTTATACAGGACTTATCCTACTTAGCAGTGCCATTGATGAGTTTGACTAAGAAGGGTATGAAGTTTGTTTGGTCACAAGATTGTGAGATAGCCTTTCAGAAGCTGAAGGGAAGGTTGAAATTAGCACTAGTCATGATACTTCCAGAGCAAGGGAAGAGCTATAATGTTTACTGTGATGCATCAGGTATTGGTCTAGGAGCATTGTTGATACAAGTTGATTGAGTAGTTGTGTACGGGTCTCAGCATTTGACGCCGCATGAGAGGAATTACCCAACGCATGATCTCGAGTTGGCTGCAGTTGTTCATGTGTTACGATGTTGGAGACATTATCTCTTGGGAGAACAATTTGTTGTGTTTACAGACCACAAAAGTCTTAAATACATATTTACCCAGCATGAATTGAATTTGATACAGTGAAGGTGGGTTGAATACCTACAATCCTTTGACTTTGAGCTTTCTTATACACCTGTTAAAGGTAATGCAGTAACTGATGCACTGAGTAGGAGAACTCAGATATAGGCAGTGTAGGAGGCCAGTGGTGATTGGAAGCTTATGGATTTGTTCTCTGAGATTCATTTGTAGGTGCATGATAGTCAGGGGAAAACCTATCTTTCATCCTTAGCTATGACTTATACCCTCTTGGATAGAGTGAGTATGAGACAACTATCATATTTAGAAGGCCTAGTTCTACGGGAGTCGGTGGAAAGTGAGGACCCTCCTCCTGGTTGGACGATAGGCGATGACAAGGTACTGCGTATCCATGGATGAGTATGGGTTCCAGGGGATATGCATGAGGATTTGATGTGAGAATTTCATGCTTCGTCTTGGGCAGTGCATCCTGGGGTTACCAAAATGTATTGTGACTTGAGATGTCAGTATTGGTGGTCAGGTATGAAAAGAGAGGTAGCCGGTTTTGTTACGAGATGTTTCACCTGTCAGTAGGTGAAGGAAGAGCATCAGAGGACAACTAGACTGTTTCAACAGTTACTCATTCCGGAGTATAAATGGGATGATGTCGCGATGGACTTCATGACCGGATTACTTAGGTCACCTCTAGGCAATGATGTCATATGGGTTATTGTGGATAGACTTATGAAGGTAGCTCACTTTTTTCCGATCAAAGAGGCCTTCGATATTGATGAGCTTGAGAAGTTGTATATCCAAGAGGTAGTATGTATTCATGGGGTCCCTCGTTCTATCATTTCAGATAGGGATGCCCATTTTACATCTCGTTTCTGGTAGATTTTTCAGAGGGCACTGGGTACACAGGTGATTTTGAGCACAGCTTACCACCCTCAGCTTGATGGCCAGTCAGAGCGTATGATGCAGGTGCTAGAGGACATGATTTTTGCATGCATCCTAGACTTTTCGGGCTCTTGGGAGAAGAACATACCCCTGGTCGAGTTTTCCTACAATAATAGTTTTCAGGCAACTATTGAGATGGCACCTTACGAGTCTTTATATGGTAGTCCATGCTGATCACCTTTGTGTTGGCTGGAAGCAGGTGAGGAAGCTTTACTGGGACCATGTCTCATCCAGGAGACTTCATAGTAGGTCCAGTTGATTCAGAAGTGAATTGATACTGCACAGTCACATCAGAAATCTTATGTTGATCGCCACATATGACCCTTGGAGTTCGTGGTCGGGGATCAGGTTTTCTTGCATGTTTCACCGAGTTTGGGACATAGGCGGATCAGGAGATAGGTTAAACTTTCACCGAGGTATATAGGGCCATTTGAGATTTTGGAGAGAGTCGGGCCGGTTTCCTATCAGTTTCAGTTACCACAGTGGTACCAGGACATGCACGATGTCTTCCACGTATCTCAGTTGTGTTGTTATCACTCAGACATGTCTCACGTTTTTTGTCCTGGGGAGGTTGAACTTCAGGTTGATGCATCCTTTGAGGAGCATCTGATTCATATTGTTGATAGGAGCATGAAGGTTCTCTGAGGCTGGTCAGTTCCTCCTGTACGGGTGTTATGGCAGCATGGCCGAATGTAGGATGAAAGCTAGGAGCGGGAGTCCGACGTACGTGCTCAATGGCCTAAGTTGTTCATATTTTTCTCTTCACCACCCTTGGGAGGGAAATTCAGGGATGAATTGCTTTAAGGGGGGAAGTTTGTAAGAACTCAGTTCTTATTCTTGAGGTATGGGTTTCTTCTTTTCCTTTTTCCTTAAGTGTTTTTGAGAAAACAAGGGAAATGTGGGAAAATTTCCAAATTTATGGGTACACGCCATGTACTTTTTTTACACACACCATGTACTTCGGCTATGTGGGATGATAATATAGGGCATGTAGGTTTTTCGATAAAAACAAACTACACGCCCTGTACTTTCATATACATGTCGTGTAATTTCGTCATGTGGGATGAGAACATAGGGTGTGTAGACTTGTCGGTGGTTAAGGATGTAATAACTAACTACACTCCATGTACTTAGTAATACATGTCGTGTAATCAGTTGGTAGATGAACAGGTTGGCGGTGAAAAGTATTCGCCAAAGGAACAATAAAAAAATATTACACGCTATGTACTTAAGAGTACACATCGTGTAGTTATGTTTTTTTTATAAATGGGCAGTAGCCTCCTCATTCGGTACAGGAGGCAGTGGGTTCATTTGGAGCACATGAGAGAAGGTCGAATCTTGGAGGAGCTCCTGATCATACACTGGTATCCCGATTCTTCCGCTGTCAATCTCGTTTCAACCGCACGGGTAAGGTCTTCCCTCTTCTTGAATGTTTCCTTCCAATTCTTTTCCTAAGGAAAGTTATTTACGTTTGAATGGGTAATATTTTAGCCCATATCTACATCATTCTTGGTCATTTCAGGAGGTTAATTTCACGTATATCGATTAGAGGAGATCGAGGTAGGTGGTCTTGTGTTTAATTACAACTGTTGAGTTGATTTTGTGTACCATTGTACCATGCGCCCATGTTTAGGGTGTCATGTGGTTGAGACCTTGACTATTGAGATACCTAGAATTTCATAGGTGATCTAATGAATAAATATAAACTTCTGATTGTGATCGTTGCTTTGATCCAAGGTCATCATGTGGGTGTGTTTCCCTTGTTTAGCCATTTGGCCAGGATACCTGTGAGTATGCCGTGATTATAGCATGTTTTGAGTTTTCTTGAGAGGAAACGTATATGAATTTCTTGTTTGTGTATTGGGCTTGGCCTGATTACTTTTTTTCCCTACTGAATGCCTGAGGGCAGTGTTTGTTTAGCCTGAGGGCAACGTTTCTTATGTCTGAGGGCAGTAACTTCCGTGCCTGCAGGCAATATCTCGTATTCCTGTGGGAAATACTTTTTATGCATGTGGGAAGTCACCTGCGAGTTTCGATTATGCTTGTCTGGGGTAAGGATTTACATGTCTGAGGACAATTTTTACTTTTTATATTCACTGTGGTGGTTTTTTATGTTGTACTTTCCAGGATAAAGAACAGGCTTGGTATTGTTATTACCTTTTTCTTGTTAGACAGCCTGTTGTGGTTTCTGTTGTGGCACTGGTATAGGAGATTGTTGGTCGAGGCTAAGTCTCAGGAAAATTCATAATTTAATTATATTTAATTGTTAAATAATTATTAAAATGGAAATGTAACTGGTAGGAATGGTGACTTTTGAGTACTTCTTAGTTTACTGTATTTGGTTATTGCACACTGTTGTTGCACATTTTCACTAACAATTGGGCATGGGCCTTTGGTGGTTTCCTACGAGGATTTATTTCTCACACCCTATTTGAATCATGTATTGGGCCCAAAAAAATTATAATGCTACAGGTGTCGATAAGGGCAAGGTTCCCTGCACAGGTAAATGATTGTTGTAGAGGAGTAGGAGAGCATGGGACCGAGCTTAGGCTTGCGATGCTGCTGCGTTCCTATTGCACTGCTTGAGTTTTGTTTTTCTATACTTTGTACCTTGTGTTGCATTGTATTAGATTGAAATTTCCTTCTTTGGCTGCCTTCTTATAATTAGTGACATGTTGCATCATGATATCTATATGACTACTAGTTATCTTTTCCTTCTTTTATCCATTTCTAGTTTATATTGTTTACTACTTCTATTTTTGTATGCTTATATATTTTATTCCACTGTGCTACACTTTGATGAATGAGGGCATAGTTTCCCCACTATCAGTCTTTGGCCCTCACTACTAGTCATCAGCCTCTGGCATTTTGAGAAATGCTCTTGAGGTCATGTGACCAACCGGGTTCGGGGCACATGTTGTGTGGCTTCCGGAACCAATACGTTACAAAGACATACACAAATCCAACTGAATTTGGAAAATGCCCCATGAAGTAAATTCCCCATGCAACGAAGATCTCACAAAATAACATGGGTTTTTGGGGTATTTCATTCCTCTTGGAGATATTCTATATGAATTAACATTGAGTGCATGATTTGAAAAATCGATGGGAATCCCTATAAAATGTTGGAAAACAATTCATGAGTCAAGGACCTTTTGATATGTATGTTGAGAGACAAAGTGTCCCCCACAAGCCAAAGGGTAGAAGAAGGTCAAAATAGAGGTAAACTCATGGTCAAGGACACACCAACAAACAACTTATTCACTACAAATTCTCCACAAATATGGGTTATCCCAAATGTACCACTTAGAATCATGCTTATTTCTCTATGATTTTGAAGTGTTGAAATTAGTTGAGACCCTATATGTTGCTATAAAATTCACAATGTCTGCATACCAAGGGGTAAGGTCCACAACATCACAAAGGTTCTCATAAGAAAAGAATTATCCAATGGGGAGGGATGAGTCAACATGATGGTCCAATGGTGTAGAAATAGTACTAATGTGGTCAGATACAACATTTTACACTCCCCTCTTATCTCTAATCTCAAGGTCAAACTCCTAGAGGAGGAGCATCCACCGTATGAGGCAAGGCTTAGCTTCAGGTTTCTTTAGGAGAAAACAAATGGAAGAATGGTCAAAAACGCAATGATTTTTGAGCCAAGAAGATAAGAATGAAATTTTTCCAAGTAAAACACAATAGAAATGATTTCTTTTTTAGTGGTTGTGTAGTTTACCTGGGCGGGGTCAAGGGTACGTGAGGCATACATAATGACATTAGGAGCCTTCACAACCCTTTATGATAAAAATTTCCCAACTACAAAGTTAGACACATCACACATAAGTTTGAAGGGGAGATCCCACCTTGGTGGATTGATAATGGGAGGTTATGTGAGACTCCTTTTTAGTGAATTTAATGCATCCTCCCAATTTTTATCAAACACAAACTCAATATATTTTTGTAATAACCAGTAAAATTGAAGTACAATATTACTAAATTCTTCAATTAATCGATGCTAAAAAATAGCATGACCCAAGAAATATCACACTTCATGAACACATTTTGGATATTTAAGGGTTGAAATTAATTCAATTTTTGATTTACCCACTTGAATTCCCTCATTTGAAATAACATGCCCAAGAACTATCCCCTACTTAACCATAAAATGGCATTTCTCATAATTTAATATAATATCTTTTTCAATGTAACAGTGGAGGATAGAACTTGGGTGTTCCAAATAGTCATAAAAATAATATAAATATACCATGAAATCATCCATAAATACTTCCATACAATTCTCAAGGTACTCATAAAAGAAACTCAACATACATCACTGGAAAGTACTAGGAGCATTTCATAGACCAAAAGGCATTCTTCTGTATGAAAATGCATTGAATAGACAGGTAAATGTTTTCTTTTATTGATCCTCGTGGGCTATGTGGATTTTGAAATAATCCAAATTTCCATCAAGGAAATAATAATGGGACTTACCAGCCAATCATTCTAACATTTGATCAATGAAAGGTAGAGGAAAGTGGTCCTTCCACATGGATTGATTCAGTTGATGGTAGTCAATATAGACTCGCCAACTATTTTTCACACATTTCGGGACCAATTCATCTTATTCATTTGACATAATCGTTATTCTAGATTTTTTAGGCACAATTTTCACTAGGCTGGCCCATTTACTATCAGATATATGATAAATGATCCCAACAGTAAGTAATTTACTAACTTCCAATTTTAAAACTTCAAGGAGAGTAGGATTTAACTGGCATTGATCATACATTATGGGCTTAGCCTCATCATATAAAATTATATGGTTCATAAAAATAGATGGGATAATTCCTGAGAATATCATCCAATGTCCATCCTATCACCTTTTTACACTCTCTCAAAAGGTCGAGTATTTTTTATTCCTACTATAGAGATAATATATTTGAAATAATGATGATCAGTTGGTCAATATCCTCAAGATAGTCATATTTCAAATTAGAAGGAAGTGGTTTTAGTTCCAACCTCGGTGGTTTTTGGATTGAGGGAGTGGATTTAGGGGGAGTGAGGTCCATGAAACTGTCTATCTACTAATGTTTATTCTCTAAGGATATAGAATCTATTGAAATGAGATTTGAAGAATCATCGACAGTCATGGGTACCTCAGAATGAACACACTCATCAATTAAAGCAAAAAAATACACTTTTTAGAACCCACACAACACTCAAACATGAATCAAAAATAAAATCATCCATGGGAAGAAGAGGATAATGAATCAGATCATTGGTCAAGGAGAGAATTTTGTGTGTGTGTGTGTCATTAGAGATGACTTCTATAGAATATATAGGAAGAGTGGATTACTCTTGAATGGGGTGTTTTATTGCATCAAGTATGTTAAAACTTACCTTTTCCCCACCAAACATCATGGACAATGTACTATTGTGAACATTGATGATCATCTTTTCTATTTTAATGAATGGCCTCCCAAGTATGAGAGGAGAATTTCCTTGGGTTCGGGTATATTCCATCTCAATAATGTATAAATCGATGGGGAAGATGAGATTATTCACTCCTAAAAGGATGTCCACGATCACTATGGATGGGTGTGTTGTAATTTAATTTGAAAGTTGCATTATGATGCTTGTCGGTTGAAGCTCTCCAACTTGCAGATAAGTGTACATAGAGTAAGGCATTACATTAATTGAAGAACCTATATCTAACATATCATCTAAAAATAAGGTCTCCATTATGGTGCAAGGTATTGTGAATGTGCTTGGATCCTTTCATTCTGTTGGAATCACTGGTTGTATCAAGGCTGATGCATTCCTTCCCAGGTTAACTCTCTCATTACCCTTCAGTTATCATCTATGGGTGAAAAGTTCTTTAAGAAATTTTGCATAGCAGTTGACTTTTTTAACTGCATCCAATAATGGAATGTTAACTTGAAACTTTTTAAATGTATCTATTATTTCTTTATCAATCTCATTATCAAACTTTTTCTTATATTTAGAGAGTCTTTGGGAAAAGGAAGAGGAATAGATTGTTCAGGGGAATCCTTAATGATAATTTGTTTACCCCTTTTGTCTTTTTTTTTCTTTAGTTGAATCTTTTGAGGATAGGGAAATAGAGTTTTCAAGAGGGGTACATATCTATTGGGTAGAATCTTTAGAAGTTGAAACTTATATACCACTACGAAGTGTGATTCAAAAAACATTAACTTTGTCTTTTGGATTAAAAACAGGTTGGGATGATAGTTATCTATAACCTTTCATCTTTATCTCACTAATGGTGTTCTCCAATTGTCCTGCATGAGTTTGTTGGTCTTGAATAGTCGATTGTGTGGTCTATTGAAACTGGAGGTTCTAGGTTTCCATTTTCTTCACCATATCCTCAAGGTTTGGTTTGGATTTTGGATGAGGATGATGAGGATGAGTATTGTTTTGAGAAGATGAAGGATAAGAAGGTTTCATACCTTGGCCTTGTTGATACCAATTCTGCTTAGGGTAGATTGGGTTTTCTCTTTGTCGGTGTTGTAGTTGTGCTTTCCACCCAGGGTTTGGATTTAGCCTGAATAGTTATTTCATGAAGGGAGGTTCTTTTTGGAATGGACACCCTTGGAACACTACTTCACAAGACTTAGGTGAATCCTCAAGTTTTAGGCACTGGTCGGAAAAAATGAGTATTTTCATAACAAATACCACAATGTAGTGGAACTGAAGAAGAGTGTGAGTTACCTTGTGCTTGATATAATTTTCTTATAAGGGTGTGAATCTCCTAAATTTTATTATCTACCTTTTTTAATAGGGATTAATTAATTACCTAATGAAATCCTCGAGTGGGTTTAATTTATCATGTACCAAATTATTGTGCATTTTGAGCCATGTTGGTTATTAAGTCACAAGTGGCGGAAGGAGTTTTATCAATTAGGGAACCACCGACTACATAATCAATCATTCCATAGTCCATGGGGATAAGTCCATCATAGAAGTATTATATTAACAATTTTTCACTAATCCAGTGGTGGGGTCAGGTTGAGAAAATACGTTTGAATCTCTCACGATATTCATGAAGGGTCTATCCTTGTGATTTCCTAATGCCACAAATTTCATTCCTAATTGATGCAGTTCAGGAGGTTGGTAGGAAGTTATCTAAAAAGAGTATTTTTAGGTAATTTCATCCCCTAATTATGGTAAAAAGATATTATATCCAGTCTTTGGATACACCATCAAGGGAGAAAGGGGAGGCCCTAAACTTAATTTGGTCCTCAAACACATTTTGGGGTTTCATGGTGGATAACACTATGTAAAACTCTATGAGATATTTTTTAGGTTCCTTACTAGTAAGACCACAGAATTTTGGAAGAATCTATATGAGGATTGATCTCAACTCAAAGTTGGCCGCTTCCTTAGGATATTGGATGTATGTGGGTTGGTACTCCATATTTGGGGTGGTCAATTCTTTTAAAGTTTTATTATTTCAAGATATGATTTATGGGGTTTGATTTGGTTCAATTTTTGATTGGTTTGGGAACAATTGCGGTTTATAAATGGTTTCCTCTATTTTAACTAATTGTCCTACTTTTGTGAGTGAAGTGTTTTTTCAATTTAAGGGTCTATTTCAAATAGTTTTTCTTTTCCTAATCAGGTCTTGCAAATAAGTTTTGAATTTTGTTTGTTTGTTTGTTTGTTTTTATTATGGATGATGGATAAAATAAAAATAAATAATAATAATTAAAGTATAAAAAAATATAATGCTATATTATATAATTATAGAGAGAGGAAGAAGAATAGAGAGAGAAAGAGGGAGAAAAAAACACAAAAACAAACAAAACACAAACAAAAACAAAAACAACCAAAAGGTAAGGAGGATATTTAAAGGATTTAAAAATATTAAAAGGTAAAAATGATATTATAACCCTGGTAATGGATCCAAAATTTGATCGCGTTGTGGAGCGTGTCAAATTAGATGTTTAGTTTTACTAGAATTTCTGCAGTATAGTAGTAACCTTAGGTCGTCTCTCGATAGAGACATAGATAATTAATTTAAAAATAAGGTTTTGATTATGAAAATAAAAGGTTAATGAGGTTTTATAAAACTTGGGTTTTTTATTTAAAAAAATAAATTGAAACTATATTACTAAGTGAGAGAAACTGGTTGGATAAATCATGATCAACCCGAGTAAGTTTCCCTTGATGCTCAATATGTCATCACTCTCAAGGGAATGGGAAGGATTATTGATTCCTTGATTTTATAAAAATTGAAACCAATGTGTTATGTGAGTTCTTACTAGGTTACCACCTAGTATTTGATCGAACAATGATATTTATTATCGTCAACTGCTCAAAATCAACACTATTGAATCGATGTAAAAAATAGAACTCAATCAAGGCATCACATCAACAATGTGATTATATGACCATATTTGTATCAATGATAATATTTCCACAATAAAAAAACATTCATATTCATGGGTTATATATTCTGTATTTTATCAACTGATTTGATCCATCTGCATACTCATGAAAGGTAAGGGGTGAGAAAAGAGACGAACACACTCAAATCATCACAAGTTCCGAGTTATGCATGAAAGAATGAGGATTATTGTTCCTTTGATTTGTATTTTATCATAATAGAATAAAAAAATTAAGAAGTTAAAAATGAATAAAAATATACAACATACCTGGAAATTCAATTACCTTATAAAGATTACAAGCGTGGAGCTCAGGATTACAACAAAGGCCACCCCCCAAATTGATCGCTATGAAGTTTTAGAAGTACGTGAATTAAAAGAGGATTAAAATGGAAGAAATAATCAATAAAATTAGAATAAACCTTAACCCTAGTCTTGAAACATTATATAATGAGGTTGAGGGTCGATTTTATGGACAAATCCATCACACTTTCCACAAATAAGTCAAGTGCCTAAGGGACTAAGTGACTATTCATGGTAGACTTCTTAGTACATCATTATCGAGATGGTTGACTAACCAAAATGCATGAAAATTACTTAAAATTATATTTAGATGTGTTTATTAGAGTTATATATCCAATGGATTTAGAATCAACCTAATTGGAGTTCTGAGTCCCAAGTTATGGCCCAAATACAAAAGGGTGGTCTAATCTGGCCCGCCCATAATTTCTTTACAATGTAGACCTCTTTTGGGCCTCTAAATGAACTAATTGGGATCCATGGTATTCTTGATAAATGTATCCCACGAATTTTTTAATATTTAAACCAATTTTAAGCCCAATTTTATACACAAATTATCTGCATTATATATTTAACTCCATAAGAGTGCTCGAGTTCTCGCGCAGTTTGGCATATTTTGCTTGAATTCTATCATGGGCCCTCCAAATCACCTCCTCTTACAATGTAAACACTGAAACAAGTAAAATTTCCCTATTTAATAGTGGTAAAAATTAAATAATTGAATCTAACATGAATTTAAATTTTTTATTATATTTTTAAATTTCAATACAAAACCAATTTAAAATAGTGATGTAAGGGTGGAAATAAATAGTGAATTGTTATGCGATCAATGATCACCCTGAATATTCTGGTAATTTCAAACAAAATTCTTACCATAGATTCAAAAACAATAACTTTATCCACTCATAGGGTCTATATATAAAGTATTAAGGGTTAGATCTTGAGTACTTGTATCTTTCTTAGTCAATGCACGGATGGAAATAATGGCATTATCCCCCAACTTAAAACCCAGAACACCCTAAAAATATCTCAAAAATAAAATGGAAGGAAATAAAAATTAAATAGTATTTTAGTCTCAAAATTTTTTAGTGCAAAGGTTCCTTTACATGAGTGTAATTACCCCAAACCTAGAAACTCAGAGACGATGTCTTTATTTATTACATTAGAATGATTATAGGGAATCAAATCCTTAAGGATCGATCAATTTATCAGTTTTGGAGAACTAGATACATACATGATACACATTTTACATCAGTAATAGAAAATAAAAAATATTACATAAAATGATTATAATCCTTGAAAACTCATTCAAAGGATTCATCTCTATAACCTGGGAAAAGGAAAAAAATAGGGTTGATCTCAAATGCTCAGTATGGGTTAAGTATAGTGGAAGATATAATGAATCAATAATCATAATCAAAATTTAAAGGTAGATAAGTGAAAAAAATTCTATTTAAATAAATTGATTGATTGAATAAATAGGGAATAATCAGTATGAAAAGGTAAATAACTGAAAACACATTCCATTTAATCAATAATTGATAATGAAATGCATCCAGAGATAATTTCATAGTGAAAATATCCTAGATAGTAATAATTGAATACTAAATGAAGGAAATTATTTATTATTTTATGTCATGTTTCCTAGGTATATGATACCTTTACCATTAAGTCCTTTCACAAGATGATTTAAAATATACTGTGTAAAAAACTATCTGATTGTCTAAATGATTCATCTCATGAGACTACTAATGCATCGAGGGGATATCTATAACCAAACCCCACCCATGTCCTACTAGTCCAAATAATTACTCATATGTCAAATAATATATTTAATTCATAAATAATATTCCTAATCTTAAAATATCTATATTGAGTAAAGGATACGAATTTATCAATATTTCCCCCAATTAATCAAATAACTTTCAACTAAACATTGCATGTAAAAATGGTATAAATTTTAGTAAATAATAATATCCATCACTCAATAATATTTAAATTTAATATAAATTTAATTTACAATGAAAAATTATTACAATAAAGTGATTGTTTCAAGAGAAATTTTACAATCACAAAAGAAATTGAGATTGTGCAATAACTTTTACCACTTGGTAATTTTCAATCCAAAAACACATGGATGAAATAATTCAAATTTAAACATAAAATACCATGAATAATGAATTAATTGTGATATTAAATTTCAAATGTTCAGTATATACACCACATAAAATTTAATTGGTTCATAATAACAAACAAGCCTCAATGGAATGTAAATTGAGATGAAATCCCTTACCTCACGCTTCCTTTTGGTTAAACATGATTTAACCTCCTATATAGTGGTTTTAAACATGTTATTAACTTATTAAATAACCATATTAATATTTATAATACCATATATTATCATTTTATAACATCTTATCACCCATTAATTAATAATCATTCATTATTTTCATTGTTTTGGGTGTTAATTTATTTGTTTTCTCATGCGTGTTTTGTCATGAAAGATCCTATTATTTAAAAAATTTATAGTTATATCATATCTATAATAATAATAATGAAATAATTATCATATTTATTCATTAATTATTCTTTTAAAACCAATCATGAATTATATTTATGAAAAATGAAGTATGTTATGGTCATGGAGACAGTAGGTCATATATACGCATGAGTAGCGTTTTCATTTTTTAATGATCATTATGGAAAATAGGTAAGTGATATTATAACTTTATATAATTAAAATAATATCATATATGACATATTATATACTTATATACATCATCCATTTTTTGTGGTGATGAAACAAGAGTCACATCGCTTCGTGAAGGCGGTAGTCCACACGTACATGAATGATGTTATCATCTTTACATGAGTGAAAAGGAAAGTAAAAAAATGATATATATTATATTTTAATGTTGTTAAAATTTTAATTAATATCATAATTATGTCATTTATATCATATATAATCATTAAATTTATCTTTATCACCTTCCACGTGAAGCGTTAGTGAAAGATGAATCATGTCGTTTAGTGAGGCGATAGTCCGTCGTACACACGAGCGATGTTATAATATCTCCTACAGAAGGGTAGGTGAAAATATATATATGATATATTTACTAAATATGTATAATTATTTTATAAATATAATATATATAATTAATATATATCATCATACCCAACCTTTAGAGGAGGTAATGGAAAAAACAAACTATGCCAGTTTGCGAAGCGGTAATTTGTCGTACACAGATGATTTCATAACCCGTTTGATTGAAGATTGTGTGGTTTTAGATATTAACCTTATCATAAAAATATCTAATTATATGTAAGATAATTATTTTATTATATCATAATGGTTTTAAAATAATTGAAGGATGGAGAAGGAAATAAAATAAAGATGCTCGTTGAAGAACATTACCTCTTCTTCAGGTATCCTCCTTAGGTTTAAACTAAATCCTTGAAAGGTTGCCATTTTTTATAGAATAATGTTTCTAAGATGAGTGGAGGGAATTTTTTAAGTAATTTTTTTAGGTATTGGATGATATAAATGGATTTATTGGTGTCAATAATTGAGGGGAGGGGTGGCCTTTTATAAGTGGGGGAGAGGACACACTTGGTATTTTTGAAATGAATTGAGTGATCCCATGTTTTTCATATGGAAAAAGGGTCAAAAATGGGTCATTATCAAACCTTATAGGTTTAATGGTAGAAATATTAACATCCAATAGTTTTTTTACAAGTTTATAGGTAAATTTAACCCTTAAAGTTTTTAGTTTAACCCCCCAATAAACTCATTTTATCTCAAACCACGGTAATTAATTTTTACTACATTCACAATTAATTTTGGAAAAAAAATAATTTGAACTTATTAGAAATTATAAATTATGATTATTCTAAAAAAATAAATCCATTTTTATAAATTCAATTAACATAAGTGTAAATTTTTTAATTTGAAATTAATCCCACAGACGGGTCGAGAAAGCGGGTTTTTAAAATGAAAATGTTAAAAAAGTTTATAAAGTTTTTATATATAAATTAAATATTAAATTGATTAAAATAAACTAAATTGGATTAATTGATATAAAATTGACCTAATTTTAATTTAAAAATAATTAAAATTATAATTTAACAATATGAATTATTTAAACAAAAAAACAATTTTCAATTAAAATTCAGTATTTTTCACTATTCATCAAAAAATGAAACTTCTCAGAAAAATCCCAAATATTTAATCTAAGATAATTTTGGAATTATTAATTCAAAAATAAAGTTTATTTTTTCAAATAAATTTTCTAAAATATTTAAAAATTAATTTTAAATTATGTTTGCAAAGCATGACTAAAAAGTGTTTTGTTTAAACCCAACATTGTGTGCATCACAATCTATCAAAGAAATTTATTATAAAATAAATATATTATAAAGTCTTGTATAATTACATTCTTCCCTCATATAAAAAATTCATCCTCAAAATTTCATGGATATTACCTTCTAAACAGATGAGGGTAGTTATTCATATTATCCTCTAGTCTACACTTTACTTCCTCCATTTTTTGATTTCTCCAAAGCACCTTTATCAGAAGAGTTGTCTGATTCCTCAATAATTTCTCTCTAGTGTCAATAATCTTGATGGGATCTTCACAGTAATATAGATAATTTTACAATATATATTTCATCATAGGTGAGCGCATGTGTCAGGTCTTGCATGTAATTTCTTAACAAAGATATATGAAACACATCATGTACTTTTCAGAGATTTGGTGTAATTTCCAAATGATAAGTAGAAATCCAATTATTTTTAGAATTTCAAAGGGTCCGATGTAAATAATTATCAATTTCCATTTATCAACAAACCTTTTGACACCCTTATATGGATATACATTCAATAAAACAAGATCTCACACATAGAATTTCAAATCCTTCCTCTGATTATCGGCATAAATCTTTTTCCTACTTTGAGTTACTTTAATGTGATCTTGAATAGACTTTATCTTTATTGTTGTCTCTTCAATGAGTTCTAGGTATAAAATTTTACTTTCACCAACTTCATCCCAACAAGTTGTAGTGAAAAATATATTTTAATATAATGCTTTATACGACGCCACTTGAATGCTTGAATGAAAAATATAGTTATAGGAAAACTCTTCCAAAGGTAAATATTGATCCCACATACCTTTAAAATAAAGTGAACATCACCTAAAAATATCTTAAATTATTTTAATTTTAATTTTGTACTATCCATCCGTTTGAGTATGGTAGTTAGTGCTCAAATGAGGCTAAGTATCAAGAGCCTTCTGAAGACTTTTCTAGAATTTCAATGTAAAACAGGGATCATGATTAGACACAGTTGATATAGGTGCACCATGAAGTCTCAAAAAATAATTAATATAGAGACTTATGTGGTGATTAAAAAATAAATCTTCTCTTATAGTAATTTCATCCCATTTATACACAAAAATAGGAAGAGGTTTCAAGACTCCTCTAGGATGCTACCTCACATGTTTAACTTGTTGACGAACAAAAGATCTAGACACGTAATCAGAAATTTCCCACTTCATGTTATCCCACAAAAAATGTTCATTCACATCTATATACATCTTTATGCTACCAGGGTGTATAGAGTAATTTGAGCTATGATATTCATCCCATAATTCCCTTTTTAGCTTAGGTATATATGGAACACATGATCTCTTTCCAAATTTCAGAATACCATCTTCACAAATGAAGCCTACTAATTTCTCATTATTCACAGCTTTGATTTGGTTTTGAAAGTTCTCATAATTTAATTAAGAATTATTTATCTTTTATAATAGATATGTTTTTTAAATCATTTGAAAAATTATTGGTGTATCTCCTTTCATAGTAATTCCCATATCCATGTTTACTATATCCATGAACATAGGATCCCTCTTAATCCTCATTTGGGTCAGAATTCCATGATCTTTCCTACTCATGAATATGTACCTTATTTTCTTTCCCTGGGTGGTAGTGTATTGATCAATCATAACCCTTTAGTAGTTTGAACCTTTTCCTTTGTCTCATATTAATATCTTTCTGTGAAAAGATGTATTTTAAGATTTTATGATCCATGTATATATCACATATTTCACCATAGAGATAATGTCTCCATATCTTCAAAGAAAATATTACAACTTCCAACTCAAGATCATGGGTTAGATAATTCTATTCTTGAATCTTCAATTTCATTGATGCATATACAATAACTTTATCATTTTTTAATAGAAAAAATTGATACCCTTCTTCGATGCATCACTATATATCAGAAACCCATCACTTCTATATGGTAGATTCAACATTGGAGCATTGACCAATATTATATTTAGTTCATAAAAACATTATTTACATTCCTTTTTTCAAAAAAAATTAACCCATTTTCATGTAATATTTGTTAATGGGTTAGCCAATTGGGAAAAATTCTGAATAAATTTCCAATAGTATCCTACTAAACCAATGAAACTATGTACCTCAGTTATGTTTGTTGGTATAGCCCATTATTTTAGTACTTTTTCTTTATAGGATCAAATGAGATTCCATATTTAGAGACAATATGGCCATGAAAAGAAACTTCATGATGCCAGAAATCACACTTTCTATAGACATCTCACCTTTTTATTACATAACTTTTCATCGCATTATACAAACAGAGGATATTTTAAAGTTTAATTTCTTGGAAATAAGGTACATAATACTTGAAAACATAAAACATTATTCTAAAACAACTAGAAATACATCTTCATGGGTTATCTCCAGGTTACTTGTATTGCATCTCATATCCTGGGGACATACATCAAAGTAAATGGTGAGCATGAATACCATTAAGGGAATAAGTAAGAGAGACATATAACATGTGATCTTGAGACATATTAATAAGAACATGAGGCATAACGATAAAGCATGAGAAAGATGAATATCATAATAATAATAACAATAACATGAATTATCACATGGAAATGTGGATACAAAATTTAAATGAAACATTTATAATCATATCACTAAGGTTTATCACAAAGGTGTCATAAATGAAAATTACCAAGGTTATTCACCAAGGTATCATAAAACATGTCATATAAAGAGATTATATTATTTAACAAATGAATTGTAGTGCTATGATAGAACTCAATTAATGTGTATTAATTTCTTGTAAGCCACATAGAACATAATAAATCATTTTATTAATAACCTATGTAGGATAAAGAATGGTTTTCTTATCAAAATTTTAGCATACAAAAGAGTTTAATAATATGATTGTTACGTCATTTTTAACTCACGAAAGGAAATATGGGTTTCATATATATAAATCCATGAATAAAAAGGTAATTTTTAAATCTAGTTGAATACCCATTGAGAATAATAGAGTTTTGGGTATTCAAATAAAAAGGAAAGGATAATTTCTCATGTAAAAGAGGAAAATTTGAGAAGTAAATTCAACAGCATGACAGATACAAAACATGGTTTTAGAAAATTGTAAAATGAGAGGGTAAAATGGTCTCCCATTAATAATATAATTTTATTACAATAATGGGATAATATAAATTGGAAAAAATAACTTGGTTTTGGAAATTATAAGGCTTATCTCATGAAAAAGGAACTTGAATGGAAAAGGGGAAGTGAATATTTCCCTTACCTTAAAGAGTTACTCTTAGATATTTAAGAATGAAACATTGAAGGCTTAAGAACACTTTGGGGGACACCTTGTGAGGTAAAACAACCATAAATTCATGTATGATGGATTGGGAGTGAAAGGAAATGGATAAAAGGGTTGGTATTTATAGCAAAAATGGAGGATTTGTTTAATAATTTCCAAATATAGGCCTCAGAAATATTGGTTGTGGAAAAAGAAATATCATTGGATAAACCATGGTTTTTTTCATGGTTTTGGAAATTTGATTCACATTTTAAGTTATTTTAATCCACCAGAACCTAACTTCATTTTTAAATACTTATTTTTTCATGTAAAGGTGAAGATTCCACAAAGTAATGTTTCTAAAAATCAAATTTTCCTTTTTAGACTTTAGAAAGCCACTTATAGTTTTAGAAATTGATTAAAATATATTAAAATAATTAATATTCATAAAATAAAATATTTTAGGTCATTTATTATGTTTAATTAATTATTAAATAATTATGAAAAAATTATGATTTTATAAAATATACTGAAACCCTAAAACTGTATTTTTTACTATTCATGAAAAAATAAAGTATTTTATAAAATTCTCATAAATTCACCCTAACATAATTTAGATGTTGAGATTTAAAAAATGATGTTTATTTTATCAAAAAAATTTCTAAATATGATAATTTTAACTTTTAAATATAAAAAACTTTATTTATTTAAAAGTAGTTGTTTTTAAGGCACAATCAAATTTATGACACTTGTAAAAAAATTCCTAGACCTTTATAAAATTATTTTATCATTTATTATTTAAATAAAACTATTTTAAGAGAATATTTCATTAAGAAATATTATTCATAATACCTTGGTTTATTATAAAAAATTATATATTTTCTAGAAAAATACAGTTATGTTTTATTTGTGTCCAAAAGTAAAATTATCAAATTCATTCCAATTAAACATATATTTTATTAAGAAAAACAATTCCTAAGAGAAATTTATGAAATAAAAATTTTATTTATACAAATTAATTTACACTTTAAGTAACTAAGTTCTAGACACGTAACATCTTATTACACCTACATATTCCCTAAATGTGAAGTGTGATATGGTTGTAGTTTCTTAGGGTGGCTTGGTTAATATTGAATGAGTGGTAATCACTAATAACTTGAACTTATCTTGTAGTTGGTTTCATTAAAGCTTCAATTATTGGAACTTGTCTTGGTCTTGGACAAGGTTGAACCCCAGTGACAATACCTCCCTCCCAAGTTCAGACAAATGGGATTCAAATAGAACAGTTCTACTAGTTAAGGCCATTGATTTTTCTTTTTGTATCAATTATACTTTGTCATTACTACTTATAAAAACTAATTATAAAAGTAAAATTATCAACCAAGGGTATATTTTCCAATGGTCATATTGTCCAACGGTCATATTAACCAATATTCATATTGACCAATGGTCATATAACGGTCAAATCCCAATTTTCACATTTCCATTTATACCCTATAAACACCACTTCATTCCTTCACTCAAAATTCACAAAAAATTATTCCTAAGGTTGTATTTTCATTTATTGAGATTTGTATTGGTTTACTAAAAAAATTAATTTCTATATCATTTTTAGTGGGGTGATGATTCTAGTATATTGGGGTGATCCTTACTTTCACATGTTAGCTATTCTATTTTATATTTTTTGTCAATTTGTAATGTTTGGAATTTTAATTGGTTTCATAGCTGACTAATGTAATGATCATTGTTAAAGAGATAAAAAAATTGTTTTCTTTTCTTTTATGTGTATGATATTATATAATATGTAATAAACATTTATTCAGGAAACAAATATTATTTAAAAAAAATTGGGTCATTACATTATTCCCCCTTAAGAAATTTCATCCTCAAAATTTCAACTCATTTTCTTAGTTGAGAAAAGGTGAGGGTACTTCTATCTCATTTTCTCCTCTAGTCCCCATGTAACTTCTTCATATTTTTGGTTCCTCCACAACACTTTGATTAGGTGGTTAGTCTTATCATGTATAACCTTGTCTCTATGGTCCAATATTTTTACTAGCTATTCCTCATAAGAGAGGTCATGTTCCATTTGTACCACCTCCAGATTCAGTATATGTGAAGGATCAGGTATGTACTTCCTTAATAGAGATACATGGAATACATTATGAACTTGAGATAGGTTCAGTGTAAGTGATAGCTAATAGTCCACTGCTCCTATGTGATCAAGGATTTCATAGGGGCCAATATACCTAGGGATAATCTTAACTTTATTTATAAACTACATGACTCTCTTCCATGGTGATATCTAAAGGGAAAATTTGTCTCCAACATCAAACTCCAAGTCCCTTTGATGGTTGTTAGTATATCTCTTCTGCTGACTCTGATTAGACTTTATATGTTGTTAGATGGAATAAACCTTTTTTGTCATCTCTTACCCAAGATCGGGCCCAATAACTTTCCTCTCACGAACTTCATCCCAACAAGTAGGATTTCTACATCTCTTTCCATATAGAGCTTCATATGGTGGAATTTTAATACTCGAGTGGAATTTATTGTTTTATGAGAACTCAACTAATGGGAGGTGTTGATCTCATCCACCTTTAAATTTCATTGATCATGTTCTCAGCATTTACTCAAGTGACTAAATAGTCCTTTTAGATTGGCCATCAGTTTGGGGGTGATGGGCCATATTGAAATTCAATTCAATATTTAGATCATGTTGAAGACTTGTCCAAAATTTATATTTAAACCTTGGATCATGATAAAAAATGATAAAAATTGGCACCTCGTGTAATCTCACCACTTCCTTTATATATATCTTATCAAGATGGTCAAGAGATAAATCTTCCCAAATAGCGATAAAATGGGAAATATTGGTGATTCAGCCCACTATAACCCATATCACATTGTTTCCATGGTATGTTCTTGGGAGACCAGTGATAAAGTCTATAGTGATATTTTCCCACTTCTATATTATATGGGTAGTGGTTTAAATACCCATTTAGGATGTTTTCTCTCTTCCTTCACTTGCTGACATACCAATAACCTTTCAGTGTAGTTAACAATCTCCCTTTTCATATTTTCCCTCAATAATGGTCACGAAGGTCTCTGTACATTTTAGTTCTTCTAGGATGTATGGATAATGTATATCTATGAGCTTCATCCATCATCTCCTTCTTTATCTCCAGGATAGATGGCACACATAAACTTGTTTGAAATTTAAGTACACCTTCTTGATCAATATTAAACTCAGGAAATATCTCATTATTCACATCCTCTATATTCCTTTATAACAAAGGATCTTTTCTTTGATATTTCATGATATTATCTAGTAATGATTGTTGAGAAATCATTTGTAATAGGTTTCATGATGTCCCTTCCCTTACGATTATCATGTCCAATTTTACATGGTTCTTTATCGAAGGATCTCCTTTAATCCTCATCATTTCTAGCACAATAGGGTCTTTCCCACTTAATGCATCAAAAAATTTGTTTTCTCTTCTAGGGTGATAATGAATTGAACAATCATAGTCTTTAAGAAGTTTCAACCATCTCCTTTGTCTCATGTTCAGTTCATTTTGGGTGAAACTATGATTCAAAATTTTTTGGTTTATGTATATATCACATTTCTCCCCATAAATATAGTGCATCCATATTTTCAGACCAAAAATTACCACAGCTAGCTCCATGTCATGTATAGGATAATTCTTCTCATGAGGCTTTAACTGTCGATATGTATACGAAAACACCTTGTAATTTTCCATGAGGATGCACCCAATCCCTTTCAGAGATGCATCTTTATAAATAATGAATCCTTCTCCGATAGAGGGTAGATTTAACATAGGTACAACAACTAATATCTTCTTCAGTTCTTGGAAACTTTCTTCACTCCTTTTTCCAAATGAACTTAACTCCTTTTCGAGTTAACTTGGAAAGTAGATTATAAAGTCATGATTTTTTTTCAAAAACCTCCTATAATATCCTATTAAACCAAGGAAACTAAGAATCTCAATTTCTTTTGTAGGATGATTCCAATCCTCTATAGCATTTTTCTTTATAGAGTCAACTGTGATTCCTTCATTGGTTACAATGTGCCCCAAAAATGCAACTTTCTATAACCATAATTCACATTTTATGAATTTTACAAAAATATTATCCTTTCTCAGAGTTCCCAAAATAACCCTTAGATGATCCTCATACTCCTCATGACTTTTGAAATATATCATAATATCATCAATAAAAAATACCATTAATTTATCAAGGTGGTCCATAAAGACTTTATTCATAAAATCTATAAATATGGCATGATCATTAGTCAAGATGAAAGTCATAATAACAAACTCATAATTCCCATTTCTTGTTTGGAAGGTAGTATTTGGAATATCTTCTTTCTTCACCCACAATTTATGATACCCATATCAGAGGTCAATCTTTTAGAAGAATTGAGCCCCATGAAACTGGTCAAATAAATCATCAATCCTTGGGAGAGGGTATTTGTTCTTCACTATGATCCTGTTAATTTATCTAGAATCAATTTATAGCCACATTGATTCATCCTTCTTCTTTAGAAAGATAACATGTGAACACCAAGGAGACACACTTAGTCAGATAAATCCCTTCTCCATAAGATCTTGAAGTTTTTTCTTTAATTCCTCTAACTCTATATTTTATATTATATATGGGGTCTTTGATATCATCTTGGATTCATATATGAGTTCGATGGAGAACTATGCCTCTCTTTGTGGGGGAGTTCTAGGTAAACATTTAGGAAATACATAAATATATTCTTAAAGAATGAGGACATTCTCTAAATTTATACTTTCATTTCCTTATCCATATTCACTAATCGTCTCTATAAATAAGGACATGGGAGGTGATTCTAAGAAAATATCGGTTTGGGAAATATCTCCTTTGAAAATGACTATAGGTTTTCCATTCAAGAATACTGAAATTTCATTACTTTTATAGATGATCTTAGCATTGTACTTTGAGATCCATTCTATCCCTAATATAGTTTTGAATTCCACCATAGAAATGACTACTAGATTTACAATGAGATTATACTCACCAAATTTAATACTATGGTCTCTATACACTGTTGATTCAAGGATAATACCTCTAGGAGTCTTGATGGATAAATCTACTTTTAGTAGTTCAGAGACTGATTCTATATTCTTTGAAAACATGGATGAAATAAAGCAATGTGTAGAACCATAATCAAACAAAGTACTTGCTATCTTTGAGAGCACAACAAGTGTACCTGCCACCACATCATTCGGAGCCTCCAATTTAGTCATCATGATAGTAAATTCCTGACCTTGATACATTGGCCTATGAAGAGGTTGATAGTGGTTCCCCTATATTATCTTCTTATTTGGACATTTATTGGAAAAGTGACCAAGATATCTACACTTGAACCATTGAACTTTCGGATGGTCTTGAAGTAGCTTCCCTTTTCCTTAGTGTTGAGAAGTTGAGGCTTCACCTCACCATAATAGTTTGGAGCTTTATAGACATTCTTTCTTCACTTGTAGCACATTTCACTCCAAAGTAATAAGTTTCCATAATGATTCTTCCCATTTTTTTATGTGGGAAGTTTCACTTGATTTCTTCCTCTTATGTGATTAAAGTATCTACACAATTTTGAATCCATTGATCGCTTATTTTCATTCGATCTATGTAACCACTGCATCTCTCAAAACTCTAATTCAACCTTTATAGGACTCCAAATTATATCCTCATAGCATCCATAGTCATGATTTTCTATATTCCTCTGTATATGATTTCTCATTCCAATAAATAATCTATCAACCTTTCCCTTAGGATCTATAATAAATCTAGAGGTTTATCAAGAAACTCTTGTAAAATTCATCATATAGCTACCCATCGATTTATTTTCCTTTTTCTTTAGTTTAAGGAATTCCTTCTCCATTTTCATTCACATAGAATGGGGACATAATTATTAAAAAATATTCCCCTAAAATCTTCCCACTCCATAGCATTAATCTCTCTTCTTGGATTCATGTTTTTAATTAGTGTCCACCAATGATCATCTTCTCTTTCTAATTGGTATACTGCTAGGGTGATTTTCTCTTGATCTAAACAATGGAGTATAGAAAATATCTTTTTTATAGAGATTATCCATTGTTCAAGAATCAATGGGTTGGTAGATCCACTAAAATAATGTGTTCATTGATGTATAAAGGACTCAATGGAAAGTTATTCCATTCAAGGTGAATCTGGTCTCTCAACTTGATTCAAGTTATTATTCATAACTCAAGTTATTTGATTCAGCATCCTCATGAATTTTTTCATTCTAGCTTCCATCGAAACACCATTAGTGCATCGTCCGTTGCAATCATCATTTATGTGTTTCCTCCTATTTACCACTATTTTTCAAAAATAATAAAAACTTAGTGTGAAACATGTTACTTTTATGTATTTTATAATTATAAAAGGATTTATGTCTTAAAACATCATTCTTAAATATGTTATTAATATACTCTAATAAAAATTACATTTTCTATATATCCTTCATAATGGTTCATAAAAATCTTGTGATTAACCAAACATATACCCAGAGAGTGTCAAATCAGGAGTGCAGCAAGGCTCGTTATTTTGCACTAGTTCCCATTCGAGTCGATATCAAATCGGTGTTTTCATGTGTCATCCCTAGATACATTTGTGCTAGAACCACATCTACTTGTTCGTATCCAAACAGGGATTTATTTTATCGAAACCACTTACTTAATACTTCATCAAAATACCAAGATGTTTTACTATATTTAGACTTTTCCCTAGGGTTATTCCTAAAGCTTTCAAGTACCAATTTCTACAAATAACTAAACCTTCCTTTGATACCAACTATGGACTCCCACCTTTTTATTACATAACTTTTCATTACATTGTACAAACATAGGATCTTTTAAATCTTATTTTATTGGAAATAAGGTATATAATACATGAAAACTTAAAAAAAATATTCTAAAATTACTTGAAATACATTTTTATGGGTTCACTCTAGGTTACTTTTACTACATCTCGTATCCTGGGGACATACATCAAAGGAAATGGGTGATAATTAAGCCTAGTAAGGGAATAATCAAGAGAGACATATAGCATGTGATCTTGAGACATATCAATAAGAACACGAGGCATAATGATAAGGCATGATAAAGAGGTATATAATAATAATAATAAGAAGAATAACATGGATAATAACATGGAAATGTTTCTACAACATTTATATGATACATTCATAATCATATCACCAAGGTGTCATAAATGAAAACTACCAATGTTATTCCCCAAGGTATCATAAAACATTTAATATTTATATATTAAATTATTTACCCAATGAATAGGAGTGATATCAAGGTGAACCCTTAATATGTATTAATTTTAGGTGATCCACATAGAACATAATAAATCATTTCATTAATAACCCATGGAGGATAAATAATGGGTTTCTTATCAAAATTTTGGCATACAAAAGTGTTCAATGACATGATTGTTATGTTATTTTTAACCCATGAAAGGAAATTTGGATTTCATATTTGTAAATACCCAAATAAAAAATTCATTTTTAAATCTATTTGAATACCCATTGATAATAAAAGAGGTTTGGGTATTTGAATAAAAAGGAAAAGATAATTTCTCATGTAAAAGAGTGAAATTTGAGAAGTAAACTCAGCAGCATGATGGGTATAAAATATGGTTTTATAAAAGGGTAAAATGAGTGTGTAAAAGGGTCTACCATTCACAAAATAATCTTATTATAGTAATGGGATAATAAAAAGTGTAAAAAATAACTTATCTTTTTAAATTAGAATATATACCACATGAAAAGGGAACTTGAATGGAAAAGGGAAGTGAAGATTCCCCTTACCTTGAAGAGTTGCTCCTGGATCTTGAAGAATAGAACCTTAGGGTCTTGAGGACACCTTGGGGGAATCCTTCAGAGGAAAACCCATCATAAATTCATGGAGGATAGATAGAGAGTGAAAGAAAATATAGAAATGGGTGGATATTTATTATAAAAGTGGAGGATTTGTTTAATAAAATATAGGCCTTAGAAATCTAGGTTGGGTAAAAATAAAAACCATTGGCTTACCCATGGTTTCCTCCCATGGTTTTGGAAATTTGGGTTACATTTTAAGTTATTTTAATCCAATATAACTGAACTTCATTTTTAAATACTTCTTCTGGCATGGAAAGGTGAAGATTCAACAAAGTAATATTTTTAAAAATTTTCCTTTTTAGACTTTGGAAAGTCGCTTATAGTTTTAGAAATTGATTAAAATTTAATAAAATATATAATATTCATAAAATAAAATATTTTAGGTCTTGGATTGTGTTTACTTAATTATTACATCATTATGACATAAGTATTATGTTATAGAATATATAAAAACCCTAAAACTATATTTTTATTATTCATGAAAAAATAAAGTATTTTATAAAATTATCATAAATAAACCCTAACCTAATTTTGACTGGTTGATTTCAAAATTGATGTTTATTTTAACATAAAAATTATATAATATGATAATTTTAACTTTTAAATATAAAAAACTTATTTATTTAAAAGTAATAGTTTTTAATCCACAATCAAATTTCTGACACTTATAAAAAAATTCATAGGCCTTTATAAAATTATTTTATCATTTAATATTTAAATAAAACTATTTTAAAATATTATTTCATTAAAACAAATACTATTTCTAATACCTTTTTTATTATAAAAAATTTATATATTTTCTAAAAGAATACAATTCTGTTTTATTTTCATCCAAAAATAAAATTATCAAATTCATCTCAATTAAATGTATATTTTATTAAGAAAAACTATTCTTAAGAGGAATTGATAGAATAAATATTTTATTTATAAAAAGGGATTTATGCTTTAAGTAACTGAGGTCCAGACATGTAACCTCTAATTACACCCGCATATGCCCTAAGGGTGAGGTGTGTGATGGTTGTAGTTTTGTGGGTGGATTGGCTAAAATCGACTGAGTGGTAATCTCTACTAACTTGAAATTATTTTGTATGTGATTTATTTCAAGATTCACTTGCTGAAGCACATCTTGGTCTTGGTCAAGGATGAACCCTGGTGATGATATGTCCCTCCCAAGTTCAGACAAATGGGATTCAAATGGCACGACTCTACTGGTTGAGCTCATCGATTCTTCTTTCTATATCAATTATATTTTGTTATTACTACTTATAAAAACTAATTATACTGGTAAAATTTTCAACCAAGGGTATATTTTCCAATGATCATATTGACCAACGGTCATATTGACCAATGGTCATATTAACCAACATTCATATTGTAGTGTCCAAAGGATCATGCAGTCACACTGATTGGGGGTGAATTAAGTGTGATTGTTTTTACTAAATTATTTTCTTTTCTTAAACCCCTTAAAACCTCTGTCACCCGTTAGTATGAGTGAATATTGTATGCAATTTAGACTTTAAATGAAAACACATTACACGGTATTTTTTACAAGGTTTGGTACTAAGACCTACATCCCTGTTGTAACCGATCATCACCCTTGGTTATAGATTTTTCACTATATATATATGGTTACTATAGGGAAAGTCCCATTCTCTTCAACATTAAGCCCCAAAATGTTATGCTCTAGAATCCCACTAGAGAACACATGTTCCCACCTACACTAGTGACTCCTGAGTCCCATAGGAGTATCTTTATATTGCATCCCACGGTGTGACCAGTATCCCACCGGCCTGCTCCAAAGTCCCATTAGAGACTTCCACTAATTTAGAACCCCACTAAAGTCTTAAAAATTTTGATTTACACAAGATTATATTCATTGATAGGACAATATTATAATCTTACTATACATGATTGTTGGATCAAACTAGATTGTTTATAATTCAAGAATATTAGCACTGGTGTTGTTCTTTCTCAATAATACTGATCGCCTATAAATAGTTAGCTGCCTGAGTGCAACACTGCTCAGAAAATTCCTTCTTCTGCTAAATACCCAGCCTCATTGAACACTGAAAAACTCAGATATGAATTTCTTATAGATCTATTATTGAAAAACAGTTCCAGATTTGGTCTCAAATATCATTGCACACTATCCAGTATATATTTCATGTGCATTTAAGAAACCTTCAAGCATGAATAAAAATGTGTGGTTATCTCAAGGTTTTCACCTATTAATTTATGCATGAATGAACCAAATTAAACTTTTATTTTCAAGATTCACACACCTCACTTACTTATTATGTATACATGTGATCAAATGTATATATGCATTAGAGTATACAAATTCTCTACTACCTCTTTCTTTCTTTGCACACACACTGATTCTCAATTCTACATGAACACAAACCCAAATTGGTGTTGGTAGATAATGTGCATAAGTATTCTTCACAAGTATTAGTATATATATATACAAACTTTTGGATGTCTCGATATCTTGATCACAAAACTATAAATATGTATGGGTTCTTTTTTTTTTGCACAAACTAGAAGGTATGCATAAATTCAAGAAACCTCGGATCCTTCTCGCTTTTATTCACATGATTTCACTATAACGTTTCAAAAAAATGGAACATTCAGTGTAAAAAAATTTCTTACATACACAAACCAGAATGAGTAGTAGATGTTTATGCATGCAAGATCATCTTCATGTAGTGTAAGTAAACACTATTCATGGTTCCTCAAAGTTGATCACACAAACACCAAAAGATAAACACATTAGAGTGTTAGGATATCTCAATGGATTTGTGGAACCTTATTCATCATTAATCACTCTAAGTGTGAAAAGAAAATATCATATGCATGTGGATTCTCTTCTTCTTCACACAAAAGTTTTGAGTAGAACCTCTATCTATTGAGAACCAGAGTGTTCATGATTCTCTTTTTCTTTGGAAATAATAGCTTCTAAAAACACTCAGAAAATACTCATGGGATAAGGCCTCAATATTTATAGAAAATATTCCATCGATTGTGATCATGTGCACCAACTCGTTTTAAATCATACTATCTTTTCTTCATGACACAAGAAAACACCGTCACAGAATTATCAATCTTATACACAGTGTAAAATTTTGGTTTTTTCATCATTTAAATCATGAAAACATATCAGCATCTTGATTTTGATAATTTTGAATCATCAAAAAACTCAGATGATGTTCAAATATCATGGCTTGAGCTACTGTCAACATAGCAATGGATCTCTTGAAAAGTTAAACTATCAAGTGCGAGCTGGGATTGAAGACAATACGGCTAAGTAAATCAGATGGTCTGGATCTTCAGATCAGTAGATTGGATGGTTATGGAGTATGGATGGAATATCTGATGGTTCAGAAAAAAATTATTGGTGAATCAGATGGTTATGGTTCATTCAGGAGCTACAGTAATGTGTCCCACATCGGAACACCCTTAGTTTTTATGCTTCATTATAATACAGGGTGTGATTCACTCAACTCATAAATGGTTTCCAAGCACTCTCTACTCCCACTGGAACTGCCCCATGATGGTGTCCACCTCTGCCTTCATGTCGCCCCACATGGTGTCTCACCACTGATAATACACCTCTCATAAGTGCCCCTACATGCCCCTTGTGTGGCCTAGGCTGGCTCCCACATCCATGGTTGACCCTCCATGTCCCACATAAGGCTGGGTTCGAGCTATCTAGGGCTTCCTTGTGAGTTGGATAACTATTTAATTAAATAACCAAACTTTTGTACTTAGAAAATTTCTATGTAATATAATGGAATTTAAATCCTTATTCAATGTAAATCCAAACCAACTTAATATTCGAATCCCAAATCCAAAATTATACCACAAACAACATATAAAACTTCTTCATGAAAAATAAATCATTTTTTCATGGAATCTTATTATTATTCTTATTCAAAGCATTGTTATAAACAATGTTACAATTCAATTCAACCAATTACACATGTCTTTTTAACTTAAAGATTGTATTTGAAATCATTACAATAAAACTCATTGAATTTTTTATATTCTTAAGTTATTGACAACAATTTCAACTTCACCAAACCACTTGGCCTCTTCAATCTCCCCCTTTGGATTTGTTTTCATTACCCATTTTATTTAAAAATTCAATGATATTTTCTTACCCTTATTGGAAATAAATCCAAAGATAAAAGTATGGGAAGGAATTATCATTTCTAAAATTTAAATTCTAAGAATATACTCTTCTCTTCTGAAACATATTGTCGGATTTACTTCTAAAAATTATGGAATCACAACTATTTTAGAAAAGAGCTAAAATTAATCATATCTAAGTCTACGTGATAAATTATCTATGTAGAAAACAAGAGTGATCAAATTTAACATCAATTATGTCAATAAACTTTCAGTATGTGATATTATTCACTGATACTCTTTTTTAGGAATTGCTAAAAAAATAACTAATTACCTACATAGATCTCACCAAATAGATTAGAAACATTCAAGAACAAGAATGTATTTCCCATTTCAAATTATCTTTTACTTTTTTCATCAAGTATTAAATCATTTTTAATTTATTTTTAAACATAAAAATGGGAGAATGTAACCATCATACCTCAATGATGACAAGATTCATTTTCCAGACATTTAGATTTTAGAATTATCAGATGTGTACCTCAATAGTACTTCTAATATTCATAATATATCAACTAAAATATAAATATTTGATGATTGATCTTCTATGATACCCCTCAAGATATGCACTCAATACTTTATTCATCATGAGATACATTTATAAAGAATAATCTCCAAGTATCTTCCCACATTATTTGAGAAGTATCATTAAGATAACATGATTCCAAAAGTCTTCCATGATAGACATATTTTAGCTACAATATGTTCACATATTTTATAAATTCAGGTCTCCCCCTGAATATATGCTTCACCTTTAATTCCCTACATAAAAAACAAACACAATATATATGGGAATAAGGTGTCTCTTAAATGATCCTCAGTTAGAGAAAAGGGATGATATTTTCTTCTCAACCCAACAATCTTCTTAGATAAAAAAGGTTTATTCACATTTGATAACAAATCAATTTCAGTTTTCTCTAATTGTTCGAATTTTCTTTCCTCTTCCAACTATTCTGGAAATATGATTAAATACTCTTTTGGAACATTCTCAGTCTTCACTTTGTGTGTAGACTTCTTTTTACCAACACTAGATGTCACAAATGATTTCCCTTTCTTCTTAAAGAATTATTATTGACCATATAATAATGTCAAACATTTTTTACCTAAATGTCTATACATATTACACCTTTCACACATAACTTCATAATTCATTAAGTTACCTATTTTAGGTAACTTTTCATATTCTTCATCAGTGATGTCTTTCACCAAATCAATCCTATCGTTTCTCTTTTGGATAAATTATCTTTTTGATTCTATCTTGCTTCCTTCAGTATTAATGTTCATGGAAAATTCACAATGATCCATGATGTGACCTTTCCTACCATAATAGAAACATATTTTATTTAGTGAGACACTCTTCATGACATCCATAACAAACTTCTTGAGAGTTTTTTGTTTAATAAACTTCTTCTTTTCTTCATATCCCAAGGCTGACATGTCATCTTCATTTATTACCTGCTTCACTTATTTTTGTGGTATTTTATTCACATCAATAGATGATTTGTACATAATCAATATATACCATCACTCATCATAACAGTGACCACTTTTGTGGCAATAATCACAGAAATTTTCAAAGTAATCATATTTGTTCTTGATAAACCGATTCTCTTTCTTTGAATTATGTTTCTGTTAATCTTTCTATGAATTATGCTTCTTTTGTGCAGGTTTCAAATTATCTTCATCTTGTATCCCCCTAAATGCAGGCATTTTTTAATTTTCATACAATGACATAATGTTCTAATAATTAATTGTTTGATTCCAAAATTTACAACATAACCAACAATAGCAAACAAATATTGACTTATTATATGATAAGTTATAACTATATTTGACATTTTATAGCTTATGGGTTTCACATTTCTTTTTTTGTACATTATTTATAGAATAAGAATTTTTCTTTACCCATGTTTGTCCAGATTTTAAATTTGAATATGCACTAGTTGTCAAATCAATATTAGTACTCATAAATTTATTAGGACAAAGGGTTACCTTATTTAAGTAGTCTATAGTAGATTTATCCTTGGATAATATCAAGGTCTTATTACCATTATATTGAGTCTTTTCATAAATAAGACACTTAACAAATGAATCCTTGGAAATACTTCTTTTCTCTGCAACATGGTAAGTCTCAGATTGTGTCTCTTCTATATTTCTCAATTTCAATTATAGTTCAAGTCATTTTAAGTTGAGATAAATCTTCTCATCTTTAACATATTTCATGCCTTCTTCCCACTGAATCTTCATCTTCTAAATCTCCTATTCATGAAACTGACTTGAATTTAGTAATAAACTATCAAGATATTTGACACCTTTTTCTTTATCTTTTATATGGGAATCTTTGGTATTCATATATGTACTATAAATCTTCTCAAATGCATGGATAACTTCTAAGGAATTAATTTCAAAAACTTATTTCTCACAAATATTTCTTTTCAATTCTTCAATAGCTCCAATATATAATTATTTTCAAAGAGATATTTTTTCTTCCTTTTCTTTCACAAGTTTTATGTGAGTGTTGGCTATGCCAACATTTTTATTCAGTGCTTCTTCCATAGAATTCACCTATTCTTATAGATATAATTTTTCTTCCTAAAGTTCCCTAAAAACTTTAATCAAGCATATGAATACTTATTTGTGAAGTTTCTTCAAATGATTTCTAATTTAAGAATTAATCATAACATCATCACAGCTTGAACTTGATTCATCATAATTATAACCAACTGATTTCACTAAAAAAATACACTCTGAGTGCCTTTTTATATTAGTTTATTTTAATTAATCTTTGAATTCTTATTCAACTTCTTTTATAATATTTTATCCCTGTCTTTCTATGACTTGACTAAAACTTCAACATTTCTAACATCAGTAGTCGAGATAGGATTTTCTATTTGAAGCGCTTCTTAATTTTACTCAAACTTAAATATTCACTTCATGTACTTCTGATAAAAACTACTAGACAAGTAAAGTAGATCTAATAAGAGGCGTCCTACCCTCTGATACCAATTATAGTTTCCAAAGGATCATGAAGTTGCATTGAGAGGGAGGTGAATTATGTGTGACTTGTTTTTATTAAATTATTTTTTGTTCTTAAACCCCTTCAGAACTATGTCACCTGTTAGGATGAGTGGATCCTATATTCAATGCAAAATGTAAATGAAAACACATCACGCAATATTTTTTAAAAGGTTTGGTACTAAGACCTACATTCTTGCTACAATCAATTATCACCCCTAGTTGCATATTTTTCACTATATGTATATGGTTATGGTAGGGAAATTCCCATTCCCTTAAACATTGAGTCCTATAATATTTGGCTCTAGAGTCCCACTAGAGAACACATGTTTCCACCTACACTAGTGACTCTTGAGTCCTATAGGAGTATCTATATAATACATCCCATAGTGTTACCAACATACCACTAATCTGCTCTATAGCCCCACTGGAGACTTCCACTAATTTAGAATCCTACTAAAGACTTCACAATCTTGAGTCCCGCAAGATTTGATCCATTGATAGGATGATATTATAATCTTCCTCCATGAGCTTTCTAGATCAAACTGTCCCATGGAAAATTCAAGAATCTTAGCACTGGTCGTGTTCTTTCTCAATAATATTGATCACCTGTAAATGTTCAACTTCCTCAGTACAACATTGATCGGGAAATTTCTTCTTATGCTAAAGACTCGGTCTCACTAAACACTATAAAACTCGAATATGAATTTTTTATGGATCACTGATTAAAATACAGTTTTGGATATAGTCTCAAATATCAGTGCACACTATGCAGTATATATTACATGTGCATTTAATCAACCTTAAATCATGAATACAAATGCATGGTTTTCTCAAGGTTTGAACCTATGCATTTATGAATGCATGCACCACATTAAACTTTTCTTTTCAATATTCACACACCTAAATTACTTCTTATGTGTGCATGTGATCAAATGAATATATATATTTATATATGCATTAGAGTATATGAATTCCCCATTTCCTCTTTATTTCTTTGCACACACACTTTCCATACACTAATTCTCAATTCTATATGTACACAAACACAAATAGGTTTTGGCTATTAATTTGAATAAGTATTCTTCACAAGTCTTAGTATATATATATATATAAACTTGCGGATGTCTCAAGATCTTCATCACACAACTATAAATAGGTACGGGTTGTTTGTGTTTCAGGCAAACTAGGAGGTATGGATGCATTCGTGAAACCTCAGATCCTTATAACTTATTCTTCAAATGCCTTCATTGTACCTTTTCAAAATAATGGAACATTCAATGTAAAACAATTTTCTTGCATGCACAAACCTGAATGAGTATTAGATTTTTATGCACGCAATATCATCTCCATGCAATGTATGTAAACACTATTTGTGTTTACTCAAAGTTGTTCACACGAACACCATAAGATACATGCGTTAGAGTATTGTGATATCTCAATAGCTTCATAGAACCTTTTTCATCGTGAATCCCTATAAGTTTGAAAAGAACATATCATATTCCTTTGGATTCACTTTTTTTTCTCGCAAAATGTTTATAAGGAACCTCTGTCTATCGTGAACCAGAGAATTCATGATTCTCTATTTCTTAGAAAACAAGAGCTTCTCAAAACACTCTATAAATACTCATGGGATAAGACCTCGATATTTTTAGGAAAAATTTCACTGACCTTTATCATATGCACCAACTTGTTTCAAATCATAATATCTTTCCTTCAGGACACAAGAAAACATTTTCACCAAATTATCAATCTTCTGCATAGTGTAAATTTTTGGTTTTTTCATTGTTTAAATCATGCAAACATATCATCATCTTTATTTCGATAATTTTATAATCATCAAAAAACTCATATGATGTTTAAAGATCACGTCTTGAGCTACTTTCGGTGTAGTAATGGAGCTATCGGTGAGCTGAACTATCGGGCACGAGCTAAGATTAAAGACAATGCGGACAAAGAAATCTAATGTTCTAGATCTTCATATCAGTAGATCGGATGGTTGTGGAGTAAGATTTAAAGATATAATATACTAGATGAAATGATCGGTGAATCAGACAACTATGGTTCATTTGGGAGCTACAATAATGCATTACACATCAAAACATCCTCATTTTTTCCACTTCTTTGTAATACAGGGTGTGATTCACTTATCATAGAAATGGTTACCAAGCGCTCACTACTTACAATGGAACCTCCCCATGAAGGTGCCCACCTCTGCCATCGTGTCACCCCACAAGGTGGATTGTCGCTGATAATACACCTCCTATAGGCACCCCTGTATGCCCTTTACATAGTCTAGGATGGCTACCTCAGTTATGGTTGACCCTTTGGGTCCCGTATAAGGCTAGAGTAGAGCTAGCTAGGGCATCCTTATGAGCTAGATAGATTTTTAATTAAAGAACCAATCTTGTGTACTTAGAAAAATTCTATGTAATATAATGGAATATAAACCCTTCTTCAATGTAAATACAAACTAACTTAATATTCAAATACAAAATCCAAAATTATACCACAAACAACATGAAAAAATTACTCTTGCAAAATAAATCATTTTTTCATGGAATCTTCTTCTTGTACTTCAAATCATTGTCATAAACAATATTCCAAGTCAATTTAACCAATGACATGTGTCTTTTGAGCTTAAATATTAGTTATGAAATCATCACAATAAAACTCATTGACTTTCTTATATTATTAAGTTATTAAAAACAATTTCAACTTCACCAAACCATGTGGCCTCTTCACATATAACAGTTGAATCCCGATGGTCACATTTCCCTTTATACACTATAAATACCACTTCATTCCTTCACTCAAAATTCACCACAAATTCTCCCTAAGGTTATATTTTCATTTCGTAAGATGTTTATTGGTTTACTAATATTTTGTTTCATTTATATATAATTTTCAATGGGGGTGATAATTCTAGTAGATTGGGGTCATCCTTAATTTCCCATTTTAGTTGTTCTATTTTATATTTTTTTTATAGTTGTAATGTTTTGAATTTGAATTGCTTTTATAGATAATTGATGTAATGATCATTGTTAAAGATATAAAAAAATTGGTTTATCTTTATTTTTTATGTGTATGATATTATATAATATTTAAAAAAACATTTATTCAAGAAAAAAATATCATTTAAAATATTCTAGGTCGTTACAAACTAAATTTCCCATATAACTATTTCCTTTTAAGAGTCTCAAGAATGATCCACAAGTGATCCACATAGTCTTCATATATTTTATAATACATAAAAATATTATCAATGAATACCTCAAAAAAATCATCAAGATATTCATTGAATACTCTATTCATTAGATCCATAAAAATAGAGTGTTCATTAGTCAATATAAATGGAATTGTAGTAAACTAGTAATAATCACACCTTGTTTGGAAATTTGTCTTTGGAATGTCTTCCTTATTTACTCGTAATTGGTGATACCTAGAATGAAGATCAATTTTGGAAAAAAATTGGGCTCCATAAAGTTGATCAAATAAGTCACCAATGTGAGATAGAGGATACTTTTTCTTTATCATAATTTCATTGATTTCCATATAATCAATGCATAGTCTCATGGATCCATATTTCTTCTTAACAAAGAGAATAGGGGCTCCCTATATTGAAACACTAGGGCGAATAAATCTATTATCACCCAATAACTTATAATAGTTTCTTCAGATCCACTAATTACATAGTTTCTATTATGTAGGGAGTCTTTGATATTGTTCTTGAATCATGTATTAAATATATGGAAAAATAAACTTCTTGTTCTAGGGGATGTCCAAGTAATTCCTTAGAAAATAAATCAATGTATTCGTGTACAATAGGTACATCCTCAATTTGAAGATTACCTTATTTATACTTAGATTTTGTTTTCTATTATTCCCCAAGAATATCATTTTGTAGAGATATTGGTGGTGGATCTAATTAATATGACTCAAATGATAAAGTCCCTACTCTAAACATAGGGAATTCTCACAAAAATTGTAATTTTCTTCTTCTTATAATATATTTTTGCATCATATTTTTAAATACAATCCATAACAAGAATTATATCAAAATAAAACATAGATATGATAATAAGGTCATAAAATAAAGTATGTTTGTGTTTCATAATAGGGAATTCCCAACACATCCATATTGCTGTGAAACTTTCCTTAGGATTTTTTACTGACAACTCCCTTATTAAATTAAATGGGAAATGTCTAATTTTCTTAAAAAATTGGATGGATATAAAAGAGTGTGAGGATCCAGAATCAAATAAATCATTAAATAAATTTGAATATAGGATTAAATTACTTACCACTATATCATTGCGTACTTCCACCTCAGTTTTATTGGTCGCATAAGCTTGTCCTTCTCCCCTTGGTCGCATTTGTAGAAGATTCCCTTCACAATTGGGGCATCCATTTACATAGTACCCCATCTTCTTGAAATTATAAAACTGAATATAAATGTTTTCATTCTTCCCCTTGACTTACTTAACATGATGACCCATTTATCCATATTTATAAAAAAACTCCCATGCCTTTCAAGAATTTACTAGGGTGATTCTTTCCATAGTTCTCACACAATGGAAATTTCTTAACCTTATTCTTATTATTTGACATATCCCCTTTTTCTTGGTGATCATTAGACCTATTATTTACTTTATTTAACTTATAAATGTAGGATATATAAAATTAATTATCCATTTTTATGGTATATAAAACTATTTCATCGTATGATGAAAAGGTTCGAGAGACCAACTCCCTTCAGAGATTCGGCTTAATTCCTTCAAAAAAAAGTAATCAATATTTCACTTTGTGTTGTGTATATAATTTTTAGAATACCTGGATAACCTTGTAAAGGTAGATTCATAATCCATTACACTGTCTTCTTTATTTTTATTTAAGTTAAGAAACTTTCTCTTAATCTCAATTTATTTCTCACAAGGGAAATATTTATCAAAGATTGTCTAATTAAAACCTTTCCATTCCATGAACTATATTTCCTCTTCCTCCCTAGTATTTTGGATCAATTACCACCATTGATATGCATCTCCTTTGAGAAAATACACCAAAAGTATAACATTTTCCTTTTAACCACATCCCAAGGCTATAAATATCTTCTCTAGAGACTTAATCCATTTCTCAGATACAATTGGATTAGTATTCCCACAAAATGATGGGGGATTCTATCAAATATAGCGATCCAGCATAGGATATTCTCACTATGAAATCATTTGGTCCATTAGGTAAAGGTTAATTGTTATAGCCTTATTAAGCTACCCTAATATATAAATAATTTGTTTAGTTCCAATACCAACTATATTGGATTCCCCAGTAGGGAAATATCTACATTGACTATGAGTATTGGTAACATTCTTCCTTCCAGATGACATTTCTAAATGATGTCATATATTAGATTAGCTCATAAAATTACTAATTTTAAATCA
Source organism: Viscum album (assembly GCA_963277665.1). Lineage (NCBI taxonomy): Eukaryota > Viridiplantae > Streptophyta > Magnoliopsida > Santalales > Viscaceae > Viscum > Viscum album. Next base: position 1,660,144,168 of record OY728163.1, read on the forward strand.
TAAAGTATAATTCCAAATATAGTGTAATTTTTAACATAAATTAAAAATTCATGTATTGTTAATATCAAAATCATAAACTTTGGTTTCTTTGGGGATATATTTACTTTTAAATCCTTCATCATGGATTGTAAAGAAAATGTGAATTATCCGAATCATGTCTCTTTGGAGTGTTAAACCAGGTGTATAGTAAGGCCCATTGTCATGCACTAGGTGACAATTGGGTCCAGAACAATGTTCCCTTTTCAGATTTATTACCCCTAGTTATGTATATGCCAGAACCACATCCACTTGTAGTATACAGATATGGATGTATTTATAGGAAAACCATATAATCTCTACATTACCAAAACTTTATAATATTATTCTATACTTATCCTCAATTTCTTTTTAAGGGTTATGTTCTATAATCTATGTTTTTTAAAATCTAGATCCCAAGGTTTCTACTAAAATTCCTCTAATACTAATTGTAACAATCCCAACCCCAGAAGCTCGGAGCCAGTGTCTTACTCCTAAAACCATTTTTTGTCTTTTCTAGAAATATACTTTGAGGATTAGTGGGAACCAAACATTACAAAAAACACAAACACATCAACAGACATCCAAATTCAAGATTCAAAATGTAAACATGCTTAAACAAAACCACTATTTAAAAAAACCTCCTCCTACAACAAGGTCTGACATATATTTCCAATCACACAGATGTCCCCATCATCAATCCTCATCATCATCATCATAATAACATAATTAATAGTTTATGACCACAACATATGCCACCACAAGTAAACTTCATCGTCGACACCTGATCACCACCAAGGATAATAGTTAGAAATCAACTTTACCATCATCAGACCACCACTGAGGCATCACAAGACAACACCACCATAACAGAAAACACCATTGAAATAATGGAAAAAAAAAGAAAAACATCTATAAAACTAGAAGAAACATAGAACCCACGATTCGTACACACAATAATCATCAAATAAGGAACACCATAGCTCAAAAGAAAACCATATTTGGACATGCCTCCTAGAATACCGATGACCGAAAAAACCCACACATCCCAAAGCCTCTAGGAAGCCACCGTAGTAGACCAAAAGGGAGAATGATAGAAAAACCAAAAGTTAGAGTATCGTTTTGAATCAATCAAGGGTGTCACAATATAATCTCATCCCAATTAGGCCATAAAACCCAAGCGTTGAATCCACTACCTTGATAAAATTACAACTAAAACATAACCCAAGGAATAGCACCTCCAAATTGAAAGCACCAAGAGAGGGAAAGTCAAGAACTTGGAAATACAATGTAAATCAACCTGCACATCCCAAATCTCCCTGAGAAAGCTAACACACCAGACCATTGTGGATTTGGAAACACAGTTGCTAGGAGGAGAGAGCAGGGTAGTGTAACGAGGGATTCAACAGGGTAAAATAATAAAATCCAAGTGGGAGTAAAGAATAAGGGAAGACAAAAGTGAGAAAGGAGAACCATGGGAAGGGAGAAAAGGGGAGGGGAAGGAAGGAGGAAGAGCAAGGATCCAGTGGCTTGATTTATTACATTGGAATGATTATAAGGAATCAAATCCCAAAGGACTGATTAGTTTAGAAGTTTTGGAGAACTAGATACAAACATGATACCCATTTTACATTGGTAATATAGAATAAAATATAGTACATAATAAAATAAAATTTTCAGCATCCTTGAAAACACATTCAAAGGATTTGTCTTCATAACCTAGGGAAAGGAAACAAAATAAGAGTGAGCTCAAATACTATGTAAGGGTTAAGTACAACATAAGATATAATAAATCAATAATCATAATCAACATGGAAATTTAGATAACTAAACAAAAATTTCATTTAAATAACTTGACTAAATTAATAGATAAGGAATAATCAATATGTCAAGGTAAATAACTGAAAACACATTCCATTTAATCAATAATTGATAATGTAATGAATCCAGAGATAATGTCATAGTGAAAATATCTTGGATAGTAATAACTAAATACTGAATGAAGTAATTTCTTAATTATTGGATACCATGTTTCCCAATTACATGATATCTTTACCATCAAGAACTTTCACAAGATGGATTAAAACATACTGGGTAAAAACTTATCTGATTGGAAAAATGATTTGTCTCATGAGACTATTGATGCATTGAGGGGGTATCTATAAGTGGGACCCACCTATAGCGTACCATTAAAAATCATTCCTTGTATATCAAAAAATCAATTTAATTCATAAACAATGTTCCTTATCATCAAATATCTATATTGAGTAAAGGATACAGATTTATCAATATTCTCCCATCTAATCAAATAACTTTCAAGTGAACACTATATTTAAAAATGGTATAAAACTTTGTAAATAATAATATCCATAAAACAAGTATATGTAAATATAAGATAAATTTAATTTCCAATATAAAATGATTACAAGAAATTGATTATTTCAATAGAAGTTAACAATCATAAAAGAAATTGAGATTGTACAGTAAATTTTACCACTTGGTAATTTTCAATCCAAAACCCCTTGGATGAAATAATTAGAATTGAAACTTAAAATACCATGAATCATGAATGAATCATGATATTAAATGTAAAAGGGGTTTTATATACACCACATAAAAGTGAATTGGTGCATAATAACAAATAAGTCTCAATAGAATGTCAATTGAGACACAATCCCTTACATCATGCTTTATTTTAGTTAAATGTAATTTAACCTTCTGTATAGTGTTTTTAAACATGTTATTAACTTATTAAAAATCATATTAATATTTATAATACCATATATGATCCTTTTATAACATATTATCACTTTTTTGTTAATAATATTTCATTATTTCGAGTGTTAATTGCCTTTTTTCTCATGCATGTTTTGTCATGAAAGATTTGGTTATTGCACATATTATATATTTATATCATATAAATAATAATAATCATGATATAATTATAATATTTATTCATTAATTATTATTTTAAAACCAACCATGAATTATGTTTAAGAAAAATGAAGTATGTTATGATCATGGAGATGGTAGGTCGTGCGTACACATGAGTTACATTTTCATTTTTCAATGATGATTATATAAATAAGGTTTGTATTATTATATAGTTAAATAATAATAATAATATCATATAAAACATATTATATACTTATATACATTATCCATGTGGTTTGGTGATGATAAGAGAGTCACATCGCTTCATGAAGGCGGTAGTTCACACATACATGAATGATGTTATCATCTTTACATGAGAGAAAAGGAAAGGAAGAAAATTATATATATTATATTTACAGAATGGTAAAAATTTCATTAATATAATAATTATTTTATTTATATCACATATAATCATTAACTTTATCTTTATCACCTTCTGTGTAAAGCGTTAGTGAAAGATGAATCACATCACTTGGTGAGGCGGTAGTCTGCCGTACACACGAGCAACGTTATCGTATCTTCTATGGAATGGTAGGTGAAAATATATATATTATATACTGAATAAATAGGTATAATTATGTTATAAATATCATATATATAATTTATATCCATCATAATACCCAACCTTGAGAGGTGGTAATGGAAAATAAATGACACCGGTTTGCGAGGCGGTAGCCCATCGTACACATGAACAATGATTTCATAACCCATTTGATGGAAGTGTGTGTGGTTATAGGTAATACCCTTATCATAAAAAAATCTTAGTATATGGACTATATTTATTTTATTATATCATAATGGTTTGAAAATAATTTAAGTAGGTGGAGAAGGAAATAAAATAAAGATGCTCGTTGAAGAACATTACCTCTTCTTCAGGTATCCTCCATAGGTTTGCACTAAAGCCTTGAAAGGTTGGATTTCATCCCAAAATAAGGCTTTTAGGAAGATATTAAGGAAGTTATAAAGTGATTTTATAAGTTATTATATGATATAAATTTCTTTTGATGTGTGAAAAAGTGAGGTGAGGTGGAGGCCTTTTATAAGTGGGGGAGAGGACACACATGATATTTTTTAAAATAATTGAGTGCTCCTGCATTTTTTATATTAAACAAGGGTAAAAAATGGTCCATTATAAAACCTTATAGGTTTAATTGTATAAATATATCCATAAAATAGTTTTTGTACAAGTTTATAGGAAAATTTAACACTTATCTTTTCAGTTTAACCCCCCAGTAAACTCATTTTTATCTTAACCACGGTAATTGATTTATACTACATTCACTATTAGTTTTGGTCAAAAATTAAGTTAAATTTATTATAAATTATAAATTATTATAATTTAAAATATGGAATTAATTTTTCCAAAAAATCAATTCAAGTAATAGAAAAATTTTATTTTAAAATTAATCTCGCCTACGTGTCGAGAAAGAATATTTTTAAAGTGAAATTATTCAAAAGTTTATAAAGTTTTTATATTTAAATTTAACATGAAATTTATTCCAATGACCTAAATTGGATTAATTGATATAAAATTGAACTAATTTTACTATAAAAATAATTAAAAACATAATTTAACAATATTAATTATTTAAATGAAAAGGAATTTTTTCAATAAAAATTCAGTATTTTTCACTATTTATCAAAAAATGAAACTTCTAAGAAAAATACCATAAATTCACCCTAAGATAATTTTGGAATTATTAATTAAAAAATTAAGTTTATTTTTAAAACAAATTTTCTAAAAGTGTTAAATTTTAATTTAAAATTATGTGTGAAAAACATGACTAAACAGTGTTTTTTTACCCAATGTTGTGTGCATCGCAATTTATCAAAGAAATTTATTCTAAAAGAAATATATAGTAAAGTATTGGGGAAGTACAATGAGGTAGTCGCATATCATACTCTCCATAAATCATGGATAAGAGATGTTAGAGGTTCATTGGTTGTCTTATGCCTTTAGTGGTATGGCATGAGTTTTACATTGTAATCATGCCTCTAATACCAAGAATATAAAAGTGCATGAGGTTTAACAATAAATGAGGTTATGTTCACAAATAAAAGGAAGAATTAATATGGAAGAAGGTTTATTTGGTTTATGGGCCTATCTAGAAGGAATTAAGAACATTAAGAACACGTAGATATATTATAAAGAGATAATTTCATTGAGAGAGAAGGGTAGAAGGATTCCTCTCCTAAAGTTTGAGTTCATCTTCTTGCTGGAGTACATTATTTATAGCTGTGCGGGGAAGAATCTTATAGAAAAGGTGATAAGTTTACAATCCTAAGGTCCAATGGAAGAGTTACATTTTTTCCTTCATTATCCCTTGAGGCAGACCCTATCTACTTTACTTAAATCCAAAGGAACTAATGGTGGACACTGCTTTAGTAAAAGCTACATTATGTCAAGATTACAAGACACACCACCACGCATGTGGACCCACTATGTTTATTATGACCCAAGAATACACTAGTGGTTTTTAATTTTTATAAATTAGTTTTATCAAAATATTCTTTATCAAGTAATGCTCGACACACCACCTCACACCTATCCCTAACACTAATACACATTTTTACAAGGATGATCATGATCGCAACTTTTACATAAAAGAGATTCCATGAATAATCCCACTAGGATTCTACCATGATGCTTCGGTGAATACTCTATAATATGGTCATTATCACATCCTATCTTGGATAACTCTATTAATTATAGCAAGACCGGTTTTTGACTTTTCCTCAAGCATGACTCCTCATATGTCAAAAGCTGAGGACTAGTAGCGAGGGCCTAGGGTGTGTCAATGGGGTGATTATGCCCAAGTATTAGAGTAAGAAAATAGTAGAAATAACCAATCATTATCCATAATGGTAAATAATCAGAGTAAATAAGAAATAAATATAAACAAATATTTAATCAAATAAAATTCAATAAAGACTCAAACAACCATTTCATACATACAAAACTGATCGCCCAATACATCAACCACATATATAAAAAAAGGAAAATAAATACACAAGGCTTCTATGATACTCTGATCCAAACCACATACCAAACTTCATATACCCATATAATCCATATTTCTTGATAAATATTATGCCTTATCCCAAATTTTCCCTGAAACCAAGTGAACATATATTTGAGTACCCCGGTGCAATGGTGGCCCGAGCAGGGTGTGAGTAAAAAACTTAGTAGGGAACCACCAATGAAGTCCCGTACATATCCAATAAATGTATTGAATGTATATTTGAACTAATTAATTGAAATAATGATATCTAAATACTTAAAATAAACTAAATAATCAATATAGTATCGAGGGCCCAATGGATACCCTATTTCGACCATAGGTTCTTCGGCCAGCGTCAGAAATGTCGTTGAGAAATCTATGTCACCACAGGGGGATAAAATTCATAGCCTTGGGACCAACCATACTTGACTCCAATATATATAAAGTAATATTATAGGTATAAAATTGAAATCCCTTGAAAAAATCATAGATTTGGATTTTATACCACTCAAGTTGTTTGTAATCAATGGAACCCAGGAGATGTCTTAGCATTCCCTAATCTAGTCTGATGTCAGATTCTTAGGTCCTAGTCTATTGGAAATCACGACATTTGAAATATGATGATTCTTAAGGGATGTGACCCTTAGAAAATAAGTTAGTAATACTCTCCTATATCCAATATAATAACTCATCATCCTTCAATCACTAACTCAACATCCCATTCCTAGATAGCTCTAGGAAATGCAAGAAGGTGTGTCCACCTAATCTTGAGGAGTATCCTAGGAATATGTTGAGGAGATTTTAATTAATACTCAGGGATTTAAAAAGCATCTGGTTCTTTGGAGAAAGGCATCCACTAAAAAAACCTCTAGCATCACCTAGATCCTAGTGGGTTAGGCATCCTGGATAACATATTGTCTAAGAGGGGCTCTAAGATACACTCAATAACCACCTATATAATTCTTATTCAAGGAGAAATACCAATGATAATAGGACTTCCAATAATTAAGGGAGTAAATTAAATGAGTTTCATAAGATAAATCCTAGTAAGTACCTCTAGGCATCTACACTATGCCATCACATCACGTCAGACCCATAGGCCGAGTTCCTGAATGTAAATCAAGAAATTCATAGTTTCATCAAAAATAACTAGGTGAAAGTATAAATAAAAGAGTAGGTTATAAAAATTACTAAACCCATCTCTATTTCCACAACCCCTTGGGCTCACATATTTCATACAGGTTATAAGGTGACACCCACTACCATCACTACACAAACCTATAATGCACTCGCTCAAGGTTTTCCAGCAACCAGGGTACCCACTAAAGTTCCCTAGGTCAATACACTAAAAAGGTATACCTTTTGGGATCCTTGGTTTCCACACATAAGTAGATTTATCCCTCTTATAATTATCTAAGTCAGAGTCATGGTCTCAGGTCAACACCCAATGCACCAGTACGTCATGTTCTATAGCATCATGAATAGGGTAGCATGGCCTTATCATCCACATGGGGTCTTGCCACTATAGTAACCATTGGGAGATAGTTCATGATAAATCTTGGTTCCAAGGCCTCTCTGGGATGGTCTACACACCCAACCTAGTCTCAGTCTACCAAGGTCTTGCACCTTGGCTAGTACAAGGGTTAACATGCCTCACCAGGTATAACCTCACCCCTAAGAGGTCTAGTGGATACTTAGTGATCAGTAATCTTTGTCTCAACCACTAGGGTCCAATGAATGAGACTATAAAACATGGGTTGTTAGTGACCCAAAACTTTATCCATTACAATTTACCAAATTAATCTAGTTAAAAAAATCATCAAAATACTTTAAATAGGGGGTGTTTCCCTTAGTGGTGAGCCTGATCAATCTCATACTACCATAAACATGCATAAATTAAATAGGTAAAGTATGATAGACCACCTACCACATAAGAATATTTCCATTTATTTTCCAATGGGCGTTAGTAGGTGACAAGGCCCGTCCAATATTATCTAATACATATGGGGTCCTATATCATCACCAAAAAACTATAAATTAATTAATTATGATTATACAATAATTAATTAATTAATCTCAACAAGTTATAAATAAAAAATATATTTACAACAGAATAAATCTCAAAACCTCTCCATCCAAACTCATTTCAATGGAATTTTGACCTAACACTTTCTAAAAACCCACAGCACATCCTCAACCTTGAACTGATCATAATCCCTAAGAAATGGTGTCCAAACAAAAACCCAACCAATTTAATTTAATCTTTAAATCACTATAAAATTACCATAGTGAAATAAATTAATGAAATGACATACAGTGAAGATAAGATGACCTCTCAGGTCACCCTCTTCCTAGGAAGATAAAAAAACCCATCACTGGTATCTAATTCCACCATGATCTAGTGGAATTAGAATTAAAATACCTAACTAAGGAAACCAAAAATTAGAGGAAGAGGAGGAGGATCACTATAAAGGACATTAGAGTGAAGGAATTATGATGAATCACTATAAAATGGATTAAAAATCCATTATACCCCCTTAAAGGGGTTTGAAAAATGGATGGAGAGAAGGGGGGATTCCTAGGTTTCATGCAGAAGAGGGGGGAAATAGGAGGCTTCCCTATCAAATCTTGTAGGGTAAAAAGGGTAAATTCTCCCTCTTTAAAGGGTCACAGGGTTTTTCTGCATGTTTGGAAAAACTAAACACCCCCACTATCTGAGACATACCCATATTTCATGGTTATGGTGCATGGTTTAACATGTCGTACACCAACTATGATACATGTCTATAATTAATTACAAACACCCACATGGTTTCCCCTAGCCCACCACAAAATTTCCCAACCTTTGAAACTTTACAAACTAGGCCACATGGCTAGCGCTAATCATGTTCCAACTATGATACATGTTTGAAATTAATTTCAAACACCAACATGGTTTACCATGGCCTTCCACATGGTTTCCAAACTCGTGTGTCTTTAAAAACTGGGCCACATAGATAGGTTGCACGGTTAGCACTAATTTTGCGCCAACCATGTGCCCTAGGATACACTTTTAAAACCCTAACTTCTAGTCTTGAACCCCCAGGACACTCCTGAAACCTCTGATCTACCTTTGAATCTTTGTTCCATGTCTAAAAACATAATTTTGAGACGTTCTAACATTCAGAATCCCATTTTGAATTTCCAATCAAAACTTGAACCGTCTACTAATTGAAAATTCACTTTCCTTATAAAATTTCCAACTCATACAGACATGGGATCATACAACCTCTGCAAATTAATTCATATCATACTCAAAAATCCCTTTTGAGGATCAAAATAAACAACTTAACCTACTTGGGTCATGAACTCTGCTCAAATGGTCACGTTTCATTTCTAAATTCCCAACGCGCTTCCAATGCTACTCTAAACATACGATAATTAACTCTTTAAAACTCAAATCAATGATTTTAAACATTATTGAAACATCAATATAGAACTTAAAAAATCCCATATAACCTAATACATGACCATGTTTTTATCTCATTCCTCAACTAGACTATGGTTCTCCCCACCATAAGTTCTTACTTTCAATGGATTATTTTGATCCATAGTACTTTGACCATCAGAATTCCCTACTAAAACATGCCCCTAGAGTCCTAACGATGCTCCATGATGGTTTCTCAACTCACTACACCCAATAACACATGAGGACACTACTCCCAATCATCTTTGATCTAAATGTTCTAATTCCAATTGACCAATCTTAACCTGGTCTCATCGGCTTTTCCTTGAAAAACTTCGATTGAACCTTGCACTACACCTGTTTCATCCCATTGAAATGCTTGATGTGGTTTCCTAACTAACTACTTCTGACTATTCAAGAGAACTCAAGTCAAACCACCGTAAGCTGACTATTTTTGAAAATGATCGGCTCCTATCATCAACACATCACCAAAACATGATCTTGATTCCTTTATACCAAGGCATATCGAGATCATTCTGAGAACACGCACTAAATCCCATAACTAACTTCCAGTGAAATTTCTTGTCCAAACCATCCCCTTTACATTTACATTATTGTGATACAACAAAAACATCAATTCATTCCTAATCCAACACTCTTGGATCATCACTAGTTATACCAGGCATGACTCCCATGATCAGACTCCACCAGTAATGCTCCAAAAATTCATTTATGTTATTAATAGAGCTCTTATTTTATAATGAATATTTTATTATGAGTACATATAAAAGATTTTACATTTAATATGAAAATTACACATTATGTGTTGTTATGAACTCATACAACTAGGAACAATAGAGGGATAAAAAAATCTAGAAATTGGCAACACTTTATTTCATTATTTAATAATTTTACATTTAGTAAAAAATAGTACCCAATATCATACCAAATATTATAATGTCAAGACAAATGGAGGATAAATAAAGTGAAATATAAAAATCTAGGCCACTTAAATCCCCTAGAATAATTGCACCCATGAACATCACTATAATATAGGAATAGAGGGTGAGTAATAAAATATTAATTTGGAAATGATATTGAACCTTGTTTTTAATCGAAGTGAATGATGAAGAGTAAGAATGATGATCTATTTATAAGAAAATATGATTGTTAGCCTTTATGTTTTTCAACTAATATGGTTCATAAATATTACGACCATTATTCAATAATATATTTGGTCATTATTTTTGCTGGTTATGTTGACTCATTTAAATGATCATCCAGATTATTTAATAAGAAAAATTATATTATTTTTGGAGACTATAAACATATTATATTAAAATATGATTTATGCAGATGTTTTAAAAAAATTATTTCATTAAATAATCTTATAAAATTATTTTAAAATTCTAATATATTTTAATGAATCCCTAAGTAATTTTTATAATGGTCAGAATGTTTATTTTTTTTATTAAATTGCCAATTTTCATTAAAATAATGATTCATTTAAAAGTTAAAATTATCATAATTAGAAAGTAATTTTTATTAAATAAATTTTATTTTTGGACTTAACACATCAAAATTATCTTAGTTTAAATTTTTGGGAATTTTTTGACACAGTTTAATTTTTTATGAAAAAATGAAAATTGTCACTTTATGAGCACTGCAATTTTAAGACATCATTATTATGTCAGAATGATTAAAAATTTTATGATAGATTTTTATCAATAAAATTTTCATTTAATAATTATAAAAATTAAATTCTAAATATCAATTTTAATTTATAAATTTATGCTTTTTTTAAACAAAAAATTGGATTTTTGAAATAAAATTCATTTTTTTTAATTCTATGCATTTATTGGGTTGGATAAAAGGTTTATCTAGGTTTTTTAAGGCCTTTAACATTCAATTACAATCTCCCACTCATTAATTATCCATAAAATTGGTTATAATTCAATTTACCCACAAGTGTTTGGATTATATGATAAAATAATCAATATTTAATCCTTTAAAATCCACCTCTACTAAAGTATAAATACCACCCATTAGCCATCACTGTCCACTAAAAAATAATAATCCATGAAGTTGTGGTAATTTCACCTCAAAAATTTTTCCTCTAAGGTTTATTCAAGGTGGTATGGTTCCACCCACAAGTTTTAGGAAGCAAATCTTCAAGGTAAGGGATCTCTCTCTCTTCTTTTCCAATCAAGAACCTTCTTTGTTTTATGCCTTTGATTTATAATTCTTAAGGTTGGGATATATTTTTTCACATACCTAATATTTTAAATTTTATTTCCAAATAATTATATTCACATTTATATCTCATTAAACCATTTTATTAATCTTAAGTATCGATGTTATCCTGCTAAAATTTCACTACGATTTTCATGCTTTTATTCAAGCACCCTTTTTGTCTTATGCATTTTAATTCCCAATTTTTCATATTGGATTATGTTATTACATAACCCTATTACTTCCCTTATTATTAAAAAGTTATTATGGAACCATTTAACTCTCATTAATCCCTCTCATGAACCTTTGTGTGCCCCCATTATGCTACCAAAATGGTCATGTAATTTTCTATGCCAAACATTTGGGAAGTGTATACCCGTACCCATTTCCACTCAAGGGTATTCACCCAGTTATACATATATTTAATTTATTTGGGAATTACATGTATGTAATTCAAAATCATTAATCACAATATTAAATTTTATGAAATTATTTCTTATGTTATATGATTTATATGGTACATTTATGCATGTACATGATATGGTTATGATGGGTGATCCTAGATAGCACTCCAATGCATCGGATAATGTTTTAGTCACATGAGATTAAACGTATGGTTCATGGGAGTTTATCCTAATTAATTAATTTTATGATGTCTTGGTGTTTATTCTGGACTTATGCTTATGATGTCATGTTTAATGTTGTTACCACATTCCCATGTTACCTTTATTCTATCATGTTATATCATGCCTCATTGTTCAAGATTATGACTCTTATCTATTTTGTTACATTTTTATGCCTCTTGACCCACATGTATTTCTTTACCCTATTCCATGATTTTTTTTATTCTCTTACTGGGATTTATAGCTCACCCCTTTCTTATGTATGTCCCCAGGTTATTCTGTACAGTTTTAAATGAGCAGTCAAATATTAAAAGCATGTTAAGGAAGTTTTAAATAATGTTGTTTTATCAATGAAACAAGTTTATATTCTATGTACCTAATTCCCAAATACACTAGGTTTATCGGTCTTCTTGATTTTACTAAGTGTGAATTTATGTAATAAATTATGAATTAATGTGTGATAAAGGCAATGGTTGTCATAGTTGGTATTAGAGAGAAGTCTAGTTATTTTTGGGATTAGGATTAGAAAAAATTATAGAAAGATTTAGGGATAATACTAATCATAAGAAAATATCCCAAAATTTTGTTAAAGTATAGAGTAAGTGATTTCCAAGAAAATACATCCTCATCTTGATACTATAAGTGGATGTGGATCTGGAATAAATTTACCTAGGGGTAACAACCTTGAAAACACCCTATTGAGATAAACTTGATCAGGAACCGGTACATGATAACAGGACTTGTTGCAAAACTAGTTTGACACACCTGAGAGATATGTTTTGGTAAATTTATAAGCTTATTATAAACCATTATTAAGGTAACAAAAATTCCCTACGAGTTTATGTTAGTAAATAGATCATGGATAACTTAGATTAAAACATACAGATTCTTAATTTAATGAATATATTAAATGATATATAATTTTATGGATAAAGGATATGCTAAAATTTAAGAGCATAAATTTTAATGATTTTTTTGAAAGTTTTTGATAATTTTGGGATAGTCATTTAAGGGATTAGGATAAGTGTATGAGAAACCCCCACCTAAAAGAAACCTAGATTTATTCAAGAGTGATATAGGATGACCTGAAAGAAGACTAGTCTAAAATTTTGGGCACCTTAGACATTCATAAGATGGATTATTTCAAATTTATGTACTTTATTCTCTTAAGATATTATTGATCACTCACGATTGGCTATATTGGTTTTATTTGAAGACTAAAAATAAAAGGTATCTAATTTCATTATGAGGTATTTGGTAATTCATTTCATGTATTAATTATATTATTTCAAAATAGATTAAATTTATTTTTCTTAGATGGAAGGAGGAAGATCACGAACAACACTTATCACTCTTCTAGATGATCTACTTGTAAGGATTATCCTAAATTCCTGATCATATGACTTTGAAACATTTTCCAATATTCATGTTACATGAAAACAACTTTATAAGGCATCTAATACCTCTACCATCACCCATTTCTTTCAAGAATCATGTATCATCTATTGGTGAATCTTGAACTTGCAACTTTCTAATCATTCTAAGTGTGGGAAGTACCATCATGGTATTTTTAAATTCTTCTCTTTATTTCAAACACATGAAGCACTTGACTATTTTCTAGATGTTATAGAAGAGGGAGACCATTGGGCAGCCTATATGTATCTAATTATAGATTTCTATCTTTGGAGAAATATCAAAATTGATTTAGGAAAACCCTGTTTTTAAATATTTGAAGATGAATCAGTAATATTGTTTTTTTTAAGTTCAAGAAGATGTTTTAAAATTATATATTAGAAATACTTTTTTAATGATTCCATTGATGTAATCCAAGATACATGAGTTATATTTGGATAAATGAGGTAGATTATTTTGAAAATATCTTGACATACCATTGTGATGCATGAACCCTTGCTCTTTGAAGGCAATGCTAGGAAAACCGAATACCTTATTGAAGTTGTAAATTATTTCAAGAAAATTATTAAATATAATTTTAATTATGGGTGAAATTAATAAATTAATTTTTGTAGGTATGAATAACCTCAATATTTAATCTTTTAAATTGATATTTAGGGATTTCTCGTGTATAAATAATAATAATAATTTTTAGGGTGAAATTTATTTTAGGAAGAATGTAATGCCCTAAAAATTAATTTATGTTATTAATAAAGCTATTATTTTATACTAAATATTTCATTATGATCACATATAAATACTTTTACATTTGATAAGAAAATTACACTTCATGTGTTGTTATGAATTAGTACAACTAGGAACATTAAAGGGATAGAAAACAAATACTAGAAAGCAATAACACTTTATTTCATTATTTAATAATGTTACATTCAATCTAAAATAATACCCAATATCATACCAAATATTATAATGCAGATACAAATGGAGGATAAATAAAGTGAAATATAAAAATATGGGACGATTCAATCTCCTAGAATCATTGCACCCATGGACATCACTATAATAGAGGAATGGAGAGTTAGTAATAAAATATTCAATTTAGAAATGATATTAAACCTTGTTTTGAATCAAAGTAAATGATGAAGAGCAAGAATGATGGTTTATTTATAGGGAAATATGATCCTCAGCCTTTTTGTTTTTCAACTAATATAGTTGATAAATATTATGACCATTAGTAAATAAAATAGTTATTCATTATTGTGGTTGGTTATGTCTATGTCATTAAATAATCATCGAGATTATTTAATAAGAAAATTTGTATTATTTTCAGAGATTATAAACATATTCTATTAAAATATGATTTATGTGGAAGTTTTAAATAAAATTTTATTTCATGAAATAATATTATAAAATTATTTTTAAATGATAATATATTGTAATGAATCCAAAAGTAATTTTTATAATGGTCAGAATGTTAATTTTTATATAAAATTGTTAATTTTCATTAAAATTATGATTTATTTAAAACATAAAATTCTTGTAATTATAAAATAATTTTGATAAAATAAATTTCATTTTTGGACTCAGTGCATCAAAATTGGATTTTAGTGAATTTTAGGGAATTTTCTGACCAAATTGAATTTTTGGTGAAAAATGTGAAAATTACCGCTTTACAAGCACTGTAATTTTATGACAACATAATTATGTCATAATGATTAAAAATTTTATGAAACATTTTTATAAATAATAATTTCATTTAATAATCATAAAAATAAAATTAAAAATTTTAATTTTAATTTATAAATTTATACTTTATTTTTTAAAACCCAAAATTGGATTTTTGAAATAAAATTCATTTTTCAGATTCTACACATTTATTGGATTTTTTAGAAGGTTTGGTTCAGTTTTGGAAGGCCTTTAATTTCCAAACACACTCTCCCACTCATTTATTAGCCATAAAATTTTTTGGGATTCAATTTACCCACAAGTGGTTGGCTTATATGATAAAGTTGTCAATATTTAATCCTTTAAAACCCACCCCACCTCAAGTATAGATACCACCCATTATGTCATGACCCATCCCAGAGGGGACCATGTCGTGACTTCCCAAATCTCGCCTCCAATAGGCCAGGGGATAGTGACTAGCACCGAGTAGTCATATCCCACAAATAGGAGGCATTAGCCGAAAGTACCTGTACGTACACGCACATCTCCAAATCAAAAATGATGAAATGTAAAAACACTAAGTAAAAAATGCATGAAAACCACTATATCCCACAACCAGAGTATGATAGGAAGAAAAGTAAATTAAATAGGTCCAAACAAAATCCCACAACAAATATTCTGTACAGAAGTCTAACTAAAACTATAAAGAGTCCAACTTTCTCCAAGGGTGAGGAGTATGTCAAATGTATGCTCCTAAAAAAACCTTGGTCTACCTAGCTCCAGCTATTCTCCACCCACTCATGGTCCTCCTAGGACATCATCAAAAGGTCACTCATCTACACAATACATGACACGTGCAAGAAAAGATCTTGTAGGGGTGAGTATAATAATACTCAGTAAGACACCCCAAAAACACTAAACAAAAAGTACCAAGTATAGTTAGCTAAATACAATATGTAACATTGTATAACAGATATAAGGAGTAAAAAAACTAGATATACTCAGGAGAGAAACCACACCATCAGATAGTCATAACCAACTGCCAGACATAGGATTCTTCTCAAATCATGCTCATTCTAGGAGAACTCACTCTTCGATCCATGATATCATTATAGACACCCAACAAAGAGGTCTAGCTCATTTGGGATCCAACCAAATAGAAATAATTGGTCAAGGAAAACTATGATACACAAAGCGGGTATCACACCCAAAAATGTAGTGAGATTCCACAGACCCAATCTGGATCAACCCGTTATATAGGGGATCACACCCAGAACCGTTGGGGGCTACCACTGACCCTACCGATATAGCCTGTTAGATAGAGGAACAACGACCTACTTAGAGAGGTTACGCTGATTCCACAAACTTCACTAGGGGTGATATAGGATCTCACTCTAGTCTTGGGCAGGGATACCATACTCTATCTGAGACTCAGCCTCTAGAGGGGATTACAATTCAATGTTGTAGATGTAATGTCATACTGAAACCTTGAGTAAAGGACCAAGGTAATGCTCTCAAACTATACTTTTCCAAACTAAAAACCCATAATTTTATCTCAAAAATACTTTCTCAATGTTAGGATCTCAATGCCATATATAGATCATCGATTAGATTCTCTGTTTAGGAGTTATGCTCATTTGAACGAAGCTGCCTACAGACCCAACATCATGGTAGGTCTACCTACAGTTGTGGTCGATCACCGTGGTTGGTCTAATTACCATGTAGACCAGACATGTGGTCGCTACACCCATGGTCGACCATTATGTTCGGTTGTAACTGAGCTCCTCCCTAGTTTCCCCAGATCCAACTTGGGTCCGACCTGGCCCGACCCGCTGACCCAACCTGATCTGTCTGCCTGAACCATCCCATCAGGCCCAACCCACTCCACATCTACCACTATCATCCCACATTTTCTACCTCATCCATCTCCATCTCCATGTCCATCACCTCCAATATAACGCCCTCCGCCCATGTCGATGGTCCCTTTCATGGACCATTGTGCCTCCTCCAATGCCTGAAAAATCAAACGATTGCAGATCCAAGCTCCTTGGGTCCTGATCTACATAGATTCATCATCGGTTGTTGATTTGATGTAAATTTGGGGGTTCGATCAAGTTTGAAACTTCCCATAAATTTCAATCCATGACCATGGGGATCTGACGACAAAGAGTGCGAATAAAAGAGGAATAAATGCATAATAATGAAGGTTTATCATCATTATCCAAGCGTTCTTGTCCAATGATCAAGATCGGGGGATTAGGGTTAGAAACCAAATCAAACAATTACCAATAATCCCAAAAATAATCTCATCCCACAAATACAATCGATCTGCAGCCTAATCTGTTCATGTATTAGTATGTGTTCATCTTAGAAATCAAAAATGGGGAAGAACATATTAACTCAAAAGACCTACCTCAATTTGGATCAATCATCGATGAAGAATGAATTTACATCCTTATTGATTCTCAATTTGTCATCATTCATCATAAGGGATTCCCAGAGCTCTCTATGAACAATCCTCCAAAAGTTCTAGGGCTATGCGACTAACTGTAGAATTTTGACATAAGGATACTTTTAAAGGAAAAATTCACTGCGTTCGTAAAATAAAATAAATTATTTTATTCATTTAAAACGCTCACAGTATATTTTTCACAATAGACCCACACCGACCAATTTTAGGTCATGCCTATGGTAAACCCACTATTCTAAACTCAATTATTCCCTCAGATTTTTGATCTAGGCACCCATTTAAGAGTTATTCCACTTTTTTAAGAAAACCATGTGTGTGTGCTATTAAATATATTAATATTTTTGAAGCTTTTTTTTGGCACACTAGGACTCAAAATTGCATTTCATTTCAGTTCTTGGTCTTGAAATCAATTCATATAATATCTAAAAATAGTACACAAAAATCCAATATGTTACATTCTCCCCACATTTGGGCTTTATGTCCCTGAAAAGATAAAATAAGGGATACTCAAATAGATGAAGGTACTAAGCATGAATCTAAGCCTCCTGCTCCCATATGATCTCCTAAATATTCCTATGTTTCCACTGAATATGCACCAAAGGAATCGATCACTCATGAAGGATCCTCTCCTGTTGATCCTTAATCTTCATTGGGTACTTAGGAAATGTCACTTCATCCTCAATGTCCAGCTCTCCCCAGTTGATGATGTGTGACGGGTCATGCACGTACCTCCTCTACTACGACATGTGGAAGATTTCATGTACCCTCTCTAACAATGGAGGTAGAGCTAAGAGGTATTCCACCTTTTCAACTCTATGTAGTATCTGAAAAGGGATGATGAATCTTGAAGATAGCTTGTCGCCCCATCCAAATATTTGTAATCCCCAACGAGGTGAAACCCAAAGGAACACATAGTCTCCTTCCTCAAACTCCAAAGTCATCTTTCGCTTATCATCATAATACTTATGATGGGTTTATGTATTCTTCATCCACTTCTAGATGATATTCACCTTCTCTATAGTAGATTGCACCAAATCCGAGCCCATGAGTGCTGACTCTCCTGGGTCAGTCTAGAAAAGTGTTTACCTATAGGGTCACCTGTACAAGGCCTAGAATGGTGTTATACCAATGGTGGGATGGTAGCTATTGTTTTATAAAAACTCCACTAGTGGTAGTTGATCCTCCCAACTACGGTCAAAGTCTAACATGCAAACGCGCAGTATGTCCTCCGTAAGCTGAATGGCCTGCTCAGTCTATCCATCCATATAGGGGTGAATCATTGTTCTCAAGCATAACTAGGTCCCAAATAACTCTAGTAATCCCTTATACAACTAGGATGTAAAGAGATCATTATAATTATAAACAATCATGGATGTAACTCTATAGATTTGAACTATCTTTTATACGTAGAGGCATCTCAAACTCCCTACTGAACTCTACTCTCAGATAGTAAGGAAGTGGGCCAACTTGGTGATCCGGTCAATGATCACCTAGATGGCATCGTGTCCCTTGGATAAATGAGGTAACCCCATCATGAATTTCATTGATATCTCATCCCACTTCCATTCTGGCACCTCAAGGGGTTGGGTGAAACCCTCTAGAACCTAGTACTTAGACTTCACTTTCTAACAAGTAAGGAATCAAGAAACAAACTCTTAAACTTCCTTCTTCATTCCTGACCACAAAAACTGATGTTAGAGGTCCTGGTAAATCTTATACATACCTGTATGTACCTCCAAAGTGGATTTATTAAACTCTATAAGAACCTCCTCCTGCAACACCACTAGTACTATTGTGCACCCTCTAAAAATAATGACATGCTACCCACCTTTCAAATATCCATTAGGATCATGTCCTGTGGAAATATGAGCATTTAAGGTCTCTTAGTTGGTATCCCCAAGTTTTTCCTCCTTGACTCATTATAAGATTGTATGGGTGACAACCATAGACTGGAGGTAAGCTTCTCCATCTCCATCCATAAAGGATAACTTCTACGAGACCAACTGCTCTGACACCTTGTTCAACAACTGCGAACTGCATCTCCTACTGAGAGTATCTTCCACCATGTTACCCTTCCCATGAGTATAGAAAATCTCAAATTCATAGTCCTGGAGGAACTCTAGCCATATCCTCTGTCTCATGTTTAGATCCTTCTGAGAGAAGATATAATTGAGACTCTTGTATTCAAAGTAGATGATAAATCACTCACCCATCAGGTAGTGTCACCACATATTCAATGTGAATACTACCACTACTAACTCAAGATCAAGGGTCGCATAGTTCTACTCATGTGGTCTCAACTAGAATGAACCATAGGCAATCACCTCTTTCCCCTGCATCCGGACACAACTAAGCCCAGTTCTTGATGAATCACAGAACACTACGTACTCAACACCCTCCTCTGGAAATCTCAATATGGGTGTGCTAGTCAATATCGACCTCAACTAATGAAAAGCCTACTAAAACTCTTATGTCCACATGAAAAGATTCCCCTTTCATGTCAAAGTTGTAAAGGGTGTTGTCACTCTGGATAATTCAGGTAAAAAATTCTGATACTGCTCATCCAATACAAGGAAACTCTACACATCAATAACACTCTTGGGCGGATTATAAGAAAGCACTTCCCCAGTATTCACTAGATCTACTACAACTCCAACCTCTAAAATGACGTGTCCCATAAAATGGACCTCTCAAATCTGTAACTGACACTTCGAGAGATTACCTTAAATTTGGTGCTTTTAGAGTGTGTCTAGGACCATCCTCAAGTGTCTCGTGTGCTCCTCATCAGATGTCAAGTGCACTAGGATGTCATCAATGAATACCACCATGAACCGGTCTACGTAAGGTTGAAAGATCCGGTTCGTAAATCCCATAAAAACTGTTGGGAAATTTTCCACACCAAATGGTATCACTAACTACACATAGTGTTCATAAGGACATTTGAATGTCTTCTTTGGTATATCCTCATACTGTACTCATAGATGGTGATAGCCAGATCTGAGGTCAATCTTTGAGAACCACCACACCCCTTTTAACTGATCAAAGAGGTCATCAGTATTTTATATTGGATACTTATTTTTCACGGTCACCTATTTTAAGCACACATAATCCACACATAACCTCAATATCCCATCTTCCTTCTTGGAAAACAAAACTAGGTCTACCCATGGTGAAACACTGGATCTCATGAATCCTTTCCTCTATAAGTCCTCCAATTGCACCCTTAGCTCACGAATCTCTATAGGATCCATCCTATATGAAAGTGTAGATATCAGTGAAATCATGGGGTATAGATCAATGTAGAAGTATATCTCCCTATGGGGAGGTAAACCTGGAACATCTTCAGGAAATACATTCTCATACTCCATCACCACTACAGGAAACTGAGGACTCATATCATCCACTACACTGAGGGTGAGGCTAGACAACTTATGAGTAATTAGTTGAACCCTTATATAAATGAGTCTATCCTATTCTTCCTATGTTTCTTTTTCCCCAAAAAAAGAAAACGTGGTTCCATCACTGCAGACACACCGCACTCTTCACCTAAAATAGTCAATATAAGCATGAACTATGGATAACTAGTCCATACCAAGAATTACGTCATAAGGACTCGACACCGCTACCAAGAGATCCCAACCTAAACTCTCACCTCTAAGAATCATGCCACGCTTTTATCACTAGTGTGTGATCATCGAGTCTCCTCCATTAGAAGTCTCTGATTTTGAGGTTCAATTCAATAGTTCAACTGGAATCTACGAGTCTCAAAAACGATTTGTGGAAAGAAAGGAATGACTAGCACATGTGTCTATCAAAACTACATCTAAGGTGTAAAAGACATAGATCATACCTCATATCATCCCTAGATACACGGGGTCATAAGACTCCATTTCCTATAGTTGGCCTCATCCCTGTCCACCAGCTCCCTTAGCCTAGCATGGAACACCTGGGGGGTGGCGGTAATAGGTCGAACCTATGACCACTTCCTACTACCCTTCCTGCCCCTTTACCATGTCCTCCTCCTTGTGGACCACCCTAATCATGTATCTATATCTACCTCAGTGCTCCCTCGACAATATCCTGATTAGCTGTATGATGGGTCGGGCAATCTCGTACCAGATTTCCCCAACCGCCTCATGAGTAACATCGTATGTCCCTTGGATAATTTGAACCATCCTAGGATCCATATACCACTGACCCTGAGTCCTAAGATCACCTCTTTAATCACTTGATATGCTTGGATCCCTGTGACCACTGTCGTCTACCTAATGTCGAGGTCTCAGCTACCCGGTGCCCATTGCTAGCTCCCACTACCGGTGTCTGCTCTACCAAAAACTCTCCACTAGCAGGGCTCACTCAAGTACCCCAGCATAGGTAGGAATGCTAAGGGATACCACTAATGCTTGGATTTACCATTGTAATACCTACTCGAAGGTTTGATCCCTAAAGAACTGGTCTCATACCATATCCAAGTAGTAGTGTGAAAGATCATTAAACTTCGTTAATACTCTACAACAGTCATACTGCCCTACTGTAGATACAGAAGATCCTATATTCATAATGATCACAACGTGGACAGATATAACTCCTCTCTAAATATATGCTCGAAGTCTATCCAGGGGAGAGTTGTCTCATCGTGTGTTTGACTCTCCAAGATCAACCATCACCCCGTAGATCCCTGAAGAAGACTTATGGCGAGGACTTCCATCTGATCGAAAGGCATATTCACAAGGAATAAAACACAGGTGATTGCCTCTATCCAATCCTCATCCAACTGGGGGTTTGGATGACCCTAAAACCTATGATTTTTCTACCTCTGAAACTCATGAAATGCACTCAACCTGCGTGCACCCTCAACTGGTAGTGCTGGTAGTAGCTGCTACTTGACAGGTGGTGGTATAGCTGGTAAACCACCCAAAGGTGTTATCTACAGTACAAGACCTTGTACCAATGCCTCATCATTAGGCGAATCATCCTCATGATCACATTGTGAAATCTTGGTTGGCTATCTACGTGGAGGCATCCTGAAATAAAACAAGATGTACCATAGTCAATAGAGTATATATGGGGAACTGACTCAAGAAGTACATAGAAAACCCAACAATTCCTATATTATGAATTTGCCATTATTTTTTCCTGAAACTATTTTTCTCATATACCGAGTCGAAAAGAAAGTGAACTGAGTCCTGGTGCATGGATATGTCATTAGGTGCACCAACACTAGAGTCCCTAACCTAAAATCTAAACTCAAAACACTTAACATTGTTGCCTCAAACCAACCTCACTGACTCTCAGTCCTAAAGTATAATTGACCGCTATAATACCACTTTGTCACCACTATTCCCAAAGGGGCTCATGCTATGACTACCCCAAGCCCACCTCCAATGGGCCAAGGGATGGTGACTAGCACCGAGTAGGCATATCCCACAAATGGGAGGCATTATCCTAAAGTACCTATACACACGCACACATATCCAAGACACAAATGATGAAATGTAAAACCACTAAGTAAAAAATGCATGAAAACCACTATATCCCAAAACCAACATATAATAGGAATAAAAGTAAAGTAAATAGAGTCAAACACATGACCACCACAAAGAGTCTGTACACAAGTCTAACTAAATATGTAAAGATTCCAACCTGATCCAAGGGAGAAGACTGCGTCAAAGGTACGATCCTGGAAAATACCTAAGTATACCAAGCTCTAGCTATGCTCCACCCACTCTTTGTCCTCCTAGGACACCTTCAAAAGGTCTCTCTTCTGCACAATATATGACACATGTAAGAAAAGTATGTGTCGTAGTGAGTATAACAATACTCAGTAGGACAATATGAAAACACTAAACACAAAGCACTAAGTATAGTCAACTCAATAAAATATGTAACACTATATAATAGATACAAGGAGTAGAGAAGAAAACCAGATATACTCAGGAGAGACACCGCGCCATTAGGCGGTCATAACCAACTACCAGCCATAGGATTCTTCTCAAAGCATTCTTATTCCAAGAGAAATCACTCCTAAAGCCATGATATCATCGTAGACACTTGATAAAGAGCTCTAGATCATTTGGGCCCCACAAAGAGAGAATTCACTAGTTATAGAAAACTATGATACACAGAGAGGGGATCACACCTAGAACCACTGGGGGATGCCATAGACTCAATCTGAATCAACCCGCTACATAGGGGATCACACCCAAAACCATGGGGGGATTCCACGGACCCTACTGATGTGGCCTGCTAGATGGAGGATCAAAATTGTTATCAGGGAGGTTATTCCAATTCCACAAACTTCAATAGGGGTAATAGAGAATCACACACTAGTCTAGGAGAGGGATACCATACTCTATCTGAGACTCGGCCTCTAGAGGGGATTATAATATAGTGATGTGGATGTAATTTCTTACTAAACCCTTGAATAAAGGACAAAGGGAACTATCTCAACCTATACTGGTCCAAACTAAAAACCCATCATTTTATCTCAAAAATACCATCTTAATGTTAGGGACTCAATGTTGTAGATGTCTCATTGATTGAATGCCATGTTTAGGAGTTATACTCATTTGAACGAAGCTTCCCACAGCCCTCTGGGGGCCTGTAGACCTGTTATCACAGTAGTTTTACCTACCGTTGCGGTCAATAGACTTACCGCATAGTTACTACACCCTCAATTGACCATCAGATTGAAACATCATGGTTGATGCATCTATGGAAACTAGAGATATTGAAGCCACATGGTTAACTGTAGCAGTTGGACACCACCGGACTCCACCCTGAATCTGACTTGGGTCTGACTCAGGTCTGGTCCGGCCCATCACCCTGACCCGACCTAGTTTGTCTTTCTGACCTGGACAACCTGGCCCAACCAACTCCACTTACACCACCACCATTTTTCATTGGCCACCTCGTCACTTCTGCCATGTCCATCGCTACTGCATCTGTTTCACTACCACATTATTCTGCTATCACACCCACCGTATGCAGCTCTGCCACTTGCGACACCGACCACCGCTGCCAGCCACCCGCACCATCGTGCACCACCGCCTACGCTTCCCACACCGATGGTCCATTCTTTGAACCATCGTGCGTCATCTAATGCCTAAAAAATCAGAAAAAATCATAGATATGGGCTCCTTGGGTCCTGGTTTACATAGATACATCTTTAGTTGTCAATTTTCCACTAATCAATTGGGTCTAATCGAGTTCAGAACCACCCGTAAACGTCAAGACAGAACCATGGGAATCCAATGACGAAGAATGTGAAGAAAGGAGGAAGAAATTCTCAAGAACAAAGGTTTATCATCATTGGACAAGTGTTCTTGGCCAACGATCAAGATTGGGGGATTTGGGTTAGAAAACCAAATCAAATAATTCCTGATAATCCCGCATATAATCTCATCCTGCAAATACGATTGATCCATGGGATAATATGTTCATGGATTAGTCCCCATTTGTCATAGAAATAAAAAACAAGGAAGAATGGATTAACTCTGAAGCCCTACCTCAATTTGGATCAATCGTCGATGAAGAACGAAGTTGCTTCATCATTGATCCTCGATCCTTCGTCATTCGTCAGAAGGGATTCCCTGAGCCCTCTCTCCACAATCCTCTATAAGTTCCATGGTTATGCAGCTAACCCTAGAATTCTAACATAAGGATACTTTTAATGGAAAAATTATATGTGTTGATGAAATAAAATAAATTATTTTATTCATTTAAAACACCTACAATAAATTTTTCACAATCGACCCACACTGACCAATGTTAGGTCATGCCTAGGGTAAAGTTGTTATTATGAATTCAACGGTGCCCTCAGATTGTTGATTTGGGCAATCATTTAAGAGTTATTTCACTTTTTCATGAAAATGGTGTATGTGTGCTATTAAATATTTTAATATTTTTCAAACATTTATTTTGGGAACACCGGGCCTTGGAACTATATGTGGTCTCAGTGCCTGGTCTCGAAATCAATCCATATAATATCTAAAAATAGTATACATAAAATCTGAGATGTTACACTTTATCCATCCCTCTCCACTCCAAATTTATAATCCTTGAAGTTCTGGTAATTTTTCCTCCCAAAGAGTCCCACCAAGATTCCCTCAAGGTGTTAGGGTGCCACCCTCAATTTTTAGGAAGCAAATCTGCAAGGTAAGGGATCTCTCCCTCTTATTTTCAATTCAAGTGAATTCTTTATTTTATTCCTTTGATTTCCAAATCCTAATGTTGGGTTATGTTTTTCCGCATACCTCATATTGTACATTTTATTTCTAAATAATTATAAAACCATTTTTCTCTCATTAAACCATTTTATGAATCTTTAAGTGTTGTCGTTATATTGTCAAAATTTCACTTCGATTTTCATGCCAAGATTTTATTCAAGAACCATTTTTATCTTATGACTTTTTTTCATGTTGGTTATATTCTTACATAACCCTATTACTTCACTTATTATGAACAAGTGATGAGATACCCCTTTCACTCTCATTAATACCTCCTATGAACCTTTATGTGCCCCCATTATGCTGACAAAATTTTCTTGTGATTTTTCATGCCAAACATTTGTGAAGTGTATACCCATACCCGTTTCCACTCAAGGGTATTCACCTATTTGTACCTATACTTCATTTATTGGGGGAATCCATGTATATATCCTACAATAATTATTCACAGTACTAAATGTTATGAAATATGTTCTTATGTCATATGATCTATGTGGCACACTTATGCATGTACATGATATGATGATGATGGTGCATCTAGATAGTGCTCCAATGCATTGGATAATGTTTTAGTTTCATGATATGTCGTGTATGGTTCATGGGAAGTTAAGTACTTTATGTTATTATGTCTTGGTGGTTAACCTTTAATTATTCTTATTATGTCATGTTTAATGTTGTTTCCACATTTCCATGTTACTTTTATGTTATCATGTTATATCATGACTCATTGTTCATGATTATTACTCTCACTTATTATATTATATTGTTATACTTCTTGAATCACGTGTATTTATTTACCCTATTCCATGCTTTTTATATTCCCTTAATGGTATTTATATATTATCCCTTTCTTATGTAGGTCCCCATGTTATCCCATGCAGTTTTAAATGAGCGGTGGAATATTTGAATCATGTTAAGGAAGTTTTCAATAATGTTGTTTTATCCATGTAACAAGTAGATATGATATGTACTTAATTCCCAAATACACTAGGATTATTGATCTTATAGGTTGTACTGAGTGTGATTTTATAAAATAAATCATGAATTAATGTATTATAAAGGCAAGGGTTGTCATACCACCCAAGTCCATATTCGAACCTGCACCTAGAATTCACTGAGAAAAATACAACAGTACCCATCTCATTAATCCAATGGAATTCGAAATCCAAATGACCATCCAACGAGTGGTATCATCCTCACATGACCTATTTCACATTAGGGTCTCTCACTAGTGAACAACTCCCTACTCCCCACCTTAGGATCATCCATGTCATCACACCATCGAAATGAGTTCCCTACTTCCTATCCATTTTTGAACATAGTGACTGGTATGGATAAAAACTCGCTCATTTCCAAGAACCAACACAAATGTCACAAAGAATCTATTTCTGAATCCACTATAATGGAATCTGTGGCATTCACCGATATCAACTCATAACATGGACACTACCCTCAATTTTTTACTCAGAAGACTTTACCATTTAAGGTGTTCCACTCCTACCAAGACACGCTCATGTCAAGCTAGGCTTTACTTTCCCTTAACTAACCCATGACACCATATCTTCAGATAATGTGTGTCAAGGTCACCCTCGGGTCGACCATCCCATGACACCCAATTTATTTGAAAGATAGGCCCCATAATAGGTAACTAGCCATAATTTACCCAAATATCTAGGTCATATTACCCTCAAGCATCATATTTAAAACCATCGATCCTTGAATCTCACTTGGATTCTCATCAATGTTCCATTTTTAATAATTACCACATGAAAATGGCATGAACTAAACATTTCCTACACAGTGGGTTTACAAACTCATACCATATAACTCACGCTCCTATGAGTGTAATGATACAAAGTCCAAGCTATCTGTGCTTCATTGAACATCAATCCTGACACACTGGGATCTCCTTAGGAATTACTCTTAAAAATCAGGCACCTTAATTATGCAATGATTCATCAACAAATGCTCACCTCATGACATCATTTTAGAACCAAAAAAATTAATCCTTGATCTAAAATTTCCTACTTAATTCACATTCCTAGCCACCACCCAGTTCCATTCTAGTCACTAGAATCCACCTGCACTCTAACCATGTTGGTAATAGCATAACTATTAGTCAACAAGTTCAGGAACATAAACAGTCATTCTCATCAAAGCCAGTCTCAATACCTAATCACCCTCGGTGATTCCTCAAAAACCAAAGGCACCATATTACCTATGTCACATACTTGATATCACCTCATGTGCACCGACCTCATAATGAGAATACCATTAAGCTCACTACCTCTCAAGGATTCCATAAACCTGAGGCAACCTCTATCACAGTTTTCCCTCGATCCAATAGAACACTAACCTGGTAGGGTCTAATTCAAAACTAAGGGCCTCTATGTCTCCCACCTAGCCCTACCAATCAATTCTCACAACATAGCCAATAGGTCCATCCACTTAGCTTGAAGGTCTCTCACACAATAACCATAAGTAGGTAAAAACAGTGTCAAGTAAAGTTTACATCAACCTACAAGGGTCAAAACCTATCAACATGGGTTCAATTATATAGGTTTTCAATTCAAAGTTATAGTGGAAAACACACTTTAAGTTTTCATTAGAAATCCATTTAAGTGTAACCCATTCAAAACTCATAACTTAGGGATAATTCTAATGGTGTCACTTTCCAATCATTGGCCTATCAAGCCTTGATCCTCTCTGAGCATACTCATAAGGGACTACTCCCTAGATGGTCATGATTTGAAAGAGATGGAAGATAATGAAGAAATCCTCACTGAGCATCCATATATATCAATACCCCCTTGAGGTCACAATTCACTATAAACATTTAGGTATCTATCAACATTTCACTTGAATATCTGACTAGATAACCATAAACAAAGGTCGGTTAAGTAAAATATCATAGAAAGCTAGATGGGAAAACTCCATGTAGGTTGTTATGAATTTCATTTGGCTTCACATGAAAAGGATACATCCAAAAAAGGTCCACTATAAGGTAATTATCTGGTCAAGTTAAAAATGTTTCCCTATCAGTTCCTCCCTAAGGTGTCACATTCCCCTAGAAACCTATTAGAGTTACTAATAAGACACTGAGTGCCCATTATGACCCACTAAGGGTCGTTGTAACACTTGTGTATAAGACTATATCAGCGTCACTATCTCCAAGTCACCTCACAACATAGTCTACATAACCTATCATAAGGGAATGCAAATAAGGCAGTCTGATTGAGTATAATTCCACCAAGAAACTATATGGGAAAACACCATTTAGTTTTTTGTTAACAATTTAAATAGTTGGCCTCATTCATCAGAAAAATAACATACTATCAGGCCTATAACATGTGAACACTACATTACAAATATTAAACATGAACAAATGTCACTTTCCTTTACTAAACAAGTGTCAAAACCAATCGTTGGCCTCTCACAAATGGCCCAAGAGACAGAAATCCAAAATAAATCATAAAATCCACATCACATGTGTGTCTCTAAAACCAAAAATCATACTAAACTATAACATCTCAAATCATGAATAGAAATACCATATCCCTGAAAACCAAGATTTTCTACCAGAATAGGTGTTCTCAAATCACCAGTCCAATATCCATTATAAGCTCTGACACATTCCTAATACTCATGTATACCATGTCCCAAATAGTAATACAATAGGAAAGGACCTGCTCTGATATCACTTTATCACCTCTTGAATCATCTCAATCTATGAACAGTAGTGATTCTAGCTCGCGACTTGACCTCAAGCACACCTCTCCATATTCTGTAGGCTTTTAACTATTAGTGGGGGCCTAAGGTGTGTCTGTGGGGAGACTATAACTCATATTAAAGTAAGAAAATAGTATAAATAACCAATCATCATTCACAATATTAAATAATTATATTGAGAAAGTAATAAATATAAATAAATCTATAATAAAATGAAATTCAATAAAGGCTCAAACATCCATGTCATATATACAACATTGATTTCCCACTAGGTCAACCACATATAAAACAAAAAATGAAAATAAATAAAAAAGTATCCTATGATACTTCGATTCGAACCACATACCAAAATCCATATACCCATCTGATCCATCATGATCAATTAGTATCAAGCTTCATCCTAAACTATATCTACAACCAAATGAATTTCTTCTCAGGAACCCCACTGTAATGGTAGCTCAAGCAGAGTGCGGGTACAAAACTCGGTAAGGCACCACCAATGTGGTCTTGTACATGTAAATTAAATGAATTGTATGTATATGTGAACTACATAATTGATATAATGATATCTAACTTCTAAAAATAAATTAAGTAACCAATGTCATATCAAGGTCCTGATGGCTACCTTGGTCCGTCCATACCTTCTTTGGCCAGCATCAAAAATATCTATGAGCAAGATATGTCACCATAAGGGGATATAAGTAATATCCCTAGGATCACCTATACTTGCCTATAATAAATATAAATTACAATTCCATGTATCAATTTTACACCCCATAAATAATTCATAAAGCTGGATGTCATACCACTCAAGCCGTGTGTAACCAATGGAACCCAGATGACATTTTAGTGTTCCCTAATCCAGTCTGATGTTAAATTCCTAGGTCCCCACCCAAAGGAAATCAAGAAATTAAAATCAGGATGATTCCTAAGTGGGATGACCCTTAGAAAACTTGTAAGGAATAATCTTCTGGATCTAAGATAATAACTCAATATCCTTCAATCACTAGCTCAACAGCCCATTCATAGGCATCTCTAGATAATGAAAAAAGGTTCATCCACATGATCCTGAGAAATATCCTAGGAATCGATCAAGTAGATCATAATCAATCCTCAGGGATGTCACAAGCATCTAGTGCTTGAGGGAAAGTATTCCACCCAAAAACCTCTGGAATCACCAAGATCCTAGTGGGTTAGGCATCCTAGATGACACATTATCTTAGAGGGGCTCTGATATTCACTCGGAAACCTCCTCTATAATCCTTGTATAGGGAGGAATACCAGTGCTACTAGGACTTCCAGTAATAGTATAATTAAATCAAATAAGGTTCATAATTCGGATCCCAGTAAGTGCCTCAGGGGATCCCCACCATATAATCGCATCATGTTAGGTTCATAGGATGAGTTATCAGAAGTATATATAGAATTCATAGTTGAATCATCAATAATTGGGTGAATGAATAAATAAAATATTAGTTTGTATGAATGCCTAAACCCTTATTTACCTCCACATCCCATGAAACTCACATGTTTGGTATGTATTATAGGGTGACTCTCTCTACCATAACTAACCAAACCCATAACACGCTCAATTAGGGTCAACCAACTGCTAGGGTAACCACTGGGGTCCCCTAGGTCAATACACTAAAAAGGTATCCCTTTTAGGGTCCTCAAGGTCCGCACATAAGCATGGGTACCCTTTTTAGAATCCTATAAGTTAGAGTCATGGTCTCAGGTCAACACCCAATGCACCAAGATGTCACGTCCTATGGCATCATGAATAGGGTATCATGGCCTTGTCAGATACATGGGGTTTTCCATTACAAAAAACGTCAAAAGATAGGTCATGGCCCATCTCAGTACCAAGGCCTCTCTAGGATGTTCTACACACCGAATTTAATTGTAGTCTTCCTAAGGTATTCCTACTATTCCTACATAAGGGTTAACATGCCTCACTTAGTCTATCATCACCCCTAATAGATCTAGAGGCTACTCAGTGATCAAGGGTCTCATTCTTGGACACTAGGAGACAAGGCATGATACTAGTTTGCATGGGTTTTTAGTGACCCCTGGCACCATATATTTAAATTAATTAAATTAATTTAGATTAAAAAAACATTAGAATAATTTAAATAGGGGGTGTGTCCCTCAAGTTAAAGCCTGAGCATTCACATACTACCATAAATATGCATAAATGTCATAGGTAAAGTAAAACAAACCACCTACCTCATAATAAGCTAACCGTTTCTTTTCCAAGGGTTGGAAGCAACTTCCAAGGCCCGTCCAAGCTCATCAAATACATACATGGTCCTGTCTCACAACCAAACCTCCAAAAATTAATCAATTATGATTACATTATAATTAATTAATTAATCTCAACAAGTTATAAAAAATAAGAATTTTATTTATAAAGGTGTAAATCTCAAAACCTCACTGATCGATAACATTTCACTAGAACCATGACCTAACACTTTCTAAAAACTCGCGGCATATCCTCAACCTTTAAATATCATAATCTCTAATAAATCGCATAAAAACACCCAAACAATTTAATTTCAACTTTAATGCTTTACAAAATCATTGTGGTGACATACCTTAACAAAATTTCATGAGGTTAATAGAAGATGGCCTCTCAAATCACCCTCTTCCTAGGTAGAGAAAAAAATCCATCACTAGTATTCGATTCCACTATACTCTAGTGGAATCGAAATTAAAATTCCTAACTAGGGAAACCAAAAATTAGATAAAAAATAATAGAATTGCAGAAAAGTCCAATGGCATGAAAGACTTACCAAGAATCACCAAAAAATGACTTCAAAGGCCACCAAGAACATCCCCTTGAAGGGGCTTAAATAAGGTAAGGAGAGGAGGGGTTATCTTGGGTCATGCGTGGAAGAGGGGGGAAGAAAAGAGGCAGTTTCCCTCTTAAACACTGTAGGAGGGAATAGTAAATTCTCCCTTCTAAAGGGCTACATGGTTTTCCTACATGGTTGGCTAAATCATGCACCAACTGTGTGCCCCCATTGTCTGAGGAACGCCCACCTTGCACGGATAATACACACAGTTTAACCAACTATGTTCCAACCATGAAACATGTCTATAATTAAGTATAGACACATGCATGGTTTCCCAACTTATGTGCCTTTACAAACTGGGCTAAATGATTAGGTCACATGGTTATCACTAATCATGCACCAACTGTGTTCCCTATGATAAACTTTTCCAAAACCCTGAATTCAGGCCCTAAACCCCCAAAATACTCCTAAAACCTTCATGATACCTTATAAGGATCATTCCACATCTAAAAACATTAGTTTGAGATATTCTAACATTTTGAATCCCATTCCAAATATTTGATCAAAACTTGACCATCTAGTAATTGAAAATTCAATTTCCTTCTGAAATTTCTTACTCATATAGACACAGGATCTTACATCTTCCATGTCACTCCTCTTAGATAGAAATCATGATGTAAAGTTACAAAGGATAGAATAACAATTTATAAGGGTGGGTTGAATCATTTTTCTACTTTTTATAAGTTTCAAAAAAAATTAGAAACTTAACCCCAGCAACCTGTTAAATTTCGTTGCCTTATCATCTTTTAGTAAACACTCATGAATGAAAAAAGTATGAAAGAAAGTAAATAAAATGAGATTTACAAGGTTATCTCTCATTATAAGAACATACATCCTTTCCATAGCCACTCTTATGGGTCTATATAAATTCACTATTATGAAGAAGTAAATACAACTTGTTCCAACTCCCATTAGACACATTCTATCTCCTGCGAGGAATGATTGTACTGACTCTCATCAGTTTATAAGGTTTTCTTACAAACAATTGAGGAAAAACAAAAGAATCAAACTGATCCACAAATACTCTATCTATAACCTCAGCCGTATTTTCTAGGTTTTATTCTCTCAATCTGATGGGGCTCGGTCCGATGGACTCAATCTGATGAATTCAGTCTAATGGACTTAGTACGATGAACTTGTTCTTAATATGCATTACTCAAACTCTCATAAAATGCTCAGTCTGATCTTCCTTATTCTGGTAAACAAAACTTTCAAATGTCCAACCTTCTAATAAGGTCTCGGCCTGAAAATATAACTTTCACATGAAAACTACAACACTCCGCATTTTCTGCTCACGTTAAAGGTTGGAAGGTATGAATGTATTGTGCTTCTATTTATAGAAATCCCATAATGGAAAAGTGGGGAAACTAAAAAACTTTTCTCACTCACTCAAATTCAAAAACTATGAGATCTACACATATTTGAATTTCAAGTTTGACCATTTTAACTCTTCACTAATCTTTTGGAATCTTCTTGAGTTGTATTGAGTCTTCTTATTAATCATCCTTCTCGAACTTCCTTACTTTTCTTCAGTACGATGGAAATTCCTCATTTCATTGTGATGGAACTTCCTATGCTAATTAATATGTAACTTCCATGTCAAAGTTAGTTTGATTGACTTTCCTTCTCAGAGTCAGTCTGATTGACTTTCCTACTCAAAGTCAGTCTGATGGAACTTCCTCAGCTTCAGTCCGATGGAACTTCCTCAGCTTCAGTCTAATGGAAATGATGGAATTCTCATTATTATGGAATTATCTTAACAATGGAATTCTTATTATGAGGGAAACTCCACTCTACAACTTTTAAAATCTTCAAACCTCATCATCTATAGCTCATTCAGACTTCTAAAAAATTATTTTCCCGATACTTCTAGATCTGTTGAAAACTTTGTCATGATTATTAGAACTGGTATAATCTTAATGATTCCTAAAAAAATTTAAATGCTTTTATCATGATATTTTTCATGATTTATGTGAACTTCAAGATTATAAAAGCATCATCTGACTTACATAGTAAAGTATTATAACTTCTCTTAATTTTTTCACCTTATTTCTTTCCAACCAAAACTCAATATGATTGGTTTCTCGTATTCTTACCATTTTCTTTATAAGGATTTCTTTAAAAGTGTTATGAGAAACTTATGATATTTGATAATTACAAACCATCAAATCATCATCTGACTTGAGGTTAGAAAGTAAATATCCTTATAAATCCTAGCATCATTTTCTCCATTAATCCACTTGAGTAACATTTTGACTTGTTAACCAACATTGAGTCTGATGAAACTTAAACTTCATACTGATAGAGAATCTAATTAACAACTTTATATTTCAGACAAATTCTGCAACCATTGTTGCTCAGTCCAATACTTTGCATCTAGTGCTTCTTAGTCCAAACTTATGTGTCTAGAAAATAACTTTATCAAAAACAAAACTTTTCTCCCCATTTGTGCTTAGGTTCGAACATTCAGCAATTTTCACTTGTTTTTCAAAAAAAACTTATAAAAAATATTATTTATCAAAAAATAAAATAATTTTGTTAAAACAAAACAAAACAAAGGTTCTTCAATCTCCCCCTTTGGGTTTTTTTTGAAAACTTTCATTAACAACTTTTACAAATCACCTTTTGTAAACAACTCAAGTTTTTTAAATTTTAGCAAAACACAACATTTCTCAAAAGAGAGTGTCCTGGAACCAAACTAATGGATAAAGTAATGTTTTTTAAGGAATTTCATCCCTTGATGATAAGAAAATTTTGTAGACATGTTAAGATAAACTCTTCCTCACTTTTGTCTTTTCTCACTTTTCTTTTTCTCTCCCCTTTGATTATTATCTCCCTCATTATTAGATAACCAAAACTTCATATTAATAAAAGAAAGATAGGTAAAAACTTATTACAAAGTAAAATTTATTACTTTCTCTCCCCCTTTATCAACATAATACAAATAATGGGGGGTTTCCTTATGAGATTTAGGAATTCATTGGAGGCTGAACATGAAGTTATAGCCTCAAATCAACAAACCTTTATTTTGGCATTGCCTTTATAAATATATCAGCAATTTGATACTTTGTTGATATATATTCTAGAAAAACATCTCCAGCAAATAATTTCTCTTTTATAAATTAAAACTTTATATCAATGTGTTTTGATATTGAATCTTGGACAAGATTTTTCAAAAGATCAATTGTACTCTAATTATCACAAAGTATCTTCAATGGTTTAGAAACTTTTACTTTCAAATCTTCTAACTGAACTTTTATCCACAAAATTTGAGTATAAGACTGAGTAGCTACCATATATTTTTATTTTGGTATGTTAAAAGTTACTAAACTTTGTTTCTTACTATGCCAACTTACACAATATTCGCCCAAGAAAAATGTTTCTCCTAATGTTGGTTTTATAATCATTATAATATCCAGCCTAATTGGCATTAGTATAACCATGAAACTTCATCTCATAATTTCTTCTGTATAACAACCCATGTGAAGTTTTTCCTTTAACATATCTCAAAAAATTATTTACTGCTAACATATTTTATTCTTTTGGATTACTTTGATACCTAGAACACAAATTCACAGCATAAAAAATATCAGACCTTGAGGATGTATGGTAAATTAGACTTCCTATCAAATTCTAAAAGCCTTTATGATTCAAACTTTTTTCATACTCATGATTACTCAACTTCATCCCCGATGAGATAGGAGTAGAAACTTCTTTGGATTCTGACATTCTAAACTTTTGTAATAGTTCTGTAGTATAATTTTCATGTGATAAGAAAATGTATTTTTCTTTTTTTTGAACTTATAAACCAAGGAAGATTTTTAATTATCCTAAAATTAACATCTCAAAGTTCCATTTTATTTCTTAAGAAAATATTTTACAAACATTTTCTCTATCCCCAGAAAAAATTATATCATCCACATAAACAATTACATTTAGATTTAATGAGTCATCAACTTTTATATATAAGTTGTTATCAACTTTTCTTTTAGAAAAATTTAACATTATAAAAAAATCAAGATTAGAATACCATGCACATGGAGATTGTTTCAATCCATACAAAGATTTTATTCAATATAAAAACTTTGTTTTAGTCATCATCAAGTATAAACCCACAAGGTTGCTCAATGTAAAATTCTCATTAAATTTATCTATTAAGAAATGTTGACCTCACATTCATCTGATAACCCTTGTAAGTGTAGTGATCAGTCACTACTAGAAGCATTCTAATAGTTTATAACCTTACAATGGAAGAAAAGGTTTCATCAAAATCCACACCTTCCACCTATGCATAGCCTTTACAAAAAAGCCTTTGTTTGTTTCTTTAAACTTCTCTATGTTCATTCAATTTGTTTTTATAAACCCATTTTTTTCAATAACATTTTTACCTTTCAGATGTGGAACAAGTTCTCATGTTTCATTTTTCTCAATTTGATCCAACACTTCATTCATAGAATTCACCCATTATTTGTGTTGAATATCTTCTAAAACTTATTCTCGTTCAACTTTTGAGAAGAGTGAAGTTTGATTTTCTAATCACATATTTATTTTGGTCTAAACTGAAGCCTTATGATTCCCAAGAATATTTTTGGTCTCAAAATTTTTTTATAAAGTAGGAAATTTCAAATTTCCTCTTTCTGCTTTACTTTACTCATCATGCAATTCATCAAAATATTCATACACATTACTTTTCTTACTTTCATTTTCATTTTTAACTTTCAAGTTTTTCTTTCTTGACATTCCCAGAAACTTTTTTTAAAGAAGTTAGATTCTCAATAACTTTCACATCATATAAGTCTACCAACTTTTTTAAAAAAAAATCCAACATTTGTAACTTCTTCTATTGGGTGAATAGCCCATAAAATTTCTTTCATCATCTTTTTCATCAAACTTTCCTGATCTGAATTTTTTATTTTAAGTAAACACGGACTTCCAAAAACTTTGAAGTACTTCAATGAAGGTTTTTTGTTATACCACATTTCATAGGAAGTCAAGTTGGATTCCATCCTTAACAAACATCTATTTTGAACATGAACAGCAGTAGTAACAACTTCTCTCTGGTAGAACTTTGAAGGTTTATTTTCTGCTAACATGCTTCTTCCCATTTCCACTAAAAAACTCTTCCTTTATGCTACTCCATTTTGTTGTGGGGTATCTAGAGAACTATATTGATGTTTAATACCATGATTTATAAGATAAGTTTCAAAATTATTTCTTGTAAACTCTGTTCCATTATATGTTCTCAGTTTTTTTATATAAATCCTCATTTCTTTCTCAACATATTTTCTGAAGAATCTGAACATTTCAATAGTCTCTGACTTGTGTTTCATAAACATGATATTGGTCATCCAATTGAAATAGTTAACGAATGTGATAAAGTAAAAATTACCTTTTGTTGATTGATGTCTCATCGTCTTACATAAATCGGAAAGAATAAGTTAAAGAGATCTATTAGACTGAATATCAACTTTCTTATGAATTTTATTAGTCATCTTCTCTTTTTGAAAAGTTACAAAAACATATTATTCTCTTATTTTAAATTTTAGAAAATTTTGTACATCATCAAATTTAGAAATTTTGTTCATAATTTTCTTCTCAAGGTGGCCAAGTCTTCAATTCCACAACTTATTCTCATCTTAGCACTCAAGTAACAAGAGTTTTTAAATTCTCCAATTTGAAATAGATTCCCATTAATTCTTTCTCCTTTTGTAATAAATTTTAAATCTTTCACACTTATAATGATACAAGAATATTTTCTGAAAATAAATTTTTTTCCATCATCACAAAGTTTACTTACACTAAGTAAGTTATATTTTAGTCCATCAACAAATAAAACTTCCATAGATTTCAACTTTTCTATTTCAATCTCATCCATTCTGATTCCTCTAATTTTTAAAGAGATATCATTCCCAAAGGTATCAGATCCTCCATAATGACTTTCAACATGCTTCAAGATTTTTAATTCACCTGTCATGTGACAAGAATAACCACTATAAAGTATCCATGGTTTGTTATTTTGTACTTGATTTCAAGGAAGTCTCAATAAAAAATATCTTTCTTCAACTTTCTTATTTTCTAATTCCTTTTCTTTTTTACCATAATAAACTTGTTCCAGGAGTGTCATAAATATTTTATCATGATGACCAGCCTGATCACATCTTCCACAAACTTCTTCCAGGCATTAAAATTGATTTTTTTTGTAAAATTTCCAATAACTTGTGTTTTTACTCTTTCAACATTATGAGCTTTAGGAAATTTACTCATTCTACTTTCACTATTTATTCAACTCTGCTTAAACCTTTTTTTGAGAGGTGATAATTTATGATAGAAATTATAATTCATGTGCACATAGATTTAATAGCACCAATAATAACCATAATATCCTAATTTTCAATTAAAGTAATATCTTTCTCTGTAGAAACTTTGTTGAGGTTGATAATTTCTCCCAACTCTGACATACTTTGGGTGTGGACCATCTTTTCTACTGAGGTAGTTTTCAACTTTTGTATATGTGATAAGTTTCTCACATCCCTTCTAAATCCATTCTTTCCCAACACTTTTCTTCTCACCTAAAATGTTTGAAAAATCAGATGAAACATTATTTTTGGTGGGTAAGAATTTCACCTAATTATTGAATTAAACTTTCTCAGAAACTTTAGAAGTTTCAAATTTTACTTCTGAATATTTTTTGAAGTTTTTGTTCATCTTCCACAAGGTAATTTCAGACTCAAGAAGTTTAGATTGAAACTTATTGAATTCTTTTTCCTTGGATGCCAATTTCTTACTGAGATCTTCAACCATATTTCCCTATTCAAAAACTCTTAATTTGTAACTTAAGATCTACTGAATGTATTCTTCCTCCTATTAGATGAAATATTTTCTTCCTTAAGAAACTTTATCACAATATTTATTAATCACTCTAATTTATTTCTTGAGAGTTATATTTTTCTCAATGAATTCAACAATTTTTGTTCTAGGTTGATACTCTCTATTTGATTCTTCACCACCTTCTTCACTATCTGAGGAATCTTTTATTTTATCAACTTTTTCAATGAAGGTTTTGAATTTTTCTAAACATTCATCTTATAAATAATTGTTTCAGCTAAGTCTAATTTAACTTTCCTACTCACCATACTTATTTTATCTCTTGTTAACTTCTTCTTATATTTTTTAGATGACTTTTCTTCTTTAGAAATTTTGTTCCACTTCTTAAATTGAGATTTTTTATCAGAATCGTCTTAGTATTATATAACATTCTTCTTGGGGAAATTCATATAAAAGTGTCTGATTTAACTACACTAAAAACATATGAGATGAATTTTACCTCCATACTTTCCTATTATTATTTAATAGTTCTTAGATATAATAGACATGATTTTTTCATTCAACTCATCATCCTATTTATCTTCGAAGTCATAAGGATCAATATCTTTAACATTTTATATTTCCATTTTTCTCATGGATTAAAAATCCATTTCATCTTTTATATTATTTTTGAACATTGGAGTTTTACTCATTTCATAAGCAATAAGAAAGTTATCCAATTCATCAAGAGACAAATCATCCTTATCATCTAAGAGAAAATTTTAGAATCAAACCTATCTGGAAAGTTTCTCATTAGTTTCTTCACTATTTTATAATCTTCCATAACTTCTCCAAATCATATGATGTTGCAAAAAAATTCATTTACCCTAGTGAGGTATTCATTAATAGGTTCTTCATCTATCATTATTATGTCTTAAAACTTACTACTCCATATTTATTTCTTTTCTTCCTTAATTTTAGTATTCCCTTCAAAAATACTTTTTAGCTTTTCCCGCATACTCTTTTGAAGTTTTGAAACCCATCACCTTCATATAAACATTTTTTAATAGATACATAAGAATAGAATTTATATATTTTCCATCAACTTAAATATTTCTTTTATCATCAAAAGTCATCAAGTTGTCTTTTCCAATAGGTAGAAACTCAATTCTAGCAGCATCGACAACTTCCGATCCAAGAGATAGGAGATAAGGAATCATCCTATTTTTTCATCCACAATAACGTTTTCCATTAAACATTGGAATTATTGTAATATTGATAGAATTGATATTATCTATGATAAGGATTAAACAAGGGAACCTTCCCTATAGTACCAATTGAAGTTCCAATGGATCTAATAACAACTAATAAGGGGGTTGAATCAGTTGTTTACTTTTTATAAGTTTCAACACTTTTAGAAACTTAACCCCTACAACATGTTAAAGTTCATTACCTTATAATATTTTAGTAAACACTCATGCATGAAAAATTGTGAAACCAAGTAAATCACATGATATTTATAAGGTTCGGCCTTAGTGTGAGAACTTACATTCTTTCCATAGTCAATCTTGTGGGTCTATGGAAAATCACTATTATGAATAAGTGAATAAAAATTGTTCCAAATCCTATTAGACACATTTTATCTCTTGGTAGAAATGATTAACTAAATCCCATCAGTTTAAAAGGTTTTCTTACAAAAAAATGAGTTAAAACAAAATAATAAAGACTTTTTTCAAACTGATCCACAAATTCAATGTATGGAACCTCAATCTAATTATCTGGGTTCGATTCTCTCAGTCCAATGGGGTTGGGTCCAATGGAATCAGTCTGATGGGGTTGGGGTAGGTGGACTTATTCCAATGAATTCAATCTGATGGACTCAGTATGATGAAATCTTTCTCAGTCTACATTACTCAAACTCTTCTCAAATGATCAGTCTGGTCTTCCTTGGTCTGTTAAAGAAAACTTTCAGATGTCCGACCTGCTAATGAGGTCTCAGAATGGAAAGATAAATTTGATATGAATTCTACAGCACTCCACGTTTTATACTCATGTGAAAGGATGTAAATATACTAATGTATTGTACTTATATTTATAGGCATCCCAAAATGGCAAAGGTGGGAAACTAAAGAAAAAAATCCCTCTTACTCAAATTCAAAAACCTCGAGATATATGCATTTTTAATTTCAAGCTTTACCACTTAAACTCTTCACTAATATTCTAGAATATTCTTGAGTATATTAATTCTTCTTAGTAATCAAACTTCTCAAACTTACTAACTTTTATTCAGTACGATCGAACTTTCTCAGCTCAGTACGATGGAACTTCCACATCAGAGTTGGTCCAATTGAATTTCCTCCTTAGTGTCAGTCTGATTAACTTTCCTACTCAGATTCAGTCTGATAGAACTTCCTTAGTTTCTATCTAATGGAATCCTCATAATGATGGAATTCTCATTATGTTGGAATTCTCATTACGATGTAATTATTATTACAATGGAAAATACACTCTGCAACTTTGAAAATATTCAATCCTCATCAGTTATAACTCATTCAGAATTATGAAAACTTATATGCTCGATACTTCTAGATCCTATGAAAACTTTGTCTTAATTCATGGAACCAATACAATATTTATGATTCCTCCATTTATTCAAAATATTTTATCATGATATTTGTCATGATTTATGATAACTTCTATATTGGTAAAGCATCATCAGACTTACATAGAAAAGTATTATGTATTCTCTTACTTTAAGAACCTTCTTTCTTTCCAACAAAAACTCAATATGATTGGATACACTTATTATTCAACATTTATTCATAAGGTTTTCATCAAAATTGTTATAGAAAACTTATGATATTTGAGAATTAGAAACCAAAAAATCATCATCTAACTTGAGGTTAGAAAGTAAATAATTTTCTAACTCATGAAATCATTGTCTTCATTCAACCTATTCGGAAAAATTCTAAATTTCTAACCAACACCGAGTCTGATGAAACTTAAACTTCATGTCGATGGACCTAAGATCAATGGTGATTCTGATTAACAACTTTATATTTATGACAACTTATGTGACCGGTGCTACTCAGTCTGATACTTTGCATCTGGTGATGCTTAGTCTGAACTTCTACATCCAAAAAACAACTTTCTAAAAAAAACTTGTCTCCCCCTTTATGTTTGGGTTCAAACATTCAGCAACTTTCACCTATTTTTTAAAAACATTATTTTACAAAACATTAGTTTTCAATAAATACAAAAGGCTTGTTAAAACAAAACATTGCAAAGGTTCTTCACGATGCTCCATAGGATGGTTATCATATAGCCCATGATTTACTATCATTTGGTCCACATTCTTTATTAACATGGACATGATGCTTCATTATATTGTTTCCATATATTCCACCTTCATCATCTCTTATAATCTTCCACATGTACCACTGAATAGATGTCACATGGTTTTCAGATCTACTGCCACATGTCCAACACGTAGCTTCCTCGAGAAGCACCATCTTTTGTTCTTCAGACTACATAATCATAACTTTTTCATGATATGGAACACTTTTCATACTAGAGGCTCCACAAAATATGTTCATAGGTATATATAAATCTCCCCCTAATCAAAAAAGGCAAAGCACATGTGTATGTGTTCTCCCCTGATTAAAAGGGTGAAACACAAATTTGTGTTCCTTAGAGATATGAAGACCTATGTACATATTGTGTGACCTTATGGAATGAAAAGTGTTCCCTATCACAACATATTCATGATAATATAGTGTGAAGAATAGTGAAGGTGTTTCTCAGGGAAGTTATGTGTGGGACATGTGACAGCAGATCTAGAAGCCATGTGGTAGCCATATAGCATTACACGTGGAAGCTTATTGGAGAATATAAAGGTGAAATATGTGTAAGAAATCCAATGGAGCATCATTTATATGTTAATAAATTATGTGGACCATCTAAAGGTAAATTCTGGGTTGCATGGTGATCATCTGATGGAGCATCATGATGTCTATCCAAGTGGAGCGATGTAGCGTTCATCTAATGGAGCATCATGGAGGCATCCTAGTAGGACCATGTGTGGAGTCTCTTTTATGTAAAATTTATGGTCATGATCATCCTTATGAAAGTTGATTTTAGTTTTTTGGATATGTGTGTGGTGGTGTGTTGAGAAATTCTTGATAAAGTAGCTTTCAATAAGGATTCTTCATCAAAATTAATGACCACTAGTGTGCACTTGGTGCCTAAGAAATGTAGCTAGTCTATGTGTGTGGTTGATTGTATTTTAATCTTGACATAAAATATATTTTACTAAAAAATTACTAAATCAGTGGTCACCATCGGTTCCTTTGTCTTTAAGTAAAGTAGATAGGGCCCACATCAAGAGATAAGGAAGGGAGGCATGGCACTCTACCAATGGACCCTAAGATTTTAACCTTATCACGTTAGTTGTAAGAGTCGTCCCTACGCGTCTATAAATAATGTGCTTTGGACATAGTATGAACTCAAACTTTAGGAGAGGAATCCTTTCTCCCTTCTCCCTTAATATAATCTCTCTTTATAATCTCTCTTTGTGTTCTTTGTGTTCTTCCTTCCTTACAATTTGTACATATAACCTCCTTCATGGTTATACCTCCTTCATGGTTTCATCCCTGGTATTAGAGGCATGGTTACAGCGTAAACTTTGTACCTTCCCACCGAAGGCATAATCCACCTGATGGACCTCTGATGTCTCTTATCCATGGTTCATGGAAAGTATTCCTTATGGTTGTCTCATCTAGAGAAGCCACTAAATCATAAATCTTGAGACTAAAACACTATTTG
The DNA here is from genome assembly GCA_963277665.1 of Viscum album. NCBI lineage: Eukaryota > Viridiplantae > Streptophyta > Magnoliopsida > Santalales > Viscaceae > Viscum > Viscum album. The sequence goes on from OY728163.1 coordinate 1,660,188,407, forward strand.
ATTATGAATTCCTTCTAATTTCTCTATGAGTGGTGTTGAGGGTGTTTTGGGTTTTAAGATGGGGGTTAATTTCATTATTTCCATTCACACGATGACTAGGAGAGCTATAAGTACTAAAGAGCTAACCCTTGATCGTTCATGTCTGGCCCCTATGAGTTGATAAAGTTTTCATTGTTAACATCATGGTAGGAATTTTTCTGGACATTACTTGAAGCTACAGGGTGATCATCCAAGTAAAGGGTGATTTTTTAGGTCATGTAAGCCCTAGAAAAGTCCCATAATATCCTTTTCATACCCGGTTTGTTCCTATTCATCACTCTTTGGGTTAGTCCTTTTTGAAATCCTATCCTTTCCCATTCCATTCATTTACATTTCCACCAAAGAGATATTAGAGTTTCCCAAATGGTGTGTGGCTTCTAGAAGTGCACTACCACAAAACTGGGCAAGGCCAGCACTAGCCTTTATCAGCACTGACAAAAAAGCGCTGAAAAAGGGGGGTACTTTTATCAGTGCTAAAAAAAGTGCTGATAAAGGGTGACTTTATCAGCACTAAAAAAAGCGCTAATAGAAGTACCCCTTTATCAGCACTTTTTTTAGCACTGATAAAGGTACCCCCTTTAACAGCGCTTTTTTTAGCGTTGTTAAAGGGTACCCCTTTATCAGTTCTTTTTTAGTAGTGCTGATAAAGGGGGATCTTTATCAGCGCTTTTTTTAAAAGCACTAACAAAGGGTCTACTTTCAAAAAAATTAATTAAAAAAATATATTAATATTTAAATATATAGATATAGTTATATTGATATAAATATAATATATATTTTTTAAATATAATTTTAAATATATTTTAGATAAGTATAAATATACAGTTACACTTAATATATAAGATATTTAGTGAAAATGGCTTACAAAAAATTTTAAAAAATATTTTCAATAAATAATTTGCTAATTATTATGGATTAATAGTCATTTAATAACAATTTTAAGACTAAAAAATTAAAAAAGATCCAAAATATGTTGAAAACGCAACTCAAACTTCAAAAAGCCATAACTTTTGATCTGGGTGTTCGTTTGAGCTCTACAGCATATCAAATCGAAGCCTACGATGAGCTCTACACACTGGTGACCCATGAAAAGCCTCTGTCATATTTTTCGTGGCCAAAAAAGGCCCAGAAGGCCTCCAAAATTGAGTTTTTAGTCAGGATACCCTGATTTTTTAACATTTTGTGGATTTTCAGCCTCATTTAAGGGGGTATTATTAGCTTTTTTTGTGAGGACTGAATTTATTCCAAGGTATTACATTCATATTGATATCATGTCTTTCAAATTTTATCATTTTTTATAATGCACTGCTATTTATAATCAAATATATAACAATATATATATATTTTTTATATATTCACACATAAAAATTTAATTATAAATTTAAATAATAAAATATATTTACATATAAAATATATTAGATTTATCTAAATAATAACTAATATCCATTTTATTTAAAATACCAATATATAAATATTTATATACCTATATATTAATCTAACTATATATATATATATATTAATATAACTATATATATATTGATATAACTATAAATATATATATTAATATCACTATAAATATATATATTAATATAAATATATATATATATATTAATATAATTATATTTATATATATATTAATATAAATATATATTACTATATGAATAAATATAACTAAATATATATAGAGAGAGAGAGATATATATCATGAAATGGAAAACAAATCAAAATAGAGGAGAGTGGTAAGGGCTTAGGCGCGCAGGGGGGGTCTCGAGTTCAAAACCTGGTGGAGGCAGGGGTGCACGCATGGGGGTGGATTTGGGGGGCTAGCGCTGATAAAGGGTGGAGGGGGTGTGTGCGGGCGCTAGAGGGGCTGGAAAGCGCTGTTAAAGGGGGGGCTCAAGCACTATAAAAGCCCCCCCAATTGGCAGGGTTTTTTTAAATTTTTTTAATTTTTTTAATTTTTTTTTAGTTTTATCAGTTCTTTTTGTTAGCGCTGATAAAAGGGGTCTTTATCAGCGCTTTTTGGAGTGCTGATAAAGGGGACCCCCCCCCCCCCTTATCTTCGCCGATATTAATAGCATTTTCCTAGCACTGTTAAAGGCTATTTTTAGCGCTAATAAAAGGCGTATTTGTAGTAGTGGTGGGAGAGACTCTCTCATCCATGGAAAATCATTAATCTTTTAATACTTCACCATTTTTTCCTACTAAATACTCTACTTATTATTCCTTTGTTCTTAATTCTTCAGAAAACTCTATTATTGATTCCTTCTCACAATATTTTCCTTTTTATGTGTCCTATGAGTACCCAAACTATCTTTATAACCATACTCTCCCTTATTATAAGAAAATACCCATAAAGAAAGTTGTAGATGATAGATATACTTGTCCTCGTTGTCTTATATATGGCCCAAGTTTCACTGCCTTGTCTCTATATCCTTCTGATTAGATGTATTCTCTTCTAAGGAAATTCCATCCAACAATGATAAACCTAAGTTCATATTGATATATCATCTTAATGGAGTATATAAAAAGTTACAGATTCTTCCAAAACATCATTCACCTAATAATTATCATATTAATGAGTTGATGATGACAAGAATGAGGTTGTAGGAGGAACTTCTCTCTCTCCAACAATGTTGGAAGAAAGGCCAGACTCATAATCAGTCATGGAAGGATTCCAAAGACTGTTTCACACTAGAAAAGTGAAGTCCAAGACAAGTCCCAAAAAGTTACAAATTCTATCTTAGAGAATTATGATCTCCCATAAAAATAGCTCTAGATTAAAATTGATACCTTGCATCATGAACTCGTCTGTCTCAAAGAATAGTTGCAATCTATAAAAAACCAACCTCAACAAGATATGAGTCCAAACCCTATTACATCCACACCGAACCATTTTCAACCATCACCTACCTTATCCCCAAAAAATACAAACTCCTTTGAGCCCTTTCCAAAACTAGATCTTATTTTTAAGGATCTATGGAAATAAAAAGAGCTTTACCCTAAAGATTTTATTACCTTTAACAGGTAATAAGTCATTAGTACCTTATCATCCATCAAATTCAGCTTCCTCACAGGACCAAAATATGGTGATGAATCATATAAATGAATCCATTCTTTAGTAATACCATCTTCACATGGAGTAGTAGGTGCTTCCCAAACATCTAGCTATGTTCTAACAGGATCAAATTTTGGATAGCAACAGTATCCCTAAATAAACAACAGATGATAAAGTTAATGAAGTCAATATGGAAAACTCATCTAGTGGGCCTAAGGTTGATGAACCAGAATAATCCCCTCCTAATGAATTTTTTAGAATCAAACCAATTAGTGATCCTCGTATTACTTTATCTTCTAATCACATCCCTCCATCTAAATGGCAAGAAAAAATATTTGGGATGCATGCATGGTATACTTCTGAGCTACTATAGACTGAGGAAACAATGACCTTAGTGATTATTAAATTTTCCACAAGGCTCCATAGATGATTGTGGTTATGGTGGATGTCCTTCAGAGAATACAAGAAAATTCAAATAAAGGATCTCCCTTCATTGCTATATTTATCATGACTATCCATAAAGAGTTTATTGGATATTGAGATCATTACACCTACCAAATCTGAGAGTAATACTTAGCCATAAAGTTTTTCTAATTCAAGCAAAAATATCTTCAACAGCACTATTACCAAATTTATAATAGGTACTATGATTTGGGTGGCATTGATGATGTTATACTCAATCAAACATTCCTCAACTCTTTCCATGGCCCTCTTGGAGCTAAAATAGTGGTGCTCTTAAAATCCAAACACATCCAATTGGAGAACACCTCTCTTGGAGAATTATATATGCATTCTCTCTCAATTTTGGAGGATCTATGTAATCATCAAAAATTCCTAGGGTATATTAAAAAAACAGAAAACACCTTCGATGTGTCTACAATCTTTTGGAGCTCAAGATCAAATGTGGGAAAAACCTTCATTCAATGATTGTGCTAGAGAAAAGTACTCATCAAGTAAGTATTTTCCTTACTCCTCTGTGAAGAAAAAAATGAAGTGGAAATATTTTAGAAGAAAATAATGGTTGAGGATAAATAGATCAACTAGATGCTATACATGTGTCCAGAAGGGCCACTTCTCCAGAGGGTTTCCTAATCAGAAGGCTGGAATCAAGATCATCCAGAAAATCTCAAAAATTAAGACCCTTAAAGATGATAATGTTGAGAGTTTTTTCTCCTTGGAAGATGATCTAACTTTTGAAATAATTTTATCCTTGCATGAATAATTTTCAAATGAGGATGATTTGGTATAAATCAGCATGCTCTCCATGTCTATCTAGCAAGAGGATCTATCAGACAATATTAAAAATCTCCCATTGGATATTTTTGAGAATATCCTTGAGAAACATCTCGCAGACCTCATTCCATAAAAATTTCTTAAGCCACAACTTTAAGTGATTTTCCTTAGGTTTACTTAGAAATCTAGCATAAATACAAACTAAAAACATTAAATCAGGCCGAGAATTAGTTATATATAATAAACTACCAATAATACCTCTATAAAGTTTATTATCAACTGATTTTCCACATTCATCAACATCTAATTTACTTGAAGTACTCATGAAGTTGTTTGAACTTTTAAAATTATCTGAACTAATTTTTTTAACAAGTTCCTTTTCATATTTAGATAGATTTATAAAAATATCATCATTCTTTTGAAAATTTTGAACACCGAGGAATAATTTTAATCCTCTCATATGACTCATATCAAATTAACTTTTCATTAATTATGAAAAATTTATTACATAAGTAATCATTTGATGATCCATAAATAATATCATCCATATAAATTTTAACAATCAAAATTTCTTGAGAAACTTTATAAAAATAGTAGGATAAACCTTTCCTTTTGAAAAAACCATTTTGAAAAATAAAATTATATAATATTGCATACAAAACTCTTGGAGATTACTTAAGTCCATTAAGTGGTTTGGAAAGTTTTAAAACATGATTAAGATGATTTTCATTTTCAAAACCAAGGGTTTTTCTAACATATACTTCCTTGAAAATATATCCATTTAGAGATTCACTTTTAAAATCCATTTGAAATAATTTAAACCCATGAAAAGTATCATAAGCTAATAATATTCTTATCGATTCTAACCATGCAACTAGGAAAAATATTTCATTATAATCTATTCCTTCTTCTTGGCAATATCCTCATTCAACTAATCTATCCTTATTCCATATAATATTTCTAGATTCATTAAGATTATTTCTAAAAAACCATTTACTATTGATTACCTAAGAATCTTTAGGAGATTCAAATAAATTCCAAACTTCATTTCTAGAAATTTGTTTAACTCTTATTCCATAGAAAATATCTAATTAGAATCAATTAATGCATCATCAATATTTTTAGGAATAAAATCCGAAATGAAAGCAGAATGAGCACAAAAATTATTTAATGGATTTATTGTTTGAGTTCTTGAATCAATATTTCAAATTACTTTATCTATAGGGTGATCCCTATGTGATTTCCAAATAAATTCATGAGGGTGAATCTCCCTCTAGACATTTTCATTTTTATTTTGAGGTTCATTCTCTGAAAAATTGAAATCTCTAAATTATTCTCCAAGCTAATTTTAATCATCGTTATTTTATTTCAAAGAAATCTCATCAAACTTAATGTGTATAGACTCCTCAATTACCATGGTTCTTTTATTATAAACTTTATATGCTTTAGTATAGTTTTAATAACCAAAAAATATACCTTCATCATAGTTTGAATCAAATTTTTCTAATGAATCTTTCGTGTTAAGAATATAAAATTTGCATCCAAATACTCTAAGATAACCAACTTTTGGTTTTCTTCATTTCCAAAGTTCATAATATGTTTTCTTCAAAATAGATCTTAAAATGAATCTATTAGATACATATAAATCTATATTTACAGATTATTTCCAAAAAATATCAAGGTGTTTTAAACTCATTTAGAATGGTTCTACTCATTCCTTATAAAGTTTTATTTTTCCTCTCTACATCACCATTTTGTTGTGGTCTCCTAGGAGCTGAAAAATTATGAGAATAGTCATTTTCTTCAAAAAAGATTACAGATTCAAAAACTCTCCACCTATCACTTCTAATGAATAAAATTAGATATCCCCTATCATTTTGAACCTTCTTACAATAAGAAATAAATTTAGATAAGGTTTCACATTTATAAGCAAGAAAGTAAGTCCATTTAAATCTAATAAGTCATCAATAATGAAAAAAACATACCTTTTTTCACCAATACTAGTAGTAGATATTAGTATAAATAAATCAAAATGTAAAAGTTTTAAAGGCCTTACTGTTTTCACTTCCTTGATAGGTCTCAAGAACTCTATGGTGTTTAACTTTCATACTAGAGTACCTCACGTAAGTATTATCCAGCTTCAGTTTAGGAAATTGTAGAACATTTTGGTGTTTGGAAAACTTGTATGGTAGCCTAAAATTTTCATGGTCAAGCCTCATATTCCATAGAACATTTTCTAGTTGTACAGTATTTAATCACTTGACATTTTTCATAGTTATTTTATCAAAATTGATATAATATATATGTTTTCCTTTTAGTTTTCATAAAACCTGATATATTTATCCTTAAAAACTATACATTTATCATTTTAAAATTTTATATGCATTCCATCACAAATATTTGTGAGATATTGATCAAGTTATGTTTTAATCCTTCAACATATAAAACTTTTAATATGATAACATAATCAAACATCCCAACCATACCAAATCCTTTGACTATGCATTTTAAATTATCACAAAATGTAACATTACCTACTTAAAATTTTTTGAATGATAGAAAATTTGAAGCATCGTCGATCATGTTTCTTGAACATCCTCTATTCATGTACCATATTTACTTTATTAAACATTTAAGGCACATATCCTACAAAGAAATATTTAAGACCACATTGGTATCCATGCAAACTTGGGTCCAATCGGATTAGAGAATCTTTTCTTTAGAACCCAAATTGATTTAAAATATATATTAACATTGAATGATAGAAACTTTGAAGCATCGCCGATCATGTTTCTTGAAAATTCACTATTCATGTACCATATTTATTTTATTAAACATTTAAGGCACATAACCTACAAAGAAATATTTAAGACCACATTGGTATCCATGAAAAATTGGGTCCAATCGGATTAGATAAACTTTTATTTAGAACCCAAACTGATTTAAAATATATATTAACAGGTAATGTAGAGGATAAGTAGTTAGACATAAAAAATTTGGTGTATCCAATAGTTTTTGGAAATCTCAATGAGCATTCACTTTCATAGTGTCCCTTCATTTCACATTTAAAATAAGAAACTATTGAAACACTTCCTTTTAAACTATTTATAAAACAAATTCATATATTTTAGTTAATAAATTATCATAACCAATAACAATCTTAATTTTACTTATTTTATTTGATATTACCATTTTTTTATAGCTTTCCCTTCCTTGGACAAATCTAGATAGATCTATCTTTAAAATTTTTTACTTCATTTTTTAGATCGTTATTTTCATCAAGAACATATTTAAGTTTTCTTTATTGGGCCTCATCATTTTTAAAAAGATAATCCTTAAGTTTTTTATTTTCCTTTTGAAAAAAGTTCAAATATGCATATATTTTATCATTCGATCTAGAAGCAGTATTCCTTAATTTTTCATTTTCTTTAAGAGTGATCTTGTTTTCCACAATAAGTTTTTTATACTTCTTTATGAGCTCCTTGTGTATTTTTAAAATTTTAACAATATCATTGTAGAACCCCGGGACACCCTGAGAGGGGAGGGGTGAATCAGGGTGGCAACTTTTTCTTCTTTTAGTTGTGGATCTTGTTCCCACGTTGGTAGGAACTACTTAAACCTGTATGATGGATATGATCAGCAATTAAACATTCACATGCAGAGACAGATGACACAGCTATTTTTACTTGGTTCACCACTAAGGGCTACGTCCAAGGAGTATACGCCGACAGGTTGCCGGTCGTACCTAAATCCACTATGCTTCACTAGCTGCGGATACAAATGTTCGGGTACAGACACTCTGTCCCAGGCTCACTGCCTTTACAATTGTTTAGGGATAGCTCACTGCGTCCCTCGGGTCACTCCCGTTGACTCCCCCTGGCTCACTGCCGGTGGTGAAGTCTCACTCAGTTTATAGACGTGAAGGTCTCTTCAATAGATATGCATTGAAGTCTTTGTCTCCTGTTCAGCATGAGACTTTGCTTGCATCAGAGTCCTGAGTTGATGCTCTTTTGAAATCAATCTCCTACTTCAGTGCAATACCTGAATGCACTAAATCTCCTTCTCTTCCTTCTATTCCCAATTCTGACACCTGAGTGTATCGATATATTTCTCTCTCTGTGCCGATCAGATTTTGGTTGCACGATCGTTCTTCTTCTCTTCGCAAAGCAGGTTTGAGAGTGCTAAGCACCTGTCAAAAAGCTTGCGGGACCCCCAAATTTTCCGCGCACCCTTCCCGAGGGCTTGCGCGTAAAATTCAAACCTTGCGCGTAAAAATAACTTTTGTCGCGTAAAAGGCTTTTCGCGCAACTCTTCTTTTTCACGCAAAACTTTCCTTTTTCGCGCAACACCTTCTTTTTCGCGCAACCCTCTGGACCTTAACTTTTCCGCGCACCGGAGCTCAGGATTTGTCTAAGTGTCGAGCCTCTCCTAATGAGAGGGGTTCACCTCATATTTATAGACGTTTGTGATCCTGCGCGTAAAACCCCCCTTCTTGCGCACAACTAACTTTACGCGCACCAGTTCGATTTTCCGCGCACATGGTGCGAACATCTCTGATTTTTCGCGCGCCTCTTGCCTTTGTCGATTTTCTGTATTTCTGATTCGATACGCTGATTGCGCGAAAAATTCACCCAGCTATTCTGCGCACAACATTTTTCGCGCACATTCCCATTTTTCCGCGCACATCTCTGGTTTTTCGCGCAGCCCATGCCTTTACCATTTTTCAACGTTCTGATTCTGAAACAGCATTTGCGCGAAAAACTATTTCGCGCATCCCGCTGTTTTCCGCGCCCAACTTACGTATTTCGCACACATCCCTGATTTTCCGCGCAGCCCATGCCTTTGCCATTTTTCACCTCTCTGATTTCGAAACACTGTTTGCGCGAAAAACTATTTCGCGCATCCCGCTGTTTTTCGCGCCTAACTTAAGTATTTCGCGCAAGCCTCTTATATTTCGCGCACCACTTCCTTTTTGTGCGAACCTCCTTTTGCAGACAATCCATGTCTTCATTTTCCGATTTTGAGGCCCCAAAAATTTGGCAAACACTGGAAAACGGTGCCACCTTGTATCTGCTCTTTTAGTCCGCCTCCAGATCATCCATTCCTTTGTCGACGTTCCTTGAATAAAAACATGGATCATTATTCCACAGTCCTCGAACTCGACCTGCCTCCATAGAAACTCTTTTGCCAACAAATTTGTATGTCGTTTGTTTGCTTTGTCGACAAGGATGATCACCTCAACAGCGCTTCAACTTGGTGATCTGTATACTTCAACAACTCTTCTGCTTTTATCACAACCTCCACTATTGTGATATGTAGTCTTTGAAGGAACAGCTTTAGCATCATCATCTTCTATGACAATGTGATGTTCATGACTATCTCAGAAGTCCAATCATTGCACATTGTCTTCTTCATCAACCGGTATGATGTACTTCATGCAAACCGATTCAATTCGTCAGGAAGTCTCTTGCATGGTTCTCATGCAATCATGAGTAATTGCATGAACTTCATCCAAAAACATCATTCTTCTTTGATCATCCTTGGATGGATTATACCTCACATTCTGCATTGTTGTAAACAATGTATCACCTTTGACACATGTTCTTTGAACTTCCGATCAGTACAACAATCGTCTGAATCACCACTCCTCTACTTCATCGGAGTACTTCATGATCTCCTTTATTTTGATCTGCATTGACAACTATTGACAACAAATACAACCTTATACACAAAGTGGTTCCAACAATCTCCCCCTTTGTATTTTGTTGTCAATACCTTAAACATCTTCTGAAATGAATCTGTCAATGTCAAAATGAGAATCATCTGCATTTCACTTTCTCTCCCCCTTATTGACAAGAAATACAAAGCACATGGTAGGGAGGGTATCAATCCACACTTAAGCAATGTTTCATTAATCATTTCACTCTAAGTCTACTTGAGCAATGCTCGATGTAGAAAACAAGAGGATTTGATTAAGTCAACAAGGCTTTCCATTATCCACAGATCATGATACCAACATTAGATGATAACTCATGTATCTTGTCTTCAAGGGTTTACCACTTTAATTCCAGGTAGAAGAAGATCAACTATGATAGAGAATAATCAACCTGAAACTCCTGCACTCACTTCAGTAAATAGATCAAAAACATTCAAGTGCAATTGGCAGGATAAGTGACCTTGGGGCACTTCCATTCTCTTTATGTCACTGATCAATTCAGTTACTCCCCCTTTGTAAAATAATCTTTGATCTAAGTAACCAAGGGATAGTGATTGAGAAATGACATACCTTCTCCATTGGTGTGTTCTTCAAGAAATTCACAGAATAATTGCTTTTGAGTCCACCTGGAGTTGATATTGATTGAAACAGTGATTATGGAAGCTTCTTCATTTTTCTCCCCCTCAAGGGAAACACTCCTCATCATCTTCATCAAGAGTGATCCTTCAGCATCATAATCCTTGAATATCAATTGAAGAATCCACTAAGGATGGAAACTTCTTCAGCTTCGCTATCAAGAGTTGACAGCACTCACTACTTCTCAGGTTCTCCCCCTGATAGTATGCTTCACCTTCAATTCCCTGCATTGTTAGCACAAATACAATACACAAATGATTACGGGAATAAGGTGGATCTTTCTTGCTTCATCAAGAAGACTTGCTTGGTTGAGGTTCTTTTCTCAACCAAGTTCCTCTGTTCATTCCAGTCTTCATGCCTGCTCCTCTGAACATATGTTCTGACATCTGTTGGTGTGGCATGGCACTCTTCACACTCTCTTCTACTTTGTGTGAGGAATTGTACTGCTTAGCAGCTAACATGTAAGATAACTTCTTACTCCTCTTAATGACTGCTTCTTGCTCTGGTATTAAGGTTAGGCAACCTTTTGCAGTATGACCAGATTTATTGCATCTCTCACACAGAACTTCTTTGACACGTGCATTTTTCTTTGTTTGCAATCTCTCCTGCACTGTGCCTTCATCATGTGAAAGTTTCCCTTTTCCTTTGTCACCAGCCTTGGCCTTTTCAGCTTCAAGTTTCCTCATTCTATTCAAATCTTCTGGCCAGATGACCAACATGTCATTGGGAACTTTTGTTGCTGGTTTGGGTCTTCCACATGGGTTCATCTGAGATTCATCCCACTTAGTGTTTCCTTTGGATGAATGACCCTTCAATTTCATGGATCTAAAATCCTGGGTCTTCTCAGCTTTCCTACATGATATCTTCTTGGGGAGAGGTGTGTTCTCCATATTCTTCTGATTTCTTCCCAAGGTACTTTCTTCGTACTTGGATGGTTTGTGTGGTCTTCTGTTCTTATCAGCTCTGGATATCTGTTGACCTAGGCATGCACCATTCTTGTGACCATTGCCATTGCATGCATCACAGATGTTATCAAGAATTCCAAATCTGTTTGCTGTAAACAGATGCTTCTGGACCTGTGGATGTTGCTTCTTCTTCTCCGACTTCCTCCCCTTTGATATAGGCTTTCCCTGTGATTTTCCATGAAAGGGATTATAAAAACAATCCAGTGCACAGTGCCCAAATATATTGCAGCACCAACATTGACCCACAAATCTTTTCTTCTTTGTGTCTTCTGTATTAAGTTGTTGGGCCATTTGCTTAGTTGTTTGTGCTCTATTTGAGGAAGAAGCTTCCTCCTTTTTCTTCCCATCCACCCTAGTCATGGTGGTAGGTTTCTTCTTCTTACCTATCCTCATCCATACTTGTTTAGAGCTTTTCTTCCCACCTGCACTGATTGTCGGACTGTATTTAGAAACATGAGTGCAAGATGGTCTGGATGGTACCTTCACTTTCTCAGTTGCCTGTGATAGATCGATGAGAGAAGTCATGATCTTCATATCACATGTTGAAGGTCTTTTGACAATAGAATCCTCCATTGAGCATTGAGTACCGGTAGCAACTGATTCTTGATGTGGATAATCAAGAGTTGTCATAATCTTCTTATCACATGTTGGAGGCATTTCAGCTTTAGACTCCTCCAACGAACATTGAGTGCAAGAATCACTCATTTCATTCTTTTGTGAAGTCTCAATATGTGTGTTCTCAATCTTGGTCAACTGAGCTTCCAATTTTTGACTCACAATATTGAGGATGATCTTCTGATCTTCAATAGTGATCATCTTCTCTTCACAGGTCTTCTTCAACCTTTCAACCTCATCTTCATGCATCTTAACTTTGTTTTGTAACAAAGAGTCAAGTTCCCTGAATTTAATGGAAGTTTCTTCCAAACAAAAATTCTTGACTTCATTGCTCTTCTTCAACTCAGCTTCAAGTGCATGGATCCGTTCTTCCAGAGTATTGCTGACTTCGCCTTTTTCTTCAAGGGCTTTCACCCGTTTGGTGAGCTTCATACTTTCCAAAATTTTTCCTTCCAGCCCCTTTTCCATATTGTCTGCTTCTCTTTCAAGTCTAGTGATCTCAACCTGCATAGATGAAAATAGGCTACAGATAATAGCAACCCTTTCTTCTGGAATATCATGCAGATATGTTCTGAGTTTTTCCTGAAAGCTTGAATAGGGGGTGTCATCCTTTCCTCTGGAAGAATTCTGAGCCACCTGCTCGATACTTTCCAAGCCCGATGTTTCTTCATTATTGGAATGGCATGGAGAACAAGACATTGCATCTTCTTTGGATATGAGGGACTTCTTCAGCTGCTTTTTCTCTTTCTTTTTCCTGTTTGTCATGGTCTTGCTAGATGTAGACGTCTGCTCAGAAACTTCATCAAGACTGCTCTTCATTGTTGACTTTAGGAAAGAAACTCAAATCCTCTTCTCAATAGAATTACTTGAGAATATCCAACATACGTTAACCTTTCCCTCTGATACCACTTGTAGAACCCCGGGACACCCTGAGAGGGGAGGGGTGAATCAGGGTGGCAACTTTTTCTTCTTTTAGTTGTGGATCTTGTTCCCACGTTGGTAGGAACTACTTAAACCTGTATGATGGATATGATCAGCAATTAAACATTCACATGTAGAGACAGATGACACAGCTATTTTTACTTGGTTCACCACTAAGGGCTACGTCCAAGGAGTATACGCCGACAGGTTGCCGGTCGTACCTAAATCCACTATGCTTCACTAGCTGCGGATACAAATGTTCGGGTACAGACACTCTGTCCCAGGCTCACTGCCTTTACAATTGTTTAGGGATAGCTCACTGCGTCCCTCGGGTCACTCCCGTTGACTCCCCCTGGCTCACTGCCGGTGGTGAAGTCTCACTCAGTTTATAGACGTGAAGGTCTCTTCAATAGATATGCATTGAAGTCTTTGTCTCCTGTTCAGCATGAGACTTTGCTTGCATCAGAGTCCTGAGTTGATGCTCTTTTGAAATCAATCTCCTACTTCAGTGCAATACCTGAATGCACTAAATCTCCTTCTCTTCCTTCTATTCCCAATTCTGACACCTGAGTGTATCGATATATTTCTCTCTCTGTGCCGATCAGATTTTGGTTGCACGATCGTTCTTCTTCTCTTCGCAAAGCAGGTTTGAGAGTGCTAAGCACCTGTCAAAAAGCTTGCGGGACCCCCAAATTTTCCGCGCACCCTTCCCGAGGGCTTGCGCGTAAAATTCAAACCTTGCGCGTAAAAATAACTTTTGTCGCGTAAAAGGCTTTTCGCGCAACTCTTCTTTTTCGCGCAAAACTTTCCTTTTTCGCGCAACACCTTCTTTTTCGCGCAACCCTCTGGACCTTAACTTTTCCGCGCACCGGAGCTCAGGATTTGTCTAAGTGTCGAGCCTCTCCTAATGAGAGGGGTTCACCTCATATTTATAGACGTTTGTGATCCTGCGCGTAAAACCCCCCTTCTTGCGCACAACTAACTTTACGCGCACCAGTTCGATTTTCCGCGCACATGGTGCGAACATCTCTGATTTTTCGCGCGCCTCTTGCCTTTGTCGATTTTCTGTATTTCTGATTCGATACGCTGATTGCGCGAAAAATTCACCCAGCTATTCTGCGCACAACATTTTTCGCGCACATTCCCATTTTTCCGCGCACATCTCTGGTTTTTCGCGCAGCCCATGCCTTTACCATTTTTCAACGTTCTGATTCTGAAACAGCATTTGCGCGAAAAACTATTTCGCGCATCCCGCTGTTTTCCGCGCCCAACTTACGTATTTCGCACACATCCCTGATTTTCCGCGCAGCCCATGCCTTTGCCATTTTTCACCTCTCTGATTTCGAAACACTGTTTGCGCGAAAAACTATTTCGCGCATCCCGCTGTTTTTCGCGCCTAACTTAAGTATTTCGCGCAAGCCTCTTATATTTCGCGCACCACTTCCTTTTTGTGCGAACCTCCTTTTGCAGACAATCCATGTCTTCATTTTCCGATTTTGAGGCCCCAAAAATTTGGCAAACACTGGAAAACGGTGCCACCTTGTATCTGCTCTTTTAGTCCGCCTCCAGATCATCCATTCCTTTGTCGACGTTCCTTGAATAAAAACATGGATCATTATTCCACAGTCCTCGAACTCGACCTGCCTCCATAGAAACTCTTTTGCCAACAAATTTGTATGTCGTTTGTTTGCTTTGTCGACAAGGACGATCACCTCAACAGCGCTTCAACTTGGTGATCTGTATACTTCAACAACTCTTCTGCTTTTATCACAACCTCCACTATTGTGATATGTAGTCTTTGAAGGAACAGCTTTAGCATCATCATCTTCTATGACAATGTGATGTTCATGACTATCTCAGAAGTCCAATCATTGCACATTGTCTTCTTCATCAACCGGTATGATGTACTTCATGCAAACCGATTCAATTCGTCAGGAAGTCTCTTGCATGGTTCTCATGCAATCATGAGTAATTGCATGAACTTCATCCAAAAACATCATTCTTCTTTGATCATCCTTGGATGGATTATACCTCACATTCTGCATTGTTGTAAACAATGTATCACCTTTGACACATGTTCTTTGAACTTCCGATCAGTACAACAATCGTCTGAATCACCACTCCTCTACTTCATCGGAGTACTTCATGATCTCCTTTATTTTGATCTGCATTGACAACTATTGACAACAAATACAACCTTATACACAAAGTGGTTCCAACAATCTCCCCCTTTGTATTTTGTTGTCAATACCTTAAACATCTTCTGAAATGAATCTGTCAATGTCAAAATGAGAATCATCTGCATTTCACTTTCTCTCCCCCTTATTGACAAGAAATACAAAGCACATGGTAGGGAGGGTATCAATCCACACTTAAGCAATGTTTCATTAATCATTTCACTCTAAGTCTACTTGAGCAATGCTCGATGTAGAAAACAAGAGGATTTGATTAAGTCAACAAGGCTTTCCATTATCCACAGATCATGATACCAACATTAGATGATAACTCATGTATCTTGTCTTCAAGGGTTTACCACTTTAATTCCAGGTAGAAGAAGATCAACTATGATAGAGAATAATCAACCTGAAACTCCTGCACTCACTTCAGTAAATAGATCAAAAACATTCAAGTGCAATTGGCAGGATAAGTGACCTTGGGGCACTTCCATTCTCTTTATGTCACTGATCAATTCAGTTACTCCCCCTTTGTAAAATAATCTTTGATCTAAGTAACCAAGGGATAGTGATTGAGAAATGACATACCTTCTCCATTGGTGTGTTCTTCAAGAAATTCACAGAATAATTGCTTTTGAGTCCACCTGGAGTTGATATTGATTGAAACAGTGATTATGGAAGCTTCTTCATTTTTCTCCCCCTCAAGGGAAACACTCCTCATCATCTTCATCAAGAGTGATCCTTCAGCATCATAATCCTTGAATATCAATTGAAGAATCCACTAAGGATGGAAACTTCTTCAGCTTCGCTATCAAGAGTTGACAGCACTCACTACTTCTCAGGTTCTCCCCCTGATAGTATGCTTCACCTTCAATTCCCTGCATTGTTAGCACAAATACAATACACAAATGATTACGGGAATAAGGTGGATCTTTCTTGCTTCATCAAGAAGACTTGCTTGGTTGAGGTTCTTTTCTCAACCAAGTTCCTCTGTTCATTCCAGTCTTCATGCCTGCTCCTCTGAACATATGTTCTGACATCTGTTGGTGTGGCATGGCACTCTTCACACTCTCTTCTACTTTGTGTGAGGAATTGTACTGCTTAGCAGCTAACATGTAAGATAACTTCTTACTCCTCTTAATGACTGCTTCTTGCTCTGGTATTAAGGTTAGGCAACCTTTTGCAGTATGACCAGATTTATTGCATCTCTCACACAGAACTTCTTTGACACGTGCATTTTTCTTTGTTTGCAATCTCTCCTGCACTGTGCCTTCATCATGTGAAAGTTTCCCTTTTCCTTTGTCACCAGCCTTGGCCTTTTCAGCTTCAAGTTTCCTCATTCTATTCAAATCTTCTGGCCAGATGACCAACATGTCATTGGGAACTTTTGTTGCTGGTTTGGGTCTTCCACATGGGTTCATCTGAGATTCATCCCACTTAGTGTTTCCTTTGGATGAATGACCCTTCAATTTCATGGATCTAAAATCCTGTGTCTTCTCAGCTTTCCTACATGATATCTTCTTGGGGAGAGGTGTGTTCTCCATATTCTTCTGATTTCTTCCCAAGGTACTTTCTTCGTACTTGGATGGTTTGTGTGGTCTTCTGTTCTTATCAGCTCTGGATATCTGTTGACCTAGGCATGCACCATTCTTGTGACCATTGCCATTGCATGCATCACAGATGTTATCAAGAATTCCAAATCTGTTTGCTGTAAACAGATGCTTCTGGACCTGTGGATGTTGCTTCTTCTTCTCCGACTTCCTCCCCTTTGATATAGGCTTTCCCTGTGATTTTCCATGAAAGGGATTATAAAAACAATCCAGTGCACAGTGCCCAAATATATTGCAGCACCAACATTGACCCACAAATCTTTTCTTCTTTGTGTCTTCTGTATTAAGTTGTTGGGCCATTTGCTTAGTTGTTTGTGCTCTATTTGAGGAAGAAGCTTCCTCCTTTTTCTTCCCATCCACCCTAGTCATGGTGGTAGGTTTCTTCTTCTTACCTATCCTCATCCATACTTGTTTAGAGCTTTTCTTCCCACCTGCACTGATTGTCGGACTGTATTTAGAAACATGAGTGCAAGATGGTCTGGATGGTACCTTCACTTTCTCAGTTGCCTGTGATAGATCGATGAGAGAAGTCATGATCTTCATATCACATGTTGAAGGTCTTTTGACAATAGAATCCTCCATTGAGCATTGAGTACCGGTAGCAACTGATTCTTGATGTGGATAATCAAGAGTTGTCATAATCTTCTTATCACATGTTGGAGGCATTTCAGCTTTAGACTCCTCCAACGAACATTGAGTGCAAGAATCACTCATTTCATTCTTTTGTGAAGTCTCAATATGTGTGTTCTCAATCTTGGTCAACTGAGCTTCCAATTTTTGACTCACAATATTGAGGATGATCTTCTGATCTTCAATAGTGATCATCTTCTCTTCACAGGTCTTCTTCAACCTTTCAACCTCATCTTCATGCATCTTAACTTTGTTTTGTAACAAAGAGTCAAGTTCCCTGAATTTAATGGAAGTTTCTTCCAAACAAAAATTCTTGACTTCATTGCTCTTCTTCAACTCAGCTTCAAGTGCATGGATCCGTTCTTCCAGAGTATTGCTGACTTCGCCTTTTTCTTCAAGGGCTTTCACCCGTTTGGTGAGCTTCATACTTTCCAAAATTTTTCCTTCCAGCCCCTTTTCCATATTGTCTGCTTCTCTTTCAAGTCTAGTGATCTCAACCTGCATAGATGAAAATAGGCTACAGATAATAGCAACCCTTTCTTCTGGAATATCATGCAGATATGTTCTGAGTTTTTCCTGAAAGCTTGAATAGGGGGTGTCATCCTTTCCTCTGGAAGAATTCTGAGCCACCTGCTCGATACTTTCCAAGCCCGATGTTTCTTCATTATTGGAATGGCATGGAGAACAAGACATTGCATCTTCTTTGGATATGAGGGACTTCTTCAGCTGCTTTTTCTCTTTCTTTTTCCTGTTTGTCATGGTCTTGCTAGATGTAGACGTCTGCTCAGAAACTTCATCAAGACTGCTCTTCATTGTTGACTTTAGGAAAGAAACTCAAATCCTCTTCTCAATAGAATTACTTGAGAATATCCAACATACGTTAACCTTTCCCTCTGATACCACTTGTAGAACCCCGGGACACCCTGAGAGGGGAGGGGTGAATCAGGGTGGCAACTTTTTCTTCTTTTAGTTGTGGATCTTGTTCCCACGTTGGTAGGAACTACTTAAACCTGTATGATGGATATGATCAGCAATTAAACATTCACATGCAGAGACAGATGACACAGCTATTTTTACTTGGTTCACCACTAAGGGCTACGTCCAAGGAGTATACGCCGACAGGTTGCCGGTCGTACCTAAATCCACTATGCTTCACTAGCTGCGGATACAAATGTTCGGGTACAGACACTCTGTCCCAGGCTCACTGCCTTTACAATTGTTTAGGGATAGCTCACTGCGTCCCTCGGGTCACTCCCGTTGACTCCCCCTGGCTCACTGCCGGTGGTGAAGTCTCACTCAGTTTATAGACGTGAAGGTCTCTTCAATAGATATGCATTGAAGTCTTTGTCTCCTGTTCAGCATGAGACTTTGCTTGCATCAGAGTCCTGAGTTGATGCTCTTTTGAAATCAATCTCCTACTTCAGTGCAATACCTGAATGCACTAAATCTCCTTCTCTTCCTTCTATTCCCAATTCTGACACCTGAGTGTATCGATATATTTCTCTCTCTGTGCCGATCAGATTTTGGTTGCACGATCGTTCTTCTTCTCTTCGCAAAGCAGGTTTGAGAGTGCTAAGCACCTGTCAAAAAGCTTGCGGGACCCCCAAATTTTCCGCGCACCCTTCCCGAGGGCTTGCGCGTAAAATTCAAACCTTGCGCGTAAAAATAACTTTTGTCGCGTAAAAGGCTTTTCGCGCAACTCTTCTTTTTCGCGCAAAACTTTCCTTTTTCGCGCAACACCTTCTTTTTCGCGCAACCCTCTGGACCTTAACTTTTCCGCGCACCGGAGCTCAGGATTTGTCTAAGTGTCGAGCCTCTCCTAATGAGAGGGGTTCACCTCATATTTATAGACGTTTGTGATCCTGCGCGTAAAACCCCCCTTCTTGCGCACAACTAACTTTACGCGCACCAGTTCGATTTTCCGCGCACATGGTGCGAACATCTCTGATTTTTCGCGCGCCTCTTGCCTTTGTCGATTTTCTGTATTTCTGATTCGATACGCTGATTGCGCGAAAAATTCACCCAGCTATTCTGCGCACAACATTTTTCGCGCACATTCCCATTTTTCCGCGCACATCTCTGGTTTTTCGCGCAGCCCATGCCTTTACCATTTTTCAACGTTCTGATTCTGAAACAGCATTTGCGCGAAAAACTATTTCGCGCATCCCGCTGTTTTCCGCGCCCAACTTACGTATTTCGCACACATCCCTGATTTTCCGCGCAGCCCATGCCTTTGCCATTTTTCACCTCTCTGATTTCGAAACACTGTTTGCGCGAAAAACTATTTCGCGCATCCCGCTGTTTTTCGCGCCTAACTTAAGTATTTCGCGCAAGCCTCTTATATTTCGCGCACCACTTCCTTTTTGTGCGAACCTCCTTTTGCAGACAATCCATGTCTTCATTTTCCGATTTTGAGGCCCCAAAAATTTGGCAAACACTGGAAAACGGTGCCACCTTGTATCTGCTCTTTTAGTCCGCCTCCAGATCATCCATTCCTTTGTCGACGTTCCTTGAATAAAAACATGGATCATTATTCCACAGTCCTCGAACTCGACCTGCCTCCATAGAAACTCTTTTGCCAACAAATTTGTATGTCGTTTGTTTGCTTTGTCGACAAGGACGATCACCTCAACAGCGCTTCAACTTGGTGATCTGTATACTTCAACAACTCTTCTGCTTTTATCACAACCTCCACTATTGTGATATGTAGTCTTTGAAGGAACAGCTTTAGCATCATCATCTTCTATGACAATGTGATGTTCATGACTATCTCAGAAGTCCAATCATTGCACATTGTCTTCTTCATCAACCGGTATGATGTACTTCATGCAAACCGATTCAATTCGTCAGGAAGTCTCTTGCATGGTTCTCATGCAATCATGAGTAATTGCATGAACTTCATCCAAAAACATCATTCTTCTTTGATCATCCTTGGATGGATTATACCTCACATTCTGCATTGTTGTAAACAATGTATCACCTTTGACACATGTTCTTTGAACTTCCGATCAGTACAACAATCGTCTGAATCACCACTCCTCTACTTCATCGGAGTACTTCATGATCTCCTTCATTTTGATCTGCATTGACAACTATTGACAACAAATACAACCTTATACACAAAGTGGTTCCAACAATCATTTTGTAATCTCTATATTTCATCATATAATTTATTCATCATATGGTCATTGGAATTATAATTCAAATATTCATTTTCATAATTAATTACCTGATTTGAATAATCCATTAAGCATAGATTTGCCAATTCTTTTTTAGGACTATATTATTCACTTGGATCTGAGTCTTCGGTATAGCTCCATCCAGCTGTAAGTTCTCTTCTTTCCTTCCTATCCATATTTTTTTTCTTCCTTTATTTATTCAACTTTGAGAATTTGGGTTTAATGTGATCTTTCATCCTTCATTCATAATAGGTTACTTTTGGAGCATCATTAGGAATTATATTACCTTTTCTACTACTCTTGTGATCATCCCTAGGATAGTTCATTTTATTTCTCCTTGAGTATCCTTTCTTCTTTTTGTAAAATCCCTTAGCAGCTTGAGAAACATCATCATTTCCATTTGCTTATAACTCAAAATATAATGAATAACATGTAGCATTCATTTTTTATTTTAAAGAAACTCCTCATCTTTTACCAAATTCTTATTCATCAATGTTTTTGAATTCTAACTCATATTGCAATAAATAATCAATAATCTCATTAAGTGTATATTCTTTAAAATTATTACTTTCATCAATTACTACTTTCTCAGTATGTCATTTCTTAGGTAGAGCTCTTAAAACTCGTTCAACTGAAATAGCATTATCTAGAGTTTTTTCTAAAGCATTCATGTCATTTACAATACTTGTGAATTTATGAAACATCTAATTTACAGTTTCATTTTCACCCATTTTAAAATCTTGATATTTTACCTTCAACATACCAAGATTAGTTTTAATTAATTTATTGGAACCATAATGAGCTTTTTCCAAGATTTTTTACATGTCATGAGCAGTTTTACATGCTGAAATGTGTCTGAATACATTTCAGTTAATAGAAAAATAAAGTATGTTCATGATTTTATAATTAAAAACACATTTCAAAGAATCAGCACCAATTGAGTATAAGGATCATCCTTGGGGAGTTTGTAAGGTTTTATCATGGCTATCCAATGGTCAATATGTAGTTATTTAAGATATACTTCCATTTAAACATGTCAATAGCTATAATCATTTCCATAAAAGAATGGTGGTCTTTGTGGAGAACAACTATTATTAGAACTTGTTCCCTCTATTTCAAATAGATATTTTCCTTAGACGATTAAGTCTAGGATATGGTTAGAAAATATATATATATATATATATATATATATATATATATAACAAAGGTAATAATCCTTTCAAGGTCCATGATCTAATACCTGTTGTTTGTCCCCAATGGCTAGGTGGTTGAATGGTCAAGAGGGTATGAATTGACCTTTTTATAAAAAATAATTAATTATAAAAGTTAATATAATTAAGCAATGAAAAATAAAAATATGAACATAGATATTTTTGTAGTAATTCGGATCAAAGTAATCTTCAGTCTACTTTTCACACTCTCAATGTGAGAGTATGGAGCCCACTAAATAGTGACCTGACTTTTGGAAGGAGTACAACCTTTTACAATGTATTTTCACATCTAAAGGCACACCCCTATCCTACCTTTTTCACACCCAGAGGCACAAATTGGAACCCTCTTTTTGAAGTGGAAGAAGAACCAACATTGTCTCTACTCGGACTAAGGCACAACTGAAACCCCTACCTTTTACCAAACCAAGGCGCGACCAGATGTGCCTTTTTTAAGGGTTGGTATAACCCAGACACTAGGGTCCTTTTGAATGAAAAAACATCAACCATAATTATTCACACAATAAAGATGATGAAGAATTATAGCACCATAGAAACTAGACTTTAAACAATGAGAGATTGAGTGTCGAGGCAGTAGTTAATCACTTTGGTACCACAGGATCAATACAATGAAGTTCTCCACACCAAAGATGATTTCAATGGTAGTATGTACAGTGTTATCTTCAATAGTTCTTGTATCCTTAACACTTTTATCTCAATTTTGTTACATTGCACTGGTTCTGTCAAAATATTTTTATAGAGTTACTTCATGCACAACATATTCAAAAATTATAATCCGCTGCATTTCTTATTTTCCCAAAGCAGTAGGTGCGCATGTGAATCCAACAAAAAAATAAAAGTTGTTCGATATATATTCCCCAAATGAAGTTTCATGTGTATTTATCCTTTTAATGCACATGCAAACTGCATTTAATCTTCTTGAGAATTGATCACGCACTGTTGTAAACAAAATACAATTTTGAAACATATACGGAAAAAATATAAGAACACTTCTACCCACGTGATCTTCATTTAATCTTCCATAAAACATTTCCAAATTATTTTGCATAGGATTGAAATAATTAATAAATGAAACAATTAAATCAAGTATAACAATCAATATAAACATGCAATGATTCAAAATACATAAAACTAACTAAAACAAAACATGTTTTATGATTTTGAAAAACAAACTATTTAAGTATGCCCAAAAATCATTTTTTTGTAAGTATGATTTTTTTCATAAGCATCATTTCAACCATAAGCATGAACTGCATAAGAATCATCTCGTAAGGATGAATTTGTGTAAACATCATCCCATTTGTAAACATGAATTGCATAAGCATCATTTTCAACCATAAGGGTCATCTCATAAACATCAATATTTCTGTAAGGATGATTTTATAAAACCATGAGGATGATAAAAAATGGTAAGCATCAATATATTTGTAAGGATGATTTTAAAACTGTAAGGATCGTACAAGAAAGTTTTAGAACTTGTGAAAAAAACATGGGATGTATAGTATAAACAAAGAATAAATAAAAATTAGATATAAAAAATAATAAATGAATAAGTAATAACCACAGCAATAATGATTAAACAAACAAGTAAATAATGTTGTGAGGGGTTATAATTATCTAATTTATGAAAACTTCAGTGTATAAGCCATAACCCAACACATACTAAAGTTTATTTTTCTCTGAAATTAGCTCATAAGACACATAACAATCACAATGAACAATTTAACAAACATTAACAATAATAGTTTCTTCTGCATGTAGTGCAAGCTTAAAACACATTTTTTCACTCATGTTAAAGGGAATAAAATAATGATCTTGTAATTATCAAAACATGATTAAGTGAAGTGGCAAGGATACAATCAACACATTGAACTATGCGTGATCTTCCACACACCATCCACAAAGACAGTGCATAATCTCGCATCATCAAGTTGACCAACGAAAATAAGATTCTTCCATAAACTTGGGATATGAAGAATGCCTTACATGTTTAGAAAACATCCATTCTTCGTTCGAATTCTCACTTCTCATTTTCCAACAACCTCAAACACCTATCCATTCACAAGGTAAACCTTGTCAAGGCTTTTGGACACATAATTTCATATGTATCCTCTTTCAAAAGATGACTGAAATGAGGCTTCATGGTCAAAAAAACATGACTCCATCGAACTCATGACACTCAGATATGGAGTTTACAGATGAAATAGAAGAATGCTTTTTGAAGTTAGCATGCCCCTCCTGATATTCTGTCTGCAATCGTCCCTTCTTTCCATAGTGCCAACATGTGGAGTCAACATGACCAACTGATTTTTCTTGACTTCGATCACTTATGCTTTCCTCTCTCTTCTTCTAACTTTTTTAGGAGGAGCGTCCCATGCCTTCTTGTAGCACCTGAAACCTCCTTCTGAATCTCCTCATTCAGGATCAAATCACGGATTTCCTTGAAGACCAAGTCCGGCTTGGCAATGTAGTTACTCATAGTAGTAACTATCACATCTCAAGATTCTGAAAGCAATGACAGAAGAATTAAGGCATGCACGCCTTCAGTGAACTTCACACCAATGAACTTCAGCTAACTTCGGATCATGTTGAACCCATTCATATGATCAACCCAACCTTCCTTCTGATATCCACATGCTAAAAATTCATTACAACATGAACATTGTTCATTGCGAAAGGATTCTCATACATGTTTACAATCTTCACTATTAATTTAACGGTTTTCTTTACATCACGGATGTTGAAGGTCGTGATCTAGTCTAGCATCATTCAGACTACACCCAGTTCCTTTTGGTTGAGTATTTCTTAATTTTTTTTTGGCATTGCCTTTGGATTTACCTCGATCAACAAAAGATCGATATCCTTCTGGAACAGGTATTCCTCCACCTACATCTTCTAGAAAACATAGTTTGATCCATCGAACGTATCAAGTTTCTCATTTCCCTCTTCCAATGTCATCTTCTGAAACAGAATTCTCTTACTAAATCAAAAAAGGGTGAATGATAGGTAACTCATGTTTTCTAGAAGTCGTTGTCTAAGCTGCCTTTCAAAACTCTGCACCAAGCTCAGATAACACTTGTTATTGAAGGTTTTGGGTGCAGGGGAAGCGTGGTTGGGATGAAACCCAACTTTGATTTTTACCATGATCAATGATTATTCCGGGATCAATACGACGATGAATGTCAGTCTCCACAGAATATAATCAAAGATTTAGATAAAGAAGAAAGAGGCCTGAAACCTTAGAGAGGATCTTGCACATCATGTTTATAATTAATTTAATTAATTTCATAAAGAAAAATAATACTTGTATATTTGGTATTTTTCTTCGTTGATTATGTTGATCGCCCGGAATGACTCTTCCATATTATCTTGTTGTGCTTGTAAGGATCCAAACTAGAATCCCTCTAGTGGTGATCCACACATGTTTCGATGGCCTCTGATCGACATCGCGCGTTCTCTGGGTGCTAGCACGGTGAAGCGAATGTCTTGTGTCAGTCGTTCTTGATCGCCTGTTCTTCGGCCTCGAAGAACGTCTCTCCTTCTTGAGAGGGGAGAGAAGAGGATTCGATGGAGAAATTTTTTGGATCAACAATTCTCAATTCACTAGGAGTGTGGTGTGGTGTCTGGCATAATAGGCGTACTTGCCTATTTATATACATGGAATTTCAGTTACAATATTTAATTGCATAGCAACAATTAAATACATTCATGAACTTAGAGAAAACTCATGCATTTAATAATAATACCACGTCATTATTCATCGTGTTCCAACTTGGGAAAAACGGAATTATAAATAAAATTTTGCATCATAAAATAATAGAAGCATTATTTTAATTTGTTCCAACTAGTTAAATAATTATTTACCGTCTTGAAAATAATTATTTTACTACTGCACCGACCTTGGTCCGCTCGAACTCCAATTCCATTTATTGAACACCTGAATAAATAAATAAATAATTTATTCTCTTAAATAAATATTTTATTTACAAACTAGTAAATAAATATTTATTAAATGTTCAATAAAACAAATAAATATATTTTATTTAATTTATACGATCATTGTAACTTGAATAAAATTATTCCACGGTCTTGAGAATAATATTTATTTCATTAATTAAATTCAAATATAATTTAACCGAGACCACCAAAAACACTTAGTGTGTGACTCTCTAGGATTCTTTCCCTTTGGCATTGGGCGGGCTTGCCTGAAGTCCAAGAGTATTGTCTAGTAACGGGTCAAGGCACCCAAGAGAAAGAACGTAAAGTCACAACAACGACATCCACATATGAACGCTCACTATGTAATATAATCCCTTTGTCACAATATATCATCAAGCAGGTTTCATGATTGTGTCATCAACTTTTATGCTTGATATTTCGTTCTTTGAATACCTGAAATAAACTCGTCGTTACACCATGGCCATGGAGTTTTGCATGACAGTTCTATTTCAATCAAAGGGCTGAGATATCAACTTCTATAAATGGAAGGGACAAATCCTTCCTTGACTTATCCATTAATGACATGCCACTCGTGACGCACCCAACGTACCCCAATTCCCACCAATTGATTGCGTGACAGTTTTCGTCAGTAAATCAAAGTGCGTAAGTCGTGACACGTATTAATGATAATCTTAAAGTCTAAGGATCATTACACACACTCGCAGATAGAAATATCTGATGACACCAAAACATGCAGAATTCCTACTAGCGGGTATGTTCTCATAATCTCCTATCTTGGAGATTACCAAGTGCGAACTTCATGAGAGGAAGTCTCATCTGCTTACGAGTACTCACACCTGACAATCTGCATGCTATGTGTCCCATCATAGCATTTCATCCAACCACATAACTATATTTAAGAATATTGTTATAACATTTCAAGGTTCTCATCATAGCGGGGAACTGCCATGACCTTATCAATGCAAAAAATACTCTAGGACATTATTACATCATAGTCATGCAGAACAATGAACAATATGTAATAATACATTAAATATCCATGTAATCAAAGTAAAACCAGTTGGTTCTAGGACACCAACTCTTAAAAACTCCCACTTGAACTAGAGTCAACTGCCTATGACTTTCAGTATGCTAGACCTCACATGATGATCATGTTTCTGCTGAGTCAAGGCTTTAATCAAGGGGTCCTCCAAGTTGTCTTCCGTGGAAATAATGCTCACTGCAACTTCACCTCTTTGAGAAAAAATCCCTCAAGAGATGATGCTTCCGAAGTATGTGCTTCGTCTGCTGATGTGACCTTGGCTCTTTTGCGAGAGCCACCACTGCAGTATTATCACAGTACAGTGTGATGGGATCTTTACTGCTAGGTATCACATCTAGCTCCTGGATGAAGCTTCGCATCCAAATTGCTTCTTTAGCTACCTCAAAAGCTGCGATATACTCGGACTCTGCTATAGAATCTACAACCACACTCTACTTTGAGCTCTTCTAGCTCACTGCACCTCCATTCAAAGTGAAGATGTGTCTCGTTTGCAACTTCATGTCATCTTGATCAATCTGGAAACTAGCATCTGCATATCCTCTGATGACTAGTTCCTCATCTCCTCTATAAACTAGGAACATATCCTTAGTACGCCTCAGATATTTTAGGAGATTCTTTACTGCCATCCAATGGCGGTCACCTAGGTCATCTTGATATTTTCCTACCGCACTCAATGCGTAGGCGACATCCAACCTAGTACATGGCATGGCATACATGACTGACCCAATTGCTGATGTGTATGGAGTCCTTGCCATTATCTTTCTTTCCTCATGTGTTTGAGGACACATTTTCTTGGAAAGATGAATGTCATGTGACATTGGCAACAATCCCCTCTTGAATTGTTCCATACTAAATCTATTCAGTATCTTATCAATGTATGTACTTTGACTTAGGCCCAGCAATATCTTGGATCTATCACGATGTATCTTGATCCCAAGAATATACGCTGCCTCACCAAAATCTTTCATGGAGAAGCATTGATTCAACCATGCCTTAACATACTGTAAAACTGGTATCTCATTTCCAATAAGTAATATGTCATCAACATATACTATTAGGAAAACGACTACACTCCCACTAAACCGTTTATAGACACAAGGCTCACATCCATTCTTGATAAAACCAAATTCTTTTATGGCTTCATCAAAATGAATGTTCCATGACCCGGATGCTTTATTTAATCTATAAATGGATTTCTGCAACTTGCATACCTTATTGGCATCCTTTGGAGTCACAAACCCTTTAGGTTGTGTCATGTAGACATCTTCCTGAAGGTTTCCATTAAGGAATGCTATTTTGACATTCATTTTCCAAATCTCATAGTCATAGTAAGTCGGAATGGAAAATAGAATTCTGATGGATTTCAGCATTGCAACTGGTGAGAAGATTTAATCGTAGTTAATTCCTTAACGTTGTTTAAAACCTTTTGTAACTAGTCGTGCCTTATAGGTACTGACTTTTCCTTCCATGTCCAGTTTCTTCTTGAATACCCATTTGCAACCAACAAGCTTTACATCAACTGGAGGATCTAACAAAATCCAGACTTGGTTTTGGTACATGGAATCCATTTCAGAATTCATGGCTTCTTGCCACTTGGCAACGTCTGTGCCACTTACTGCTTCCTTGTAGGTTAGAGGATCATTATTATCAACTAATAAGGAGTCACCACCCTCGATAACTATAAAACCGTACCATTCTGGTTATCTAACCTCTCTTGCACTCCTACACAGTACTTGTGTCTCTGGAATAGATTCTTCTTCCATGGGGCTTTGTGGAATCTGTTCATGTACCAACTCTTGTGTACCTTGAGCCTCAACTTCATCGAAGTCTATCTCGCTCCCACTATCTCTTTTGGAGATGTGCTCCCTCTCAAGGAATATGGCATGTATTGCCACTATAACCTTTTTTTCTAAGGGTTTGTATAGGTAATATCCCCTTGTTTTCTTGGGGTATCCTATAAAGGTACACTTTGCGCCTCGGGATGCGATTTTGTTACCTGAAGAGACCTTAAGAAATGTTTCGCTACCCCACACATATAAATTCGATAACATGCATTTTCTTCCACTCCCGAACTTGTATGGAATACTATTTATCGATTTAGTTGGTACTTGGTTTAGTATGTGTGTCGCTATTTGTAACGCATATCCCCAAAAGGATAATGGAAGACTCGCATGACTCATCATTGATCTCATCATGTCCAACAGGGTGCGGTTTCTCCTTTCGCTCACACCATTCCACTGTGGCGTGTTTGGAGGAGTGAGTTGGGATAGGATCCCAAACTCCCGTAAGTAATCAATGAAGTCTTGATTAAGATATTTTCCACCTCAGTCTGAGCGGAGTTTCTTAATATTCTTACCAAGTTGGTTCTCAACTTCATTCTTGTATTCTTTGAACTTATCAAAAGAATCCGACTTATACCTCATTAAGTATATATATTCATATCTACTAAAATCATCAGTAAAAGTTATGAAGTATGAGTACCCTCCCCTTGCTTCAGCTGAAAATGGTCCACACACATTGGTATGAATCAATTCAAGTTCTTTAGCCCTTTCACCTTTCCCACTAAATGGGGATTTGGTCATTTTGCCTTGTAAACATGCATGACATACGCCAAGTGGTTTTAGTTCGAAAGAATCTAAATATCCATCTTGATGTAACTTTGTCAAGCGTTTCTCATTTACATGACCTAGACGGTGATGCCAAAGTTGGGTGTGGTATGAGTCATGTGAAGTATCTTTGTTATTAATTGCCATTGCTTGGTTTGTGTAATCCAACACGTAAAATCCGTTGTATAAATGTGCCCTACTATAACAAATGATATCTTTGTAAAAGAAGCAACATTCATTTCCAAACATTGAAAACAAATTCATCTGTATCTAATCCGGATACAGAAATAATGTTTTTAGTAACAGAAGGCACATAATAACAACCCTTTAACACTAAGATCATCCTAGTTGGCAACATAAGGTGGTAGTCCCTGATAGCTACAGAAGCAAGTCTGGCTCAGTTGGCTGCCCATAGATCTACCTCCCCTAGATCAATCTTCCTGAATCTACTTGGTTCTTATATTTAGATACATATGTGAGCACCACAAGCTATATCTAATACCCAATTTGTAGAAACAGATAGATTGCATTCGATAACAAATGCACCTGAAGCTTCCCCTTGCTTCTTAGGCTGGGTGCAGTTCTTCTTCCAGTGGCCCTTCTTACCACATGCAAAATAAACAGTCTCATGTTCCCTTGCCTCCCCTTTTATCTTCCTTTTCTTGGAAGGCCGTGAAGAAGCTTTGGGCTTAAAGCTCTTCATCTTCCCTTTCCTCTTATTCACCACAAGGACAGAAGGCTTTTCGCGCTTCATATCTTTGTCCACTTGGTGAATGAGGATAAGAAGATCAGATAGTGTAACATCCCAGGTAATTAAAGAATAAATAATTTTCATATTTATTAATATTAGAGAATTAAATATGAATTTTAATTAAAAGGGGTTGCTATGTTCGATAGCGTACCCGATACGCAACGATGAGTTTCTTTGAAACTTACGTAGCACACTAGTAATATAATAATATTATGTTAGTTAACAAGTAGCCGTTGTACTGGCGGGAATGAATAGAAATAACTAAAATATGAATAGATATGTTTTTAGATGTTTTTACATTTACCCAATAAAAGATAAAGGCTTAAAATACGGAAAGAGTTCAATTTTAGGCTTTTATACTCTAATTTTCACTAAAGGTTCACTTATCACCTTTTAATGGTGAACCGTCATTAAATATAGTTTTGATCACTCTTATACATTCTTTTGGACCAAATAAAACTTTTATTAAGAATCGGGACATCAAATTTTACTTTGTGTAATTTTTGGTACCTTTCTGATAAAGTTCATTTTTTTATGAATAGTGTAAAATGTTGCATTTTAATTCAAAACCTCTTTTTGATCTAATTTATTTATATGATTAGATTATCTTTTGAATTGGTTTTAAAGTGAAATTAGAATATATTTTTACCATTTTATCTAATGGTGGTCATTGGAATAAATTTCACTTTGAAATTAGACTTAAACTGGTGTCAATCTTTTGATACTTATTGTTTTGTAAAAACACGCTATTTGCTCTGGCAGCGGGAATTAATTATTGAATTAATTAATGTGACTTATATGATTTGAATTTTGTAAAATATACTTCATTTTTGAATTCGGAATATCAAATATAGCTTAGAGTGAATTTTTGGTAATTTTCTGAAAAACTTCAATTTTTGATGAATAGTGAAACCACTAAGTGGTAATCAAGCAAACTGATTTTTTCAGTTAAATGAAAGTTTACCACTAATGTGTATTGAATTTTGAAAATACGACATACATGGTTGTCATTAAGAAGTAAAATGTGGTTCAATGAGATTAAAATAATTTTTTGGTGAATAGTAACTTATTAAGTTTTTAATCGCGATTAGTGGTAATTAGTGTAGTTTAAGGAATAAATAATGCTTTAATAATATAAAATGACCTAGACACATGTCCCAACCTTATTGGTTGTGTCATGGCCGACCAAGACAAGCCATGGGTCAACTTGGGGACCCCATGGATCCACTTTTGTTGGGAAATGACATAAATTACTTTTTATTAAATGTTAAGGTGAAAATGACACAAACATAATATGTTTTGCGAAAACAATTTTTAATTGGGGTTATACAAGTCCAAATTTTGATTATAAATAGTCATTAGAAAGCTAAAAAGATTTCCTATATCATAGTATTTGTTTTATAATTTTTAGACATTAAATAAATTTAATTATTTATGACATAATAATGATGCAGCGATGACATCATTATTTGACGATTTAAATAAAATGGAAAGATAATATAAAATCTATGAACTACACATGTCCAAAACCAATTGGATGAATGGATTTCGATGCCTTATCACCTTATCCACGAATTCTATCAATGTGGGACCTTTTAAAACCGAAACACATTTTCAAATAATGTAATGTTTCTTTACTTTCCAAAAGTGCCCCTCCTCTCCTCTTATAAAAGGCCCCCACCTCTACCTCATTTCACACACTCTTCAAGCCATTGGCTCGGCCAACCCCTGCCCATTTTCTCTCTCCACATCCCTCTCCTCATCCTAGAGGATTCCCTTTGGGCATAATCCTTTCAAAGGAAGCCTTTAGGCTCAACTCAAAAGGAGTTACACTTTTTAAAGGTAATTGTTTCTCTCATGTTCATTTGTTTTATTTTGCTTCTCCAACCCCCTAAACTCTTTTTATTTACTTCTTTTGTAACAACACCAGTATCTTCAATATAATAGGATGTTGTTATAAGATTTATTTGAGCTACACTTCCACACAACTACATCAAATGGTTAAAGAACATAAGGTTTTCGTGGATGGCGAAATTCTGCCTCCCGAAACGATGATTGTTCAACACTCATTTAACACCTTCAAAGGTGGCCATTATGATGTCACTATTTTTATATATGATATATAATATGTTTATGTTTTCCTTAAGCTTCTGTTTTTTTTCATTTTGGGCATACCTTTATGGTTTCCATTATGGGTAAAACACGATATCTTCATTTTAGGAAGTGCGGACTACCGCCTCCTGAAAGTGATTTGATTCGTTAATACCATATGTGGGATGTGTAAAGGATAAAGTTAATGATATTATATATATTATTATACTGGAATTATAATATACTCTTATATCATTATGATTCCATTCCATGAAATATGAAATAGAAATGGAAGTAGCGTTCATGCGTACGTACGGCTTACCGTCTCCATGAACGGTGCATTTCATTTCTTACCTCTAAATGATTATGTAATATTATAAATGCATGAATGTACTGGATATATATGACATATATGATATCTACATCATGAATAATATTCTGAATATAATGAACCTTTGACCAAATTAACAACATGTAAGTATAAGAAGTCTATTTTTGACTTAAGAACCAAATACCGACAAAATGAACATTATTAACTTAAATGATTACATGATGTTAATAACATGGTATAAAAGGAATAATGAACTTGGAAAAGATTCATAATCAAGTAGAGATTAACTAAAGTTTATTATTCAGGAGTTTAAAGAACGGTCGGGTCAAGTCAGATACGAGGTATGGGAACTTCTTAACCCAATTTCCATTCTTTGGGTTAATCTCCTACTTTCAAATTATGTCATTATATTATTATGTCGTATCTTGTATTTGTACTTTATTTATGTGTACTTATAGTGAATACACATAATGTATCTATTTTATTTTAAAAATTATCTTTGTATGGGACTTCGTCTCAATCTCCTTTCGTTGAGGCATATTTTATTTTATACACAACTTTCTTTTATACGGTGTATAAACCCCTTTGACTTTTACGTTTATTCAAAAGGAATATTTTTTATACGAAGCGTCTAATAAACGACAAAAGGGGATGTTTTTGTCGTACGTATGCGGCGACAACGACTTCTCCGCCATCGTAACCGTTATTTGAGTTTCGGCTTCTTCTACAAGCCATACCTTCTTTTTTAAAAGAAAAATAAATACCATGTTTTACTTTTCTTTTATTTTGGTATTGAAAATGGTTTTCATAATATTTTTATATAAATGTGTGGTATTGATATCTTGTGATTGAATGGTGGAAATGTTATGTTTCCTTTATGCATGTTTTATGTGATACGTTTATGTTGAGGTTCTTGGGCATTATTATGAAGACGGGTGGTTCCGTGATAGACTAAGGGCGGGTGAGCCCGTTATAGCTCTCCAATGCATTGGGTAACGCGAAGGAGTGAAACGTTAAGGTTTCTCCGAAGAGATTTTTAGGGAATATACTGTGATGGGTATTCCAAACGTAACCAAGGGGGTTACTCCCTACGTAAGAATGTTATGAATGCCTCAAGTTACCTTTATGTCTTATTATTCTATGATTTATTCATGATTTTATGAGGTATTCTAAAGTGCCTATGTTTTATGGGTAAAGTATGATTTCATTCATATGTATATATGAACTCATGTTTCCTTTCCATGTTTTTTTTATAACCCATACTGAGTTTTTATGCTCATCCCAAGTTTTTGAAATGTTTTTCACAGGTCAAGGGAAAGGTACATGATAAGATGATAGAGTCAAGGATGTGTCAAGAAATAATCCATGTTTTATTTTAAATGTGTTTCCATTGATGGGAATTAAGAATACTATCTTCATGTAACCACTTTGTTTATATGTGGAATGTAATGCAAGTTTTATGATCTAATTCTCTAAAACTCTAAACCCGAAAAGATCATCAACGTGTAATCTTGTAATAACTCAAGATTAAGTAAGGATTAAGGCTGGGGCCTTATAGTTGGTATCAAAGGTCGGTTTAGATAACTTTAGGAGTTAGAATTCTATTAAATGATTATCTAAAATTTTTTTTTTTTGAAATGATATAGCATTTACGGATTACCATGTTGCTTCGCCTAAGATATTTCCATGTTCAGAATGGTTTTCCGTAGGGGAAACAAAGCAGCTATGTTGGGACGACATCAGGAGGAAGACAGCCTTCCAAATCAGCAACCTGAGATGGTCGGAATCGGAACTGAACAGTTTGTTGCAGTGATGGCACAGTTGACTCAGGCTATAAATGGTGGTGGTATCCATGCGCGAGATCAGCCAGATCAACCGCAGAGGAACATGTCAGTGGTGGAACATTTCATGAGGCAACATCCCCCATCATTCAGAGGATCATCTGACCCTGTGCAAGCTGAAGGGTGGATTAAAGCACTGGAGAAGATTTTTGATGTCATGGGGTGTTCAGACAATCAAAAGGTTAGTCTTGCTATTTACCGTTTGGAGGGTGAAGCAGATCAGTGGTGGTCTATGGTTAAAAATATCAGGGATGCCGATGAGATTGATGCTCTTGACTGGGATGAATTCAAAGGTATGTTTCTTGAGAAGTATTTTCCTAAGGCTGTTCGACTTAGGATGGAAAAGCAATTCTTGGAATTGAGGCAAGAGGAAGACTCAGTGGCTGCCTATGAAGAAAGGTTCACTCGATTGGCAAGGTATGCTCCCAATTTTATCCGAGACCTTGATAGTAAAATCAATCGTTTTTACTCAGGATTAAAGCCAAAGTATCGAAGGGCATTAGCTTCTCGTGAGTTTAAAAGTTATGAAAAGCTTGTTCAATGTGCTGAGAAGGTGGAAATGGAGTTTGCCGATGACCAAGTTTTCTATAACAACCAGCAGAAGAAGAGACCGAGGTGGCAGGAGAAAGGTAAGAATTCTTCAAAAAAGTCTGATGGTAAGAAAACTAAGTTTCCAGTTTGTGATAAATGTGGAAAAAGGCATGCTGGGGAATGTCTTCTGAATTCTGGAAAGTGCTACCGATGTGGTAAGATGGGACATAAGGCTCGTGATTGCACTGAAAAGGATCAAGGTGAAGGTAAGAACAAATTTGATTTACAGTTAGTGAAATGTTATAAGTGCAATGAGATGGGTCACTATGCAAACGAGTGTCCGACAAAGAGCTTGAGTGATGGGAAGCAGTTAGACTACAAGCAGAAAGGGGTGGTGAAATCCTTTGCAACTACTTCAGCAGATGTTGGGCCATCGAATGAAGTGGTGTCAGCTCTAGGGAGCTCAGTATTTTTCGAAGATTGACTTGAGGTCGGGGTACCATCAGTTGAAAGTAAAAGAAGCAGACGTTCCGAAGACTGTGTTCCGTACTAGATATGTCCATTATGAATTTGTAGTTATGCCTTTTGGGTTAACCAATGCACCTTCTGTATTCATGGACCTTATGAATAAAATTTTCCATGAGTTCTTGGATAAGTTTGTGTTTGTGTTTTGAGGTTTGGGAAGGGGTTGTGTGTGCCTTGTGATTCACAGTTTAAGAGAGAGTTGTTATGTGAAGTTCATAGTTCTCCATTTTCAGTTCATCCGGGCAGTACTAAGATGTATAGAGATCTGCGGGAGTATTACTGGTGGGATGGAATGAAAAGAGATATTGCTGATTTTACTGTGAAGTGTTTGACTTGTCAGCAGGTTAAAGCAGAGCGGCCGTTACCGAAAGGGATGCTTCAGCCTTTACCAGTGCCAGAGTGGAAATGGGAGAATATATCCATGGACTTTGTTGTTGGATTACCAAAGACATCTCGAGGTAATAATGAAATCTGGGTTATTGTTGATCGCTTGACCAAATCTGCTCATTTACTTGCTATATGAGATACTTTCTCTCTTGATCAACTTTCCCGTTTGTATCTTAAAGAGATAGTCAGGTTACATGGAGTTCATCTCTCCATTGTATCGGATCGTGATCCCAGGTTTACTTCTAACTTTTGGAAAGGCCTTCAGAAGTCGTTGGGTACTGAATTAAATTTTAGTACAGCTTTTCATCCTCAATCAGATGGGCAGTCAGAACGAACAATTCAGACATTGGAGGATATGCTACGAGCTTGTTCTATGGATTATCAGGGAAGTTGGGACCAGCATCTTTCTTTGGTTGAGTTTTCATATAATAACAGTTTTCATTCCAGTATACAGATGGCACCATTTCAGGCATTATATGGGAAGCGGTGTCGAACTCCAGCTTTCTGGGATGAAGTGGGTGAAAGGAAGTTGATGGGACCAGAATTGGTAGAAGAGATGGCAGAAAAAGTTCAGCTGATTCAGAAACACATGAGAACAGCTCAGAGCAGGCAGAAGAGTTATGCGGATAACCGGAGGAAGGATCTATCTTTCGAGGTAGGTGATCATGTTTTTCTCAAGGTTTCTCCTTGGAAAAGTGTGATGAGATTTGGTAAGAAAGGAAAGTTGAGTCCAAGGTTCATTGGACCATACGAAATTCTAGAGAGAGTTGGATCAGTTGCATACCGAGTGGCTTTACCTCCGAGTTTATCTCAGGTACACAATGTTTTTCACGTTTCGATGTTGAGAAAGTATATGCCAGATCCATCTCATGTTTTGAGTCCAGAGGTAGTTCAGCTGGAAGAGAACCTATCTTATGAGGAACAACCGGTCCAGATTCTTGACCATAAGGAGCAAGTGTTACGGAATAAGGTGATTCATCAGGTAAAGGTTTTTTGGAAAAACCATGTGATTGAAGAGGCAACGTGGGAATCTGAAAATGCTATGAGGGATAAATACCCCCACTTATTTTGATAAGTGAATAAAATTGCGAGGACGCAATTCCCAAAAGGGGGGAAGGATGTAACATCCCAGGTAATTAAAGAATAAATAATTTTCATATTTATTAATATTAGAGAATTAAATATGAATTTTAATTAAAAGGGGTTGCTATGTTCGATAGCGTACCCGATACGCAACGATGAGTTTCTTTGAAACTTACGTAGCACACTAGTAATATAATAATATTATGTTAGTTAACAAGTAGCCGTTGTACTGGCGGGAATGAATAGAAATAACTAAAATATGAATAGATATGTTTTTAGATGTTTTTACATTTACCCAATAAAAGATAAAGGCTTAAAATACGGAAAGAGTTCAATTTTAGGCTTTTATACTCTAATTTTCACTAAAGGTTCACTTATCACCTTTTAATGGTGAACCGTCATTAAATATAGTTTTGATCACTCTTATACATTCTTTTGGACCAAATAAAACTTTTATTAAGAATCGGGACATCAAATTTTACTTTGTGTAATTTTTGGTACCTTTCTGATAAAGTTCATTTTTTTTATGAATAGTGTAAAATGTTGCATTTTAATTCAAAACCTCTTTTTGATCTAATTTATTTATATGATTAGATTATCTTTTGAATTGGTTTTAAAGTGAAATTAGAATATATTTTTACCATTTTATCTAATAGTGGTCATTGGAATCAATTTCACTTTGAAATTAGACTTAAACTGGTGTCAATCTTTTGATACTTATTGTTTTGTAAAAACACGCTATTTGCTCTGGCAGCGGGAATTAATTATTGAATTAATTAATGTGACTTATATGATTTGAATTTTGTAAAATAGACTTCATTTTTGAATTCGGAATATCAAATATAGCTTAGAGTGAATTTTTGGTAATTTTCTGAAAAACTTCAATTTTTGATGAATAGTGAAACCACTAAGTGGTAATCAAGCAAACTGATTTTTTCAGTTAAATGAAAGTTTACCACTAATGTGTATTGAATTTTGAAAATCCGACATACATGGTTGTCATTAAGAAGTAAAATGTGGTTCAATGAGATTAAAATAATTTTTTGGTGAATAGTAACTTATTAAGTTTTTAATCGCGATTAGTGGTAATTAGTGTAGTT
This sequence comes from Viscum album, assembly GCA_963277665.1. NCBI lineage: Eukaryota > Viridiplantae > Streptophyta > Magnoliopsida > Santalales > Viscaceae > Viscum > Viscum album. The sequence goes on from OY728163.1 coordinate 1,660,226,660, forward strand.
TAAGGAATAAATAATGCTTTAATAATATAAAATGACCTAGACACATGTCCCAACCTTATTGGTTGTGTCATGGCCGACCAAGACAAGCCATGGGTCAACTTGGGGACCCCATGGATCCACTTTTGTTGGGAAATGACATAAATTACTTTTTATTAAATGTTAAGGTGAAAATGACACAAACATAATATGTTTTGCGAAAACAATTTTTAATTGGGGTTATACAAGTCCAAATTTTGATTATAAATAGTCATTAGAAAGCTAAAAAGATTTCCTATATCATAGTATTTGTTTTATAATTTTTAGACATTAAATAAATTTAATTATTTATGACATAATAATGATGCAGCGATGACATCATTATTTGACGATTTAAATAAAATGGAAAGATAATATAAAATCTATGAACTACACATGTCCAAAACCAATTGGATGAATGGATTTCGATGCCTTATCACCTTATCCACGAATTCTATCAATGTGGGACCTTTTAAAACCGAAACACATTTTCAAATAATGTAATGTTTCTTTACTTTCCAAAAGTGCCCCTCCTCTCCTCTTATAAAAGGCCCCCACCTCTACCTCATTTCACACACTCTTCAAGCCATTGGCTCGGCCAACCCCTGCCCATTTGCTCTCTCCACATCCCTCTCCTCATCCTAGAGGATTCCCTTTGGGCATAATCCTTTCAAAGGAAGCCTTTAGGCTCAACTCAAAAGGAGTTACACTTTTTAAAGGTAATTGTTTCTCTCATGTTCATTTGTTTTATTTTGCTTCTCCAACCCCCTAAACTCTTTTTATTTACTTCTTTTGTAACAACACCAGTATCTTCAATATACTAGGATGTTGTTATAAGATTTATTTGAGCTACACTTCCACACAACTACATCAAATGGTTAAAGAACATAAGGTTTCCGTGGAAGGCGAAATTCTGCCTCCCGAAACGATGATTGTTCAACACTCATTTAACACCTTCAAAGGTGGCCATTATGATGTCACTATTTTTATATATGATATATAATATGTTTATGTTTTCCTTAAGCTTCTGTTTTTTTTCATTTTGGGCATACCTTTATGGTTTCCATTATGGGTAAAACACGATATCTTCATTTTAGGAAGTGCGGACTACCGCCTCCTGAAAGTGATTTGATTCGTTAATACCATATGTGGGATGTGTAAAGGATAAAGTTAATGATATTATATATGTTATTATACTGGAATTATAATATACTCTTATATCATTATGATTCCATTCCATGAAATATGAAATAGAAATGGAAGTAGCGTTCATGCGTACGTACGGCTTACCGTCTCCATGAACGGTGCATTTCATTTCTTACCTCTAAATGATTATGTAATATTATAAATGCATGAATGTACTGGATATATATGACATATATGATATCTACATCATGAATAATATTCTGAATATAATGAACCTTTGACCAAATTAACAACATGTAAGTATAAGAAGTCTATTTTTGACTTAAGAACCAAATACCGACAAAATGAACATTATTAACTTAAATGATTACATGATGTTCATAACATGGTATAAAAGGAATAATGAACTTGGAAAAGATTCATAATCAAGTAGAGATTAACTAAAGTTTATTATTCAGGAGTTTAAAGAACGGTCGGGTCAAGTCAGATACGAGGTATGGGAACTTCTTAACCCAATTTCCATTCTTTGGGTTAATCTCCTACTTTCAAATTATGTCATTATATTATTATGTCGTATCTTGTATTTGTACTTTATTTATGTGTACTTATAGTGAATACACATAATGTATCTATTTTATTTTAAAAATTATCTTTGTATGGGACTTCGTCTCAATCTCCTTTCGTTGAGGCATATTTTATTTTATACACAACTTTCTTTTATACGGTGTATAAACCCCTTTGACTTTTACGTTTATTCAAAAGGAATATTTTTTATACGAAGCGTCTACTAAACGACAAAAGGGGATGTTTTTGTCGTACGTATGCGGCGACAACGACTTCTCCGCCATCGTAACCGTTATTTGAGTTTCGGCTTCTTCTACAAGCCATACCTTCTTTTTTAAAAGAAAAATAAATACCATGTTTTACTTTTCTTTTATTTTGGTATTGAAAATGGTTTTCATAATATTTTTATATAAATGTGTGGTATTGATATCTTGTGATTGAATGGTGGAAATGTTATGTTTCCTTTATGCATGTTTTATGTGATACGTTTATGTTGAGGTTCTTGGGCATTATTATGAAGACGGGTGGTTCCGTGATAGACTAAGGGCGGGTGAGCCCGTTATAGCTCTCCAATGCATTGGGTAACGCGAAGGAGTGAAACGTTAAGGTTTCTCCGAAGAGAGTTTTAGGGAATATACTGTGATGGGTATTCCAAACGTAACCAAGGGGGTTACTCCCTACGTAAGAATGTTATGAATGCCTCAAGTTACCTTTATGTCTTATTATTCTATGATTTATTCATGATTTTATGAGGTATTCTAAAGTGCCTATGTTTTATGGGTAAAGTATGATTTCATTCATATGTATATATGAACTCATGTTTCCTTTCCATGTTTTTTTTATAACCCATACTGAGTTTTTATGCTCATCCCAAGTTTTTGAAATGTTTTTCACAGGTCAAGGGAAAGGTACATGATAAGATGATAGAGTCAAGGATGTGTCAAGAAATAATCCATGTTTTATTTTAAATGTGTTTCCATTGATGGGAATTAAGAATACTATCTTCATGTAACCACTTTGTTTATATGTGGAATGTAATGCAAGTTTTATGATCTAATTCTCTAAAACTCTAAACCCGAAAAGATCATCAACGTGTAATCTTGTAATAACTCAAGATTAAGTAAGGATTAAGGCTGGGGCCTTATAGTTGGTATCAAAGGTCGGTTTAGATAACTTTAGGAGTTAGAATTCTATTAAATGATTATCTAAATTTTTTTTTTTTTTGAAATGATATAGCATTTACGGATTACCATGTTGCTTCGCCTAAGATATTTCCATATTCAGAATGGTTTTCCGTAGGGGAAACAAAGCAGCTATGTTGGGACGACATCAGGAGGAAGACAGCCTTCCAAATCAGCAACCTGAGATGGTCGGAATCGGAACTGAACAGTTTGTTGCAGTGATGGCACAGTTGACTCAGGCTATAAATGGTGGTGGTATCCATGCGCGAGATCAGCCAGATCAACCGCAGAGGAACATGTCAGTGGTGGAACATTTCATGAGGCAACATCCCCCATCATTCAGAGGATCATCTGACCCTGTGCAAGCTGAAGGGTGGATTAAAGCACTGGAGAAGATTTTTGATGTCATGGGGTGTTCAGACAATCAAAAGGTTAGTCTTGCTATTTACCGTTTGGAGGGTGAAGCAGATCAGTGGTGGTCTATGGTTAAAAATATCAGGGATGCCGATGAGATTGATGCTCTTGACTAGGATGAATTCAAAGGTATGTTTCTTGAGAAGTATTTTCCTAAGGCTGTTCGACTTAGGATGGAAAAGCAATTCTTGGAATTGAGGCAAGAGGAAGACTCAGTGGCTGCCTATGAAGAAAGGTTCACTCGATTGGCAAGGTATGCTCCCAATTTTATCCGAGACCTTGATAGTAAAATCAATCGTTTTTACTCAGGATTAAAGCCAAAGTATCGAAGGGCATTAGCTTCTCGTGAGTTTAAAAGTTATGAAAAGCTTGTTCAATGTGCTGAGAAGGTGGAAATGGAGTTTGCCGATGACCAAGTTTTCTATAACAACCAGCAGAAGAAGAGACCGAGGTGGCAGGAGAAAGGTAAGAATTCTTCAAAAAAGTCTGATGGTAAGAAAACTAAGTTTCCAGTTTGTGATAAATGTGGAAAAAGGCATGCTGGGGAATGTCTTCTGAATTCTAGAAAGTGCTACCGATGTGGTAAGATGGGACATAAGGCTCGTGATTGCACTGAAAAGGATCAAGGTGAAGGTAAGAACAAATTTGATTTATAGTTAGTGAAATGTTATAAGTGCAATGAGATGGGTCACTATGCAAACGAGTGTCCGACAAAGAGCTTGAGTGATGGGAAGCAGTTAGACTACAAGCAGAAAGGGGTGGTGAAATCCTTTGCAACTACTTCAGCAGATGTTGGGCCATCGAATGAAGTGGTGTCAGCTCTAGGGAGCTCAGTATTTTTCGAAGATTGACTTGAGGTCGGGGTACCATCAGTTGAAAGTAAAAGAAGCAGACGTTCCGAAGACTGTGTTCCGTACTAGATATGTCCATTATGAATTTGTAGTTATGCCTTTTGGGTTAACCAATGCACCTTCTGTATTCATGGACCTTATGAATAAAATTTTCCATGAGTTCTTGGATAAGTTTGTGTTTGTGTTTTGAGGTTTGGGAAGGGGTTGTGTGTGCCTTGTGATTCACAGTTTAAGAGAGAGTTGTTATGTGAAGTTCATAGTTCTCCATTTTCAGTTCATCCAGGCAGTACTAAGATGTATAGAGATCTGCGGGAGTATTACTGGTGGGATGGAATGAAAAGAGATATTGCTGATTTTACTGTGAAGTGTTTGACTTGTCAGCAGGTTAAAGCAGAGCGGCCGTTACCGAAAGGGATGCTTCAGCCTTTACCAGTGCCAGAGTGGAAATGGGAGAATATATCCATGGACTTTGTTGTTGGATTACCAAAGACATCTCGAGGTAATAATGAAATCTGGGTTATTGTTGATCGCTTGACCAAATCTGCTCATTTACTTGCTATACGAGATACTTTCTCTCTTGATCAACTTTCCCGTTTGTATCTTAAAGAGATAGTCAGGTTACATGGAGTTCATCTCTCCATTGTATCGGATCGTGATCCCAGGTTTACTTCTAACTTTTGGAAAGTCCTTCAGAAGTCGTTGGGTACTGAATTAAATTTTAGTACAGCTTTTCATCCTCAATCAGATGGGCAGTCAGAACGAACAATTCAGACATTGGAGGATATGCTATGAGCTTGTTCTATGGATTATCAGGGAAGTTGGGACCAGCATCTTTCTTTGGTTGAGTTTTCATATAATAACAGTTTTCATTCCAGTATACAGATGGAACCATTTCAGGCATTATATGGGAAGCGGTGTCGAACTCCAGCTTTCTGGGATGAAGTGGGTGAAAGGAAGTTGATGGGACCAGAATTGGTAGAAGAGATGGCAGAAAAAGTTCAGCTGATTCAGAAACACATGAGAACAGCTCAGAGCAGGCAGAAGAGTTATGCGGATAACCGGAGGAAGGATCTATCTTTCGAGGTAGGTGATCATGTTTTTCTCAAGGTTTCTCCTTGGAAAAGTGTGATGAGATTTGGTAAGAAAGGAAAGTTGAGTCCAAGGTTCATTGGACCATACGAAATTCTAGAGAGAGTTGGATCAGTTGCATACCGAGTGGCTTTACCTCCGAGTTTATCTCAGGTACACAATGTTTTTCACGTTTCGATGTTGAGAAAGTATATGCCAGATCCATCTCATGTTTTGAGTCCAGAGGTAGTTCAGCTGGAAGAGAACCTATCTTATGAGGAACAACCGGTCCAGATTCTTGACCATAAGGAGCAAGTGTTACGGAATAAGGTGATTCATCAGGTAAAGGTTTTTTGGAAAAACCATGTGATTGAAGAGGCAACGTGGGAATCTGAAAATGCTATGAGGGATAAATACCCCCACTTATTTTGATAAGTGAATAAAATTGCGAGGACGCAATTCCCAAAAGGGGGGAAGGATGTAACATCCCAGGTAATTAAAGAATAAATAATTTTCATATTTATTAATATTAGAGAATTAAATATGAATTTTAATTAAAAGGGGTTGCTATGTTCGATAGCGTACCCGATACGCAACGATGAGTTTCTTTGAAACTTACGTAGCACACTAGTAATATAATAATATTATGTTAGTTAACAAGTAGTCGTTGTACTGGCGGGAATGAATAGAAATAACTAAAATATGAATAGATATGTTTTTAGATGTTTTTACATTTACCCAATAAAAGATAAAGGCTTAAAATATGGAAAGAGTTCAATTTTAGGCTTTTATACTCTAATTTTCACTAAAGGTTCACTTATCACCTTTTAATGGTGAACCGTCATTAAATATAGTTTTGATCACTCTTATACATTCTTTTGGACCAAATAAAACTTTTATTAAGAATCGGGACATCAAATTTTACTTTGTGTAATTTTTGGTACCTTTCTGATAAAGTTCATTTTTTTATGAATAGTGTAAAATGTTGCATTTTAATTCAAAACCTCTTTTTGATCTAATTTATTTATATGATTAGATTATCTTTTGAATTGGTTTTAAAGTGAAATTAGAATATATTTTTACCATTTTATCTAATAGAGGTCATTGGAATCAATTTCACTTTGAAATTAGACTTAAACTGGTGCCAATCTTTTGATACTTATTGTTTTGTAAAAACACGCTATTTGCTCTGGCAGCGGGAATTAATTATTGAATTAATTAATGTGACTTATATGATTTGAATTTTGTAAAATAGACTTCATTTTTGAATTCGGAATATCAAATATAGCTTAGAGTGAATTTTTGGTAATTTTCTGAAAAACTTCAATTTTTGATGAATAGTGAAACCACTAAGTGGTAATCAAGCAAACTGATTTTTTCAGTTAAATGAAAGTTTACCACTAATGTGTATTGAATTTTGAAAATCCGACATACATTGTTGTCATTAAGAAGTAAAATGTGGTTCAATGAGATTAAAATAATTTTTTGGTGAATAGTAACTTATTAAGTTTTTAATCGCGATTAGTGGTAATTAGTGTAGTTTAAGGAATAAATAATGCTTTAATAATATAAAATGACCTAGACACATGTCCCAACCTTATTGGTTGTGTCATGGCCGACCAAGACAAGCCATGGGTCAACTTGGGGACCCCATGGATCCACTTTTGTTGGGAAATGACATAAATTACTTTTTATTAAATGTTAAGGTGAAAATGACACAAACATAATATGTTTTGCGAAAACAATTTTTAATTGGGGTTATACAAGTCCAAATTTTGATTATAAATAGTCATTAGAAAGCTAAAAAGATTTCCTATATCATAGTATTTGTTTTATAATTTTTAGACATTAAATAAATTTAATTATTTATGACATAATAATGATGCAGCGATGACATCATTATTTGACGATTTAAATAAAATGGAAAGATAATATAAAATCTATGAACTACACATGTCCAAAACCAATTGGATGAATGGATTTCGATGCCTTATCACCTTATCCACGAATTCTATCAATGTGGGACCTTTTAAAACCGAAACACATTTTCAAATAATGTAATGTTTCTTTACTTTCCAAAAGTGCCCCTCCTCTCCTCTTATAAAAGGCCCCCACCTCTACCTCATTTCACACACTCTTCAAGCCATTGGCTCGGCCAACCCCTGCCCATTTGCTCTCTCCACATCCCTCTCCTCATCCTAGAGGATTCCCTTTGGGCAGAATCCTTTCAAAGGAAGCCTTTAGGCTCAACTCAAAAGGAGTTACACTTTTTAAAGGTAATTGTTTCTCTCATGTTCATTTGTTTTATTTTGCTTCTCCAACCCCCTAAACTCTTTTTATTTACTTCTTTTGTAACAACACCAGTATCTTCAATATACTAGGATGTTGTTATAAGATTTATTTGAGCTACACTTTCACACAACTACATCAAATGGTTAAAGAACATAAGGTTTCCGTGGATGGCGAAATTCTGCCTCCCGAAACGATGATTGTTCAACACTCATTTAACACCTTCAAAGGTGGTCATTATGATGTCACTATTTTTATATATGATATATAATATGTTTATGTTTTCCTTAAGCTTCTGTTTTTTTTTCATTTTGGGCATACCTTTATGGTTTCCATTATGGGTAAAACACGATATCTTCATTTTAGGAAGTGCGGACTACCGCCTCCTGAAAGTGATTTGATTCGTTAATACCATATGTGGGATGTGTAAAGGATAAAGTTAATGATATTATATATGTTATTATACTGGAATTATAATATACTCTTATATCATTATGATTCCATTCCATGAAATATGAAATAGAAATGGAAGTAGCGTTCATGCGTACGTACGGCTTACCGTCTCCATGAACGGTGCATTTCATTTCTTACCTCTAAATGATTATGTAATATTATAAATGCATGAATGTACTGGATATATATGAAATATATGATATCTACATCATGAATAATATTCTGAATATAATGAACCTTTGACCAAATTAACAACATGTAAGTATAAGAAGTCTATTTTTGACTTAAGAACCAAATACCGACAAAATGAACATTATTAACTTAAATGATTACATGATGTTCATAACATGGTATAAAAGGAATAATGAACTTGGAAAAGATTCATAATCAAGTAGAGATTAACTAAAGTTTATTATTCAGGAGTTTAAAGAACGGTCGGGTCAAGTCAGATACGAGGTATGGGAACTTCTTAACCCAATTTCCATTCTTTGGGTTAATCTCCTACTTTCAAATTATGTCATTATATTATTATGTCGTATCTTGTATTTGTACTTTATTTATGTGTACTTATAGTGAATACACATAATGTATCTATTTTATTTTAAAAATTATCTTTGTATGGGACTTCGTCTCAATCTCCTTTCGTTGAGGCATATTTTATTTTATACACAACTTTCTTTTATACGGTGTATAAACCCCTTTGACTTTTACGTTTATTCAAAAGGAATATTTTTTATACGAAGCGTCTACTAAACGACAAAAGGGGATGTTTTTGTCGTACGTATGCGGCGACAACGACTTCTCCGCCATCGTAACCGTTATTTGAGTTTCGGCTTCTTCTACAAGCCATACCTTCTTTTTTAAAAGAAAAATAAATACCATGTTTTACTTTTCTTTTATTTTGGTATTGAAAATGGTTTTCATAATATTTTTATATAAATGTGTGGTATTGATATCTTGTGATTGAATGGTGGAAATGTTATGTTTCCTTTATGCATGTTTTATGTGATACGTTTATGTTGAGGTTCTTGGGCATTATTATGAAGACGGGTGGTTCCGTGATAGACTAAGGGCGGGTGAGCCCGTTATAGCTCTCCAATGCATTGGGTAGCGCGAAGGAGTGAAACGTTAAGGTTTCTCCGAAGAGATTTTTAGGGAATATACTGTGATGGGTATTCCAAACGTAACCAAGGGGGTTACTCCCTACGTAAGAATGTTATGAATGCCTCAAGTTACCTTTATGTCTTATTATTCTATGATTTATTCATGATTTTATGAGGTATTCTAAAGTGCCTATGTTTTATGGGTAAAGTATGATTTCATTCATATGTATATATGAACTCATGTTTCCTTTCCATGTTTTTTTTATAACCCATACTGAGTTTTTATGCTCATCCCAAGTTTTTGAAATGTTTTTCACAGGTCAAGGGAAAGGTACATGATAAGATGATAGAGTCAAGGATGTGTCAAGAAATAATCCATGTTTTATTTTAAATGTGTTTCCATTGATGGGAATTAAGAATACTATCTTCATGTAACCACTTTGTTTATATGTGGAATGTAATGCAAGTTTTATGATCTAATTCTCTAAAACTCTAAACCCGAAAAGATCATCAACGTGTAATCTTGTAATAACTCAAGATTAAGTAAGGATTAAGGCTGGGGCCTTATAGTTGGTATCAAAGGTCGGTTTAGATAACTTTAGGAGTTAGAATTCTATTAAATGATTATCTAAAATTTTTTTTTTTTTGAAATGATATAGCATTTACGGATTACCATGTTGCTTCGCCTAAGATATTTCCATGTTCAGAATGGTTTTCCGTAGGGGAAACAAAGCAGCTATGTTGGGACGACATCAGGAGGAAGACAGCCTTCCAAATCAGCAGCCTGAGATGGTCGGAATCGGAACTGAACAGTTTGTTGCAGTGATGGCACAGTTGACTCAGGCTATAAATGGTGGTGGTATCCATGCGCGAGATCAGCCAGATCAACCACAGAGGAACATGTCAGTGGTGGAACATTTCATGAGGCAACATCCCCCATCATTCAGAGGATCATCTGACCCTGTGCAAGCTGAATGGTGGATTAAAGCACTGGAGAAGATTTTTGATGTCATGGGGTGTTCAGACAATCAAAAGGTTAGTCTTGCTATTTACCGTTTGGAGGGTGAAGCAGATCAGTGGTGGTCTATGGTTAAAAATATCAGGGATGCCGATGAGATTGATGCTCTTGACTGGGATGAATTCAAAGGTATGTTTCTTGAGAAGTATTTTCCTAAGGCTGTTCGACTTAGGATGGAAAAGCAATTCTTGGAATTGAGGCAAGAGGAAGACTCAGTGGCTGCCTATGAAGAAATGTTCACTCGATTGGCAAGGTATGCTCCCAATTTTATCCGAGACCTTGATAGTAAAATCAATCGTTTTTACTCAGGATTAAAGCCAAAGTATCGAAGGGCATTAGCTTCTCGTGAGTTTAAAAGTTATGAAAAGCTTGTTCAATGTGCTGAGAAGGTGGAAATGGAGTTTGCCGATGACCAAGTTTTCTATAACAACCAGCAGAAGAAGAGACCGAGGTGGCAGGAGAAAGGTAAGAATTCTTCAAAAAAGTCTGATGGTAAGAAAACTAAGTTTCCAGTTTGTGATAAATGTGGAAAAAGGCATGCTGGGGAATGTCTTCTGAATTCTGGAAAGTGCTACCGATGTGGTAAGATGGGACATAAGGCTCGTGATTGCACTGAAAAGGATCAAGGTGAAGGTAAGAACAAATTTGATTTACAGTTAGTGAAATGTTATAAGTGCAATGAGATGGGTCACTATGCAAACGAGTGTCCGACAAAGAGCTTGAGTGATGGGAAGCAGTTAGACTACAAGCAGAAAGGGGTGGTGAAATCCTTTGCAACTACTTCAGCAGATGTTGGGCCATCGAATGAAGTGGTGTCAGCTCTAGGGAGCTCAGTATTTTTCGAAGATTGACTTGAGGTCGGGGTACCATCAGTTGAAAGTAAAAGAAGCAGACGTTCCGAAGACTGTGTTCCGTACTAGATATGTCCATTATGAATTTGTAGTTATGCCTTTTGGGTTAACCAATGCACCTTCTGTATTCATGGACCTTATGAATAAAATTTTCCATGAGTTCTTGGATAAGTTTGTGTTTGTGTTTTGAGGTTTGGGAAGGGGTTGTGTGTGCCTTGTGATTCACAGTTTAAGAGAGAGTTGTTATGTGAAGTTCATAGTTCTCCATTTTCAGTTCATCCGGGCAGTACTAAGATGTATAGAGATCTGCGGGAGTATTACTGGTGGGATGGAATGAAAAGAGATATTTCTGATTTTACTGTGAAGTGTTTGACTTGTCAGCAGGTTAAAGCAGAGCGGCCATTACCGAAAGGGATGCTTCATCCTTTACCAGTGCCAGAGTGGAAATGGGAGAATATATCCATGGACTTTGTTGTTGGATTACCAAAGACATCTCGAGGTAATAATGAAATCTGGGTTATTGTTGATCGCTTGACCAAATCTGCTCATTTACTTGCTATATGAGATACTTTCTCTCTTGATCAACTTTCCCGTTTGTATCTTAAAGAGATAGTCAGGTTACATGGAGTTCATCTCTCCATTGTATCGGATCGTGATCCCAGGTTTACTTCTAACTTTTGGAAAGGCCTTCAGAAGTCGTTGGGTACTGAATTAAATTTTAGTACAGCTTTTCATCCTCAATCAGATGGGCAGTCAGAACGAACAATTCAGACATTGGAGGATATGCTACGAGCTTGTTCTATGGATTATCAGGGAAGTTGGGACCAGCATCTTTCTTTGGTTGAGTTTTCATATAATAACAGTTTTCATTCCAGTATACAGATGGCACCATTTCAGGCATTATATGGGAAGCGGTGTCGAACTCCAGCTTTCTGGGATGAAGTGGGTGAAAGGAAGTTGATGGGACCAGAATTGGTAGAAGAGATGGCAGAAAAAGTTCAGCTGATTCAGAAACACATGAGAACAGCTCAGAGCAGGCAGAAGAGTTATGCGGATAACCGGAGGAAGGATCTATCTTTCGAGGTAGGTGATCATGTTTTTCTCAAGGTTTCTCCTTGGAAAAGTGTGATGAGATTTGGTAAGAAAGGAAAGTTGAGTCCAAGGTTCATTGGACCATACGAAATTCTAGAGAGAGTTGGATCAGTTGCATACCGAGTGGCTTTACCTCCGAGTTTATCTCAGGTACACAATGTTTTTCACGTTTCGATGTTGAGAAAGTATATGCCAGATCCATCTCATGTTTTGAGTCCAGAGGTAGTTCAGCTGGAAGAGAACCTATCTTATGAGGAACAACCGGTCCAGATTCTTGACCATAAGGAGCAAGTGTTACGGAATAAGGTGATTCATCAGGTAAAGGTTTTTTGGAAAAACCATGTGATTGAAGAGGCAACGTGGGAATCTGAAAATGCTATGAGGGATAAATACCCCCACTTATTTTGATAAGTGAATAAAATTGCGAGGACGCAATTCCCAAAAGGGGGGAAGGATGTAACATCCCAGGTAATTAAAGAATAAATAATTTTCATATTTATTAATATTAGAGAATTAAATATGAATTTTAATTAAAAGGGGTTGCTATGTTCGATAGCGTACCCGATACGCAACGATGAGTTTCTTTGAAACTTACGTAGCACACTAGTAATATAATAATATTATGTTAGTTAACAAGTAGCCGTTGTACTGGCGGGAATGAATAGAAATAACTAAAATATGAATAGATATGTTTTTAGATGTTTTTACATTTACCCAATAAAAGATAAAGGCTTAAAATACAGAAAGAGTTCAATTTTAGGCTTTTATACTCTAATTTTCACTAAAGGTTCACTTATCACCTTTTAATGGTGAACCGTCATTAAATATAGTTTTGATCACTCTTATACATTCTTTTGGACCAAATAAAACTTTTATTAAGAATCGGGACATCAAATTTTACTTTGTGTAATTTTTGGTACCTTTCTGATAAAGTTCATTTTTTTTTATGAATAGTGTAAAATGTTGCATTTTAATTCAAAACCTCTTTTTGATCTAATTTATTTATATGATTAGATTATCTTTTGAATTGGTTTTAAAGTGAAATTAGAATATATTTTTACCATTTTATCTAATGGTGGTCATTGGAATCAATTTCACTTTGAAATTAGACTTAAACTGGTGTCAATCTTTTGATACTTATTGTTTTGTAAAAACACGCTATTTGCTCTGGCAGCGGGAATTAATTATTGAATTAATTAATGTGACTTATATGATTTGAATTTTATAAAATAGACTTCATTTTTGAATTCGGAATATCAAATATAGCTTAGAGTGAATTTTTGGTAATTTTCTGAAAAACTTCAATTTTTGATGAATAGTGAAACCACTAAGTGGTAATCAAGCAAACTGATTTTTTCAGTTAAATGAAAGTTTACCACTAATGTGTATTGAATTTTGAAAATCCGACATACATGGTTGTCATTAAGAAGTAAAATGTGGTTCAATGAGATTAAAATAATTTTTTGGTGAATAGTAACTTATTAAGTTTTTAATCGCGATTAGTGGTAATTAGTGTAGTTTAAGGAATAAATAATGCTTTAATAATATAAAATGACCTAGACACATGTCCCAACCTTATTGGTTGTGTCATGGCCGACCAAGACAAGCCATGGGTCAACTTGGGGACCCCATGGATCCACTTTTGTTGGGAAATGACATAAATTACTTTTTATTAAATGTTAAGGTGAAAATGACACAAACATAATATGTTTTGCGAAAACAATTTTTAATTGGGGTTATACAAGTCCAAATTTTGATTATAAATAGTCATTAGAAAGCTAAAAAGATTTCCTATATCATAGTATTTGTTTTATAATTTTTAGACATTAAATAAATTTAATTATTTATGACATAATAATGATGCAGCGATGACATCATTATTTGACGATTTAAATAAAATGGAAAGATAATATAAAATCTATGAACTACACATGTCCAAAACCAATTGGATGAATGGATTTCGATGCCTTATCACCTTATCCACGAATTCTATCAATGTGGGACCTTTTAAAACCGAAACACATTTTCAAATAATGTAATGTTTCTTTACTTTCCAAAAGTGCCCCTCCTCTCCTCTTATAAAAGGCCCCCACCTCTACCTCATTTCACACACTCTTCAAGCCATTGGCTCGGCCAACCCCTGCCCATTTGCTCTCTCCACATCCCTCTCCTCATCCTAGAGGATTCCCTTTGGGCAGAATCCTTTCAAAGGAAGCCTTTAGGCTCAACTCAAAAGGAGTTACACTTTTTAAAGGTAATTGTTTCTCTCATGTTCATTTGTTTTATTTTGCTTCTCCAACCCCCTAAACTCTTTTTATTTACTTCTTTTGTAACAACACCAGTATCTTCAATATACTAGGATGTTCTTATAAGATTTATTTGAGCTACACTTCCACACAACTACATCAAATGGTTAAAGAACATAAGGTTTCCGTGGATGGCGAAATTCTGCCTCCCGAAACGATGATTGTTCAACACTCATTTAACACCTTCAAAGGTGGTCATTATGATGTCACTATTTTTATATATGATATATAATATGTTTATGTTTTCCTTAAGCTTCTGTTTTTTTTCATTTTGGGCATACCTTTATGGTTTCCATTATGGGTAAAACACGATATCTTCATTTTAGGAAGTGCGGACTACCGCCTCCTGAAAGTGATTTGATTCGTTAATACCATATGTGGGATGTGTAAAGGATAAAGTTAATGATATTATATATGTTATTATACTGGAATTATAATATACTCTTATATCATTATGATTCCATTCCATGAAATATGAAATAGAAATGGAAGTAGCGTTCATGCGTACGTACGGCTTACCGTCTCCATGAACGGTGCATTTCATTTCTTACCTCTAAATGATTATGTAATATTATAAATGCATGAATGTACTGGATATATATGACATATATGATATCTACATCATGAATAATATTCTGAATATAATGAACCTTTGACCAAATTAACAACATGTAAGTATAAGAAGTCTATTTTTGACTTAAGAACCAAATACCGACAAAATGAACATTATTAACTTAAATGATTACATGATGTTCATAACATGGTATAAAAGGAATAATGAACTTGGAAAAGATTCATAATCAAGTAGAGATTAACTAAAGTTTATTATTCAGGAGTTTAAAGAACGGTCGGGTCAAGTCAGATACGAGGTATGGGAACTTCTTAACCCAATTTCCATTCTTTGGGTTAATCTCCTACTTTCAAATTATGTCATTATATTATTATGTCGTATCTTGTATTTGTACTTTATTTATGTGTACTTATAGTGAATACACATAATGTATCTATTTTATTTTAAAAATTATCTTTGTATGGGACTTCGTCTCAATCTCCTTTCGTTGAGGCATATTTTATTTTATACACAACTTTCTTTTATACGGTGTATAAACCCCTTTGACTTTTACGTTTATTCAAAAGGAATATTTTTTATACGAAGCGTCTACTAAACAACAAAAGGGGATGTTTTTGTCGTACGTATGCGGCGACAACGACTTCTCCGCCATCGTAACCGTTATTTGAGTTTCGGCTTCTTCTACAAGCCATACCTTCTTTTTTAAAAGAAAAATAAATACCATGTTTTACTTTTCTTTTATTTTGGTATTGAAAATGGTTTTCATAATATTTTTATATAAATGTGTGGTATTGATATCTTGTGATTGAATGGTGGAAATGTTATGTTTCCTTTATGCATGTTTTATGTGATACGTTTATGTTGAGGTTCTTGGGCATTATTATGAAGACGGGTGGTTCCGTGATAGACTAAGGGCGGGTGAGCCCGTTATAGCTCTCCAATGCATTGGGTAACGCGAAGGAGTGAAACGTTAAGGTTTCTCCGAAGAGATTTTTAGGGAATATACTGTGATGGGTATTCCAAACGTAACCAAGGGGGTTACTCCCTACGTAAGAATGTTATGAATGCCTCAAGTTACCTTTATGTCTTATTATTCTATGATTTATTCATGATTTTATGAGGTATTCTAAAGTGCCTATGTTTTATGGGTAAAGTATGATTTCATTCATATGTATATATGAACTCATGTTTCCTTTCCATGTTTTTTTTATAACCCATACTGAGTTTTTATGCTCATCCCAAGTTTTTGAAATGTTTTTCACAGGTCAAGGGAAAGGTACATGATAAGATGATAGAGTCAAGGATGTGTCAAGAAATAATCCATGTTTTATTTTAAATGTGTTTCCATTGATGGGAATTAAGAATACTATCTTCATGTAACCACTTTGTTTATATGTGGAATGTAATGCAAGTTTTATGATCTAATTCTCTAAAACTCTAAACCCGAAAAGATCCTCAACGTGTAATCTTGTAATAACTCAAGATTAAGTAAGGATTAAGGCTGGGGCCTTATAGATAGAGACTTCTCAATGTTGTTCATATTGAAATTGACAACAAAGTTAGAGAAGATCTAAGGGAGTGGTGTGAGAATGAGATCAGTACCCAGTTCTTTGGGGAGTTTAAACCCTAGAACCTTCAGGTGCTCAATGTAGCCAATGAGCTTGACTACATGAGGCCCAGCTGGGGCACCTTCTCCAAGATTACTCTGAAAGAGTGCCTTAGAGATCTCAAACCTTTCCTATTTTTCTCTCTCCTGGTAAAGACCACGGAGGTGCTCGAGCATGCTATAAACATCCATGTTTTCCTAAGACTTAATGAGCTCACTAGACATTGATGATAGCATCAAACATTGAGCGTCAACTCGTTCATATGTTTCACATAGACCAGAAAATCCTCATCACTCTCCTCTTTGGCAGGCGGATCAGGTAATGCTAACTCTAGCACGTAAGACTTCCGTTCATGGCGTAGGATAACCCGAAGGCATCTAAACCATTCCTAGAAGTTACTGTCGGTGAGGATGTTGACTTTATCCAGAATTGATCATAGGGATAGTGTGGTTGACGAGTTTGTCATTTTTATTCTACAATTAAAAGAGTAGATCATTAGTACTTTCTTGATTACATTTTATAATAAATAATAAATTTTATTAAGTTTCTCATTATTTTATCAAGTCCCAATAGCCCTCACCATTGAACTCGGAATGTCCAGTTTCCATGACATTCTAGTGGCAAGGATCCATATTCCCCTTCGCATAACCCCAACAAGGGTTGTTCAAGCTATTAGAAGGTATTTAGGTAGGCAGGTCTTTGCCAACTGCAGGCTTGCAGCTCCTTGATATGTTGAGTGGACTCCCCAATCTTGAAATCGTGACTTTGGATTTTCTCAACTCTTGCCTCCAATATTACACCAAGTCTAGCAAGGGCTACTCCTCTTGATGTAATATGGTTAAGTCAACCTGAAACCTTTCATAAGGGCTTCCTATATAAAAGTAAGTGTCCCAACAAGGGTTGGTCAAACACATAGTTTTATTGAGTTTTACCCTTAATCAAGTAACGGAAGGCTTGTTTTGACTTAATATTTTATTTGAGGGATTTTTTATCTCTTATGCGTGAATTGCGTATTATCATTATCACGTGCTTGTTAATATTAAGTAAAACTTACTTAAGTGATTAACCATGTCTTGATAATATTTACGCATAAGTATAGTTTATTTTAAATCCATCTTGCATGCTTGTTTAATTCATTAATTATGTGATCATGACAATACATCCATAATGATAAACCATGCAACTAACAGAAATAAAATAAAGTAATCGGCATGATCATGAGTTTTTCTAATGATTAGTTTATCTAGCAGTTGACAAACTAACCCTGACCTAGGGGAGAAACACCTTGAAACTTTTGGGTTCGTGTTTACAGCTTCCACCTGTCCACCTCAGTATCTCCTGGGATTGGTTTCATCTCGGCTCCAGCTTGAACTGCCTCCACTAGCTTGGGAGTTTCATCCATTACATATGCCTTTTTTTAATTCACATGTAGGTGAGGGGTAAAAAGGGGTTTTACATAAAAGAAACTTTGGGCACGTGGGCCCTACATATTAATGAGGAGAAGGCTCGCAGGCCAACAAATTTAATTCAAATAAATAAATTAAAAGAAACCATCCACATACAAAGGTCTTAGTCTAGCTCATGATCATTCATACATGCAACGATATTTACGCATAAATAAAACTAGCAATCAATTCTTTAATCGTTCTTGTTTAAGATAAATCACACTCGAATCAATTAATTATCATCTTTAATTAATCAATCCTTTTATCTTAAACCCTTTACTGAATTTCCTTGAGATTCTCATCCATCATAATTTTAAACAAATAAATTCTTTTAAAATTATCTTTGTACGTAACTTGTACCTTGGAGGCAACCCAGTGAATTCCTATTCATAACTACCCAATGAGTATAAATGAACATTACACAGATGTTAAATTAAACACATATATATAAAACACCTATCATGTGTTTTGCCTCAGCTTTATGCCCGCACAATGGTACACGTCTCAAGGGTTTGTATAATATAATAATAAATTTTAATAAATCTGTGTAATTTGGATGAGTACACGACGTGTAGTTCCAACTACACGGCGTGTATTATTTTTCACCGTCTATCCGAAGTACATGCCCGGGGAAACAGCGTGTGAGTATACTTCGGAAATCTTCGGAGTACACGCTGTGTCCAGTGGGTCACACGCCATATAGTTTCTTGTTACACGGTCTCCAGTCAGGCAAGTCGTGTATGGGGTACACGGTCCAACCCTAACCCGAAGGGACTACACGCTGTGTCCATTGGGCCACATGGCGTGTAATCTAGAAACCATGTGCCACCTATTCCTGGTCAACACACAGAGTCATTTAAGACTTAGAAAGACTCCAACACACAGCTTGGTTTGGCGGACCGGTCTGATGCATTGAATCTTGACTACACGGCGTGTACTGCCGAATACACGTCGTGTGTTCTGGTGTTGTATGGCCAGGAAGCTTTGGCACCTCCGGATGAGATCCTCTATTTTATTTTAATCAAAATTAAAAGAAAAAATTGTTTCTGTAAGGTGAATGAGAAACAAAAGAGGGGGAATAGATCTCGAGATTCAGATTTGCAGAACGATTAACTTGAATTGAAACAACTAAATTATTAAATGCGTAATTCATCAATGAAATATTTAAATAATTATAAACTATGATGTAACCCCTCTGATACCACTTGAAGGTTCCAGGCGCAGCGGAAGCGTGGTTGGGATGGAACCCAACTTTGATTTTTACCATGATCAATGATTATTCTGAAATCAATACGACGATGAACGCCAGTCTCCACGGAATATAATCAAAGATTTAGATAAAGAAGAAAGAGGTTTGAAACCTTAGAGAGGATCTTGCACATCATGTTTATAATTAATTTAATTAATTTAATTAATTTTATAAATAAAAATAATACTTGTATCTTTGGTATTTTTCTTCGTTGACGATGTTGATCGTCCGGAATGACCCTTCCGGATTATCTCATTGTGCTTGTAAGGATCCAAACTAGAATCCCTCTAGCGGTGATCTACATGTGCTCTGATGGACTCCGATCGACACCGTTTGTTCTCTGGGTACTAGCACGGCGAAGCGAGTGTCTTGTGTCGGTCGTTCTTGATCGCTTGTTCTTCGGCCTTGAAGAACGTCTCTCGTTCTTGAGAGGGGAGAGAAGAGGATTCGAAAAGAAATTGTTTGGCTCAACAATTCTCAATTCACCAGGCGTGTGGTGTGGTGTCTGGCACAATAGGCGTACTTGTCTATTTATATACATAGAATTTCAGTTACAATATTTAATTACATAGCAACAATTAAATACATTCATGAACTTAGAGAAATCCATGCATTTAATAATAATATCACGTCATTATTGAACACCTGAATAAATAAATAAATAATTTATTCTCTTAAATAAATATTTTATTTACAAACTAGTAAATAAATATTTATTAAATGTTCAATAAAATAAATAAATATATTTTATTTAATGTATGCAATCATTGTAACTTGAATAAAATTATTCCACGGTCTTGAGAATAATATTTATTTCATTAATTAAATTCAAATAGAATTTAACCGAGACCACCAAAAACACTTAGTGTGTGACCCCTAGGATTCTTTCTCGTTGGCATTAGACGGGCTTGCCTAAAGTCCAAGAGTACTGTCTAGCAACGGGTCAAGGCACCCAAGAGAAAGAACGTAAAGTCGCAACAACGACATCCACATACGAACGCTCACTGTGTAATATAATCTCTTTGTCGCAATATCTCATCAAGCAGGTTTCATGATTGTGTCATCAACTTTTATGTTTGATACGTTGTTCTTTGACTACCTGAAATAAACTCGTCGTTACACCATGGTCATGGAATTTCGCGTGACGGTTCTATTTCAATCAAAGGGCCGAGATATCAACTTCCATAAATGGAAGGGACAAATCCTTCCTCAACTTATCCATTAATAACATGTCACTCATGACGCACCCAACGTACCATATTTCCCACCAACTGTCTGCGTGACAGTTTTCATCAGTAAATCAAAGTGCGTAAGTCGTGACACATATTAATGATAATCTTAAAGTCTAAGGATCATTACACACGCTCGTAGATAGAAATATCTGATGACACCAAAACATGAGGAATTCCTACTAGCATGTTTGTTCACATAATCTCCTATCTTGGAGATTACCAAGTACGAACTTCATGAGAGGAAGTCTCATCTGCTTACGAGTACTCGCACCTGACGGTCTGCATGCTATGTGTCACATCATAGCATGTCATCCAACCATAGAACTATATTTAAGAATATTGTTATAGCATTTCAAGGTTCTCATCATAGCGAGGAACTGTCATGACCATATCAATGCAGCAAATACTCTAGGACATTATTACATAATAGTCATGCAGAACAATGAACAATATGTAATAATACATTAAATATCCATGTAATCAAAGTAAAACTAGTTGGTTCTAGGACACCAACTCTTACAGTTATGCCAGAAGCAATAATTCAAAATGACCCAACCTCTAAACTCCTCAAATGCAGAATAAGGAAATTTAGAAGGTCTGAATGCATGACTTCACAAATAGGTGTATCCAGAACTGAGAAGCCCAAGCACCCTAGCCACACGTCGTCCGAAACTCACAAGCACTCACAGCACACAACCCAAACGGAACAATATATGGAAGTAAAGTACTATGTGAAGGAACACGGGAATTTAATGTGATTCGAAACTGATCCTACTCCACGGGAAATAACTTCAATAGAAGAGGGAACAAGATATTACAATGGAACAATTACTTCAAAGCACAAGCTAAACGGAAGCTTAAATGCAAAAAAACACAAGTACAATGCAAGTGACCCCACTCCATCTATTTATTGACGAGTATCGCAACTAAATTCCAGTTAAATTGGTTCCACCGCTATCTAAGCTTTGTGGACACCCCTCCACTTGATCATGGCCACCGCCTGAGCACCATCACCTCAACCGATCCATCTGGTGAACGGTACAAACATCCGGAGACGCGTCTAGTTTATTCTTACATATCCCTCTAAATATATCCAACATAGTCTTTGATAACCTCCAAGTTAATTGTAGCATCAACAGAGTTACACTCACATAGAGTATTGCTTATGCACTTTATCATTCGAAAACGGTCATTGCATTCAGTTCCAGACTTCAAGTTCTGTTGTGTCACCTTGCATCTGGTTTCTATATAGTTCTGGAAGTTTCACTTTTTCAGAAACTATAATACTTATTCGGGAAACGGATTCTCACACAATCAAGCCTATCATGTGCCATGTTACTCTTGAATTGATTATTCATGCATCATTGAGGTGTTGTCTACCTCTAGTGACTATCGCCACTTCACCGGCGGGTATGTCTGTTATCAAAAGTACTCGCCACATTTTCTTGAGAGTTCTTTCCACCACTCTTCTTGTCTCAACGGTCTTTCTTGAAGTGCCCCTTATTTCCGCAATTATGACATGTGGCATTCTTCTTCTAACTCATTTACTTTGACATGCTATGATTTTGGCTCCCACTAGAATTGTGCTTCATTGTCCTCTTCGTTGATAGAGACTCCACTTGATGCGAAGTTGTCTGTATATCCTCTCTGTTCTTGTATCGACTTTCTTCTTCAATAACTACAGCAACAGCGTCGTTGAAGAGCAACATATACATCAAGATATTGTTGGTGAGGTTCATGATAAAGTGATCATATGAATCTGCCAAACTTTAAGTAGAAACTGCACACATTTAATATCTCCTGCTTTGTACCCCAACTTCATGTGTTGTGCAAACAGGGCATTTAGAGTGTTGATATGGTTGTTCGTCGATGATAATTGTTCCATTCAAAAAATGCATAATTTCATCTTCAATAAAATTTTAGTGCAGTGACTTGGACCCATATAGCTTCATCAGAGTATCTCAAATTTCCTTTGCAGCCATTTTCTTAGCAATGCTTGACAATGCCTCATCTAATAATGTCAAATAGGTTTTGGCAATAGTATTCTCACCCATGTCATTCTATTTTTTCTTCGTCACATCTGTCGACTTTTCGCCAATTGTCGGTAAGCAATTATGCTTCTGCAGCAACGTTTGCATCTTCATCTTCCACAATAGAAAATTATTCCCATTAAATTTTTCGATCTCAAATTTCATCGTGATCTAGACACATTGTCAATTCAAAACCTTCTCCATTTCACAATGGTAAATTAAATAATCTCAATAACTTTTTTCTAATGTGAGATCAATCGAGGTCGCAATCACAAATCATACTCAAATTAATGAGTATTATTAATGCCTAAAAATATGAAAGTGTCGAGGTAAAACATCACTCTGATACCACTTATTGGGACAAAAATGAGACCCCGATGAATACGAGAAAAAAATTAAATGCAAAACTTACATAAAATACATAACATATGATATAGCATAAAAACCCTTGAAATGATGAAGGGTAAGAAGGGAAGCACTATAGTACAAACACTCACTCTCTATTTTAAGAAGAAAACCCTCTAAATTCTCTCATGAATAAGTAGAGAAACCACCTCACCAATCCACACTCAAATGAATAAAAGTGAGAAAAGATGTTTAATCTTTTGAGAAAAAAACAAGGGTGGCAGCCGTCCCTAAATAAACAAAGCATAAAATGGCTACAAACTCATGAAAGCGGTCAAAGGTGGCTGAAATCCATGGAAAGGGGCTGCTGCAAACAAAAACCTCATAAATGACCTATGTCATGCTTGTCATTTTGAAGTTACTGAGCCTAACATGTTTCAACTGTAAAACTCCTCTTAAACTCTGAAAAAAATGCGCCATGTTAAAATGGACAATATCATTTGTTATTTTATGTCTATTTTTCAAGGGTAGAATTGCATCCTTATCAATGAAAATCGTTACAAGCTCCACTCTCTCATGTACACCAACTAAAATAACCAATTAAGACTGATTTCTCTTCATATAATAGTGCTGCACCAAAGATTACAATCTCACAAATGATGAGCTATGCAAATGTCCAGCATTTTGAATTCTTTGTTAATTAGAAAGACAATGTCAAACACAACATCTCTAAAATGCTCATAATTTCAAATCATTATCACACAAACCTCCCAAGCTTCAGCTGGTAGGGCTGATGCCTGTTCATGCGACTCTTCCCACGGGATGATTTCATGATCATGGCATCGGAGACCCAAGAATGCGTGTTGAAACCCGGAGAGGGGGAAGACGACCAGCAACACAAACGCCCATCCTCCGCCCCACTCCACCCAAATATGCTCCCTTCTAGGGCACCCCTGCCCTTTGAATTGGAAAGTGGCAACACGCTCCTAACGATACCCGTATGACCGCCTTCAAGGACCGCCTCTGGGGACCCAATTCCTCCCTGCCCTTCAAGATCCACCACGAAGAAACCCATGGTGCCACTATTAGTCCCACCGATCACCCACAACCGTTCATCCTCTCCCATGTAACAATCGATGAAATAATCGACCTGATCCAGGCTCCAGCTCGCAGAAGCCAATGACCGAGCATTCTCGAAGTTGGATTTAATTCTAGCATCTTTCAAGTCACAGACACTGCACTCACCAACACCAACAGAAAACTCTGCATTACAGGGCTTTGTTTGGTACGAGAAAAGAAATAGATGAGGAAACAGTAAGAAAATCATATTTGATATTACGTATGGCTTTCCCAAATTAGGATGTAATGTTCGTTCCTTAGAAAATAAAATTATATTATATTTGTTTACTTGCCAGTCCCTTCCTCCTCCATCCTCCCACACCTTTTCTGTTTCATTAGAAATACTTCTCTCGTACAAAACGTAGGGTCAAAACTAGATTTTTCATGAGACTTTAAAATACAACCTCAAATTCCAAAATTTCATTAAATAATCATATTTAGCTCAATATGAAAAAATTATATCATTGACTGTCAATAAAATATTCATAAAATTATGAATCCAGGAAGGTTACGATGACAAGTTAGTTTATCCATGTATAATTACTCTTTCTTTCATATAGCATAGGTGGCATGAAGACTATACATACTCAAAGTAACTCAATATAAATCATGAGCTCTAAAGAGGGTCTAATAAATGTAACTTAATTCACAATGGGCCAAAGGATAATGATAAATAAAAATGAGTGGTTTTGGTTGAAAACCCTTTCATCACATGAACCAAAATTTAGTTTCTAAGTGACAGCTAGAAGGTGATATTCACACACGCACACACTCAAGAATTCATGTTTGTTGAGGATTGTGTTTGGATTTTACTTTAAACAATCGATTAGTTTTAGCTCCGAAGTCTTGATGTGCTGAAGGTCAAAACTATTCAGACCAAGATGGAGCCTCGCCTTTCAAATAGCAAAACCATCATATTAAAAGACTTGAAAAGGAAGCCGATGCAGTATGGTCACTGTATGATGCTTAAAAGTTGAAACAGTAACTCCCTCAAATAGCCACTTCATACCTCAAGGTTTCAATGTGAGTCAAACACCAAAGCTTTTGATAAGCCTCTCCAAAGAACCCTACCTTTGCAATAGAAGTTCCCACATTAATCACCTGCATGAATGGAAGTTCAAAAAAAACAAGCTTCATTCCAAAGGGACAAAATAAAATCAACATATTTACAGCTTAAATTTTTTTTTCAGCATAAAACTACAGTTACTTCGGAAATAATGGCCTGCACTTACAGATTCCAAATGATCATAATCATTGACATCTCCATCAATGTGAAACATGCAGACCAGCCCATCTACAGAAGCAGAAAGGAGTTTGTTTTGATGACCAGGAACAAATTGCACCTATGAGAAATCAATGGACTAACAAATGATTCAAGTCATGTTACAGAGAAATGAAACAAAAATTCTATTGAGAGCAAGATAAACCTGAGTGACATCATCCATGTGAGATTCCTCCAAACATGCAACCTGCTTCTTGTTCCTCCAATCCCAAAAAAGTATCTGAAAAAAATCAGAAGAGACCAAAGAAGATGATTCTTCAGAACAGGCTATATTGAAAGTAGAGTATATGCAATTAATATAAAACAATTGAACCAACACCCATTCATTCAATCACTTCCTAGCCATTCATTAGTCCCATCATCCAAAGGAATTTTGTTAAATTTCCAAAGGAGAAAGCAGTTCAAACAATTAAAGGCGGAAATTAGGTATCATCTGGTAATAGGTATAAATATCAACTGAATAAATTAATTGGAGCAATGAAGTGAAACTGGTGAACATGCAGATGCAGTAAAGCCGTAATGATAAAAAAAACAAATTGAAAAGCTTTTTTCCCCAATAATCAGACCGCTTTTGTGGGGGCCATCAAATTTTCTTGAATAATTAGAGAAATTTGCATAAAAAATCCAAAATCAGCATTTGTTTGAATTAATCAGTACAGAATAAATGAGTGGTACACGACCACATCAATAATATTTACAATTATGAAATTGTACCTCGTATAAAAAAGAAAAATCAATTCTCATTATCCAAAATCACTTTCATTCTAAAAGATTCATGCCAAATGACAACGTAATTTTAAAAAAAAATCACAACTTCAATGGCGAATTTTTTTTTAAATGACAACATAAATTTAAAAATGACAACGCAAAAATATCACAAAAAATCCAAATTGAACTCTTTGCACTAAAGATCAATGCACCAATGGAACACAAATGAAAATCAATGCACTGATGGAAAATCAATGCACTGATGGAAGATCAATGGTTTCATTGACATAAATGCACCTTTCGTGATTGTTAAGAGTATTAGATAGTTTTTAATATTCATATCCCACATCGGTGTGGGTAATCTATTGTACTCTTTCTCATCTATAAATTAAGCACCCTACCCATCGCCCCTCCCTTCCCATCTGTGCCCCCTGCACGGCGTCTCCCTTCCGCCCTAAGCCCCTGCGTGACGGCCCCTTCCGCCCACATCGGTGTGGGTATTAGATGGTTTTTAATATTCATATTCCACATCGGTGTAGGTAACATGTTGTACTCTTTTTCTCATCTATAAATTAAGCACCCTACCCGTCGTCCCTCCCTTCCCCCCATCCGCACCCCCTGTGCGACGTCTCCCTTCCGCCCTGAACCCCTATGCGACGGCCCCTTCCGCCCCACCCACACCCGCACCTCCCGTGCGACGGCCCCCCTGTGCGCCAGCATCTCCCTACGCAACGACACCACTCCTCGTCGCCCCTCTGTGCGACACATCACCCAGCCCTGGACCCTTTTGTGCGATCACCCCTCGTCGTCACCCCTCTCTGTGCGACACACCCACCAGCCCGGCACCCCTCCCTGTGCACCACTCCTCTAGCGGATCGCCTCTCCCTACGACGCCCCAAGCTGCACAACTGCGCCCCTCCACCATCCATGATATTATTTCTTCTATGGCCTAATTGATACCCAGATGTTCCGACTGTGCATTTTCAGCACTTATTGTCTCGGCTTCCTCTGTCATAATTGATCGCAGTGGGTAACGGCTCAACACCTCTAGTCTACCATTTGTGCACCTTCAACACCTTCTTAACGTGCATCTTCAGCACTCAACGACCCTCTGCATTTGGTCTTCTATCACCCTATGGCATCATCAAACGCCATTGTTGCTCATGGCGATCCTCTAGCAACGTGTTTATCCCAACGGTCCACCTCATGGGTTCTTGACTATGGTGTCTCAAAGCATATCACTAGGATGCAGGTGTTCTTCAGTCCTATCGCTCGACTTCAACTGGAGGTAATATTACTGTTGTCGATGGACAGGCAGTAAAGATTGCTGGTTATGGGAGTTGTATGATTATGTCTGGCCTAACGCTTTTTGTCGTTGCCTTTGTTCTCAATTGTCCCTTTAATTTACTATCTATTAGTAAACTTACAGCTGATTTACAGTGTTAGGTCATCATCTCACTTCGGTTATCTTTCAGGAGCATTCAATGACTCAGGTGCTTGGTAGTGGACGCCTTCAGGGTGGTATGTGCTTGACTCGTCCCCAGTTCTCACATGCCCTGCCACTTTTGCCCATGCCCTCCAACTTCATTATCCCTTTGGTCATCCATCTGCCCCCATTCTTTATATACTTCTTCCAGAGTTGGGTCCTCTTCTTCCATTTAACTGTGATTTTTGTCATTACACAAAGCATCATTGGATCACCTATGTTCCCCAAACAACCCCTGCACATTCACTCCTTTTCATTTGTTCCATTATGATATTTGGGGATCTAGTCCTAGTCAATCTAAATTGGGCTATCGATATTTTGTTACTTTCATTGATGATTTTTCACGAATGACTCGGGTCTATTTGTTGAAGAATCGTTTTGAAATTTTTACCGTGTTCAGCTTCTATTATCAAGAAATCACAACCCAGTTTTCTGCTAAAGTTCATTGTTTGTGTTCTGACAATGCATGTGAATATTTATCTAGACCTTTCCAATCTTTTCTTGATGATCATGACATTATCCATCAAACTTCTTGTCCCGATACACCTCAACAAGACAGTGTTGCAGAACGTAAGAACCGTCATCTGTTAGAAGTTGCTCGTGCACTTTTATTTCAGAAAAAAGTTCCGACTATTTTTTGGAGAGATGTCATTCTCACAACAACATTCATTCTTTATTCCAACATCACTTCATTCCCTACCTCTCCGCATTTTTTGCCATGTGTGCTATGTTCGGGATATTCACCCCTCGATTACCAAGTTTAATGCGCGCGCTCTCAAATGCATCTTTCTTGGCTGCTTCCGAACTCAGCGTGGATATCGCTGTTTCTCTCCATATTTGCGTCGTTATGTCGTCTCAGCTGACATTTCCTTTATCAAATCCTCGATTTTTTCTATTCCTGATTTCCCACCAATCTGTCGTTCCTGATTTCGATTTTTTTTTTACCATATTCTCTCGATACCCCACCAACCTCATCTCTTCCTAATGATGTTGTCGGATCACGATTTGGTCGGGTATATACACGCCAACCTAGCACCCCTGCCACCCCGGCGCCTGATGTTGCTATCACACCTAACGACTCATCTGCTCTCGATCCTTCATCACCGAAGTTGCCAATTGCACTTCGCAAAGGTTCCCGCTCATGTTAGTTTTATCAGGGCTTATATGTGGCTACCTCTCGCGCTATTACGACACTGGCTGCTCACGCGACACCGTGCACTGTGGTTGAGGTAAAATCTCATCCTGACTGGTTAAAGGCAATGCAGAATGAGCTTCAGGCCTTGGAAACCAACCATGATTGGGATTTTTTCCATCTCCCTTCAAATAAACAGGTTGTTGGTTGCAAGTGGATCTATATCGTGCGCGTCAATACCGATGGTTCTCTTAATCGTCACAAAGCCCAACTTGCTGCCAAGGGTTATGCACAGACATATGGCATTGATTACATTGACACATTTTCTCCCGTGGCCAGGTTGACATTGATCCGATTATTTCTCTCTTGTCGCCTCCTGTCACTAGCCTCTCCATTAACTGGATGTTAAGAATGTTTTTCTTCAGGGTTTTCTTGATGAAGAAGTTTATATGAAGCAACCACCGGGATTTGTTGCTGAGGGGGGTCTTCAAGGTTTGTCGCCTTCGTCGATCATTGTATGGCCTCAAATTCTTTCTTCATCAAAATTTTCACACAAAGTATTTGGGTCCACTGCGATATTTCTTAGAGATTGAGGTCTCTCGATGTACTAAAAGAGTTTTTCTATCTCAAAGAAAGTATGTTCTTGATCTTCTGCACGAAACTGGAATGACTCGGGCCGACTCAGTTGACTCGCTCTTTGAACCTAGAGAGAAGTCCCTTCATACTGACAGTGAGCTGTTTTCTTCACCCAACAGATATAGACGACTTGTTGGGAAGCTTAAGTATTTGGCGATGACTCGACCCGATATTGTTTGTGTGCGGTTAGTAAAGTGAGTCAGTTTATAGAATCCCCAACAAAAACACAGTGAAAGGTTGTTCTTCGCATTGTCAAATATGTGGAAAGGGAACCAGGTTTAGGTATTCTATATTCTAATCATGGGCATACATATATCGAGGCATTTTGTGATACAAATATGTTGGATGTCTCTCTTCTAGGAGATCTACGTCTGGTTTTGCGGTATTTGTTGAAGAAAATTTGATCTCATGACCAAGCAAGAAGCAAACGGTCATCTCCTGATCTAGTGCAGAGTATCGTGCAATGGCATATGTGACTGCAGAGATTATTTGAGCACAACAAATTCTAAAGAAGATTTGGTATACTGTCAAGAAACTGGCACATATCTGGTGTGACAATCAAACTACTATCAAGATTGCCACAAATCCAATTTTTCTTGAGGGACCACACATATTGAAGTTGATTGTCATTTCGTTCGAGAAAACTTTGAGAAGATCACCTTCGGACATGTTCACACCTCTAATCAACTGGCAGATGTTCTCACAAAAGGGGTGTCGGGACCACGTGTCCAATTTTTGTGTAACAAACTGGGCATGATAAATATATATGTCCCAACTTGAGGGGAGTGTTAAGCGTATTTGTCACACCCCGACCTATCTATTATTTTATTTTATTATTTTCTTTGGCTTTTAAAATTTTTGCCGAGGTTCGGGTTAAATCTCGAACAAGATTTTTGAGTCTTGTCAAAAAGCGCGCATTTTTGAGTTGACGTCGTTGGGCGCACGGGCGGAACGCGTTTTGGAAACCCCGCGCGGCTTCGCCCAGGCAACGGCACAGTACGCCTGTCTTCGGAAAATTAAAATGAGAAACTTTTGTAGTTTATTGTGTTACTTACAATTTCTATTGTTGTTAATGATTTTATTATCATTATTAAAGTGAACTGGGTATTATTATTTATATTTTTACCAGTATAATTATTAATGTTCTTATTAGTATTATTGTTAATAAGGCTTTATTATTATTATTATTATTATTATTATTATTAAAAAGTTTCATTAATGTTATCATAATTATTAAGAAAGTTATTAATATTATTATTATTCAGAACGAAGCAAATGTTAATAAATAATTTTAATATTATATTATAATTATTAAAGAATTGTTGTGGTTAAAAATTAATATTTTTAACATTTATTATTATTATCATTAAAGTTGTTTTTATTATTATTAGGTGTATTAATAATATTATTGTCATTAATGTTATTATTATTATTATAGATTAAAATTATTATTATTAGTAGTAGTAGTATTCTTATTATTATTATTTTTATGAGTTATTTTTATAGATCAATCTTTATTTTATTTCATTTATTGGTTTTTGTTTTATTTTTGTTTTACTTTTTTTTATTTTATCTTATTTCATTTTCTCCTAACCCTAGTCCAACGCCCCTTTCTTTTTTTTTCCTCACGCCGCCATCTTCCTCCTCTCTTCCCTCGGCGCAAGTGATAAAACACTATTTTGTTGAATATTTTATTGATAATAAATGATATAATTTCCTCACATTGTGTTAAATATGTTTATTTATAAAATATTTGGGATTTGATCATTCATTTGAAAATTTGGAAAAAATTCCAGTTTTACCCTTTATAGTGCACTGTAGTATTTCGAAGATAAATATTTTTATATTTATTATTTGAATTTGAAATTTTGTAACAGTGTTGCTAACTTAATGTTCTACAACTTTCATTCAGGACACTAGAGCTAAAAAGTGCATTTGGATGGAGTAAATGGGTCATTAATCCAATGGTGGGCTGGACTCGGCAGAATGGACATGGGTTCTGTATTTGGGTCATATCTTCTTCATCCGGGCTTGGATTGAGCCCAAATTTTGAGGAAAGCTCGGGGACATGATTTGGCACAAATCATCCTTCTGGAAGGCCGGTCAATTCACGCGTTTTGGAGGTCAACTAGGCGGTGCAACTTGGAATAAAATATTTGGCCGAGTTTTTCATTTCACACTTAAAAAGTTATGTATCCCTAACCCTCACAAACTCTATTTAAAGGGGGTTTTAACTCTTTGAGAGGGCTGGTCGAGGCTTTGGCCGAAAGGGTATCTCTTGGGAGCCCCTCACAACTCTTGGAAGAAGTAATCCCTTGTGCAAACCTCTCTTCCAAAAAGGCTCTCCTCTCCCACCTCCTCTTTATATTTATTTTCTTTCATTGTTTGTTTCTTGAATTTTTCTTCAAATAATCTTCTGTGTTTTTCCCTCTTCTTCTTCTCTTAATCTTCTTAATTGGGTTGGAATCAAGAGTGGAGACAAGATTGGGTTCTACCCTTTCAATCCTTTGCTTATGCAAAACGTCTCCACGATGACTACACCACCCATGGAAGAGTAGTTCTTTTTAGTAATCGATCGACCTATATCCTTCTTCATTTAATTATTTTGAATCATTGAGCTACTGTAATTCACTTAATATGATCCATGAATTGTGTTTTTAAATTGTAAGAAACTAAGCAAGCAATTGAACAATTAACACAAAACACGTGAGGTCGGGAATTGTGTAAATTGTGAGAGCGCAATCTTAATCGGTAATACAAGACCATACGGGATAAATTTGTAGAGTTCAAATATAATCTCTAAACACAATTCATCCTCATTTCCAGAATGGATATGTTCTCTAATTAACCACTGACCATAAGCTAACCTTAGAACAACAATCAAAGCAGGGTGTTGCGATTGCGTGTTCCGAAGCTAGCCTAGAGTTTAAGTAATTTCATCTTTGTGGTTAAGTTAACTCTCGTAGGGTTCGAGAGATAACAAATTAGGAGATCATAATTAAGTGTATATTGATTTAAATGATAATGATTAATAAGTGAATGAAGAGGTAGAGCTAGATCGATTACGCCTTTTAAAATATTTTCTAAAAAAACATCTTTTTGTTGTGTCATTTTAATCGAACTTCATTTCAAAACTAAAAACAAAAAAATATACAATCTTCTTCCAGCAAACTTCTTCTATATTCATAAACTATAACCAACCCTCATCCTTTCAAATAGTGTTTTTATTCTCTTTTATTTTATTTTTAGAATACCTTTAAAAAGTTGTTTTAAATCTACTTTCTCCTTTGAGAGACGACTTTGGTCAGCCACTCTGCTGCACCTAAGTACCCCAAAATCACACTAATCATTTGAGGGTGTCCACGACAGCGCTCTTTCAGCAAGCAGGCCCTCAGCCTCCCTCCTCCTGCACACAACCAGCCCCCGTCGGCGCTCTCTCTTTCTCCTTGCCCGCCTCGCAGCCGGCATCCAATCTATTGCGGAATCGTCGGGAGACGCAACAACAGAAACGAGAAAACGAAAGAAAGAAAACAACAAGAACACAGCGATTTACGTGGTTCGGGAATAATCCCTACGTCCACAGGAGAGGCAAATTTTCACTATATCGAGAGCACAAATTACATAGGGTTTTTTTTTGTAGTAACCCTAACCCGAAAAATGGGCTATAAAACAATGGAGAAGACGATCATTGTTCGAAAAGTGAGTCTGCGTCGCTACAGTGAACGGCGGCCAGCTTTGTCCAAAGCGCTACAGTGGCTGCCGGCTGGAAGTCAAAAGTGCTACAGTCCAGTTGACCCCGAAGTCCACACTGCTACAGTGCCTATCGGTGTCGGTCGGACAGCTCCGCTACAGTGGTCAGCTCCGCTACAGTGGTCAGAGATGCTACAGTCCAGCTCGACTCGCAACAGTTGCGGGCCACAAGCATTCGACTCAACCGGATCGGGCTACACCAATCCAACACAATCGTCCTCACGCCCCCACTTCCGCCTGTGCCACCTAGCCAGCGCACCCCCTTCGAGCAGGCCGCCTCCACCCTCCTCCATCAACCCCACGGCGCACCTGCTGCCAGCCGCGTCTGCCTCCTTCCGGAAACCGCCTTCCAACCGGTGTTGTTCGGCCACCGCTCGCCCTCCAGCCGACGCAACAACCTCCCCCACCCCTGTCCAGCCGCGCTATCACGACCCCCTCCCACCAAAGATGCCCCTCCTGAGCTGGCAATGGTGAAAGGGAGATAATGACCCCCGAGTCCCGCCTTCAGTAGGCCCCGGGGTGGCGACTAGCACGAAGGGTATGAGTTTTCACAAATATGAGAGGCATTACCCTTTTTATTATTTAAGATCGGGAAATAGGACAAGTCAACCACCCAAAAAGGAAAAGAACAAGTGTATAGAAATAAACCCAAACCAATCCCACATGCATGTTTAAACAATTTTATAACAAGGTGCAAGTACAAGAAGCTCAAAGTACAATACCAAAAGAAAACAAGAGTACAGCAACTGCAACAACTCCAACTGTCCGACTAGTAGGGTCCCGCACAGCCCTGGTAGTCCTCCTGGAAACCTGAAAGTAAACGTAGGGTCAACATACAAGTATACTCAGTAGGGAAACCTAAAACTCTCGTGCACAAGTGGGGAGACATCCTAATGTCCCGTGAGAACAACAGAAGAAACCTAGCAAGGAATTCTATCCACCCAACCTCACCAGCCACACTCACCAAAACACAATCACAACAGGTAGTAGTATATAAGAACAAGAGTATTGGGTACCCCGCACCATTTCCCACTAGTTAGCTGCTCTTCCTAACGGCGAACGTCCTGACGCTACCACACTCTTCCCGCCCGCACACACCTGGGCCTCAAGAACCACATATCCCGCCCGCACACACCTGGGCCTCACAACCACGTATCCCGCCCGCACACACCTGGGCCTCACAACCACGTATCCCGCCCGCACACACATGGGTCTCATCCCGAAGGTTCTTGGGAAATAGTAATAGTAACAGAACTCTCGCCCCAAGACACCTGGGTCTCATCCCGAAGATTATTGGGAAAACAAACCTGCCCGAAGAGTCTTGGGTCAATCCACCCCAATCGAAACCTACCTGAAGGGTCTTAGGTGTAAGGTCGCCTCAAGCCATCACAGCCTAGGGAAGAAGGAGCAGGAAAGAGCTAGTAACTATGGGAAAACACCCTCTCCCATGAAATGGGAGTGTTCGGCACTAAGTGCTCAACATGGGTGGGGTGCGATAAAACACAAAGATACAGATATATGTATGTATATATACCAAACACTCAGCCCAACCTATGGCTTCTAATCAGAGAACTGAGCACGTGCCTCCACACTGCTACTACGAAGCATGCATACAACAAACAACCCCAACCCCATTTAGGTTTTCACGTTTCAACAGAATCAGCTTATTAGTTCCTTAACTACTGGGCAACTATCCACAACCAACCACATCAATCGTTCGTGAAACATATCCCTGCCATCCACAAATCAAGTTAGGAAAACACAAGCAGCACAGCAAGTCCCTTCTTATTAACCAACCAACTCTTCCACATTTTATTTATTATTCACAACCCATAGTTCGTTCACATTCAAACTCATCCCTGCAGCCCCGCTGCCAACTGTCATAACCACAACCGCACCGTACATCATCATCCCTTGATACCATTATTTACCGCAGCCCTGCTGCCCGTTCTATTCGTAACAACCCAGGATTCACCCCCCCCCCTTCACACACCACGTAACCAAGCCAAAACCCACATGTTCATTATTCCATTTTGTTTAACCGGGGTGATCACACAAGGGTTCCAGATTTTAATCAGTCAACTTTACGTGATTAACCAAATTCCACATTCCACAAGGTTCCCTTCACAAAAACGGTCTAGAAGATAGGGCAACATTTAATTGTGCAAGCAAAGGCCCCCAACGACCGTGATTTTAAGTAGGCATAAGCCTATTCAATTCATAACATATCAATAGAATAAACAAAGATAAACATAACAACTTTCTCATCTCCGTTCTTTAACCAGTTATTATCTTTATTTAATGGTTCAACTGTTTCTCATGAAAACAAGATACCCACCCCGCATGTTGCACAAATTAGAGAGACGAAGGTAAGATCCCTACTTCAACAGGTTCTGATCACAATGCTCCCCCGGATCAACCTTAGAAGACGTCTGTCGGCGTCCGTCACCACTGTCGAGTCCCGGCAAAACCTCCTCGGGTGGAAGTTGGAAAGGAAAGGCCGAAGGAAAGACAACGGATCCAAGCTCAGAAGTTCCGCCTCGTCGTTACGATCCCGTGGCCGCAGACGAATCGTAAATCGGAGCTTGGACGAATAAGTTATGGAAGAAAAGGAGCATTCGAGTCTCTTGGGAGAACTCTGCTCAGAGGAATGGGGAGAGAAGAGGGGTGAGTTGAAAAGGAGGAGGGGACCCCTCCTTTTATAGGCGAGAAAAGCAAAAGTACACAGCGTGTACTCGGCCGTTTCACACGGTCACCACGCGGCTTCCAACACGGCCTTCAACGCGGAACGCGGCCGTTGACTGGTCAACACACGGCTTGAAGGTAACGCATACGCGGGGAGGGACTACACGGCGTGTACCCATTTATTTCACACGGCAAGGACACAGCTCCAACACGACACACGGTCGTTGACTGGTCAACACACGGTTACGCGTACGCGGGGAGAGACTACACGGCGTGTAGTATTGGATACACGGCGTGCACCCATTTATTTCACACGGCAAGGACACGGCTTTCAACACAGGGTATACCCGGCAAGGGGGTACACGACGTGTACTCAAACTACACGGCGTGTAGTTTCAAAATTCTGGAAAGTGTGGGAAAAGTCCATTTTACCCTCCAGAACATTTCGTGGTCTTCTTTTTGACAAAGGAATGGGCCGGAGAGGTCCGGGCCATTACACGCGCGGACCCCTCCGGCCGCGCTGCACCTCCGGCGACCCGCGACCTTCCCTCCTTCGGTCGCGCAGCACCTTCCGGTGACGCTTTCCCTACCCTTTCGGTAAGGGGTTCTTGGTTTGGGTGTTCCTTGAGGATAGTTTTGTTTTTTTCTATAACCTTATGTGTTGGGGTTTGATTTCTTGGGTTTGTCCTTCAGTTTGGGTTCAATCTTGAATTGCGTAGGGTTTATTTAAGCTTCCAGAACATGAGGTTGAGGTGCGAATGAGATCACGCACCAGTCTTGGACGTGCGTTTTCATTCCGCCTTGGGTTGAGGTATGATCTCTTTGTGCGTTACCTTTAAATTTATTATTTCACTGTATTGTTGCTTTCTCACTACCCTTAATATTAATTAGTGATTTAGTATATTTGTTATAGTCAACCATTGTGATATGCGGTGTTTTGGTATTTGGTGTGAATTGTTAGGTAGTGCACACCCTTATTATTCAAGAATTCACCAGTTGGTTTTGCAAACAATGCATATTCAGTTTTAGTAGGTTGTGGGTGTGCATTTGATCAAAAATGTGTTCTTTGAATGAGTTTTGTTTAAGGAAAGTGGTGGTTACTCTTTAAAAATTGTTTTATAAAATTTTAAACGGTTTATTAAATAATTTGAATAGTGTGAATCATGATTTGGAAACTGTTGGAGTCTGCATCCCACATCGGACTTGAGATCCGGTGTGGTCTTAATTATTCATTATAAAAGAACCCCAAGGGCTCCTTTAGAGAAAACACATTGGGGGTTCGGGTCTCTCTCATTTTATTCTCCTACATGGTATCAGAGGGAACCTAATCCCGACCCCCCTCCCATCTATTCCTTTTTTTTGCCCTCGTCGACCTCTAGGGTTTCTCCCGGTTGGGGGGCGGCGGCCTCCATGGCCCGCGAGCCATAGGTATTCTCCGCCGCCCCCCCTGCCGGCTATCCCTCCCGAGCGTCGTTCGGCCACTATCCCAAGCGGCGGATCTCTCCCACTGTCCGCTCCCGTCGCCCTCTCTCCATCCCGGCGGAATCCTCCACTCGCAGCAGGACCTCTCCAGCGGCGCACACCCTACCCGAACCGACCTGCGCGTGACGGTTCCACCTCCGACGGCTCCCTCCTGCGATTTCCCATCACCTTCTTCCCCGGAGTCCCCTTCCCGCTGCGCGCGATGGCCCCCTCCCGCGGGTCTGCCCTACGCGGCCACCCCGTCTCTGCCCTACGAGTCGCCTCCTCCGCTGCGCCGCACACCAGCGCCCCAACCCCGGCCCTGCCTTCCGCAGCGGCGCCCTTCCCAGCGACGACTCCCAGCGGCGATCCCGGCGTCTCCCGCTAGCGATCCAAGCGCGTTCTCGGCGCCCTCGTCCACCGCGACTCACGGCTCCTCCACCCGACGGCGACTCCACCCGACTCGCGACTCCCTCCCAGCGCGCTCCGTTCAGTTGCTCCCTTCCCGGCGGATCCCTCCCGGCGCCCTCTCGTCCGGCCTCGTCCAGTTTCTTCCCTTCCAGCCGCGGCTCCCTCCAGGCAAACCGGTCCAGGCGGCTCCCTCTAGGTGAACTCCTCCGCCTCCCATCCCAGTCCTGGCGCCTCTGCTTCTCCCGGCTCCGCCTCGTGTGTGAGTCTCCCGTTAACTCTGTTGTTGTCTAGCGGCTCCCCCTTGCATGACGCCCTCCAGTGCGCTGCTCTGCAAGGAAGCCCTCCCTCCCGACGGATCTCTCCCCCTGCCGGCACCTCCAGCAGTTGATCTCTACCCCTGCCGGCTCCTCCAGTAGCCGGCCTCCACCCTTGCCGGCCCCTACAGCAGTCGGCCTCCGGTTCTGCTCGAATCCCCTCCCTCAAGTGCGTTGCTCTGCAAGGCAGCACTCCCTCCGGCCGGTTTCATCCGTTCCAGTCCGGCGCATCTCATCGTTCGGCACTTCCTCCGGTGGACCGCTGCTCCTTCCATGCCAGCCACCTCCTGCGGAATCCCCGCCTCGCCGGCATCTCCCGACGACTCCCAGTGGCCGCATCTCTGTCCGTCGGCACGTCTTTGCACTTCCTCCACTGCGGCGCAGCAGCTCGACCACCGTTGATTCGGGTCCTTTGGCGACGCCAAATCCTGCAACACTTCTGCGGAATCCTCGCCTCCCGTCACCGGCTCCGCAAGTGCGGCTTTCCCGGTGCTAGTGTGGATTTCCCGACGTCACATCGACCGGCCCCACTAGTGCGGCATTCTTGGCGCTCCGTCAACCAGCCCAGTCTATGTGGTTTCTTCTGCTGCGCCCGCGACATCATCCATCCATCATCCTGAGGGGGAGCTGCGATCATGAGGGGGAGCTGCGATCATGAGGGGAAGCATCAGCCTTGCAACTTTATCTTTAATTATGCTTTGTCTTGTTTTGTCATCAAGCTGGGTATGTCCAGCTTAAGGGGGAGTGTTTGCAGCGTCTTTTGCTTGCTTTATTTTTCTTTATGTGTCCAAGCTAGGTACACCTAGCTTGAGGGGGAGTGTTTGCAGCGTCTTTTGCTTGCTTTATTTTTCTTTATGCGTCGGCGCCCTCGTGCATATCAAGTGTTTACTAAATGCCCGATTGGCCATTATGAATTTATTCTAAATTTAAAATGGTGGTTAGTTTTCCTCAAATGGGTTCCCAAGTAGACTTTTTGACTGCGGTTTCTAAAGCGGTGTGTGTATGGTTTCAAAATGGATTTTTGACGTGTGGTGTATTTTTTTTATTAGGTTGTGCAATTAGTTTATTCGACTGTGCAAGTCGTGTGCTTTCTGTTCGAGTATGTTGGGGATCTGCGATTGATCATAAAAGAGGTTTTGAAGGGGTTTTTGGGTGTGTAAAGTTGTGGGTCTCTTTAGAATTGTTTTATAAATTTTAAAGTGGTTTATTAAATAGTACAGATGGTGCGAGTTATGTTTTGAAAGCATGTCGAGGTGGTCTTTGTGCCGTTTGTTTGTTTGGATTATTTTGAGTCAGTGGTTATGTGTTTTTAGTCGTTGTGCGTTTGTTGCAGCGCATTAGCGAGGTATTTCCGCGATACTGCAGTCGTCAGCTTGCGCGTGCTTATGCGCCCACTCGAGGCACGTCGCGTCGTCGTGTTTGGACTGCGAGTCAAGGTAGGTCTCCCACTGCACTCACCTTTAAATTTAGAATTTATTAATTGTTTGATATTTCATTGATTTTCAATAAATGATACATAATATTAGATAATTAATTTTGGAATAATTGCTTGATGTAAACGAAGCTGTTTATTTTATACACGGCACTTGAATTATTTTCTTGATGAATTGACGCACAATAGTGAAAGAATGTCCGTTTGGCCTTTGAACATAATTCATGGATTTTCAAGTGTGGTTCTGGTTTGTTGGTAAATGTTTTCTTCTGACGCGTGAGCAAATGTTTTGGTTTCTCTTGAGAAATGGTGTTTCTTTTAAAAGTTGCATAAGGCTCGTTTGGCACTTTAATAAAATAAATTATTTTGAAAAACATTCTTTAAGGTGACTCAGGGGTGATCTTTTTGTGTACATTGATTGTGTGAGTTGTGTGTGATGTTTGTGCATCATGACTGGTTGATTGACATTGTTGACTCACCCCCTTTTTATTATACGTGTTGACATGAAAACCTGACATAGTAAGTGAATCTTTTGAGTACGATTGTTACACTAGTTTAGAACACGCACTGGCTAGTAGCCCTTAGTACGGACTTTGCTCTGCTAGGGGATTGGGCTCCTCAGTTAGGCCAGGTAGGGCAACACCAAGCGTTTGGGCGTTATGACATACGTTCTGGATTGTTCACAATCTCCTAGGTTCGACTCATGTTTTCTTTAGTGTTTATTTGTATGTGGCTGTTAGAGTCTGTATCCCACATCGGACTTGTGGTCCGATGTGGAGTTTCTCATTCATTATAAAAGAACGCCTCCGCCTCACTTTGAGGAAGGAGGCGAGGGGGTTTCCTCATTTTAACATGGTATCAGAGGAGGTTTAATTCCTCCCTCACATTTTTTTTCTTTCTTTTTCTTTCTTTTTTTTCCCCTTCCTTGTTTCCCGTCCGGGGGGGCGGCGGCCTCAAAGCCCCGTAGGGTTACCGCCGCCGCCCCTCCGCCTCTGCCCGACGCGGCTTCCCGGCGGGTCTCCCCTCCCTCCCGAGGCCTCGGCCTGGCTCTCCTCCCCGGCGGCCATCGTGCCTGCCAGCGGCTCCCTGCGCGACGTCCCCGCCCCGTCGGTCCTCCTCCTGCGCGCGCCCTTGGTCAAGCGGCCCTCCCTCCCGACGTCCGCCGTCCTCCCGCGGTGCGCCCTCACCCGCGCCCCGGCGCCTCTTCCCCGGCGGCTCGCCCTCGGCGTGACGCGGCTCCCGGCTCCCGCTGCTCCCGGCGGCCTCCCGCTGCTCCCGGCGGTCGCCCGCGCCCTCTCCCGGCGCACTCCTCCTCCCCCTTGCGCGGCTCCCCGGCCCGACGCGGCTCCCGGCTCCTCCCGCTGCTCCTCTGCGCCTCCCGTCGGCCCGCCCCTCCTGCGCGCGGCGGCCCGGTCCTGACGCCGTCTCCCTCTCTGCGCGCGGCCCGCTCCTCCTGCGCGCGCATCCCGTCGCTGCGCCACCCGGCTGCTCCCGACGGCCTCCTGCTGCTCCCGGCGGCCTCCCGCATCCCGTCGCCGGCCCTCCGCGCAACCTCCCGGCCCTTTTTCCGGCCAGATCCGGCCAGCTCCGGCCAGATCCAGAGATTTCCGGCGAGATCCGGACTGTTCCGGGCAGGTCCGGGCAGATCCGGACTGTTCCGGGCAGATCCGGGCAGATCCGGACTGTTCCGGGCAGATCCGGGCAGATCCGGACTGTTCCGGGCAGATCCGGCCTGTTCCGGCCAGCAACCGGCCTCCACCCGTGCTGGCCGCTCCACGCAGGTGGCCTCCTCCAACTTCAAGCGCCATCTCCCGACCTCCTGCACCCTCGCCGGCCTCCTCCTGCGGCATCCCCGCCTCGCCGGCATCTCCCGGCACCTCCCGGCACCTGCATCTCTCTCCGCCGGCACATCCTTTCGCTAGCGCAGCAGCTCGACCACCTAGGATTCGGTCCCCGTTGGCGCCGCCAGTCCCGCAACAATTCTGCGGAATCCCCGCCTCCCGTCGCCGGCCCCGCAAATGCGGGTTTCCCGGTGCTAGATTGGATTTCCCGGCGTTTCATCGACCGGCCCCACTAGTGCGGCATTCCTGGCGTTCCGTCAACCGGCCGGTCTGAGTGGTCATCTGCTGCGCCCGCAACATCTTCCATCCATCATCTTGCGGGGGAGCTTCGATCGTGAGGGGGAGCAGCAACCTTTGCAGCGTTCTTTTTGTTTTCGTCATGTTTTGTAATCAAGCTGGGTATGTCCAGCTTGAGGGGGAGTGCTAGCGTCTGTTTTATTGTTTTCTTTTCATTATGTGTCCAAGCTAGGTACACCTAGCTTGAGGGGGAGTGTTAGAGTCTGTATCCCACATCGGACTTGTGGTCCGATGTGGAGTTTCTCATTCATTATAAAAGAACGCCTCCGCCTCACTTTGAGGAAGGAGGCGAGTGGGTTTCTCCATTCTACAGTGGCGAACAGTTGAGATGCCTAGTTCGGTTGCTGGTCCCCGTTTGCTACTTTCTCATTGCCTTTATTATGCGTTGTGTGTTGTGTGTGATTTTTCTCTTGACTAACAACTAAACTTTTAGATTTTAAATTGTTTGCGAAGAATTTTTAAAATGTAATGCACATTTTTCCTTCAACCATTAAACCTGTCTTTAAATTAAAAAGGGCAATGGACTGTTATTTGTTTTAGAAATGAAAGTGTGTGGAAACCCATATTTTATATAATCTAGTTCAAACCTGGAGTTAGTAAATTCTTTATTCAAAAGTAGTGCTTTGGGGATAGTTTGTTGGGCACGCCTACTGAGTTTTAATACCCACGCCTATAGTGTTTTCCTGTTTTTAGTTTCTGTTGCAGGTTCGACTCGAGCTTGCTCGCCGTGGGTGAGAGTTTGTTGTGGATTGGTGAGCGACTCTCGGGGTCGCGAGAAGTTTTGGTCTTGGTCGGGTTAGTTTGTTGTTGGTTGTTCTTCCTTTTTCATGTCATTTATTTATTTTGCGTTCTATTTTATTTCTGCTGCTTAGTTTATTTTTATTGGGCGAAATCGTTCTCACTTGCTCTTTGTTGATGCCCTGGCGCTTGTCGCCAACCCGGGAGGATCGGGAACATCTCTCGGGCCTTGCCGCGGATCGGCTCGGGTGACTAGTTCAAGGTCGTCCCGGGTTGGTTCGTGACAGTATTAGATAGTTTTTAATATTCATATCCCACATCGGTATGGGTAATCTGCTGTACTCTTTTTCCCATCTATAAATTAAGCACCCTGCCTCGTTGTGAGGTACAGGTTTCATTCTAACGATGATAATCAAAAATCAATTATATATGTGTTAAAGAGTTTCAACATTCTACCGCTTAAAAGGCAGGGAAATGTTTTTTTAATTTTGATTTTAATTTTAATTTTTTAAAATTGAAAAAATTATCAACTAAGATTTATAAAAAAAATTACACAATCGCTGCTGAAAATGAAGCAACTATATCTCCACGCTCTCAAGGAAGAGGCTGGCATATCAAATTTATACGAAATGCAAATTATCAACTGACTGAAGAATTTCTTGAATTCTTTCTTAAAAGTTGGGGAAATCTTGCAAATCTAGATGGAGTGCATTGGTTGAAAAATAAAGTGAAAAATAAAGGTGGTCTGTATTCAGACAAAGATGCTTACTTGTGTCCCACTCACTCAAACTCCATTGTTTTAAGAACCCTTCCAACTTGGAAGGTGATCTGAAAATCGAGAGTTCCATCAAAGATCACTTTCTTCTTTTGGGAAGTCGCTTTAAATAAATTTATACTGCAAACAACCTCCAAAAGAAAGTGCATAGCCTTGCTAATCGGTGTTGTTAGGAACGTGTGGGCAATTAGTAGTCTAAGGGTAGTATTGTATTTTGCATTTTCCTTTATTTGTTTGTTGTGCTGCCAGATGTAGTAGATAAGAGTTGGTGGTGGGTTGTTGTAGGTATTAAATAGGGGGGGACTAGTTGTAAGGGAGGACATGAATATTCTGGGTTGTTGGTGGGTTGTTTTAGTAGGTGTTGGCTGAGCCTATGGGAGGAGTGGTCTTCTTCCATCGGGTTTACCTTCTTTCTCCTCCTCATCTCTATTTTTCTTCCACCATCTACTGTAATACCACTTAAAGAGTCAATCCCGTGAATTAAATACAAAGATTCAACTGTTTTTCTACTCCATTTCTCTCACAATATTATCCCAATAATTGGCGACTCTGTTGGGGAAGCCAATCGCTGGGGAGAGATTCGTATAATGAGCTGAGTCGAACGAACCGTGCTACAGGTACAGAGAAGTCGCCGAGTGCTTTTCTCTCTCCTTTACCTGTTTTCTACTGCACAACTGTCGGAGAACGCATGGGAGAGATGATTGCAGAAAAAGGTCGACGAGCAAACACTACTGGCTGTCGATCGCTACTGCTAGGGAACCACACACTTGGAAAGACAAAAGGACGCAGAGACCTATGCGCGTTATTCGGACTAATGGGAGCAAGATGGCCGGAGAGGGGAAGGAGTAGCAAGCTGATTGATGTGAGCTGGAATCTGATCATCGTGTGGAGATGCCTGGAGCTGTTAACTGCAATCGTTGTGTGGAGTGGAAAAGTTTGCATTGTTAGCTATTGGAGAAATGACCGCAGCTGTGTGAAATGTGAACTGCTTTGTGAGACGTGAACGGTGCTGGCAAGAGCGACAACCGTTTGCGACGTAGTTAGCTTCAACCAATTGTTGCAGAGCAGGAGCAAGAACAGATGGTCGAGGCACCTCGACAGACTTCATTTGCCGAAG
Organism: Viscum album; assembly: GCA_963277665.1. Taxonomy (NCBI): domain Eukaryota; kingdom Viridiplantae; phylum Streptophyta; class Magnoliopsida; order Santalales; family Viscaceae; genus Viscum; species Viscum album. The sequence continues at coordinate 1,660,270,674 of OY728163.1, forward strand.
ACTTTGCCAGGAGACAGGCAGCGATCGATAGGCGAATGTGTGAGCTTCAGTGCGAGCTGCAGAAACAAATTGAGGCTCTCGATGGACATGTCGGCCGGTCGGAAAATTCAGGAGAGTTAACGCAAGAGTCTCACTGCATAGAGTCGGGAAAAAGAGGTGAGGCGGTAGTTGCAAGTGTGTTTGAAAGCGGTAATACGAAGGAAGACAGCACTCTAGAAGCAAGTTTAAAATTGGAAGATGCTGCTCCGGTCGATGGCTTAAGGAATGAGACAAAAGAGGTTGAGCTGCCTTATTTTTTTGGAGAAGATCCATTGGCCTGGATCACAAAAGCAAAGGCATATTTCCAGTTTTTTCAAACAGCAGAGGACATGAAAATACATTGGGCGCAGCTAAGTATGGAGTACACAGTTCTACGCCGGATCTTGTCTTGGTTGTCTGAAAACCCTGGTGTGAGTTGGGAGCAGCTGAAGTCAGCATTGATGGAGGAATATGGGAACGACAAGGCGCAGTGGGAGTTCTTTCAATGGCAGTATGACAAGCAGCAGTCCACACAAGCTTTGGAAGGCGTAAAGGAGAAGTTTACGTCCATTCCAGAACAACCAAAAGAGGTAATTATTGATCTGAATTCAAACGAGGATAAACTGGAAAGGAGCAGTCCCGATACTAGTTCTAGAAGTGGTTACAACAGCAAGGTGTCGACAGGGGCTGTTGGTTATTTTCCTTCCTGCCCAACAACTACATTGGAGGTAAATGCAGCGTTTACAGTTAGCATACATTTTTCTTTGGTTGTGAGTACTAGAGGTGTTGATGTGAGTGACCAAGGACCTCCTGTTACTATTCTCCAACTGAACTATAATCAAAGTGTTGCTAAAGGAAGCTGCAGACCTTATGTTTGGCAAGCCGTTAGACCAACGGTTGTTGCAGTCAAAAACATCACTGGCAGTTATTTCCCCAAGCTAGTGACTCACTCTGGCTCCTAGAAAAGGGAAATTATGTTTTCTGGGTTTTTACTATTAATATTTCTTTTCCAGATTCATATGTCTTCCCACAATATGAAGATGGACAATACTATTTTGTCATCCCAAATTTAAAGAAAGTATTGGCATCGACACAAATCTTGGAGTTAGCACAATATTAATTTTTTAAAAGGATAAAGAATGGCTTGAAGGATTTCAGCATGTAAGAATAGTTGGAACTACCTCAACTTCAATTCAGGAAAAGGCAATTTGGACTGTGGGCCTTGTTCCTGGCATTGTTTTTTGCAATCCAGATCTAAAAGCTGCAGCCACTTGGGAAGTTGAAGAAACGAGCTTAACTACCGGGGTTCCTTGCTCTATGTACCACCTTATTGTTCCTGCTATTGTGCATCTAGTTTCTATTTTTGGAGCGAGTTACTTCCATAAGAAGAGACAACAAAGCTTTACCAAAATTAGGGTTGTCACATAAGATTCAGCTCCTTCAAACAGTCTTGGAGCAGGTAGTTTCAGGCCTATTTATATGTGCATTCTGGAAGAGGTTTCATTTGCAGATGATTTTAGTTGGATTAGAAGCAAAAGATTCAGCTTTGGCCGTAAGGTTCCTTCCGAAATTTGTGTGGGAGTACTTATAGGCGAAGCTGAATCAGGGGCTTGTGGTGTTAAAGGATACAAAGAAAAATTGAATTGAAAACACTATCCACCTGTATTAACTGGAGAAGTGTGGAACTTGGCAATGATTGACTTCAGTTGGGATGCATGGGGTCATTTATTTGGCCTACATGCTGAAGGAGGGGTCTGCTCATCTAGTGTTGAAGACGCCAAGTCTTGTGACTGAGGTTTATAATTACAATCACAAGAACGGGCACCAACCTCCGATTTTGGGTGCAGCAGCCAGAAACAAACAGATTTGTCTTGCATTGGCTATTGGGTCTACTGCTTGGGAGCCAAGCTTGCAGGTTGTCTTCAGAAGTTCCACAAGGTAGTCCAAGATGTTTGGTTGCTTAGGCCTCCACCAAAGCCACCACCAAGGGCTCCCTTCCAATGCTAAAGGGGCGAGCTATGTTTTAGAGATCCACCTTGAGGACGAGGTGATTTTTCAGCGTGGGGGTAATTGTTAGGAACGTGTGGGCAATTAATAGTCTAGGGGTAGTATTGTATTTTGCATTTTTCTTTATTTGTTTGTTGGGCTGCCAGCTGTAGTAGATAGGAGTTGTTGGTGGGTTGTTGTAGGCATTAAATAGGGGGGGACCAGTTGTAAGGGAGGACACGGATATTCTGGGGATTTGCTACAGCTTGGCAGCTGGTGGGGCCGAACCTTGGCAGGTGTTGGCTGAGCCTACGGGAGGAGTGGTCTTCTTCCATCGGGTTTACCTTCTTTCTCCTCCTCATCTCTATTTTTCTTCCGCCATCTACTGTAGTACCACTAACAGAGTCAATCCAGCGAATTAAATACAAAGGTTCAACTATTTTTCTATTTCTCTCTCTCTCACAATATTATCCCAACAGGTGTCCTCTTTGTAAAACTGATTCGGAATCCATCAACAACATTATCTTGCACTGCCCTTGGTTGAACAAACTTTAGATTTCTCACTCCATCATTGGGACTAATTGGGGTTCCAATGAGCTCCTAGCTTGATATGGATTCTCTCATCTCCCCTCATGATGTTCATTGTAAAACATGCATTATAAGGGTATGTGCATTGTAAGGGTCGATCGATAAAAAACTAGGGAAATTTTTTATTTTAAATTATATATATTTTAAAATATATATATAATAATTAAAAATCACTGTCTATTAGGAATGTTACTGGTTATGTCAAGTAAGATTCTTTCTAGTATATTTTATTATAAAATAAGCAGCAAAAATATAATTTTAATAAGATTTAAGTTGAACAATTTTTTGACAGATTATTTAAAAATTATATTATATTTGAAAAAATATATATTATATTTGAATCCAGTAAGAAACTAAATTATTGTTAATCCAATTTTACAAAAAATCAATAAAATGCTCATTAAGTCATTTCATTATTATTTTTTATTAAATGATTAGTAAGAATTATACTAATAAAGTTATGATCGGGAGCGAGGAATGCATGGAAAAAGATAAAAAAAGAATTATAATAATAGAGTTTAGTAAAATTGTCCTTGAATACTGTCTTTAAAATGTCTATAAGATGAAAAAATTCCATGCCATTTGGATGAACCAAAAAATGTGTATCACATAAAACTGGCAAGTTGGAGAGAACACAACTTAATATAAGTGAGAAGAAAATTATAAATTCCTAAGGAATAAATAAATATTAAATTTGATTACCATATGTTACTAAAGCTTATTGATGAAAATAGTCTTCAAAATATCATTTCAGAATGATAGAAAAAAAAAATGGATCCATGTTTATTGTGGGAAATTTTTAATAAAAATGTTGGAGTCTGCATCCCACATCGGACTTGAGGTCCGGTGTGGTCTTTAATATTCATTATAAATTAACCCCAAGGGCTCCTTTAGAGAGCACACCTTGGGGGTTCGGTCTCTCTCATTTCTCAACCTACATGGTATCAGAGGGAATCTAATCCCGCCCCCCATCTTTTTTTTTCAATTCCGCTCTAGGGTTTCTCAATATTTTTTTCCCCCACGGGGGGCGGCGGCCTCCATGGCCTACGAGCTGTAGGTATTTCCCGTCCGCCCCCTGTAGCGGTCCTTGACCCCTGCCGACTATCCCTCCAGGCGGCCATCCCGGCGGATCTCTCCCGACGTCAGGCCCCGCCCTCCCTGCGACTTCCCTCGGCGCCCTTCCCCGCTGTGCGCGACGGCCTCATCCCGGCGGATCCCTGCTCCCTTCGGCGTCGCGTTGATCCCTCCGGCGTCGTCCTCGCAGGATCGACCCCGCCTCCATCAAGCGTCCTCATCGCCTCTGCGCGTTCCGTCGGCCTACCTCCCGGCGACGACGATCGGCTCCACCTCCTCTGCGCATCCCGTCGGCCCGCCCTCCCTCTGCGCATCCCGGCGGCTCTCCCTCCCTCTCTGCGCGTCTCGCCCCTGCCGGTCATCCCTCCCGAGCGGCAGCCTCCCTGCTCCGGCTCTGTCCGACGGTGCTCCTCCCTGTGTTGTTTCCCGGCCGCCCTCCTCCCCTCCGCTGCGACGCGTCCCGGCGAGTCCTGGCCCCTACGCACAGCCTTCCGCCGACATCCCCCTCCTGGCGGTTTCCCCTCTCCGCTCTTCCCGGCTCCCCGCTCCTGTCGGCACCCACTTCCGCAACTCCCGGGGTGCAGAACGTTTTCTCCCGCTTCGCCCGAACTGCCCGCCTATTCCTCGCACCGGCTCCCGCTTCTCCAGGCGCCCGAACCGGTCAGCTGCACCTCTCCCGCTACGCACGAACCACCCTCTCTGGCGGTCCTGTGCACGCAGCGCCTCAGGCGGTTCCCCGGCGCCCCGCTCCTCCAGTCGCGCCTCCCAGACGCGGCTCCCAGCGCCCTCGCCCCGGCGCCTCCGACAGCCGGCCTCCGTTCCTGTCGGCTCCTCCAGCAGCAGCCGGCCTCAAGCCTCGTCGGCCCCTCTGCGGGACAGTCGGCCTCCATTCGTGTCGGCTCCTCCAGCAGCCGGCCTCTAGCCCTGTCGGCCTCCCGTACCGGACCGCTGCTCCTCCTGTGCGAGAATTCCGACGGACCAGGTTCCCCATCCGCTGCTCTCCCTCCTTACCGGCCTCCTCCTGCAAGGCAGCCCTCCCTCCGACCGGATTCATCCGCTCCCTTTCGGCACCTCCTGCGGAATCCCCGCCTCTTTGCCCGGCGCCATCCTGCGGAATCACCGCATTCAATCGCCGGCCTCCTCCTGCGGATTTCCCGGCGCTTCGACGACCGGCACCGCCATTGCGGTTTCCCGGCGGTTCGATGATCGACCCGCCAGTGCGGTTTCCCGGCGCTCCGACGACCGGCCCGCCAGTGCGGTTTCCTGGCGCTCCGACGACCGGCCCGACCAATGCGGACTTCCCGGCGCTCTGTCGTTCGGCCCCGCCTCTGCGGATTTTCCCGACGCATCATTGGCGCATCCTTTTCAGCATCATTCATCCATCATCGTGAGGGGGAGCTGCGATCGTGAAGGGGACCATCATCCTTATAGCTTTTATCTTTTATTCTGCTTTGTCTTGTTTTGTCACCAAGCTGGGTATGTCCAGCTTGAGGGGGAGTGTTTGCAGTCTGTTGATTGTTTTGTCTTCATTTGTTTGGCTTGTTTTTTCTTTATGTGTCCAAGCTAGGTACACCTAGCTTGAAGGGGAGTGTTGGAGTTTGCATCCCACATCGGACTTGAGGTCCGGTGTGGTCTTTAATATTCATTATAAATTAACCCCAAGGGCTCCTTTAGAGAGCACACCTAGGGGGTTCGGTCTCTCTCATTTCTCAACCTACAAAAAATAAAAAAGAGATGAATAGCTGGGTGAAAAAGTTGTGGGGTGAGAAAGCAAAGCTCCAGCGATAGAGGTTGGATAGTTTTGAATTGATATTTTAAAGGCGCGGTGAGCTATAGAGGGGCAACAAGGGAACTGATATCCTTGGGGGCTGAGCATTTGATGGTGTAAAAAATGAAGAGGTGCGCCTCGAATTTAACATCACGGGATATATACGCCCGTCCAGTGGGGGGTCAAAACACCTCTTATGATTAGAACTGTGACCCCGAAAAACACAGAGACCGAAAATTCATTTTGAGGCCATTATACAGACGTAGAAGAGGCCAACATAGGCACCCAAAAACCATTGAAAATTTATGTAGTAAAAAAATTTACAGACAAAATTGAGAAAGACAACAAAAATCTGAGACAGCAGACTTGGATTGTAGTGGGAAGATCCATTTATATTTTGGGTGATCATCCACTGCAGAAAGATAAAACCAGTAGGCCATAAGTAGAAAAAAGGGTGCAGGGGCCCAAACATCAAGAAAAATTGGGCTACGACAGAAGGCCTAAGATCAGATGTCTTTGGGCTTTTGAATGTAAGGTTTTTATCTTGAATACGAAGGATAATCTTGCAAAATTCAATCCAAAATCCAATGAAGGAATTTTTCTGGGTTACTCCACCACTAATGGTGTAGCATTGGCCGGGGACTCCCTGCCACACCTTGGCCTGGACCCACCCCAGGTCAGCCAGCAGGTGTAGCAGCTGCTGGGCTTTGCTGCGCCCCAGGCCACCCAGCAGGCCGCACCTCAGCTTGGGCCTGCTGAGGCCCCTGCTGCACCCCACCTATCGGCCCAATTGCTAGTCTATTGGCCTCTTTCCATTTCTTTATATGGGAGAATATTTTGTCTATCTACTCCACTTTTTCTTTAGATAGGAGGATATTTTTTCTGTCTATTTTTTTTATATCTAGTAGGTTTTGCTTATAAAAAGCCGTAGTTATTATTTTAGGAGGAACACTCTATTGATAATTTCTCTTAGTTTCTCCTCATTTTCTCCATGAACACCTCGCGTAAGAATTCTGTTATGATGAGAAAACCCCCTCGCCTCCTTACCTCAAAGTGAGGCGGAGGCGTTCTTTTATAATGAATGAGAAACTCCACATCGGACCACAAGTCCGATGTGGGATACAGACTCTAACACTCCCCCTCAAGCTAGGTGTACCTAGCTTGGACACATAATGAAAAGAAAACAATAAAACAGACGCTAACACTCCCCCTCAAGCTGGACATACCCAGCTTGATTACAAAACATGTCGAAAACAAAAAGAACGCTGCAAAGGTTGCTGCTCCCCCTCACGATCGAAGCTCCCCCGCAAGATGATGGATGGAAGATGTTGCGGGCGCAGCAGATGACCACTCAGACCGGCCGGTTGACGGAACGCCAGGAATGCCGCACTAGTGGGGCCGGTCGATGAAACGCCGGGAAATCCAATCTAGCACCGGGAAACCCGCATTTGCGGGGCCGGCGACGGGAGGCGGGGATTCCGCAGAATTGTTGCGGGACTGGCGGCGCCAACGGGGACCGAATCCTAGGTGGTCGAGCTGATGCGCTAGCGAAAGGATGTGCCGGCGGAGAGAGATGCAGGTGCCGGGAGGTGCCGGGAGATGCCGGCGAGGCGGGGATGCCGCAGGAGGAGGCCGGCGAGGGTGCAGGAGGCCGGGAGATGGCGCTTGAAGTTGGAGGAGGCCACCTGCGTGGAGCGGCCAGCACGGGTGGAGGCCGGTTGCTGGCCGGAACAGGCCAGATCTGCCCGGAACAGTCCGGATCTGCCCGGAACAGTCCGGATCTGCCCGGATCTGCCCGGATCTGCCCGGACCTGCCTGGAACAGTCTGGATCTCGCCGGAAATCTCTGGATCTGGCCGGAGCCGGCCGGAGCCGGCCGGAGCTGTCCGGATCTGGCCGGAAATCTCTGGATCTGGCCGGAGCTGGCCGGATCTGGCCGGAAAAAGGGCCGGGAGGTTGCGCGGAGGGCCGGCGACGGGATGCGGGAGGCCGCCGGGAGCAGCAGGAGGCCGTCGGGAGCAGCCGGGAGGCGCAGAGGAGCAGCGGGGGGAGCCGGGAGCCGCGTCGGGCCGGGGAGCCGCGCAGGGGGGAGGAGGAGTGCGCCGGGAGAGGGCGCGGGCGACCGCCGGGAGCAGCGGGAGGCCGCCGGGAGCAGCGGGAGCCGGGAGCCGCGTCGCGCCGAGGGCGAGCCGCCGGGGAAGAGGCGCCGGGGCGCGGGTGAGGGCGCACCGCGGGAGGACGGCGGACGTCGGGAGGGAGGGCCACTCGACCAAGGGCGCGCGCAGGAGGAGGACCGGCGGGGCGGGGACGTCGCGCAGGGAGCCGCTGGCAGGCACGATGGCCGCCGGGGAGGAGAGCCAGGCCGAGGCCTCGGGAGGGAGGGGAGACCCGCCGGGAAGCCGCGTCGGGCAGAGGCGGAGGGGCGGCGGCGGTAACCCTACGGGGCTTTGAGGCCGCCGCCCCCCGGAAGGGAAACAAGGAAGGGGAAAAAAAAGAAAGAAAAAGAAAGAAAAAAATGTGAGGGAGGAACTAAACCTCCTCTGATACCATGTTATGATGAGAAAACCCCCTCGCCTCCTTACCTCAAAGTGAGGCGGAGGCGTTCTTTTATAATGAATGAGAAACTCCACATCGGACCACAAGTCCGATGTGGGATACAGACTCTAACAAATTCGTTTAATCACTGTTGCGATATCATTTGATATCAGAGCGAAGTCGTTCCTCGTTCGCCACCAATTGAACAAGCCCCTCCTACCCGGATCTGCAGGCAGCACCCACACCAGATGTCAATCCGGTAGGCCTTTGTTTGGTTGTGCACCCATGAGCCCGCATTCTATCCAAATCAGTAGTATTAGGAACGCGATGTGACTCATGGCGTGGTGGCTCAGCAACCCGTGTAACACCAAACTGGTTCCGTCTATGAACCACGCTGTTAGAGGTTAAGTTGAGTAAGTCCCACATCGGACTTCAGATAATTGTAATCTTTATCATTCATTATAAATAAACACCAAGGCCTCCCTTAGGGAGTCATCTTGGGTATTGGATCCAATCTTCTCCACTTTAACATGGTATCAAAGGAGGTTCAATAACCCTAGCCCACCCTCCTCGCGCGACGTCCGTCTGCACAGCCGCACCCCCTCCTTTCCCGACGACCCCCCTTGTGCACCGTGCCCCCCTTTCCCAACAGTCGCCTTCCCCGCACGACGGCCCCTTCCCCGCACGACGGCCCCTTCCCCCTCCTTTCCCAACATCCCCCTTCCCCACCCTTCCGCCCTAGAGCCCCTGTGCAACGGTCCCCTTCCAACGCCCCCTGCGCGACGACCGACAACCCCTACTTCCGCCCGTGCGCCCCTATGCGACAACCCCCCCTTCCGCGCCTACGCCCTGTGCAATGGCCCCTCCTGGTTTCCAATCTACAGATCCGTTGACGTTTGTTGCCCACACTATCCTGCTTGAGGGTTTAAGGGATCTTGGTTGATCCACGATCGTCGTCGGCACTGATGGTGGACGCGGTGGAGCTTGTCGTCTACATCCAGTAGATCCAACCTTCTCTCCGTTGTAGTGTGCGATGATGGTTCCTTGCCAGTGTTTCTGCGATCGTCTATGCCTTCTCGTGGTATACCATTGAGGCCCTAGGCTGCTCAAAACTCCTCTGGTCTCGGATTACTTCGCACCTCTCTTGGTGTGGATTTTCAGCACCTACTGTCCGGACTTCCTCAGTAGGCAACGGCTCAGAACCTTTTGTCTATCTTTTGTGCACCTTCAGTACCTTGTCAGCGTGGATTTTCAGCACACAATCTATGGCATCATCAAATGCCACTGTTGCCTATGGCGATACTCCAGCGGCATGTCTATCTCAACGGCCCACCTCATAGGTTCTTGACTCTGGTGCCTCAGAGCACATCAATGAGGATGCAAGTATTCTTCAGTCCTACAAATCGACCTTGACTGGAGGTAATATTACTGTGGTCGATGGTCAGACAGTACAAATTGCTGGTTATGGGAGTTATTCAGTTACGCTTGGCTTGACACTATCCGTCGTTGCCTTTGTTCCAAGTTATCCTTTTAATTTACTGTCAATTAGTAAACTTACAGTTGTCTTACAGTGTCAGGTCATCTTCTCTCACATTTCGGTTATATTTCAAAAGCATTCAACAACTCGGGTGCTTGGTAGTGGACATCTTCAGGGTGGTGTGTATGTGTTTGACTCGGCCCCAGCTCTCGTTTGTCCTGCCACCTCTAATCATGTACTCCGGCTTCACTATCGGCTTAGTCATCCACCTGCCCCATTCTTCAAAAACTTTTTCCGGAGTTGGGACCTCTTCTTCCTTTTGAATGTCACTACGCCATCACCGGGTCACCTATGTTCCCTGAGCAATCCCCCATGCATCCACTCCTTCCATTTGGTTCATTCTGATATCTGGGGGCCCAGTCCTAGTCCATCTAAATTGGGTTATCGATATTTTGTTACTTTCATCGACGATTTTTCACAGATGACTTGGGTTTATTTGTTGAAAAATCGTTCTGAAATCTTTTCCGTGTTTTGCTCCTATTATCAAGAAATCACCACCCAGTTTTCCACTAAACTTCGTTGTTTTCGTTCTGGCAATGATTGTGAATATTTATCTGGACCATTCCAATCTTTTCTCGATAACCATGGCATTATTCATCGGACTTCTTGTCCTGACACAGCTCAACAAAATGGTGTTGTTGAACGAAAAAATCGTCATCTGTTAGAAGTTGCTCAGGCGTTTTTATTTCAGAAGAAAGTTCCAACCGTTTTTTTGGGGTGATTTCATTCTCACAGTCACCTATCTTATCAACAGACTTCTCTCGTTTGTTCTTCAGGGGGAGACACTCTTCCATTCTTTATTCCCAACAACACCTCCCAATTCTCTACCCCTACGCATTTTTGGTTGTTTGTGTTATGTTCAAGATATTTGTCCCTCAATTGCCAAGTTTGATGCGCGTGCTCTAAAATGCATCTTTCTTGGCTATCCCCGCACCCAGCGCGGATATCGATACTTCTCTCCGGATTTACGTCGTTTTGTTGTCTCAGGTGATGTTTCCTTTGTCGAATCATCAGTTATTTTTGTTCCCGAGTTCCCACCACCATCTACTTCTCCTGATTCCGAAGTTATTTTACCATATTCTCTCGATACACCACCTCTATCTCTTCCTAATGATGTTGTTGGATCACAATTTGGTCAGGTATATACTCGTCGACCTTAGCACACCTGTCACCTGATGTCGCTACCACACCTGACGACTCACCTGCTCCTTATGTTCCATCACCAAAGTTGTCTATTGTGCTTCAAAAAGGCCCACGCTCATGTCGGTCTTATCAGGTAAGCAGGTGGTCAGTTGCAAATGGATCTATACAGTTCGCGTCAACGTCAATGGCTCTCTTTATCGTCTCAAGGCTCGCCTTGTTGTCAAAGGTTATGCGCAAACATATGAAGTTGATTATTTTGACACCTTCTCTCCAGTGGCAAAGATGGTCCCGGTTCGCCTACTTATCTCTCTTACTGCCTCATCTCACTGGCCTATCCATCAATTGGATGTTAAAAATGTTTTCTTCATGGATTTCTTAATGAAGAAGCATATATGGAACAACCACCTGGGTTTGTTGCTCAAGGGGAGTTCTCTAAGATTTGTCGTCTTCATTGATCCCTGTATGGACTCGAGCAGTCGCCACGTGCTTGGTTCGGCCATTTTTGCACCGTTATCCTTAGGTTTGGCATGTGTAAAAGCATAAAAGATTATTATGTTTTCTATCATCAATCTGTAGCAGGAAGCGTTCTTTTGGTGGTCTATGTGGATGACATTGTTATTACGGGCAGTGATGCTGCTGGCATTGGTCGACTCAAGTCTTTTCTTCATCAAAATTTTCAAACAAAAGATTTGGGTCCACTGCGATATTTCTTAGGAATTGAGGTCTCCATATGTAACAAATGAATTTTTCTCTCATAGAAAGTATGTTCTTAATCTGTTGCAAGAGACTGGCATGACTCGAGCTGACTCGGTTGACTCACCTCTCGAACCTAAAGAAAGGTCACTTCATACTGACAGTGAGATGTTTTCATCACCCGACAGATATAAACGACTCATTGGGAAGTTTAACTACTTGACGATGACTCGACCCGATATTGATTGTGCAAAGTGAGTTAGTTTATGGAATCTCCAACAAAAACGTAGTGGGATGTTGTTCTTCGCATTGTTAGATATGTGAAAAAGGGACCAGGTTTAGGTCTTCTATATTCTGATCATGGGCAAACAAATATTGAGGCATTTTTTGATACAGATTATGCTGGATGTCACTCCTCTAGGAGATCAATGTCTAGTTTTGCAGTATTTGTTGGAGGAAATTTGATCTCATGATGAAGCAAGAAGCGGACATTTATCTCCAGATCTAGTGCAGAGTCGGAGTATCGTGCAATGACATATGTGACTACGGAGATTATTTGGGCACAAAAATTCTACAGGAGATTTGGTATCCTGTCAAAAAACCGGCACATATTTGGTGTGACAATCAAGTTGCTATCAAGATTGTCACAAATTCAGTCTTTCATGAGCGGACAAAACATATTGAAGTTGAATGTCATCTCGTTCGAGAAAATTTTGAGAAAAAAAATATCGCATTTGGTCATTTTCACACCTCTGATCAACTTGCAGATATTCTCACAAAAGGGGTCTCTGGACTACGTGTCCATTTTTTGTGTAACTGGGCATGATAAATATACATGTCCCAGCTTGGGGGGTATTGGGAGTGGAAATGTTTCTTTATTGTTTTCTTGTGTATCCAAGCTAGGTACACCTAGCTTGAGGGGGAGTGTTAGAGGTTAAGTTGAATAAGTCTCACATCGAACTTGAGGTAATTGTAATCTGTAGCATTCATTATAAATAAACATCAAGGCCTCCCTTAGAGAGACACCTTGAGTATTGGATCCAATCTACTCCACTTTAACACTCACAGACATCTTTAGTTACACTTTGCCAACTCTTGGGTTCCGCTGACATCAATCGACCAAACAGCAACGGCGCAGCCTTCTCTTACCACGGATAGGAATTCCCCCTTCAGCAGTACACTGTGCAAACTTCCAAATGCTCTAACCCAATTATTCGAAACCATTGCACCTTGGCTTCGCTAAGCAGGACCATTAGCAACCCCACGCAAGGCTGAATCCTCATTGGTTCCAACTCCAGTAACAGCACCAACTTGCCTATTCGTTCTCAAATTCAATAAAATCATAACATCGGTCGTGCGTGTTGTACACCGAACCCACAGGTAATTTGCGCAACTTAGGTAACCTAGCTGTCCCGGCACCCTCGTCGCATTCCTCCTCCATTCAGCAACCAAAGGCTCCAATGGTATGCTCAGTCGCACCGCTAGTTCGGATCCCAGTACATGCCATGCCACAAACTTCACTGCTTGAGCTAGGGATAGTGATGAAATGTTCAATCTCAACTAATATAATATTCACAGCCCGATGATCTTAATCACCAATAGCAGCATCGTTAGCCTCACCAACCATCGGCAACCCAAATTCAATACGCACACCCTCTCCATCTTGAAAACAAGCTCTGCAAAATTGTGACCCAGCTACACGTGTATTGGTCTTCAGCAACATCCCTTTCCCAAGCTCAAACACCAACAGTTGTAGTCACAAAGCATGTGGTTGGGTTGTAGGTGCAGGCTTTTGTTGCACTGCTCCCTAGCCAAGCTCCAACGCAGCTGGCAGAACGCTCCAACTCGCCACTTCCTCGGCCAAACCTGGAACAAACTCCTCCTCCTTGGCGTCTTCCAGTGGTTGTGCGAGCTGCTGCTTCTCAAACAATTGTCGGAAAAACTCCAACTACTCCTTGTTCCTGTATTTCTCCATCATTGCTGGCTTCAGCTACTCCCATTCTGATCCAGGATTTTTACTCAGTCAAGACAAGAACCAAAGTAAAACCGTGGACTCCAAACTCAACTACGCATAGTGAAGTTTCATGTCCTCTAATGTACGATTTTTCAGGAAGTAAGTTTTGGCTTTGGTGATCCAGCCTAATGAATCCACTCTTGAAAAAATAAGCTCTGATCTCTTCAACACTCTACTCTTACTGTCTGCCATAGTTTGCAAGAACATCACTCTCCTTACAGAGTTTTGAATCTCCCACGCAACACACTTTGAACGTCTAGCAGCATTTGGTGCTTCCGTAGGAGAAACTTCGAGTTCTACATTACTCATCACGTCAAAAATCGCCACGCGTTGTACCTGCTCCCTTCAAATGACTTCACAACGCACGAGTTCCTTCAACAATTGTGTTTCGCACAGTCGTCTCCCTCACCTTGAGTTCGATAGTGATCAATCTCTCATCGATCATGAGCTTTTTCTCTCAATGCAGCAATCAATTCCCCGAAATCTCTAGTCTGTTAGGAATCAGTGGTGAGGGTTGTATTTGTAAAGGTTGCTCATGTGGGAGAGTATGATGTAGCAGGGGCGGTGTTGTCTTTTAAACTTTAGTAGTTTGTTAGAGTGTAACAGGCAATGTTGTCTTTTACGGATGCTTCTTCTACTTTTTCTCTCACTCTCGCACACATAGTCCTAACAATTTGGCAACTCCGTTGGGGAACGTCCGATGGCTGAGAAGACGTCGAAGCGCGTTGATCGTTGAGTGAGAAACGAGAAGGGAGGACGAACGCTGAGGAAGGCGATCGTTGTTGAGTGGAGCGAACGCTGGGAAGGTGTGATCAAAGCTTGGGAACTACGATTGTTGTGTGGACGATTATTGTTGGACGGTCGTTGAGAGTACACAGATGTTGGCAATAGTTTGAGGATCACTAGAAACAAAAAAAAAACGAATAATGTTGAGCATTGTTAGGCACGTGAGGTTGGATACTAGCTGAGCTAAGTGTGGAAGCAAACCGGAATGGCAATAAGAGCATTGTTAGGCACGTGGGGTTGTTGGGGCTATTTGTGCAGTGAGGAGCAGTTGGTATTGGTTGGGTAGTAATTGCTAATGGCAGGGGCATCGTTGTACTTTTATACTTGTTAGAGTCTGTATCCCACATCGGAAGTCCGATGTGAAGTTTATCAATCATTATAAAAGAACGCCTCCTCCTCACTTTGAGGTAAGGAGGCGAGGGGAATTCACCCATCTACATGGTATCAGAGGGATTTTTATCCCGAACCCTCCCTCCTCTGCGGCTTCCCGGCGTCCTCCCGGCCCCGCCTCTCTCCCTGCTGCCCTAGCCATTCCCGGCAGGCCCCCCCCTCCTATCCCGGCGCAGCTCTCTCTCCCGGCTCCTCTCCGGCCTGGCCATTCCCGGCGGCCCTCCCTCCCAGCGGCGCTCCCGGCCAGCCCCGCCGTGCGCGCGCCCAGCCCCAGCGGCTCCCCTCCCGGCGCTCTCTCCCAGCGTGGCTCCCGGCTTCCTGCCCTCGGCCCGACGCCCCACCCTCGACGACGCCCCGGCACCCCGTACGCGGGGTCCTCCTTCTGCGCGGCTCTCCTTACCGACGCGGCTCCCCTCGTCCCAGCGGCAGATCGCCCTCAGCCTCGCCCCGACGGACCGCCCTCGACCCGGCGGCTCCCCTTCCCGGCGGCCCTCTCCCTCCCTGGTACGCGGCTCCCGTAGGGTTACCGCTGTCGCCCCTCCGCCTCTCTCCCTGCTGCCCTAGCCATTCCCGGCAGGCTCCCCCCCCCTCCTCTCCTCTCCGGCCTGGCCATTCCCGGCGGCCCTCCCTCCCAGCGGCGCTCCCGGCCAGCCCCGCCGTGCGCGCGCCCAGCCCCAGCGGCTCACCTCCCGGCGGCCCTCCATCCTCCCGGCGGCCCTCCTGCCCTCCGCGGTTCTTCCCGTCGGCGTCCAAGCCCCGACGGCCTCCCGCGCCTCCCGCTGCTCCCGCGCCTCCCGCTGCTCCCGCGCCTCCCGCTGCTCCCGCGCCTCCCGCTGCTCCCGCGCCTCCCGCGCCTCCCGCTGCTCCCGCGCGCTCGCGGCTCCCGGCTCCCGGCGGATCTCCCTCCAGTCCGGCGACCCTTCTCCGGCGGCATCTCCCATCCCGCTCCCCTCCCGGCGACCTCGCCTGCTGCTCTCCGGCGGCCAGATCCGGACTGCTCCGGCCGAATCCGGCCAGATCCGGTGATTTCCGGCCAGATCCAGGCTACTCCGGCCGGCTCCGGCCTGATCCAGAGATTTCCGGCCAGATCCGGACAGCTCCGGCCGGCACCGGCCTGATCCAGGCTTCTCCGGCCAGATCCGGCGATTTTCGGCCAGATCCGGCCAGATCCGGCGAGTTCCGGACTGTTCCGGCCAGATTCGTCCCCGCGCATCTCCGCTGCTCTCCCTCCTTGTCGGCCTCCTCCTGCAAGGCGGCCCTCCCTCCGACTGGATTCATTCGCTCCCTTTCGGCACCTCCTGCGGAATCCCCACCTCGTCGGCATCTCCCGGCATCTTTTCGGCAGTCGCATCTCTATCCATCGGCACGCCCGTGCGCTTCCTCCACTGTGGCGCAACACTTTGCCCGACTCGGACCGGTCCCTTTGGCGCCGCCAGATCCCGCAACAATTCTGCAGAATCCCCGCCTCCCGTCGTCGGCCCCGCAAGTGCGGTTTTCCCGGTGCTAGATTGGATTTCCCGGCGTTTCATCGACCGGCCCCACTAGTGCGGCATTCCTGGCGTTCCATCAACCGGCCGGTCTGAGTGGTCATCTGCTGCGCCCGCAACATCATCCATCCATCATCCTGCGGGGGAGCTTTGATCGTGAGGGGGAGCAGCAAAAGCTTAATATTTTATTTCATCTTGTTTTGTAATCAAGCTGGGTCTGTCCAGCTTGAGGGGGAGTGTTAGCGTCTGTTTTATTGTTTTCTTTTCATTATGTGTCCAAGCTAGGTACACCTAGCTTGAGGGGGAGTGTTAGAGTCTGTATCCCACATCGGACTTGTGGTCCAATGTGGAGTTTATCAATCATTATAAAAGAACGCCTCCTCCTCACTTTGAGGTAAGGAGGCAAGGGGAATTCACCCATCTACAATACTTAAAGATAGTTTGGGGTCGTTGGCTGTTTTGTGGAGGTATTAAATGAGGGGGTTGTCTATGAGGGGGGGTACGAATCATTTTCTAATTTTCAATTGGACGTCGTTGGTGCCAGTCCTTACGAGGTCACGGCTTGCCCTTCGGGAAGAGAGGACTTCTTCATGTAAGGATTCATACTTCCCCTTCTCTTTCTTCTTCTTTCTCCATCTTCTTCTTCCTCTTATTTTTCTGTTAAGATGTTTTGTTGTAATCCATGATTCTAGAGCTATTAAACAGTGTGTACAGAGTTGTTTTTCTACTCTCTCTCTTGTTAACCTAACAATTGGCGACTCCACTGGGGAAGCTCGAGGGAGAGACGATCGAAGGGGCAGCTTGCACGCTGAGGAATTGTTCGCTGCGACTAGTTTCTGTTAGGTGTGATCGTGATCGGCAGCAGTGTGACGCGTCCGCCATTGTAGAAGCGAACGCTGTTGGGGAAGGCGATTGCAACTGGAATACGCTGCTGGAGAACTACGGTTACGGTGGCGACAGTTTGAGGTACGCTGGAGGATAAACCAAAATTAACAAAAAGCAGTTAGATGGATATTATCCTTCTTTCTTCCACCTATTTTCTTCTGGGCGATCTACTGAGAAAAACGCTAAGTGTGTTGTACAAGAGTTTCTTCTTTATTGGAAGCACACATGGAGAATAGTGATTTTCAGTAAAGTTAGCAGTAAAGAGTATTCTGGGTACGTTGACAGCTATGTTGGAAAGTCTGGTTAAGCTAGAACATGGACAAACTGAGTACCAGCGTTGGATGCATCAACAGCTGCGGCAATCTGAGGAAGAGCCACCACACAGGTTGGAAGACATGAAGAAGCGGACATTGGAGAGGATCAAGGGAATAGTGCTACAGACAGAACTGGGATCAGAAATAGGTCAACAGATTAAGGTCATTTCCGAAGTGCAAGGCGACAATAGACATGCAGTTGGCCAGGAAACGGGGAGCAATATGTTTATGAAGGGGGCTGAAATCGGTGGCAGACTTCTCTGTATAGCGCAAAGAGTGGAACTGCCAAATTTCACCGGAGAAGATCCATTCAGATGGATTTCAAAAGAAGAAACATATTTTCTGATTAATCGGACTCATGAGGATATGAAGTTACATTTAGTGCAGCTTAGCATGGAGAGTGCGACTTTGTATTGGTTCTTGTCAAGGCTCTGTTTGCAACCTGGGAGCAATTCAAGAAAGCTCTTCTAGAGAGGGGTATGGGGAGGTGACAAAGTGGGAAGCTCTGCAGCTTTTGGAGACACTTGGACAAACTGAATCCATTGAAAAGTTGTACATTCCTAGATTAAAAAGTTGTACGATCCTACCGGCTGTACCGAAATGCTGAGAAGTGGAGGAGAACACCACATCTACTTCTCACTGCGACAAGATAGTTCCTAGGATCGTTTGTGGGGCTGCAAAGAAAACCATTGCAAATTCTGGAAGAGATGTTGAAAGTGGGCTTGGAACTGTTACTAAAGAAACTTAGATCAGTGATGAGTGTGATGATTTTGTCCGAAGCAGTGGGTGTCATTCTTGGCAAGCGACTAGTTCAGTTCCTCCTATGGAGCTCGACTTCATGCTGGACCGAAGTCTCCCGAAGGAGCAAAAGCCAGTACAAGCGTTGCGTGAGTTTTTCCCACTAGCACCGCGGACACTGATTGGGCAACACTTGGTTACTGGAATGGAAGAAGGCTACAGCAGGGGCACTGCAGCATCCGACTTACCTAGGTCGAGATAGTGGGGAGTTACAGGGATTGTTGGTGTCCGTAAAGGGGAAAAGGAGAATCAGGAACCACAGCAAAGAAAAGAGCTTCATCAAGTCCCAAGAACTGTTAGATTCCTAAAGCCGTTGATTGGAAAAACAAAGTGGCAACTGTGAGCTACAGTCTCGCTCAAGCTAGAGTTGAACTGCTGAATTCAGATCAGTTGTTTCGGCAGCTGCAGAATCAAGGACGTCGAATGGACATACTACAGGATTTAATGGAGTTGCAGCAATATTCTTATGGGCAATTATCATATGGGTTTTCAGGTGACAAACATTTGGGACATACTACAGGATTTAATGGAGTTGCAGCAATATTCTTATGTGCAATTATCATATGTTTGTTCTTTCCGGCTTGCGGCACTTGATGTTTTATTCTTTGAGCAAGACCAGAATCTACAGGTGGGCGAACAGGCTCTCCAACGGGTATTCCGGTTTGATAAGCTGAGTCATGAATTTACATCCATCCTGGTCATGGAATTTTCCATGGAAGGGGTTTTTTTGTGGAGACTGGAGAGTGAGGGGTCTCACCTTTTTCCTAATAAGTCGTTTGACATGACCAATTTTGAAGACTTGGAAGTGGTGGCTCCATGTGTTAATTTTCCAGAGTTTAGTGTCCTGTCAGCCTGCATGCTCCGAGAGCATGGGGCCAAACCAAGGCTTGCGATGCTGCTAGGATACTTTTTGTCCTTTTGTACCTTTGGAACTTGTATTGTATTTGATAGTATTGTAACATGTTTGACTGTTTTCTAGAACATGTAACATGCAGCATCATCTTTTGTATGCTATGACTTCTAGTTATTTATATTATCGGTCTTCCACCGTTTACTTCCGTTGTATGATATTACTGTTTTCACTCTTGAATTGTTATTGTATTCCGTTGTGTTACACTCTCTGCTAATGAGGGCATAGTCTCCCCACTATCACAACAACAGACATCTATCACGGTACCTATCACAACAGCATGCAATCGATAATGCTCCTAAATGGCATGGCATGTGATTTCTAACAAGTGTTTATATGATGCATGAGATGGCATGCACTCATCTCATCGGGTTGCAACAAAATAGAACTACAATAATATCGATAATAACAGCACAATACAAGTGCGTCACCCAACGGTGAAATCGAGCAAACTGTAATAGATCAAAATCCGAAAATCACAATTCAATTCGAGGCAATTTGGTTTTTCCGTGTACGCGGGGTTGCTACACCCGGGCACAACTTATTACCAAATCTCATTTACTTCCTATCCCAGTCTATCGACGTCAAACGGTAAAGCAAACCAAAAAAAAACTTCCCATGATACCACTTTGTAACTTCCCGAACTCGGATGTCACCCAATAGTGCTCTCAGCCCGGTTGGCCACATGGCTTCAAGCACATCTCCCCAAAACGTCAGAGGCTACCGACTAGCAGCGAGAGCCTAGATGTGATAGTGAGGAGACTATGCCCTCATTAGCAGAGTGTAACACAGCAGAATACAACAACAATTCAATAGCGGAAGCAGTAATACCATACAACAGAAGTAAGTAGTGGAAGACCAATAATATAAATAACCAGAAGTCATATCATACAAAACATGATGCTACATGTTACATGTTTTAGAAAACAGCCAAATAGATTACAATACTATCAGATACAATACAAGTTCCAAAGGTACAAAAGGACAAAAAGTATCCCAGCAGCATCGCAAGCCTCGACTTAATCTCATGCTCTCCTGCTCCTAAACAGCATATCATGTAACTATAGGAGAGCGTTTGCCCTTATCGACACCTGCAATCATATAATCTATTTAGGCCTAAAACATGACCCAAACAGAGTGTGAGACTAAATCCCAGTAGGCAAACACCCAAGGTCCGTGCCAATCTGTCAGTGAATACATATAACAAGCAGTGTACAATAGTGAAAGCAGTAAGCTTAGAAACACTCAAAAGTAAACAGTCCTACAAGCACTAGTTTCCATTTCCATTCCATTTCATTTAATTAACAGTTCAATTACAATGAATGTTATAAGTCTCGAGATCCGGCCTAAGTCCGGCATCCCCCGTATAGCAGTAAGCACAACAGATGCCTCAGAAGACCATCTAAGCAAGAAGAAGTAATGACCGAATCCAAGCTTGTGTTTTGGCTTGGAAGACGCGTCATAACCCATTTCAATATAGAATATAACCTGAGCTTGTCCTTGACATTCCTAAGCTGGAATTCAAATATCACTCCAGGTGCAAATCCACCAACACCCTACAAGCCCGTCCAGGCGAACCTCACAGGAGCCCGGTATCACTCTAGGTGTGGTATAAGTCCATGTCAAATGAGCTCGTCCTTGGCGGTCCTATAGGGAAACCCCAAGTATCACTCATGATATATAGTCAATGCCTCTTGAGCCCGTCCATGGCATCCTATAAGGATCCATGATTCACTCGGCATTTATCATAGCCTCTACGAGTCCGTCCATGGCGTCCATGGCGTCCATGGCGTCCATGGTTCACTCATGGCTTAACAATAATAAACAACCCATTGAGCCCGTCCAAGGTATTCCATCAGAATCCAAGGTTCCCTCAAGGGACCAAGGTACAATAGACATATAAGCCCGTTCATGGCATTCTAAACAGAATCCATGATTCACCCAATGTTATTTACAATTTAACCGTAACAGGTTCAAATTAACAAATCATTAGAAGTGCTAGGGTCAAAACCAAAAACATCTTATATACATCTCACCACTAAGGGTGTCACAAGCTAAGACCAACCTTGGCTTACTACTCACATGGGCAGGTTCACAGTTGGAGCCAAACAGTCCAACCATGCTTAAACAAACATAGGCATAAACACGGGTCAAGGGGCAAGTCACCTATCCCATACCCTTAGCCAATTCAAAAGCCATAAAACAACATGACAATTCATTTATTTAATCAATTTCATTTTAAACAACCCAAGAATGAGAATTCAAAGCATACCTCATAAGTATCTAGGCCAAACGGCCATAAAGGGTCAAACAAGGCACCCACCTATGGGTGGCCCTTAATCCGGGTAAACAACCATCTACACTCTTTGAAACCCCTATTTAATTACCTAAACAGTCATAGGCAACAAAAGGTATGATTTATAAATCAAGGCGACATCCCAAAAATGGACGTGTGGCACTCCGGCATATATAAACAGCTCGACATTTAACAAAAGGCACGAGACCACCTACCTTAGGCTCGTGCTAGATAGCTCGTCCAGTATGAAGCTTTGATTCGCCCAGGCTTGGGAGAAATCTGAAGAACGGACGAAGAACGAGATATTAAGGCATATGAGCCTAATTCCAAATAGTGCAACCGTTCTGAAGAATCAAGAACGGCTAAAAAGGTATCGTTGCGAATCCAAGGAGACGAACGACACTCGATTCAGAGATTAGACGGAGCGGGTGGCTCAAAGCCTAGGGTAGGCGCTCAATGAGAGCTTCCAACGTGAGGGGTTGTTGTGCGATGGAAGGAGGAGAAGAAAGTTAAGGTTAAAAACATTTTAGGGGCAAAATGGTCATTTTACCCAAAATATCTGGACCGCACGGTTTACCCGCACGATTTGTCTAACCGTGCGGAAACCGTGGGCAGCTCACTGTAAGACACCAAGGGGTCTGCAATTTCTGCAGACCTGCCGCACGGTCGTGCGACCCAACCCGCACGGTTTGCACTAACCGTGCGACCTCCTCTTTTCACCCAAAACTCAGGTTCCGGACCCTGTCCAATGGGAATCATCCTTAGGCCATAACTAATCATTTAAACTGAGAATTGACGAAAAACACAAGATCCGTACCTCAAAGAAGAATCGGGTTCTTGCAGTCTATAATAGCCTATGTGGTTGATTAAAGATTAATAAATGTGAAGCATGTTTACTTTTGTCATTTGTTTTTTATTCTTTATACAACTGCATACCCTATTATAGACTGGATATTACTTTAGACATCGTTGGTGGTGGTCTGCTGAGTTGTACTCACACCCTACTCGGGTTGTCTGATTGGTACCCGAATAGACTTCATGTTTGCATGATAGGATAAGGGCAAGAGCCTTATGTTAGATGGATGAGTTGGGATTCGGATGAGGGAACCGGACATGACCCGCTTGGAAGTTGTCAGTGTGACTTTATTTTGGGTTTTCATTAGACACTTGACACTTATATGGCATGACATATTTACTGCTTTGGTTTATGGTCATTTTTCGTGTCTGGATTTATTCATGTGATGCTTGGTCTTATATATTGGTTATGTTTGATTATTGGTCATTGTCCAATCTTGGTTATTTGTATATTGATTTCCGATGTTGTGCTGCTTTGATAAAGAGGGCGTGATCTCTTTGCATTACATATTAGACTCTCACTGCTAGTCGGCAGCCACTAACGTACGGGGAGGCGCGCCTGAGGTCATGTGGCAAACTGGCTCGGGACACCGGTGTGTGGCACCCGAGTCGGGACGTTACATGCGATTTTACCATACCCCACATGAACTTTCTATAATAACCGATGAGTCCAAGAAATCCCCGAACCCCCTTAACTATTACTGGTTTCAGCCATTCAAATACTGCTTGGATCTTGGTGGAGTATATTGATACCCCAACTTCCGATATAACATGGCCCAAATATCCAACCTCCCTAGAGCAAAATGACATTTCCTCTGGTTGGCATAGAATTGGTTGTCCTTGAGCACTTGTAGGACAGCTTCCAAGTGTCCCAGATGAGACTCTCAATCTTGATTGTATACTAGAATGTCATCAAAAAATATTAGCACAAATTTATGAAGTAGGGGTCTGAACAAATCATTCATGGTAGCTTGGAAAGTTAATGGGGCATTAGTAAGGCCAAACGGCATTGCCAAGTATTTGAAATGGTCATTGTGGGTATGAAAAGCAGTTTTCTCCATATCTTCCTCCTGCATCTAAATTTGATGATAACCAGATTTGATGTCCAACTTAGAAAAGTGTGTTGCACCATTTAGTTCATCTAATAACTCTTCCACCACTGGGATGGGGAATTTTTCAGGAATTGTCGACTAGTTAAGTGAACTAATAGTCCACACACAAACGCCACGGACCATTTTTTTTTAACCAACACAGGGCTAGAGCATACACTTGAGTTGGTTCTGATTATCCCCATCCCAAGCATCTTTCGCACCTACCTTTCGATCTCATTCTTCTGAAAGTGAGGATACTTGTATGGCCTCACTATTGCGGGGCATTGTCCTTGTACCAAAATGATCACATGAACCCTCTATTGTCCAGGGGATAGACCCTTGGGTTCATCAAACACTTATGAATTCCAGTAGCACTTTTTTGCAGATCCTGTTGTTGTTGATCAACCATAGGATACCCCTTCCTACTTAGTTTTCCTCCCCTCCTAAGGTCTAAGCCACCAATCAGACAAACATAATCTCCCGTGGTTAACTTTAATTTTTGACACTCCTTGAGACCGCATCTTATGCCCATAAACCAATTTGATATTCATCTTTTTAGAGTCCTGAACCGCTAATCTGAGTATTTTGATCAACTTGGGAGATATAAAGTTGTGGGTGGCACCACTATCTAGTAAGACGAGAATAGGAACTCCACCCGCTTGGCCCTCCACCTTCATGGAGGTCATTTGTCCATTTTTCTGTCCTTGAGTTTGACAAAATGTGTCCGAGCCCTGATACTCCACAACCTTGCATTCAGCCTCTTCTTGTTCTGCTACCATTTCCTGCTCTATGTCCTCTCCCAACACTATTTTTCTCTATCATCAGCAACAACATCATCTTCTCCCAACAACACCACCCTCATCTATGGGTCAACACATTTATGCATGGAACACATTTATGCATGGAACTGTAAGGCATCCCACTCCTGAAACACAATCGCTTTTTCCTCCTTTCCTCACACTCTTGACTCACCAGTTGTCGTACCCCTCTTCCTCCTGAGGTCACTTGTTTGGCAATCACCTGACTAGCCCCTCCCATTGCACTCCCCACTCATTTAATTAGACGAGGAGAAATTTCATTCTACTACTGTGGACCCAGTCGTAGAGGTCGCTGCCATTTATTCCCTTCACGTCCATCATAAAAACGCAGCCCACCCCCACGGAACTGAGGACCCACACCCTTCCTTACTACCAACTCAACAAGTCGAGACAACCGCATCGCCTCTAACCGAGTCTCCTGGTTGTAAATGTGTACCCAACTACAGATTTCTTCTCACATACCATATAGGAAATACCTACATCGTGTTGTTCTGGTAGGCCTGGTACCAACGGGACTAGATATTCGAATTGTTCGGGGTACTCTTGGACCATTCCCTTTTGCTAAAGAGTTGTCAGCTCCTCCTAAGGATTTTAAATTTTCAGACCACTGAATCGCTCCATCAATTCCTCCTTAAGCATCAATCAAGTCAATTCCAGATGGACTTCCACCAAAATAGTCTGATGAATTCGAAAATACAATTCTGCTTGTGTAATCCATCCTTTTGGATCCTTCTCGTAAAACACAATTAATTCCACCCTTCTAGCGACTAGAATTTGATCATGCATATTGCCAAACGTATTTTCCGTCCAAGACGAATTCTTATCCCACTTCTCCTTATCACTGGTTCCATCGGAGCGCGTACCAAATTCCTCCATTATCGATGGTCGCTCATCTTCCTGCAGCGCCATCTTCTCCAAGCACCACACCATGCTCGCTATGTATTTCTCGAATTTTGCTTGCTCTTTCAACTCTTATTCCCACCTTTGTTGGCCCTATGTTATGTTTTCCAATGTCGATGCCAGTTCAGAGAGCGTCCAGTCGTGCATGGTGTCACGTCTCCATTGAGATTCCTCTCCTTCCTTCAAGATCTGGTAGGTTGAACCGACTGATAGACTCCCCAGGAGGAGGAATTGGAAAATGAAAAATACAAGAGAGGTCTCCACACTCCTGTCCAAGCCAAACTGGCTGAAATCAATAATACCCCCCCCCCCGCTTATTCTCTCCCCACCCCTACGAGGACTAAGTTGGTTTACCTATCCCCTCTAGATTCCTCCATTAAGACTCTTTTACCCCTTCTAGAATACACCTTCTACTCGCCTGGTGTATCACGTGATCTATTAGATACTTCCGAAGATTAGATCTTTTGTCAATTGTACTTCATTTTTCTCTTGTTCTTCTTTTGTTGTGTCTCACCCTACTGTTTTGTGATCATTTCAAAATGGCACAAGGCTTTTCTCATCTGTAACCTACCACTCTAACTCCTTCCAAACATTTTTGATCGAAGAAGTCCCGATTATAAGAACTTGGTTTGTAAGTGGGATCTATTTGTACTAAGTACTGAGATCCACCGAATCTTGTTTTAGGATCCTCCTGCCACTTCGGATTAAAAGCGATGAAGTCCCGGTTATAGGAACATGCATATCATTTTATAGTAGAGTTATAGGGGCTGGTGATTTCTTATTTTGGACTTCTTTAACATTTTGTTATGTCTCTGTCTTGCTTTTACTTGTTATCAGTGCTTTTCATTTTTTCTTGTATCGTTTTTGAAATTTGTTGCTCCTACCGTTTTATACAATTGTTTTCAACCATCTGTTTTTAGTTCAAAACTGTTTTCTGTTGTGAAACTTAAGATTTTGGAAGTACAGGACTTTAATTTTTAAATTTTTTAAGAAATTCTAATTTTCATATATTGTTTATTTTTTGGGGGTATTTCTACTCAGTTTTTTAAATTCTCAATTCACTCCCCCTCTTGAGAGTTGTCTTTCTAGAACAGAATACGGCACTGGGTGTGGCTCATTCTTATGGGTAGGGAGTAGTTTGAAATTTCAGATAATTTTCCAAGGACATTTTTGTCCTAGAATTACGAATTTAATTCCATTTGGCCTCTTCCACCTGTTTTTTAATGGATCACATATTCCCTCACATAAGAGAACCACGGACCTTCTTTCCATCGTACCAAACGTGGCTTGGGGTTTGTTTGGTAGCGGGTAACCTTGGCGAGGAAAAAAGAAATGAAAGATGAAAGTGAGTTTTTAATGTTCTTAGCAAGTAACCTTGGCGGGGGGGAAGAAATGAAAGCCTTAAGTGATTTTTTAATGTTCGGTAGGTGATCTTATAATGTTCAAAGTACAATCATATTTTCCTATTTTCATTCTCATTATCATTCATTTTCTTCCAACTCGCTTTCTTTTTCCTATCTCATTCCAGGTGGGGCCTAACTGTCCTCGACCAAGGAATTTGGAAACTCGCAAATCTGTTGACTATCCAACAAGACAGACCAAAACAAACAAATTTTTAAATGTTAAGAAGCTTTAGCAAAGAATTAATATCTTAAACATCCAGATTGCTTTGGTGATACTGTCTAGAGGAGCACCCAGCATATCATAACACACATACCTGAATATCATGCACCCTATAAATACCTGCTATAAAATTACTGCAGCATTGTTGGCCAATTAAAATAAATAAATTTATAAAAAAAGAAAAACCTTTTCTGGTAAAGATATGTTAGTCATAGCAAGGGTACATTTAACAACCCACCCAGCACAATGCGCATAGAAAATACCTTCATCGTCCTAAACAGAACACGCAATCAGCACTTCGGATTTAAGACAACATATTAGCAGACAACAAGCGTGTACTTGGTACAATTCACGCAGGATGATGCCAATACATGGAAATAATGAAGAAGAAATATAACACTAGATACGTGAACACGAAACTAACCAAAAAGGAGCTGTCTATAACCTTCGGTGTGATTAAATCCCAGAGCACGGACTACAAACCTGAGAATTACAGCCAGCAGCTAGAAGGTTATCACCAGGCCCGCCAAAAGCAAAATCGAAGACCTCTTGAGAATTCCCAGCACGCACTTCAGATACCTTTGGAGCTAAAGACGTGTGGAAAATTTAGAATTGTTCACTGACTTTTTCTCAAGGTTCCAGAAACATATTTTTGCGTTTGTATTTATTTATTTCTTTGAAAAAGAATTGACCTGCTTGGATGTACGAGTGTCCCAGGCTCTGATGGTTCCGTCCGAAGAGCAAGAGTGCAAAGCCTGCAAGGTGGATGGACCTGCGAAAGATATGTGATTGATGGTCGAAGCGTGACCCTTGCACTCCCCCAGGTACTGACCAGTCGCCGGCGAGTACAGTTTAACTGAGTTGGTGGACAAAGACACCGCGATGGACGACAAATCATCCCTTCCATGCACGCACAGAGCAAACCAGAAGCAATAGAACTCGAAGGAATAAGGGAGTGAGGAGACGAAGACGAAAACAACTGGGAAACGCAGGAGAAAAGAGGATGGCAATGAAAGGAACATACTTGCAGGCGATTTGGAAGACGTAATCTTCACCAAAGTTAGTCTGGATGGAATTTTGGAGCCCGAATCGCCTAAATGAGTTTCGGGTGCCATTCGAGTGGCGCTTCAGCTCTGATTCGTCATCAACCTCCATGGCGTCCATCTCCCTCCCAAACTTCCTCCCCACCGTCTGCGACGATGCAGTGGGCGGTTTGGGTAGGGGTTCCGTTTCAACGGAAACCCATATTGTATCGTTTTTCCGTTTACGTTTTAATAATCAAATCAATTATCTAATCATTACATTGTTTTTATTTTGGTTTTGGAACATTTAAAAAAAACACCTTATTTATTTTGAATAAAACAATATCTTGAATGAATTCTTAAATTGTTGTGAAGGGGATCTAAGTAGAATAAATAGTGATGATAAGAAAGAGAGAACACATTGTAAGGTAAAAGCACTCACTTCTTTATATTATTCATGTATTTACAGACTACATATAAAACCACGTCAATTGTGTGTATCCATATTTGTTCTTCGTGTCTAATCCAATAGTTGGAAACTAAGAATTGTTGGGAATGAAGAGTTGTCATAAATATGGCATCCACGTACAATGTTTAACAACACTCTCTTGTATGTCACAATTCCATGGAATCTTATATAACCTCAACTTAAAAAAAAACTCCATGAGAAAAACAAGTAAACCCGAAATAGTTGAATTTCATATCATGGTACCTCGTTAAAAACATCATCAGGAAAACTCAATAGGAAAAAATCTAATAAATGAAAAGAGCACGACGCTCTCAACCCCCCCTCGTAATCACGATAGACTTTTCAGTTTTCACATCCCAATTTTATAAATCAATTTCTCAAATGTTGGAGTTGTCAATGTTTGTGAGTAAATCTGTAGCATTATCACGAGACCTTGTTTATTAGATATCAATCTCATTACTCTTTTGAAGTTCACGAGTGAAAAGGAATTTTGGTGATATATGTTTTGTTTTGTCTCTTTTGATATACTCACTCTTTAATTGTGTTATACATACAACATTGCTTTCATATAGTATGGTGGGAATATCATTATTCATATATAGTCCACAATTACTTCTAATATGATGAATAATCGATCTCAACCAAACGCATACTCGACTCACTTCACGGAGTGCAATCAATTCTGCATGACTAGTGAAAGTCACAAAAATGGTTTGTTTTGTAGAGCGCCAATAAAACGATAGTTTCCACCACATGTAAATAAATATATAGTCAGAGGTCTTGCTTTATGTAGATCGTACAGGTATCCAGGATTGGCATAACCACTAATGTTGGTTTAGAACTCTTAGAATAAAATAACTCCCTGATTTATAGATCCCAAAGCTCCAATAACACTTAGATATGGTACTTCAGAACCATCAATTTCTCTATCCTCCTCTCGTGGCTTAAAAGGATTTTTATCTCAATCAAGAGATTGCGCAACCATTGGTGTACTTAATGGATGCAATTTATTCACATTAAACTTTTGCATGACATTTGTAGTATATCATGATTAAGAACTCCATCTTCAAGATGTTCAGTTTGTAATCCAAGGCTTAACCTTGTCGTTTTGAAGTCTTTTATTTTAAATTTCTTCTTTAAATATTCTACCACCTTAGAATGTTCATTACACTACTGTAATTTTACACTTTACCAACGGTTCCCTCAACCGTGGCCAAGTAAGGCGTGACAATAGGCCTATACCAACGGTTCTGTGAAAACCGTTGGTATAGGTGTCAAAATAGAAGGTATACCAACAGTTTTCTACAAACCGTTGGTATGTGTGTGTTAAAGTATAACATATACCAACGGTTTGTAAACCGTTGGTATATGTGTGTTACACTTCTACCAACGGTTAGAAACTGTTGGTATAGAGGGCATATGACAATCTATAAGGCTATACCAACGGTTTTGTTATAATCGTTGGTATAGTTATATTATAGTATCTATACCAACGGTTCTGAAACCATTGGTATACAATTGCTCAGCTCCACAGCAGCAGGCCCCTCTCCCCTCTCCATACCTGCAACAACAGAGCAACCCCTCTCCAGACCTGCAACAACACCAATACAAAATCCCCATCCAAAGTATTCAAAATTTAGAATTCATTCCAGAATTTAGAAATTTAGAAATTCAAATGCAATAACACCCATAAGAGTATTCCAAATTTAGAATTCATTCCTCACTCAAACTACAACACCAACACACATAAGAGTATTCAAAATTTAGAATTCATTCCTCACTCAAACCACAACACCAATACACACAAGAGAAAAAACCTACATGTTATAGGAAGCACATAGGATGTTTAGTCATGGTCTTGGGTTGAGTATCTTAAAACCAACAGAAAAATTTGGGTAGAGTGGCAAGGATCATGGTACCTATAAGATAGACAATGGTAGTGCTCATGTGCTTAGACCTAGGATGAGTTATAGGAAGCACATGAGATGTTTATATTCCTCTAATGATTATGTATCCATGTATAAATGGTTCCTGATGTGTTAGTGGGAAACATTGTCCAATCTCTACATATGAGATGGGTTACCGGAATAGCCTATATGTTTTTCATAGACTTTTCAATTAGAATAAGGGGGTATGTGGCTAATTGTAATTTGCTCTCCTGGGTATGATGTGAGATGAATCCCCATCTTGGGTAGTGGGTATGAATATTCAATTAAGTCTTTGGTATTGGGTTCCCAAAGGGACTTTGGTTTGGTCTTAGAACCCACTGTTTGAGGATGGGATTGAGGTGATCCATGGGGCTATGATGTCACCATATGTATTCCTCACTATTGGGGTATTTTTATGAAACTTTGAAACTTATTTTTCAAGAATCTATGTGTAGCCTTGTTGACCAATTTGTTATATGGTATGCTTGAGTGTTCATAGGTTTCATATGAAATCACTATATGATATTTATTTTTTATTGTATAGAATGAACGACCCGTGATTGAGAATTAGAACATGAGTGTTGGTGTATGTTCATGATGGGATGTCGAGACTCATTCCTAATATAATTCATGTTTTTCTATATATACTATGACCCATTGTGTTTCAATATATGCCTTGTGAATATTTTCTTCTAATAAAGTATGACCAATAGACCATATTTTAATTTTTATCCCTTAATTTCAAGAATCTATGTGTAGCCTTGTGATAATTTTCCGTATGTCAGTTGTTATTTTCACTTAAAATGTTGTCTGTTTCAAACAAAAGTGAGACACTTTGAGTGATACCAGTCACACCGTGCCTCAGATTGAGGTGGGGTTGACTCGTACCCATCACAAATGATCCACGGATCGTTGGGTGGAGGGGCTGTCCGGGGTGGGGGGGGGGCTGTCCGGAGTGCGTTTTTGGCCACCGCGGTCACACGACATCTCCGATTGACGTGTTGTCCAGCTGACCATTTCACAATTTACTCACCCTTTGTTTTCGTCTGATTTCATGTCATTCCGAGGTCGTTCGGCCAGTTTCGTCCACCCCACACACGTTTTTCAGTCGCGCCAAACACCTAAAAAACACATATTCAGCCGTGCTGCGCAAACCGCGGGTCTGAATGATGTGCCATCTTTTCGTACACCTCATGAATAATAATTAGGGCGTTTTCGTGTGATTTCAAGTCATTCTGATGTCGTTCGGATGCATTTGACCGTAAAACACATGTTTTGGCCATTTACGACACGCAGAGTGCGTTTTCGGCCACCGCGGTCACACGACACCTCTGATTGACGTTCCATCTGGCCGACCATTTCACAATTCACCCACCCTTTTTTTCGTATGATTTCATAACATTCCGAGGTCGTTCGGCCGGTTTCGACCACCCCACACACGTTTTTCAAGCGCACCATACACCTAAAAAACACATATTCAGTCGTGTCGTGCAAACCGCGTGTCCGAATGACGTTACGTCTACTCATACACCTCAAGAATAATAATTAGGGTGTTTTTGTGTGATTTCAAGTCATTCCGATGTCGTTCGGTATGCATTTGACCGTTAAACGCATGTTTTGACCATTTACGACAGGCAGAGTGCGTTTTCGGCCACCGCGGTCACACGACACCTCTGATTGACGTACCGTCTGACCGACCATTTCACAATTTACCCACCCTTTATTATCGTCTGATTTCATGGAATTATGATTTCGTTCAGCTGGTTTTGACCACCCCATGCACGCTTTTCAAGCGCGCCAAACACCTAAAAACACATATTCAGCTGTGGCGCGCAAACCGCGCGTCCTAATGATGTGTCGTCTCCTCTTACACCTCAAGAATAATAATTAGGATGTTTTCGTATGATTTCAAGTCATTTTGATGTCGTTCGGTATGCATTTGACCGTAAAACCCATGTTTTGGCCATTTACGACACGCAGAGTGTGTTTTCGGACACCGCGGTCACACGACACCTCCGATTAACGTGATGTCTGGCCGAACATTTCACAATCCACCCACCCTTTGCTGTCGTATGATTTCATGCCATTTCGTGGTCATTCGGCC
The DNA here is from genome assembly GCA_963277665.1 of Viscum album. Classification (NCBI taxonomy): domain Eukaryota; kingdom Viridiplantae; phylum Streptophyta; class Magnoliopsida; order Santalales; family Viscaceae; genus Viscum; species Viscum album. The sequence goes on from OY728163.1 coordinate 1,660,302,705, forward strand.
AGTTTCGACCACCCCACGTACGTTTTTCAAGCGCGTCAAACACCTAAAAAATACATATTCAGACGTGCTGCGCAAACCGCAGGTCCAAATGACGTGCCATCTTTTCGTACAGCGCAAGAATAATAATTAGGATGTTTTCATCTGATTTCAAGTTATTCTGATGTCGTTCGACATGAATTTTACCGTTAAACGCATGTTTTGGTCATTTACAACATGCGGTCTGAGGTCGTTCGGCCAGTTTCGACCACCCCACACACGTTTTTCAAGCGCGCCATACACATAAAAAACACATATTCAGCCGTGTCACGCAAATCGCGTGTCCGAATGACGTTATGTAACCTCGTACACCTCATGAATAATAATTAGGGTATTTTCGTGTGATTTCAAGTCATTCCGATGTCGTTCGGTATGCATTTGACCGCTAAACGCATGTTTTGGCCATTTACGACACGCGAAGTACGTTTTCGGCCACCACAGTCACACGACACCTCCAATTGACGTGTCGTCTGGCCGACCATTTCACAATTCACCCACCCTTTATTTTAGTCCGATTTCATGGCATTCCGAGATCGTTCGGCCGATTTTGACCACCCCACGCACGCTTTTCAAACGCGCCAAACACCTAAAAAACACATATTCAGCCGTACCGCGCAAACTGCGCGTCCGAATGATGTGTCGTCTCCTCTTACACCTCAAAAATAATAATTAGGGTGTTTTCATGTGATTCCAAGTCATTCCGATGTCGTTCGGTATGCATTTGACCGTAAAACCCATGTTTTGGCCATTTACGACATGCAGAGTGCGTTTTCGGCCACCGCAGTCACACGACACCTCCGATTGATGTGTTGTCTAGCCGACCATTTTACAATTCACCCACCATTTGTTTTAGTCTAATTTTATGGCATTTTGAGGTCGTTCGTCCAGTTTCGACCACCCCACCCACGTTTTTCAAGCGCGCCATATACATAAAAAACACATATTCAGTCGTGCCGTGCAAACCACGCGTCCGAATGATGTTCCATCTCCTCGTACACCTCATGAATAATAATTAGGGTGTTTCATGTGATTTCAAGTCATTTTGATGTCGTTCGTAATGCATTTGGCCGTTAAATGCATGTTTTGGCCATTTACGACACGCAAAGTGCGTTTTCGGCCACTACGGTCACACGACACCTCCAATTGACGTGCATTATGGCCGAACATTTCAAAATTCACTTACCCTTTGTTGTCGTCTGATTTCATGGCATTCAAAGGTTATTCGTCCGGTTTTTACTATCCCACGCACGCTTTTCAAGCGCGCCAAACACCTAAAAAACACATATTCAGCCGTGTCGCGCAAACCGCGCGTCCGAATGATGTTATCTCTCCTCATACACCTCAAGAATAATAATTAGGGTGTTTTCATGTGATTTCAAGTCATTATGATGTCGTTCGGTATGCATTTGACCATAAAACTCATGTTTTGGCCATTTACGACACGCGGAGTGCGTTTTCGTCCACTGCGGTCACACGACACCTCCGATTGACATTTTGTCTGGCCGAACATTTCAAAATTCACCCACCCTTTGTTTTTGTCTGATTTCATGGCATTCCGAGGTCATTCGGCCGGTTTTGACTACCCTACGCACGCTTTTCAAGCACGCCAAACACCTAAAAAACACATATTCAGCTGTGTCACGCAAACCGCGCGTCTGAATGACATGCAGTCTCCTCGTACACCTCAATAATAATAATTAGGGTGTTTTCATGTGATTTCAAGTCATTCCGATGTTGTTCGATATGCATTTGATCGTAAAACCCATGTTTTAGCCATTTACGACACGCGGAGTGCATTTTCGGCCACTGCGGTCACACGACACCTCCGATTGACGTGATGTTTGGCCGAACATTTCATAATTAACTTAAAATTTGTTGTCTTCTGATTTCATGGCATTCTGAGGTCGTTCGACCGATTTTGACCACCCCAAGCATGCTTTTCAAGCGCGTCAAACACCTAAAAAACACATATTTAGCCGTGCCGCGTAAACCGCGTGTCCGAATGACGTTTCGTCTCCTTGTACACCTCAAAACTAATAATTAGGGTGTTTTCGTGTGTTTTCAAGTCATTCAAATGTTGTTCGACATGCATTTGACCGTTAAACGCATGTTTTGGCCATTAACGACATGCGGAGTGCATTTTCGGCCAGCGCAGTCACACGACACCTCCGATTGACGTTCCGTCTAGACGATCATTTCACAATTCAGCCACCCTTTGTGGTCGTCCGATTTCATGGAATTCTGAGGTCATTCGGCCAGTTTTGACCACCCCACGCACGCTTTTCAAGCGCACCAAACACCTAAAAAACACATATTCTGCCGTGCCGCACAAACTGTGCGTCCGAATGACGTTTCGTCTCCTCTTACACCTCAAAAATAATAATTAGGGTGTTTTTGTGTGATTTCAAGTCATTCTGATGTCGTTCGACATGCATTTGACCGCAAAACCCATGTTCTGGCCGTTTACGACACGCGAAGTGCGTTTTCGGCCACCGCGGACACACGACACATCCGATTGACGTGCCGTATGACCAACCATTTCACAATTTTACCCACCCTTTGTTTTCTTCTGATTTCATGGAATTCTGAGGTCGTTCGGCCGGTTTTGACCACTCCATGCAAGCTTTTCAAGCACGCCAAACACCTAAAAAACACATATTCAGTCGTGCCGCGCAAAACGCGCGTTTGAATGACGTGACGTCTCCTCATATACCTCAAGAATAATAATTAGGGTGTTTTCGTGTGATTTCAAGTCATTCCGATGTCGTTCGACATGCATTTGACCGTTAAACGCATGTTTTGGCCATTTACGACACGCGAAGTGCGTTTTCGGCCAGCGCGGTCACACGACACCTCCGATTAATGTGTCGTCTAGCCGACCACTTCAAAATTCATCCACACTTTGTTGTCGTCCGATTTCATGGAATTCTGAGGTCGCTCAACCGGTTTTGACCACCCCACGCAGGCTTTTCAAGCGCGCCAAATACCTAAAAAACACATATTCAGCCGTGCCACGCAAACCGCACGCCCGAATGATGTTTCGTCTCCTCATACACCTCACGAATAATAATTAGGTTGTTTTCGTGTGATTTCAAGTCATTCTGATGTCGTTCAGTATGCATTTGACCGTAAAACCCATGTTTTGACCATTTACGACACGCGAAGTGCGTTTTCGGCCATCACGGTCACATGACAGCTCCTATTAAGGTTTTGTCTAGCCTACCATTTCAAAATTAACCTACCCTTTGTTGTTGTCTGATTTTATAGCATTCTGAGGTCGTTCGGCCGATTTTGACCACCCCACGCACGCTTTTCAAGCGCGTCAAACACCTAAAAAACACATATTCAGCCGTTCCGTGCAAACCGCATGTCCAAATGACATTTGATATCCTCTTACACCTTACGAATAATAATTAGGGTGTTTTCGTGTGATTTCAAGTCATTCCGATGTCGTTCGGTATGCATTTGACCGTAAAACCCATGTTTTGGCCATTTACGACACACATAGTACGTTTTTGGCCACCGTGGTCACATGACACCTCCGATTGACGTTCTGTCTAGCCGACTATTTTACAATTCACCCACCCTTTTTTGTCATCTGATTTCATGGCATTCTGAGGTCGTTCGGCCAGTTTTTACCGCCTCACGCACGCTTTTCAAGCGCGCCAAACACCTAAAAAACATATATTCATTCGTGCCGTACAAACCGCTCCTCCGAATGACATTTAATCTCCTTATACACCTCATGAATAATAATTAGGGTGTTTTCGTGTGATTTCAAGTCATTCTGATGTCGTTCGACATGCATTTTACCTTTAAACGCATGTTTTGGCTATTTACGACACGCGGAGTGCATTTTCGGCCACCGCGGTCACACGACACCTCCGATTGACGTGCCTTCTGGATGACCATTTTAAAATTCACCCACCCTTTGTTTTCGTCTGATTTCATGGCATTCTGAGGTCGTTCGGCCGGTTTTGACCTCCCCACGCACGCTTTTCAAGCGCGCCAAACACCTCAAAAACACATATTCAGTCATGCCGCGCAAAGCGCGCATCCGAATGATGTTTTGTCTCCTCATACACCTCACGAATAATAATTAGGGTGTTTTCATGTGATTTCAAGTCATTCCGATGTCGTTCGGCATGCATTTGACCGTTAAACGCATGTTTTGGCCATTTACGACACGCAGTGTGCGTTTTCAGACATTGTGGTCACACGGCACCCCTGATTGAGGCGGAGTTGACTTGTACCCGTCAAAAATGACCAATGTATTGTTTTCCTAAAGTATCAACATAATCCAAATGCTTTTGATCATTTTTTCGTATGTCGATTATTGTTTTCACTTAAAATCTGGTCCATTTCAAATAAAAGTGAGACACTTTGAGTGGTACCGGACACACCGTGTCTCGTATTGATGCGGGGTTGACTCCTACACGTCAAAAATTTCCCATGGATCATTGTTCTAAAGTATTAACAGAATCCGAATACGTTTGGTCCATTTTCCGTATGTCAGTTTTTGTTTTCACTTAAAATGTTGTCAATTTCAAATAAAAGTGAAACACTTTGAGTGGTACCGGCCACACCGTTCCTCGGATTGAGGCAAGGTTGAGTCTTACACATCACATATGACCCATGGATCGTTTTTCTAAAGTATCAACATAATCCAAATATGTTTGGTCGGTTTTCCGTATGCCAGTTGTTTTTACTTAAAAGGGTGTCCATTTTAAACAAAAGAGAGACACTTTGAGTGATACCAGCCACACCGTGCCTCAGATTGAGGCGGGGTTGACCCGTACACATCACATATGACTTATGGATTGTTTTTCTAAAGTATTAACATAATACGAATGTGTTTGGTCGGTTTTCCGTATGCCAGTTAGGCAAATCGTGCAACAACAGTGATAATATCTTATACTAAAACTATAGACATTGTGCATGATGTGCATCCCCTGGTGCATGGTTAGGGAAAATCATGCACATTTATTCTAATATATATTCCTATATGGTTGGTATATACCTTGTGGGATGGACTTAAATTTTTTACTAACCGTGAGGCATATTGTTTTTTTACGCTGACCGGGGTTTCGAGCTCTGAACAAGCCCCAGAAGCCCCATAAACCATTATAACATCATTAGGATTCCATATTTGGTCAAAAATAAAGAGTTATACTGAATTAAAAAATTTAATGGATCAATCTACCCCTGATCACCATCACCATCACCACGGTCATCATCAGCCTCATCATCGCTGCCATCTCTGTCCTCCTCGTCGTCCTCGTCATCGTACCCATGCTCATCCTCGGCCCCATCCTCACCCTCGACCCCATCCTCACCCTCGTCCTTATCCTCATCCCCTCCCTCGTCCACTTCAGCATCCTCGTCATCAACAGGAACGTCATTATCTCAACCGCCACTAGAACTGCCGCCTGGTGCATTGGATAATGCACCCATTGACGACATATATGTTTGACAAGCCACGCTGGCCTCTGGTGGAAGTGATGGAGATAAAGCTTTGATCAGTTTCATAAATTCTTTCTCCCTCATTTGAACCTATTCTTCCAACTTTGTGACCCTTTTATCAGATTGTCTTGCATGCTCCTTGACCTGTTCCAACTCGGTGGTACTATAATGGATACCTGAAGAGGACCAATACCTCATCAGGACTACATTCTTACCAGGTCGGCAGCGTACTCGACCAGAGTGTTCATCTCCCAAAACCTGATATAAATGATCGTGTGGCCCTAAATTGTCAGGCTCCTGGGAATCAAGGGCCTCTAAAGCAGCCTATTAAAAATATTAATAGATTATTAAATTTCAAAATAGATATTAAACTTTGAAATAAACAAATTAAAACTTACAATCTTTTCTTGCGTCGGTTCATTAACCGCATTTCCATCTTTTTTCCTTCTACTTGAGCAAAACAATTTTGCTCGAGGGAGACGTACTTCAATATTCAATTTGTGCTTCTGTAATGAAATTGAAACAATATAAAGTGCAAGTATAATCATATATTCAATATTCAATAAATCACATAATTTAAGTAGGAAACAATAAAAAGGGAAAGTCCTAAAGAAAAATTATAAACAACTATATCGTACTAGCTGCCTCTCATGATCTGACATAGTAGTGCACCCCAAAGTGTGGAGGTATTGCTTTGAATCAATGTGTTTTTTTGTTTTTTTTTCAAAATATTACCAAATAATGTTTAATAATAAATAAGATAATATTAATGAAAAATATGAAAATTTTCATTTAAATACCTCAAATGGGATTAATACCTTAAATTTGGAAGTCGCCCAATGGGTAATCATTTGGCGATATTGCTCTATCGGGCAGTCATCCATGATAGGTACTGTCTCCAACTCTGTTCCCACTCTATCACACCACCCAATATACAACTCATGCTTATAACCTATCCAAAGCTCTCCTAGCTCCTTTAAACGTGCTGGTCGTCCACCTTCGCCATCAGGGAAGTTAAACCGAAGCTGACACCCAATAGATTAATTCATATAAATACAAAAAAATACTACATTAAATCCAATAGATTTTTTACCCATATTTGTGCCCACGCATTATCCTTGACTTCGTGTGGTAGATGTCTTCAAGAGAGAGGGTTGGATGGAATGATGTCAGAGTATTTGGCTAGCATCACCAAAAAAACCCGACATTCTTGCCCAGATTTATCAATCATCTTTCCATCATCATTGTATTCAACCATCAACTGTGTCTGGCAGTTCCATACCACACGCAAGCGAGTACGCCCCCTCCCCTGCCTCCTATCAGTAGATGAATCTGTTATTAAAGAAAAAAAAATCAGTACAAGTTATAATAAAAATAAATTTTAGTATAAAAATTTGTTAGAGTTATATAAATATACCTGTGGTAGTCGGATTAATGAGCGTCACTGGATGTGCAAAAGCTGAAGGAATATCCTGTACAGGTGGAGTGTCCCTCAGTGTATGCTCCTCAGCCACATACTATGTTAGAGCAGGAGTCAAAGAAGGTGGAATATAATAGCTCGAAGATAATGAACCAGAAGCAAAAGATGATGGTACAGACGTCTGGCCAACTGGTAGTGTAAACATCGGAGGCCTAAATATCCCCTGTGTCCCTAAAGACACACCAGGATCAAAATGGGGTGTAGAAGATACATCTGTGGTAGGGGAATAGTCTAATCGGGTACGACCAGTGGATCGTCTAACTCTCGAACCACGAGCCCTCATACCACCGGCCTTAGTACCGGGACCACCAGATGATCGTCTAACTCTGACACCCCCCCTCCTACCACCAGCCTCTGTACTGTGAGAAATGTCAGGCTCCTCGTCGGATATCTCTCGTCTAGGGGGTGGATCCTGAAAAAAAGTTTAACACAAAAGTCAACACATGGTATTATAAGTTATTAAAATATATATATTTGAAATAAAATACTCACAACAGGGATGAGTGGAGGAACGCCCATCTGTATCATGCGACGATTATTTTCTGTCATCTTTTTCCGCCACATCTCTTCAATGGGTGTCATTTCCTGCAATGAAAACAAATATGGAAGTAATTATAAACATATAACTAATGTGTAACCCAAAAAACAAAATATAGAAAAACCATTCTGATAAAAAAAACATAAAGAAACAAAAGATTTATGGTGGTTTGAAGCTAAGTACTAGGATACACACTTTGAATGATGTAGGTGTATTCATTGAATCACGTCACAATTGATTTTGGAGAGGGACCTTCAATAGTTATAGGTATGGATTTGATTAGAAACACCTATAAAAAGGATATCTAGGAATTGTGACGTCCCAAACCAGGATGCCACTCATTAGTGACCCGAACTGAGATGGACACATGGCCTCAATCACATCTACCAAAATTCCAAATGTTATTGACTAATAGTGAGAGCCTTTTCTGTGTCTAGGGGAGACTATTCCCTCATTACCTAAGTTGCACAATTTTAATATTATCAGTTAAAAAGTGGAAGAAAGATAACAATGGGAAAATATTGGAAATGGATGAAAATAACCAAATCAGTAATACCAACTAATAACAGAATCATAAACTGAATGATGATAATGTATGTCATGTATCAAGAAGGAAAACATAGTTACAACTAGTAGGAAGTAGTACTATACAAGAGGCTCAATAAATTCTAAAATTTGACCTATCTTCTTGAGCTACAACCCAATCATCTGGTTCATCGGTGGCAAAAGTGCGAGTCATGTCAATAAATCTAAATCCACAATCATCAATAAAGGTGCATTGCCTCGTCATTGAATCAAACCATTGGTAAAGGGAAGAGTTTTACCAACAGTTGCACACAACCGTTGGTAAAAGAGGATTTCAAGGCCCCTTTATAGGCATCCCAAATAGAGGAACATGCCTCAGGTCCCATTATGTGTTATAGGCATACCAAATCATTCACTCATGTTCAATAAATCATTCTTGGCACCTCTATGGTCATACCTTTCATTACCCAATTAGTTTTCCAAGTCAATCGCACCCCATGGGTGGATAAAGTTTAGGCTTCTACACTAATAGGTTGTTCGTGGCTTGTAAAAAGGTTTAATTTCATAAAGTATAGACAAAAACATTTATTTTTAAATTTGAGATTAATAATAAAGTATGTCAATGATAATAAGATTACTGAATTAAACTTGTGACTTATCTAACATTGTTATGGATGTATACACATGCCAGCATGGCTAGTGAAAAGAACCCCACCATCATAAAAGTGAGTATTGGCCAAGAAAGATACATAATATATAACGTACAGTGAGAACCATATTTAATTGACCCTAAAGTTATATTAGTACATTCATCTTAGGAAGCCAATTATCACTCATGACTAACCATGCCACTATAAACAACCTGGAGTGTATGAGTTTTCTCCCTGATCTTAACAACATCATCACACATTCTTACCATGATGTGAATCATGTAGAATATGGATGATATTAACACAAAATTCCCAGTAATACCAAGCCTTCTAAGAACTGAAAATTTATGGATGATATTAACACATAATTCATTTTGAATCAAATTTGATTCACTGTCAAATCCCAACACACACACCCAAATCAAACAGAAAACAAAAGTCATACACACCCAAATCAAAACAGAAAACCAAAACAGTAGATACAAAACATTAAAATGAAAGTATCACTTACAAATTAAAAGTGTAGAACTAAGAAATTTTGAAAATGGATCAGAACAAAGGATTTCCGCAGTAGGGAAAACAGAATCCCGCTTCTCCACTTCACCCAAATGAAAACATAAAACCAAAATAGTAGACGCAATATCACTTACATAATACAAGTGAAGAACTGATAATTATTAAAGATGGAAGGATTTCAACCGTAGGGGAAGGAAAATCCCAATTCTCCCTTCTGTTTAGGGCTGCAGTCACGCAGGATGGGGGAGTCCGAGTTTCTGTGAATTTTGGGAAAAACTTTCCCAATGGTTTGTAAAAACCGTTGGGAAAGTAATACTTTACCAATGGTTTGTAAAAACCATTGGTAAAGGATTATTTAAACCTCTCTATACCAACGGTTTTCAAAAACCGTTGGGAAAATATGATTTAACAAGCTTTTACCAACGGTTTCCTTAAACCGTTGGTAAAAGTACCCTGCAGGCATTGAGAAAACCTCCCTTTCTAGTAGTGTTAAGAGTTCCAATAATATTGAAATAATCAATGTATACTCCAATGATCACAAATTTAGATCCAGTTATCTTAATGAAGACACATGAGTAAATTGGATAATTTTTATAATCTTCTATCATCAAATGTTCACTCATGCGGTTATACCACATACGCCCTAACTACTTTAATCCATATAATGATTTATTCAATCTAACTAAATAAAGATCTTGATGTCCAAAATATTCATCCGCCATTTTAAATCCTTATAGGATTTTCATGTAAACATCATTATCAATATTTCCATAAGGGTATGAATTCCCAACATATATGACACATAATTCAAGTTTTTCCATACATAAAAAACATCATAGGATATTGAAAGGTTATAACATATATTACATATAATCAATCTCATGTCTTTGTGAGAAACGTTGAGTATAAGGACCCAACCTTAAACAATTCATAAAATTAATCTTTAGAAAATAATTCACTTACTTTTATTTTGATGATCTTTTTAGTTTATAGCTTTAGCAAATTAGGAAACAATTCTTACATAACAAACACATACATTACAAGTTGAAAACTTCCCCTTAGCATCCATTTTTTCCACAATACATGACTTTTAAAATAAAACACGTCTTTTTTTCATGAAAAATATTCACTATAACATCATGTTACTTGTTTCAGGTATTCCTTGACCATTGTTTTGATTATTCTTTGGTTAGGGCTTGTTTCGGGTTGTTTCAGGTGAAATTTGGAGAAGTTTGGAAGCCTAGGGGGTTGTGCATGGTTGGAGCACAATTAGGGCGAACCGTGTGATTTGGCCCAGCAAATTGTGTGCCCTTTGATGGTGCACTGGAGGGGGCACACAGTTTGTCCAAACTATGCATCCAAACCCTCTAAACTGTGCAACCTTAGGTAGTGAGAGTTTGCACATTTGGTGCATGGTTTGACAAACCATGCACCCACCTAGGAGAAACCATGCACCCCAGATAGTAGGGGCGCATGATTTGTCTAACTGTGTGACCCTATTTAGAAAACTATGCACGAGTGATTTAATTATTATAAAAAATAATTTTAAATCCATGAACCCCCTATTTTAGATGCCTAATTTCCCTTCTCGACCCTAATACAATTTTTAAGGTTGAGAAGGCTCCCTAGAAGCAATTTTGGATCCTCTAACCTCCTCTTTTGGCGAATCAAAGTGTCGGTGGAAGATTTGATCTCCTCTGGGTAAGTAGATCTCCTCTCCAATAGTTTCTTCTGATATCTCCTTCCTCCTTATAGTTTTATGGATCATCACGTGTTGGATGAATCTAAATTTTGTTTGATTGGATCTTGATTCTAGGTTTGATTTCTAGATATCCTTCACTTTCGATCTACGTTGGCATTCCCATTGTAGGTGTTGATTGTTTGTTTCTGTGATTAAAGATAAGTGGTTTCATTTGAGATTTTTCATATAATTGAAACCTTAATTTTCTTGATTTATTTGAAATAGATTTCAATTGATTTATAAAACCTTGATTTTAAGTGATTTAATTATGGAATTTGAAATGAAATGAATTTTGAGAAAACCCCAATTCCAATGGAATTGGAATTGTGGGGTGAATTTTGAAAAATATGGGATTGATAAAATGATTTGAGAATTGTTTTAATAAAAATGGCTTAAATTGAAATGATGAAAACCTATGGTTGGTTTTGTGTTTAAAAGGCATGAAATAATGAAAAACCCCACGTTTTGGTTTTGCAATTTAATTGGAATATTGAAACTGAAAATTGGGAAATTGAATTGTAAATGATGATTGATTTGAAATGAAATGATTTTCCCTTTTTCTATTGATTGATTGATCACATGAGAACCTAGGTATTTAGTGGGTTATCTGGGACAAACATGCTAGGATCTTGATCCCCTAGCATTGGATTGATGATGGAAAATCTAATAAAAACCTAGATCTGCATGATTATCCCTGATGGGATATTGATGAGTCCTATTCAGCTTGTGCCTGAAGGATGTGTGTACACATACTTAGTCGTGATCACTGATATGAGAAGTGTGAGGATCCTATAGCCAGAAAGTAATGTATTTTAGGGCATATGACCATGGTGCTTATTGTGATTGTTTTGATTATATATGTCATTGATTCTAGAACTATTTTATTCATGCCAAATGATTTATATAAACTATTTTATATAAAATGTTTATTTAAGTTATGTTTGAAATGTTCTTCATCTATTGAATAGAAATAAAGCTTTGTTTTAAATATGAAAATGATATTCCATGCCATGATCTGTTTTATTTAAATTGAAAGCATGATTTGATTTATTATTATGGAATCTATTATGGAACACTTAGTGAGACCCTACTGGGCTTTATAACTCACACCCTACCTCTACCTTTGAGAATTTATAGACTTTCTTATTCCAGGCCTGAGAAAAGGGAAAGTGCCCACTTGGAGGTGGTGGATGTTCTTGATCCTTTTGGATTGGAGTGGTGGAAGTGACTGGTACATATGTTATCTACTTGTTTCAGGGGATGTTTGAGTTTTAACTTATCAGATATTGAGTACTTTGATGATGTACTACTTTGGGTTTTGTTATACCTTTGTGGTTTATGGTACTTTCTCCCTTTGGAGTATTGAACATACTGACTTGTACATTTTGTATCTTATGTTGTTTATAGAAAATCCATTCCCTCTTTGATTGTGTATGATTCAGTTGCTAGTCACCAACCTGTGGGGATTGGGAATGCCCTTCAGGCTGTGTCAGTGTTGGATCGGGTATTAGGATGCTAGGGTATCTGGGATAGTTCATGAAAAAGTGGCATCATAGGAAGGTTGAGCATTTTTCCTTGATGTCAGTATATAGTTTGGGTTGTCCTAGTAGATAGAAGGTAGAATTTTTGAGACTTATGAGGTAGTTATGAGTGAGTACCTAACCAGCTCTTATCATAACGAGTCTTAATTCACCATGGGTGTTTGGGAAAAGGTATCTTGAGGAATAATTTTCACTACTAGAAAAGGGGTATATCCCCACGCAGCTATACCCACGGTTTAGAAAAACCGTGGGTATAGGTGTTTTTTTCTTGTCTATACCAACAGTTTTATTAAAACTGTGAGTATACAATGCCCCAATTTCAACCCTCCATTGGGATTCTCCTCCCGAATTATCTTTTCCATCGAGACCCCCTCGCTTGAACCCTTGTCCCCCCAACCTCTGCCTCCCGACCCTCTCCTCTCCTCCCCAACCTTCGCCTCTCGTCCATACGAACTCTATATCCTGGCCCTCTCCTCCACTCTCCAACCTCCACCTCCCGACCATCCGACCACCGCTTCCTGGACATCTCCTTCCCTCCCCAACCTCCACCTCTCGACTCTGCCTCCACTCCCGACCTCGACCTCCCAGCCTCTGCCTCCGCCTCAACGTCCCAGCCTCCGCCTCCCTGCCCCCATCCCCTCTCGGGTCCCTCGCCTCTGGCGACGTCCCCCCCCTCTCGGCTCCCTCTCCTCCGTCAATGTCTCCACCTGATTAATTGCATCTAGGTTTGGATTTTCTTCTCATCCTTGATTTTTTATTCTTTCTAAAATAATCACTTATTCTTATATCAACAACCTCAACAAGTTGACTACACAATTTATCTTTTGCATTGTTTTTTTAATAAATAATAATTCACCTTAGATATAAATTATACTTCCTCACATTGTTATTGCAAAATATTTTTCATAGATTATTCTTTGGTTGGTAAGATAGTTAGGAAATGTTTTGTTCCACGCATAGTTTTCTCACACCTTTTACACTTTTTTATTTTTAATCCATCATTTAGTGATGCATCCTAACAATTTATATACTCCTCATGTAAAGAAACCTATTTTACTTTTACTTTAGAATGATCTTGATTTTTCTACATTTATTTATCCTGGGCTAGTTGGTTAGGAAAAATAATCAAGCATACTTTCTTCGATTTCTATTCATTTTCTTAAGGTTTCTCATTTACCTTCTTATCGTCTTTAATTTTTCATAACATATCTAGAGTTTTCTTCAGAATAGTTTTCCCTCTCACACCATAAGGAAGTTATCATGATAGTTTGGTCATGAATACATAATATTTATGAAATTATTATCTTCATATACCACACACTTCCTCTAAATGTTCAAATATATATTGGGTGGTTAGATTTGGTGATATTCTAGTCACATATATCTTTTATTGAGTCCCCCCCTAATTGATCACTAAAAATTCCTTGTGGTTCTTTCCTTTTCACTATAAAGGATATATTATACTATAAAGAAAAACATTTGGGTCCATACCTTCCAAAACACCAATAAAACCCTTGAAATCTTTAACTTTCAGTTTGATTCAAGATCAATCCAGCTCCATGTTCTAGTTTCCATGATGTAGTGTAAGCTTACTCCACAAGTGAAACAATATATTGTATCTCCACACATGGGTGGATCCAAGATTACATAAAAACTCAGCAGCTACATGCTCATGCATAAAATTATCATGAAGACTATATCTAAGATCCAATGACCCACATTTAATCTATATTATCCCCACATGTCCCAGAAACTATACATTCCTATTCTATATTCCAATCTCACCAAGAATAGATCACTCTTATTGTTTCTTGAAACCATAGGCGTCTCACCATGTCATACCATGTAGATGAAAAATCATAATGATATCATCATTTTATAATTCAATTATAGTTCATTCATAGTCTCACCACTGTTCTAAAAGCTCATCCTGAGTTTATAGGGCCATGCACATAGTCACTTTTCCATTGAAAACTGTAAATTCTATCGAAACACTAAATCACAGAGTGCATTCATCTCAAGATCACTAGGTATTTCCATATGTCTGAACCCAAACTCCTCCAAGAGTGTTATTACCCATGGGTATCTCACATTCTATCAACCATGAATACATTTTTTCTACCTAACATGTACCGATGCCACCTAGTCTAGGAATCTAAATGAGACTTCCCTTCCCAAAACCATCCATAAGGATGAAATAACTAGCACATAAGTACTTATCTCAGAGAACCAATTCACCTAACACACCTATCATGAATACATTGTAAAATTTGTGTGAATTGATATCATAAACCAAAGTTTTTACATATGCCACACACACCTAAATGTTCCTAAAAAATGTCCAACTAGTCTGATGGGTTACCCTCAAAGGTCATAATGTACTAAATTCCAAACCTGGAGTCATGCTAAATAAGGTTACCGGTCTCTCAAACATACTCCACACATTATGACTAACATTGTTCATAACTATGGGTTACACTCATCCCCATATCAAGGTAATGGGGCATTTAACATTCCAAATACTTACTTTTATGTTTCAACCACCTATTGAAATTAATTTAGACCTAATCACTCACAAGTCAATCATAAATAAATAGTTTCACAAGTAATCACTACACATCTCAAAACAATCTCACTCACACTGTGACCTACATAAAAATTCACTATAGTTTTAGAGACTCCTCATCATAGGGATACCACATAAATCTAGCACTCTCAATATCCCCAACCACCCAAACATAGGGTCCAAATCTACTACCCACCATGTCACCAATATATATATATATATATATAATTTACAATTATTTTCATTATACTTTAAAATTTTATATTAACCCAAAAATTCCACAATAAGGGCTTAGATAAATGAAATTTTAATTAAATATTATAGATAAAAACACTCATTATGTTGTGATTTGAATTTTATTTTAGATAGTGCCTCATAATAATAATGTTAAGGAAAATAATAATATAATTTAACCATTTACTTTTACCCAAAACTCCATAGTTATGCCTCAGTTAAATAAGATTTCAATTACATGTTATTTTGGAAAACATTATTTATGTAATAATTGGAATTTTGTTTAGTTATAACCTTTTGGTAATCTCTCCAAGTAGTCATAGAACATGTATTTTATAATTTATGGGATTTTATATGTAAGATGAAACCATACACTTATATGAAAAAAACATATAAATTTTCTCAAACACTTGAAATAACCGACTCAAGTAATAGTTCACGTAAACAATAAAATTCCATCATGCACAAGAATGCTACATGCTATATAAGAATCCTGAACACACCCCCTCTTGTCATACTATTCCATGAGATGAATCCTATCAATCCTTCACCTTATAATCAAGTGTATCACATATGGTTAAATTAGATCAATTATATAATCAAATAGTATAAATAGAAATTTAGTCCTAGATAACATGGACTTTCCTCATACATGAGTTGGTTAGTCCCAGGGAAAAGCTCCATACCATGTCTAGACACATTCTTATTCTATTTTATACCTTTCCAAAATAGTAAGACTAAAAAAACCTATAATAACATTTTAATAGTTCCTAACACCACATACCACCAATTGATGCTTGTACCATTGGTAGATATAATACCCCAGGAATGCCTCCCCATATGATAGAGGATGATGACTAATAGTGAGGGTCTCAAGTAATATGGTGGGGAGACTATACCCGCATATTCGATTAAAAAAACAATAGAAATAAACATACTAATATAAACATGTGTAAATAATACATTTGATGACACAATAAAATGTTTCAATAATAATAAAAAATAATCCGTGTAATAAAAAATTAATTTTATGCAATACATTCCAGGTAGTCATAATATAACCGGAATACTGGAAGATAAAACTATAAAAACTATGATAAATGGTCTTGAGTATCAACCTGGACCCAACACCCATAACTAGTCCTAGAAACCATGCAATCAAAAACATTAGGTGCTTTCCCAAATCTAAATATACAATATAATAATGATAACAGTTCAGGTGCCCAAGTTCCATGGTAAAAAGTGCAAGGTTTTATTATAACTCGGTAAGACTCAAAAAATGGTGTCCCTAAAATTAAAATTCAATTGTTTTTTTCATTGAGATGTGATTTAATAATCAATTATTGAATATCCTATTAATATTTGACAAATTTATAATTTAAGTAAAAGTGTAATAAAAATACTACTGATGCTTGGTCTCTATAATGACACTCAACGTCATTTTATATCTACTTTTTCCATCACTGGCAAGTCTATAGTCATGGTACATGTCAAATTGTAAATGGAAAAAAATGTAAAAAACCAAGGAAACCAAGGGAATAATAATATGAGAGAACCCACATAGATCAATAGAGCATTATCTCTCAATAAAACTCATACAAAATAAAAAGGGGTGAGACTTTCCATTCTTCCAAATCCATTCTTCTAGTCTAAACTCAAGGAACCATCCTTGACATTTAGAAGAATGGTAGTATTATAACTCATAACTTACAATGTAAGTATTGAACCAAATAGATCAAGTCTAATCCAGTTAACTCATCATTCAAAATTAAATGATGGTACACCATAAGAATCCAAAACATTAATCGATGTCATTTGATACATAAGACATTACCTAAATCCTAGGGGAGATTCCCCTAGAAATTTCACTTCAATTTCCATCATTTTCATTTCTTATGAGAACTCTAATCATGGTGTGTGTAAAATTTAGTGTTTAATACTAATCTAATAATGTGAATTTGATTTTTATATTGATTTTAAATTCATTCATTTTACCAGAATTACCTTTTCCTTTTTAAGAGTCTTGTTGTGACTTGTTCCACTTTGTACGCAGTAGGTGTTTATAGGTAATTATTTTATTAAAAAAATCATGAATTGATTTAGTTTATTAAATTAATCTTATATAATATTTATACCAATATTTGATACCCATGATTGTTTTATATAAATTATCTAAATGATTTTCATTCTTGGAGATGAATTGATTTTCGTTAAATTTATTTTCCATCTTTGAATTAAATTTTTACCCATGAAAAATATTAAATTAAATGAATATGGGGCTAGTTTAAAACATTTTTGATGATGTGTGAATGTTTTTATCTCTCCATTGGTTTTTAAATGAAATAAACCATGTTTAAGGGTGTGTTTTAATGTTAAAAGTTGATTTTTTTTATGTTACACCTAAGGGAGGACAAACATTTTTATCTCTCCCTTAGTTCAACTATAATAACACATACCACTCTATCATAGACATGGAAACTTCCTTGGACCATTATAGTTTACCTTTTTGATAATCACTTTATAGGATAGAGGTAATAATTTTATCTTTGATACTGAAAGGGTTGAAATTGGTGAAAAAAATAAGGCACTTACAATAAAAATGTGAATTAGATTTAACTATTAAGTTTTTATGTTCTAATAGTTTTATTTTCTATAGTACATATCCATTTTTTAATTATGGTTTACATTGTTGATTGGAAGATAATTTTTTTTTGTTATAGAATGAATAGAAGCTGGATGTATCGTACCAATCAGATTTCAACCGCGTCTCAAAATAATTTGAATAATTTTTTATATTTTTCATTTGACAATGCTTTATATGGAGGTTGTATATAATGTCTATGCTATAAATGTGTTGGAAGACCATGGTTAAGCTGAGAAGAAGTTAGCTACCATATAATAAAATTTGGATTTCAAAAAAACTATTATGTTTGGTATCATCATGGAGAGACGAGTCAATGTTCTACTGTTCATGAACAAAATGAAAGAAGTGGCATGGAGAATTTGATATTTGATCAGTTTCCATTTATGCATCATCCCGAGAGAGATAGTATGCTAGTGCAAGAAGGAAATGATATTAATACACATGAGGAAAATACTGAAGATGATGACGAGAGAGTGAAAAATTTATTAGATGATGCCAAAACTCCAGTATATCAAGAATGAACTAAAATGACCAAGTTAGAATTTTTAATGCAATTATATCATGGGAAAACCATGTATAGAATTTCTAATACCTCCATTGATTATATTCTTAAATTTGTGAAGGAATTTCTTCTTGATGGTGTAGATATTCCCTCAAATCATTACAAGGCATGGAAGTTAATTAAGAAGCTTGGATTTGATACTAATAAAGTCCAAGCTTGTCTAAAAGATTACAGTTTATTTTGGGAGGAAACAGATGAACTTAATGACTGTAAAGAATTTGGTACATCTTGATGGAAGAAAAATGCAGATGGAACACCATCTCATGTGGCACAAAAAGTCATGTGGCACTTTCTATTAATTTCCAGACTTCAAAATCTATTTATGTCTACAGAAATATCATCCAATATGCGATGAAATGATACTAAGAGAATTAAAGGTAACAATGAGTTGGTTCATCCTACAGATGAATTATCATGGAAGAAATTTGATGCACAACATCTTGATTTTGCAGTCGAGGTGCGTAATGTTATGTTGGGTCTATCCTGTGATGGTTTTAATCTATTTGGTTAGATGCTTACTGCTCACAACATGCGGCCAATTTTTATTCATGTTTATAATCTTCATCTGTGAATGTGTATGAAAAAACATTTCAATTTCTTGAGTATACTGATATCTGGACCTTCTGATCCCGATAATAATATAGATTTCTACTTTTAACCTTTAATAAGAGAGTTGAAACAACTTTGGTATTTGGGTGTGTGGACATTCAATGCTTTTTCAAAGAATACGTTTTAGATGTGTGTTTCCCTTCTATGAACCATAAATGACTTCCCTGCTTATGCAATGATGTTTGGGTGGAGCACGAAGGGAAAACTATCATGTCCCATTTTTATGAAGAATACACAATTGATAAGGCTTAAATATCATCGTAGTTTCAGTTTCATGGGGCATCGATGATTCTTGACAATAGATCATCAATACATGACGAATCATCAAAGGTTTGATAATACCATTGACAACGTATGTCATGAAGTGATGTGCTTAATGAATTGAAATATTTTAGTTTTTTATTAGGGAAAGGTTAGTTGATATCTAAAAAGAGGAAGAATATTGACATTGAAGCCACTTACAATTGGAAAAAGAGAAGTGTTTTTTTAGTTGTCATATTGGTTTTCCAATTTGTTATGTCATTGTTTATATGTAATGCATATTGAGAAAAATATATGTGAAATGTTTCTTGAAATTCTTCTGAATATCAAGGGGAATACCAAAGACGACTTCCGATCTCATTGGGACTTGTTGGGTTGGGGTATTCGACCAGAACTACATCATGTGTGTATCAGTGAAAACAAATAGAAAGTTCCTTGTGCTTCTTATGTGATGTCACCATCATAAAAAATCAATTTCTGGAAGTATTGAAGAATATCAAGGTTCCTTATGACTATTCCAACATATCTAAATGAGTCAATAAAATATATATGAAACTAAAATCCCTAAAACTCATGATTATCACATCACATACTTCTTCATGAATTGATTACAATATCAATTTGACATTTTCTATCCAATAATGTAAGGGTGATAGTGATTCGCTTGTGCCATTTTTTTAGAGACCTTTGTGCTAAAAGGTTATCTAAGTCATTCTTGATAAAAATACAGTAGGAGGTGCCATTAATTTTATATGAGATGAAAAAAATTCCTCCATCCTTTTTCACTTTCATGTTGCATTTAACAATTCATCTTTCAACTGAAACACTTCTTGGGGGACCAATTACTTTTCAATGGATGTATCCTACTGAAAGAAATATGTGCACAATGAAATCATATGTATGAAACAAAAATTATCCTGAAGTTTCGATTGTGAGGGGTTATCTGGCTCAAGAATGTATGAATTTTTGTTCAATGTATTTTTCAGATGTGACCACAAGACATAAATGGCCAATAAGAAATGAAGATGATTTGTATGGGGAAATTGAGCCCTAATTTCTATATATTCCTCAAACAGGAGGAATTGTTGGGTCTTATACATTGGCTATATTGAGCCTTGAAGAGCGGGAGATGACACATTGTACAGTCTTGTTTAATTGTGGTTTGTTTGATGACTATATCAAGTAAGTAATTTGGATATTTATATGTTATATCATATTATGAAATTTCACACATACCTTACAATTTTATTATCATTTTATGTAGGGAAAATAAACAAATTATAAGTAGAGTTCATAGATCTTTTCCTTTGAGAAGGAGAGAGGCTTTTCATAGCCTAGAGTTTCCTGCTTTGTTGAAATCAAAGGTATTACCATTACTTTAATTAACTTAAAATATAGATATCCATTTAATTTTATTATTCACATATATTTCAGGTGTTGATTTTACCCGTTGAATCCATTTCTCAAGAATTAAGAGATTTGTATTTTGGTCCTAATTCTTTGGTTTGTGAATTCAAATCTTTAATAATCAATGGGTATAAATTTTTTACAATTTATCAAGCGGTGAAAATGATAACACAACATTATGGTGTTATATCAACTACTACAATGGATTGTTATGCCAGTGCATCAGATAGTCATCCTCGATATGAAGATGTGTATTATTATGGACTTATTGAGAAAATATTGTTATTAGATTACTACTCTCAAGGTAGAGTCACTATGATGAAATGTAAATGGTTTGATTCAATGAGATGAAAGGTTAAATTTATAGATGAATGTGGATTCAGAATTATTGACATGAGTTGATTCCTACGTACCAGTGAACCATACATTTTGGTATCAATGGCTAAACAAGTGTTTTATGTGAAAGATCATATGAGACCCAATTATGGTGTCATTAATGATGTAATCCCAATATATATTTTTCATGATGTTGGTGATGAAATTTCCACCATTGACACCCCCATTGGTGTTGCCCAAAATATTGCATTTGATGAATCAAATTGTCTCATTGTGAGAGTTGATGTTAAACTTGAAGTAGTGGTCGGTAATATATAGAAGGAACCATATATGTTCATTGTTCATTCAGTTTACATTGACATGAGTTTCTCAGGTTAGTATTATTGTAATTAATTTAATTATGTTTTAGTTTTGGAATGATATGTTTGTTTTTTTTTATTTTCTAGTGTCGTTTCATTAAATCAGATTTATTTCAATGCATAAAATTTGGTTTAAATCTTGTTTTTAAAAAATGTATAACTTGGTAATGTAATTTTAAAAACCATGTTAGTCATTTCCTTGTAATCATTTGTATAATTAGTAATTAAAATACATCAAATTGGTTCCTCTCATGAATTAATGATATATTTAAGTTGTATGCATGATTTTTAAAAACTATTTATAAAAAATTTACATTTCATTCTTATGTAGATTATTCCAAATACTATAGAAGGTCAAAGGAAGTGACTATTTGATCTTGTCGATCAGGTCATGAGCGTGTGTTTCCTCCTTCACTTACATTAGCGAGTATAATAATTGTAATGTTTTTATTCTGCATTATATATAATTTCATGTTAATATTATTTATCAATTTTTTTAGGGACATTTAGTTCCACTAGATTTGACTCCTTATCCTGTTAGCATGAGTATGAGTGGGGATGATCCTATACTTAGACGGAGAACCCGTCATACCCATTCCCACACTAACCCACCAGTGGAAACCCCTTCCACCACACCTTTCCATCCTCCGATTGAGTCTCTAGGGATGTTCTTATCCATGCCTCCATCATCATCTCAGCTACCCACTTATTCACATGCCATGTCTTTTCCTCCTTCAGGGATGATCCTACTAATGCCTCCATCATCTCATTTTGCCTCTTCTTCCCATATGATGACTACACCACCTCCACTGATGTTTCCACCTTTACCATATCCATATCTGATGATGTATCCCCTATCCTACTACCCATATTACACCATGTATACACCACCTCTAATTCCTACCATCCAGCCAACATCTGATGAGACTATTCCATTATCTTTCACTCCAATGCATGAAGGCCACTTATATCATGAACTGAAACAAACACTTCCTTCAGAGGTTGTTGAGTCAGGATAACCCACAGATTCATCACAATATATTGATCAGCCCACATAAGGTTTTTTTATTATAACTATTTTAAATTATATCACTTTATTTTTGTCATGTTATGCCGTGACTTAATTATTCTTTCCCACCATCTTTTTCTTATTCAGTGGGATCTTCTGCTAGGCGATGTTGGTGCACTTGGATGAAGGAAGTTTGGAATTGCTAGACACAACTAATGGTGGATTACAATCAACAAAATCAAATGGTAGGTCCAAATGCAAAGTAGTGTAGATGTTTCATGGCCACTTTGGCCATGTATCACGATATCATTCTGATGAAACTGGTGTCATAGAGACATATCAGTAAAGATATCAAGGAAAAATAATGGGAGAAAATATGGGTAAGAAACTTTTATAAATTTATATCTATATTATTATTGTATTTAAATGAAATAACATGTTCATTGCAGATTCAGTTTAACTTTCCCGACGGAGAAGCTGCTATGACTGCAAGGTTGATGGATTTTGGGGAGTTCTGGTGATCATACAAGCATGAGTTGTATTTTGGTTGGAAGAGCAGGGTTGGTACTGACATGGAGGGTGTACCCACATTCCCTGACTATCTAAAAAGTCAATATGAAAAAATTATTGCACATTGGAAGACTGCTGAGTTTAAGGTAATATCAATCTTTAATGGTTTGCATATAAAATTTAATTCTTATTACTTGTATTGGATTTTTTTAGGAAGTGTCAAATAAAAACACAAAAAATAAAGATTCAATGAAATATCTGCACACATTGGGGCACACTATAATGCCCGAGCATGAGAAGCGTTAGGTACTTTAACTGGGTATTGTGATGTTATACATGATGTTCTACTAAAAATATCATTGAATAGACATAGAACAAAATTTTGAATTTCTCATATATGGTTATAATCTAGATTTGTGCATTTCTCATTTATATTAAGCTATATTGGGCATCGAAGGTCTTGTACCTCATGCCAAATTATTTTGCTCCAGTGGAAAGAAAAAGGATGGAAGTGCAGTAAATGCATAAACACAAGATAAAATTGTAAAGTTATTTATTTATATTTTAAATATTTATATGTCATTAATAATTTAATATGTTTATAATTTCAACAGTCTACCTTGGAGGCACTTGATGGTAAGGAATATGACAACTTTGGGCCACATGATCATTTAAGTCAGGTATTAGGTGAGGAGAACTCAGGGAGAGTATGATGTCGACCAGGGAAAAACATCATCCCCTCTAGGTATTTTTTTCATTAGACTCCTATCAAGCCTCTCAGACCTTTGAGATGGAAATTGCTCATGCTGAAGCAGCTGAGGCAAAGAAAATAGATTTAGAGGAGCATGAAAGAAGTTAGCTGATGACCGAGCATTTCATGAAAGCTATGACAGTTTTGAGTTAGTCACTTCTATAAGAGGATGTTTCTATTTTTAAATCATATATGGAATCAATGCGCTCTTTAAATGATGCATCGGGTGATGTCAATGAGGGTCGTAGTGGCAATGAAGGTGGTGGCGATAGATCTGTTGGTGGTTAGTATGTTGTTGATGCTGCTGTTGGCGATAAGGCTGCTGACGGTTGTTGTTGTTGCTAATGATGATGATGATGGGCATTGGGATGGGGATGTGGATGTTGGTTATGGGGGGGGGGTATTAATCTCCTCCATTTTTGACTTAGATGGGAGACTTATGTATGTACTTTAAGATCTTTAATTGAATTCTTGTATGGATGAGAATGGTTAATTTATATTTAGTTCATGTAAATAGTAAATGTTATGGATTTGTTTTAATATTGTTTTGGATATTATTTTTTCACTTATTTGAGTGATTGATTCACAAAAATATGGTTAGTTCATGTTAGGAGGGGAGAAATAAGTTGGGGGGGGGGGTTGCATGTTGGGAGGGAGGGGGGTGCATGTATGGAGGGGAGGTGGGGACATGTTGGGGGGTGAATGTTGGGAAGGAGGGGGTGGGGGCTGTAGGTTGGGAGGGGGAGTGGGGGGGGGGGGCAGGTTGGGAGGGAGGGGGCACCGGGTTGGGAGGGGGGCTGCATGTTGGGAGTGAGGGGGGGGGGGTGCAGTTTGGGAGGGGGTGGAGGTGGGGGCTGCCGGTTGGGAGGGGGTGTGCAGGTTGGGAGGGGGGTTAAGGTTGGGAGGGAGGGGGTGTGCTGGTTGGGAGGGAGGGGGGCAACAGGTTGGGAGGGGGATGCATGTTGGGAGTGAGGGGGAGGGGGGTGCAGGATGGGAGGGAAGGGGGGGGGGGTGCTGCAGGTTGACCCAATGTATCACCAGTGAGGGCCACATGTGTCCTGTATATATGCAATATGAAATACACATTTTATTTTGATAGAGAAATAAATGTGAACTAATATTAATCATTTAAGGTTTTAAGTTTTGAAGAATTATAGAGGATTTCTTGAACCGAACAGTCAATGGCTATTTAGATGAGTGATGAGTTCCAAATAGTATTCTCACTCTGCTTGTTATCATTTTTTTGTAACGTGGTATCAAATTGTCTGTAATCATATAATAATCCATCTATAAGTAAAATAATTTCTATTTATTTCTCTTTTAAATTTTATATTATGTTTTTTTCTAATTCTATTGATCTTCTGTCTCATAATAATGATTATAGTGTTAATTTCATGTTCTAAAAATTAGATAGAGCCGGTGCAGATTGGTATGTAATTTTGGAATTTCATGCTCAAATTAATTGTTGTTCTTGTAGCTTGTAACGTCAGTTAATCTCTATTTTTCTATCATAATTTGGAAATTTATAGCATTAATAATGATAATTTAATGCTAGTTTGTTTTGGTAAGACAATTTTCATTTTCAATGTAGGTTCAGTTTTGGTTTTTATCACACTTTCTTACAGTTTTCATTAGTTATACAAGTTCAATATTGGATGTCATCATACTTTATTCTTATTAGAATTTGTAATGAAGATTCATATTTAGTTGTTTTCATTTTCTTGCAGTTATTATGAGGAAATGCATATGGTTATGCAATATCAGACATTCATGACTAGATTAATTTATTTTATTGCAGTTCATAATATAGTTTCTTATATGTTTTTTTATCATACTTTGGTTAGTGCTAGGTTTTTCTATTTATGTTCAGAGAATATTAGTTTATAGAAGTTGGGAGGGGGGTGATGTCATCCAACCATTCAAGGTACGAATTTATTTTGGGCTATAGGGTAGTGTGTTTCCCCTCCACGGTTTCCATCTATGCAGTTAAGGAATATACAATGTTGAGGTTATCTTGAGATACCTCTACCTAGACCATCTCCTTTGAATAGGGATTGAGAAATACTTGACATGATTTTTATTATTTACTATCATACTATTTTTTAATCTGTATTAGGTCTGTATGATTAACCCAACTAGGAGAAGGTTATCATCTTAATGGTATAAAGTAATGATCATGCTCAACTTCCTTATTAAAAAGAGATACATAGGACTCCATTGGCTAGCAACTTGGCCTCACTAGCCAGTCGTAG